>CM056053.1:400667064-403550663 GCA_029574335.1 Rana kukunoris | reverse complement strand
CTCTTTGATTTGTCATGTCCTGGTGTCAGTGTCCAGCAGCCCCTTGTACGCTGTCCGCTCCGAGTTTTTTTTTTTAATCAGGCAGCAGCCCCCTCCCTCTCTGCTGTCTGTGTGACATGTGTCCACAGTTCGCTCCGATGTCGCTCTCTGCTCTACAGTGTCCAGCTGCACCGCACAGGGGCCCCCCCCGCCAAACGCTTTCCTGACACTGTGTCAGACTGGGAGCAAACATGGATGCGATGCATCATGGGATTTAGAGTGGTGCCCACGGGGAGAGGTGAACGCCTAGAAGAGGCAAACGTGCCACCGACACAGAGGCAGCAGGCAGGTACACAGCAACTCACGGGTCACCGTTCAAGTTGATGTGGTGAGTAAAACTGCTGTACATTGTATATGTGATGACAATGACAATTTTTTTAAATGTGTGTGTATATGTATACTAAATGTCTGCCAAATCCCCCCCCCCCCCCCAGGGCTGATTGCATTGATGGGCAGTGGTGAATCGGCATTGATGGCGCGGGCGAGACTGTATTTGATGGGCGCGGACGAGACTGTATTTGATGGGCGCATGCTGTATTTGATGGGCGCGGGCTAAGAGGCTGTATTTGATGGGCGCGGCGAGGCTGTATTTGATGGGCACGGGCGAGCTGTATTTGATAGGCGCGGCAAAACTGTATTTGATGCACTAGTGAGGCTCTATTTGGATGTCGCTGGCGAGGCTGTATTTGATGGGCGCTTGGCAAGGCTCTATTTGATTGGGCGCTGGCGCAGGCTTATTTGATGGGCGGGTGGGGGGGGAGATGGAATTATGGGGCGAGGTGAGAGCAGTAATTTGTGGGTGGGCGCGGTGAGACTATTTGAAGGCGCGGGTGAGGCTGTATTTGTTGGGCGCAGGGTGAGACGTATTTTGGCGCGGGAGAGGCTGTATTTGATGGGCGCGGGTGAGGCTGTATTGTGGGCGCGCGGGTGAGGCTGAATTTGTGGGCACGGGTGAGGGCTGTCCAGCGCGATTAACCCTGAATTAGTCATAACGGGTGAGGCTGTATTTGATGGGCACGAGTGAGGCTGTATTTAATGGGCGCGGGGTGAGGCTATATTTGATGGGCACGAGTGAGGCTGTATTTAATGGGTGCGGGGTGAGGCTGTATTTGATGGCGCGGGTGAGGCTATATTTGATGGGCGTGGGTGGGGCTGTTATTAATGGGCGTGGGTGGGCGAGGGCTGTATTTAATGGGCGGGGGTGACGTATTAATGGGCGGGGTGTGGTGAGGCTGTATTTAATGGGCACAGGTGAGCATGTATTGATGGGCGTGGGTGAGGCTGTATTAATGGGCACGGGTGAGGCTGTATTTGATTGGCACGGGTGAGGATGTATTTGATGGGCACAGGTGAGGCTGTATTTGATGGGCACAGGTGAGGCGTATTTGATGGGCACAGGTGAGGCTGTATTTGATGGGCACAGGTGAGGCTGTATTTGATGGCACCGTGAGGCTGTATTTGATGGGTGCAGGTGAGGTGAAATTTGATGGGCGTGGGTAAGGCTGAAATTTGATGGGCGCGGGGTTAGGCTGCATTTGATAGGTGCTTCATTAAAACGGTGGGGGTTTACATGAATAGGGAAAAGGGGTGGAAAATTGAGGTTTCACCTAGGGTGTCAAAAATCCTTGCAACCAGCCCTGGGTGTTCTTCCTTCCTGCCTGACTTCCGTTATAAAGCGTCGGCCATGCGCATGGGCGTCCCGTGCCTATTCAGGCTGCCCCCTGCCATTGAGACCATAATAAAGCATGCCCCTTGCACACGCCGGCGGCCTAGGGGCATCACTCTGCACCCCTGTGCGGTTAATGGCATTCTACTTTGTATGGGAGATCTTCTCCAGTCCTTATCTGGAAGGACAGGGAGGGCAATGTCTAAGCAGAGCTTGCAGCGGAAGGAGTGTGCTGTCGCTTGGACTGACACTTCGTTGGAGCTTGGTGAGTCACAACTCAGCTCTTTACTCCCCCCCAGTGGCGGATTCAATTCCAATTACAAATAGGAGGTCCTTAAGTTTAAAACTAAGGACTTTTTCCTAACACACCTTGTCCCCGCTGTAGATTTTCTGCCAGGCAGATATCAATCTTCCCCCATCACGGCTGGGGTCTGTGTGCCAACCTTCAGGGGTATGGGTTCATACTTAAAGGAGCCCTCTTCCCTGGGCCTTGTAAAAGGCTCTCCAGGACTTTTAGCATATAGAGTGAAAGTGCTGGACCCCAGAGCCCAGTCCTCTGAAGAGAGACATTACAGGCGACCCTTGTCCATGAGTCCGTATACCATCCAACTTTGGCGTAATAAAATTAAGCATCTTGGATGACTCACAGTGTAGCTCTCTACCCTCATAGGGTCTCTTTGGAAGAGCTTGCTTCAGCACATCTTACTCGCGTTCAACACCTTAAACCACTGGCGAAAAAACTAAGGTACTTCCCTGATGGGAGGGGTTATATGGAGGGGAACTGTATTTGATTGGTTGTGGCCAGTGTCCAATCATCTCTGGTGACCTACAACCCACTATGTAATGATTAAGAGGCTCTGTGTCCCTTGGTGTCCGATAAAGAAAAGTATTCACACGCCTTGACATTTTCCACATTTTGTCATTTTTATAACCAAAAAGGTAAATGTATTTTATTGGGATTTTATTTTGATGACAAAGTGGCACATAATTGTGAAGTTGAAGAAAACTGATAAAATAAATAAAATAAAACAAATATCTGAAAAGTGTGGGGGGCCATTTGTATTCAGCCCCCTTTACTCGGATACCCCCAACTAAAATCTAGTGGAACCAATTGCCATCAGAAGTCACCTTATTAGTAAATAGAGTCCACACTGTGTGTAATTTAACCACTTGACCACTGGGCACATAAACCCCCTTAATAACCAGACCAATTTTTAGCCTTCGGTGCTCTCACATTTTGAATGACAATTACTCAGTCACAGGGCCCAGATTAACATAGGGGCTGATAGAGCTGCAGCTCCAGGCCCCTTTTCTCAGAGATAGGCCCATTTGCCTAGATAGACTTCGGGGGGGTGGAGCTCGATGACCACAGGTCACAGAACCCCACATTTGGGTGGGTAGGCAGTTGAAGACCTACCCCACAACTGGTCAAAATATGGGATGGCTATCATTTATGGTTCCCGGAGATACGGGCCTGCTTGCACAGCCCTGTCAGAAGCTACATACAGAGCGGCCCATTTATAAATACAAGCTGACACACACTGCAGCTGAGAACTGAGAAAAAAAAAATCATCATTTGTTTTTTGCTAGAAAATTACTCTATGGTGGTCTTTGCACAGTGTAGAGCTGCAACATTTTTGGCTAAAAATGACAACTGCAATTTTTTTTGCTTAGAGGATAGATCACGATTCTCTCACACGATTTGTGCGGTTGTAAACATCATCTTTCACATTAAAATGAAAAAAAAAAATGGGCTAACTTTACAAATAGTATGTTTGTTTTTAAGATTTAATAACATGGGGGGCAAAGTGAGTGGGTTATTATCAAATAAAAACAAGCTGCTATATATTAAAAACCATAACGGCACAAATAAAAATATTAGCAGCACAAACATAGCACTAAAGAAACATTTGAGTTTTTATTTGTGCTAATTGTAAGGGGGGGGGGGGGGGGTGAGTGGGATTTGAAAAAAACAAAAAAAATGTTATAACTCAAAAACCATAACAGCACAAATATTTTTTTAGCAGCACAAAACAGCACAAACGTAGCACTAACCAATGAGACCAGTTTTGTGTCATTTGGGCATTGTAGGGGGGCTGTGTGACCTTTGGTGACCTTTGATAAATCATTAATAACGCAAAAAACGATAAAAGATAGAATGGAAATTTAAACAGCACAAAACAGCACAAACATAGCACTAAAGAAACACACTTGAGTTTTTATTTGTGCTGATTGTAAGGTGGGCAAAGTGAGTGGGGTTTGAAAAAAATAAATAAACTGTTATGACTTTAAAAGCATAACAGCACAAATAAAAATATTAGCAGCACAAACCAGCACAAACGTAGCACTAACCAACAAGACCAGTTTTGTGTCATTTGGGTGTTGTAGGGGGGCTAGATGATGTCATAGTCTGTAAAAAAAACATTGCTAATATCTTCAAAATAAAAGCAGCACAAACGTAATTTTTTGCGGCACAAAACAGCACAAATGTAGCACTAAAGAAAGACACTTGAGTTTTTCTTTGTGCTGATTGTAGGGGGGCTGTGTGACCTTTGGTGACCTTTAATAAATCATTAATAACGCAAAAACGATAAAAGATAGAACGGAAATATTAGCAGCACAAAACAGCACAAACTTAGCACTAACCAATGAGACCAGTTTTGTGTAATTTGGGCTTGTAGGGGGGCTAGATGATGTCATAGTCTGGAAAAAAACAATTGCTAATATCTTCAAAATAAAAGCAGCACAAACGTAATTTTTGCGGCACAAAACAGCACAAACGTAGCACTAAAGAAACACACTTGAGTTTTTATTTGTGCTGATTGTAGGGGGGCCAGCTTCGCTGAGCTGATACTTAAACAGCACAAACCAGCACAAAGGAGGCACCAACCAGCCTGGTTTCATGTCTTGTGTCTCTTGTAGGGCTGCTGGGTGACCTTTATTAAATCAACAATAAATGAAAAACAGGAGCTAGAATGGAGAGTAAAATGGCACAAACCAACACAAACGTGGCACTAACCAACCAGCCCCTTTTCATTTTGTTTGGCTGTTGTAGGGGTTGTCAGCAAAGGCTTGCCCATAGCACAAATGATGTCTCTCTGTGCATACATATGCGCATGCGCAGACTGGCAACTGGCCGGGCAGATGAGCGTGAGCCTGTCATCAATGCTGGCGCCAGACAGACTATTTAAACAGGCTGCAGTTTGGTGTGCAGCTTCGGTGTGTTCGCTCCTGATTGCTGTGTTTGACTTCTGATCCTAACCCAGCTTGCTCCTGACCTCCGTTGGATTCTGCCTTCTTTTCTTGCCTGATCTAACTCCCATTGCTGATTTGGCTTGTGACCCAACTATCCTGTTGTCTGCCGTCTATGCCTGATCTGCCCGACCATTATGGACCCGGCTCATCTGACCCTGCATCCTGCTACAGCTCTTCAGTCCAGCAAGGTTTCACCTGTCTCCTGCTTCCAGCTGCTTACCCACAGTCTGCCGCCAGCCAAGCTCAGTGCCAGCTTATAAGCCATCAGCCGGTTCTGTTGTCACATCCACCAGCTGACTGGTGCCACCATGCAGTCTATTGGACTGATCACAGGCACTCATACTTTGCTGTGCTTCAATTGCTGCTTTCTAACCAGGAGATCACTAACCAGGTATGGGACAGGAGGGCAGGGTGATGTCATTGTCTGGGAAAAAACAAATTGCTATTATCTTAAAAATAAAAGCAGCACAAATGTGTATTTTTATGACACAAAAAAGCACAAAAGTAGCACTAACAAATAGTATGTTTGTTTTTAAGATTTAATAACATGGGGGGCAAAGTGAGTGGGTTATTATCAAATAAAAACAAGCTGCTATATATTAAAAACCATAACGGCACAAATAAAAATATTAGCAGCACAAACATAGCACTAAAGAAACATTTGAGTTTTTATTTGTGCTAATTGTAAGGGGGGGGGGGGGAGTGAGTGGGATTTGAAAAAAACAAAAACATTTTTATAACTTAAAAACCATAACAGCACAAATATTTTTTTAGCAGCACAAACGTAGCACTAACCAACGAGACCAGTTTTGTGTCATTTGGGCATTGTAGGGGGGCTGTGTGACCTTTGGTGACCTTTAATAAATCATTAATAACGCAAAAACGATAAAAAATAGAACGGAAATATTAGCAGCACAAAACAGCACAAACGTAGCACTAACCAATGAGACCAGTTTTGTGTCATTTGGGCTTGTAGGGGGGCTGTGTGACCTTTGGTGACCTTTAATAAATCATTAATAACGCAAAAACAATAAAAGATAGAAAGGAAATTTAAACAGCACAAAACAGCACAAACATAGCACTAAAGAAACACACTTGAGTTTTTCATTTGTGGCTGATTGTAAGGTAGGCAAAGTGAGTGGGGTTTGAAAAAAATAAATAAACTGTTATAACTTTAAAACCATAACAGCACAAATAAAAATATTAGCAGCACAAACGTAGCACTAACCAATGAGACCAGTTTCGTGTCATTTGGGCGTTGTAGGGGGGCTGTTTGACCTTTGGTGACCTTTAATAAATCATTAATAACGCAAAAACGATAAAAGATAGAACGGAAATATTAGCAGCACAAAACAGCACAAACGTAGCACTAACCAATGAGACCAGTTTCGTGTCATTTGGGCGTTGTAGGGGGGCTGTGTGACCTTTGGTGACCTTTAATAAATCATTAATAAGGCAAAAACAATAAAAGATAGAACGGAAATATTAGCAGCACAAAACAGCACAAACGTAGCACTAACCAACCAGACCAGTTTTGTGTCATTTGGGCTTGTAGGGGGGCTGTGTGACCTTTGGTGACCTTTAATAAATCATTAATAACGCAAAAACGATAAAAGATAGAACGGAAATATTAGCAGCACAAAACAGCACAAACGTAGCACTAACCAATGAGACCAGTTTTGTGTAATTTGGGCTTGTAGGGGGGCTAGATGATGTCATAGTCTGGAAAAAACAATTGCTAATATCTTCAAAATAAAAGCAGCACAAACGTAATTTTTTGCGGCACAAAACAGCACAAACGTAGCACTAAAGAAACACACTTGAGTTTTTATTTGTGCTGATTGTAGGGGGGCCAGCTTCGCTGAGCTTTCATTTTCACTGAACATTCAAAGAGGATTACTCAGCGCTGGATTAACTCTGTGTGGCAAGACTGGGCACAGATGATAGGAAATCTTATACTCTACATTGTGACATCAAAAAAAAAATTGGGGTTTACAACCACTTTAAGTTTGCACCTGAACAGGCCCTTAACAAATTTAATACCTACATAGACCTGCAAAAATTTATGAGGAAATTAAAATGTAAAAAGTACTTTGCCCTTAACAAAGATGATCGAACATGTATACTTAAGAACCAATTTACGAAATAAATCCATCTACAACCCCCAGACCTCTGGAAATCAGTGTCTGGGAGCTTTAAAAAAAATGGTGGAGGAAGACATCAAACATCTTGAAAATAAACAACAAAGGGGGAACAAGAACATCTGGAAAATTATCAAACAAATTAGTGACAAGCAGGGAGTAGTAATCAGACCAGCAGATAAGGGGGGGTTGGTTATTCTCAGAAAAACTGATTATAAAACAGAGATGGAGAATCTGCTACAAGTACCTAACACTTATGAAAAACTGAGAGGCAACCCTGCTGCCCTATACAAAAAATTACTAACCAAATATGTTAAAAAGGGCACGGACCTGGGGATCCTGAGTAAAAAAGAAGCCACTTACCTCATATCAGAATCAACTAAAACTCCAGTTATCTACCAGGTACAAAAAATTCAAAAGAGGTTGGAGAAGCAACCCGGCAGGACCATCATTAGCGGCATCAACTCAATATTTTCCAGATTAGGAGAATACCTAGACCAGTTCCTGAAACCTTTAGTGAGTTTGGGCAGATCTCATTTAACCACTTGACCACTGGGCACTTAAACCCCCTTCCTGATGAGACCAATTTTCAGCTTTCGGTGCTCTCACAATTTGAATGACAATTACTCAGTCATACAACATTGTCTCCATTTGAAATGTTTGTCCTTTTTTTCACACAAATTGAGCTTTCTTTTGGTGGTATTTGATCACCTCTGGGTTTTTTATTTTTTGCGCTATAAAAGAAAAACGTCTGTTAAAAAAAAAAATGTTTCTGTCATATTAGCAGGTAATTTCTCACACACAGCATATGCATTAAACAAAATACACCCCAAAACACATTCTGCTATTCCTCCCGAGTATGGCGATACCACATGTGTGAGACTTTTACACAGCGTGGCCTCAACATGCAGGGAACGCCATTAGGCGTTCTGGAACACCCAGGCCAATTCTGACATTTCTCTCCTACATGGAAAAATCATCATTTATTTGCTAGAAAATTACATAGAACCCCAAAACATTATATATGCTTTTTTAGCAAAGACCCTACAGAATACAATGGCAGCCGTTACAACTTTTAATCTCGCATGGTATTTTCGCAGACATTTTTTGAACGCGTGTTTTAAAAAAAAACAGTTTTGTGCTTAAAAAAAAAAAAACAGTAAAGTTAGCCCAATTTTTTTTCTTAATGTGAAAGATGAAGTTACGCCGAGTAAATAGATACCCAACATGTCACACTTCAAAATTGCGCACACTCATAGAATGGCGCCACACTTTGCTACTTAAAAATCCCCATAGGCGACGCTTTAATTACTTTTATTGGTTACATGTTTTTAGTTACGGAGGAGGTCTAGGGCCAAAATGATTGCTCTTGCTCTAACGTTCGTAGAGATACCTCACATGTGTAGCTTGAACACCGTTTTCATATGTGGGCAGGACTTACGTATGCGTTCGCTTCTGCATGCGAGCACAAGGGGACAGGGGTGCTTTAAAAAATGGGTATTGCAGAGTATTGCGCAGGGTATTGGGGTATTGCAGAGTATCGCACAGGGTATTGGGGTATTGCATAGTATCGCGCAGGGTATTGCAGAGTATTGCGCAGGGTATTGCAGAGTATTGGGGTATTGCAGAGTATTGGGGTATTGCAGGGTATTGTGCATGGTATTGGGGTATTGCAGAGTATTGCGCAGGGTATTGGGGTATTGCAGAGTATTGCGCAGGGTATTGGGGTATTGCAGAGTATTGTGCAGTGTATTGCAGAGTATTGGGGTATTGCAGAGTATTGCGCAGGGTATTGGGGTATTGCAGAGTACTGGGGTATTGCAGAGTATTGTGCAGAGTACTGGGATATTGCAGAGTACTGGGGTATTGCAGAGTATTGTGCAGGGTACTGGGGTATTGCAGAGTATTGTGCAGGATATTGGGGTATTGCAGAGTACTGGGGTATTGCAGAGTATTGTGCAGGGTACTGGGGTATTGCAGAGTAATGGGGTATTGCAGAGTATTGTGTAGGGTACTGGGGTATTGCAGAGTAGTGGGGTATTGCAGAGTATTGTGCAGTACTGGGGTATTGCAGAGTACTGGGGTATTGCAGAGTATTGCGCAGTACTGGGGTATTGCAGGGTACTGGGGTATTGCAGAGTACTGGGGCAGGGATGGCTGTGCTGGGATGGATCTGTGACTGTATCGCGCAGGGTATTGGGGTTTTGCAGAGTATCGCGCATGGTATTGGGGTATTGCAGAGTATTGCGCAGGGTATTGCGCTGGGTATTGCAGAGTATTGGGGTATTGCAGAGTATTGGGGTATTGCAGGGTATTGCGCATAGTATTGGGGTATTGCAGAGTATTGCGCAGGGTATTGGGGTATTGCAGAGTATTGCGCAGGGTATTGGGGTATTGCAGAGTATTGTGCAGGGTATTGCAGAGTATTGGGGTATTGCAGAGTATTGTGCAGGGTATTGGGGTATTGCAGGGTATTGCGCAGGGTATTGGGGTATTGCAGAGTACTGGGGTATTGCAGGGTACTGGGGTATTGCAGAGTACTGGGGCAGGGATGGCTGTGCTGGGATGGATGGATGGCTGGATCTGTGACTGCATTTGTCACAGATCCAGCCACAGCGCTGCTGCTGCCACCCGCTCCCCCCCCTCCTCTCACACTGTACCGAACGGTACAGAGAGGAGAGGGAGGAACCGGCGTCATCAAATGACGCCGGTTTGTTTACAAGTGATCGTGCCGTCATTCGACGGCGCGATCACGTGGTAAACCGTCGCTATCAGTGGCAATTTACCATGATCCGTGATGCGCCGGGTCTTCTAGACCCGGCGAGCACGGACACTTCCACGAGCGCATCCCAGGGGACGCGCAATCGCAGAAGTGAACGAGGACGTCCCAGGGACGTCGACCCGAGATAGCTCCACCGCTCTGTTGCAGTAAAATGGTTATGGCGCGGTGGGCAAGTGGTTAAAAGATAGTACACACTGATGGTAGGACTTCAGAACATCACCAACACAGATCTTCTACTGACCACTATTGATGTGGACTCCCTCTACACCAGTATTAGACAACCTGATGGTCTAAGAGGAGTGGAGATAGCTTTACACTCGTTAACAGATATGAGGCAAGAACAAATCCTTTTCATTCAAGAAGGGTTTAAATTGGCCATGGAGAACAACCATTTTTGGTACAGAAAGAAATTCTATGTGCAGAAGAAAGGGGTAGCGATGGGGGTACGCTATGCCCCTAGCGTAGCCAACCTTTTCATGGACATGTGGAAAGAGGAACACATCTATGACAAAAACATACCACAACTAAAGTTCTACAGAAGGTATATTGATGACCTTATAGTCCTGTGGGACGGCACAGTTGAATCATTGGAAGATTTCATGCAACAATTAAACAACAACCGATATGGCATAACTTTCACCGGTAAATGGAATACACAGCGTATTCACTACCTTGATCTTCGAATCTTAAAGTCAAGGGTGAACTATGCACCAAAACCTTTTTCAAAAATGGGTATATACCCACTTCCAGCTGCCACCATCCGAAGTGGATAGGTAACATACTAAAGGGACAGTTACTAAGAATTAGGAGGAATTGCCACCGAGTGGAAGACTACGAAACTCAGGCTGATACCCTAATCAATAGATTTATAGAAAAGGGCTACAAACCTAAAAAACTAATCAAATTGAAAGAGAGCATAAGTGGAATGGACAGAAGTTCCCTACTGAACAACAAGAAACCGCCTCATGCACCCATCATGGATTTAGCCTTTATCACCGAATATAGTAACCAGTACCAGCCATTGGAAAATATAATTACAAAATATTGGCCTATCCTGAAGGAGCATAGAACTCTGGCTGCAGTATTACCGAATAAACCTAAGTTCATCTACCGCAAGGCACCCACCCTAAGAACACATTTGGTCCACAATGTTCTCCCAGAACTTAAAGGTTTTTACAGGTGCCAAAGATGTCTTCCCTGCAGAACTAACAAACCGCAACCCAGAAGAAAAACCACCTTTAAATGCCATGTGTCCAAAGAAGAGTTCCAAATGAAAGAACTAATTACCTGCATTAGCACACACGTCACCTATGTAATAGAATGCCCTTGTCGGCTTCAATATGTAGGCCGTACCACCAGACCTCTGAAAATCAGAATTAGAGAACACATCAAGAACATTCAAAAGGGTTTTGCCAATCATAGCCTCTCTAGGCACTTCGATGAAGTGCATCATAAGGATCCATCATGTCTCATGTTATATGGGATTGATATAATTAACCACTTCCCGCCCGGCCAATAGCAGATTTACGGCCGGGAAGTGGTTATGAAATCGTGACTAGACGTTCTCAAACGTCCAGCACGATTTCATGCCGCACGCGCCCGTGGGGGGTGCGCAGCGCGGCGATCGCTGATGCGGGGTGTCAGTCTGACACCGTGCATCACCGATCTCGGTAACGAGTCTCCAGCGGAGGCTCGCTACCACGTGATCAGCCGTGTCCAATCACGGCTGACCACAATGTCTGACAGACGCGAGTACAGGAGAGCCGATCGGCGGCTCTCCTGACAGGGGGGGTTCACGCTGATTGTTTATCAGCGCAGCCCCCCATCGTATGCCCACACTGGACACCAGGGATGCCCACACTAGACCACCAGGGATGCCCACACTGGCAGGGCAAAACAAATAAAAATAAATAAATAAAAAACAGGATTTAAAAAAAAAAAAAACAGGAAAAAAAAAGAAAGATGCCAGTCAGTGCCCACACATGGGCACTGACTGGCAACATATACATCAGTGCCACCCCTCAAAGTCCATCAGTACCACCCCACAGTGTCCTTCAGTGCCACCCCTCCGTGCCAATCCATGCCCAGTGCCCATTTATCAGTGCCCATCTGTGCCACCCATAAGTACCCATCAGTGCCACCCATAAGTGCCACCCATGAGTGCCATTCTGTGCCGCCTATGAGTTCCCAGTGCTGCCCATGAGTGCCCATCAGTGCCGCCTATGAGTGCCCATCAGTGCCACCTATGAGTGCCCATCAGTGCCACCTATGAGTGCCCATCAGTGCCGCATACCAGCGCCGCCTATCAGTGCCCATCAGTGCCACCTCATCGGTGCCCATCAGTACCACCTCATCAGTGCCCATCAGTGCCGCCATATAAGTGCCCGTAATTGAAAGAGAAAACATACTTATTTACAAAAAAGTTAACAGAAAAAAATAAAAATTTATTTTTTTTCTAAATTCTCAGTCTTTTATTAGTTGTTGCGCAAAAAATAAAAACCGCAGAGGCGATCAAATACCACCAAAAGAAAGCTCTATTTGTGGGGAAAAAAGGACGGCAATTTTGTTTGGGTACAGTGCAGCATGACCGCGCAATTGTCATTCAAAGTGCGACAGTGCTGAAAGCTGAAAATTGGCTTGGGCGGGAAGGTGCGTAAGTGCCTGGTATGGAAGTGGTTAAAGATCATTGGAGGGGGGGAACAAAACAATTCAGGTTTCTCAAAACGAGACCCGTTGGATACACAGGTTGGGGTCCCTAGCTCCCGGTGGCCTCAACTTGGATATCGATCTCAACTGTTATATTTCCAACTTTTAGTCCTCTTTTAAGTGGTTTCTGCTTGTCACTCTACTGTCTATCATTAGGATGGGGAGAGACCCCATTGCTCGTTTCTATTTGGATTCCCAATTTTTATTGATATTTCAATATCATTCAACCATGATAACACACTTTCAGCTTGCTATAAAGCCCTCTTCTGCAATTAGCGGACCTCCAGCTGTTGCAAAACTACAAGTCCCATCATGCCTCTGCCTCTGGGTGTCATGCTTGTGGCTATCAGAGTCTTGCTATGCCTCATGGGACTCAACAGCTGGAGGTCCGCTAATTGCATATCCCTACTATAAAGCATAGCACTTTAAAAGTGTGTTTATACTAGTATTACTACTACCACATACATCTCTTACCATCATTACCACTCATGACATCATGTGGTGTCTGTCTTTCATTTCCTTTCGATTTGAAGCACTAATTCTCTCATTCTAGGTCAGGGTCCTCCAAACTGCGGCCCGAGGGCCAGATGTGGCCCTTTGCTAGCCTTTATCCGGCCCTTGGTACACTATACCTCCCATTGACACCAACAATAGGGCACTGTGTTTTCCACTGATACCAACGATAGGATACTATTCCTCCTACTAATGCCAATAATGGGGCACTACTCCTCCTCCTACTGACCACCAACCACGAGGCCATATTTATTCTCACTGATGCTGGGCTCAGGACATTTTCTACCCATGCTGGCCACAATCCGGCCCTCCCAAAGACTGAAGGATAGTAGACTGGCCCTTTGTTTTAAAAGTTTGGAGACCCTTGTTCTAGGTGAAACTCATCATTCCCACCCACTGACCATTATGTCTATAACCCACTGGGTATATTATGTAGTCTTTAACCAGAGAGTGGTTTCACATATTGTGTACAATAAGCTTTTCTCCAATCTGTACATAATAGCACACATACTTTGCACTTTTTGAGATCATTTATTCGTATTCGTCAGGGTTCAATTCACCTATCTCACTATATATATATATATATATATATATATATATCACACAAATTATATTGATGGACCACAAAAAAATGATCATTCCTTCTAATTGAAGGTACTGGACATGGCTGCTAATTATGCCCCTTTTGCCCCTTATGGATATGGACCAGCTTCTCATAAGGGTACCTCAAGAATGGAAGGCCTTGTGAAGTACCTCTCACTATATATTAATTTTTAAGAGAGCACTGAATTACACCGGAATTGACCTGCTCGGACACCAGTATTTACTACATAGCATAATATCATTATAATTTATTTTTATTTTTTTGCACTCATGCAATCTTTTCACACTCATGATGTAATTCTTTACATGCAATTCACTATTATGTATCTCAGCACTCTATGGTAAATTCACCGGACTGATGTGTCCGGCCATTAATTAAGCACACACAGTTCACTTATTTTCAATTTAGCTCTCTAGCTTGAAACCTAGCATTAATACACACTCTTGCACTAAATGTTCTAGGAATAGTATTATCTAGATATATACGATACATCAAGTTCACATTTTTTTTTTATTTATTTGGTTGTGGCCTTAGCACATACCCCTATATTATTTGTCTCTTTATGCCCTGGAGATATTATCACTCTATGTCCTCTTTAATTAGGGGCTCAAGCATACATATATTTTCATTTAATTTTTAGGTGTACTGTATAGGTTTACACTAAGTAGTGAGTAATATTCTGTGATGGTTCTATTACACACATTTGCATATGGTTTGACGTGCAATTGTAAGTTCTTCCTGATCTCCTATTGGTATTTGTATACCACAATGCATATATTCAATGTCTCTGTCCTGCTCGCATTTTAAATTGATTTGACAGCGGAACGTGTATAATCTTTCCATCATTTGTTCTCTCCAAGGGTTAATGGAGGGAGGGCTCTCATACTATACGGGTATATGTGCCTTTCGCCCATTTGCAATCTCTTTGTCCCATCCCTTGGGAGGATCAATTACATTTGCCGTTGTACATCTAAGCAGAGCGTGCGTAAGGTGCTTACATCGCCTTTGACAACGTCTAATGACGAAACGCGTCAGTTGACCTTATACGTCAGCACGCACGAGCGCCCGCACGTTTGTTTGTTTTTTGCACGGTCATGTCCCTGCTGGCTTGGAGGCTTAGGATCTAGTACACGGCGTCTGCCACCGTTAGCTTCACCAGCCTGCTAGGACCACTGACCACTCCTGTTCTGTTTTATTTTTAGTTGTTTTTTATTTATTTTTTAACCATTGTGTCACATCACTTGTGGGACCCCTTTGCACGGGACCACTAGTTTCTGCTTTTGTCCAACCTGCTTTTTTAATATAACCAATAAATGTTTCTGTATAACTGGATGCTTTATACAAACCTATTGCACTATGGGCTAGATTCAGGTAGATGGGCGCATTTTTGTGCCGGCGTAACACAGCGCATATACGTTCCGCCGACGCAAACTAGTGAGGCAAGTACAGCATTCACCAAGCACTTGCTCCTAACTTTGCGCCGGCCTAACTTAAATGTGAAGGCGCAAGCTGGCATAAGTGGAAGTGGGTGTGACCTTATGTAAATGATGGCCTGAGCCTGGCGTTGAGACTTACGCCCGGCGTAAAATCCACGGAGCATGCGCAGTGACGTCGACGCATGCTCACAACTATGCCGGCCCAACATCCTGGGATACGCCAACCCACCGGCTTACGCCGAGCGCATATATACACCCGGACATGCGCCCGTCCGACGCAAAAGTACATCCTGCTTTTTTCCCCCCCTGAGCAAGGTACTTTTGCTTTGAGATGGCTGATCCCGTTCCCCGCAGGCAGAGGAGGAAGAAGAATTTCAATCCGCAGGAGCGGACAGCCCTCGTCTCAGCTATGGAGAGGTATGACACCTTCCTCCATGGTGCCCAAAGTTGCCAGACCAGCTGGGACAGGAAGCAGGCCACCCTGGAGACCATTGCTGGCAGGATCAACAGCTTTGGATATGAGACACGGACAGCCAATGATATCAACAAGAAGAAGATTAATGATGTCAGGGGCAAGGTCCGGGAGAAGCTGGCCGCCATCAGGAGGCATGAGAGGGACACAGGGGGTGGACCCCCATGTGCGGTGAGCTTGACCCCAGAGGAGGAGGTGGTCGCCCGGTGTATTTTTTTTGTGGGATTATTTATGCTCAGGTCATGAGCCTTTTATTTTATTGTATGCTCAGGTCATGAGCCTTTTATTTTAAACTGCACACGGCCAGTAGTGCAGGCTACAGTGTGAATGGTGTGTGAATGTGTGGGTGGCACTCCTGCCAGTAAGGGGTGTCACCCTCGGTCATTGGGAGAATTTATCCCCACGGCCGTGTGAATGTTGTATGAATGGACAGCGACATCATTGGGGCCTTGGCGCGGCATTGCTGCTCCCAAGTCCTACATGTTGGACTTGGGCTAATCCAGTGTGAAGTGGATGTGGTGTGTGTGATCTATGGACCACAGTGGTGTGCATGCGTGCATTGTCCGTGTGCCATTATGAATGTGTGTGTTTAACTTCCAAAGATGCCTACTGCGAGGCATCTCCTGACTGCTTTTCCCTCAGCACATGGGGTTGCCTCTGGCAGGGGGGGACTGTGTGGTTGGGGGGTCAGGTCATCACGTATGTCAATCTGCAGGCCCTTTTCACGGCGTAGTTGTGCAGCATGCAACAATGATCTGACATACAAAGGTAGGGGAATACAACAGGGCCCCCCGGACTTATCCAGGCATCGGAAACGGGACTTCAAGAGCCCAAATGTTTGTTCCACCACTGCACGGGTACGTATGTGTGCTTGATTGTATTTTCTCTCTCCTCTGGTTTGGGGATTCCGGAATGGAGTCATGAGTTAGGGCCAAAGTGCATATGCCGAGTCACGTGGAAGGGAAAAGACAGGAGGATGTTAGTCATGCATGTGCCCCTCGTGATGTCTGCATCATGGGGTCGGACAGTCATGCCTGACTCCCATGTCACTCACCAACCAACTAGCTGTCCTTGTACACGTTCTGTTCAAATTCTGCTGGGATGGGGCTTTGACGGTATATGTAGCTGTTGTGGCTGGACCCGGGGTGTTTGGCACAGACATGCCATATGAGACATTGGGCATCGGCTATCACCTGTACATTGATGGAATGCCAGTGCTTCCGATTGCGATATATGTGCTCTGTTGCACGGGGGGGCTGTAGTGCCACATGTGTGCAATCAATGCCCCCCACGGTGCGTGGGAATCCTGCAATTCTGTAGAAATCATGCATTGCCTTCTGCCGCAGATGCAACTGGGTGGGTCTGATGATGTGGTGGAAAATGCGTGTGAGGATTGCGGGGACAACCTGGTGCACACATCTGCTCATGGTGGATTGTGACATCCCAGCCATGACTCCACTTGTACGCTGGAACAATCCACTGGCAAGGAAATGGAGTGTTGCCAGTACCTTGACCAGTGGCTGCACTGCTTGTGAGCAGTGTGTCTGGCTGGTGATGTCATCTTTTAGGGCTGTGGTTATTTCCAGGATGGCATGAGGGCTGAATCTGAAGATGCGATACACCTCCTCATCACCCATGCCAAAGAGGCTAATGCACGTGCGGTATATCCTCTCCCGTGCCCTCCTCCTCCGTACCGGTGGACCCATTAGTAGTGCTAGGACCACGGCTGCCCCTGGCATGTTGGCAGACAGATGTGTTGTCGTGCAAGTGGGCTTGCTCAGCTTGTTTTTTTTTAAATCATAAAAAGTTTTTATTGCTCACAAAACAAACAGGGGGAAAAAAACAATATGACATATCCTGCATAGTATGTATAGTACAATACACAAGAGCCTCTCCCTTAAGAACCTAACAATTAGTAGCTGCACCCAGTAGCATGCCCTCAGGTCTCACCCCCCTGGAACTTAGCAAGTCTAATTACCACCCAACAACCTCATCTGAACAAGTTCCATAGGACTCAAGCCAGGCGTGGCAAGCCACGCATCCCATATCCTGTCAAATTTGCCCGCAGTTCCCCTGTGCTGGTATCATAGGTGTGCGCAGCCTATTGCATTAGGGTGTGCACCCCGCAGCTCAAACACCCACGCCTTTCTCTCCAGCCTCAACTGCACCCGACAGTAAATTAATGGGAAGTGCTCTGTGCTGAGCGGCTTCCTGTTCATTCAAAAACGGAAGCATAGTAAACAGTTTACTATGCCTCAGTTATGAATGAACACAGTGAGCGTGTGTTCACTGTGTTATTTCGAAAAGGAAGAGACCAGTAAATTACATATTTTCTAGCCCCTTCCCCTACTCTCCATTCTGAAAAAATTCTGAGAGAGAAAAGGGGGGAAGCCAGCAACACTGCGGGGGGGTACAATATGGGGGGAAGCCCAGACAATAGGGGAAATCAGCACCATACACAGTGATTAGGGTGTGCCCAGACACACCTGGCACACCCCCTGCGCCCCCCATCTAGACAAATTTAAATGCGGGGCGCCGGACGCATAGATTTCAATGTTTTTTTTTTTTAAGCACATAATTAGAGCATGAGGCTTAAAAAAAGGATGGGCTTGGGGAGCAGAGCACGGCAGTCACATGATAATAAGCCCCACCCCGCCTTGCCTCCCGGCAGTTCAAACCCTTTAAAGGACCGGCGGGAGTTGGCACCAAGGGGTTAAACAACAAAAGTGCATCAAATATCGATCAGTGTTAAAGGGCCCTCAGTGTATGGAAACGCAAAATCATCTACTGAGTATATCTGGCATCAAATCTCATTGTATACAGTTTAGAAAAAAAAATGTTTTTTACAAAGTTTCTTACCTGGAGGCCCAGCCAGTAGCAGCAGCACTTCCTGTTGCCACAAATGATTTCACCGTTGTCACCCTGCCATGCAAGCTACTTCAATTAGCTGTTAGGTTGTATACATGATAGACAACCCAATGGCCAAATGACAGAGTGCACACAGCAGGCCGACAACACTGCTGCTAATTGCAAATCAGTGGCTTAGCATTGTAAGTCCCCATCAGGAAGTGCTGTTACTGGCAGGATTTCCAGGTAAGAAACTCGGCAAAAGATTCACACAATAGGATTTGCTTCAAGTGGCCAAAACCCATCAATTTAACGGATTCCCAACAGTTACATTCAAAGCGCGTCAATAATGCTAACTGACACAGTTGCTTGTGCTCTCAATGGAACTGTCAAGCCATCAAATGACTGGTGCCATAACTGATCACATGTGCAGCATCATGGCAGCTGAAGATCAAACAGAGGCTAAGATGGCAGCTCCCATGGCTGTAAAGGAGAGAAGGGTTTAGTTTAGGGTTGCCACCTGTCCGGTTTTGACCCGGACAGTCCGGGTTTGGACACATGTGCCCGGTTTTGAAGCCTCCTGAAACCCGGGCACATTTAAAAAAAAAAAAAAAAGTGTTAGTAGAAGGTGTGCCGCCCGCAGCAGTGCTCTCTGTTAGCCCCCCGGCCGGGCTGTAAACATGTGTGCAACTTCTCACTGTGCTAGCCCCTCCCCCTCCCTCCCTGTGGTGCGCCTCCGTCTGCATTGTGTGCTGCAGAGTGGAAGAGGACACATGGGACACAGAGTGCTCAGCTCTTCTCTGACTGGCTACAGAATACACATGGAGGTGGGTGGATGGGCGGACCATACACTACCCCCACCATACACTAAACATACAGTTCTGCCCCCCCTGCATATACCATTACCATCCACAGCCGTATATACAGTCCTGCCCCCCCTCCATACCATCCACAGCCATACATACAGTCCTGCCCCCCCTGCATATACCATCCACAGCCATACATACAGTCCTGCCCCCCCCTCCATATACCATCCACAGCCATACATACAGTTCTGCCCCCCCTCCATACAGGGCCGGATTAACAGAGGGGCTGATGGAGCGGGGGTTGTAGCTCGATGACCAGAGGTCACAGAAACCCCACATTTGGGGGGTAGTCAGTTGAAGACCTACCCCACAACTGGTCAAAATATGGGATGGCTATCATTTATGGTTCTGGAGATACGGGCCTGCTTGCACAGCCTGTCAGAAGCTACATACAGAGCAGCCATTATAAATACAAGCTGACACACTGCAGCAGACTGAGAAAAAAAAAATCATCATTAATTTTTTGCTAGAAAATTACTCTATGGTGGTCTTTGCAACTTTTTATGTTGCACGGCATAGAGCTGCACGATTCTGGCTAAAACGACAACTGCAATTTTTTTGCTTAGAAGATAGATGACGATTCTCTCACGATTCGTGCGGCATAACATCATCTTTCACATTAAAATGAAAAAAAAAAAATGGACTAACTTTACTGTTTTGTTTTTATGGTTTTTATTATTCAATGAAGTAGGCAAATGCAGTGTGACATAAAATATTGCAGCAATTGCCATTTTTGTCTCTGCTAATATATATATAATGTTTGGTGGTTCCAAGTAATTTTCTAGCAAAAAATATTGCTTTTAAACAAGTGTTGGACTTTAAGTGGTTACATTTCTTGCATTTACACACAGAAGTTTGATCTAAAAAGGAAGTTGGTTACAGTGTTTCATGTTGTTTACAAACTTGGCAGACTGCCTGGATATTTTCTTTACACACAGAAGTTTATCCCTTTGATCTATGAAGAAAGTGTTAGATACAATGTTTCCTGCTAACTTAGCAGACTGTCCAGATATTTTCTTTTGACAGCTGAAAGTCTCTCCACTTGTTATATGAAAGAATCAGCAAACTCTACATTGGAGATGTCAGGGGGGTTGAATCAAGATCACAATTTTAACGATTAATTGTGCAGCTCTAGCACGGTACTGTATTTGCGCAGCAATTTTTCAAACATGTTTTTTTTTTTTGGAAATAAACTGTTTCATTCATTAAAAAAAAACACTAAAGTTAGCACGATTTTTTTTGGTATCCTAAGCGATGCTTTAAATTTTTTTAGGTTACATGTTTAGAGCTACAGAGGAGATCTAGTGCTAGAATTATTGCTCTCGCTCTAACGATCGTGACGTATGTAACCTGTGTGTATCTGGCTCTCATACTAACCAGTGCCTACCCAGCCACTGACTGGTATCTCTCCCTAGCCTGTCCTTACACACCCTCTCACCTGCAGACCTGTAGATGGGGGAATCACTCCTGTAGTGTTGTTGTGTTCTGCCTGTGAGTACAATGATCAGTGTTGCTATCTATAGCTGGCAGCACTGATTGTTTTTGGAAAAACAGGCTGGTTGTACTCAAGTCAATTAATAGATTGACTCGTGTAAAACCAGCTAGCCCATACATAGATCGACTATGGCTGGTCTCTGCATAATTGGTGTAATTTCAATCCATGTATGACCCGCTTAACCACTACGCAGTCCCTAAACATCCTTCCACTCCTATACATTGTGCCCACTGTCATACCCTCCACACTCCTCTCCTGTACATAGTGCCCACTGCCATACTCTCCACACTCCTCTCCTATACATAGTGCCCACTGTCATTCTCTCCACAATCCTCTCCTGTACATGGTGCCACTGTCATACCCTCCACAATCCTCTCCTGTTCATACTGCCCCCATCATACCCTCCACACTCCTCTCCTGTACATACTGCCCACTGTCATACCCTCCACACTCCTCTCCTGTACATACTGCCCACTGTCATACCCTCCACACTCCTCTCCTGTACATAGTGCCCACTATCATACCCTCCACACTCCTCTCCTGTACACAGTGCCCACTGTCATACCCTCCACACTCCTCTCCTGTTCATACTGCCCCCATCATACCCTCCACACTCCTCTCCTGTACATACTGCCCACTGTCATACCCTCCACACTCCTCTCCTGTACATACTGCCCACTGTCATACCCTCCACACTCCTCTCCTGTACATACTGCCCACTGTCATACCCTCCACACTCCTCTCCTGTACATACTGCCCACTATCATACCCTCCACACTCCTCTCCTGTACATAGTGCCCACTATCATACCCTCCACACTCCTCTCCTGTACACAGTGCCCACTGTCATACCCTCCACACTCCTCTCCTGTTCATACTGCCCCCATCATACCCTCCACACTCCTCTCCTGTACATACTGCCCACTGTCATACCCTCCACACTCCTCTCCTGTACATACTGCCCACTGTCATACCCTCCACACTCCTCTCCTGTACATACTGCCCACTGTCATACCCTCCACACTCCTCTCCTGTACATACTGCCCACTGTCATACCCCCCACACTCCTCTCCTGTTCATACTGCCCCCATCATACCCTCGCACTCCTCTCCTGTACATAGTGCTCCCATCATACCCTCCACACTCCTCTACTGCATATACTGGTCACTGTTACACCCTCTTCACTCCTTTACTGCAAGTAATACCTACCCTCTGCACTCATTTCCTGTACATAATGTCTTACACTTTGCACTCCTTTCCTACACATACCAACATACGCGCCACACTCTTGTATATACTGTTGTAAATTCTGCACTCCCTCCCTGCACATACTGTAATACCCTCTGTACTTAATGAAAATTAAAAGGTGAACTAATGCCCCTGATCTCCACTGCACTTACCTCTGTAGTAATGGAAGAGTTTTATTTTTTTTAAATGATTGTGCTAAGGTTTATTCATGTCAGTGAGACTCTTACTTGTGGCACAGCAAAGTAAGCATATTTTATAGGTAAAATAATTATTTTGTTTAATTTAATCATGCCTCGTGAGGCCCCTCCCTCAATATGGCCACACCCACCATATGTAGTGGCGTGTTCGGGTTTGGCTTGAGGAAAAGGTGGCAACCCTAGAGGCCTCTCCGTACAGAGTTCTCGGGTTCCCAGAGCATCCCTTATTTTGGGGTCTCCAGAGTCCCCCCTTACAGTGAAAGGAATGTCTGCGAGTTAAAGCGGAGTTCCACCCAGGAAAAAAAAGATTTGCCCAAAAGTCCTAAAAAAAAAAAAATTATACTCACCCGAAATACTTGTTGCTATGCGGAAGTCCGTAATCTGCCTCATCCGCACCGCGGTGTGTTTTCTTCTTCTCCTTGTGAATGGGGCGCGCTGCTTTCTGGGAACTGTGTGTGTTCTCAGAGAGCAGCCGCCCATTCACAAGCCGGCGTGAGACTCACACAGGCGCAGTAGGAAATGGGCAGTGAAGCCGTAATTTTTCCCCTAGTGTGAATGGCGGCGTGCGACCTGCATCGATCGTGGGACCGGCATCGGGGGGGCCCCTATCAGCGCGGGCAAGTAGGACAGATAAGTGTCCTTATTAAAAGTCAGCAGCTACACTGTTAAAAATTGCGGGGGGAATCCTGCTTTAAGTTGTAAAAGGGGAACTGTGGACTCTGATATAAAGGGGGACTCTTTATTAACTTCATTTGATTAGAAATGTTATTTATTAGAAAAATAGATGTATAAAAAAAAAAAAAAAAAAATTTGCTGTGCGCCACTAAAGTGTTCGGGTTTGACTTGAAGAAAAAGTGGCAACCCTAGTTTAGTTCCATTTTAGAAAACTGTATAGAGAGAGACTTGATGGCAGACATAATAAATATAAATTTGGGGATTATATACACATTCAAGGAACTAGGATCACCATCAGGCCGCCACTGCTAACCTCTCCTCCTGGAAAAGGGAGCTGCCTGGCTGTCATGCTGATCCTCTGGCTCTGAGCCTTTCTCTTGCACTGACCCAGAACAAGTACACAGATGAGGAGATCTGCTTTCATTGGCTCCATGCTTGTTCTGGGTCACAGCCAGGTAATCAGCATTTTCAGAAGCTGGTGAGCAATGCCAAGCTGTGTATTTCTCTCATATTAAGTTTTAACCTGTGAGGATGGAAATATTGGCTCCGCCATTGCTGACTTATTAAAGGTACAAATGCTGTCATTGTGACCTGAGAGAAGATGTCCCTCCCCCACACTGTCTCTGCTGTCCAGACTTACTGTACACAAAGGGGAGCCATTCTTCTGTATCTCCGGGATCCCATCTTTATAGAGACCAGCTATGGCGGCCTATAAATCTAATTCAGGGAGAGTGGTCAAGGTTTCCATGGAGACCATCTATGGTGCTCTATGTATCCAATCCAAGGAGAGTAGTCAGGGTTTCCATAGAGACACGCTACGGTGGCTTGAGAATCTAACTCTGGGAGAGTGAGCAGTGTTTCCATGGATACCAGCTATGGCGGCCTGTGAGGATAATCCAAGGACAGGTTTCTATAGAGACCAGCCATGGCAGATTGTGAGTCCAAGCCAGGGAGGGTGGGCAATATTTCCATGGAGGCCAGCTACGGCAACCTGTGAGTCCAACCCTAGGATAGTGGTGGGGGCAATGCTGTATTTGGCCTAGGCCAACAAGGCCTAGGGCAGCACTTTGCAGGGGGGCAGCATGAAAAGAGTCCCCGTCGGCTTGCGCTACACTTTAAGTTTTATTAGGTGGACTGGGTCGCAAGACAAACCGGTCTGGTGCCCCCATAAAACGGCCGCACTACTGCCGGTATGATGGTGAAGACCAGTGGCGGCTGGTGCTCAAATATTTTGGGGGGGCGCAAACGGAAAAAAAAAATATTGCAGCCTCACTGTGCCCATCACATGCAGCCACTGTGCCATGCCACCAAATGCAGCCACTGTGCCATCAATTGTCACCACTGTGCCATGCCACCAAATGCAGCCACTGTGCCATCAATTGTCACCACTGTGCCATGCCATCAAACACAGAAACTGTGCCATCAATTGTCACCACTGTGCCATGCCACCAAATGCAGCCACTGTGCCATCAATTGTCACCACTGTGCCATGCCATCAAACACAGCAACTGTGCCATCAATTGTCACCACTGTGCCATGCCACCAAATGCAGCCACTGTGCCATCAATTGTCACCACTGTGCCATGCCATCAAATGCCACCACTGTGCCATCAATTGTCACCACTGTGCCATGCCATCAAATGCACCACTGTGCCATCAATTGTCACCACTGTGCCATGCCATCAAATGCCACTGTGCACTGTGCCATCAATGCCACCACTGTCACCACTGTGCCATGCCATCATATGCAG
Organism: Rana kukunoris; assembly: GCA_029574335.1. NCBI lineage: Eukaryota > Metazoa > Chordata > Amphibia > Anura > Ranidae > Rana > Rana kukunoris. The sequence goes on along the minus strand of CM056053.1, from coordinate 403,525,971 downwards.
TCACTGTGCCATCAATTGTCACCACTGTGCCATGCTATCAAACGCCACCACTGTGCCATCAATTGTCACCACTGTGCCATGCCATCAAACGCAGCTACTGTGCCCATCAATTGTCACCACTGTGCCATGCCATCATATGCAGTCACTGTGCCATCAATTGTCACCACTGTGCCATGCCATAAAACGCCACCACTGTGCCATCAATTGTCACCGCTGTGCCATGCCATCAAACGCCACCACTGTGCCATCAATTGTCACCACTGTGCCATGCCATCGAATGCAGTCACTGTGCCATCAAGTGTCACCACTCTGCCATGCCATCAAACACAGAAACTGTGCCATCAATTGTCACCACTGTGCCATGCCACCAAATGCAGCCACTGTGCCATCAATTGTCACCACTGTGCCATGCCATCAAACACAGCAACTGTGCCATCAATTGTCACCACTGTGCCATGCCATCAAATGCAGCTACTGTGCTATGCAACACAGCAACTGTGCCATCAATTGTCACCACTGTGCCATGCCACCAAATGCAGCCACTGTGCCATCAATTGTCACCACTGTGCCATGCAACACAGCAACTGTGCCATCAATTGTCACCACTGTGCCATGCCATCAAACGCCACCACTGTGCCATCAATTGTCACCACTGTGCCATGCCATCAAATGCAGTCACTGTGCCATCAATTGTCACCACTGTGCCATGCCATCAAATGCAGTCACTGTTCCATCAATTGTCACCACTGTGCCATGCCATCATATGCAGTCACTGTGCCATCAATTGTCACCACTGTGCCATGCCATCAAACGCCACCACTGTGCCATCAATTGTCACCACTGTGCCATGCCAAATGCAGCTACTGTGCCCATCAATTGTCACCACTGTGCCATGCCATCAAACGCCACCACTGTGCCATCAATTGTCACCACTGTACCATGCCATCAAACACAGAAACTGTGCCATCAATTGTCACCACTGTGCCATGCCACCAAATGCAGCCACTGTGTGATCATCAATTGTCACCACTGTACCATGCCATCAAACACAGAAACTGTGCCATCAATTGTCACCACTGTGCCATGCCACCAAATGCAGCCACTGTGCCATCAATTGTCACCACTGTGCCATGCCATCAAACACAGCAACTGTGCCATCAATTGTCACCACTGTGCCATGCCATCAAATGCAGCCACTGTGCCATCAACACAGCAACTGTGCCATCACCACTGTGCCATGCCATCAATGTGCCATCAATTGTCACCACTGTGCCATGCCATGCAACTGTGCCATCAATTGTCACCACTGTGCCATGCCATCATGCAACTGTGCCATCAATTGTCACCACTGTGCCATGCCATTGTGCCATCAATTGTCACCACTGTGCCATGCCATCAAACGCCACCACTGTGCCATCAATTGTCACCACTGTGCCATGCCATCAATGCACTACTGTGCCATCAATTGTCACCACTGTGCCATGCCATCAAACCCACAACTGTGCCATGCCACCACTGTCACCACTGTGCCATGCCATCAAATGTGCCATCAATTGTCACCACTGTGCCATGCCATCAAATGTGTGTGTGCCATCAATTGTCACCACTGTGCCATGCCATGCAGCCACTGTGCCATCAATTGTCACCACTGTGCCATGCAACACAGCAACTGTGCCATCAATTGTCACCACTGTGCCATGCCATCAAACGCCACCACTGTGCCATCAATTGTCACCACTGTGCCATGCCATCATGCAGTGTGCCACAATTGTCACCACTGTGCCATGCCATCAAATGCAGCACTGTCCATCAATTGTCACCACTGTGCCATGCCATCACAGCACTGCCATCCACTGTGCCATGCCAATTGTGCGTCACCACTGTGCCATGCCATCAAACGCCACCACTGTGCCATCAATTGTCACCACTGTGCCATGCCATCAAATTGTGCCATCAATTGTCACCACTGTGCCATGCCACAAATGCAACTGTGCCATCAATTGTCACCACTGTGCCATGCCATCAAACACAGCCGCTGTGCCATCAATTGTCACCACTGTGCCATGCCATGCAGCCACTGTGCCATCAATTGTCACCACTGTGCCATGCCATCAAATGTGCCATCAATTGTCACCACTGTGCCATGCCATCAAATGTGCCATGTGTGCCATCAATTGTCACCACTGTGCCATGCCACCAAATGCAGCCAACCATGTGCCATGCAATGTGCCATCAATTGTCACCACTGTGCCATGCCATCAAACGCCACCACTGTGCCATCAATTGTCACCACTGTGCCATGCCATCAAACGCAGCCACTGTGCCATCAATTGTCACCACTGTGCCATGCCATCAAATGCAGTCACTGTCCATCAATTGTCACCACTGTGCCATGCCATCATATGCAGTCACTGTGCCATCAATTGTCACCACTGTGCCATGCCATCAAACGCCACCACTGTGCCATCAATTGTCACCACTGTGCCATGCCAAATGCAGCTACTGTGCCCATCAATTGTCACCACTGTGCCATGCCATCAAACGCCACCACTGTGCCATCAATTGTCACCACTGTGCCATGCCATCATGTGCCATCAATTGTCACCACTGTGCCATGCCATCATTGCAATTGTCACCACTGTGCCATGCACATTGTCAATTGTCCACTGTGCCATGCCATGCAACTGTGCCATCAATTGTCACCACTGTGCCATGCCATCAAACACAGCAACTGTGCCATCAATTGTCACCACTGTGCCATGCCATCAAACGCAGCCACTGTGCCATGCTGTGCCATCAATTGTCACCACTGTGCCATGCCATCAAATGCAGCCACTGTGCCATCAATTGTCACCTGTGCCACTGTGCCATCAATTGTCACCACTGTGCCATGCCATCAAACAACTGTGCCATCAATTGTCACCACTGTGCCATGCCATGCAACTGTGCCACAATTGTCACCACTGTGCCATGCTGTGCCATCAATTGTCACCACTGTGCCATGCCATCAAACGCCACCACTGTGCCATCAATTGTCACCACTGTGCCATGCATCATTGTGCCATCAATTGTCACCACTGTGCCATGCCATCAAATGCAGTCACTGTTCCATCAATTGTCACCACTGTGCCATGCCATCATATGCAGTCACTGTGCCATCAATTGTCACCACTGTGCCATGCCATCAATGTGCCATCAATTGTCACCACTGTGCCATGCCAATGCAGCTACTGTGCCCATCAATTGTCACCACTGTGCCATGCCATCAAACGCCACCACTGTGCCATCAATTGTCACCACTGTGCCATGCCATCAAATGCAGCCGCTGTGCCATCAATTGTCACCACTGTGCCATGCCATCAATGTGCACCACAATTGTCACCACTGTGCCATGCCATCAAACAGCACTGTGCATCAATTGTCACCACTGTGCCATGCATCAATGCAGTGTGCCATCAATTGTCACCACTGTGCCATGCCAAAAACACCACTGTGCCATCAATTGTCACCACTGTGCCATGCCATCAAACGCCACCACTGTGCCATCAATTGTCACCACTGTGCCATGCCATCAAACACAGTGTGCCATCAATTGTCACCACTGTGCCATGCCAAATGCAGTCACTGTGCCATCACCACTGTGCCATGCCATCAAACACAGCTGTGCCATCAATTGTCACCACTGTGCCATGTGCAGCCACTGTGCACATCAATTGTGCCATCAAACACAGAAACTGTGCCATCAATTGTCCACTGTGCATGCCACCAAATGCAGCCACTGTGCCATCAATTGTCACCACTGTGCCATGCCATAAAACACAGCAACTGTGCCATCAATTGTCACCACTGTGCCATGCCATCAAATGCAGCCACTGTGCCATGCAACACAGCAACTGTGCCATCAATTGTCACCACTGTGCCATGCCACCAAATGCAGCCACTGTGCCATTAATTGTCACCACTGTGCCATGCAACACAGCAACTGTGCCATCAATTGTCACCACTGTGCCATGCCATCAAACGCCACCACTGTGCCATCAATTGTCACCACTGTGCCATGCCAATGCCATGCAGTCACTGTGCCATCAATTGTCACCACTGTGCCATGCCATGCAACTGTTCCATCAATTGTCACCACTGTGCCATGCCATCAGCTGTGCCATCAATTGTCACCACTGTGCCATGCCAAATGCAGCTACTGTGCCCATCAATTGTCACCACTGTGCCATGCCATCAAACGCCACCACTGTGCCATCAATTGTCACCACTGTGCCATGCCATCAAACGCTGTGCCATCAATTGTCACCACTGTGCCATGCCATCATATGCAGTTGCCATCAATTGTCACCACTGTGCCATGCCATCAAACGCCACCACTGTGCCATCAATTGTCACCACTGTGCCATGCCAAATGCAGCTACTGTGCCCATCAATTGTCACCACTGTGCCATGCCATCAAACGCCACCACTGTGCCATCAATTGTCACCACTGTGCCATGCCATCAAACGCAGCCGCTGTGCCATCAATTGTCACCACTGTGCCATGCCATCATATGCAGTCGCAGTGCCATCAATTGTCACCACTGTGCCATGCCATCATATGCAGTCACTGTGCCATCAATTGTCACCACTGTGCCCTTTAATTGTCACCACTGTGCCCTTTAATTGTCACCACTGTGCCCCATGCCACTGTGCTCATTGTCGCCTCTGTGCCCTTTGTCACCACTGTGCCCCATGATGCCACTGTGCCCCATGATGCCCCTTTCCCTGTAAAAAACATTTACCTGACGCTTCCATGTCCTCCCTCGATGTCTTCTGCCGCCATTGAGAAGCTTCAGCCAATCAGGTTCCTGAGAACCAGAATCCGGGGACCTGATTGTAGAAGGAATTGTGCCCCATCATTGAGCAGAATATTGTCCTATTGTTGGTGTCAGTGGCAAGAATAGTGCTCTGTCATTGGTGTCATCAGGAGGAATAGTATACCATCAATAGGGTCAGTGTAAGGAATTGTGCCCCATTGTTGAGAAAAGTACGAGGTTCCCTTTAAGAGCCGCCAGCCGCTGCACACCGGGGGACCGGATGCGTGTGAATGTGCGAGCCAGCACAGGGATTTGTGTCTTTAAGCCCTGGTTCACACTGGGCTGCGGGAGTGAAGCAGTGCGAGTTCAGCTGAACTCGCACGATTTCACTCCCGCCCGGCAGTCCCGATTTCAGCCGCGATTTCAGAGACATCTGTGCAGGTTTCTGCACAGATGTCAATGTAAATTGCGGGCTGAAATCGCAAAAAGTAGTACAGAGACTACTTTTTGAAATCGGTGCAATGCCGCAGATGCAGCGTCGCACCGATTAGGACAGTGCCATTGCCGGCAATTTGCGGCCAAATCCGCCGTTTTGACATGCGATTTGACATGCCAAATCGCATGTCAAAACGCACCAGTGTGAACCAGGGCTTAGACAGGTAACAAGCTGAGATTAGGAGCACTCCCTCTAAGAGAGTGCTCCTAATCTCAGCTCATTACCTGTATAGAAGACACCTGAGAGACAGAAATACTTGTCACTTATTTCACACATTAAAATGCAAATCAGTTTATAACTTTGAAATGGGTTTTTCTGGATATTTTTGTTGTTATTTTGTCTCTCGCTGTTAAAATAAACCGACCATTAAAATTTTAGACCGATCATTTCTTTGTCAGCGGGAAAACGTACAAAATCATCAGGGAGTCAAATACTTTTTCCGTCACTGTGTATATGTATACAGAGGAACCTCCGTTATGAGCGTTTCTCAATACTAGTGCTGTATTCTAAAAAATCTTAACTTGGTTTGCGAGTGTTGTCTGACAAGGCGAGCCGTATTTAGGCCAAAATGGTGTGCAGTACCGCGTTTGGCCTGAGGTGGGGGGGGGCGCTGGAGCCGAACATCGCCGATCAGAAATGCACGGAAAGGCCCAAGGACAACTCGGATGACCTTGGCAAACCTCAGAAAGGCTCGGGAACGGAGTCTTTCCGAGGTTTGCCGAGGTCCTTTGAGGTGTCCTCGGGCCTTTCCGGCTGTTTCTGAGGCCCCCCCCCCCACCTCTGGCCACATGCAGTATTGCTTGCCATTAAAGTCAATGCGAAACACGCTTTGATATGCAAGTACTTTGGATTACGAGCATTCTCCTGGAACTTTATGCTTCTAATCCGAGGCTCCACTGTATATACAGAATATATATAATGCACTTATGTCAGCACACAGATTTTATTCTAATACTTCAATAAACTTTATTGGTTTTGAATAAATGAAACTTCCAGAAAGATCTTTGAGAAGACAAGACACCTAATTTACAGGTTTATTCATTTTACTACTACGGCTAAAAATCATTATATTCCACCAAATATTCAAGATTTTTTATTGGTATATGTAGTTTATGGCCGCTTTCACACCGATGTGGCGCGGTAAAGCGCCACGCTATTTTTAACGGCGCCTTGTTGTCGTTTTTGCGGAGGTATTTGGTAGCTAGTTGGGCGCTTTAAAACCCCGCTAGTGGCCGAAAATGGATTAAAAGCGCCTGCAAAGCACTTTGCTGGCGGTTTGGCCGCACTGCCCATTCATTTCGATGGGCTGGAGCGGTGGAGGCGCCGTGTATACACCACTCCTTCACCGCGCGTTCACCGCTCCAAAGATGCTGCTTGCAGGAGTTTTTTTAACTTCCTGCCAGCGCATCGCCTCAGTGCCGGGGCCCCTCGGGCCCACTGGCTCTCACACTGAGACTGCAGGGGAGGCGTTTTTAGGGCGCTTTACAGGCAATAATTTTAGCTCAAAAGTGCCTGAAAAACACCCCAGTGTGAAAGGGGTCTAAAGGGAAGCAAACAAGGCGGAGTAAAGGCCCCAAGTGGGGTCTCTCATGCCACTAGGGAGGGGCGTCTGCAATTAAAGTGGAAGAAATTCCATTGATTTAACTGTTCCCTAAACAAGATACAGTCAAGACATTCCAGGAATGATGGAGGTCACAGTTGCTTGTGCCAAACTGTCAAGACATGAAATGTGTCAGCACCATGGCGGCTGCAGATCAACCAGAAACCAAGATGGCGGCTTCCTCGGCTTTAAAGGATAGTAAGGTTTAGTTCCACTTCAAGTAATCAGCACAACCCAGGAAGGAGCAGCGCTGAAATATTACTTTCCAACAAATAAGAATTGATTGATAAACCCGATCCCAGCGTTTTTAGAATTATCTTCAGATAGCGCAGGGAAGGGTTAGAGTCTCCCCCACTTTTATTGCAGTTTGTGGCCCTATTGGGGAGGAGCGAGAATATACAATGTACCCCATACTCATTCACATAGGGGGGGGCGGGATCTGGGGGCCCCCTTGTTATAGAGGCTTCCAAATTATGATAAGCCCCTCGTAAGCCCTAAAGCACCTTGACCCCATGTTGATGGGGGACAAGGGTCTCTTCCCCACAACCATTGACTGTGGTTGTGGGGTCTGCGGAGCATCGCGTCTTTCACTGCAGAGAATCACGTCTCCTCACTGCAAAGCATCACATCTTTCTCCCAAGGCTGCAGAGCATTGAGCCTTTCCTTGCAAAGCATCACACCTTTCTCCCAGGGCTGCAGACCATCGTGCCTTTTCTGCAGAGCATAGCACTTTTCTCCCAAGGCTTTAGAGCATTGCGCCTTTCCCTGCAGAGCATTGCACCTTTCCTGCAGAGCATTGCACCTTTCACTGCAGAGCATCGTACCTTACTTGCAGAGCATCACACCTTTCGCTGCAGAGCATCGTGCCTTACTCCCAGGGTTGCTGAACAGCGCATTTTTCTCCCAGAGCTACAGAGCATCGTGCCTTTTACTGCAGAGCATTGTGCCTTATCTGCAGAGCATCGCGCCTTTCTCCCAGGGCTGCAGAGCATCACGTCTTTTTTGCCCTTTTTTACAATTACACTTAAAAGCAAGCTAATTTACACAAAAATCTGCAGAGCATCGCGCCTTTTCACTGCAGAGCATTGCACCTTTAGCTATAGAGCATTGCGCCTTTCCCTGCAGAACATTGCCCTTTTCTCCAAAGGCTGCAGAGCATCATGCTTTTTCTGCTGAGCATAGCACCTTTCTCCCAAGGCTGCAGAGCATTGCACCTATCCCTGCAGAGCATCCCGCTTTTTCTGTAGAGCATCGTACCTTATCTGCAGAGCATTACACCTTTCACTGCAGAGCATCGTACCTTATCTGTAGAGCATCACACCTTTCACTGCAGAGCATCATACCTTTCACTGCAGGGTATCGCGCCTTTCTCCCAGGACTGCAGAACACGCATTTTCTCACAGAGCTGCAGAGCATTGTGCCTTTTACTGCAGAGCATCGCGCCTTTCCCTCAATTTCAATCGCCGATCGGCGGCTCTCCTGACAGGGGGGGTTCGCGCTGATTGTTTATCAGCGCAGCCCCCCCTCGGATGTCAACACTGGACCACCAGGGAAGGGTAAAAAACAAATAAAATAAAAAACAGATGCCAATCAGTGCCCACAAATGGCCACTGACTGACAACATAGATCCATCAGTGCCACCCCACAGTGTCCATCAGTGCCACCCCTCAGTGTCCATCCATGCCCAGACCCCACCTATCAGCAGTGTTGTAAGTAACGGAGTTAAAATAAACGCAGTTACCTAACGCAGCCCCTTTTGAGGGTAACGAGTAATCTACCTGATTACTCTTCCCCTCACGGTAATGCAGTTCCCATTACTTGGGCGGCATTACCACAATTACATCTACCGCCACGAGATGGCAGCAGAGTAATTGCTTCTGCTGGCGCTGTGAACATAAATATGGGTGGAACTCCGCTTTAGAATCATGTGACCACTGTGATGGCCTGTCACAGCGGTCTGAAAACTCCCAATCGCAAGGAGCCCTGGATACAATGAGCCCCATCCGCCTCACACTGACCTATCACCGGGGAACAACTCTCATCGATCACACACACTGTGTGCGCAACCTGATCAATGATCCGGGAACACATAGCCGGAACAAAATGTTCCATAGAACAAATGTTCCCTATACAACACAGTGTACACAGCGACATCTAGTGGTCAACATGGTAAGTGCAGGACACCTATACAGACGAATGATCAGCAGGTTATTATTGTAGTAACTGAGTCACTAACGTAATTACTTTTTCGAAGAAGTAATTTGCAACTGTAACTAATTACTTTTTTAAAGTAAGATGAGCAACACTGCCTATCAGTGCCCATCTGTGCCACCCATAAGTACCCATCAGTGCCACCCATAAGTGCCGCCCATGAGTGCTCAATCTGTGCTGCCTATGAGTGCCAAGTGCTGCCTATGAGTGCCCATCAGTGCCGCCTATGAGTGCCCATCAGTGCTGCCTATAAGTGCAGCATATCTGCGCCGCCTATCAGTGCCACCTCATCGGTGCCCATCAGTACTACCTCATCAGTGTCCATCAGTGCCACTTCATCGGTGCCCATCAGTGCTGCCAAATCAGTGCCCATAATTGAAAGAGAGAACCAACTTATTTACAAAAAAATTAACAGAAAAAAATAAAAACGTATTTTTTTTCAAATTTTTTTGTATTTTTTTCGTTGTTGTGCAAAAAAAAATCACAGAGGTGATCAAATACCACCAAAAGAAAGCTCTATTTGTGGGGAAAAAAGGATGCCAATTTTGTTTGGGTACAGTGTAGCATGACCGCGCAATTGTCATTCAAAATGCGACAGCGCTGAAAGCTGAAAATTGGTATGGAAATGGTTAAATTAACCACTTAAGGACCTTGGGTGTTTTTCAGATTTGGTGTTTACAAGACTAAAACATTTTTTTTGCTATAAAATTACTTAAAACCCCCAAACATTATATATTTTTTTCTAACAACCTAGAGAATAAAATGGTGCTCATTGCAATACTTTTTGTCACACCGTATTTGCGCAGCGGTCTTACAAGCGCACTTTTTTTGGAAAAAAAACACTTTATATTAAAACATAAGACAGCAATAAATTTGGCCCAATTTTTTATATTGTGAAAGATAATATTACGCCGAGTAAAATGGTTACCAACATGTCACGCTTAAAAATTGCGCCAGCTCGTGGCATGGCGTCATACTTTTACCCTTAAAAATCTCGATAGGCGATGTTTAAAAAATTCTATAGGTTGCAGCTACAGAGGAGGACTAGGGCTAGAATTATTGCTCTCGCTCTAACGATCGCGGTGATACCTCACTTGTGTGGTTTGAACACCTTTTTCATATGCGGGCGCTACTCAAGTATGCGTTTTTGTTTTCTTATTTATTTTTATTTATTTTATCATTTTTTACACTGAAAAAAAAATTGATCACTTTTATTCCTATTACAAGTAATGTAAACATCCCTTATAATAGAAAAAAGCATAACAGGTCCTCTTAAATATGAGATCTGGGGTCAAAAAGACGTCACATCTCATATTTAGACTTAAATGCAAAAAAAAAAAAAAAAAATGGAAATGTTGTCATTTGAAAAAATGACAACAAAAAAATGTGCCTTTAAGACGCATGGGCGGAACTGACGTTTTGACGTCACTTCTGCCCTGCTATGCTATGGGGATGGGTGGGGGCACAGCAGGCAGCAGAACTCGATCGCCTCCGCCGCTACTGACGGCTCCGGTAAGCGACGGAGGGTGCGGGAGAGCGGTGGGAGGGGTTGCCCCTCTCCCGCCGCAGATAACGGTGATCTCGCAGTGAAACCGCTGCAGAGACCACCGTTATCATTTACAGGACCGCTCATGCTAAAGATGGATACCTTGGTTGTGGTTGCCGTTACCGAGATATCCATCTTTAAAGTACCGACGTATATATAACCTTAAGTGGTTACATTTTCAGTGTTTTTTCATTAATTTTTATTTATTCTTTTTCCAAAAAGATTAAAGATGCTATAACAAAGAAACCAATTAATATAAACTTTTTTTTTTTTTTGTTTATCAAAGACCAAAAATACATTTTGGCCTAAATGTATGTAGAATTTTTTTTTTTTTTTGTGATATGTTTTATAACAACTGAAAATAAAAAATATTATTATTAAAAAAATAATTATAATAATAACAAAATTAAAAATCCCAGTGGAGATCAAATACCACCAAATTAAATCTCTATTTGTGGGGGAAACTGTAAATGTAATTTGTATACAGTGTTGCATAATGATACAATTGCCAATTGAAGTAGCACAGTGCTAAATAGCAAAAATGTTCTGGTCATGAAAGGGTTAAAACCGCCCGGATCTGTGGGGCCTCTGCCAGCTCCGCTTCCCGTATACCATTTCATGGAGGTAAGATCGTACCGCAGTAACTGAAAATAGCAAACCTGCTATTGGCTATTTCAAAATGCAATAGCCAATCGCAGGTTGGCTATTGGACCCGCCCTCTGCCTGCTGAAGGAGTAAGTTCTCCTTCAGGTCCACTCCTCTGCTGACTGACAGCAGGCAGTGGGCGGGTACAATAGCCAACCTGCGATTGGCTATTGCATTTTGAAATAGCCAATAGCAGGTTTGCTAATAAACACAATGGTATTTTGCCCATTTAGTCTAGAGCTGCTGTTTGAGTTTATTACTGGATTTATTGTTCCTGTTTTGCAACAATAAGTTTTATATATTAATATTAATATACAATGTTTTTTTGTCCAATTTTTAAATAAAAGTTTGGTTATTTTATTATATTGACTTGGAGCTTTTCAATTCTGGTTATTTTAAATCAATAAAGCTAATTAAAATGTCTCATGTAATACATACAATTATTTAAAAAAAAATTGAAATAGGGGGAAAAATAAAAGTCCTTTTCGATTTCGGCCTGACATTTTTTTTTATTTCGGTTTCGTTTTGAAATTTCCATTTCGGTGCACCTCTAGCGGCAAGTTCCGTGAATTTCATCAAGTTACGCAAATTGCGTCAAGTTCCATCAAGTTTCGATGGTTGGCATCTAAACTATTAACTAATTGCAAAAAGAACGAAACCTTAAGGTAAATTGCATCTCGTTCCGCAAATTGCGCCAAGTCCCGCAAATTGCGTCAAGTACGGTGAATTGCATCAAGTTTTGATGGTTGTCATTTGCGCTATTTTATAATTGCAACAAGCACTGTGGTTAAGGTAAATTGCGTCAAGTTCCACAAATTGCGCCAAAACCTCTGAATTGCATCAAGTACCGCAAATTGTGTCGGGTTTCGATGGTTGTCATTTGTGCCATTATATAATTGCAATAAGCACTGTGGTTAAGGTAAATTGCGTCAAGTCCCGCGAATTGCGTCAAGTTCCACAAATTGCGCCAAAACCTCTGAATTGCGTCAAGTACCGCGAATTGTGTCGGGTTTCGATGGTTGTCATTTGTGCTATTATATAATTGCAACAAGCACTGTGGTTAAGGTAAATTGCGTCAAGTCCCGCGAATTGCGCCAAGTTCTGCAAATTGCGCCAAGATCCGATGGTTGGCATCTGCGCTATTAACGAATTGCAACAAGCACTGTGGTTAAGGTAAATTTCATCTAGTTCCGCGATTGCGTAAAATTCCGCAAATTGCGCCAAGTCCCGCGAATTGCGTCAAGTACCGCGAATTGCGTCAATTTTCGAAGGTTGTCATTTGCGCTATTATATAATTGCAACAAGCACTGTGGTTAAGGTCAATTGCGCAAATTGCGCAATGTTACGCGAATTGCGCAATGTTCTGCGAATTGTGCCAAGTCCCGCGAATTGCGCCAAGTTCCGCAAGTTGCGCCAAGTTACGGTGGTTGACATCGGTGCTATTAACTAATTGTGACAAGTACCGCGGTTAAGGTAAATTGCGTCAAGTTCCAATGATTGCAAGTTGTGCAGTTACCCAAGTGTAAATGTAATTCTGCATAGCATCGCACATGTCTCCCAGGGCTGCAGAAAATTGCGCCTTCTCGCTGCAGAGCATCACACTTTTCCCTACAGAGCATCGTGCCTTATCTGCAGAGCATTGTACCTTTCTCCCAGGGCTGGAGAGCATTGTGCCTTTTTTCTTTATTTTTTTATTTTTTATTTTTTTATTAGATATGTTTTATAACGGAAAATAAAAAAAATCCTTTTTTAAATTTTCAGTGTTTTTTCATAATTTTTTTTATTTTTTTTACCAAAAAGATTGAAGACACTAGAACAAAGAAACCAATTAATATAAACTTTTTTTTTTTGTTTATCAAAGACATGAACCAGAATACATTTTAGCTTAAATTTATGTAGAAATTTGATTTTTTTTAAATATTTTTTGTGGTATTTTTTATAACTGAAAATAAAAAATATTATTATTAGAAAAAAAATAATAATAATAACAAAATAAAAATCCCAGTGGAGATCAAATACCACCAAAATAAATCTCTATTTGTGGGGGAAACTGTAAATGTCATTTGTATAGAGTGTTGCATAATGATACAATTGCTAATTGAAGTAGCACAGTGCTAAATAGCAAAAATGTTCTGGTCATGAAAGGGTTAAAACCGTCCGGAGCTGACATGGTAAAAGAAAAAAAAAAGGATCCTTATCCTGGTGTGTTATCTTTGTGAAATTTGCCATCTGAGGACTGCACATTTCATGGATGGGATTGTGTTTCTGAATGTGACATTTATCAATGGGAAGTAAAACCGGAATAAACTGGTTTATTTCAGAAATGTAAATCTTAACTGTCATCTCCCCTCCCCTCCCCCGCAGAATAGAGAAAATTTGAAATTTGACAGTTGAAACAGCTGGACTCGTTAACTTGTTATGGGGAGACTAAGGGGAGGAGTCATGTGATATTACTGCGGTGCGATTGGAGCAAAAATAAGGAGGAGGAGTCATGTGACATCACTGCAATGTGATTGGAGCAATAATCACTGCGATGTGATTGGAGCGATAATAAGGGGAGGAGTCATGTGACATCACTGCGATGTGATTGGAGCAATAAGGGGGAGGAGTCATGTGACATCACTAGTGATGTCATTGGAGCAAGAATAAGGGGGAGGAGTCATGTGACATCACTAGTGATGTCATTGGAGCAAGAATAAGGGGGAGGAGTCATGTGACATCACTGTGATGTGATTGGAGCAATAAGGGGGAGGAGTCATGTGACATCACTGCGATGTGATTGGACAGTGCCGCAATAAATAGCAGCCTCACCAGGGAAGGGCACAGAAGAGTTCTGACTTCTCCTGAGTGAAGACGTGTTTTTCTGAGCTCCTGAGATTTCTTCTTCTGACCTTTTTTCTGTGATTTTCTCTGCGTTTTAACCAGTGAAAGGAGGGAAAAGGATGATTCCTAAAAGCTCTGACACTAATAAGATCATGAATGTTGCAGCGATTAGAAACATCATGAGGAATGCTGTACCAGCTAGAAAGCCCATGAAAAATGTGGCAGTGGGAGTCCCACCTCTTGTGACTCCCCCTAGCTGTGACACTAGAAACAACATGAAACGTGTTACAGCCATTAGAAACATCATGAAAAATGCCTTACCATGTAGAATGCCTATGAAAAATGCCGCAGCACAAGTCCCTGCTCTTGTGACTCCTCCGAGCTGTGACACTAATAACACCATGAAACGTGTTGCAGCGATAAGAAACATCATGAGGAATGCCGCTCCATCTAGGAAGCCTATGAGGAATGCAGCAGTAGAGGTCCCACCTCTTGTGACTCCCCCGAGCCGTAACATACAAGCGGTCCGGTTACAAGTAAGACCTCCACGCTGTGACAGCCAATCAACCTTCATCCTGCACCGTCTGCTCGGAGAAGGAGGATTCGGACAAGTAAGTTCTAATTTTCCTACCTAGAACTAGATTATTAGCTCCACCCACAAAACAAATCCCTCCCCAGTAACTAGCCAATGTGTACCAGCCACCCAAACGGATTCAGCTACTGGTAGACTTAATGATGTCACTGTGCCTTATGGAGGGGAGGAGCCGGGAACACAAAATGAAGAAAGCTCTCCCTGTCATAGATATCAGAAGACAGTCCGTCATGGAGCCTCGCAGCCTTCATCAATAACTACTTGTGACTCCTCCCCAATGCTAGTTCCATCCTTTCCTAATAATGAAGAACGTTCTTTCCTATAATAACACAAATGATTTTTCTCTTTTCTCTCATTCAGGTCTTTCTGGCAACTCATAGTCCAACCAAGAAGATCATGGCCATCAAGTCCGTCGTGAAGACTTCAGATCAACGTGACGCCATTGAAACAGAGCTGAAGGTCATGCAGAAGGCAGAAGGGTGCCCATTCCTCACCCAGCTTTACATGACTTTTCAGAGCCGCCATTCTGCCTGTTTCGCTATGGAATACGTCTCTGGAGGGGATCTGTTTGATTTCACCGAAAAGTATTCGCCTCTATCGATTTCCGTCATAAGGTAAGTCTCATCACCACAATGACAATACAATAGAAAGCAATCTTTAGAAGAAATGTCCTTTTACAATCCAGGCTTTAGGGGTTTAGAATTCCATTGGACTCCATTGGAAATAATTGTATACAGTAATGTAATCTGTAAGATTATTGTGCACTGTATGTATTGTGTGTTTTTTACTTTTTGAATTTGGCGCCATGCTCTGCCCCCGTGTGTCGCAGCGCTCGCAGGGAATGGCGCTCGGCGCTGTGAATGGAGTGGAGGAGACACGGCCTGCACACACAGCGGGGAGACATCGCAGGATCCTGGGGACAAGGTAAGTAACTTTGCCTGGATCCTGCGATGCGATCCTGAGTGTGGCTTGGGCTTACCGCTTTTGGTACTGAAAATTCACCCCGAGCCACAATCAGGATTACCGCCAAGGAGGTGGAGAGGTTTCTGATGCCGGGAGACGGAGCAGGGTTTCTGATCGTGTGACTGTCATGATTGGCTGTCACAGTGGTCACATGATCAGAGAGCTCCCAATCGCATGTAGAGATTGGGAACTTTCCTTTAGCCACCGGTAACTGTGCCGGGAGTGCATTCTCAGGACAGCTCTGGTTACATTCTGGTACCCATATATGCGGCCTCTCAGCGTTAAGACCCACCCACCTAGAGGTGACATATATGAATACCACCAGCATGAAGAGGGTTAACACTTCTGGACCAATAATGTACCGGTACCTCATCACCCTGGTACTGGTTTGTAGAGGTGGCGACTAACTAACTGCTGGATTCGTTTTATATGCAGCAGGAGGAGACTTTCTCCACTCCCGGCACCTTCCATAGCTTTCTCAGGCTCTTCCATCCTACCGGAAGACCCAGACGACCAGCCACCACGTCCACTGGCTGGTCAGCTGAACAAAGCTGCGATCGGCTATGGTAACCCGGATGTGATGACATTGTGACCTGACATTTTAAAGAAATCAAAATCATTCAAAAACACAGATCTCAGTGTTGTGGATGCTTTTCAGGGCAGAGGAGAGACTTGGGGCCTTATAGTACCGGTCACATGCCTATTACTGTCACAAGCATGTTTATAGCCTGGATCCTACCAATGGGTTCTCCCAGGAGACTCCAGAATCTGGGATCTGGTAAAACCAGAAATGGTCAGCAGGTGCCATACCCAGAACTCCGACCGTACGGTCACCTAAATAACCACAAAGGTGGGTCCGGTAATAGGATAGAGCCAGGTACCCCCTCCCCCTACCCATGGATAATGTTTCTACTTAAATCTAATGACTGTAAAATGTATTTCCTTCAAAATCAATATTTTTTCTCTTTTATAGATTCATTGCGGCGGAAATATTCTGCGGATTGGACTTCCTCCACAAGCGTGGCATCGTTCATAGAGACATCAAGAGAGAAAACATCCTTCTGGACAACAAAGGCCACGTCCGCATTGCCGACTATGGATTGGCAGTAATGGATCTCCATGGCGATAAGACAGTGACGGGAGTAGCCGGAACAATTGGATACATGGCACCAGAAGTAAGTCACGCTCTTTTTACCCATCACTAGGCCTCATCTATTCAGTATATCACAATCCAATCACTATCCCTCTGATACTTGTAATATGAACATTTTAGACTGTATACAGAACACTGCAATGTAAATCACCTGATTGGTAATCATTAGGGTCTTAAACCCTTTTTAATAATGTGTTAATATATGTCCATGGGGGGGGGGGGGGGGGCAGCCATTGTGTAGGCCGGCTCTGCCTCCCGGTTTAGCTGTTGGGCACAGAGGTTGTTCTTTGCTATTTCTCTTGCTTAAAGTGAGCCCAGCTACAATCTCTATAATAACGAACATATGAAATAGTAAACATATAAAAATGTAAAACGCTACATCAAGGTTAATGTTCCAATGATTTCTGCTGGAGAGCAGATATCACTACCTGCTCTCTGTTACACTCTGCAGAATTACAGCCCATTCATTAAATGCATGCCACTGTGTAGAGCCTGTGGTATCCTATGAAGTTCTGTATACTTGGCATAACAAAGAGACCCCTGATTTGATTAGGGTGAGTCACATGACTAGGCTCTCGCTCAAGATCTTTTTTTTAAATGTTTACACCCATTCCCCGTAATAGCACTCACAGTCCCAATTCCACCGCTGTGCTTTATGAATGTCATTTTTATTAATGTAGCGCTATTGTCACAGGAAGGACATACTGCTGCTTTGTAAATGCCTCCCTTAGAATACATGTTCAATAAATATATATTATTGTTTCTCCTATAAAAGGAATGTAAGTTTGTAGGAATTAAGTAACTGATTTCTCTTCTCTGATTGGCAGGTTATAAACGGCGACTTCTACCAGTTTGAACCCGACTGGTTTTCCATGGGAGTTGTCATATACATCATGGCTACCGGCACCAAGCCATTCTGTAACCGTAACACCCAGGTATACAGGAAGGCTGTGAATTATGAACATCCAGTTTGCCCCCCGGACATGGATCAACACCTGAAGAACTTCATAGATGGAGTAAGTACAAGACGTTTTCTAATTCTGAACAGGCACAGGGAAGGTTTATAGGCCTACTGCTCCTGCTTTAGGGGTATAATGTGGGGGGGTTGCCAAGTCTTCTTCATCCCATGGTGAACATCCAATGGGAATACTTCATCCTGGAGCTGAGGGCTCAGAAGATGCCACATGGGGCCAATCACTTTATGAGGTTATTAAAGCAGAACTCCTCTCCATTTACTATTGTTTTGAACATAGTAGGGAGGATTAGATCACCTGTCATTTTAATCTTGTCTGTGACCCTGTTGTGGACATTTGTTTCATATCCTGTCCTGGGGACACGGAAATCCCGCCAAGGAGGGACACAGAAAGCAACCACAACCTAACAGAGAGGTTCTAACCCTTTCCAACCCCATTCATTAAACTGCTTTTATCGCCCTGTGCTGATAAATTATGTTAATGAGAAGAAAAAAAAGATCCTAAAAAATCCAAACTCCTCCCTTATCATGTGGCTGTAATTCTACTTTAAGTGTCACCGCCAATCTAAAGAGCTCAGGGAGTTAGAAGCGATCTAATGGCGGCACATCATAAAGTGTACTCATTGGCTATATGTGTCTTCACATGCTATGATCGTCCAATGGGTGAAAGGACCGCCCAGGAGGAGACGCACTGTAGTCAATGTTTTTTTTTTCTTTTCTAAAAAGTGCATAATGAATGCAAAATAACTCTTAATTTCTCTTTTATAGCTTCTATGCAAATGTCCGGACAAGAGGCTTGGAGTCGGCAGAGACATAAGACGGCATTTATTCATGAGGCTCATCAATTGGAAGTCGCTGGAACAAGGGAAAGGACGGCCACCTTTCTCAGTAGCCCAGGTAAGTACACAAATCTTTATAGGATGAGGATTCAAAAAAAAGATTATTACACACTTACAGCTAATGTAGGGGATACAAACATATCCCAGCCTGCAGGAAAACCTCACAGACTAATCAGTCAATACAGTGGAACCTCTGATTACAACCATAATCCATTCCAGGAGAATGCTTGTAATCCAAAGTACTCGCAAATAAAAGTGAATTTCCCCATTGAGGTCAATGGAAACTAAAATAATTTGTTCCGCATTGACTTCAATGGCATGCAATACCACATGTGGCCAGAGGTAGGTGTGTGCCGGAGAGCCTCGGAAACGTCAAGAAAATGCCCGAGGACACCTTGGTTGACCTTGCAAAGACTCAGTTTCCGAGGTTTGCCGAGGTTAGCCTTTCGGCGCATTTTCAAACAACGGCGATCAGCGCTGTTTGGCTTGTCTCGGCTCTGGTACCCCCCACCTCCGGCCAAACGCGGTACTGCACACCGATTGAATTGTGCTTGTTTTGCGAGACAACACTCGCAAACCGAGTTACGATCTTTAAAAATACAGTGCTCGTATTGCGAAACACTCGTTAACCGCGTTACTCACAATCCGAGGTTCCACTGTATTTCATTTTCTACGGGAATAGTAAATAAGAATGAAACTTTCTATGCATCAGACACAATGGGGATGATTAACTAAAACTGGAGAGTGAAAAATCTGATGCAGCTGTGTATGGTAGCCAATCAGCTTCTAACTTTTGGCTTGTTCAATAACGCTTCGACAAAAAAAAAGCCAGCTGATTGCTTACCATGCAGAGCTGCACCAGGTTTTTACACTCTCCTGTTTTAGTAAATAAGCCCCATTGGTGCACAGCTGGGAGTGACAGTTGAAGTGAGAAGGTGCAATGGTTCATAATACAATCTCTGGGCTGTCTAGGACCTTTGGCTTCGACCATCATGGTGTGGTGGAAGGCATGGGACCAGACATGTAGTTTGCTTCTAGATTTGTATCCTATCTGCCCCTCCACTGCATGGAAAGAAGGTTTCAAGTCGTATTAAAGAAGTTGGTCAATGTTAAAGCCCAATTTAAAAAATAAAAAAATTGCACAGTCGGCAACCACCACCCCCACCCACCCTGCACTCTAATGTTTTATTGCTCTAGGGGCAGAGAAAGAGGAACCTCGCCCTAACCTCTCTGCATCACCATGTACAATACAGGCCTATCAGTCCTACATTGTATGTGAGGGGTGAGCATGTGACCGGGGCTGGGAAAGCTTTAGAGAGGGTCTGTGAGGGACCGGTTGCATAAATGAAGGCTGTCCAAAGCAAGGAATAAATTATTACATCTTATTCCTCTACCCCTAGGCAAACAATCCCCCCCCCCCCCACACATACAAACACAAATACTGCAAAAGATAATTTATACGTGTTTCTGGAATTGGACTTTAAGCAATATCCTGATATTTACTGAGGTCATAGATCTATGAATACAGAATCTCATATTTGTCTTTTCATTTTGCAGCCCTTGGACATGGACATGGAAACAACCTGTCAACTTCCTCCATCAGCGATCGATGTAAAGGCATTGGAAATTCCAGGAAGAAAAATACACATTCCTGGATTCTTAAACATCGACAGGCTGTGAGGAGGCCTGTCTTGCTGTCAACCTGTACTGTCATGCCTGTCAACATGTAGTGTGTAGTGTGTTGTGTGTATGTTGTGTGTTTAGTGTTTAGTATTTAGTATTTAGTATTTAGTGTTTAGTGTTTAGTTGACAGTGCCTGCCAGCAGGGTGCCAGCCAGCAAGCCACCCACAGCAGGGTTCCAGCAAGCCCAACCACATCAGGGTGCCAGCCAGCAAGCCCACCCACATCAGGGTGCCAGCCAGCAAGCCACCCACAGCAGGGTTCCAGCAAGCTACCCATAGCAGGGTGCCAGCCAGCAAGCCACCCACAGCAGGGTTCCAGCAAGCCCAACCACAGCAGGGTGCCAGCCAGCAAGCCCACCCACATCAGGGTGCCAGCCAGCAAGCCACCCACAGCAGGGTTCCAGCAAGCTACCCATAGCAGGGTGCCAGCCAGCAAGCCCAATCACAGCAGGGTACCAGCCAGCAAGCCACCCACATCAGGGTGCCAGCCAGCAGACCCACCCACAGCAGAAGGTCAGCCTGCCACAGCAGGGTGCCAGCCAGCAAGCCCACCCACAGCAGGGTGCCAGCCAGAAAGCCACCCACATCAGGGTGTCAGCCAGAAAGCCCACAAACAACAGGGTGCCAGCCAGCAAGCCCACCCACATCAGGGTGCCAGCCAGCAAGCCCACCCACATCGGGGTGCCAGCCAGCAAGCCCACCCACATCAGGGTGTCAGCCAGCAAGCCAACCCACATCGGGGTGCCAGCCAGCAAGCCACCTGGGGGGGGACAGGTGTGCAGGGGGGTACAGAGGGGGAACAGATATGTGTGTGTGTGTGTGTGGAGGGGGCGAAACACACACACACACACAGCAGTTGTGCAGGGGGGTACCAGCGAAACACACACACACACACATATCTGTTCCCAGCATATCCACATATCACACATATCCCCAGCCAGCAAGCCACCTGGGGGGGGACAGGACAGGTGTGCAGGGCCAGCAAGCCACCTGGGGGGGGACAGGTGTGCAGGGGGGTACAGAGGGGGAACAGATATGTGTGTGTGTGTGTGTGTGAGGGGGCGAAACACACACACACACACATATCTGTTCCCAGCATATCCACATATCACACATATCCCCAGCCAGCAAGCCACCTGGGGGGGGACAGGTGTGCAGGGGGGTACAGAGGGGGAACAGATATGTGTGTGTGTGTGTGTGTGTGTGGAGGGGGCGAAACATATGTGCAGGGGGTACAGAGGGGGAACAGATGTGCAGGGGGTACAGATATGTGTGTCGGGGGGTTTGAAGAGAACAGAGATGCAGAGGTGTACAGGCATTCAGGGTGATACAGTGATGGGGTGATCTGAAGTGGGAAGGTGAAAGAATTGTGATGATATGAGACCTGAAAATACAAGAACTGGGGTGATTTGATCCGATGTACAAAGATTTAAAAAAAAGGAGCCCAGCCAGCAAGCCCACGCACAGTATGGTGCCAGCCAGTAAGCCACCAGCAGCAGGTTGCTAGCCATGAAGCCCACCCACATCAGGGTGCCAGCCAACAAGACCACCCACAGAAGGGTGCCAGCAAGCAAACCTACCTGCAGCATTGTGCCAGCCAGCAAGCCCACATACAAAAAAAACTGCACTGTACAAAAGAGCCACCCACATCAGGGTGCCAGCCAGAAAGCCCAAGCACAATATGGTGCCAGCCAGCAAGCCCACCCACATCAGGATGCCAGCCAGCAAGCCCACATCCAAAAAAATATTTAAAAAAAACAATATGTATTGTGATTTATTGTAATTTTTTGAAAATAAAATACTTTGAAAAAAAAAAAAAAAAAAAAAACTGCACTGTACAGAGGAGCCTTGACGAGGCAGTGCAGCTTCCACATACATTTGCAAATGTGTGCAATGTGACTGCCTGCAGGGGGATGCACAGAGCGCTTGTACCCCTCACACAGGGTATGGATTCATACGCCTTGTGTGAACGACGCCTTAGGACCGCACTTTCAGAACAGCCTAGGCAAAGTAGTGCAGCTTCCCCATTTGCAAATGTTTGCAACTAAGACCTCTGTTTTAATGTCAAGTGTTAGATTGTGCCTTTTTGATTTATTTGCCGACTAGCTGGTAAGTGTGCTGGGAAATCTTCTGTTTTTGTGATGTGCAAAGCCCTTCCATGTGCACCTTACTTCAAAAGCAACTTATATACTGCTGTAGTTGTCCTGCTTTGTACACTGTTTTTAGATACAACTTAAAGGGGTTATAAAGGTAAAAGTTTTTCATCTTAGTGTATTCTATGCATTAAGGCAAAAAAACATCCGACAATAACGCCCCCCCCAGCCCCGACATCCTCTTCGGCGCTCAGCCTGGCCGTTGATTGGTTACAGTTAATGGATTGAAAGCAGTGCAGCCATTGGCTCACGTTGCTGTCAATCACATCCAATGATGCAGCTCGCCGGGGGCAGGGCCGAGTGATAGTGAGCGGCTATGGCCACCGGCTGAATCACGGGAGCGCGCCCGGAAGAACTTAACACCATGCGAGCACGCTCGCATGAAGGTGTTGAGTCTTGCGGGGGGAGCCGAGACAGCCGCCGAGGGACCCCAGAAGACCAAGTTCGGGGCCACTCTGTGCAAAACGAGCTGCACAGTGGAGGTAAGTATAACATGTTTGTTATTTTTAAAAAAAAGTATCTTTAGTGATCCTTTAACCACGTCCATACCGGGCCTATTCTGGCACTTCATGTACAAATCATAATTTTTTTGCTAGAAATTTACTCAGAACCCCCAAATATTATATATGTTTTTTTTTAGCAGACACCCTAGGGAATAAAATGGCGGTCATTGCAACTTTTTGTCTCGCACGGTATTTGCGCAATAATTTTTCAAACAATTTTTTTTAGGATTTTTTTTTCATGAATTTAAAAATAACAAAACAGTAAAGTTAGCCCAATTTTTTGTATAATGCAAAATATTATGTTACCCCGAGTAAATAGATATCTAACATGTCACACTTTAAAATTGCAAACACTCATGGAATGGCGCCAAACTTCCGTACTTAAAAATCTCCATAGGCAACACTTTAAATTTATTTTCAGGTTACTAGATTAGGGTTACAGAGGAAGTCTAGTGCTAGAATTCTTGCACATGCTCTAATGCATGCGACGATACCTCACATGTGTAGTTTGAATGGCACCGGGACGGGGGCGTATTTATTTTTATATTTTTATTTTTACACTTATGTTTTAGATTATTTTTTTTAATCACTTTTATTCCTATTACAAGGAATGTAAACATCCCTTGTAATAGGAATCTATTGTGACAGGTTCTCTTTATGGAGAGATGCAGTGTCAATAAGACCCCACCCTTCTCCAGGCTGGAAAGCATGATCTCGAGAAAAAAAATTCACTGATCTCTAGGGTGACTACGTGTCCTGGATTGCCCGGGACAGTCCCACATTTTGCAGGTCTGTCCCGGGCACCTTCATTCCAGCACAATACAGTGTCCCGGAATGAAACTGACACAGCCACCCCCCAAGCCAAACTAATGCCCCCAAAAAAGGCCACCATATCACCACTTTACTCACTGACAGTACTTGTCCTGACCGGGAATGCCTGGAGGAGCACAATCCCCGCCCCCTGCTTGTGATTGGAGAAATCATAAATCCCACTTCTTGTGTCCAATCACTGTGCTGTGATTCGTTACAGCACAAGCTGATTTTTGGTAAGGGGGTGTCCCTGAATGGTAGTTTGGAAATGTGCCAGCATGTGAGGCTCACACAGAGACTTCGCCAGCATGTGAGGCTCACACAGAGACTTCGCCAGCATGTGAGGCTCACACAGAGACTTCGCCAGCATGTGAGGCTCACACAGAGACTTCGCCAGCATGTGAGGCTCACACGGAGACTTCGCCAGCATGTGAGGCTCACACGGAGACTTCGCCAGCATGTGAGGCTCACACGGAGACTTCACCAGCATGTGAGGCTCACACGGAGACTTCACCAGCATGTGAGGCTCACACGGAGACTTCACCAGCATGTGAGGCTCACACGGAGACTTCACCAGCATGTGAGGCTCACACGGAGACTTCACCAGCATGTGAGGCTCACACAAAGACACTGCCTGAATACGACGTTCCCACGGAGACTTCACCAGCATGTGACGAAGATGGGGGCAAGGTTACCAGAAAGGATAGGCACATACTAGTGGTAGGGGATTCAGTTATTGAAAGAATACGGAGGGCAATCTGTCAAAAAGACCATAATCGCCAAACAGTATGTTGTTTACCGGGCGCTCGGGTTCGGAACATTGCAGATTGCATGGACAGATTATTGGATGGTGCTGGAGAGGACCCAGCTGTCATGGTATATATCGGTACCAATGACAAAGTTAGAGAAAGATGGAGCGCCCTACAAAATGATTTCAGGGACTTGGGGGCCATATTGAAGAAAAGGTCCCCCAAGGCAATATTTTCTGAAATACTGCCTGCACCTCGAGCCACACCACAGAGACAGCAAGAGCTTATGGTACTTAACAAGTGGCTGAGGAACTGGTGCAGGGAGGAGGGGTTTGGCTTCATGGCGAACTGGACTGACTTTTCAGGCCGTTACCATCTTTATAGTAGCGACGGATTGCACTTAAATGGGAGGGGTGCAGCTTTCTTGGGATGGAAGATGGCCAAAATGTTGGAAGAAAATGTAAACTAGGCGATGAGAAGAGGAGGAGTTGCTAGTGAATATGAGGGAGAGGATCTTCATTTCAAACCATCAAGACAGGAATCCACTACGTCATCAATCTCTTAAAAGATTCTCATAAGCAGCTTCTGAATCACCAACTATCAACGTAGCTGGACAAACAAGACAATTGGCTTGTCCTAGAAGAAGACTCAACAAAAAGTTTGGAGGGACCCTCCCAGGGGCCAGGTACGGCTGTACCAACACAGGTCCCTACACTGGTGGCGGCTGCCACTCCAGTAACGGAGGGTCTTCCTATCAGCCCTCTATTTACCTTTCTGCAGCTTCTGCAGAAGCTTTAAGGTTTGACAATACATTGCCCAAACATAATCACCTGTAAAAAAAAGTGTCTGAGATGTTGGTGGTAAACGGCCTGCTAGGCCCGAGGGGAACCGAACCAAGCCCTTTAAAAGTTGCCAAGAGTGTAAATGTAGACATTAAGCTTTAAGGTTAATCAAAAATATAACACTCTAAAGGGAAAGGTAGAAAAAAGGGGGGGTATGGAAGAGGGAGAGATGGAGGAAAGGGGGAGAAGGGAAGGTTGGAGAAAGAAGGGTGTGAGGGTTTGGGGGGACCCCCAAACCCCTTCCCTACCCGCAACCTTCCATCCCCCCTTCTT
Organism: Rana kukunoris; assembly: GCA_029574335.1. Classification (NCBI taxonomy): domain Eukaryota; kingdom Metazoa; phylum Chordata; class Amphibia; order Anura; family Ranidae; genus Rana; species Rana kukunoris. The sequence goes on along the minus strand of CM056053.1, from coordinate 403,500,318 downwards.
ACCTCCCTCTCTGCCTCTTCCATACTCCCCTTCCCTTGTTCTACCTTTCCCTTTAGAATGTGATATTTTTGATTAACCTTAAAGCATAATGTCTACATTTACACTCTTGGCAACTTTTGGAGGACTTGGTTTGGTTCCCCCCAGGCCTAGCAGGCCATTTACCACCAACATCTCAAGCACATTTTGTACAGGTGATAGGTCTGATCTATTTATTGTCGATTGTCATAAAGAAATTGATTATGTTGTGAAGTTTGAAGGCCAGTATGTTTTTAAGGCGTGTGTCGGACCGGCTATAAGAGGAGGATGAAGGCCGGTATATTTTTGAGGTGTGTGTTGGACCGGCTAAGGGGAGGTTGGAGGCCGGTATGTTTTTGAGGCATGTGTTGGACCGGCTATAAGAGGAGGTTAAAGGCCGGTATATATTTGAGGTGCGTGTTGGACCGGCTAAAGGGAGGTTGGAGGCCGGTATGTTTTTGAGGTGTAACCCTCTTTATTGTTATTTGGGTGTGTTTTATTACAGGAGTGTTATATATTGTAGATTAGGATAAGTTTGGCTTTCTTCTGAAGGCATTTTTAGTGAACATAAGTGATATACCCCGCTCAGCGGGGGGCGGGCCTTAGAGAACAGAGGCCGCATATGGGCAGCACAGAGGCTTAGTGGTGAGCCTTGCAGCACTGGGGTCCTTATTTCAGATTCTGACCAGGACACTATCTGCATGGAGTTTGCATGTTCTCCTTGTGCTTGCGTGGGTTTCCTCCGGGTACTCCAGTTTCCTCCCACACTACATGCTACTTTTGCGTTGGTGGTGCAGTGGTAAGCATAGCTGCTTTCTAAGCAGATGACCCGGGTTCGATTCCCGGCCAACGCCATCTCCAATACTTGGAGTCCTCAGACAGAAAAGCGCTATACAAGGTCAATGCGGAGTATATATTAGCGGTGGAATAAAGAATGAAGACAACGTGTGGAATGTTTTGAGGAAGAAAATGTTCCCCAGAATTTACAGAAGGTGAGCCTATCAACTGATAGAAGACGCTCAGCTTTGGCAGCGATCACACCTAGGCGTTCCGGATCGCGGGCGGAATTACTGCAATTTCCTGAATTTCTGCAAAACGAGCGACACGCTTGTGATCCCGTTACTTTCAATGGCACCCCAATCATGGGACAATATTGTCACCGACAAATCAAAAACAAAATGACGGGACTCCTGTTTCCCAAAAGCAGTCCCGCGATTGGTCAGGCGACAATCGCAGCAAAAATCACGCCTCGATTGGGGTGATATTGAAAGTAAGGGGATCGCATACTCCACCCAGCGGGAATATTAGACCCCCCTCAACTGTCTAGATTTACATTAAGGTTACAAATATAAAAATCCTTCATTGCTGCAGACCTCAGCACACGCCACGTGTGATGTAACCACTTATAGACCACAATAAATATATACAGCATCTCACAAAAGTGAGTACACCCCTCTGTGTGCGGGAGATCACATACAGCATGTCACCAAAGTAAGTACACCCCTCACATTTGTGTAAATCTTTTCTTGTATCTTTTCATGTGACAACACTGAAGAAATTACACTTTGCTACAATGTTGTGTAGTGAGTGTACAGCTTGTATAACAGTGTACATTTCCTGTCCCCTAAAAATAACACACAGCCATTAATGTCTAAATCAGAAGAATTTTATACAGGACAGTCAATGGAAGAAAGTGTAGAACTCTTGTCATTTGGAAGCTCAGCCAGCCAAAAGAAAAAGGCGTATCACAAAACGAAACACATAATACCTACGTTTTGATGTATAAACAAGTAGATCATGTGGGCGTGAGAGCAATTTATAGAGAAGGAACCAAAATCATTTATTGTAAAGCTCTGGGCACTAGCTGTGACATCATCCACTCTAACCAGCCCCATAGACACTCTGTTTAACCCCTTCAATACTGGGCTTTAAAACCCACCTCCATACCGGGCCTATTCTGGCACTCCTCTCCTACAAATCCAAATCATTATTTTTCTCGAAAATTACTCAGAACCCCCAAACACTATATATGTTTTTTTTTAGCAGACACCCTAGGGAATAAAATGGCGGTCATTGCAACTTTTTATCTTGCACGGTATTTGCACAATAATTTTTCAAACGCTGTTTCATGAATAAAAAAAAATAAAACAGTAAAGTTAGCCCAATTTTTTTCTAAAATATGAAAGATGATGTTACGCCGAGTAAATAGATACCTAACATGTCATGCTTTAAAATTGCGCACACTCATGGAATGGCGGCAAACTTCGTTACATAAAAATCTCCATAGACGACGCTTTAAATTTTTTACAGGTTACTAGTTTAGCGTTACAGAGGAGGTCTAGAGCTAGAATTATTGCACAAGCTTTAACGCACGCGGCGATAACTCACATGTGTGATTTGAATGACGTTTACATACGTGGGAGGGACTTACGTGTGCGTTCGCTTCTGAGCGCGAGCCAACGGGGACATGGGCGTTTTTTCTTTTACTTATTTTTTACACTTTTTTTTACATTTTTTTAATTTTTTATTCCTATTACAAGGAATGTAAACATCCCTTGTAATAGGAATGTGTGTGACAGGTCCTCTTTATGGAGAGATGCAGGGTCAATAAGACGTCACATCTCTCCTCCAGGCTGGAAAGAATGAGATTGTGAAAAAAATTCACAGATCTCATTCTTACAAGCTGCAATTGCGGTTTGTTTACTTACGAGGACCATCTGGTCACCAGTCATCTCTATGCTTCACATCCGGCGGATGGCGATCATCTCTCTGGGCCCCCGATGGGAGAGCTCAGAGAAGCACCGGATGGTGGCGAGAGGGGGGGGTGTCTAGCGCCCCTTCTTTGGGAAGAGACATAATGCCAAGCAAAGCGAAAGGTACCAACAAATCCATATACTACTGTGCTAGTTTAGCAATCTAGAATTAAAGGGGTTGTAAAGGTTTTCTTTGTTTTTCTAAATAGGTTCCTTTAACTCCTAAACGGCAATTGTAATTTTCACAGTAATCAGTACATTTTTATAGCACTTTTTGCTGTGAAAATGACAATGATCCCAAAAATGTGGCAAAATTGTTTGATATCAGGGTTGTCCCGATACCACTTTTTTAGGACCGAGTACAAGTACCGATACTTTTTTTCAAGTAGTCGCCGATATCGAATACCGATACTTTTTTTTTAAATGTGTCCCCAAATGCAGACATGTCCCACCACAAATATCCAGCCATGTCACCCCACATATTGCAGCCATGTCCCCCATATATTGCATTGGTTCACTTACCTTTTCCTTCAATTTCCCTTCTAAAATGTTTTTTTTTTCTTTGTCTGAATTTCTCACTTCCTGTTGCTCCTCAGTAAGCTTGCCACCATCATCCGAGCGGTGGTTAATCAGCCAGAACAACTTACGGAACACCTTACTGAGGAGGAATAGGAAGTGAGAAATTCAGACAAAGAAAAAAAAAAACATTTAGAAGGGAAATGGAACGAAAAGGTAAGTGAACCAACAATGCACAAGCTTAAAGGAACCTATTTAGAAAATAAAAAACAAACCTTTACAACCCCTTTAAGTATGCAACTAATAACACACAGTTTCATGCCAGAGTGGGTGTCTTATCTTTTGGGGAGTGCTCAGCCAACCACATGGAGAACTTAAATGCCCTTAAACGCTGCTGTGGGGCAAGCTCCAGGCACGTGAGGTTCTTCCAGGGCCAGCGCTACCACTAGGCGGACTAGGCAACCGCCTAGGGCGCCCGGCCACTGGTTATTTTACTCCCGAACTGTTCTCTGCTCCACAGAGCTTCCACACAATCCACCAGCCGCCCTGACATAAGCAGCGCTGTCAGTCCCCCCCCCCCCCCCTAGCGCCGCTCGATATCTCCGCTCGGCGCTCTGGCATCAGTGTCACATGGCATGGGTCCCGGCTGCAAGCCTCCGGCGCTCTCCGCTCTTTGATTTGTCATGTCCTGGTGTCAGTGTCCAGCAGCCCCTTGTACGCTGTCCGCTCCGAGTTTTTTTTTTAATCAGGCAGCAGCCCCTCCCTCTCTGCTGTCTGTGTGACATGTGTCCACAGTTCGCTCCGATGTCGCTCTCTGCTCTACAGTGTCCAGCTGCACAGCACAGGGCCCCCCCCCCCACGCTTTCCTGACACTGTGTCAGTCTGGAGCAAACATGGATGCGATGCATCATGGGATTTAGAGTGGTGCCCGGGGAGAGGTGACGCCTAGAAGAGGCAACGTGCCACCGACACAGAGGCAGCAGGCAGGTACACAGCAATCACAGGGTCACCGTTCAAGTTGATGTGGTGAGTAAAACTGCTGTACATTGTATATGTGATGACAATGACATTTTTTTTAAATGTGTGTGTATATGTATACTAAAATGTCTGCCAAATCCCCCCCCCCCCCCAGGGACTGATTGCATTGATGGGCAGTGGTGAATCGGCATTGATGGGCGCGGGCGAGACTGTATTTGATGGGCGCGGACGAGACTGTATTTGATGGGCGCATGCTGTATTTGATGGGCGCGGGCTAAGGCTGTATTTGATGGGCGCGGGCGAGGCTGTATTTGATGGGCACGGGCGAGGCTGTATTTGATGGGCGCGGGCAAAACTGTATTTGATGGGCACTAGTGAGGCTCTATTTGATGGGCGCTGGCGAGGCTGTATTTGATGGGCGCTGGCAAGGCTCTATTTGATGGGCGCTGGCGAGGCTCTATTTGATGGGCGCGGGTGAGATGGAATTTGATGGGCGCGGGTAAGGCTGTATTTGTTGGGCGCAGGTGAGACTATTTGATGGGCGCGGGTGAGGCTGTATTTGTTGGGCGCAGGTGAGACTGTATTTTTTGGGCGCGGGTGAGGCTGTATTTGATGGGCGCGGGTGAGGCTGTATTTGGTGGGCGCGGGTGAGGCTGAATTTGATGGGCACGGGTGAGGCTGTATTTGATGGGCACGAGTGAGGCTGTATTTAATGGGCGCGGGTGAGGCTATATTTGATGGGCACGAGTGAGGCTGTATTTAATGGGTGCGGGTGAGGCTGTATTTGATGGGCGCGGGTGAGGCTATATTTGATGGGCGTGGGTGGGGCTGTATTTAATGGGCGTGGGCGAGGCTGTATTTAATGGGCGCGGGTGAGGCTGTATTTAATGGGCGCGGGTGAGGCTGTATTTAATGGGCACAGGTGAGCATGTATTTGATGGGCGCGGGTGAGGCTGTATTTAATGGGCACGGGTGAGGCTGTATTTGATGGGCACGGGTGAGGATGTATTTGATGGGCACAGGTGAGGCTGTATTTGATGGGCACAGGTGAGGCTGTATTTGATGGGCACAGGTGAGGCTGTATTTGATGGGCACAGGTGAGGCGTGAGGCTGTATTTGATGGGTGCAGGTGAGGTGAAATTTGATGGGCGTGGGTAAGGCTGAATTTGATGGGCGCGGGTGAGGCTGCATTTGATAGGTGCTTCATTAAAAAGGTGGGGTTTACATGAATAGGGAAAAGGGGGTGGAAAATTGAGGTTTCACCTAGGGTGTCAAAAATCCTTGCACCAGCCCTGGGTTCTTCCTTCCTGCCTGACTTCCGTTATAAAGCGTGGCCGCGCATGGGCGTCCCGTGCCTATTCAGGCCTGCCCCCTGCCATTGAGACCATAATAAAGCATGCCCCCTTGCACACGCGCGGCCTAGGGGCATCCTCTGCACCCCTGTGCGGTTAATGGCATTCTACTTTGTATGGGAGATCCTCCAGTCCTTATCTGGAAGGACAGGGAGGGCAATGTCTAAGGCAGAGCTTGCAGCGGAAGGAGTGTGCTGTCGCTTGGACTGACACTTCGTTGGAGCTTGGTGAGTCACAACTCAGCTCTTTACTCCCCCCCAGTGGCGGATTCAAAAATTACACCCGCGCTAAATAGGAAAGGTCCTTAAGTTTAAAACTAAGGACTTTTTCCTAACACACCTTGTCCCCGCTGTAGATTTTCTGCCAGGCAGATATCAATCTTCCCCCATCACGGCGGGGTCTGTGTGCCAACCTTCAGGGGTATGGGTTCATACTTAAAGGAGGCCTCTTCCCTGGGCCTTGTAAAAGGCTCTCCCAGGACTTTTAGCATATAGAGTGAAAGTGCTGGACCCCAGAGCCCAGTCCTCTGAAGAGAGACATTACAGGCGACACCTTGTCCATGAGTCCGTATACCATCCAACTTTGGCGTAATAAAATTAAGCATCTTGGATGGACTCACAGTGTAGCTCTCTACCCTCATAGGGTCTCTTTGGAAGAGCTTGCTTCAGCACATCTTACTCGCGTTCAACACCTTAAACACTGGCGAAAAAACTAAGGTACTTCCCTGATGGGAGGGGTTATATGGAGGGGAACTGTATTTGATTGGTTGTGCCAGTGTCCAATCATCTCTGGTGACCATACAACCCACTATGTAATGATTAAGAGGCTCTGTGTCCCTTGGTGTCCGATAAAGAAAAGTATTCACACGCCTTGACATTTTCCACATTTTGTCATTTTATAACCAAAAAGGTAAATGTATTTTATTGGGATTTTATTTGATGACAAAGTGGCACATAATTGTGAAGTTGAAGAAAACTGATAAAATAAATAAAATAAAACAAATATCTGAAAAGTGTGGGGGGCATTTGTATTCAGCCCCCTTTACTCGGATACCCCCAACTAAAATCTAGTGGAACCAATTGCCATCAGAAGTCACCTTATTAGTAAATAGAGTCCACCTGTGTGTAATTTAACCACTTGACCACTGGGCACATAAACCCCCTTAATAACCAGACCAATTTTTAGCCTTCGGTGCTCTCACATTTTGAATGACAATTACTCAGTCACAGGGCCAGATTAACATAGGGGCTGATAGAGCTGCAGCTCCAGGCCCCTTTCTCAAGATAGGCCCATTTGCCTAGATAGACTTCGGGGGGTGGAGCTCGATGACCACAGGTCACAGAACCCCCACATTTGGTGGGTAGGCAGTTGAAGACCTACCCCACAACTGGTCAAAATATGGGATGGCTATCATTTATGGTTCCGGAGATACGGGCCTGCTTGCACAGCCTGTCAGAAGCTACATACAGAGCGGCCATTATAAATACAAGCTGACACACTGCAGCAGACTGAGAAAAAAAAATCATCATTTGTTTTTTGCTAGAAAATTACTCTATGGTGGTCTTTGCACAGTGTAGAGCTGCAACATTTTTGGCTAAAATGACAACTGCAATTTTTTTGCTTAGAGGATAGATCACGATTCTCTCACGATTTGTGCGGTGTAACATCATCTTTCACATTAAAATGAAAAAAAAAAAATGGGCTAACTTTACAAATAGTATGTTTGTTTTTAAGATTTAATAACATGGGGGGCAAAGTGAGTGGGTTATTATCAAATAAAAACAAGCTGCTATATATTAAAAACCATAACGGCACAAATAAAAATATTAGCAGCACAAACATAGCACTAAAGAAACATTTGAGTTTTTATTTGTGCTAATTGTAAGGGGGGGGGGGTGAGTGGGATTTGAAAAAAACAAAAAAAATGTTATAACTCAAAAACCATAACAGCACAAATATTTTTTTAGCAGCACAAAACAGCACAAACGTAGCACTAACCAATGAGACCAGTTTTGTGTCATTTGGGCATTGTAGGGGGGCTGTGTGACCTTTGGTGACCTTTGATAAATCATTAATAACGCAAAAACGATAAAAGATAGAATGGAAATTTAAACAGCACAAAACAGCACAAACATAGCACTAAAGAAACACACTTGAGTTTTTATTTGTGCTGATTGTAAGGTGGGCAAAGTGAGTGGGGTTTGAAAAAAATAAATAAACTGTTATGACTTTAAAAGCATAACAGCACAAATAAAAATATTAGCAGCACAAACCAGCACAAACGTAGCACTAACCAACAAGACCAGTTTTGTGTCATTTGGGTGTTGTAGGGGGGCTAGATGATGTCATAGTCTGTAAAAAAAACATTGCTAATATCTTCAAAATAAAAGCAGCACAAACGTAATTTTTTGCGGCACAAAACAGCACAAATGTAGCACTAAAGAAAGACACTTGAGTTTTTCTTTGTGCTGATTGTAGGGGGGCTGTGTGACCTTTGGTGACCTTTAATAAATCATTAATAACGCAAAAACGATAAAAGATAGAACGGAAATATTAGCAGCACAAAACAGCACAAACTTAGCACTAACCAATGAGACCAGTTTTGTGTAATTTGGGCTTGTAGGGGGGCTAGATGATGTCATAGTCTGGAAAAAAACAATTGCTAATATCTTCAAAATAAAAGCAGCACAAACGTAATTTTTTGCGGCACAAAACAGCACAAACGTAGCACTAAAGAAACACGCTTGAGTTTTTATTTGTGCTGATTGTAGGGGGGCCAGCTTCGCTGAGCTGATACTTAAACAGCACAAACCAGCACAAAGGAGGCACCAACCAGCCTGGTTTCATGTCTTGTGTCTCTTGTAGGGCTGCTGGGTGACCTTTATTAAATCAACAATAAATGAAAAACAGGAGCTAGAATGGAGAGTAAAATGGCACAAACCAACACAAACGTGGCACTAACCAACCAGCCCCTTTTCATTTTGTTTGGCTGTTGTAGGGGTTGTCAGCAAAGGCTTGCCCATAGCACAAATGATGTCTCTCTGTGCATACATATGCGCATGCGCAGACTGGCAACTGGCCGGGCAGATGAGCGTGAGCCTGTCATCAATGCTGGCGCCAGACAGACTATTTAAACAGGCTGCAGTTTGGTGTGCAGCTTCGGTGTGTTCGCTCCTGATTGCTGTGTTTGACTTCTGATCCTAACCCAGCTTGCTCCTGACCTCCGTTGGATTCTGCCTTCTTTTCTTGCCTGATCTAACTCCCATTGCTGATTTGGCTTGTGACCCAACTATCCTGTTGTCTGCCGTCTATGCCTGATCTGCCCGACCATTATGGACCTGACTCATCTGACCCTGCATCCTGCTACAGCTCTTCAGTCCAGCAAGGTTTCACCTGTCTCCTGCTTCCAGCTGCTTACCCACAGTCTGCCGCCAGCCAAGCTCAGTGCCAGCTTATAAGCCATCAGCCGGTTCTGTTGTCACATCCACCAGCTGACTGGTGCCACCATGCAGTCTATTGGACTGATCACAGGCACTCATACTTTGCTGTGCTTCAATTGCTGCTTTCTAACCAGGAGATCACTAACCAGGTATGGGACAGGAGGGCAGGGTGATGTCATTGTCTGGGAAAAAACAAATTGCTATTATCTTAAAAATAAAAGCAGCACAAATGTGTATTTTTATGACACAAAAAAGCACAAAAGTAGCACTAACAAATAGTATGTTTGTTTTTAAGATTTAATAACATGGGGGGCAAAGTGAGTGGGTTATTATCAAATAAAAACAAGCTGCTATATATTAAAAACCATAACGGCACAAATAAAAATATTAGCAGCACAAACATAGCACTAAAGAAACATTTGAGTTTTTATTTGTGCTAATTGTAAGGGGGGGGGGAGTGAGTGGGATTTGAAAAAAACAAAAACATTTTTATAACTTAAAAACCATAACAGCACAAATATTTTTTTAGCAGCACAAACGTAGCACTAACCAACGAGACCAGTTTTGTGTCATTTGGGCATTGTAGGGGGGCTGTGTGACCTTTGGTGACCTTTAATAAATCATTAATAACGCAAAAACGATAAAAAATAGAACGGAAATATTAGCAGCACAAAACAGCACAAACGTAGCACTAACCAATGAGACCAGTTTCGTGTCATTTGGGCTTGTAGGGGGGCTGTGTGACCTTTGGTGACCTTTAATAAATCATTAATAACGCAAAAACAATAAAAGATAGAAAGGAAATTTAAACAGCACAAAACAGCACAAACATAGCACTAAAGAAACACACTTGAGTTTTTATTTGTGCTGATTGTAAGGTAGGCAAAGTGAGTGGGGTTTGAAAAAAATAAATAAACTGTTATAACTTTAAAACCATAACAGCACAAATAAAAATATTAGCAGCACAAACGTGGCACTAACCAATGAGACCAGTTTCGTGTCATTTGGGCATTGTAGGGGGGCTGTTTGACCTTTGGTGACCTTTAATAAATCATTAATAACGCAAAAACGATAAAAGATAGAACGGAAATATTAGCAGCACAAAACAGCACAAACGTAGCACTAACCAATGAGACCAGTTTCGTGTCATTTGGGCTTGTAGGGGGGCTGTGTGACCTTTGGTGACCTTTAATAAATCATTAATAAGGCAAAAACGATAAAAGATAGAACGGAAATATTAGCAGCACAAAACAGCACAAACGTAGCACTAACCAACCAGACCAGTTTTGTGTCATTTGGGCTTGTAGGGGGGCTGTGTGACCTTTGGTGACCTTTAATAAATCATTAATAACGCAAAAACGATAAAAGATAGAACGGAAATATTAGCAGCACAAAACAGCACAAACTTAGCACTAACCAATGAGACCAGTTTTGTGTAATTTGGGCTTGTAGGGGGGCTAGATGATGTCATAGTCTGGAAAAAAACAATTGCTAATATCTTCAAAATAAAAGCAGCACAAACGTAATTTTTTGCGGCACAAAACAGCACAAACGTAGCACTAAAGAAACACGCTTGAGTTTTTATTTGTGCTGATTGTAGGGGGGCCAGCTTCGCTGAGCTGATACTTAAACAGCACAAACCAGCACAAAGGAGGCACCAACCAGCCTGGTTTCATGTCTTGTGTCTCTTGTAGGGCTGCTGGGTGACCTTTATTAAATCAACAATAAATGAAAAACAGGAGCTAGAATGGAGAGTAAAATGGCACAAACCAACACAAACGTGGCACTAACCAACCAGCCCCTTTTCATTTTGTTTGGCTGTTGTAGGGGTTGTCAGCAAAGGCTTGCCCATAGCACAAATGATGTCTCTCTGTGCATACATATGCGCATGCGCAGACTGGCAACTGGCCGGGCAGATGAGCGTGAGCCTGTCATCAATGCTGGCGCCAGACAGACTATTTAAACAGGCTGCAGTTTGGTGTGCAGCTTCGGTGTGTTCGCTCCTGATTGCTGTGTTTGACTTCTGATCCTAACCCAGCTTGCTCCTGACCTCTGTTGGATTCTGCCTTCTTTTCTTGCCTGATCTAACTCCCATTGCTGATTTGGCTTGTGACCCAACTATCCTGTTGTCTGCCGTCTATGCCTGATCTGCCCGACCATTATGGACCTGACTCATCTGACCCTGCATCCTGCTACAGCTCTTCAGTCCAGCAAGGTTTCACCTGTCTCCTGCTTCCAGCTGCTTACCCACAGTCTGCCGCCAGCCAAGCTCAGTGCCAGCTTATAAGCCATCAGCCGGTTCTGTTGTCACATCCACCAGCTGACTGGTGCCACCATGCAGTCTATTGGACTGATCACAGGCACTCATACTTTGCTGTGCTTCAATTGCTGCTTTCTAACCAGGAGATCACTAACCAGGTATGGGACAGGAGGGCAGGGTGATGTCATTGTCTGGGAAAAAACAAATTGCTATTATCTTAAAAATAAAAGCAGCACAAATGTGTATTTTTATGACACAAAAAAGCACAAAAGTAGCACTAACAAATAGTATGTTTGTTTTTAAGATTTAATAACATGGGGGGCAAAGTGAGTGGGTTATTATCAAATAAAAACAAGCTGCTACATATTAAAAACCATAACGGCACAAATAAAAATATTAGCAGCACAAACATAGCACTAAAGAAACATTTGAGTTTTTATTTGTGCTAATTGTAAGGGGGGGGGGAGTGAGTGGGATTTGAAAAAAACAAAAACATTTTTATAACTTAAAAACCATAACAGCACAGATATTTTTTTAGCAGCACAAACGTAGCACTAACCAACGAGACCAGTTTTGTGTCATTTGGGCATTGTAGGGGGGCTGTGTGACCTTTGGTGACCTTTAATAAATCATTAATAATGCAAAAACGATAAAAAATAGAACGGAAATATTAGCAGCACAAAACAGCACAAACGTAGCACTAACCAATGAGACCAGTTTCGTGTCATTTGGGCTTGTAGGGGGGCTGTGTGACCTTTGGTGACCTTTAATAAATCATTAATAACGCAAAAACAATAAAAGATAGAAAGGAAATTTAAACAGCACAAAACAGCACAAACATAGCACTAAAGAAACACACTTGAGTTTTTATTTGTGCTGATTGTAAGGTAGGCAAAGTGAGTGGGGTTTGAAAAAAATAAATAAACTGTTATAACTTTAAAACCATAACAGCACAAATAAAAATATTAGCAGCACAAACGTGGCACTAACCAATGAGACCAGTTTCGTGTCATTTGGGCATTGTAGGGGGGCTGTTTGACCTTTGGTGACCTTTAATAAATCATTAATAACGCAAAAACGATAAAAGATAGAACGGAAATATTAGCAGCACAAAACAGCACAAACGTAGCACTAACCAATGAGACCAGTTTCGTGTCATTTGGGCTTGTAGGGGGGCTGTGTGACCTTTGGTGACCTTTAATAAATCATTAATAAGGCAAAAACGATAAAAGATAGAACGGAAATATTAGCAGCACAAAACAGCACAAACGTAGCACTAACCAACCAGACCAGTTTTGTGTCATTTGGGCTTGTAGGGGGGCTGTGTGACCTTTGGTGACCTTTAATAAATCATTAATAACGCAAAAACGATAAAAGATAGAACGGAAATATTAGCAGCACAAAACAGCACAAACGTAGCACTAACCAATGAGACCAGTTTTGTGTAATTTGGGCTTGTAGGGGGGCTAGATGATGTCATAGTCTGGAAAAAACAATTGCTAATATCTTCAAAATAAAAGCAGCACAAACGTAATTTTTTGCGGCACAAAACAGCACAAACGTAGCACTAAAGAAACACACTTGAGTTTTTATTTGTGCTGATTGTAGGGGGGCCAGCTTCGCTGAGCTTTCATTTTCACTGAACATTCATAGAGGATTACTCAGCGCTGGATTAACTCTGTGTGGCAAGACTGGGCACAGATGATAGGAAATCTTATACTCTACATTGTGACATCAAAAAAAAAAATTGGGGTTTACAACCACTTTAAGTTTGCACCTGAACAGGCCCTTAACAAATTTAATACCTACATAGACCTGCAAAAATGTATGAGGAAATTAAAATGTAAAAAGTACTTTGCCCTTAACAAAGATGATCGAACATGTATACTTAAGAACCAATTTACGAAATAAATCCATCTACAACCCCCCGACCTCTGGAAATCAGTGTCTGGGAGCTTTAAAAAAAATGGTGGAGGAAGACATCAAACATCTTGAAAATAAACAACAAAGGGGGAACAAGAACATCTGGAAAATTATCAAACAAATTAGTGACAAGCAGGGAGTAGTAATCAGACCAGCAGATAAGGGGGGGTTGGTTATTCTCAGAAAAACTGATTATAAAACAGAGATGGAGAATCTGCTACAAGTACCTAACACTTATGAAAAACTGAGAGGCAACCCTGCTGCCCTATACAAAAAATTACTAACCAAATATGTTAAAAAGGGCACGGACCTGGGGATCCTGAGTAAAAAAGAAGCCACTTACCTCATATCAGAATCAACTAAAACTCCAGTTATCTACCAGGTACAAAAAATTCAAAAGAGGTTGGAGAAGCAACCCGGCAGGACCATCATTAGCGGCATCAACTCAATATTTTCCAGATTAGGAGAATACCTAGACCAGTTTCTGAAACCTTTAGTGAGTTTGGGCAGATCTCATTTAACCACTTGACCACTGGGCACTTAAACCCCCTTCCTGATGAGACCAATTTTCAGCTTTCGGTGCTCTCACAATTTGAATGACAATTACTCAGTCATACAACATTGTCTCCATTTGAAATGTTTGTCCTTTTTTTCACACAAATTGAGCTTTCTTTTGGTGGTATTTGATCACCTCTGGGTTTTTTATTTTTTGCGCTATAAAAGAAAAACGTCTGTTAAAAAAAAAATGTTTCTGTCATATTAGCAGGTAATTTCTCACACACAGCATATGCATTAAACAAAATACACCCAAAAACACATTCTGCTATTCCTCCCGAGTATGGCGATACCACATGTGTGAGACTTTTACACAGCGTGGCCTCAACATGCAGGGAACGCCATTAGGCGTTCTGGAACACCCAGGCCAATTCTGACATTTCTCTCCTACATGGAAAAATCATCATTTATTTGCTAGAAAATTACATAGAACCCCAAAACATTATATATGCTTTTTTAGCAAAGACCCTACAGAATACAATGGCAGCCGTTACAACTTTTAATCTCGCATGGTATTTTCGCAGACATTTTTTGAACGCGTGTTTTAAAAAAAAACAGTTTTGTGCTTAAAAAAAAAAAAAACAGTAAAGTTAGCCCAATTTTTTTTCTTAATGTGAAAGATGAAGTTACGCCGAGTAAATAGATACCCAACATGTCACACTTCAAAATTGCGCACACTCATAGAATGGCGCCACACTTTGCTACTTAAAAATCCCCATAGGCGACGCTTTAATTACTTTTATTGGTTACATGTTTTTAGTTACGGAGGAGGTCTAGGGCCAAAATGATTGCTCTTGCTCTAACGTTCGTAGAGATACCTCACATGTGTAGCTTGAACACCGTTTTCATATGTGGGCAGGACTTACGTATGCGTTCGCTTCTGCATGCGAGCACAAGGGGACAGGGGTGCTTTAAAAAATGGGTATTGCAGAGTATTGCGCAGGGTATTGGGGTATTGCAGAGTATCGCACAGGGTATTGGGGTATTGCATAGTATCGCGCAGGGTATTGCAGAGTATTGCGCAGGGTATTGCAGAGTATTGGGGTATTGCAGAGTATTGGGGTATTGCAGGGTATTGTGCATGGTATTGGGGTATTGCAGAGTATTGCGCAGGGTATTGGGGTATTGCAGAGTATTGCGCAGGGTATTGGGGTATTGCAGAGTATTGTGCAGTGTATTGCAGAGTATTGGGGTATTGCAGAGTATTGCGCAGGGTATTGGGGTATTGCAGAGTACTGGGGTATTGCAGAGTATTGTGCAGAGTACTGGGATATTGCAGAGTACTGGGGTATTGCAGAGTATTGTGCAGGGTACTGGGGTATTGCAGAGTATTGTGCAGGATATTGGGGTATTGCAGAGTACTGGGGTATTGCAGAGTATTGTGCAGGGTACTGGGGTATTGCAGAGTAATGGGGTATTGCAGAGTATTGTGTAGGGTACTGGGGTATTGCAGAGTAGTGGGGTATTGCAGAGTATTGTGCAGTACTGGGGTATTGCAGAGTACTGGGGTATTGCAGAGTATTGCGCAGTACTGGGGTATTGCAGGGTACTGGGGTATTGCAGAGTACTGGGGCAGGGATGGCTGTGCTGGGATGGATCTGTGACTGTAT
The DNA here is from genome assembly GCA_029574335.1 of Rana kukunoris. Lineage (NCBI taxonomy): Eukaryota > Metazoa > Chordata > Amphibia > Anura > Ranidae > Rana > Rana kukunoris. The sequence continues at coordinate 403,484,916 of CM056053.1, read as the reverse complement.
CGCGCAGGGTATTGGGGTTTTGCAGAGTATCGCGCATGGTATTGGGGTATTGCAGAGTATTGCGCAGGGTATTGCGCTGGGTATTGCAGAGTATTGGGGTATTGCAGAGTATTGGGGTATTGCAGGGTATTGCGCATAGTATTGGGGTATTGCAGAGTATTGCGCAGGGTATTGGGGTATTGCAGAGTATTGCGCAGGGTATTGGGGTATTGCAGAGTATTGTGCAGGGTATTGCAGAGTATTGGGGTATTGCAGAGTATTGTGCAGGGTATTGGGGTATTGCAGGGTATTGCGCAGGGTATTGGGGTATTGCAGAGTACTGGGGTATTGCAGGGTACTGGGGTATTGCAGAGTACTGGGGCAGGGATGGCTGTGCTGGGATGGATGGATGGCTGGATCTGTGACTGCATTTGTCACAGATCCAGCCACAGCGCTGCTGCTGCCACCCGCTCCCCCCCCTCCTCTCACACTGTACCGAACGGTACAGAGAGGAGAGGGAGGAACCGGCGTCATCAAATGACGCCGGTTTGTTTACAAGTGATCGTGCCGTCATTCGACGGCGCGATCACGTGGTAAACCGTCGCTATCAGTGGCAATTTACCATGATCCGTGATGCGCGGACACTTCCACGAGCGCATCCCAGGGGACGCGCAATCGCAGAAGTGAACGAGGACGTCCCAGGGACGTCGACCCGAGATAGCTCCACCGCTCTGTAGCAGTAAAATGGTTATGGCGCGGTGGGCAAGTGGTTAAAAGATAGTACACACTGATGGTAGGACTTCAGAACATCACCAACACAGATCTTCTACTGACCACTATTGATGTGGACTCCCTCTACACCAGTATTAGACAACCTGATGGTCTAAGAGGAGTGGAGATAGCTTTACACTCGTTAACAGATATGAGGCAAGAACAAATCCTTTTCATTCAAGAAGGGTTTAAATTGGCCATGGAGAACAACCATTTTTGGTACAGAAAGAAATTCTATGTGCAGAAGAAAGGGGTAGCGATGGGGGTACGCTATGCCCCTAGCGTAGCCAACCTTTTCATGGACATGTGGAAAGAGGAACACATCTATGACAAAAACATACCACAACTAAAGTTCTACAGAAGGTATATTGATGACCTTATAGTCCTGTGGGACGGCACAGTTGAATCATTGGAAGACTTCATGCAACAATTAAACAACAACCGATATGGCATAACTTTCACCGGTAAATGGAATACACAGCGTATTCACTACCTTGATCTTCGAATCTTAAAGTCAAGGGTGAACTATGCACCAAAACCTTTTTCAAAAATGGGTATATACCCACTTCTAGCTGCCACCATCCGAAGTGGATAGGTAACATACTAAAGGGACAGTTACTAAGAATTAGGAGGAATTGCCACCGAGTGGAAGACTACGAAACTCAGGCTGATACCCTAATCAATAGATTTATAGAAAAGGGCTACAAACCTAAAAAACTAATCAAATTGAAAGAGAGCATAAGTGGAATGGACAGAAGTTCCCTACTGAACAACAAGAAACCGCCTCATGCACCCATCATGGATTTAGCCTTTATCACCGAATATAGTAACCAGTACCAGCCATTGGAAAATATAATTACAAAATATTGGCCTATCCTGAAGGAGCATAGAACTCTGGCTGCAGTATTACCGAATAAACCTAAGTTCATCTACCGCAAGGCACCCACCCTAAGAACACATTTGGTCCACAATGTTCTCCCAGAACTTAAAGGTTTTTACAGGTGCCAAAGATGTCTTCCCTGCAGAACTAACAAACCGCAACCCAGAAGAAAAACCACCTTTAAATGCCATGTGTCCAAAGAAGAGTTCCAAATGAAAGAACTAATTACCTGCATTAGCACACACGTCACCTATGTAATAGAATGCCCTTGTCGGCTTCAATATGTAGGCCGTACCACCAGACCTCTGAAAATCAGAATTAGAGAACACATCAAGAACATTCAAAAGGGTTTTGCCAATCATAGCCTCTCTAGGCACTTCGATGAAGTGCATCATAAGGATCCATCATGTCTCATGTTATATGGGATTGATATAATTAACCACTTCCCGCCCGGCCAATAGCAGATTTACGGCCGGGAAGTGGTTATGAAATCGTGACTAGACGTTCTCAAACGTCCAGCACGATTTCATGCCGCACGCGCCCGTGGGGGTGCGCAGCGCGGCGATCGCTGATGCGGGGTGTCAGTCTGACACCGTGCATCACCGATCTCGGTAACGAGTCTCCAGCGGAGGCTCGCTACCACGTGATCAGCCGTGTCCAATCACGGCTGACCACAATGTCTGACAGACGCGAGTACAGGAGAGCCGATCGGCGGCTCTCCTGACAGGGGGGTTCACGCTGATTGTTTATCAGCGCAGCCACCCATCGTATGCCCACACTGGACACCAGGGATGCCCACACTAGACCACCAGGGATGCCCACACTGGCAGGGCAAAACAAATAAAAATAAATAAATAAAAAACAGGATTTAAAAAAAAAAAAAACAGGAAAAAAAAGAAAGATGCCAGTCAGTGCCCACACATGGGCACTGACTGGCAACATATACATCAGTGCCACCCCTCAAAGTCCATCAGTACCACCCCACAGTGTCCTTCAGTGCCACCCCTCCGTGCCAATCCATGCCCAGTGCCCATCTATCAGTGCCCATCTGTGCCACCCATAAGTACCCATCAGTGCCACCCATAAGTGCCACCCATGAGTGCCATTCTGTGCCGCCTATGAGTTCCCAGTGCTGCCCATGAGTGCCCATCAGTGCCGCCTATGAGTGCCCATCAGTGCCACCTATGAGTGCCCATCAGTGCCACCTATGAGTGCCCATCAGTGCCGCATACCAGCGCCGCCTATCAGTGCCCATCAGTGCCACCTCATCGGTGCCCATCAGTACCACCTCATCAGTGCCCATCAGTGCCGCCATATAAGTGCCCGTAATCGAAAGAGAAAACATACTTATTTACAAAAAAGTTAACAGAAAAAAATAAAAATTTATTTTTTTTCTAAATTTTTAGTCTTTTATTAGTTGTTGCGCAAAAAATAAAAACCGCAGAGGCGATCAAATACCACCAAAAGAAAGCTCTATTTGTGGGGAAAAAAGGACGGCAATTTTGTTTGGGTACAGTGCAGCATGACCGCGCAATTGTCATTCAAAGTGCGACAGTGCTGAAAGCTGAAAATTGGCTTGGGCGGGAAGGTGCGTAAGTGCCTGGTATGGAAGTGGTTAAAGATCATTGGAGGGGGGGAACAAAACAATTCAGGTTTCTCAAAACGAGACCCGTTGGATACACAGGTTGGGGTCCCTAGCTCCCGGTGGCCTCAACTTGGATATCGATCTCAACTGTTATATTTCCAACTTTTAGTCCTCTTTTAAGTGGTTTCTGCTTGTCACTCTACTGTCTATCATTAGGATGGGGAGAGACCCCATTGCTCGTTTCTATTTGGATTCCCAATTTTTATTGATATTTCAATATCATTCAACCATGATAACACACTTTCAGCTTGCTATAAAGCCCTCTTCTGCAATTAGCGGACCTCCAGCTGTTGCAAAACTACAAGTCCCATCATGCCTCTGCCTCTGGGTGTCATGCTTGTGGCTATCAGAGTCTTGCTATGCCTCATGGGACTCAACAGCTGGAGGTCCGCTAAAGCATAGCACTTTAAAAGTGTGTTTATACTAATATTACTACTACCACATACATCTCTTACCATCATTACCACTCATGACATCATGTGGTGTCTGTCTTTCATTTCCTTTCGATTTGAAGCACTAATTCTCTCATTCTAGGTCAGGGTCCTCCAAACTGCGGCCCGAGGGCCAGATGTGGCCCTTTGCTAGCCTTTATCCGGCCCTTGGTACACTATACCTCCCATTGACACCAACAATAGGGCACTGTGTTTTCCACTGATACCAACGATAGGATACTATTCCTCCTACTAATGCCAATAATGGGGCACTACTTCTCCTCCTACTGACCACCAACCACGGGCCATATTTATTCTCACTGATGCTGGGCTCAGGACATTTTCTACCCATGCTGGCCACAATCCGGCCCTCCCAAAGACTGAAGGATAGTAGACTGGCCCTTTGTTTTAAAAGTTTGGAGACCCTTGTTCTAGGTGAAACTCATCATTCCCACCCACTGACCATTATGGGCCAGATTCAGGTAGATGAGAGTATCTTTCCTCTGGAGTAACGCTTCTCATTTACGTTACTCTGAAGACCCTTTCAGCGCAAGTCCTGTACATAATAGCACACATACTTTGCAGTTGCGCGTAAACTTGCGCCAGAGTAACGATAATGCGTATTCTCAGGCGTTCAACCCGACGCAAGTGGAAGTGGGTGTGATCATATGTAAATTAAACAGAAAGAATGGGCGGAGCAAATCTAAACGGCGCAAAATGAGGCTAAACAAATACGTTCAGCGCATCATCCACGGAGTTATACATGCCAAGCAAAAATAGAAGAAAAATTGTGCGGCTATAAGTACCACTCGCCCCCTAATATTAAAATAAATAGTGCGCATGCAACATAATAATCACATGTATAAACATTCCGTAAAGACGGCACCACTTCCTGGGAAACGTCAGCGCAGTTATGCGTTCCGCTGGGCGCTTAAAAGCGCTATAATCGGAAACAGCCATTCTAGAGATATGATTAAATTAGGCGCAAAAGTAGTTCCGTTTCCCCCCACCCCAGGTAGAAAGATCCACTTTTGCTCAGGTGTGATGGCTGCCAGACAAAGACCTCCCGCTACAGAGAGAGGAGGAACCTCAACTGACCCTTAATACCCAGGAGGTCTCTGTCATGATCTCGGCTATGGAGACCGGAGAATGAATTTCTCCATGGCAAAAAAAGTGGCATTCATATTCGGAAGACCAGCCGGGAGAGGAAGCAGGGCATCCTGGAGTAGCCAGATGTAATTCAGCTGCCAGATAGGTCAATATCAATGTCCTGGGCATAAAAAATCAAAAGAGATCCACATAGCCGTAAAACCGAGGTTTAATGAATAAGAAAAAAGATGCTGGGGACATACAAAAATGTTAAAAACAGCAAATCATAACATAAAATTTGAAGGCCTGCGGCGCAAGGTGTTACCCGTCTTCCGGGTCCACAAGGATGCGGTGACGTCAGCGCGTCACCTCCCAACGTTTCAGTCGAAAAGGGACTTGGTCACGGGATGAGAGGGGCTCCGAGTCAGCATATATAAACAAAAAAAGTGGAACTAACCCCAGGACAAATCCCCCATGTATGTCCTGCCATCTTGACCATTGGAAACTCAAAGATAACCGCATAGGTTTACATACAACAACTAAGGGCAAACCTAAACGGCACCCCCGTGGTAAAGCAATACACCATATTGTCTATAATACGGCAACCGGTGTATTTTACAAATTAACTATATAACTGATGCTTATTCACCTATAGGGAGCAGGTGGAGGCCGGGTAATCAGAACCCCAGGCTATGAATCAGGAAGGCATCAATGACATAATGTAAGTGCATTCCGACTTTCATATTAATAAATGTAAACCCCTATTTTCATATTGTTTTATAAAACAACAGATAAAACATTATAAACTATAATAATTAAAAAGCATGGAAAAATAAGTATATAGGGAATTGGACGGTCATACAATTATTTTGTAGTTGATCAAATAATCAAGTGAACATAAATATTTTCCACTTAGAAATATTTTTAAACAAAATAATGATAAAAATATTAAACCTATATATGTCAATATATTTTGTCAAGCCCCGTAAACATTTCCTCCTTATAATACAGAGGAGAGAAACAGAGATTCGGTTAATAATAATGATAATATTAGTATTGGGCCATACATCTGTCACCAGCGTGCATTCCACCCCATAACACGCCATCATCTGCCCAATATGAGCCACTGGGTGGTGAAGAGGTTGTGGAGGAGGAGAGTGGCCACACCACACCTGCCGAGGTGGTTGTGGAAGATCCTGCTGTGGCAGAGCTCGTGAGGATCCTGTTTCAGCAATTATAAGTGTTGAAAAGACTCCTCCATTGATCCTGGGCCGTCCAAATGTAGTCCCCTCCCCCATATAATACCTTGTCAGATGGAGCCCCTCAAGGGCGACTCCTTATATAATAACCACTTGTCCGAGGACAAGAGTTATCAATAAAACAATTAATATCTGGCCCCAGGAAGGCGACCCAGATGTTGAGACCAGGGGGGTGTAGCACTTAGTTTTATGGTATCCACGACCAGTTTCGGAGCGAGAGATCTTCTCACTAAGCACTGCCACGCAGTGAGGATTAAATTTATCATGCCCAAAAACCGTATGATGGGATTTTTGTCCATAGCGGACCACTTGCAGAAAAATGTGTTCGGACAGCAGAATGGGCTTCCGTTGCCAAAACCATTCAGCAATATTTGCTATGTGCTCATTGAGGCGTATATGTAGAGGACGTTTAGTCCTCCTATATATTGTAATCCACATGGGCACATGAGCAAATATATAACCCCTATAGTTGTCACCATGTAATAAAGGGCTTAATCGGAAATTTTTCTGGGACTAGAAGAACGGAATGCAAGTGCTTCGTTTGGATCTAATGCCATTCAAAGCACAGCTCTGACATTTCCCACATTTATAGCAAGCCAGGCCAACACTGATCTGCCATCCAGGGAACAGTTGATGGTATTCTCGGGGGATTTAACACGTTAGGAGCCAGTTTATCCCTGAGTCGGAAGGGAGACCCCTAAACATACCTGTGGTTTTTCTGGTAGTAATCCTCTAAGGACATTGTCAGCTTCTTAATACATGCAGGCCCAATGTTTTGAAACAACAGTTTCACATTGGACGTGTTGGCATGAGTAGTCTGTAACAAAAGGATTCTTATATCCTTGGAGGGCGCAGTGCCGACACGCCAGGTTTATCAGCTAATAGGTCCGCACCTATCAGCCACCTCTCAGATGCACTGATTTCAGAGTGTCATTCAGGCAGATGCTGACAATAACCCTTTGCCACAGAACCGTTCAGTAAGAAGCCTGTGCTTGTGTTTTGAACATGGCATCATGAGGTACAATTTTTTTTAAACGTAGGAACTGGCTTTTGGGCACAGATTTTAACCAGGAAGAATGACTGACAGCTGTCACTGGAAATATAAGAATTTCTATCTGTTGATTATGAAATATGTTGAGGTCACGAGATTTGTCATCTTCGATCAGGATATGAACTTTCTAAATCCAAAAAGTTTATTTTCTCCCTACTGGCCTCATACGTCAAAAAGATGCCCCGCTCATTGTGAATGTTAAGGGTGAATCTATGAACTGAGAGAGTTCACTCCTGACAGTCAGGGGTGTCATCCCACAGGAGGAGGATGTCGTCGAAGTTACCTGGCCCACAATGAATGGATCTGTGAAAGGCCTAGTGCTGATCATGGACAGTGACATCCTCCTCCCATTTGGCCATAAAAAGATTCGCCAAACTTGGAGCATTACTTTAGCTCCCATCGCGACACCTACGATTCTGTTTATAGAACTGACCCTCATGCCAGAAATAATTGTGGGTCGCGGCAAAAACCAAAAGCTCCATTAATGCGATGTGGAAATGTTCGCCCAATAGGCCGCTACCCTTATGTCAAATAATAAGATCTACGGCTTCGATACCCAAATCATGTGGAATAATAGTATACAGCGATGTTACGTCAGCTTGTAACTAACCACACATTGGGAGTAGGTTTCAGATTGGATAGTAAATGTATAACATGCTTAGTATCCTTAGTGTCCATGATGGCATTTTCTTGACAAGGGGCTGCAAGAAAAAATCTATATATTTGCCCACCCGGGACGTGATTGAATCATCCCCACTTACAATGGGACGTCCCGGGGGGCAAACTGTGATTTTTGTGGACCTCGGAAGGTAATACATAATGGGGGTCCTTGGAACTTTAGGTACCAAAAACACAGTATGTCTTTTTCATTAAGTATACCATTCCGTCGGCCTTTTTTCATAGCAACAAGTTATTTTGTAGAGTTTTTTTATGCAACATTTTTTTCACCGGGTCTAATACCAAAGGGGGGACATACAATAGTGTCCTTGTCATCCAAGAATGTGTTGCATCTCCTGCAGATAATCGCTCTTGTTAAGGACAACAATTCCACCACCCCTTGTCCGCTGGACGTATAACTAAATTTTTATTTTACATAGGGAATCCATACCTTCCTCTAACTGCTTCATCGTGTTTGTTTAATCTCCATACATTCTAGATCTCTGGTTAGGGGTTCCGGAAAGGAGTCCCTAAATACTCTGATGGGCTGCTGGTAACTGCCCTGGTGGATTATACACAGAGGCGTTAGCCAGACCTGAATGTGTATAGTTTAGCAATGAAGTTGTGGACAGGATTAAACGAATTTGAGCTCATATACCGTTGGATATTAAGTTTCCGTACATACTTGTGAATATCCATGTAGGTCCTAAATTTGTCAAGTTTCTTGGGAGGGACATATTTAAGTCCTTTATCCAAGACTAAAAGTTCGGCTTGATCCAAAACATGTGAACTCAAATTAAAAATACCAGCTCTAATTAAGTTCTCGGTCTTTTTGCTGGCTTCCTAGCCCTCCCCCCTCTAGTCCCTCTTTTAGTTCTGCGATTCTCTTGACGGTATATGAAACTGTCATTGGCTGGACCCGGGGAAAACCCCATTTGGCACGGACGTGCCAAGGTTTAAAGATTGCATAGGCGTTGGGCATCGGCTATCACCTCCATAACCAAACTCGTATGTGTCGGTAATGTGCTCCCCATTTTGGACATTAGGCCCAAAAAATGGGCCATAAGAGTCTCCCTCTGGTTAGAATAGTCACTTAAAGGTAAAAAATTGTTATGTGTTGAAATGTTATATTCAGGTTCAAAGTTGCCAGGATAGTGCACCACCTCTGGACCTGCCAAAATTGGTGGACATGGGCCGTAGTTGGGTGCTCTCATAGTCTGGAAACCTTGTGAGTCACTATATCTGATTATACTGTCCCCAAATCCACTATGTGGCTGATTGGAATAGGAGGGGGACCTTTTGAAAAGCCTCTCCCTGCTGTGTCCTAGGGCTGGTGATGTCCCCAGTGGTTGGTAATGGTTCCAATTCAAGGGAAAGGTAGGGGGAGGGGCGAACTTGCCCCGTGAGCCAGTACCCCCTCTTCCTCTATTAGAAGGATATGTCATCACAGGTTTCCTGTGACTGTTTTTATATCCTCTCACTTTTGGTGTGTTCCGCCTTAGGTGGATGGTTCCAGCCCCCCAAGGGACCCATCAGTAAGTTCTAGGACCACGAATAGTGCCCCTGGCATGTTGGACACAGAGGTAGTTGTCCTTGCAAGTAAAGGGATGGTGCTCAGCCATAGCTCCTATCGTCGGTAACGCTAGCTGGCATTAGCTGCTTCCTGCCTGAGCCTGTGACCGCCAGTAGTTTTTTTTGCCAGTCAAAAACAATATTGTTTTGGTAATCACCCATATCACGATTGAACTTTTTCTTTTTCTTTATTTTTTGTTCCCTTTCTTCCTTTTCTAGAATCTTCAGCAGATTCTTAGAGCCTTTCGGTGTATTCTGTACTGGTCATAAGTGGATGAGTTTATCCTTGATCTGTATAATGACTCATTACGTCTAATTTTTTTAGTTTGGTGGGTATGGTCACATAGAAACGACGTCACCTAAAAATTTCACAAGTTGAGTCGCTGACTCGTTGAAATATCGAAATACTACCAGCGCAAGTGTCCTGAAATCAGTGTCGCCCTATGTCTATAACCCACTGGGTATATTATGTAGTCTTTAACCATCTAAGAGAGTCTAGGTACCATTTCACATATTGTGTACAATAAGCTTTTCTCCAATCTGTAAAAATACAATAATAGCTCACACATACTTTGTCACTTCTTTGTCTCATAAATAGGCCACCCAAATCATTTCACCCTCCTCGAAGGTCTCAAACACACCCTTCGTCAGGGTTAACCACCCGTTGGCCCTAAATTCAAAGATATCCATATGGATAATGGGTTACATAAGCTGTGACCCACTATCTGTTAAACAGAAGAAGTACAGTAGAATTGCAGCAATAATAAGTATAAGGATAACCAATTAAACAGGAAAGAATTGCGCATAATCTAAACCAAAATGATAAACAAATAGTAGCAGCAGCGTCTCAAAGGTGTTATACAACACCAAGCAAAAATAGAAGAAAAATTGAAGTCGCGCTATAAGTACTATACAGTAATATTAAAATAAATAGTGTCATAAATGCAACATAATAATCACATGTATAAACATTATCTAAAGACAGCACACTTAAAGTGAACAGTTAATGTGATAACAAGTCCATATAATCAATATACAGTCCATCTAGAGATATGATTAAATTAGCAGAAAAGTTTCCCAGTGTAGAAAGATCCACGAACAGGTGTGAGTAGTGACCAGACAAAGACCTCCACCGCACAAGAAACACTGACCCTTACCAGAGTCTATGATCTCACCGAGATCAATATCAGCAAAATGTGGCATTCATATTCGGCAAGGAGCAAAGGAGACATCCATTCAGAGTAGCCAGTAGATGTAATTCAGCTCAGATAGCGATCAAGTATCAATGGTCCCATAAAAAATCAAAAGAGATCCACATAGCGTAAAACCGTAGGTTTAATGAATAAGAAAAAAGATTGTGCGCACTTACATCAATCAATGTTAAAAACAGCAAATCATAACATAAAATTTGAAGGCCGGCCGGCGTTCAGAGCGTGTTACCCGTCTTCCGGGTCCACACACGTGATGCGGTGACGTCAGCGCGTCACCTCCCAACGTTTCGTCGCAAAAGGGACTTGGTCACGGGATGAGGCGGCGCTCCGAGTCACCGCATATATAAACAAAAAAAGGCGGAACTAACCCCAGGACAAATCCCGGCCGATCGTATGTCCGCCATCTTGACCATTGGAAACACTCAAAGCATAACCATAGGTTTACATACAACAACTAAGGGCAAACCTAAACGGCACCCCCGTTGTAAAGCAATACACCATATTGTCGTATAATACGGCAACCGGTGTATTTTACAAATTAACTATATAACTGATGCTTATTCACCTATAGGCATGTGATGAGGCCGGAGATAATCAGAACCCCATATATAATCAAGTATCATATGCAAACTATAATGTAATGCATTCCGACTTTCATATTAATAAATGTAAACATTTTCATATCTTTTATAAAACAACAGATAAAACATTATAAACTATAATAATTAAAAAGCATGGAAAAATAAGTATATAGCAGGAATTGGACGGTCATACAATTATTTTGCTAGTTGATCAAATAATCAACAGTGAACATAAATATTTTCCACTTAGAAATATTTTTAAACTATAAATAATGATAAAAATATTAAACCTATATATGTCAATATATTTATGTCAAGCCCCGTAAACATTTCCTCCTTATAATACGAGGAGGAGAGAAACAGAGATTCGTGTTAATAATAATGATAATATTAGTATTGGGCTACACTGTCACCAGCGTGTTCAATAACAATCATCTCCCAATATGAATAAAGGAGGAGGGAGGGGGGGGGAGGGGAGAAGGTATAAAAAACATAGTCAGAAATACTGACATAAAGGGTATCAAGTCAAATAATACTCATTGTGTGGCCGTCCCAAAGCCACCCCAAATGACATGGGGAAATGAAGAAGAGCTCGTGAGGATCCTGTTTCTAGCAATTATAAGTGTGAAAAGACCCCCATTGATTGGGTGTCCAAATGGGTAGATGTTTATATAATACTTGTCAGATGGAATAAAGAGTTTATATAATAACCCTTGTCCGATGGAATCAAGAGTTATCAATAAAACAATTAATATCTACCTCGATGTTGAGGCCGTGGGGGGTGTAGCACTTAGTTTTATGTATCCACGCCATTTCGGAGCGAGAGATACTTCTCACTAAGTCACTGCCACGCCAGTGAGGATTAAATTTATCTATGCCCAGAAATACCGTATTGATGGGATTTTTGTCATGCACCAACAAAAAATGTTTCGACACAGAATGTTCCGTAAAACCATTCCGAATATTTGCTATGTGCTCATTGAGGCGTATATGTAGAGGACGTTTAGTCCTGCCTATATATTGTAATCCACATGGGCACATGAGCAAATATATAACCCCTATAGTTGTACATGTAATAAAGGGCTTAATCGTGAAATTTTTCTGGGTACTAGAAGAACGGAATGAAGTGCTTCGTTTGGATCTAATGCCATTCAAAGCACAGCTCTGACATTTCCCACATTTATAGAAGCCAGAAAGATCTGCCAAGAACATTGATGGTATTCTCGGGGGATTTAACACGTTAGGAGCCAGTTTATCCCTGAGGGAAGGGAGACCCCTAAACACTACCTGTGGTTTTTCTGGTAGTAATCCTCTAAGGACATTGTCGCTTCTTAATACATGCCAATGTTTTGAAACAACATGTTTCACATTGGCGTGTTGGCATGAGTAGTCTGTAACAAAAGGATTCTTATATCCTTGGGCGGTGCCGACACGAGGTTTATCAGCTAATAGGTCCGCCCTATCAATCTCAGACACTGATTTCAGAGTGTCATTCAGGAGATTCTGACAATAACCCTTTGCCACAAACCGTTCAGTAAGAACCTGTGCTTGTGTTTTGAACATGGCATCATAGGTACAATTTCTTTTTAAACGTAGGAACTGGCTTTTGGGCACAGATTTTAACCAGGAAGAATGATGACAGCTGTCACTGGAAATATAAGAATTTCTATCTGTTGATTTGAAATATGTTGAGGTCACGAATTTGTCATCTTCGATAGATATAACTAAATCCAAAAAGTTTATTTTCTCCCTACTGGCCTCATACGTCAAAAAGATGCCCCGCTCATTGTTGTTAAGGGAATCTATGAACTGAGAGAGTTCACCTTCAGTGCCATCCCACAGGAGGAGGATGTCGTCGATGTACCTGGCCCACAAAAGGATCTGGGGCCTAGGCTGATCATGGACGACATCCTCCTCCCATTTGGCCATAAAAAGATTCGCCAAACTTGGAGCATATTTAGCTCCCATCGCGACACCACGATTCTGTTTATAGAACTGACCCTCATGCCAGAAATAATTGTGGGTCGCGGCAAAAACCAAAAGCTCCATTATAAAGGAAATCTGTTCGCCCAATAGGCCGCTACCCTTATTCAAATAATAAGATACGGCTTCGATACCCAAATCATGTGGAATAATAGTATACAGCGATGTTACGTCAGCTGTAACTAACCACACATTGGGAGTAGGTTTCAGATTGGATAGTAAATTTATAACATGCTTAGTATCCTTAGTGTATGATGGCATTTTCTTGACAAGGGGCTGCAAGAAAAAATCTATATATTTGCCCACCCGGGACGTGATTGAATCAATCCCACTTACAATGGGACGTCCCGGGGGGCAAACTGGATTTTTGTGGACCTTCGGAAGGTAATACATAATGGGGGTCCTTGGAACTTTAGGTACCAAAAACACAGATTCTTTTTCATTAAGTATACCATTCCGTCGGCCTTTATCAACAATATTTTGTAGAGTTTTTTTATATTTTTTTCCCGGGTCTAATACCAAAGGGACATAAGTGTCCTTGTCATCAAGAATGTGTTGCATCTCCTGCAGATAATCGCTCTTGTTAAGGACAACAATTCCACCCCCCTTGTCCGCTGGACGTATAACTAAATTTTTATTTCTACATAGGGAATCCATACCTTCCTCTAACTGTTTTTTACATCGTATTTGTTTAATCTCCATACATTCTAGATCTTTTAGGGCCAAATCCCTAAATACTCTGAGGGCTGCTGGTAACTGCCCTGGTGGATTATACACAGAGGCGTTAGCCAGACCTGAATGTGTATAGTTTAGCAATGAAGTTGTGGAAGGATTAAACGAATTTGAGCTCATATACCGTTGGATATTAAGTTTCCGTACATACTTGTGAATATCCATGTAGGTCCTAAATTTGTCAAGTTTCTTGGGAGGGACATATTTAAGTCCTTTATCCAAGACTAAAAGTTCGGCTTGATCCAAAACATGTGAACTCAAATTAAAAATACCAGCTCTAATTAAGTTCTCGGTCTTTTTGGGCTTCCTAGCCCTCCCCCCTCTAGTCCCTCTTTTAGTTCTGCGATTCTCTTGACGCCTTGGCCTGCCCGGGGAAAACCCCATTGTGGCTGGCCAAGGTTTAAAGATTGCATAGGGGCATTATCACCTCCATAACCAAACTCGTATGTGTCGGTAATCTCCCCATTTTGGACATTAGGCCCAAAAAATGGGCCATAAGAGTCTCCCTCTTGGTTAGAATAGTCACTTAAAGGTAAAAAATTGTTATGTGTTGAAATGTTATATTCAGGTTCAAAGTTGCCAGGATAGTGCACCACCTCTGGACCTGCCAAAATTGGTGGAGGGCCGTAGTTGGGTGCTCTCATAGTCTGGAAACCTTGTGAGTCACTATATTGATTATACTGTCCCAAATTATGTGGCTGATTGGAATAGGGAGGGGGACCTTTTGAAAAGCCTCTCCCTTGTGTCCTAGGGGGCCCCAGTGGTTGGTAATGGTTCCAATTCAAGGGAAAGGTAGGGGGAGGGGCGAACTTGCCCCGTGAGCCAGTACCCCCTCTTCCTCTATTAGAAGGATATGTCATCACAGGTTTCCTGTGACTGTTTTTATATTGTCCTTTTGGTGTGTTCCCCTTAGGTGGATGGTTCCGCCCCCCAAGAATAGAAGGAGGAGGAATAGTGTTGGTGGAAAGGGTAGTAGTCAGTAAAGGGATGGGCACCATAGCTGGAATAGTGGCATTACTGTTTGCCTGAGCCTCCGCCAGTAGTTTTTTTTGCCAGTCAAAAACAATATTGTTTTGGTAATCACCCATATCACGATTGAACTTTTTCTTTTTCTTTATTTTTTGTTCCCTTTCTTCCTTTTCTAGAATCTTCAGCAGATTCTTAGACCTTTCGGTGTATTCTGTACTGGTCATAAGTGGGATGAGTTTATCCTTGATCTGTATAATCTCATCGTCTAATTTTTTTAGTTTGATGGTCTTCCGTTCACCTAAAAATTTCAAAAGGTTGAGTCCTGACTCGTTGAAATATTTATACCACCCTTCTAAATCAGTGTCGCCCTTTTGTGGGCAAATCTCCCATCTAAGGCTTCTAGGTACCATTTGATGTTTGATGTATGTATCTAAAAATACAATGTCCCATTGGGTGTGTAGCTCAGAGACTGTCAAATTCTTGAGTCTCATAAATAGGCCACCCAAATCGCCATCACCCTCCTTGAAGGTCTCAAACACACCCTCAGTGTTAACCACCCGTGTGGCCCTAAATTCAAAGATATCCATGTGGATAATGGGTTACAAAGCTGTGACCCACTTCTGTGAAGAAGTACAGTAGATTGCAGCAATAATAAGTATAAGGATAACAATTAAACAGGAAAGAATTGCGCAAATCTAAACCAAAATGATAAACAAATAGTAAGCAGCGTCTCAAAGGTGTTATACAACACCAAGCAAAAATAGAAGAAAAATTGAAGTCGCGCTATAAGTACTATACAGTAATATTAAAATAAATAGTGTCATAAATGCAACATAATAATCACATGTATAAACATTATCTAAAGACAGCACACTTAAAGTGAACAGTTAATGTGATAACAAGTCCATATAATCAATATACAGTCCATCTAGAGATATGATTAAATTAGCAGAAAAGTTTCCCAGTGTAGAAAGATCCACGAACAGGTGTGAGTAGTGACCAGACAAAGACCTCCACCGCACAAGAAACACTGACCCTTACCAGAGTCTATGATCTCACCGAGATCAATATCAGCAAAATGTGGCATCCATATTCGGCAAGGAGCAAAGGAGACATCCATTCAGAGTAGCCAGTAGATGTAATTCAGCTCAGATAGCGATCAAGTATCAATGGTCCCATAAAAAATCAAAAGAGATCCACATAGCGTAAAACCGTAGGTTTAATGAATAAGAAAAAAGATTGTGCGCACTTACATCAATCAATGTTAAAAACAGCAAATCATAACATAAAATTTGAAGGCCGGCCGGCGTTCAGAGCGTGTTACCCGTCTTCCGGGTCCACACACGTGATGCGGTGACGTCAGCGCGTCGCCTCCCAACGTTTCGTCGCAAAAGGGACTTGGTCACGGGATGAGGCGGCGCTCCGAGTCACCGCATATATAAACAAAAAAAGGCGGAACTAACCCCAGGACAAATCCCGGCCGATCGTATGTCCGCCATCTTGACCATTGGAAACACTCAAAGCATAACCATAGGTTTACATACAACAACTAAGGGCAAACCTAAACGGCACCCCCGTTGTAAAGCAATACACCATATTGTCGTATAATACGGCAACCGGTGTATTTTACAAATTAACTATATAACTGATGCTTATTCACCTATAGGCATGTGATGAGGCCGGAGATAATCAGAACCCCATATATAATCAAGTATCATATGCAAACTATAATGTAATGCATTCCGACTTTCATATTAATAAATGTAAACATTTTCATATCTTTTATAAAACAACAGATAAAACATTATAAACTATAATAATTAAAAAGCATGGAAAAATAAGTATATAGCAGGAATTGGACGGTCATACAATTATTTTGCTAGTTGATCAAATAATCAACAGTGAACATAAATATTTTCCACTTAGAAATATTTTTAAACTATAAATAATGATAAAAATATTAAACCTATATATGTCAATATATTTATGTCAAGCCCCGTAAACATTTCCTCCTTATAATACGAGGAGGAGAGAAACAGAGATTCGTGTTAATAATAATGATAATATTAGTATTGGGCTACACTGTCACCAGCGTGTTCAATAACAATCATCTCCCAATATGAATAAAGGAGGAGGGAGGGGGGGGAGGGGAGAAGGTATAAAAAACATAGTCAGAAATACTGACATAAAGGGTATCAAGTCAAATAATACTCATTGTGTGGCCGTCCCAAAGCCACCCCAAATGACATGGGGAAATGAAGAAGAGCTCGTGAGGATCCTGTTTCTAGCAATTATAAGTGTGAAAAGACCCCCATTGATTGGGTGTCCAAATGGGTAGATGTTTATATAATACTTGTCAGATGGAATAAAGAGTTTATATAATAACCCTTGTCCGATGGAATCAAGAGTTATCAATAAAACAATTAATATCTACCTCGATGTTGAGGCCGTGGGGGGTGTAGCACTTAGTTTTATGTATCCACGCCATTTCGGAGCGAGAGATACTTCTCACTAAGTCACTGCCACGCCAGTGAGGATTAAATTTATCTATGCCCAGAAATACCGTATTGATGGGATTTTTGTCATGCACCAACAAAAAATGTTTCGACACAGAATGTTCCGTAAAACCATTCCGAATATTTGCTATGTGCTCATTGAGGCGTATATGTAGAGGACGTTTAGTCCTGCCTATATATTGTAATCCACATGGGCACATGAGCAAATATATAACCCCTATAGTTGTACATGTAATAAAGGGCTTAATCGTGAAATTTTTCTGGGTACTAGAAGAACGGAATGAAGTGCTTCGTTTGGATCTAATGCCATTCAAAGCACAGCTCTGACATTTCCCACATTTATAGAAGCCAGAAAGATCTGCCAAGAACATTGATGGTATTCTCGGGGGATTTAACACGTTAGGAGCCAGTTTATCCCTGAGGGAAGGGAGACCCCTAAACACTACCTGTGGTTTTTCTGGTAGTAATCCTCTAAGGACATTGTCGCTTCTTAATACATGCCAATGTTTTGAAACAACATGTTTCACATTGGCGTGTTGGCATGAGTAGTCTGTAACAAAAGGATTCTTATATCCTTGGGCGGTGCCGACACGAGGTTTATCAGCTAATAGGTCCGCCCTATCAATCTCAGACACTGATTTCAGAGTGTCATTCAGGAGATTCTGACAATAACCCTTTGCCACAAACCGTTCAGTAAGAACCTGTGCTTGTGTTTTGAACATGGCATCATAGGTACAATTTCTTTTTAAACGTAGGAACTGGCTTTTGGGCACAGATTTTAACCAGGAAGAATGATGACAGCTGTCACTGGAAATATAAGAATTTCTATCTGTTGATTTGAAATATGTTGAGGTCACGAATTTGTCATCTTCGATAGATATAACTAAATCCAAAAAGTTTATTTTCTCCCTACTGGCCTCATACGTCAAAAAGATGCCCCGCTCATTGTTGTTAAGGGAATCTATGAACTGAGAGAGTTCACCTTCAGTGCCATCCCACAGGAGGAGGATGTCGTCGATGTACCTGGCCCACAAAAGGATCTGGGGCCTAGGCTGATCATGGACGACATCCTCCTCCCATTTGGCCATAAAAAGATTCGCCAAACTTGGAGCATATTTAGCTCCCATCGCGACACCACGATTCTGTTTATAGAACTGACCCTCATGCCAGAAATAATTGTGGGTCGCGGCAAAAACCAAAAGCTCCATTATAAAGGAAATCTGTTCGCCCAATAGGCCGCTACCCTTATTCAAATAATAAGATACGGCTTCGATACCCAAATCATGTGGAATAATAGTATACAGCGATGTTACGTCAGCTGTAACTAACCACACATTGGGAGTAGGTTTCAGATTGGATAGTAAATTTATAACATGCTTAGTATCCTTAGTGTATGATGGCATTTTCTTGACAAGGGGCTGCAAGAAAAAATCTATATATTTGCCCACCCGGGACGTGATTGAATCAATCCCACTTACAATGGGACGTCCCGGGGGGCAAACTGGATTTTTGTGGACCTTCGGAAGGTAATACATAATGGGGGTCCTTGGAACTTTAGGTACCAAAAACACAGATTCTTTTTCATTAAGTATACCATTCCGTCGGCCTTTATCAACAATATTTTGTAGAGTTTTTTTATATTTTTTTCCCGGGTCTAATACCAAAGGGACATAAGTGTCCTTGTCATCAAGAATGTGTTGCATCTCCTGCAGATAATCGCTCTTGTTAAGGACAACAAT
Organism: Rana kukunoris; assembly: GCA_029574335.1. Lineage (NCBI taxonomy): Eukaryota > Metazoa > Chordata > Amphibia > Anura > Ranidae > Rana > Rana kukunoris. The sequence goes on along the minus strand of CM056053.1, from coordinate 403,465,851 downwards.
TCCACCCCCCTTGTCCGCTGGACGTATAACTAAATTTTTATTTCTACATAGGGAATCCATACCTTCCTCTAACTGTTTTTTACATCGTATTTGTTTAATCTCCATACATTCTAGATCTTTTAGGGCCAAATCCCTAAATACTCTGAGGGCTGCTGGTAACTGCCCTGGTGGATTATACACAGAGGCGTTAGCCAGACCTGAATGTGTATAGTTTAGCAATGAAGTTGTGGAAGGATTAAACGAATTTGAGCTCATATACCGTTGGATATTAAGTTTCCGTACATACTTGTGAATATCCATGTAGGTCCTAAATTTGTCAAGTTTCTTGGGAGGGACATATTTAAGTCCTTTATCCAAGACTAAAAGTTCGGCTTGATCCAAAACATGTGAACTCAAATTAAAAATACCAGCTCCAATTAAGTTCTCGGTCTTTTTGGGCTTCCTAGCCCTCCCCCCTCTAGTCCCTCTTTTAGTTCTGCGATTCTCTTGACGCCTTGGCCTGCCCGGGGAAAACCCCATTGTGGCTGGCCAAGGTTTAAAGATTGCATAGGGGCATTATCACCTCCATAACCAAACTCGTATGTGTCGGTAATCTCCCCATTTTGGACATTAGGCCCAAAAAATGGGCCATAAGAGTCTCCCTCTTGGTTAGAATAGTCACTTAAAGGTAAAAAATTGTTATGTGTTGAAATGTTATATTCAGGTTCAAAGTTGCCAGGATAGTGCACCACCTCTGGACCTGCCAAAATTGGTGGAGGGCCGTAGTTGGGTGCTCTCATAGTCTGGAAACCTTGTGAGTCACTATATTGATTATACTGTCCCAAATTATGTGGCTGATTGGAATAGGGAGGGGGACCTTTTGAAAAGCCTCTCCCTTGTGTCCTAGGGGGCCCCAGTGGTTGGTAATGGTTCCAATTCAAGGGAAAGGTAGGGGGAGGGGCGAACTTGCCCCGTGAGCCAGTACCCCCTCTTCCTCTATTAGAAGGATATGTCATCACAGGTTTCCTGTGACTGTTTTTATATTGTCCTTTTGGTGTGTTCCCCTTAGGTGGATGGTTCCGCCCCCCAAGAATAGAAGGAGGAGGAATAGTGTTGGTGGAAAGGGTAGTAGTCAGTAAAGGGATGGGCACCATAGCTGGAATAGTGGCATTACTGTTTGCCTGAGCCTCCGCCAGTAGTTTTTTTTGCCAGTCAAAAACAATATTGTTTTGGTAATCACCCATATCACGATTGAACTTTTTCTTTTTCTTTATTTTTTGTTCCCTTTCTTCCTTTTCTAGAATCTTCAGCAGATTCTTAGACCTTTCGGTGTATTCTGTACTGGTCATAAGTGGGATGAGTTTATCCTTGATCTGTATAATCTCATCGTCTAATTTTTTTAGTTTGATGGTCTTCCGTTCACCTAAAAATTTCAAAAGGTTGAGTCCTGACTCGTTGAAATATTTATACCACCCTTCTAAATCAGTGTCGCCCTTTTGTGGGCAAATCTCCCATCTAAGGCTTCTAGGTACCATTTGATGTTTGATGTATGTATCTAAAAATACAATGTCCCATTGGGTGTGTAGCTCAGAGACTGTCAAATTCTTGAGTCTCATAAATAGGCCACCCAAATCGCCATCACCCTCCTTGAAGGTCTCAAACACACCCTCAGTGTTAACCACCCGTGTGGCCCTAAATTCAAAGATATCCATGTGGATAATGGGTTACAAAGCTGTGACCCACTTCTGTGAAGAAGTACAGTAGATTGCAGCAATAATAAGTATAAGGATAACAATTAAACAGGAAAGAATTGCGCAAATCTAAACCAAAATGATAAACAAATAGTAAGCAGCGTCTCAAAGGTGTTATACAACACCAAGCAAAAATAGAAGAAAAATTGAAGTCGCGCTATAAGTACTATACAGTAATATTAAAATAAATAGTGTCATAAATGCAACATAATAATCACATGTATAAACATTATCTAAAGACAGCACACTTAAAGTGAACAGTTAATGTGATAACAAGTCCATATAATCAATATACAGTCCATCTAGAGATATGATTAAATTAGCAGAAAAGTTTCCCAGTGTAGAAAGATCCACGAACAGGTGTGAGTAGTGACCAGACAAAGACCTCCACCGCACAAGAAACACTGACCCTTACCAGAGTCTATGATCTCACCGAGATCAATATCAGCAAAATGTGGCATCCATATTCGGCAAGGAGCAAAGGAGACATCCATTCAGAGTAGCCAGTAGATGTAATTCAGCTCAGATAGCGATCAAGTATCAATGGTCCCATAAAAAATCAAAAGAGATCCACATAGCGTAAAACCGTAGGTTTAATGAATAAGAAAAAAGATTGTGCGCACTTACATCAATCAATGTTAAAAACAGCAAATCATAACATAAAATTTGAAGGCCGGCCGGCGTTCAGAGCGTGTTACCCGTCTTCCGGGTCCACACACGTGATGCGGTGACGTCAGCGCGTCGCCTCCCAACGTTTCGTCGCAAAAGGGACTTGGTCACGGGATGAGGCGGCGCTCCGAGTCACCGCATATATAAACAAAAAAAGGCGGAACTAACCCCAGGACAAATCCCGGCCGATCGTATGTCCGCCATCTTGACCATTGGAAACACTCAAAGCATAACCATAGGTTTACATACAACAACTAAGGGCAAACCTAAACGGCACCCCCGTTGTAAAGCAATACACCATATTGTCGTATAATACGGCAACCGGTGTATTTTACAAATTAACTATATAACTGATGCTTATTCACCTATAGGCATGTGATGAGGCCGGAGATAATCAGAACCCCATATATAATCAAGTATCATATGCAAACTATAATGTAATGCATTCCGACTTTCATATTAATAAATGTAAACATTTTCATATCTTTTATAAAACAACAGATAAAACATTATAAACTATAATAATTAAAAAGCATGGAAAAATAAGTATATAGCAGGAATTGGACGGTCATACAATTATTTTGCTAGTTGATCAAATAATCAACAGTGAACATAAATATTTTCCACTTAGAAATATTTTTAAACTATAAATAATGATAAAAATATTAAACCTATATATGTCAATATATTTATGTCAAGCCCCGTAAACATTTCCTCCTTATAATACGAGGAGGAGAGAAACAGAGATTCGTGTTAATAATAATGATAATATTAGTATTGGGCTACACTGTCACCAGCGTGTTCAATAACAATCATCTCCCAATATGAATAAAGGAGGAGGGAGGGGGGGGAGGGGAGAAGGTATAAAAAACATAGTCAGAAATACTGACATAAAGGGTATCAAGTCAAATAATACTCATTGTGTGGCCGTCCCAAAGCCACCCCAAATGACATGGGGAAATGAAGAAGAGCTCGTGAGGATCCTGTTTCTAGCAATTATAAGTGTGAAAAGACCCCCATTGATTGGGTGTCCAAATGGGTAGATGTTTATATAATACTTGTCAGATGGAATAAAGAGTTTATATAATAACCCTTGTCCGATGGAATCAAGAGTTATCAATAAAACAATTAATATCTACCTCGATGTTGAGGCCGTGGGGGGTGTAGCACTTAGTTTTATGTATCCACGCCATTTCGGAGCGAGAGATACTTCTCACTAAGTCACTGCCACGCCAGTGAGGATTAAATTTATCTATGCCCAGAAATACCGTATTGATGGGATTTTTGTCATGCACCAACAAAAAATGTTTCGACACAGAATGTTCCGTAAAACCATTCCGAATATTTGCTATGTGCTCATTGAGGCGTATATGTAGAGGACGTTTAGTCCTGCCTATATATTGTAATCCACATGGGCACATGAGCAAATATATAACCCCTATAGTTGTACATGTAATAAAGGGCTTAATCGTGAAATTTTTCTGGGTACTAGAAGAACGGAATGAAGTGCTTCGTTTGGATCTAATGCCATTCAAAGCACAGCTCTGACATTTCCCACATTTATAGAAGCCAGAAAGATCTGCCAAGAACATTGATGGTATTCTCGGGGGATTTAACACGTTAGGAGCCAGTTTATCCCTGAGGGAAGGGAGACCCCTAAACACTACCTGTGGTTTTTCTGGTAGTAATCCTCTAAGGACATTGTCGCTTCTTAATACATGCCAATGTTTTGAAACAACATGTTTCACATTGGCGTGTTGGCATGAGTAGTCTGTAACAAAAGGATTCTTATATCCTTGGGCGGTGCCGACACAAGGTTTATCAGCTAATAGGTCCGCCCTATCAATCTCAGACACTGATTTCAGAGTGTCATTCAGGAGATTCTGACAATAACCCTTTGCCACAAACCGTTCAGTAAGAACCTGTGCTTGTGTTTTGAACATGGCATCATAGGTACAATTTCTTTTTAAACGTAGGAACTGGCTTTTGGGCACAGATTTTAACCAGGAAGAATGATGACAGCTGTCACTGGAAATATAAGAATTTCTATCTGTTGATTTGAAATATGTTGAGGTCACGAATTTGTCATCTTCGATAGATATAACTAAATCCAAAAAGTTTATTTTCTCCCTACTGGCCTCATACGTCAAAAAGATGCCCCGCTCATTGTTGTTAAGGGAATCTATGAACTGAGAGAGTTCACCTTCAGTGCCATCCCACAGGAGGAGGATGTCGTCGATGTACCTGGCCCACAAAAGGATCTGGGGCCTAGGCTGATCATGGACGACATCCTCCTCCCATTTGGCCATAAAAAGATTCGCCAAACTTGGAGCATATTTAGCTCCCATCGCGACACCACGATTCTGTTTATAGAACTGACCCTCATGCCAGAAATAATTGTGGGTCGCGGCAAAAACCAAAAGCTCCATTATAAAGGAAATCTGTTCGCCCAATAGGCCGCTACCCTTATTCAAATAATAAGATACGGCTTCGATACCCAAATCATGTGGAATAATAGTATACAGCGATGTTACGTCAGCTGTAACTAACCACACATTGGGAGTAGGTTTCAGATTGGATAGTAAATTTATAACATGCTTAGTATCCTTAGTGTATGATGGCATTTTCTTGACAAGGGGCTGCAAGAAAAAATCTATATATTTGCCCACCCGGGACGTGATTGAATCAATCCCACTTACAATGGGACGTCCCGGGGGGCAAACTGGATTTTTGTGGACCTTCGGAAGGTAATACATAATGGGGGTCCTTGGAACTTTAGGTACCAAAAACACAGATTCTTTTTCATTAAGTATACCATTCCGTCGGCCTTTATCAACAATATTTTGTAGAGTTTTTTTATATTTTTTTCCCGGGTCTAATACCAAAGGGACATAAGTGTCCTTGTCATCAAGAATGTGTTGCATCTCCTGCAGATAATCGCTCTTGTTAAGGACAACAATTCCACCCCCCTTGTCCGCTGGACGTATAACTAAATTTTTATTTCTACATAGGGAATCCATACCTTCCTCTAACTGTTTTTTACATCGTATTTGTTTAATCTCCATACATTCTAGATCTTTTAGGGCCAAATCCCTAAATACTCTGAGGGCTGCTGGTAACTGCCCTGGTGGATTATACACAGAGGCGTTAGCCAGACCTGAATGTGTATAGTTTAGCAATGAAGTTGTGGAAGGATTAAACGAATTTGAGCTCATATACCGTTGGATATTAAGTTTCCGTACATACTTGTGAATATCCATGTAGGTCCTAAATTTGTCAAGTTTCTTGGGAGGGACATATTTAAGTCCTTTATCCAAGACTAAAAGTTCGGCTTGATCCAAAACATGTGAACTCAAATTAAAAATACCAGCTCCAATTAAGTTCTCGGTCTTTTTGGGCTTCCTAGCCCTCCCCCCTCTAGTCCCTCTTTTAGTTCTGCGATTCTCTTGACGCCTTGGCCTGCCCGGGGAAAACCCCATTGTGGCTGGCCAAGGTTTAAAGATTGCATAGGGGCATTATCACCTCCATAACCAAACTCGTATGTGTCGGTAATCTCCCCATTTTGGACATTAGGCCCAAAAAATGGGCCATAAGAGTCTCCCTCTTGGTTAGAATAGTCACTTAAAGGTAAAAAATTGTTATGTGTTGAAATGTTATATTCAGGTTCAAAGTTGCCAGGATAGTGCACCACCTCTGGACCTGCCAAAATTGGTGGAGGGCCGTAGTTGGGTGCTCTCATAGTCTGGAAACCTTGTGAGTCACTATATTGATTATACTGTCCCAAATTATGTGGCTGATTGGAATAGGGAGGGGGACCTTTTGAAAAGCCTCTCCCTTGTGTCCTAGGGGGCCCCAGTGGTTGGTAATGGTTCCAATTCAAGGGAAAGGTAGGGGGAGGGGCGAACTTGCCCCGTGAGCCAGTACCCCCTCTTCCTCTATTAGAAGGATATGTCATCACAGGTTTCCTGTGACTGTTTTTATATTGTCCTTTTGGTGTGTTCCCCTTAGGTGGATGGTTCCGCCCCCCAAGAATAGAAGGAGGAGGAATAGTGTTGGTGGAAAGGGTAGTAGTCAGTAAAGGGATGGGCACCATAGCTGGAATAGTGGCATTACTGTTTGCCTGAGCCTCCGCCAGTAGTTTTTTTTGCCAGTCAAAAACAATATTGTTTTGGTAATCACCCATATCACGATTGAACTTTTTCTTTTTCTTTATTTTTTGTTCCCTTTCTTCCTTTTCTAGAATCTTCAGCAGATTCTTAGACCTTTCGGTGTATTCTGTACTGGTCATAAGTGGGATGAGTTTATCCTTGATCTGTATAATCTCATCGTCTAATTTTTTTAGTTTGATGGTCTTCCGTTCACCTAAAAATTTCAAAAGGTTGAGTCCTGACTCGTTGAAATATTTATACCACCCTTCTAAATCAGTGTCGCCCTTTTGTGGGCAAATCTCCCATCTAAGGCTTCTAGGTACCATTTGATGTTTGATGTATGTATCTAAAAATACAATGTCCCATTGGGTGTGTAGCTCAGAGACTGTCAAATTCTTGAGTCTCATAAATAGGCCACCCAAATCGCCATCACCCTCCTTGAAGGTCTCAAACACACCCTCAGTGTTAACCACCCGTGTGGCCCTAAATTCAAAGATATCCATGTGGATAATGGGTTACAAAGCTGTGACCCACTTCTGTGAAGAAGTACAGTAGATTGCAGCAATAATAAGTATAAGGATAACAATTAAACAGGAAAGAATTGCGCAAATCTAAACCAAAATGATAAACAAATAGTAAGCAGCGTCTCAAAGGTGTTATACAACACCAAGCAAAAATAGAAGAAAAATTGAAGTCGCGCTATAAGTACTATACAGTAATATTAAAATAAATAGTGTCATAAATGCAACATAATAATCACATGTATAAACATTATCTAAAGACAGCACACTTAAAGTGAACAGTTAATGTGATAACAAGTCCATATAATCAATATACAGTCCATCTAGAGATATGATTAAATTAGCAGAAAAGTTTCCCAGTGTAGAAAGATCCACGAACAGGTGTGAGTAGTGACCAGACAAAGACCTCCACCGCACAAGAAACACTGACCCTTACCAGAGTCTATGATCTCACCGAGATCAATATCAGCAAAATGTGGCATTCATATTCGGCAAGGAGCAAAGGAGACATCCATTCAGAGTAGCCAGTAGATGTAATTCAGCTCAGATAGCGATCAAGTATCAATGGTCCCATAAAAAATCAAAAGAGATCCACATAGCGTAAAACCGTAGGTTTAATGAATAAGAAAAAAGATTGTGCGCACTTACATCAATCAATGTTAAAAACAGCAAATCATAACATAAAATTTGAAGGCCGGCCGGCGTTCAGAGCGTGTTACCCGTCTTCCGGGTCCACACACGTGATGCGGTGACGTCAGCGCGTCGCCTCCCAACGTTTCATCGCAAAAGGGACTTGGTCACGGGATGAGGCGGCGCTCCGAGTCACCGCATATATAAACAAAAAAAGGCGGAACTAACCCCAGGACAAATCCCGGCCGATCGTATGTCCGCCATCTTGACCATTGGAAACACTTAAAGCATAACCATAGGTTTACATACAACAACTAAGGGCAAACCTAAACGGCACCCCCGTTGTAAAGCAATACACCATATTGTCGTATAATACGGCAACCGGTGTATTTTACAAATTAACTATATAACTGATGCTTATTCACCTATAGGCATGTGATGAGGCCGGAGATAATCAGAACCCCATATATAATCAAGTATCATATGCAAACTATAATGTAATGCATTCCGACTTTCATATTAATAAATGTAAACATTTTCATATCTTTTATAAAACAACAGATAAAACATTATAAACTATAATAATTAAAAAGCATGGAAAAATAAGTATATAGCAGGAATTGGACGGTCATACAATTATTTTGCTAGTTGATCAAATAATCAACAGTGAACATAAATATTTTCCACTTAGAAATATTTTTAAACTATAAATAATGATAAAAATATTAAACCTATATATGTCAATATATTTATGTCAAGCCCCGTAAACATTTCCTCCTTATAATACGAGGAGGAGAGAAACAGAGATTCGTGTTAATAATAATGATAATATTAGTATTGGGCTACACTGTCACCAGCGTGTTCAATAACAATCATCTCCCAATATGAATAAAGGAGGAGGGAGGGGGGGGAGGGGAGAAGGTATAAAAAACATAGTCAGAAATACTGACATAAAGGGTATCAAGTCAAATAATACTCATTGTGTGGCCGTCCCAAAGCCACCCCAAATGACATGGGGAAATGAAGAAGAGCTCGTGAGGATCCTGTTTCTAGCAATTATAAGTGTGAAAAGACCCCCATTGATTGGGTGTCCAAATGGGTAGATGTTTATATAATACTTGTCAGATGGAATAAAGAGTTTATATAATAACCCTTGTCCGATGGAATCAAGAGTTATCAATAAAACAATTAATATCTACCTCGATGTTGAGGCCGTGGGGGGTGTAGCACTTAGTTTTATGTATCCACGCCATTTCGGAGCGAGAGATACTTCTCACTAAGTCACTGCCACGCCAGTGAGGATTAAATTTATCTATGCCCAGAAATACCGTATTGATGGGATTTTTGTCATGCACCAACAAAAAATGTTTCGACACAGAATGTTCCGTAAAACCATTCCGAATATTTGCTATGTGCTCATTGAGGCGTATATGTAGAGGACGTTTAGTCCTGCCTATATATTGTAATCCACATGGGCACATGAGCAAATATATAACCCCTATAGTTGTACATGTAATAAAGGGCTTAATCGTGAAATTTTTCTGGGTACTAGAAGAACGGAATGAAGTGCTTCGTTTGGATCTAATGCCATTCAAAGCACAGCTCTGACATTTCCCACATTTATAGAAGCCAGAAAGATCTGCCAAGAACATTGATGGTATTCTCGGGGGATTTAACACGTTAGGAGCCAGTTTATCCCTGAGGGAAGGGAGACCCCTAAACACTACCTGTGGTTTTTCTGGTAGTAATCCTCTAAGGACATTGTCGCTTCTTAATACATGCCAATGTTTTGAAACAACATGTTTCACATTGGCGTGTTGGCATGAGTAGTCTGTAACAAAAGGATTCTTATATCCTTGGGCGGTGCCGACACAAGGTTTATCAGCTAATAGGTCCGCCCTATCAATCTCAGACACTGATTTCAGAGTGTCATTCAGGAGATTCTGACAATAACCCTTTGCCACAAACCGTTCAGTAAGAACCTGTGCTTGTGTTTTGAACATGGCATCATAGGTACAATTTCTTTTTAAACGTAGGAACTGGCTTTTGGGCACAGATTTTAACCAGGAAGAATGATGACAGCTGTCACTGGAAATATAAGAATTTCTATCTGTTGATTTGAAATATGTTGAGGTCACGAATTTGTCATCTTCGATAGATATAACTAAATCCAAAAAGTTTATTTTCTCCCTACTGGCCTCATACGTCAAAAAGATGCCCCGCTCATTGTTGTTAAGGGAATCTATGAACTGAGAGAGTTCACCTTCAGTGCCATCCCACAGGAGGAGGATGTCGTCGATGTACCTGGCCCACAAAAGGATCTGGGGCCTAGGCTGATCATGGACGACATCCTCCTCCCATTTGGCCATAAAAAGATTCGCCAAACTTGGAGCATATTTAGCTCCCATCGCGACACCACGATTCTGTTTATAGAACTGACCCTCATGCCAGAAATAATTGTGGGTCGCGGCAAAAACCAAAAGCTCCATTATAAAGGAAATCTGTTCGCCCAATAGGCCGCTACCCTTATTCAAATAATAAGATACGGCTTCGATACCCAAATCATGTGGAATAATAGTATACAGCGATGTTACGTCAGCTGTAACAGAGGTAGATATTAATTGTTTTATTGATAACTCTTGATTCCATCGGACAAGGGTTATTATATAAACTCTTTATTCCATCTGACAAGTATTATATAAACATCTACCCATTTGGACACCCAATCAATGGGGGTCTTTTCACACTTATAATTGCTAGAAACAGGATCCTCACGAGCTCTTCTTCATTTCCCCATGTCATTTGGGGTGGCTTTGGGACGGCCACACAATGAGTATTATTTGACTTGATACCCTTTATGTCAGTATTTCTGACTATGTTTTTTATACCTTCTCCCCTCCCCCCCCTCCCTCCTCCTTTATTCATATTGGGAGATGATTGTTATTGAACACGCTGGTGACAGTGTAGCCCAATACTAATATTATCATTATTATTAACACGAATCTCTGTTTCTCTCCTCCTCGTATTACAGTAGGTGACTGGGATATTGTGTCAATCTCGCTCCCTTTCTCGGCGATGTTTATGGAGAGCGGGGCTTGACGCGGATTCCCGCCAAATATTATTCCTGACCCCGCCGGATATCCGGCATGGGGTTCCCCCCTCAGGTTTAATATTTTCCATATCATTATTGAGCCGTATAGTTTAAAAAACCCTGTCCCCATGTTGATTCTATGCGGGCGGGAGTTATCGGAATCTGGAATATTACCGGCCCCCACCCTAAGTGTTATGGGGTACACTGCAAAAAAAAGTTGATTATATTGTTGGCCGCCGGGGGGGGGTGTGTATCAACTCCGGCGGGCTTCTGTGGGGGGGTGGGTGCCGCCGTCTGGTTCTTTCCGCCGCCGGGGGGGGGCGCTTTGATAAAAGCAAACGTCTTCGGCGGCTGGGGGGTCTTCTCCCATAATTATCTTCGTATGCGGCGGCGGTCCCCTCTTCTGCGACGTCGGCGTCCAGATTCCTGCTGTTATTACTTATTTCTTCCATGCTTTTTAATTATTACAAGACAGGCCTAGTGCGAGAGCCGCGCGCCGGGCATAACAGCGGGGAGGAAGCGTATAATGTTAATTATCTGTCCTGAAGAAGAAGAAGACCCCGGAGAGCGGAGAAGACCCCCGGAGAGCGGAGAGAAGACCCCCGGAGAGCGGGAGAAGACCCGGAGAGTGGGAGAAGACCCCCCCAGCCGCCGAAGACGTCGAAAGAAGCCCGCGCGGGTTGGGCGCTTTTATAAAAAAAGAACCAGACGGCGGCACCACCCCCCCACAGAAGCCCGCCGGAGGGGGGCGCTATCATACACACCCCCCCCCGGCGGCCAAAATAAAATATTTCAATACACTGTTTACATTGGGTATTAATATGAAAGTCGATTCCGAATCCCGCACCCCGACAACCAACGGCCAGGGTACCCTGTCCTCATTGGGGATGCTCTGGGGTGGGGGGCCGCAGTTACCCCAGAGCACCTGCCCCCCCATAGGGCATGATACTTGCCCCCTATTACCGGCCGGCCGGCGTATATGTTATGGATTGTTCTGATAACCGACCTATTATGCTCCGGGGGGGAACCTCCGGATCACCGGCGGGGATGCATAACTATGTAGGTGATCCCCGTCGCTTCTATAAGCATCCAGTTATATTCAGTTGGCGTGCTGTGAAAAACACATTTGTATAAATGTTTACGGGGCTTGACCATATATAGGTTGCCACTGTATTATACGACAATTCCTGCTATGCTTTTTAATTATTATAGTTTATAATGTTTTATCTGCTTTTACGGAACGGGGGTGCCGTTTAGGTTTGCACCGGTTAGTATGTTGTACAACGGGGGGTGTAAACCTATGGTTATGCTTTGAGTGTTTCCAATGGTCAAGATGGCGGACATACGATCGGCCGGGATTTGTCCTGGGGTTAGTTCCGCCTTTTTTTGTTTATATATGCGGTGATCTCGGAGCGCCGCCTCATCCCGTGACCAAGTCCCTTTTGCGACGAAACGTTGGGAGGCGACGCGCTGACGTCACCGCATCACGTGTGTGGACCGGAAGACGGGTAACACGCTCCTGAACGCCGGCGGCCTTCAAATTTTATGTTATGATTTGCTGTTTTTAACATTGATTGATGTAAGTGCGCACAATCTTTTTTCTTATTCATTAAACCTACGGTTTTACGCTATGTGGATCTCTTTTGATTTTTTATGGGACCATTGATACTTGATCGCTATCTGAGCTGAATTACATCTACTGGCTACTCTGAATGGATGTCTCTTTGCTCCTTGCCGAATATGAATGCCACATTTTGCTGATATTGATCTCGTGAGATCATAGACTCTGGTAAGGGTCAGTGTTTCTTGTGCGGTGGAGGTCTTCTGTCTGGTCACTACTCACACCTGTTCGTGGATCTTTCTACACTGGGAAACTTTTTCTGCTAATTTAATCATATCTCTAGATGGACTGTATATTGATTATATGGACTTGTTATCACATTAACTGTTCACTTTAAGTGTGCTGTCTTTAGATAATGTTTATACATGTGATTATTATGTTGCATTTATGACACTATTTATTTTAATATTACTGTATAGTACTTATAGCGCGACTTCAATTTTTCTTCTATATATATATATATATCACACAAATTATATTGATGGACCACAAAAAAATGATCATTCCTTCTAATTGAAGGTACTGGACATGGCTGCTAATTATGCCCCTTTTGCCCCTTATGGATATGGACCAGCTTCTCTCATAAGGGTACCTCAAGAATGGAAGGCCTTGTGAAGTACCTCCTCACTATATATTAATTTTTAAGAGAGCACTGAATTACACCGGAATTGACCTGCTCGGACACCAGTATTTACTACATAGCATAATATCATTATAATTTATTTTTATTTTTTTGCACTCATGCAATCTTTTCACACTCATGATGTAATTCTTTACATGCAATTCACTATTATGTATCTCAGCACTCTATGGTAAATTCACCGGACTGATGTGTCCGGCCATTAATTAAGCACACACAGTTCACTTATTTTCAATTTAGCTCTCTAGCTTGAAACCTAGCATTAATACACACTCTTGCACTAAATGTTCTAGGAATAGTATTATCTAGATATATACGATACATCAAGTTTCACATTTTTTTTTTATTTATTTGGTTGTGGCCTTAGCACACATACCCCTATATTATTTGTCTCTTTATGCCCTGGAGATATTATCACTCTATGTCCTCTTTAATTAGGGGCTCAAGCATACATATATTTTCATTTAATTTTTAGGTTGTACTGTATAGGTTTACACTAAGTAGTGAGTAATATTCTGTGATGGTTCTATTACACACATTTGCATATGGTTTGACGTGCAATTGTAAGTTCTTCCTGATCTCCTATTGGTATTTGTATACCACAATGCATATATTCAATGTCTCTGTCCTGCTCGCATTTTAAATTGATTTGACAGCGGAACGTGTATAATCTTTCCATCATTTGTTCTCTCCAAGGGTTAATGGAGGGAGGGCTCTCATACTATACGGGTATATGTGCCTTTCGCCCATTTGCAATCTCTTTGTCCCATCCCTTGGGAGGATCAATTACATTTGCCGTTGTACATCTAAGCAGAGCGTGCGTAAGGTGCTTACATCGCCTTTGACAACGTCTAATGACGAAACGCGTCAGTTGACCTTATACGTCAGCACGCACGAGCGCCCCCGCACGTTTGTTTGTTTTTTGCACGGTCATGTCCCTGCTGGCTTGGAGGCTTAGGATCTAGTACACGGCGTCTGCCACCGTTAGCTTCACCAGCCTGCTAGGACCACTGACCCCACTCCTGTTCTGTTTTTATTTTTAGTTGTTTTTTTATTTATTTTTTAACCATTGTGTCAACATCACTTGTGGGACCCCTTTGCACGGGACCAACTAGTTTCTGCTTTTGTCCAACCTGCTTTTTTAATATAACCAATAAATGTTTCTGTATAACTGGATGCTGCTTTATACAAACCTATTGCACTATGGGCTAGATTCAGGTAGATGGGCGCATTTTTGTGCCGGCGTAACACAGCGCATATACGTTCCGCCGACGCAAACTAGTGAGGCAAGTACAGCATTCACCAAGCACTTGCTCCTAACTTTGCGCCGGCCTAACTTAAATGTGAAGGCGCAAGCTGGCATAAGTGGAAGTGGGTGTGACCTTATGTAAATGATGGCCTGAGCCTGGCGTTGAGACTTACGCCCGGCGTGTAAAATCCACGGAGCATGCGCAGTGACGTCGACGCATGCTCACAACTATGCCGGCCCAACATCCTGGGATACGCCAACCCACCGGCTTACGCCGAGCGCATATATACACACCCGGACATGCGCGCCCGTCCGACGCAAAAGTACATCCTGCTTTTTTCCCCCCCTGAGCAAGGTACTTTTGCTTTGAGATGGCTGATCCCGTTCCCCGCAGGCAGAGGAGGAAGAAGAATTTCAATCCGCAGGAGCGGACAGCCCTCGTCTCAGCTATGGAGAGGTATGACACCTTCCTCCATGGTGCCCAAAGTTGCCAGACCAGCTGGGACAGGAAGCAGGCCACCCTGGAGACCATTGCTGGCAGGATCAACAGCTTTGGATATGAGACACGGACAGCCAATGATATCAACAAGAAGAAGATTAATGATGTCAGGGGCAAGGTCCGGGAGAAGCTGGCCGCCATCAGGAGGCATGAGAGGGACACAGGGGGTGGACCCCCATGTGCGGTGAGCTTGACCCCAGAGGAGGAGGTGGTCGCGCCGGTGTATTTTTTTGTGGGATTATTTATGCTCAGGTCATGAGCCTTTTATTTTATTGTATGCTCAGGTCATGAGCCTTTTATTTTAAACTGCACACGGCCAGTAGTGCAGGTACAGTGTGAATGGTGTGTGAATGTGTGGGTGGCACTCCTGCCAGTAAGGGGTGTCACCCTCCGTCATTGGGAGAATTTATCCCCACGCCGCCGTGTGAATGTTGTATGAATGGACAGCGACATCATTGGGGCCTTGGCGCGGCATTGCTGCTCCCAAGTCCTACATGTTGGACTTGGGCTAATCCAGTGTGAAGTGGATGTGGTGTGTGTGATCTATGGACCACAGTGGTGTGCATGCGTGCATTGTCCGTGTGCCATTATGAATGTGTGTGTTTAACTTCCAAAGATGCCTACTGCGAGGCATCTCCTGACTGCTTTTCCCTCAGCACATGGGGTTGCCTCTGGCAGGGGGGGACTGTGTGGTTGGGGGGTCAGGTCATCACGTATGTCAATCTGCAGGCCCTTTTCACGGCGTAGTTGTGCAGCATGCAACAATGATCTGACATACAAAGGTAGGGGAATACAACAGGGCCCCCCCGGACTTATCCAGGCATCGGAAATGGGACTTTCAAGAGCCCAAATGTTTGTTCCACCACTGCACGGGTACGTATGTGTGCTTGATTGTATTTTCTCTCTCCTCTGGTTTGGGGATTCCGGAATGGAGTCATGAGTTAGGGCCCAAAGTGCATATGCCGAGTCAACGTGGAAGGGAAAAGACAGGAGGATGTTAGTCATGCATGTGCCCCTTGTGATGTCTGCATCATGGGGTCGGACAGTCATGCCTGACTCCCATGTCACTCACCAACCAACTAGCTGTCCTTGTACACGTTCTGTTCAAATTCTGCTGGGATGGGGCTTTGACGGTATATGTAGCTGTTGTGGCTGGACCCGGGGTGTTTGGCACAGACATGCCATATGAGACATTGGCATCGGCTATCACCTGTACATTGATGGAATGCCAGTGCTTCCGATTGCGATATATGTGCTCTGTTGCACGGGGGGGCTGTAGTGCCACATGTGTGCAATCAATGCCCCCCACGGTGCGTGGGAATCCTGCAATTCTGTAGAAATCATGCATTGCCTTCTGCCGCAGATGCAACTGGGTGGGTCTGATGATGTGGTGGAAAATGCGTGTGAGGATTGCGGGGACAACTTGGTGCACACATCTGCTCATGGTGGATTGTGACATCCCAGCCATGACTCCACTTGTACGCTGGAACAATCCACTGGCAAGGAAATGGAGTGTTGCCAGTACCTTGACCAGTGGCTGCACTGCTTGTGAGCAGTGTGTCTGGCTGGTGATGTCATCTTTTAGGGCTGTGGTTATTTCCAGGATGGCATGAGGGCTGAATCTGAAGATGCGATACACCTCCTCATCACCCATGCCAAAGAGGCTAATGCACGTGCGGTATATCCTCTCCCGTGCCCTCCTCCTCCGTACCGGCGGACCCATTAGTAGTGCTAGGACCACGGCTGCCCCTGGCATGTTGGCAGACAGATGTGTTGTCGTGCAAGTGGGCTTGCTCAGCTTGTTTTTTTTTAAATCATAAAAAGTTTTTATTGCTCACAAAACAAACAGGGGGAAAAAAACAATATGACATATCCTGCATAGTATGTATAGTACAATACACAAGAGCCTCTCCCTTAAGAACCTAACAATTAGTAGCTGCACCCAGTAGCATGCCCTCAGGTCTCACCCCCCTGGAACTTAGCAAGTCTAATTACCACCCAACAACCTCATCTGAACAAGTTCCATAGGACTCAAGCCAGGCGTGGCAAGCCACGCATCCCATATCCTGTCAAATTTGCCCGCAGTTCCCCTGTGCTGGTATCATAGGTGTGCGCAGCCTATTGCATTAGGGTGTGCTCAAACACCCTCGCCTTTCTCTCCAGCCTCAACTGCACCCGACAGTAAATTAATGGGAAGTGCTCTGTGCTGAGCGGCTTCCTGTTCATTCAAAAACGGAAGCATAGTAAACAGTTTACTATGCCTCAGTTATGAATGAACACAGTGAGCGTGTGTTCACTGTGTTATTTCGAAAAGGAAGAGACCAGTAAATTACATATTTTCTAGCCCCTTCCCTACTCTCCATTCTGAAAAAATTCTGAGAGAGAAAAGGGGGGAAGCCAGCAACACTGCGGGGGGGTACAATATGGGGGGAAGCCCAGACAATAGGGGAAATCAGCACCATACACAGTGATTAGGGTGTGCCCAGACACACCTGGCACACCCCCTGCGCCCCCCATCTAGACAAATTTAAATGCGGGGCGCCGGACGCATAGATTTCAATGTTTTTTTTTTTTAAGCACATAATTAGAGCATGAGGCTTAAAAAAAGGATGGGCTTGGGGAGCAGAGCACGGCAGTCACATGATAATAAGCCCCACCCCGCCTTGCCTCCCGGCAGTTCAAACCCTTTAAAGGACCGGCGGGAGTTGGCACCAAGGGGTTAAACAACAAAAGTGCATCAAATATCGATCAGTGTTAAAGGGCCCTCAGTGTATGGAAACGCAAAATCATCTACTGAGTATATCTGGCATCAAATCTCATTGTATACAGTTTAGAAAAAAAAATGTTTTTTACAAAGTTTCTTACCTGGAGGCCCAGCCAGTAGCAGCAGCACTTCCTGTTGCCACAAATTATTTCACCGTTGTCACCCTGCCATGCAAGCTACTTCAATTAGCTGTTAGGTTGTATACATGATAGACAACCCAATGGCCAAATGACAGAGTGCACACAGCAGGCCGACAACACTGCTGCTAATTGCAAATCAGTGGCTTAGCATTGTAAGTCCCCATCAGGAAGTGCTGTTACTGGCAGGATTTCCAGGTAAGAAACTCGGCAAAAGATTCACACAATAGGATTTGCTTCAAGTGGCCAAAACCCATCAATTTAACGAATTCCCAACAGTTACATTCAAAGCGCGTCAATAATGCTAACTGACACAGTTGCTTGTGCTCTCAATGGAACTGTCAAGCCATCAAATGACTGGTGCCATAACTGATCACATGTGCAGCATCATGGCAGCTGAAGATCAAACAGAGGCTAAGATGGCAGCTCCCATGGCTGTAAAGGAGAGAAGGGTTTAGTTTAGGGTTGCCACCTGTCCGGTTTTGACCCGGACAGTCCGGGTTTGGACACATGTGCCCGGTTTTGAAGCCTCCTGAAACCCGGGCACATTTAAAAAAAAAAAAAAAAGTGTTAGTAGAAGGTGTGCCGCCCGCAGCAGTGCTCTCTGTTAGCCCCCCGGCCGGGCTGTAAACATGTGTGCAACTTCTCACTGTGCTAGCCCCTCCCCCTCCCTCCCTGTGGTGCGCCTCCGTCTGCATTGTGTGCTGCAGAGTGGAAGAGGACACATGGGACACAGAGTGCTCAGCTCTTCTCTGACTGGCTACAGAATACACATGGAGGTGGGTGGATGGGCGGACCATACACTACCCCCACCATACACTAAACATACAGTTCTGCCCCCCCTGCATATACCATTACCATCCACAGCCGTATATACAGTCCTGCCCCCCCTCCATACCATCCACAGCCATACATACAGTCCTGCCCCCCCTGCATATACCATCCACAGCCATACATACAGTCCTGCCCCCCCCCTTCATATACCATCCACAGCCATACATACAGTTCTGCCCCCCCTCCATACAGGGCCGGATTAACAGAGGGGCTGATGGAGCGGGGGTTGTAGCTCGATGACCAGAGGTCACAGAAACCCCACATTTGGGGGGTAGTCAGTTGAAGACCTACCCCACAACTGGTCAAAATATGGGATGGCTATCATTTATGGTTCTGGAGATACGGGCCTGCTTGCACAGCCTGTCAGAAGCTACATACAGAGCAGCCATTATAAATACAAGCTGACACACTGCAGCAGACTGAGAAAAAAAAAATCATCATTCATTTTTTGCTAGAAAATTACTCTATGGTGGTCTTTGCAACTTTTTATGTTGCACGGCATAGAGCTGCACGATTCTGGCTAAAACGACAACTGCAATTTTTTTGCTTAGAAGATAGATGACGATTCTGTCACGATTCGTGCGGCATAACATCATCTTTCACATTAAAATGAAAAAAAAAAATGGACTAACTTTACTGTTTTGTTTTTATGGTTTTTATTATTCAATGAAGTAGGCAAATGCAGCGTGACATAAAATATTGCAGCAATTCCCATTTTTGTCTCTGCTAATATATATATATATAATGTTTGGTGGTTCCAAGTAATTTTCTAGCAAAAAATATTGCTTTTAAACAAGTGTTGGACTTTAAGTGGTTACATTTCTTGCATTTACACACAGAAGTTTGATCTAAAAAGGAAGTTGGTTACAGTGTTTCATGTTGTTTACAAACTTGGCAGACTGCCTGGATATTTTCTTTACACACAGAAGTTTATCCCTTTGATCTATGAAGAAAGTGTTAGATACAATGTTTCCTGCTAACTTAGCAGACTGTCCAGATATTTTCTTTTGACAGCTGAAAGTCTCTCCACTTGTTATATGAAAGAATCAGCAAACTCTACATTGGAGATGTCAGGGGGGTTGAATCAAGATCACAATTTTAACGATTAATTGTGCAGCTCTAGCACGGTACTGTATTTGCGCAGCAATTTTTCAAACATGTTTTTTTTTTTGGAAATAAACTGTTTCATTCAAAAAAAAAAAACACTAAAGTTAGCACGATTTTTTTTGGTATCCTAAGTGATGCTTTAAATTTTTTTAGGTTACATGTTTAGAGCTACAGAGGAGATCTAGTGCTAGAATTATTGCTCTCGCTCTAACGATCGTGACGTATGTAACCTGTGTGTATCTGGCTCTCATACTAACCAGTGCCTACCCAGCCACTGACTGGTATCTCTCCCTAGCCTGTCCTTACACACCCTCTCACCTGCAGACCTGTAGATGGGGGAATCACTCCTGTAGTGTTGTTGTGTTCTGCCTGTGAGTACAATGATCAGTGTTGCTATCTATAGCTGGCAGCACTGATTGTTTTTGGAAAAACAGGCTGGTTGTACTCAAGTCAATTAATAGATTGACTCGTGTAAAACCAGCTAGCCCATACATAGATCGACTATGGCTGGTCTCTGCATAATTGGTGTAATTTCAATCCATGTATGACCCGCTTAACCACTACGCAGTCCCTAAACATCCTTCCACTCCTATACATTGTGCCCACTGTCATACCCTCCACACTCCTCTCCTGTACATAGTGCCCACTGCCATACTCTCCACACTCCTCTCCTATACATAGTGCCCACTGTCATTCTCTCCACAATCCTCTCCTGTACATGGTGCCACTGTCATACCCCCCACACTCCTCTCCTGTACATACTGCCCCCATCATACCCTCCACACTCCTCTCCTGTACATACTGCCCACTGTCATACCCTCCACACTCCTCTCCTGTACATACTGCCCACTGTCATACCCTCCACACTCCTCTCCTGTACATAGTGCCCACTATCATACCCTCCACACTCCTCTCCTGTACACAGTGCCCACTGTCATACCCTCCACACTCCTCTCCTGTTCATACTGCCCCCATCATACCCTCCACACTCCTCTCCTGTACATACTGCCCACTGTCATACCCTCCACACTCCTCTCCTGTACATACTGCCCACTGTCATACCCTCCACACTCCTCTCCTGTACATACTGCCCACTGTCATACCCTCCACACTCCTCTCCTGTACATACTGCCCACTATCATACCCTCCAAACTCCTCTCCTGTACATAGTGCCCACTATAATACCCTCCACACTCCTCTCCTGTACACAGTGCCCACTGTCATACCCTCCACACTCCTCTCCTGTTCATACTGCCCCCATCATACCCTCCACACTCCTTTCCTGTACATACTGCCCACTGTCATACCCTCCACACTCCTCTCCTGTACATACTGCCCACTGTCATACCCTCCACACTCCTCTCCTGTACATACTGCCCACTGTCATACCCTCCACACTCCTCTCCTGTACATACTGCCCACTGTCATACCCCCCACACTCCTCTCCTGTTCATACTGCCCCCATCATACCCTCGCACTCCTCTCCTGTACATAGTGCTCCCATCATACCCTCCACACTCCTCTACTGCATATACTGGTCACTGTTACACCCTCTTCACTCCTTTACTGCAAGTAATACCTACCCTCTGCACTCATTTCCTGTACATAATGTCTTACACTTTGCACTCCTTTCCTACACATACCAACATACGCGCCACACTCTTGTATATACTGTTGTAAATTCTGCACTCCCTCCCTGCACATACTGTAATACCCTCTGTAATTAATGAAAATTAAAAGGTGAACTAATGCCCCTGATCTCCACTGCACTTACCTCTGTAGTAATGGAAGAGTTTTATTTTTTTTAAATGATTGTGCTAAGGTTTATTCATGTCAGTGAGACTCTTACTTGTGGCACAGCAAAGTAAGCATATTTTATAGGTAAAATAATTATTTTGTTTAATTTAATCATGCCTCGTGAGGCCCCTCCCTCAATATGGCCACACCCACCATATGTAGTGGCGTGTTCGGGTTTGGCTTGAGGAAAAGGTGGCAACCCTAGAGGCCTCTCCGTACAGAGTTCTCGGGTTCCCAGAGCATCCCTTATTTTGGGGTCTCCAGAGTCCCCCCTTACAGTGAAAGGAATGTCTGCGAGTTAAAGCGGAGTTCCACCCAGGAAAAAAAAGATTTGCCCAAAAGTCCTAAAAAAAAAAAAAATTATACTCACCCGAAATACTTGTTGCTATGCGGAAGTCCGTAATCTGCCTCATCCGCACCGCGGTGTGTTTTCTTCTTCTCCTTGTGAATGGGCGCGCTGCTTTCTGGAACTGTGTGTGTTCTCAGAGAGCAGCCGCCCATTCACAAGCCGGCGTGAGACTCACACAGGCGCAGTAGGAAATGGGCAGTGAAGCCGTAATTTTTCCCCTAGTGTGAATGGCGGCGTGCGACCTGCATCGATCGTGGGACCGGCATCGGGGGGCCCCTATCAGCGCGGGCAAGTAGGACAGATAAGTGTCCTTATTAAAAGTCAGCAGCTACACTGTTAAAAATTGTGGGGGGAATCCTGCTTTAAGTTGTAAAAGGGGAACTGTGGACTCTGATATAAAGGGGGACTCTTTATTAACTTCATTTGATTAGAAATGTTATTTATTAGAAAAATAGATGTATAAAAAAAAAAAAAAAAATTTGCTGTGCGCCACTAAAGTGTTCGGGTTTGACTTGAAGAAAAAGTGGCAACCCTAGTTTAGTTCCATTTTAAGAAAACTGTATAGAGAGAGACTTGATGGCAGACATAATAAATATACATTTGGGGATTATATACACATTCAAGGAACTAGGATCACCATCAGGCCGCCACTGCTAACCTCTCCTCCTGGAAAAGGGAGCTGCCTGGCTGTCATGCTGATCCTCTGGCTCTGAGCCTTTCTCTTGCACTGACCCAGAACAAGTACACAGATGAGGAGATCTGCTTTCATTGGCTCCATGCTTGTTCTGGGTCACAGCCAGGTAATCAGCATTTTCAGAAGCTGGTGAGCAATGCCAAGCTGTGTATTTCTCTCATATTAAGTTTTAACCTGTGAGGATGGAAATATTGGCTCCGCCATTTCTGACTTATTAAAGGTACAAATGCTGTCATTGTGACCTGAGAGAAGATGTCCCTCCCCCACACTGTCTCTGCTGTCCAGACTTACTGTACACAAAGGGGAGCCATTCTTCTGTATCTCCGGGATCCCATCTTTATAGAGACCAGCTATGGCGTCCTATAAATCTAATTCAGGGAGAGTGGTCAAGGTTTCCATGGAGACCATCTATGGTGCTCTATGTATCCAATCCAAGGAGAGTAGTCAGGGTTTCCATAGAGACACGCTACGGTGGCTTGAGAATCTAACTCTGGGAGAGTGAGCAGTGTTTCCATGGATACCAGCTATGTGTGGTTTGAACACCTTTTTCATATGCGGGCGCTACTCAAGTATGCGTTTTTGTTTTCTTATTTATTTTTATTTATTTTATCATTTTTTACACTGAAAAAAAAATTGATCACTTTTATTCCTATTACAAGTAATGTAAACATCCCTTATAATAGAAAAAAGCATAACAGGTCCTCTTAAATATGAGATCTGGGGTCAAAAAGACGTCACATCTCATATTTAGACTTAAATGCAAAAAAAAAAAAAAATGGAAATGTTGTCATTTGAAAAAATGACAACAAAAAAATGTGCCTTTAAGACGCATGGGCGGAACTGACGTTTTGACGTCACTTCTGCCCTGCTATGCTATGGGGATGGGTGGGGGCACAGCAGGCAGCAGAACTCGATCGCCTCCGCCGCTACTGACGGCTCCGGTAAGCGACGGAGGGTGCGGGAAAGCGGTGGGAGGGGTTGCCCCTCTCCCGCCGCAGATAACGGTGATCTCACAGTGAAACCGCTGCAGAGACCACCGTTATCATTTACAGGACCGCTCATGCTAAAGATGGATACCTTGGTTGTGGTTGCCGTTACCGAGATATCCATCTTTAAAGTACCGACGTATATATAACCTTAAGTGGTTACATTTTCAGTGTTTTTTCATTAATTGTTATTTATTATTTTTCCAAAAAGATTAAAGATGCTATAACAAAGAAACCAATTAATATAAACTTTTTTTTTTTTTTGTTTATCAAAGACCAAAAATACATTTTGGCCTAAATGTATGTAGAATTTTTTTTTGTGATATGTTTTATAACAACTGAAAATAAAAAATATTATTATTAAAAAAATAATTATAATAATAACAAAATTAAAAATCCCAGTGGAGATCAAATACCACCAAATTAAATCTCTATTTGTGGGGGAAACTGTAAATGTAATTTGTATACAGTGTTGCATAATGATACAATTGCCAATTGAAGTAGCACAGTGCTAAATAGCAAAAATGTTCTGGTCATGAAAGGGTTAAAACCGCCCGGATCTGTGGGGCCTCTGCCAGCTCCGCTTCCCGTATACCATTTCATGGAGGTAAGATCGTACCGCAGTAACTGAAAATAGCAAACCTGCTATTGGCTATTTCAAAATGCAATAGCCAATCGCAGGTTGGCTATTGGACCCGCCCTCTGCCTGCTGAAGGAGTAAGTTCTCCTTCAGGTCCACTCCTCTGCTGACTGACAGCAGGCAGTGGGCGGGTACAATAGCCAACCTGCGATTGGCTATTGCATTTTGAAATAGCCAATAGCAGGTTTGCTAATAAACACAATGGTATTTTGCCCATTTAGTCTAGAGCTGCTGTTTGAGTTTATTACTGGATTTATTGTTCCTGTTTTGCAACAATAAGTTTTATATATTAATATTAATATACAATGTTTTTTTGTCCAATTTTTAAATAAAAGTTTGGTTATTTTATTATATTGACTTGGAGCTTTTCAATTCTGGTTATTTTAAATCAATAAAGCTAATTAAAATGTCTCATGTAATACATACAATTATTTAAAAAAAAATTGAAAATAGGGGGAAAAATAAAAGTCCTTTTCGATTTCGGCCTGACATTTTTTTTTATTTCGGTTTCGTTTTGAAATTTCCATTTCGGTGCACCTCTAGCGGCAAGTTCCGTGAATTTCATCAAGTTACGCAAATTGCGTCAAGTTCCATCAAGTTTCGATGGTTGGCATCTAAACTATTAACTAATTGCAAAAAGAACGAAACCTTAAGGTAAATTGCATCTCGTTCCGCAAATTGCGCCAAGTCCCGCAAATTGCGTCAAGTACGGTGAATTGCATCAAGTTTTGATGGTTGTCATTTGCGCTATTTTATAATTGCAACAAGCACTGTGGTTAAGGTAAATTGCGTCAAGTTCCACAAATTGCGCCAAAACCTCTGAATTGCATCAAGTACCGCAAATTGTGTCGGGTTTCAATGGTTGTCATTTGTGCTATTATATAATTGCAACAAGCACTGTGGTTAAGGTAAATTGCGTCAAGTCCCGCGAATTGCGCCAAGTTCTGCAAATTGCGCCAAGATCCGATGGTTGGCATCTGCGCTATTAACGAATTGCAACAAGCACTGTGGTTTAAGGTAAATTTCATCTAGTTCCGCGATTGCGTAAAATTCCGCAAATTGCGCCAAGTCCCGCGCAATTGTGTCAAGTACCGCGTAAATTGCGTCAATTTTCGAAGGTTGTCATTTGCGCTATTATATAATTGCAACAAGCACTGTGGTTAAGGTCAATTGCGCAAATTGCGCAATGTTACGCGAATTGCGCAATGTTCTGCGAATTGTGCCAAGTCCCGCGAATTGCGCCAAGTTCCGCAAGTTGCGCCAAGTTACGGTGGTTGACATCGGTGCTATTAACTAATTGTGACAAGTACCGCGGTTAAGGTAAATTGCGTCAAGTTCCAATGATTGCAAGTTGTGCAGTTACCCAAGTGTAAATGTAATTCTGCATAGCATCGCACATGTCTCCCAGGGCTGCAGAAAATTGCGCCTTTTCCCTACAGAGCATCGTGCCTTATCTGCAGAGCATTGTACCTTTCTCCCACGGCTGGAGAGCATTGTGCCTTTTTTCTTTATTTTTTTATTTTTTATTTTTTTATTAGATATGTTTTATAACGGAAAATAAAAAAAATCCTTTTTTAAATTTTCAGTGTTTTTTCATAATTTTTTTTATTTTTTTTACCAAAAAGATTGAAGACACTATAACAAAGAAACCAATTAATATAAACTTTTTTTTTTTGTTTATCAAAGACATGAACCAGAATACATTTTAGCTTAAATTTATGTAGAAATTTGATTTTTTTTTAAATATTTTTTGTGGTATTTTTTATAACTGAAAATAAAAAATATTATTATTAGAAAAAAAAAAATAATAATAACAAAATAAAAAATCCCAGTGGAGATCAAATACCACCAAAATAAATCTCTATTTGTGGGGGAAACTGTAAATGTCATTTGTATAGAGTGTTGCATAATGATACAATTGCTAATTGAAGTAGCACAGTGCTAAATAGCAAAAATGTTCTGGTCATGAAAGGGTTAAAACCGTCCGGAGCTGACATGGTAAAAGAAAAAAAAAAAAGGATCCTTATCCTGGTGTGTTATCTTTGTGAAATTTGCCATCTGAGGACTGCACATTTCATGGATGGGATTGTGTTTCTGAATGTGACATTTATCAATGGGAAGTAAAACCGGAATAAACTGGTTTATTTCAGAAATGTAAATCTTAACTGTCATCTCCCCTCCCCTCCCCCGCAGAATAGAGAAAATTTGAAATTTGACAGTTGAAACAGCTGGACTCGTTAACTTGTTATGGGGAGACTAAGGGGAGGAGTCATGTGATATTACTGCGGTGCGATTGGAGCAAAAATAAGGAGGAGGGTCATGTGACATCACTGCAATGTGATTGGAGCAATAATCACTCACTGCGATGTGATTGGAGCGATAATAAGGGGAGGAGTCATGTGACATCACTGCGATGTGATTGGAGCAATAAGGGGGGAGGAGTCATGTGACATCACTAGTGATGTCATTGGAGCAAGAATAAGGGGGAGGAGTCATGTGACATCACTAGTGATGTCATTGGAGCAAGAATAAGGGGGGGGGAGGAGTCATGTGACATCACTGTGATGTGATTGGAGCAATAAGGGGGAGGAGTCATGTGACATCACTGCGATGTGATTGGACAGTGCCGCAATAAATAGCAGCCTCACCAGGGAAGGGCACAGAAGAGTTCTGACTTCTCCTGAGTGAAGACGTGTTTTTCTGAGCTCCTGAGATTTCTTCTTCTGACCTTTTTTCTGTGATTTTCTCTGCGTTTTAACCAGTGAAAGGAGGGAAAAGGGATGATTCCTAAAAGCTCTGACACTAATAAGATCATGAATGTTGCAGCGATTAGAAACATCATGAGGAATGCTGTACCAGCTAGAAAGCCCATGAAAAATGTGGCAGTGTGGGAGTCCCACCTCTTGTGACTCCCCCTAGCTGTGACACTAGAAACAACATGAAACGTGTTACAGCCATTAGAAACATCATGAAAAATGCCTTACCATGTAGAATGCCTATGAAAAATGCCGCAGCACAAGTCCCTGCTCTTGTGACTCCTCCGAGCTGTGACACTAATAACACCATGAAACGTGTTGCAGCGATAAGAAACATCATGAGGAATGCCGCTCCATCTAGGAAGCCTATGAGGAATGCAGCAGTAGAGGTCCCACCTCTTGTGACTCCCCCGAGCCGTAACATACAAGCGGTCCGGTTACAAGTAAGACCTCCACGCTGTGACAGCCAATCAACCTTCATCCTGCACCACCGTCTGCTCGGAGAAGGAGGATTCGGACAAGTAAGTTCTATTTTTCCTACCTAGAACTAGATTATTAGCTCCACCCACAAAACAAATCCCTCCCCAGTAACTAGCCAATGTGTACCAGCCACCCAAACGGATTCAGCTACTGGTAGACTTAATGATGTCACTGTGCCTTATGGAGGGGAGGAGCCGGGAACACAAAATGAAGAAAGCTCTCCCTGTCATAGATATCAGAAGACAGTCCGTCATGGAGCCTCGCAGCCTTCATCAATAACTACTTGTGACTCCTCCCCAATGCTAGTTCCATCCTTTCCCAATAATGAAGAATGTTCTTTCCTATAATAACACAAATGATTTTTCTCTTTTCTCTCATTCAGGTCTTTCTGGCAACTCATAGTCCAACCAAGAAGATCATGGCCATCAAGTCCGTCGTGAAGACTTCAGATCAACGTGACGCCATTGAAACAGAGCTGAAGGTCATGCAGAAGGCAGAAGGGTGCCCATTCCTCACCCAGCTTTACATGACTTTTCAGAGCCGCCATTCTGCCTGTTTCGCTATGGAATACGTCTCTGGAGGGGATCTGTTTGATTTCACCGAAAAGTATTCGCCTCTATCGATTTCCGTCATAAGGTAAGTCTCATCACCACAATGACAATACAATAGAAAGCAATCTTTAGAAGAAATGTCCTTTTACAATCCAGGCTTTAGGGGTTTAGAATTCCATTGGACTCCATTGGAAATAATTGTATACAGTAATGTAATCTGTAAGATTATTGTGTACTGTATGTATTGTGTGTTTTTTACTTTTTGAATTTGGCGCCATGCTCTGCCCCCGTGTGTCGCAGCGCTCGCAGGGAATGGCGCTCGGCGCTGTGAATGGAGTGGAGGAGACACGGCCTGCACACACAGCGGGGAGACATCGCAGGATCCTGGGGACAAGGTAAGTAACTTTGCCTGGATCCTGCGATGCGATCCTGAGTGTGGCTTGGGCTTACCGCTTTTGGTACTGAAAATTCACACCCGAGCCACAATCAGGATTACCGCCAAGGAGGTGGAGAGGTTTCTGATGCCGGGAGACGGAGCAGGGTTTCTGATCGTGTGACTGTCATGATTGGCTGTCACAGTGGTCACATGATCAGAGAGCTCCCAATCGCATGTAGAGATTGGGAACTTTCCTTTAGCCACCGGTAACTGTGCCGGGAGTGCATTCTCAGGACAGCTCTGGTTACATTCTGGTACCCATATATGCGGCCTCTCAGCGTTAAGACCCACCCACCTAGAGGTGACATATATGAATACCACCAGCATGAAGAGGGTTAACACACTTCTGGACCAATAATGTACCGGTACCTCATCACCCTGGTACTGGTTTGTAGAGGTGGCGACTAACTAAACTGCTGGATTCGTTTTATATGCAGCAGGAGAGAGACTTTTCTCCACTCCCGGCACCTTCCATAGCTTTCTCAGGCTCTTCCATCCTACCGGGAGACCCAGACGACCAGCCACCACGTCCACTGGCTGGTCAGCTGAACAAAGCTGCGATCGGCTATGGTAACCCGGATGTGATGACATTGTGACCTGACATTTTAAAGAAATCAAAATCATTCAAAAACACAGATCTCAGTGTTGTGGATGCTTTTCAGGGCAGAGGAGAGACTTGGGGCCTTATAGTACCGGTCACATGCCTATTACTGTCACAAGCATGTTTATAGCCTGGATCCTACCAATGGGTTCTCCCAGGAGACTCCAGAATCTGGGATCTGGTAAAACCAGAAATGGTCAGCAGGTGCCATACCCAGAACTCCGACCGTACGGTCACCTAAATAACCACAAAGGTGGGTCCGGTAATGGGATAGAGCCAGGTACCCCCTCCCCCTACCCATGGATAATGTTTCTACTTAAATCTAATGACTGTAAAATGTATTTCCTTCAAAATCAATATTTTTTCTCTTTTATAGATTCATTGCGGCGGAAATATTCTGCGGATTGGACTGGACTCCTCCACAAGCGTGGCATCGTTCATAGAGACATCAAGAGAGAAAACATCCTTCTGGACAACAAAGGCCACGTCCGCATTGCCGACTATGGATTGGCAGTAATGGATCTCCATGGCGATAAGACAGTGACGGGAGTAGCCGGAACAATTGGATACATGGCACCAGAAGTAAGTCACGCTCTTTTTACCCATCACTAGGCCTCATCTATTCAGTATATCACAATCCAATCACTATCCCTCTGATACTTGTAATATGAACATTTTAGACTGTATACAGAACACTGCAATGTAAATCACCTGATTGGTAATCATTAGGGTCTTAAACCCTTTTTAATAATGTGTTAATATATGTCCATGGGGGGGGGGGCAGCCATTGTGTAGGCCGGCTCTGCCTCCCGGTTTAGCTGTTGGGCACAGAGGTTGTTCTTTGCTATTTCTCTTGCTTAAAGTGAGCCCAGCTACAATCTCTATAATAACGAACATATGAAATAGTAAACATATAAAAATGTAAAACGCTACATCAAGGTTAATGTTCCAATGATTTCTGCTGGAGAGCAGATATCACTACCTGCTCTCTGTTACACTCTGCAGAATTACAGCCCATTCATTAAATGCATGCCACTGTGTAGAGCCTGTGGTATCCTATGAAGTTCTGTATACTTGGCATAACAAAGAGACCCCTGATTTGATTAGGGTGAGTCACATGACTAGGCTCTCGCTCAAGATCTTTTTTTTAAATGTTTACACCCATTCCCCGTAATAGCACTCACAGTCCCAATTCCACCGCTGTGCTTTATGAATGTCATTTTTATTAATGTAGCGCTATTGTCACAGGAAGGACATACTGCTGCTTTGTAAATGCCTCCCTTAGAATACATGTTCAATAAATATATATTATTGTTTCTCCTATAAAAGGAATGTAAGTTTGTAGGAATTAAGTAACTGATTTCTCTTCTCTGATTGGCAGGTTATAAACGGCGACTTCTACCAGTTTGAACCCGACTGGTTTTCCATGGGAGTTGTCATATACATCATGGCTACCGGCACCAGGCCATTCTGTAACCGTAACACCCAGGTATACAGGAAGGCTGTGAATTATGAACATCCAGTTTGCCCCCCGGACATGGATCAACACCTGAAGAACTTCATAGATGGAGTAAGTACAAGACGTTTTCTAATTCTGAACAGGCACAGGGAAGGTTTATAGGCCTACTGCTCCTGCTTTAGGGGTATAATGTGGGGGGGTTGCCAAGTCTTCTTCATCCCATGGTGAACATCCAATGGGAATACTTCATCCTGGAGCTGAGGGCTCAGAAGATGCCACATGGGGCCAATCACTTTATGAGATTATTAAAGCGGAACTCCTCTCCATTTACTATTGTTTTGAACATAGTAGGGGGGATTAGATCACCTGTCATTTTAGTCTTGTCTGTGACCCTGTTGTGGACATTTGTTTCATATCCTGTCCTGGGGACACGGAAATCCCGCCAAGGAGGGACACAGAAAGCAACCACAACCTAACAGAGATGTTCTAACCCTTTCCAACCCCATTCATTAAACTGCTTTTATCGCCCTGTGCTGATAAATTATGTTAATGAGAAGAAAAAAAAGATCCTAAAAAATCCAAACTCCTCCCTTATCATGTGGCTGTAATTCTACTTTAAGTGTCACCGCCAATCTAAAGAGCTCAGGGAGTTAGAAGCGATCTAATGGCGGCACATCATAAAGTGTACTCATTGGCTATACGTGTCTTCACATGCTATGATCGTCCAATGGGTGAAAGGACCGCCCAGGAGGAGACGCACTGTAGTCAATGTTTTTTTTTCTTTTCTAAAAAGTGCATAATGAATGCAAAATAACTCTTAATTTCTCTTTTATAGCTTCTATGCAAATGTCCGGACAAGAGGCTTGGAGTCGGCAGAGACATAAGACGGCATTTATTCATGAGGCTCATCAATTGGAAGTCGCTGGAACAAGGGAAAGGATGGCCACCTTTCTCAGTAGCCCAGGTAAGTACACAAATCTTTATAGGATGAGGATTCAAAAAAAAGATTATTACACACTTACAGCTAATGTAGGGGATACAAACATATCCCAGCCTGCAGGAAAACCTCACAGACTAATCAGTCAATACAGTGGAACCTCTGATTACAACCATAATCCATTCCAGGAGAATGCTTGTAATCCAAAGTACTCGCAAATAAAAGTGAATTTCCCCATTGAGGTCAATGGAAACTAAAATAATTTGTTCCGCATTGACTTCAATGGCATGCAATACCACATGTGGCCAGAGGTAGGTGTGTGCCGGAGAGCCTCGGAAACGTCAAGAAAATGCCCGAGGACACCTTGGTTGACCTTGCAAAGACTCAGTTTCCGAGGTTTGCCGAGGTTAGCCTTTCGGCGCATTTTCAAACAACGGCGATCAGCGCTGTTTGGCTTGTCTCGGCTCTGGTACCCCCCACCCCCCACCTCCGGCCAAACGCGGTACTGCACACTGATTGAATTGTGCTTGTTTTGCGAGACAACACTCGCACTCGCAACCGAGTTACGATCTTTAAAAATACAGTGCTCGTATTGCGAAACACTCGTTAACCGCGTTACTCACAATCCGAGGTTCCACTGTATTTCATTTTCTACAGGGAATAGTAAATAAGAATGAAACTTTCTATGCATCAGACACAATGGGGATGATTAACTAAAACTGGAGAGTGAAAAATCTGATGCAGCTGTGTATGGTAGCCAATCAGCTTCTAACTTTTGGCTTGTTCAATAACGCTTCGACAAAAAAAAAGCCAGCTGATTGCTTACCATGCAGAGCTGCACCAGGTTTTTACACTCTCCTGTTTTAGTAAATAAGCCCCATTGGTGCACAGCTGGGAGTGACAGTTGAAGTGAGAAGGTGCAATGGTTCATAATACAATCTCTGGGCTGTCTAGGACCTTTGGCTTCGACCATCATGGTGTGGTGGAAGGCATGGGACCAGACATGTAGTTTGCTTCTAGATTTGTATCCTATCTGCCCCTCCACTGCATGGAAAGAAGGTTTCAAGTCGTATTAAAGAAGTTGGTCAATGTTAAAGCCCAATTTAAAAAATAAAAAAATTGCACAGTCGGCAACCACCACCCCCCCCACCCACCCTGCTGCACTCCTAATGTTTTATTGCTCTAGGGGCAGAGAAAGAGGAACCTCGCCCTAACCTCTCTGCATCACCATGTACAATACAGGCCTATCAGTCCTACATTGTATGTGAGGGGTGAGCATGTGACCGGGGCTGGGAAAGCTTTAGAGAGGGTCTGTGAGGGACCGGTTGCATAAATGAAGGCTGTCCAAAGCAAGGAATAAATTATTACATCTTATTCCTCTACCCCTAGGCAAAAAATCCCCCCCCCCCCCACACACATACAAACACAAATACTGCAAAAGATAATTTATATACGTGTTTCTGGAATTGGACTTTAAGCAATATCCTGATATTTACTGAGGTCATAGATCTATGAATACAGAATCTCATATTTGTCTTTTCATTTTGCAGCCCTTGGACATGGACATGGAAACAACCTGTCAACTTCCTCCATCAGCGATCGATGTAAAGGCATTGGAAATTCCAGGAAGAAAAATACACATTCCTGGATTCTTAAACATCGACAGGCTGTGAGGAGGCCTGTCTTGCTGTCAACCTGTACTGTCATGCCTGTCAACATGTAGTGTGTAGTGTGTTGTGTGTATGTTGTGTGTTTAGTGTTTAGTATTTAGTATTTAGTATTTAGTGTTTAGTGTTTAGTTGACAGTGCCTGCCAGCAGGGTGCCAGCCAGCAAGCCACCCACAGCAGGGTTCCAGCAAGCCCAACCACAGCAGGGTGCCAGCCAGCAAGCCCACCCACATCAGGGTGCCAGCCAGCAAGCCACCCACAGCAGGGTTCCAGCAAGCTACCCATAGCAGGGTGCCAGCCAGCAAGCCCAATCACAGCAGGGTGCCAGCCAGCAAGCCACCCACATCAGGGTGCCAGCCAGCAGACCCACCCACAGCAGAAGGTCAGCCTGCCACAGCAGGGTGCCAGCCAGCAAGCCCACCCACAGCAGGGTGCCAGCCAGAAAGCCACCCACATCAGGGTGTCAGCCAGAAAGCCCACAAACAACAGGGTGCCAGCCAGCAAGCCCACCCACATCGGGGTGCCAGCCAGCAAGCCCACCCACATCGGGGTGCCAGCCAGCAAGCCCACCCACATCGGGGTGCCAGCCAGCAAGCCCACCCACATCAGGGTGCCAGCCAGCAAGCCCACCCACATCAGGGTGCCAGCCAGCAAGCCCACCCACATCAGGGTGTCAGCCAGCAAGCCCACCCACATCAGGGTGTCAGCCAGCAAGCCAACCCACATCGGGGTGCCAGCCAGCAAGCCACCTGGGGGGGGACAGGTGTGCAGGGGGGTACAGAGGGGGAACAGATATGTGTGTGTGTGTTGTGTGGTGGAGGGGGCGAAACACACACACACACACATATCTGTTCCCAGCATATCCACATATCACACATATCCCCAGCCAGCAAGCCACCTGGGGGGGGGACAGGTGTGCATGGGGGTACAGAGGGGGAACAGATATGTGTGTGTGTGGAGGGGGCGAAACATATGTGCAGGGGGTACAGAGGGGGAACAGATGTGCAGGGGGTACAGATATGTGTGTCGGGGGGTTTTGAAGAGAACAGAGGTGCAGAGGTGTACAGGCATTCAGGGTGATACAGTGATGGGGTGATCTGAAGTGGGAAGGTGAAAGAATTGTGATGATATGAGACCTGAAAATACAAGAACTGGGGTGATTTGATCCGATGTACAAAGATTTAAAAAAAAGGAGCCCAGCCAGCAAGCCCACGCACAGTATGGTGCCAGCCAGTAAGCCACCAGCAGCAGGTTGCTAGCCATGAAGCCCACCCACATCAGGGTGCCAGCCAACAAGACCACCCACAGAAGGGTGCCAGCAAGCAAACCTACCTGCAGCATTGTGCCAGCCAGCAAGCCCACATACAAAAAAAACTGCACTGTACAAAAGAGCCACCCACATCAGGGTGCCAGCCAGAAAGCCCAAGCACAATATGGTGCCAGCAGCCAGCAAGCCCACCCACATCAGGATGCCAGCCAGCAAGCCCACATCCAAAAAAAAATATTTAAAAAAAAACAATATGTATTGTGATTTATTGTAATTTTTTTGAAAATAAAATACTTTGAAAAAAAAAACAAAAAAAAACTGCAACTGTACAGAGGAGCCTTGACGAGGCAGTGCAGCTTCCACATACATTTGCAAATGTGTGCAATGTGACTGCCTGCAGGGGGATGCACAGAGCGCTTGTACCCCTCACACAGGGTATGGATTCATAGCCCTTGTGTGAACGACGCCTTAGGACCCGCACTTTCAGAGCAGCCTAGGCAAAGTAGTGCAGCTTCCCCATTTGCAAATGTTTGCAACTAAGACCTCTGTTTTAATGTCAAGTGTTAGATTGTGCCTTTTTGATTTATTTGCCGACTAGCTGGTAAAGTGTGCTGGGAAATCTTCTGTTTTTGTGATGTGCAAAGCCCTTCCATGTGCACCTTACTTCAAAAGCAACTTATATACTGCTGTAGTTGTCCTGCTTTGTACACTGTTTTTAGATACAACTTAAAGAGGGTTATAAAGGTAAAAGTTTTTCATCTTAGTGTATTCTATGCATTAAGGCAAAAAAAACATCCGACAATAACGCCCCCCCAGCCCCCCAACATCCTCTTCGGCGCTCAGCCTGGCCGTTGATTGGTTACAGTTAATGGATTGAAAGCAGTGCAGCCATTGGCTCACGTTGCTGTCAATCACATCCAATGATGCAGCTCGCCGGGGGCAGGGGGCCGAGTGATAGTGAGCGGCTATGGCCACCGGCTGAATCACGGGAGCGCGCCCGGAAGAACTTAACACCATGCGAGCACGCTCGCATGAAGGTGTTGAGTCTTGCGGGGGGAGGCCGAGAACAGCGCGCCGAGGGACCCCAGAAAACCAAGTTCGGGGCCACTCTGTGCAAAACGAGCTGCACAGTGGAGGTAAGTATAACATGTTTGTTATTTTAAAAAAAATGTATCTTTAGTGATCCTTTAACCACGTCCATACCGGGCCTATTCTGGCCACTTCTTCTCCCTTCATGTACAAATCATAATTTTTTTTGCTAGAAATTTACTCAGAACCCCCAAATAATTATATATGTTTTTTTTTTAGCAGACACCCTAGGGAATAAAATGGCGGTCATTTGCAACTTTTTTGTCTCGCACGGTATTTGCGCAATAATTTTTCAAACTATTTTTTTTAGGATTTTTTTTTCATGAATTTAAAAATAACAAAACAGTAAAGTTAGCCCAATTTTTTGTATAATGCAAAATATTATGTTACCCCGAGTAAATAGATATCTAACATGTCACACTTTAAAATTGCAAACACTCATGGAATGGCGCCAAACTTCCGTACTTAAAAATCTCCATAGGCAACACTTACAGGTTACTAGATTAGGGTTACAGAGGAGGTCTAGTGCTAGAATTCTTGCACATGCTCTAATGCATGCGACGATACCTCACATGTGTAGTTTGAATGGCACCGGGACGGGGGCGTATTTATTTTTATATTTTTATTTTTACACTTATGTTTTAGATTATTTTTTTTAATCACTTTTATTCCTATTACAAGGAATGTAAACATCCCTTGTAATAGGAATCTATTGTGACAGGTTCTCTTTATGGAGAGATGCAGTGTCAATAAGACCCCACCCTTCTCCAGGCTGGAAAGCATGATCTCGAGAAAAAAAATTCACTGATCTCTAGGGTGACTACGTGTCCTGGATTGCCCGGGACAGTCCCGCATTTTGCAGGTCTGTCCCGGGCACCTTCATTCCAGCACAATACAGTGTCCCGGAATGAAACTGACACAGCCACCCCCCCCGCCAAACTAATGCCCCCAAAAAAGGCCACCATATCACCACTTTACTCACTGACAGTACTTGTCCTGACCGGGAATGCCTGGAGGAGCACAATCCCCGCCCCCTGCTTGTGATTGGAGAAATCATAAATCCCACTTCTTGTGTCCAATCACTGTGCTGTGATTCGTTACAGCACAAGCTGATTTTTGGTAAGGGGGTGTGTCCCTGAATGGTAGTTTGGAAATGTGCCAGCATGTGAGGCTCACATTCAGCAGAGACTTCGCCAGCATGTGAGGCTCACACGGAGACTTCGCCGCCAGCATGTGAGGCTCACACGGAGACTTCACCAGCATGGTGAGGCTCACAAAGAGACTTCAACAGCATGTGAGGCTCACACGGAGACTTCACCACAGCATGTGAGGCTTCACACGGAGACTTCACCAGCATGTGAGGCTCACACAAAGCACCACTGCCTGAATACGACGTTCCCACGGAGACTGTCACCAGCATGTGACAAAGATGGGGCAAGGTTTACCAGAAAAGGATAGGCACATACTAGTTGGTAGGGGATTCAGTTTTATTGAAAGAATACGGAGGGCAATCTGTCAAAAAGACCATAATCGCCAAACAGTATGTTGTTTACCGGGCGCTCGGTTCGGAACATTGCAGATTGCATGGACAGATTATTGGATGGTGCTGGAGAGGACCCAGCTGTCATGGTATATATCGGTACCAATGACAAAGTTAGAGAAAGATGGAGCGCCCTACAAAATGATTTCAGGGACTTGGGGCCATATTGAAGAAAAGGTCCCCCAAGGCAATATTTTCTGAAATACTGCCTGCACCTCGAGCCACACCACAGAGAACAGCAAGAGCTTTATGGTAACTTAACAAGTGGCTGAGGAACTGGTGCAGGGAGGGGAGGGGTTTGGCTTCATGGCGAACTGGACTGACTTTTCAGCCCGTTACCATCTTTATAGTAGCGACGGATGCACTTAAATGGGAGGGTGCAGCTTTCTTGGGATGGAAGATGGCCAAAATGTTGGAAGAAAATGTAAACTAGGCGATGAGAAGAGGAGGAGTTGCTAGTGAATATGAGGGAGAGGATCTTCATTTCAAACCATCAAGACAGGAATCCACTACGTCATCAATCTCTTAAAAGATTCTCATAAGCAGCTTCTGAATCACCAACTATCAACGTAGCTGGACAAACAAGACAATTGGCTTGTCCTAGAAGAAGACTCAACAAAAAGTTTGGAGGGACCCTCCCAGGGGCCAGGTACGGCTGTACCAACACAGGTCCCTACACTGGTGGCGGCTGCCACTCAGTAACGGAGGGTCTTCCTATCAGCCCTCTATTTACCTTTCTGCAGCTTCTGCAGAAGCTTTAAGGTTTGACAATACATTGCCCAAACATAATCACCTGTAAAAAAAAGTGTCTGAGATGTTGGTGGGTAAACGGCCTGCTAAGGCCCGAGGGGGAACCGAACCAAGCCCTTTAAAAGTTGCCAAGAGTGTAAATGTAGACATTAAGCTTTAAGGTTAATCAAAAATATAACACTCTAAAGGGAAAGGTAGAAAAAAGGGGGGTATGGAAGAGGGGAGAGATGGAGGAAAGGGGGAGAAGGGAAGGTTGGAGAAAGAAGTGGTGTGAGGGTTTGGGGGGACCCCCAAACCCCTTCCCTACCCGCAACCCTTCCATCCCCCCTTCTTACCTCCCTCTCTGCCTCTTCCATACTCCCCTTCCCTTGTTCTACCTTTCCCTTTAGAATGTGATATTTTTGATTAACCTTAAAGCATAATGTCTACATTTACACTCTTGGCAACTTTTGGAGGACTTGGTTTGGTTCCCCCCAGGCCTAGCAGGCCATTTACCACCAACATCTCAAGCACATTTTGTACAGGTGATAGGTCTGATCTATTTATTGTCGATTGTCATAAAGAAATTGATTATGTTGTGAAGTTTGAAGGCCAGTATGTTTTTAAGGCGTGTGTCGGACCGGCTATAAGAGGAGGATGAAGGCCGGTATATTTTTGAGGTGTGTGTTGGACCGGCTAAGGGGAGGTTGGAGGCCGGTATGTTTTTGAGGCATGTGTTGGACCGGCTATAAGAGGAGGTTAAAGGCCGGTATATATTTGAGGTGCGTGTTGGACCGGCTAAAGGGAGGTTGGAGGCCGGTATGTTTTTGAGGTGTAACCCTCTTTATTGTTATTTGGGTGTGTTTTATTACAGGAGTGTTATATATTGTAGATTAGGATAAGTTTGGCTTTCTTCTGAAGGCATTTTTAGTGAACATAAGTGATATACCCCGCTCAGCGGGGGGCGGGCCTTAGAGAACAGAGGCCGCATATGGGCAGCACAGAGGCTTAGTGGTGAGCCTTGCAGCACTGGGGTCCTTATTTCAGATTCTGACCAGGACACTATCTGCATGGAGTTTGCATGTTCTCCTTGTGCTTGCGTGGGTTTCCTCCGGGTACTCCGGTTTCCTCCCACACTACATGCTACTTTTGCGTTGGTGGTGCAGTGGTAAGCATAGCTGCTTTCTAAGCAGATGACCCGGGTTCGATTCCCGGCCAACGCCATCTCCAATACTTGGAGTCCTCAGACAGAAAAGCGCTATACAAGGTCAATGCGGAGTATATATTAGCGGTGGAATAAAGAATGAAGACAACGTGTGGAATGTTTTGAGGAAGAAAATGTTCCCCAGAATTTACAGAAGGTGAGCCTATTAACTGATAGAAGACGCTCAGCTTTGGCAGCGATCACACCTAGGCGTTCTGGATCGCGGGCGGAATTACTGCAATTTCCTGAATTTCTGCAAAACGAGCGACACGCTTGTGATCCCGTTACTTTCAATGGCACCCCAATCATGGGACAATATTGTCATCCGACAAATCACACAAACAAAATGACGGGACTCCTGTTTCCCAAAAGCAGTCCCGCGATTGGTCAGGCGACAATCGCAGCAAAAATCACACCTCGATTGGGGTGATATTGAAAGTAAGGGGATCGCATACTCCACCCAGCGGGAATATTAGACCCCCCTCAACTGTCTAGATTTACATTAAGGTTACAAATATAAAAATCCTTCATTGCTGCAGACCTCAGCACACGCCACGTGTGATGTAACCACTTATAGACCACAATAAATATATACAGCATCTCACAAAAGTGAGTACACCCCTCTGTGTGCGGGAGATCACATACAGCATGTCACCAAAGTAAGTACACCCCTCACATTTGTGTAAATCTTTTCTTGTATCTTTTCATGTGACAACACTGAAGAAATTACACTTTGCTACAATGTTGTGTAGTGAGTGTACAGCTTGTATAACAGTGTACATTTCCTGTCCCCTAAAAATAACACACAGCCATTAATGTCTAAATCAGAAGAATTTTATACAGGACAGTCAATGGAAGAAAGTGTAGAACTCTTGTCATTTGGAAGCTCAGCCAGCCAAAAGAAAAAGGCGTATCACAAAACGAAACACATAATACCTACGTTTTGATGTATAAACAAGTAGATCATGTGGGCGTGAGAGCAATTTATAGAGAAGGAACCAAAATCATTTATTGTAAAGCTCTGGGCACTAGCTGTGACATCATCCACTCTAACCAGCCCCATAGACACTCTGTTTAACCCCTTCAATACTGGGCTTTAAAACCCACCTCCATACCGGGCCTATTCTGGCACTCCTCTCCTACAAATCCAAATCATTATTTTTCTCGAAAATTACTCAGAACCCCCAAACACTATATATGTTTTTTTTTAGCAGACACCCTAGGGAATAAAATGGCGGTCATTGCAACTTTTTATCTTGCACGGTATTTGCACAATAATTTTTCAAACGCTGTTTCATGAATAAAAAAAAATAAAACAGTAAAGTTAGCCCAATTTTTTTCTAAAATATGAAAGATGATGTTACGCCGAGTAAATAGATACCTAACATGTCATGCTTTAAAATTGCGCACACTCATGGAATGGCGGCAAACTTCGTTACATAAAAATCTCCATAGACGACGCTTTAAATTTTTTACAGGTTACTAGTTTAGCGTTACAGAGGAGGTCTAGAGCTAGAATTATTGCACAAGCTTTAACGCACGCGGCGATAACTCACATGTGTGATTTGAATGACGTTTACATACGTGGGAGGGACTTACGTGTGCGTTCGCTTCTGAGCGCGAGCCAACGGGGACATGGGCGTTTTTTCTTTTACTTATTTTTTACACTTTTTTTTACATTTTTTTTATTTTTTATTCCTATTACAAGGAATGTAAACATCCCTTGTAATAGGAATGTGTGTGACAGGTCCTCTTTATGGAGAGATGCGGGGTCAATAAGACGTCACATCTCTCCTCCAGGCTGGAAAGAATGAGATTGTGAAAAAAATTCACAGATCTCATTCTTACAAGCTGCAATTGCGGTTTGTTTACTTACGAGGACCATCTGGTCACCAGTCATCTCTATGCTTCACATCCGGCGGATGGCGATCATCTCTCTGGGCCCCCGATGGGAGAGCTCAGAGAAGCACCGGATGGTGGCGAGAGGGGGGGGTGTCTAGCGCCCCTTCTTTGGGAAGAGACATAATGCCAAGCAAAGCGAAGGTACCAACAAATCCATATACTACTGTGCTAGTTTAGCAATCTAGAATTAAAGGGGTTGTAAAGGTTTTCTTTGTTTTTCTAAATAGGTTCCTTTAACTCCTAAACGGCAATTGTAATTTTCACAGTAATCAGTACATTTTTATAGCACTTTTTGCTGTGAAAATGACAATGATCCCAAAAATGTGGCAAAATTG
Organism: Rana kukunoris; assembly: GCA_029574335.1. Lineage (NCBI taxonomy): Eukaryota > Metazoa > Chordata > Amphibia > Anura > Ranidae > Rana > Rana kukunoris. The sequence continues at coordinate 403,424,791 of CM056053.1, read as the reverse complement.
TTTGATATCAGGGTTGTCCCGATACCACTTTTTTAGGACCGAGTACAAGTACCGATACTTTTTTTCAAGTAGTCGCCGATATCGAATACCGATACTTTTTTTTAAATGTGTCCCCAAATGCAGACATGTCCCACCACAAATATCCAGCCATGTCACCCCACATATTGCAGCCATGTCCCCCATATATTGCATTGGTTCACTTACCTTTTCCTTCAATTTCCCTTCTAAAATGTTTTTTTTTTCTTTGTCTGAATTTCTCACTTCCTGTTGCTCCTCAGTAAGCTTGCCACCATCATCCGAGCGGTGGTTAATCAGCCAGAACAACTTACGGAACACCTTACTGAGGAGGAATAGGAAGTGAGAAATTCAGACAAAGAAAAAAAAAAACATTTAGAAGGGAAATGGAACGAAAAAGGTAAGTGAACCAACAATGCACAAGCTTAAAGGAACCTATTTAGAAAATAAAAAACAAACCTTTACAACCCCTTTAAGTATGCAACTAATAACACACAGTTTCATGCCAGAGTGGGTGTCTTATCTTTTGGGGAGTGCTCAGCCAACCACATGGAGAACTTAAATGCCCTTAAACGCTGCTGTGGGGCAAGCTCCAGGCACGTGAGGTTCTTCCAGGGCCAGCGCTACCACTAGGCGGACTAGGCAACCGCCTAGGGCGCCCGGCCACTGGTTATTTTACTCCCGAACTGTTCTCTGCTCCACAGAGCTTCCACACAATCCACCAGCCGCCCTGACATAAGCAGCGCTGTCAGTCCCCCCCCCCCCCCCCCCCCGAGCGCCGCTCGATATCTCCGCTCGGCGCTCTGGCATCAGTGTCACATGGCATGGGTCCCGGCTGCAAGCCTCCGGCGCTCTCCGCTCTTTGATTTGTCATGTCCTGGTGTCAGTGTCCAGCAGCCCCTTGTACGCTGTCCGCTCCGAGTTTTTTTTTTAATCAGGCAGCAGCCCCTCCCTCTCTGCTGTCTGTGTGACATGTGTCCACAGTTCGCTCCGATGTCGCTCTCTGCTCTACAGTGTCCAGCTGCACAGCACAGGGCCCCCCCCCCCCCACGCTTTCCTGACACTGTGTCAGTCTGGAGCAAACATGGATGCGATGCATCATGGGATTTAGAGTGGTGCCCGGGGAGAGTTGACGCCTAGAAGAGGCAACGTGCCACCGACACAGAGGCAGCAGGCAGGTACACAGCAATCACAGGGTCACCGTTCAAGTTGATGTGGTGAGTAAAACTGCTGTACATTGTATATGTGATGACAATGACATTTTTTTTAAATGTGTGTGTATATGTATACTCAGAGCTTTTTTTCTCAGAAAATAGGTGCAGGAACTCAACCACGACCCGTTCAGATTTCACAAACAGTAGAAGGGTCTTAAAGGGGCATTAAATACCAGAATTGCATTACATACAGTGTGCAGAGTTCAGGGGGTTACAAAGCAGTCACTTGTAAACACAGAAACCAGACTTCTGTGTTCACAAGTGATTGTGGTGAGCCGGCACCAAAGGGTCTGAGCCAGAGGTGGTGGAACTGAGTTCCACCAAGTTCCCCCAGAAAAAAAGCCCTGTGTATACTAAAATGTCTGCCAAATCCCCCCCCCCCCAGGGACTGATTGCATTGATGGGCAGTGGTGAATCGGCATTGATGGGCGCGGGCGAGACTGTATTTGATGGGCGCGGACGAGACTGTATTTGATGGGCGCATGCTGTATTTGATGGGCGCGGGCTAAGGCTGTATTTGATGGGCGCGGGCGAGGCTGTATTTGATGGGCACGGGCGAGGCTGTATTTGATGGGCGCGGGCAAAACTGTATTTGATGGGCACTAGTGAGGCTCTATTTGATGGGCGCTGGCGAGGCTGTATTTGATGGGCGCTGGCAAGGCTCTATTTGATGGGCGCTGGCGAGGCTCTATTTGATGGGCGCGGGTGAGATGGAATTTGATGGGCGCGGGTAAGGCTGTATTTGTTGGGCGCAGGTGAGACTATTTGATGGGCGCGGGTGAGGCTGTATTTGTTGGGCGCAGGTGAGACTGTATTTTTTGGGCGCGGGTGAGGCTGTATTTGATGGGCGCGGGTGAGGCTGTATTTGGTGGGCGCGGGTGAGGCTGAATTTGATGGGCACGGGTGAGGCTGTCCTAGCGCGGATTAACCCTAAATTAGTCATAACGGGTGAGGCTGTATTTGATGGGCACGAGTGAGGCTGTATTTAATGGGCGCGGGTGAGGCTATATTTGATGGGCACGAGTGAGGCTGTATTTAATGGGTGCGGGTGAGGCTGTATTTGATGGGCGCGGGTGAGGCTATATTTGATGGGCGTGGGTGGGGCTTTATTTAATGGGCGTGGGTGAGGCTGTATTTAATGGGCGCGGGTGAGGCTGTATTTAATGGGCGCGGGTGAGGCTGTATTTAATGGGCACAGGTGAGCATGTATTTGATGGGCGTGGGTGAGGCTGTATTTAATGGGCACGGGTGAAGCTGTATTTGATGGGCACGGGTGAGGATGTATTTGATGGGCACAGGTGAGGCTGTATTTGATGGGCACAGGTGAGGCTGTATTTGATGGGCACAGGTGAGGCTGTATTTGATGGGCACAGGTGAGGCTGTATTTGATGGGCACCGTGAGGCTGTATTTGATGGGTGCAGGTGAGGTGAAATTTGATGGGCGTGGGTAAGGCTGAATTTGATGGGCGCGGGTGAGGCTGCATTTGATAGGTGCTTCATTAAAAAGGTGGGGTTTACATGAATAGGGAAAAGGGGGTGGAAAATTGAGGTTTCACCTAGGGTGTCAAAAATCCTTGCACCAGCCCTGGGTTCTTCCTTCCTGCCTGACTTCCGTTATAAAGCGTGGCCGCGCATGGGCGTCCCGTGCCTATTCAGGCCTGCCCCCTGCCATTGAGACCATAATAAAGCATGCCCCCTTGCACACGCGCGGCCTAGGGGCATCCTCTGCACCCCTGTGCGGTTAATGGCATTCTACTTTGTATGGGAGATCTTCCAGTCCTTATCTGGAAGGACAGGGAGGGCAATGTCTAAGGCAGAGCTTGCAGCGGAAGGAGTGTGCTGTCGCTTGGACTGACACTTCTTTGGAGCTTGGTGAGTCACAACTCAGCTCTTTACTCCCCCCCAGTGGCGGATTCAAAAATTACACCCGCGCTAAATAGGAAAGGTCCTTAAGTTTAAAACTAAGGACTTTTTCCTAACACACCTTGTCCCCGCTGTAGATTTTCTGCCAGGCAGATATCAATCTTCCCCCATCACGGCGGGGTCTGTGTGCCAACCTTCAGGGGTATGGGTTCATACTTAAAGGAGGCCTCTTCCCTGGGCCTTGTAAAAGGCTCTCCCAGGACTTTTAGCATATAGAGTGAAAGTGCTGGACCCCAGAGCCCAGTCCTCTGAAGAGAGACATTACAGGCGACACCTTGTCCATGAGTCCGTATACCATCCAACTTTGGCGTAATAAAATTAAGCATCTTGGATGGACTCACAGTGTAGCTCTCTACCCTCATAGGGTCTCTTTGGAAGAGCTTGCTTCAGCACATCTTACTCGCGTTCAACACCTTAAACACTGGCGAAAAAACTAAGGTACTTCCCTGATGGGAGGGGTTATATGGAGGGGAACTGTATTTGATTGGTTGTGCCAGTGTCCAATCATCTCTGGTGACCATACAACCCACTATGTAATGATTAAGAGGCTCTGTGTCCCTTGGTGTCCGATAAAGAAAAGTATTCACACGCCTTGACATTTTCCACATTTTGTCATTTTATAACCAAAAAGGTAAATGTATTTTATTGGGATTTTATTTGATGACAAAGTGGCACATAATTGTGAAGTTGAAGAAAACTGATAAAATAAATAAAATAAAACAAATATCTGAAAAGTGTAGGGGGCATTTGTATTCAGCCCCCTTTACTCGGATACCCCCAACTAAAATCTAGTGGAACCAATTGCCATCAGAAGTCACCTTATTAGTAAATAGAGTCCACCTGTATGTAATTTAACCACTTGACCACTGGGCACATAAACCCCCTTAATAACCAGACCAATTTTTAGCCTTCGGTGCTCTCACATTTTGAATGACAATTACTCAGTCACAGGGCCAGATTAACATAGGGGCTGATAGAGCTGCAGCTCCAGGCCCCTTTCTCAAGATAGGCCCATTTGCCTAGATAGACTTCGGGGGGTGGAGCTCGATGACCACAGGTCACAGAACCCCCACATTTGGTGGGTAGGCAGTTGAAGACCTACCCCACAACTAGTCAAAATATGGGATGGCTATCATTTATGGTTCCGGAGATACGGGCCTGCTTGCACAGCCTGTCAGAAGCTACATACAGAGCGGCCATTATAAATACAAGCTGACACACTGCAGCAGACTGAGAAAAAAAAAATCATCATTTGTTTTTTGCTAGAAAATTACTCTATGGTGGTCTTTGCACAGTGTAGAGCTGCAACATTTTTGGCTAAAATGACAACTGCAATTTTTTTGCTTAGAGGATAGATCACGATTCTCTCACGATTTGTGCGGTGTAACATCATCTTTCACATTAAAATAAAAAAAAAAATGGGCTAACTTTACAAATAGTATGTTTGTTTTTAAGATTTAATAACATGGGGGGCAAAGTGAGTGGGTTATTATCAAATAAAAACAAGCTGCTATATATTAAAAACCATAACGGCACAAATAAAAATATTAGCAGCACAAACATAGCACTAAAGAAACATTTGAGTTTTTATTTGTGCTAATTGTAAGGGGGGGGGGGGGGGTGAGTGGGATTTGAAAAAAACAAAAAAAATGTTATAACTCAAAAACCATAACAGCACAAATATTTTTTTAGCAGCACAAAACAGCACAAACGTAGCACTAACCAATGAGACCAGTTTTGTGTCATTTGGGCATTGTAGGGGGGCTGTGTGACCTTTGGTGACCTTTGATAAATCATTAATAACGCAAAAACGATAAAAGATAGAATGGAAATTTAAACAGCACAAAACAGCACAAACATAGCACTAAAGAAACACACTTGAGTTTTTATTTGTGCTGATTGTAAGGTGGGCAAAGTGAGTGGGGTTTGAAAAAAATAAATAAACTGTTATGACTTTAAAAGCATAACAGCACAAATAAAAATATTAGCAGCACAAACCAGCACAAACGTAGCACTAACCAATGAGACCAGTTTTGTGTCATTTGGGTGTTGTAGGGGGGCTAGATGATGTCATAGTCTGTAAAAAAAACATTGCTAATATCTTCAAAATAAAAGCAGCACAAACGTAATTTTTTGCGGCACAAAACAGCACAAACGTAGCACTAAAGAAAGACACTTGAGTTTTTATTTGTGCTGATTGTAGGGGGGCTGTGTGACCTTTGGTGACCTTTAATAAATCATTAATAACGCAAAAACGATAAAAGATAGAACGGAAATATTAGCAGCACAAAACAGCACAAACGTAGCACTAACCAATGAGACCAGTTTTGTGTCATTTGGGCTTGTAGGGGGGCTAGATGATGTCATAGTCTGGAAAAAAACAATTGCTAATATCTTCAAAATAAAAGCAGCACAAACGTAATTTTTTGCGGCACAAAACAGCACAAACGTAGCACTAAAGAAACACACTTGAGTTTTTATTTGTGCTGATTGTAGGGGGGCCAGCTTCGCTGAGCTGATACTTAAACAGCACAAACCAGCACAAAGGAGGCACCAACCAGCCTGGTTTCATGTCTTGTGTCTCTTGTAGGGCTGCTGGGTGACCTTTATTAAATCAACAATAAATGAAAAACAGGAGCTAGAATGGAGAGTAAAATGGCACAAACCAACACAAACGTGGCACTAACCAACCAGCCCCTTTTCATTTTGTTTGGCTGTTGTAGGGGTTGTCAGCAAAGGCTTGCCCATAGCACAAATGATGTCTCTCTGTGCATACATATGCGCATGCGCAGACTGGCAACTGGCCGGGCAGATGAGCGTGAGCCTGTCATCAATGCTGGCGCCAGACAGACTATTTAAACAGGCTGCAGTTTGGTGTGCAGCTTCTGTGTGTTCGCTCCTGATTGCTGTGTTTGACTTCTGATCCTAACCGAGCTTGCTCCTGACCTCCGTTGGATTCTGCCTTCTTTTCTTGCCTGATCTAACTCCCATTGCTGATTTGGCTTGTGACCCAACTATCCTGTTGTCTGCCGTCTATGCCTGATCTGCCCGACCATTATGGACCCGGCTCATCTGACCCTGCATCCTGCTACAGCTCTTCAGTCCAGCAAGGTTTCACCTGTCTCCTGCTTCCAGCTGCTTACCCACAGTCTGCAGCCAGCCAAGCTCAGTGCCAGCTTATATGCCATCAGCCGGTTCTGTTGTCACATCCACCAGCTGACTGGTGCCACCATGCAGTCTATTGGACTGATCACAGGCACTCATACTTTGCTGTGCTTCAATTGCTGCTTTCTAACCAGGAGATCACTAACCAGGTATGGGACAGGAGGGCAGGGTGATGTCATTGTCTGGGAAAAAACAAATTGCTATTATCTTAAAAATAAAAGCAGCACAAATGTGTATTTTTATGACACAAAAAAGCACAAAAGTAGCACTAACAAATAGTATGTTTGTTTTTAAGATTTAATAACATGGGGGGCAAAGTGAGTGGGTTATTATCAAATAAAAACAAGCTGCTATATATTAAAAACCATAACGGCACAAATAAAAATATTAGCAGCATAAACATAGCACTAAAGAAACATTTGAGTTTTTATTTGTGCTAATTGTAAGGGGGGGGGGGGGGGTGAGTGGGATTTGAAAAAAACAAAAAAAAATGTATAACTTAAAAACCATAACAGCACAAATATTTTTTTAGCAGCACAAACGTAGCACTAACCAACTAGACCAGTTTTGTGTCATTTGGGCATTGTAGGGGGGCTGTGTGACCTTTGGTGACCTTTAATAAATCATTAATAACGCAAAAACGATAAAAGATAGAACGGAAATATTAGCAGCACAAAACAGCACAAGCGTAGCACTAACCAATGAGACCAGTTTTGTGTCATTTGGGCTTGTAGGGGGGCTGTGTGACCTTTGGTGACCTTTAATAAATCATTAATAACGCAAAAACAATAAAAGATAGAAAGGAAATTTAAACAGCACAAAACAGCACAAACATAGCACTAAAGAAACACACTTGAGTTTTTATTTGTGCTGATTGTAAGGTAGGCAAAGTGAGTGGGGTTTGAAAAAAATAAATAAACTGTTATAACTTTAAAACCATGACAGCACAAATAAAAATATTAGCAGCACAAACCAGCACAAACGTAGCACTAACCAATGAGACCAGTTTCGGGTCATTTGGGCGTTGTAGGGGGGCTGATTGACCTTTGGTGACCTTTAATAAATCATTAATAACGCAAAAACGATAAAAGATAGAACGGAAATATTAGCAGCACAAAACAGCACAAACGTAGCACTAACCAACCAGACCAGTTTCGTGTCATTTGGGCTTGTAGGGGGGCTGTGTGACCTTTGGTGACCTTTAATAAATCATTAATAAGGCAAAAACAATAAAAGATAGAAAGGAAATTTAAACAGCACAAAACAGCACAAACATAGCACTAAAGAAACACACTTGAGTTTTTATTTGTGCTGATTGTAAGGTGGGCAAAGTGAGTGGGGTTTGAAAAAAATAAATAAACTGTTATAACTTTAAAACCATAACAGCACAAATAAAAATATTAGCAGCACAAACCAGCACAAACGTAGCACTAACCAATGAGACCAGTTTCGTGTCATTTGGGCGTTGTAGGGGGGCTGATTGACCTTTGGTGACCTTTAATAAATCATTAATAACGCAAAAACGATAAAAGATAGAACGGAAATATTAGCAGCACAAAACAGCACAAACGTAGCACTAACCAACCAGACCAGTTTCGTGTCATTTGGGCTTGTAGGGGGGCTGTGTGACCTTTTGTGACCTTTAATAAATCATTAATAAGGCAAAAACGATAAAAGATAGAACGGAAATATTAGCAGCACAAAACAGCACAAACGTAGCACTAACCAACCAGACCAGTTTTGTGTCATTTGGGCTTGTAGGGGGGCTGTGTGACCTTTGGTGACCTTTAATAAATCATTAATAACGCAAAAACGATAAAAGATAGAACGGAAATATTAGCAGCACAAAACAGCACAAACTTAGCACTAACCAATGAGACCAGTTTTGTGTCATTTGGGCTTGTAGGGGGGCTAGATGATGTCATAGTCTGGAAAAAACAATTGCTAATATCTTCAAAATAAAAGCAGCACAAACGTAATTTTTTGCGGCACAAAACAGCACAAACGTAGCACTAAAGAAACACACTTGAGTTTTTATTTGTGCTGATTGTAGGGGGGCCAGCTTTGCTGAGCTAATATTTCTTCAGTTTCGGGTGCATGCCCATTCCACTCCACTTCTGTTCTTCTGCCTTGGATCTAGTCCCGGCCAGCCACCTGCCTGCCTATCTCCTTGCCTTCGCTGGTGGAGAGATCTTGCTCCGCACCCCACCCAGTAGTAGCCGGGGCCGTCCTGCAGGTAAGCCTATAGTAAGGACCCCAGATGATGTCTTGTTAGATGAAACGCGGCAGGACGAGCTCCGCTGATGCCATTGCGTCATTTGTACCAAAGCGCTTTTATATTTTCTCAAATGTGAGAGTTCTTTATTTTAATAAATACTCTTTTTATCAAATGGAATTACACTATGTGGCACTCTGTTCTCCTTCTTGGCCTTATTATATGATTCTATGGGAGAAGTTAGTTCCATGTCATTTTGAGATTGTTATTGCCATTGTGAACAAACTGAAGATGTTGGGATCATCCTACTTTCAAGCCATAGGTTGCCCACACGGATGCCCTTATCCATTGGTGTAACTTCACCACAAGCCTTGTTGACTCATCAGTAGAGATGTACAGTGGCTTACAGAGAAAGACAGAGAGAGAGAGTGTAATTTGTTGGAGTTAGATAGAGCGAGCAGGCAGGCAGGCAGGCTAGTCAGTTAGAGTTACTGGGGTAGATTCATGTAGAGATCCGACGGTGTATCTACTGATACATCGTCGGATCTGTGAGAATCAGGTTCCGCATAGATCTCCCTTAGAGCCGACTGGTGTAACTGAGTTACACTGTCGATTCTTAGGCTGCATTCTCCCGCCGTCTGCTAGGTGGCGCTTCCGTTCTTCTTCGCGCCGAATATGCAAATGAGCAGAAACGCCGATTCAGAATCGAATGCCCGGGCAACGTTTTTTTTTTTACGTCGTTTGTGTTCGGCTTTTTCCGTCGGATTGTTACCCCTGCTATATGCGGGGTAAGTGCGGCGGATCCTATGTTAAGTATGGCTGTCGTTCCCGCGTCGAATTTTGAATTTTTTACGTCGTTTACGTAAGTCGTCCGGGAATACGGCCATACGTTAATAGCGTTAACGACGAACACAATGACGTCCTAGCGACGTCATTTAAAGCAATGCACGCTGGGAAATTTAGCCGGCGGCGCATGCGCAGTACGATCGGCGCGGGGACGCGCGCGATTTAAATAGTAAACTCCCCCTAGCCACGGAATTTGCATTCCGCCGGGGGATTTACGATCCGCCAGGGCTACTTACGAGGCAAGTGCTTTCTGAATACAGCACTTGCCTCAAAAACTGGCGCAGCCGGATCGTAAAACAGATAGATCACGCGGATCAAAAGATCCGCTGATCTACATGAATCTACCCCACAGTGTGTAGAGGATATATATGCATCCCAGGTTTTATATATATATTTATACACTGTATTGAGTTTAGCTAGACTAGATCCGCTCTTCCTAATATACTGACAGGTGACAGTGTATACTGACAATGTAAAGGGGTCCAAAGGTGCAGGGTGCTGTGTAATGTAAATGGGTCCAGTGGTGCAGGGTGCTGTGTAATATAAAGGGGTCCAGTGGTGCAGGGTGCTGTGTAATATAAAGGGGTCCAGTGGTGCAGGGTGCTGTGTAATAAAAAGGGGCCCAGAGGTACAGGGTGCTGTGTAATAAAAAGGGGCCCAGAGGTGCAGGGTGCTGCATAATATAAAGGGGTCTAGTGGTGCAGGGTGCTGTGTAATATAAAGGGGTCCAGTGGTGCAGGGTGCTGTGTAATATAAAGGGGTCCAGTGGTGCAGGGTGTTGTGTAATATTAAGGGGTCCAGTGGTGCAGGGTGCTGTGTAATATAAAGGGGGGCAGAGGTGCAGTGTGCTGTGTAATTTAAAGGGGCCCAGTGGTGCAGGGTTCTGTGTAATATAAAGGGGTCCAGTGGTGCAGGGTGCTGTGTAATATAAAGGGGTCCAGTGGTGCAGGGTGCTGTGTAATAAAAAGGGATCCAGTAGTGCAGGGTGCTGTGTAATATAAAGGGGTCCAGTGGTGCAGGGTGCTGTGTAATATAAAGGGGTCCAGAGGTGCAGGGTGCTGTGTAATATAAAGGGGTCCAGTGGTGCAGGGTGCTGTGTAATATAAAGGGGTCCAGAGGTGCAGGGTGCTGTGTAATATAAAGAGGTTCAGTGGTGCAGGGTGTTGTGTAACATAAAGGGGTCCAGTGGTGCAGGGTGCTGTGTAATGTAAAGGGGTCCAGTGGTGCAGGGTGCTGTGTAATATAAAGTGGTCCAGTGGTGCAGGGTGCTGTGTATTATAAAGGGGCCCAGTGGTGCAGGGTGCTGTGTAATGTAAAGGGGTCCAGAGGTCTGTGTAATGTAAAGGTGTCCAGAGGTTACAGGGGGCTATGTAATGTAAAGGGATCCAGAGGTGCAGGGTGCTGTGTAATGTAAAGGGGTCCAGAGGTGCAGGGGTCTGTGTAATGTAAAGGGATCCAGAGGTGCAGGGTGCTGTGTAATGTAAAGGGGTCCAAAGGTGCAGGGTGCTGTTTAATGTAAAGGGGTCCAGAGGTGCAGGGGGCTGTGTAATTTAAAGAGGTCCAGAAGTGCAGGGCGCTGTGTAATATAAAGGGGTCCAGAGGTGCAGGGTGCTGTGTAATGTAAAGGGGTCCAGAGGTGCAGGGTGCTGTGTAATATAAAGGGGTCCAATGGTGTAGGGTGCTGTGTAATATAATGGGGTCCAGAGGTGCAGGGGGCTGTGTAATGTAAAGGGGTCCAGAGGTGCAGGGGTCTGTGTAATATAAAGGGGTCCAGAGGTGCAGGGTGCTGTGTAATATAAAGGGGTCCAGTGGTGCAGGGTGCTGTGAAATAAAAAGGGGCCCAGAGGTGCAGGGTGCTGTGTAATGTAAAGGGGTCCAGAGGTGCAGGGTGCTGCGTAATATAAAGGGGTCCAGTGGTGCAGGGTGCTGTGTAATTTAAAGAGGTCCAGAAGTATAGGGCGCTGTGTAATATAAAGGGGTCAAGAGGTGCAGGGTGCTGTGTAATGTAAAGGGGTCCAGAGGTGCAGGGTGCTGTGTAATATAAAGGGGTCCAATGGTGCAGGGTGCTGTGAAATAAAAAGCGGCCCAGAGGTGCAGGGTGCTGTGTAATAAAAAGGGGCCCAGAGGTGCAGGGTGCTGCGTAATATAAAGGGGTCCAGTGGTGCAGGGTGCTGTGTAATTTAAAGAGGTCCAGAAGTATAGGGCGCTGTGTAATATAAAGGGGTCAAGAGGTGCAGGGTGCTGTGTAATGTAAAGGGGTCCAGAGGTGCAGGGTGCTGTGTAATATAAAGGGGTCCAATGGTGTAGGGTGCTGTGTAATATAGAGGGGTCCAGAGGTGCAGGGGGCTGTGTAATATAAAGGGGTCCAATGGTGTAGGGGTCTGTGTAATATAAAGGGGGCCAGAGGTGCAGGGGTCTGTGTAATATAAAGGGGTCCAGAGGTGCAGGGGGCTGTGTAATGTAAAGGGGCAATGCAGAGAGAGGAGTCTGAAGAAGAGGAGTCAGAGGAGGAAGGTGGCTTTGAGGAGGTGGAAGACCAACCACAGCAGGCGTCCCAGGGGGCTTGTTGTCACCCTTCAGGGACCCTTGGTGTTGTACGTGGCTGGGTGGAGGAAGAGACATTCAATGACTTCAGTGAGGACAAGGAACGGGACATGGCTAGCTTGGTATCCAACCTTGTGCAAATGGACTGTTTGCGGTGCATTATACGGGGAGTTTGGTCTGTCACTGTGAAGCGGGCCTAACTCTTAAGGCCCCATACACACGATCGGATATATCCGATGAAAACGGTCCGCGGACCATTTCCATCGGATATGTCCGATCGGGAGTTTGATCCGATGGCGTGTACACACCATCGGATCAAATTCCCCGCCGCCGGACGGCGCGGTGACGTAGTGGTGACGCGGCGGTGACGTTGACGCCGCCGCGTCACCGCCACGTCACCGCACCAGGAAGTAAAACACTTCCGCGCATGCGCCGAATCCATTCGGCAGCGGCGCGGCGGTGGTGGGAGCCGACATGTCTGCTGGTAAGTGTACTAACCAGCAGACATGTCGGGCGGACAGATTCCCACCGGATAGATTTCAAAGCTTGCTTTGAAATCTGTCGGGTGGAGAAATCTGTCCGCTAGCCCATACACACGAGCGGAGATGTCTGCTGAAACGGTCCATCGGACCGTTTTCAGCGGACATATCCCCTCGTGTGTACGCGGCCTTACACTACCTGACAGATACAACATCATACCTGATGTTTTAAAGCACGTTATTCCAAACAATTTAGGAATGTTATGTGATTTATGCCCTTTATGGATTAAAACCTGACTCTGCGTCAACTATGTAATTTTCCATGGGAGTTTTGCCATGGATCCCCCTCCGGCATGCCACAGTCCAGGTGTTAGTCCCCTTGAATCAACTTTTCCATCACTATTGTGACCAAAAAGAGTCCCTGTGGGTTTTAAAATTTGCGGAAGTTCGCGTTCGCTGTTGGCAAACAGTACATTTTATGTTCGGGACATCACTACTCAGTCCAAGCCTTCCCGGTAATCCTTGATACAGTCGGTGGTGGATATTTTGCTTATTGTCTCCTTACATCTGTCTCCACTTTTGCTGCCATGAAGGTGTCACGAGGAGGATTTTTTTAATCACTAAACAGTTTTTTCACCTGTGGACTTTACATTCATTCTTTATTTATTTCTTAAAGTGGAGGTCCACCCAAAAAAAAAATAGGCAAAAAGGCAAAAAAAATATTAACATTATACTTACCAGAAATGGCTGTTACTAGGCAGATTGTCCTAATCTGCCTCTTCCTCATCTGCGGTGAGGTAAAGCCGCAAGGCTCCACTGCCTGTTTCCCTTAGAGAGGATGGTGGCGCCAGGACCCGGTTTGTGGGATGCATCGGCCTCGGGCACCTGACATCGTGGGCAACCTGGACAGGTAAGCAGGGGCGGACTGACCATAGGGCAGTTCGGGCACGGACCGAGGGCCCGTGACCAGTAGGGGGCCCCATGACAGCGTCCCCTTCGATCTGCACGTCAATCACAACTAGCTGACAGGTAGATCGGGTCCCGTATCACTGCTTCTCGCTAAGGCTGCAGTGTTAACAGACCTCTTGTAATGCGCTCCTCTGGCCGGCCCCTCCTCCCCTTCCGTCCACCCCAGGTGCTTCTATTTGCCATCACCTCGGACGGACTAGAAGAGAGGGGGGGCCGGCCGGAGGAGCGCATCACGAGAGGTATGTTTACAGCCACTTCCCGCGCTACTCTGCATCTAGGAAGGAAGGCTGTCTGTCCTGTGTCCCTATACAGTATCCCTGCCTAGCATCCTGAACACTGCTCCATGCCCAGTATGCCCTAGAGCAAGGGTGGGCAAACTTTTTGACTCGAGGGCCGCAATGGGTTCATATATTGGACCCGGGGGCCGGACCAAGAGTAGATGGACGGTGTGTATGTGTGAATTAATATAAGTGAAATTTAAATTTGTAACATTAAATGTTTAGATTAATTTAAGGTAGAAAAGCATAAAAAATTTTATTTTGCAAAACTGCATTTGATGGCACAGTGGTAACAATTGATGGCACAGTGGCTGCATTTGATGGCACAGTGATGACAATTGATGGCACAGTGGCTGCGTTTGATGGCATGGCACAGTGGCTCCATTTGGCATGGCACAGTGGTGACAATTAATGGCACAGTGGCTGCGTTTGATGGCATAGCACAGTGGCTGCATTTGGCATGGCACAGTGGTGACAATTGATGGCACAGTGATTGCTTTTGATGGCATGGCACAGTGGTGACAATTGATGGCACAGTGATTGCTTTTGATGGCATGGCACAGTGGCTGCATTTGGCATGGCACAGTGGTGAGAATTGATGGCACAATGATTGCTTTTGATGGCATGGCACAGTGGTGAGAATTGATGGCACAGTGGCTGTTTGATGGCATGGCACAGTGGCTGCATTTGGCATGGCACAGTGGTGACAATTGATGGCACAGTGATTGTTTTTGATGGCATGGCACAGTGGTGACAATTGATGGCACAGCGATTGCTTTTGATGGCATGGCACAGTGGTGACAATTGATGGCACAGTGATTGCTTTTGATGGCATGGCACAGTGGTTACAATTGATGGTACAGTGATTGCTTTTGATGGCATGGCACAGTGGCTGCATTTGGCATGGCACAGTGGTGACAATTTATGGCACAGTGATTGTTTTTGATGGCATGGCACAGTGGTGACAATTGATGGCACAGTGATTGCTTTTCATGGCATGGCACAGTGGCTGAATTTGACATGGCACAGTGGTGACAATTGATGGCACAGTGATTGCTTTTCATGGCATGGCACAGTGGTGACAATTGATGGCACAGTGGCTGTGTTTGATGGCATGGCACAGTGGTGACAATTAATGGCACAGTGATTGCTTTTCATGGCAAGGCACAGTGGTGACAATTGATGAACACGGTGGCTTCTCTTACCATATCTATTGTCTGTGGTGTCTGTTGCTTGTAATGCTTTGTGCCCACTTGGTTTGCAATATTTTGGTGCATTTTCTGCTAAAATTACATAAACCAGCTGATGTCAGAAACTAAAAAAAAGAGAAGATAAATTGGGCACAAAGCATGACAAGCGACAGACACCACAGAAAATAGATAGAAGTATAGAATAATATCAGTCTGTATCGCATAGCAACGATCACTCACCATCAGTACAGATGAAAGTCCCGATGTGATGGATGACTGAGCCGCCGTACACACGGCCGAGGTTCTCGCTGAAAACCAGCGAGAACCTCGCTGGAATGCACATTCCAGCGAGGACCTCGGCCGTGTGTACGGTCTCAGCGAGCTTCCCGTCGGGAAGCCAGTCGAGCCGAAATAGAGAGCACGCTCTCTATTTCCTCGACGGCCCGCCTGGAAGAATGGCTGGTTGCCATTCCCGACGGGCGGGTCGCCGAATTCGACGGCCGGGAGAGAACCTCGACGGGCGGAACGATGTGTTCTGCCCGTCGAGGTTCTCTGCCGTGTGTACGGCGCCTGACATTTCTGGGCCAGCCGCCAGTCACTGTTCACAGGCTCACGGTGCATGGATCGCTCCTCACAGGCGCGCGGAAAGGAGTTGACGTCATCTGACGTGACGTCAACTCCCTGCCTGCGCCAGCACGTACGGCTCAAGCCGTACTCTGCCCACGGCCACGCCCCGTAGCTGCTAGCGAATTACATCGCGCAACGTCTCCTCTCTCCAGCTAGCTGCTAACCACTGACCATTCAGGACGAGACGTTGCAATGTAATTCGCCCAGCGGCCAGCCACTACAATGCCATACCCAGTGCCCGCCCGGGGGCCAGATTAAAAGGTCCGCCGGGCCGTATACGGCCCGCGGGCCGTAGTTTGCCCACCACTGCCCTAGAGTCTGCCCATACCCTGCACTCTCTCTGCCATACCCTGCACTCTCTCTGCCCATACCCTGCACTCTCTCTGCCCATACCCTGCACTCTCTCTGCTCCATATAACATGCACTCTCTCTGCTCCATACCCTGCACTCTCTCTACCATACCCTGCACTCTCTCTGCCCATACCCTGCACTCTCTCTGTCCATACCCTGCACTCTCTCTGCTCCATACTCTGCACTCTCTCTGTCCATACCCTGCACTCTCTCTGCTCCATACCCTGCACTCTCTCTGCCCATACCCTGCATTCTCGCTGCCCATACCCTGCACCCTCTCTGCTCCATACCCTGCACTCTTTCTGCCTCATACCCTGCACTCTTTCTGCCCCATACCATGCACTCTCTCTGCCCATACCCTGCACTCTCTCTGCTCCATACCCTGCACTCTCTCTGCCCCATACCCTGCACTCTCTCTGCCCCATACCATGCACTCTCTCTGCCCCATACCATGCACTCTCTCTGTCCATACCCTGCACTCTCTCTGTCCATACCCTGCACTCTCTCTGCCCATACCCTGATCTCTCTCTGCCCACACCTGCACTTTCTCTGCCCATACTCTGCACTCTCTCTGCTCCATACCCTGCACTCTCTCTGCCTCATACCCTGCACTCTTTCTGCCCCATACCATGCACTCTCTCTGCCCATACCCTGCACTCTCTCTGCTCCATACCCTGCACTCTCTCTGCCCCATACCCTGCACTCTCTCTGCCCCATACCATGCACTCTCTCTGTCCATACCCTGCACTCTCTCTGTCCATACCCTGCACTCTCTCTGCCCATACCCTGCACTCTATCTGCCCACACCTGCACTTTCTCTGCCCATACTCTGCACTCTCTCTGCTCCATACCCTGCACTCTCTCTGCCCATACCTTGCACTCTCTCTGCCCATACCCTGCACTCTCTCTGCTCCATACCCTGCACTCTCTCTGCCCCATACCCTGCACTCTCTCTGCCCCATACCCTGCACTCTCTCTGCCCCATACCATGCACTCTCTCTGCCCATACCCTGCACTCTCTCTGCCCATACCCTGCACTCTCTCTGTCCATACCCTGCACTCTCTCTGTCCATACCCTGCACTCTCTCTGCCCTATACCCTGCACTCTCTCTGCCCCATACCCTGCACTCTCTATGCCCATACCCTGCACTCTCTCTGCCCATACTCTGCACTCTCTCTGCTCCATACTCTGCACTCTCTCTGTCCATACCCTGCACTCTCTCTGTCCATACCCTGCACTCTCTCTGCCCTATACCCTGCACTCTCTCTGCCCCATACCCTGCACTCTCTATGCCCATACCCTGCACTCTCTCTGCCCATACTCTGCACTCTCTCTGCTCCATACTCTGCACTCTCTCTGCTCCATATTCTGCACTCTCTCTGCCCCATACCGTGCACTCTCGCTGTCCATACCCTGCACTCTCTCTGCCCCATACCCTGCACTTTCTCTGCCCCATACCCTGCACTCTCTCTGCCCCATACCCTGCACTCTCTCTGCCCATACCCTGCACTCTCTCTGCCCATACCCTGCACTCTCTCTGCTCCATACCCTGCACTCTCTCTGCCCCATACCATGCACTCTCTCTGCCCCATACCATGCACTCTCTCTGCCCTTACCCTGCACTCTCTCTGCCCATACCCTGCACTCTCTCTGCCCCATACCATGCACTCTCTCTGCCCATACCCTGCACTCTCTCAGCCCATACCCTGCACTCTTGTTGCCTATACCCTGCACTCTCTCTGCCCCATACCCTGCACTCTCTCTGCCCATACTCTGCACTCTCTCTGCTCCATACTCTGCACTCTCTCTGCCACATACCCTGCACTCTCTCTGCCCCATACCCTGCACTTTCTCTGCCCCATACCCTGCACTCTCTCTGCCCATACTCTGCACTCTCTCTGCTCCATACCCTGCACTCTCTCTCCCCCATACCCTGCTCTCGGTCTGTCCCATGCCCTGATATCTGTCAATACCTTGCTCTCTGCCACATGCCCTGCTCTGTGCCCCCATGCCCTGCTCTGTGCCCCCTTGCCCTGCTCTGTGCCCCATGCCCTGCTCTGTGCCCCATGCCCTGATGCATACCCCCATGCCCTTCTATGTGCCCTTATGATCTTCCCTGTGATGTCCCCCGTGATATGCCCTACTGTGTCCCCTGTGATATGCCCTGTGTGCCCCATGATGTGCTTTACGGTGTGCCCCATGATGTGTCCTACTGTGTGCCCAATGCCCTACTACATGTCCCACTGTGTGCCCAATTCCCTCCTTTTGGCCCTGTGATGTGTCCTGAGCCCCCATACCCTTATGTCTGCCCCATGCCCTGCTCTTTGCCCACATGCCCTGCTGTCTACCCTATGCCCTGCTCTGTGCCCCCATGTCCTGATGTCTGCCCCACACCCTGCTCTGTGTCTCATGCCCAGCTATCTGCCCCTAGGCCCTGCTCCATGCCCCTAGGCCCTGCTGTGTGCCCCCATGATGTGTGTGGGTGTAGCTTGAGTGTGGGCAGTTATACAGCGGGCCCCATGATCTCCTGTTGCCCGAGGGCCCCATGAGTTGTCAGTCCGCCCCTGCAGGTAAGTTTGCTTATTAAAAGTCAGCAGCTGCAGTGTTTGTAGCTGCTGACTTTAAAAAAAAACGTCGTTTTGGAAAATGAAGTTTGAAAAACTTTGTTTTGTTTCATCACTTGAAACGTCATTTTTTTTCATCACAAAAAATGATCGTGTGTACGCGGCATAAGGCCCCATTCACATCTGAGCATAGCGTTTTCAGGCAGAAATTTGACAACGAAATTTGACAACGAATTTGCAGCGATTTTTGCTGTTTTTTTTAACCGCGTTTTTGTACAGGTCAAAATGTCACCCATAGGCGTGCGCACAGGGTGTGCCAGGTGTGCCCAGGCACACCCTAATCACCCTGCGCAGAACAGATTCCCCCTACTGCCCTGACTCCCATCTTTCCTCCCGCAGTGCTGCCAGCTTCCCTACTCTCCTATTGGCTGTTGCTTCTGGGATGTGGAGAAAATATGTAATTTACCGGCCCCTTTTTCTCGCTGAATGAACATTGTGAGTGATCATTAGTGTGTGTTTGGGCTTTGGGGTGCACACCCTAATGCATTAGGCTAAGCACATCTATGAGGTCACCCATGTAAAAAGCAGAAAAACACCCAAATTTGTCAAAGAAAAAAAAATCCCAGAACTTGTTTGAGCTTCAGGCGTTTTAAAGCTTCTGGCTTCAGGCATTTTGGAGTGGAGATGTGAACCATCTCCTAAGAGAATAATAGATTTTTTTCCCCCCCAGCATTTTGTAGCTTCAGGCTTCAAGCTACAAAACGCTCAGGTGTGAATGGGGTCTTACTGTGAAGCCTTTTGCCGATGTGAAAGTTACATTTCTTCCTCCAGACGTTCTTCTTCTTCTGAACTGGCATGTGACCACACAGCTCTGGCTGAGGCGATTTTCAGGAAAATCACCTCCCTATTCATTTTGGCGTGACTTTTCACACTGGGGTGGTGTGATTGCGGGACGTTTCCGAAAAATCCGGCAGGCAGCATCTTTGGGGCGGTTTCCAAAAACGCCCTGCCCATTGAAATGAATGGGCAGCGCTGCCAAAGTGCCTGCAAAAGCACCTCGCCAGTGACGGTAAAAAAGCACATCTAAAACAACGGCAAAACACATTCTACTATTACTCCTGAGTATGGCGATATCACATGTGTAAGACTTTTACACAGCGTGGCCACATACAGAGGCCCAAGGGATGTGAGGAGGGGCTTGAGGCTCTGCGGGGCAGTGGACTATTGTACTATTGTAGGACATCTAGCGGTGCTCTTAGGTTCCAGTCCATGCTTTAGTTTTTGTTTACTGTTTATAAATGTTATGCCAGGGGCCCCCTGGATGCCAGGACCCTGAGGACCAGATTCTCATATATTTTCGCTGGCGTAGCGTAAGTCATTTACACTACGCCGCCACAACGTAACAGAGCAAGGGCCGTATTCTCTAAGCACTTGCTCCGTAGTTTGCGGAGGCGTAGTGTAAATGGCCCAGCGTATTCAAAGGGGGCGGCTTGTATTTAAATTAAGCGCGCCCCCGCGTCGATCGAACTGCGCATGCGCCGGCCCGGGAAAAAGCCCAGTCCGCATGCTCCAGCTCACGTCGGAAAGCGTCATTGAAACCGACGTGAAAACGACGTGATCGTCACTTACACAATGCCCTATTCGCGAACGAGTTAGTAAAACGAAGTAAGCGACGGAAAAAGCCGACGCTGACCCGACGCCTTACTTAACATGGCACCTGACAGCATCCGACGGTACTACGTAAGGTTACCCCTCATATTAGCAGGGGTAACCTTACGCGGACGAAAACGACGTACGCGACGACGGGGCGGCGTAAAAGCGCTCGGGAATCTGCGTAGTAGCCTCATTTGCATAGGCAAATGAGAAAACAACATAAAGGCCACCTAGTGGCCGGAGTTGTCATTACAACTACGATCCACAAGTGTAATTGTATTACACTTGTCGGATCTTCAGGCGTATCTATGCCAAAGTGATTCTAGGAATCACTCGCATAGATACCCGGCAAAAAAAACGGCGATACGACAGGGTATCTGAGATACTCCGTCGTATCGCCTCTGAGAATCTGGCCCTGTGTGTTTAAATCCCATGTGCTGTATTGAGACTGTACAATGTCAAGTTGAGCTTTTAATTTATTTATTTTTATATATTTTTGTATGACAAAACTTTAATAAAAACGATTGAAACATAAGTGCTCGGTGCTTAAGTGGTTAAGTACCTTCTACACAAAAGACAACCATATAAAAATAGATCATCAAGGTCTGAGAGTGCTTGAAAGTTACTCATTTAAGTCCTTTAATGCATTTACAAAAGTGAAAATGTAAATCGTTATTTAATTTAGTCTGTAATAATGAACTGTTTGATTGTTGGGCTTCTAGAAAAGACAGGCACAAATCCCTGAGCAGCTTTTCTAAACACAAGGCTCTCCTGCTGATATTATTGTCAATTAGCAGGATATCCTCTTTCAGTGACAAACTCACTGCTAAAAGCACTTTGTTCCAGATGATTAATTGTATAATCCATCTGAACAAATGAGTGGCATTTATAGATAAGCACAGCCAATAAATGAAAACAAAGCAATGGCAAACCAAGAATGATTGGAAAAACAATGTTACTGATCATAAAACAGATTGTTGTGGCTTTAGAATGGAATGCTGTCGTGAGTATATAAGATATTTTAACTCTAAAGCCCTGTACACACGGCTCAGAATCTCATCAGGAAGAAAACTTTGTTTTTCCTGACGAGATTCTTGGTAAGAATCTCTTGCTGGCCGTGTGTACAGACACTCCATTAAAAAGGACCTCCGTTCTTTTGAATGGCACGAACGCGGTGACGTCATGGACTACGATGCCGTCGCCCCCATCTTGCTACACCCTACCTATGCCTAGGAAGCTACCGCGCAAGCGTCAAAGTAATTTCGAGCATGCGCGGGTTTCCACGGCAACAGGTAAGTATACACACTCTCGGGTTTCTCAGCAGGAAAACACTGCCGAGAATCACAACGAGAAAATAGAGAGCAGGTTCTCCATTTTTCTCGTTGAGATTTTGGGCTGTTTTCTTGACGGGAAACCTAAAAGCCTCGTACACACACACGCGCGCGGTTTACTCGACAAGAAAGCTTTGCCAGCAGTTTTCTTGCAGGTTCTTGCTGAGAAAACTGTGCGTGTGTACGAGGCTTTATGGTGGGATTAAAGAGGAAGTAAACCCATCGATTTAACAGTTTCAAAAAGCAGTTAAATTTCCGGCATGCCGGGATTGCCAACTGTCACATTCGTTGTGCTCTCAACCAAACTGTCAAACCATCCAATGGCTGGTGTCATAACTGATCACATGTGCAGCACCATGGTAGTTGAAGATTAAACAGAGGCCAAGATGGCAGCTTCCTTGGCTGAAAATGATAGAAGGGTTTACTTCCACTTTAAGGCTGGGTTCACAATGGTGCGATCACAAACATTGCATTTGATTCTCACCGCATTGCATGTGATGTCTGTGCGATGCAAATTCAGCCATACAAACCTTTTTTGGTCCTCACTGGAATAGATTCCTGTACCATTTCACAGTACCCATGTTGGGGTGTCATTAAATTTACATAGACACCCACAGCAGTTCGCAGATTGCATGGTTTCCTGTATCGCATCAGTGTGAACCAGTGTTGCCAACTGTCCGTATTTTTATGGACAGTTCGTAAAAACGGGCAGTTTTTCCCCCCGTTCGTAAATGTCAGTGGTTGCAGGAATGTGCCAGTAAAAATTGCCTAGATCGGTTCGGCTTGGAACTGGGCATGGAGATTGGAGGCAGGGGGTGATGGTGGCTGCCGTGGCGCCGCAGAGGAGGATTGAGGCAGGGGGAGATTGGAGGCAGGGGGTCTTAGTGGCAGGGGGTGATTGGAGGCAGGGGGTGTTGGTAGCACCACAGAGAGGGATGGTGGCACCACAGAGAGTGAGGCATGGAGACAGGGGTTGTTGGTGGCACCACAGAGGGGGATGGAGCTAGAGGACGATGGAGGCAGGGGGTGATTCGAGGCAGGGGGCCTGGGGAGATTGGAGGCAGAGGGAGATTGGAGGCAGGGGGAGATTGTGGCACCGCAGAGGGGGTGAAGACAGGGGGTGTTGGAGGCAGGGGGTGATGTGACTAAATAATTTGCCCTTATTATATCGAAAATACACCAGTAAATTTCAGGTGTCGTGCCAGTAAATTTCAATCTGGTGTGAACGAAGTCTAAATCGGAAGAGATCAACACACGGTTGTATTTGTATGTAAGTTTGTATGTACAATCTTATGTTATATGGACAGGAATTATTTCACCGTTTATGATACAAGAGAAAGATGAACTAAAGATTTTGGCTTAAATTTATGAAGAAATTTGTTTTCACTGGATAGGTTTTATAGCAGAAAATAAAAAATGTAGATTTTTTCGTTTATATTGCAACAAATAAAAACTCCAGTGTTGATCAAATAACACCTAACGAAAGCTCTATTTGTGTGAAACACATGATAGAAATGTTGTTTGGGTGCAGCGTTGCATGATTGTGCAATCACCAGTCAAGTTAGCGCAGTACTAAACAGCAAAAATATCCTTGTTATGAAGGGAGTAAAACCTTCTGGAACTCAAGTGGCAGCACCATTGCATTCAGGCAGCTGCTGGTACCACGGCTGTTGAATACCTTAGCTGGCGGTGAGGAGTCTTCTATTTAGCGATGGGCATGAAAAAGAGAAAACTGAGCTACGTATTGCCAGCTTAACCACTGCCAACCAGCCGCCGTGATACTACTACAGGTTGGATCGTTCCTGCAAATCGCTGTAGATGTACATTGGCTCCTTTAAGAGCCATAGCAAGCCCGGTGTGGACCTGATGCAGCCGCGATATCTGCCGGCTACCCGCGATCATGGGAAAGAGAGCCAGAACAGGGATCTGTCCATGTAAACAGACAGATCCCCGTTCTGACAGGGGAGGAGAGAGAGATCGGCTGTTTCTAGTAATTAGAAACAACAATCTCTCTCCTCCTCCAGTCAGTCCCATCCCCCCACAGTTAGAAACACCTCCCAGGGAACACATTTAACCCCTTGAGCGCCCCCTAGTGTCAACCCCTTCCCTCACAGTGTAATTTATACAGTAATCAGTGCATTTTTATAGCACTGATCGCTGTATAAGTGCCAATGGTTCGAAAATGGTCCGCCGCAGTCCCGATAAAAATTTCTAAAAAAATAAAATGAATCTATCCCCTATTTTGTAGACGCTATGGCCCAGATTCAGATACAATTAGATTCGCGTAGAGTATCAGAAATACACTATGCCGCCGTATTTTACCTGGCGTAGTGTATTTCTCCCGGCGCAAGCCATCTACGCGAGTAGGGGGCGTGAAGCATTTAAAATAGGCACGTTCCCGCGGCGATCGAATTGCGCATACTCCGTTCAGAAATGTCCTGCCGTGCATTGCGCGAAATCACGTCGTTACGTCATTTTTTCTTGAGTAGCGTCGTTTACGGACATTCCTATTCCCGAACGAGTTACGTAAAAAAAAAAATAATTCATTTTAAATTCGACGCGGGAACGACGGCCATACTTAACATGGGCTACGCACCGTTAGACCAGCAAAAAGCTGGTCTAACAGTACGTAAAAAAAAAAATAGACGTAAGCGATTGCGAAGACCGCTCGTATCTTCATGGATCGCCGTAAAAACACATTTGCATATCCCGACGCATGAAAACGACGCGGACTCCTCCCAGCGGCCGCAAAAATATCGCAGCGTAGATCCGAAGGCTTACGAAGACGTAAGCCTCTCGGATCGAAGCCCGAAGCCGCCGTATCATGGTTTGAGGATTCAAACTAGTGATACGGCGCGGGAAATTTGAAATTACTCCTGTCTAACACCAGTTAGACAGGCGTAATTGCTCTGTGAATCTGGGCCTATAACTTTTGCTCAAACCAATCAATATATGCTTAGTGATATTTTTTTTCTACCAAAAATATGTAAAAGAATAAATATTGGCCTAAACTGATGAAGACAGTTTCGATTTTTTGGATATTTATTATAGCATAAAGCAGAAAAAATAAAGACTGCATAGGTGATCAAATACCACCAACGAAAGCTCTATTTGTGGGGGGGGGGAGGACAATTTTGTTTGGGTACAGCATGGCACGACCACGCAATTGTCCGTTAGTGACCCAGTGCTGTATCAGAAAAAATGGCCCGGTCATTAAGTAAGAAAATCGTAATTGGTTAAACAAACTCCTGATTAGTTCACAGCTCCTAACCTCCGAAGGGGAGTTTAAAGCGAGATAACATACAAATGGCCTGTGCTTATAATAGCCTATTTAAAAATAAATTAATTTATTACCATATGATTAAACTAAAGTTTTATTTTATATTTGCCTGCAGTTCACTTTAAATAAATGTAACAAATTAACATTTCAAACAATAGTCTTGCTTAACTAAAGTGGACGATCGGTAGGAAACAAAACTGCTCGTTCATTAGTGGCCCAGCAGGCTGCAGCAGCCTTTGAAATGAAATCTCTGCAGGTAATAGCAGGCTCTTGTATCACGGAGAACGGGAAATCTAGAAAACGCTTGGCTCTGTATATCAGCAGCATGATGTCCACGGGCAGCCTAATCTATTGTGCCACATGAATGGAAAGTTGGCTCTTGGGCTTTATAGTACACTTCTTTAGCTACAATGCGGGGTCGAGAAAAAAGTTTGCCTTTATGGTAATTCTGAATGTCTTTTAGTTCAAACTCTAGTATAATATATAATATAATTAAGATGTGCATGTTGATGTTTTGCAACTCCCATAAAGATTTCTCTCTTACCATAATAGTTATACCGCATTAATATGTGCAGTTCTATAGCAATCATTATATATGGCATTATTACTGGAAAAACTTTTAATTGTACAGTATCTTCAAAGGGATCAAATTTACTATGACATCTATGTTTTTGTCAGAAGAGTAATTCTGTAGAATATGAAGCAAATAAATGGGCTGTGCTATCTCTTTAATCACTTAAAGGGGTGGTTCCCCTAAAAATAAACTTTTAACATTGCATTTCTCCTCTTAACCACTTAAGGACCGCCTACTGCACATTTATGTCGGCAGAATGGCACGGCTGGGCACATCAACGTATATATACGTTGATTTTAGTAGCCAGCCGTGGGTCGCGGGTGTGCGCCCGCGACCCGGTCCGAAGCTCCAGGACCGGGACCGCGGGATTCGCGGACCCGATCACCGCTGCAGTGCGGCGATCCGTCCCTGGAGCGGAAGAACGGGGAGAGCCGTGTGTACACACGGCTTCCCCGTGCTTCTCTGTGGCCGTAGCATCGATCGCGTCATCCCTGTAATAGGGGGACGCGATCGATGACGTCACACCTACAGCCACACCCCCCTACAGTTGTAAACACAACACATAGGCACACATCCCCTACAGCGCCACCTGTGGTTAACTCCCACACTGCAACTGTCATTTCCACAGTAAACAATGCAAATTTAAATGCATTTTTTGCTGTGAAAATGATATATTGTGTTAAAAATAAAGTCCCACCATCCATTCTCCTTCTTTGCTCTTAAAGGGGTTGTAAAGGAAAATGTTTTCTCACCTTAATGCATCCTATGCATTAAGGTGAAAAAAGGGATTTTTAAATACAGCTTACCTGTTAAATCCTTTTCTTGGAGTACATCACGGGACACAGAGCGGCATATTCATTACTATATGGGTTATATGGAGTACCTTCAGGTGTGGACACTGGCAATCTCAAACAGGAAGTACCCTCCCTATATAACCCCCTCCCCTAGAGGGAGTCCCTCAGTTTTGTAGCAAGCAGTATGCCTCCCAAAATGTTTCCCCAAAAGAGGGGTGGGAGCTCTGTGTCCCGTGATGTACTCCAAGAAAAGGATTTTACAGGTAAGCTGTATTTAAAAATCCCTTTTTCTTTCTCGTACATCACGGGACACAGAGCGGCATATTCATTACTATATGGGATGTCCGAAAGCAATGCTTTAATGAGGGGAGGGAGACATCTTCCAAAGAAGGATTCAATTTAGAGGTATACTCAAATAATAATAATAATTCCAACTTAGTCAAGAAAAAACTTTTTTTTTTTTCTTTTTTACAACCAAGGGTGCTTCTGATCCCGAAGATCTTAAACTGCAGCCTGTAGTACTGCCTGTCCAAAGGCAGAATCCGCATTCCTTCTCACGTCTAGTTGATAAAACGTTGTAAACGTGTGGACTGATGACCACGTCGCCGCCTTGCATATCTGAGCCATAGAGATCTGATGGTGTGCTGCCCAGGAGGCGCCCATGGCCCTGGTAGAATGGGCCTTTACCGACAAAGGAGGAGGCAACCTCTTCAAACCGTAGGCTTGAATGATTAATTGTCTAATCGATCTCGAGATGGTGGATTTTGCAGCTGCCTGCCCCTTCTTGGGGCCATCTGGTAGAACGAATAACACATCTGTTTTCCGGATCTTTTCTGTAGCTTTAAGATAGGCCTTCATGGCCCGGACAATATCCAAGGTATGCAGCAACCCCTCCTTTCTAGATGTGGGTTTTGGAAAGAAGGATGGAAGTACCAAATCCTGGTTCAAGTGAAAATTGGATATAACCTTTGGTAGAAAGGAAGGATGGGGCCGGAGAACTGCCCTGTCCTTATGCAGAACGAGATATGGTTCCTTACACGATAAGGCTGCTAATTCTGACACTCTCCTGGCCGAAACTATGGCGACCAAGAAAACCAACTTTCTTGTCAGTAAGACTAAAGGAATCTCAGCCAACGGCTCAAAGGGTTGTTTCTGTAGAGTGGACAGGACAAGATTTAAGTCCCATGGACAAATTGGTGACTTGACAGGAGGATTAATACGCAAGACCCCCTGTATGAAGGTCTTTACCAGCGAGTGGGTGGCCAGCGGCCTCTGAAACCACACTGACAGAGCTGAAATCTGTCCCTTGATTGTGCTTAATGCCAGGCCTTTATCCACTCCTAGCTGGAGAAAACTTAACACCCTATCAATAGTATATTTGCGGGAATTCCATCTTTTGGATTCACACCAGCCTACGTAGTTCCTCCACACCCTGTAATAAATCACCCTGGAGGCCGGCTTTCTAGCCCTAATCAGGGTAGGAATTACCTGCCTAGACAGACCTCTACCTCTGAGAATCAGGGATTCAGCCTCCAGGCCGTCAAATTTAGACGTTGTAAAGTAGGGTGGAGGATCGGGCCTTGTGAGAGTAGGTCTGGTCGTAGAGGAAGAGTCCAAGGGTCTCCCACTGCCATCTTCAGGACTAGTGAGTACCAAGTCCTCCGGGGCCAAGCCGGAGCTACTAGAATGACTGGCTTGTGCTCCACTCTGATCCTGCGCAACAGGCGAGGAAGTAACTGTAGCGGAGGGAATGCATATAGAAGTTTGAATTGATGCCAAGGGCAAACCAACGCATCGGTTCCGCAGGCCATAGGATCCCTCGCTCGAGACACAAACCTGTCTAGTTTCTTGTTGAACCTGGATGCCATTATATCTACGTCTGGCATTCCCCACCTCTGGCAGATTGTCTGAAAGACCTGGGGATGCAGAGACCACTCCCCTGGCAACAGACTCTGGCGACTTAAGAAGTCTGCCTGCAGGTTGTCCACTCCGGGAATGAATATCGCCGAAATGCAGGGTACATGAACCTCTGCCCACTGAAAAATCAAGCTCACCTCCCTCTGAGCGGCCTGACTCCTGGTTCCCCCTTGGTGGTTTATGTATGCCACCGCTGTGGCATTGTCTGACTGGATTCTCACCGGGAACCCCTGTAATCTGGAGGTCCATGCCAGAAGGGCTAGGCGAGCAGCTCTGATCTCCAAGATATTGATGGGGAGCTGCCTCTCTGTTTTCACCCAAGTTCCCTGGCGAGAGAACCCCTCGAAGACCGCCCCCCAGCCTGCCAGGCTGGCGTCTGTGGTAACTACCTTCCAGACAACAGGGCTGAAGGATTTTCCCTTTAGAAGATTCTGAGGGTTCAACCACCAGGCCAGGCTTTGTCGGACCCTTGATGATAGCGTCAAGGGGGACTCTAAGGCATGTGCTCTCTTGCCCCAGGCTGCTAGAATGGCTGCCTGTAGGACGCGAGTGTGGATCTGAGCGTATGGTACTGCCTCGAACGTGGCCACTAGCTTGCCTAGTAATCGCATACACAGGCGAATAGTTGGTTTTTTCTTGCTTAGAACCAACTGAACCAACCCCTTGATAGCCTCGATCTTTACAAGGGGCAGGAACACCCTTTGCTGTTCTGTGTCTAACCTCATGCCGAGGTATTCCAACTGCTTTGTAGGCTGGAACGCTGACTTTCCCCGGTTTAGGACCCAGCCGAATCCTTCGAGGTACCGAACCGTGAGGTTTACTGCCTGTTGCAGACCCGGCCGTGAGTGATCTATGATTAAAAGGTCGTCCAAGTATGCTAGGACTGTGACCCCTTGGATCCTTAAATTGGCCAGAACTGGGGCTAGGATCTTCGTGAATACCCGGGGGGCCGTGGCCAGCCCGAAGGGGAGCGCCCTGAATTGGAAGTGTCGCTGCCCCACCGCGAAGCGTAAAAATCTTTGATGCGACTGAAAGATTGGTACATGAAGGTAAGCATCCTTTATGTCTATGGAGGCCAGAAAATCGTCCCTCTGAAGCGCGGCGGCTGCTGACCGGATGGATTCCATCCTGAAGGAACGAACCCTTAGGTAACCGTTTAACCTTTTTAGGTCCAAGATTGGCCTGACATCGCCGTTGGGCTTTGGTATGACAAAGAGATTGGAATAGAAACCTAGCCCTTGCTCTTGGGCTGGCACCTCTATTATTACGTCCTGGCAAAGCAGGTGATCCAAAGCTGCCAGCATTGAGGCCTTCCTTGCTGGATCCTTTGGTAGCCTTGACTCTTGAAAATGAGGCGGAGGACACTTTAGAAACTCCAGTCTGTAGCCTGTGGTTACAGACGCCCGGACCCATTTGTCGGGGATCTTGGCTTCCAAAACTTCTGAGAAGAAACAAAGCCTTCCCCCCACCCGCGAGAGTGGGGGCGCCCCTTCATAAGGCAGACTTAGGGGCTGGCTTTGTCGGCTTGCGATACCATGGCCTCTTACCCCCAGGGGCCTGTCCCTGCGATCTACTGTTAACGTTGGATCGTGCAGGCGGCCGTCGATACTGCCTGGAATTTGAGGGCCCTGAGACAGGAAAGAGCTGCCTTTTAAATGTAGGACCCCGGACTGTCTTTTTGACCGGTAAAAGGGTACTTTTGCCACTTGAAATAGTCTGAATGTATTTATCCAGATCCTCCCCGAAGAGTCGTCCTCCATGGAAGGGAAACCCTGCCAGAAGCTTTTTGCATGGGGGCTCCGCCGCCCAGTTCTTCAACCATAAGAGCCTTCTCATGTGCACCAAAAATAGTGATAAACGAGAGGCCTGCTGGATGGAATCTTTTATAGCATCTACAGCAAAACACAGAGCTCTGGGAATGTCAGAAAACTCTTCTGCTTGTTGGGTAGGCATGTCCTTTAACATTTCTTTTGTCTGGTCCTTTAACGCCTGACAAACTCCAATTGCAGCCACAGCTGGCTGTACCACTGCTCCTGCCGTAGCAAAGGATGCTTTTAAAAGTGTCTCTAACCGTTTATCAACCGGATCTTTAAACATATGTATGTTTTCCACCGGGCAAGTTAGTGATTTATTCACACATGAGATGGCTGCATCCACTACTGGGAGCCTCCACCTCTTGGAGAATTTTTCCTCCATGGGGTAAATGACCGCAAATCTCTTCGGTGGCAGAAAAATCCTGTCCGGCCGTACCCAATCCCGAAAGATCAATTCCTCCAAGAGAGGATGGACTGGAAAAAATGCGTTGCTTAACGGAGCTTTCAAAGAGCCCAGAGAGGATACCGGAGGAACCTGAGGCTCTGGCAATGGTAAATTAAATGCCGAGCGGACCATGTCCGTCAAAGACTGTACCCACAGTCTTTCTGTCTGGGAGTCTGAAAATGGTTCCTCAGAGGTAGATCCCTCAATCCCTGAACCCTCTTGGTTCAGGTCTAGTTGATCCTCCTGCGATTCCAATTCCTCCGGAGAGAGAATCTCAGCATCTGAGGATACACCTCTTGGTGATGGGGATCTAACCCGTTTCTTACCAGGAATAGCTCTAGCGATCAATGCTGCTATTCTCTCTTCTAGCCCCCCTAGGGATACGGCTAGCATCTCCTCTGTGATAAACACAGGGCTGGGCTGATCTGGGCCAGCCTCCGCACCAGATCCCCCTAATGGCTCATCCAAGGCGCCCTTTATGGGAATAAGTTGCGGGGAAAGTATCGGCATATCATCAGAATCAGAGGGGGAACCCCTTTGTTTTTTGGTCTTTTTTGTACCCTTTGACCCCGAACCTTTGGAAGCCATAATACAAAATCGAGGGACTCCGCCAACAACAACAGACTGTAGTGGCCAGGAGTACAAAACTAGAGCTTAGGGGACAATAGATCACTAATGCCCAAAAACTGATGGGGCCCCGTATGTTTTTTTTTTTTTTTTTTTTAATATATATGTCTTTCTTTTTTTTTTTTTTTTTAAACATACAGTGACCCCAAACTTAGTTTGCCAGCCTCCAACCTGTTGCAAAAAGGGGAATTTCTTGGCTTAACAAAAAAGGCATTGGAACAAAGTCCAGCATGTACTACCCCTCTTCCGCCACCGGGAGTCACTGTTCTGCCGCTCTGCGTCCTCTCCTTCTGAGATCAGCCTCAGACTGAGCACTGACAATGCCTGCTGATCTATAACAGCACAAGGCGCGCCCCTGTATGACGCTGCAGGCACGCCCCCCCCGCCCTCCTCTCTGAACGGCGCGAAAAACGTCTATAAGACGTGCGCGCGCACGCGCGCGCTCGTATGCCGGAACAGGAGGAACATGGAGGAGCCGCGCTGCTGGAGACCCAGGACTGCAGTATCAGGCGGCAGATTCAAACCCCCGGCCAGGTAGGACTCTCCAAAAGGCCCCATAGGGATCCTTACCAGTCCTAGGAAGAAAGCAGCAGGTTAGCTAGCAACACCATTCTTAGACAGGGGAACCTAGTGATGGGGGAAAAAGGGATCATCCTGTCTTTCTCAGACATAGTGAGCAAGGTTGCCAATGCAGAGCATACTTAGGCTACCCTCCTTTTAGGTTACCCCGGAGAGCCTGCTGTCGAACCAAGTCCCGCAGGCTCCCCCTTACCTGCTCCATGCTGCAGGATGTTTGTCCAGCAAAACGATCCAATCTTCTCCCATCTCCGTGGGTAGCGTAGTAGACCTTCAGGCCCTGGGGTCCTATGAAGGTACCCACTGTCCTGGACCTATATAGCACCCTGGCAAACAGGCACTTATGGTTTTTACAAACTCCAAGTCCTGGGCCCAGGGTCCAGCCCTCCAAAGAGGAGCATTATAGGCAAAACCCCACGGTTTGGGGCCCGGGTACTGTCCACTTTGGCACTGAGGCTCCTTGGACAGATCCGGTTAGCCCGCCCTTAATCCCAAGGATGTGGAGCAAAGCTATTCCGTGACCAACACCTAAGACACTGGCGAAAAAACTGAGGGACTCCCTCTAGGGGAGGGGGTTATATAGGGAGGGGACTTCCTGTTTGAGATTGCCAGTGTCCACACCTGAAGGTACTCCATATAACCCATATAGTAATGAATATGCCGCTCTGTGTCCCGTGATGTACGAGAAAGAAAAACATCCGATGTTACCGCCCCCCCCAAACCCCCGTTTTATTTACCCGACCCCTCAAAAGTCCCGCGCGCGTCCACGTGATCCTCTTCGCCGTTGACTGGCTAGCCTGGACGGATTAATAGCAGCTCAACCATTGGCTGGCGCTGCTGTCAATCACAGCGGATGACGCGGCGGGCCCGAGAGATACAGTCGGCGGCTATGCCCGCCGCTGTATCACGGGAGCCCGCTCGCAAAAGCTTTTCGAGCTTGCATGAAGGTGGAAAGCTTTTGTGAGGAGCCGAGACAGCCGCCGAGGGACCCCAGAAGACAGGGTTAGGGGACAGTCTTTGCAAAACGAGCTGCACAGTGGAGGTAAGTATAACATGTTTGTTATTTAAAAAAAAAAAAAAAGTTTGCCTTGAAATGAAATTGCACAGATATCAGCAAGCCTTGTATGAAATCACGCTGAAGTAGTGCGACTTCAAAAGCCACACTAGTGTGAATCAGGGCTAAAAGTTTAACCAGTTCCCACACGCGCTATAGTCAAAAGACACCTACAGCACAGGGTTACTTTGCCGGGAGGGCTTCCATGGTTGTCCTCCCATGATCACGCTGCCCACGCACCCCCCTGCGGCTCGCTCTGTGACCACTGCATCCTTTACCACTTCCGGACCGGCTCACACGGATATACGTTGGCATTTTGAAGAGGGATATCGTTGTTATGGCAGCAGCTAGCTACCATAACCCCGGTATCCTCTTCTTCAGCAAGCGGTCCAGTTTCCCATAAAAGTGGTCTCTGCGGTGGATTCACAGCAAGATAATTTTTCGGTGGCGGGAGAGGGGCCACCCCCCTACTGCCATGCTCCGGTGCCCTCTGCCACTTACTGGAGCCGCCGGTAGCTGTGGGGGTGATCGGATCCTTCTTCCTGCTTGACATGGAGTGAGGGGAAGATGGCCCCCACCCAGCTCCATACCATTGCAGGGCAGAAGCGACGTCAAAACGTCACTTCCGTCCATAGCTCTTAAAGGGACATTTTTTTTTATTGCATTTTAGTGCAAATATGAGATCTGACCCCAGATCTCATATTTAAGAGGTTCTGTCATGCTTTTTTTATTCATTTTTTCTATTACAAGGAATGTTTACATTCCTTGTAATATTAATGAAAGTGACACATTTTTTTTATTTTTAAATAACAGTGTAACTCAAAACATGCCATTGCCTATGGAGATTGTTAAGGGTAAAAGTTTGTCGCCATTCCACGAGCGGATGCAATTTTATAAGCGTGACATGTTGGGTATCAATTTACTCAGCGTAAAATCATCTTTCACAAAAAAATTTATAAAATTGGGCTAACTTTACTGTTTTTTTTTTTTTAGAATAAAAAATTAAGACAAGAGTATTTTTTTCAAATTAAGTGCGCTTGTAAGACCGCAGTACAAAAATGGTGTGACAGAGAGTATTGCAACAACCGCCATTTTATTCTCCAGGGTGTTAGAAAAAAATAAATAAAACATTATATATTGTTTGGGGGTTCCAAGCAATTTTCTAGAAAAAAAAAAAAACTGATTTTAGCTTGTAAAAAACAAAATCTCAGAAAGAGGCTCAGTCCTTAAGTGGTTAAGACACAACTGGGCATAGATCAGGGTAAAGGGCTAATCACAGCGGCCCTTTACCACGTGATCGTCTGTGTCCAATGACAGCTGATCATGATGTAAACACAAGACAGTTATCAGCATTCCTTTCCTTACATTGACAGCGTGAGGAGAGGAGAACCGATAACCGGCTTGTGTTAAAGGGATATCTACACCGATAATCAGGGCAGTCTCAACAGTGCTGCCAATCAGTGCCTCTTCATCTATGTTCCCTATCAGTGCCGCCCCATCAGCGGAGTAAAAAATTATCCGTTTGCAAAATTTTATAACTACCGTATTTTCCGGCGTATAAGACGACCTTTTACAATGAAATTACACAGCCAAAAACCGGGGGTCGTCTTTTCCGCCGGGTGAAGCAGCTTCTCGATCGATATCAGCCCGCCGGGTTCTCTGTACGGCTGCATGTATTCTGTATATGCGCCGCTCAACCACTCCTGATGCACTCTGTTGATGACAGAACATACTAAGCCTGCTCGGATTGGCAGAGGTTGTTACTCCAATCCGAGCAGGCTTAGTATGCTCTGTCATCAACACAGTGCATCGGGATTGGCTGAGCGGCGCATATACAGACTACATACAGCCTTACAGAGCACCCGGCGGGCTGCGGTTTCTTAATTTAATTAAAACACATTACTACCGCACAAGGGGGTCGTCTAATATGGCGAGTAGACCACAAAACCACAGTTTTCAGCAGAATATCAGGGAGTCGTCTTATTCGCCGGCAAATACGGTATGAAAACAGTTTCTGTAAGATTTTCAGTCTTTTTCGTTTGTTTAGCAAATAAAAAACCCAGTGTTAATTTAATATCACCAAAAGACCTATTTGTGTGAAAAAGTGTTGCATTTGTCATTCAATGTGTGACAACGCTGAAAATTGACCTCGTATGATTTGTATGTTTTGCATTGTGCGTTTTTAAACAGTAAAGCCCTGTACACACAATCGCATATCTGATGGAATCTGATCCGATGGATTTTTTTTCGTTGGATATGAGATGAAGCTGACTTTCATCAGTCTTGCCTACACACCATCAGTCACAAATCCGATTGTGCCAAAATGTGGTAACGTACAATACTACAACGAGCCGAAAAAAAAATGATGTTCAATGCTTCCGAGCATGCGTCAACTTGATTCTGAGCATGCATGGATTTTTTCCGATGGAGTTCCACACAGACGATCAGATTTTTCTATATCGTTTTTTTTATCCATAGGAACAATTTAAAACATCTGTGAAAAAAAATAGAACGATGGGGCCCACACACGATCGGTTTGTTCGATGAGAACAAACCATCAGTCTGTTATCATTGGACGGCTTAAGTGTTGTCATTTTGCATTTTTATTTGTACCGAGCACTTTAACACTTTCTCTTTTTACTTGGTATAGTAATAAAAATAATAATTCAGTAGCATGTTCCTCTATGGATTATACTAATGTATTTAGATCAGTGTTTATGTCATATATTTTGAATCTTATGAAAAGATTCCTGTTACAAGTGCCTTGTTTTTTGTTTCTGCAGAGCATACAGAAAAGTATTTTATTGGGATTTTATGTGATAGACAAACACAAAGTGGCACATAATTGTGAAGTGAAAAGAAAATGATAAATGTTGTTCATTTTTTTTTTTTTTTTTTTTACAAATATCTGAAAAATGTGGTGTGCATTTGTATTCAGCCCCCTTTACTCCGATACCACCAACTAAAATCTGGTGGAACAAATTGCCTTCAGAAGTCACCTAATTAATAAAAAGACTCCATCCGTGTCCAATTTATTCTCAGTATAAATAAAGCTGTTCTGTGAAGCCCTCAGAGGTTTGTTAGAGAACCTTAGTGAGCAAACAGCATCATGAAGGCCAAGGAACACACCAGACTGGTCAGAGATAACATTCTGGAGAAGTTTTTAAAGCAGGGTTAGGGTATTAAAAAAATATCGCAAGCTTGAAAATCTCAGGGGGCACATCATTGGAAAATGGAAAGAATATGGCACAACTGCAAACCTACCTAGACATGGCCATTCACCTAAACTGACAGGCTGGGCAAGGAGAGCATTAATCAGAGAAGCAGCCAAGAGGCCCATGGCAACTCTGGAGGAGCTGCAGAGATCCACAGCTCAGGTAGGAGAATCTGTCCACAGGACAACTATTACAACTAGTACACACGATCGGAAATTCTGACAAGAAAAACATGGATTTTTTCTTGTGTTGCATACACACGATCACACAAATCTTGTCTGAAATTCCGACTGTCAAGAACATGGTGACGTACAAGACGTACGACAAGCCGAGATCAATGAAGTTCAATAGGCAGTTCGGCTCTTCTGCTTTATTCTGAGCATGCATGTTTTTTTTCTGCGCGTCAGAATTGCATACAGATGAGCGGCTTTTCCGATACCTGCTCTCAATCTTTTGTTGGTGGAAATTCCGACAGCAAAAGTCCGATGGAGCATACACACGGTCGGAATATCCGACCAAAAGCTCACATCGGACTTTTCTTGTCGAATTTTCCGATCATGTGTACGGGGCATTAGTCTTGCACTACAAAAATGTGCCCTTTATGTAAGAGTAGCAATAAGAAGAAGCCCATTGTTGCAAGAAACCCATAAGAATTCCTGTTTGCGGTTTGTGAGAAGCCATGTGGGGGACACGGCAAACTTGTGGAAGAAGGTGCTCTGGTGAGATGAGACCAACATTTTACTTTTTGGCCTAAAGTAAAAGGCTATGTGTGGGGGGAAACTAACACTAAACATCACCCTGAACACATCATCCCCACAGTGAAACATGGTGGTGGCAGCAGCATGCTGTGGGGCTGCTTTTCTTTTGCAGGGACAGGGAAGCTGGTCAGAGTTAATATGAAGATGTACGTGGCCAAATACAGGGCAATCTATGGCTGGCCATACATTATACAATTTTCTTTTACAATTTTCCTTTAGATTTACCAAGGCCATTCAATATGAGGTCAAATTTAAAAAAAAAAACTTTCAATTTTCAATCAGCCAGGCCATAACGCTACATAGTTGAAGGTAAATCTAAAGGAAATTGAACAAGAAAATTGTATAATGTATGGCCAGTCTAAAGGCCCGTACACACGGTAGGACATCCAACAAAATTTCCCTTGGATTTTTGTCCTAATTGATTTGTCCGGTCACACCCATAGCATACACACAGTCAGACTTTTCTGCAAACTTTTCTAAAACTTTCTCATCATCACGTGGTTTTTCTGCTCTTTACCGCCACCCTTTGGTTAACTTCTGCTATTGTTGGTTGATTTTAACATTGGTTCTGAGCATGCGTATTTGCACTTTGTACAAAAGTTGGTTGGATTGCTGTACATACGGTCACACAAAGCACCATCGGACTTTTGTTGCCGAAAAGTTGGTCCGTTCGCAGACCCAACTTGTTGTCGGATGAAACCAGAAAAAGTTGGTCCGATGGAGCGTACACACGATCGGACAAATTTGAAAAGTTGCAGATTTTGAAGTTGGTTGGCCAAAAGTCCGACCGTGTGTATGGGGCTTTAGAAGAAAACCTTTTAGAGTCTGCAAAAGACTTGAGATTGGGGTGGAGGTTCACGGTCCAGCAGGACAACAACCCTAAACATACAGCCAGAGTTTCAATGGAATGGTTTTGATCAAAGCATATTCATGTGTTAGAATGGCCCAAAGTCCAGACCTAAATCCAATTGAGAATCTGTGGCAAGACTTGGAAAATTGCTGTTCACAGATGTTCTGCATCGAATCGGCTTGAGCTATTTTGCAAAGAATATTGGACAAAAATGTCACTATATAGATGTGCAAAGCTGGTAGAGACATCCCCACAAAGACTTGCAGCTGTAATTGCAGCAGAAGCTGGTTCTACAAAGTACTGATTCCTACCGATAAGGAACTACTGCTGATTTAAAATAACTAAAATATCAATGTCCTTAGGCACCCGATGTCCTCCTCATCAACCGATGACATCACAGGTTGTTAGGAAGCTGGCAGCTAGCCTGCCCAGTGCCCAGGGTTGTAATCATGCACAAAAAAAGCCCTGTACACACAATCGTTTTGTCTGATGAAAACAGACCGATGAATTGTTTTCATCGGACAAACCGAACGTGTGTGAGCCCCACACACGATCTGTTTGTTTTCCATCGGTGAATTTTTTTTTTCTATGGATAAAAAAACGATAGAAAAAAAAAAAAAAAGATCATCTGTGTGGAAGTCCATCGGTCAAAAATCCACGCATGCTCAGAATCAAGTCGACGCATGCTCGGAAGCATTGAACTTAATTTTTTTCAGCACGTCGTAGTGTTGTATGTCACTGCGTTTTGCCACGGTCGGATTTTTGACCGATGGTGTGTAGGCAAGACTGATGAAAGTCAGCTTCATCGGATATCCGGAGAAAAAATCCATCGGATTAGATTCCATCAGATATCAGATCGTGTGTACAGGGCTTTAGTGTAGCAAGAAAGGCAGTCTTGATCCACCTGCCAGCTTGTTGACAATTTTAGGGTAATTTGGAACAATTGTATCTTTCCAAGACACCCCTGAAGAATTCAGAAGGCACACTGGTTGAAAAAGGCTGGTCTAGATCATATGGCATCATAAGATGTTATAATATCAGTGGTTTAGGCCCCGTTCACACCGATTTATTCTGTCTGGCATTATGCTGCAACGCATGGCATGAGAAATCTCAGTATTCTGTGAAGTCTAATGCCGCGTACACATGACTGTTATTCATGTCATGGAAAAAAATTAAGTTGTTCTCGACGCGATTCCTCTCAAGCCTGCCTTGCCTACACACGATCGTGAAAAAAAATGTTTGAGCAAAGCACGGTGACGTACAACACGTACGACGGCACTATAAAGGGGAAGTTCCATTCGAATAGCGCCACCCTTTGGGCTGCTTATGCTTCTGAGCATGTGCGTTTCCCCCCCCCCTGTTAAAGCGTACACACAATCGTTTTTCACAACGTCAAAAAATAGAGCAGGTTCTAAATCTTTAACGCCCATTTTTCAAGAAAAATGCTCTGGAGCCTACACACTATCGTTTTTCATGACCAACTTAAAAAATGTAATTTTTCTCGTCATGAAAAAACGGTCGTGTGTACACGGCATTAAACTTCAATAAAAACATATTGAAAGTGAAAATGTGCATGTGCTTCTTTCGGTGGGATGGTGCAGTTCGTTTTTAGCTTCATAGACCGCAATGGGAGCGCATGAAAAACAAACATACATTTACATGCATTTCTGGCAACGTTTTAACAACCAGTTATTTTTGTCCATTACTCAATCACATGCAGCCCAACAGTAACTGTAATATAAAAGTCTTTATAGACAGGAAAAATGTATATTTAATTAAAATAATCAATGTTTTGAGACCAGATTTGTCATTCAACAGAGGCAGACCCTGTGTGTTCGCAATACTGTGCTTAACTACAATTTGTTTTGAATTATTAGCACTTTTTTTTTTTTTTACATTTGGGCTGTTTGTCTATATATTTTTTTTTCTGCAAACATGGCAAATTAAAAAGCCTCAAAACTTTTTATTATTTTTTTTTTATTAAAAACAATAAATACACAGTACATACAATGTTTTAAAAAAAAAAAAAATAGGATTTTTTTTTTTTTTTTTGGAGTCCACAGAACAGAGGAACACAGGAAGTCTTTAACCTTTATGTAATAAACTTGCCTATTTGACAAATGGTAAAAAAAATAAAACTGGAAAAAAAGGTATAAAAAATAATAGTAGGCCAGACCAGGATAACTCTTCTTTCTACCAGCATACCCCAGTTGTGTAGCTAAGCAAACTTGGTCTATGGATCTCAACTCGCATCAAAATAGTACAGGGACTACTTTGAAGTCGCACAGATATGAATGGTTACCATTAGGAATCATGTGGTACGACTTGTAATGCGACTCCAAAATTGCAGGAAAAGTCACACAAGTGCGAAAGGGGCATGGAAAACATGGCATCAGATGAGGCTGCAAAGTCCACCTGGTAAAACTTTGAGAACATGTGAACAGAAGACCAGATGGGAAACTAGCAAAACTGGGAACAGTTTCTTGGTGCTGAAAGGCAATAAAGTGCTCACAGATCTAGTAGAGACCATAAGATGATGGTCTGAACCTAGAGATGGTGGAACGAGAAGATGATGCCCCCTTCCAGTGACGATCTAGGATGACGGTCAAACCGATGAGAACGGTCTGATGGACCATTTTCATCGGACTAAACCGATCGTGTGTGGGCGCCATCGGTTATTTATCCATCGGTTAAAAAAAAGCAAACTTGTTTTAAATTTAACCGATGTAGGCACGACAATCGGTTAAAAATCCACGCATGCTCAGAATTAAGTTGACGCATGCTTGGAAGCATTGAACTTCATTTTTTGTGTTTTACGTCACCGCGTTCTGACACTATCTGTTTTTTAACCAATGGTGTGTAGGCACGACTGACCAACAGTCAGC
Source organism: Rana kukunoris (assembly GCA_029574335.1). Taxonomy (NCBI): domain Eukaryota; kingdom Metazoa; phylum Chordata; class Amphibia; order Anura; family Ranidae; genus Rana; species Rana kukunoris. Next base: position 403,384,637 of record CM056053.1, on the reverse strand, counting down.
TTAATCGGTTAACCGATGAAAACGGTCCATCAGACCGTTCTCATCAGATGGACCGATTGTGTGTACAGGGCATTAGGACACTAGAAGGGGGGGGGGGCAGAGGCAGAGGCATACTGGGAGTAGGGTCATCCTGGGCTGGCCTACAGTCTAATCCTCTTGTAGGCCGCAGTATAACCCAGAAGGTGAAAGTCTTTGCATCCTTCAATGGATGAGAAATACATTTATATTAATAAAGAATATATTTATTTTTATTACAGCCAGTTATATGAGAACTGTCTGAGGTTGAAGGACTTGTCAAGCCGGTGGGCATGACAGAGAGGCAAGCAGCATTTTCAGAAGGAGATCACAGCAATAGAAGTCTGCATATTTCTCCAATCCCAAGTTTCCTTTGACTACTGACACACCACTTATAAACAGATGTAACTTTAGCCTGTTTAGCAACATAACGTCTCCTTCCACTCTGTTGAAATGTTAGAAATGTTGCTGAATGTCACTTAATGCACTAGTGAGTCGCTTTATCTTTTCCTCCATGGCTTTCTTACTGTTGGCTGTTTCCTGCAAGAGCTGCCGCATTTCCTCTTCTACTTGGTAAACCTGCAACAACAAAGTAGGCATTAGTGAGGCTGTATTATTGTAACAAATTCTTGTTTTGAAGTTAGCTGAATTTTTATAATGTAGCAAATGATATAACTTTTTTAAGCCCTGGTTCACACTGGTGCAATTTAACATGTCAAATCAGCGGCATTTGCCGGCAATGGCATTGTTCTAATCATCGCGACGCCGCATCTGCGGTACAAACCTGCATAGATGTCTCTGTAATCACAGCCAAAATCGGGACAAAATCTAATTCATGCTTGCCTGCTCAGTTTGCACCCCTGGACTTGCAGTCAGTTACCTGTATCTTCCATTGTCTATTTATTGGCCAGGCCCCAAACCTAGTCTTGACTAGTTGATTCTCGCTCTGCAGTCAATATCCTTCATTTCGGATGACATAGACCCAATTCCAGTAATATCACACTCCTTCGGTAACTGCAGTCAGGCTGTTGAGCATGAGCAAATCACAGCCTGCCTTATAATGATAGTCTTAAAAATTTGGAGAGCAGAGCCTCTGTTTCCCAGAAGTACAGCCTTCTGGGAAACGGCATACACAGACAGAGCACGTAGTGATGTAATTAAATACCTGCTCCCTGCTAGACAAATGGGGATGGGCTAAAATGCTATGTGGTCATGTAAATGCAAAAGAAAAAAAAAAAAGAAAAGAAAAGAAAAAAAAAAGGGTTTTAAAAATGTATGGCGACAATGGAATATTACATTTAACTGTGGGGGTTATTTACAAAAGGCAAATCCACCCTTGCACTACTAGTGCAAAGTGCACTTGAAATTGCACTTGGTAGTGCAGTCGCTGAAAATCGGAGGGGAAGATCTGAAATGAGGAGAAGCTCTGCTAATTTTATCATCCAATCATGTGCAAGCTAAAATGCTGTTTTTTATCTTCTTGCATGTCCCCCTCGGATCTACAGTGACTGCACTTCCAGTGCATTGGTTACATATTCCAGTTTACCTTCTTCTAGACCAGGGTTCGCCAAGCCTTAAGAACAAAGGGCCACTTTACTGTCCATTAGACCTTAGAGCTGCTGAACTGTGGCCATTGGTAGTAAAAAGTGCTCCAGAGCTAGTGGAAGTAAACAATGCCTCAGATTTGGTGATCAGTGGGATTAAAAATAAAAACATTATAAAATTACATGGTTAGTAGGAGTGGTGCCCCGTCATTGGCATCAGGAAGAGGAATTGCGCCCCTTTGCTGGTATCATTAGGAGGATTAGTGCCTGTTCATTGGTGTGAGTGGGGGGATAGTGTCCCATCATTTATATCAGTGGGAGGAACAGCACCTCATCGTTGGGGTCAGTGGGAGGAATAGTGCCCCAAGGGCCAGATAAAGGCAAGCAAAGAGCCGCAGTTTGGAGACCACTGATCTACATCATTCAGTGCTAAACTGAGAAAGCTTCCCATTCTTCTGACTGTGATGTAGATATGAAGAAAAAAAATAGTCAGGGATGTATTAAAGAGTGATAAACTGGTCCCAGCATAAAGAGGACCTTTAAACAAGGCAAATTACTGAATTATACTTACCTTGGAAGTTATACTTTTTAGAACCAGGGTTATAAACCATGTCATCACTAGAGTCAATTCGGCTAACATCCATTGCTGACCAGCAAGTATGTGTAATCATGTACAACTTACTCTAATGCCGCGTACACACGGTCGTTTTTTGCGATGAAAAAAACCGACGTTTTCTGTGAAGTGAAAAACGACGTTTTTGAAACGTCACTTTTCAAAGACAATGTTGCATACACAGACCTTTAGGCAGCTAAAGGACCCGGACAGTTTTTGCCATTCGGCACTGCGTCGCTTTAACCGACAATTGCGCGGTCGTGCGACGTGGCTCCCAAACAAATTTGGCGTCCTTTTCCCCCCCACAAATAGAGCTTTCTTTTGGTGGTATTTGATCACATCTGCGATTTCTATTTTTTGCGCTATAAACCAAAATAAAGCGACAATTTTGAAAAAAAAAAATTCTATATTTTTTTACTTTTTGCTATAATAAATATCCCCCAAAAATATAGAATTGTTTTTTCCCTCAGTTTAGGCCTATACGTATTTTTCTACCTATTTTTGGTTAAAAAAAAAAAAAAAAAATATCGCAATAAGCGTTTATCGGTTGGTTTGTGCAAAATGTATAGCGTTTACAAAATAGGGGATAGTTTTATTGTATTTTTGTTAATTTTTTTTTTTTTTACTACTAATGGCGGCGATCAGCGTTTTTTTGTGACTGCGACATTATGGTGGACACTTCGGACAATTTTCACAGATTTTTGGGACCATTGTCATTTTCACAGCAAAACATGCATGTAAAATGCATTGTTTATTGTGAAAATGACAGTGCAGTTTGGGAGTTAACCACAAGGGGGCGCTGAAGGGGTTATGTGTGACCTCATTTGTGTTATTAACTGTAGGGGGGTGTGGCTGTAGGTGTAACGTCATTGATTGTGATTCCCTATGTAAGGGAACACACAATCAATGCAGGCGCCACAGTGAAGAACAGGGAAGCGGTGTTTACACACGGCTCTCCCCGTTCTTCAGCTCTGGGGACCGATCACGGGACTCCAGCGGCCATCGGGTCTGCGAGTCCCGCGGTTCCGGTCACGGAGATTTGGAACGGGTCGCGCGACCCCACGGCTGGGCTTAAAGGGCCACGTACAGGTAAGTGGATGTGCCCAGCCGTGCCATTCTGCCGCCATATATCGCCGTGAAGGGGTCCTTAAGTGGTTAAAAAGAAAGGTATTTATATATATTTTTTTTTTATATTTTTTAGAAGTGATCTCATAAGCTCTGTTATCAGAGGAGAAACCATAGCACATTGAACTCTCCAGTGAACTGCAGTGGGAACATGTTAGGACAAGTCTGGAGGAGAGCAGGCCGAGTTCCCAGCATAGCTAGAGAACAGACCACGTTGTGCTCTCCTGCTTGGTATGGTCAGTTTCTAATAAGAAAGCAAGGGGACTAGCAGGAACACCAGAGCTTTCACACAAAGAAAGCAATATAAATAGAACAGGATACTTTTCCATACGAGTACATGGTACAACAGGCACATATCTGGAACATGAAATGATGGGTTAACAAACACTTTAAGTCCAATAGGGTGGCTCATGGAATAAGATCTTTACTGTAAAGTTTTCATTTCTACATGCAGCCCATGCGCCTGCCCCCTCCCGTCTTTGTGCCCAGTCACAGAGCGATTTGCGTTATGTAAACCCATTAAAAAAATACAAAGGCTTCTGTGAATGGGCAGTAGAGGGGAGGGGTGGGCAGAGATGCTGTGTGTGAGAAGACACTGTTTCTCCTGTCAGAACACCAGGAATGTAGAAATAGCTGTACTCCTGGAGCTCTGTAAAACCATCAGATGTCAATAAAAGAGCCCAAAAGGTGACATACACCTCACTGGACTTAATTCATAGCACACCAGCATATTTTATAGATCCTTTCCTAGAGTTCGGCTTTAACCACTTAAGGACCCCTTCACGCCGATATACGTCGGCAGAAGGGCACAGGCACTTACCTGTACGTTGCCTTTAAGAGCCCAGCCACAGGGTCGCGAGCACACCGATGTCCGCCAATCGATCACAGGAGCTGAAGAACGGGGAGAGGCGAGTGTAAACACACCTTCCCCGTTCTTCTGTGTGGCAGTGACACGGATTGTCTGTTTACTGATATAGTGAATGACTATCAGTGACGTCACGCACCGCTACAGTAAGAATCACTCTCTTAGGGCGCACTTAACCCTTTAGCACCCCCTAGTGGTTAACCCCTTCACTGTCATTGTCATTTTTACAGTAATCGGTGCATTTTTATAGCACTTTTCGCTGTGAAAATGACAATGGTCCCAAAAATGTGTCAAAAGTGTCCGATGTGTCCGCCATAATGTCGCAGTCACGAAAAAAAAAAAAAAAAAAGATGATCGCCGCCATTACTAGTCAAAAATAAAACAATTAATAAAAATGCCATAAAACTATCCCCTATTTTGTAAACCGCTATAAATTTTTCGCAAACCAATCGATAAACGCTTATTGCATTTTTTTTTTTTACCAAAAATAGGTAGAAGAATACGTATCGGCCTAGACTGACAAACTTTTTTTTTTATATATTTTTTTGGGGATATTTATTATAGCAAAAAGGAAAAAAATATTGAATTTTTTTCAAAATTGTCACTCTATTTTTGTTTATAGCGCAAAAAATAAAAACCGCAGAGGTGATCAAATACCACCAAAAGAAAGCTCTATTTGTGGGGAAAAAAGGACATCAATTTTGTTTGGGAGCCACGTCGCACGACCGCACAATTGTCAGTTAAAGCGACGCAGTGCCGAATCACAAAAAGGGGCAAGGTCCTTAACCTGCATATTGGTCCGGGTCTTAAGTGGTTAAAGATTTGTGGGTAAAGCAAAATAAAAGTCAATATTTTATTAACCAGTATGCAACTGTGGATCAACAAACACAGCTTTATAAAAAAAATATAGGGTATAAACGGTCAAATTTTAGAAAACTATTTCAAGCTGGTTATCCCATATCAGTAAAAAAGGGATTTTTAAATACAGCTTACCTGTAAAATCCTTTTCTTGGAGTACATCACGGGACACAGAGCGGCATATTCATTACTATATGGGTTATATGGAGTACCTTCAGGTGTGGACACTGGCAATCTCAAACAGGAAGTCCCCTCCCTATATAACCCCCTCCCCTAGAGGGAGTCCCTCAGTTTTGTAGCAAGCAGTATGCCTCCCAAAATGGTCACCCAAAAGAGGGGTGGGAGCTCTGTGTCCCGTGATGTACTCCAAGAAAAGGATTTTACAGGTAAGCTGTATTTAAAAATCCCTTTTTCTTTCTCGTACATCACGGGACACAGAGCGGCATATTCATTACTATATGGGATGTCCGAAAGCAATGCTTTAATGAGGGGAGGGAGACATCTTCCAAAGAAGGATTTAATTTAGAGGTATACTCAAATACTAGTAAATCCAACTTAAACGAGAAATGTAAATCTCAAATCAAATCCAGGGAGCCCCCTCAGATCCTGAGGAGCTTGAATCGCGGCCTGTAGTACTGACTGCCCAAAGGCTGTATCCGCATTCCTTCTTACGTCCAATTGATAAAATTTTGTAAACGTGTGGACTGATGACCACGTTGCTGCCTTGCATATTCGAGCCCTAGAGATCTGATGATGTGCTGCCCAGGAGGTGCCCATGGCCCTGGTAGAATGGGCCTTTACCGACAAAGGAGGAGGCACCTCTTCAAACCGCAGGCCCGAACAATTAATTGTTTAATCCATCTTGCGATGGTGGATCAAGCGGCTGCCTGACCCATCTTGGGCCCTTCCGGTAAAACGAACACCACATCTGTTTTCCGAACCTTCTCTGTAGCTTTAAGATAGGCCCTTACGGCCCTGACAATATCCAACGTATGCAGCAACCCCTCCTTTCTAGAGGTGGGTTTTGGAAGAAGGATGGAAGTACCACATCCTGGTTCAGGTGGAAACTGGATATAACCTTTGGTAGAAAGGAAGGATGAGGACGGAACCCCGCCCTATCCTTATGCAAAATGAGATATGGTTCCTTACAAGATAAGGCTGCCAATTCCGATATTCTCCTGGCCGAAACTATGGTGATCAGAAATACCGACTTTCTAGTCAGTAAAATCAAGGTACCTCAGCCAACGGCTCAAGGGGTTGTTTCTGTAGGGATGACAGAACAAGATTTAAGTCCCATGGACAAATTGGTGACTTGACAGGAGGATTAATACGCAAGACCCCCTGTAAGAAGGTCTTTACCAGCGAGTGGGTGGCCAGCGGCCTCTGAAACCACACTGACAGAGCTGAGATCTGTCCCTTGATTGTGCTTAGTGCCAGGCCTTTATCCACTCCTAGCTGGAGAAAACTTAACACCCTGTCCATAGTATATTTACGGGAATTCCATCTTTTGGATTCACACCAGCCTACGTAGTTCCTCCACACCCTGTAATAAATCACCCTGGAGGCCGGCTTTCTAGCCCTAATCAGGGTAGGAATTACCTGCCTAGACAGACCTCTACCCCTGAGAATCAGGGATTCAGCCTCCAGGCCGTCAAATTTAGACGCTGTAATGTAGGGTGGAGGATCGGGCCTTGTGAGAGTAGGTCTGGTTGTAGAGGAAGAGTCCAAGGGTCTCCTACTGCCATCTTCAGGACTAGTGAGTACCAAGTCCTCCGGGGCCCAGCCGGAGCTACTAGAATGACTGGCTTGTGCTCCACTCTGATCCTGCGCAACAGGCGAGGGAGAAACTGTAGCGGAGGGAATGCATATAGAAGTTTGAATTGATGCCAAGGGCAAACCAACGCATCGGTTCCGCAGGCCATAGGATCCCTCGCTCGAGACACGAACCTGTCTAGTTTCTTGTTGAACCTGGATGCCATTATATCTACGTCCGGCATTCCCCACCTCTGGCAGATTGTCTGAAAGACCTGGGGATGCCGAGACCACCCCCCTGGCAACAGACTCTGGCGACTTAAGAAGTATGCCTGCAGGTTGTCCACTCCGGGAATGAATATCGCCGAAATGCAGGGTACATGAACCTCTGCCCACTGAAAAATCAAGCTCTTGAGCGGCCTGACTCCTGGTTCCCCCTTGGTGGTTTATGTATGCCACCGCCGTGGCATTGTCTGACTGGATTCTCACCGGGAACCCCTTTAATCTGGAGGTCCATGCCAGAAGGGCTAGGCGAGCAGCTCTGATCTCCAAGATATTGATGGGGAGCTGCCTCTCTGCTTTCACCCAAGTTCCCTGGCGAGAGAACCCCTCGAAGACCGCCCCCCAGCCTGCCAGGCTGGCGACTGTGGTAACTACCTTCCAGACAACAGGGCTGAAGGATTTTTCCCTTTAGAAGATTCTGGGGGTTCAACCACCAGGCCAGGCTTTGTCGGACCCTTGATGATAGCGTCAAAGGGGACTCTAAGGCATGTGCCCTCTTGCCCCAGGCTGCTAGAATGGCTGCCTGTAGGACGCGAGTGTGGATCTGAGCGTATGGTACTGCCTCGAACGTGGCCACTAGCTTGCCTAGTACTCGCATACACAGACGAATAGTTGTTTTTTTCTTGTTTAGAACCAACTGAACCAACCCCTTGATAGCCTCGATCTTTACCAGGGGCAGGAACACCCTCTGTTCTGTGTCTAACCTCATGCCGAGGTATTCCAACTGCTTTGTAGGCTGGAACGCTGACTTTCCCCGGTTTAGGACCCAGCCGAATTCTTCGAGGTACCGAACCGTGAGGTTTTACTGCCTTTTGCAGACCCGGCCGTGAGTGATCTATGATTAAAAGGTCGTCCAAGTATGCTAGGACTGTGACCCCTTGGATCCTTAAATTGGCCAGAACTGGGGCTAGGATCTTCGTGAATACCCGGGGGGCCGTGGCCAGCCCGAAGGGGAGCGCCCTGAATTGGAAGTGCCGCTGCCCCACCGCGAAGCGTAAAAATCTTTGATGCGACTGAAAGATTGGTACATGAAGGTAAGCATCCTTTATGTCTATGGAGGCCAGAAAATCGTCCTTCTGAAGCGCGGCGGCTGCTGACCGGATGGATTCCATCCGGAAGGAACGAACCCTTAGGTAACCGTTTAACCTCTTTAGGTCCAAGATTGGCCTGACATCGCCGTTGGGCTTTGGTATGACAAAGAGATTGGAATAGAAACCTAGCCCTTGCTCTTGGGCTGGCACCTCTATTATTACGTCCTGGCAGAGCAGGTGATCCAAAGCTGCCAGCAATGAGGCCTTCCTTGCTGGATCCCTTGGTAGCCTTGATTCTTGAAAATGAGGCGGAGGATACCTTAGAAACTCCAGTCTGTAGCCTGTGGTTACAGATGCCCGGACCCATTTGTCGGGGATCTTGGCTTCCCAAACTTCTGAGAAGAAACAAAGCCTTCCCCCCACCCGCGAGAGTGGGGGCGCCCCTTCATAAGGCAGACTTAGGGGCTGTCTTTGTCGGCTTGCGATACCATGGCCTCTTACCCCCAGGGGCCTGTCCCTGCGATCTACTGTTAACGTTGGATCGTGCAGGCGGCCGTCGATACTGCCTGGAATTTGAGGGCCCCGAGACAGGAAAGAGCTGCCTTTTAAATGTAGGACCCCGGAATGTCTTTTTGACCGGTAAAAGGGGTACTCTTGCCATTTGAAATAGTCTGAATATATTTATCCAGATCCTCTCCGAAGAGTCGTCCTCCATGGAAGGGAAACCCTGCCAGAAGCTTTTTGCATGGGGGCTCCGCCGCCCAGTTCTTCAACCATAAGAGCCTTCTCATGTGCACCAAAAATAGTGATAAACGAGAGGCCTGCTGGATGGAATCTTTTATAGCATCTACAGCAAAACACAGAGCTCTGGGAATGTCAGAAAACTCTTCTGCTTGTTGGGTAGGCATGTCCTTTAACATTTCTTTTGTCTGGTCTTTTAACGCCTGACAAACACCAATCGCAGCCACAGCTGGCTGTACCACTGCTCCTGCCGTAGCAAAGGATGCTTTTAAAAGTGTCTCTACCCTTTGTCAACCGGATCTTTAAACATATGTATGTTTTCCACCGGGCAAGTTAGTGATTTATTCACACATGAGATGGCTGCATCCACTACTGGGAGCCTCCACCTCTTGGAGAATCTTTCCTCTATGGGGTAAATGACCGCAAATCTTTTCGGTGGCAGAAAAATCCTGTCCGGCCGTACCCAATCCCGAAAGATCAATTCCTCCAAAAGAGGATGGACCGGAAACACTGCGTTGCTTAACGGAGCTTTCAAAGAGCCCAGAGAGGATACCGGAGGAACCTGAGGCTCTGGCAATGGTAAACTAAATGCCGAGCGGACCATGTCCGTCAAAGACTGTACCCACAGTCTTTCTGTCTGGGAGTCTGAAAATGGTTCCTCAGAGGCAGATCCCTCAATCCCTGAACCCTCTTGGTTCAGGTCTAGTTGATCCTCCTGTGATTCCAATTCCTCCGGAGAGAGAATCTCAGCATCTGAGGATACACCTCTTGGTGATGGGGATCTAACCCGTTTCTTACCAGGAATAGCTCTAGCGATCAATGCTGCTATTCTCTCTTCTAGCCCCCCTATGGATACGGCTAGCATCTCCTCTGATAAACACAGGGCTGGGCTGATCTGGGCCAGCCTCCGCACCAGATCCCCCTAATGGCTCATCCAAGGCGCCCTTTATGTTAATAAGTTGCGGGGAAAGTATCGGCATATCATCAGAATCAGAAGGGGAACCCCTTTGTTTTTTGGTCTTTTTTGTACCCTTTGACCCCGAACCTTTGGAAGCCATAATACAAAATCGAGGGACTCCGCCCACACAACAGACTGTAGTGGCCAGGAGTACAAAACCAGAGCTTAGGGGACAATAGATCACTAATGCCCAAAAACTGATGGGATCCCGTATGTTTTTCTCTTTTTTTTTTTTTAAATATATATTATATATATTTTCTTTTTTTTAAAACATACAGTGACCCCAAACTTAGTTTGCCAGCCTCCAACCTGCTGCAAAAAGGGGAATTTCTTGGCTTAACCAAAAAAGGCATTGGAACAAAGTCCAGCATGTACTACCCCTCTTCCGCCACCGGGAGTCACTGTTCTGCCGCTCTGCGTCCTCTCCTTCTGAAATCAGCCTCAGACTGAGCACTGACAATGCCTGCTGATCTATAACAGCACAAGGCGCGCCCCTGTATGACGCCGCAGGCACGCCCCCCCCGCCCTCCTGTCTGAACGGCGCGAAAAACGTCTATAAGACGTGCGCGCGCGCGCGCATGCCGGAACAGGAGGAACATGGAGGAGCCGCGCTGCTGGAGACCCAGGACTGCAGAAACAGGCGGCAGATTCAAACCCCCGGCCAGGTAGGACTCTCCAAAAGGCCCCTAGGGATCCTTCTAGTCCTAGGAAGAAAGCAGCAGGTTAGCTAGCAACACATTCTTAGACAGGGGAACCTAGTGATGGGGGAAAAAAGGTGTCATCCTGTCTCTCTCAGACATAGTGAGCAAGGTTGCCCATGCAGAGCATACTTAGGCTATCCCCCCTTTTAGGTTACCCCGGAGAGCCTGCTGTCGAACCAAGTCCCGCAGGCTCCCCCTTACCTGCTCCATGCTGCAGGATGTTTGTCCAGCAAACTGATCCAATTTTCTCCCATCTCCGTGGGTAGCGTAGTAGACTTTCAGGCCCTGGGGTCCTATGAAGGTACCCACTGTCCTGGACCTATATAGCACCCTGGCAAACAGGAACTTATGGTTTTTACAAACTCCAAGTCCTGGGCCCAGCCCTCCAAAGAGGAGCATTATAGGCAAAACCCCACGGTTTGGGGCCCGGGTACTGTCCACTTTGGCACTGAGGCTTCTTGGACAGATCCGGTTAGCCCGCCCTTAATCCCAAGGATGTGGAGCAAAGCTATTCCGTGACCAACACCTAAGACACTGGCGAAAAAACTGAGGGACTCCCTCTAGGGGAGGGGGTTATATAGGGAGGGGACTTCCTGTTTGAGATTGCCAGTGTCCACACCTGAAGGTACTCCATATAACCCATATAGTAATGAATATGCCGCTCTGTGTCCCGTGATGTACGAGAAAGAAAACAATCCACTAAAGTGACACGCGGCTTTCACTTTCACCAAAGATGCTAAATAAATAGCCATGATTTACTTTGGTACAAAAGTGTGAAGATACGTACCCTTTCATTTGCTGCTTCTACTTCCTTTTGTTTTTCACTGGCTACTTTAATAGTTTCAGCTTGATGAGCAGCTAGAATGGACTCCAATTGTCTTCGAAATGCATCATCCACGGAATGAAGTTTTTCCATTACAACCCTATGCAGACAAACATTTACCATATAAGTGAATTCAGGGGAAAAAAATCAAAAATATTACACACACACACACACACACTTTCCGTACTTATAAATGGGACATGTTCTTATATACCTGAAGCGTTCCTTTAATTAACCTACTTATGCATGTTGTTTTTAATAATGTGCTCATTAAATATATGTGTGGATGGTCCATGAGGCTGTACCAGGCAGAAATGTACCCATTGTACGATATGATTCAGTTACAATAAGGGTTATACTGCCACCTACAGGAGGATTTGACACGGGCAAACAGAAAAACTGTGCAAGACCCTGTATAACCCTCCTCTACCAAACATGCTTTAATTTTAGGGTAAGGCATTACCAAGACTATATCCCCTACACCAGCACACATTACCTTGAGGACGAACTAAATCACAGGACATAAGTATGTTGGTATAGCGACGGCAGTGATGGATGTTTAGGCATCGTGGCTCTTTATGTGATCTAAATATATGCAGCGATATTATGAATTTTTGGATTCAAGTTATGGCATCTTCATATGGCAGACATCTTTGGATCCACAGTATTGAATGCAATAAAAACGTATACAACTGTTTGGACCTATTCTGTGCTTGTGTGGGATGGGGCTTTCATGTTGATTAGGACCCTACTTGGAATGATACTGTGCAGGTACATATGCCAGGTACTAACTGAAATAGCTTCTGTAAGGCTGAAATAGGAGGTATCAAGTGAGGGACAATAATTGGCAGGTACGGGCAAAGTATGCCAGCTATACTCTATACCAGGGGTCAGCAACCTTTTTCCACTTAAGGGTCTGATTCAATGTATGTGAATGCATGGAAGGCCACATTCACCTGCTAATAAATTAAGATAATAATAATAATAATCCTAACATAGTAATAACAGTACAGGTTTACCTCACTTTAAAGGTGCTTCACTTATACAAAGCCAGTTCGTCCTGAGGGAGCATGTAGCTGGGGATTCAGATTTGACTACCCCCTCTCCCATCCTGGCACCCAGCATGGTCTGGAGAAGGGGTCCCCCCCATTGCAGTGTCCTCTGTCCCCTTTCACATCACTCCCATAGTGTCCCCTGCTCCCTCCCCCATTGCAAGTTTCCTGTGCCCCCCCCAATGTAGCCCCCCCCCAATGTAGTGTCCTCTGCCCCCATAGTGTCCTCTGCCCCCATAGTGTCCTCTGCCCCCATAGTGTCCTCTGCCCCCATAGTGTCCTCTGCCCCCATAGTGTCCTCTGCCCCCATAGTGTCCTCTGCCCCCATAGTGTCCTCTGCCCCCATAGTGTCCTCTGCCCCCATAGTGTCCTCTGCCCCCATAGTGTCCTCTGCCCCACATCCCCCCCCCCCCAATAGTGTCCTCTGTCCCACATCCCCCCCCCAATAGTGTCCTCTGTCCCACATCCCCCCCCCAATAGTGTCCTCTGTCCCACCCCCCCCAATGTAGTGTCCTCTGCCCCCATAGTGTCCTCTGCCCCCATAGTGTCCTCTGCCCCCATAGTGTCCTCTGCCCCCAATAGTGTCCTCTGTCCCACATCCCCCCCCCCCAATAGTGTCCTCTGTCCCACATCCCCCCCCCCCCAATAGTGTCCTCTGTCCCACATCCCCCCCCCAATAGTGTCCTCTGTCCCACATCCCCCCCCCCAATAGTGTCCTCTGTCCCACCCCCCCCAATGTAGTGTCCTCTGCCCCCATAGTGTCCTCTGCCCCCATAGTGTCCTCTGCCCCCATAGTGTCCTCTGCCCCCCATAGCCCCCCCCATAGTGTCCTCTGCCCCCATAGTGTCCTCTGCCCCACATCCCCCCCCCCCCCAATGTAGTGTCCTCTGCCCCCATAGTGTCCTCTGTCCAACATCCCCCCCCCCCAATGTAGTGTCCTCTGCCCCCATAGTGTCCTCTGCCCCCATAGTGTCCTCTGCCCCCATAGTGTCCTCTGCCCCCATAGTGTCCTCTGCCCCCATAGTGTCCTCTGCCCCCATAGTGTCCTCTGCCCCCATAGTGTCCTCTGCCCCCATAGTGTCCTCTGCCCCCATAGTGTCCTCTGCCCCCCTCTGCCCCCATAGTGTCCTCTGCCCCCATAGTGTCCTCTGCCCCCATAGTGTCCTCTGCCCCCATAGTGTCCTCTGCCCCCGGACACAAAAACACACACACTGTGTAGGTAGAACTCTCCTACCTTACACAGGTGTAGAGCACAGCAGAGAGCAGCTGGTATCACAGGGCTGGATGGCGACAGGAACTGCTGAAGTTAACTTTTTACATCAACAGGCTGGTGATTGGTTGTTAGGATCGCCCGACAACCAATCACCTACAGTTTAATGTAAAAAGTTAACTTTAACAGCTCTCGCCACCATCCAGCCCTGTGATACCAGTCGCTCGCCACTGTCCAATGAAGAGGGGAGCGGCGAATATGTCCACGTGCCAGGTCCCCCTGAATTAATCACGCGCACTGATGGGCCAGACAATTAGCCGACACCTGCTCTATACAGACAAGTTTCATATACAAGCCATGGTCTAAGAAACCCCTCATCTCCCCACGAATTGTCAACAGGTGTGGAGCCGGAGAAAAGGCATCCTAGCAGAACCATTAAGAATATTCACCCAATTAAGGGCAACTGGGAGGACACCTCCCTAAAGGGGCTGTAGATCAACTACAAAGGGAAGTCCAATTTCCAGGTGAATAGGTCCCATTAAGTCCTTTGTACTACTGTCATGTATCTGGTATCTCCCTTACACTTCTTGTCCCGTTTTTTCCCTGGGGTTGATGACAGGATATAACAAGGCACAGAGTGGCATGTGTGCCTGTAGAAGATGTGGAACTGAAGACTATGCAGCAGGCAAGCTGGCAGATGCAGGATCTCAGGTGGGCCAAGTCAGAGCCAGGCCAAGGTGGTTATCGGGCGAGCAGAGAAGATAATGGAACAGCATGCAGGAAGCAAGGTCAAGTTACAAGCTGGAGTTAGAAACACAGTTTCAGGAGCAAGTGGAATCAAACAAGCTGGATCAGAACACAGACATAAACACAGGATCAGGTCATAGGCAGAAGAACATGACGGCCACTCAGCAATGATCTTGAGTCTTGCAGTGCCTTCAATAGCACTCTGGATGTCAAAGTCCACACAAACAAGCTTGATCATGAGCACAAAAATGCACGCACACAACCTGTGGATGCGTGCACAGCCCTGATTCTGTGCACAGTTTTGTGGACTGTTCTGTGTAGATTTCTTTGTGCACAGATATAAAAACTCACTTTTCCTGACATGTACTCTTCCCCAGCTGGAGGTACCTGCAGTAGGAAGCAAATGCATTCTGCTTGCTGACAATTTAGGAAGACACAAGGCCCTCCACCAATGATTTCTGCCTGCCAAGAAGGATCTGGGGTGCACCTAGGTGTGCAAACCTCTCTTGGTGCAGAGACTACTGGCTGAGGAAAGGCAGTTTTCAAGGTGTTGTCTTTATGAACGTCAGTGTGAACAAGACTAATACTGTCTGCATGTGACAGAGAAGAAACCAGGCCAATCTCCCTAGGGCAGGGAGGACTCTTCAGAGGCAAAAGCACTGCAACACCTAGATGGTGTCCAACGGAGTCCAAACCTGAAAACATATTTAGGGTGGGATTCGCTGACGCGTTTTGAAAAACCAAAACAATAACTCAGACGATGCATGTACTCCAGCGAGTGAAACCCCTCTGGTATTTGTGGAAGAAACAACCCCAGTCACCTAAAAAGGCTGAAGGATCATGGCGGTGGCAACATGGTCTACAGAGACAGGTCTGTTGGCCTGCTCTGAACTAAAGCCCATGACAACTAGGAGGAACCAGGAAAAACAAAAAGCAGGAGAGGGAGAGACCACCCTGGGTAAGGGAGCTGAACTTCCTTGACCACCAGTGACAAGTAGCTGCCAACCCTGGAACCCAGTGATTCCCGATTCATCCAGATCATGCAGGCAGTCAGACCTTTGGGAATGTGATTACTCCAATGATCCAAAAAGCCGAGTTCCCTTCACAAGGGGTCATTTGAGCATCCAACAATGGGGATGCCAGGAAAAAGGACACCAGACTGAACACAAAATCGTATTCTCCAGGAAGTAGTAGGATCGACTTAGCAACACTGAGGAGCCAGGTCCTTTTCCCGGCCGACCTTGTAGGTCAGACCGTCCCTCTGCAAAGTTGTACTACTTAGAGGTACCATGCACCACAAGGGGCTTTTCATAACCCAAGGACAAGAGATCTACCAGAGTGAGAGAGTTGAGGACCAGATGGGTCACAGCTCCAGAAGAGTTAACATATAGACTCAGTTTTGGGGTGAGAGGAACCCAAGGAGTCTGTGGAAGGTGCACGGTCCAGATAATAAGGAGCAACTGAAGGGGGAGCCAGAGACAAAGGACTTAAAAGTGAGTGGGAGGGCGCTCTGCACCTGAATGCTAGACAGGCAAACTACTCAAGGACCAGTCAGGATGCATACTAAACTTCCCCCTGTAGAAGTGGGGGCACATTTTCATGAAGGCTTTTTGGAGGTGTTAGCGGACATCTAAGTGAAAATCAACCTCTAGGAGCTTGTGAGCACACACTGCAGAAGTAAATAAAGTAAAAGGGCAAGATTCAGCTGACTTCTACCTAGACTCCCTCCACTAGAGAAGAACTCTGGCCTCCTGCTGTATTACTAATCATAGGGTCAAGTGCAGGGCTAAAGAGACTTCCCTTGAAGGCCAAACAAGTCAGATGCTCGTTGGATATGGCATAAGTGTCTGCAGCACAACTGCTCTGTGAATCTGTATAAACATCAGACCCATGCGGGACATATGTTTATGCAACAAGCCATCACAACTGACGCATAAGACTCAAAATATTGGTTTCACACACTCCATGAAAAAGAGATCTACCCTGGCAGATGAGGATCCTTTTCAAGGAAACTATCACATTCTGGTTTGGCAGATTACAGCAGTATTTAAGTAAAAAATTAAATAACCACTGAAAGACCATTTTTATAACAGAAGAGACCTTTGTGGGCTTTTTCTGTCTTAAATGCTTCTCCCAGCCTGTCAACAGTAATGTAAATCTGAGCTACGGATGCGCAGCTCAGACCACAATTATGGCACCTGCTCTGTGCCGTGATGAAATGACTCCTGTGCGCATGCGTGGGAGTGATGTTACTGAGCGACCCAAAGAAAAAAGACCGGATGAAGGCGGAAGCATCCAGGACCGACTGGAGCAATGACAGCACGGCGCTGGAGGGTTGGGAAGTCTGCCATAATGTGCTAATAGGCCGTGCATAATAGCAAATTATGGCATTAACCTCCTGGAGGTTTATTAAAAAATAAATAAATAAAATAAATAAAAATAGTGGCATTTCTGTTAAGGTGGGTTACTGGTGGATCCACAGTGGGAATAGACCACATTTTGACAACTTCACACTCAAAAGGGAACAGTTCCAAAGCAAATCTACTGGAACTGGTACACAAATGATCCAGTTTCTTGTGCCTGGTACATACATGTGCCTGATGCAGAACTACAAGTTGTCTGTTGCTATTCCTGCGACTGAGAGGGCCCACCAAAGTCTGCACTTTTCAGTGCTTGTTAGGACTGCACTATATGGCTTTTTTCCAGGGATTAAGAGAGTAATGAAACATGTCAGAAATGTGCACAAAACACCCTGCTTGGATGCCTGGGTGTACAGGGCTTGCATGATCTGCTCTCAGTCAATAGTTAATAGACAGTGGATATATAAAATGCCTACATACCCCTGTTAAAATGCCAGGTCTCTGATGTAAAAACAAAAACAAAAAAAAACCACACGAGACAAAAATAAAAATACTATTTCAGAACTTTTTCTACCTTTAATGTGACCCATAAAATGTACAACTAGGGCCCCTTACACACGACCGAGCTTCTCGGCAGAATCCAGCGAGAAGCTGGGAGACATATTCTGGCGAGAAGCTCGATCGTGTGTACACTTCCGACGAGCCTCCCGTCGGGAAGCTCGTCGAGCCAAAAAAGAGAGCACGCTCTCTTTTTCCGCGTTGTTGAATGAGGACTTTGGCTCGATGAGCTTTTTCGACCGCTCATCGGGAACCTTGTCGGGCGGAACGATAGGTTTAGCCCGACGAGGTTCTCGGACGTGTGTACGTGGCCTCAGTTGAACAACAAATTGAAATCTTTTGTTAAGGGAAGTAAAAATAAAACAATGGTGGTTGCATAAGTGTGCACAATTGTCCGATGGAGCATACCGACGGTCAAATTATCTGACAAAACACGTCTGTCTGACAATTGTTTTTTGGAATATTCGATTGTGTGTACGGGCCTTAAGTATGTATTAACTGAAAAACACATATTATGCCAATATAATTGAGCTTGCCAAAGGAACGTGCAATGCATCAGGATACTCTACAAAAGTATCAAGCAGTGATAGGTTGTCAAAGTGATTGTACAGGGAAGCAGAGAGGAGTACATAATAGACATACATTACACATAAAACAGGCTACTAACTATTTGGATATAAAGTGGAATTCACCAAACCTTTGCAAAGTTTAAATCCAGCATAGCTTTATACTCACTTTTGGTTTTGAAGGCTTTTGTCTCTCTCTTCAATCAGTCGCTTCTCCTTGGCATCAAAATTCTCTTTCATCTGCCTGACTTGTGTTTCAAGCTGGCTTAATAATTCTGCTTTATCCTGCCACTTCTTATTCATTGCACTATGAATAAAAAGCGCAAATGCCTCAAATGAGCACAGATTTCACATCAAACAGCACATGCTACATTTACTAAAACCTCTGCTCCAGAGGCTGCTTAATCACCTATAAGCTTTATTCACATCTTCCAGCTCGGCCTCCTTCTCTTCTAGCTGCAGTTTGATTTCCTCCTTTCTTTCTGTTTGCCTTTCCAGCTTTTCTTTCAGCTCATGTAATTGTATTGCTCTTTCATCATTCTGTTCTCTTAATGCTTTCTCCATCTCTAAATTTTGTGCATGCAGCTTTCTGATGCGTTCATCTCTCTCTTGCAGCCCCTGAAAATAAGAAATTCTAATATAAGAATTATATAAGCCCCCATAAGTGGAATACTAGCCAACCAGAAAAAAATGGAGACGGGCTCAACCCACGCATCAAATATAATATTACATTAAAAGGCCTCAATTTTCTGTGTTAAAAAATATTTTGCTGCAGAATGGCCTCCAATGCATATTAAAATGGGGTAGCAGAGACATCATTCCACAACAAATATAGGGGTGACAGCTCTGGCTCCTGTTGTCTTGCTGACACTGTTCTTGTACCACCGTCCATAAGCAAAGTGCATGGGGGTCCCATATTTTAAGGCAATGCATGGCACAAACACTGGTAATGTTGGTGAACGTTAATGCAATGCAATACAAGGAATAGGTTGTTGTGGAATGTTCATTTCTGATTAAAAGATTTACTGTACAGCAGAAGTCATTGGAAACATCACTCACTTCTTTTAACTTTCTAATGGTCTCTGTTTGATCCTCAACCATTTTTGTTTTAATCCGTAATGCATCATTGTCACGCTCATTTTGCTTTTTCAGGGATTCTATCTCTGTCGAAAGAACTTCAACTTTAGCTTCAAGCCTTCCTCTATCCTGAGCCAGTGAGACACCTATAATACAGAGCAAATGACAGAGGGGATACACGATCAGTAGATTAATAACTAAAAGCAATAAGTCTATTTGAACCACAACATCATTCAGAGCACACAATACAGCTGCAGTGCCTGATCATGTTATTGGTTCCATATCAATTACTTTCAGCATAAAATCCCAGAAGAGAGACGAGCAAAACACAAGGCAGATCTGGGAGAATTAAGAGAAACAGACTGTAACCAACTCATTGAAACAGCGAGTTGTGTTCTACACATCAATGTAATGATCTTACCTTGTTGGGTGAGCTCTTGTCCCCATATTTTCCGTTCAGCTTTTAATCCATCGATCAGCGACTCCTGGGCAGTGAGCTGTGAAATGAGTTTAGACTTTTCTTGTTTTAGAAGCTGAATTTGAACAGTTTTTTGTTTTTCTTCTTCTGCCACCATCTCCAGGTTGCGTATTTTACTCTGCAGATACAGGAAAACAACGTTATTGAAAGCAACTCACTCTTCTGAGAAGGTACGCAGCATTTAAAGCTGAACTACAGGCAGATATAAAAAGACACAAAATAATACAGCCCTGTATTTAATAATAGGTCATTAAAACTGCTTTTTTTTTTTTTTTTTTATATACAACTAGTGTAAGTACCTGAATTTCACTTCCAGTCCAGTCCCTTCAACACCTTGCTCACCACTCCCAAAATGATCCCGTATCTAAAACTTGTTTGTTTGTTTTCTTCTAGTTTTGAATAGTGTAACTAGGTTGTTTTTTTGCTGTCTGTGTCACAATTAAGGAGATTTACTCTATTTGTTCAGGTGAACAATGACCAAAACAGGAAATGGTTGCCACATTTCTGTACAGTTGAAGGAATTGGATGCGGGATGCCTTCGCTGCCCTTTGGATCTTGCTGTGCGTCATGTGCGTCCCTGTGCCTTTAAGTAGGTGTGGACTCCTTCCAGGCATACCTACCCATAATCTATCCATTCTTATATGCGCTACTATGGAAGCTCTGGAAATTTAGCACTGCAGTATACAGAGGTCCCTTGACATGGGCATGGCAGCTTACGCACATATTTGCAAATGTGTGTAAATTCACATGTTTTTCATGTGAATTGTTAGACAGGGTCAATTTGGTTGTTTTGCATGCTGGTAAAGCCTTTGTTTGTGATGTGCATCACCCTTTCATATGCACCTTGCTGCAAAGGCCAGTTATAGGTTGGGGTGGTTGCCAATTATTTGCAGGTTTTTAATCATTCCCTACTCCAAGTTTTCCGGTTTGAAATTCTGGCTATTAGTTACATAGTAGAAACAAAAATAAAAGGTCTGCAGTCACCGATGATGCACCTCCATCCCTATATGCCCGCCCCCAACACCTTGCGAGGATGGATAGGTGTGCCAACGCCGGGGCATCAGCTGCCAATGGGAGTATGCATACGCAGTAGACTCCCGTCCATCCAAGAGGACAAACTGCACTGCCACTGGGTGGCAGCGCTGTCGCAGATGCCACCCCATGTTTGTAGGAGCACCGGT
Source organism: Rana kukunoris (assembly GCA_029574335.1). NCBI lineage: Eukaryota > Metazoa > Chordata > Amphibia > Anura > Ranidae > Rana > Rana kukunoris. Next base: position 403,364,100 of record CM056053.1, on the reverse strand, counting down.
GACTGCAGACCTTTTATTTTTGTTTCTATTGAATCCAGGCGAAAGACACCCATTAAGCCCAAAAACTGGCCTGCTGTCCCCACCAGCCACTGTGCTTTACAAATATACTTCATGTACATGTTTTAGCCTTTGACCTTGCCTCCAACAGTGGTGGTGTTTTGTGGCCTGTGTGTCCATTTGCGGTCTCCTCTGGCGGTTGGCGGTTTCTGTCTGGCGTGAGAGCTGCGATATGCTAGGGGAGATTTCTGTCTCCTACTGTCCCCCCCCCCTTCGTCCAATGGATTTTGTGGGGGGGGGGGGGGCACCGGCATATCAGTGCCATGCTTCTACAACCATTGGGTGTAATCCGTGACAGCGCTGTCACCCAGTGGCAGTGCAGTCTTGGATGGACGGGAGTCTACTGCGTATGCGTACTCCCATTGCCAGCTGACGCCCGGCATCAGCACACCTATCCATCCTTGCATGGCGTTGGGGCAGGGCAGACCCCACCCCTTCAGGGATACAAGTCAGTGGTGAGACATGGCTGAGATCATTTCCTTCACTCACCAACACTATGAACATCATAAAAATTTCTACTGCTGTTCAGCTATTCACACATCAAGGTAAATACAATTTTCCCCACCCTAGCACTCACCTAGTGTTTTATCTGCATTCCCTGCACTTTCTTTGTTCATTTAAACCAATTATTTTTATTTTTTTCCCACACTATAGGGATTGATTTCCCAGACAAACAATGCTTCAGGATTTGCTTTTTTACCCATGGTCTATGTCTGCTCCATGGTCTCTATGTCTGGATCAGGTTGGTCCATATATGTTTTTATACAAATAACTTTTGTCTACTTTGCTTAGTTAGTAAGGTTTGATATACATACCCATGCCAGAGTATATATGCTCTCATACAAAAATATTATACTATATACAAAAGAAAACTGCAGCGCAAAACCAATAAGAACATATTCAATTGAACATGTATTCTGTGAAATAAAGTGAATATAATAATGTGATAAAGTCCAAAAATATCCAAGGATAAATAAAATCAAATCCGGATAATTAAATCTTCACCAGGTGACAATGACAAAACCAAACTTAAAATGATCCCTCAACCAGTACGTTTTTTCTCCCCCTCAGCTCCCGTGCCACACTTTGGCTGCTGCCGTCCATTTGGGGGTTCAGCAATGGAGACACCGGTTTCGTTCATTGGCAAGTATTGGGCCAGTTTGTTCTGGCCCATTCTGCCATTGTTCTTGCTTTTACCACTGTGACACATCTTTTTATCTATTTTAGATACATTCCATCCGCATCCACCCCTGATGAGCGAGCAATGATCTCGCGAAACGTGGGTCGGGTTCTCTGATGCGTACATTTGTATATACTACATTGTATAATGTTTGTATCAATTCTAATTACGCTTTAAATTATGTGCAAATCCATTGGCTGAGCTATTATTCTGTAATATTCATGTATGTATGTCTATTTTAATAAAAATGTATACTGTTACTATTCTTGTTACTCAGTGGCAAACTGTGATCACCCTTTTCTGCATTAGTTACATAGTAGATGAGGTTGAAAAAACAAACAAAAAAAACACAAAAGTCCAACATATGTGTGCGATTATGTGTCAGTATTACATTGTTTATCCCTGTAAATTACGGTCGTTCAGGTGCTTATCTAATATTTTTTTTCAACTTATCGATGTCCCCCACAGAAACCACCGCCTGTGAAAGGGAATTCCACATACTTGCCGCTTTTACAGTAAAGACCCCTCTACGTAGTTTAAGGTTAAACCTCTTTTATTTAGTGAGTGGCCACGTGTCTTGTTAAACTCCCTTCCACAAAAAAAGTTTTATCCCTATTGTGGGGTCACCAGTATGGCATTTGTAAATTGAAATCATATTCTCTCTCAAGTGTCTCTTCTCCAGAGAGCATAAGTTCAGTGCTCACAAACTTTCTTCGTCACAAATATCCTCCAGACCCTTTATTAGCTTTGTTGCCCTTCTCCATTTCCAGCACATCCTTCCTGAGGACTGGTGCACAGAACTGGACAGCATACTCCAGGTGAGGCTGGCCCAGAGCCTTGTAGTGTAAAAGAATTATTGCTTTATCCCTGTCTGAAGTAATCCCCTTTTTAATGCATGCCACTATTTTGTTTGCTTTGTTAGGTTCAGCAATGGCATTCAATGCCAAGCTGCTGCTATCATCTAGTAGGACCCTAGCTCCTTTCCCATCCTAGATTCCCTCAGAGGTTCTCCCCCTAGTTAGTAGATTGCATTCTTTTTTTGTCACCCAAATGCAATATTTTACATTTTCTACATTAAACCTCATTTGCCATGTAGTTGCCAACCCCATTAATTAGTTCAGATCATCTTGCAAGGTTTCCACATCCTACGGAGAAGTTATTGCCCTGCTTAGCTTAGTGTCATCCTCAAATACAGAGATTGAACCATTTAACCTTATGCTCCAGGTCTTTATGAACAAAATGTAATGCTTGCCTACCGCCGGCCGTCATAGGACAGCCGGACGGTGCAGCTCTCGTTCTGGGCGGGCGTCATATGACATCCTCGCCTTCCTGGGCTACTAGTGCGGCATCACACGCACTCCTGCCGCTTCACCGGGAACCAAATGCGCGTGCCCGGCTGCCGTGATGTCCAGTAATGGAGCAGGACCGTGGAGCGGTCTTCTCCCCTTGTGAGTCCCCTTCCCCTTCAATCAATGCATTTTTATAGCACGGATCGGTGAATAAATGCGAATGGTCCCAAAATAGTGTCAAAAGTGTCCAATATGTCAGCCGAAATATTGCAGTCACGATAAAAAAAAAAAAAAAAGTTTGCAGATCGCTGCCATTACTTGTAAAAAATAATAATAATAATAAAAATGCTACAAATCTATCCCCTATTTTGTAGACGCTATAACTTTTGTGCAAACCAATAAATATATACGCTTATTGCAATTTTTTTTTTTAACAAAAAATATGTAGAAATATACATATCGGCCTAAAGTGAGGAAAAAAAGTGTTAAAAAAAAATTGGGATATTTATCATAGCAAAAAGTAAAAAATTGTGTTTTTTTTTTTAAATTTGTCACTCTTCTTTTGTTTATAAACGCAAAAAATAAAAACCCCAGAGGTGATCAAATACCACCAAAAGAAAGCTCTATTTTTTTTTCTCTCCTCCACTATGTCTTTCGTACTCTATCTTAGCCGCCCTGATTGCACGCTTACATTTCTTGTTGCATTCTTTATAAAGTCTGAATGCTTATGATGATCCCTCAGCCTTGCATTTTTTGAAGGTCTTCTTTTTGCTTGTATATGCATTTTTACATTGGAATTAAGCCATCCAGGACTTTTGTTCGCTCTTTTAAAATTGTATTTCCTAATGGGATGCACTGGCTAATGCCCTTATTTAATATGCTCTTAAAAGAAAACCCATCTCTCCTCCGTGTTCTTTGTTTCTAAGATTTTATCCCAATGTATACCTTCTAGCGAGATTCATAGTTTAGGGAAGTTGGCTTTTTTGAAATTCAGTGTCTTTATGTTCCCCTTGCATTTCCTATTTGTGCGATTTACACTGAAGCCAATTGACCTGTGATCGCCGTTTCCTAAATTGCTCCATTTTTCCACATCTGTGATCAGGTCTGTATTGTTGGTAATCAGTAGCTCTGGTAACGCCTGGTATCTAGTTGGAGCATCTACCATCTGACCCATGAAATTGTCCTGCAAGACATTTAGGAACTGGCAGGACGATTGTGTGGTTCCCTCCGCCTAGTCTATGTATGGCTAATCGATATCCCCCCATTATGAGAACACTTCCCATCCTTGCTGCTAATCCAAATTGTGATAAGAGGTCTGTATTTATATATGTTTTAAAACACAACACATACCCCCCAACACTGCCCAAATTTTTTTTTTTAAAAAGAACTTACCCCAGTCTTCCAAGTTTGCTTTACTAGTTTAGCAAAAATGACCACCATGTTTTAATAGCATAAAGATTTAAGACCAGAAAGAAGATCATTGAGATTATCCGCTAGGTCATTTATATCAGGGTGCAGAATAATTTCTCCACTGGGGGACTTCTCTCTGATCAGAAGGTAAAGGACAGCTTTTGTGAAATGGTAAAAAAAAGTCCTCAGGATCCCTTTACCATTTCACTGATGGGATCAATAATTACTTACACTGGACGCAGCTTCAGAGGCACCCTGCTTGCATCCCTCAAACTACTCTCCTGGACCATTCAGTACCACATGGAAATCGTTGGAATTTCAGTAAAAATATTAAAAGGCAATGCAAATTAGACAATCTTAAACATTGCATGCTCTGGTATCTGTAGAATTGTCAGTTTACAGTACAACACAAACCTACTTTCAGATCTTTGATGACTTCTTGTTTTGTTTTGGTGATGTCTGCGATCCTGGTCTTCTGTTCCTTCACCATAGTGGTAAGCTCCTGGATTAAACTTGCTGACTGCTTCGCTTTAAGCCGGAGGCGGGATAGTGCTTCCTTATGCTCCGCTAGCTCTGCTGTGACGCTGTCAAAGCCCTCTTTCACCTGATGCAACATAAACACACATTTTCACAATATACTTTTATTATGGCTAATCTGTGTACAACACGTTGAATGTTCACGGATTTGAAAGCAGTGTCAGCAAGTGGTAAAACCTGTGTCCACTAGAAGTCTATAGTCTTTGCTCCAGGCATTCAAACTATATATAGAAAGGCACAGCTGGGCCAGCACACTGTAAGTACATACCTCAATACTGCTTATTGGTACAATGATTTCTTGGTTTACTTTATATGAACAACATATATTTGCAAGACAACAAGCACACACCTATTGAACAGTAAAAGCAAAAAGGGAGTGACTTAAAGCGGAGGTCCGCCGAAAAAAAAAAAAGCCAGCAGCTACAAATACTGCAGCTGCTGACTTTTAATATATGGACACTTACATGTCCAGGGTGCCCGCGATGACGGCAGCAGAAGCCTATCTGTCAGTCGGCTCTCAGCTGCTGCCGCCACCATCCTCAGTAAGGCAATCCGCAAAGCTTCACTTCCTGGTTCCCTACTGCAATCCTGACTAGTCTCCCAGTTCCCACCAGGTGATGAGTGGTGCCTGGTTTCCTCCAGACACGACGCTTGCCATTTAGGCCTAAGAGTTCAACATTTGTTTCATTAAACCAGAGAATTTTGTTTCTCATCGCCTGAGAGTGCTTTTGGTGCCTTTTGGCAAACTCCAGACAGGCTGTTATGTGCCTTTTACCGAGGAGTGGCTTCAGTCTGGCCACTCTACCATTCAGGCCTGATTGGTGGAGTGCTGCAGAGATGGTTGTTCTTTTGTAAAGTTCTCCTCTCTCCACAGAGAAATGCTGGAGCTCTGTCAGAGAGACCATCGGGTTCTTTGTCACCTCCATGACTAAGGCCCTTCTCCCCCGATCGCTCAGTTTGGATATTTTCTCAAACCCTAGAGATGGTTGTGCATGAAAATCCCAGTAGATCAGCAATTCTTGAAATACTCATACCAGCTAGTCTGGGACCAACAACCATGCCAAGTCACTTAAACTACTTTTCCTCCCCATTCAGATGCTAGGCTTGAACTTCAGCAAGTTGTCGTCTTCACCACGTCTAGATGCCTAAATGCATTGAGTTGCTGATTAGCAATTCGTGTTACCAAACAATTGAACAGGTGTACCTAATAAAGTAGCGAGTGAGAGATTTTTTATATAAATTTATATATACATACATTATACACACTAATATATACATACATTATACACACTAATATATATATATATATATATATATATATATATATATATATATATATATATATATATATATATATATATATATATATATATATATATATATATATATATATATACACACACATACACACATATACATATACACACACACACATACTTTTTTTTCTTTTTGCTGGTTTAGGGCCTTCTCCCAACAGCGGCAGTGGGACAGGCCTTACTACTGCACCAAATGACCCCGATATAATGAGGTGTTAGCGTTGTCCAGTTCAGTAATTCTTAGAGCCCAGGCTGTGTAATGACACTGCCCTTGATCTTAAAGCTAGTGGGTAATGACGCTGGCCTCAATTCCACCTAGAAGACTGAGAACATTTGGTGGTGGCTTTGTTTTACTGTGGGAAACAGATCTAGATTGAAGGTAAGCATTGCAGCAAAAACTGCTTGAGCCACAAAAAAACAAAACATAAAATACACAGATCAAGAGCTCAGACTTCACTGTCTGCATGAGTGTTTTCTGTCAGCTGAAAGCACTGAGGCCAGACAGCCAGCTAAGAGCCCTTTCACACGGGGCTGATCAGTATTGAAACGCCTCCGTGTGTCTGTTAGCTCAGCGGGGATCGCTCAGTAAATCCCCGCTGAGCCGTCTGATGACAGGGCGGTCTCCGCACTGTGCAGGGACCGCCCTGTTTTTTCTCCGCTCTCCCCTATGGGGGAGCGGATGAACACAGACCGTGTGTCCGTGTTCATCCGATCCGCTCTGCAGACGGAAGAAAAAAATAGGGTTTTCTTCCATCTGCAAAATCGGATGTTTGCGGAGGCGGGTGATTACGGGTGTCAGCGGATGTTCATCTGCTGACACCTGCAATCACATAGGCAATGTATGTCCCTTTTTCATCCGCAAACGGACAACGTACGTGTGAAAGAGCCCTTACTAGGATTTTCAGGTAGAGGTCAGCAACAGCAGCTTCAATATCTCGTATAGCAAATGTTTCCGCTAAACAGATCGAGCATCTGTCATCTTTCGGTTAGAGGCCACAACTATGTGTTCTTTAATATGCATTTTGCCTCTATATATCGCCAGACTTTTCCAATTACTAGTATAGAATTGCAATTAAAACCATAATCTCCCTTTAAATCATTCCATATCATTAAAGCTACAGAAAGCTCCAGAGATTTTTCCATCCAGAAGAAGTGATTTCCGCTGCTGATGCTTAACTGCATTTTATGATCTATACCCACATTTCCGTGAAGAATGTTTTTAAAGGGTTGACATAATGTTGAAGTTAATGGAAAAGCAGAATAGTTATTACCAAAGACAGACACTTGCATGAATTATATTTGCTGTGTGTGATATAATTTCCCAATCAGTCCACATTCCCCTTTTCCATCTCTGAGTAAATCACAGTGTTCATTCCAAGCTCTGCTTTGTCCTCTGATGTGAGATGCCGTGTGCCCGACCAGTATTGACTACCGTCATCTATTACTTACAGGGGGCCAATGGCATTCTCCAAGTTTAAAGCAATTCCAATAAGGTATTGTATTGCCATCAACAATTATAGTAGTTTTCCTACCATGAATGTATCTTAATGACTACAGCATAAAAAAATCTGAGCAATAATAACCTAAATAAATAAACCTAAAATTATTTGTAACGCTTTCCTTTCAAAGGAATATAGCAATAGTTATAAAATGTTTACATAGCAGAAAACAAAGCTCCATTTGACACTTATTTCAAGTTGCTGGTGAAAAAAAAAAAAAACTGTTAAATATGCACCCATTACTTTGTCTGGTATGGGCAATACACAGGTTCACTAAAAAAATAAAAGACCCCAAGTCCAGAAACAACCTACCATTGGACAGGACTGGTTACATTTTTGGTATCATCAGCAAAATAGCAATTGCCTAGAAGTCATTTATTTTTACTTATTTTTTCGCTTTTCTTTGGGGGGGGGGGTGGGGGGGTTATTTGCAACCAATTTCCTAAATTCTAGTGACATCTCAAGTCACAAAGTCTGGACAAATAAAGATGCCACAGACACTACTCACAAATGTCCCCCCCCCCCAACCCCCAAAAAATAGCACACTGGTCATGTGTCACCAGTTAAATAGAAAAGTATCATTAAAGCTTAAACTACACTACATTTGAGCACCACAAATGCTAATTTATTTAATTTTTTTAATATTCAAAGCAAAAACACACATCCGCTGGAGCTGCACGATTCTGTCTAAAATGAGAATCACAATTTTATTAGCTTACAATAAAGATCACGATTCTCTCGGTGTAAAATCATCTTTCACATTATACAAGAAAAAAATGGTGGGCTAACTTTACTGTTTACTAGTCGTTTTAATTTATTGAAGTGTATTCTTTCCCCAAAAAACGCCATTTTAATCTCTAGGGTCTCTGCTAAGAATTTTTATATATATATATATATATATATATATATATATATATATATATATATATATATATATATATATATATATATATATATATATATATATATATATATATATATATGTAATTATTCAGCCTCTTTACTTTCAGTGCAGCAAACTCTCTCCAGAAGTTCAGTGAGGATCTCTGAATCATCCAATGTTGACCTAAATGACTAATGATGATAAATAGAATCCACCTGTGTGTAATCAAGTCTCTGCATAAATGCACCTGCACTGTGATAGTCTCAGAGGTCCGTTTAAAACACAGAGAGCATCATGAAGAACAAGGAACACACCAGGCAGGTCCGAGATACTGTTGTGGAGAAGTTTAAAGCCGGATTTGGATACAAAAAGATTTCCCAAGCTTTAAACATCCCAATGAGCACTGTGCAAGCGATACTATTGAAATGGAAGGAGTATGAGACCACTGCAAATCTACGAACACCTGGCCGTCCCTCTAAACTTTCAGCTCAAGACTGATCAGAGATGCAGCCAAGAGGCCCATGATCACTCTTGATGAACTGCAGAGATCTACAGCTGAGGTGGGAGACTCTGTCCATAGGACAACAATCAGTCGTATACTGCACAAATCTGGCCTTTATGGAAGAGTGGCAAGAAGAAAGCCATTTCTTAAAGATATCCATAAAAAGTGTAGTTTAAAGTTTGCCACAAGCCACCTGGGAGACACAAACGTGTGGAAGAAGGTGCTCTGGTCAAATGAAACCAAAATCGAACTTTTTGGCAACAATGCAAAACGTTATGTTTGGCGTAAAAGCAACACAGCTCATCACCCTGAACACACCATCCCCACTGTCAAACATGGCCGAGGCAGCATCATTGTTTGGGCCTGCTTTTCTTCAGCAGGGACAGGGAAGATGGTTAAAATTGATGGGAAGATGGATGGAGCCAAATACAGGACCATTCTGGAAGAAAACCTGATGGAGTCTGCAAAAGACCTGAGACTGGGACGGAGATTTGTCTTCCAACAAGACAATGATCCAAAACAAAGCAAAATCTACAATGGAATGGTTCACAAATAAACATATCCAGGTGTTAGAATGGCCAAGTCAAAGGCCAGACCTGAATCCAATCGAGAATCTGTGGAAAGAACGGAAAACTGCGGTTCACAAACGCTCTCGATCCAACCTCACTGAGCTTGAGTGGTTTTGCAAGAAGGAATGGGCAAAAATTTCAGTCTCTTGATGTGCAAAACTGATAGAGACATACCCCAAGCAACTTACAGCTGTAATCGCAGCAAAAGGTGGCGCTACAAAGTATTAACTTAAGGGGGCTGAATAATTTTGCACGCCCAATTTTTCAGTTTTTTATTTGTTAAAAAAAAAAAGTTTGAAATATCCAATAAATTTCGTTCCACTTCATGGATTGTGTCCCACTTGTTGTCGATTCTTCACAAAAAATACAGTACATTTATATCCTTATTTTTGAAGCCTGAAATGTGGCAAAAGGTCGCAAAGTTCAAGGGGGCCGAATACTTTCGCAAGGCACGGTGTGTGTGTGTGTAATTTATATATATATATATATTTATTTATTATGTTTGGATAAATAATTTTCTAGTAGAAAATACTGATTTTAACTTGTAAGCAACACGTGTCAGAAAAAGGTTAATGGCCCGTAAACACACACACACACACACACACACACACACACACATAATACAAAAATCAAAGCGATTGTACGATAAATCGGACCGATTAGACAAGCACAAAAATTATTCTCGTACGAGACCAGATTGTACGATTTTCGTTTAATCGGTACAGTTGTAATCCGAAAATACAATACAAACACACTGCAACACGTGACATCACTTCTGATTTTTTTTTTCTGTCATACGAGAATTTTTGTAACTCTAGCAAACTGTTCAGATTCAATATATGACTAGCATGCAGAAAAAAAAATTGGACGAGGGGTTGTCCGATCTTCAGATCGTTTGTACTGTACAGGGCATTAGTCTTTAAGTGGTTAAACTGACCTCATTTACAGAACAGTTCATTCCTTTGATTTAAAAGAACTAAAAGATACTTTTGTTTATAGTTATCTTCCAGCGCTGAAAGTGTTGCGATAAACTTGGCAGGCAGTCCGTTTTAGTTTATTTTTTTGACAGCTCAATGAGTAGAGAACAGCTCTGCACTTACATGAATGAATCCTCTAAATTAGGGATATGCAATTAGCGGACCTTCAGCTGTTGCAGAACTACAAGTCCCATGAGGCATAGCAAGACTGACAGCCACAAGCATGACACCAAGAAGCAGAGGCATGATGGGACTTGTAGTTCTGCAACAGCTGGAGGTCCGCTAATTGCATAGCCCTGCTATTAATGCTGCATAGAGATAGTGATTTGTTTTAACGATTAATCTTGCAGCTCTAACATCCACCCCTACCCCTATGCTTTATTTTGCAGAGAAATCACTTTACAAAACACACCCCTAGCATTTTTGCCAGTGCCCATCTTGAGTAAGGGCAGATGATTCATGTAACATTTACTTCTTGAAATCTGTCCTTAGCTCAGTCATGCAGGCAGGAGGGTGTGCTTGGCTAAGAAAGTCCCTCCTTCCCTCCTGAAGACTCCTGGGATGTATGACAACATTTGTCTAGGCATGTGACATGACGAGACGCGTAGGGATCAAGGAGCATCAGAGTCCACACGCCTGACGCAGCAAGACCCCCCTGCCGTCCGTTTGGTTTCTGTGCCCAGTTTTTATCATCCAAATGTGAGTGCACCTATATGTTTTAATAAACCTGTTCCATTTTTGCGGGGCTGTACTATGGTCTTTTTTTCTCCCATCCTATATGCTGTGTGAGGGTCCCCTCTATCTGCTCCAAGTGTCCACCCAGCTCAGACACAGAAGAAGAGGAGCCAGGTGTGCATCCAGGACTTAGGACGAACTCGGTGTTCGTGGGAGATAGGCCCACCATCCATCACCTCCATGTGAGTGGATGTATGAGTGAATGATGTTGCCTGTTTAGACACTTCCATAACACCATATCCTACTTGCTTTGTATCTTCTCCATGCCTTACTGCTGAGTGCTGATGTCGTTTCTGTCCATTGAAGTGTATTCCTCCTCCCCCTGCCAGAGGTGGTTTTATTTGGCTATCCGTGCCATAGCCGTGAGGTGAGGGGCTAGGGACCACCTGAGGTGTTCACTGTACCACGTCCTTTCCCGGCACCATTTTCTCCATCTTTTAGAAACTGTCTTCTGGGACATCTTTGGAACCTGTCTTCTGGGACATTTGGGAAACACTTTCAGATACTTTTTTGCATTTCTTCACTGATTTATATATTATTATTTGTATTGTTCACTGTGTTACACATTCAGGGGCGCCCCTAGCGGTAGTTCTCCCTGATTTCACATTACTTGGACCAGCACATTGTGTATATTTTACTGCTTGTGAATTTGTACTCCTTTTTTGTCACTTGCCATTGTTTAGTATTCAATATTCTCTTTTGTGCTACATTTTGACGGTTTACGTATTGACACTAAACTTATGTACGCTATCACTCTGTTCTAAAAACACCACCCCCCCCCCCTCCCCCACGTTCACCAGCCCAGGGATTAATTCCCGTACCACCCTTGGATTTCACCCACTTTTTACAGCGCAGACACCACCCCCCTTGTTTTTCCATTTGTCTAGGCAAGAAACCAGGCAGTAACTGAAGAAATGTAAAAAAAAAAAAAAAAGAAGGTCAAAACAAAGTAAATATAGTATACCTTCCTATATAGTTACTAATACTAGCAGCATAAAAATAGCCAATATTAACTGAGAGAGTGAAGATTCTACCTCAACCGGCTCACGCATATATGTGGCCCTATGTAAATACAAAACTGTGCCAGGAGGGCAGGCACTGCACGCTCCCAGCGCAGTCCCCAGTGGGGACTGGAAAGCTCCCAATGCATACTTGAGATCGGGAGCTTTCTGATCATGTGACTGCTGTGAAAGCCAATCACAGTGGTCACTTGACCCAATACCTGCCTCCCAGCATCTAGAAGTTCTTTAAGGACTGGTGGTCGGCAGTGGGAAGGGGGTTAAAGTGGTTGTAAACTTACATATACAATCCTCCTACATAAGTACTGGCTTATCTGCAGCCCTCAAATCTATACATCGAAAGTCCAGAATTTATAAAGCTTCTTGGGGCTGTCAAAAAAAGGGTGTGGAGGGCAGAAGGTATACTCTGCAGAGCTCATCGAGGAGAGCTTTGAGAGCTGATTGGAGGGAGAGGAATGAAGCAGAAGACAGAAATTACACTTAGAGCTTTTAATTGGGACAAGTACACACTATAGTGGGATTCGCCAGGCGACGGAGGGCACTTGCTCACACTCTGATCCGTGGCACGTTTTGTGCAAATAAAGCATTTCTTTAGGTTGGTTTCTGTTGGCTGCTAGCTCCTCCCCAGGTCCCTAGGTTGAAGACCAAATTATCAAAATTCCTATGGGGAAACCAAAGAACAGCACTGTTGCCACACCCCCTCTTCATTCTCCGAGACCCGATGTGTGCCCCTTTCCTGCTCCTACTAGCCATTTTACAGGAGGAAGGGATTAATGCAAACACACCAATTAATTCCCCGTAAATGGGTATAATTTACCAGTAATAAATGAAACAAAGTCTTGAGTGCTACCCAACACCTCCCACTACACTCCCTGTGTAAGATTAGACCTTAAAAATGCAAGTGGCTCTGGTATGATAAAGGCAGACAGCGGAAGAAGTCGCTCACACCAGCTTTACTCCTTTCATTTTAGCAGACAACCCAATTATAAGGTGCATTTGTTACTTGAGTTGATTTGTAAGGAAGAATGGGAACATAACATGCTACATATAAATTCAACAATGAGAAACAAAGGACATCAAATCAGCTAACCCGACATATAACATATTTCATTTTTTTTGGCTCAAAACGTACATACAATAAGACATTTAATTTGTACATTGTGTGCTAGTGTACGCCTATATCAAAAAGCCCTGTGTAGACAGCACTCAGGAGATATGGATCACTACAAAGTACCTTGGTTTAGATCACCATCAGTTCGATCCCCCATTGTACAGTGCTTCAATTAACAATCGCATTCCCTGAGCAGGATTGATGAATGGAGCACTGTGCAGGGGGCAGATCAGACTTCAGGAGATCCAGGAGACTGTGCTCTGTGTTTACACAGTGGTCCTAATCTCCAGCCTGCTGCCAGCACAAGACGTAAAACATAAAAATGTAAAAATACCTACACATACCTTACTTCTTTGGTAGACAAACTGCATCAAAGACATAAAAGATATGGGTTCAAACTACAGTTTAGGCCTACAGGGATGCGACTGTGTTTAGGAGCTAATCAAGACAATAAAGTGGATGTAAACCCGAATTTTATTTATTTTTTGATGTCACAATGTACAGTATAAGATTTCCTATCATCTGTGCCCACTCTTGCCACACAGAGTTAATCCAGCTCTGAGCAATTCTCTTTTATTGTTCGGTGAAATAAAAAAGACTTACAGAGAAAAACCTTAGTCTGTTCCGCCCCCTTGCTGTGAGTGACAGGTTATTTACATATTTTATGCACTAGCTTCAGACAGGCATTATTTTTAAATTCCCACCCCCACTCCTTTTCTGAAGTGATGTGGTTACTTTTCTGAATTGTGACTGGATGTTAGTGATCAAAGCAGAATTCAGTGTAAGAAATACATAGGAAAAAATGCATGTTGACAAGGGGAGTAGAGGTGGGCGGAGAGTCTACTGACATGACAACTCCACCCACCAAGCTCCAGACAACAGATCCACCCACAGAATCTGCAAATTTTCAGGTATCATAACAGACAGAGGGGAGACATTTGACAGGTGAAGATACATGCAGGAGGCGTGTATATCCTTATAGATAACCACAATAGCAGTAGTTTAGAAAGTATGAGAGTGGGTTAACATCCACTTTAAGGTTTACATTTTTTTTACTCAGGTGCTTATATTTTACACACCATAGTACCTCTTTAAATCTTCCTGCTTCAATAACCAGAGCAGCACGAAATTCATCTTCTAAATCAGCATACTGCTGTGTCAGCATGCCGATCTTCTCTTGGAACGCTTTGATCTGCTGGTTATGACGTTGGCCTTCTCTGGACACTTCCTTGGCCACAGCTTCCTGGAACTCAGGCCCATTTAATGGCACTCTTGCCTCCAGCTCCGTTCTGACAATGACAAACAGACATTGTAAAAGTACACTACAGCTTGTGCATACAAGGCAAGGCAATCTCTTGGAAACAGAAAAGGCCTCAGGTGACTTTAGTAATCGCAAATTAAATGGCTGATTGCATTACCAAGTTATATTACACTTTTATTCAGCTTCATGACCTTTTCATTTTCCAGGTTGTGACAGATAAGCCAAGCAAGGAGGCCAAATCACATTTTACATATAAAAGACACAAAAATGATGACATTGTAAGCGGACAATGCGGTATTCACCACCAATAACCAATGAGTGTAGTGAACAAGTCCAAAGGTTTATAGGCGATTAAAAAAAAAACTGTAACATAAGATGTTACAAGGAAATGGTCAAGCAAGAAATATAAAAAAAAAAAAAAATAGAGGCTTCCATTCAAGTCTTCAGTCTGGCAAAAAGTGAGGCCCAGGGTACGAGAGGGGTAGGGCTGGTCATTTACATCATGGAGCTGGTTGATACTTGCATACCAAAGTATTCTGGGAGTTGGGGCTCCCATTAATATAACTTGCACACTCTCACTTGCACACCTTCCTATTTGATCCTGATGATGGATTTTTAGAACATTGATATGTGAAGGCACTCTGGTGTCCCTATGTCAGTCCAGCTTTCCTACTGAATATCAGCAGGAAAGCTGGACTGACATAGGGACACCAGAGTGCCTTCACATATCAATGTTCTAAAAATCCATCATCAGGATCAAATAGGAAGGTGTGCAAGTGAGAGTGGGTCAGGAAATATCAAGACCTCCAAATTAGAACTCCTAGGATTTGGGGGTCTTGCAGGTTCTGGCAAAACAATGAAATACATACCTAAAAGGTGGCTGTAGTTTAGGGCGGCAACCAACGATTATTTTCATAATCTATTAGTTGGCCGTTTGTTTTTAAATTATTATAATTAAATTAATAATTTAAGTTTAGAACATTTTCATAACTGACAGGAAGGGGGGGGGGGAGGAGGAGGAGGAGAAGAAAGAAGAAGAAAAAGAAACAACCTCCCTAGGTGAATGGAATTCAGTATTAAATCAGCTGAGAACACTTTCACCATTGGCAGCCATACTTAGAATGAATTTATTTGTTTGGCATTGGCATCGCACAGTACACATTTAAATATGTATAGTAAATACAGGGTTTACCTTAAAGTGCTTGGAAAGGCACAAGGTTTTTTACATTCATGCATTCAATGCATGAAGGTAAAAACAAGTAGTATCTTAAGCACCCTGTTGATCCAGCAAGCTGCTTGCTCTGGTGCAGCGATTCTCAACCAGGGTTCCATGGAACCCTATGGTTCCTCCACAGGTTGCCAGGGGTTCCTTCAGCATTGGGCAATTTCTGCCTCTCAGAAAATTTCCCACTGACACCATTGAACTGTTTAGCTATCTGTAAGGAGGTAATTCTTCCCAATGACTACAAGTGTAAGGACCATTCTTCCCACTGACCATCACACCAAGGTATCATGAATTGTAGATTTCTAATTTTTAGCAGGGGTTCCTCAAGACCGGAGAACTATTTCAAGGGTTCCTCTGTTTTGAAAAGGTTGAGAAAGGCTGCTCTGGTGCAACCCGGCAGTAAGGAGGTACCAGAAGGCCCCAGCGTGAAACCCGAGAAGAGGATGATCTGGGCTGTTCTGTGCAAAACCACTGCACAGAGCATCAAAGTACAACATGGTTGTTATTTAAAAAAAAAAAAAACATAAAAACTTTAAAGCGGCGCTCCACCCTCCACCTCCACTCCTGCTCATCGGAACCCCCCCCCCCGGCGTCACATTTGACACCTTTTGATACATGTCTAAAGACGGGTATTTGCACCCACTTCCAGCCACATAGTCTGTGGGCAGGACGTCAGATCCCATCCCGTCTTTGTGTTCTGGGAAACACTCGGCTTCCAGAACACAGCGGGAACCAGTCAGCAGGGAAACGGGCAGTGAATCCGGAACGCTTCACTTCTTGGTTCCCTCACTGGCTTTTAATATTTTTTCAGGGGACATCCGCTTTAAGCTGTACTTTTGCTGTAGAAAAATATAGCTGCTGCATCTCTTTTAATTAAAACAAAAAAGGGCAGCAGCTACAAGACTACAAAATCAACAACTTAAAGATTGGCTGTGAAAAGCATTTCTAATCCTTAAAATGTTAAACCTTGATTTCGCCCCAAATTGTATATACCAGCATTCACTGATCATATCACAAGAACTTTGCATTAGCACAGCCAGACTTCTAGTACTGCAAAAAGCTTATAAAAAGAGCATTTTTTCCCCCCATAAATAAGTAAAATCTAAAGTGCTTGGATTTGGAAACGCTTGTCCCCCTTAAACCTAAACTCTGAGGGCAAATAAATCTTAACCATTGCAACAGAATGCCCTTCCCACTGCAGGGATTAACGGTTCATTTCACCTAGGGCATAATAAATAAGGGGATATACTTATCTTATTCCTCCCTTCCCCAGCAGCCAGCGCTGTCTGATATCCAAGCTTGTGGGCAGGGCCTCTGTGTCCTTCTGCACAATACAGGACTGTTGGTCTTGCATTGTACAGGATGACCTCAGAGAGTTCGACCGGGTGGTCAATGAAGGACTGTTGTACAAAGAGGAGGAAGCAAAGTATAAGATAAGTATTATATTGCAGCTTACTAATTCTCAGATGTGATGGCTGCATTTGTTTTCTTTTTTATGTTCTTTTATTTTCACCTGGTGATCCAGTCAGTAAGCCTGTTGCTTTTAATCTCCAATATTTTTAATTGGAACATTACCAAATCAGCATTTGTCATTGTAACAAAGATTAGTTGCTGGTTATAAAACTGGATATTATTTATTTGTTTACGTCACAGAAGAGTATATGTTGATATTAATCTTAGTACAGTAAAACCTCGGATTGCGAGTAACGCGGTTAATGAGCGTTTCGCAATGGTTTGCTCGGAGTGTTGTCTTGCAGAATGAGCAGGATTCAAGCCTCTGTGGTGTGCAGTACCGCATTTGGCCAGAGGTGCGTTGAGAAATACCCAGTTCCCAAGGTTTTCCCGAGCGATCTCCAATTATTTGCGGGTCTCTCTGGCACCCCCCACCTCTGGCCACATGCGGTATTGCATGCAATAGGAGTCAATGTGGAATGAATATTCTTCGTTTCCATTGACTTCTATGGGGAAACTCGCTTTGATATGCGAGTGCTTGGGATTACAAGCATTCTCCTGGAGTGGATTATCATGTATATCATGCACATTTTAGACTTATGTGAGAAAATCAAAAGATGAACAATAAAGAAACACTGTATGACATATACAAGAATAATCAAGCGATGATATTACACAATATAATGTTCCATCACCGCCCTTCACACTAGAGATATTTAAAACTTTGAAGGGGGAGAAATAAATATGTAATATAGTCTTACTTACGGAATAACCCTTCTCGCTCTCGGTAATCCGCAGATATATTTCAATACATAACAGGGGAAACATTGAGAGCCTGTTGCTTTTCAAAGGAACAAGCACTCCTTGTTACAGGGATGAGACAAACTATTTACCACCGACAGGGGTGTAGTTTGTTTATCTAAATCTGCTAGTGCATCCAACACTTCCCTCACCCAGACTGACAGTGTTGCTGTTCAAAGGGGTCTCTGTGCTTCTTCCTCCAGAACAGGGGCACACTAATACAGGAGGCGTGTTAATGGCCAGATCATCAGGTGAAAACAGAGGAGGGGAAATATTTATTTTTCTTTAAAAAGCCCCAAAAAAAAAAAAAAAAAAAACAAGCCACCACATCCAATGATTGGCAAGTTGCAATATATAACATTTTGGGTTTAATACTGCTTAAAGCGGAGGTTCACACAAAAAGTGAACCTCTGCTTTTCGTAACCCCCCCCTCCTGAAAGGTGTCACATTTGGCACCTTTCAGGGGGGAGAGGGGTGCAGATACTTGTGTAATACAGGTATTTGCACCCATTTCCGGGCACAGATATCCACAGAATCTGCGGATAATCTACGCCACTTCCCGTTACCCCCACGGTCTTCTGGGTAATAGAAGACAGGAAGGAGTGTTTGGATTGCGCAGAGCAACTCGCGCATGCGCAGTAGGGAACCGGGAAGTGAAGCTGCAAGGCTTCATTTCCTGATTCCCTAAGCAAAGATGGCAGCGGCAGCATCCGAGGACCGAGGCACTGTTCGGCTTCGGGTGCCGGTGATCTGATGATATGGTTCCTCCTATCGAGATGGTTCCTGTCTAGACTGCGCAGGTGCAATCCTTGCCGACGGAAAACACCGAACCTCCAGGGCGACGTGGAATTTGAGGTTAGTGGCCAATCGGCCTCAGGTCCTCGCTTCCCTCGGACATCTCGCTGCGCTCACTCGGCCTCCTGGCTCTTTTTTTAACATCCTCCAATCCACAGGGATGTTAAGAAATGAGCCTGGATGCCGCCCGAGGTCCGTCGGCAAGGATTGCACCTGCGCAGTCACGACAGGAGCCATCTCGATAGGGAAACCATACCGACAAGTCACCGGCATCGCAGGCGCGCTGGACAGGCAAGTGTCCATATTTTAAAAGTCAGCATCTACAGTATTAGTATTTAAAAAAATAAAAAAAAATTGGCGGACCGCCGCTTTAAGTTTTGGTTGGTACACTAATCTCTCCAACTAGAAATGTGTACTGGAATCACATCCTTAAATGTCACATCAATTTCTGCGACAACAATATTATTGAAACATTCAATTCAACTGTAGAAAACAATTTCACAGGGACCTCGGATTTCATGATCCCACCAAAGCTGAAGCTAAACACATTAGATGTAAACCTGGCGATTTATATTCATGGTTCAGAATGTTTATTTCACTTGGAAATGAAATAATAACCAGGCAAAATTTTACAAGTTTACATCCAGTGTCTGAAGAGGGCTCTCCCAGCAAGAGATTAAACTGATGAAAACGGTCGATGCTAGACTGCGTTTCATGTCTGAGTATTTAGAAGCTTGTGGGGAGGTGACATGCTGGTGACAATCAGAAGTACCTTTGTGCCTGCTCCCTTGATGTAAGGAGTTCATGGAGCTGTTGGACTTTATCTTTGTGCTGACGTACAGATCCTCGAAGCAACTCAATTTCTCTCTTGGAGGCAGTCACTTTGCGTTCAGCTTCCTGTATGCGTTTCATCTGCATTCAAGGAAAATCATTTTTTCAATTTAGAGAAAGTGTAAAATAAAACAACATTACCCCTTTTTGCTCACACAGCCAATCAATAGGACAGAAGCAATCAATATAAAGAGGACTACGCTTTAAAAAAAAAAAAAAATGTATTTTATCTGTTAAAAAGGCAATTAGCATATCTTTTACCTTGGTTTATATAGGATAGCTGTTGAAATAAAATAAAGTGGGGGAAAAAAAAGGCGCCTTATACCAACACAACATCGCTTGTTTCTTGAAATGACTGATATCTGTCAACATTAGTTGTGCTTGGGGAAGGATTAGTGCCTCCGTCTGCTGCCCCCACTGAGATCACTACCCACTTTCTATCTGATCTTACAACCCCCCATACACACTATTAGATTTTCTGCAAATATTTGTCTTCAGATTTACCAAAACCACGTAGTGCAAGGGCCTGCCTGATTGCATACAAATTGAAACTCCTAAGGTTTGACCTTATATTATATGGTTATGGTAAATCTGAAGACATAAATCTGCGGAAAATCTAATAGTGTGTATGGGGTTTAATGGAAGTGAGCTGAATGCTTGGCTGTCATGCCGATCCAACATGAGTTCTGCAGTTTTTAGCAGTGGCGGCTGGTGCTCCAAATTTTTGGGGGGGGGTGCAAACAAACAAAAAAAAATCATCAATTGAAGCCACTCTGTCCATCAAATGCAGCCACTGTGCATCCCCCACCCGCCGGCACTTACCTTGTCTTGGTGGGGCAGCAGATCATGGTCCTCCATGCTCCTCGCTGTCTTCTCCCGTCCTCTCTCTTCCCATCCTATGCTATAATTGGATGCCCGATAGGCGACGTACAATCACAGCGCCTGTCGTTTCAGCCAATCAGGTGACAGGTAACATAACTGAGCACCTGATTGGCTGAGAGGCGGTTCAGGGTTAGGAAAGCGATTCATACGCTTTCCTAACACAACGCTGAGTGAACAGCGAACACACCGCATGGCGCCCCTTGTTGACCTTTCTGGACACCTGTTAAAGCCTATGGCTTTAATCAGGTGCTACCAAAAAATACCCCGCCGCTGTAATTCAGGTGCCCGTCGCCCGAAAAGGGGTCGGGCACATGAATAGGGGGTGGCCCATAGATAGATTCATGCAATGCATGAATCTATCTATGGTAAGAGACAGGTGGCAGGAGAGAGGGGGCGGCGCCTGTGCGCCCTTGATGGACGCACCGCCACTGGTTTTTAGGTCAGACACTTGAGACATAAATGCAGCTCAGATCTGCCTTAAAGCGGATCTCCACCCTAAAGTGGAGTCCCGCTGATCGGAACCCTCCCCCCTTCGGTGTCTAAAGACAGGTATTTGCACCCACTTCCGGCCACAGCAGAGTCGGAAAAAGACGGGTTTTCCTAGCTTCCCGTCGCCCCCCCCCCCCCATTGTGTGCTGGGAACTCTCGGCTCCCAGCACACAGCGGGAGCCAATCGGAGGGCGCAGCGCTAATCGCGCATGCGCCATAGGGAACCGGGCAGTGAAGCCGGAGTGCTTCACTTCCTGGTTCCCTCACCGTTGATGGAGGGGGGAGCAGCAGAGACGAGCGAACGCTCGTCTCTCTGCTGCAGACAGCGCTGAACTCCAGGACAGGTAAGTGTCCTAATATTAAAAGTCAGCAGCTGCAGTATTTGTAGCTGCTGGCTTTTAATATTTTTTTTTAATGGGCCATCCGCTTTAAAGTGGTTCTAAAGGCAGAATTTTTTTTTCTCATAATGCATTCTCTGCATTAAAGTATAAAAAAACTTTGCATTCAGCTTGCAAGCATCATGTGTGAACCAGCCCTTAGGCGGCGTACACACGATCGGATATATCCGATGAAAACGGTCCGCGGACCATTTCCATCGGATATGTCCGATCGGGAGTTTGATCCGATGGCGTGTACACACCATCGGATCAAATTCCCCGCCGCCGGACGGCGCGGTGACGTAGTGGTGACGCGGCGGTGACGTTGACGCCGCCACGTCACCGCCACGTCACCGCACCAGGAAGTAAAACACTTCCGCGCATGCGCCGAATCCATTCGGCAGCGGCGCGGCGGCGGTGGGAGCCGACATGTCTGCTGGTAAGTGTACTAACCAGCAGACATGTCGGGCGGACAGATTCCCACCGGATAGATTTCAAAGCATGCTTTGAAATCTGTCGGGTGGAGAAATCTGTCCGCTAGCCCATACACACGAGCGGAGATGTCTGCTGAAACGGTCCATCGGACCGTTTTCAGCGGACATATCCCCTCGTGTGTACGCGGCCTTAGTCACACACTCTGGCAAAATATAGTACATAGGCAGGTGCAGTTACAGTTGAATAAACTCCCTAGGCAGCAGACATTGAAAGTGATGATTCTTGTTGAATGCCAAGTCTATACAAGAAAAATGATGTTAAAAATGTATTTGAAAAAGGCCATGAATATCTTGTACCTCCAGCGCTTCCTGTTGGATTCTCTGTGTTTCCAATTTAGACATTGCATCTTCCATCTTTCTAAAGGTTTGCTGATATTCTTCTTCTTTACTAGCCGACTGCTTTATTTTATCGGTAAGCCTCTCGTTTTCTTCTTTTAACTGGTGCACAAGTGCTTGCAATGTACATTTAGCATTTTTCTCCTTCAGAAGTAATTCTTTAATCCTACAAAACAAAACACATAACATTTGCAACAGCTTTACAAAATACCTCCAATGTTATATGTTGCTTAAAGTGGTTCTATAGGCTCTGCATTATATGCATGAAGGTAAAAAACCTTCTGGGTGCAGCTGCCCCCCTACCCTTATACTTACCGAGCCCCATCTTGGTCCAGTGATGTGCATGAGAACAGCAGCTCTCCCGGGTCTCTCTCTCCTCATTGGCTCACACAGCAGTGTGAGCCATTGCCAAATACAGCCAGTGAGCTAAGAGAAAGCTGGGGGTGGGGCCAAGCTGCGCTCTGTGTGTCAATGATCACAAGGAGCACAGCTCGGGGCGAGACTTGCTCAAGTTCACATAGCAAAGGGCTTGCTATTGGGGGCACAGCAGGGGGAAGAGCCAGGACTGCTGATGGAGGACCCAAAAAGAAGAGGATTGGGGCTGCTTAGTGCAATACTATTACACAGAGAAGGCAAGTAAAACACGTTTGTTGTTTTTTCCCATGCCTTTAGATTCACTTTAACAGTAAACAATATACCACCATGTAAAGACTATAGGTGGAAAGAGAATGTGGGTGATATAAACATTCACTTAGGCTGCATTCACACCTGAGCGTCAGTCGTTCGGTCGTTTTACGACGTTTTTGTACTTCGACGTTTTTTATTTTAGCCAATAGGAAAAATTATCATCTTTTCATCACTTGTTGCTATGTTGGTAGAATTTTTTTATCTTCTGCCTGGGTGAAAAGTTCTATTGATTAAAGCGACGAAACGCCTGTAGCAAACGCTCGTTGTCGCGCTAGTCGCTTGAATCGAGCGTTTCCATTACTTTCTATGGGAAATGGAGACGCTCAAATACGCCCAAACCGCCCGATACGTGCGACAAAAAAGGGTCCGGAACTTTTTTTAGCTACAGGCGATGGGCGTCGGGCGCATCAGCGTTCAGATGTGAACCATCTCCATAGGCTTTCATGTATTTTTCTCCCTCTGGCGTTTGTGAGCGTCGCGCTACAGGTGTGAATGGAGCCTTAGAGACCTAGGGTATCTGTAGATATCCAATTTAAAACCAAATTGACCAAAAATGCACCAAGTTAGCCAGTCTTTTACATTTTAATAATTAACAGAATGTCATTTATTTATTTTTTCATTAAATACTGCAAAGCAGATGAGGATAAAGCCACATCTTTAACCAAGTCAGCAGAAAGTTGATTTATTTATTTTTTAGAGTACATAGTAGACTGTAAACACAGATGGACCCTGGGTAGGCTGGACACCGAATGCACATCTGAGGTCTAGGTTTTCTATGTCTTAAAAGAGTTGTAAAGGAATTATTTTTTTGCCTAAAATTAATGTCTGCAAGGTAGACAGACAGAATAGTGCAATGATTCTGTTAAAAAACAAGTAAATACCTATTCAATTCCTTCATCTATATCACTTCCGGCGTTCTAGTTTTTGTTCTCTCATTCACTTCCTGGTTTCGGCGCTCGTTCATGTAAGAACTACATTTCCCAGTATAAATTGCGGCACGCCCAGTAATTCACACCTTGAAGTCTCTAACACGTAGAGAGTGTCCTGCCACACAGATGTAGTTCCCAGGAGGGGGCGAGCACGTTACTGACCACTGCAGTAAAGCCTCCCTTCACGGTGGTCAGTAAAAATCAGACAAGCAGGAAGTGAACAGAACAGAGAAGAAATAGAGCAACTTCTGAGCAAAAACGGACAATAAGGAAGTGAAAAGAGGAATGTATGCTTATTATGAAAAAATATTTTTTCCTTTACAACCCCTTTAACTTTCATGGGGAGGGTGTAGGGTAGTAAAGCTGGCCATGCAGAGTTATTTTTTTTATTCAAATTCGGTGCATAGAGGAATCGCTTCCTGCTGGGACATTGTGTTTTTCCAGCATCACCTGTACTGTCAGAATATATCAGCTGAAATTGTTATCGTAGGTGCATGTCCACTGTGAGAGACATAATCAAAAAAAAAAATTCCAGAAATCACAATTTATGATTTTTTAACTATTTATTTGTATGATACAGCTGCAAAGAAGTATTTGAACACCTGTCCATCAGCTAGAATTCTGACCCTCAAAGACCTGTTAGTCTGCCTTTAAAATGTCCACCGCCACTCCATTTATTATCCTAAATTAGATGCACCTGTTTGAGGTCATTAGCTGCATAAAGACACCTGTCCACCCCATACAATCAGTAAGAATCCAACTACTAACATGGCCAAGACCAAAGAGCTGTCCAAAGACACTAGAGACAAAATTGTACACCTCCACAAGGCTGGAAAGGGCTACGGGGAAATTGCCAAGCAGCTTGGTGAAAAAAGGTCCACTGTTGGAGCAATCATTAGAAAATGGAAGAAGCTAAACATGACTGTCAATCTCCCTCGGACTGGGGCTCCATGCAAAATCTCACCTCGTGGGGTCTCAATGATCCTAAGAAAGGTGAGAAATCAGCCCAGGACTACACGGGAGGAGCTGGTCAATGACCTGAAAAGAGCTGGGACCACCGTTTCCAAGGTTACTGTTGGTAATACACTAAGACGTCATGGTTTGAAATCATGCATGGCACGGAAGGTTCCCCTGCTTAAACCAGCACATGTCAAGGCCCGTCTTAAGTTTGCCAATGACCATTTGGATGATCCAGAGGAGTCATGGGAGAAAGTCATGTGGTCAGATGAGACCAAAATAGAACTTTTTGGTCATAATTCCACTAACCGTGTTTGGAGGAAGAAGAATGATGAGTACCATCCCAAGAACACCATCCCTACTGTGAAGCATGGGGGTGGTAGCATCATGCTTTGGGGGTGTTTTTCTGCACATGGGACAGGGCGACTGCACTGTATAAAGGAGTGGATGACCGGGGCCATGAATTTCGAGATTTTGGGCAACAACCTCCTTCCCTCAGAGCTTTGAAGATGGGTCGAGGCTGGGTCTTCCAACATGACAATGACCCGAAGCACACAGCCAGGATAACCAAGGAGTGGCTCTGTAAGAAGCATATCAAGGTTCTGGCGTGGCCTAGCCAGACCTAAACCCAATAGAGAATCTTTGGAGGGAGCTCAAACTCCGTGTTTCTCAGCGACAGCCCAGAAACCTGACTGATCTAGAGAAGATCTGTGTGGAGGAGTGGGCCAAAATCCCTCCTCCAGTGTGTGCAAACCTGGTGAAAAACTACAAGAAACATTTGACCTCTGTAATTGCAAACAAAGGCTACTGTACCAAATATTAACATTGATTTTCTCAGGTGTTCAAATACTTATTTGCAGCTGTATCATACAAATAAATAGTTAAAAAAATCATACATTGTGATTTCTGTTTTTTTTTTTTTGATTGTGTCTCTCACAGTGGACATGCACCTACGATAACAATTTCAGACCCCTCCATGATTTCCAAGTGGGAGAACTTGCAAAATAGCAGCGTGTTCAAATACTTATTTTCTGCACTGTATATATATATATATATATATATATATATATATATATATATATATATATATATATATATATATATATATATATATATATATATATATATATATATATATATATATATATTATAAAGGGGGACTCGTTATTTCAATTACATTAACCACGGCGTCTGTCAGTGTACTGAGCGGTGATAATTTATTACTGCTCAATAAACTGACATCTCCATATTTCAGTGAATTTCTGGTACTGTAATCTCAAAGTCTCACAAGATTCCAGTATCAGGGGGCGTTCTAAAGTGTTAGAAGCGTTGGAAGATCACTTCACTCCTCCAAGGGTGAAGCGATCTTCTCCGCTTCATAAACAGGCACACAGAGGAGAAAAATCTTCACTGTGAATGTCGGAGAACGAAGCAGTGAATAGATTTCACTGCTTCAGAAACGGACACCTTAACTGCTTCCCGACCGCCCACCGTCATATTACTGCGGGACGGTGGCGCGGTCTCGCGGGAGCACGTAGCTCTACGTCCTCTACTTTTCGGCCACTAGGGGGCGCGCCGCCGGTGCGCGCCCCGCACGCCCCCGAGGCCCGCGCGCGTGCCCGGCGGGTACGATAGCCGCCGGGCACCCGCGATTGCTCGTTACAGAGCGGGGAACGGGAGGTATGTGTATGTATTTTGTTCCTGTCAGCGGGGGAAACGCTGATTTTCTGTTCATACAATGTATGAACAGAAGATCAGTGATTTCCCCTAGTGAGTCCATCCCCCCATACAGTTAGAACACAAATAGGAACACACTTAACCCCTTCCCTGCCCCCTAGTGTTAACCCCTTCACTGCCAATGGCATTTTTATAGTAATCCAATGCATTTTTATAGCATTGATCGCTATAAAAATGCCAATTGTCCCAAAAATGTGTCAAAAGTGTCCGATGTGTCCGCCATAATATCGCAGTACCGAAAAAAAACGCTGATCGCCGCCATTACTAGTAAAAAAAAAAAATATTAATAAAAATGCCATAAAACTACCCCCTTTTTTGTAAACGCTATAAATTTTGCGCTAACCAATCAATAAACGCTAATTGAGATTTTTTTTTTTACGAAAAATATGTAGAAGAATACGTATCGGCCTAAACTGAGGAAAAAAATAAAAATTATATCTTTTTTGGGGATATTTATTATAGCAAAATGTAAAAAATATTGCATTTTTTTCAAAATAGTCGCTCTATTTTTGTTTATAGCGCAAAAAATAAAAACCGCAGAGATGATCAAATACCACCAAAAGAAAGCTCTATTTGTGGGAAAAAAAGGACGCCAATTTTGTTTCGGAGCCACGTCGCACGACCGCGCAATTGTCAGTTAAAGCGACGCAGTGCCGAATCACAAAAAGTGCTCTGGTCTTTGGACAGCAATATGGTCCGGGGGTTAAGTGGTTAAAGAAAATTTTGCGTACGCCCGGTTGTCACTATTTCTCAAAAATGCACAATTTAATAAATAACAAGTATTTGTAAATTTTAACTCAATGTAGGTTAAGCTTTTAGATCTAGTAGGAATTTTGTAAAATGTGTTTTTATCGGCAAATAATGATTTTAGTGTATTTCTTATGAAAATATTTTTTTGAGAAACATGTGCCCTAAAAATCAGTAGCACCTTATTTGTATTTTACTGGTCATGTGCTTTCATAAAAAATATCGTTTGGGGGGGGGGGGTCTTTAACCACTTCCCACCCGTCCGTCGACTTTTTACGGCAACAAGGTGGCTGTAAAATGCCGGGAGGGCCGCGCGCGCCCGCTGCGTCACTTAGGTGCCAATGCGCTAGCCTGGCGGCCGCGATGTCAGCCAGGCACCCGTGATCGGCAGTCACAGAGACAAGGACGTGGATCTCTGTCAGGGAGAGGAGACCAATGGTGTGTACCTTGTATATAGGGACAACGTTCGGTCACCTCCCCCAGACAGTGCCCTCCCCCTACAGTTAGAATCACCTAGCAGGGCACACATTAACCCCTTGATGGCCCCTAGTGTTAACCCCTTCCCTGCCAGTCACATTTATACAGTAATCAATGCATTGTTTACTGTATAAATGTGAATGGTCCCAAAAATTAGGGTTGTCCCGATACCGATACCAGTATCGGCATCGGGACCGATACCGAGTATTTGCGGGAGTACTTGTACTCCCGCAAATACCCCCGATACCTAAAAAGAATACTTAACCCCCCCCCCCGCGCGCTGCTGCCCCCACATTCGAAAAGCCGCGGCATGGGTTAAACGGCGTGCGGGAAAATCATAGCTTTCATTTGAATAGTTGTAGTGTTCCTGCCCGTATAGACACTTGCCCTTGCTCGGGATTGGATGGGTGATCGTGATCTGTCCAATCCCGAGCAAGGGGGAGCGTCTATACGCGCAGGCAAAACAGCTATTCAAATGAATGCTGTGATTTTCTCCATGCGGCATCCGCTTTCGGCGGCAAAGGTATGGGGGAAATGGCTGAAGGGACATGGCTGCGGGGAAATGGCTGCATATGTGGGGGACATGGCTGGGGGGAAATGGCTGCATATGTGAGGGACATGGCAGGAGGGACATTGCTGCATATGTGGGGGACATGGCTGCATATGTTGGGGGACATGGCTGCATATGTTGGGGGACATGGCTGGAGGGACATGGCTGGAGGGACATGGCTGCATATGTAGGGGACATGGCTGCATATGGGGACACATTTAAAAAAAAAGTATCGGTATTCGGTATCGGCGACTACTTGAAAAAAAGTATCGGTACTTGTACTCGGTCCTAAAAAAGTGGTATCGGGACAACCCTACCAAAAATGTGTCAAAAGTGTCAGATGTGTCCGCCATAATATCGCAGTCCTGACAAAAATCGCAGATCGCCGCCATTATTAGTAAAAAAAGTCATTTTGTAGGCGCTATAACGTTTGTGCAAACCAATCACTATAGTCTTATAGCGATTTTATTTTTTTACCAAAAATATGTAGAAGAATACGTATCGGCCTAAACGGAGCAAAAAAAAAATTTTTTTTTTTTAAACTTTTTTCTCCGTTTAGGCCGATAGGTATTCTTCAATTTTTTTTTTTTTTTACCAAAAATATGTAGAAGAATACGTATCGGCCTAAACGGAGAAAAAAAACAAAAAAAAAAGTTTAAAAAAAAAATTTTTTTTTTGCTCCATTTAGGCCGATACGTATTCTTCTACATATTTTTGGTAAAAAAAAATTGAATATTTATTATAGCAAAAAGTAAAAACAATTGTGTTTTTTTTTTTTCAAAATTGACGCTCTATTTTTGTTTATAGCGCGAAAAAATAAAAACTGCAAACCGCAAACTAAAAAATTGCAAAAATGGAAACCTGAGTGTAAAAATGTTGCACAGGGCCTGGCAGTGAAAAGGTTAAACAACTGAAATTTGTTAAAAAGGAATACCACACACTGACCAAAATTTGGTCCTTGTAAATAAAAAAATAAAAAAGTAGTTTTAGGTTCTGATCCCTAGGTGGCACTGACAGGTTTTTCACCTCCTACAACTTTCCCATCTGAACAGAGAACTGAAATGTTATAGGTCAGTAATAGCGAACCTTGGCACCCCAGATGTTTTGGAACTACATTTCCCATGATACTACACTGCAGAATACATGAGCATCATGGGAAGTGTAGTTCCAAAACATCTGGGGTTCGCCATCACCGTTATAGGTGATATCTGGTATGGCATCTCATCCATTCA
Source organism: Rana kukunoris (assembly GCA_029574335.1). Taxonomy (NCBI): domain Eukaryota; kingdom Metazoa; phylum Chordata; class Amphibia; order Anura; family Ranidae; genus Rana; species Rana kukunoris. The sequence continues at coordinate 403,334,757 of CM056053.1, read as the reverse complement.
AACTCAACAGTGATCTTTAGCACTCATATTTCTTCTGAGAATACTAGTTACCTGCTGTCTCTGAGTTACAGTGTTTAAAAAGCATGCAGATTAGAAAGTCAGAGTAAAGTCAGAACGTGTAATCTACATACTTCTTCCAGGTCAGAGGCTACAAAAGTATTGAACCCACCAGATCAGCACATCATACAACTACTATTTTAAGAATAACAATGTTTTTTCAGCACCATTATCCTACCATCAAACAATTTTCTAAATGGCAGTCATTCTTTGTGTATTTCTTAACCACTTAAGGACCTGCTCATGTATACATACGTCCTGTTTTTAAAGGCGGATATCTCGGTAACGGCAGCAGCTGCAGCCACAACCGAGATGTCCATCTTTTCCTTGAGCGGTCCTGTAAACATTAACGGTGGTCTCCGCGCCATTCCCCGAGCGGGCGCTTTTTTTAAGCGTGACATGTTGAATATCATTTTACTCGGCGTAACATTATCTTTCACAATATATAAAAAAAATTGGGCTAACTTTACTGTGGTCTTATTTTTTAATTAAAAAAAAAGTGTTCTTTTTTTTCCAAAAAAAGTGCGCTTGTAAGACCGCTGCGCAAATACGGTGTGACAAAAAGTATTGCAATGACCGCCATTTTATTCTCTAGGGTGTTAGAAAAAATATATATATAATGTTTGGGGGTTTTAAGTAATTTTTCTAGCAAAAAAAAAACAAAACACAGTTTTAGTCTTGTAAACGCCAAATCTGAAAAACATCCAAGGTCCTTGACCTTTAAGCAGCTAAAGGACCCGGCCAGGTTTTGCGATTCGGCACTGCGTCGCTTTAACAGACAATTGCGCGGTCGTGCGACGTGGCTCCCAAACAGAATTGGCATCCTTTTTTTCCCACAAATAGAGGTTTCTTTTGGTGGTATTTAATCACCTCTGTGTTTTTTATTTTTTGAGCTAAAAACAAAAATAGAGCGACAAATTCGAAAAAAAAAAAATATTTTTTACTTTTTGCTATAATAAATATCCCCCCAAAATATCTAAAAAAATATTTTTTTCCTCAGTTTAGACCGATTCATATTCTTCTACCTATTTTTGGTTAAAAACATAAAATAAAAATTAAAATCGCAATAAGCGTTTATCGGTTGGTTTGCGCAAAATTTATAGCATTTACAAAATAGGGGATAGTTTTATTGCATTTTTTTACTATTAATGGCGTCGATCAGTGATTTTTTTCGTGACTGCGACATTATGGCGGACACTTCGGACAATTTTGACACATTTTTGGGACCATTGTCATTTTCACAGCGAAAAAAGCATTTAAAATGCATTGTTTATTGTGAAAATGACAATTGCAGTTTGGGAGTTAACCACAAGGGGGCGCTGAAGGGGTTATGTGTGACCTAATGGGCGTTTACCACTGTAGGGGGGTGTGGCTGTAGGTGTGATGTCATCGATTGTGTATCCCTATAAAAGGGATCACACGATCGATGACGCCTCCACAGTGAAGAACGGGGAAGCTGTGTTTACAAACGGCTCTCCCCGTTCTTCAGCTCCGGGGACCGATCGCGGGACTCCAGCAGCGATCGGGTCCGCGGGTCCCGCAGCTTCGGACCAGGTCCGCGACCCACGGCTGGGCACTAGCACAGGACGTACCTGTTTTACCTATTAAAAAAAAAAAAGGGGGGGGGGGAGATACGTGTAAAAAACAAATCCCATGATTTATAAAACACAGAAAAATGTGTATAAATGTTGCAAATAAACAAAAATATTGACGGGCTACAAAGTTCAGATCATGTATCCCAATGGGTAGAGGGTCCAACTATGTTGAATTTTACAGCTTTCCTCACCGATCTGTGGTATATACAGCCATGCTGTTTAGATCTTTCTCCTCCTTAGCCTGACTTTGCAACTCTTTGAAATTTTCTGTTAGCTTTACAACAAGCTGTTCAGCTTTCCATCGCCGTTCTCTTTCCTGATCCAATTCTTGAACAAGTGCCTGCAAAGCAAACACGATCAAATCAGATTTAAATACTAACAACTTCTTCGTCTTCGATCTAACAAAGTTACTTAGGGGAATTGGTGTAAGGTAGGGGTACGCTAGGTAGATAGCTGGTGCCATTATAGACTAATAAATCAGGGGACAACAAGGAGACCATGTATATGTATATGTATGTATGTTAATGTATCAATGAAATTGTGTTTATGTATGTATGTTGAAAAATGCTTAATAAATTTTTTTGGGAAAAAAAACCCAATACTAACAACTTCAAAGTACTGTCTCATAAAAACACATATACAGGCTCTAGCACCTTACAAGTACCTGTAAATGATTATTCTACAACAGTGGTTTTCAACCATTTAGTGCCGTGACCCCTTGATACAATTTCCCATGTTGTGGGGACCCCCTAACAGTAAAATTATTTTCATAGCGTGGGTTGTCAGCACCCAAGGCAAGAAAAGTAATTTGCGCCCCTAACCCACGGAAATTTAGCGCTCCCCGAGTCCCCTCCACTCGTACAGTATTAAAACCTCATATGGTACATTTTAGGATGTACCACTCACTCTCTTTGTTCTACTTTCTTTCCCTTTTATCTCTCGCTATCCCAACTTCTTGTTTGCCCCCCCCCCCCCATCCCTCTCTCTAACCGTTTTTCCTCTTATTCTTTCTCTCTTTTTCTTTCTTCCTCCCCCTCTTTTCCTCTCCCTTCCATGTGTTCTCTATTGTTATCCCTTCTCTTACTCCTTCTCTTACTCCTTGGGGGGGGGAGTTCTGATCAGTCAACATAGGTGTTCTTGATTAAGGTCATCTGCTGATCTGAGAACTCTAGTGGGGACTTTTAATGGCAACTATAATCACAGATAGTGTTACTGTGTCTCCGACTTTGTGGTGTCTCGTAGCAGTGACACCTATACTGAAATCAGGAGATAGGGTCTCCCACCTCACAATCCTCACCAGTCAGCGGACCTCTAGTCCCTGCCCCCCAACCATGGCGTGAACTGAATGGGTGGCTGCGAAGAGGCTGAGTGGGCGGCTGTGGGCTCCAGGAACAGCCTAGCTGGGTGGCCTCCGGCTCTAGAGACAGCCCTGCTGGGCAGCCGCAGAAAGGCTGGGAGAGTGGTGCGGGCTTCAGGAACAGCCCAGGATTTGGTGACCCCTGGCAAATCATCATTTGACCCCTGAGGGGGTCCCAACCCCCAGGTTGAGAACCACTGTTCTACAAGAACTCTAATATAAGACTGATAGACGTTCTGTTACTTCTATCAGCTTGTAAGCTCCAGTCCGTGGCATCTAGTAAAGAGAAAGCATGATTTCCATTTTGACACCTGATATCAGCTGAAAGGACCTAGGAGTCAGGCATTCATAGCTTGTTATTTAGCCAACACACTCACACACAAAGGGTACTCAGAAGTGAAAGGGTGGCAGTGGTGGTGGGTGCAATTTTAAACCCTGCATTCAATGATCCAATTATGGGGTCTGATAACATTATAAAAGAATTCCCAGGTCACCTCAACGGGTTCTCTAAAGGCAGTATAAAGCTGGGTATACACGTACTAAGCCTTGGTTCACACATGTGTGGTGCGGGACACCGCATGTGATTCGCACAGGAATCGCACCACATTCCTGTGCACTGCACATGTGAAAAATGAATGGCTCAATTTGCACCGCTGCCTAGAGAGTTTTTTGCATCTTCCTCTAAAGCCCCATACACACGATCGGAATTTCCGATGAAAAAAGTCAAACGTTTTCCATCAGAAATTTCGACTGTGTGTGTATGCCCCATCGGAAATTCCAATGAATTTTATCGGAGTTTACATAGAGAACATGTTCTATTTCACTCTGATGGAATTCCGTCCGAATTCCGATTTGAATTTGGTCGGACAAAGGTTTGATCGTCTGTACAGGGCATTACTATTTTCTTTGTTTTCCTTTTGCATTAAGCAGTGTCCTTGCAGACTTAGGGCCAGATTCTCATATATTTTCGGCAGCATAGCGTAAGCCATTTACACTACGCCGCCGCTGCGTACTAGAGCAAGTGCTTTATTCTCAAAGCACTTGCTCTGTAGTTTTCGCCGGCGTCTCGTAAATCGCCAAGCGTAAACCCGCGCAATTCAAATGGAGCGGCTTGTATTTAAATTAAGCGCGCCCCCGCGTCGAACGAACTGCGCATGCGCTGGCCGGGGAAAAAGCCCAGTGCGCATGCTCCAAAGGACGTCACATTTTCTCTATGTAAACGACGTAATCGCAGCGTACGCCAGCCCCATTGAGAATCGACGTGCACAACACGACGCGGTCCCGAGGCCATACTTAACATGGCATCCGACGGCACCCGACGGTACTTCGTAAGGTTACTCCACATCGAAGCTGGGGTAACCTTACGCGGACGAAAACGACGTACGCGACGACGGGGCGGCGTAAAAGCGTTCGGGAATCGCCGTACTAGCCTCATTTGCATATGCAAATGAAAAAACAACGTGAAGGCCACCTAGTGGCCGGAGTTGTCATTACACCTACGATCCGAAAGTGTAATGCTTTTACACTTGTCGGATGTAGAAGCGTATCTATGCAAAAGTGATGCTAAGCATCACTCGCATAGATACGAGGACAAAAAAAAGGCGATACGACGGGGTATCTGAGATACTCCGTCGTAACGCCTCTGAGAATCTGGCCCTTAGTTGGGTAATTTACCAGAAATGCAGTGGTTTTCTCCAACTCGGCTCGACCTTTTACTTTTTGAACCATCCTCATTTGTACGGTCTTATGGGTAAGCGTCCTTTATGATGACAATCATTGCTTGCGCCGAGTGACTCTTGACTCTTTTTTCAATTTTTGTAAAGTAGCCTTTTTTTTCCTTGTCTACTTTTAATCTGTATTACCAATAAAGACTTAGGCCCCTTTTACACGTGCAGACCCCGGCTCAAAGGGGGTCAACGGAGCGATCCCCGCTGAGCTTACAGGCATACAGAGGCAGATCATTACTGATGCGCCCCTTGTGAAAGGGGCCTTACTGTATTGCCCGTGCCTGCATTTCAGCACTGCCCTCCTGCAACCATTCAAGGGGGCATGTCTTGATACAATTCATTCTCACCTAGGGGAGAACTGAGGAAGTGGGAGCAGGTACCTGTGAAAAGCCATCCGCTCCCTGTAAAAAAATATCTATATGTTAGGGTCGGAGGTGGGGAGGAGGAATAGTAGCATTTTCACTTTTGAATACAGGTCAGCTTTAAAGAAGTATGGCCAAAGCTATTTTGGGTGTACTTTTTGTGACTTGATTTCAACTGACAGCAGGCTAAAGCCCACGTCACTCAGCTGGTCCAGGCTCAACCCAGATGCCTGGACAGACTCCACTGGGAGACTCCAGTGAGCACTGGTGGGGCAGAGCAGAGAGTCAGAGACAGGAACTGGCTCTCTGCTCAGTGAAGACTGGAAATGGAGCAATCAGTGGTATTTGATTGCTAAGGTCTTAGAAGCGGCGGCGTACAGATGCACCATCAGATCGATGCTGCATCCACCTAGACGAGTATAATCGTTTATTTTTTTTAAACCCAAACTTCTGTTTTAATGGCTAATAACTCCATACCCTGTATGTAGATTCCTCTACTGAGTTGGATACGAATGGTTCTAATCTTCTTTGCGGAGATCTCAAAGGCCCAACAAGTCGCGCAGAGACCTGTTCCGTACTGTCTGCATTTGCTCTTTCTGACGATCCACTGCTGGGTCTCTGTGCTTTCCTGTGAGGGCTGGGGCTCTTCTTCCTGGTTACATTCTGCTTAGATACACTGTAAAATGTAAGACGATAGACAACAATTTAACTTGTTAGCCCATGGAAGCTGCAGCTCTACAGAATTGAAATTGTGATTAATCCCACAGAAACACATCTAAGTGAATTGATTAGAAAGTGAAAGAATATCATATGATATATATTCGAAAACAGTGCAAAGACCCCCATAACAAAAACACTACTTCTCCACCAAATGCGTTTGAGACACTTTGAAAAAAAGAGGTCTACAATCAGATTTTACATTGCGTCTGTCATTAATCACACAAAATATTAAGTATCAGCATACATACATACATACATACATACAACAAAACCATATTCTTACACAAAAATTGCTAGCAGTTAGGGCCAGTTCACACCAGAAGGCAGTGCAAGAAACAGAGTTGCATGTGTGTTTCCTGCACGGCACTTGTGGTCTGCAGTTGGTATCAATGCAATTCTAAACGCACCCCAAATGCAGGACACCAAGCAGCTTGTTTGCTTTCCCTAGATTGTATGGCACAGAAGCACCATGTGATTTGTTTGCTGTGTGTTTTGTAAAGTAGTGCAAGTAATACTTTTGCTGCGGTCCGACGCAATTTCAGCCCATTCAAATGAATAGGCTGAAATCGCTCCGTACCCAGATCGCATGTGAATTGCATAGGAATAAACCCTAAAAGTGATATTGCCCTACAGGCAAGTCTGACCTGTAGGTGCCTTGTAAAGGGCCTGAAATTGTGCAGTTTAGTAGATATGAACATCAGCTCCAGGTCTAGTGCAGTACTCGCTGCATTGACAGTGTACAATGAATACAGAGAGCGCTCTGCCAAGATGGTGATTTGCATGCATGGGAGTGACGCTGTCGTGGCTCGGCCATTCAAACGGCTGGACTGCAAACCCGAAAAGAAGACCAGGTGAAGATAGAAGTGCCAGGAGTAGTAAAAGCATGCCACTGGAGGGTTCCGTTGGAAAGGCAAGTCTGTCACAATGTGCTAGTAAGTGGTGCATACCAGCAAATTATGCCAGTGACCTGCAGGGGGACCATTATACTTTTTTGGCTAAAGCCTGCTGACACTACAGCCACTCCAGGCTTTGACAGCATACCGACAACGACGTTAGGATTCACGCAGATGTCTCTTATTGTGCCGCCGAGAGCCTGAGCCAGCAGCTTCTGCCCCAGCCCAGTGCTCCAATGAACAATGGAATGTCACCACTCTCAGCTCCGAGCAGACTGAGAACTGAGCGATCAGTGATCATATGATCACTTAGTTCTCTGGCTTAGAGACAGCTGCAGCATCAGAACCATGCTTCAGTGGGGAAGCGAGTGAAGAGGTTTGTTTTTTGTATTCTCACACTTCTTTTTTAAATGTTAGGTTATTAAAAAACATTTCGGGCCCAGGTCTCACCAAAGGTTGAAAATCACTGTCTTAAAGCAATAATGAAGCTGTTACACAGTAAGAGAACCACATCTGATACCTTTTAAATCAGAGGTTTTATTATACTACAATTGATAAATATTATATTTTAATAATTGGTTACCAACACCATTTCCTTAACTCTTTCGAGACCAGAATTTTTTGAAGTATAGACGCGCAGACCACGTTTAACAGCATCAGTTACCTTGACAAAAACCGATGATCATTTTTCAATTTGGCACTGGGCCTGAGGACTAGGAGCATATACACTTGCACATTAGTTTATTTTCTGCAAGATTAATGGATGTTCTCACAGCAATAGGCATTTGTCATGTGGACTTCAAAAGGAATATTGTGCTCACAGAATGGTTTGTAAACAACAGGAATGAGAGATTAGCCACAGAGATACCTAGCTGAAATTCGGGTCTTTGATTGCTGATGACAGTTTTGTTTCTGTGTCTGTTTGTTCTTAAAAGCAGGAATTTTGCTCCTTTTAATTACAGAGGTCTTTATATTTTCCTTCTCACTTTCAAAGTCACTCTCAGTTGTGGGGTCAGTGTCTCGCTTGGGTTTTATAGGAGTCTCCAGCTTGGGTTGTGGAGCCTGTAAAGAAATAAAACATTAAAAACTGCCACTTTAAAAAGGGGTTGTATGGGTTTGAATTAAACAATAAAACATATATATATATATATATATATATATATATATATATATATATATATATATATATATATATATATATATATATATATATATATATATATATAATTTGTAGTTCATTTTGCACAGTGTGGCCCTGACCCTGCTGTTCTGGGGTCCAACGGCGGCCATCTCAGTCACACACAGCTGCTGTGCCAGGCCCTTCCCCTTTCTGATCAACCACAGAATGCGCTGTATTGTGTGAACTTATTCACAAAATACAAAGCCTTCTGTGAACAGACAGTGGAGGGTCGGGTAGAGCGGTTGCTGCATGAAAAAGTTGCATATCTCCTGTCAGAGTTCTGGGAGTGCTGTAAAAACTGCACTCCCAGAGCTCCGTAAAACTGTCACCTGTAGATAATAGAAATAAGTCCACAAGGTGGTATGCCAGCACATTTTACAAAGTACCCGAAATCCTAGAGTTCAGCTTGACCATTGCAAAATGTACATTTAAAAACGAGCCACAACCAAGGTAAGATGTCAAAAGACAAACCTTCAGAAGTTCCGATATCTGCTCCTCCAACTTCTTAATCCTCATTTCACGCAGGATGCCGGTGGAATCGTGATGTTTGGTGGACTCTTCTTGGTCTGATGAAGTCGTGGCATCTATACATCTACTTAAGTGCCCTGAACCGAGGCCAACAGGCCTCTTCCGATACTGCGATAAAACCTGATCGATTCGAGGTGTTATGACAGGACCACTTGTTGAGCTCTGGTGATCAAATAAATGTGCAGAGTTTAAAACATTTAACATTTTATTTTTAGCCCTGAACTTACAAAGACTCTCCCTTTTTCCTAAAAAAAAAAAAAAGGGGGAGTAGCGATACTAAAGGCCCAGTACACACAAATGCCTAACCAAGGGCTGTAAGACAGCATTTTATTTAAAAGATGTATGGAATTTTTTTTCTGAATCATACTTACCTAGGTGGATGCAACATCAGTCCGATACTGCATCCGTCGCCGTCAGCTCTAAGACTGGGAAACGAGCTATTAAAACCTGCTGATCGCTCAGTTCTCAGAGCTCAATCACTGCTCTCTGCGCTGCCTTGCTCACTGCAGCGCTGGGCTGTTGAGGGGGTGGGAGCATCTGGCTCTGCCCCTCAGCGGCTTGCTGAGAGGCTGAGCCAGGCCGGGTGCCAGTACAGGCATGTGGGTGGATCCTATCAATATGGTCATGATCCTTCCCGAGCCTGTACCCTCTCTGTGACGTCAGACTACGGTGGGCTTCAGCCCACTGTCTGCTGAAAACAGTTCACAGGAGTGTTGAATGATCTGCACTCCCGTGATCCTCTGGAGAAGTACAGCTAAACAAGCTTTGGCTGTACTTCTCCTTTAATAGCCCTTTATGAATACAGATAAGTGTTGCAGCTTACGTCGTTTTAGCCCACACACACACAATCATTTTTTACAACCTAAAAAACTTTTTTTTTTAAAAACGACGTTAAAAAATGCAGCATGTTCGATTTTATTTTGTGGTTTTTCAGAAGATGAAAAAAAGATGTGAAGCCCACACACGATCATTTTAACCACTTAAGGACAGGACCAATATGCTGCTAAATGACCAAAGGTGTTTTTACAATTCGGCACTGCGTCGCTTTAACAGACAATTGCGCTGTCGTACGACGTGGCTCCCAAATAAAATTTGCGTCCTTTTCTTCCCACAAATAGAGCTTTCTTTTGAAGGTATTTAATCGCCTCTGCGATTTTAATTTTTTGCGCTATAAACAAAAATAGAGCGACATTTTTGAAAAAAAAAAAAAAAAAAAAAAAATCAATATTTTTTACTTTTTGTTATAAGAAAAATCGAATAAACTAAAATGTTAGTCAAACATTTAGGCCAAAATGTATTCAGCCACATGTCTTTAGTAAAAAAAAAAAATAATTTAGCTACCTAGCGGCAACAGTGACACTAATACAGCGATCAGAAAACCGATCGCTTAGTGACACTGGCAATAGGGGGTGAAAGGGTTAACCAAGACGGTGATCAAGGGGTTAAACCTTTATTAGGTGGGGGGTACGGGGCTACCCTGGACCTAACACTAACTGCCTGTCACACTAACTGTCACACTGACACTAAATGCAGTGATCAGTAAATATATGATCACTGATATTAGTGACACTGTGGCTGGGGGGTGATCTGAAGGGGTTAATGTGCCTGTGTGTGGTGTCAGTGTGCTGTTGGTGCGACTTACTTGTGATGTCTTCTCTCCTCTCGTCGGATCGAAAATACCGCCGAGAGGAGAGCCGACATCACTTCCTCTGCCAGTGTTTACAATTACACAGGCAGAGGAAGTGCAGAGCGGAGGCTCTGCGGATTGGCTGGGAGCGATTGCGAGGGGGTGGACAGAAACCAAGAGCCGCCCCCTTCATCCCGGATCGCTCCCACAGGTAAAACGACCGCCACATGTAGCGCGGGGGGGTCCCGATCGGACCCCCGACCCGCAAGAAGGCAGGGACGTATATGTACGCCCATGTCCCTGTACATGCCATTCTGTGGACGTACATATACATGCGGCGGTTGTTAAGTGGTTACATTTTTGATCGTGTGTACGCGGCATAAGAACATTTTTTAACAAGCACATACAATTTTATAATTAATAATACAGTGTCCTTGTCACTTCCTATTAGCTGAACAGAAAGTGCCAGCAATATTATCTTCCTTTTGTAAATAATTTATCTCCTCGCCCTCTTGTAATGAAGAAGAAGAAGAAAGTAAGACATTTTTGAAGTCCAACCATGTCTCTCTCTCCAGAAATACAATGGGGTAAGTTAGTGTAGCCACAGGGCAGGAATTGTGTTATTCACAAAACTGCAGGGTGAAAGAAAAAAAATCCTGAAAAAATGAAACTAAAGCAGCCACCTTTAGTTTAGATATATGTTGTTAATAGTTTCTGCCACCATCAACACACTATTGAATATGCTTTCAATTATTACATAAAGCATCAATCTTGTCAGTTTGAGTATGCATCAACAAGCTTGAAATCTGAGGCCGTGTACACACGGCAGAGAACCTCGACGGGCAGAACACATCGTTCCACCCGTCGAGGTTCTCTGCCGGCCGTCGAAATCGGCGACCCGCCCGTCGGGAATGGCAACCAGCCATTCATGCAGGCGGGCCGTCGAGCAAAAAGAGAGCGTGCTCTCTTTTCGCTCGACGGGATTCCCGACGGGCGGAGCGAGCCAAAAGCGTACACACGGCCGAGGTCCTCGCTGGAATGCAGCTTCCAGCGAGGTTCTCGCTGGTTTCCAGCGAGAACCTCGGTCGTGTGTACGCCGCCTCAGAGACAGAAAACAAAAAACAAAAAAAACACACCACACCCACAAACTAGGACATTGCCCTGAACAACTTTTTTGATGCCAACATTTTATAATCTTCAGTAGACAATCAACAATGGTAAAAGTGGTACCTTTAATTCTTTGCTGCCAGGATCATCATTACAGGTGATCAAATATTCCAGGAAGTCAAGATTGGGGACATCTAAAGAGTCTACATCAAACCCAAGAACAGATTCGCCTGATCTACTAACACCATCCAGAGCTTTCAACTGAGGCAGGTTTCCAAGAACCACATTTCGGTATCCTAAAGACAAAAAAAAAAAAAAAAAATTGTTTTTGCGATGAGAGTTTAGACAATTTAGGACAAATCTCTAAATTACACATAATGACAACAGTGCCAAAATCCAATGGATTTATAAGCAAAAAAATAGTAGAAGGACTATAATAGATTTTCCAAAAATGTGGTCATTAAAAAGGAAGCAGTTTTTAGTAGGGTTGTCCAGATACCAATACTAGTATCGGTATCGGTACCGATACCGAGTATTTGCGGGAGTACTTGTACTCGCGCAAATGCTCCCGATACCTAAATAGAATACTTTTTTTTGTATTTATCAACATGTTCTGTGAAAATTCTTTGAGTTTTTTACTACTGCGTGACAAGAAAATAAAACATTTTTATTAATTTTTACTCATTTTTATTCTTTTATAATGTCTTGAGTTAGAGTTCTTCATAATTCTAAAGAAAATATCCTTAGTCTGTATTGTGGTTTGAAAACTGTCACATGACATTTAAAAAAAGTATCGGTATTCGGTATCGGCAAGTACATGGAAAAAAAAAAAAGTATCGGTACTTGTACTCGGTCCTAAAAAAGTGGTATCGGGACAACCCTAGTTTTTAGCATCTCCTCTAACATCCTGTGTTTGGTCATGGCTAATGAGACTTCCTACATTAAGGTGCCCATCCGGATCAGATTGGATGAACACGGACATACGGTCCATAGTCATCCGATCCCCCCATAGGGGAGAGCGGAGAAAAGACAGGGCGGTCCCTGCACAGTGTGTGGAGACCGCCCTGTCATCCGACGGAGTTTATGGCTGTTCTCTCTAAGTGATATATCACTGAGACTGACATGGAGAGCTGCCAGAGTCCTAGGAGAGATGCTGGAGCCATCTATTGGTACAGGCTGCTGCCGTTACATCCCAGGCTGCCACTGCTGAACCCAGGTTTATTACATCTGTGCCAGAGTGACCTCCTATAATTTAGAGGTCTGATCTTTCTGGTAAGGAGTTTGTACACTTGGAGATCTTTTGAAAGAGATTTAATGTGTTTGGATCTTTCAGGGCATCAGTCTTGGGACAGTCTATGAATTTTTGGACTTTTTAATTCATTATTCAGTATATTTATTTGGTTATTTCACAATTGCATGTTTATTCACCCACATATGCTGTGTGGAATTAGATTTCATTATGTTTGTTTAATTTGGAGTTCTGAATTGATACATTTTGGCCACATGATGGATTTTTTTTTTTTACATATTTAATCTTTATTGCATGATAAATCTGTTACACAAAAAGCACCAATTTCATTTAACATCTGATTTGTATTGCTGGATAATTGCACATAGCAATTTTTTTTTAGAATTACATTTAAAGAGACAGCACACCCAATTAATAATGTAATCCATTTAATAAAAGCAGAATGTGTTGCTGTGGCCATCTCAAGCAGCTCATCATTTACCTTCAACCACTGATCCCTTTGTAACAGTGTAACATGTTTTTTCTGGAAAAATGTAGCTAACAAAAGAAAAAAAAAATACTGTACTGGTTACCTGCTACAAAACAAACACGGTTGCCTTTGCCATCCTGCTGCAATGTAAGGTGAGCTAAAGACTGTAACCCCACCATACTCTGTAGTACATGGTCCATGCTATTAATGCAGTTGCTATGGAGATAAAGGTGGCTAAGCTTGTGATTCCATCCATGGAGCGGAATTAAACCTGGAAAACAGGGACAAGATACCAAATACACATGAAATCCGGTTAGCTATGTAGGTGAGATTTATTTTCAGCAACAGCTACGATTCACTATGGTGGTAACGGGTTCAAGTGGGGCTGCTACAATCCTTTCATTGTAAAACAAACTGATTATTTAGTAACACAAAAGCAAAAAAAACAAGGCTGTGCTGTAATTTACATTCATTACAAAAAATAAAAAAATAATAAAAAAAATAAAAAAAAAAACTGTTTAGTAATTAAGTTGAATTGATGCAATAATGGATTAGAGGAGCAACAAATTAAAATGTTGGTGCCGAAACCGAAAATGCAGGATGCACTTGGCCGAAAACGACAGTTAAAAAAAAAAAAAAAAAAAAAAAAAAAAAAATCATTTTATATTATATTTGACTTTTTAATTTATATCATGAATTAAAATGAATATGAATTTGTCAGCCATTATCAGCACCTTGAGAGCAAGAAAAGCTCAAGAAAAATGCACCCCTTTAACCACTTCCCGCCCGGTCAATAGGATATTGACGTCCGGGAAGTGGTTATGAAATCGTGACTCGACGTCCTCCAACGTCCTACACAATTTCATCCCGTGGGGGCGCGCAGCGCGGCGATCGGTGATGCGGGGTGTCAGTCTGACACCCTGCACCTCCGATCTCGGTAACGAGTCTCCGACGGATGCCCACACTAGACCACCAGGGAGTGCCCAAACTGGAACGACAAAAGTAAAAAAAAAAAAAAGGGGGCAAGAAAAAAAAAAAAAATCAGGATTTTTTTTTAAATAAAAACATGGCAGTAAAAAAAAAAGAAGGGTGCCAGTCAGTGCCCACACATGGGCACTGACTGGCAACATAGATTCATCAGTGCCAACCCTCAGTGTCCATCAGTGCCACCCCACAGTGTCTATCAGTGCCACCCCTCAGTGCCAATCCATGCCCAGTGCCCACCTATCAGTGCCCATCTTTGCCACCCATAAGTACCCATCAGTGCCACCCATAAGTGCCACCCATGAGTGCCCATCTGTGCTGCCTATGAGTGCCCATCAGTGCCCCCTATGAGTCCCCATCAGTGCCCCCTATGAGTCCCCATCAGTGCCCCCTATGAGTCCCCATCAGTGCCGCATACCAGCGCCGCCTATCAGTGCCACCTCATCGGTGCCCATCAGTACTACCTCATTGGTGTCCATCAGTGCCACCTCATCAGTGCCGCCCTATCAGTGCCCGCTATTGAAAGAGAAAACTTACTTATTTACAAAAAGTTAACAGAAAAAAATTAAAATGTATTTTTTTTTCAAAAATTGTAGTCTTTTGTTAGTTGTTGTGCAAAAAATAAAAAAAAACGCAGAGGTGATCAAATACCTCCAAAAGAAAGCTCTATTTGTGGGGAAAAAAGGACGTCAATTTTGTTTGGGTACAGTGCAGCATGACCCCGCAATTGTCATTCAAAATGCGACAGTGCTGAAAGCTGAAAATTGGCTTGGGCGGGAAGGTGCGTAAGTGCCTGGTATGGAAGTGGTTAAATTCTATGTATGTCTTTACACCGGTCCAGTTGTGCTTCCTTTGTGGTGTTAAAAAATCTTGCCCAATGCATTTTTGGTTAGAATAAGAAAAAATAAAAAATAAACAGCACCCAAAATGCACCTCTCTGTTGAAATGCATTGAAAACACAGCATCAATAACGCACACGTTATGTTTTTTGAGTCATGTGACCTATGAAACATACCATAAGCACAGTAAAATCACGTCCCCATTAGCGGGACATGCCAATTTTTGTCTGCTGAAATTTTGGTGCATCTCTAGTAATAATACACAATTAGTTCTTATGCAGGCCATACATGACAAATTAAATTGACAAATTTTTAAAGACAAATTGTCTTTAAAATAATCTGAAGTTTTGTGATCCGATGGTGCTACCATTGATTTGGAAATTCGACCAACCAATCCTTCAATTTCATCTCATGTTGCTACAGAAAATAAATTTAGTGGCCGGGAATCTCCTTTTCTTTCCAGGGATTTACTTTTCTTTTTCAATTATATTTGTCACATGATTCCCCCATCATTAAATTTGAAAATCGTTTGCTTTAAAAAAAAATGCCCAAATTCAATGGCTGCACGAAATTCAGCTGTTGCTGTGGCTCACTAACTGTGCGAAATTCGAACGAAAAAAAAAAAAAACGATTTCAGAATTCGACCCATGCATGGTCACCAGTGTTTTGTGCCAGAAGCAGAAGTAAAAATTTGTACAATGACAACACACCAGACCCATAAAATTCCGAGCGTTTTTTTTCCCCGCCAGATCTACTACTTACCTATGCTCCATGGCAGTTTTCCTGCCGGGTTCTCGGCTTTCCCCTCGTGGACCTTTTACCGCAGGGAAAACCAAGCGTGTGTACAGGGCTTGAGTGTCTGTAATTACTGTACAATGTGACCAGATCACAGTTGGTGGGATGGGCCATCAGGGTGCATGTAGACTGACCTAAATAATGCTCAAATGTGGTGCAGTCTCCATGATTGAAAGAACCGATACCAAATGAATTAAAGGGGCAGGGACAGCCAGGTTGAGATTGAAAAGCCTTTACTGGATATCCTCCACCCACAAAATTAAGCAGGTGTTCCATCAGATATGGCGACCCGTCAGAATATGTAACAGAAGTGACGTTCCTTCACCGCCATCTTACTACACCCCGCACTCCTCCAAAGTAACAACACACTGCAAAAGGGGGCAAGCGTACAACTTGTTACACCCACCAGAGTTTTGCATTTCATTTTTTTATGACCTTCCCAACAGAGGAACCTACCTATGGAGTCTGGCACAGCCTACTGCTGGGCAGACACTGTTGGTCCTACAGCAGAAAACACCAAAAAATTCTCTTTGATATTTCTCACACAGAAATATCCATCAGCACCTCACCTCTTCAGAAGTGCTTGTGACTGCTCCTTCACTCAAAAAACTCCAGGATGCAGCAATCAGTCGTTATCCTTAGGCTGTCTTTATAGGGGCTTTAATTGCTTAATTCTGAACAGCTGAAACCTTTTAACGCCCCAAACCTCTCTGGCCATCTCTGCAGCCGACGCCCAATAGTAATCGGCGTATTGTCTAAACAAGGCAGAAAAGTACCTCCCGTCTGGTACAACACACACAGATTTACTTGACTTCCTGTCACTATATATATATATATATATATATCTCTCTTACTTGTAGTGGGGCTGCCTCTGCACTGCTAGGGTTTAATGCTTGCTTAGGTCTAGGGAGTTGCTAAAAGTGCTTTTACCTAACCCGTTCCCCGCTCTCCCAGTGCTTTTCTTTTCACCCCTACACTCGGAAAGTCAACGGTCCCTTGGGAACCTTGTGACCACTGTAGGGCTATAGGCTCTGCATTGGTCTTGATAGCTGAGGGCACAGGGCCGATCCTAGGGTCACAGGCGCCTGGATGCAGAAATATTTCTGGCGCCCCCACATGGGCGTCGTCATTTTACTAACTCCTCCACTTTACAAATGTTTCTATGGCAACGACTCAACCACAGAGATGCTCCCCCACAAAGTCTTCATTAACCTGGGATCCTTACATGATCTCTTAACAATAAACAAAATACAGAAAGAGAAGCAGAGTACTTTATTGGGACCTGGAGGGAGGCCTCTGTGATGGAGAGTCTATTAAATGTTCAGTGCCCCCACATCTGCAGGTGCCTGGGTGCAATGCACCCTGTGCACCCTGCCTAGGATCGGCCCTGTGAGGGCATACAACTGCCAGAGGACAGGGGAGAAGAAGCAGAGGGGACCATTCTTATAACCTGTATGAGCAGAGGATCAGATAAGTAAAACTGCTTTTTGCAGTCCCTAAACAAGCATTTAACCCTTGCAGTGTGGGAGCAGCCCTATGGCAAGGAAGCATTTTTCAGCTTTAATTCTAGCTTGCAAATGCCACGCTGAGGGGAATCAGAATCAAACATTTACAAAGAAGTTGCAAATCATTTGAGAACTCAAGTAGCTTCCTTAAAGCCTTTGAAGCACCTTCAGCTTCAATCTGGGAATACTGAATACATATATTAATGTCGACTCTGACTGTGGTTTTAAAACATATTAGGCTGATTTTAGCCAACACAAACACTGCTGCTAGCAATCCAATTAAAAGGGAATCTAAAGTATTTTTTATTTTTCCTTTACAGACTTAGAACGTTTGGTATTTAAGTGATACCATTAATTGATCAACCTAGAGTGGACCTGAACTTAAAAGTGATATATTGATTTGTTCTAATGGTACATCTAGAAATGTTAATTGTGCCTTTAGTGTAATCTAAACAAAAATATTAGTGCACTTCCTGGTATGCGAGAGTCAGGACCTGGAAGGTATATACCCCCTCCTATAGATTCCGATTCCCTCAGTACTACATACCCTTTGTTGTATATATTGTATCCTAGTTAAGTGGAAAGTTAAATATTGTTCTCATATGTATTTTCACTTGTATTCTGTTAACTGGTGTTGGATGGGTTTTTGCTTCTTCATTAATATTTTTTTCTTTTTTTTAAATTATACACAGTTTGGTATCAGTTTTATTAAAGTGTAAATTCATCATTTCAGAAAAAAAAAACAACACTATACAGTCTTCCCCACACTTCTGTCACCCGCTGTACTTACCTCTGTGGGTGATGAGCGGTATGTTGCAGGATTACTATTGTGACAACACATCATCAGTAGGGTAAAACTTTAAGGGATCTAAAACCCCCAACCAGCACGTCAACTACGGATTACAGCGATTCTAATTGGTCAGCACTGACACAAAGCATCGCTGATCTGTCCTGGAGGCTCTGCAGAAGCAAGGAGGGAGAAAAAGCAGGGATTTCAAAGCTCTAGACCACTGCACTGGCTGCGTGGGCACTGACAGCTCATCACACACAGAGGCAAGTATAGCAAGGACTGGGGAAAAGGGTGGGGAGGGTGTTGAGTGTAAGGCTGCAACTAAACGATTATTTTCATAAATCGATTAGTTGACCGATTATCGTTTCGATTAATCGGTTAATAGCCTTTAAAAAAAAAAAATTCAAAAAAAATTAGCGGCGATTTGCATTTTTTTTGGCCTATTTGTTGTTGGGCAGATTAAAAAAACAAATTGCCGCAAAAACGCATTACATGCTTTTCTGCAGCTTCTCCATTGAAGTATATTGAAAAAAAAATAAAAAATAGCACCGTTTTGCATTTAAAAAAGCCCTTGCCCTTTCCAAATACTTAGCAACTCAAAGCATAGATGTAAACGTGTCCCATAGGAAACCATGTAAATGTACTGTAGTGTTTTTTCTGCAAAAAAAAAAAAAAACCAGGCCTGAGATGTTTAGTAACATAATGAGGTACAAAAAAAAAAAAAAAAAAAAAAAAAAGCAAATATCACTACTGTAAGGGGTTAATTTTTTTATGTGGGACAGTGAAAGTAATATTATTTACAGTAGCGATTCGCTCTTTTTTGTACTATTAAGGGCTATTTTTTTTTTTAACCCCATTATGTTACTGGCCCATTAATCGATTATGAAATTAATCGATTACCATTTATATAATCCAGGGTTTGACAAAATTAGTTTGAATCTAAAAGCCAGCTAAAAAAAGTTAGTAGCCAGTTTTTTTTTTAGTATTAGGGTACTTTCACACTGGGGCGTTGCAGGCGTTGGCGGTAAAGTTTACCATCATTTTTGCCACGATTTTCAGCCGATTGCGGGGCGTTTTTAACCCCTGCTAGCCGCCGAAAAAGGGTTAAAACAGCCCGCAAATTGCCACGGCCGCGCTGCCTCATTGATTTCAATGGGCAGGGGCACTTTAGGAGCGGTGTATTCACCGCTCCTACAGCGCATCAAAAATGCAGCTGGCAGGACTTTTTTTTTTTTTACGGTCCTGCCAGCGCACTGAGATTTTCTTGTGTAAGTTCAATTACTGAAATTCTACACTGATTGCTGGTAATGACTTATTAGGGAAAGAAGGGTTCCAGAACTAGATGGATCCCTTCTGTCAGGGGAAAAGCTTACTAGTTTAATGTGTATAATATTAACTTCCTGCAGAATATAAACAAAGGGTAAACATTATATTATAAACATTGGACGTTTCTTTACTTTTTTGGCTTGATTTACCTTGTTTCCATGGGACAATCTGTTTTCCCCCCGCTTCGCATCACCACCGGATGCTGTTCACGGCCTTTTCCCAGGATCGCCGCAAGCTGCGGGCAGGATGCTTTAGGATGCTTTAGGCGAGGCCGCGGCTTCGGCCTAGTCCGCCGCTGATTGAGACTCTGGAACTCATGTCTACCTTCCCAGCCAAGACCCCACTCGCCAGGACGCTATTTCTAGTCGGCATGGCGACCTGGCCACCGGCATTTGTCGAGCCCTGTCATAATCGATTAGTTGTTTCGGCCCTAGTTGAGTGTTAGTTCATTTATTTATTTTTTTAAAAGGTGCACTAATCCTTTAAGTGCAGCATTTGGTATTCTAACAGTGAGAATTCCTAGGCACTCCTGTGCCTACAGTCCCATAGCTGTATATGGGCAGAAGGGGTCAAAATCTGTGGCAATCTATTGCTGGAAGTGGGAGCAAATACCTGAATGTTACAGGGATCTGCTCCCCCCTCCTCTCTGAAAGGTGCCAAATGTGACACTGGAGGATGGAACTCATTTTTGGGGGGAACTCTGCTTTAAAGTTTTTCATGGTATGATGACCCATAGACAGTAGGTGATTTTGTCACAGTAATGGCGGTTTCTCTAAAATTGCCAGCAGCTATCTTAGGTGAAGAGTACACAGCAAAATGAATGAATACTTGTGTAGAGACATTTTTAAGATAGCACAGCAAGCTTCATTGAGCAGGTCTGGGAACACAGAACAAGCAATGACAGTAAGGGGACTTGGACACCGAAACTTACTAATGGAAAGTAAATTTATGAGAATAAAGACAGTCCTCCAAAAAAACAGCTGGAAGGCATAACAACAAATCTCTATGGACCTGGAGTGGGAAAAGCAAAAAAAAAATAATATAATATAATATAATATAATATAATATAATATAATATAATATAATATAATATATATATATATATATATATATATATATATATATATATAAAGGGGGGGGTGGTTCTATGAGCTAGATTACACCAAAATGAAGGGCTTAATCTTAAAATGACTTTATATGCAACAAAGAAAAAATAAAATAGATTGATGCATCTACGCCTTGTTTTTGACTGTGTCCGGATTGAACAATAATACGTTCAAACACCAATATGTTAAAAGGCTTGAAAATACAAATCATTTCTGGAACGTACTAGATGTGATATTATCATGAGGATGTTACTGTCACAACCCATTACACAGACAGAGATGATGAAGCGTTCTATTGCATTAAGATGTCTCGCCTTAAATGTCTGGTCATTAATAAAAAGCTCTTCACTGGCAATTCACAAGCTAAAACAAAATAAATAAAAAATTGAGGAAACAGAGGTTGCAAATCCACTTACCACTAAGGTCATGTATGCGATTATAAGATAAATTCAGCTTCCTGAGATTTAATAACTTATTCAGTCCTAAGATAAATCAGAAGAAAAACATTTAAGAAAGGATACTACAAAAACTCCCCAGAGACAAATCACCAACAGCAATAGTTGAAAAGAAAATACCTTGTCAATTGTATTTTTGTTTAATTAGGTCTCATGTACACTGCCATAATATAAAAATAATAATAAAAAAAAAAAAAGGGGCCGCATTTAGAGGCATCTAAAGCTGTATTTAGCCGATGTGTCCATTCACACTGTGGCGTTAAGGTTGGTATTTTATAGTTAATTTTAATAATAATAAAAAATTATAATATGCCCCAAACCTGCATTCAGAAAGGAATTCACTGGTATAATTTACACACATGTACAGAAATGCTTGTAACACATGTATGAGTATATATTAATTGCAGTGTCAAGGATAATATTAAAGTGGAAGTCTATGCAAAATTCCTGCATCTATAGACACCACGGATCTAACACTAACCTCTCTATCCCTGTAAAGAAATAATTAGTATACATACCTTTTTGGAAGACGATCTGACCCACTCCGGCCAGATCCCACTCTGAGCTGTCAGCTGTGGCTTCTTTGTGTAAGTGGGTGCAGAGGAGACGGGGGACAACGGGAGCCCCATAGTAACTCTATGGGTGCCGTCACTTCCCATTAATTTCACAGCCATCGCTGTTCGTGTCCTCTGCAGAGCTTCCGGCACTGGAGATCGGGTCAAATCAGCCTCCAAAAAAGGTATGTATACTGATTTTTACAGGGATAGAGAGTCTAGTGTTAGATCCGTGGTGTCTATAGACGCAGGGATTTTTGGTTTTGCATAGACTTCCACTTTAATATTATAGCCAATAGAATAAAATTGATATGCTTCTAAATACTATACACCTGTAAATGCACATAATTATGCACCAAAACAAGTATTTAATTTAAGCTACATTTTTATGCCAGCTTCTGGAAGGAAGGTCCAGCATGGATGGTATAGTATAGATGAGCATTTTGATACGCTTGTGTGCATGAAGCCCAATTTGCGCTTTGTTGATCCTGTCAGAAATCTTGTAAGCCATAACAGAAGTTAAAGTGGTTGCGAATCCTTACATTAAAACCATTGAAGTGACACAGAGATTAAAACAATCCTCCTACATAAGTTGGACAGGTTTATCTGCAGCCTTCTCTTCTCTACATCCATTCAAAGTCCAGAATTTATAAAGCTTGTCTGAGAGATCAGAAAAAAGGGGGCAGAGAGTTGAAGTTACACTCTGCAGAGCTCAGTGTGGAGAGCTCTGAGAGCTGATTGGAGGGGAGGGAAAGGAAACTCCCCCCTGCTCCCTCTTTACAAAGCACACAGGAACGAAACTGAGGCCGTCAATCAGCTGGCGATCCCTCCCCCACCAGCATTTTTCTCTGTGTCAGAAGCGATTCATGCTGACAGCAGAGGAACAAATCAGAAATTACACTTAGTGCATAGTCCTAATTGAGACAAGTACGCACTAGAGAGGGATAGGCTTTGTTCATATTTCACATCTTAGGTTTACAACCACTTTAACAGTTAAGCTGAAAGCAGCCACAAATTGGAGCAGTGGATGGCCCTGTTGGCAACCCTGCCCCCAATCCCAACCACTGACCCTCACTAAGCCATCCCCTACTTGACAAGTGTAATTTTCTGTCAAATGAGTTAGGCCTAGCTCTGACGGAGGGGGTGCACCCCCGAAACGCGTCAACATTACCCCATCATATGATCCTGCACATGTCTATACACTGTGTGATTTTTATGGCTCATTAAGAGAGTCATCTTCTGCGAGTACCCAATTTTTATGGATTTGATAATTCATTAAATTGTCACTGTAGTAGGTGTGTGCGCCCCTTCCATTTTTTTTTTTTTACAAAATACCAGCCCACATTGGCCATCTGCTCTTTCCCTCAAGGCTCTTCTCTAAATTCCTAGTGACAATAATAAAATCCTGGGATATATGCCCAAATGTTACATGCATTGTGTAGATAGAATACAATATCAATACAATTTACATTAAAAAATAAATAAATATATATATATATATATTTATTTATTTTATCACACACACCTTCTATTCTAGCGAGTTTGTTGCAGGACAAGTTCAGGCTTTGAAGTTGTATCAGAGAATCAAGTCCTTCAATCTGGCTTATTAGGTTGGATGACAGGTCCAAATGCTGTAAATTGTGCAGATGAGTAAGGCCTTCAATCTCAGAGATGTGATTACAGTGCAAATTGATTGAATGGAGGAAGGAGTTCAAATTAATGTCCAACAGGCTGTTAAAAAAAAAAAAAAAAAAAGGAGGTTGTAATATCTCATAAATGAATATAAAATAATTATAATCAAAAAACACAGTCTCATCTACGATCTCTATATAAGCATCCACACAAATCCACCACCAATGTGCCCACCAATACCTTCTTTATTTGACCTCAGTATGGATCAAGGTCTCAAGTTGCCCCACCACTGACTTTTAGTTATCTCGGGCCGTAGGGGATAAAACTCCTGTTCTCCCGACTCGCCACCAGCTTTACTCCACCTTCCTTATTTGACCTCAATATGAATCAAGGTCTCAATGCGCTTACTGCCCTACCATGGGCTATTTAGGCATCTGTGGCAAACTTTACTCCACCTCAGGTAGGTATGCATGGAAAATAAAATGGGAACAGGAATAGTGCTCTCTGTGTAGTACTATTATACTAAAAAGCCCCTCAATGGGTAAACTCCTAATAAAATAAAGCACCACCAAAAGAAAACTCTATTTGTCAGAAAAAAAATGTTGGTTACAACGTTGCACGACTGCCCATTTGTCAGTTAAAGCAACGCAATGCCGTATCGCCAAAAAATGGCCTGGTCATTGAGCAGCCAAATCTTCTGGAGCTGAAGTGGTTCAAGATTAAACCTTTTTCTGACACTTGTTTCTTACAAAGTTAAAATCTGTATTTTTATGAATAATAAAAAGACAATTGTAGCAACATTTTATGTCACACTGTATTTACGCAGTAGCCTTTCAAATGCAATTTCTGGTGGAAAATATACTTCTGATTTTATTATCTGTAAAGCACCAAATACAGTTCATGAACTGCGCCTAACTTCAATGAATTAACCACTTGCCTACTGTGCACCTACACCCCCTTCCTGCCCAGACAAAATTTTAGCTTCCGGCACTGCGTCGCTTTAACGGACAATTGCGCGGTCGCGCGACGTGGTTCCCAAACAAAATTGCCGTTCTTTTTTTCCCCACAAATAGAGCTTTCTTTTGGTGGTATTTGATCGCGGTTTTTATTTTTTGCGCTATAAACAAAGAAAGAGTGCCAATTTTGAAAAAAGACAATATTTTTTGCTTTTTGCTATAATAAATATCCCATTTAAAAAAAAAACATTTTTTTTATCTCAGTTTAGGCCGATACGTATTCTTCTACATATTTTTGGTAAAAAAAAAAAAAAAAATCGCAATAACCGTATAGTGACTGGTTTGCGCAAAAGTTATATTGCTTACAAAATAGGGGACTTAACTATGATTTTTTTTTATTTATTTTTTTACTAGGAATGGTGGCGATCTGCGATTTTTTTTTCGGGACTGCGGACACATCGGACACTTTTGACACATTTTTGGGACCATTTACATTTATACAGTGAACACTGCTATAAATATGCATTGATTACTGTATAAATGTAACTGGCAGGGAAGGGGTTAACCAGTAGGGGGCAGGGAAGGGGTTAAATGTATGTCCTAGCCAGTGTTCTAACTGTAGGGGGAGGGGGGGTGACTGGGGGAGGTGACCGATTGTGTCCCTATGTACAAGGGACACAGATCGGTCTCCTCTCTCCCCTGACAGGGACGTGGAGCTCTGTGTTTACACACAGAGCTCCACGTCCCCACTCAGTTACTGGGCAATCGCGTGTGCCCGGCGGCCGCACACGCACAGTGTTCTCAGTGACGCGACAGGTGCGCGCGCCCCTAGCGGCTTTAAATGACACAACGTTGTGTCAGAACAGTAGGGTATCCCGCACGCCATAATTTGACGGCGTGCGGTACCATAGTGGTTAAAGAATTAAAAAAAAACAGTAATGTTAGTCAATTTTTTTGTATGATGTGAAAGATGATGTTACACTGTGAGAATCGTGACCTTTATTCCAAGCAAATAAATTGTGATCCTCATTTAAACCAGAATCGTGCAGCTCTACCAGCCAGCTGCATGGATCACAGTCGCTGATGTGTGCTGGGAGATACAGCGCCAATTCCAATGCATCCCGCTGTTTACATTTTTATATATATATATATATATATATATATATATATATATATATAATTTTTAGTTATCACAGCAGCACTGAATAAAAAGGTACCGTGTGGAGGCCCCATTGGCCATTTTCTGTCGGAATTTCTGACACCAAATGTTTGACAGTTGGTTCTCAATTTTTCCCGATAACAAAAAGTTCTTGTCGGAAATTCCGATCGTCTGTATGCAATTCCAACGCACAAAAATCCTACGCATGCTCGGAATCATTGAACTTCATTTTTTCTTGGCTCGTCGTAGTGTTGTATGTCACCGAGTTCTTGATGTTCAGAATTTCAGACAACATTTGTGTGACTGTATGTATGCATGCAACACAAGTTTGAGTCAAGAAAAAAAATCCACAGTTCTGTTGTTGGAAATTCTCATCATGTGTACACGGCAATGCAGTACTTTGTTTCTGAGCACACCACAGTAACACAGAACTGATACCATTGCAAATGTTCAATTTTTCCTGGAAACAGCTGACAGCACAGCCCCAACACATCTGATGTATTTGAGAGCTTAAAGTGGAACTAAAGTCTACTGGAAGGGCTCTTGCCATAACATGTACCCTTATACCAGTGGTTCTCAACCTTACTAGAGCAGTGACCCCTTGATAAAATTTCCCAAGTTGTGGGGACCCCTAACAGTAAAATTATTTTCGTAGCGTGGGCTGTCCCTTTCACTTGTACAGTATTAAAACGTATTCTGGTACATTTTAGGATGTGCCACTCTCTTTGTTCTCTTTTCTTTCCCTTTTATCTCTCTCTGTCCTAATTTCTTGTATTACCCCCCCCCCCCCCCCATCCCTCTCTCTAGCCACCTTTTGTTGTTCTCTTATTCTTTCTCTCCTCTTTCTTTGTTCCACCCTCTCTTTTTTCTCTCCCTTCCATGTATTCTCTATTTGTATTCCTTCTCTTATGCCTCGTACACATGTACAGGATTTCCGACACGAAAAGTTCTCGCTGCAAATCCAGAGGAACCTGCTCAGTTCAGTCTTTCTCCTACACACAGCCGGTTTTCCCCGACAGGAAATCCTGGCCGTGTGTATGCTCCATCACAGTTTTTCCCATAGGAAAACTGCCAAAAACTGTCGGGCAAAAGTCCGCCAAAAAAATGCGAGGAGCATAGACACGGCCGGGATTCCCGGCCAAAAGCTCTCCTCACAGGATTAGCTACCTAGCGGCAACAGTGACACCAATACAGCGATCAGAAAACCGATCGCTTAGTGACACTGGCAATAGGGGGTGAAAGGGTTAACTAGGACGGTGATCAGGGGGTTAAACCTTTATTGGGGGGGTACGGGGCTACCCTGGACCTCACACTAACTGCCTGTCACACTAACACTAAATGCAGTGATCAGTAAATATATGATCACTGCAATCAGTGACACTGTGACAGGGGGCTGGGGGGTGATCTGAGGGGGTTAATGTGCCTATGTGTGTGGTGTCAGTGTGCTGTTGGTGCGACTTACTTGTGATGTCTTCTCTCCTCTCGTCGGATCGAAAATACTGCCGAGAGGAGAGCTGACATCACTTCCTCTGCCAGTGTTTACATTACACAGGCAGAGGAAGTGCAGAGCGGAGGCTCAGGGGGATTGGCTGGGAGCGATCGCGAGGGGGCGGACGGAAACCAACAGCTGCCCCCTCCTCCCGAATCGCTCCCACAGGTAAAACGACCGCCGCATGTAGCGGGGGAGTCCCGATCGGACCCCCAAGAAGGCAGGGATGTACATCGACGCCCATCTGCCTGTACGTGCCATTTTGTGGACGTACATATACATGCGGCGGGCGTTAAGTGGTTAAGATCATCTGCTGATCTAAGAACTGTAGTGGGGACTTATAATGGCAACTCTAATCACAGGTAGTGTTACTGTGTCTCCGGCTTTGTGGTGTTTCGTAGCAGTGACACCTATGCTGAAATCAGGAGATAGGGTCTCCTCCAGCCTTTCCCACTTCCCATTCCTCACCAGTCAGCTGACCTCTAGTCTCTGCCGCCCAGCCATGCCGTGAACTGCGGGCTTCAGGAACAGCCCTGCTGGGTGGCTGCAAAAAAGGCTGGGAGAGCAGCACGGGCTTTAGGAACAGCGCAAGATTTGGTGACCCCTGGCAAATCGTCATTTGAGCCGACCCCCAGGTTGAGAACCACTGCCTTATACAGTGCCCTCCTCCAGCAATGACAGTTCCACAGTCACCACAGACCTCCAAGTCTCATGGCAATATTCTGTGACCAATGATATCGTACACCCTGCACATGCACGCTGGAGATCCATCATCCCCAACACCCTAGCTCTATTCCTGAGATATATATATACACACACATGGTTGTTTCTCATGCATTAGAATGTGTTCAGCTAATATTTCAAATGTAGCACCGTTCAAATCTAAAAGCACCAATTCCTGCAAAGCCCATCTCTTGTAAAAATATTTCTACAAGCCGATTGGTTACCGTTTGTTACTGGAATTTGCACTAATGGATAGAGAAAGATATGTCACTGAAAAAAATAAAAATAAATCACTACATTCCAAAGTTTTATATTTGTTGTTATTTTATTATTCATAGTCAAATACAATAAACAAGCTTACCTGGTGATTTGCTTATCCATCAAGCTTAACTCCTTGTTAATAGGATCTTGATTGGCCATTTTTCTTCTGAATGATCAGCAGCTCCTAAGTGTGGCAAGTTTAAATTCAGTTTACATTTATTTTAGTTACATTACATTCAAAGACAAACAGTTTTATTTGACTCAGAACCCCTTTGTCGGATCCCACCCCACAGTAGTGCATACCTCAGACAGTAACCCCCCCACATAGTGCAGACCTCAGACAGCAGCGTGTGTTTCCCTCAAGCACGGGCTCCTCCTCCTCTGTGGGTGTGAACAGAGAGGAGGGCCGCCGCCGGGTGTACCAAGATGGCCGCCGCTCCAGAGCTAGGCCGAAGCCGGGGACTTTCCTAGGCTGAGGCTCCGGAGCGCTCCGCGGATCGCGGGGTGTGCCGATCCAAACGGGGTGACCCGTTCAGATCATGGATCGGTGACGATCCGTTGCACCCCTACCTTGTACACTTATCTATTGTTTATGTTCAAGGCTGGGTTCACACTGGTGCACTGTGCGAGATCGCATGCAATTCGCACCGCAGTGCAAATCACATGCGAGGTCCGTGCAATGCGATTTCAGCCATACAGATAGTATGGCTGATATCGCACCTCATGCAGGCCAAAACGCGCACAGGGCCCTTTTTTTGTTCCACACCAGAATCAGATTGCATGGGTATTCACACCTGTGCGATATGCGAGCTGTAATGGGTGTGTGCCGTTAATGTTGTAGGACACTCCCCAGCAATTTGCATATGGCAGTATGAACTGCTGTGCGAGTCGGGTGCGATGTGGGAACCCGCAGTGGATTATCAGGGTTCTCTCATGAAACTGGTGTGAACGCAGCCTTGTAGTGTCTTATATACGCTGGGAATCATGATAAGTAGGAAAAAAATAAATGAATGTATGTTGAAGTAGATGTAAAGAGCACAGTGAGAATAACTTATTGCTCCATCAAAAAGGTCTAATGATTTAGTAACTAGAACACATTTTTGCTTATAAAATGAGAATTCGTAGTTTGCATATATTCCAAAACATGTTCAATCTGATCGCCTTCTGGGCAGTCCCTATTAGCAATAGCAGGAGAATGTTACCGGCTCTCTATAGAGATAGTTCCCATATGTCCAGTGTGGCTCCGTGAATTTGCACCGGACCCCTGCTGTGAGCCGCATCAGCATCCAGTGTGAACCCAACCTTACTTAAATAACCACTTGTTACAACCAAGGTTCCAGAATACCATCTATGAATACACAACACACAGAACCTTGAAGCAGATGGGCTACAGCAGCAGAAAACCACAGACCCAGCAGAAGGGTGCCACTCCTGTCAGCTAAAAACAGGAACCTGGGGCTACTATTTGCACAGGATCACCAAACTTGGACAATAGAAGAATACGTTGCCTGGTCTGAGTATTGTTGCTGATTAGAGATGAGCTCTGGTGTGTTCAGACTTTCACGTGCAGAGCCCGCCAGGAAGTTTGCATGGTGCTGCGCTAATCACAGGCAGGGGGACATTGTCCCAATGCTCGGCTGCAGAGATCGGGAAGTGTCTCCCTGCCTGTGATTATCGCAGCGCCCTGCAGACTTCCTGGCGGGCTCTGCACGTGGAGTGTGCGAACTAGAGGTTGATAATCGGCCGTTTTGAAGAAATGGGCATCGGCTGATTTCTATCCAAATTAGGCCGATATTCAATTAGTGCCACCTGCCAGTGCCAACTAAAGCCATTCAGTGCCAACTAAAGCCATCCAGTGCCAACTAAAGCCATCCAGTGCCACCTGCCAGTGCCAACTATTGCCATTCAGTGCCAATTAGTGCCACCTGCCAGTCAGTGCCAACCAGTGTCACCTGTTAGTGCCACCTGCCAGTGCCAATCAGTGCCATCCGCCAGTGCCATCTGCCAATCAGTGTCATCTGCCAGTGTCAATCAGTGCCATCTGCTAGTACCATCATCCAGTGCAACCTGCCTGTGCCATCCAGTGCAACCTGCCCATGCCAATAAGTGCCACCTGCCAGTGCCATCTTCCAGTGCTAATTAGTACAACCTGCCAAAAAAAAATAAAAAATCGGCATCATATATCGTCAATCGGCCGCCCTGATTTCCAAATATCGGCCAGAGAAAAACCCACATCGGTCGACCTCTAGTGCGAACACGCTGAAGCTCATCCCTATTGTTGACATGTCCATCCCTTTATGACTACAGTGTCCCCATCTTCTGACGGCTCCTTCCAGCAGGATAATGCACCATGTCACAAAGACCCAATCATCTGTTTCTTGAACAATGACAATAATGAAACTGATGGGGGGTTATAAACCTCCATTACACTATACAACATGAAAAGAAAAAGTTTTTGCCTCTAGTTCTATATTTTCTGAAGAGGTTGAAGCTTTACGTCTACTTTAAGCCCGGTGACCCCCAGTTTTTGAGGAACTAACAACCCCAGCAGTGCCATACTCAGCCATTATGGGGGTGCAGGGCCTGAGCTGCAGAGAAAGAGGGGGGTCCGCCCTGACACATCCTCACAGAGATGACAGAACAGACAACATGCCGCTTTCCTCCATACATCCAGAACACTGTGCACCTTCACTGGTATGAGAAGCGGCTCTGTACATCACACAGGTCACATCACCCACCTGCACTCTGTACTGTCAGCCCCCCATCCGGATCCCTATAACGGCTGGACAGTCTATACAGGAAGTCCAGGGCGGCATGGCAACCATACACTTCCCGGGGAACCCAACTCCGCCCACCTCTCCTCTCCGTCCCAATTACCGGCCGGGGTTGTGAATAACCAATAGGAGAGCGCTGCTCATTGCCGTAGCCCAGCGCCATTTCAGATGAAAGGAGAGCGGGGATAGGACGAGAGCAGACTAGTGTGCGGAGTAGAGTGGGAATGGCGGTTGGGAACGTTCTATGGATACTGTAGTAACAGTAGCATAGTGTCATGGAAGTATAGTGTTCTGTTATGGGTGTGAGGTGTTCTATGGATACATTGTAGTGTAGTGTTATAGAAGTGAGGTGGTCTATGGATACATTGTAGTGTAGTGATATAGAAGTGAGGTGGTCTATGGATACATTGTAGTGTAGTGTTATAGAAGTGAGGTGGTCTATGGATACATTGTAGTGTAGTAAAGTATTATAGAAATGAGGTGTTCTATGGATATATTGAGGGTTATTTACGATAGGTAAATCTACTTTGCACTACAAGTGCACTTGGCAGTGCATTCACTGTAGATCTGAGGGGAAGCTCTGAAATGAGAGGAAGCTCTTCTGATTTTATCATCCAATCATGTGCAAGCTAAAATGCTGTTTTTTATTTTCCTTGCATATTCCCCTCAGATTTACAGCGACTGCACTTCCAAGTGCACTTGTATTGCAACGCGGATTTGCCTTTTGTAAATAACCCTCTTTGTAGTAAAGTGTTATGGGGGTGAGGTGTTCTATGGATACATTGTAGTAAAGTATTATAGAAATTAGGTGTTCTATGGAGACTTTGTAGTAAGGTGTTATAGAAGTAAGGTGTTCTTTGAATACATTGTAGTAAAGTGTTATAGAAGTGAGGTGTTCTATGAATACATTGTAGTAAAGTATTATAGAAGTGACGTGTTCTATGGATACGATGTAGTAAAGTGTTAGGCCGCGTACACACTATCGCTCAAAACCGATGAATACAGACTGATCGTGTGTGGGCCCCAGGGCCGATCCACCCTATAGGCTCACTATGCAAGCCGCTTAGGGCCCCCCAAATTACTAGAGGCCCCACCTGGTGAGAAGTCATTTTCGGCCCCTCACTAGAGTGACTCCGTGTCCCGGATTGCCCAGCACAGTCCCGCATTTTGCAGGTCTGTCCCGGGCACATTCATTCCAGGACAATAGCGTGTCCCGGAATGAAACTGATACAGCCACACCCCCCCCCCCCCAGGCCAATCTGATGCCCCCAAAAAAGGCCACCACATCACCGCTTTACTCACTGACAGTACTTGTCCTGGCCAGGAATTCCTGGAGGAGCATAATCCCCGCCCCCTGCTTGTGATTGGAGAAATCATAAATCCCGCCTCTTCTGTCCAATCACTGTGCTGTGATTCGTTAAAGCACACGCTGATTTTTGGAAAGGGGCGTGTCCCTGAATGGTAGTTGGGAAATGTGGTCAACCTACCCCTCACACTGCTTCTCAAATCGCTGGCTGCATGGAAGAATGTGACATGCCATTTTGCTTAGGGCCCCAGGGAGGTCAGAATCGGCACTGGTGGGCCCCATCGGTCAGTTATCCTTCGGTCAAAAAAGAGAACGTGCTTTAAAACCTAACCAATGGACGCCTGACCGATAGGTCAAAACCGATCGTTAGTATGCAAAAGCATCGGTTAAAAAGCCGCGCATGTTCAGAATCAAGTCGACGCATGCTTGGAAGCATTGAACTTCGTTTTTTTCAGCATGTCGTTGTGTTTTACGTCACCGCGTTCTGACACGATCGTTTTTTTAACCGATGGTGTGTAGGCACATCGGACCATCAGTCAGCTTCATCGGTTAACCCATGAAAACTGTCCTTAGGACCGTTGTCATCGGATGGACTGATCGTGTGTACACGGCCTTAAGCCTCGTACACACGTACGGGTTTCCCGGCAGACTTTTTCCCATCGGGAAACTCAGGCCGCGTACACACGGCAGAGATCCTCGACGGGCAGAACACATCGTTCCGCCCGTCGAGGCTCTCTGCCGGGCGTCGAAATCGGCGACCCGCCCGTCGGGAATGGCAACCAGCCATTCATCCGGGCGGGCCGTCGAGGAAATAGAGAGCGTGCTCTCTATTTCTGCTCGACGGGCTTCCCGACGGGAAGCTCGCCGAGACCGTACACACGGCCGAGGTCCTCGCTGAAATGTGCATTCCAGCGAGGTTCTCGCTGGTTTTCAGCGAGAACCTCGGCCGTGTGTACGCCGCCTCAAGGGGAAAACCGAGAACCTGCTCAGTAACTTTTTCTCTCTACACCCGACCGGGTTTCCCGACAGGAAAACTGCCATGAGAGCTTTGGTCGTGAAACACGGCTGCGTGTATGCTCCACCGCAGTCTTTTCCCTTAAGAAATGCTGGCTTTAAAAAACGGCGGGGAAAAGAGAGAACTGGTTCTTTTTTTTTTTTAATACGGCAGTTTTCTTGTTGGGAAAACTGCGATGGAGAATACACACGGCCGGAATTCCCAGCCAAAAGCTCTCATGGCGGTTTTCCCGTCGGGGAAACACGTACGTGTGTACAACGCTTAATAGAACTAAGGTGTTCTATGGATAGATTGTAGTAAAGTATTATGGGGGTGAGGTGTTCTATGGATACATTATAGTAAAGTATGTTCTGTGGCTGTAGAGGGGAATGGCGGTTGGGAACATTCTATGGGCACAGTGTGGTAGGTTGCTATGGAAGTGGCTGTTGAGGGGAATGAAACAGGCTATGGTGTAGATTCACGTACAGAGGCTTATCTTTGTGCGGGCGTAGCATATCCTCTTTACACTACGCCGCCGCAAATTAGAGAGGCAAGTGCCCTATTCACAAAGCACTTGTGTCCTAAGTTACGGCGGCATAGCGTAAATTGGCCGGCGTAAGCCCCCCTAATTCAAAGTAGAATTGGAGTAGGCGTGTTGTATGGTAATCAACCATGACCCCACGTAAATGACGTTTCTAACCAAATTCCGCCGCAAATACTCATTGGTTTCGACGTGAACATAACTTACGCAAAGTCCTCTTCGCGAACGTTTTATACAAACAACGTAAATGACGGAAAATTCGACGCTGTCCCGACGTCCATACTTAACATTGCGTACGCCTCATATAGCAGGGGTAACTTTACGCCGGACATATGCTTACGCAAACAACGTAAAAAAATGCGACCGGGCACAAGTACGTTCGTGAACCGGCGTATCTAGCTCATTCGCATATTCAACTCGTAAATCGACGGATTCAGGTAGGAGAGCGAATCTTTATTTTGGAGTAAGTACTGTTATTCACATAGCACTTGCTCCTAATGTTGCAGCGGCGTAGCGAAAATGAGCCGGCGGAATTCAAATTGGGCGGGTAGAGGGCGTGTATTATTTAAACTAGGCACGATCCCGTGGCGAACGTACTGCGCATGCGTCGACTGTCAGTGCGCATGCTCCAAATTCTGTCAGTGAACGTCAATGACGTCAATCCCCATTCACGGACGTTTTACGCAAACGACGCAAATTTTTTTTAATTCGATGCGATGACGACGGCCATACTCCACCTAGGGGGCATGTTTTTCTTTACGCCGCGTATCGCTTACGGAAACGTCGGAAAGTCACTGCGTCGGGCCCGCGTACGATCGTGAATTTCTGTCTCTCGCTGATTAACATATTCTCGGCGTTAATCAGCGGGAACGCCCCGAGCGCCATTTTTAAAATTGCAGTTCCGATACGACGGCAAAATACAATTACGCCGCTCGTATAGGAACTCCAACCCGGCGTTTATTGTTTTCTGCTTACAGAAAACAGAAATGCCGGCTCAAAGTGAGAGTTATGCTGGCGTATCACTGATACTCCAGCCTAACTCTACCTGAATCTGGCCCTATGGGCCAGATTCAGCAAGACTTGCGCTGGAGTATATCGATATGCGCCGCGTAACTGTAAAGATGCGCCGTAGTATCTATGTGGCCGTACCCACCAACCTAGATGCGCCAGAAAACGGGCCATTTCCGATCGGCTTAACTTTCCCTCGCCAGAGTATCGTTAGCGCATATTTTCGCTTGTCGCATCCGTCGCGCCTATTGATTTGCCTTGCAAATATGCAAATGAGGGAGATTTCCCGATTCGCGAACGGATTAGCACCAGACGCTGGCTACATGCGCCGCGCGGATCTCGTCCGTCCATCACAAAGTTATTTCTACAAATAGCTGCTTTATTTTTACTCCAGACGGCCACAGGTCAGCAGGAGAGGAGCTACAGCAGCAGCGTTACCGACGAAAATAGCAAGCTGAACAACCACACTTGCAAGGACAACACCTCTGTGTGCCAACATGCCAGGGGCAGTCGCGGTCCTAGCACTAGTACTGGGTCCCCCGGTACGGAGGAGGCGGGCACGTGAGAGGATATACCGCACGCGCATGAGCCTCTTTGGCATGGGGGATGAGGAGGTGTATCGCCTTCTTTAGATTCATCCCTGATGCAATCCTTGAACTAACCACAACCCTGCAGGATGACATCACCAGCCCAACACACCGCTCACAAGCAGTGCAGCCACTGGTGAAGGTACTGGCAACACTTCATTTCCTTGCAAGTGGATCATTCCAGCGTACAAGTGGAGTGGTGGCTGGGATGTCACAATCCTCCATGAGCAGATGTGTGCACCAGGTTGTCCCCGCAATCCTCAGACGCATGTCCAACCAGTTCATCAGACCAACCACTGAGGAGCTGCGGCTGAAGACAATGACAGATTTCTACAGCATTGCCTGATTCCCACGCACAGTGGGGGCCATTGATTGCACACATGTGGCCCTACAGCCCCCCAGTGCCACAGAGCACATATACCGCATTCGGAAGCATTGGCATTCCATCAACGTACAGGTGATAGCCGATGCCCAACGCCTCATATGGCACGTCCGTGCCAAACACCCCGGATCCAGCCATGACAGCTACATATACAATCAGAGTCCCATCCCAGCAGAATTCGAACAGAACGTGTATGGGGACAGCTGGCTGGTTGGTGAGTGACATGGGAGTCAGGCATGACTATCCCCTCCCATGATGCACACATAACAAGGGGCACATGCATGACTAACATCCTCCTGTCTTTTCCCTTCCAGGTGACTCTACATATGCACTGGGACCCCATCTAATGACTCCTTTCTGGAACCCCCAAACCAGAGGAGAGAGAAGATACAATGAAGCACATATCAAAACTCGTGCAGTGGTGGAGCAAACATTTGGGCTCCTGAAGTCCCGTTTCCGATGCCTGGATAAGTCCGGGGGGACCCTATTGTATTCCCCTACCTTCGTGTGTCAGATCATCGGTGCATGTTGCATTCTGCACAACTTTGCCATGAGAAAGGGCCTGCAGATTGACATATGTGATGACCTGACCCCCCACCCACACAGTCCCCACCTGCCAGAGGCTACACAGTCTGCTGATGGAAGAGCAGTCAGGAGGGTCCTCGCCGTAGGCATCTTTGGACAATAAACCAAAACATTAATCACACAGACAATGCACGCATGCACACCACTGATGTCCCTAGATCACACACACCACATCCACATCACATTGGATTAGCCCAAGTCCAACATGTAGGACTTGGGAGCAGCAACGCCAGCGTCAAGGCCCCAATGATGTCGCTGTCCATTCATACACCATTCACACGTCATTCACACAGCCATGGGGATAACCTCTCCACCACGGTCGAGGGTGACACCCCTAAGGCCCCATACACACGAGCAGACAGTTTTGTTCAAATCTGTCCATCCGACAGTTTTGAACAAATCTGTCTGCTGGGATTTTGGTTTGCTCGCGTGTACACACGAGCAAACCAAAATCCCCGCCAGCAGACGGCGCGCTGTCGTGGCGGTGACGTTGACGCCGCCACGTCACCGCACCAGGAAGTAAAACACTTCCGCGCATGCGCCAAATCCATTCGGCGGCGGTGCGGCGGCGGTGCGGGACGACATGTCTGCTGGTAAGTGTACTAACCAGCAGACATGTCGGGCGGACACATTCCCACCCGATAGATTTCAAAGCATGCTTTGAAATCTGTCGGGTGGACAAATCTGTCCGCTAGCCCATACACACGATCGGAGATGTCTACTGAAACGGTCCATCGGACCGTTTTCAGCGGACAAATTCGATCGTGTGTACGCGGCCTTATTGGCAGAAGTGGCACCCCCTCACATTCACACACCATTCACACTGTCCCCTGCACTCCTGACCGTGTGCAGTTAAAAATAAAATAAATATCTCATAACCTGAGCAATAAACAAAAATAATAAAATACTCATAACCTGAGCAATAAACAAAAATAATAAAATACTCATAACCTGAGCAATAAACAAAAATAATAAAATACTCATAACCTGAGCAATAAACAAAAAAAACCCTCATCTGGGCTGACGGGGGCTCCTTTTTGTGGGCACTCTCGGGCTCCTCAGCTGCCTGGAGGGAGTGGGTGGGGGTGGGGGGGCATCTGGAGGAGGCTGATCCCCGGGTGGGCCACTCCTGGCAGCTCTTGGCTGCATGCCCTCCAAGGGCACGGCAATCCGGCTCAGAAAGTGATTAGTCTGGGCCTGCATCCTCAGCTGGCGGGTGACATGATGCCGCTGGTCACGCTGCCTCTGCCTCCCCTCTTCCCGGATGGCAGCTGTGTTGGCGTGGACGGCTGCAGTGAGGTGTTTAACATCAGCCTTCACCTCCCTCAGCCTGATCACGACGTCATGCACAGCACTGGTCAGCTGCGACACGGAGCCCAGGCTGTCAGCGACCCGGTCCAGGTGCCCAGCAATCTCCCCCATCTGCTGGGTCTGCCTGGCGTGGTCCATCGCCACCTGGTCCTGGACCAGATCAGACACCCCCCTGGTCTTCCGGGTCGCCTTCCTGGGGCCAGGAGATGGTTGTCCCTGTGGGGATGGAGTCACCCTTGAGGGGCTTCCGAGGATGGGGGAGGGTATTACAGAGGGCCCTGCAGAAGGGGAGGACTCCTCCAAAAACAAAATAAAGTCCTGCTCAGGAATAACAGGCTCCTCCTCAACCACCTCTGCAGGTGAGGTGTGGGCACTCTCCTCCACCTCGGTCTCTTCAACACCCAGGAGCTCGGCCTCAGGATCCCGTTGGGAGGATGGGGTGGACTGGCCGCCAACAGATGATGGCCCAGCTCCGTCATCTGTGGATGACACAAAGCAGACACATGTTGGTAGTCCCACACACTTGGCACATGTACCCCCCCCACATGCAACACACCAAATAGGGGATAAAAAACACTTACCTGTCCTGGAGCCTTCCTCCATAGAATCATAGCCTGGTACCCCCTCCAACTGCTCCCTCTCCAGGCAGCGGGCGACCACCTCCTCCTCCGTGGTCAGGCTGACCGTACATGGGGGTCCACCCCCCGTGCCCCTCTCATGCCTGCTGATGGTGGCCACCTGGCCACGGACCTTGCGCCGCAGGTCATTTTTTTTTTCTTGAATATCGCCAGCAGTCCGGGTGGAGTACCCAAAACATTCACCCTGCCAGCAATGGTCTCCAGGATGGCTTGCTTCCTATCCCGGCTGGTCTTCCGACTTTTTTTGCCGTGGAGAAAGTCATTATAAGTCTCCATAGCGGATATTATAACAGAGACCTCCTGGGAATTGAAATTTAGGTTTCTCCTCTCTTTGGGGGGGATGGGAGCAGCCATCTCTTAGCAAAAGTAACTTCCCTGGGGTGGGGGGAAACGGAAATACTTTTGCGCCAGAATGGCGCTTCCGCTAGCGCTTTTAAACGCTCAATGGAACACATTGCGCTGACGTTTACCGTGAAGTGGTGCCGACGGAAGTTGTGAGCATGCGCACAGGGGGCCGAGTGAAGCCTCACTCACTGCGCATGCTCCGTGGATGATGCGCTGAACGTAAGCCTCTGCGCTGGGCTCCGCCCATCATTTACACATGATCACCCACCCACTTCCACTTGCGTCGGGTTACACCAGCGCATTTTCGTTACTCCGGCGCAAAGTAACGGACATGCGCTTGGTGAATACTGTACTTCACTCGCTAGTTTGCGTCAGCGCAGCGTATATGCGCTGCGATACGCTGGCGAAAATATGCGCGCATCTACCTGAATCTGGCCCTATGTGTTTATCTGAAGGAATAGTGAGAGTCCTGTTCCTCCTTTCCTTTCTATTCTGCTCTGTAGTCAGAGAATCTCCCGTGCTGCTCATAGATGAATAGAATATCAGGAAAGGCCCACACCTCACCACAGACACAACTCACAATCCTGATTTTTAGAGCATTTCATCGTCATACATGGGGAATCCCATTCACTTGTTTACATACGACAGACACCTCAATGAAACACCACAACTTTTTTTTTGGAGTCACACGTGGTGTGTTTTTTTTTCACAGCGCAATAAAATATGCATCTGCTACCTGCTTTTTGAGTGCCCTTAAAGTATTTTACCCATAAATTAATAAAAAAGTATGTTCTTTAGCAAGGAACATACATTTCACAATAATAATTATGCCACCAAAATTAGTGTGTGCTGTAAATTTACTCTAGCATGACTCCTGTTTCTTCTTACTGGAGGCTGCCATTTTGCTGCAGCCCAGATCCCCTGAGCATCAGTAAATCTTAAAGGGGAACTCAATTTGTTAATTTGTCCGTTTCAGAAAATGCAGAAAACCATCATTGACACCCTCCATAAGGAGGGAAAGCCTAAAAAGTTAATTGCAAAAGAAGTTGGATGTTCCCAAAGTGCTGTATCAAAGCACATTAATAGAAAGTTATGTGGAAGGGAAAAGTGTGGAAGAAAAAGGTGCACAAGCAGCAGGAATGACCGCAGCCTGGAAAGGATTGTCAGGAAAAGGCCATTCAAAAGTGTTGGGGACTTTCAGGAATGGATTGAGGCTGGAGTCAGTGCATCAAGAGCCACCACCCACAGACGTATCCTGGACATGGGCTTCAAATGTTGTATTCCTCTTGTCAAGCCACTCCTTAACAACAGACAACGTCAGAAGCGTCTTACCTGGGCTAAAGAAAAACACACCTGGTCTGTTGCTCGGTGGTCCAAAGTCCCTTTTCTGATGAAAGCAAATTTTGCATCTCATTTGGAAACCAAGGAGCCGGAGTATTGAGAAAGAATGGAGAGGCACACACTGCAAGATGCTTGAAGTCCAGTGTGAAGTTTCCACAGTCTGTGTTGATTTGGAGAGCCGTGTCATCTGCTGGTGTTGGTCCACTGTGCTTCATTAAAGTGGATGTAAACCCAACAAAAATTTTTTTTTTTTTTTGATGTCACAATGTAGAGTATAATATTTCCTATCATTTGTGCCCAGTCTTGCCACACAGAGTTAATCCAGCGCTGAGTAATCCTCTTTTATGTTCAGTGAAAACGAACAGCTTTCCAGATAAAACCCTGCCTAAATCAAAAAGTCTGGAATCTCTCTTCTTGCTTTGAGTGAGAGGTTATTTACAAATATAGCTAGGACATGTTTATCATATGTTATGTTTTGTTTATCATAACATGAGGTGATATAACATCATAACACATCCTAGTAATATACAATGAACTTTAGATCACCTCTTGTTATGATAAACATGTCCACGCTATATTTGTAAATAACCTGTTACTGAAAGCAATAACAGAGAAACGGACTTAACCTAATTTGGCAGGTTTTTATCTGAAGTCCGGTTAATTTGCACTGGACTTTAAAAGAGGATTACTCAGCGCTGGATTAACTCTGTGTGGCAAGACTGGGCGCAGATGATAGGAAATCTTATACTCTACATTGTGACATAAAAAAAAATAATATATTTTTTTGGGGTAGCCGTCTACCAGGAGATTTTGGAGAACTTCATTCTTTCCGCAGACAAGCTCTATGGGGATGCTGACTTCATTTTCCAGCAGGACTTGGCACCTGCCCACACTGCCAAAAGCACCAAAACCTGGTTCAATGACCGTGGGATTACTGTGCTTGATTGGCCAGCAAACTCACCAGAGAATTTATGGAGCATTGCCAAGAGAAAGATGAGAGACATAAGACCAAACAATGCAGAAGCGCTGAAGGCCGCTTTTGAAGCATCCTGGTCTTCCATAAAACCTTAGCAGTGCCACAGGCTGAAAGCTTCCATGCCATGTTGTATTGAGGCAGTAATTGCTGTAAAAGGGGCCCAAACCAAGTACTGAGCACATATACATGCTTCTACTTTTCAGAGGTCCGATATTGTTCTATGTACAATCCTTGTTTTATTGATTGCATGTAACATTCACATTTTCTGAGATTGTGGATTTGGGGTTTTCATGAGCTGTAAGCCATATTCATCACAATTATGACAAATCACAGCTTGAACTATCTTGCCCTGCATGTAATGAGTCTGTCTCATATTAGTTTCAACTTTTAAGTTGCATTATTGAAATAAATAAACTTTTGCACAATATTCTAATTTTTTAGAGTTTCACCTGTACTTTTGCTCACTAAAAACCCTGCAAATTAAAAGCATAATGGGCTAATATGCATCACATATTAGTCCATTATGTGATACTTACCTGCGAACTAATCCTGTCCCCTGTGCAGGCTGCGTCCATCTTCTCGCCCCTCTTCCTTCTGGGGCTGCGAACTCCGGCTCTGTGATTGTCCGGAGTCGGCGTGATGTCACTCCCGTGCACAAGTAATGTGCACTGATTTGTTCTGAATACTTACTCCAATGATTCAGAGCAACAGTAAGTCAATTGGATTTTTCAGAAGCAGGTCACCAATTGCAACCTACATATTTCCTTGTGAGAGTTGTACGTTACAGTAGCCCTGTCACCTGTGGTGGTTTGACTCTGTCATACCTGAAGGATGACTGGTTTTCGCCATATTTTTGAGAGAAAGACACATTAATTACACAGCTGTTTGGTCAGCTATTTAGTTCTGACCTGGCTATGGCTCAGAGCCCCACCCACAGACAGGAAGTCTGGTCCTGGGAGCCAGGTGAGCTCCCAACTCTCTCAGAGGAGTTAGAGAGAGGCTGCATGGGTTGCAGCTAGTATGTGCAGATCTGCAGCTTGCAGATGCCAGTTGATGTTTGAGCAGCAAGATGCTTATCAGGAGAAAGCTGGGTTGAGCTTATCTCTAGAAAACTCTGTTTGTTCTGAGGAACAGAACTTAGGCTAAAGGCCTGAAGCCGTCGGATGACAAGATTGAAAGCCAGGAGGCTAAACTCTTGAGTTTGTAGATGCAGTAATGGTGGAACCCTCTGCGAGGGATGCTAATGTATATGTGAACTTTTGTGCGTTTTAAATAAAAGTGGGCTACCAGGCCCTTAAACCTCAGTTCTGGACTGGCAAACTCACTGGAAAACGCACCTACCGTTGGAGTCTGAACCCGCAATCTTACATATGGTGGCAGTAGTGGGATGGATGCTCTGGGCAGTTTGGAAGAGTTCCAGATCCATGCATACCAAAAACAGTGAGTAAAAAGAAACTGTGTGTTTTGCAGCAATGCTGTGTGGCAGCCAGGTGAACTGCATTGCACAGGAGTTCAATTGATGGACTGTGTTGCATACAGGTGGTGTACCTGTGGAAGTGAGCTCAGCGTGACCTGAGAAGAAGTATCCACTTGGGAAATCGATGATTCAAGTGGAATCGCAAAGTGTAAAGTCTCCATGTGAAAGTGTGCTGTTTGAAAGTCTTGGAGACAGTACGCCAAAGTTTTCCTGCCTTAAGAAGGAACTGTGTTAAAAAACCATTGGCCTATTTCCAGCGATCGGAGGTCAAAACACAAAAAAGAAGCAATGTTTGCTGAGATGAGAGTTGGTGTTGTTCCTAGCAACACAGCTGAAATGAGTGCACAGGTGACTGCAAGTATGGAGAAGCCACCAGAGTTTGAGTCTGCAGTGGATTGGTGTAAGCGACACTTGGCCGCAGTGAACCAAGTTAAAGGGGAAGTTCATGCTGTTGACCCTGGCAACGCTGGTGTAGGCCGGCCAGCTATCAAGGTGCAAAGTGTTAAGAAACAAGTGCGCTGTTTGCGGTGCAGTGAGTGGGGGCATGACGTTTCCAAATACCCTTTGTCGCAAGCTTCAGCAAAGCAAAGGTATGAGAAGTCTGCTCTGAGTGCAAAGAGTAAGCAGATGGTTGCAGTTGCCCATAGCAATGTCTATGATGTCAGGTCAGTGGACCGCAAGACAAGAGCATTGCCGACAGAGGATCATGGAAAGTTGAAATTAACAATGCTTCAAGGATCGCAAAGTCGCTGCATTTTGGAGAGTCGCCGGGCACCGTGCCTGGAATGTGGTCAGCTGGGGCACGGCATATTTTCTTGCCCTAGATTTTGGGGTGCAGCTGGAGAGGGTGGTAAACAGTGGGAGATGCATGCTGTGATTTCATCCTGTGGCCACCAGGGGGAGTTGGCCAGTAAATGTGCAACTGAGAGACAACGCCATCAAATGAAGATGGAGTTACCTGTTTCAAGATATGGTAAGGCTGTTGCAGTTTGTGATCTACGTGAAGTAGCAGTGTGTCCGGTGAGGAGATCTGCAGAAAGTGTAAAAATGGACTTGCTGCACTGTGCTACCCAGATCAGTGGGAAGACACAGGTTAAAGCTCTGTGTGCAAGGTCAGGAATTGAAATGGACATATGGACTCTGTGTGCACCTAAGGTAATCCAGTGCTGGGAGAGATGTGTTAGGGGTGACCAAAACAGTTGGTATGCCATGTTCCCTAGCGATAGACAGGTGCTGCAGAGTTGCCAAGGGAAACCGCCAAGATGCTGAGGCAAATGGTTTCCCAGAAGAACTGTGAAGCCGCCCTAGTGGGCAAAATAATTCCTTTGGAGAGAAAGGGTGATGTGCTGAGTAGCATGCAGGGTTCCATGCGTTCTGACAAAAGTCAATCTGATAGAGATTATAAAACTGCTATGTTTTCGAATGCTGATACATGTACTTATGGTGATGTGATGCTTAATGAGCTAGGGGTGATCGCTAAACAGGGTATGCGGTTTCCCTTAGCAACAGTGTATAATGCTGCAGAGGTGTCCTTAGAAACCCCCAGGGAGCTCTGTGTGTTGGAGCCAGAGGTTGTCTGGGGCAACTGTGGTGCGGCTCTGATGGATAAGAGGGTACTTGACCTTGGTGGTGAGAAAAATGGTATAACTCAAATATCTGAAATTACTTGTAGTGATAATGGGTTACTGTGGTCTGTCAGTGCTGGCAGAAAAAGTCCTCATTAGTTTAATGAAGCACCACCTGAGCAAAGTGGTGAAGTCGTGTTATCGCAGCCTGCTGTGTTTAAAAATGTGTTTGCGGTGCACACAAGTTCTGCTATGCAAAATGGAGAGACTGCAGGGCCGATAGACACAGGTGTGTTGGCTTTTGCAGAAGTTAACACTCTCAAGTTGAAAGGATCTGAAAAGGGCGCATACATAACAGAGGTTTTGTCCACAGCAAAAGAGATGAGTAATGTTGAGCTTCAGAATGGTGGGGTAATGGATAGCGATTTGTAATCGCTCAGTGTTGCTGAAAGTGAGAGGATGAGTGTGACACATGCGATTTGCAGTGCTAAGGTTTTGTCAGTTGCCTCTGAGGTAGAGGTCTCCTTAAGTGACTCAGCCTCTCACGCCTTAGCGAATGAGCCCCTCCACATCGTTGGTAAAGGAAAAGTTCCTAGAGTTCTGTGTTTAGATGTGGCGTGTCTAGAAATAACTGAGATGTTGGAATTGGTGAAAATCCTTCCAATGTACACCTGCGTGTATCCACAGCAGAGGGGCGACATGGTACTGCGTGATACCATTCGGTGGGCACATTTAGTACAGACGAGGTTAAGCAATGTTGATTAAAATTGGTTGCTGTACTGTTGGTTAATTTTGTGGAAAGTTGTCTCACAGTTCTCTTCGAGAGTGCTTCCGGCAGCGGTTGTGTGCAGAAGGCAGAAGGCGAAAAAGTGTATGAGAAGCACTGTAGAGCACTGTCAGACAACTCTCAGCTGTTGGTTGAGGTACCAATGGATATAGAAATGGTTAGAGATTGATGTGGGAAAATGTGCGTTGGTAGGACAATTGCTATTGGAGTGTTGGACAACAGGGGGCGATGTGAAACTGCGGGACTGTCCCATAGGGAGTAACTGCTTGCCTGTAGGTGGTCCCTCCCTAGACACTGTCCTAGCAAACAAGGGGACAAGAGGTCCCAATGGCAATGCTAAGTTGAATAACCCCTTGTGGAACATTGCTGTTGAGGTTAAACAGAAGGATGTCGTGTTGATCTCAGATGGTTTGGTTGCCAAAGGTAACCACATAGGGGGCTAGTGAACCTGAGAAACAAAGGTTGTTAGTTAATATTGCGTCAGGTAGTGAGAGTGGCCAGTCCCTGACAGATTTCATGGAAGTAGGTCCCCAACAGTCCCAGGAGAGTAGGTTGGTTGGAGGAAAAAGAAGGGTCCTGAGGCCAGAAGGTAGAAGGGATAGAGAGATTAGTGGGAGCCCATGGTTCAGGAAGAAGTGCTGGTGGAAGCACACCCGGAAGAAGATGTGGGTGGAGTGCCCCGTTAGAGAAAAGGTTGGGCAGATTAGGACTCCTGCTGCTGATAGTTGGCACAGAGGTGCCACGGTGAAGTGTTGGTGGAA
The DNA here is from genome assembly GCA_029574335.1 of Rana kukunoris. Classification (NCBI taxonomy): domain Eukaryota; kingdom Metazoa; phylum Chordata; class Amphibia; order Anura; family Ranidae; genus Rana; species Rana kukunoris. The sequence continues at coordinate 403,289,934 of CM056053.1, read as the reverse complement.
ACTTACCCGGAAAAAAATGGGCCTGTGCAGCCAATGGCTGGCACAGAGGTGTCCCATTTGTGATGATGGGTCTATGTGTTCCTCCCTCCAGTTCGAAACAAAGGGGGAGGGTATGTAGTGGTTTGACTCTGTCATAGCTGAAGGATGGCTGGTTTTCGCCATAATTTGGAGGAGAGAAAGACACGTTAATTACACAGCTGTGTGGTCAGCTATTTAGTTCTGACCTGGCTATGGCTCAGAGCCCCACCCACAGACAGGAAGTGTGGTCCTGGGAGCCAGGTGAGCTCCCAACTCTCTCAGAGGAGTCAGAGAGAGGCTGCATGGGTTGCAGCTAGTACGTGCAGATCTACAGCTTGCAGATGCCGGTTGATGTTTGAACAGCAAGACGGTTATCAGGAGAAAGCTGGGTTGAGCTTATCTCTAGGAAACTCTGTTTGTTCTGAGGAACAGAACTTAGGCTTAGGCTAAAGGCCTGAAGCCGTCGGATGACAAGATTGAAAGCCAGGAGGCTAAACTCTTGAGTTTGTAGATGCAGTAATGGTGGAACCCCCTGCGAGGGATGCTAATGTATATGTGAACTTTTGTGCGTTTTAAATAAAAGTGGGCTGCCAGGCCCTTAAACCTCAGTTCTGGACTGGCGTACTCACTGGAAAACGCACCTACCGTTGGAGTCTGAACCCGCAATCTTATACACCGTGCTGTTGCAAGCTGTTTTTCCCCTTTTGATCAATCATCTTTGATGACACTTCCAGGAGTGTCAGAGGCTCTCTTCCGCTCCACAACCCACATCTTGCTTCACACCAGTCCTGGCATCACCAGTGGTCAGTGCTGAAATGCCGGCAGGAACTACCAAGGTCACAAAAGTTGCGCTTGCGACCGGGCCCTGGCATTCCACCCCTGGGTTTGGATTGAAGGATCCTGGCCAGGGGGTCCTTCATGGTTCCTTGCACTGGGGCACTGAAGGTTCTAGTTATGCCACTGCATGCTATGACCTGAGCCCCACCATGTTCCAGGGGTAGGATCTCTTCCAGTTAGGGGCTGCTTCCTTCTCCTTTTCTGCGCAGACCTGCTCACACTCACAGGATTGTTTACTGCAGGGTTTTTCCCCTTTTTTACCTTTCCTTACTCCTATCTAAAACTAATAATAAGGCTTCAGGTATACTTTAAAGATCAAACTAAAATGTCTGTTGTTTTTTAGCGAGAATCTTATGCATCACCATTTTAACATCCAAGGAGACTGCTACAACAGATACAGTGATTTAGCTTTTCTTTAATTAAAAAGATGCTTTTATAGGTCAAGTCATTTGTCATGAGTAAATGAGAAACTATAGTTGACTTTTAATTTAATGGATGTACATTTTATTTATATTTTTTGTAGTTTTAGAATTGGTTATAAATAGGTAAAAAGAAAAATAGAAACAAGCACCAAAAGGTTTTATACTTTAATGCCTACAATGCATTAAGGAAGAAAACATTATGACGTTCCACCACTTTAACCAGTTTCAGGCCGGGCTGACACCTATGTAAATTGAATACGTGTTTCTCCGCATTCTATCCGCATAGCAGGAGAATGTCACTGGCTCTCTATGGAGCTGGTTCACATATCTCTGCAGCGGGTCAGGTGCGGTGTACTGGAAAAACGTGTGCCTTTTTTGGTGCGTTTCAGGTTTAATTTCAGCCCAAAATTTGGGCTGAAATTGGACCTGAACCATTGAACCAGCACGCACCAGACCCCTGCTGTGCGCCGCATGCGGCAACAGTGTGAACCCTGCCTCAATCTGCTATAGGCCGGCAGGACTATCCTCCTTCCGGGTGGATGTCATATAACATCCTCCCAGTAATGCCGCTCGTGGGGATCGTGGCCAGCCATGTTCCTTGGACACAGCACATCACTGATCAGTGTAAAGTGCCAATGGCATTGGCTCTTTACCATACCATGTGATCAGCTGTAACCAATAACAGCTGATTCGATGCAAACTAATGGCGGTTATCGATATTTCCTTTCCTCAATGCTGTCACTGTATGAGGAAAGGAAAGCTGATAACTGACTTTCTTGTGACAGCAGACATTGGCACTGATGAGGCTGCCCTGATTATCCACTTAAGGACCGCCGCATGTACATTTATGTCGGCAGAATGGCACCAACAGGCACATCAACGTATATATACGCTGGTGCCTTGGGGGGGATCGGGGGTCCGATCGGACCCCCCCGGTACATGCGGCGGTCCGCGCGGCTGCAGGAGCGATCCGTAAAGAGGGGGCGGCTATTCGTTTTTGTCCGCCCCCTCCGGATCGCTCCCAGCCAATGCGAGCGCCCGCCCGCCCTGTCACTTCCTCCTCCTGTGTAAACACAGGAAGGAGGAAGCGATGTGATCTCTCCCTCTGCGTTTTTTTCAACCACCACTGAGGAGAGATCACCACACAGTAAGTCCTGCACCAACACTACACTACACACAGGCACATTTAACCCCCCCGATCGCCCCCCCCTCCCCCCTGTCACAGTGTCACTGAATGCAGTAATCATACATGTATGATTACTGTATTTAGTGTTAGTGTGACAGGCAGTGTAAAAGTCAGTTAGTGTTAGGTTCAGGGTAGCCCTGTACCCCCCTAATAAAGTTTTAACCCCTTGATCACTGCCCTAGTTAACCCTTTCACTCCCTATTGCCAGTGTCACTAAGCGATCATTTTTCTGATCGCTGTATTAGTGTCGCTGTTCCCGCTAGGTAGCTAATTATTTTTTTATTGCGTTTTTTTTTATTAAAGACATGTGGCTAAATACATTTTGGCCTAAATGTTTGACTAAAATTTAGTTTATTGATTTTTCTTATAACAAAAAGTAAAAAATAAGTAATTTTTCTTCACCGAAGTGCGCCAAAGAGGCTACACTGATAGTCACTCATGGGGAGGCTCTGATAAGGGCTGTAATAATATGGTGGCATTGATGAAGAAGCACTGACATTCTGCACTGATTTACACTGATAACCACTTAAGACCCGGACCAATATGCTGCCAAATGACCAAAGGGGTTTTTGAGATTCGGCACTGAGTCACTTTGACAGACAATTGCGCGGTCGTGCGACGTGGCTCCTAAACAAAATTTGTGTCCTTTTCTTCCCACAAATAGAGCTTTCTTTTGGTGGTATTTGATCGCCTCTGCAATTTTTATTTTTTGCGCTATATACAAAAATAGAGCGACAATTTTGAAAAAAAATCAATATTTGCTAAATTGTATAACAGAAACAAAGAAAAAGGATTGTTGTTTTTTTTTTCAAGATTTTCTGAATCTTAAAATTCGTTTTTTCCTTTATCAGATAATTTCTTTTGAAAACGAAAAAAAAAAAAAGAAAAAACACAACATTTGCTATACACCCTGGGAATGTGACAGGACTTGTCTACAACTACACTATAATACAGTGGCCATTTTGGCATTCGAGTTCACTATAGGAACCCTGACCAAGGTTGTTTAGGACAAACGAGAAGTCCCGAAAATGGCCATCTAAAGAAGGCCCCCTGTCCCAGTCGGTGGCTAACCTTCTCTTTAATTGAGAGGACACTGCTTGCAACACTTTGCCTGATTTTATTGGAAATCTTTATAAGCAGCCCTGATCTTTAGTAAAGATATCCCGAATTTCTTTTATATATTCACTGGAGGACCTGTTTAAAAAACGTCCTTATCCATGTGCCTGGAATCTTGGATGCACTCGATGTATGACCATTGGCCATTAATGTACAACCCTGTATTTCTGCAGAAAACTACATGTGCTTTGATATATACTATCGCTACAAAGTCCTTACCAAACTGCCCTGAAGAAGCCTCACGGCGAAACGTGCGTCGGCGACTTTAAGGACCTCTTTGTACACAGTGGTTAATCCATATACTTGTACCCCCCCCTTTTTTTTCTTCTTGTAATTGTATTGTAATGTATGTTTTATTTTTTACCTGATTATATTAAAATTTTGAAATTTTAAACAATTACTTCCTTGGCCTCAAAGTCCGACCATCAATACCTTTTCATAGTTATTGGTTTTCCCTCCTTTTTTTACTATTGTACATGTTTAGGAATCTAAAACGCGCATGCAGCTTTCTGCACAGAAAAAAAAAAACTGACATGACATCAACACTGTGTTGTGAATAAGGCACAATACTGACGTGCATGAAAACTGATGCATAAAAGGTCGCTGAAACACACATGAAAACTGATGGCTGAGAGGCTAAACAGCTTTAAAAATTATCATTCATGGCATGCTTTGTATGTAACTGTTTTTTCAAACCATTAAGGGCTAATTCACACTATATGCAGTGACAGACGTTTTACCGCATTTTTAAATGTCTGTCACAGCAGGGACACACAGGAAGCAAATGCTTCCTATGTGTCCTATTCACATTGCAATGCAGCCTAATACTGCACTGCAGCATGCTGTAGTAAATTGCACAGATGCTGCATTTGATTGCAACACACTATGAATCGCTCTGCAATTTAAGGCAGCACAGCACGTCGCAGTGCCCTACATTGCATTGAATGAAGTATATGATTTGCAAACTTAGCATAACGTTTATTCAAAACAAAAAAGGAGCCATGTGATGTGCTGAATTGAGCACCACACTGCCCCCTACTGAAGCTGGCGACACAGAGAAATGGCAACTTCCTTAAGAAGAGGGTTTAGCTCCATTTTAAATGTGGTGGCTGCAATAATTTTTTAGATTTAGATTTAGGTGAACTTGACTAACAAATTAAAGCTAACTTTTTTCAAGCAGTTACAGCAACAGGTTTTTTCTCCCTTTTTGTAATAGTACTAGTTTTCCACAGTTATCTTGCAAAACTACAGCCTACTGGTTCTTGCCTTCAACCAAACTTTACCTAGGACAGCCACTCGACAGATTGCAAAGTTAAATGGCTTTGGTCCTGGCCAGAAGTCACATGGAGGCATGCAACAAACTCAAGGTGTCACAAGGTTTCTCATGCTCCTATCCTTGGGTACATTGACACATTGTGCAGTGGCTCAGTTATGTGCTATGTGTTAGAGGTGAGCATTGTGCTAAAGGACTTTGATATGTTTGACATGTAAACAGTGACTCGTTTTTGACAGTTCATGTACCTTTAGTGTCTGGAATGTTTGGCGTATTGAGAATTATTTCCATGTGTGATTATTATAGATAGTGGAGGTGTTTAACCCTGTTAAATTATCTATACATGAGTAGTAGCTTGCTGTTTATCTGGGCAGATGGAGCAGAGGCTTCTATACTTTGGTACCACTTGAGGACCTTCGGAAGACTTTACCCCCTTCATAACCAGGGCATTATTTGCTATTCTGCACTGCACTTTTTTGCGGTCATGCAACACTGTACGCAAATTAAATTTATGTAATTTTTTTAGAGCTTTCTTTTGGTGGTATTTGATCACCTCTGGGTTTTTTATTTTTATTATATAAATGGGAAAAAAAGACAGAAAATGTTGGAAAAAAAAATATATATGTATAAATATATTAGATTTTTTACTTTATGCTATACAACATATCCAATAAACAAATCAAAAAATCGAATTTCTTCAAAAATTCAGTGCAGAATGTATTCTACTAAATGTCTTTGGTTAAAAAAAAAAATCCCAAAAGTGTAAATTGGTTTGCAGGGAGAAAAACAGCTGCATCACTGCTCAGTGTACAGAGCCCTGAGTTCTTAGTAAACAGGGCTCTGTACTGTGTTTTATTAAAGGGGTTGTAAAGGTTCATTTTTTATTTTGTAAATAGGTTACTTTAAGCTAGTGCATTGTTGGTTCACTTACCTTTTCCTTCCATTTCTCTTCTAAAAAATGTTTTTCTTTGTCTGAATTTCTCACTTCCTGTCCAGTAAGGTGTTCAGTACGCTGTTCTGAATGACTTTCCACCACTCAGATGATGGTGGAAAGCTTACTGAGGTGAAACAGGAAGTGAGAATTTCAGACAAAGAAAAAAAATATTTAGAAGGGAAATCGATGGGAAAAGGTAAGTGAACCAACAATGCACTAGCTTAAAGGAACCAATTTAGAAAATAAAAGATGAACCTTTGCAACCCCTTTAAGCCCATCAGCAGCTCCCGGCCATAAATCATTGGTCGGGACATACTGATCAACTTGTGCTGTACTGAATCACAGCACAGATGAGGCCATATGCAAGAATACAGTGTCTGTCCAGAAAAGTCAGGAGCAGATGAAAGACTTTGGTATGATCAGTAACACATAGAAAGCACTACCATCCTACTAAGATCCTTGCACCACATCCCACATATATAGACCAACTTTCTAGACCAGTGTTTTTCAACTCCAGTCCTCAAGACACACCAACAGGTCAAGTTTTCAGGATTTCCCTCAGATGAAATGGCTGTGGTGATTACTAAGGCAGTGAAACTGATCAAATTACCTGTGCAAAATAATGGAAAGCCTGAAAACATGACCTGTTGGTGTGCCTTGAGGACTGGAGTTGAAAAACACTGTTCTAGACTACTGTCATTCCAAAAGAGGACTTTTAGGCAGGGTTCGCAGAACAGGAGATTGTGACCGGCTGTCTATGGAGCCGGTTCACATATCTTCGCAGTGGGTCAGGTACGGTGAACGTGGACGCACCGGACTCCTGCTGTGAGCCCCTGTGTGCTTATATGTGAACCCAGCCTCAAACTTTTTTTTTCTAATGGAATGTTTGACTCAAACTTGTGTTGCATACAGGGGGTCCCCGGGTTATGAACAAGATGGGGACTGTAGGCTTGTTTTTAAGTCAAATTTGTTTGTAAGGCAGAACAGCACCAGGCCAGCTGTGGTGCACCTCCGCAGGGCAGCGGCACAGGAAAGAGCGGTGATCTGCAGGCTTCACTAAGCTGCACCAGACCACAGCCGTGATGGGCGGTTTTAGCGGCCCGACAGGCCACCAGACCGTACCAGGAGCTTGGATGGGCAGGCAGGATGATGAGGGGGTCCCTTTATCTCGCAGCCAGGCCAAGAACGGCTCACTCCAGGAAGGCACAGGCCAGGAAGATGGCAAAGGCAGCGGGAGCGACGTTTTCCTGAATGGTCACAGGCAGAATCTCTGAAATACAGGCACAGGACACAGCAGGGTATAAGGGGAACATGCAGGCTGACAATTAGGTTGTTTTTCAGTGTTTATGTCCATGGATGGCTAAGGATGGAGTGCATGATTCTCACTAAAACGGCAGTGACGTCACTCAGACCCCATTCTTAAGTAGGAGTCGTTCGCAACTCAGATGTTCGTAACACACGGTACGATTGTTGGCCAACCGAGCGTCTGATATTTGTCAAAAGGGTGTGTACAAGGATCTTGTCTTGCATACTAATGTTACACAATTGTCATGCCACAAACACGAAAGCAGTGACGTACTACAAGCAATTTCAGCTCTTGAGCACCACCCTTTGGGCCCCTTCTACTAGTTTCATGTTTGGTGAACATTGATTCCGAGCATGCATGTTTGTACTTACGACTTTTGTGTGAAGGATTTGTGTACTGACCATCAGAAAATCTGATAAACCGTTGTCCGCCAAAAATTTATTAGCATGTCACTCAACATTTTTTGGCCGAAAGTTGTACAGCAGTTGTCAAAAGGAGCATACTAACAGTAAGTTTTTTGCACAAAAGTCTGTCAACAGACAATCCCCTGCCAACAATCGTATCGTGTGTACGAGGCTTAAGTCTGTAGGGTTCAAAATTGAGTTGCCCACCCTTTGAAGTTATAACAGCTTCAACTCTTCTGGGAAGGCTGTCCACAAGGTTTAGGAGTGTGTCTATGGGAATGTTTGACCATTCATTTTTTACAGAAGCCCATTTGGGAGATCAGGCACTGCTGTTGGACGAGAAGGCCTGACTCGCAGCCTCCGCCCTAATTAATCCCAAAGGTGATCCATTGGGTTGAGGTCAGGACTCTGTGCAGGCCAGTCAAGTTCTTCCACCCCCAAACTCGCTCTTCTATGTCTTTATGGACCTTGGCTTTGTGCACTGGTCCAAATCATTTGGAGGGGGGCTTATGGTGTTTTTTTTTAGGGTTCTTTACTGTCAGAATGGTGAGGATGTGGAATGCCCTTTCACAAGCAGTGGTATTAGCAGGGAGTTTCGATAGTTTCAAAAAACTTTAGATGGGCATCTTAACGATTACAGCATTCAAGGATATGGGATTTAATATTGACACACACACACACACCACAGATTGGACTGGTGTCTTTATTTAGCCTTACCAACTATTTAACCATCTGACTGCTTTGCATGCCATCCCTGGAGAAACTTGTGCAAAAGATGCCCAAGAGGGGGAGGTGCCTAGAAACATAGAAAAGTTACGGCAGAAAAAATACAAAGTGGCCCATTGAGTCTGCCCCTTTTTTTATTGTTTTTTTATTTTTATTTATTTTTTATTCAAAAACATTTTTTGTAGATCTATGTTTCTCCCACGCATGTTCGAAACCACTTTACTTTTTGACTAACTCACTACTAAGATTAGTTTTAAATTTTCCTTTAGTTAATTTGTCCCCGTGTTCTTAATCTTGGTTACATAGTGAAAATAATACCCTCTTGAACCTTATTCACCCATTGATGTATTTAAAGGTTTCAGTCATGTTTTTCCTTTCCCTTCTTTCCTTAAGACTGTACATTTTACGTTCCTGAAGTTGCTCTTGATATTTTTTTTATCCCCCAGACCCGTTGCCATTTTTTTCCCGTCTCTGTACTTGTTCTGTTTTAACAAGATGTTTTTGTATGTAACGTCTCCAGAACTGAACACAGCATTCCAAATTAGGTCTACTAAAGATCTCTATGGGATTCAGAACCTCCATCCTCCTGCTGGTGATCCCTGTAGTGATGCATCCTAGAGTTCTATTCACTTTCCTCACTACCTGGTCACATTGTTTGCTCATTTTGCAATCATCTGAAATAAGTACCCTCAAATCATTTTCTTCTGTAGTGCTGTCCAACACTGTACCCCCAATGTTGTATTCTCTCATGGGATTCTTTTTCCCTAAGTGCATTATTTTACATTCAGAAACATTGAACTGCAGTTTCCACTGCTTTGACCAATCTTCCAGTCATACCAAATCATGTTCCATGTTACAGACACCTCCTGGGATATCAACACTATTACCTCTTGTAGAGTGTGTTGATACTATTCATGGATAGTCCTATGAAATCTGGAAATGAATCTCATTTTCCATCTGATGATAGTAGGAGGAGAGGCTTCCTGGTCCTTTTTTAATATTACCATTCTTGTTTAATAGTCCCCTGGTTTACTTACTTGATGTGTGTATGCAATTGCATCTGCATTTACAAAAAAAATCACAATCAGAAATAGAGCTGCAAGACATGCTATTACATAAATTAATTTATCAGACTTAAGCCTCGTACACACGCTCGGTTTTCTCGGCAAGAACCAGCAAGAAAACTTGCCGAGTAAACCGAGTGTGTGTACGAGGCTTTGAGGTTTTTTATCTGGAAATCTGCCCAGAATCTCGACGAGAAAAATAGAGATCCTGCTCTCTATTTTCTCATCAGGATTCTTGTCGGCCAGTTTCCCGACGAGAAACTCGAGCGTCTGTATACTTACCTGTCGCTGCGGAAACCCGCGCATGCTCGAAATGACTTTGACACATGCACGGTAGCTTCCTAGGCATAGGTAGGGTGCAGCAAGATGGCGGCGACGGCATTGAATGTGACGAGCCAATGCTCGTCGTACACGATGATGTCACCGTGTTCTTGCCTTTCAAGAGAACCACGGTTCTTTTGAAAGGAGAGTCTGTACACACAGGTGGCAAGAGATTCTTGCCAAGAATCTCGTCAGGAAAAACAACGTTTTTTTCACTGACGAGATTCTGGCCCGTGTGTACGAGGCTTCAGCCTTTTTAGAGTTTTAAACTTCTTAATTATCCTTTAATTCACATACCCAGCATGTAACTTCAGCCATTATAAAAATGAATTTGTGACAACCAAAGAAAGTGAAGCTATACAAGAGCATCAACAAATTTAAAACAAGGTATTTCTATGCTTTAAATTACAGGGCAGGTTGTGCTTGGGAAAAATACAGTGCATATTCATGGCAGTATCATGGTGAATAAAAAATGTAAATCGTTTACCCTGATAGCTCTTTGTTTAATGTATGAGAGCCAGAAGCTATAATTACTTCAATTTTTGATTCAGCTGTAGAGCACTTTTCATCTCTAATTTATGAATGGCAATTATTTATTTGGTACTGTTTAAACAAATGAGATTCCCCGGTGGAGAGGCACTTTCATCTGCACATTTTCATATTAAGTGATAAATGTGTTTTGTTGTTAATTTATCAAAATATGTGTAAATATTGATACTCCAAACTCACATTAATCACTGGACTTAAAGTACTGTACCCTGTTAATACTTCTGAGTGCATCATTATTATTTTCCGTATATTTTTAGATACAAATTAGCTGCTGATTTGAAATCATTATTTACATTTTAAGTTCAAAATCCTTGTGTTTTTGTCTTTCCTCCCCACTTCCTTCTTTTATGCATGGGCAGAACTGTTGGCATGCTTACACTGCTTGTCTGAAGTCCAGATGCTGAAATATCATGGTTAGTTATTAATACCATTCAAAATAGGAAGTTAATCTACTAAAAGAGTTCAGGATCTTCAATCAATAAGTAATAATATTCCCTTTAATTATCCAATCATCAGAGACTAGTAGACTGCAGTGAGAAAAAGTGAGACTGCTCTACTTTTACAATATGGCCCAAGATGATGTTCTTAGAATATTGGTAATAAGGGGTAGGCATAGACCCAATTACTGTTTCATCTGGCCATACCCTTCAGCTTAGGTCCAGTAAACAAGGCTATAGGGCATATTCTGTACATTGTGACCACCAAACTCCACACAGACCTGATTGTCTGCCAATGCATTCTTGGATGCTGGTTTGAGACTTGCTCACCCCTTCCCTGGATCCAAGTCCAACACAACCCCCATACACCCTCCAGTGCCCTTCCATTTTCCTTGGTTCAGATTAAGGCAGCATGTTCCATAGGTCCAGCTGGTTCCATGAGGGAGTGTCAGGACCTGGGTCTGAACCTGCGATCTCTTTGGTGTCTGGCTGTGACTCTTCTCACTGTGTCACCAAGGATGATGAACAGCTCCATGCAGGATTCCTTGGACAACCTTGTTTTTGTCTTGTTTCTAGTGAACCTGGAACCCCTTGCTGTTCCCCCTGAAATTCCTGATCTAAGCCATGTGTTTGCCAAATTATTGTGCTCTCTCCATCCAATATCTTTCTCCTTGCATACCTGATGCTGTCCCTATTTTTGCTACCATTCATTGTTGCCGTTTTCGAGTTAATCGATTGCGCTTCCCATCCAACTACTAGGTAGGTGTCACCTACCTTTGGTTTGTTTGATCCTTACCTGCTGCATCTGCTACTGGACCCTGGCCTGTTCATCTTTTGCTGGTGTGATCCTGAGAATGGCTACCTGGTACTAGCACGCAGCAAAACCCATCTCCACCATCAGGAGCTCTGGTGAATACTGGTTAGTGCTTAGATCCCGCACCTTGGGTGAGTAAGTGTCATCCACTAGGGGGATCTGCTGGTATATTTCCTGCTTACTACTCATGAACCTCTCTACTGCTACAACCATTTGTCACTGAACCTGATCCTAGACAACGAAAGGTGGATTCTCTATCACCGCCAGAAAGGTGACTTCTTTCCCTAATCACCACAAGCTCCTAGGTCAATCAGATGTGCATTGATACAGGTACAGTGTGGATCGAAGGGTTTGGGCACCCCAGGTAAAAATTTGTATTAACCACTTAAGGACCGCCTACTGCACATTTACGTCGGCAGAATGGCAAGGTTGGGCACATCAACGTATATATACGTTGATTTTAGTACCCAGCCGTGGGTCACGGGCCCGCGCCCGCGGCGCGCTCCCGTGACCCGGTCCGAAGCTCCAGGACCGGGACCGCGGGATTCGCGGACCCGATCGCCGCTGCAGTGCGGCGATCCATCCCTGGAGCTGAATAACGGGGAGAGCCGTGTGTAAACATGGCTTCGCCGTGCTTCTCTGTGGCCGCAGCATCGATCGCGTCATCCCTGTAACAGGGGGACGCGATCGATGACGTCACACCTACAGCCACAACCCCCTACATTTGTAAACACACACACAGTCACAGCGAAAGTCACAGCGCCACCTGTGGTTAACTCCCAAACTGCAACTGTCATTTCCACAGTAAACAATGCAATTTAAATGCATTTTTTGCTGTGAAAATGACAATTGTCCCAAAAATTTGTCAAAATTGTCCGAAGTGTCAGCCATATTGTCGCAGTCACGATAAAAATCGCTGATCGCCACTATAAGTAGTAAAAAAAAAATAATTAACAAAAATGCAATAAAACTCTCCCTTATTTTGTAAACGCTATAAATTTTGCGAAAACCAACCGATAAACGCTTATTGCGATTTTTTTTACCAAAAATACGTAGAAGAATACGTATCGGCCTAAACTAAGGAAAAAAATGTTTTTTTATATATTTTTGGGGGATATTTATTATAGCAAAAAGTAAAAAATATTGCATTTTTTTTTAAATTGTCACTCTATTTTTGTTTATAGCGCAAAAAATAAAAACCGCAGAGGTGATCAAATACCACCAAAAGAAAGCTCTATTTGTGGGGAAAAATGGACGCCAATTTTTTTTGGGAGCCACGTCGCATGACCGCGCAATTGTCAGTTAAAATGACGCAGTGCCGAATCGCAAAAAGGGGCAAGGTCCTTTACCTGCATTTTGGTCCGGGTCTTAAGTGGTTAATGTGTATAACGAAGCCAAGGAAAGATGGAAAAATCTCCAAAAGGCATCAAATTACAGATTAGACATTCTTATAATATGTAAAAAAAAAGATTTTATTTCCATCATTTACACTTTCAAAATTACAGAAAACAAAAAATGGCGTCTGTTTGGGCACCCTGCAGAGTTAATATCTTGCCAAGAGTCTTTCAATTCTTGTTTTAGATATCTTTGCCCATTCTTCCTTACAAAAGTCTTCCAGTTCTTTGAGCTTTATGGGCTGTCTGTCACGCACTGCTCTTTTAAGGTCTATCCATAGATTTTCAATTATGTTGAGGTCAGGAGATTGTGAAGGCCATGGCAAAACCTTCAGTTTACGCCTCTTGATGTAATCCCCCGTGGATTTTGAGGTGTGTTTAGGATCATTATCCATTTGTACAACCCATCCTCTCTTTAACTTCAGCTTTTTTCACAGATGGCATCAAGTTATCATGCAAAATTTGCTGAAATTGTATTGAATACATTTTTCCTTCTACTCGTGAAATGTTCACTGTGCCCACTGGCTGCTATACAACCCCAAAGCATGATTGATTCACCCCCATGCAACAGTTGGACAGAGGTTCTTTTCATTAAATTCTGTGCCCTTTCTTCTCCAAATGTACCTTTGCTCATTCCGGCCAAAAAGTTATATTTTAACCTCATCGGTCCACAGAACTTGTTTCCAAAATGCATCAGGCTTGTCTATATGTTCATTTGCTGATTTTTGTTGTGAGGACGTAGAAGAGGTTTTCTTCTGATGACTCTTCCATGAAGACCATATTTGTACAAGTATCTCATTATAGTGGAATAGTGTACCACAACTTCAGTGTCTGCCAGATCTTTCTGGAGGCATCGTGCAGTCAAACGTGGGTTTTGAATTGCTTTTCTCACAATCCTGCAAGCTGTTCTGTCTGATATTTTTCTTGGTCTTTCAGATCTTTCTTTAACTTCCACTGTTCCTGGTGACTGCCATTTATTAACTACATTTCGACCAGAGGATATTGACATCTGAAAACGCTTTTCTATCTTCTTATAGCCTTCTCCAGCTTTGTGAGCGTCAACTATTTTCAGTTTCAGTTTTCTAGACAACTGCTTAGAAGAAGCCATGGTGCTAATCTTTGGGGCAAGGTCAGATGAGTCTGGGCATTTAAAACCTTTGAGATTGACATCACCTGGTCTTCCCAGACGATGATTGAGAACAATCCATGACACTGGCAGGTCTCAGCTTTGCAAAGGGGGCAGTGCATGCTATAAATTCTGCAGGATGCCCAAACTTTTGCAGACACCATTTTTTTGTTTTCTGTAATTTTGAAAGTGTAAATGATGGAAATAAAATCTAACTTTTTTTTGACATATTATAAGAATGTCTAATCTGTAATTTGATGACTTTTGGAGATTTTTCCATCTTTCCTTGGCTTCGTTATGCACATTAATACAAATTTTTACCTGGGGGGCCCAACCTTTCGATCCCCACTGTACTCTATTGCCCAGATACTGGCTGTGATCTACGATTGATTCAATCTTATAATCTCCCTTATCACACCACATGGAGGTTGCTTGTTGCATTTTTATTCTTCTTACAGTAAATAAATGTAAACAGTTTGCAACAGTAGGATCAATACAGTCCCAAGAAATATGGTATTAGTACATTTACAGTCCATATAGTAGATAAAAGTCCCAAAACAAAGTGGTACTTCAAAAAATGTAATCAAGATGGAAGGAGGGAGAATTGTGACACTCACTAATCTGAAACATGTCTTTACTTTAATCTTAAGTCCCATCAAGAGTCACAGCCCACAGTTCCCAATCAGGGGGAGCACACAGCTCCTTTTCTACATTTTTAGTTTTCTGCAGGCCACTCCTCCCCCTTTCCATTCCATAAATATGGATCATCACTTCTCCACCTACAGGGCAGGTTGTAGAGGCAAAGTAGACCTACCTGCCTACATAGGTAGCTTTGTACCTTAGGTGTCTGGGTGGACTACATCAGCATCTTTTTTTTATCTCTTACCATTGAAACATTCCAACAAATCATATTTCAGAATTTCCATATTTAAACAATATCATGGGATTAGTGTCAGGGCTGGGCTCAGCTCTTCCTTCTCTGAGCTGGCCTCTCAGATGTCGGCTAATTGCCAGCTCCTATCTTTCCATAGTGACTCATCTGTTGATGATATCCTGCTCATCAGTCCTGGTTACTTAAGCCGCCCAGTCCAGATCTTCTCTGCCTTCACCTTAGTCACATCTCTAGAGACGCTCTCCTGTGTTCCTGTTAAAGACTTGCTTGGCTGACGTTCCTTCTGGCTCCAGATCCTGCTTGCTGTTCTACTACGCTGATCTCTGGCTCCCTGATGTTTTGGCTTGTCTGACTATCCGTTTCGGGTTCCTGACTGCGTTTACTCTGTTTACCTTTTTTTTTATTATTATTAGACAAGTGTGATTTAACTATACTTCTGTTTTAGTCTGATTCATGGTTTCTGACTATTAGTATCTCCCACAGCTGTGTCTAGTGAGGGAACTCCATAAAACTATACCATGATTATTACTTTGGCTCAAATAGATGTGGAGAAAATAACCTCTTGAAGTACTTTAACAGATACAGTAATTGCTCAGTGTACAGTATATAAAAAAAATCCTGCTGAAAATTGCATACAACTGAATCAGAGTAAAGCTAAACTAATTGGATGATTATAAACCAGTGCTTAATGGTCTTATTATTAACATCTATATATATATATATATATATATATATATACCCAGTGAAGGGACTATCCTCAGGTGATACACAGAGATGAAACAAATCCTCCTACACAAGTTGTGTCCATCTAACAGTCTTCTCTTCTGTACATCTTTTCAAAGTACTACATTTATAAGCTTGTCTGAGGGTTCAGAAAAAAGGAGGCGGAGAGCTGAGGTTAGACTATGTAGAGCTCAGTGAGCTGATTGGACAGAAGAGACAAGCCCACTTTACACAGCACACATGGACAGAGCTGAGGCTCTCAAACCCTTTCCTGTCAACTTATTTTCCTGGTGTTGGGAAAACTTGTCAGAAGTTATTCATGCTGATAGCAGAGGCACGAAGCAGCAGACAGAAATTACACTAAAGCCCTGTACACACGGCCGGATTCTCATCAGGAAAAAAACGTTGCGGCCGAGTGTACACACACATCATTCAAAAGAACCACCGTTCCGAGGGATGGCGTGCACGTGAGGACATGACGCATCGGTAGGTGGGAGGAGCCGCCGGATCGGGAGCCCCGCGTGTGGGAGCGAACGGAGCGGGCTGTGGCGAAAGGGTCGGCCGGCAGAGATGAGGGGAGGACGGTCGGTGCGAGGCGGAGGAGAGCGCCGTACATGCAGCCCTGACTCGGAATAGCCGTACGCTGTCATATGATAACAGCCCCCACTGCCGTAACAACGAGACGCCTGGCTGGCGGGGACACGCCGCAACGCAATAGTTGCCTCGTTCCTCTCCTCCTCCTCCCCCAGCCACCCCCCCCCTGCTGAAAACAACACAGGGGTAAACTAAAAAGTCTGCTGCGTACAGCTCCTCCTTCTCCGGCCCTGAGTGGAAGAGTCCCCCGTAATGGTGTGTGGCGTCTGGAGCATGCTTCCTGAGCTCTCAAGGTAACCCTGCGTACATACAGGAAGGTAAGCGATTTGGATTGATCTGTGTATACTCGGTGAGAAAAGAAAGTGGGGTTGGAAGGCTGAAGATCAATATTGAAGGTATGCTTAACCCTATATGCCTGTACATCGGTTTATAACATGGTAAAAAAAAAAAGCAGAGGACTGAGAAAGGAAGCAGTGCCATAAGAGTGTAATAAAATCAAATATTTTTTGGGACTCTAAAGAGACTTAGAAACCCTGCTATATAAAAGTGTTTGCATAAAGGTAATGAAAGAAATTTCTAGAAGCCCGGTCTCCTGATGATAATACTGTCCTAATACTGTCATAACACTGTCACAAAGCAAGAGATCAAATTGCCCAAATACACATATCAGATTCAGTTACCTTAAGGGCAAAGGAAATAAGTAAAATTGGGGCTGGAAAAAATAAAAAAAAATAAAGGGGAGAGGAGGGAGTAAAACAAAACAAAACAAAAGCAAAACTAAGGAACAGATACGAGCGACTCTCCACCTCTGGGGTCTCCGTCAATTAGGCCAACCCGAGAGCCCGGTCCTCCGCATGCGGAAAGCGAATATACTGTGAAGAGGGAAAAACGACCCCCAAAAAAAAATAAAAAAAGAAAAAACTCTCAGGAGTAAAGGAGTAAAGGAAGAAGAAAGGGGGGAGAAGAAATAAGACTTCAAACTGGGGAAGAGAATTAGAAGAAGAGTGGATACTATGCAAAGAATGACGAGTAGATCTACAAAGGGGGGCCCCCCGAAAACGCCCCCAAACCCCTCTAGTTACCAAACAACAACAAGCTCCATTAGACAATATATGACAAAAGATAATAGCCCACAAACTCAAGGCACAAATAAACAACAAATAAATAAGGATAAAAAGATGGAAAACAAGATCCCCCAAAATAAGTCGGTAATGGAAAGAACAACAGAACCAAGAGAGGAAGGGGTAATGGATAAAGACCTGGAGCTCAGTGGATCAGAGGAACAAGGGCCATCAAGGAGCGAAATGGCAGACATGCTGCAGAGATTGGAGAACGCCATCAAGGGAGAGATCCAAACACTACGATCGGATTTAGGACACCTATTATCCAGAATAGAGGTAGTGGAAGAGAAAATGGAAAAACAGGAGCATGAGTCAACACGTATAGAAGAGCAAATCGACCAGATAAAACTACAGCAGAGGCAAATACTATATAAATTGGAAGACCAGGAAAATAGGAACAGGAGAAAAAATTTAAGAATAAAATTTCTACCGGAGGAACAGGGATGCAGGAATTATTCAATCCCATACTTGATAGAACCCCAGAAGCCTCAATCGGGATCGAGAGAGTACACCGCATAGGGAACCCCAGAAGAAAAGACACCGAGAGAGTTAGAGACGTTATTGTAAGGTTCAGAGCGTATGAAGAAAAGGAGAGGGTTTGGAAGAGTCTGAGAGGAAAACCTCCCTTGGTGTATAGAGGGGTTGAACTTCAGATTTATCCAGATTTGTCGACAGAAACATTGACAAGAAGAAGATTATTAAAACCCCTGCTGAACCAGCTGACAATGCAAAAGATCAAATATAACTGGGGTTTTCCAGCATGCCTAATAGGGATCAAAGAAGGAAAAACCGCAATTCTAAGATTCCCGGAGGACATTACTTTATTTTGTAGCAGACTGGACATTCAAATCCCAGACCTCCCGGGCTGGGAGTAGGGGGGGGGGGGACGGGGGGAGGGGGAGGAGAGGAGGATCGGTTTGCGGGGATCAACAACAGATGAGGTGATGACCGGTGCTTCTCCCCCACGATTCTGTCCAGAGGGGGAGGGGATAATCCCAGGCCCACTGAGACAGGTCTGAACCAAAACCAATTTTGATGTTGGTTCAGAGGCCGTTAGTTGGCCAACGGGGAGGGGGAGGGGGAAGGGGAGAGGGGAGGGGAGGAGGGAGGGGGATGGGATGGGAGGGGGGAGGAGGGATGGTAGGGGAGGAGGGAGGGGGGAAGATGTAGGGAAAGCGTGTACCCCACCTAGAAAGCCAAATGATGTCAGAAGAAAGAATTACTCTAGAAAGATCCGAATTGTCCCTTATGAAAAGAGTAAGGAAAAGAAAAAAACAAGGAAAAGATGCCGGTAACTAAATTTCTGTCGTATAATGTGAAAGGCCTAAATAATCCAACAAAGAGACACAAGATATTAAAAGAATTGAAAAGTTACAGGACGAACGTGGTGTTCCTGCAGGAAACACACCTCTCGATAGAATCAAACATCAAGCTTTACTCACCTGATTTCCCAGTGTGGTATTATGGCGATACCATCTCCAAACGAGCTAGGGGAGTAGCTATTGGTTTGGCCAAAGGAGTGCAGTTTAGACTAGTGGATCGACTGGCAGACCCTGAAGGGAGGTTTATTTTTTAAAAAGGAGAACTGGAAGGGTTGAAATGCACACTGGTAAATGTTTATGCCCCTAATGTACACCCGATAAAATATCTCATGGAACTTATAGGAAAACTGAAAGATTTTAAGCAAGGGAAGGTAATTATGGGAGGTGACTTAAACTTTTGCCTCAACCCCGAGGTGGATAAGAATCCCCAGTCGAAAGAGAAAAATAAAAAACTCTCTTAAAAAAAAAAAAAAATAGTTTACATGATATCCAACTGATAGATGTGTGGAGAACTATGAACCCAGGACAGCGGGATTATACGTTTTTCTCCTCAGTACATGGAAGCTACTCCCGCATTGACCACATTTTCATAGATCATAGTATCTTGGAGATGGTGGTGGATGTGGAGATAGGGACCATGACTCTCTCAGATCACTCCCCAATAAGTGCTTCCTTAAACATACCAGGAAGCCAGAAATCATTCCAGAATTGGAGGCTAAATGAGGAACTATTGATGGACGAGAGTAGTCTAGGTAGGATAAAAACAGAACTGGGGGAGTATTTCAGGACTAACGACACAAATGAAATATCGGGAGCGACACTCTGGGATGCACACAAAACAGTGATTAGAGGGATCTTGATATCAGAAGGGGCGAGGAAAAAGAAAGAAAGAAGTTGCAAGAGAGATAAAATAATAACCGAGATAAGAACGCTAGAGCAAAAACACAAAAAAACGGTAAAGCAAAGGGAGATATTCCAGGCCTTAGTTAACAAGAGAAATGAACTAAAAGAAATAGTACACCAGGAAACAAAAATGGAATTCAATTTAGTAGCAAAAGAAAGGTATATGTGGGGAAACAAAACAAATAAACATCTTGCCAGGATGGTACAGAAAAAAAAAACAAGAAACTATATAGAAAAAATAAAAAACGAGAAAGGGGAGATGGTTCATACCACAAAAGAAATTGCTGAATCCTTCAGAACATACTATGAGAGGTTGTACGCAGTAGAACAGAAGAAGTGGAAACAGGGCGAGAAGGAGAAAAAAATAATAGAGTTCTTAAAAGGAGCAGGAGTACCAAAATGTAGCCAGAAAGACGCAGACGCGATGGATAGGCCAATCACAGAAAGCGAAATCAAGAAAGCTCTAGACGAATCAGCGGTAGGTAAAAGCCCAGGGCCAGACGGCTTTACCATCCTCTACTATAAAAAATGCAAAGAGATACTCATCCCCAGACTCTGCCATTACTTTAATGAGCTGGGGAAGGATTATCCGCTAAGTAGAGAAGCAGCAGAGGCAACCATTACAGTCATACCAAAGGAAGGGAGCGATGGCAAAAACTGTGCAGGATACAGGCCGATATCTCTGTTGAATACAGATATTAAATTATTCGCCAAGATACTGGCAGGAAGAGTAAAACAGGAGATGACAAAACTAGTTCATCCGGATCAGACGGGGTTCACCCAGGGGAGAGAGGGAAGAGACAATGGGGTCAGGGCCCTTCTTGTTTTACAAAAAATGAAGGAGGGTGGGCACCCCAGTCTACTCCTGTCGATAGATGCCGAGAAAGCGTTCGACAGGGTAGACTGGGGACTTATGTTAAAGACGCTGGAAGAAATGGGCTTTGGGCAAGTAATGATGAGATGGATTAGAACCTTATATCAGGCCCCGACAGCAAGGATAAAAATAAATGGAAGCCTATCCCAAGTGTTTGAAATGAAGAATGGAACGAGACAGGGGTGCCCCCTGTCTCCATTGTTATTTGTACTATCATTAGAACCCCTCCTGACCAGGATACGCGAGTGTCCAGAAATTGAAGGAGTCAAAATTAAAGAAGAAGAACATAAGGTCTCAGCCTTCGCAGACGATGTTTTGTTTTATATTGTAAACCCCATGACATCAATACGAAAATTACTCGAAATATGCACCCAATATGGGGAAATCTCTAACTTTAAATTAAACATCGCTAAAACAGAAGTCCTAAACGTAAGTACATCACGGACATAGGCACAAGAACTTAGAGGCAGGTATGAATTCCCATGGGTGGAAAAACTGAAGTACCTAGGGGTGAATTTATCAAAATCAATTAAAAAAATCTATGAGATAAATTACATCCCCCTCCTAAATGAAATTAAAGAAGAAATAACAAGGGTAAAGAACAGACCCATCTCATGGATAGGTAGAATTAACTTCTGTAAAATGGTACTTGTACCAAAAATTTTATACAAATTCCAGATGCTTCCTATTACTCTCCCAAAGGTATTGATCTAGACCCTCAAAAACTTGATTATGAAATTTATTTGGAGAAATAAGAAGCACAGAATTTCATTGCAGGTATTATAACAATCAAAAGAGAAGGGAGGGCTGGCAGTCCCCGACATTAAAAAATATTACGACGCGGTAGTATTATCGAGAGTGGTCGAATGGGCTAGAGGAAATAAAGAAAAACGGTGGGTCAGTATAGAAAACGCACTAGCAGAGGTGAAACTAGAAAAAATAATATGGAACCCCCCCCCAATATAGGGAAGTTGGGAGAAACACACATGAAATCACGAGGAACGCACTTAAAATTTGGGATACTAATCACAAAAGAATAGATAAAGAATATAACTCACCTTTATTAGTACTAAAAAATAATGACTATTTTGCACCAGGTAAAGTTGAAGTGGGAGGGAATTGGATTAAAAAAGATATGGCACAACTAGGAGAAGTAACAAAGGATGGGCACTTAATATCACTACAGGAAATAGAAAAAAAAGAAAACTTTATGAAAATAAATAACTGGAGATACCTGCAGCTCGGAAACTTTACCCGGAAATTATCACAGCCTCTGAGGACGGGAGATCAGTTGACAGAATTGGAAAAGCTATGCTTAATAGAAAACTCCAAGGGTACGATCTCAAGGCTGTATAAGATCTTACTGAGGGTGGACGAGCAGGAGGTACCTCCTTATATAAAAAAATGGGAAAGGGAACTGGGGACACAAAGGGATAGGGGCACAATAAAGAAAATATTGAAACTGACACACACCTCAGCGACCGACAGCAGGACTGCTGAAATGAGCTTCAAATGCCTGACCGGATGGTATTTAACACCAGATAAATTAAGCAAATATAAAAAAGGGCAATCAGATGAATGCTGGAGAGGATGTGGATTGACAGGCACGATGGCCCATCTGTGGTGGGGTTGCCCTAAAATTAAAAAATATTGGGAGACTATTACGGGTCTTATAGAGGAAATCGTAGAAAAAAAAAATTAAGGGGGACCCGTGGGTAATTCTATTCCACGGAGGAGAAGAAAGTATTAAAAAATACAAAAACTCCTTAGTCCCACACCTGCTAAATGCGGCTAAGAGGCTCATTCCTGGTAAATGGCAAGAGGTCGAAAGCCCCGAGGTATGGGACTGGATAGACATGGTTGAAAGGACATATATGATGGAAGATCTAAAAAGTGGTATTGAGGATAACAAAAAACATCAAAACCAGATTTGGGAGAAATGGAAGAGATTTAAGAAAACATGGAGTTACGCTGAAAACTTAAGAGCAGAGATCTAAGGGATAAGAAGGCTAGATAGGGCAATAAATAGACATGGCAAATACTAGGTGAGGGAAAAGAGAAGAGTAGGATGGGGGGGGGGGGAGAAGGGGGGAGGTAAAACCAGGGGAGTTAATGGGATAAAAGGCGATGTAATAA
This sequence comes from Rana kukunoris, assembly GCA_029574335.1. NCBI lineage: Eukaryota > Metazoa > Chordata > Amphibia > Anura > Ranidae > Rana > Rana kukunoris. The sequence goes on along the minus strand of CM056053.1, from coordinate 403,267,442 downwards.
TGATTGAGTCCACAATGATGTGTATATATATACCCTGAGAAAGAAAAAAACTCTTATCTTTATATCACACACTGATGATGCGAAACCTGAGAGAGAGACGCAAGTGGACGGGCCAAAGGGATAAAAAAAGAGCGTCTTACGTAAAACATACGAAATCTCTAAGTGGTGGAGTCTGAAGTGAAAAAGAAAAAAAAAAAAAAAAAAGAACCACCGTTCCTTTAAAAGGCACGAACGCTGTGACGTCATCGACTACGACAAGCATGGGCTCATCACATTCGATGCCATCGCTGCCATCTTGCTTAACCCTACCTATGCCTTGGAAGCTACCGCGCATGCGTCAAAGTCATTTGGAGCATGCGTGGGTTTGCATGGAGAGGTAAGTATACACACGCTCGGGTTTCTCGGCAGGAAAACACTGGCGAGAATCTCACGACGAGAAAATAGAGAGCAGGTTGTCTATTTTTCTCCAAGATTCTGGGCAATTTTCTTGACGAGAAACCTCAAAGCCTGAGGCGCCGTACACACGGCCGAGGTTCTCGCTGAAAACCAGCGAGAACCTCGCTGGAATGCACATTCCAGCGAGGACCTCGGCCGTGTGTACGGTCTCGGCGAGCTTCCCGTCGGGAAGCCCGTCGAGCAGAAATAGAGAGCACGCTCTCTATTTCCTCGACGGCCCGCCTGGAAGAATGGCTGGTTGCCATTCCCGACGGGCGGGTCGCCGATTTCGACGGCCGGGAGAGAACCTCGACGGGCGGAACGATGTGTTCTGCCCGTCGAGGTTCTCTGCCGTGTGTACGGCGCCTCATATACATGCACGGTTTACAAGAAAGCTCTGCCAGAAGTTTTCTTGCTGTTTCTTGCCGAGAAAACCGTGCGTGTGTATGAGACTTTAGTGCTTTTAAGTGAGACAATTACACCGTGGAGTAATATGCTTTGTTCACATTCCATGTCTGAGGTTTACAAACACTTTAAGGCCGGATTCACACTTGTGCAGTGTGATTTTCAGCTCTGTAATCTCTGCAGAGAGATAAGAGAACTGTTCAGCAGATCAGTTTCGTTTCAGATGCAAATTTGGAGACCTGGGAGAGGGGAGGGGGAGGGGGGAAGTGTATTGAGCTGAATGAGAGAAATCCTGAAGAGAAATGAACACATCTGCGAATTAGATGCGTGCCCATAGAAGATAATGGGCCTGAATTCGCACCTGAGCCGCACCGCAATGCCTAGAAAACGCACATGTTTTTTCGGCAATGTGCAGTGCGAATGCATCGCACATATGTGAACCAGCCTCATAGAAATCAATGCATTTTATAATGTTATGCAAATTGGATGCGGTTTAAGCCGCAACCAATTCGTATAGGTGTGAATCCGGCCAAAAAGGGTTAGTTAACCTTTACCAAAAAACTGCCTATGCAGGTAGGGGGTGGCTGTAGACAAAAACAAAATGTATAGCTTTGACTGAAGCTGAATAATGCCCTTATTATAGGTGTAAGCCATTTATGTATTTTCTAAAGCCTGGCCAAATTTTTTTCCAGAGATGGCATTCTTCCATCACGTCTTGTTAATAGGGCATTGCTAAGGCTGAATTCACACCTGAGTGTTTTGCCGCGATTAGGCGGCGTTTTTTTAACGCGTTTTGTCGCGAATTTGGACAGGTCTAGGGTCACCAATGTTAAAAACAGGAAAACGCCCAACCACGCTCAATTCGAGCGACAAAGGGGTCCAGAACTTGTTTGAGCTTCAGGCGTTTGGTGTCAGGCGTTTTGGAGTGGAGATGTGAACCATCTCCATTGAGAATAATGTATTTTTTCCCCTCTAGCGCTTTGGAGCTTCATGCTTCAGACGACAAAAAGCTCAGTTGTGAATGCAGCCTAAGAGACTCCCAGCCTTTACTGCTCACACCCATTATCACAGGTGCAAACTTTTAAACCCCTGCACATGTGTGGTCCACTACCTCCATCATAGCATGGCTGAACTCAGAGCTACTGTGACAGGGGAGAGAGAGCGAATGCGAGGGGTATTGAATCTGCTAGGAATGTCTTAGCAATGTACTAACAACAAAGCAGTATGGGATGATGCCATCTCTAGTAATTCTTTAGGCTTCCATCACAAGATATGAAAATGGCCTACACTTATATCATGGGATTGGGCATTATTTAAAACAGTTGGTTTTTATATACAGGCAGGGACGGACTGACAACTCATGAGGCCCCCGGGCAATAGAAGATTATTGGGCCCCCGGGCTTACAGATGGCCACCACGCCAGGAGGCAGTGCAGAGGCGGGGCAGCTAAAATCTCTGGATTTTCACATCAAAAGCATGTCAGTTTCGGACATATCAGGGACAGATGTAAAAAAAACACAGATTTTTACATACTGTCCCTGGTTTTACTGAGCCTGGCAACCCTGATGGGGCCCCCTAGTGGCATAGGGGCTCAATGGTCAGTCCACCCCTGTATACAGGTGCACATAGGTAGTATTTTTGTAAAGGTGAACACTTTAAGATACAAATGGAAGACAGATTATATTGGAGAAAGACTATTCGCGTGGTTGCCAAGAGTTGACACTTGGCAACACTTAATAATATTAATGTTATTTATAACAATAAGAGTCCCACACAATCCTGTAGTGCTAATGTGTCTTCAAACAAGTACAAAACAAAATAATAATTCTTGGGCTGATGCTGTGTCACACTTTGTTTGGAATGATGGGCTCAGCAGCAGTTTTATTGCTGCATCATTAGGCTGGATCAATTCATCTGCCTGGTATGTCTTACTCCACAATCAAATTAAACTTTTGTCTGAAAACATTATTATTTAACATAAAAAAATGCCGATGGTTAGAAGCAGGTTCTATTGTAATAAAAAAAAAAAAAGTCATGCTGGTAGCATTGGATGGTGTTTTCAGGGTTTGTTGATTTTTTTATCTTTTTCCTAATTTTCCAATCTTTTATTATCTGTAACCACTTGCTTACTGGGCACTTAAACCACTTTCCTGCCCAGACAAATTATCAGCTTTCAGCGCTGTCTCTCTTTGAATCACAATTGCGCGGTCATGCAACACTGTACCCAGATGAATTTGTATATTTTTTTCAAACAAATAGAGCTTTCTTTTGATGGCATTTGATCACCACTGAGTTTTTTAAGTTTTTGTTAAAAAAGTTAAAAAAAGACAGAGAATTTTGAAAAAAAAAAATAGTTTTATATTTTGTTATAAAATTTTGTTATAAAATGTTGCAAACAGGTAATTTTTCTCCTTCATTGATGTGGCTGCACTGATGGGCATTAATAGGCTGCACTGATAAGGCGACACTGATGAGGTGGCACTGATGAGGTGGCATTGGTGGGTGGCACTGATGGGCATTAATAGGTGGCACTAAAGTACATTGATAGGTGGCACAGATAGGTGGCAGTGATGGGCACCGATAGGTGGCAGTGATGCGCACCTGTAGGTGAGACTGATAGGCAGCACTGCTAGCTGGCACTGATTAGGCCCTGATTGGCACCACTGGTGGGCATTTATAGGTGGCGCTGACATGCACTTGTGGGCACTAGAAGGTGGCTCTGATATGCACTGGTGAGCAATGGCAGGCCGCACTGCTGGGCACAGGTGAGGTGCCTGCGCCTCTTCGTCTTCAAGACCGATGTCCCTTTCACAGAAGCCGGTGTTCGTTTTTTTTCTCCTCACGCTGTCAGCACGAGGAGAAAAAAAAGATTACCGATCGTCGGTTTACATCACATGATCAGCTGTCATTGGCTTCCAAATCAGCTGTTAACATTGGACCTCATGCTCCTCAGAAGGTAATTAAAGTAAAGACATCCTCTTACCAGATATCCTGACCTTTCAAGGCCAATAGGTGCATCAGTGGGTTATAACCCCTCACTTCAGGTAAATTCAGCTCAGCTTTTTACCTGTTATAGGAAACGCCAATAAGTATCTCACGATTTTCCACAGGTCTCACAGCCAATTAAACCATATAAGGAGAAGAGGAAAAAAACGTTATTGCGCAACATCCAGTTACAAAGCACAAGAGTTTGATCAAGTTCTACTTACGACCAGAATAAAAATACAGGCATATCGGAATGTATATCAGTCCCACGCTCTGCTTGTGTACTGAGACTGCCACTGCTCTTCCGACATACGTTTTGTTCAAAAGAGTGAGTGAATGAGTGAAGAACTTATATAGCGCAGCACATGCGAACTAAATTGCCTCTGAGCGCTCGTTGTTCCTGTCTCCTTTGACATCAAAAGAGATGAGTTTTGATGTTTTTTCTGAAGGCCAAGTGGTTCTCCTCCAACGGAATGCTGGTTGGTAAAGCGTTCCATAGTCTGGGACTCTGGAGTGCAAATCTTCTTTCTCTTTTGGACTTGTATTTGGCTTTGGGTATCTGGAGCAGATTTTGGTTGGTGGATCGCAGAACGCGATTGGGGTTGTAAGATTTTATTTTTTTGCATTGATATTGGGGGGCACGTATGCGTCAGACAGAGTGCTTTGAAAGCAATTCTGTCTTTTACTGGCATCCAGTGAAGGGTTCTCAGCGAAGGTGAGATTGATTCCCATGTTTTTTTCCCAGTCACGAGTCTGGCGCCCATATTTTGAACGACTTGCAGACGAGAGATTTGGTAATTTGGGAGTCCGAGGTAGAGGGCATTTGCATAGTCCAGTCTGGAGTTGACAATTGTTCCCACTACAACTACTATGTCTTCTTTAGGAATAAATGGAATAAGTCTGCGTAGTAGGCGTAGCAGATGATGGGATCCGCTGACTACTGACCCTATTTGTGCATCCATTGTCATGTAGGTGTTGAAGATGACCCCGAGACTTTTGACTTTGGCGCTAGGGGTGATGATATGGCCCAGAATGGGCGGGGGTGTCCAAATTGTTGCCAGTCGATTCTTACGACTGTCGTGAAACAGGAGAAGTTCTGTTTTGGAGCTGTTGAGTTTAAGATAACTCTTCGTCATCCAGTTTTCTATCAAAGAGAGGCATGTCTCTAGACTGAGATGATGATCCTTTTTGTTAAAGATGCGAAAATACAGTTGTGTGTCATCTGCATAAAAGTGATAAAGTCGTTTTTGGCTACTGATGATTTCAAAGAGAGGGCGGAGATAGATATTGAACAGCACCTGCGACAGAGGGGATCCTTGAGGGACTCTGCATGACACCATGTGTTTTTCAGAAGTGAAAGGTCCCAATTTCACTGTTTGTGATCGGTTTTTCAGAAAAGAGGAGAACCAAGATAGATCACCTTCTGCGACTCTGGCTACTTCAATATCTGACAATATCAACAGGCAGTAAGGGATAGCGGTGCTCACACAGCTTCCTTATACAGTATAGATTAAACATGTTTAACACCAGGGGGCAGTACTTACTTCCTGTCGGCCCGCAAACCTTGCTGGAACGCACCTCTATGGCTGCGTACACACGATCAAATTCATCTGCTGGAAACGGTCCGACGGAGAGTTTCAGCAGACAAATTCAATCGTGTGTACGGGCGGACAGACAGATTTTGCCAGCAGACAGATTTTAAAGCATGCTTTAAAATCTGTCTGCTGGGAACCCGTCCGTCCAACATGTCTGCTGGTTAGTACGCTAACCAGCAGACATATCTGCCCGCACATGCGTCAAATGGATTCGACGCATGCGCGGAAGTGTTTTACTTCCTGGTGCGGTGACGGCAGGGATTTTGGTTTGATCGTGTGTACACGATTAAACCAATTTCTCCCAGCAGACAAATCCGATCAAATCGGTCTGACAGACCGATTTGATCGGATTTATTTGGTCGTGTGTACGCGGCCTATAACGTTGTAGAACATTTAGCCCATTCCATGGCAATGATGTTGGAGTTTAACTGGTATATACTATCGACCTATGCTGGCAAATGACTCGATCATGCAGAAATAATCAGTACATCATAATTGACCCCCTTTATATGATCTAAAACGTGATAAATGATGTTTAAACCATTATTTTTTTAACCAATAGGTATCCTAAATTATAATTATATTTGTACAAACGCCAATTTCATAATGTAATAAAACCAACTAGCATATATTCCCAAAATGTATTTGAATATATGGAATGTAAAATTTAAAATATCGTATAAAATGTGTATCTACCTAATTGACAAATGATTATCTATTGTCTAAAATTAATAAATTATCTGAGTAATTATGATAGACAATTTATGTAAGATAAAATCGCTTGATGAATTAATACTTTGTCAATACTTTGTAGAACCACCTTTCGCTGCAATTACAGCTTCAAGTCTATTTGGGGATGTCTCTACCAGCTTTGCAAATTTAGAGACTGACATTTTTGCCCATTCTTCTTTGTACAATAGCTCAAGCTATGTAAGATTGGATTGAGAGCGTCTGTGAACAGTAATTTTCAAACTGCAAACGCGACTTTGGTCTTCTTTTAACAATGGCTTTCTTCTTGCCACACTTTCATAAAAGCCAGATTTGTGGAGTGCATAACTAAGGCCGCTAACACACGATCAGTCCATCCGATGAGAACGGTCCGAAGGAACCGATGAAGCTGACTGATGGTCTGATGTGCCTACACACCATCGGTTAAAAAAAGATTGTATCAGAACACAGTGACGTAAAACACAACAAAGTGCTGAAAAAAATGAAGTTCCCTGCATCCAAGCATGCGTCGACTTGATTCTGAGCATGCGTGGCTTTTTAACCAATGGTTTTGCATACTAACGATTGGTTTTGACCTATCGGTTAGGCGTCCATCGCCTAAAGCAAGTTCTCTTTTTTTTGACCGAAGGATAACTGACCAATTGGGCCCACACATGATCGGTTTGGACCGATGAAATGGACCTTCAGTCCGTTTTCATTGGTTTTGACCGATCGTGTGTACGCGGCCTAAGAGTTGTCTTGTGAAGAGATTCTCATACCTGAGCTGTGGATCTCTGCAGCTTCTCCAAAGTTACTATGGGCCTCTTGGCTGCTTCTCTGATTAATGCTCTCCTTGCCCAGCCTGTCAGTTCAGGTGGACGGCCATGTCTTGGTAGGTTTGCAGTTGTGCCATTCTCTTTCCATTTTCAGATGATGGATTGAACAGTGCTCCATAAGATGTTCAAAGCTTGGGATATTTTTTTATAACCTAACCCTGCTTTAAACTTCTCCACAACTTTATCCCTGACCTGTCTAATGTGTTCCTTGGCTTAATGATGTTATTTGTTCACTAAGGTTCTCTAACAAACTTCTGAAAGCTTCACAGAACAGCTGTATTTACAATATACAGAGATAAAATTACACACAGGTGGAGCCCTGTGAGATGTTTAAAGCTTGGGATATTTTTTTTAATACCCCATCCCATTGACAACGTCCTATGACGAAACGCGTCTGGAAAGACGTGCGGTGACGTCATCACGCTTTGGAGGAGGGTCCTTTCCTATCTGTTTTCCCGGCCGGCAACATTGTGTTTTATATGCCTGTCTAACTCATCTCCCATGTGAGTATTCTGGTTTTTATGATTTTAAATAAATGTCCCAGCGGGATTACGCTATGTCTGCCTCTATTTATCATTCACATATGATCTAATTGGTGGAGTTGCTGAGTGGAGCCCCGGTGTAGGCACTGCCCTAGGATTTGGGATTCGTCCTGGTTCCCTCAAAGGCCGCGGCTGGGTCACAGCCGACTGCTGATTATAGCCATTCCTCTGGTAAGCTGCTTATACTTCTGGTGGTGGGCCACATTGAAAAGCCAAGTTTGAGCACAGTGGTGATTACTATACATCCATCCTGAATTGAGATCAGCAGAAAGTTTTCTTTGGAGCCAATGTTCATTACTACATCTCTTTTGTCTGAAGGACTGTTTATCTCCACATGATTGATATATGGACTCTTTTGACTACACTGAGTCCGGGTGACAAGGCGCAGCTCTAAATCTTTTTTTTTCTTGTAATACCCTAACCCTGCTTTAAACTTCTCCAGAATATTATCTCTGACCTGTCTGGCATGTTCCTTGGCCTTCATGATGCTGTTTGCTCACTAACCTCTGAGGGCTTCACAGAACAGCTGTATTTATACTGAGATTTAATTACACACAGCTGGAGTCTTTTTACTAATTTGGTGACTTATGAAGGCAATTGGTTCCACTAGTTCTAGTTAGGGGTATCAGAGTAAAGGGGGCTGAATACAAATGCACGCCACTCTTTTCAGGTATATATTTGTAAAACATTTTGAAAACCATTTATGATTGTCCTTCACAATTACTGTCTGTGCCACTTTGTGTTGGTCTATTTCATAAAATCCCAATAAAATACATTTACATTTTTGGTTGTAACTTGACAAAATGTGGAAAATGTCAAGGGGAATGGATTTTTTTTTTCCAAGGCACTGTACCTGGGTTTCAGTGCCAGATAAAGCTAGGTTAGCTCAGCTTTAATTTTATAACCACTACTGTAGACTTATCATCTCCAACTATATATCTCAAAGTGCAGAAAACATGCTCACCTCTTTTTTTCTTCTGTACCTAAAACAGGTAATCCTCATAAACCCATCTTCCACACCTAACCACCTAACTTCTATAACCCCTTCCACCTTTTTTATGCTTCACCAAAAAGAAATGCAGTTTTTCCACCCAGTTGCAGTGGTATCCAGGGCCGGCATCAGGGGGTACAGGCAGTACACCTGTAAGGGGCCCGGATGGCAACCCCCTTTTTTTTTGTAAGGGGCCCGGAGATCCCCAGGGCCCCGGATGGCAACCCCCCTTTTTTTATAAAAATAAATGCATTTTTTTTTATATTTTTTTTTATTATTAAATGGGCCAGAGGTTCCCAGGGGCCCTGGAGTTTTTTTATTTTTATTAAAGGGGCCAGAGGTCCCCAGGGCCCCGTGTGTCTACCCACTTTTTTTTATAATTTTTTTATTTCTCTTTTTGTTTTTTTGTAAAGGGCCCAGAGGTCCCCAGGGCAACCCCCTCATTTCTGAATTCACGCCCCCCGCTTCTGAATTAGCGGCGGCGGCGGCACCCCCCGCTTCTCAATTCGCGGCAGCCCCCCGCTTCTCAATCTGAGGCGGCAGCACCCCCCCCGGTGCTCTGCTCCAGGGGGGCCATGCCTGAAGCTGTGTAAGGGGCACCATAATTGTTCTTGATGGTGGCCCTGGTGGTATCCTATGGGCGCCACAAGCTAAGACCTGATTGCAATAGTAGTCTTTATGAGCCCTATTCCAACATCACTAAAGACGAACCGACATTAATACGCAACACTGAAACATATTACTAAAACCTGGCTAGTCTGTCAGATCCATAAAAGAAATGGATTTAGGTTTTGGATTTCATCCACAGACTAACTATAAAGGTTTGCAATCTGTTCACCCTGCTAAGGGTGCAAAAAACAGTAACAGAGATATGTTACTTCTTAGGAGAACATTTACTTCTTTAAATGGAGAAAATAATTCCAAGTAATTTGGAAACCCTAATTTAGGGAATGTAGTCTTATTTAAAAATACTCACTCTACGAGAAAAGATTATTAAATATAAGTATGGCATCCCTAGATATATTTCACCAGGGTTTGGTTTCTCTCCTATAACCCTGACAACATCACGAAAGATTAATGCTAGCCTCATCAGTATCCAATGACTACATTGTATCCCCGGGAACCATCCCCACCACTTCCTACCTACCCCCACTTGCACCCAACTTGTCCTTTGTTCCCGCCTCCGAACCTTTTTTTTTCTGATACCCTCCTGTAAATGTTGCAGGTACAAGCATGTGCATTAGCAAATTGTAAATCTTAAACACTGAATATACAACAAATGCAAAAGTACACTTTATTTTGTGTACTGTTATTGCTGCATATAATAAACTGTACCATACCAATGTTCCTAAATAAGCATATTAACTGCTTGCCTACCGCCGGCCGTCATATGACGGCTGGGCGGTGCAGCTCTCATTCTGGGCGGGCGTCATATGACGTCCTCGGCTTCCCGACCCACTAGGGGGTGCGCGCGCTGCGCCACTGGGGACCCGATGTGCATGACCGTCAGCCACGATGTCCGCCGGGCACCCGTGGTTGCCCATGAACACAGCAGGACCGTGGATCTGTGTGTGTAAAAATACAGATCCACGTCCTGTCAGGTGAGAGGAGGCAGATGGTGTGTTCCTTGCACAGAGGAACACCGATCGGTCTCCTCCCCTTGTGAGTCCCCTCCCCCTACAGTTAGAATCACTTCCTAGGTAACATATTTAACCTCTTGTTCGTCCCGTAGTGTTAACCCCTTCCCTGCCAGTCACATTTATACAGCAATCAGTGCATTTTTATAGCATGGATCGCTGTATTAATGAGAATGTCCCAAAATAGTGTCAAAAGTGTCCGATATGTCCACCGCAATATTGCAGTCACGCTAAAAATCGCAGATCGCTGCCATTACTAATAGAAAAAATAACAATAATAAAAATACTATAAATCATTCACCTATTTTGTAGACACTATGGGCCAGATCCACAAAGATCGGCGTATCTTTGTGCGGTGGTAGCGTATCTTCTTTACACTACGGCGCCGCAAATTAGAGAGGCAAGTGCCGTATTCACAAAGCACTTGTGTCCTAAGTTACGGCGGCGTAGCGTAAATGGGCCAGCGCAAGCCTGTCTAATTCAAATGTGTTTGATGTGGGCGTGTTTTATCCAAATTAAGTGTGATCCCACGTAAATGACGTTTTTTTACTAACGGCGCATGCGCCGTCCGTGAACGTGTCCCAGTGCGCATGCTCCAAATTACGCCGTTGAGACTCATCGGTTTCGACGTGAACATAAATTACGCAAATGACGTAAAACGTGAAAAATGTTACGCTGTCCCGACATCCATACTTAACATTGCCTACGCCTCTATATAGCAGGGGTAACTTTACGTCGGACATACGCTTACGCAAAGGACGTAAAAAAAATGCGCCGGGCGCAAGTACTGAAGTGAAGTGTAGTGAATCGGCGTATCTAGCTCATTTGCATATTCGACGCGTAAAACGACAGAAGCGCCCCTAGTGGCCAGCGTATAATTGCACACAATTATACGGCGGCGTAGGCAAGTTACGTCGGCAGAGGAAGTCTATTTTTTAGACGTATCTGCCTTTGAGAATCAGCGTAAAGATACGCCAGCGCAGATTTGAAATTACGGCGGCGTATCTGGAGATACGCCCCTATAAAAATGTTTTGTGGATCTGGCCCAATAACTCTTGCGCAAACCAATTAATATACACCAATTGCAATTTATTTTTACAAAAATATGTAGAAGAATACGTATCGGCCTAAACTGAGGAAAAAAATTTGTTTTAAAAAAAATGGATATTTATTATAGCAAAAAGTAAAAAATATTGGGCCAGATTCAGGTAGAGTTACTCTGGAGTATCAGTGATACTCCAGCCTAACTCTCACTTTGAGCCGGCGTTTCTGTTTTCTGTAAGCAGAAAACAAGAAACGCTGGGTTGGAGTTCCTATACGAGCGGCGTAATTGTATTTCGCCGTCGTATCGGAACTGCAATTTTAAAAATGGCGCTCGGGGCATTCCCGCTGATTAACGCCGAGAATATGTTAATCAGCGAGAATCGGCAATTCACGATCGTATTCGGGCCCGACGCAGTGACTTTCCGAAGTTTCCGTAAGAGATACGCGGCGTAAAGAAAAAACAGCCCCCTAGTGGAGTATCCTATGTTAAGTATGGCCGTCGTCATCGCGTCGAATTTAAAAATGTTCACGTAGTTTGCGTAAAACATCCGTGAATGGGGATCAACGTCATTGACGTTCACTGACAGAATTTGGAGCATGCGCACTGACAGTCGACGCATGCGCAGTACGTTCGCCGTGGGATCGCGCCTAGTTATAATAATACACGCCCCCTACCCGCCCAATTTGAATTCCGCTGGCTCATTTTCGCTACGCCGCCGCAACTTTAGGAGCAAGTGCTTTGTGAATACAGTACTTGCTCCAAAGGTTTCGGCGGAGTAACGTAAATGAGAAACGTTACTCCAACAAAAAGATGCGCCCATCTACCTGAATCTGGCCCATTGTGTTTTTTTTTTTCAAACGTGTCACTTTTCTTTTGTTTATAGCGCAATATATAAAAACCAAAGAGGTGATCCAATACCACCAACAGAAATATATTATTTAGGTACAGTGTTGCATGACCGTGCAATTGTCTTTCAAAATGTGACAGCGCTGAAAGCTAAAAAAATGGCTTGGGCAGGAATAGGGTGAAAGTGCTCTGTATTGAGGTAGTTAAACAAGAAAACGGAAAATACTGCTTAGAATTGTTGTTCCTTAAATTTAGATCACAAGATAAATACCATTCAAAGGAGCCGATATTCTCAATAGTAGAGATTGTAATGCAGTACTACAAAGATGACATTGGTCAAAATATAATCTGATGGTTGAATATTTTTCCTGTAAGTGCTTACTGTTTTTTTGTTTGCTTTTCATATCCTTACAATCTAATGTAGAGAATTCTGCTCTGTAAAACATACAGTTCAATGTCACCAGTGTTGTTCATCTTCCTTTTTTTAAAAAGTAATTAGTTACAGTTACAAATTACTTGTCCAAAAAAGTAATTGAGTTAGTGACTCAGTTACTTAATTGACAAAGTAATTAGTTACTCAGCAAAGTAACTGACTTTTTTTTTTATATTCTACAATGCAATCACGTTGGAGTGTGATGATATTGTACAGTATTGACGGGCATGTGGAGGTGGAGTGTGATGAATGATATTGTACAGTATTGCTGGTGGGCAGCAGTGTCACAGGCAGGGGGCACAGATGGGGGTCAGTGTCACAGGTGGGGGACAGTGTCACAGGCACAGGTGGATGGGGCAGTGTCACAGGCGGGGGAGCAGTGTCACAGGCGGGGGCACAGGTGGGGGCACAGGTGGGGGGGCCAGTGTCACAGGCGGGGGAGTAGTGTCACAGGCAGGGGAAGCAGTGTCACAGGCGGGGGGGCAGTGTCACAGATGGGGCACAGGTGGGGGCATCAGGTGGGGGAAGCCAGTGTCACAGGTGGGGCACAGGTGGGGGCATCAGGTGGGGGGGTCAGTGTCACAGGTGGGGGGGCCCAGTGTCACAGCCATGTATGCCCCCCCAGTACATGCTCACAGACTCTGCCCACCCCCTGTAACTTGCCTAACTTTTTTTGCACTGCATCCACTGATCATCATGCATGGCCCCTTTGGTGATGTCAGGCATCCCATCTAATGACCTCCATCTCCAGGAAATTTGACCACCACTGACCTAATCCTTTCATATGCTAAAACACCATGCAATACAAAACACCAAGAAAAATTATAAAACTTATGAGAGGGTTTAGTCTTCGTGACATGAAGGCGGGTCTATAGAAAAGATCATTCATTTCCATGTATCCAGCCATTAGAGTAGTTGTAGCATGCGATCACAGTCAGACAGGCACGTAGCTATCTCCCCAGCACAGTGACAAGCTGAGGCACGCCTCGAGCCGGTAAGCCTGTGTTAGTAGAGAAGGTGTGTACAGCACACTTCACACCGGCATTCCTCTCAGCTGAGTGTAATACACCGCACTCCAACTTCACAGAACTCTCCTCTCCAGCCATCCCCGCTCCCCTGAGGTAACGGAACATAGCACAGAGTGACAAGTCTACACACTAATTATCAGGGAACTGAGAGTGAGTGCGTACCTTAGGTGTATCCCCGCTCACAGCAGCGCACTATAGTCTGGTGGAGGTGAGACTATTCGACGGGGCAGAGTGCTGCAGTCGAGGGAACTTCCCCATCCCGTCCTCCCAGCTCCATACATCTGCTCAGCCTGCCTGTCATGGTGCGCCTGTGAGACAGTCAACCACATTTTCAGTGCTCTCCTGGCGCCCTAGCAGCTGCCAGCTCTGTGTATGACACGAGGAGGGAGGGGAGCAGTCTGACACGCTGGCACTGTCCCTTGGTCGGCCGCCTCCCTCTGCTCCCAGTCTCTGCGTGTGACGTCACTAGTTGCTACACGCCAAGCGGGGAGGCCATAGCAACCAGTGAATTCATTGTTTCATTCAGCTCCAGCCTCCACATGACATGACCCCCTCTGCCCCCCGCTCGCGGTAAATGTAATTATGGTAACGCCGCCCAAGTAATGGGAACGGCGTTGCCGAGAGGGGAATAGTAATCTGGTAGAGGGGCTGCGTTAGGTAATGGCGTTTATTTAAACGCTGTTACTTACAACACTGAATGTCACATGGATAACCTTGTGCAGCAGAGATTCAGGTAGGTAGAAAGGTAAAGTTTTTTTTCCTTGGATTAGAAACCTTGCTTAGAAAAGATCACAGTCTTATGAAACATACAGTACATATTAAAGCTGGCCTTCCATAAAAATAAAAGCCCTACTTTACTGACAGTCCCCCATTTACAACATACAAACAGCTCAAAAGAACTTACCTCCACCTGACCTTCATGTTCATGTCCACTTTAAACACTTCAGCCCTGAAAGATTTTACACCCTTCCTGACCAGAGCACTTTTTACAATTTGGCACTGCACGGTCGTGCAAACGAAATTTGCATCCTTTTTTCCCCCAGAAATATACAGAACATATGCATTTCTTGGAAATATTATCAAGCCTGTAAAAAAGTTCCATGTTCTATGTGAATTTGTATACAATAAGTCAATAAGTTAATAAGTTAATAAATAACATAATTTGTGATACTGTAATTTCTTAAAGCCCTTTAAACATTGTATATATGCATCATTAAACTCAATATACTAAGTATGCAATAAATTCATAAAGTAAGATCATAGAAAAAATTGTGCAAAAAATTTAAATCTCCACTTCAGCCCCAGAAGGTTTTACCCCCTTAATGACCAGGCCATTTTTGCGATACAGCACTGTAGCTGGCCAGCTAGAATCTGTCCTAGCTAATAAAACCTGCATATATATACAGCTAAAGCTGCTGGGAACCTAGTGTGGTGCACATGTTTATATGTGAGAGACAAAGGCAGAGTTATTCACTGTGATTTTATACTTGGATGTCATATAACAGTTGTTATGCTTTTGTGACTCATCAGAAGCCTTGGCCCAATCACAGCCAATCTCACATTGAGCAGAGTCTTGACCAGTCACAGCCAGCTTTGCATCCACTCTGTCTGGGAGGTTCCTAATACTCCATGTGCTGCTAGATTATTCCACTACAGAGACAGAGAGCCACATGGAGACAGAGAGCAGAGCAGAACAGACACAAGGCCAAAGTTGTGTTTTATGGAAGCCAGGGGCTAAAATAGGTATGTGGCACAGTTATATATATGTTCTTATTGTAAATAGTATGGTTAGAACTGTATACTGATCTAGTTGTGTGTTCACTTGTAGTTCCACCATATCATACCTTCAAACCAAACAATACCTCCATACCTTTAAACCAAACCAAACTAAGCTAACCCTGCAAAAGCAACCCTGCAAACCAAGTTGCAAACCACAGTTATACCTTTCAGAGAAATCATAGAATGCTTTGATAACTTGCAGAGAGAGAGAGAGAGAGAGAGAGTAAATACTGAAGAAAGAAATATATCCACCATCTTATGTTAAATGACAAGATTGAATATTTGAACCACCATTTTCTGTTATACTTTATTCATCAAGTGTTTTTGTACATGGACTGTCTGCTGCAAAGCAGCAGTATTATATATGCTGAAAAGTGAAGTTAATAAAGAAGTTTTTTTAAGCATTTGGTGTGCTTTTTAAACCTACTGCTTCCATAGAACGGCGCTAGAGGAATTTTCAGAGTAATAGACAGTCTTGTTGGACTGAAAAGTCAGAGATGTCACAATTCTTCTAATGCCACAGCGCATGAGGCACTTCATAGTGCTGCGCCTGCCACAAGCACTGCATTATTTTAACTGACAATTGCGCAGTAATGTGATGCTGTACCCAAACAAAATTTATGTCCTTTTTTTATTACAAATATAGCTTTCTTTTGGTGGTATTTGATCACCTCTGCATTTTTTATTGTTGTGCTATAATCAAAAAAAGAGCGACAATTTTTAACTTTTTGCTATAATAAATATCCCCCAAAAAAATGTATGAATAATAATACTAAATAATAAAATAATAACTTCTTCATTAGTTTAGGCCAATATACTGTATATTCTTCTACATATTTTTGGTAAAAAAACAAAAACGCAATAAGTGTATATTGATTGGTTTGCGCAAAAGTTATAGCATCTACAAACTATGGAAAATATTTAAGGCATTTTTATTCTTTTTTTTTTTTAAGTAATGGTGGTGACCTTTGGTACTGCAACATTGCAACAGACAGATCGGACACTTTTTTGGGACCATTGACAATTATACAGCGATCAGTGCTATAAAAATTCATTCATAATGTAAATGTTACTGGCCGGGAAGGAGTTCCCTCAGTGTGTTCTAACTGTCTGGGGATGGGAGTGACTAGGAGAGGAGACATATTATTTTTCCTACTTAGTAGGAACAAACAATATGTTTCCTTTTTCCCGACAGCACAGGGATTTGTGCGTTTACAAATCCCTGTGCTGGCGCTCGTGCACGTGATCACGCGTGGCCAGTGGCAATTGTGCCTGCCGGCTATGCGCATCAGATTCCCCACTGTGCAGTGGGCGCCTCCATCCTCTGGTGGCCGGAAAACAGATCTATTTATGTTTCTGGGCAGTCCCTCCTTTTTTAGTGTGTTTATCATACCAGCACACTTATCACCACAAATATAGTGGTGAGGAGTGTACATGCATGCTGGTAACCTTAACCCAAGTGCTGGATTGGTATATTGATGATAAACTGTAATATTATTTGCAATGGACCAGAACTATGGACTGTTTGTATTTCCTTTGCTGAAGAAAGCAAGAACAGTAAAGCCTGCTTTACTTTTACAAACAGCTGGTTGCTGATCCTGGGCTCCCCATGTTACAATACATATCTATATACACACACACACGGGAGCAGCTGTATTTGCTCATTACAACCTGGGATTGTGTACTAAATATTTATAAAATGTCATTCCCATATGTTTGTTTGAGCATGACCAAGCTTTTTCGTTCCTGTAGCATGCTTGCATTCTTCATACAACCGTAGCTAACTTATTGAAACTTGAAAAGGAATTGCCTTAGGCAGTGCGGAATAAGCAGAGTGATGAAATTCGCATGCTATCTGTCTGTTTTATACCGGTACATTTCCCTTCCTGACAAATATCAGATTGTAGATCTTTGAGGCTGCATACACACGATCGGTTCAAACCTATGAAAACGGACTTAAAGAGGAGGTTCACCCTAAATATACTCTTTCCCATGTAATCCAGCATACTGGCGTTAGCTGTTTTTTTTTAAATCCCCCACTTACTGTGTAATCTTTAATTTTGATTTCTTTCCCCCGTGGTGGATGGCGCCTGTATAGCCCGTCACGGCTTCCGAAAACACCCGATTTGGGACTCGGGTATTTCCGGCGCAATGCGGCGCCTGTACACAGACCTAGGAGCTGACTGCGTAGGCGCCGTATTTCTCAGAGTCCTATGGCTATGGCACGTCACGCCCTCCGAAAAAAGCCGAAATAGGACTCGAAGAAATACGGCGCCTGCGCAGTCAGCTCCTAGGTTTGTGAGCAGGCACCGCATTGCGCCGGAAATACCCGAGTCCTAAATCGGCTATTTTCGGAAGCCATGACGGGCTATAGAGGCGCACAGTTAGGCCTCGTACACACGATCAAATCTGTCCGCTGGAAACGGTCCGCTGGACCGTTTCAGCAGACAGATTCGATCGTGTGTACGGCCGAGCCGACGGATTTGGCCACCCGACAGATTTCAAAGCATGCTTTGAAATCTATCGGGTGGGAATCCGTCCGCCCGACATGTCTGCTGGTTAGTACACTTACCAGCAGACATGTCGTCCCGCACCGCCGCCGCACCGCCGCCGAATGGATTCGGCACATGCGCGGAAGTGTTTTACTTCCTGGTGCGGTGACGTGGCGGTGACGTTGACGTTGACGGCGGTCACCGACACGTCAGCGCGCCGTCTGCTGGCGGGGATTTTGGTTTGCTCATGTGTACACGCGAGCAAACCAAAATCCCAGCAGACAGTTTTGTTCAAATCTGTCGGACGGACAGATTTGAACAAATCTGTCCGCTCGTGTGTACGAGGCCTAAGTGGGGGATTTAAAAAAAAAAACAGCATACTGGCGCTGACGCCAGTATGCTCGATCACTTGGGAAAGAGTATATTTAGGGTGAACCTCCGCTTTAAGTTCGTTTTCATCAGTCCAAACCGATCGAGTGTACGCCCCATCGGTCCGTTATCCTTCGGTCAAAAAACAGATGGCTTGATTTAAAATTGAACCGATGGACGGCTAACCGATGGGTCAAAACCGATCGTTAGTATGCAAAAGCATCGGTTAAAAGCCCGCGCATGCTCAGAATCAAGTCGACGCATGCTTGGAAGCATTGAACTTCATTTTTTCAGCACGTCGTTGTGTTTTACGTCACCGCGTTCATTAACCGATGGTGTGTAGGCACATCAGTCAATCAGTCAGCTTCATCGGATGGACCGTTTTCATCGGATGGACCGATCGTGTGTACGCGGCTTAAGAAGAAAATCTGAATAAAATCACTAAGTTTGACACTTATCCTATGCCCCGCATAGATTAACTGATTGATTGCCTAGGCACTGCCCGGTACATGACGACGTTAGACCTGACCAAGGGTTATTGGCAAATTCCACTCTTGGAGTCGGCCAGGGAAAGAACAGCATTTGTAACTCCAAAAGGATCTTTCCAATATCAGAGGATGCCTTTTGGGTTACAGAATGCTCCTGACACATTTCAACGCACCATTGATAAGACCCTACGGCCTCATCGAGCCTATGCTGAAGCATATCTCGATTATGTTGTCACCCACAGTGAGGATTGGGACTCACACTTACCAAAAGTTCAGGCTGTGTTGGATTCCATCTGGAAAGAAAAAATGTACCCTTGGGCTAGAAGAGGCGAAGTATCTGGGGTATACCATTGGGAGAGGTTTAATCAAGCCCCAAATAAACAAAGTTGAGGCTATTCAGGATTGGCCACGTCCCACCAACAAGAAACAGGTTTGTGCATTTTTGGGGATTGTGGGTTATTACCGCCGCTTTATCCCCCATTTTGCCTCACAGGCTGCTCTCCTGACCAATTTGACCAAAGGGAAGGAGTCTGTCATGACCAAATGGACTCCTGAAGCAGAAGCAGCTTTTCAGGCTTTAAAACAGGCCTTATGTAGTCAGCCAGTTTTAAATTCGCCTGATTTTTCACGGGACTTTGTGGTTCAGACAGATGCGTCAAATGTGGGGTTAGGAGCTGTACTGTACCAGGTTATCAAGGGGGAGGAACACCCTGTTCTTTACCTCAGCCGAAAGTTGAAGGCCCATGAGGAGAATTATGCCACCATTGAGAAATTGAAGTGGATGGCACAGAACAAGGAGACCAATAGGAGAATAAATAGGTGGTTCCTGGCCCTTCAGGAATTTAGTTTTGTGGTAACGCATCGCCCCGGTGTTAAAATGGGGAATGCAGATGGGTTGTCCCGAGTGCATGCATGCCTGGCAACCTGTGTCCCAACCCTAGTGTTGAAACACGAGGGGGGGGGGGGTATGTGACAGGAAGTCAGGTAAATCTGTGGGTGTTGTCACAGACGGGAGATACATTTCTGCCTTGTCTAGACAATTCACCAATTACTATCAGGTGTCGGCTGCAGAGGTAGCCAGAAAGGTTTAAGGACATTGGATAGCTTCAGCTGTTCAGAATGAGGCAATTAAGGCCTCTATAAGTTATCCAGAGGATTACTACTGATGGCTACATCCTCAGGCTTTTTGAGTTAAGGAGAGCAGTGAGCTGAGAAAGACTTCTGAATGTGAGGTGGTGTTGATTTTTCTGTGTGATAAAAATCAAAAAGATTATTGTTTTTTTCTGCTGACTGACCAGCAGTGTCTGCCCAGCAGTAGGCTGTACCAGAATCCATAGGTAGGTTCCTGGGTTTTGAAGGTAGACCCAAGTGGCCAGGGTTTATTTTATGTTTTGTTTTGTTTATGCTGATTTTGATGCTTGCACTTGTATCCAGCAATATGGAAGAATAAGCCATAACCTTTGTTTTTAACGATCCTCGGCTGCCTCTCTGTATAGTTCAGTGGGTAGTGAACCCATCCAGGGGATCACACACACCCGCTACCGAGCTAACCCCCCTATATATATATTTCTTCTATATCTGCTTGAAATTATATATGTTTTATTTATGGCCATGTGGTATGGATATCATTTTCATTTGACCATTTTATGAAATGTTATTCCTATTTTAATCTAATTTGGTCGCTGTTTGATTAAGAAGTAGCTAGGTGTGATCTTGATGATATTCCCCTTCAGTGGGACAAGTCCAGGCGACGACATATTATTACATTTTAACCTTCTTTAATTTAATGTTTCCATTTCATGCACTTGATGTCATTGGCGTCCTATTTTAATTTCCTTTTATTATATACATTTTTTTGCCATTAAAGGGGTTGTAAAGGTACACTTTTTTTACCTTAATGCATCCTATGCATTAAGGTAAAAAAACATCTCACAGCACCGCCCCCCCCCCCCCCCCCCCGAGCCCCCGTTGTACTTACCTGACCGTTCGAATCTCCCGGGCGCGTCCACGTCGTCCTCTTC
Source organism: Rana kukunoris (assembly GCA_029574335.1). NCBI lineage: Eukaryota > Metazoa > Chordata > Amphibia > Anura > Ranidae > Rana > Rana kukunoris. Next base: position 403,246,807 of record CM056053.1, on the reverse strand, counting down.
GGCTCCCAGCCTAGCTGTTGATTGGCTAGGCTGGGCGGATTGTTAGCAGCGCAGCCATTGGCTAGCGCTGCTGTCAATCAGAGCGGATGACGCAGCGCGCCGGGGGCGGAGCCGAGTGATACAGTCGGCGGCTATGGCCGCCGCTGTATCACGGGAGCGCGCTTGCAAAAGCTTTCCTCCATGCGAGCGCCCTCGCATGAAGAGGGAAAGCTTTTGCGAGGAGGAGCCCAGACAGCCGCCGAGGGACCCCAGAAGACAGCTTTCCGGGCCACTCTGTGCAAAACGAACTGCACAGTGGAGGTAAGTATAACATGTTTTTTTTTTTTTTTTAAAAAGCCCTGACTTTAGTGTCCCTTTAACCTATTTAGCTTGGTTTCCCTATCTGAACCTTGACTCATTGTGCAGCTGTTCGGTTTCATATTATTTAAAAGCTTCTATTTTTCTTAATTCATTGCGGATGTCTGCAGATCTAATGTCCTGATCATGGACTTGACCCGACGACCAATCAGGTTCCCCTGATGAAGTCACATGATACGTGACGTAACGCCGTTGGGATTTGGGATCACGTGTCACCATCGCAAGCCGGAGACCAACAGACAGACGTAAGACGGCGCTTTGAATGCCGCATGCCCCATTTATTTTATGCGCTTGTTGTTTTTATCCAATGTAAGAGTTCACCTTTATATCAATAAATTTCCCCGCTTATTTTACTTACTTCACCATTGGAGCATCCCTTTGTTCTCTCTCTCTCTTACCCCTGTGGCGAGCATTAAACACAGTCATTACCTGCCAATCACTATTGTGAATCGAACCAGCGGCAAGAGACCACTGCAGAGGATCTTATTGGGAAGCGGTTTGAGGTCTATTCCAGAATACGCTTACACCCATGCTACATGCACATACACTGCCACATTGAGGTGAGAGTTTTGGGAGACAATTTATGGATGCCTATTCAGTGTCACTGTGATTTATTTGCAGCCATCATTTGAAGATTATCCACCTGTTACCAGCAGGTTATAGGACATTTTTTCTCTTCCTTAGGACATTGCTCTCATTCATTAATCTTTTACCCATTGGTGATGTTCACAGTCATATTGTGACTTATGGTTTTATCACTTATTCATTTTTTTCACTGTTATTTTGTTACATTTCATCGCCAGCCATCCTATTTACATTAGTCATTTGAGCTAGGAAGGTTGTTGTGGCATTCACTGATGCAGTTTTGCCTTAGGGTTAGCTATCACTATTTTTCTTCTTTCCATGTGGGTAATCTGAGCTTTTCCATAGACTTCTATAAGGTCCTGCGAGTCCAGAAAAGCCCTGCACCCTGCATTTTGGTGTGCTTTTTAAAATAGCACCAAAATTGTGGGACATCACAGAAGTGCAAACATGAAGTGCAAAAATGGGAAAGTGCAGCTAACCCCTCAAAATCCACAGGTTAGCTGTGCTTACCCCAAAGCATGGTGGGATTGCATAGGGGCAGAATGAAGCCACCCTAAAATGTGAGTTCATTAAAAAATCTTTTACTTTACATATTCATGGAATATAATTAGCAAATGACAGGTCCACATCCGCTTATGTAGAGCGGACAGACAGAGTGTACAATCCGGGCCTGCGAGACGGGAGCTCAGTGACAGCTCCGGATCCCAGCCAGAGCGAGAACCAGCACTGATGGTTCCCCCTTCCTTACAGATAGGAGAGGAGAGAAAGCTGCTTCTGCTCCTCATCCGGTCCTCTCCTCCTATGTCAAGCCCAGCAACCTGAAGAGGAGAAATGCAGTCTGATCTATCCACCCAGTCTCTCCTTTCTTTCTTTATTTTTCTCTCTGCTGCTTGTGTGGGTGGGATGTGTACTGCGCCAATCCCTGCTGACCCTCCTCTCCTATTCATCCAATGTGAGATGGATTGAGTTAGATTAGGCAGACAGATTAGTATGGAGACAAGGGCCTCATCCCCACAACCCTTGCCCGGTGGTTGTAAGGGTCTGCGGGCGAGGGGCTTAATAGAATCTGGAAGTCCCCTTTAAAAAAAGGATCCCAGATCCCGGCCCCTCTATGTGAATGGGTATGGGGTGCAGTGTACCCTACCCATTCCCCCCAAAACAGTGTCAAACAGTAAAAAAAACGTAAATGAAATTTTTTGACAATTCCTTATTATTAAAAAAAGGTGTCCTGCAATGTTTATCCTTCGTCAATCATGACAACAATGGACCCAAAAAGTAGAAAAGAAAGCTCCCCCTTGATGGCTTCCGCCAATTGCTGTCTTTTTACAGTGACAGCTGTTATATAGGCAAAGACGGGCCCCCCAGTGACATAACCGAGTAAGTTTGATCTTTCATGTTCATGTCCCATAGACTTTAACAGTGTTTGCATGCTCGCACATATTTTTTACCCATTTTGCCTGCTCTGGTGTGAACTGAACCAGGGTTTTTATGGCTCATCCCTAGTCAGGATGTCAAAGAGCATGCATATATTGCAGAATAATACACATGTTTTAAAAAATCTGTAAAATATTTAAAATTCTGCAAATAAACCTTTTCAGTATTACAGGCTGTTAAATCTTTGCTTCCATAGATTTGGTGTCTTTGTGTGTATATAGAGGTACAGTGTGTTGAGATTCAGGCTAAAAAACTGTGTTCTATTTAACTGTCTGCTTTGTAGCATCGTCTTACCTCCTTGGGGCTTGTGGACTGAACCAATAAGTCAGGATTTAAGCCTGAAGACACAGAGCAGTTGCTGCTTAAAATAGATTTAAGAGCCCCAGTGGGTGAAATCATGACAAATAAATAAATTTTGCCCATTCAGAGAAGAAATATGATCCCTATGGCCTTTATTAGGTACACTGCTAGCAGAAAATCCTGCGGTGTTAAATCTAAGAATGGCTATAAGTCTTTTTCCTTGTTTCTGAGATTGATTTATTATTCAATGCTTCAACATCTCTTGAGCATGGTATGTAAATGGAAATTATAACTGAATGCACATACAGTGCTGTGAAAAGGTCCTGATTTTTTTTTTTTTTGCATATTTCTCACATTTACAGCCGCGTACACACGATCGGACTTTCCGACAAGAAAAACTTGGATTTTTTTCTGACGTACATGGTTTAAACTTGTCTTGAATACACACGGTCACATAAATGTTGTTGAAAATTCCGAATGTCAAGAACGGGGTGATGTACAAGATGTACGATGAGCCGAGAAAAGTTCACAAGTTGTTGTCAGAAAATTTGAGAACCAGCTCTCAAATTTTTGTTGTCGGAAATTCCGACAGCAAATGTCCGATGGAGCCTACACATTTGTTGTTGAAAATTCAGATTGTGTGTACCTAATTTTTTTTTTTTTGATGTCACAATGTAGAGTGTACAATTTCCTATAATCTGTGCACAGTCTTGCCACAAAGAGTTAATCCAGCTCTGAGCAATCCTCTTTTATTGTTCAGTGAAAATTAACAGACTTCCATATAAAAACCTGTCTAAATAAAAAGTCCTTTTCTTCCTCCTTGCTTAGAGTGACAGGTTATTTACATATCTAGCTTGGACATGTGTATCATATGTTATGTTATGTTTATCATAATATGAGGTGATCCACAGTTCATTGTATATTGCCAGGATGTGTTATGTGGGGGAGGGGTGGATTTCTCACTTTTTATACTGTGGATCACCTCATATTATGATAAACATAACATAACATATGATAAACATGTCCAAGCTAGATATGTAAATAACCTGTCACTCAAAGCAAGGAGGGAGGAAAGGACTTTTTAATTAAACAGGTTTTTATCTGGAAGTCTGTTAATTTTCACTGAACAATAAAAGAGGATTGCTGGATTAACTCTGTGTGGCAAGACTGGGCACAGATGATAGGAAATCTTATACTCTACATTGTGACAAAAAAAAAAAAAATATTTGGGTTTACATCCACTTTTAGGCCCCGTACACACAATGAGACATGTCCGCTCAAAAATGTCTGACGGACCGTTTGCAGCGGACATGTTTAATCGGATTTTTTTCCGATGGCGTGTACACACCATCGGATGAAAACCCCCTCGGGCTGAGGACGCGGTGACGTGGCGGTGATGTTGACACCGCCACGTCACCACTCCAGGAAGTAAAATACTTCCATGCATGCTTTGAAATTTGTCCGCTGGGAAAACATGCCCGCTAGCCCGTACACACGATCGGAGATGTCTGCTGAAACGGCATGTCGGACCAGTTTCAGCAGATAAATTTGATCGTGTGTACGCGGCCTAAGGGAAAAAAGCTGTTCAATCCTGCCTGCCCCTATGCGAAAAAGTAATTGCCCCCTCCCATGCTGAATCGTGAATGAACTGTGATTAACCACATTTTTTTGGAAAGCTGAGTTAAATTGCACTTGCTACACCCATGTCTGATTACTGCCAGACCTGTTGAATCAAGAAATCACATAAATAGAAGCTGTCTGACAAAGTGAACCACGCTAACAGATCACAAAAAGGCACACATCATGCCACAATCGAGAAAATAAATAAATCAAGAACAGATTAGAAACAAAGTAATGTACATGTATCGCTCTAGGGAGGATTTCTAAGGCTTTGGAACTCCAGTGAGTCATTATCCACAAATGGAGGTAACTTGGAATAGTGGTGAACCTTCCCAGGACTGGCCAGCCTACAAAAATTACTCCAAGAGCATGATGACTTGCCTCAGGTTAAATCCATGTTCATGATTCAACCATAAGAAAGAGACTGGGCAAAAATGGCATCCATGGGAGAATCCCAAGGCCAAAGCCACTTCTGACCAAAAAGAACACAAAGGCTCATCTCACATTTACCCAAAAATGTATTGATTATTCTCAAGACTTTTAGGCAAATATTCTGTGGACTGATGAGACAAAATGTTACTTTTTGGACGGTGTGCGTCCCGTTACATCTGGCATAAAACTAATGCAGCATTTCATAATAAGAACTTCATACCAACAGTCAGACATGGTGGTGGTAGCGTGATGATCTGGGGCTGCCTTGCAGCTTCAGGACCCTTGACAACTTACCATAATTGATAGAACCATGAATTCTGAGCTCTACCAGAAAATCCTAAAGGAGAATGTCAGGCCATCAGTTCATGACCTCAAGGTCAAGTGCACTTGGGTTATGCAGCAAGACAATGATCCGAAACACAAAAGCAAGGCACAATTTAGGTTTTGGAGCCTATTCCGGCCTTATATCCAATAGAGATGCTGTATCATGATCTCACTCAGGCCGTTCATGCTGGGAAAACTCCAATGTGGCTGAATTAAAACAATTCTGCAAAGAACAATGGGCCAAAATTGCTTCACAGCAATGTGAAAGACTCTTTGCCAGTTATCGTAAACGCTTGATTGCAGTTGTTGCCACAACCAGTTATTAGGTTTAGGGGGCAATTACTTTTTCACATAAAGCCAGGCAGGTTTGGACAGCTTTTTTGCCTTAATGAATTAAACCATAATTTAAAAACTGCATTTTGTATTTACTCAGGTGTGTAATAATAAAATAAGTTTAATTATCTGAGCCATTTAACTGTGACAAATATGCAAAACAAATAAAAAATCAGAAAGGGTGCAAATACTTTTTCACACAAATGCAGTTTTCTATGATTATTGACTCAAACACATACCAAAGAACCATAATGCAACAGTCATCAATTCGATTTAAGGAGAGATCACATGCACATTCTCTACCCAACAAACCTCAACATCCTACATCCAATCTCCACATATAAACATGTTCCTGCCTGTGTGGCCATAAATACTACACTGGGGCCAAAAGGGGCGCACCATAGCCACTGATAGGGCTCAATGGTACATCCCCCCACTATAAGGTGAACTCCTGGCCAATCAAGATTACGAAGGCTATTCACAAAGGTACCCCTCAAAAATACTGATACAAAAAAATTCTCCAGTCCAGCTGATTAGCGCGCATCAGCATACAACCTGACCCCTCTAAATGACCCAGCTGAACAGGGCGTCTATGTCCCAGCATCTGATGTCACATGGTGCCAGGTTGGCATCTGAAATCATGTCCAGCAAGAGCGCCCAGATGCCATGCAGTTGCCCACCCAACTGAGGCCGCAGTGACCCGACAAACCACAAGCCAGACGGACTATGCACGGTCGTCGGGAACATAATTGTCCACCCGCCCAACAGGAGGAAGAGAGCCTCCCACTCCAGCTTGGCACCTGAGTGTCCAACAAAATAGAGCCCCACACTGGGGCAGACCAAAGATGAAATTGTTTCAATTTCTTTACTTGAACAAATAAAAATATATATTAGGAGGCATACACGGAAAACATACAAAGTATGTTGACAAACCGTTTAATAATAAGGCTTCCACATAAGGCACTGATATGAATATATAAGCATAACCATGATGTTTGATTATCATGCAAGCTATTTGTCATTTATAAAAACCCCAAATAACTAGAGAGTTCAATGAAAGGGTTTAAATGTAAGTGCAGTATTAAGACCAGGAGGATTAGTGGCTTTTAGGTTGTATGTCCATCAAGCTTCCTGTCTAAGGATTTTATTATAAAAATCGTCACCTCTTGGATCCTGATAGAACCTATCAAGAGAGAAGAATGAAAAAACACCTGGATCATACCCATGCATCAAACCCACATGTTTACTGATTGGTGTGTACAACAAGCCTGCATCAATATAGTACGGATGATCCTGTACCCATTGGCTAAAGGTTCTCTTTGTCTAGCCGACATAAAAAACACTGCAGGTACAGGTGATCAGAAAGACTATAGCAATAGTTTGGCAATCAACATAGTGTCTGAAATTTTAAATACCCCAATAAAATACAATATTCCTTCCTCATTATAAATTGGCCCCTATATGTGCTCAGGCTATGTGTTCTCCTACCAATCCATGTGTCTATGTCTATGTGTCAGCGGCAGTAATGATTTTGAAAAAAAAAAGACAGGCCAACTGTATACCAGTCAATCGATAGACTGACTGGTTTACAACCAATAAACCAATACATAATTCAAAATTCATCCCTGCTTAACTGCTCAATGTTGGATCCATGTATGCTCAGCTTTAGTGTACACATCCTTTCACAGTCTCTTCAAGGTTGAGCCTCTTCCCCAATGTGTGTCATTCCTCACCCTCTGCCCTCTCCATTCCTTTTCTGGCCATGTAAAGGGTGAGAAGGATTAATGCTTTTTTGATGAAGTTAGTGAAAGTATATAAAAGAAAAAGGCACAGAAAGTTTAGCTCTAGGGTTCTATTTGTGGTATTTGTTCCAAATGGCTGTTTTCCTATCAGGACAATATTTATTCTGACCCGCATCATGTTCATCAGTCCACTAAATATTTATTTGACATGATGACCCAGCTCTTTAGTTCCCTAGGAACTTGAAAAGTCTACATTTTTCTTGTACAAAAACAGCACCATTATTATTCTGTTTTGAGATCTTCAAACATATCAGTAGGGGAAACCTGAAGCAGTAACTGTAGATAACAAGTGACTTTATAGAAGTATGGGATTTTCAGTTTGAAATGGACAAAGGGAATGTAGATAATGGTGCTGCTGAACATAAACAGAAAAGCATAAAAATACTGCACTTTTGGAGCCTGTATAATTGGAGCCAGAACCAGAAATGCCGACACTCCAACAACAATAAAGGCAAGAGGAAGGAAGACCTGAAAACAACACAAAACTATTGATTATTGTACTGTATATGTATACCCTCTATTTAAAGACATCAAAGCCTTTATATAAGAAAAGGCACATCATGCTCCTGTAACCATTTCTGCTCAGTTTTTGTACCTGTTTATTTACATGTATCTGTTCCTGGTCTTATGTTGTAGACAGAGCAGAATATGATTTTAATTGCTATTAGTACGTGTCTTGTCTATCAATCATGGCTCATCATAACCAGTGTTGAGGACAGCTTTAAACACAGAAAGAAACAAAATAAAATGTCACCCTATTTTCCAAAACCAACTTTTCCAAATTCACTTAAAGCTGAACTCTGTCAAGTTACCGGATAGTAAACACGAGCTAAGAATTAAAAATTACAAAAGTACTTGATACAATAAAAATAAGTTAAAATTGAACTCTAAATAGCAATATCAAATTGATTAACAATAAAATCAAGGTCAAAAAGTAAAAGGTATCAAAATCTCATGGGTATACATTTATAATGCACACATGAAAATAAATATATATATAAAAAATTTAGGGCTGTTACTGATCAAAATTTTTGTGTTCGATTAATCGTTTTTTGTTTTTTTTTAATCGATTAATCGACTAATTTTGATTAATTATAACGCACATACAGATCCAACTACTTTTAGCTGATCTCCTTGCAGGCCGATTCACAGTGCAGCTACCAACCACAGGAAAAATGGATAGCAGGATACAAAAAGCACACAAAGGCAGCGCTCGATGGGAATCGCATTAAAACTTTTAGGCCGCGTACACACGATCAGTCCAAACTGATGAAAATGGACTGAAGTTCATTTTCATTGGTTCACAGACTGATGGTCTGATGTGCCTACACACCATCAGTTCAAAAACCAATCGTGTCAAAACGCAGTGACGTAAAACACAACGACGTGCTGAAAAAATTGAAGTTCAATGCTTCCAAGCATGCGTCGACTTGATTCTGAGCATGCGCGGGCTTTTGCGTACTAACGATCGGTTTGGACCGATGGTAAGGCGTCCATCAGTCCGATTTTAAAGCAAGTTTTTTAAAACTTTGGACTGAAGGACAACAGACTGGGCCGTACACATGGTCAGTTTGGACCGATGAAACTGGACTTCAGTCCGTTTTTATCAGTTTGGACTGATAGTGTGTACGCGGCCTTATAGTTTTCAAGTAGGTAACAAAATAAATATTGCACTGGAGATAAAATCGATGTGGCTACATAAACTGTAAAAATGGTGCGAGTAATACCAAACGGTAGGAAAAGCAGTCATAAAAACATGTAGCTAAGTATGATACTGGTATAAAAATGTGTACAACGATGCCACTGCTGAATCCAGATGAGGAGGGGTTAACATTAGTCCATCGGCATGTAGATGTCCCATGAAGGGAACTATCACAACTCCCAGTGGATGGCTGTAGAATCCCAGGTTGATGGAGGGAAATGATAGAGGGAAGTAACAGCCCTTGCATGTGGCAGATAGTAAGGTCCCGCCGGCATGCAGATATGAAGGCACAGCAAAGAAGCCTTTCAGATGGATACGGCAAGCCCCGCCGGATCTCCGAATGGTACTCCCTGAAGGCCCAGAAGCCGGCGGAGAGGTGAGTACCAATCAAAAAAATTTTAAATCGATCAAAAAGATTTTGACCGATCAAAAAAATTAAAGATTAATCGATCAATTAAAAGTTAATTTGCACAGCCCTAAAAAAAATTAAAACAATGAATGTATGTGTTACAACTGATATAAATACGAATGATCTAAAGAAAATATCTAAAAAGAATACTGATATACTGATTATAGAAAACATATAAACTGCAGAATTAACACATGTACAGATGCATGATTTATAAATTTGGTTATATAACGGTGTTAACCCCTAGTTCCTCACTGAGCCACTTTGGAGCTAGAGTAATCAGTGTGAAAATCCAAATTGTTTTTACGCCTAAAGAATTTCTGTAATCTCTCAGCAAACGAAGAAGTATTTAACCCAAACACTGAGGCCTTTGATAGATTTGTTATGTTTAAGGGTAAAATGTCTTGAAATGCTATGGTCAACATCTACATTCTCAATTAGCTTTCTATGCTTACTAAATCTTGTTCTAACTGTACAAATAGTGCAGCCCACATCAAGGAGGCTGCATGAACAAGATAGGCGATAGATTATGAAGGCGGTAGAACACGTAAAAAACATTTAATTGCGTACTCCTTGCCATTTGAGTTGTTGAAGGTTTTCTGATGATGGTTAACAAATGGACACATTTTGCATAATCTTTTTTTACACTGATACATGCCCTCTAAGTTCAAAGGGCATGTCCGTGGGATGAGAGGAGGGTTTTGTGACTTTCTGCAATTTACTTGGAGCAATGATATGTTTAATATTAGGGCCTTTCTTGCAGACTATCTGTGGTCCCAATGGACTAACAGACTTTTTAGTTTAGGTTCTTAGAGCAATTTGTTCCAAGGATGTTTTTTTTTTCTTGGAACTACCTACAGTGGAAATTATTGATCAACTGAGATGAAAAATCCTTATTTTTGGTTGGCATGGAAACTGAAAGACAGTATTGCTGAGACTTGTCAACACATTCTGCATTATACCCCCTCTCAAGTGTGCAATTCCTCCTCAGGCTTCTTTAGGCACAGTTGTTACTAGTCCACCTGAGGTGGTGGCAGCTATTGAAATGTAAATAAGAATTCCCTGATGAGGGCTTAAAAAGTCCAAAACCACAAGGAAAGTGAAACTCCAAATGTGAGTAAAGAAAAGGCCCATGTTGTTGCTATTGCACTGTTGGACAAAAACAAAAAAAAATCAACATCTAATGGCGAGCTATCCCATTTAATGAATATATCATCTATTTACCGCCCATAAAAAAATAATACAGGACTCTACTACCAACCCATGGTGAGGTTTGCGTAATTGGGCACAAAAGATGCACACATAGCAGTGCTCTGTATTTGGAGGTAATAATCACTCAGAAAATATAAAATTGTTGTGTTCCAGACAGTACTGTGTGCTGCTTAGAATGAATTAAAATGTAGTATGATGTAGTTGGGATATTTGTAACATAAAAGTGAATCAAAGCAGCTAAACAAACACCATGTGGTATGGAGGTATATAAGGACTGTACACCAAGGAATAACCACACATAAGAATGTTCCTATGTGAAATTTCTCAGGTTGTCCCATAGATATGGGAAATAGGAGGACTGCACTAAAGGTTGTAAGAAGAGGCTATAATGAAGAGTTGATGCAATCTTTATGGATTTTGCCCAATATATAGAAAAAGGGAGTTTTGTACAGTTCTCTAAAAGGGTATTTCTATTCTTTTTGTTCAATGACCTGGTTGACCTTAGTCTTGTCCAATAATAAAATTTAGTTCCAAATTATAATTTTCTAGAGGACCATGGGAACGTTTGTGATAGTCTGTGATAAGTGATAGACCAAGACTAAGGAGTCTGTGGGCCTCATCAATATAATTAGATCTGTTGAAGGCTACTATCCCTCCTCCCCTCATCAGCTTGCTAATCACTAACTCAGCATTGTCAGTCAGGACCCCCGAAGCTTTTCTTTCAGGTGGACTAAGATTGTGATGTACTATTGGAGTAAGTTAATAAAATGTATCAATAAAGGGACTATTGGAATGAATGGGATAAAATACAGATTTAGGTTTCAAGTCAGTGTGTACTATTTGGGGTTCACATATGTAAACAGAAGAGGGAGAACCTTCGACTCCCCTGACCAATTATCTTCTAATGTATCAAGGCGGCTAATGGATCAACAGTCCAAAAATCACCCGACTGATCAATGGGATGGGGGATTCCTACACTGACGCTGTTGTGAACTTAGAGGATGGCCGTGAGATGCCACCATTTGTTTGCTTTAGGCAACTATGGCTCTCTGTCCCCTTGTGTACTGAATGCTTATCCAGTGTCTATGTGTTCCATTCACTGTACATGACCATCTCCCTCTGCGCAGCTGCACACCTCTGTAAGTGTGGATTATTGTTTTAATAAATATTGCTACAGTTTATTAATCCTGCACCCTGGCAACCTTGTTGGTTTTTTTCACATGATTATAAAAATAGCTGTATATATATTTAGATATATATAGAGAAATACAACCAGCACAATAATAATAATAACCCTCTTTAAAGCTGCTGAACACTCAGGGTACATTTTTTAAATCCCATGCAGTAAAAATGTAAATAGATAGTGTAGCGCTGATAAGTTCATATATCAAAATACACCAATGTGTGATATCTTCAGTGGTGCCAGATGTGGTAAACATGCAGTTAACTTCCGTGGGTAAACCTCCACCAATGGAAAAAATGGCCGCTCACCTCCCAGTGTAGACCCTTGATTATATAGGGTCACACACACTTTCCGTTATAGGGTATATCGATGTAACAGCGGTCAGCCAAGGAAACTCCAGATACTCTTGTTGGGTGCAAGAACAGGCCCTGCTGTGAAATATTATATCACAAATTAAATTACATGCCCCTGTTCAACAGGGATAGAACAATTGGGCCTTTGGTTTTGGTGGTGTCACAACACTGCAATCCCTCACAGATAGTATTGTTGGGCCAGGAACGGGCCCTGCTGTTAAATGGCTTTTGGCAACACACAGCCAGCTTTCTTTTTTTTTTTTCAAGATGTAACTCTATTTTTTTTAACTGGGCTGCCAATGGACTCACAACACATATTACATGTCACACAGAAGGGCACAAGGCTAGTGATATTATTCTATATTTGTTGCGATGTACTCTGGTTGTGTCCACTCAGTGACAACCTTAGCTGCTCTTCTACATGCTGTGTTTATCAAACAGATATTCACCTATGCCATTCTGGGGGGCACCCAGCCGCTTCAAGTTGTTAATGTGGTCTCCAATCTTCTTAATGTGTTCCACATGTTCCCTCAAGTGCTCAGACTCCATGAAATCGCATAAATGGGCATCTTTTCTATCAGTTGCCACATTGTGCAATTCCAGTAGAGCCTGATTTACATTCTTCTCCAGATTCAGAGCTGTCTGCATGGCCTCCAGGGTGCTTCCCCAAGTGTCCTGGTCAGGCTTCTTGATCTCCTGAAGAAGATCACGTCCCCCACGCTTGTTCTGGTACTTAAGGAACTTCTCAGTATGCTCTCACTCTTCGTGGCTCAATTCCTTGAAGAACTCAGACACATGATGTAGTGCCACATCGTCGCGGTCAAAATAATATGCCAGGGACAGGTAGGTATAAGACGCATACATCTTCAAGTTGACCACGCGATTAATAGCGGCTTCGCAGTCATGGCTGTAGTTCTGGTGCAGTTGAGAGTTCATCTTGCTGCAGAGGTATTCTCTTTTTTTTTTTTTTTTACATCAGACTAGACCGGGGTACAAACCATCAGACAAGCTCACGGACCCTTCCGCCCTTCGCTTCCCACTGTAGTCTTTGCATCACTTGTGGCTTCTCATTTACTTCTTAATGTTTCTATAGTTTTTTTTTTGTACTGAAAAGAATGACCTGTGGATTTTCCTCCCAATACCCCCCTCCCTCCCTCCATCTCGTGATTCCACAGTCTCACCCCCCCCAGATGGCCCCCCTGAATTGAGTCCTGTTCCCTCCCTTCTATCTTATAACACTCTTAAGTATTCTGCGAAACTCCAGTTTTTTTTAAATTCATTCCATATACCCCACTTGTCTCGTAGATCCTCATTGTCTCCCCTCTAAGTCTCAACTCCTCCCTCCTATGAATTTCCTCCACCGAGTCGATCCACTCCCAGATCTGAGGGCTTTCCTTTTCCCTCCATTTCTTAGATTTAATCTCTTGAAGTGACATTATTTTACCCTTTTGAATAATATCTTTTACCTGAGTTCTATTTTTAATCCAATTCCCACCCTCCCCTTTCAGTCCTGGTGCGAAAAATTAGTTGTCTTTTAAGTCTATTAGTGGCGAATTGTATTCTAGTCCTAACTGTTTATGTATTCTATCCCATATCCTTAGTGCTGTACGTGTGATTTCATGTGTAGTTATATGCAAACTTCTAAATTGTGGGGGATTCCAAATTATTCTACCTAACTGTGTCCTTGCAAGTGCACATTCAATATTAACCCATCTTTTGTCGTGATTTTCTTTGGCCCACTCTATTATACGGGAGATTACCGATGCATTATAATACTTTCTAATATCCGGGAAAGCTAGTCCTCCCTGTTTTTTTTCCTGTTTTAAAACATAAAAAGAAATCCTGTTTTTTTTTTGTTCCATATGTAGTTCAATAGCAAGGAGTTGAGTATTTTAAAATAGGGTTGTGGTAAGGCTACTGGGACCATCTGAAACCTACACAGGATTTTCGGAATTAACATTTTTACTATATTTATCCTTCCAAACCAGGAAATCGGCCAGTTCTTGATTTTTTTTATTTCACCTTTTATTTCATCTAATAGAGGGATATAATTTAATCTATATATATTCTTTGGAGAGTTAGCTAATTTTATTCCCAGGTACTTTATCTCTTTCTGCCAGGTAAAGTTGTACTCTTTTTTGAGGGCTCGTTCTTCATCCTCATTAATGTTTACGTTCAGAATTTCTGTCTTGGACACATTCATCTTAAAATTGGAGATCTCTCCGTATTGTTTAATATTGGCTATTAAGTAAGGCAACATAGATCTTGGGTTCCTCACGAAAAATAGAACATCGTCCGCGAACGTGGATAATTTATGCTCTTCTTCCCCTGCTCTTACCCCCTTGATGTTGGGGTCATTCCGTATCATTGCGAGCAGGGGCTCTAGCGATAAAACAAAGAGGAGGGGGGACAGAGGACATCCCTGCCTGGTCCCATGTCTCATCTCGAAAGATGTCGATAGGGATCCATTAATTTTGACCCTTGCTCGGGGGTGATGATACAATGTTTTAATCCTCTCCCTCATCCTTGGTCCTATCCCTACATTTTCTAATATTTGCATCATGAGCCCCCAGTCCACCCTGTCAAATGCTTTTTTAGCGTCTACTGACAGGAGTAGACTGGGGGCTCCATTTTTTTTAATTTGCCCAAGGATTAGGAGTGCTCTAACCCCATTGTCCTTCCCCTCCCTCCCTGGTATGAATCCTACCTGGTCGGGGTGGACCAGGCCCATCATTGTCTCCTTCATACGCTCTGCCAGGATCTTAGCATATATCTTTATATCCACGTTTAGTAGTGAGATTGGCCTGAAACCCGAGCACAGCGTATTGTCTTTCACCTCCTTTCCTATAACCGTAATATTTGCTGTCGAAGCCTCTCTGCTTAATTCATAGTCGGCCCCTAATCCGTTAAAGTAATGACATAGTCTTGGTATCAGAATAGTTCCAAACTTTTGCAGATACCTGGTCGTGAAGCCATCGGGTCCGGGGCTTTTCCCTTTGGCAGAATTTTTTAAAGTTCTCCTTATTTCCTCTTCAGTTATAGGCCTGTCTAAGTTTTCAGCTACATCGTTGTCTATTCTAGGGAGGTTAGCTTTTCTTAAAACTTCCCCTATGTTAGCCCTTTTCTCTTCAGGGTTCCAGTTCTTTTGTTTCACATTGTATAGGCCCTCATAATAGCTTCTGAACTCTTCTGCTATGTCCTTTGTGTTGTATACCAGGTCCCCGTTCTTTTTTCTAATTTTTTCTATATAGTTCCTACCTTTCTTTTTCTGTACCATTCTGGCAAGAGATTTACTAGGTTTATCCCCCCATATGTATCTCTCTCTTTCAATGCTATTTAGTTCTTTCTTAATTTCTTGTTCTGTGAATGCTCTATACTTATCTCTTTTAAGTATTAGTTTGTGCCATGTTTCTATTTTTTGACCTTATTTTTTATGTTCTTGTTCCAATTTTAAGATTTCTTTCGCTATTTCCATTAACTTCCTTGTTTTTTCTTTCTTTTTCCAGGCTCCCTCCATAATAAATATTCCTCTTATATAAGCTTTGTGGGCTTCCCAGAGTGAGGCCCTGGAAATCCCCTCCATATCATTCTCGAGAAAGTACCTTTCTAGTTCCTCCTGTACTCTTCCTACTATTTCTTCGTCCCCCAGTAGGCTCTCATCTATTCGCCACTCTGGTGGATTTGTTTTCTGATATACTTATAGATTAAGTTTCATGGTTATAGGTGCATGGTCGGATATCGTCGTAGCTTCTATACCTGTTTCGACTACCCTCTCTAGGAGTCTATGGTCTATGAGGATATAGTCTATCCTCGAGTACGTCCCGTGCACAGGGGAGTAAAATGTATAGTCCCGAGTTTTGGGGTGTTGGATTTGCCATATGTCCACCAACTGGTCATGGTACATTCTTTGTTTCAGTGTTTTCTTTGTCCCCTGTGCCCGGGACCTACTATGAAGTCCAGAATCCATACATAAATTGAAGTCCCCCATTAGTATCACGTGTCCCGCCTCAATTTTTTTTAGTTTTATTAGGAATTTTTTTACGTAGCTTGCGGAGTTGACATTGGGCGCATATATGTTGGCTAGCGTACATTCTATTCCTCCCAGTTTTCCTTTCAGGAATATAAACCTTCCTTCGGGGTCTGTCAGTCTATCTTCCAACTCGAAACGCATACCTCTTGTTATCCCAATTGCGACTCCTCTAGCCCGCTTTGTTATTGTGTCCCTGTAGTACCAGATGGGGTGACTGCGGGAATACAATCTTATGTTGGATTCCAATGTCAGGTGGGTCTCCTGCAGAAAAGCTACGTCCGCCTTGTGATAATGTAGTTCCCTGAGGATTTTATGTCTCTTTGCAAGAGAGTTTAAGCCCTTAACATTGTATGACAAGAATTTGATCTCTGTCATCTAAATGTATTGTTGTTCTTTTGCTTACTTTGTTGTTTCCTTTCTGCCACACTTGGGGACGTACCTAGGGGATGGTAAACTGGTCTATGTGGAATCAACGAGATGGCCCCCCCTCCCCATCCCCCCCTTCCCTCCCTAATCCCCCATCCCTCCCACCCCTTCTCACCTCTTGGCCTAATAAA
Source organism: Rana kukunoris (assembly GCA_029574335.1). NCBI lineage: Eukaryota > Metazoa > Chordata > Amphibia > Anura > Ranidae > Rana > Rana kukunoris. The sequence goes on along the minus strand of CM056053.1, from coordinate 403,230,174 downwards.
GGCCTGGGAGCCGTCCTTGGTTGCCTCCACTCCCTCGCCATCGGCCCCTCTCCCAGAGGTGATGCCTAAGGATTGCTCCCGGCTGCCCATCCACCCTTCACCCCGTCTCCTCGACTCTTTCTAAAAATCCTCCCAGGTCAATTCTTATCCTATTGGTTTTTAGTTTTTATCAAATTTTCCATCCTAAGCAGCATCTCATTCATCTCTGACTTTGATGGCGGTTGTGTATCCTGTCCTGGGTCCTCTAATCTGCTATGATCGTATTCGCTTTCTAAAGTCGTCTCCCCTTTAGATCGATTCGCAGTAGCCTCCCCTGTTTTCTTTTTGTCCGTTTTCTTTACTAGTCCAGGGTTTTTGGGGTTTCCTTCTTGTGTCATGTACTGCTATATAGAGCTAGTCCCAACATTGCTTTTCGGGGTTTTTGAGGCAACGGCTCTCGTCTACCTGTTCATTTTGGTTTTGTTTGTTGGTCTAATTCTCTTCCCCAGTTTGCAGCTAGAAAAGAAGAATGCCCTGGCACTTTCCAATTTCTGCTGATACTTCTTGCTTTTGTTCCCTCTTCCTCTCCAGCGCATGGGCCGTAGTCATAGGGGTTACCAATATTCAATGCAGAGATTAGTGCCAGTTAATTAAGTCGCACGGGTCTTGCTAGGGTGGGTCTTGCTGATATAAAATTACGCACCTTCCTATCTCTTACTTACTATTCGTAGGTGGCTTTCTGGGCTTACTCAGCGTCGTTTTGGGATTAATTAATTGTCAACTGCCTTCTGCGACTCCCCAGGGGGTATCTATTATAGGAGATGATCGTTTCGCTTTATTATTTATAGATAACTTCTCAAACCTCAGGACCCCGTTGAGTTCAAATACAAGCTTTTTTATTTTATTTTGTGGGAACCTCATATATCCCCAGATTATATACGGGCTGATCACCTGCTTTATTTTTTAGAATGCTTCACTCGTCCTAAGTGCTGGTCAAAGTCTGAAAATCAGGGATCCAAGTGACACTCACCGGTGATCGCTTTCTGTCCTCATACGACACAAGAGCTGGTCAGCTTTGTTTTCTTTAGATATCTCACTTTTCCCCGCCACCTATTAGGGTGTTGTATGGGCTTTCTGACCCTTAATCCGTGTAGCATCACGCCATCATGATTAGGTATCTGAGGGCTAAAGTTCCACTAGCGTTTCCCTTTGACTTACAAGAGAAAAACTTCACCCTTAAAAAACACGGATCAAAGTTAGGAACGTGTATTCATCTCTATCATAATCAACATCATATCAGCATCATATCTCTAAGAGAAAGGCAAGGGAGGTATTTGAACTTTTCATCAGCAGGTTACCTTTGGACACTGTTGAATGAACCTCTGCGATAACAGCCTAGATAGGGGGGGTGATGATGGAGATCGGGGGGGGGGGGGTAAGAGACCCATCACGTCCCGTCAGATCTCGGCTCCACTGAGCGCCTCACCAGTCCCTTGGCTCTCCTCCAGATCTGCTGCCGAGCTGCGTGTTTCCCCAGGCCTCTCAAGGGTGGCATGCGATCCCTGTCAGATCCGGCACGCACCGTATCCAGTGCAGGCTTGCTCAGGGTTAGCTCGGGTCCAGCTCGGGTCCAGTTGCTGCGTCCTCTGCCTCGGATCTCCGGATCTACTGGGTTACGGGCAGGCGGGAATAGTCTCCCGTGCGGTCCACGCTCAGCCCCAGCCTCTCACGCTGTACACCGCCCGGCTGTTGATGTTACCATCGAAGCCTCGAAGAGGCAGACGCCGCTGGCAGCCATGGAGCGTTCCGGCACCTCCCTCCTCACGCACGTCCTCATCCCAGCGTGACAACTCTGTACGACACAGCCAGCTTTCTATACATCATCACAACTAAAACATGTGTATCAATCAATTGTTCTAGGTACTCTATAATGCTTCTGAGGTGTAATTAATATATTTGTATGTGCAGTATAGGCTTCATACACTGGAAAGTGCATATTGGTCATTTTGTCAGCAATATGCATCCACAAAATCTACTATCACTATAAAGACATCTCTAATTGAGGCATTTAACAGAGGTTCAATCTCACAAAAGGAATTGATGTTCTTATAGACCCACTTTGTAAGGGTAAGAACACATTTACAACAATGTCTAACAATTAAGGCAATTATTACTCTTAACTAATTTTAAACCTTTTTAATATCTTAATTTTGAAATTGCTTATCAAATTGCTGATCAAAATGTTTTTTTTTTTTACAGTTATAACAGTAGCATTCTTGCAAATGATTTTAAATGAACATTAAAGTTTTGCTTTGGGCATAAAAGAAAAACAAATTCCTCGCTGTTAGTGTTGGGACACTTCTTTGAGCAACCACCAGCTCCTTTTAGTTATAATTGATCAGGAAATGCTGCCTTTTCCTGACTGTTTTACAATTTAGGGAGATTGGTCACACAAGCTAATAAGCTATGTGCTGAGTAACCCATCTACTCAACACCCCCAAGCTCTGCAAGGTGCACCCATGTCATCCTACTAGAGCTGCACAATTAATTGTTTAAAAATCGTGATCTCGATTCAACCACTCTGACGATCTCCAATGCAGAGTTTGGCGATTCTTTCATATAAGAAGTGGAGAGACTTTATCTGCTCACTCAGCTGTCAAAAGAAAATATCTGGGCAGTCTGCCAAGTTCTTAACAGGAAACATTGTAACTAATGCTTCCTTCTTAGATCAAAGGGATAAACTTCTTTGTGTACAGAAAAAATCCGGGCAGTCTGCCAAGTTTGTAACAACATGAAACATTGTAACTAACTTCCTTCTTAGAGCAAATGTCTGTGTGTAAATGCAGGAAGTTTAACCACTTAAAGTGGTTGTATAGCACACATTTTTTTTTACTTATCTGTAAGGCAAAAGGCACAATGAGCTAGTATGCACAGCTTTCTTACCTGGTCCACGCCGAGGTAGCTGACATGTTGCCTTGGTGTGTCTTCTGGGTATTGCGGCTCTAGCGATGTGAGTGACTGGGGCCGAGATGTCGTCAAAACCGTAAAAGGTTTAGGAGATATTTGTTTTACCTACAGGTAAAAGTAGGTAAAAGTTACAAAACAGACTATACAACCACTTAAAAGTCCAAATCTTTTTCTGATACTTGCTTCTTAACCACTTAAGGACCCCCACACGCACATATACGGCCACAGAATGGCACGTACAGGCACAAGGGCGTAAATTTACGTCCCCGCCTAAGTGCGGTTCGGGGGTCCCATCGGGACCCCCTCCGCGGCGTGCGGGGGTCCCCCTGGCTCCGGGAGCGATCCGGGATCAGCGGGCGGATGTCGGCGCTTACCCGCCCCCCCGCGATCGCTCCCAGCCAATGGGAGCGCGCTCCCATCCTGTCAGTTCCTCCTCCTGTGTTTACACAGGAAGGAGGAAATGATGTCACCTCTCATCGCAGCGCTGTTTCCCAGCGCTGCTGATGAGAGAAGACATCACAAGTAAGTGTGCACCAACACAACACTGACACACACTCACATAGGCATATTAACCCCTTGTGATCGCCCCCCCACCCCCCTGTCACAGTGTCACTGAATGCAGTGATCTAATCACTGCATTTAGTGTCAGTGTGACAGGCAGTGTAAAAAACAGTTAGTGTTAGGTTCAGGATAGCCCCCCACCCCCCCTAATAAAGTTTTAACCCCCTGATCACCGCCCTAGTTAACCCTTTCACTCCCTATTGCCAGCATCACTAAGCGATCATTTTTCTGATCGCTGTATTAGTGTCGCTGTTCCCGCTAGGTAGCTATTTTTTTTTATTGCGATTTTTTTTTTTACTAAAGACATGTGGCTAAATAAATTTTGGCCTAAATGTTTGACTAAACTTTAGTTTATTTGATTTTTTTTTTAACAAAAAGTAAAAAAATTTGTTTTTTTTTCAAAAATGTCGCTCTATTTTTGTATATAGCGCAAAAAATAAAAATCGCAGAGGTGATCAAATACCACCAAAAGAAAGCTCTATTTGTGGGAAGAAAAGGACGCAAATTTTGTTTGGGAGCCAAGTCGCACGACCGCGCAATTGTCTGTTAAAGCGACGCAGTGCCGAATCGCAAAAACACCTTGGGTCATTTACCAGCGTATTGGTCCGGGTCTTAAGTGGTTAAGTTAAAATAAACATTTTTTTGCTAGAACCCCCAAACATTTTGTATATTTTAGCAGAGACCCTAGGGAATAAAATGGCAATATTTTATGTCACACTGTATTTGCTCAGCAGTCTTTGAAAGGCAGAATAAACAAAACAGTAAAGTTAGCCCAATTCTTTTTGTTTTAATGTGAAAGATGATATTACGCCACGAGAATGGTGAGAGAATTGTAATCTATCTTCTAAGCAAAAAAATTGTGATTCTCATTTTTCTCACGATTTTCATGATTTGGGTACTGGGGAAGATGTCATCTGGATTTTAGCAAGAATTTTCTACAGACAGAAATGAGGTAAGTAAAATAATTTAGAAAAAAATTTCCTCATCAAAAATTTGGAATTTCCCAAAGATGTTAATTGTATTGAAATTATTTGAAAATCTGAGTACAGTACATTTTGCTCTAAATGTGCTGGTTTAAACTTTAGTCGCTTAGAAAAAAATCTACTAATAGCTATCTTGGGCCTTGGGTGGTTGCAGTGCCACAACTCTGTAACCCCTCATGCCGCGTACACACGAACGAACTGAAGTTTGTTTTCATCGGTCCAAACCGATAGTGTGTGGCCCCATCGGTCCGTTATCCTTCGGTCCAAAAACAGATGGCTTGCTTTAAAATTGAACCGATGGACGGCTAAGCGATAGGTCAAAACCGATCGGTAGTACGCACGAGCATCGGTTAAAATACCACGCATGCTCAGAATCAAGTCAACTTCGTTTTTTTCATCACGTCGTTGTGTTTTATGTCACCGTGTTTTGACACGATCGGTTCATGAACCGATGGTGTGTAGGCACATCAGTCCATCAGTCAGCTTCATCAGTGAACCAATGAAAACGGTCCGTCGGACCGTTCTCATCGGATGTACCGATCATGTGTACAGGGCTTCACAGATACTCTTGTTGAACTATCTGCAACTGATATAATATGTTTCTGGGCATACTGAAATATGTGCTTAATAAGTGACACATTTTATCTACAATATACATGCAGGTTAATGAATAATCAAGGTTACACCTTTAAATGGCATACAGTACATTTTACTCTGAATGTGTTGGTTTAAGCTTTGGTTGCTTACTGTAAAGTAAAAGAACATCCAGTAATAAATAGCTATCTGCAACTGATATAAAATAAGTTTCTGGACCTACTAAAATATGTGCTGAATAAGTTAAACATTAAATAAAAAATATATATATATATATGCAATATAATAAATAAACATAAATAAACATGGTTACATGGTTACAATTTTAAATGGGATTTGGTGGTTTTCTATTACTCAACTGCTCCAGTCAAGCATCTTGTGTTTAATCAAACAAAAGGTTTTGCTCCTGATACAGATTTTTTAACCAACCTAAACTGCACTATCACTGCTTCATTATCTGATACAGTATTGGCATGGAGAAAAGGAAATGCTGAAATCAGAGGTGTTTTTTAAACAAAGGAAAATGTTTATTTGAGAAGAAGACTGGACTTTTTCTCATAGTTTGTCTTTTATTTTGGGTAGTATTATGAGTGTTTTTAGCCCAACTGCGGTCTAGTACTACCTATTGGTAAGTATTGGGTATAATCTTGGGCCTGTTTTATTGATAGATAGTTTCAGCAGTACAATTCTCTTTTGGAGAATCAAATAAGGAGTCAGACCTGTACCAGCATTTATCACCTGCTGGACTTGAAAGCAGTATTATGGGGTTGCAGCGGTTTGTTTTTTATTTTCTAAATAGGCTCTTTTAACCACTTGACCACTGGGCACTTAAACCCCCTTAATAACCAGACCAATTTTCAGCTTTCGGTGCTCTCACAGTTTGAATGACAATAACTCAGTCATACAACACTGTAACCAAATGACATTTTTGTCCTTTTTTCCCCACAAATAGTGCTTTCTTTAGGTGGTATTTGATCACCTCTGCAGTTGTTACTTTTTTTTGCTATAAATTAAAAAAAATTGTAAAAAAAATGAATTTTTCTTCATTTCTATTATAACATTTTGCAAAAAATACATTTTTCTTCAAAAATGTAACCTAAAATGTATACTGCTACATATCTTTGGTAACAAAATAAAAAAAAATGGATATTATTTAGTCTGGGTGAAAGTTATAGGGTCTACAAGCTATGGTACCAATTACTAAAAATGTATCAATTTGATCACATCTGATGTACTGACAGCCTCTCTCATTTCTTGAGACTCTAACATGCCAGAAAAGTACAAATACCCCCCAAATTACCCCTTTTTGGAAAGAAGACATTCCAAGGTATTTAGAAAGAGGCATTGTGAGTTTTTTGAAGTTGTCATTTTTCCCACAATTCTTTGCAAAATCAAGATTTTTTTTATTTGTATTTTTTTCCCACAACATTTTCATATTAGCGGGTTATTTCTCACACACAGCATATGCATACCACAAATTACACCCCAAAACACATTCTGCTATTCCTCCCGAGTATGGCGATGCCACATGTGTGAGACTTTTACACAGCGTGGCCACATACAGAGGCCCAACATGCAGGGAGCACCATCAGGCGTTCTGGAACACCCAGACCAATTCTGACATTCCTCTCCTACATGTAAAAATCATAATTTATTCGCTAGAAAATTACATAGAACCCCAAAACATTATATATGCTTTTTTAGCAAAGACCCTAGAGAATACAATGGCGGTCGTTGCAACTTTTTATCGCGCATGGTATTTGCACAGCAATTTTTTCGAATGCGTTTTTTTGGAAATAAAAACAGTTTTGTGCTTTAAAAAAAAAAACAGTAAAGTTAGCCCAATGTTTTTGCATAATATGAAAGATTACGCCAAGTAAATAGATACCCAACATGTCACCATTCAAAATTCCACACGCTTGTGGAATGGCGCCAAACTTCGCTACTTAAAAATCCCCATAGGTGACGCTTTAAATGTTTTTACTGGTTACATCTTTTTAGTTGGAGAAGAGGTCTATGGCCAAAATGATTGCTCTCGCTCGAACGTTCGCAGCGATACCTCACATGTGTGGTTTGAACACCGTTTTCATATGTGGGCGGGACTTGCGTGCACTTTCGCGTCTGTATACGAGCATACGGGTACAGGAGCACTTTAATTTTTTTTTTGTTGTTTTTTGTTCATTTTATTTTATTTATTTTAGCTTGACATGTTTTTCCCCAAAAATAAATGTTTTGATTACTTTTATTCCTATTACAAGGAATGCAAACATCCCTTGTAATAGAAATATAGCATGACAGGTCCTCTTTACAGTGAGATATGGGGTCAATAAGACCCCACATCACACCTCTAGGCTGGGAAGCCTGAAAAAAAAACGATCCTGGCTTCGATCGTAGCGGTGAGTCAGAAGAAGCACCGGAGGGCGAAGGGAGTGGGGATGTCCCCTTTCGCCTCCCGTAAGAACGATCAAGAGGCGAAACAGCCGCCATGATCATTCTTATGGTGTAGGGAATCGCTGGCTAAAAAAGATGATATCTGAATGATGCCTGTTACTGCAGGCATCATTCAGATATCCCTGCACAAAATCAAGGACGTCATATGACGTGGGCGGGAAGTGGTTAAAACGCATTTTTTTCCCAGAGTATTTTCTGAGTATTGCAGAGTATTGTGCGGGGGTATTGCAAAGTATTGGCCGGGTATTGCAAAGTATTGTGCAGGGGGTATTGCAGAGTATTTTGCGGAGGGTATTGCAGAGTATTGTGCGGGGGGTATTGCAGAGTATTGTGCGGGGGGTATTGCAGAGTATTGTGCGGGGGGTATTGCAGAGTATTGTGCGGGGGGTATTGCAGAGTATTGTGCGGGGGGTATTGCAGAGTATTGTGCGGGGGGTATTGCAGAGTATTGTGCGGGGGGTATTGCAGAGTATTGTGCCGGTGGTATTGCAGAGTATTGTGCCGGTGGTATTGCAGAGTATTGTGCCGGTGGTATTGCAGAGTATTGTGCCGGTGGTATTGCAGAGTATTGTGCCGGGGGTATTGCAGAGTATTGTGCCGGGGTACTGCAGAGTATTGTGCGGGGGTACTGCAGAGTATTGCGCAGGGGGTACTGCAGAGTATTGCGCAGGGGGTACTGCAGAGTATTGCGCAGGGGGTACTGCAGAGTATTGCGCAGGGGGTACTGCAGAGTATTGTGCGGGGGTACTGCAGAGTATTGCGCAGGGGGTACTGCAGAGTATTGCGCAGGGGGTACTGCAGAGTATTGGGCAGAGAGTATTGCAGAGTATTGCGCAGGGAGTATTGCAGAGTATTGCAGGGGGTAATGCAGGGATCACTGAGCAGGGATGGATGGATCTGTGACTGCAATAGAAGTTGCTCTATTTCTTCTCTGTTCTGTTCACTTCCTGCTTGTCTGATTTTTACTGACCACCGTGAAGGGAGACTTTACTGCGGTGGTCAGTGACATGCTCGCCCCCTCCTGGGAACTACATCTGTGTGGCAGGACGCTCTCTACATGTTCGAGACTTCAACGAGGTGTGAATTACTGGGCGTGCCGCAATGTATACTGGGAAATGTAGTTCTTACCTGAACGAGCACCACAAACCAGGAAGTGAATGAGAGAACAGAAACTAGAACACCGGAGGTTATATAGATGAAGGAATTTAAAAAGGTATTTACTTTAACAGAATCATTACACTATTCTGTCTGTCTACCTTGCAGACATTTTCGCCAAAAAAAGTTTTCCTTTACAACTCCTTTAAGCTAGAACATTGTTGGTTCACTTACCTTTTCCATTGATTTCCCTTCCAAATCTTTTTTTTTCCTTTGTCTGAATTTCTCACTTCCTGTTCCTCCTCAGTAAGCTTGCCCCCATCTTCCGAGCCATTCTGGCTTGGGGTTAGTCAGCGTGCTTGCCCCCTCCCTTGAGACTACATCCCTGCGTGGAGATGCACAGATTTTCAAAATATAAAACAAATACACCTATCCTGGATAAGCAAAATTGCAGCATTTAAAATGCAAACCCTACCCAAGATACTCTACCTTTATAGATCCATACATATTCCAACACCTTCAAGCTTTTTCTAAATACTAAATTGAGAAACCTGGTCTGGAATAACAAAAAAAAAAAACAATGGTAGCTTTCTCTATTTTAACATCTTCTAAAAACAAAGGGGGGATGAACTTACCTGATACATACTACTACGCAACACTTTTGGATCAAATGAAATACTGTTTTTTCCCAAATGACGATAAGCTGTGGTTATCTATTGAAAGAGAAATCACCAAGGGAAATAATTTATTTGCCCTGTCAGTGGCTTACATGATATTCCCTAAGGTCATAAATTGCTTTCCATTAAAACTACCCTGTTAGCATGGAAGTTTCTTGTCTCAAGCTTCCATGCTCTAGGTCAGTGAGAAGAATGCCCTTTTTTACAGTAGTGGTAAGAATGCCCCCCTTACAGAGAACTATGAAGATCATTGGTGTAATACCACTGGCTCCTCCAAGTGGAATTGGCTCAGAACTATGTAGGCACCATCAAACAGGAGGTAAATCAGCCACAGCTCAAGGAACCCCTAGCCACCTCTGGAGGAACCCTAGGGTTCCACGGAACCCTGGTTGAGAATGGCTGCTCTAGGGCATTTACAAAAGATACCTATACCGCTCAGGGCCCTCGACTACTGTAGAGGCCGACTCTCGATGAACAAATGGATTGATGAGGGCTTTAACTTTTACGTACACCTTCCTTTAGGATACAAAGCCACGACTGATAAGTTAGATAAGCTTAACTATCTGCAAAGCTTTAATCCACATCAGAATTTTGGAGTTCCATCTTTAATTTGGTCACACCTCACCCTTAACAAACCTGTAAAACATAAAAGTATAGCTTTCTTTTATAAAGTTTTTTCTCAGTATCCTAAATATGAGAAAAACCCTAATATGTATAAAAGGGAAAAAGATTTAGGAAAAAGATTTTTGGATAAATGTTGGTACAATGCTATGAGAATAAACTAAACTTCAACATCCTGCTTAAAGCATTGGGACAGCTCCCAGAAAATATTGAATAGATGGTACCTAACTCCTTATAAATTAGCGAAAATATATCCATCTACATCACCACTATGATGGCATTGTACGGATCAAGTTGGTTCCTTATTCCACATTTTATGGAGTTGTAAAAATCTGACCAGTTTCTGGAATTCGATATCCACCTTTATTTGCCTCTCTGAGGCCGTGTACACACGGCAGAGAACCTCGACGGGCAGAACACATCGTTCCGCCCGTCGAGGTTCCCTGCCGGCCTTTGAAATCGGCGACCCGCCCGTCGGGAATGGCAACCAGCCATTCATCCAGGCGGGCCGTCGAGCAAATAGAGAGCGTGCTCTCTATTTCTGCTTGACGGGCTTCCCGACGCGGCCGAGGTCCTCGCTGGAATGCAGCTTCCAGCGAGGTTCTCGAGGGTTTCCAGCGAGAACCTCGGTCGTGTGTACGCTGCCTCACAGGCAACTTGTTAAAATTATCACTTGCTATGGCCATTTTAGGTATCAACCTTGACACTTTCCCATTTCAATACAGAATATTAGTGGCGAATATTCTTATAGCGGCTAGACTTACCATAACGAAAATGTGGAAATCAATTGAGGCCCCTAACCTGTATGATGTCATTCTTATGCCGCGTACAGACGACTGTTTTTCATGACGAGAAAAATGCCCGATTTTTTTTAGAACGTGCTTTATTTTTTCTCGTCGTTTTTCACGTCGTCAAAAACAGTCACGTGTACTCTTTTACGAGGGGGAAAAAACGTGCATGCTCAGAAGCAAGTTATGAGACAGGAGCGCTTGTTCTGGTAAAACCAGCGTTCGTAATGGAGATAGTACATTTGTCACGCTGTAACAGACTGAAAAGCACAAAGACTGAGAAAGCAAACCAAACTTTTACTAACATGCGGTAACATGAAATCAGCAAAAACAGCCCAAAGGGTGGCGCCATTCAAATGGAACTACCCCTTTATAGTGCCGTTGTACGTGTTGTCGTATGTGTTGTACGTCACCGTGCTTTGCTCGAGTATTTTCTTCACAAACGTCTGTATGCAAGGCAGGTTTGAGAGGAATCACGACGAGAAACACATTGTTTTTTTTGCATGACATGAATAACGGTAGCGTGTACGCGGCATTAAAGTCAACACCAAGGCATACTAACCCTCCTGGCGGTATTCCCGAGTGGGGCTCGGGGTGAGATTTTCAAGCTACGATCGGTAACCCCGAGTCACACTCGGGTTTGCCTCGCTGGATGCAGAAAGAGGTTTCTTACCTTTTCTCTGTGATCCAGCGATGAATCCCTGCAGTACATGGCGGCCGGATGTCCCCCCGATGCTCTGTGTTCCCCTGATTCCCTTCCCTGCGAGCGTCGCGACGCAGGGGGGTGGAACGGCGCAAAATTCAAATAGTATAAGTAGAAACATAGTAAAACACAGTAAAACACACTGATACTATTGGATTAAAAAAATTTAAAAAAATACAGTGACCTTTGATTGCCCCCTCAGTGCTTTCTCCAGTGCCCTGTCTGCAGATTTACTGTGCCAGTGTCTGTAAAGTGCGCCTCTACTTCAAAATCGCTATACGACCTGCTGCCAAACAGCGACAGAGATACGAAATCACTTGCGGAGGAGTCACAGCGACGTGTGGAAAAGTTCCTCATCAGATGCAGAAAGTGATGTGAGTGACGATCCTGCGGTGATGAGCACGTAGCGCCCCCAAGGTTTCCATTCACAGGATCACCTGGGATAAAAGTGGACATAGAGGATGACAATCCCTTGGAATACCCCCGACTTTTTTTTACGGATGAGGTGATCGACAAAATCGCTTTGGAGACAAATCGCTATCAAGAACAACAAGCTGCTACCCATTAGCTATTTTCAAGGCGCAGAAAATGGGAGCCTGTGACCAGCGACGATATCTGGAAGTTCCTTGGCCTCCTAATTTTACAGGGAGTGGTGGGGAAACCACTCCAAAAGTGGAATTGGACAACAAATAAATATTGCCCACACCTTTTTTTGGTGTACAGATTTTCATCGATAATGAAATATTTGCACTTTGCAAATAACAAGGAATTCGATGAACATTCTCATCCAGCTCCAAAGCTGAATTTTTTTAGGGATATTTACCAAATTATTTTGCAGAACTTCCAGCGGACCTATATACCTGAGAGGAACATTACCATCGATGAAAGTCTCATGGCCTACAAAGGTAGGCTCAGCTGGATTCAGTTCATCTAAGCACGCTCGCTTTAGAATAAAATCCTTTATGCTGTGTGAATCCAGCTCTGGATATATCTGGAAGGCAGTACTGTACACTGGGAAAGGGACCAAATTCTCCCCGAGATTCAGCGGTTTTGGGATGGCAACCGCTTCAGTTCTTTCATTGATAGAGCCCTTGCTCAACCAGGGCTACTGTGTCACTACGGACAATTTCTATACCTCCCCAGAACTGTACGAGTTCCTTCTTCTAAATAAGATAGGTGCTTATGGGACCGTGAGGACTAACCGGGGTGACATGCTGTCAGCATTTTCAAATAAAAATCTCGGGAAAGGAGAAGTAGCTGCATGGCAAAAAGGGAAAATGTTGGCACTGAACAAAAAGTATGTTTCCCTTATGAGCACAGTCCATAACACCTCGACCGCCATGGTCCATACCAGAGGTGGAAAGGATGTTAGAAAGCCATAGGTTGTGTTGGACTACAACCACACAATGGGAGGTGTGGACAGGGCTGACCAGGCCATGACCTTTTACCCAGCGATGAGGAAGCAGCAGAAAAAGTATTATAAAAAATGTTTCCGACATCTTTTGGAGCAATGTCCTTCATCCTGCTGGAAAAAAAATGTGACAGGTCTATGGTCCATGCAGACTTTATATGGAAGGTGGCAAAACAGATCTTTCTGAAACACCAAACGCCAATGGCGGTAAACCGTTCTGGACGACGGGCTTCTGGTGTTGTGAATCCTGAACGACTGACTGGTCGTTATTTTTTGAACCATGTACCACCCACTGAAAAAAAAACAGCACCCACACGGATGTGTGTGGTTTGCTGCTCCTAGCGCGACGACAACGGAAGAAAAATACGCAAAGAAATGTGCTTCTGTTGTCTCGACTGCGACGTTGGACTTTGCGTTGTACCTTGCTTTAAAAATTTTCATAACTGAATAATGATTTTGCACCCTTGTTTAACCCCCCCCCCCCAAGTTTTTGAATATATTATTTGTTAAAATGTATTGAATAAAAAGTATTGTTATTATTAAATTATTATTTGTTATTATTTATTATATTATAATTTATGATTTTGTGTTTCAAACTTTGTCATAGTCTACTAGAGACTCTGGTTTGGACAGATTTAGGTGAGTTATTCCTAAGAATTTCAGGCCTGCAATCTAAAATGCCAAATTTCCATGCAAAATAATGGTACCGCTTTCAGCACCTAAAATCTGAAAGAATCATACCGCCAGGGAGGTTAAAAATGATAACGTAATTTACTTTACGAAGCACTGGCATGTATGGATCATGCATCCTAAAGCATCTACAGCACTAAAAGACTTGTACGCTCAATCTTAACTACCACTAGGTAGCCTGTTGGTATCACTTATTCCTTGCAGAGACTTAGGCTGATTTAATTTCCTGATTGATTTGGTTTGACTCGCTAGAATACATTGATTTACTTGACGGCATCCTGTTCTCTCTTTTTTTTATTCATGTTAAAATAGACCTGTTCACAGTTTGCTCCCCTAGGGGTGAATAGGTTTATTCTTGGAGGTTTACTAGCTAGAAACTGAATTTAAAGAAATTAATTTGAAGGATTATTCACGATTATTATACTGACTTAAAGGGTCACTAATGGAAACATTTTTTTTTGCTGAAATGACTGTTTACAGGGTATAGAGACATACAAGTTAACTGATTCCTTTTCAAAATGATTAAAAATAGATAAAAATCAATCATATAATGTGCCTGCAGGTTAGTTTCACTTTTGAACTGGCTTTATGTTTCTGTGAAGTAGAAATAGACACACAGAACAAAAACAAACAAATCCAGGACAGTGTTTTGTTTTTAAAATGAATCTGATTGGTTCTGGGAAGTTTTAGACACACAGTAATGACAGCTTAGACCACCGTGAGAAAGCTCCCAGCACTGTGGTTATAAGGAAACAGACAAGCACGAAGTGTGGAGATCAGAGCAGGATTACAGCAACTTTAAAGCAAAAACGAACAATAAGGACATGAAACCAGTACTGCAGTAAGGTAAAGGAAGCTATTTAGCTAAAAAAAAATAAAAAATTCCTTTAGTGATCCTTTAATTTAGTTATCAGAACATAAAATAACAAGTAAAGACATTAAGAAAAGTATAATGTGATTCACACCATTACAGTTACATAGTATAGAGAATGCACTTTTGATAAATACATTAAAAACGGAATGTTAAAAAAGTCTGAAAATTATTGTGTAAATGTTTAAATGTGTCTCTTTTTTTCAGTGTGCCTGGGAGACTTTCATTGTGCCACAGTAATTACAGTATATTTTGTGGGTACAACAACTGTGACATAGTATAGTAGTAAGCAGGCTTGAGTTCTAGTTAAATCCTCCTAATGTCAGAACAATGTCTCCATACTGGATGTTGGCTTACATGCTATGTGCAGCATTCAATTGCAGGGCCTATGGCAAATTCCCAGGTTGGCTAATCTTTGAGGTACACAGGGATGTCCCAAGTCTTTCACAATTCTACTCAAAAGACACGCAGGAATCTATTCTCTGTTTTGAATAATAACTAGTAATAACTACTGTTAGGCTGCGTATACACGACTAAATAAATCCGATCAAATCGGTCTGACAGACCGATTTGATCGGATTTGTCTGCTGGGCTATTTTGGTTTGATCGTGTACACACGATCAAACCAAAATCCACGCCGGCAGACAGCGCGGTGACGTGGCGGTGACGTTGACGCTGCCACGTCACCGCACCAGGAAGTAAAAAACTTCCATGCATGCGTCGAATCCATTCGACGCATGTGCAGGCAGATATGTCCGCTGGTTAGTGTACTAACCAGCAGACATGTCGGACGGACGGGTTCCCAGCAGACAGATTTTAAAGCATGCTTTAAAATTTGTCTGATGGAAAAACCTGTCTGTCTGCCCGTAGACACGATCGAATTTGTCTGCTGAAACGGTCTGTCGATCCGATCGTCTGTAGCAATTCCGCATGCCCCGAAGTATTAAACTTCATTTTCTCGGCTCATCGTAGTGTTGTATGTCACCGAGTTCTTGACGATTGAATGTTCAGATAACTTTTGTATGACCGTGTGTATGCAAACCAAGCTTGAGCGGAATTCTGATGGAAAAAACATCCAAGGTTTTTCAACAGAAAATCCGATCGCGTGTACGCGGCATAACACATATTATTGAATGTAACAAATAATTTTACTTGAAAATTAATGGAACTGTAATGAGCACGACCTGTATGCCAAAGAAAGCATCTCACATAGTGTACTTTCACTGTACTTCTCCAGCTAGCTGTCACTTATACTTTTACTTTAACCTAAATTCCATGCATCATTTATGACAGAGGTACAGAGAAAACATAGAAAGCATTTTAAGATTGGTTTATTTATTATGACTAATTTAATCTCTTGTCTTTATTTAAAGGGGTTGAACAGCTTTGTGTTTGTTCACCTTAAAGTGGTATTCCACCCGCAATTTTTTTTTTTTAAAGTCAGCAGCTACTAACAGTGTAGCTGCTGACTTTTAATAAGGACACTTACCTGTTCTACTTGCCCGCACTGATGGCCCCCCGATGCCAATCCCACAATCGATGCAGGTCCCGCGCCGCCATTCACACTAGGGGAAACAGGCAGTGAAGGCTTACGGCTTCACTACCCATTTCCTACTGCACATGCGAGTCTCGCGCCGACTTGTGAATGGGCGGCTGCTCTCTGAGAACACACACAGTTCCCAGAAAGCAGCGCGCCCCATTCACTAGGAGAGGGTGAAGAAGGAGACGGACTGCGGCTGCGGAAGAGGCAGATTACGGACTTCCGCATAGCAACAGGTGTTTCGGGTGAGTATACATTTTATTTCACATTTTTTTGGGGGATTTTTGATCAAATGTTGTTTTCCTGAGTGGAACTCCGCTTTAATGCATCCTATGCATTAAGGTGAAAAAACACCTTGCACTCATCAGCCCCCCAGCCCCCCGTTTTACTTACCTGAGCCATGAAACTCTGTGGGAGCGATCCCGCAATGGTTTCCCCCAGCTTGAGGCAGCTCATCATTGGAGATTGATAGCAGCGCAGCCATTGGCTCCCACTGCTGTCCATCAAAGCAATGACGTGGCGGGGGGCAGGGCTGAGTGATAGTCGGCGGCTATGGCCACCGACTGTATCACGGAAGCACACCCCCAAGTTAACCTGTTAACCCCAAGTTAAGCTGTTGTGGGGAGGATCCGAGACAGCCGCCGAGGGACCCCAGAAGTCAAGGATCGGGGGCCACTCTGTGGAAAACGAACTGCACAGTGGAGGTAAGTATGGTATGTTTGTTATTTAAAAAATAAATAAATACCTTTACAACCCCTTTAACCACTTGAGGCCCGTGCTATAGCCGAATGACGGCTACAGCGCAGACCTGAATTTCCAAACCTGCTGTCTTTTGACATACGCCCCTTTGGGAGTTCCCCGCATGCGCTCCAGAGCGCGCAGCAGGGAAATTCTGTGTTGGCCGTGTCCCTTGGACACAGCCAATCACAGATCGCGGCGAAGGCCAATCAGAGTGTCCGTTTGCTATGCGATCTGTGTGGCCAACGAGAGATGATCTCATATGTAAACATATGAGATCATCTCTCATTTACGGCTCAAACAGAGACAGCGTCCTGTATCTGGAGAGGAGACCGATCTGTGTCCCTTGTACATAGGGACACAGATCGGTTACCTCCCCCAGTCACCCCCCTCCCCCCACAGTTAGAACACTATGCAGGGAATACATTTAACCCCTTCCTCACCCCTAGTGTTAACCCCTTTAATGCCAGTCACATTTATACAGTAATTAGTGCATATTTATATCACTGATCGCAGTATAAATGTGAATGGCACCAAAAATGTGCCAAAAGTGTCTGATGTGTCCACCATAACGTTGCAGTCCCAATAATTTTTTTTTTCAAAATTGTCGCACTTTTTCGTTTATAGCGCAAAAAATAAAAACCGCACAGGCAATCAAATACCACCAAAAGAAAACTCTACTTGTGGGGAAAAAAGGACGTCAATTTAGTTTGGGTGCCACGTCGCACGACCGCGCAATTGTCAGTTAAAGCAATGCAGTGCCGGAAGCTGAAATTTCACCTGGGCAGGAGGGGGGTGTATGTGCCCAGTAAGCAAGTGGTTAATATGGCTTTATGTATTTTGCATAATCATTTAAAACATCTCAAAAGTAGGTAGCAACTGCTGGGCCATCTTATTAAAAATGCCATACTGCTTTGTGAACACAATGTCATTCAAGCTTCCAATAGTAAATGTTTATTTCTAAAATGACAACTTTATACACATAACAAAATTGGTATTTAAATTCTACAGAAATGTAAAAATATATTGCTGCCATATGTGCGCCAAAGTGCCTAATGTACCTTTTTTGGGTGTTGAGCTTTGCACGTTATTTGGGGTGCCTTTAACAATGAATGGCACAACAAGCGCCACATGCGTTCACAAAATGCCCAGGTGTGACTAGTACCTTTATAGTTTTCCTTGAAGTAACATTCTTTGTTTCCTACAGACCTGTACCTCTCTATTGCATTTTCTTTGTCTATCTAGCATTGCTAGAGAATAGGCTCAATAGACTTTTTCCTTACCAGGACAAATGCTGCCTGCAGTAACAAGGCTTACACTGTAACAAACTAAAAAGCCATTGTTGATGAAGAAGAGTGATTGCAAAACAATGGCTTTTCAGAATGTAAAATCATAAGCACTACTGTATGTTTAAATCACATCAATGGCACAATACACCGCTTTAAAATGTTTGCAGTCATATAACAATATGAAACCACTTTTTACTTTGTTTCAGAAACATTGATGGGAAAAAATGAATAGTAACAATAGTGATTTGAAGGACAAGTGTTCTCCCTTTTTTTCCTCTGCTTCAAAGCTTACTTGCTGAGCTCCTCTTTCATTGGCCACATAAACCAAAGCTTCAATGAATGAATGTTCCTTTACATTCCCTACTAAATGCATCCTAATTCTGGATTCTAAAACATATTTTTTTGGTTAGTACAAATGGATGCTAATGAAAACATTTACCTATTATCAAAACAGAAATAGTGCTGCACCTAACATTATCTGGCATTGCATTGGTTTCCCCCACAACTAACAATGCTGATGAGGTTTCCTTAGTGGTCCAACCCTCTATCTGTGTGTAAGGACCCATTTACACAGGGAAATCAGCTGCATGCCCTGGGCAGGGCCATCGTTTACCGGCACAGTGACGCACAGGTGAGCATGCATCGACATGGTGGCAGTCCCATAGAGGTCTATTGGGAAAAGCAGCTGCATGGGCAGCCACTGTGTCCTAATGTGACATCCATGTGGGTGCACAGCTCGGAAATTGCCCCAGGATGAGTTTGGGACCTGCACAGATGTCACACTGGGAAACAAAGGCTGTGTCTGTACAGATGCTTGTCCCAGTAGACATCTATGAGACTCCCGGCACAGAGATGCATGCACACCTGTGTATCCCCATGCTGGCAGAAGATGGCCCTGTATGGGGCACACAGATAATTGTAGTTCCACTGTACCATACTTGGAGAGACTCAACCTCTTTGGAAGCAGATTCCTCTGTACTTCTTTCCTCTTCAAACCTCCTCCTAAACTTACTTTATTTGAGTTTTGTTTTGTTTGAGGTGGGTTTGGTGAACATTACTGAAGTTCGGGTTCCTAATTAAAATCCCATTAAAGTCAATAGGAGCTGAATGTTAAAAATAGTAATGTGATTTTCTAAATTGATAAGCAAGGTACAAAAACAAACAAATGGCATGTGGGGTTCGGCACTAGCCTGAGGGAACATGTTCCAAAGCCCAACAAAGCAGTGATTTAATTCTTTACATTAAAAATGCAAAATTCCTTTAAATCACATTCCTAGAAGATGCCCAGACCCTGCCTGTGAAGTGGCACACATGTATGATGTATACATCTACGACAGCAAAACTGACATTTGCAAAAAAAATAAAAAAAATGTAAATAGCTGAAAAATTACCGCTTCCAGACGCGTACTTCTGTTTGCAAATAAAGTGGCTGTAGATTCTATTTATCTATACCAGAATCTTATCCTAAATGAGGGTTTGGCATAGATGTTAATGGGGGACCTCATAAAAACAGTGTGGAGTTTCCCAGGGCCAGATTAAGAACATCATGGGCCTGGTGCTGAGGATTTTAGTGGGGCCTTTTATAAATAATAAATAAATGCGTG
Source organism: Rana kukunoris (assembly GCA_029574335.1). Classification (NCBI taxonomy): domain Eukaryota; kingdom Metazoa; phylum Chordata; class Amphibia; order Anura; family Ranidae; genus Rana; species Rana kukunoris. Next base: position 403,210,612 of record CM056053.1, on the reverse strand, counting down.
AGAATCACAGCGCAGCAATGGAGGGCCCAGTCTGAAAATTTAAGTGTACCCTAATGTGCTAATATGCTGTGCATACTTGTACATTGTGGCATAACCTACCCCAGGTCCTCTAAAAAGTAGTAATGTCAGGAAAGTTTACTACCGTTTTAATATCACAGGATCCCAGAAACCTCTCATGGGGCCCACTACTGACCCAGTGGCCCTTGGGCAGTGCATAAGTGCATAGTTGCCAACATTTAAAAAATATTTTCAGGGACACTTTTTCACAAGTGCTATATTTAGAGTAGCTGAGATCCCCTATGTTCCTCTGTACATCACAGTAGTAATCACAAAATCAAATAAGTTCTAGTAACAGAACAAATATGAGAACTGAGATTTCCTTTAGTTGAACTAACAAAAGTGTGTCCATTCTAGAGCTGGTAACATTGAGGGTATTCAGTATCATTTTAAATAACTGTTTTTGTGGGTAAGCGACATAGGGGAGGAGTACGGACGGTATATAAGTGGCAAAAATGTGCAGGTGAGTAAGAGGAATGTAGAGGGTCTAACATTGGGCACTATGTACAGGAGAAGAGTGCAAAGGGTACGGCAAAAGGCACAATGTACAGGAGAGAAGTGTGGAGGGTATGACAGTGGGCACCATGTACAGGAGAGAAGCATGGAAGGTACGACAGTGGGCAGTATGTACAGGAGAGAAGTGTATGACAGCAGGCACCATGTACAGGAGAGGAGTGTGGAGGGTATGACAGTGGGCAGTATGTACAGGAGAGAAGTGTATGACAGCAGGCACCATGTACAGGAGAGGAGTGTGGAGGGTATGACAGTGGGCACTATGTATAGGAGAGGAGTGTGGATGGTATGATAGTGGGCACTATGTATAGGAGAGGAGTGTGTAGGGTATGACAGTGGGCAGTATGTACAGGAGAGGAGTGTGGATGGTATGATAGTGGGAGAGGAGTGTGGAGGGTATAACAGTGGGCAGTATGTACAGGAGAGGAATGTGGGAGAGGAGTGTGGAGGGTATAACAGTGGGCAGTATGTACAGGAGAGGAATGTGGAGGGTATGACAGTGGGCAGTATGTACAGGAGAGAAGTGTATGACAGCAGGTACTATGTACAGGAGAGGAGTGTGAAGGGTATGACAGTGGGCACTTTGGAGAGGAGTGTGAAGAGTATGACAGTGGGCAGTATGTACAGGAGGAGTGTGGGGGTATGACAGAGGTTAGTATGTACCAGAGAAAAGTGTGGAGGGTATGATGGGGCAGTATGTACAGGAGAGAAGTGTGGAGGGTATGACAGTGGGCAGTATGTACAAGAGAGGAATGGGGATGGTATGATAGTGGGCACTATGTATAGGAGAGGAGTGTGGAGGGTGCGACAGTGGGAAGTATGTACAGAAGAGGAGTCTATGACAGCAGGCACTATGCACAGGAGAGGAGTGTGGAGGGTATGATAGTGGGCACTATGTACAAGAGAGGAGTGTGGAGAGTATGACAGTGGTCACTATGTACAGGAGAGGAGTGTGGAGAGTATGACAATGGGCACTATATATAGGAGAGGAGTGTGGAGGGTATGACAGTGGGCACTATGTACAGGAGAGGAGTGTGAAGGGTATGACAGTGGGCACTTTGGAGAGGAGTGTGAAGAGTATGACAGTGGGCAGTATGTACAGGAGGAGTGTGGGGGTATGACAGAGGTTAGTATGTACCAGAGAAAAGTGTGGAGGGTATGATGGGGCAGTATGTACAGGAGAGAAGTGTGGAGGGTATGACAGTGGGCAGTATGTACAAGAGAGGAATGGGGATGGTATGATAGTGGGCACTATGTATAGGATAGGAGTGTGGAGGGTGCGACAGTGGGAAGTATGTACAGAAGAGGAGTCTATGACAGCAGGCACTATGCACAGGAGAGGAGTGTGGAGGGTATGATAGTGGGCACTATGTACAGGAGAGGAGTGTGGAGAGTATGACAGTGGTCACTATGTACAGGAGAGGAGTGTGGAGAGTATGACAATGGGCACTATATATAGGAGAGGAGTGTGGAGGGTATGACAGTGGGCACTATGTACAGGAGAGGAGTGTGGAGGGTATGACAGTGGGCACAATGTATAGGAGTGGAAGGATGTTTAGGGACTGCGTAGTGGTTAAGCGGGTCATACATGGATTGAAATTACACCAATTATGCAGAGACCAGCCATAGTCGATCTATGTATGGGCTAGCTGGTTTTACACAAGTCAATATATTAATCGACTTGAGTACAACCAGCTTGTTTTTCCAAAAACAATCAGTGCTGCCAGCTATAGTTAGCAACACTGATCATTGTACTGACTGGCAGAACACAATAACACTACAGGAGTGATTCCCCCATCTACAGGTCAGCAAGTGAGAGGGTGTGTGGGGACAGGCTGGGGAGAGATACCAGTCAGTGGCTGGGTAGGCACTGGCTAGTATCAGAGCCAGATACACACAGGTTACATACGTCACGATCGTTAGAGCGAGAGCAATAATTCTAGCACTAGGCTTCCTCTGTAACTCTAAACATGTAACCTAAAAAATGTTTAAAGCATCGCTTAGGATACCAAAAAAAAAAAAATCGTGCTAACTTTAGTGTTTTTTTTTAATGTATGAAACAGTTTATTTCCAAAAAAAACATGTTTGAAAATTTGCTACGCAAATACAGAGCTGCACAATTAATCGTTAAAATTGTGATCTTGATTCAACCCCCCTGACATCTCCAATGCAGAGTTTGCTGATTCTTTCATATAACAAGTGGAGAGACTTTCAGCTGTCAAAAGAAAATATCTGGACAGTCTGCCAAGTTCTTAGCAGGAAACATTGTAACTAACGCTTTCTTCATATATCAAAGGGATAAACTTCTGTGTGTAAAGAAAATATCCGACTGTCTGCCAAGTTTGTAAACAACATAAAACATTGTAACCAACTTCCTTTTTAGATCAAACTTCTGTGTGTAAATGCAAGAAATGTAACCACTTAAAGTCCAACACTTGTTTAAGTTAAAAACCAATATTTTTTGCTAGAAAATTACTTGGAACCGCCAAACATTATATATATTTTAGCAGAGACAAAAATGGCAATTGCTGCAATATTTTATGTCACACTGCATTTGCCCACTTCATTGAATAATAAAAACCATAAAAACAAAACAGTAAAGTTAGCCCATTTATTATTATTTTTTTTTTCATTTTAATGTGAAAGATGATGTTATACCGCACGAATCGTGATCTATCTTCTAAGCAAAAAAATTGCAGTTGTCATTTTAGCCAGAATCGTGCAGCTCTATACCGTGCAACATAAAAAGTTGCAAAGACCACCATAGAGTAATTTTCTAGCAAAAAACAAATGATGATTTTTTTTTCTCAGTCTGCTGCAGTGTGTCAGCTTGTATTTATAATGGCTGCTCTGTATGTAGCTTCTGACAGGCTGTGCAAGCAGGCCCGTATCTCCGGAACCATAAATGATAGCCATCCCATATTTTGACCGGTTGTGGGGTAGGTCTTCAACTGACTACCCCCAAATGTGGGGTTTCTGTGACCTCTGGTCATCGAGCTACAACCCCTGAAGTCGATCTAAAAAAATAAATAAAAAAAACTTTTTTTTTTGGGGGGGGGCAAATGGGCCTATCTTGGAGCTGCAGCTCCATCAGCTCCTCTGTTAATCCGGCCCTGGAGTTTCCCCTAAAAACACATACCAGACCCTTGTCTTTGATGAGGGTGTGGCATTGATGTCAACGACGACCAATGCAAAAAAGAAAAATCACGGGGTGTCGCCCAAAATTCTGGTATATATATATATATATATATATATATATATATATGGTACTCATTTTAGAGTAAGGGAGGGCTATAACGGCAGCAGATTTTTTCATTGCCATCTGTCTCCTGTGTTTTCTTTCTCTTTTTTTTTTTCAGGACAAATTCTTTAAATGAAAGTAGTAGAAGTGCTGAGCATTGATGATTGACATGTTTGTTTAAGACAGTGCTTGGATTTGTGACAAAATGGCTATTATCAGTTTGCAAACCATTTCAGCAACGTCATAAATTGCTTTTGTCTCCCCAGATGAAAAAACTTAGCCTTCAGCAGCAGCGGATTGTTTGATTAATTTAAAAGTGACAACTCATTTTATATGATTGATCTGTTATTTCAGGAGTTTATACTGTATCCATTTGCTGAAGACTAGGGAACAATGGATGGAGAGACAGAGATAGTATCTGTAATATAACTCTATGTATTGTTTTATAGAGCCCGCGGTCATAGGGCGTATAAGTTACTTCTATCAAAGTCATAGTGGTTGTCTTCAAGCAGCCATCTCCAGTAATGAGTAAATGATGATTTATCGTGAAGGTGCACTTTCCGAAAGGGTACAATGGGGAGTTACAGCCAAAGGCTATGATAGAATCTCTTGTTAAGTGTTTGGGCTCTGTGATGATTATTAATTATAGATCTACTTTTATGGAGGCCAGTGCATACTAAATGTGCCAAAATAATTTATTTATTCATTTAAGTATTAAAGCAATAGGTAAGCTATGATGGTATGACGCCAACAATAATGTCTGCCAGCACTGATAACCTTATTCAGAAATCAGTACAAAGAGAAAGGATGGTGTGCAAAGTGCAATGAATCAGTGCAGCAAAAAAGGTGTCAGATTATTGATGTTAGATCTGCGGAGGCAGGGCCGGATTAACAGAGGAGCTGATGGAGCTGCAGCTCCAAGCCCCTTTCTCAAGATAGGCCCATTTGCCCCCCCCCAAAAAAAAAGTTTTTTTAATTTATTTTTTTAGATCGACTTCGGGGGTTGTAGCTCGATGACCAGAGGTCACAGAAACCCCACATTTGGGGGGTAGTCAGTTGAAGACCTACCCCACAACCGGTCAAAATATGGGATGGCTATCATTTATGGTTCCGGAGATACGGGCCTGCTTGCACAGCCTGTCAGAAGCTACATACAGAGCAGCCATTATAAATACAAGCTGACAGTGTGCAGCAGACTGAGAAAAAAAAATCATCATTTGTTTTTTGCTAGAAAATTACTCTATGGTGGTCTTTGCAACTTTTTATGTTGCACGGTATAGAGCTGCACGATTCTGGCTAAAATGACAACTGCAATTTTTTTGCTTAGAAGATAGATCACGATTCGTGCGGTATAACATCATCTTTCACATTAAAATGAAAAAAAAATAAAAAAATGTGCTAACTTTACTGTTTTGTTTTTATGGTTTTTATTATTCAATGAAGTGGGCAAATGCAGTGTGACATAAAATATTGCAGCAATTGCCATTTTTGTCTCTGCTAAAATATATATAATGTTTGGCGGTTCCAAGAAATTTTCTAGCAAAAAATATTGTTTTTTAACTTAAACAAGTGTTGGACTTTAAGTGGTTACATTTCTTGAATTTACACACAGAAGTTTGATCTAAAAAGGAAGTTGGTTACAATGTTTCATGTTGTTTACAAACTTGGCAGACAGTCGGATATTTTCTTTACACACAGAAGTTTATCCCCTTTGATCTATGAAGAAAGCGTTAGTTACAATGTTTCCTGCTAAGAACTTGGCAGACTGTCCAGATATTTTCTTTTGACAGCTGAAAGTCTCTCCACTTGTTATATGAAAGAATCAGCAAACTCTGCATTGGAGATGTCAGGGGGGTTGAATCAAGATCACAATTTTAACGATTAATTGTGCAGCTCTAGCACGGTACTGTATTTGCGCAGCAATTTTTCAAACATGTTTTTTTTGGAAATAAACTGTTTCATACATTAAAAAAAAACACTAAAGTTAGCACGATTTTTTTTTTTTGGTATCCTAAGCGATGCTTTAAACATTTTTTAGGTTACATGTTTAGAGTTACAGAGGAAGCCTAGTGCTAGAATTATTGCTCTCGCTCTAACGATCGTGACGTATGTAACCTGTGTGTATCTGGCTCTGATACTAGCCAGTGCCTACCCAGCCACTGACTGGTATCTCTCCCCAGCCTGTCCCCACACACCCTCTCACTTGCTGACCTGTAGATGGGGGAATCACTCCTGTAGTGTTATTGTGTTCTGCCAGTCAGTACAATGATCAGTGTTGCTAACTATAGTTGGCAGCACTGATTGTTTTTGGAAAAACAAGCTGGTTGTACTCAAGTCGATTAATATATTGACTTGTGTAAAACCAGCTAGCCCATACATAGATCGACTATGGCTGGTCTCTGCATAATTGGTGTAATTTCAATCCATGTATGACCCGCTTAACCACTACGCAGTCCCTAAACATCCTTCCACTCCTATACATTGTGCCCACTGTCATACCCTCCACACTCCTCTCCTGTACATAGTGCCCACTGTCATACCCTCCACACTCCTCTCCTATATATAGTGCCCATTGTCATACTCTCCACACTCCTCTCCTGTACATAGTGACCACTGTCATACTCTCCACACTCCTCTCCTGTACATAGTGCCCACTATCATACCCTCCACACTCCTCTCCTGTGCATAGTGCCTGCTGTCATAGACTCCTCTTCTGTACATACTTCCCACTGTCGCACCCTCCACACTCCTCTCCTATACATAGTGCCCACTATCATACCATCCCCATTCCTCTCTTGTACATACTGCCCACTGTCATACCCTCCACACTTCTCTCCTGTACATACTGCCCCATTATACCCTCCACACTTTTCTCTGGTACATACTAACCTCTGTCATACCCCCACACTCCTCCTGTACATACTGCCCACTGTCATACTCTTCACACTCCTCTCCAAAGTGCCCACTGTCATACCCTTCACACTCCTCTCCTGTACATAGTACCTGCTGTCATACACTTCTCTCCTGTACATACTGCCCACTGTCATACCCTCCACATTCCTCTCCTGTACATACTGCCCACTGTTATACCCTCCACACTCCTCTCCCACATTCCTCTCCTGTACATACTGCCCACTGTTATACCCTCCACACTCCTCTCCCACTATCATACCATCCACACTCCTCTCCTGTACATACTGCCCACTGTCATACCCTACACACTCCTCTCCTATACATAGTGCCCACTATTATACCATCCACACTCCTCTCCTGTACATACTGCCCACTGTCATACCCTCCACACTCCTCTCCTGTACATGGTGCCTGCTGTCATACACTTCTCTCCTGTACATACTGCCCACTGTCGTACCTTCCATGCTTCTCTCCTGTACATGATGCCCACTGTCATACCCTCCACACTTCTCTCCTGTACATTATGCCTTTTGCCGTACCCTTTGCACTCTTCTCCTGTACATAGTGCCCAATGTTAGACCCTCTACATTCCTCTTACTCACCTGCACATACTTGCCACTTATATACTGTCCGTACTCCTCCCCTATGTCGCTTACCCACAAAAACAGTTATTTAAAATGATACTGAATACCCTCAATGTTACCAGCTCTAGAATGGACACACTTTTGTTAGTTCAACTAAAGGAAATCTCAGTTCTCATATTTGTTCTGTTACTAGAACTTATTTAATTTTGTGATTACTACTGTGATGTACAGAGGAACATAGGGGATCTCAGCTACTCTAAATATAGCACTTGTGAAAAAGTGTCCCTGAAAATATTTTTTAAATGTTGGCAACTATGCACTTATGCACTGCCCAAGGGCCACTGGGTCAGTAGTGGGCCCCATGAGAGGTTCCTGGGATCCTGTGATATTAAAGCGGTAGTAAACTTTCCTGACATTACTACTTTTTAGAGGACCTGGGGTAGGTTATGCCACAATGTACAAGTATGCACAGCATATTAGCACATTAGGGTACACTTACATTTTCAGACTGGGCCCTCCATTGCTGTGCTGTGATTCTCACACATTTATTTATTATTTATAAAAGGCCCCACTAAAATCCTCAGCACCAGGCCCATGATGTTCTTAATCTGGCCCTGTGCGGAGGGAGACTTGTGATTGGTTGGTAAGGATTGTACAACTGTTACAGACACATTGACTCTGATTTACAAAAGGAATATAGAGTATTTTCACTTTTGCAAAGTGAACTTTCACAACTCTTAGTGAATGAGGTGAACACTCACTTTGCAAAGAATACCTAAAGAATACTTTAATCACATGCAAAGAAAATGTAAAAAATTAATTTTGCTTGTATATTATTAGATGACAACTTAATTTACTTATCTAAGATAAAATCACCTTGCAAAATTTAAATTCACGTAGATGGATAAACTGGTAATCAATCCCAGATTGCACCAAAAATCGAAACTGACCAGCAGAAAAGATACAGATAAAATAATTGCAAAACTGTTTCAGATCTGACCTGAACAATGAACAATGATACCAATGTGATTCTCTTTCAAACTGTTAATAGGCACATTGTGCAATATGTGATGACAACTACACTTCTAGAGATGGGAAGGCCTGGAAAACAAATGGTAACATTGCGAAAATACTTTTTTTTTACTTTGACTTCGACTTCAACGGTGCATGCGCCACCTTGAAAGGGCACGCTGTGTCGTTTCTAGCCGGGATCATGCCATGAAAGGCGTCACGCGACTCAGGCCAGTCCGGGTATTGCAGGCTTTTCCTGCAGGTAAGTGTCACAAAGTGTTTCCTTTGCAGGGAAAGATAGAGGAATTAAACCTCATATGGGTTTTTCTTCCTCTTTAATGAACTGTAGCTCACCAGTGCTGGCAGCAATCATGCAGCCCCAGACAATGATACTCCCACCGCCATGCTTGACTGTAGGCAAGTCACACTTGTCTTTGTACTCCTTAGCTGGTTGCCGCCACACACGCTTGACACCATCTGAACCTAAAAAGTTTATCTTGGTCTCATCAGACCACAGAACATGGTTCCAGTAATCCATGTCCTTAGTCTGCTTGTCTTCAGCAAACTGTTTGCGGGATTTCTTGAGCATAATCTTTAGAAGAGGCTTCCTTCTGGGATGACAGTCATGCAGACTAATTTCATGCGGTGTATGGTCTGAGCACTGACAGGCTGGCCCCCACCCTTTCAACCTCTGGATATTACGCTGAGCACATGCACTCAACTTTTTTGGTTGACCATGGGAAGGCCTGTTCTGAGTGGAACCTGTCCTGTTAAACCACTGTTTGGTCTTGGCCACCATGCTGCAGCTTAGTTTCAGGGTCTTGGCAATCTTCTTATAACCTAGGCCATCTTTATGTAGAGCAACAATTCTTTTTTTTGCAGATCCTCAGAGAGTTCTTTGACATGAGGTGCCATGTTGAACTTCAAGTGACCAGTATGAGAGAGTGAGAGCGATAACACCAAATTGAACACACCTGCTCCCTATTCACACTTAAGACACTAACAAGTCACATGACACCGGGGAGGGAAAATGGCTATCTGGGCCCAATTTGAACATTTTCATTTAGGGGTGTACTCACTTTCATTGCCAGGGGTTTAATGGCTGTATGTTGAGTTATTTTGAGGGGGACAGCAAATTTACACTGTTATACAAGCTGTACACTTACTACTTTATACTGTAGCAAAGTGTAATTCAGTGTTGTCACATGAAAAGGTATAGTAAAATATTTAAAAAAACTTGAGGGTTGTACTCACTTTTGTGAGATACTGTAATATATCTATGTCATGGTTTTCAAAGTATATAACATGAAGAACTTAATAAAATATTTCTGAGTCTTTATGTAAAGTCAAATCCTGCAGTGCAATTCAAGTAACACTGTACTACTCAATGCAGTTCTCAAACAACAGAAATATGATTTTCTGCCACTAGAGGGCACTTCGGGGGAAAGGGCTTCAGTTTGTTTGTGGGCTTCATCTTGTACCTCTTCCAATGGGGTGAATGTTGGGATATAGTCGTTAAAGTGGATGTAAACCCCCCAACAAAAAAAAAAATTTTGATGTCACAATGTAGAGTATAAGATTTCCTATCAGCTGTGCCCAGTCTTGCCACACAGAATTAATCCAGCGCTGAGTAATCCTCTTTCAATGTTCAGTAAAATGAACAGCCTTCCAGATAAAAACCTGCCTGCATAAAAATTCAGTTTTCTCTCTTCTTGCTTTCAGTCACAGGTTATTTACATATCTATATATGAACGAAAAAAGAAAGAACACACCTCCTCTAATGATTTAAATTATTCCGAAAATTTCTTTTTATTCTAAATTGTCACTCCCCTACTTGAGGGGTCACCGCCGTAGCTAAAAACTAAGCATATAAGAAGGGGGATGTTAACCCATAGGGAGACCAAGAAATGGTATCCCCAATGGGCAACAAAGGAGCTACCAAGGCAGGGATGGACAATAAATTAAAGTTTTTTAATTTCATATAAATGTAAATATACAAATTTTCAGAATATTGTAGTCAGATAAACATTAAATACAAATTGTATGTTAAAAACCCCAATGTAACCCTGCTTATCGTGGCCGGCCAATACTGCACTAATGAACCAAGTTCATATCTCGTGCAACAAAACAACACACATAAGACACAGACAAATGACAAACATGAAATACATATAACTAAGGTGATCCGGACACCGAGTAGGTTACTACTGCTGGGAATTCCTGACGGTAATTACCGTATAAGTTGCTATCTAAAGAGATGTGGTTGTAGTATAGGGAATAACCAGCAGCAGTACCCCTGCGGGAAAAAGGGGGGGAGGAAGAAGGAAAAAAGGGGGGGGGAGTTGCAGCACCAATCAGTATATGAGATGAAAAAAAGTATCCATCAAATTTGAATGAACTCGAGTCTTATTAAATTCCAAAAATGGATATATAAGATATCTTATTAAATTATCATTGAGTCCAAATTGATAGGTATCTTTGTATAACCTCAACAACAGCAAGATTCCTTGATAATATTCTGTAATTGTCCAATATATATAGGGCTTTTAGCTGTTGTGTGTTAAGTTTCACAGAAGACCATATTAGCATATGTGACAATTCACATCACCAAATGAAAGGAAATAATTCATTTTAATTGGCCCCTGAACTTCTTGATGTGAGCAATTGCATAGACTGTTGATAAAGTAATTGGAACGATCTTACCAGGCTCCAAGTAGGGAGATCTATAGGTAGATGGCTGAAGTTAATTCCCCGTGTTCTGCGTGGTAAATGTTTTGCTGACAGCAATTGTTGTTTCTTCAGCGCAGCTGTATTTAGGCAACACGTGCAGGGGATAATCAAGCCGTTTATATGATCCAAAAATCCGTCTATGGTATGGTGTGCATCTATTTCGTTCGGCCAATTCACTGGTCCCACTATGTGGGGATACGGTCCTCAGGTCTTCTCATATTGTTGTGCTAAGAAATTTGTCCTCCGTAAACCTTTTCCTTCAAAGACCCGCGCCAGCAGGGGTTTGTCTGAGCGGCGTCCGACACCGAGTGACGTCAACGCGTTTCGCAACGTGAGTCACGTAGCTTCATCTGGACGTTGAGGGAGAGACGTGCATCGCTCCTTTATATGCTATCGGTGCACGTTCCTCCCACATTAGTAAGTGAGAAACAAAAAATACAGGAGTTCTGATAAATAGACTATTGGTGCTTGTTGCATGTTGACAGATTTCATTCCTTACCAACATAAATACTACCGAGACATATAACAAATAGGAGATACCTAGTATACATAGCATCTATTCCACCACATCCCCTAATCACACGTCACATATCATGCGATGGAGAGGACAAGGTCGGGGGAGGGGAGGGAGGGGGGGGGGCAGGGCGTGGGTGGGGGCTCTGGGTCAAAAGAAAACCCCACCACAACCCATGGTTGCCACATAGGCACACCAAAAATTACTGTGCGGCTCAAAAATAATACTCAGTTGCCAATAAGCATACACCGATGAGGGTTGAAAACCATCTTAAGGTAAACAAACAAAACAAAAATCAATAATTAGTATTAAGTTTAAGATACCATGCCTTGAGACCACCTGCACTAAGAAGTATAATGTGTAGGTATAAAAGGATAATAAGAAAGGGGCGGAGCAAAGCAGAAAAACAGCTCAATATAAAGCCAACCAAAAAGGTAAGGATATGCCTTTTCTCTCTCATCCTCCCCCCCCCCGGCCCCCCCCCCCAAAAAAAAACACACGCATCCAGACGTCCACCAAGAGACAGAGAAAGATGCTAAATGGTTAAATGCTGAGAGGTGATTTCGAGGTTTTTTACGGCTCCAGAAATGGTTGCATGCTTAATTCAGTGTTCATGCCAAAAGGCACCAATGATTTGAGAGTAAAAATCCACCATTTTTCTTTTTGGAGCAGTATTCTGTCGAAATCTCCTCTCCTATGGGGCAAGTTTAACATGTAGATACCTTTGACTTTCATGCCATCTGGTTTGCCCTGATGGCATTGTAGAAAATGTTGCGCAACCGGACTCTCCTGTTTCTTTTCTGCATCACTCTTTTTTTCCTTTTCTTTCTTGATTTCTCTAAGGTGTTCACCTATTCGAATCCTGAGTTGTCTCTTGGTTTTACCAATATAAATCTTCGGACAAGGGCAGGTGATCATATAGATGACCCGCTCCGAAGAGCAGTTAATGAGGTCTTTGATCTCATATTCTTTGGTGCTCATAGAGTCCATGAAGGTGCAGGTTCGGTCTACAAACGGACAGACTTGACATTTTGAACATGGGAACATGCCCCTGCTACGGGGATAATCAGACAGCCAAGTCTTATTGGTCTGTCCAACATATTCCGATTGCACCAGCATGTCACCCAGGTTTTTTGCTCTGCGAGCTACCATCTTTGGGCCTACTCCTACAATTCCTGACAGGTTTTTATTGCTGGTAAGTATACCCCAGTGTTTTTCCAATATTTTCCTCACTTTGTCCCATTGGGAACCATAGGTGGTTATCAATCTCACTGGACCATACTTACTTTTTTCTTTCCTTTTGTTGTTATATGTATTTGGAAGAAGCAGGCTTCTTCTATCGCGTAAGGCTACCTTACGTTTCGCCGTTTTAATTTGCGTATGGGAATAACCCCTTTCGCGAAACCTGGCGTATAGATCTTTCCCCTCAATGTGAAACATGGCAGGGTCGGAGCAATTACGCTTAATCCTCACAAATTCCCCTGTGGGAATACCGTTTTTTTGCCACTGGGGATGGTGGCTATCAGCCTGTAAAAGGGTATTCGCGGCAGTGTCCTTCCTATAGGTGCATGTTGTGATCATACCATCTCTAAGACCGATTTTAAGATCTAAAAAGGAAATTTGGGACCTGTCAAAAGTATATGTGAGCCTGATATTGCGATCGTTTGAGTTCAACTGATCAACAAAAACATGTAAGTTGTCGATATTCCCCTTCCAGATCACAAATACATCATCGATGTATCGCAGCCACGTATGTACGTGGCCGCGATACAACGGCGACATAAATACGTCCTCCTCCTCCCATAGGCCCAGATGAAGGCACGCATAGGCCGGAGCCCATGCTGCGCCCATGGAGGTACCTTTAATCTGTTGGTAAAAACATGATGCGAACTGAAAAAAATTGTGAGATAATGCAAAATCAAGGAGGTCTAGAAGGAACTCATTCTGATGGCCCAGAGATGGAAAATGTTTTTCCAAAAAGAAGCTGACTGCTCCTATGCCAGAGTTGTGAGGGATTGATGTATAGAGCGATTCCACGTCTATTCCAATCAACCATACCTCCTCCTCTACTTTTATTTCCATTAACTTGGACAGGACGTCCCGAGTGTCCTGGACGTATGATTTTAAACTGAAAACCATTTCTTTCAACAGGGAGTCCAGATACCCACCCACTCTGTCCAAGGGACCTCGAATCGCAGAGACAATAGGTCTCCCAGGGTTTTTTTTTAGGGACTTGTGCAGTTTTGGAATACAGTAAAAAGTCGGGATGTTATAGTCATCTACCGAGAGATATTCATATTCACATTTGAGCAGGAGTCCTGCTTCTACTGCATCGTCCAGCTTGCTATTGAGTTCCTTTGCCACCCCGGGTAAGGGGTCTTGTTCAAGTTTGCGGTAGGTGTTATGATCACCCAGCAAGCGTTTTACTTCAGTCTCGTAGTCATCACTGTTCATCAAAACAACATTCCCCCCCTTATCGCTTTTTTTTTAAATAATATTTTTTGCTTTTTTAAGTTCCATGAGGGCCTTACGTTCCATTTTGGAAAGGTTGTCATGGTCATTCATTTGCCAGGACAGACCTTCCAGATCTTTTTTAACCACTTCAAGAAAGATATTGATCCAGCGATTTTTATTAAGTGGGGGCATTTTAGTTGACCTAATATTTAAGTTGGCTCGTCGTATTGATGGGTATTGATGGGTTACTGGCCTGGACATCCTATACTACAACCACATCTCTTTAGATAGCAACTTATACGGTAATTACCGTCAGGAATTCCCAGCAGTAGTAACCTACTCGGTGTCCGGATCACCTTAGTTATATGTATTTCATGTTTGTCATTTGTCTGTGTCTTATGTGTGTTGTTTTGTTGCACGAGATATGAACTTGGTTCATTAGTGCAGTATTGGCCGGCCACGATAAGCAGGGTTACATTGGGGTTTTTAACATACAATTTGTATTTAATGTTTATCTGACTACAATATTCTGAAAATTTGTATATTTACATTTATATGAAATTAAAAAACTTTAATTTATTGTCCATCCCTGCCTTGGTAGCTCCTTTGTTGCCCATTGGGGATACCATTTCTTGGTCTCCCTATGGGTTAACATCCCCCTTCTTATATATTTACATATCTAGCTTGGACATGTTAATCATATGTTAATCATATGTTATGTTATGTTTATCATAACATGAGGTATAAAAAGTGAGAAATCCACCCCTCCCCCACATAACATATCCTGGTAATATACAATGAACTTTGGATCACCTCATGTTATGATAAACATGCCCAAGCTAGATATGTAAATAACCTGTCACTCAAAGCAAGAAGAGAGAAACGGACTTTATAATTTGGCAAGTTTTTATCTGGAATTCTGTTAATTTGCACTGAACATTACAAGAGGATTACTCAGCGCTGGATTAACTCTGTGTGGCAAGGCTGGGCACAGATGATAGGAAATCTTATACTCTACATTGTGACATAAAAAAAAATGGTGATACCAAATCTAGAGTTTGGAAACATTTCCACAGTGCAATTGATGCTAAGAGCAAAGCTACAATCTGCAAGTATTGTGAGAAGAAATAATATTTTCCAAAACACATCATTGTATGCCAGGGGTGCCCTAAATGCATTAAAAATACTTCATGGAATGAAATAATGAGGATCATAATGAAAGTGTGAGGAGCTTTTTCCTTCAGAGTTCTCATCCCGGAAACACTCTTTTTGCTGCTTCTGGATCCTCACAATGGGGTTTATTTACAAAAGGCAAATCCACTTTGCACCACAAGCACACTGCATATGTAGTGTAAAGTGGATTTGCCTTTAGTAAATAAACCCCATTAAGAGGATCCAGAAGCAGCACAAAGAGTGTTTCTTTTTTATATATACATGATTCTGCACAGAAAGACTGCCCTATAGGAGTACATCTGCTATAGGGAGGTAATTAAGTGGATAATACAGGCAGGGCTTTTGCTAACTTATGTTAGAACCTCCAGCAAGGATAACAGTGAGCAGCACAATATTGACATCACCAGATCTCATGAAATTGGCAGTCAGAGGCAGCATCTCACACTGCAAATATAAGGCTCCATGCACGCTCCTAGAAGCTAAATAGCGTTATCCTATGTGTCCATGCACACAACAATAGGCTATTAGCATTTTTTTGTGCTTCAGCATCTAGGAGCCCAAATTTTATTTTTTTGGGGAGAGTTTTTAAACTCTTTTAAACGCTACTAGCGATTTTTGATTTTTTTCCCCTATTACTACAAAAACGCTAATAAAATGCTAATTCTCCTAAACTCTCCTAAAATGCTGTTACAACCAGTGGAGGCGCATCCATAGAGGGCGCACGGACGCCGCCTCCCCATCCATGCGTTTGGCCCCCTGATCTACATATAAGTGGCAGAGAAAAAATAGAAAGATCAACTGCGCTAAAGATTTAAATGACATAAAAGTAATAAGAAGCAATTAAATGCTTGAAGTGGTAGAGAGCAACTCAAAGCTCAAAGGAAGCTGCACCTGACTGTACTAGCAAACACAGTATAAAACAAATGATAAAAAAACAGGATGCGCTACCAACGTGACAAAAATTAAATAGATTGTCCAAAAGTGATGTAAACAATTGTCACTCCAGATGGAACCAAATTGATTAAATGTTAATAGTCATATGATAAATAGTGTTGCTCACGAATATTCGCATTGCGAATATTCGCTACGAATATTGCATATTCGAGTATTCGCGAATATCTCGAATATCGCGGCGAATATTCGCTATTTCGAATATTCGATATTTTTCAAATTTCGCAAAAAAATTCGCAATAAAATTCGCAATAGCGAAAATTCGCAATTTTTTTTTTTATCAAATATCACGAATATTCGATATTAACGAATATTCGCAACCGCATATGTGAAATTTCGCTTTTTTTTTATATAAAATATACCGAATATTCGTAAATATCGAATATTCGTGATATTTTATAAAAAAAAAAAAAAAAAAAATCGCGAAATTTCACATTAGCGAAAATTCGCATTAGCGAAAATTCGCATTGGCGAAAATTCGCAATTTTTTTTTTTTTTTTTTATAAAATATCACGAATATTCGATATTAACGAATATTCGCGAATATTCTTTGAAATATTCGCGAAATATCGCGAAATCGAATATGGCGTATTCCGCTCATCACTAATGATAAATGATGTGGATAAAAAACACCAGTGGAATAAGTGTAGACATATGAGGCGGCGTACACACGGCAGAGAACCTCGACGGGCAGAACACATCGTTCCGCCCGTCGAGGTTCCCTGCCGGCTGTCGAAATCGGCGACCCGCCCGTCGGGAATGGCAACCAGACATTCTTCCAGGCGGGCCGTCGAGCAAATAGAGAGCGTGCTCTCTATTTCTGCTCGACGGGCTTCCCGACGGGAAGCTCGCCGAGAGCGTACACATGGCCGAGGTCCTCGCTGGAATGCAGCTTCCAGCGAGGTTCTCGCTGGTTTCCAGCGAGAACCTCGGTCGTGTGTACACGGCCTAAATCGTGGTGACACTCTGTTGAGAAGTGCTGATAAAAGATCCTCCACCATAAGAATATGCAAACTGCTTACCAGATGTCTGGTGGTCCCTTACTTAAAAGAGAACCCCAGAAAGCATGTTATTATCCACTTGGAGGGAGTGATGGGGTCAGATCTGTTGTCAATCCCCATCTGCAGCCGTCGGGTTAAACACTCGAAAGCAGTATCCGTGGAGAGACACAAGAAAACCACAATAGTATAATACCGTAGGGAAAGGTTTATTTTAAAAGATAAGACAAAAACTCACTTACATGATACAAAATAGAAAACAGGCATGTCAGTTTTAAGATGGGACTCCGGCCGGAAGTGGTCCAAATAAAACATAACCCGTCCAATTGGTGAGGAAAGATGTATTCAGCGGGGGGTGATCCAATGTAATACAATATCCCACCCGACCGGTTTTGCGAAAAATCGCTTACTCATGGGGCACAGTATAATATACATATAACATATAAGTGGCGCCTGCCCATGGATTTTTTTTTAAGCACCTGATTAGAGCCAGAGGCTCTAATAGGATTTAAAAAAGAGTGAGCTTGGATTGCAGAGCATTGCGCTCCGAGCCCACCTAGTTATGTGATCATAACAAATACATTTTCGATATTATCACACTAAAGTTCCTCCCCACCAATCAGGAGGTAGGTCTGTAAGACCGGTTTCCTAAAGCGCCAGCGCCAAAGCGCCAGGCGATCCTATTGGATGCTTAGCGCTTTGGCGTAGGACACGCGGCAGAGGAAGCTGGAGGCGCGGACACCTGAGCTGCCACTGCCGCTGTCCACACTCCAAGAGAGGACACCACAGCCCTGCCACACGAACGGGTAAGTACCAGGCAGGACTGCTCTCTTGGGGGGGTGCTATGCCACGCCGCCGGTGGGTGGAGGGTGTTGTTTGTTTGCCACCCCCCCAAAGAAGAACCCACCAGCCGCCACTGGCTACAACGCTTCTATAAAAAGCTATTACAGGCATAATCAGGCTCACTTCTGCATAGAAACCAATGAGCTTCCAGGTTTTATTACCAGGCTTAATTGAACAAGCTGGGGTTAGAAGCTCATTGGTTTCTGTGCAGAAGGGAGCCTGATTTTGAACTTTCCAGCTTTAGTAAATAAACCCCATTGTGTACTTAAAAATGGGGTATGCCTGTACCAGCATTTTTATAGCACTTTTTTTAGCTTAAAAATAACACTAGAGTACATGGAGCCTAAAACAATTGGGGTGTAGGCACAGGGGCGCCTAGGCAGTGGGCACACTCACATGGAAAAACACTGCTTAGGCACAACTACCAAGTCTAAGTTTTCTCTATAATTTAGCAAATTGTCACTTTTTGAGTTAGCTTTAACCACTTGCTTACTGGGCACATATACCCCCCTCCTGCCCAGGTGAAATTTTAGCTTCCGGCACTGCGTTGCTTTAACTGACAATTGCGCGGTCATGCGACGTGGCTCCCAAACAAAATTGACGGATTTTTTCCCCACAAATAGAGCTTTCTTTTGGTGGTATTTGATCGCCTGTGCGATTTTTATTTTTTGCGCTATAAACAAAAAAGGGCGACAATTTTGAAAAAAAATACAATATTTTTTACTTGTTGCTATAATAAATATCCCAATTTAAAAAAAAAACACATTTATTTTCCTCAGTTTAGGGCGATACGTATTCTTCTACATACTTTTGGAAAAAAAAAAAATTGCAATAAGCGACTGGTTTGCGCAAAAGTTATAGCGCCTACAAAATAGGGGACAGAATTATTATTTTTTATTATTGTTTTTTTCTACTAGAAAAGGCGGCGGTCTGCGATTTTTATTGGGACTGCGACCTTATGGCGGACACATCGGACACTTTTGACTCATTTTTGGAGCCATTCACATTTATACTGCGATCAGTGCTATAAATATGCACTAATTACTGTATAAATGTGACTGGCATTGAAGGGGTTAACACTAGGGGGTGAGGAAGGGGTTAAATGTATTCCCATAGTGTTCTAACTGTGGGGGGAGGGGGGGGGGGTGACTGGGTGGTTGACTGATCTGTGTCCCTATGTACAAGGGACACAGATCGGTCTCCTCTCCAGAGACAGGACGCTGTCTCTGTGTAAAACGTCAATGAGAGATGATCTCATATGTTTACATATGAGATCATCTCTCATTCGCCGCACAGATCGCATCGCAAACGGCCACTCTGATTGGCCGTTCGCGGCGATCTGTGATTGGCTGTGTCCAAGGGACACGGCCAACACAGAATTTCCCCACGGCGCCCTCTGGAGCGCGCGCGGGGAACGTGCTAGTGACAGGCCGTCATTTGACAGCTTGTTGGCAATTCAGATATGCGCTAAAGCCGTCATTTGGCTATAGCGTGGATCTCAACAGGTTAATAGAGTTCCACAATAAAGATAGCCAATATTGTATGAAGCTAACATAAATTAACCAATTATATTAAATTCTAAGATTCTATCATTGTGAAAGAACCACTGAATACATATACAAATACTGTATATTGTAATACAAAATATTTCTGCATCCTCTGCCAAAACTAAATTTTCAGTTTTGAGTTTTCAGAAAAGTTCCCTAAACTTAGAAAATCGGACTTTACAAATGTGAACTGAAAAGCCCTATGCCCACTATCTACTAATTGTATTGTGTAATTATTTGACCATTACACACACTTTGCTGAATGCTGACTCCGGCACAGTTCTCAGTTTATGTGTTCAGCAATAAACTCATAACACCTCGGACACTAAATCAGATTTATCAGGGCACACAGCCACCGCTGGCCAGTTTGTTTCATACATAGCTTGAATTACATTTTTTTTATAGACTGAACGCCATCAACAGTTGTTGTCTGCTAGACCATTGAAACCTCATTACCCTGAGTAGAAGCTTTTTATATTAAATTAAAAGCGCAACTTGATTGCATTGCTCTGTCATTTTAATTGAACTGTCTGCTTTCATTTTTCTGGAATATTAATAGTTACTTTCAGTTGCTGATGGCAGTGGCTTTTAATTTCCCTAGGTGAATATAAATATAGATGCAGCTTCAGTTGATGCCATGCAGCTGGCTCATACACCATTACAAGTAGGAATGCAAATGACAAAACACATAAGTACCAAATGAAGATAAAGATTTAGCATACATCAAATAAATACGTGCATGTTCAGAATGACTATTCGAGTAACTCTGCGCTTGAAGTCCCTTTTGTTACCTTTGCCTTTGTTTCCCAGGTAGCACAGAGTCTATCATTTTTTATATTATTTAAAAGCACTCTACCGTCAAACATGGAAAAAGTGCATTTTAACTGATACCATGCACAGCGGTCTATGTGCTGCCCTTGAGTTGTGATGATCTTATGTACAAGCACCATTTCTTGTATCATATGATTAATGTAGCAAAAACAAATGCTTCATTGCATTACTGGAGGCATTATGGAGTCTGCTTTATATGCAGTGCTACTTTGTATAGACCACCGACAAGAGAAAGTAGAGATGATTTCATCTTTAATTTCAACAACTTCTCAGAAGTTCTCCTGCTCAAATTACTTGCCGACTAGCCGCTGTCAATATACTGCGGCTGGTTGACATGGTTGCGCGGATTGCCGTAAGTGTACGTCGGCTGCTTTAAGTGCGACAGGGGGCACCGGAGGCGATGCGCATGGTTGGCGGCTACAATGTCCGCCGGCCACCTACCGATCGCTCCATAGAAAGCCAGAATGGAATCTGTGTATGTAAACAAACAGATCCCCATTCTGACAGGGGAGTAGAGAGAGATCTGCTATTTCTAGTGATCAGGAACAGCGATCTCTCTACTCCTCCAGTCAGTACACTCCCCCCACAGTTAGAAAATCCTCCCTAGGGAACACTTAACCTCTTGATCGTCCCCTAGTGTTAACCCCTTCCAGTGTTGCCAACCAACCAGATTGTCATTTACAGACATGACACCAGGGGCGGACTGACAACTCATGGGGCCCCTGGGCAATAGAAGATTGTGGGGCCCCCAGGCTTACAGATGGCCACCACGCCAGGTGGCAGTACAGAGGCGGGGCAGCTAAAATCTCGGGATTTTCACATCAAAAGCATGTAGGTTTTGGACATATCAGGGACAGATGTAAAAAACACAGATTTTTACATACTGTCCCTGGTTTTAATGAGCCTGGCAACCCTGATGGGGCCCCCTAGTGGCATGGGGCCCTCGGGCAGTGCCCGAGTTCCTCAATGGTCAGTCCGCCCCTGCACGACACCCAACATTTGCTGGCACAGCCAGGTTTTTACTGGCATTTTCCAAAAGTTACAAAATTACAGTTTTAAGTGCAAATTTTTGTATTTAGGCTACAAACAAGTGCAATATACAAATAGCAATGTGATTAACGATAGATATTATGGGAAATAGCGAATTTTTTTTTATTATTGATATGTTTATTAAGTAGCTCAGGGACAGGAATCCTGAGGGCAAGAAATTAGAATGGTCAGGCACACACATGAATCTGACTCTCACAGTGACACTGACAACAGTGTGCAGCAGCATAGATGACCGACATGACACGTCACTTCCTGAGTCAAATGTTGCTATCCAACATTTGTCCGTTGAAAATCCGACAACAATTGTCCGATGGAGCATACAAATGGTCAGATTTTCTGCCAACAGCCTGTCATCACACAATTCCCGTCGGAAAATCCGATCGTGTGTACGAGGCTTTACCATAGTTCATTTTTGTCTGAACTTCTATTTTAACCACTTGCTTACTGGGCACATACAGTGCAGAAAATAAGTATTTGAACACCCTGCTATTTTGCAAGTTCTCCCACTTGGAAATCATGGAGGGGTCTGAAATTGTCATCGTAGGTGCATGTCCACTGTGAGAGACATAATCAAAAAAAAAATTCCAGAAATCACAATGTATGATTTTTTTAACTATTTATTTGTATGATACAGCTGCAAAGAAGTATTTGAACACCTGTCTATCAGCTAGAATTCTGACCCTCAAAGACCTGTTAGTCTGCCTTTAAAATGTCCACCTCCACTCCATTTATTATCCTAAATTAGATGCACCTGTTTGAGGTCATTAGCTGCATAAAGACACCTGCCCACCCCATACAATCAGTAAGAATCCAACTACTAACATGGCCAAGACCAAAGAGCTGTCCAAAGACACTAGAGACAAAATTGTACACCTCCACAAGGCTGGAAAGGGCTACGGGGAAATTGCCAAGCAGCTTGGTGAAAAAAGGTCCACTGTTGGAGCAATCATTAGAAAATGGAAGAAGCTAAACATGACTGTCAATCTCCCTCGGACTGGGGCTCCATGCAAAATCTCACCTCGTGGGGTCTCAATGATCCTAAGAAAGGTGAGAAATCAGCCCAGGACTAGACGGGAGGAGCTGGTCAATGACCTGAAAAGAGCTGGGACCACCGTTTCCAAGGTTACTGTTGGTAATACACTAAGACGTCATGGTTTGAAATCATGCATGGCACGGAAGGTTCCCCTGCTTAAACCAGCACATGTCAAGGCCTGTCTTAAGTTTGCCAATGACCATTTGGATGATCCAGAGGAGTCATGGGAGAAAGTCATGTGGTCAGATGAGACCAAAATAGTACTTTTTGGTCATAATTCCACTAACCGTGTTTGGAGGAAGAAGAATGATGAGTACCATCCCAAGAACACCATCCCTACTGTGAAGCATGGGGGTGGTAGCATCATGCTTTGGGGGTGTATTTCTGCACATGGGACAGGGTGACAGCACTGTATTAAGGAGAGGATGACCGGGGCCATGTATTGCAAGATTTTGGGCAACAACCTCCTTCCCTCAGTTAGAGCTTTGAAGATGGGTCGAGGCTGGGTCTTCCAACATGACAATGACCCGAAGCACACAGCCAGGATAACCAAGGAGTGGCTCTGTAAGAAGCATATCAAGGTTCTGGCGTGGCCTAGCCAGTCTCCAGACCTAAACCCAATAGAGAATCTTTGGAGGGAGCTCAAACTCCGTGTTTCCCAGCGACAGCCCAGAAACCTGACTGATCTAGAGAAGATCTGTGTGGAGGAGTGGGCCAAAATCCCTCCTCCAGTGTGTGCAAACCTGGTGAAAAACTACAAGAAACGTTTGACCTCTGTAATTGCAAACAAAGGCTACTGTACCAAATATTAACATTGATGTTCTCAGGTGTTCAAATACTTATTTGCAGCTGTATCATACAAATAAATAGTTAAAAAAATCATACATTGTGATTTCTGGAATTTGTTTTTTGATTATGTCTCTCACAGTGGACATGCACCTACGATAACAATTTCAGACCCCTCCATGATTTCCAAGTGGGAGAACTTGCAAAATAGCAGGGTGTTCAAATACTTATTTTCTGCACTGTATACCCCCTTCCTGCCCAGGCGAAATTTCAGCTTTCAGCACTGCGTCACTTTAAATTAAAATTGCGCGGTCGTGCGACGTGCCTTACCAACAAAATTGACGTCCTTTTTTTCCCCACAAATAGAGCTTTCTTTTGGTGGTATTTGATCACCTCTGCGGTTTTTTTTTGCGCTATAAACAAAAAAGTGCGACAATTTTGAAAAAAAACACTGAATATTTTTTACTTTTTGCTATAATAAAAATCCAATTTAAAAAAAAAAAAAAAATTTTTTTCTCAGTTTAGGCCGATATGTAGAATACATATTTTTGGTAAAAAAAAACAATCGCAATAAGCTTATAGTAATTGGTTTGCGCAAAGGTTATAGTGGCTAGGAAATAAGGGATAGAATTCTGACAATTTTTTTTTTTTTGCGAATATTCGTGAGCAACACTACTAAAGAGACCTAAGATTCCAAATCTCTAAAAGAGTCTCTAACCTTGCACCTTATTTGCTGATAACTGTAGGGTCCCAAGTCACACAAACCACATTTGCAGATCGCTGTGGGCATCAAGCTTCCTTTACAGGTTACTCTGGAGATCGAGGCAACCTGCTTTACAGATTACAGTGAAGTCCCCATCCATCACAACTGGAGTACTAGGATCGGACCCCTTCATTTACACCTGGGGATACAGTGCAGCCCAGCATTTGCAGGTTGATGGAGTTTGACAGTCTACCATCCATGTCTACAGCCCAGCAAATCAGCCTGGATACCAATATGAACATGCAGATGACGGCTTCTCTGCATGCCTCTGATGGCTGAAATCATGAGGCCCTGTACAGCATAACTCACCAGGCCCTGGCGCCCCTGTTAACCACTTAAGACCCGGACCATTATGCAGGTAAAGGACCTGGCCCCTTTTTGCGATTCGGTGCTGTGTCGCTTTAACAGACAATTGTGCTGTAATGCGACTTGGCTCCCAAACAAACTTGGTGTCCTTTTTTCTCCACAAATAGAGCTTTCTTTTGGTGGTATTTGATCACCTCTGCGTTTTTTATTTTTTGTGCTATAAACAAAAACAGAGTGACAATTTTGAAAAAAAATCTATATTTTTTACTTTTTGCTATAATAAATACCCCCCCCCCCCAAAAAAAAAAAAAAAAAAAAAAAAAAAAAAAAAAATATATATATATATATATATATATATATATATATATAAAATTCCTCAGTTTAGGCCGATACGTATTCTTCTACTTTTTTTGTTAAAAAAAAATATCAAAAAACATTTAATTGGTTTGCGCAAAAGTTATAGCGTTTACAAAATAGGGGATAGTTTTATGGGATTTTTATTAATATTTTTTTTACTAGTAATGACGGCGATCAGCAATTTTTTTGTGACTGCGACATTATGGCGGACACATCGGACACTTTTGACACAGTTTTGGGACCATTGTCATTTTCACAGTAAAAGGTGCTATAAAAATGCACTGATTACTGTGAAAATGACAATGGCAGTGAAGGGGTTAACCACTAGGGGGCGCTAAGAGGTTAAGTGTGCCCTAAGGGAGTCATTCTAACTGTAGGGGGGCGTGGCTGTAGGTGTGACGTCACTGATCGTCCTTCCCTATAACAGGGAACAGACGATCAGTGACACTGCCACAGAGAAGAACGGGGAAGGTGTCTTTACACTCACCTCTCCCCGTTCTTCAGCTCCTGTGACCCAATCGCGGGACATTGGTGGCGATCAGGTCCACGGGTCCCCCGGGTGCGGTCACGGCTGCTCTACCTATGGCTGGGCACTTTTATGGGCAACATACCTGTACGTGCCTGTGCCCAGCCGTGCCGTATATTGGCATTAGGAGGTCCTTAAGTGGTTAAGTTGATAGGGTCTGGGACTAGATGAAGCCTAACGGTGGCCCTGCTTACTCTATCCCTTTACAGTATGTGTAAATCATCCAAGTATTTTCAAAGCGCCCACAAACACACAGAGAAAGACAAGTACAGTAAAACCCTGGCCTGTGGGCATAATTAGTTCCAAAAACATGCTTGTAATCCAAAGCACTTGTATATCAAAGCATTTTTTTTACAGGGTATAAAAGAAAAGAGAGGCACATCTAAGGCCGCGTACACACGATCGAACATATCTGCTGAAACTGGTCCGCAGACCATTTCCAGCGGACATATCCGATCGTGTGCACGGCCTAGCAGGCAGGTTTCCAGCAGACAAAAGTTTTAAAGCATGCTTTAAAACTTGTCTGCTGGAAAGCTGTCTGTCGGACATGTCCGCTGGTTAGTACGCCTAACGCCGTCGAACCGTTTTCATCGGATATGTCTCCTTGTGTGTATGCGGCCTCAGTGTAGCAATAAGTTGCAAAATGTTGTACCTTTATTAAATGTAACCACTTAGAGGCTCCACTCTTCTTTTTTATACTCAGTTGTGTAATGACGCTACTCAAGATCAGAGGCAGCTCTCTAATTAGGCAAATTAGGCAGCTGCCTTAGGCCCCGCAAAGTCAGAGGCCTCGCAAAGTCAGGGGCCCCGTGCGGCCGCCTAATTTGCCCATGCCTCACTCTTTCCCGGCTATTTTCGTTCCCCCACGCGGCCGCAAGCTCCACTTGTTATGGCAGAGAGAGAGCCGAGTCAGCCGACATCTCTCCCTGCAGTCCCCGGCTGCCTGGCCCTGACTCCTGACACACACAGTGCAGACAGAGTGAGACGGAGTGAGCTGAGCCCGCCCCCTCCTTCTCGTGCTGTGTGATGTTTCCTGTGTACACAGAGGAGGAGGGGGGAGGGGAAGGAGGCTCATCACGCTGCAGAGAAAAGCTGCTCGTCTGACAATCTATGACACATCATGTCCTGATGCAAAGTAAGTGAGCCTTCCAGAGAGAGGGGGGGAGGGTTAATGCCTACGGTTTACAGTTTACTTTCAGTAATTTTGGGGGAGAGGATATGTTCTAGGGGGCACTTTATGACGTTTGCTGCAAGGGGGCTTGGATATGAAATTCACCCCCTTAGCACATATCCCCCCCCCCCAAAGAGATGTGCCAAATTGCTCCAGGTGCCCATATTAATGCCCCCTTTCCAGGCAAGTTAGCAAGTGTGGGTTCCAGGTCACAGGTCCAGCTTCACACTGAAAAACACAGGAACACGCTGTGCGTTCTGTGCAATTTTAGCCCAATTATGTCCGCACATGTCTGCAGTCTCTGACTAAGGATGAGTTCCTGCATTTTCACACAGCCCATGTGCAGAGCCCACCAGGAAGTCAGCATTGCGCTAATCACAGGCAGTGAGACATTCTCCCGGTGCGCAGCTGCAGAGATCGGGAAATGTTTCGCTGCCTGTGATTAGCACAGCACAGTGCCAACTTCCCGGGGGGCTCTGCACGTGGGGTGTGCAAACACGCCGGAGCGCATCCTTCTATCTGACCATCTCCAGTAGTATGTGTGCAGTCTCTGACCATCTCCAGTAGTATGTGTGCAGTCTCTGACCATCTCCAGTAGTATGTGTGCAGTCTCTGACCATCTCCAGTAGTATGTGTGCAGTCTCTGACCATCTCCAGTAGTATGTCTGCACTCTCTGACAATGTCTTGTATCAAGTATGCAGTCTCTGACCATCTCCTGTATCATGTTTGCAGTCTCTGACCATCTTTTGTACCACGTATGCAGTCTCGGACCATCTCTTGTACCACGTATGCAATCTCTGACCACCTCTTGTACCATGCCTGCAGTCTCTGACCATCTCTTGTATCATGTCTGCAGTCTTTGATTATCTCTTGTACCATGTCTGCAGTTTTTGACCATCTCTTGTACCATGTCTGCAGTCTCTGACCATCTCCTGTACCATGTATGCAGTCTCTGACCATCTCTTGTACCATGTCTGCAGTCTCTGACCATCTTCTGTGGTATGTATGCAGTCTCTGACCATCTCCTATAGTATATATGCAGTCTGACCATCTCTTGTACCATGTCTGCAGTCTCTGACCATCTCTTGTACCATGTCTGCATTATCTGACCATCTCTTGTACCATGTCTGCAGTCTCTGACCATCTCTTGTACCATATCTGCAGTCTCAGACCATCTCCTGTATCATGTCTGCACACTCTCTGACCGTCTCTTTTATCATGTATGCAGTCTCTGACCATCTCCTGTAGTATATCTGCAGTCTCTGACCATCTCTTGTACCACGTACGCAGTCTCTGACCATCTCTTGTACCATGTCTGCAGTCTCTGACCATCTATTGTACCATGTCTGCAGTCTCTGACTATCTTCAGTAGTATGTGTGCAGTCTCTGACCATCTCCAGTAGTATGTCTGCAGTCTCTGACAATGTCTTGTATCAAGTATGCAGTCTCTGACCATCTCCTGTACCATGTATGCAGTCTCTGACCATCTCTTGTACCATGTCTGCAGTCTCTGACCATCTTCTGTGGTATGTATGCAGTCTCTGACCATCTCCTATGGTATATATGCAGTCTGACCATCTCTTGTAACATGTCTGCAGTCTCTGACCATCTCTTGTACCATGTCTGCAGTCTCTGACCATCTCTTGTACCATGTCTGCATTATCTGACCATCTCTTGTACCATGTCTGCAGTCTCTGACCATCTCTTGTACCATATCTGCAGTCTCAGACCATCTCCTGTATCATGTCTGCACACTCTCTGACCATCTCTTTTATCATGTATGCAGTCTCTGACCATCTCCTGTAATATATCTGCAGTCTCTGACCATCTTTTGTACCACGTACGCAGTCTCTGACCATCTCTTGTACCATGTCTGCAGTCTCTGACCATCTATTGTACCATGTCTGCAGTCTCTGACCATCTTCAGTAGTATGTGTGCAGTCTCTGACCATCTTCAGTAGTATGTGTGCAGTCTCTGACCATCTCCAGTAGTATGTCTGCACTCTCTGACCATCTCCAGTAGTATGTCTGCACTCTCTGACAATGTCTTGTATCAAGTATGCAGTCTCTGACCATCTCCTGTATCATGTATGCAGTCTCTGACCATCTTTTGTACCACGTATGCAGTCTCTGACCATCTCTTGTACCACGTATGCAGTCTCTGACCACCTCTTGTACCATGCCTGCAGTCTCTGACCATCTCTTGTATCATGTCTGCAGTCTTTGATTATCTCTTGTACCATGTCTGCAGTCTCTGACCATCTCTTGTACCATGTCTGCAGTCTCTGACCATCTCCTGTACCATGTATGCAGTCTCTGACCATCTCTTGTACCATGTCTGCAGTCTCTGACCATCTTCTGTGGTATGTATGCAGTCTCTGACCATCTCCTATAGTATATATGCAGTCTGACCATCTCTTGTACCATGTCTGCAGTCTCTGACCATCTCTTGTACCATGTCTGCATTATCTGACCATCTCTTGTACCATGTCTGCAGTCTCTGACCATCTCTTGTACCATATCTGCAGTCTCAGACCATCTCCTGTATCATGTCTGCACACTCTCTGACCGTCTCTTTTATCATGTATGCAGTCTCTGACCATCTCCTGTAGTATATCTGCAGTCTCTGACCATCTCTTTTACCACGTACGCAGTCTCTGACCATCTTTTGTACCATGTCTGCAGTCTCTGACCATCTATTGTACCATGTCTGCAGTCTCTGACCATCTTCAGTAGTATGTGTGCAGTCTCTGACCATCTCCAGTAGTATGTCTGCAGTCTCTGACAATGTCTTGTATCAAGTATGCAGTCTCTGACCATCTCCTGTACCATGTATGCAGTCTCTGACCATCTCTTGTACCATGTCTGCAGTCTCTGACCATCTTCTGTGGTATGTATGCAGTCTCTGACCATCTCCTATAGTATACAGTGCGGAAAATAAGTATTTGAACACCCTGCTATTTTGCAAGTTCTCCCACTTGGAAATCATGGAGGGGTCTGAAATTGTCATCGTAGGTGCATGTCCACTGTGAGAGACATAATCAAAAAAAAAAATCCAGAAATCACAATTTATGAATTTTTAACTATTTATTTGTATGATACAGCTGCAAAGAAGTATTTGAACACCTGTCTATCAGCTAGAATTCTGACCTTCAAAGACCTGTTAGTCTGCCTTTAAAATGCCCACCTCCACTCCATTTATTATCCTAAATTAGATGCACCTGTTTGAGGTCATTAGCTGCATAAAGACACCTGTCCACCCCATACAATCAGTAAGAATCCAACTACTAACATAGCCAAGACCAAAGAGCTGTCCAAAGACACTAGAGACAAAATTGTACACCTCCACAAGGCTGGAAAGGGCTACGGGGAAATTGCCAAGCAGCTTGGTGAAAAAAGGTCCACTGTTGGAGCAATCATTAGAAAATGGAAGAAGCTAAACATGACTGTCAATCTGCCTCGGACTGGGGCTCCATGCAAAATCTCACCTCGTGGGGTCTCAATGATCCTAAGAAAGGTGAGAAATCAGCCCAGGACTACACGGGAGGAGCTGGTCAATGACCTGAAAAGAGCTGGGACCACCATTTCCAAGGTTACTGTTGGTAATACACTAAGACGTCATGGTTTGAAATCATGCATGGCACGGAAGGTTCCCCTGCTTAAACCAGCACATGTCAAGGCCCTCCTTAAGTTTTCCAATGACCATTTGGATGATCCAGAGGAGTCATGGGAGAAAGTCATGTGGTCAGATGAGACCAAAATATAACTTTTTGGTCATAATTCCACTAACCGTGTTTGGAGGAAGAAGAATGATGAGTACCATCCCAAGAACACCATCCCTACTGTGAAGCATGGGGGTGGTAGCATCATGCTTTGGGGGTGTTTTTCTGCACATGGGACAGGGCGACTGCAC
Source organism: Rana kukunoris (assembly GCA_029574335.1). Classification (NCBI taxonomy): domain Eukaryota; kingdom Metazoa; phylum Chordata; class Amphibia; order Anura; family Ranidae; genus Rana; species Rana kukunoris. The sequence continues at coordinate 403,180,346 of CM056053.1, read as the reverse complement.
TGTATTAAGGAGAGGATGACCGGGGCCATGTATTGCGAGATTTTGGGCAACAACCTCCTTCCCTCAGTTAGAGCTTTGAAGATGGGTCAAGGCTGGGTCTTCCAACATGACAATGACCCAAAGCACACAGCCAGGATAACCAAGGAGTGGCTCTGTAAGAAGCATATCAAGGTTCTGGCGTGGCCTAGCCAGTCTCCAGATCTAAACCCAATAGAGAATCTTTGGAGGGAGCTCAAACTCCGTGTTTCTCAGCGACAGCCCAGAAACCTGACTGATCTAGAGAAGATCTGTGTGGAGGAGTGGGCCAAAATCCCTCCTCCAGTGTGTGCAAACCTGGTGAAAAACTACAAGAAACATTTGACCTCTGTAATTGCAAACAAAGGCTACTGTACCAAATATTAACATTGATTTTCTCAGGTGTTCAAATACTTATTTGCAGCTGTATCATACAAATAAATAGTTAAAAAAATCATACATTGTGATTTCTGGATTTTTTTTTTTTGATTATGTCTCTCACAGTGGACATGCACCTACGATGACAATTTCAGACCCCTTCATGATTTCCAAGTGGGAGAACGTGCAAAATAGCAGGGTGTTCAAATACTTATTTTCTGCACTGTATATGCAGTCTGACCATCTCTTGTACCATGTCTGCAGTCTCTGACCATCTCTTGTACCATGTCTGCATTATCTGACCATCTCTTGTACCATATCTACAGTCTCAGACCATCTCCTGTATCATGTCTGCACACTCTCTGACCGTCTCTTTTATCATGTATGCAGTCTCTGACCATCTCCTGTAGTATATCTGCAGTCTCTGACCATCTTTTGTACCACGTACGCAGTCTCTGACCATCTCTTGTACCATGTCTGCAGTCTCTGACCATCTATTGTACCATGTCTGCAGTCTCTGACCATCTTCAGTAGTATGTGTGCAGTCTCTGACCATCTTCAGTAGTATGTGTGCAGTCTCTGACCATCTTCAGTAGTATGTGTGCAGTCTCTGACCATCTCCAGTAGTATGTGTGCAGTCTCTGACCATCTCCAGTAGTATGTCTGCAGTCTCTGACAATGTCTTGTATCAAGTATGCAGTCTCTGACCATCTCCTGTATCATGTATGCAGTCTCTGACCATCTCTTGTACCACGTATGCAGTCTCTGACCACCTCTTGTACCATGCCTGCAGTCTCTGACCATCTCTTGTACCATGTCTGCAGTCTCTGGCCATCTCTTGTACCATGTCATTGTCTGCAGTCTCTGACCATCTCTTGTACCATGTCATTGTCTGCAGTCTCTGACCATCTCTTGTACCATGTCTGCAGGCTCTGACCATCTCTTGTACCATGTCTGCAGTCTCTGACCATCTCTGGTACCATGTCTGTAGTCTCTGACCATCTTCTGTGGTATGTATGCAGTCTCTGACCATCTCCTATAGTATATATGCAGTCTGACCATCTCTTGTACCATGTCTGCAGTCTCTGACCATCTCTTGTACCATGTCTGCATTATCTGACCATCTCTTGTACCATGTCTGCAGTCTCTGACCATCTCTTGTACCATATCTGCAGTCTCAGACCATCTCCTGTATCATGTCTGCACACTCTCTGACCGTCTCTTTTATCATGTATGCAGTCTCTGACCATCTCCTGTAGTATATCTGCAGTCTCTGACCATCTCTTGTACCACGTACGCAGTCTCTGACCATCTTTTGTACCATGTCTGCAGTCTCTGACCATCTCTGGTACCATGTCTGCAGTCTCTGACCATCTCTTGTACCATATCTGCAGTCTCAGACCATCTCCTGTATCATGTCTGCACACTCTCTGACTGTCTCTTTTATCATGTATGCAGTCTCTGACCATCTCCTGTAGTATATCTGCAGTCTCTGACCATCTCTTGTACCACGTACGCAGTCTCTGACCATCTCTTGTACCATGTCTGCAGTCTCTGACCATCTATTGTACCATGTCTGCAGTCTCTGACTATCTTCAGTAGTATGTGTGCAGTCTCTGACCATCTTCAGTAGTATGTGTGCAGTCTCTGACCATCTCCAGTAGTATGTGTGCAGTCTCTGACCATCTCCAGTAGTATGTCTGCAGTCTCTGACAATGTCTTGTATCAAGTATGCAGTCTCTGACCATCTCCTGTATCATGTATGCAGTCTCTGACCATCTCTTGTACCACGCATGCAGTCTCTGACCACCTATTGTACCATGCCTGCAGTCTCTGACCATCTCTTGTACCACGTATGCAGTCTCTGACCACCTCTTGTACCATGCCTGCAGTCTCTGATCATCTCCTGTACCATGTCTGCAGTCTCTGACCAACTCTTGTACCACATATGCAGTCTCTGACCATCTCCTGTGGTATGTATGCCATCTCTGACCATCTCCTGTAGTATGTATGCAGTCTGACCATCTCCTGTACCATGTCTGCAGTCTCTGACCATCTCTTGTACCACATATGCAGTCTCTGACCATCTCCTGTGGTATGTATGCAGTCTCTGATCATCTCCTGTACCATGTCTGCAGTCTCTGACCAACTCTTGTACCACATATGCAGTCTCTGACCATCTCCTGTAGTATGTATGCAGTCTGACCATCTCCTGTACCATGTCTGCAGTCTCTGACCATCTCTTGTACCACATATGCAGTCTCTGACCATCTCCTGTGTCATGTATGCAGTCTCTGACTATCTCTTGTATCATGTATGCAGTCTTTGACCATCTTCTGTAGTATGTATGCAGTCTCTGATCATCTCCTGTAGAACGTATGCAATCTCTGACCATCTCTTGTATCATGTATGCAATCTCTGACCATCTCCTGTATCATGTATGCAGACTCTGACCATCTCCTGTATCTTGTATGCAGTCTTTGACCATCTCCTGTATCATGACCATCTTCTGTAGTATGTATGCAGTCTCTGATCATCTCCTGTAGAACGTATGCAGTCTCTGACCATCTCTTGTATCGTGTATGCAGTCTCTGACCATTTATTGTATCTTGTATGCAGTCTCTGACCATTTATTGTATTGTGTATGCAGTCTCTGACCATTTATTGTATCGTGTATGCAGTCTCTGACCATTTATTGTATCGTGTATGCAGTCTCTGACCATTTATTGTATCGTGTATGCAGTCTCTGACAATCTCCTGTAGTATGTATGCAGTCTCTGACCATCTCTGATGTAGGGGGCAGAGAATACAGTAAAGTAAGGAGGCTCTGATGTAAAGGTTCACTGTTGTATAAGTAAGCCCCCCGCCCCCCATGACCCTAGTGCGTTCACTCTGGGGAAGGTGCTCTATGGTGACCAGAGTCCCATAGTTCATAGGATTTAAGGCTCTTTATATATGCAATTTTTACCGTTCATTTTTAACGCTTGAATTATTTTTCCCATTATGGGAGTTAGTGGGGCCTCATATCTAAGGTTTGCCTAAGGCCTCACCAAGCCTAGAGCCGCCTCTGCTCAAGACATCGCTTGTATTTCAAGGCAAAATGTATTAAAACATTTTGTTTGTCTTGCAAAACGCTCTCAAACCAAGTTACTCTCAAACCAAGGTTTTACTGTAAATTATTGCTGCTTTTCCTGAGTTCACTAAATGCTGTTTATAAACTTTTTTTTTTTTTTTACAAACCAGTTTGATCCTCGTTAATTTGCACTCATCTAAAACTGAAGATGAGCATGTCTTCTATGTGAATAATGAAATAGCTGTTGAGTGATGTGATGATTTATCTTCAGTAAATGGGTTCTGTAACTCACACTGTATTCTGCATTTTTGTGGGATCTATAGCTATGCTCTTTGTTTATCCAAGAGTAAAATCCAACAGCGCGCACTGCATTTACATCCAACATGAAAAGCTTGCTGCTTTTTGATCCACAAAATTGCTTCATCTATATACAAAACTCCAGGCTAAAATCATTGAAGTCACAGAATGACTTGTATATTATTAGTCTGGATTGAGTGCTTTGGTTTGCTGTTTAGGTAGATTGACGTTGGATGCTTTGGAGTTACATTGATCTGCACACACAGAGGTGAAAAACAATATAAAGCTTAATGAAAAATCACTAGCAGAGGAAAAAATAGAAACGGCTTGGTGTGAGTTCTTGTATGGTGAAGAGTGATGGCTTTTTCTAGATCTACCTATAGCCGATGATGATCATCAAAAAACGGGATTGACAGCTTGACGAACCTCCAAGCACTTAAACAGCATGGATTGCAGTATGCTCTTTTACCTCTTTCACACAAATGTAACACAGGCTTGTCAGACTTGGCATTAAACCCACCATTGTGCTTCTATGACATGCCTCTATATTATTTGCAGTGCTTACAAGGAGAAGTATTGCGAAAGCTTTTTTGGCTATGCTTCTCCTCTGAATCACAGGAGTGCAGTTCATTCTGCACTCCTGTCAGGGCCGTTTGAGGGAATTTGGGGGCCCCAAGCAAAATGAACAACAACATTTGTTTTCGGGATTCTGCCGAAAACGACAGCAGTGGGGTGGGGGGGTCGTGGATGGTATGCTAAGTTCATTCAAGTTGAGAAGCGGGGGGGAATTCAAGTTAAAAGCGGCGCGGGGTGCTGCTGAGTTTTTCCAGTTGAGAAGAGGGGGGGAATTCAAGTTGAGAAGCGGGGGTGTTGTGTGCTACTGAGTTTTTTTAATTTGAGAAGCGGGCGGGGTGCTAACTACTTTGCAAGAAGAGAAGCGGGGGGGGGGGGGGGGGTTAGGCAGCTGCCGAAGATAACATCTTAGTCCTCATCCTCCTTCCTCCTCCCATGCAGCGAGTGTGAGTTGAGAGGCGGGGGCCCCAGGCCAGCTCGGGGCCCCAAGCAATTGCTTGGTTTGCCTGTCATGTCGCAACGGGCCTGACTCCTGTGACCCGTTTTCAGCTGAAGCCCACTGTCAGGTGAAATCAGAGCTGGTCCAGGCCCTGAAGAGACCAGACAGTATGGCGGGATCCACCCAGAAGCCTGAACTGTCACCTGGCTCAGCCTCTCAGTGATTCACCGAGAACCTGATCCAGCTGCTCTTGCACTCCAGTGAGTGCTGGATGGGAGAGCAAAGAGTCGGTGAGTGCCAGTCACGGCTCCCTGCTCATATATAAGGGGAGAACTGAACTATCAAATCGATGTTGCATCCACCTAGATAAGTATAATGCAAAATGAAGGAAGGGTTTCTGGAAAGCCGCACTCGAAAACGTGTTGCTTTTATTGTAAAATGAAAAACACAGGATACATGCCACAGCAAACGGGGTACAAGCTGACGCGTTTCACACTAAACTTTAGTGCTTAATCATAGTTAGCTAGTTAGTTAGCTCCCAACCAAAATCTATCAAAAAGTTTTTCACAGTGCTAAAAATTTCATCCAATTTCTAAATTACTGCATTTGTAAATTTAAAAAGCCAATATAATGGAATAGTAGTGGTTACAAAAAGCACTTGTGGGCTTAACTAATCTTTTTTTGTGTGTAATTCTCCTTTGAGGAGCATGGCGGGTGGTATGTTATATGCCTACATACTTTTGCTAATTGGTGTCCCTCATTTCCATCTCAAAAAGTTGGGAGGTATGCTTTTACTTCAGCTTCATTAAACAGACTTTGTTTTGTAAACAAGGCATTTCCTTGTTCTGACAGGTGACATGACAGGGATCCATTGCTCCTTGTCATCGGGAGCAGTGATCTCTGTCATGTCCTAGGTAGCCCATCCTCTCACAGTTAGAACACAGGGAGGTAACACAGTTAACCCCTTGATCGCCCCCTAGCGTTTAACCCCTTCCTTACCAGTGTCATTTATACAGTAATCAGTGGCAATTTATAGCACTGATAGCTGTATAAATGTCACTGGTCCCAAAAAAAGTGTCAAAAGTGTCAGATCTGTCCGCTGCAATGTCGCAGTCACTAAACAAATCACATATCATGCCATTACTAGTAAGAAACAAATAATAATAAAAATGCCATAAAAATTCCAACAATCTATTCTCTATTTTGTACAATATACGCTTATTGCAATTTTTTTTTACTAAAAATATGTAGAAGAATACATATTGGCCTAAACTGAGGAAAAAAAAAGTGGGATGTTTATTATAGCAAAAACTAAAAAATATATATTTTTTCAAAATTGTTCCTTTTTTTTTCTTTAGCGCAAAAAAAATAAAAAATGCAGAGGCGATCAAATACCACCAAAAGAAAGCTCTATTTGTGGGGGAAAACGGACATCAATTTTGTTTGGGTACAGCATCGCAATGACCATGCAATTGTCAGCTAAAGTGATGTAGTGTCAAATCGCAAAAAATGCTCTGCTCAGGAAGGGGGTAAAACCTTCAGGGGCTGAAGTGGTTAAACTGAAATATACTGCATTAAACATGCAATAATGCTATGAAATATACGGAATTAAACCTGCACTAAAGCAATGCAATATACTGCGGTAAATGTGCACTAACGCACTGAAATATACTACACTAAAATATTGCATATGCTCCCAAATTTATGGAAACAGTTGACTGTGCACAAAGCAAGGTCCATAAAGACATGGATGAGCGAGTTTGGGGTGGAGGAACTTGACCAGCCTGCACAGTCGGGACCTCAACCCGATAGAACACCTTTGGGATGAATTAGAGTCTAGACTGTGAGCTAGGTCTTTTCGCCCAACATCAGTGGTCAAAAATTCCCATAGACACACTCCTAAACCTTGTGGACAGCTTTCCCAGAAGAGTTGAAGCTGTTATAGCTGCAAAGGGTGGGCCAACTCAATGTTAAACCCTATGGACTGAGGCCTTGTACACATGACCGAGGAACTCGTCGTAAATGAAACATTGTTTTCCTCGACAAGTTCCTTGTCAGGTTTGTTGAGAATCTTGTCAAGCTTTCTTTGCGAACACACTGTCAAGACAAAATCTTGTCGTTCTCAAACGCGGTGACGTACAACACGTACTACGGCACTATAAAGGGGGAGGTTTGATTCCACTGGCACGACCCTTGGGGCTGCTTTTGCTAATCTCATGTTACTGCGTGTTAAGCAAAAGTTTGGTGAGAGACGATTCACGCTTTTCAGTCTGTTACAGCGTGACAATTGTGCTACCTCCATTACAAACGCTACTTTTACCGAAGGTGCGCTCCCGTCTCATACTTTATTCTGAGCATGCGCGGGTTTCTAAGCATACACACGAACATGTTCCTCGTCGTAAACCAGCCCAACGACAAACACGGCGAGGAAATTGAGACTCCCGACGAGGAAAAAGAGAACTTGTTCTCTTTTTTTCTCGTCGAGTTCCACGTCAGTTTTCTCGACGGAAAACATACACACGGCCGCTTTCCTCTGCAAAAAAGCTCTGCCAGCAAGTTTTTTGATGGATTCTGTCGAGGAAAACGATCGTGTGTACGAAGGCCTAAGACTGGGATGCCATTAAAGTTAATGTGCGTGTAAAGGCAGGGGTCCCAATACTTTTGACAATATAGGCCCGGAATCACGTAGCACTTACGCCGACGTATCTCGAGATACGCCGTCGTAAGTACAAATGTGCGCCATCGTATCTATGCGCCGATTTCCTAAGCTAGATACGTCGAAAAATAAGGCTTCAACCACCCAACGTAACTTGCCTACGCCGGCGTATCGTGGGTGCATAGTTACGCTGGACGCATCTGGCGTTCCCATTTTAAATATGCAAATGAGTACGATACGCCGATTCACAAACGTACTTGCGCCCGGCGCATGTTTTAAGCGATTTGCGTAAGGGTTATGTCCGGCGTAAAATTATTCCTCATATAGGAGGCGCAACCTATGCAAAGGTATGGACCAGGGAACGGACGCCGTCTAATTTTTCGTTGTGTACGCCGGTTACGTAGTACGTGAATAGGGCTGGGCGTAGGTTACGTTCACGTCGTAGGCAGTAATTTCAACGTGACTGTGAGCATGCACACTGGGATGTGTCCAAGATACGACGCATGCGCCGTTCGTTTTTAGTACTTGTTTGAAGCTCAGCCAATCATTTGCATGGGGTCATGCTTCATTTAAATGTAACACGCCCAATTCCACCTACTTTGACTTATGTCGGCTTACGCCGACGACTAAACGCTACGCCAGCCCAACGTTGGGAGCATTTGCTTTGTGAATTCCATGCTTGCCTCTCAACGTTGCGCCGGGGTAGCGTAAAGAAGATACGCTACACCTGCATAAAGATGCGCCGATGTATGTGAATCTACCGCATAGTGTGTACTGTAATACTGGCAATGAAGAAGAATTTTACGCTTGTGTAAGTTGCGTAAAGGTACGTAATCATACACAAAGGTACGTAATCATACACAAGTTTACACAGGGTCTTTATGAAACGTTTAGCTCAGGATCTTTTTGTCAACAAGTACAAACATCAGTAAATTCTTACTTCCCTGGGAAACTGGCCTAATACAATAAATAATACATGACTAGTGTGTTACATTGATGAAATGATCATACCTGCTTACAGTATGCGATGAGCAAAGTACAGGGTGAATGTTATTGTTTAAACACTAGCATTGCAAAATTAGGTGTGTCGTGCCAATATAAACACAACGGATGCAGTTATATTGAGAGTGACAGGAGCCTGTAAGGGACAATGGATGAGCAGCTGAACACCGTGGAGCAGAAGATTGTCCTGAAAAGAACTATTGGATTCTTCAGTGCCGTTAATTTCATCTTTGCGGTCATCTTGGGCACTGGAATTTTTGTCTCTCCGGGGGCCGTCTTGCTCCTCTCACAGCAAAATGTTGGGGTTTCCCTGGTGATATGGACAGTGTGTGGGATAATATCAATAATTGGAGCGCTGTGTTATGCTGAATTGGGAACTACCTTTCCATCATCTGGTGGGGAATTTTATTATATTAAAAGAGGCCTGGGCCCCGTTCCTGCATTCATTTTCTTATGGACCTCCGTTATTTTCATCAGGCCAGCATTAATAACTGTCCAAGCCTTGATGTTTGCAGAATACACTACGCAGCCATTTTTCCAAGGATGCTCTTCACCAGAAGCCGTCAAAAAAGTCACAGCTATCGGCGTGATATTACTTGTAGGTATCATTAACTGTATGAGCACAAAATGGATTATTATAGCACAGAATGTTTTCACGGTGCTGAAGATGGCTGCTCTCAGTGCCATTGCCTTATGTGGACTCGCCCAGTTGGGAATGGGCAAGACTCAAAACTTTCACAGAGCATTCGAGGGAAATGTCCCCAACATATCACAGATCGGAGAAGCCTTTTACCAGGGCATGTTTGCATATGGAGGCTGGAATGTTCTTAATTATGTTGTGGGTACGTATTTGCTGTGTAAAATGTTTTACTCTCACCATCATTTGTTTTACTCTCACCATCATTGGTTTTACTCTCACCATCATTTGTTTTACTCTCACCATCATTTGTTTTACTCTCACCATCATTTGTTTTACTCTCACCATCATTTGTTTTACTCTCACCATCATTGGTTTTACTCTCACCATCATTGGTTTTACTCTCACCATCATTGGTTTTACTCTCACCATCATTGGTTTTACTCTCACCATCATTGGTTTTACTCTCACCATCATTTGTTTTACTCTCACCATCATTTGTTTTACTCTCACCATCATTTGTTCTGAGAAGAAGTTCATTGTTGGGTGACTGGCTCTGGTCTCAATTGCTGAATCACTGACCTAGAACAAGCATGCAACAAATGAAGCCAAAGGAAAACCAGATGTTTTCTTTTACATACTTGGTCCAAGTCAGTGACTCAAAATAGTGAGTCTTCTGCATCCATGTAACCAACGCTATATTCTGGCCGGGGCCAACAGGACCCAGGCCTGGGGCAGCAGTTTGCAGGGGGGCAGCACAGAAATAGTCCCCGCCGACTTGCGCTACACTGTTAGTGTAACGCAAGCTGCTTCTAATTTTGACTGTCCTATCATCCTGGACCACAAACCTTCCTCACTGTGCTATATGTTTTTTGTTGCACCATTGGCATGGTTATATCTTCTTAGTCCTCTCCATAAAAAATTCAGAAATTTGTGCTTAACCACTTAAGACCCGGACCAAAATGCAGGTAAAGGACCTTGCCCCTTTTTGCGATTCGGCACTGCATCGTTTTAACTGACAATTGCGGGGTCGTGCGACGTGGCTCCCAAACAAAATTGGCGTCCTTTTTTCCCCACAAATAGAGCTTTCTTTTGGTGGTATTTGATCACCTCTGGGGTTTTTATTTTTTGCGTTATAAACAAAAATAGAGCGACAATTTTGAAAAAAATGCAATATTTTTTACTTTTTGCTGTAATAAATATCCCCCCAAAATAAATACAACATTTTTTTCCCTCAGTTTAGGCCGATACATATTCTTCTACCTATTTTTTGTAAAAAAAAATCGCAAAAAGCATTTATCAGTTGGTTTTCGCAAAATTTATAGCGTTTACAAAATAAGGGATAGTTTTATTGCATTTTTATTATTATTATTTTTTTTACTACTAATAGCGGCGATCAGCGATTTTTTTCGTGACTGCGACATTATGGCGGACACTTTGGACAATTTTGACACATTTTTGGGACAATTGTCATTTTCACAGCAAAAAATGCATTTAAATTGCATTGTTTACTGTGAAAATGACAGTTGCAGTTTGGGAGTTAACCACAAGGGGGCGCTGTAGGATTTGAGTGTTCCCTGTGTGTGTTTACAACTGTAGGGGGGTGTGGCTGTAGGTGTGATGTCATCGATCACGTCCCCCTATAACAGGGATGACGTGATCGATGCTGCGGCCACAGTGAAGCACGGGGAAGCCGTGTTTACACACGGCTCTCCCCGTTCTTCAGCTCTGGAAACCAATCGCTGCACTGCAGCGGCGATCGGGTCTGCGAGTCCCGCGGTCCCGGTCCCGGAGCTTCGGACCGGGTCACGGGAGCGCGCCGCGGGCGCGCGCCCGTGACCCAAGGCTGGGTACTAGAACCAACGTATATATACGTTGATGTGCCCAGCCGTGCCATTCTGCCGACGTAAATGTGCAGTAGGCGGTCCTTAACTAGTTAAAGTAGAACTATAGGCAACACTTATTTTTCATTTTGGATAGAGTAAGGGAGGATTATAGTCCCTGTTAGTTTATTTTTTACCATTCCTGTCCCATTGCAGAGATTTGCCTTCACTCCCTGCCCCATAGCCAAACAGGAAGTGAGAGGAAATCTATTCAAATTAAAGGGGTTGTAAAGGAAATGTATTTATTTCCCTAAATAGCTTCCTTTACCTTAGTGCAGTCCTCCTTCACTTACCTCATTCTTCGATTTTGCTTTTAAATGTCTTTATTTCTTCTGAGAAATACTCACTTGCTGTTCTTCTGTCTGTAACTACACGCAGTAATGCAATGCTTTCTCCCTGGTGTGGAGAAAGCCTCTTGAGGGGGAGGGGTCGAGCAGGAGTGTCAGGACGCCCACTTAACACACAGCTCCTTTCTCTATCTGCAAAGTAGAGAGTGTCCTGACACTCCTGCTCGCCCCTCCCCCTCAAGAGGCTTCCTCCACATGCCTTGCATTACTGTGTGTAGTTACAGACAGAAGAACAGGAAGTGAGGATTTCTCAGAAGAAATAACATTTAAAAGCAAAATCAAAGGATGAGGTAAGTGAAGGAGGACTGCACTAAGGTAAAGGAAGCTATTTAGTGAATTTTTTTTTTTTTTTAACTTTACAACCCCTTTAAGGCAATTCATTGAACCCCCCCCCCCCCCCCCCCAGGCCCTAAAAACTAGTGTCCCCACTCGAAAACATCAGGGCGGTTCTTAAACAGAAAGGGGTGTGGCCTTGACAGGAAGGGGTGGGTCATATTTCAATTAGGGGGTGCACGAGTTTAGTCAGACCTAGAGCAGCACAAAACCTAAATACACTACTGCATGTAACTAGACAACTAGCATTTCTAAAAGCAGAGCTCAGCAATGGCATCCTATTTTTTCCTTAATACAGAGTGACTTTAAAGGGGCTGTAAAGGTTTTGTTTTTTATTTTCTAAAAGGTGCATTGTTAGTTAGCTAGTGCATTGTTGGTTTACTTACCTTTTCCTTTGATTTCCCTTCTACATGTTTTTTTTCTTTGTCTGAATTTCTCACTTCCTGTTCCTCCTCAGTAAGCTGTTCTGGCTGACTGCCCCCAGCCAGAACGCCTTGGATGATGGGGGCAAGCTTACTGAGGAGGAACAGGAAGTGAGAAATTCAGACAAAGAAAAAAACATTTAGAAGGGAAATCAAAGGAAAAGGTAAGTGAACCAACAATGCACTAGCTTAACGGAACCTATTTAGAAAAACAAAAACAAAAAAACCTTTACAACCCCTTAAAGTAAATGTAATTTTTAAGGATATGGTTTTGTCTACACGACATACTGATAGTGTTGGTTCGCTTTTGTAGGTTTATAATTTCTTTTGTGACAGTGTTTTTCACAGATATTTATATTACATTGCTATTGCAAGTTATATTTATATCCCAAGTGCTAAGTATATTGTGTTGGGATCAGGGGAAAAACAAACCTCCGCAACACAGTTCTATAAACTTAAAATCTGCTTTATTTTTCAGCAAATACAAAAACAGTTAAGTAAAGTTAACCACTTCAGCCCCGAAGAATTGATTGGGTCACTTTTTGCGATTCGGCACTGCATCGCTTTAACTGACAATTGCGCGGTCGTGAGACGTGGCTCCCAAACAACATTTACGTCCTTTTTTACCCACAAATAGAGCTTTCTTTTGGTGGTATTTGATCACCTCTGCAGTTTTTATTTTTTCTGCTATAAACAAAAATAAAGCGACAATTTTGAAAAAAAAAAAACAATATTTCTTTCCTTTTGCTGTAAAAAATATCTCCCAAACATATATAAAAAAAAGTTATTTTTTTCCTCAGTTTAGGCCGATACGTATTCTTCTACATATTTTTGGTATAAAAAAAATCGCAATAAGCGTTAATTGATTGGTTTGCGCAAAAGTTACAGCTTCTACAAAATAGGGGATAGTTATGGCATTTTTATTAATAATACATTTTTTACTAGTAATGGCGGCGATCATCGATTTTTATCATGACTGCGACATTATGAGGGACCCATCGGACACTTTTTACACTATTTTGGGACCATTCACATTTATACAGCGATCAGTGCTTTAAGTATGCACTGATTACTGTATAAATGTGACTGGCAGTGAAGGGATTAACCACTAGGGGGCTAGGAAGGGGTTAAGTGTGTCCTAGGGAGTGATTCTAACTGTTAGGTGCCGTGGCTTACTGTGACACGACATTGATCTCTGCTACCGATGAGAGTGAGCAGACAATCAGTGTCCTGTCACTAGGCAGAACGGGGAGATGCCTTGGTTACACTGGCCTCTCCTCGTTCAGCTTCTCTGTGACCTGACCGTGGGATACCGGAGGACATCGAGTCCGTGGGTCCCACAGCCGCGGTCACGGAGCTTGCGGCAGGGAAATTTAAAGTAACATAAATATACGTTACTTTGTGCAGCGTGCCATTCTGCCGATGTAAAAGTACAGTAATGGGCACTGATTGCCAGCACTGGTGGGCACTGTTGGGGCTGCACTGATCATCAGGACACTGATGATTAGTGCCCTGATTAACAATGTAGATGTCCCCTGTGTGGATTTGATGGTTATCGGCTCTCCTCTCTGAACGCGCTGTCAGCTTAAGGCGAGGTTTGACAATAACTGGTAAATCCCGTTTACACTATGGTCAATTGGACACAGTTGGTCACATGGTAAAGAGCCAATGTTTATCGCTGAGGGCGTGCGGGTATCGCAAGCATGGGAGGACATTATATGACGCCCTCCCAGCAATGTGTGGCCGTGCTGTAGCCATCATTTGGATATAGGGGAGTCGTAAAAGGGCTAAATCATCTTAAAGTTTATGAGTGATGGTGGAACCATTCAGCTACAACCTCTGTACCTTTGTGAGAAATAAACATCTGAAAAGAATAAACAATATGTTAAATAACAAAGGTAAAAACCTCATGTAAAAAGCTTAAAGTGATACTAAAGTCTAATTTTTGGGGTTAAAAATAACAAACATGACATACTTACTTGCTCTGTGCAGTGATTTTGCACAGATCAGCCCAAATCCTCCTCTTCTTGCGTCCCTTGCCAGTGCTCCTGGCCCCTCCCTCCTGTGTGCAGACCACTCAAGTTCCTCCACTCCAAACTCGCTCATCCATGTCTTTATGGACCTTGCTTTGTGCACTGGTCCAAATCATTTGGTGGAGGGGGAATTATGGTGTGTTTTTTTTTTTTATGGGTTGGGCTTGACCACTTAGTTCCAGTGAAGGGAATTTTTAAGGTGTCAGCATACCAAGACATTTTAGACATTTTTTATGCTCCCAACTTTGGGGATGCCCCCTTCCTGTTCCACACCAGTGCACAAAGTAAGGTCCATAAAGACATGGATGAGCGAGTGTGGGGTGGAGGAACTTGACTGGCCTGCACAGAGTCATGACCTGGCAAGGCCTTCTTGTCCACATCAGTGCTTGACCTCACAAATGCGCTTCTGGAAGAATGATCAAACATTCCCATAGACACACTTCTAACCCTGTGGACAGCCTTCCCAGAAGAGTTGAAGCTGTTATAGCTGTAAAGGGTGGGCTAATTCAATATTGAACCCGACGAGCAAAGACTGGGATGCCATTAAAGGTCATGTGCGTGTAAAGGCAGGCATCCTAGTACATTTGGTAATATAGTGTATATCCATATTTATGTGAATAATAATATGGACATCATAAAAAAAATTGAATTTAAAGGGGTTGTAAAGGTACATTTTTTCCCCCTAAATAGCTTCCTTTACCTTAGTGCAGTCCTCCTTCACTTACCTCATCCTTCCATTTTTCTTTTAAATGTCCTTATTTCTTCTGAGAAATCCTCACTTCCTGTTCTTCTGTCTGTAACTCCACACAGTAATGCAAGGCTTTCTCCCTGGTGTGGAGTGTCGTGGTTGCCCCCTCCCTTGGACTACAGAAGAGTCAGGACGCCCACTAACACACTCCTTTCTCTATCTGCAACATAGAGAGCGTCCTGACTCTCCTATAGTCTAAGGGACTTAGTGCGCGTACCCGGCAGCCGCGATGTAGTCTACAGCCAAAAACAGTTGCTGTAAAAACGTAAAAAAAAAAATGTCCAGTGTGCATGAGGCCTCAAAGTGAACGTGTGCCCATTTGGGGGTGATCTTGGCAGCAAGAATTAATATAAAAGATTACAGAAGAGATTGGATGTATTTTTTATGCTATTTATTTGGACTTTGTGGCTTAATTGAACTTTATTCATGAACCTATAGCACAGTGGCTATATTGTTTTTTTGCACTATTTTTATATTAACTTGTTTTATGAATTTATTACACAGCTGATATATTAATCTTTAACGATACATACAGGTGAAACTCGAAAAAAATAGAATATGGTGCAAAAGTTCATTTATTTCACTAATGCAACTTAAAAGGTGAAACTAAAATATGAGATAGACTAATTACATGCAAAGCAAGTCGTGATTTGTCATAATTGTAATGATTATGGCTTACAGCTCATGAAAACCCCAAATCCACAATCTCAGAAAATTAGAATATTACACGCAATCAATAAAAGAGGGATTGTACATAGAACAATATCGTAAAGTAAAGTATAACATGCATATGTGCTCAGTACTTGGTTTGGGCCCCTTTTGCAGCAATTACTGCCTCAATGCGGCGTGGCATAGGAGCTATCAGCCTGTGGCACTGCTGAGGTGTTTTGGAAGACCAGGATGCTTCAATAGCGGCCTTCAGCTCTTCTGCATTGTTCGGTCTCATGTCTCTCATCTTTCTCTTGGCAATGCCCCATAGATTCTCTATGAGGTTCAGGTTAGGCGAGTTTGCTGGCCAATCAAGCACAGTAATCCCACAGTCATTAAACCTTGTTATGGTGCTTCTGGTAGTGTGGGCAGGTGCCAAGCCCTGCTGGAAAAGGAAGTCAGCATTCCCACAGAGCTTGTACTTTTTGTTGTATATACCGAAGGAGGATATGTTAAAATATGTAAAGACAATTAATTTTTTTGTATATGTTTTCTTTATTCCTTTCCCTGTATAAGGCCGTGTAGACACGATCGAACATGTCCGCTGAAACTGGTCCGCAGACCAGTTTCAGCGGACATGTTCGATCGTGTGTACGGCCTATCGGACCGGTTTCCAGCGGACAAAAGTTTTCAAGCTTGCTTTGTAATCTGTCCTCTGGACAGGTTCGATGGTTAGTACACAAACCATTGGACCAAAATCCCTCGTATGCACAGAATCAAGTCGACGCATGCTTGGAAGCATTGAACTTCGTTTTTCATCACGTCGTTGTGTTCTACATTACCACGTTCTGGTCCGAGGGGATTTTGGTCTGATGGTGTGTACGCACATCAGACCAACAGACAATTCAGCCTTGTCCGATGAAAACGGTCCGTCAGACATGTTTCCTCGGACATGTCTGATCGTGTGTACAGGGCCTTTAAGGAAATAAAAAGTTGAAAAATAGTTATAAAAAAAAGAGCTTGTCTGCGAAAAAGGAATCATGAAGTGCTCCAAAATCTCCTGGTAGAAGGCTGCGTTGAGCCTGGACTTAATGAAGCCCAGTGGACTAACACCAGCAGATGACATGGCTCCCCAAATCAACACAGACTGTGGAAACTTCACACCGGACTTCAAGCATCTTGCAGTGTGTGCCTCTCCATTCTTCCTCCATACTCCGGCTCCTTGGTTTCCAAATTAGATGCAAAATTTGCTCTCATCAGAAAAGAGGACTTTGGACCACTGAGCACCAGACCAGGTGTGTTTTCCTTTAGCCCAGGTAAGAAGCATTTGACGTTGTTTGTTGTTCAGGAGTGGCTTGACAAGAGGAATACGACATTTGAAGCCCATGTCCAGGATCCGTCTGTGTGTGGTGGCTCTTGATGCACCGACTCCAGCCTCAGTCCACTCCTTGTGAAAGTCCCCAACACTTTTGAATGACCTTTTCTTGACAATCCTTTCAAGGCTGCGGTCATGCCTTCTGCTTCTGCACCTTTTTCTTGAACACTTTTCCCTTCCACATAACTTTCTAATAATGTGCTTTGATGCAGCACTTTGGGAACATCCAATTTTTTTTGCAATTACCATTTGAGGCTTTCCCTCCTTATGGAGGGTTTCCGTGATGGTTTTCTGCACAGCTGTCAGGTCAGCAGTCTTTCCCATGATTGTGATTCCTACTGAACCAGACTGAGAGACCATTTAAAGGCTCAGGAACCCTTTGCAGGTGTTATGGCTTAATTTGCTGATTAGAATGGGACACTTTGAGCCTAGAATATTGCACCTTTTCACAATATTCACATTTTCTGAGATTGTGGATTTGGGGTTTTCATGAGCAGTAAGCCATAATCATCACAATTATGACAAATCATGGCTTCAACTATCTGGCTTTGCATAAGTCTATCTCATTATCTCATCTATCTCTATTATTAAAAGGGTTTCTAGGGATAATATCACAAGTCCATCCAGTTCAACCATAAAAAATAAATAAAAAATATACAAACAAAATAAAACACAGTACAATCCCATACACCCAACTCCATACCCACAGTTGATCCAGAGGAAGGCAAAAAAAAAACCAGCAGAGCGATAATCCAATTTGCTACAGGAGGGGAAAAAATTCCTTCCTGATCCCCCGAGAGGCAATCGGATTTACCCCGGATCAACTTTACCTACAAATCTTAGTACTCAGTTATATTACGTGCATTTAGGAAAGAATCCAGGCCTCTCTTAAAGCAATCTACTGAGCTGGCCAGAACCACCTCTGGAGCGAGTCTGTTCCACATTTTCACAGCTCTTACTGTGAAGAAACCTTTCCGTATTTGGAGGTGAAATCTCTTGCCCCCTTGTCCTCAGTGTTGACCTTAAAGTGAATAACTCAACACCAAGTTCACTATATGGACCTTTTATATATTTGTACATGTTGATCATATCCCCCCTTATTCTCCTCTTCTCAAGAGTGAATAAATTCAATTCTTCTAATCTTTCCTCATAGCTGAGCTCCTCCATGCCTCCTTTTCATTAGGAGGTCAGTGATTAGAAGGTAGTGCTTGAGCATAGAATGTTTGTTATATAGATTGTGTTGGCAAAAATACCTTAAAGGAGAACTCTACTAAAATAGTTGGAGACTTCTCAACAATCAAAAATGCAGAGACAGTTGACACTTTATACATGTAAGACAATGTATACAAGTATATATATTATACACCTACCAAAATATTACTCAGACCAAATTAAAACGAAATCACAAATAACCTGTTGAAAATCTATTCTATTTTTACTGTTGTTAGATAACGACTACATACATACATACAATTGAAAAAAAAAAACTTTCGTATAACACTTTGTATTACGTTAAAAATTGTATTTGAGAAATTAACAAAGTTTATAAGTGCATGATGTATTATGTAATGAATAGACCTAACAGTACCTACGATATCTACTAAAATGATTACCGAGATAATCTGCATGTCCACAGTAACTGAATGTCTTTAGATGCCCAGGTAATAATATCTCATGCTGGTTTTGCATTGGTCACAAAGTGCGCTAGAAGAACCACTTCTACAGGCAAGTGTCATTTGCTCTAGAAAAACAAGCACCGCAGGGTGTCTGTGTGTATCTACCAGTCTATAAAATATCTACCTTGTGCTCCTGGCGAACCCACAGGAAGAGTTCCTAGAACATCTGACTTTGGCCAATGTGTTAACAATGCATTGCATTTCTGCTGACTCCTAAAGAGTATGCGTTGGCCTAACACATGTTGGAGTTAGAGCTCCAAGCTGGAACTAAAGCTTGTTCCTATCCCAGTGTGTCCCCAGTGTGTGCTACTGAATAAAGACCAGGCTCGTGTTCAAGCTCATGCTGTCTGCTTATACTTAATATTCAATGTTTTCATGGTACCAGAAGGGGGTCAGAAGAGTAATGGCAGCAAACAAGCAACACAAGGAACATCCCTACCTTGGATTTGGAATCAGGGAATGTATCTAAAAACTGGTCACAATGGAGGGGGCTGATAGAGCTTGTGTTTGCAGGACCAAATGCAGACAAATGGTCTGATCAGCAGAAAGCAGCTCACTTTCTGATATGTATGGGACAAAAAGGACGTGATGTGTGCAGAGCCTGGCAAGCAAGTGGGGAGATCACTGCAGAGGACACAAATTAAACAGAGGTACTGTTTGCAAGGTTTGAAACATACTGCAACCCAAGGAGAAACTCCACAAGGTAAAGGAAACAGTTTTTTGAGAGGAAGCAGTATGGAAGTGAGTCTGTGGAAGACTGTGCTTTCTATGATGCTGGAGATATGATAAAAGAAAAGCTGCTGCAGGAAGAAGACTTAAAGGGTCACTAAAGGAAAAAAATGTTTTTGCTGAAATAACTGTTTACAGGGTATAGAGACATAATAACTAACTGATTCCTTTTAAAAATGATTAAAAATAGATAAAAATCAATCATATAATGTGCCTGCAGTTTAGTTTCACTTTTAAACTGGTTTCATGTTTCTGTGATGTAAAGAGACACACATAACAAAAACAAACAAATACAGGGCAGTGTTTTGTTTTTAAAATGAATATGATTCTGAGGAATTTTAGACACACAGTAATGACAGCTTGGACCACAGTGAAAAGCTGCCATGAGATTTTTCATAAGGAGCCAGACAAGCAGGAAGTGTGGAGATCAGAGCAGAATTACAGCAACTTCAAAGCAAAAACGAACAATGAGGACATGAAACCAAGACTGCCGTAAGGTAAAGGAAGCTATTTAGCTAAAAATAAATAAAAATTCTAGTGATCCTTTAAATCCTGAGAAAGCCATAAGGATTGCCAGAGCATATAAAATGTCAAGAAAGGACATGCAGGTACTGGAAGGCTCCAGATTAATGCTATAGAAAAATCACAGCAGCAGATATGGGCAAGAAAGAACACACAAAAGAAATAAAGAGCACCTATGGCACTGGGACAACTAACAGCTCAGAGGATCATAAACATGTGCAGCGATACCCCCAAAGGAGCCGCTGGTTGATTTGGGATCTACTCTCTTTTGGCTTAGCTCACCCCTATTTACCTAGCTCGAACCCTACCTTGACACATCAGAAGTCTGGTGAGTGAGAAATCGTGACCTCTGCTGGGCTGAGAACACAATAACAGGCACACAGCATGCAGTGGCAATATAACAATGAATTACCTGTTGTTATGGACGGTCCCTCCAGATGAGAAAATACACTCCACACAGTGAATATATTTAAATATAAGGGGGGTAAGTTTACTATATAGAAACTTAAGGAAGGTAGGCATAGGGTTTAAACACAAACACAGCTGGCAAGCAATGAGTCAGTCTGATTCGCAAGGGCCCGTGCAAGAATCAGCAATTAATGTAAGCAAAAGAGATTTAAACCTAAGAATGGTTCCATTCACCTAAACTAAACAGGCAGTCTATGCTCGCAAACGCCCTCTAGCAGGCAGTTCTGCAGAACAGCTGAAATCACGTTGCGGCCGGTTGCTGCGTGTTAAGTTTATAATCCACAAGTGGTAGATAATAGGGGAAGATTGATTAAAGTATCGTTGGTGAGCTGATCGCTAACCAGTGTCAGTCACTTCAGTATAATAACTATGAACAGTGAAAGGGGCCTCAGCTGGAGGCCCTACACCTGTCTCCGGCCTGTGGGATGGCACTAGGTTAACTGTCTAAAGGGAGAGTTTCAAGCTGAGCATGTGCTCTCTCACCCGACAGGTCGATCTGCCTGAGTTCTTCTCAGAAGGTGTAATGATAAATCACTGCTCCACAGCACAAGGATCCTGGATGAGGGTTCGCCACTGTTTCAGTTGTCAGCTGGGTTGCCTCTCCGATTTCCAGGAACTCAGGCTGGATGCTGGAGTCTTGCTTCCTTCCGGATGGCTGGTCTCTAGGTGAATTTAGGCCCAGGCACGGCCGTGCTCCTGAGCAGTTTTGCCCAGGAGAAGATGCAGATCCCCTAAGAGAGTGAGAGCAGCCCCTCCCTTTCCTTAAATAACCTCTCATATCCTTCTGAGTGGCTGAGCAGAGTTGTCACATGTTCCAATAGCACAGGGCATTGTGGGAAGTGTAGTCTGTTTCTCCTAAGAGTCAATGGAGTCCATATCTCCTGCTACTTGCAGTCCCACAATGCATAACTTTCATAAAGGTATCTTACATATTTACAAGCGTGAATAAAGTTCCAGCGGGGATGGCCTGTCATTAGGTTCTGATAGGAGGACCCCGCTACACATGAAAAGGCAAAAACTGTATTTTGATAAAGCTACAAAATCCCTTTGCCCACTCTCTGATGGGCAAGCTGTGCGACACAGAGTCACTGGGGATACATGGGAACCTGCTAGAATTGACAAAGAAGCCAATTCACCAAAATCATATATAATCGAGACCAAGTGTGGACAGAAACTGAGGCGTCACCTTCGTCCAGACACTGCTGCGGATACATCATTAGAGGAACCGGATGACAATGGAGATAAAGAAAAAGTCCATGATGGCACAGAAGTCTTAAACACGGATATTGAGACTACTGAGGATACAGAGGACAGCATAAACGTATATGAGCATATGATAACGCTGGGAGTGACTCTAAAGTGCACACCAATCCTACGGATGATGAGCCAGCGGTTAGTTTCTCTCGCTATGGTCGAGCTATCAAACCAAAGATATGGAGGGACTTTGTCTCATA
Source organism: Rana kukunoris (assembly GCA_029574335.1). Lineage (NCBI taxonomy): Eukaryota > Metazoa > Chordata > Amphibia > Anura > Ranidae > Rana > Rana kukunoris. The sequence continues at coordinate 403,158,638 of CM056053.1, read as the reverse complement.
TTAAATGCTTCATACTTGAGAGGGAAGATGTGATGATGTGTATGCTGTAGGTATAATTAAAGTTAATTTGTTATGCCTAGTTCCTTATGCATGTTAGGAAATAGTTAACAGTTTTTGGTCATGTGATTTGGGAGCGGGGAGCTGTGCTTAGTTCTAAGATGGATGCCACTGAATAAAGACCAAGCTTGTGTTCAAGCTCATGCTGTCTGCATATACTGTACTTAAATCTTTACAGTGTCTATGAGGCAAATATCCTCTTCATATTAAGCTTTAAAAACAAGATCACAGACAGGTAAGATGTAATCCCCATGGCAAGATGGCAGATAGATTACAGACTCCTTCCATGTTGATACCAGAACTAGCAGATCATATGTTCCTCAAGGTGTAGTGTCCTTCTACTATAACCAGTGCCCCAATGCTGGCAAGGGGACAATTGTGTACCACATTCCTGCAAATAGTTGGCTGCCCCTTATCTTTCAGCAGTCCTTTGGACCCATAACTACATCGCTTGGTAGGTGTTGGTAGGTATGAAACAGTAACAAAATAAAATGTGCCCAGTAGCTAAACACGTGGTACTGTTCTTCTGGAAAGAAAAGTTGGTAGGTAAAGGCAATGTCGGAGAGAATTTTATATATTGTGTAGCCCTACCACTGGATAGATTTGGGATTGGCGTGTCACCTCTGTAGCATGTCTAGGGGTATGATGAAGAATAGATGACGTGAGCAATGATAGAATGTCCAAACAGCAAGGTGTCGTTTTCTATGCTTTTATTCTTGAGCCAAACACGGCAACAGGTAACTTCAGGTGAATAGAGAAAGATGGTGAAGAAGAGGAGAATTGCAGATTCAGGCCTTGTAGAAGCAGTCCTGCTTCAACAGTATCTTTGCTTCGTCGCCACTCCTGTCGGAGTGGGCATAATGCAGCCGGACAGTCTCTCCCACAGAACCGGAAGCCAGAATGTCACTAAGAGTCTTGAGAAGGAGAATCAAGTCTCTGCCACAGACTTGGCTCAATGGAAATAGGAGTAGTGCCTCTGCCACAGGCCCTTGCTCTAGAATGCAGCTTGATAAAGCAATTCCTTCTCATTAATCAATTTAGCCTGAATTCCTTTCGGGCAGCGTCTTTGATTTTGGAGTCACCGACTGGCAAGTTACATTAAATAACTTGTCAGTGTCCGGCAACTCGGATCCCCGGTGGATTGTCTAAGCCCTGTTGGATCACCTGCCTCCGGGTTCACCTCAGACCGACTTCCTCACCGAACAGCACAACTCGCTTGGGATCTTCTCATAGATGCGGGGACTCAGTAAGTCACTGAGACCCTGTGCAGCTTTAGTTGCTCTGGGCCATGAGGGCCCAGAGTCAGGAACTCCGCGTAGCACTTGCGCCCCGGCCTGGTAGGCCATATCGCTGGGGCCCATGATGTGCGCACACCCTAAAGGTGGGGGCCGCACCTGGATCCAACCTCGAACTCTCTCCCCCGCCCAAAATGGCGCCTGACAAGAATTACCCTCCCCCAGCATGCCCCGTGAGGGAAAACCTCCTCTGATTGGCTGCTGGCCAACAGGTTACTTCAGGTGAATAGAGAAAGATGGTAAAGAAGAGGAGGAAGTTGTAGATTCAGGCCTTAACTATTTGTAGAAGCAGTCCTGCTTCAACAGTATCTTTGCTTCATCGCCAATCCAGTCGGAGTGGGCATAATGCACCCGGACAGTCTCTCCCACAGAACCGGCAGCCGGAATGTCACTAAGAGACTTGAGAAGGAGAAAAAAGTCTCTGCCACAAACTTGGCTCAATGGAAATAGGAGTAGAGCCTCTAGAACACAGCTTGATAGAGCAATTCCTTCTCATTAATCAATTTTCCCTGAATTCCCCTCGGGCAGCGTCTTTGATTTTGGAGCCACCGACTGGCAAGTTACATCAAATAACTTGTCAGTGTCTGGCAACTCGAATCCCCGGTGGATTGTCTAAGCCCTGTTGGATCACCTGCCTCTGGGCTCACCTCAGACCGACTTCCCCATCGAACAGCACAACTCGCTTGGGATCTTCTCATAGATGCGGTGACTCAGTAAGTCACTGAGACCCCTGTGCAGCATTAGTTGCTTCGGGCCATGAGGGCTCAAAATCAGGAACTCTGCATAGCACGTGCTCCCCGGCCTGGTAGGCCATATCGCCGGGGTCCGTTATGTGCGCACACCCTAAAGGTGGGTGCCGCACCCGGATCCAACCTCAAACTCTCTCCCCCGCCCAAAATGGCGCCTGACAAGAAGTACCCTCCCCCAGCATGCCCCGCGAGGGAAAACCTCCTCTGATTGGCTGCTGGCCAGAAGGCGCTCCCACTGGACTCCACTGCCGCCACCTGTCGCTCCGAGATGGAAATGCATCTTTGGAACACAGAATGAAACGACAGCACAGCACAGCACAGTGACATGAATTGACATGAATTGACATGAATCACACGGATGAGCGCTAAGTAACTCTCTCACCCCCCTCTAAATTTAAACAGCATCCGTACTTGGAAGTACAGGGGCGCTACAATAGTTTTATGGGGAACACTATGACTAAAGCCCTGTACACATGGCCCAGAATCTCGTCAGGAAAAAAACGTTGTTTTTCCTGATGAGATTCTTAGCAAGAATCTCTTGACGGCCGAGTGTACACACACTCAATTCAAAAGAACCGCCGTTCTTTTGAATGGCACGAATGCGGTGACGTCATTGACTATGACGAGCATGCGCTCGTCACATTTGTTGCCATCGCTGCCATCTTGCCACACCCTACCTATGCCTTGGAAGCTACCGAAAGTCATTTCGAGCATGCACGGGTTTCCACGGGGACAGGTAAGTATACAGCCGCTCTGGTTTCTGGAGCAGGTTCTCTATTTTTCTTGTCGAGATTCTGGGCAGTTTTCTTGACTAGAAACCTCAAAGCCTCGTACACACGCACAGTTTTCTTGGCAAGAACCAGCAAGAAAACTGCTGGCAGAGCTTTCTTGCCGAGAAAACCGTGCGTGTGTATGAGGCTTCAGGAAAAAAATGATGTTACTATCCCCTGTAACCTCAGGTACCACAGATTTTTATTTCCTTTGAATTTTATTTTGTATAGATGATTGTAAATAGGAAATCTTGGCACGTGAAGAGGCTGATTACTTAGTACTTTGGTCCTTTTTGGAAACCAGTGTAAATCACACTTGGAGTGCTTTTATGCCTTTCTTATCTTTTACCAGTTAGTAGTACATTTTGTTACATATAATGCCTGCCTGTGTTAATGTTAATGAGATGCAAATGAAAAGTGCAATAATCATTTCCTTCACACCGCTCCAGTAATGTTAACATGGCCTAATAATGTGGCATGCCAGCATGATGCTTTTTATTTGAGCCAAATTCATTTACATCATTCTGCAGACCATTAAATACTAATGCGCATAAATAGAATGGCTTACAATGCAAGGTGTAGTGGAACAAGAGGGCCAAATGACTCAGTAGCTTTGTAATCAGACATGTAAGAAGCATTTATAGAAATAAAACTAGAAGAGTTATACATTGTAACCAGAGCTTCATGTTCATTTTCAAACCTGAACTTTAAAAATGGAATTTCCATAAATGAGTAATTAGGTTAATGTGAGCCGCAAGTTATGCCTTGTACACACAATCAGTTTTCCCAACAAGAAAAGTGTGATGTGAGCTTTTTGTCAGGAATTCCAACCGTGTGTATGCTCCATCACACTTTTTCTGTGAGAATTCCTGCCAAGAAAAGATTGCGAGCAAGATCTAAATTTTCGTGACAGGAAAAATTCATATCGGGAATCGCGATCGTCTGTATTCAATTACGACGCAGGAAAAAAAAAAAAAACGTGCATGCTCAGAATCAAGCAGAAGAGTCAAACTGCCTATTGAACTTCATTGATCTTGAATCGTCGTACGTGTTGTATGTCACCGCGTTCTTGACGTTCAGAATTTCAGACAAAATTTGTGTGACCGTGTGTATGCAAGACAAATTTGAGCCATTTTCCTGCTGAAAAAAAACTCACCGTTTTCCTGTCAGAAACCTCATCGTGTGTACAGGGCATAACAGTTTTCTTAAAGGAGTCGTAAAGGAAAAACATTTTTCACCTAAATGCAATCTATGCATTAAGGTGAAAAAACATCTGATGATGCCGGCCCCCCCGAGCCCCCCTTTTACTTACCTGACCCCTCGAAAGTCCTGCGCTCGGTCATGAGATCCTCTTCGCCGCTCAGCCTGGCCGCTGATTGACTAGAGTGGATGGATTGAGAGAAGCGAAGCAATTGGCTGGCTCTGCTGTCAATCACATCCAGTGACGTGGTGCGCTGAGGAGCGGGGCCGAGTGATACAGTGAGCGGCTATGGCCACTCGCTGTATTACGAAAGCGCCCCCGCAAGGACTCATCACCATGCGAGCTCTCTCGCATGAATGTGATTAATTCTTACGAGGAGGACCAGAGACAGCTGTCGAGGGACCCCAGAAGACATCGATCGGGGCCACTCTGTGCAAAACAAACTGCACAGTGGAGGTAAGTATAACATGACAATATATGATTGATGTAGGATACTAACTCCCTGGGTAACCTGTATCACCACTACACCAAAAAAATGACCTCCTAAGGTCCGTAGATTGCTGTGCTTTGTGATCATGGGGACATGACGTGTGCGCATGCGCGGGGTGAACAATTAAGTGTTAGGCAGTGGGAATCTATAAAGGAAGTGGGTGGGAGCTCAGTAGCCAATCCCATGACTAAGCATTTACTGCGAAACATATTGGGAAGGTGGTTACAGTTTTACTAGCTTCACTGACTAGAGACGCTGCTGCTGTTTAGACAACTTGTCGTTACTGATAGCCGGGAATCTGGAGTGTGGCGAGCCTATACCAACTAAGCACACACCTCAGGTCCGCCAACTAAACACTGATGTTTGCTGTGATTTGTTTGAAGCCGACTTTTAATTTTTTACATGTGAGTTTAATGAATGAAGTGTTGCTGTGATTTTGAATTAAACTGGTGGTACAATTTTACACTATTGGAGCACTTCTTTTGTTTTCATGTACATTATTGAGGGATTATCACAGTCAGGGCTTTTTTTCAGGGGTAACTTGGGGGAACTCAGTTCCACCACCTTTGGCTCAGACCCTTTGGTGCCTGCTCACCACAATCACTTGTAAACACAGAAGTCTGGTTTCTGTGTTTACAAGCTCTGCACTCTGTGTGTAACCCCCTGAACTCTGTACTCTGTATGTAATGCAATCCTGGTATTTAATGCCCCTTTAAGACCCTTCTACTGTTTGTGAAATCTGAACAGGGTCGTGGTTGAGTTTCTGCACCCATTTTCTGTGAAAAAAAGCTCTGATCACGGTGGTCCAGCTGAGATTCGTTTATCCATTTGTGGGATCATACACAAGTGATTTAGCCTAACACGAGAGTGAAAGGCAAATCCGTCTGGTGAGTGCGTTTTTCAGAGGGGAGTTATCACAGCACAGTGGTGAGGTGGAAGGTTCACAGAATAAGGAATTTTCTCATCGAATTTGTTCATCAATTTTTTATGGACTTTATATCACTTGGTGTTATTGAGGTTATACGTTATTGTTTATTATTATATTAATTAGCGCTGCAATTTTCTTATACCTATTTAGGTTAAAGGGGTGTTCCAGCCCAAAATTGTGTTTATTAAAAGTCAGCAGCTACAAAAAGTGTAGCTGCTGGCTTTTAATAAACACTCACTTACCTGGTCCTGCGTTCCAGCGACGCGCCGACCGGGGCTCCGCTCCTCTCCCCCCCTCCCCAGCCGGCGTCTCCATTCCTACTGTGGGCACCCAGCCGTGACAGCCGTGACAGCCTTCGGCTTCACGGCCGGGCACCCACTGCGAAAGCGCGAGCCGCACTGTGCATGTGCGCACGGCGCGGCTCGCCGCTGATTGGAGAGGCGAACACATGGCACCTGTCATGTGTCCCATGTGATCGCCTACAGGGAGGGGCTGGTGTAGGCAATTAAGGCTTAATCGCCTAACCAGCCTCTCGGCGGAAGCAGGAAGTGGGACAGGAAGTCCCACTCCTACTGAAGCCCCCACCCCCCCCCCCCAAAAAAAATTACATGCCAAATGTGGCATGTAAGGGGGAGGGGAGTGGATTAAAAAAAGTTATTTTTTATGTGAAACTCCTCTTTAAGTTTTTTTCATGGTAAGTATAACATGTTTGTTATTTGAAAGAAAAATAATTTTTTCCTTTAGTGACCACTTGACAATCGGGCCTATTTTGGCACTTCTCTAAAAATCACAATTCTTTTTGCTAGAAAATTAATCAAAACCTCCAAACATTATATATATATTTTTTACAGACATCCTAGGCAATAAAATAGCGATCATTGCAACTTTTTTTCTTGTATGGTATTTGCGCAATAATTTTTCAAACACCTTTTTTTGGGGAAAAAAAAACGGTTTCATGAATTAAAAAATAACAAAACAGTAAAGTTAGCCCAATTTTTTTGTATAATGTGAAAGATGATGTTACGCCGAGTAAATAGATACCTAACATGCCACGCTTTAAAATTGCGCACACTCATGGAATGGCGCCAAACTTCGGCACTTAAAAATCTCCATAGGCGACGCTTTAATTTTTTTTTTTACAGGTTACCATTTTCGAGTTTCGTGCTCTAATGCACGCAATAATACCTTATGTGGGGTTTGAACAGCGTTTACATATGTGGGCGGGACTTGCATGCGTATTCGCTTCTGCGCATGACCGACCGGGGATAGGGGCATTTTAAAAAAAGTTTTCATTTTATTTGTATTTTACTTAATTTATTTTTTTACACTTTTATTTTTAATTTTTTTTGATCACTTTTATTCCTATTACAAGGAATGTAAACATCCCTTGTAATAAGAATCACTGTGACAGGAAAGAAATGACAGAAAACCAGGAGCGAAATGCTATGAGATAACCGCTGCGCCAGAAACGCAGACATGCAAAGACAGAATTCATGGCAGACAGAAACGCCATGAAAAACGCTGAGACTGAATCGCTGAGGCAGACTGCAAATGCAAAGAAAGAAACCTGGGGCAGAAAAAACGCTACGACCTATACTACTGGGACTGAAAAAAGCAATGACAGAACCTGGGGCAGAAACGCTATGACGGAATGCAGAGGCTGAAAAAGCAAAGACAGAAACCTGGGGCAGAAAACGCTATGACAGAAACGCTGAGACTGAAAATGCAACGACAGAAACCTGGGGCAGAAAACGCTATGACAGAAAACGCTGAGACTGAAAATGCAACGACAGAAAACCTGGGGCAGAACGCTATGACAGAAACGCTGAGACTGAAAATGCAACGACAGAAACCTGGGGCAGAACGCTATGACAGAAACGCTGAGACTGAAAATGCAACGACAGAAATCTGGGGCAGAAAACGCTATGACAGAAAACGCTGAAACTGAAAGACTATGGCAGAAATGCGATGACCGAAACGTGGGGTAGAAACGCTGTGACAGAATGCTGAGACTGAATATGCAAAGACAGCAACCCTGGGGCAGAAACGCATGCCAGAAAATGACTGAACAGGACGCTATGCCTAACGCAAGGCAAACTGCCAGCCTGACCCCCCCCCCCTAGAGCGACCACGGGGAAAGGCCACAGCTCCCCCCCAGGCTGCCAGCTCCCCCCCAGGAGATGCAGGTGGCTAGCACCCCCTCATGCAGCCTGTGTGCGACCCCCTGTAGCAGAGAGATGAACCCCCCTCGCTGCCAGTATGGCCCGGAATGTGTGCCCCCCCACAAGACCCAAACATGCCCAGGATAAGTGGCTGGATAGCTGGACGTGTACGCCCCTCCCCAATGCAACCATTGTGAGCCCCTGCAGGACCGGAAGAAAGCACGCAAGCCCGATCGGTTTGAACCTGCTGCCCGAGACAACCCAGACGTGATCCTGAAGTGCTTATGATGAGAGGACACGTGGGGGCAATTGGAGCCAGGCTGGCCCGAGGAGCCCCTACAGTAAAGGACGAGCAGAATGAATACTTCAACCAGACCCCAGTGACGTAGCCCCGCAAGGAAACCCCCCAAACCCCTGGCTTACTCCCTGGCAGGATGATTCTGTCTGGAATTACATACCAAAAGCGGTAAAATTATTTGCATGGAAATTTTGGGCCAGATTCAGGTAGATGAGAGTATCTTTCCTCTGGAGTAACGCTTCTCATTTACGTTACTCTGAAGACCCTTTCAGCGCAAGTCCTGTAATTCACATAGCAGTTGCGCGTAAACTTGCGCCAGAGTAACGATAATGCGCTGGCGTAACCCGACGCAAGTGGAAGTGGGTGTGATCATATGTAAATGATGGGCGGAGCCCAGCGCAGAGGCTTACGTTCAGCGCATCATCCACGGAGCATGCGCAGTGAGTGCGGCTCCCCTCGCCCCCTTGTGCGCATGCTCACAACTTCCGTCGGCACCACTTCCTGGGAAACGTCAGCGCAATGCGTTCCGCTGGGCGCTTAAAAGCGCTGGCGGAAACGCCATTCCGGCGCAAAAGTAGTTCCGTTTCCCCCCACCCCAGGGAAGATACTTTTGCTCTGTAATGGCTGCTCCCGCTACCCCCAGAGAGAGGAGGAACCTCAATTTTAATACCCAGGAGGTCTCAGTCATTATCTCGGCTATGGAGACGGAGAATGAATTTCTCCATGGCAAAAAAAGCCGCAAGACCAGCCGGGAGAGGAAGCAGGGCATCCTGGAGTCGATTGCTGCCAGGGTCAATGTCCTGGGCTACTCCACCCGGACTGCTGGGGACATACAAAAGAAAATAAATGACCTGCGGCGCAAGGTGAGGGACAAGGTGGCCTCCATCAGGAGGTATGAGAGGGGCACAGGTGGTGGTCCCCCATGTCCTGTCACCCTGACCGCAGAGGAGGAGGTGGTTGCTCGCTGCCTGGAGAGGGAGCAGGTGGAGGGGGTCGCAGGCTATGACTCCGTGGAGGAAGGCACAAGGACAGGTAAGTGTTTTATAATCCCCTATTTGATGTTTTGCATTTGGGGGGGTGGGGGGGGGACATGTGCCAAGTGTGTGGGACCACCAACATGTGTCTGCTTTGTGTCATCCACAGATGACGGAGCTGGGCCATCATCTGTCAGCCTGCATTCCACCCCATCCCCCCCACGCCATCATGTGCCCGAGCCACTGGGTGGTGAAGAGGTTGTGGAGGAGGAGAGTGGCCACACCACACCTGCCGAGGTGGTTGTGGAAGATCCTGCTGTGGCAGAGCAGGACTTTTCATTAGTGTTGTCAGTCTCCTCCCCTTCTCCTGGCCCGTCTGTCGTCCCCTCCCCCATCCTTGGAAGCCCCTCAAGGGCGACACCTTCCACCCGAGGACATCCATCTTCGGGCCCCAGGAAGGCGACCCAGAAGACCAGGGGGGTGTCTGATGGTGTCCAGGACCAGTTGGCGAGGGATCACGCCAGACAGACAGAACAAATGGGGGCCATAGCGGACCACTTGCAGAAAGTGTCTGACAGCCTGGGCTCCGTTGCCAACCTCAGCAACGCAGTGCAGGATGTCAGCTCTAACTGCGCTGCAGTGGTCACCACTTTGGGGGAGGTGCAGGGGGATATCCAGCACCTTACTGCAGCCGTCCAGGCCAACACTGCTGCCATCCATGGGAACAGTGCTGCCATCCGTGAGCAGGGGAGGCTGAGTCGGCGGGCCCAGCATTACCAGATGACCCGTCAGCTCCGGATGCAGGCCCAGACGAACACATACCTTGGACGGATAGCCAGGGCCTTGGAGGGCACGCAGGCCACACCTGCCAGGAGTGGCCCACCTGGGGATCAGCCACCTCCAGATGCCCCCCCACCCCCACCCACTCCATCCAGGCAGCTGCGGAGCCAGAGAGGGGCCCCCAGAAGAAGCCCCCGGCATCCCCGATGAGGCCTTTTTTTTGTTGCTGGTTTTATATTATTATTTTTGACATACTCAGGTCATGAGTTTATTTTTTTTTTTTCTCAGGTTATGAGATTATTTTTCTTGTATTGATCAGGATATGATATTTCTAATTTATTTTTGTACTGCACACGGTCAGGAGTGCAGGGGACAGTGTGAATGGTGTGTGAATGTGAGAGGGTGGCACTCCTGAAAGTAAGGGGTGTCACCCTCGGCCGTGGTGGTGAAGTGAACCCCACGGCTGTATGAATGACGTGTGAAAGGTGTGTGAATGGACAGTGACATCATTGGGGCCTTGACGCTGGCGTTACTGCTCCCAACTCCTACATGCTGGACTTGGGCTAATCCAATGCGATGTGCATGTGGTGTGTGTGATCTAGGGACATCAGTGGTGTACACGCGTGCATTGTCTGTGTTATTAATGTATTGGTTTAGTGTCCAAAGATGCCTACGGCGAGGACCCTCCTGACTGCTCTTCCATCAGCAGACTGGGTGTCCTCTGGCAGGGGGGGACTGTGTGGGTCGGGGGTCAGGTCATCACGTATGTCAATATGCAGGCCTTTTTTCATAGCAAAGTTATGTAGTATGCAACATGCACCGATGATCTGACACACAAAGGTAGGGGAATACAATAGGGCCCCCCCAGACTTATCCAGGCAGCGGAAACGGGACTTCAGGAGCCCAAATGTTTGCTCAACCACTGCACGGGTTTTGATGTGTGCTTCATTGTATTTTCTCTCTCCTCTGGTTTGGGGGTTCCGGAAAGGAGTCATTAGATGGGGTCCCAATGCATATGCAGAGTCACCTGTAAGGTAAAAGACAGGAGGATGTTAGTCATGCATGTGCGACTTCTGTTGTGCATGACGGGAGGGGATAGTCATGCCTGACTCCCATGTCACTCACCAACCAGCCAGCTGTCCCCATACATGTTCTGGTTAAATTCTGCTGGGATGGGGCTCTGACGGTATATGAAACTGTCATGGCTGGACCCGGGGTGTTTGGCACGGACGTGCCATATGAGGCGTTGGGCATCAGCTATCACCTGTACGTTGATGGAATGCCAATGCTTCCGATTGCGGTATATGTGCTCTGTGGCACTGGGGGGCTGTAGGGCCACATGTGTGCAATCAATGGCCCCCACAGTGCGTGGGAATCTGGCAATGTTGTAGAAATCTGTCATAGCCTTCTGCCGCAGCTCCTCAGTGGTTGGTCTGATGAACTGGTTGGACATGCGTCTGAGGATTGCAGGGACAACCTGGTGCACACATCTGCTTATGGAGGATTGTGACATCCCAGCCACCACTCCACTTGTACGCTGGAATGATCCACTTGCAAGGAAATGAAGTGTTGCCAGGACCTTCACCAGTGGCTGCACTGCTTGTGATCGGTGTGTTGGGCTGGTGATGTCATCCTGCAGGGTTGTGGTTAGTTCAAGTATTGCATAAGGGCTGAATCTGAAGAGGCGATACACCTCCTCATCCCCCATGCCAAAGAGGTTCATACGTGTGCGGTATATCCTCTCACGTGCCCGCCTTCTTGGTTCCAGGGGACCCATCAGTAGTTCTAGGACCACGAGTGCCCCTGGCATGTTGGCACACAGAGGTGTTGTCCTTGCAAGTGGGGGTGCTCAGCAAGCTCCTATCGTCGGTAACGCTGCTGTAGCTGCTCTCCTGCTGACCTGTGACCGTCTGGAGTAAAGATAAAGCAGCCTTTTGTAGAAATAACTTTGCGCTGGACGGATCAGATACGCGCGGCGCATGTAGCCAGCGTATGGTGCTAATCCGTTCGTGAATTGGGAAATCTCCCTCATTTGCATATTTGCAGGGGAAATCAATGGGCGCGACTGATGCGCCCAGCGAAAATAAACGCTGACGATACTCTGGCGTCGGAACGTTCCGCCGGTCGCAAATGAGCCGTTATTGGGCGCATCTAGTTTGGTGGGTACGGGCACATAGAAACGTCGGCGCATCAGCACAGTTACGCGGCGCATATCCAAATACTCCAGCGCAAGTGTTCGTGAATCTGGCCCTTTATGTTTTATACTGTAGGCCTGCAATTCTTAGGAATAACTCGCTTAAATCTGTCCAAACAAGACATCCCGGGTATGATAAAGTTTAAAAAACAAAATCATAAATTTTAATATAATAAATAACTATAAATAATTATAACAAATAATAATGTAATTATAATAAAAAATATTCAATAATGTAATCAACTCAAAATCACTGAAATTTGCTCAGTTGCAGAATTGTCGCTGTCATTATTTATTTTTTTATGACGAATTTCCCCATAAATCGCTATCGCTCAATTCTGCAAGTGATTATAATTTATTATCGCTGATTTCTAGCTGATCTAAAACAATTTTTGACATAAAGGGACACTTTTGGTTTCTATGGACAATCTACAGTTTCCAGGAAGAAAGATCATTTTTTATTATATAAAACTACATGTAGGGCACAGGACAGACCACTAGGGACAAGGGTGTGTGTATTTTTTACATACAGTACTGTAATCTATAAGATTACAGTATACTGTATGTATAGTGTTTGTTTACGTTTTTGAATTTGGCGCCATTCTCCGCCCCCGTTCGCTCACACAGCGTGGATGCATCGCTGGATCCAGGAACAAGGTAAGCCAGCGCGCGCTGTAGGCTCTGCATAGCTACCCCGAGCGTGACTCGGGGATACCGATTTCAGCAAAAAAAAACACCCCGAGTCACGCTCGGGGATACCGCCAGGGGGGTTAGGAGAGGTATGGACTCCAGAGAGATATATATAATTTTGCCCCTGTACAAATCATTAGTAAGACCTCATCTGGAATATGCAGTTCAGTTTTGGGCACCAGTTCTCAAAAAGGATATCTGGGAACTGGAGAAAGTGCAGAGAAGGGCAACCAAACTGATAAGAGGCATGGAGGAGCTCAGCTATGAGGAAAGATTAGAGGAACTGAATTTATTTACTCTTGAGAAGAAAAGATTAAGGGGGGATAAAATCAACATGTACAAATACATAAGTGGTCTCCATAAAGCGAACTTGGTGTTGAGTTATTTACTTTACGGTCAACACAGAGGACAAGGGGGAACTCTTTAAGTCTATTGTGTCACAGATACTTCAGATTGAAGCCTGCTTCTTTCCAGAGTATTAGCATGTTTCCAGTCTGAGGCCCACCTTCTTGAATAAGGAATGTCCACACATAGGGCCAGATTCAGGTAGATGCGCGCATTTTTTATCCGGCGTAGCGCAACACATATACGTTACGCTGACGCGAACTAGTGAGTAAAGTCCAGTAATCACCAAGCGCATGTTCGTCACTTTGCGGCGGAGTAACGAAAAAGCGCTGGCGCAACCCGACGCAAGTGGAAGTGGGTGTGATCATATGTAAATGATGGGCGGAGCCCAGCGCAGTGACTTACGTTCATCGCATCATCCACGGAGCATGCGCAGTGAGGGAGGGCTCCCCTCACTCCCCTGTGCGCATGCTCACAACTTCCGTCGGCACCACTTCATGGGAGACGCCAGCGCAATGTGTTCCGTTGCGCGTATAAAAGCGGCCGTAGATGCACCTTTCCGGCGCAAAAGTATATCCGGTTTCCCCCACCCCAGGGAAGTTACTTTTGCTGTATGATGGCTGCTACCGTTCCCCCCAAAGAGAGGAGAAACCTCAATTTTAATGCCCAGGAGCTCACCCTAGTGATCTCTGCTATGGAGACGTATAACGACTTTCTCCACGGCAGGAAAAGTCGGAAGACCAGCCGGGATAGGAAGCAGGGCATCCTGGAGTCCATTGCTGGCAGGGTCAATGCCTTGGGCTACTCCACCCGGACTGCTGCCGATATTGGCAAGAAAATTAATGATCTGAGGCGCAAAGTCCGGGGCAAGGTGGCCACCATTAGGAGGCATGAGAGGGGCACGGGTGGTGGACCCCCATGTTCGGTCAGCCTGACCACGGAGGAGGAGGTGGTCGCCCGCTGCCTGGGGAGGGATCAGTTGGAGGGGGTCCCGGGATATGATTCCGTGGAGGAAGGCTCCAGGACAGGTAAGTGATTTTTATCCCCTATTTGGTGTGTTGCATGTGGGGGTGGGAGGGTACATGTGCCAAGTGTGTGGGACCACCAACATGTGTCTGCTTTGTGTCATCCACAGATGATGGAGCTGGGCCATCATCTGTCGGCCCAACCCCCCAACGGCATCCTGAGCCCGACCTCCTGGGTGGTGAACAGCATGAGATGGAGGAGAGTGCCCACACCTCACCTGATGAGGTGGTTGAGGAGGAGCCTGCCTTTCTAGAGCAGGACTTTATTTTAATTTTGGAGGAGTCCTCCCCTTCTGCAGGGCCCTCTGTAATCGCCTCCCCCATTCTAGGAAGCCCCTCAAGGGCGACTCCATCCCCCCGGGGACAACCATCTCCTGGCCCCAGGAAGGCGACCCGGAAGACCAGGGGGGTGTCTGACGTGGTCCATGACCAAATGGCCCGAGACCAGGCCAGGCAGACCCAGCAGATGGGGGAGATTGCTGGGCATCTTGACCGGCTAGTTGACAGCCTGGGCTCCGTGTCCCAGCTGACGAACGCTGTGCAGGACGTCAGCTGCAACTGCGCTGCAGTGGTGACCAGCCTGGGGGAGGTGCAGGCTGATGTTTGGCACCTCACTGCAGCCGTCAATGCCAACACTGCTGCCATCCGGGAACAGGGGAGGCAGAGGCAGCGTGACCAGCGGCATAATATCACCCGCCAGCTGAGGATGCAGGCCCAGACCAATCATTATCTGAGCCGGATTGCCGTGGCCTTGAAGTTATCCCCACGGCTGTGTGAGTGACGTGTGAATGGTGTATAAATGGACAGCGACACCATTGGGGCCTTGACGCGGCGTTGCTGCTCCCAAGTCCTGCATGTTGGACTTGGGCTAATCCAATGCGATGTGGAGTTGGTGTGTGTGATCTAGGGACATCAGTGGTGTGCATGCGTGCATTGTCTGTGTGATCAATGTTTTTGTTTAGTGTCCAAAGATGCCTACGGCGAGGACCCTCCTGACTGCTCTTCCATCAGCTGAATGGGTCTCCTCTGGCAGGGGGGGGCTGTCTGGTTGTGGGGTCAGGTCATCACGTATGTCAATTTGCAGGACTTTTTTCATGGCAAAGTTGTGCAGAATGCAACATGCACTGATGATCTGACACACGAAGGTAGGGGAATACAATAGGGCCCCCCCCAGACTTATCCAGGCAGCGGAAACGGGACTTCAGGAGCCCAAATGTTTGCTCCACCACTGCACGAGTTTTGATATGTGCTTCATTGTATCTTCTCTCTCCTCTGGTTTGGGGGTTGCGGAAAGGAGTCATTAGATGGGGTCCCAGTGCATATGCAGAGTCACCTGTAAGGGAAAAGACAGGAGGATGTTAGTCATGCATGTGACCCTTGTGATGTCAGCATCATGGGGGGGGACAGTCATGCCTGCCACCCATGTGACTCACCAACCAGCCAGCTGTCCCCATACATGTTCTGTTCGAATTCCATTGGGATGGGGCTCTGATTGTATATGAAGCTGTCATGGCTGGATCCGGGGTGTTTGGCACGGACGTGCCATATGAGGCGTTGGGCATCGGCTATCACCTGTACGTTGATGGAATGCCAATGCTTCCGATTGCGGTATATGTGCTCTGTGGCACTGGGGGGCTGGAGTGTCACATGTGTGCAATCAATGGCCCCGATGGTGCGTGGGAATCTGGCAATGCTGTAGAAATCCTGCATTGCCTTCAGCCGCAGCTCCTCAGTGGTTGGTCTGATGAACTGGTTGGACATGCGTCTGAGGATTGCAGGGACAACCTGGTGCACACATCTGCTCATGGAGGACTGTGACATCCCAGCCACCACTCCACTTGTACGCTGGAATGATCCATTTGCAAGGAAATGAAGTGTTGCCAGTACCTTCACCAGTGGCTGCACTGCTTGTGAGCGGTGTGTTGGGCTGGTGATGTCATCCTGCAGGGTTGTGGTTAGTTCAAGGATTGCATCAGGGCTGAATCTGAAGAGGCGATACACTTCCTCATCACCCATGCCAAAGAGGCTCATGCGCGTGCGGTATATCCTCTCACGTGCCCGCCTCTTCCGTTCTGGGGGACCCATTAGTAGTGCTAGGACCACGACTGCCCCTGGCATGTTGGCACACAGAGGTGTTGTCCTTGCAAGTGTGGTTGTTCAGCTTGCTAGTTTCGTCGGTAACGCTGCTGCTGTAGCTGCTCTCCTGCTGACCTGTGGCCATCTGGAGTAAAGATAAAGCAGCTATTCGTAGGAATAGCTTTGCGACAGATGGACGACAAACGCGCGGCGCATGTAGCCAGCGTCTGGTGCTACTCCGTTCGCGAATCGGGAAATCTCCCTCATTTGCATATTTGCATTGGAAATCAATAGGTGCGACGGATGCACCAAGCGAAAATATGCGCTTACGATACTCTGGCGAGGGAAAGTTAAGCCGATTGGAAAAAGCCAGTTTTCTGTCGCATCTAGTTTGGTGGGTACGGCCGCATAGATACTACGGCGCATCTTCACAGTTACGCGGCGCATATCGATATACTCCAGCGCAAGTCTTGCTGAATCTGGCCCATAGTGTTTTTAATGATTTACTGAAGAAAAATTCAACACAACAGTTTCACAACTTCTTCCCTTTCTCAGTTGTAGTGCAGAACACTTTAGTGACATTAACACAAACCCATTAAGTCCAGCCATCTTCTCCTTTGCCATTTCATGGGTCTCCTGGCAGTGGGTCCCTTCACAGAGTTTCCCTCTAGAATTAGGTCTAGAGGGTCTACTACTCTCCAGGAGGGAGCAGCACCAGGAGGGAGGTGTGCTGTAGTACAGACACAAGCAGGGTCACACAGGCCGGGTCATACACTGGCGAGCGGATCAGGTGCAGGGTTGAAGCAGGAGCAGAGTCGTGGTTCAGGCCAGATCAGCAACAGACGGGCAGCAGTCAGATCATAGGGACAGGCAGAGACAAGGTCAGACAAGCCGAGGTCATGGTAGGTGGAGGTCAAGGATGATCAGGAGCAAGCCAGGTCACAGGAACTGGTAGGCAATCAGGTAACGGGTATCAGATGGGTCTCAGAAGACACTGTAGACTGAACAGCAAGAGGCCCCAGTATCAGCCCCATTAAATAGCCTGATTCGGCGCCAAAATGGCGTCAGCACATGCCTGTGCGCTGCTTCCGCTTGTGCGCGCGCGCGTCAAAGTACCATGATTGCGCGCGCCTATGCGCGCCAATGCGCTGCTAGCGCCATATAGTGGACTGGCTTGTCCATGACAATTATTTAGATGTAATTAGGGTTCATGCATTTGGATATTTTCACTGATATAAACAAATTTTATTGTGAGATGGGGAATAGTAATGCCACACTTGAGGTTGAATATAAACCTGTAAAACAGTCATGTTTGGCGTGACACGAAAACAGATTTCAGAAACATATTGAGATGTTACTGTAGCAGTGGTGCTTGCACTCAAGGTCTGACTTCCTTTGGTGTTGGTTTTAGGACGTAGCATATGCCAGGAAGGGGGAGAGGCTTCAAGGAAGTTCTAGAGGAGGACATTGGCAGCAAAAAGGAATGCCTAGCACATTTCGGTGTCTGCTCTTGGGCAGTATTCAGAGTATATGATGCCAACATAGTAACAAGTTTACACCTGGAAACGCAAAATAGTACAGAACTCAATGATCTTTTATCATGATATCATAATAAGGATGCAGTTAAGTAATAAAGTTAGGCATTAGGGGTTAGGAAAAGTAAATCATATATTATTGGAGGATTTTCTACTTAACCTTTTAACTCGAATAAAATAAAAGTTCCACATCCTACAAGATATAATGTTTTATTTTTTTTTATGTAATGTAGCGCCCCCTTTCTTTCAGAAAAGGCGCTACGCTAAAGTTAGTGGGAGAGTGGGAGAGATATTTTGCTCCCACTCCTAATTTTGCTAAATTGGGCTGCTGTCAGCCCTGAATTATCCTGTGGGTCATTCTGTGCTCCAGAGATGTAGTTCCATCTCTGGGTGGCAGGTGGCACCAGAGGGGTTCAGGCAGAGCCACTTTTCCCCAGCAACCAATTAGAGGAGTTTTCACTCGCGGAGCATGCTGGGGAGGGGTATATCTGTGGCAGACGCCATTTTTCGGGGGTTCTTTGCGTTTTTCAGGTTCCAGGTGCGGCACCCACCTTTAGGGTGTGCGCACCCAACAGGCCCCGGCGATATGGCCTACCAGGCCGGGATCGCATGCTACGCGGAGTTCCCTGCTGATGCTGAAAGGGGCCCTAGCGACTTGCTGGGGGCCCATTCCTATTGAAGAGATCCCAGGCTGTGTGCTGTTCGGTGGGGGATCGGCTTGAGGAGAGCCAGGAGGCAGGTGATCCAACATTGGGCCTGTGGCAGAGGTCTTCATCGAAAACGCTAAATTCAGCTAGAGCCAAGTCAATGAGAGAGACTTGTTCCTCCCAGCAACCTTAAGTGACTAGTGATGAGCGGAATACGCCATATTCGATTTCGCGATATTTCGCGAATATTTCGAAGAATATTCGCGAATATTCGTTAATATCGAATATTCGTGATATTAAAAACAAAAAAAAAAAAAATTGCGAATTTTCGCCAATGCGAATTTTCGCTAATGCGAATTTTCGCTAATGCGAAATTTCGTTTTTTTTTTTTTTTTTTTTTATAAAATATCACGAATATTCGATATTTACGAATATTCGGTATATTTTATAAAAAAAAAAAAGCGAAATTTCACATATGCGGTCGCGAATATTCGTAAATATCGAATATTCGTGATATTTTATAAAAAAAAAAAAAATTGCGAAATTTCGCCATTGCGAAATTCGCGAATGCGAAATTGATTGCGAATTTTTGTGCGAATTTTTTGCGAAATTTGAAAAATACGAATATTCGAAATAGCGAATATTCGCCGCGATATTCGAGATATTCGCGAATACTCGAATATGCAATATTCGTAGCGAATATTCGCAATGCGAATATTCGTGAGCAACACTATAAGTGACATTCCAGCTGCCAGGCTGGTGGCAGAAGCCTGTCCGGAGGCACTTTACCCACTCTGGCTAGAGTGGCAACAAACTGTACTATTGCAGAAAGCAGGACCGCTTTCCTTTTTCATCCAAGCCTGATACCGCAACGTTCTCTTCTTTTCATCAACTTTTCCTCTCTACCTCACATTGATGTTGGTCGTGTTGGACCAGGAAATAAAGCATTCAGAAAAATTCAGCGGCAGGTTTGGACATTCTCTTATTGCTTTACTCACTGTAATCACCCCTAGGGTATCGCTACAGTAATTATTTGGAAAACAGATAACACATCATAGCAAACAATGCCCCACCTATGAGGATTTGCGAATAAGGTAACAGAGGCAAATGCATTGGCATATAGAGCTACAAAAACATGGGACATAAAAGGGACTCAAAAGATGACTAGGGAAAAGGTAGAGCATCGTAGCTAATGGGCTCACCCCCTGTTTGACCCAGGGGGTTTTCCTAACTATAAAACACGAGATCCATATGCCATGCTGTACATGTCCTATTCCTTCCCACCTTACTGTGTATGCATACCTCCCAACCTTTTGAGATGGGAATGAGGGATACCTACTATTAAAAGTATGTAGGGGGCGTGGCTTGGCGGCGGATGAAGCCAGACGTGCAGAGTGTGAGTTCCGCAGAGAATCCGTGCTGTGATCCTTTGATTTGAAGCCGATTGGTTGTAATTTGTACCTTACCTGCCCTCCGGTGCTGCCCGAACTTGCCAAGAGTCTGTGGCGGTGTCTTGCGCTAGCCAGGCAGATGTCCATATGCGGATCTGCGGCCCGCTTCAGTCCACGAGGGCCAAGATGACGGCTCGCAAGGGAAGTCAGCCAAGGAGAGATACCAGGAGGCAGCGCAAAAGCTGTTCTCCCCTGCGGGCTCCCGAGATCTGCCTGTGTCACCCGGAGATGCAACTGCGGATCACAGCAGTTTCCAATCGGATGCAGATGACACTGTACCACTGAAGGATCTGACGGCGCCCATGCTGCCCTGGGGACACAGTGAGTACCCCTTCAGTGATACACTCCTCACAAACTGCTGCATCCTCTGATTCGGCTGGACCTGAACCCACATTGCGAGACATTTTCTCTGCCATTACATCCTGCAATCGTTCCCTTACTGCACTGACGACAGAATTTAAAGGTATGAAGGCAGAAATGTCATTTACGCACCCCTGAAGTGGAAGGGCGCATTAGCATCATTGAGGATGATTGGGCCCCTATGCAGAGAGAGTCGCATGCTCAGCATCTGTTGGCAGCCAAACACGCAGCAAGGTTTGATGATTTAGAGAATAGGCTTTGCAGGAATAACGTGCAGGCCATCGGTATTCCTGAAAAGATGGAGGGCAAAAACCTGGTTCAATTCATAGAGCAATGGCTGTTGGAAAATTTTGGGAAAGACTCCTTTTCCGCTATTTGTTGGCAGTGGAGCGTGCACACCGAGTCCGCACCAGGCCTTTCTCCCGGGTAACCCACCTAGAGCTTTTTTGTTCAAATTGCTCAATTATAAGGATGTTATCCTTTCTAAGGCGCGCACTATGGGGAAGGCCCACTGTAATTATACGTCGGTACTTTAAAGATGGATATCTCGGAAACGGCAGCAGCTGCTGCCACAACCGAGGTATCCATCTCTTCAGTGGGCGGTCTTGTCAACGATAACGGCGGTCTCCACGGCGGATCCGCCGCGAGATCGCCGTTATCAGTGACGGGAGAGGGGCCCCCCCTCCCGCCGCTCTCCCGCGCCCTCCGCCGCCGGTAGTGGCAGAGGCGATCGGGTCCGCTCGGCTGCTGTGTGGGGATGCGAGTGAGGCCAACATGGCACCCACCCCTCCCCATAGCTCTGCTGGGCGGAAGTGACATCAAAACGTCAGTCCCGCCCAGCGTCTTAAAATGACAATTTTTTATTTTTTTTCCTAAATATCTTTTTGACCCCAGATCTCATATTTAAGAGGACCTGTCATGTTTACATTCCTTGTAATAGGAATAAACATGATCATTTTTTTATTTTTTTTATTTTAGTGTTAAAAATTGTAAAATAAATAAAAATAAATCCGAAATTATTTTTAAAGCGCCCCGTCCCGACGAGCTTGCGCGCAGAAGTGAACGCATACGCGAGTTGCGCTCGCATATGAAAACGGTGTTCAAACTACACAAGTGAGGTATCGCCGCGATCATTAGCGCGAGAGCAATAATTCTAGCCCGAGACCTCCTCTGTTACTCAAAAACGTCGCCTATCGAGATTTTTAAGGGTAAAAGTTTGACGCCATGCCACGAGGGGGCGCAATTTTTAAGCGTGACATTTTGGGTATCATTTTACTCGGCGTAACATTATCTTTCACAAATTTATTGTTGTCTTATTTTTTAATTTAAAAAAGTGAATTTTCTACAAAAAAAGTGCTCTTGTAACACCGCTGCGCAAATACGGTGTGACAAAAAGTATTGCAATGACTCACATTTTATTCTCTAGGGTGTTAGAAAAAAATATATATAATGTTTGTGGGTTTTAAGTAATTTTATAGCAAAAACAAATGTTTTAGTCTCGTAAACACCGAGGGCTAGATTCACATAGATCAGTGGATCTTTAGATCCGCATAATCTATCTTCTTTACGATCCGCCAGCGCTAGTTTTTGAGGCAAGTGCTGTATTCAGAAAGCACTTGCCTCGAAAGTTGCGCCGGTGGATCGTAAATCCCTCGCTAGGGGGAGTTTACTATTTAAATTAGGCCCCGCGCAGATCGTACTGCGCATGCGCTGCCGGCTAAATTTCCCAGCGTGCATTGCTCCAAATGACGTCACAAGGACGTCATTGGTTTCAACGTTAACACAAATTACGTATGGCCGTATTCGCGAACGACTTACATAAATGACGTAAAAAATTCAAAACTCGGCGCGGGAACGACGGCCATACTTAACATAGGATATGCCGCACTTACCCCTCATATAGCAGGAGTAACTATCCGCCGGAAAAAGCCGAACGCAAATGACGTAAAAAAAAAGCGACGGGCGGGCGTTCGTTTCTGAATCGGCGGATCTCCTCATTTGCATAATCGTCGCGTATAAAAACGGAAGCGCCACCTAGCGGCCAGCGGGAGATTGCAGCCTAAGATCCAACAGTGTAAGTCACTTACACCTGTCGGATCTTAGGGAGATCTATGCGTAACCTGATTCTATGAATCAGCCGTCGTATCTCTATATGAATCTACCCCCGAATCTGAAAAACAGGCTCGGGGCTTAAGTGGTTAAATTAAGCGTGACCCCATGCAAATTAATGACTGGTCGAACTGGGCATGCGCGCGCATTCTCAGATTCACGTTGCATCTACTCCCTAAGATACGTTAGCACAATGCCTACGACGTGAACGTAACCTACGCACTGCCCTATTCACGTAGTACTACGTAAACGCCGTACACGACGTACAATTTTACGGCGTCGTTCCCTGGCCCATACCTTTGCATTAGCTGCGCCTGCTATATGAGGGGTAACTATATGCCGGATGCAAGCCTTACGCAAATTGCGTATATGAAGCGGACGGGCGCATCTACGTTTGTGAATCGGCGTATCTTACTCATTTGCATATTTATAATGGGAACGCCGAATGCGTCCAACGTAACTTGCCTACGCCGGCGTATCGTAGGCGCATAGTTACGTTGGACGCATTCGGCGTTCCCATTATAAATATGCAAATGAGTAAGATACGCCGATTCACAAACGTAGATGGGCGGAGGAAGCCTATTTTTCGACGTATCTCGCTTTGTGAATCGGCGTAAAGATACAACGGCGCACATTTGGACTTACGTCGGCGTACCTCGAGATACGCCAACATAAATCGTTTGTGAATCCAGGCCTATGTTTTCTGCTGGAAATGAATATTGCAAGAATATTGCCTTCTGGTTCTTCAATGCCGGCTACTAAACTAAGCCCCCAGAGTCCTTCGTGGACATTACAGTTTTTCTTTTTTTTGTTGTACTAACGGTGGCCCTGTTGGTCCGTATGCTCACTACCTGCACAATGTCCTTTTTTACAGATCATTTTTGCTTTTTTTTCCCCTTTTTTTTTTATAGCTCTAATGCCGCGTACACACGATCTCACTTTTTGTGATGTAAAAAAACGTTGTTTAATCTCACGAAACAAAACAACGTTTTTCAAACTTAATTTTAAAAAACGACTTTGCCTACACACCATCATTTTTCTTGCAAAGAGCGGTTACGTACACCACGTACAACGGCACTCTGTTCCATTGAAACTCCCTTCTTATAACTTGCTTTTGAGCATGCGCGGGTTTAAAAATGTTGTTTTAAACGTCGTTTTGCTCACACACAATCATTTTTTATGACACAAAAAATGACATTCTGAAAAAACGACATAAAAAATTGAAGCATGTTCGAGAAATTTTTTTTAAGAAGACATAAAACAACGTTTTGCCCACACACAATCATTTTAAATGACGTTTTTTAAAACGTTGTTTTATTTCATCACAAAAAACGACCGTGTCATCAGACTGACAATTGTCGTTTGGTATATATCATGTGGGAGCCTGCCTGTTCTGCTGTGTTATTTTTCAGATTTAACTGTCCGCTATTTTATTCTACACCTCATGGCTCTTGCTTCTTATCTGACTGTTGTGTTTCTTCATGGCGTGGCAGCGTGTTATAACTAGCTGGAATGTTTGGGGCCTAGGGGACAGAGTGAAACGTTTGGCTGTACTCCATGTGGTTAAACGGTTGGGTTCCTCAGTGGTGTGTCTACAGGAGAATCATATGGCTCCTGGGCAGGAGTCCCCTTTTTCTGCTACACTGTTCGGGGCTCAGTTTCACTCTGCCTACTCCTCCTACGCCAGAGGGGTTAGTATATTGGTCGGAACGAATGTGCCCTTTACTTGTATGTCTTCAATGATTGACCCATATGGTCGGTTTATATTTTTATTATGTTCTTTGGATGGTTTGAAATGTATTATTGGGAATGTGTTTATACCATTCCCTTTTCAGTTGAAGTTCTCAAAATCTTGGCTATATTTCTTTCACATCATTCTGGTATCCCCACAATTGTTGTGGAGGACTTTAATAATTACTTAAATGCCAGCCTAGACAAATTCTCTGCCAGAGTTGCCACCGGTATATTGAGAGGGGGACAGACCACCTTCGCTCGGCTCCTTTCAGAGTTGGGGCTGAGGGACGTCTGGAGGCTCAAACACCCACAAGAATAGTGTTATTCTTGTTACTCAGCTACGCATTGAGGCCTATCCAGAATTGACCTCGGTCTAGGCAAATAGCATCCTCAAAGTATGAGGCAAGAGCTGTCTCTGACCACTCCCCATTGTGGATTGAGATCCTTAACTCAAGTGTTACCAAGAGGGTCTGCTGGAAGCCGAATCTGTTCTGGTTATCACTTTTTCCAGTCCCTGATCCTATCTCTGACAGTTTGACTACTTTAACCCGCATTAACAAACCTTCGGCTAGTCCTAGTATCTTTTGGGATACGCTAAAAGCTATTTTGAGAGGACAATTTATTTGATCCATTAGTGCCATTAAGACCGAGACCAAATCATGGGAAAACTCTGTGTTGATAGAAGTTGAGAGACTCCCCCTCTGAACAAACTGAGCGATCTTGGCGGGAAGCTCAGAATATAGCTAAACATGTGGTTTTAACAAAGGCATAGAAGAAGAGGTTCTTTCTTCAGCAGAAGTACTTTGAAGAAGGGGAAAGCACAAGTCATATGCTTGCTATGATGGTGCGTTCGCAGAAGGCATTGTCTCATATAGAGGTAATAACCAACCCCTTAGGGCAGGGGTCATCAACCCCCGGGCCGCGGCCCACTGCCGGGCGGTGGCCTGTTTGCAGTCGGGCCAAGAAGGCTACACTCGGATATCATCTCTCACCGCCTGCATCGCCACTCTCTGCACGACCGCATCACTGCTCCACAGACTGCCGAGCGCCGCGGTACAAGAGGAGGGGGGGTATGGGGTGCGGGGTGACACCGCGGCACCATCCATCCCCTCCTCTCACGGCCACGGGTTATTAGCGGTGCTCGGCACACAGACACAGCTGAGTGAAGCCGTTGCCGCCTCCCCCTCCTCTCTGTTTGTGTATACAGAGGGGGAGGGGACCCCCTGATCATGTGCGGTGACCGTCGCTGCGCTGATCTGAGGTACTGAATGGGGAAGCGCTGATCTGAGGTACTGAATGGGGAGGGGGGGTGTTTGCACTTGGGGGGGTTTTCACTGAGGGGGGTGGTTTGCACTAAGGGGGGGTTTGCACTGAAGGGGGGTGTCTGCACTGAAGGTGGGGGGTGTCTGCACTGAAGGTGGGGGGTGTCTGCACTAAAGGGGGGGTCTGCACTGAAGGTGGGGGGTGTCTGCACTGAAGGTGGGGGGTGTCTGCACCGAAGGTGGGGGGTGTCTGCACTGAAGGGGTAATAATGTGCCTCGTTCAAACACTTTTTGAAAGATACAAATTGCATTTTATATACAACTGTATAGATCAGACCAAAATGAGGGACAAATGAGGAGGTAAGAGAGACAGAGGTACATTGATCCAAATCAGAGGCAGTCCCTTGAAATCAGGGACAGTTGGGAGCTATGCGTATATTATGCTATATGTCCTCTTCCACACTGCCTCATTCTGTGTGCCATCCGCTCATTCCAGTACATTTTTCATTCTGCACTGCTTCATTTTCCATGCCCTGCTTTTTGTACCCTTTTCCACACTGCCTCACTGTTGTACATGTACATTTCATACTGTTTCATTCTGTGTGTTTTTCTGTACAATTCTTTTAAACACATAGGCCCAGATTCACAAAGCACTTACGCCGGCGTAAGTGCAAATGTGCGCCCGTAAGTGCAAATTTGCGTATCTGTGCACCAGACCCACAAACCAACATACACCTAAAAACTGGCCACCCTACGCCAACCTAGCGTGGGTGCACATGTTGCTGCTCCCATTGATTAGGCTTTTAAACATGCAAATGAGGGAAATACGGCGATTCACAAACGTACGTGTGCCCGGCGCATGCTGCGTGAGGAGCGCGTAAATTGTACGTCCAGCGCAAAGTTATTCCCCATAGTTGAGGCGCAACCCGGCAGCAGACATGCAAAGGTCTGCACCAGAGAACACAGGCCGGCGTATTGGGCGTACGTTGCGTTCACGGTGTACGTGGTGATCTGGCATAGCTTAGGCAGTTGTGTGGTTGTGAGCATGCGCATAAGGGTGCAGTTACATGTGTCCAGGTCACGGCAACGTCACTGCGCATGAGCAGTTTGTGATACGCCGGGCGTAAAACACTGCACCATGCTCGGACTATCATTTGCATGGGGTCACGCCCACTTCCACCTACGCCGGTCTGCGCCTTCGAAAAATACGCCACGCCCGACGCAGCGTTGGGAGCAATAGCTTGCTAAATACAGTGCTTGCCTCTCCGTGCTGCGCTGGCGTAGCGTACGGCGTTTGTGCTACGGCGGCGTAATCTGCACCCAACTCTCTGTGAATCTGGGCCAGATTCTCCATCTCAACTTGGGGAATGAGCAACATTCACTAGCTGTCATGCTGATTCCTTGGCATTGGTCATTTCCATGTCCCTGATTTAGAACAAATATATATATTAGGCATGCTGATATTCCTGATCTGCAAGTTTGGATCTGGGTCCCCAAGTGCTGAAGCCAAGGATGGCTAGATCTTCAGTATTTTCTGAAACAGGTCAGCATTGGTAGCCTTGATATTTTACCTTAATGAACCCAAGGTTCTTGATCTAGAATTGTTGCCCTAAAAAGTATAATGGTCATAAAGTTATATGCAGGACTGCAGTTAATTAATTTTATTGTGAGAAATGCTAAAGAGAAGTGCAGGCAATTTATTTTATTGCTCCTGTATAAGTTTACTCATAAACAGCCATTCATCTATACAGTACATTCATATGTAATTGGTTTGGAAAACCTTTGTTGCTGTTCTCTTAGAAGCAATTACTTGTGTGCCTATGTCTTCTGGAAGAAATGTATGCCTGGGTTCATAAAAATGTAAGTGTTTAATAAGTGATACATTTTATGAAGCCTGTTTAATGAACAAGCAGACTTGCTCTTTTAAACCTGCGTGTGGCTAAACAGTCACTGATCTGCCACCTCTGTCATTAATAGCAAGGCTAATAGCAAGATGCTGAAGTCAGAGCAACTATCACGAGATCAAGACACCAATGAAACAGATGGAAAAGTTTGTTTGAAAAGGCGCTTGGGCTTTTTTGATAGCGTGAGCTTTCTGGTGGGAAGCATTATAGGTGCTGGAATATTCGTCTCTCCTAAAGCTGTTCTGGAATATTCACAGCTCAATATTGGTGTGGCACTATGCATTTGGGCAGCTTGTGGTGTAGTGTGTATATTGTGCACACTTTGTTATGCAGAGCTCGGTTCATCTTTGCCATTTTCTGGTGGCGAATATTACCATGTCAGACGAGGATTAGGACCTTTACCAGCTTTTGTAACCATCTGGACACTAACATTGTTTATAAGACCATCATCCAATGCTGCCAGAGCCCTGACCTTTGCAGAGTATGTAAGTCGTCCATTTTATGGAGGTTGTTCCCCTCCTGATCTTCTCAAGAAATCTTTAGCTATTGGAATTCTCTTGGTCTTGGGAGTCATAAATTCTAAGAGTATCAAGTTGGCCACGTGGGTTCAGAATATATTCACAATCCTCAAAATGATGGCTTTGGCACTTATTATAGCCTATGGCTTTGTTGAGTTTGCAACAAATCCAGAAGCTGTACAGCCCTTTCAAGATGCTTTTAATGGAGAAGTTCCAAATGCAGCCCAAACTGCAGAGGCCTTTTATCAAGGACTGTATGCCTATGGGGGATGGAACTACCTAAACTACATGGCAGGTATGTACTGTAAGTGTAATTTATTTTATGAATATTTCTAAGTACAGGCATTCCCTGGGTTACAAACAAGATGGAGTGTGTAGGTTTGTTCTTAGGCTCCATTCACACCTAGGCGTTTTTACGCCTGAAGCGCGACGCTACAATACGCAGGAGGGTCGAATTTACATTGTTCTCTATGGAGACTGTTCACATCTCCTAACGCAGAACGCCGTACGTCGATCGAACGTCGAATTTCAAACAAGTCCCGAACCTTTTTTCGACGCGCGTATCGGGTGGCTTCGGCGTTCCGCATAGCCGACAATACAATGTAAAAAAAACGCGGTTAAAAACGACATGTTTTGTCACCGCAAATCGCGGGACAAAACGCCAATTTTTTGTCACCGCAAATACACCGCAAATCGCCTACGCAAATGTGTGAATGCAGCCTTAGGTTGAATGTATATCGGAACAAGTACATTTTTTAAGTATAGCTCCAGCCAAAAAAATAATTTTTATGTTTTGTGGATAGCATAGGGAACGCTAAACACCCCTGTAACATTTGCTTTGCTGTCTGTGCCCCTGTTTAGAAGATTTCACCTCACTTTCTGTCTCTATAACAATTGGAATTTGAAAATTTTGGATTGTTGTGGAAACAAGGATTGGTGATAGAGCTTCAGTGGAGACCTTTTTTCCCCATGATAACTCTTAGGCCTCGTACACACGATCAAATCTGTCTGCTGGAAACGGTCTGCTAGACCGTCCCAGCAGACAGATTCGATCGTGTGTACGGGCGAGCCGACGGATTTGGCCACCCGACAGATTTCAAAGCATGCTTTGAAATCTATCGGGTGGGAATCCGTCCGCCCGACATGTCTGCTGGTTAGTACACTTACCAGCAGACATGTCGTCTCGCACCGGCGCCGAATGGATTCGGCGCATGCGCGGAAGTGTTTTACTTCCTGGTGCGGTGACTCGTCAGTGCGCCGTCTGCTGGCGGGGATTTTGGTTTGCTCGTGTGTACACGCGAGCAAACCAAAATCCTAGCAAACAGATTTGTTCAAATCTGTCGGTCCGACCGATTTGAACAAATAGATTGCCTCGTGTGTACGAGGCCTCACACAAGTGAATTTTCCTTCCTAGGGATAGACTTCCTCTCACTAACTGTTGTCTCCCTCCATTTGTAAGTAGGAGTCATTTGTAAGTCGGATGTGTGTAACCAAGGGAAACCACCTGTAATTAGTTTATAGACATGTGTAGACTGAAATATTTTAAATTTAGTTTTCGTCCGAAAAATTTATTTATTTAATTACTCACGAAATTTGTTTTTATTTATTTTGTTTCATTAAAAAATGCA
Source organism: Rana kukunoris (assembly GCA_029574335.1). Classification (NCBI taxonomy): domain Eukaryota; kingdom Metazoa; phylum Chordata; class Amphibia; order Anura; family Ranidae; genus Rana; species Rana kukunoris. Next base: position 403,129,456 of record CM056053.1, on the reverse strand, counting down.
TATGTCTGAAAATCCAAAATCAATCAATGAATCTGTCATTGAAGGCTTATGGTGTCTGGCGAATGTTCGAAGAAGATTTGACGGAGCAGCTAAACTGTACGTCGAATCGTACATTTCCGGTTGAATGTTCCGCCTATAAGCTATAGAAGAATTCTAATGTTGTATGACTAGTGATAATTATATTTATAAATTATTATTACTAGTCAACCAACATTCAAATTCTTCTATAGCCTATGGGCCGAGCATTTGACCAGAAATGTACGATTGTGGCATCGTACAGTTAAGCTGCTTGTCGAATCTTCTTAGAACTTTCAACAGACATCATAAGCCTTCAATGACAGATTCAACGTTTGTATGTTTTTCGATACTTCGGCGAATCTTCGTCCTTTATGTTGAATGGTCTACCCCAACCCTGTCTCTATAATATTGAATCTTTTCTCCTTATGTAGAATAATCTTGGACTAATAGGCCTCGTACACACGAGCGGACAGATTTGTTCAAATCTGTCCGTCCGACAGATTTGAACAAATCTGTCTGCTGGGATTTTGGTTTGCTCGCGTGTACACAAAAGCAAACCAAAATCCCCGCTAGCAGACGGCGCGCTGACGTGTCGGTGACGTGGCAGTGACGTTGACGCCGCCACGTCACCGCACCAGGAAGTAAAACACTTCCGCGCATGCGCCGAATCCATTCGGCGGCGGTGCGGCGGCGGTGCGGGACGACATGTCTGCTGGTAAGTGTACTAACCAGCAGACATGTCGGGCGGACAGATTCCCACCCGATAGATTTCAAAGCATGCTTTGAAATCTGTCGGGTGGACAAATCTGTCCGCTAGCCCATACACACGATCGGAGATGTCTGCTGAAACGGTCCATCGGACCGTTTTCAGCGGACAAATTCGATCGTGTGTACGCGGCCATAGAGTTAAAGGGGTTGTAAAGGTTATTTTTTTTTTTTTTCTAAATGGGTTACTTTAAGCTAGTACATTGTTGGTTCACTTACCCTTTCCTTCCATTTCCCTTCTAAATGTTGTTTTTCTTTGTTTTCTTTGTCTGAATTTCTCACTTCCTGTTCCTCCTCAGTAAGGTGTTCAGCAAGCTGTTCTAAATGACTTTCCACCGCTCAGATGATGGTGGAAAGCTTACTAAGGACAAACAGGAAGTGAGAGATTCAAACAAAGAAAAAAAAAACATTTAGAAGGGAAATCAAAGGAAAAGGTAAGTGTACCAACAATGTACTAGCTTAAATGAACCTATTTAGAAAATAAAAGACAAACCTTTACAACCCCTTTAAGGTTAGGCACATTTGACCGCAGGTTCGATAGACACAGATTGCTATTGTCAGCATCCTCTCGAATCTCCTATCTATGTCGAACTGTTGTAGCAACGAAAACGAAAATAAAGCATTTGTTTATGTCGGATCTTTTGGATTTCAGATTCTGCACATGCTTTTGTTTGTTAAAACGATAACCAAAATACCCAAAATTTGGACGTAAATGCATTTGGCCAAAAACGATTGCACAATTCTATTGGTTTATAAAGATAGTAACAAAATGGGGCCTGCTGGATCCAACAAGTAATTTTGTAGGTTTTGGATCATTTTTACTGCTTTCAGTTCTGCTGAAAAAGTGTTTCAGGAATCTTGGTGCTCTCAGCCCAAACACAGGATGTGTGAGCTAAGAGAAAGTAAATTTTAGGATTGATTTAGTATTAGGGTAAGGGTTAGGGTTTTGCAAGTGTTTAACTTGTGTGTCTTTAGGGTATAGAATTGTTGTTTATGTCCCAGTGCTGGAATATTTGTGCAAAAATCATAAGTTAATGCTTATTCATCATTTGTACCAAACCCCAGGGTCATACACACATAGGGCCAGATTCTCGTAGAATCCGCGGCGGCGTAGCGTAAGCCATTTACACTACGCCGCCGCAACTTACTGGAGCAAGTGCTGTATTCTCAAAGCACTTGCTCCGTGATTCGCGGCGGCGTAGTGTAAATGGCCCGGCGTAAGGCCGCGTAATTCAAAGGTGGCGGCTTGTATTAAGCGCGCCCCCGCGCCGATCGAACTGCGCATGCGCTGGTTGTAAAAATAGCCCAGTGCGCATGCTGATTGGTGATTTGGACAGACAAAACTGTCAGTTTCTTTGGTATCTGCTTCCTGGCCAAATCTGATAAGAAGTGAATAATTGCATGCATGCATAGAATAATTTCACACTGACAAAGCTGCAGTTTGAAATACTTCCTCTTTTTTATTTTGGTCTCGAATTAATATATGGTTAATGACGTGCATATTCTTGAATATCCAACCTGCTCATTAATACGTAATATTAGTCTTGTGACTTTCTGATTTTGTGAGCTATTAACTATTTTGTGTTAGGATGGTGCGAAGCATGAAGCAACAATGCTATATATATATTTGGTTTGTCTGATGTCTGATGTCTGGTTTTCTGTGGTTCGATATCCAGACGGGGCTTTCTTTCGCCGATCTATTTTCGACTTGTTTTGCAGACAGAGTTCCCCTTTTTCGTCAGATCTTGTGACACATATCTGATAGCAGCATCATGTGAGCAAGGATTGCAAGGGTTGTATAAGATCATTACAAATTATGACTATGTATGATAGCAATCAATAACATATAGAGTATATAGGATATATATGAGATATAGAGCATGTGGAGCATGTGTTTGCGCATTAAAATAAGCATTTCACCATCTTCCTTTGGCCATTTTTAGCATATCCATAGCAGTTCCCCCCTTGAAATGCTATTTTAATCTATTTTAATCTGTTCCTGTCTTTAATCCGAGATTCCCCACCCCAGGGCGCGCGGAGTCTAAGGTCCAGCAGGTGTTCCCCAGAGCCTCTAGTGGTGAGGATGGATTTCGCTGCAGCTGAACCCAGGTCGCGGCCCTTGGGTTCCCTACCCTGTCTGTCCCTGTTGTCCTGCCTACTCATGATGTGAGACTGGGAATGTCTGTAGTGGAATGTGTGGTTCGTCGTACTCATCTTCCTCGTGTCCTACATCTTGGTTCACGAATGTGGGGATTCCTTGTTCCACCGCTTTTTCTATACATTTCTTCAGACAAGGGAGTATGCAACAAATTACCAGAGCGAGGAGGAATAGGACGATTAATATAGTTACTCCTATTTGGGTTAAAATTCTCTGCCACCCGTTCATCCAACTGAAGTATTGGTCCCATGGGTCTGTGATGCCTGAATTTTTCTTTAATTCAACTGACAGATTCTTTAACTTTTTAAGAGCTACAGTGACTTGGCCATTCGGGCCGGTGTTGTCTGGGATATAGGTACAGCAAGTGGTGCTGGTCATTTTGTCTATCATAGTACAAACCCCACCTTTCTCTGCAAATATCATATCCAGAGCCATCCGGTTCTGGAAAGTCATTTGAGAGTCGGCCTCCAACTGTTCGGCTATTCCCTGGAATGCATCTCTCGTGTAGTTGACAAACCTTTGCTGATTGTAATATATATAATTTATCCAATCTACATTTTTGCTAACAGTTATTATGGGGATTAGGGCCTCTAGACCTGCTTTTACCTGGTCTCGGGCTTTGAATTCATCAGGGACTCCTCTCGGGACTCCAATGGCATCTAAATACACATGAGGGTCAAAACTTCCCGGAAGGAATTCCCTTTTTGTCCTCCCACCCTGTGTGTTGTGAGTACCTTCCGTTAGGATGTGTAGAGGCATGATAGCCTTTGCAAGGGCACATTCTCCCTTCCATTGCCCCTCCAGCCTAGTCCTCACCTGCATGTCTCCACATATCCAATACACATCCCCCAAGGATTGGCTTTGATTTTGTACTAAGTTAGCCGGGACGTGACTGTAGGATGCACAGTAACCTTTGGAAAAGTTGCCTAGGTTTTTACCCCTCCCTTCATGGTGAGCATAACAAGTGTAGTTTCCAGGGTATATGGTGATAGCTATCTTGGGTATTGTGTCCCTAGTGTCTATGGGATATTCCTTTTTCCATTTCTCACATGGTAACTGGTTAGTGGAAATGTTTGTGTAGAGGCTTAGGAAGCACTCTTCCTCCTTTTTAGGTATAACTAACGGGACTGTACCTAAATGTGGCCTAGCACTACCACAGACATAGCAGTTGGTTTTATTATGTTTACTGGCGCTATATCTCATCCATTCTAGCCAGAGATTGACTTCTGAAAGGCCGGTTTCAACCTCCATTGTATCTTTAAAGGTAGGATCCGCTATTGCAACCATGTCCCCCAGGGTCTGTACATGGGGCTTCAAGGGGTTTGGTGGGGGCACATTCTTGACTGGCTGCCATTCATTGTTGTTGTACATATCTTCTAACCGGAAAGATCCTCTATGACCCCAGTGACCCCCTCCGAACCACCACCCCAACACATACTCTCCCTTATCGGATGGGCTCGGATTTCGTATGTTTAGAACCAGTGTCATACTGGGCCCTGGTTTGGTGAGGGTGAGACGGGTTAGCAAAGGCTCCCCCTGGCTGTCTTTACTGTCATAGGCTGGTTGAGGTTTATATCCCCAGGGTGTCCCTGTGTTCCAAGCTGCTGCTCCCCAACTGTCACAATTCTTTCCCCACGACCCTTTAGTGACACATATATATCCCTCTCCGTCACCTTTTTCATACCGTTCTGACCTGCTGTTATGCTCTGGACACGGGAGTATCTTACACGGGTGGAAATCAAATGTGGCTACATGGGTATCAGATGAATTATACCTTAGAATAACCTTCCCATCTTTCTTAGTGATGGCTGCATGTTGTGCCCTAGTCAAACCACACAGACAAAGGATATATAGGATCATGATTTATCTTTTCCTGCTTCCTCGGGTATGGAAGCCTTCTTACAATGGGAGGCGTGTATCCAGGTGTTCTTCCCTGCAACTTTCACCGATGTAGCTGTTATTAGGAGGACCTGGAAGGGACCATCATATCTTGGTTCAAGAGGGTGTTTTCTCACAAATTTCTTTATCATAACCCAATCACCGGGGACCAGCTTGTGTGTTCCTGTATCTAACTCAGGATCTGGAATGGAAGAGAAAACTTTTGCATGGATACGGGTTAATTCGCGAGACAAAGCAGTCACATAATCAGTTAATACATCGGATTGTAACTGTAATTGCTGTGGATAATAACACCCTAATCTCGGTGCTGAACCAAACAGTATTTCATAAGGAGATAAACCATGGCTCTCTTTAGGAGTGTATCTTACACTGAACAGGGCAATGGGTAGACTGTCTGGCCAGCTCATCCCAGTCTCCTGAGACATTTTCAACATTCGGGATTTTATTGTGCCATTCAATCTCTCTACCTTCCCACTGCTCTGAGGGTGATATGGGGTGTGGAAAGCCAGTGTGACCCCTAGGGCTGTCCATATTTCTTTGGTTAATGAGGCCGTGAAAGCCGGCCCTGATCACTCTCTATGACCTCTGGGACACCATATCTGCACACTATTTCCGTCAGAAGCTTCTTGGCTGTGGTCTTTGCTGTCATGTTGGTCACAGGGAATGCTTCAGGCCAGGAACTGAACATATCGACGATTACTAGAGCGTATTCATACCGGCCACTCTTTGGCATCTGAATGTGATCGATCTGTATTCGTTGAAAGGGATATTGAGCTTTAGCTAGATGTTTCACGGGTGTCTTTTCCGTTCTTCCTGGGTTGCACGTAGCACAAATGACGCATGACTTGCAGAAGTTGTTGGTAAGCGGGGTAATTCCCGGGGCCAGGTAGTATTTATTGATCAAAGAATTCATCAAGGTCTTCGACAGGTGAGAAGCACCATGAGCCCACTGCACCACAGCTGGGAACATGGACCGTGGTAAACATGGTCTCTTATTCACTTCCATGAGTCCATCCTTCAATATGGCTCCCTTCTTTGTCCATGTTCCTTTTTCCCCCTCACTTGCTGCCTCTTGCATTTCCTTCAAGCGTGCCCAATCCACAGGAGGGTTCTGCAAGATCATGGTGGCCTGTACCGCGTCTTGTGGCCAAGTTTCTTGTGTCAAAATGTTTTGTATCGGAGTGCCTTGGACGTCCACTCTGCGTACGACTTCTCGCACACCTTTCGCGGCATGTTTTGCTGCAGTGTCTGCCAAGTGATTACCTCGTGCTTCTTGAGTATTCAGTCTGCCATGTGCCTTTACCTTGAGAACCGCCACTTGGGTAGGAAGAAGCAGAGCATCAATCAGGTCCCTGACTGCTGTGCTATGTTTTATGGGTGTTCCAACTGCTGTCAGAAATCCCCTATTCTTCCACAGGACCCCATAATCACAGGCCACTCCCAGAGCATATCTCGAGTCTGTATAAATGTTAGCCTTTTTCCCCTCCGCCAGCTTGCATGCCATGATTAGGGCCTGAAGTTCTGCTTCTTGTGCGGACTTAGAGGGGGGCAATGCAGAGGCATGTAGGATTGTGTCTTTGGTAGTGACAGCATATCCGGTATGGTACCTCCCTTCATGATCTGCATATCTTGATCCATCAACATAGATAGTCAGGTCAGGGTCATCCAGCGGCACTCTGCTAACTGTTGGCAGGTGTGTAGTTTCCATCTTCATCATTTGGAGACAGTCGTGAGGGGTATCGTATGGGTCGTTTCCCCCCTCGAGAAGTGGGAGCAAAGTGGACGGGTTGAGGGTGTTACACCTGAGGAGGGAGATGTTATCAGGGAGGAGCAAAGTACATTGTAGTCTGAGATGTCTTGCTGCTGACATATGTTTTGGTTGTACTTGGTTCAGCACAGCTGATATGTCATGAGGGGCTAGTAGGATGAGAAGGTGGCCCAGCACGAGATCTGCAGTTTTGTCCAGAAGGGCCTGGGCTGCAAAAACGGCTCTGAGGCAGGAGGGTGCCCCCCTAGCTACTGGATCCAATCGACAAGAATAGTATCCGATAGGTCTGAGTCTGTTATCATAAGATTGGGCCAGTACTCCGGTGGCGTGTCCTTCTCTCTCTGAGACGAATAGCTTGAAGCTTTTCTCATAGTCTGGAAGGCCAAGCGCAGGGGCCACAGACAGGATCTGTTTCAGAATTTCAAAGTTCGTAAGGGCCTTTGGTGGCAGTGTGAAAGGATCAGTCTTCAGAGCATCATAGAGTGGTTGCATTAGCAGAGATGCTTCTGGAATCCAAGAACGACAATAAGATACTAGGCCCAAAAATGCATGGAGAGATTTGTGGCCAACTGGCACCGGAATTGCCTTGATCACAGCTATTCGCTCTTGAGTAAGATGTCTTACACCTTGTGAGATACAGTGTCCAAGAAAGACCACTGTTTGCTTGCACCACTGAATCTTCGGCTTTGACGCTTTACAACCTTGTTCAGCCAGGTAACAGAGAAGGTCTTCAGAATGGGCTGCAGCATCATCTTGGGTATCTGCACAGAGCAAGAGATCATCCACATACTCGAGAAGTACAACGTCTGGGTGGAGTTTGATCCATGTGTCCAGAATGAATTTCATTGCCTTGGCGAATTGAGATGGAGAGTTTTGGGCGCCCTGCGGCATTACAGTCCAGGTGTAACTTTTCCTTTCATGAACGAAACTGAATAAGAATTGACACCGCGGGTCTAAGGGGACACTGAAATAGGCATTCGCTAGGTCCACCACAGTGAAGTATTTGGCCGTGGGTGGTATTCCTGCCAGCAAGGTGTGTGGGTTGGGTACGATGGGCGTTTCCAATATGGTGGCCTCATTCACTGCTCGGAGGTCCTGTACCATGCGATATTTCACAGGTTCTCCTTTTGGGGTTTTCTTCTTGACTGGGAAGAGCGGGGTGTTGCAGGGGCTTGTGCAGTGTATGAGAGCCCCATTCCGTAGGAGGGCCTCTATCTGGAGAGTGATTGCTGCTGACACTGAGGGCTTGAGGGGGTATTGGGGTTTTCTGGGGAAAGGGGCTCCAGGCTTCATTCTGACCATGACTGGCGGGACTTTCAGATGACCAATGTCTTCTGGGCCTGTAGACCACAGGCAGGAAGGTATTCGAGTTAAAACCTCTTCCGGAATTCCAGTCTTGTCTTCTACGTTCAGGGACAGCAAAAGTGGGATGGAGCATAATGCTGAGGTGTCTTCATCAGTCAGTGGTGAGGTCACTCGGATACCACCATCAGGTTGGAAGGAGATTGAGGCCTGGAGTCTGGATAAGACGTCAGCCCCTAGTAAGTTCAAGGGACAGGTGTCGGAGACCACAAATCTTGTTAATAGGTCAGGGATGTTGCCAACTTGTAGGGGGCGGGTCAGAGGACTTTTTCGGGGTGTTCCATCCACTCCAACGCATGTAATGTTGTTGTCCGACAGGAAGGAGGTATCGGGTAGTTCCTTTGTTCTAATTACGCTCCTGGCAGCACCTGTGTCACAGAGAAATGTGGTGGGCCGGCCCTCGATACTGAGAGTTATCTTGGCTAGCGGTCCTCCTGAATCTTTGTGTGCTGCGATCATGGTTGGAGTGTGAGACACAGGCTTGCCGAATTCCTATGGGTCCATATGGCCAAAAAGAGGAGGAGGAGGAGGCCAATCATTAGGTGCTGAGCTGGAATTCCCCTGGACATTTTGTTCTTGGTGTTGAGCATCTCCCCTTCTTGGGTTGTCTCTATGATCGGGCTGTCTTCGATCGGGTCTCCACGGGCTTCGACATTGTCTCCGAAAGTGTCCGGGCCTCCCACAGTTGTAACAGCAGGCTCGCGAGTTTCGTGCTTGTGGTGGCGGATATGGTGTGTCAGAAGCCAACATGAGAGGGACTGCCTTCCTATTACCCTGTGAGGATTCTATGCCCTTTGCTACCAGTAGTAGAGTGTCAAGAGGTAACACTCTGTATTCTGGTCGAGATAGTAGCAGGCCTTTCCGGATTGCTTCCCTGAGGCCTGCTACAAATGCAGAGGATAGCATCTGTGTATGTGCCTTGTTTTGTGTGCTGAACCCCAAATCAGTGAACACCTGTAACATCCTAGTATGGAATTTCTCAACTGATTCAGCCTTGTCTTGTGTAATGTCTTGTATGCTTGTTGCTTGGTCTGCCAGGCGGTCACGTGCCCATCGTTGTAACTGTGTTACAAACTCACATCCCGAACCATATGTATTGTCAGGGACGCCACTGTCCACCCTAAAACACCTTTCCATTACTGGCCAGTAAGCATCCCCTGCTTTGATTTCACACAGGCTTACCAGGTCCCGCCAGGCACAGGAGTATGCCTTCTGGATCTGGGCAATCCTTCTGTAAAATGGCATGGGCTGTTTCTCAGGGTCTGGTAGACTGGTTACAAGGGATGATGCTTGTTGAGGGTTAAAGGTCACATACATCATGGGTGCGCCTAATGGTGCAGGCGGCATTTCCCCCCTTGGTATGTGAGGTATGTGAGGCTGCAACCCATGGGGTGGAGGTCTCCAGTCATTCCCCTGTTGTGGCAGTTGAAGAGGTAGTCCCCTATTCGGTGGGGGGGGACCATACTGTATGGTGTCATGCGAATCACCTGTGGGTCTTCCTGAGACATTTGCCATGTCCTCGGAGAAGGGTTGTGAAAGAGGAGGGGAATACAGTGGGAGTGAGTACCTAGCACCCACTCTGGCTTTTTGCACTGCTCCCAAAGGGCCTGCGGATGTAGGCCGTGCTGCTGTGGATGTGGGATGGGGATGTGAGGATGTCACTCGGTCAGATTCCATAGAGATTTCCTGCAGCGCCCTTTGAGGTGGCTGGTAGGGGGAGTGTACTGGTTCATGGCCCTGGTAGGGAAGTGTAGTTGCCCTGGTGTCCACATTCGACAGGCCTCCGGACACTATAATCTGAGTTGGGCCATGGCTCCCATGACTGGCTGAACTAGGGGTGGTTGCAGTTGGATTGATGCCCCCCTTGGTCACTAGTACTTCTTGGAGCTCAGGTGAGTGGCAGTGACTGCCACTGCTTGCCTCTGCCCCGTCCTCATCATCTTCTAACATCATTAATGTGTTAACGTGGTTAGCATCTTCCCTGTAATATGCTCCGGTCTGGTCTAACACTGGGCATATAGGGATGGGTGTACCAATATGGCCGTCACAGGAAGTAGTCATAGGGAGTCTTCCTGTGGGTTGAGAGGGTGTGTCACCACTGTTGGGTGTAGCAAGATGGCCACCATCCCGGGGAGGTGCCGTGGGTGGTAAGGGAGGTGGTACATTGGGGCGGAGCCTGATGGGAGGGTCAAGCGAGGGGGTGGTTTCTGAGGGGCAGGGTTTCCTGTCTTGTGTTCGGACTCCATTATAGGGTGGTGGCCTTTCGGCCAATGTACTTTCTGGTTTATGATACACATATACAATATATCCATGTTGATTTGTCTCTCGCTCTACAAACCCCTCCCCCTGAATGGCTTTCGATACTCTGTACCAGGCTTCAGCTGTAGCCAATAAGCCATGATCAGACAACAAACCCTTTTTTCGTTTTAACAATATCCGCCATTCCTCTGCTTGTAATCTTCCACCCATATGCATGTTGATGTCACATATTCTTGCAAGCTCGTTCACCTTCTTAACTGCTCCTCTTCCTTCCCTCTCTGCAACCAAGCTGCACGCTAAACTCCCTTCCACCGGCTTCTGTAATTTCTGTCCCATTTTTTTTTATCCCACTATACAAGGACAAAAACACTTGAGTTTTGGCTGCGTGTAATCTTGAAATCTTTCCCTTAGACCAGCAGCGCTGCCACTTCCTCTTTTTAAAAGTACACTTTCTCTCTTTTTTTTTTTTTGTTGAAAACGAAAGTGTCTTTAGGCTGCTGCAGACAAACAAAGCTTGTTTGACAAAGCAACAATTAAATTCAGTGCGTTCCTTCAATATCATCTACGTGTCCCAGCGGCAAACCCAGACTTCTGACTCCTTTTCACTCTCCTCACACTTCTCTGGCTGTTCTGGCTGGAGTGGACACCTTATAGGTAAGTATCCCCTTTCTCTAGCTTCACCTTCTATCGCTGGCAATGATGCACCGACTACAATTCTAACAGGGTAATGCACATTTAATCTGAACACTAACAGGTCTGGAACATCCACCAACAAAGGTTTCAGGCCAAGAATTTCCTCCCTGTACCCTGGGGTTATCACTTTCACCAGCCCCCAGCCTTCTGAATGAATTCCCAACAGTAGTCCACAGACACATTCATGACATGACATTCCTGGCTCATGCGATGGAAAGATGAGACCCCAGAACAACTGTCACAGGATTATCATGTACATCTTCCTACATGTACCTCTTATTTAATACCTGATACCCTGGCTATGCGCCCTCTCTCCGGCACACTTTGCATCAACCCTGAGAGAAGTTTGACCACGTTTCACAGCCAGTTATCGCATCTGTGACCCTATTCCGTTCTGCCTGTCTCATCAACCCACCATAAGCCAGCACATGTAACAATAAACCAACAGGATATGTGACAAGTACAGGATTATCAGGTCCTCACGGGATCCCCACGCAACTACTATGCGTTCTCCTGACGCCCCCTCCTGGTCATCCGTGCTTCACAGCACAATTATTTATCCCCCAGGAGGAGTTTGACCACGTCAATTTTCATCCGTGAGTACATAATTAATCCCCTTATTCCCAACAGCCGTCACAAGCTTGACAGAACAGAACAGGAAACAGGAAACAAATATACAGGCAGCAGATACCAGTTATGCAGGTTCTTATAAATGACCTTCGGGCAAGCTATAAGCTATATATCACCTGCCTTTTCTGATCGAGGTAAGCCGACACGGGAACAAGAACCAACCAAAACCACGGGACAGGATATAAACAGTAGACAATATTAAAAGTCTTACCGTTCAGTCATCAGAGAGTGATCAATTCTCCGTGCCCTGTCGTCCGCGTTGGTTCGTCCCAGTTCCCTCTCGATCGGCTTGGCCCTTCGAATCAGGAAGCCCGATGGCCCCACGTTGGGCGCCAAATTGATTTGGACAGACAAAACTGTCAGTTTCTTTGGTATCTGCTTCCTGGCCAAATCTGATAAGAAGTGAATAATTGCATGCATGCATAGAATAATTTCACACTGACAAAGCTGCAGTTTGAAATACTTCCTCTTTTTTATTTTGGTCTCGAATTAATATATGGTTAATGACGTGCATATTCTTGAATATCCAACCTGCTCATTAATACGTAATATTAGTCTTGTGACTTTCTGATTTTGTGAGCTATTAACTATTTTGTGTTAGGATGGTGCGAAGCATGAAGCAACAATGCTATATATATATTTGGTTTGTCTGATGTCTGATGTCTGGTTTTCTGTGGTTCGATATCCAGACGGGGCTTTCTTTCGCCGATCTATTTTCGACTTGTTTTGCAGACAGAGTTCCCCTTTTTCGTCAGATCTTGTGACACATATCTGATAGCAGCATCATGTGAGCAAGGATTGCAAGGGTTGTATAAGATCATTACAAATTATGACTATGTATGATAGCAATCAATAACATATAGAGTATATAGGATATATATGAGATATAGAGCATGTGGAGCATGTGTTTGCGCATTAAAATAAGCATTTCACCATCTTCCTTTGGCCATTTTTAGCATATCCATAGCAAACCCCAGGGTCATACACACATAGGGCCAGATTCTCGTAGAATCCGCGGCGGCGTAGCGTAAGCCATTTACACTACGCCGCCGCAACTTACTGGAGCAAGTGCCGTATTCTCAAAGCACTTGCTCCGTGATTCGCGGCGGCGTAGTGTTAATGGCCCGGCGTAAGGCCGCGTAATTCAAAGGTGGCGGCTTGTATTAAGCGCGCCCCCGCGCCGATCGAACTGCGCATGCGCTGGTTGTAAAAATAGCCCAGTGCGCATGCTCCAACTCACGGCCATACTTAACATGGCATACGACGGACCTTTCTAAACGTACCCCTCATATAGCAGGGGTAAGTTTTACACTTACGGAAACGACGTAAACGACGACGAGGCGGCGCAAAAACTTTCGGGAATCGGCGTATCAGGCTCATTTGCATAGTCAAATGAGAAAGCGACGTAAACGCCACCTAGCGGCCGGCGTAACATTACATTAAAGATCCGACGGTGTAAGATTGTTACGCCAGTCGGATCTTAGCAAAAATCCGGCGTATCATGTTTTCTGGATAGAAAACAATGATATGCCGGTGGGAAATTCGAATTACGCCAGTGTATCTGTAGATACACCGGCGTAATTCTTTTGAGAGTCTGGCCCATAGATATGAGCATTCTTTAACTGATATTTCTAACTCCCCTAATTGATATCCAAGTTGTATTCCTCCCATATACTGTACTAGCTGATCATCAGCAAATGTAATGTACAATAAAGGAGGCATAACAGAAAATAACTGTAATGCCTTCAGATATTGTTAAGCTATTATTTATATATGTAGAAACATGCTTTTCCCAGATCATAGCTGTGCATTACCTATCAGGCTACGTACACACGATCAGACCGGTCCGATGAAACTGGTCTGAAGACCAGTTTCATCAGACCAATTCGATGGTGTGTACGGCCCATCGGACCGTTGTCCGTCGGACCAAAGTTTTAAAACTTGCTTTAAAATTTGTCTGACGGACACCTGTCCGTCGGACCAAAACGATGGTTAGTACACAAAAGCATCGGACCAAAAACCCGTGCATGCTCAGAATCAAGTCGACGCATGCTTGGAAGCATTGAACTTAGTTTTTTCAGCACGTTGTTGTGTTCTACGTCACCGCGTTCTGGTCCGAGGGGATTTTGGACTGATGGTGTGTACACACATCAGACCATCAGACCACTTCAGCTTAGTCCGATGAAAACGGTCCATTGGACCAGTCTCATCGGACCAGTCTGATTGTGTGTACGTGGCCTCAGACATGGTATGCTTTTTATAGAAGATCTAAACACTAAATGGAGGACATCTAGTTTGCTGAAGCCTTAACAAATCAAAACAACTGGCATTTCAAAAAAATAAAACCCGTTTTTTTTTCACCCTGTTTTAGCCTCTGTATAGGATGGGTACTCTTTTCCCTAACCTTCTCAAGAACCTCAGTCCATCAGTCCATCTGAGACACCATGTTGAGTGTAAGAACATACAATATCACATGAATTCACTGGAAGTAATACTTAGTACACAATAGTAGTGCTATATCAAAGACAACATGCACCAAACCAGGTAGTAAAGGCAAACTTAATATATTAAGCCCCACCCCCAGGCAGACCCCCATAACCACGGGGCAAGGGTTGTGGGGATGAGGCCCTTGTCCCCATCAACATGGGGACATGGTGCTTTGAGAGGTCACAGACCCCCGAAGCATCCTCCCAATGTTGAGGGCATGTGGCCTGATACGGTTCAGGAGGGGGGGCGCTCTCTCGTCCCCCCTCTTTTCCTGCGGCCTGCCAGGTTGCGTGCTCATATAAAGGGTCTGGTATGGATTTTTTGGGGGAACTCCACGCCATTTTTTTAAAACTTGGGGTGGAGTTCCCCTTAAAAATCCATCCATCCTGAAGGGCCTGGTAATTGAATTTGGGGGGACCCCCATGCATTTATTTTTTATTTTTATCAATGACTTTTCTCTGTATTGCCGGGAGCCGACAATTCATTATAGCCACAAGTGGTTTTAAATTACTTTTTTTCCTTCAGAAATGACATTTTGTGCAGGGACAGTTCTAAGCATGGGAAACAAGTGCTATTAAACACCCCCATATTTCACTTTTATTGTTTCACTTTAAGCATTATTAAAATCACTGCAGTTTTTAAAACTTATTTATGCATTGATACATGTCCCCTGGGGCAGGACCCGGGTCCCCAAACACTTTTTAGGACAATAACTTGAATATTAGCCTTTAAAATTAGCACTTTAGATTTTAAACGTCCCATAGGGGGGTGTTCAGCTCATCCTTACTCCCAAGATGGAGGCCGCGGCTTCTCCATGCGGAGGTACAGAGGACCAGGACTCCATTGCAAACACTCCACGACACACCAGCACGCTTACTCCTTGCTGGCAACTCCTGTGAATAACTCCTCTCCTCACAGAGCCACCCCACCCTGCACTGAGTCAGTTCTCAGCAGGACAATGGCAGACATCCTACATACCCCCATGCTGTATTCTCCCCTCAGCCATGCAGACTCCCAGCATGCCTACCCCATGCCTCAAGCCCACCCACTAATATGGCCCAGCTTTTGAACAGCTTTTCAGAAATGCTAGCAGCAGGACTGGCCCAAAACGCCACCCGGATCACAACATTTATTAAAGCAGACCTGCAGAGCCTTGGGGCCTGCATGGATGTCATTGAACCTACAGTAAATAACACAGCCACACGCACCAACGAAAACACAACTTGCTATCAAAAGCTGCAAGGCCAACTTGAAATTGCACTTGCCAAACTAGACGATTTGGAGAACAAAAGCAGGCGATACAATTTTTCGTATCAGAGGTATCCCTGAATTGGTCACGGACATTCTGGGCACTGTTAAACTTTTCATAAAGGACATTATAGCGGATATCCCAAGTCATAGACTTGAGCCCACAGAGCACTGCAACCCCCACGCCAAGACGGGCTCCCGAGGGATGTAGTGGTAAAGCCCCACTACTATGGGGTGAAAGAGGACATGATGAGACATATGACAACCTCTCAATACAAGGAAATAAAATTCAAATTTTTGCGGATATTTCACCAACCACAATACAGAAGCAGAGATCCCTCATACTTCTCCTGAGAATATTGGCACAGAAATCCATAAAATATTGATGGTCCTTCCCTTTTCACCTTCAGTTCCAGTTAGGGGTTCATGCATACTGGACGCTTCCTAGATGCTTTTCTCCTGCAGCAGAAAAACACTGGATCCTGATAAACATGTGCACCATGCTTAGCCTTGTTTAGCAGTGTCAAGTGCTTGGTGTTATTTAATTTCATTGGTAAGACTGGCCATTGAAATAATTAATGCTCAAGCGCTGAATGCGCCTAGCTCTAACTTGCATTTACACAGGTTTACACACTTTTTCTGTAGCTTCAAGTGTTTTTCTGCCAAAATTTAGGTTTAGGAGTAGCAGTGTTCATGAGGCCTAATCCTCTATTTGATTTTGTTGCAACAGTTGCTCTACATGGTTGCTCTACAATCAAGGCGTAACAATAGGGGTTGCAGGGATCACAATTTTTGCCAGGCCCCATGCTTCAGATGGTCCCTGTGTCTCCCCTGTCAGATTTCTCTACTCCTGTATAGGAGGGGCAGCGTGGCGGAGCGGAATATAGAAAAACCAATCCCCTTCATTTTCCTTTCTGGCTCATGCAGTTGCTGAATTGCCTGAGAGAGGGAGAGGAGGAGAAGTGGGCTTTCAGCGGCTGCAGGAGTCAGAAGGATAATGGACAGGATCAGTTCTTCTATAAGCCGCTTCACCATTCCAATGCTCCTATCCTTTCTGTTTCTACGATCCACTGATGTTGACAAGAGGTCATTGGTCCACCCCTCTGCTCCACCCCTCCACCCCAGACTCTGACTCCTGCTCCTCCAGGCTGCTCTTGTCAGGTAAGTCATGCCACATGGCCCCTTCCTGTCATACTGCCCTCCCAACTGTCACATGTTCTCCGTCCTGTCGTGGGCCCCTTTGTGGTTTCTTGCATTCTAGTTATGCCTCTGTCTTCAATGTTAATATAGAGGTAGCCACGTGGAGGGGAACCTACAAATCTGTTAAAAGCTGTGCAAACACAGAAGAACAGACCATGGATAATATGAAAATCCAATAAATGTTGCTGCCAGGTAACACTGACTGAAAATATGATAGTTTTGATAACCCTGTTAGAAGATAAACAGCAGGTAAGTCATAATCTAAAATAAGCTATTAGTTCTGTAACTAGTACCATGCAAAGATAATAAATAAAAAAGTATTTTTTTTCTTTCTATCAGTGTTTTCCATTATTCATAAAGAAACTATCATGCAGGAACTCATGTAAAGGTTTATGGTATTCATTAATATCTGCAAAAAAAGCAGGCAGTCCAATTAAAATGATCAATCTTTGCATGGGCTTGTGCTTTTAATGAAAAGCAACCATTCAAGGTAATTTGTTTTTCAGTTCAGAAGATCACAATCACTGATTGTCTCACTATGCTCTATGACTAATCTTTTTTTTCACCTGCCTGACCTATGTCTCAACAAATAGGTCAAAAGAAATGTTCTCAATCTCAAGTAGGACAGCTTGGATGCAAATTCCCAAAGCATGTTTCTAAGTAGAGCTTACTTACTGCTTATGCTGTTTGTGTTTCACAGCTTGGTTAAAGGACATGTATCACCATAAGTTTAAAACCCTTAATAAACCCATTGGGTCAGCGGTTCTCAACCTTGGGGTCAGGATCCTCTAGGGGGTGAAAAGATGTTTTGTCAGGGGTCACCGAAACCTGGGCTGTTACTGAAGAACAGAAAGAAAAAGAACGGAGGGCGCACCGACCTAGTGTGATACTGTTTGGGTAACTTTTATTAAAATATTAAAATCAATCATTATACTCACAATTTGAGTTTTAAAACTGAGCCTTGAAAGACAGCGCAGCAACAAGACACAGCAACACCAGCAGACTATGATAGTCACTTGAGTCTACAATCAATGTTTTCAGAGCTGACGCTTTTCGGGGGCGTACCCCTTTCTTCAGAGCTTGGTGGTCTGTAGTGGTCCCCCACAGTGATACTTGCAAGAGTATATATACCCCCACACACATACAAACGCATAGAAGTGGGCATGTGCTGAAAGGTCAGGGTCAGGGGTTCACATTGGGCACACCCCCCCCCCATCATTTGCCCCAAACTACCCACACCTCCCTTACTGGTCAACCCACCTGTAGCAGTGTATCAAGTAGTCTCCACAATGGGGGCCAGCCCTAGTAGGGGGTGGGAATCCCCATGTATAAGGCATCAATCAAATATGAATAGCAACTAATGTGCCTGCTCATATGTGCAGGCACGATGGGTCAGAGCAGAATGTTCAATGTGGAATTGTCAGCCCATTGTTGGGAAATAAAATCATACCATTGCACGCTTACCTTCTCTCCTAAGAGGTACCGGTTTTCACATGTTTGTCCGGTCTGCACTACTGATGTATGCTGGAGCGCACGCCCGCCAGAGCAGGAAGAATGTGCGCTCCAGCTCCACGGAAAGCTGTAGCCATTGCGCATGCGCACGATTTACGATGCGCCGCGCGCAGCAAACTCCCTGCGACCGTCACCAGTGCGTTCCAGCAATCACAACCAAAGGGCTGGGATGTCACTTCCGCTCGTATGCGGCGCTCTCATACGGAGGGGGTTTGAGTATTCGCCCTCTAGTGGTGGGAGGGCGAATGCAGGCAATGGAACTAGGCAAATATGACACTCTCAGCACATACCCAACCACAAAACAAAGCAACATAGGAAGCCCTAAAATGAGTGTGTATGACAGGCATCTATGAAGTGCGCACATATACACTCTCTGGCATGTGCAGGGCAAAAACACTGGACCAATTTAAAATACATTCCACTATTTAAAACAATCCAAAAATGTGTTTGAAGTAACAGCTAAAATCAAAGAAGGGAATGTATACTTATGCCTGGGGACAAACATTCAGATGCATCCCATATTAGAACATTAATCAAATATTGGAATAATGGACCAGCACATGTAGACAAAATACACATACAACTGTCTTCTGGGGGGAACCACAGACCATCTTAAAATCTACATTATATACAATGTGCAATTATATTGTTACAGCCTCCCTCCACTCCATTTGGAATTCTTACCAAAGTATGTTTGATTTGTGGTTGGGTATGTGCTGAGAGTGTCATATTTGCCTAGTTCCATTGCCTGCATTCGCCCTCCCACCACTAGAGGGCGAATACTCAAACCCCCTCCGTATGAGAGCGCCGCATACGAGCGGAGGTGATGTCCCAGCCCTTTGGTTGTGATTGCTGGAACGCACTGGTGACGGTCGCAGGGAGTTTGCTGCGCGCGGCGCATCGTATATCGCGCGCATGCGCAATGACTACAGCTTTCCGTGGAGCTGGAGCGCACATTCTTCCTGCTCTGGCGGGCTTGCGCTCCAGCATACATCAGTAGTGCAGACCGGACAAACATGTGAAAACCGGCACCTCTTAGGAGAGAAGGTAAGCGTGCAATGGCATGATTTTATTTCCCAACAATGGGCTGACAATTCCCCATTGAACATTCTGCTCTGACCCATCGTGCCTGCACATATGAGCAGGCACATTAGTTGCTATGCATATTTGATTGATGCTTTATACATGGGGATTCCCACCCCCTACTAGGGCTGGCCCCCATTGTGGAGACTACTTGATACACTGCTACAGGTGGGTTGACCCTGTGGGGGAGGGGTGACCCTGACCTTTCAGCACATGCCCACTTCTATGCGTTTGTATGTGTGTGGGGGTATATATACTCTTGCAAGTATCACTGTGGGGGACCACTACAGACCACCAAGCTCTGAAGAAAGGGGTACGCCCCCGAAACGCGTCAGCTCTGAAAACATTGATTGTAGACTCAAGTGACTATCACAGTCTGCTGGTGTTGCTGTGTCTTGTTGCTGCGCTGTCTTTCAAGGCTCAATTTTAAAACTCAAATTGTGAGTATAATGATTGATTTTAATATTTTAATAAAAGTTACCCAAACGGTATCACACTAGGTCGGTGCGCCCTCCGTTCTTTTTCTTTCTGTTCTTAGTTTCATGAATTCCCACGATTCTGAGGAGGGCTGCAAGACTCTGGAAGATACCGTCTAATTGGATTACACCACCCCATAGCAAGAGATACCGGAGCGCAGGAGATTTGTCTTTGTCTGTTACTAAAGAACGCACTGCTCTCCCAGCATTTTTGTGGCCTCCCAGCAGGAGCTTGGAGCTTTTGGCCACCCACTCAGCCTCTTCACAGCCGTCCATTCAGTTCACGCCATGATTGGGGGGCAGAGACCAAAGGTCAGCTGACTGGTGAGGAATGTAAACTGGGAGGGGCTGGAGGAGACCCTTTCTCTTGATTTCGTTACAGGTGTCACTGCTAAGAGACACCACAAAGTCGGAGACACAGTGAGTAACACTATCTGTGATTATAGTTGCAATTAAAAGTCCCCACTACAGGTCTCAGATCAGCAGATGACTTTGATCAAGAGCACCTAAGTTGGCTGATCAAAACTCCCCCCAGCGTTACCACTCATCTAGCATGTGCAAGGTGAAAAAATGTACAGGTAAGTGTTACGAAACCCAGGAACCTGCATGGTCTCCCAAAGTACACAGAACATGGAAATGCAATTATTTTAGTTAATACAAACTGCTAAATACCTTTTCTCATCAGCAGTTTCCATCAGTGTCTAGTTAAAGCTTGTAGGAGTTTTTATTCTACTCTGATTGTCCTAAGAGGCTGCAGGACCCCTTACCCTCTTTCTGGACAATGCCAATTGGCCTCTCTAGCAATACACACCAAACTGAGCATATGCAGCTTTTTCTCAAGGCTCTGTTCTATCAGGAGAGATATTGGGGACAATGGAAGGGGAGGATGAGAGAAGACAGGGTCAAACAACTGTTTTACATAATGTAGATGATTACCCCCTTATGTTGCAGAGTGAGCATAACAAACATGCTTTACTGCTTATATACAAACTGATTTTACTGTTGTGGGTTTAGTAACACTTTAAAGGGTTGTCCAAAAATAGTTCAGATACCTGTATCAGTAATTTTAGTATTGGTGTACCCATTTGGTGAGTGACACCTATGGTCAAGATTCCTGCACAATCACTATCTCTTCAGCATTACATCAGTAGATCTTTGCATTTCCTTGCAATGCTTAATTGCGCTAAAGCCCACTATTGTTTGACATTCGGTCGTGCGACGTGGCTCCCAAACAAAATTTGCCTCCTTTTCTTCCCACAAATAGAGCTTTCTTTTGGTGGTATTTGATCACCTCTGCGATTTTTTTTTTTTGCGCTATATACAAAAATAGAGCGACATTTTTGAAAAAAAAACCACTATTTTTTACTTTTTGTTAAAAAAAAATGAAATAAACTAAATTTTAGTCAAACATTTAGGCCAAAATGTATTTAGCCACATGTCTTTAGTAAAAAAAAAAAATCGCGATAAAAAAAAATAGCTACCTAGTGGGAACAGCGACACTAATACAGCGGTCAGAAAAATGATCGCTTAGTGACGCTGGCAATAGGGAGTGAAAGGGTTAACTAGGGCCGTGATCAGGGGGTTAAAACTTTATTAGGGGGGGTGGGGGGGCTATCCTGAACGTAACACTAACTGATTTTACACTGCCTGTCACACTGACACTAAATGCAGTGATTAGATCACTGCATTCAGTGACACTGTGACAGGGGGGGTGGGGGGGGGGGGGCAGATCGCAAGGGGTTAAGTATGCCTATGTGTGTGTGTGTCAGTGTAATGTTGGTGCACACTTACTGTGAGGTGTTTCTCCCATCGCAGCGGTTGGAAATACTGCTGCGATGGGAGATTACATCACTTCCCCCTTCCTGTGTTTACACAGGAGGAGGAAGTGACACAAAGGGGGAGCGCGCGCATTGGCTGGGAGCGATCGCGGGGGGGGGCGGGTAAACGCCGACATCCGCCCGCTCGTCCCGGATCGCTCCCGGAGCCAGGGGGACCGATGGGACCCCCGAACCGCACGAAGGCGGGGACGTAAATTTACGCCCTTGTGCCTGTACGAGCCATTCTGTGGCCGTATATGTGCGTGCGGGGGTCCTTAAGTGGTTAAAGAGACACTCCAGGTTATGGAGGGATCTCAACATTGTTGGGATCCACTCTGATGCCTGAATGGCAGCTGGTTCAGCCTCCCAGTGTGCTACTGAGAGCCTGAGCCAGCTGCCTCTGCTCACTCACTAGAGAGTGGTGACTCAGGCCTCGTACACACGACCGTTTTCCTCAACAGAATCCATCAAGAAACTTGGTGGCAGAGCATTTTTGCCGAGGAAAACGGTCGTGTGTATGTTTTTCGTTGAGAAAACTGCCGTGGCACTCGACGAGAAAAAAGAGAACAAGTTCTCTTTTTCCTCGTCGGGAGTCTCAATTTCATCGTCGTGTTTCTCGTCGGGCTGGTTTACAACGAGAAACACGTTGGTGTGTATGCTTAGAAACCCACGCATGCTCAGAATAAAGTATGAGACGGGAGCGCACCTTAGGTAAAAGTAGCG
Organism: Rana kukunoris; assembly: GCA_029574335.1. NCBI lineage: Eukaryota > Metazoa > Chordata > Amphibia > Anura > Ranidae > Rana > Rana kukunoris. The sequence goes on along the minus strand of CM056053.1, from coordinate 403,107,358 downwards.
TTTGTAATGGAGATAGCACATTTGTCACGCTGTAACAGACTGAAAATCTCGAATCGTCTCTTACCAAACTTTTACTTAACATGCAGTAACACGAGATTAGCAAAAGCAGCCCCAAGGGTTGTGCCAGTGGAATCAAACTTCCCCTATATAGTGCCGCTGTACGTGTTGTACGTCACGGCGTTTGAGAATGATGAGATTTGGTCTTGACAGTGTGTACGCAAAGACAGCTTGTTAAGATTCTCGACAAGCCTGACAAGGAACTCGTAGAGGAAAACGATGTTTCATTTATGACGAGTTCCTCGGTTGTGTGTACGAGGCCTAACAGTCAACATCAGGTACTCATCAGCAGCTGAGTACCTGAAAAACACCAGAAAATGCTAATAACACCTTTCCTTTTGTTAGTAGTCAGCTAAAAACAAAACACTTTAGCTTGGGAACATCCAAAAATGTGTGTATATAAAAAAACAATTTACTAAAAATGCTCACACTTAAGGGGTTGTAAAGGTACAATTTTTCTTTCCTAAATAGCTTCCTTTACCTTAGTGCAGTCCTCCTTCACTTACTTCAATTTTGCTTTTAAATGTCCTTATTTCTTCTGAGAAATCCTCACTTCCTGTTCTTCTGTCTGTAACTACACACAGTAATGCGAGGTTTTCTACCTGGTGTGGAGTGTCATGCTCGCCCCCTCCCCTCCCAAGGCTGTTTAAGGACATTAGATTGTAAGGTCCACTGGGTAAATGGTTTGTATAAATAGTACAAAAGTTATTTCACACATACACACACATATACATACAGTATAAGTCATGTATAATTTATATATACAGTATATATATTACATGATTTTTATAGTATCAACAGTTTTCTCAGCACTTTAAAAAATAAAGGGGGACAGTACAGTTACAATACAATTTAATACAGGAGGGTACAGTAGGCCCTGCTCATGTGAGCTTGAAATCTAAACGTCAAGGTCAAGTGAAGCAAAAGGTGATACCTGTCAATTTAATAAAGACTGCGTTATCAAAAGGTAAATATGTGTAAAAAGTGTAAAAAATTATTATGAAACCTTCAAATTTAAATAAAGTGACAATGCAGAATAGAATCAATAAAAAAAATAAAAAAAAAGAGTGGTTACTTTAAAACGTGTGCAAAAAACACCCCAAGATATATACAGTCCTGATCAAAAGTTTAAGACCACTTAAAAAATGGCAAAAAATCGTATTTTACATTGTTGGATCTTAACAAGGTTCCAAGTAGAGCTTCAACATGCAACAAGAAGAAATCAGTGAGGCCGTGTACACACGACCGAGGTTCTCGCTGGAAACCAGCAAGAACCTCGCTGGAAGCTGCATTCCAGCGAGGACCTCGGCCGTGTGTACGCTCTCGGTGAGCTTCCCGTCGGGAAGCCCGTCGAGCAGAAATAGAGAGCACGCTCTCTATTTCCTCGACGGCCCGCCTGGAAGAATGGCTGGTTGCCATTCCCGACGGGCGGGTCGCTGATTTTGACGGCCGGCAGGGAACCTCGACGGGCGGAACGATGTGCCTGAGACAAAACATTTTTTAAGCATTCAATTAATTAAAAATAACGATTAAACTGAAACAGGCTGTTTTTCAGCTGATCCAAATTTTAGGACCACATGCCTTTAAAAGGCCAAATCTGTGCAAAGATGTGGATTCATTGTCATTTTCTGTCAGGTAGTCACACGTTGTGATGGCAAAGGCAAAAAAACTCTCCCTTATTGAACGTGGTCAGGTTGCTGAACTGCATATGCAGGGTCTCTCATCATGACACTGGACGATCCTCGACCCAAACTAAGGCCCTTACTGGTGCTGACTACAGCCCCATAACCATCAGACGGCATCAGAGACTGTAGGGCAGGGGCACTGGCGTAGCGGGGGGGGCAGGGGGGGCTCCTGCACCGGGCGAAAAATTGCGGGGGGCGAAATCCTGGTGTCCGCGGAATGCGCCGCCGCCACCTTAGAAAAAGGCCGCGGCTTTGGCCTAGCTCTGGAGCTGTCGGCCATCTTGGCGCGCCTGGTTGGCTGGTGGAACTGTCTGTCTCCCTTGATGTGGGAGTGGCGGGAAACACCAGCCAACCAGGCAGAAGGGCGCGCTGAATGGCCTGGAACATGTGTTTACAGCACGGCGGCATCTCCATCTCCAGCAAGGTAAGTGGGGGGGGGGGGTCGGTGTAAATCTAAAGGGGTGCTCTGCCTGATCTCCACCTATCCACCTCAGAGCCTGTCATTTTAGTTAAACTGCTGGGACTTGTAGTTCTCCATCTTCTCCTGGGGCTCATGGAGATTGGAGAACTACAAGTCCCAGCAGGTTATACATTATCATACAATAAGGCTCTGAGGTGGATGGGTGTGGATTGCATGCACCTAAACCCCAGGAGAAGATGGAGAACTACAAGTCCCAGCAGGTTATAATATAAGACTCCGAGGTGGATGGATGTCCGGACACCCATCCATCTCGGAGCCTTATATTATAACCTGCTGGGACTTGTAGTTCTCCATCGTCTCCTGGGGCTCAGGTGCATGCGATCCACCATCTATGGGACTACAAGTCCCAGCAGTAAGAAAAACTGAACAAAGATGGTGGATTGCATGCACCCGAGCCCCAGGAGACGATGGAGTACTACAAGTCCCAGCAGGTTATAATATAAAGCTCAGAGGTGGATAGATGTCTGGACAGTGACAATTGGTGGCACAGTGGTGACAATTGGTGGCACAGTGGTGACAATTGATGGCATGGTACAGTGACTGCATTTGATGGCATGGCGCCCTGTGATTGGGCATATGTGGTTATGCGCTAGCCCCGGGGGGGGGGGGGGCGAAAAAAAAGTTCTGCCCCGGGCGCCCATAACTCTGGTTACGCCACTGGGCAGGGGTGCCCAACCTTTTGAATGGCGAGGGACACTTAAGTAACTCAGTACCCAGTCGCGGGCCACAATGAGCAGAGAAAGCGGATGACAGGTCACGCCTACTCTATAGGCCCTCCGATCTGATCCACCCAGATGGAAGGGGACGAATTCCCTTCTATTTTTTTTTCTTTTTAGAGGATCGGATTGGAGGTAGGTGGGTGTAAATGGACAAAAGTCTGTTTACATCTGCTGCTCTGTAGAGGTGAATTGAGGGTCTGATTGGGTAGGGCCGATCGTTTGAAAAGGGCCTAGGACTGCTTACACACTGATGTTCTGCAGTTTACCAGCAGCGTAGTTAACCTATGCCTATCCTGCAGGTTAGTTGAACTTTGCCATAGACTCCGCCTGTGGCAAAAGCCAGCGCTGTACAGGAAGCATCGGCTTATGGGGCCGTTTTCTTCCTCTACCACCAGCTTCATTCACAACACTGATGCTGTGGTTTGACGAGTCGGCAACCTGCGATCTAGGCTTGTCAACCCGCCATTCCAGAGTGGGAGTTCGCGGGCCACATCAGAGGGCTCCGTGGGCCACATCAGAGGGCTCCACGGGCCACATGTGGCCCCCGGGCCACTGGTTGGCCACCCCTGCTGTAGGGCTTCAAAAGCAAAAAACGTCTTCAAAAACCTTGTCTCCTTGAACACCACAGAACTGCTCGTTTGTACTTTGCAAGATAGCACCAAACATGGGACATTCAAAGGTGGAAGAAAGTTTTATTCTCTGATGAGAAAAAATGTAACCTTGATGGTCCTAATGGTTTCCAACGTTACTGGCATGACAAGCAGATCCCACCTGAGATGTTTTCTACGTGCCACAGTGGAGGGGGCGCCATAATAGTCTGGGGTGCTTTTTCCTTCAGTGGAACAATGGAGCTTCAGGAAGTGCAGGGGTGTCAAATGTCCAGATGTTGCAGAGAGCATTCCTTATGACTGAGGGCCCTCGTCTGTGTGGTAACGACTGGGTTTTTCAACATGACAACGCTACAGTACACAATGCCCGCAGGACAAGGGACTTCTTCCAGGAAAATAAGCATGCCAAAATGAATTTTTGAAGTGATCAACAATAACGCCGGAGCTACTCATTACTGAGTTCATGTTTGGAAGTTGGATTTCTGTTTTGGGGGGGTCTATTTATTTTTTGGAGCTGTGGTCCTAAACTTTTGATCAGCAGAAAAACAGCCTGTTTCAGTTTATTCGTTGTTTTCATTAAATTGAATGCTCAAAAAATGTTTTGTCTCACTCTCATTTCTTCTTGTTGAATGTTGAAGCTCTACTTGGAACCTTTATGCCGCGTACACACGATCACTTTTTGTGATGAAAAAAAACTACGTTTTCAAAAACGTCATTTAAAATGATCGTGTGGGCAAAACGTCGTTTTATGTCTTCAAAAAAACGACCAAAAAAAAAATAGCTTGAATTGCTTGAATTTTTTATGTAGTTTTTCAAAACGAAGTTTTTTGTGTCATAAAAAGTGATCGTGTGTGGGCAAAACGATGTGGAAAACAACGTTTTTAAACCCGCGCATGCTCAGAAGCAAGTTATGAGACTGAGCTTCAATGTAACAGAGTGCCGTCGAACGTGATGTACGTAACCGCGCTTTGCTAGAGCATTTTGGAAAAATGATGGTGTGTATGCAACGTCGTTTTGGAAAATGATGTTTGAAAAACGTTGTTTTGTTTCATCACATAAAACGTCGTTTTTTATCGTGTGTACGCGGGCATAAGGTCCAACAATGTAAAATATGTTTTTTTTTGCCATTTTTCAATGGGTCTTAGACTTTTGATCAGGACTGTATATCTGCTGCAATAACAAATGCTGTATAAACCTATAATTCGAGATTTTCCTAGCTTGTGACGGAAAATATTGATTATATGAAGACAGGAGGCGAGTATCTTATGCATTAATCCTTTCTTTATTAATGCTCACAGCAGATAGTGTAAACCAAAGTAAAACCATTTAACGTAAGTAATAAAGAAAAAAGCAGTAGGAACTACGTATCCCAGCAGCCCTGGGTCTTAGCCACTCCTACTAAAGTCTCTATAAATGTCTCGTTCTATTCTGAATCCTCCTCTTTCTTTGTGTGAACTTGAGGTGTTTAGATCCAGGAGTATACTTGCAACCTTCCGTCAACTGTCGCTCCTTCGGGCAGCCGGTCCACGACTCTTCAGCTGAAAAACTCCCGAGGTAACGTCCGCAGGTCCCAACCGGTTAGCCAACTGGGCTACTCGGACCAGCAGGTCATCCGAAAACGGGGAACATCACCCGAACAGCCTACTAAACGGGGACGATGTCAGTAGCCTGAAATGAAACACATGACCGTGAAAGGGTGGGGAGGGAGGGAAGATACTCGCCTCCTGTCTTCATATAATCAATATTTTCCGTCACAAGCTAGGAAAATCTCGAATTATACATCAGACAGGAGGCTCATATCTTATGCAAGTTCAAAGCTCAATACAATATTCATACGTCATTGCGAGTAAAACATTAGCTCCGAATCATACATTATAAGACAGACATAGTGACATGTTCCTCCGGTCTGAAATAAAAGAGGCGGAAAACTGTCTCGGAAGACCAGTCGGCCGCCAGTAAGAGGTCCGAAAGGGATCCTCCGGTGGTAACCACCTTGGTAGCCATGGCTCCTCTGGTCGAGTGTGCTCCGAACAGGGTGACGTCTATGCCCGCCATAGCCATGGTTGACTTAACCCAGCGTGCCAGTGTGGCCGGGGAGACCGGTTGGTGAGGTCTCGTGTAGGATATTAAAAGTTGCGAAGAACCCGAGGTTCGTAGGTCGTTCGTGTTAGCCTCGTAAGTCTGAAGGCACCTGACCACACAGAGTCGTGGGTGTGCCGGAAAAAAGGGGTAGAACACCGAATGTAGGTTGGTTTTGGTTCTGCGGACAACCGTGAACCTTACCCCGTGGGGTGAAAACTGACGTCTAGAGATATCTAAGGCCCTAACGTCTGACACACGTTTGACAGAGATCAGGCATAACAGGACCGTAAGTTTGAATGACAGCAGTTTGAGGGACAGCGAATCGTTATCTTCCCATCTTGAGAACATGTCAAGGACCTTGGCAACGTCCCAGGTGGACTGGTATTTGGGGCGAGGAGGCCGTTTGAACCTGATGCCTCGAAGCAGTCTGCAGATTAGAGGGTGTTTACCGATTGGCAGGGAATCCACCGGAACGTGGTAGGCCGATATAGCAGACCTGTAGACATTGATGGAGCTGTAAGCCCTGCCGGCGTTAAAGGCATCCGCCAGGTAGTTAGCTACGACGGTGACAGGGGCACGTACGGGATCAGCCTGCCGTTGGTCACACCAACGTACCCAGAGTTGCCAGGCTGATCGATATGCCGATCGAGTCCCGGGGGCCCAGGCCACGGAGAGGAGATCTCTAGCTGAGCTTGAAAGGCCGACGTGCGCGTCCGGCAACCCGAGATCAACCATGCTATTAGCGTCAGTGTGCCCTCCTCTACTAGAGGGTGAACGCCTTTGGTCGGGTGGGACAGGATGTGAGGGAAATGGGGAAGAAGTCTGGGGTGATCTATGGCCAGGTCCAGGAGGAGAGGGAACCATGGTTGTGTCGGCCACCATGGCGTGACTAGAACTATCGTCGCCTTCTGACACGTAGTCTGCAGCAGGGTCCTGGGGATCATTGAAAATGGGGGAAACGCGTAGTGTATTCCCCCTGTCCAAGAGTGACGGAAGGCGTCCACTGCCGAGGACCCTGGATCCGGTCTCCAACTGAAGAAACGGGGCAGCTGGTAATTGAGGCGTGAGGCGAAAAGGTCTATATCCAGGGGGCCCCAGAGTAGATTGATTTGGGCGAAGATCGATCGGTCCAGGCACCAATCGCTGGCGTCGATAAGGTATCGGGAATTCCAGTCCGCGACCGTGTTGGAAGTACCCGGAATGTATTCCGCCATAAGGATGATGTCTCGATACAGGCAGAAGTGCCAAATCTCTGTGGTAATGTCTGCCAGAACTTTGGATCTGGTGCCCCCTAAGCGGTTGATGTATTGTACCGCTGCAATATTGTCCATGCGTAATAAAACACAACAACTGGACCGTTCCGCTAAGAAACTCTGAATAGCGAAGGACGCCGCCAAGAGTTCCAAAGCGTTGATGTGTAAAAGGGATTCTTCCTTGGACCATGTCCCTCCTGTTGAGGTTTCCCCTAGGCGGGCGCCCCAGCCCCGGCGGCTCGCGTCCGATTCCAAGATAACATCCGGGCGTGAGTTGAAGATCGTTTTGCCATTCCACTCGATGGCGTATCGGAGCCACCATCGTAGTTCGACTTGGGCTTCCGAGGAGAGGGGAACTTCGTCCGCATATCGGAGTCCCTGGCGGAGGTGTAGGATTTTTAGCCTCTGGAGGGCCCTGTAATGCAGGGGGGCCGGAAAGATGGCTTGGATGGATGCCGCAAGCAGGCCTACTATGCGGGCTAGGACGCGTAGGGACAAGAACCCTTTGCGGAGTACCGCCCTGATTTCCTTGCGAATCAATGCTAATTTCTCGCTGGGTAGGCGGAGGACAGCTAGATTGGTGTCCACGGAGAAACCCAGGAACTCCATCTCCTGGGCCGGGACAAGCACGGACTTTTCCTGATTGATCAGGAAGCCCAGACCTAGTAGAAGGTTGATCGTCCAATTCATGTGGTGGTATGCTTGAGTCTTGGAGTAAGCTATAATGAGGATGTCGTCTAGATATATGATCAGACGAACTCCTCTGGACCTCAGTGATGCCACAACAGGTTTTAAGATCTTTGTGAAGCACCACGGGGCGGATGACAGCCCGAATGGGAGGCATGTAAATTGCCACGTGCGTCCCCACCACCTGAAGCGGAGAAGGTGTTGTGATGCCTGGTGTACGGGGACGGTGAGGTAGGCGTCCTTTAGGTCCACTTTTGCCAACCAGTCTCCCGGGACAAGGAGATCTCGGAGGCAATGGATGCCCTCCATCTTGAAGTGTCGATAGGCGACATGTTGGTTCAGATCCCGAAGGTTTATAACCGGGCGGTAACCTCCCCCTTTCTTCTTGACTAAGAAGAGGTTGCTGAGGAAACCTGGGGAGGAGGGGTCGACTTCGATAACGGCTCTTTTGGATATCAGTTCCCGGAGCTCGTTGTCTATAAGTGGCACATTCTGTTCTGCAAACCTGATGGGGGTTGGAATCACTCCCAGGGTCGGTGGGGATATTAAATCTATCTGGAAGCCTGTCACTGTATTTAATATCCATGAATCTGCCGTAATCGCAGACCAAGCGTGGGTAAAAAACATTAGACGGCCCCCCACAGGTGTGAGTGGCAATGGGATGCGAGTGGTACTTACCGGTATATGGGCGGGAACGAGGAAATCCTCTCTGGCCGCGTCCTCTCCAGGATCTTCCACGTGGTGGGAAGAAGGGTGCGGGTTGCGCAGTGGTGGAGTACTGAGCGGGAGCCTGGGTGAAGTGAGGTTGGGCAGCTGACCTCTGAAAGGGTCTGCCGGAGTTATATCGGCCGGCAGAACGGCCCCTACTTCTGCCGGCCCGGGAAAAAACTCTATTATTGCCTGTTCTCTTGAGAGATGTTTGTGCCTTGTCAAGGCTGTTAAACATGCCCACAAACTTATTTATGTCTTTGACCAGGGAGTCGCCAAAGAGCATGCCTTCTGCTGAGGGGCCTGGTTCTGATTCTGCCAGGTGGGCCAATTGCGGGTCGAGCCGCATGAGGATTGAGCGTCTGCGCTCGACGGAGCAGGCGGTATTGGCACTGCCCGTCAGACATATGGCCCTTTGGGCCCATCCACGTAATTGGGCCAGGTCAACCGCCTGGCCAGTGGTTGCGGCTTGTTCCGCTAGATTAAGGATCTTGGTCAGGGGTCCGAACAGATCCAGGATACGGTCTTGGATGTTTTTAAAAGATCGGTCTATCCCTTTCTTAGGAAATTTTCCTGTTTTCAAAAGATATTTTGCTAAAATGGGGTCGACCTCAGGTGTCATAACCGCTTTCATGGGTATGTGGGGGCGAGGGCATTCCGCTCTCAGCTTGTTGCGGTTGGACCTCTCTAGGGGTCTGCGTGCCCAAAGTTCGATGTATTGGGACACGTGGGGGAGGGGTGACCAGTCCCCAGAGCGGGGGTGAGAAATGGCATCCGGGTTGAACAACGGTTCACCCATGGCATCAACAATATCATTGCCCTGGTTGTCAGGGTTGGCCTCCTGTAGGAGTGCCGGTGCCCCCGCATCCTCTTCTTTGTAATAGTAATAATCAGACCCTGAGACCTCGGATTCATCCGACTCAGCGGATGAATCGTCGTCTGACTCGAGGACATACGAGTCTGGTTTGGCCCGTTTGGCGGGTCCGTGCCTCTTATGTGACTCCCTGAGGCCCAGGGGTTGAAGGGGGTCTGAGGGATGCGTGGGGTGGCAGTCCGTGTGGGGATCTGCTCCGAGCATATTCTTTACTTCCCCTGCCGGGGAGTCATAAACCTTCACCGTGTGTTTCCTCTTTTGGGAGGATTTACCCTTTTTTACGGTGGGTTGTGTGTCATGTGGTATGGGTACAGGCAAGTTGGGGTTTTGGGTTGCTCCAGAGGAGGGGGCAGCTACAGTTAAAGCTGCCTGTATGGATCTATGGATGAGATCCTGGAGCTGGGCAGTATTCAGGATTTGTGCTGAATCCAGCACCATCTCCTGAGCTGTGATGAGGGGAGAGCCTTCTTCTGTCATGCTGCTGAGAAGAGTCAGCGTTGTGCAGAAGGAAGGAGAGGTATGGTTACAGGGTGGACTAGTTCAGGAAGACAGGGAATAAAATTCCCAGAACGCTAGCTAGGTATGGTTAACTACCTATTTGTGGATCTCACTGTTGCACAGGCTCTGCTTCCGACCACCGCGCCGACTGTTATGCGATGGGAGGCGGGCCTGAGGGAATTGTGCATTCCAGGGCGAAGTCTCGCGAGACTTCAGCCCTGGAGCGCTGATTGGATGACGCCGCGCGATGAATACCGCCCCCTTCGTCCTGCGAGTGTCGCGATTGGACGGGGGGGTCGGTGAAGAGGATAGGGTGCAGGGAGGCAAAGGTCCGCCTCCCTGTACGCGCGAACGTTGTCCTGAGGGGAAGGAGGAAGCCAAGATGGCGCCTCAAAGCACAGGACAGGGAGGGAAAAAACGACAGCGCAAAGCGGAGCTGCCGACGAGTGCAGTCACAAGGTGGGGGCTAGGGAGAACGGTACATAGGCAGTAGAGTGCCAGAAAGAGTGCAGAGGTGACGGAAAGTCAGTGCCAGAAAAGCCCGGTGGCAACCCCAGAAAGTGCAAGGGACCCCGGGATGATAGTTGACAGCTCCCACAATTCTTTCAACATTGCAGGCATACACTTACAATATATACATAAAAACAGAAATCTGACAATAATTATCAGTCTATACAAATCAATGTACAATCAGCAAGGGACATTGCTAGTACTTATCTTATAGCTCCGCCGTGAGCAGAAAGAAAGAGGAGGATTCAGAATAGAACGAGACATTTATAGAGACTTTAGTAGGAGTGGCTAAGACCCAGGGCTGCTGGGATACGTAGTTCCTACTGCTTTTTTCTTTATTACTTACGTTAAATGGTTTTACTTTGGTTTACACTATCTGCTGTGAGCATTAATAAAGAAAGGATTAATGCATAAGATATGAGCCTCCTGTCTGATGTATAATCATAAATAACATGTAAAATACAAAGTTAAAATAATGTCCAAAATGTAATAAGTGAAATCACCACAAGGTGCAAATGTGCAATTAAAAAAAAAAAAGATACCGTGAACGATTAAGATCGCTGGAATCTCCTCTTCCTGGAATCTTTCTTCAGCTGAAAAGTGCACACTTTCTCTCTCTAAATATACAATAGTCTCCTAAAAAAAGAGATGCTAGGAAAAGGCTCAACAAATGTGCAGATAAAGATCACTGGAATCTCTTGGAGTGGATTTCAGGGAGAGGAGATCCCAGTGATCTTTATCTGCACATACTGTATATTTAGTCACTTCACAGTATCTGGTTTTTTTTGGGAGGTGAGAATTTTTTTTTTTTTTTTTTTTTTTACTTTCCCATGTACATTTGCACCTTGAGGTGTTATTGCACTTATTAAACTTTGTATTTTACACTTTATTTATGATTGAAGGTACATTCAGCATTATTTACACTTTTTTCACATACTGAGCTTTTTTCAGCATGGACTTTATTAAATTAGCATTTATTTTCACATACATTGTGATATAGTACCTGCTGCTGATCCAAACTAATTATATCCCATATGCGTGGCGTAAATTTATTATACATTCAATAAGGGATACCTATTAGGAAGGGGAGACCCATCCATAAAGGGACCATGGGCGCTTCCCCCCTATCCAATGCGCCGCCCCCCCCCCCCTATCATGCGTCTGGCTCCTTGCAGGTATGTATGAATTACAATGGCAGGGGTGTTTTTTTAAATTACCTGATCAGAGCCAGGGGCTCTAATAGGCTTCAAAATAGGGTGGACTCGGGACGCAGAGAATATGAACGGAGTCCACCCAGGTGTGTTACAACATTGAATGAATATTCGGTATTGCAACACTAAACCTCCTTCAGACCAATCAAGAAGCGGGTTTTGAGACCTGTCACCCAATTGGCTGAAACAATCCTATTGGATGCCTTAGGAGGAGGGGAGGAGCCGCACACTGAAAGCCACCATGATGATGGAGAGGACAGGAAGCTGCTGCCCGCTACCTACGACCTGCCTGGATGGGGTATGTGCCGGATCGACCGGCAGACAGTGGGGAGGGGGAGCGAGGGAGTGGGATCCAAGGTGCTGCTGGCTGCTCTGGGGGGGATGTTTTGTGCCGTCCCCCTGAAAAATACTGGTATCAGTGCTGATACTAGGCATTTGCAAAAGTATCAATACTCATGCAAATGTACTGATACCCGAAACCAATACCTTCTGCCTCGGTTCTCGAATTTCCCCACTAACAGCTGAAATGTAAAGAAAAGAATGCCTGCAATTATTGGTTGTTAAGAATCTGAGCCGCCGCGCCCTTTACAACCAATGATATTTCAGCTGTCAACAGTGGGCATGTCTGGCCAACGAGGAAGACATCGCTTAGCTCAGCATTCCTGCCTTCTGAGGTGTTCAGCGGCGAACACATCGACTTTAGATTAGCGAGTTTTGGCATCTATGCTGCCACCAAGGATCCTCTTTCACCTGGGTGACATGTCCAAATATCTTCCAAGCCTCCCTTCTATTTATCTGCTGACTGGCGAGACAGGCAAGATGGCACTGGCTGCATGCCTGGAGATGTGGCTCACCTTCTCAGGACACTGGTGAGTTCTCTCCCCCCCCTCTACCCCCACTACATGACATGAAAGAGACACAATCAGCTATGCAGCTTCAAGCTGACACTGGAGGAGACCCGCAGGGAACACAGCGCAACCAACCTATTCCTATTGAATCATTCCCTACTGCTGACAATTCTATCTCAGAGCACTCCATGAAAAGTGTGCTACTCCCTCTAAGAAGTTCTCTGTTTTAAAATTCTGTGTAGCAACTACCTAATCCCCCACTGTGTCCTCCCACCCTACCCTCACTTACCCCCTCTACCCCACCCTGCTCTACCTTAGCCCCCCACTTGGCCCACACTTACCCCCTACCCCACCCTGCCCTCACTTAGCGCCCTACTTTGTCCTCACTTACCCCCTCCTCTGTCCTCACTTACCCCCCACTCTGCCCTCACCTACCCCCCCACTCTGCTCTTACTTATTCCCCCACCCTGCCCTCCCACCCTCACTTACCTCCCTACTCCCCCCCCATCCTACCCTCACTAACTAACCTACTCCTCCTGCCCTCACTTACTTCACTACTCCCCCCTACCTTGTCCTCACTTACTCCCAAATTTTCCCCTATCCTGCCCTCGCCCAGTTCCCTAACCAACGCCCCCCCACCTCCCAAACCACCCCTCTACCTACTCTTCCTAGGCGATAGGAATCGGTAAAAAATCTGTACTCGTACTCTGTTAGAAAAACAGTATCAGTGCATCCCTAATATATAATATGAATGAATGAATGAATGAATGAATGAATGTAAACTTATATAGCGCAGCACATGCAAAGTAAATCGCCTCTGTCATCTGTGACATTATGGTCGCCACTGAATTTTACACACATGGAAGTTTCCCTTCTCATAGCACAAAGTGCTATCCTAAACTTTTCCAATCACTTATTCCTGCCAAATGTAATTTATTAGGACAATGCTCCGCTACGTGGTTTGATGTATTTAAGCAGGAAGCTATTTCCAGCATATATTCACAGATGGGAAATTCTCTAATGATATTGTAAATGAGACTCATTGCTTTTAAGTGCGTTTTACGGCAAAGTAAAACATGTTGCACTTTAATTGCACAATCAACAACACAGATTGTTTACCCCCTAGGTGGAAAAGGAATTAGCTTTCCAGCTGAGTGCTTTCTTACTAAGTGTACATATGTTCAACTATAACATTGTATACATGCCAATAATTGCATGGTGTAACAACACTGCGTATTGTAAAGTTATAATTAGATGTAATCAAGCTCACTAAAATGTTCTTGGATTTTTGTGGTGTTTTGTACTTTGTGTACTTGTCTGTTTAACTTTAGCTTTCAGCCAAACAAAGGCCACTACATGACCATATTGTTCAGAGTTCAAAATTATTCACAGTTGATTTCCGATGTATTTATTTTAAAGTGGAGTTTCCATCCCAATTTTTTTTTCATTATTGTGCTCCTTAGACCTAAAAAAGGAAAGAAAAAATATATATATATTTTTTACTCATCTGGAAATGCCTGTTGCTATGCGGTCTCACGAAATCTGCCTTTGGAATCACCTAGGATTTTGACATCATCCCCCTCTAATGCTTCCTGGGAAATGTGTGTCATCATTTCCCAGGATGCAGTGCGCTACCCAATTATGACTCCCAATCTAAGACTTCCAGGAAGTAAGTGCTTGTAGGCTTCACAATGCCCAGAAGAAAAATGACAACGATATAGACATAGTTTTATAAAATATATTTTTTGAATTACTATGCGGAGCGGCGGCCGATTGTAAAATAGTAAGTGACCGGATTTATATTATAAAAATGCAGGATGAAAGGACATACATTTAAAAAATGCTAATTGTGGTTGGAACTCCGCTTTAACTTCAATGTTGTGCTCTGGGGTATCCGGAAGAAAGTGTATCTCTTTTCACTTTATTCTGCAAAGTGTTGTTCTACTTTAAACTAGTGGGTTTAATTTATTTTTCTATATTTTGAAATGTTGGGGGTCACTGCCTTTGCATGTGCAGGGATATGTGAAAAGAGAGTATACAGAGATATTGAAACCAAAGAACAATAACGTGAACATTCATTCTATAAATAACCCCGAAATAGAAGGTTGACCAAATAATTAAACTTGGCTCTATGTATAAATATGTTAAATATATACTTTCTGAAAAAGTCAATCGGAATTCCAGCCAAAACATGTTTCTTGTTTAAGATAGAATGGCAAAGGGTTTCAGATCTCTGCATAGTTTATATTGTCTGTGTCATCGTTGGGTTGACTTCTCCTACTTTCTTGTCCTTTTGACAAATTAGATAGTAATAGGGCTATGACTACTGAAACGTAGGCTCAAAGTCTGAAACGTGTAACCGTGTCTGGTTTTATGGATTTCTAACCCTACAGTATGTCCAAAAAAAGGAGTTCATACATTCATTTGATCCAGCCTTAGTGCCAACTCTTTTGGATACAATTGTTACAAGTTAGCCCACAGTCTGAGCACCAGCAGCTCATTCATCCAGATTGGGACCAGGGTTTGAGCACAGTGAGCTTTTCTGTTTCTAGATAGTAATAGAATTTCCTTTCCACAATGTAAGAGTACATTTTGTCTCTAAGGCCGCGTACACACGATCGGTCCAAACCGAAGAAAACGAACTGAAGGTCCGTTTTCATCGGTCCAAACCGATCGTGTGTGGGCCCCATCAGTCAGTTATCCTTCGGTCAAAAAAACAGAGAACTTGCTTTAAAATTTAACAGATGGACGCCTAACCGATAGGTCAAAGTATGCAAAAGCATCAGTTAAAAAGCCGCGCATGCTCAGAATCAAGTCGATAAATGCTTGGAAGCATTGAACTTCGTTTTTTTCAGCACATCGTTGTGTTTTACGTCACCGCGTTCTGACAGGATCGTTTTTTTAACCGATGGTGTGTAGGCATATCAGACCATCAGTCAGCTTCATCGGTTAACTGATGAAAACAGTCCTTTGGACCGTTCTCATCGGATGGACTGATCGTGTGTACGTGGCTTAACAGTGCTTACTGGAAATGTTGTCCCCATTCAAAGGTTTCCTTTCCTGGGGACAGTGGTTGTGACCTATTGACAAAAAAAAGAGCATGAATCTCTTCAACTGAGACACAGACAGAAATAAAAACTTGACAGAGATTCAAACCCTACCCCATTGTACCCAATACTAGTAAAAAAAAACTTCAGCCGACCACTACCTACACTGTTTGCCATGTTATTTACTACACTATCGTCAAGAAACAGTTTGTTAATCGGGCAGTGTCTTATTTTCTTTCTTCAAGTTTAGCAGTCTCCAAACTGCATTCCGGGGACCAGATGTGGCCTTTTTGTTTTTGCCTTTATTCGGCCCTTGGAACACTATTCCTCCCACTGATACAAAGCACTATTCTTCCCACTGGCACTGACGATTTGGGCACTATTTCTCGCACTGACAACAACGATAAGGTGCTATTTCTCGCACTGACAGCAACGATAGGGTACTATTTCTCCCACTGACAATGGGGCACTATTCCTCTCACTAACACAATTTATGGGGCACTATTTTTTCCCCTAATACCAACAATGGGGAAATTATCTTCCCACCAATGATGGGACATTCTTTACTCCCATTGACTCTGGAGGATTTTCTTCTACCACTGGCCATATTCCAGCACCCTCAAAGTCTGAAGGACCTTGCTCTCTGGTTGGCTGATTTTGTTGTCAGTGATAAGACTCTACACCAGGGGTCTCAAATTGGTGGCCCTCCAGCTGTTCCAGAACTACAAATCCCATCATTCCTCTGCGGGAGTCATGCCGCGTACACATGATCGTTTTTTTCGGCATGGGCTTCACATCATTTTTCATCTTCTGAAAAACGTAAGGAAAAATTCGAACATGCTGCATTATTTCACGTTGTTTTAAAAAAAATTGTTTTTCAGGTTGTAAAAAATGGTCGTGTGTGGGCTAAAACGACGTTTAAACCTGCGCATGCTCAGAAGCAAGTTATGAGATGGGAGCGCTCGTTCTGGTAAAACTACCGTTCATAATGGAGTAAGCACATTCATCACACTGCAACAGACAAAAAAGCGTGAATCTTTTACTAACAAGGAATCGGCCTAAAAGCAGCCCAAAGGCTAATAGAACCCCCCCTTTAGAGTGCCGTTGTACGTGTTGTACATCACCGCGCTTTGTTCATCATTTTTCTAAAACGATGGTGTGTGGGCTACATTGTTTTTAATGATGAAGTTGGAAAAACTTTGCTGAAAACATTGCTGAAAAACAATGGGTTTTTTTCATGCCGAAAAATGATCGTGTGTACGCGGCATTATGCTTGTAATTGTCAGCCTTGCAATGCCTCATGGGACTTGTAGTTTTGCAACAGCTGGAGGGCCGTCAGTTTGAGACCCTGCTCTACACAAATGCAAAGAAGAGTAGAAGCCATCTGCCCACTTACTAATAAAGAATGACTCCTAAAGGTGAGGTATGTAGCAACAAATATCTGAGATTACTCTAAAGCTGTACATCCAATCTATCATTATGCATGTGAAATAGACAGGAGAAGCAGGCAAGCAAGCAGGTCCAGGTTGAGCAGATATGTGAGTTAAAGTACACTGTTGGAGGGTTTGCTGCAGAGAATGATGATGTGCAGTTAAAGCAGAGGTTCACCCAAACTGACAACATTATTTTAAAACAATCATTGCACAGCACACTCACAGAATTGCCACAACATTTTTTTTTTTTTAAATAAATACCTTAGTATAGCCATCTAAACTGTGACTTTCGGGATTTCCCTCCCACGGGAGTAGGCGTATCTTATCCTTTCCCCGGCGCCGCAATGCGATGTGGGACTTGTCTTGTCACAGTCGGCTCCCCATCACAGATTGCTCCGGAAGTGACGTTTCGTTGCCACCACGCCTGCACAGTAATGATAGAGTGAGAAGGGGGCAAGCGGACATCTTGTTACATCCACCGGAGTTTTAGATTTCACTGTTATTTTCAACATAAAACAGAGCTTATATGCTTAAATACAGTATTTGTAAATCTGTTTTATGTTGAAAATAACTATGAAATCTAAAACTCCGGTGGGTGTAACAAGATGTCCGCTTGCCCCCTTTTCACTCTATCATTACTGTGCAGAAGTGTGGGGTGTAGCAAGATGGCGGCGACAAAACATCACTTCCAGAGCAATCTGTGTTGGGGAGCCGAATGTGACATAACACTTTGCCGTGAAATCTCTAGAGATTTCACAGCTTCCAGGAAGTGATTGCTTGTGGGCTTCACAATGCCCACAAGCAAAATGGAAACTCCCTCAATCTGATTTTATAAGTCTTTATTTGCCAAGAAAACGAACTGCGGTTATATACAGCAACCAAAGTAGTGAGTGTACCTTCCTATGCTTATACCCCAGTGAATGCTAAAAAAAAAGAAGTTTGGCCTCGGAACCCCCGCTTTAAGAGAAGCGCAACACAGTAAACATTATACTCACTGTAACGGTTTGACCCGTGATGCCCAGAGACTTTTAAGGGATGGGGGATACTCCTGTGCCAGCGGCCCTACGGACTCTTGTGTCTAAGTTCACCCCGTGCCCCTTTTGGGCATAGGGTGGCTAATACATGATAAATCATAATTCATGTATTACATGAGATGGGACATTACTGATAATTCATGTTTGCAGGATGTCTTGAGATATTACAAGTTGTTGGCTTATTCAATGTGGGGACACATTCTTTTGAGAGGTGTTAAATGCATCTACATTTCATTGTCCATTGTGAAAGGTTGTAGAGGTGTTAATTCAGACATTTCATTGTGTGATAACAGTTTAAAGCCTATTGATACCTAGGTGTGACTACCTTTCTGTCGGAGACAAACCGTCTGTCTAAAGATGTGGATTGAAGGGCAACTCATTGTTCCTGTGATTAACTTTAATATGTTGTACTACTTTAATATGTTGTACTGGATATATAAGCAAGCTAAGAAACCATTAAAGCATTCATTCATTTTGAAACCAGAAGATAGAGCTGTCAGTCTCATTTTCTGAGGAATTGATATGGATCGTGTCTGCTGGATTGTGGAGTGTCATATAAGCTGTCTTGGGTGGATGGAAGGTCGTAAACAGTGGTGACCGTTACACTCACATGATCCCAAGTTGTATGGTCATGAAACATCCCTCAGGAGCTATGAAGAAATTGTCTACAATATCACCTAAGTTCAAACATCACCTGGAATTCTGCACACAGCTTTGGATCCTCAACCTGTCTGTGTGTGTGCATCAGGAGAAGGGTGCGAGCAGCCAGCCAACAAGAAGCCAGCTACACTTGTGGCTTGTGTCTGACAGGTGCCAAAGCCACACACAGGGACAGGTGTTGTTTTTGTTTTTCTGTACATATTGGGCCAGATTCTCAGCGGCGCTACGCCTGCGTAAATGTATATGCGCGGCGTAATAGTAAATGTGCGCCTGCGTATCGATGCGCGGTAAACACAGAACCACATACGCGCGTTTTTTTTTTCCGTCTGGGCGGCGAAAATGCATTAAGCTAGCGCGGCGTAGGCGCATAGTTACGCATCAAAAATATTCAGTTCCCATTGAATTAGCATGCAAATATGCAAATGAGGGAGATGCGCGTATTCCCGAAAGTACGCGCGTCCGGCGTTGGCTACTCGTGGTGCGCGTAACTCGAAAGCCTTGAGTAAACATACCCCTCATAAAAGCACGGGTAACTTTGCTCAAGGCCGTGTGCAAGTCAGCTGGAGAGCAACTACAGCAGCACCGTAACGGACTAGCTGAGCAATCACACTTACTGGACAAGACATTCATATGCCAATGATGCCAGGGCCAGCCATGGTCTTATCAATACTAAGGTATGCAGAGGAAGAGGAGCATAGAAGGAGGAGGAGGAGGACGGGGGCACGTGAGAGGATCTACCGAGCGCGCATGAGCCTCTTTGGCATGGGTGATGAGGAGGTGTATCGCATCTTCAGATTCAGCCCTGCTGCCATCCTGGAAATAACCACAGCCCTGCAGGATGACATCACCAGCCAGACATACCGCTCACGTGCACTGCAGCCACTGGTGAAGGTCCTGGCAACACTCCATTTCCTGGCCAGTGGATCATTCCAGCGTACAAGTGGAGTGGTGGCTGGGATGTCACAAACCAGCATAAGCAGATGTGTGCACCAGGTTGTCCCTGCAATCCTCAGACGCATGTCCAACCAGTTCATCAGACCCACCACTGTGCACCTGCGGCAGAAGGCAATGACAGATTTCTACAGAATTGACGGATTCCCACGCACCATCGGGGCCATTGATTGCACACATGTGGCACTCCAGCCCCCCAGTGCCACAGAGCACATATACCGCAATCGGAAGCATTGGCATTCCATCAACGTACAGGTGATAGCCGATGCCAAATACCTCATATGGCACGTCCGTGCCAAAGACCCTGGGTCCAGCCATGACAGCTACATCTACCGTCAAAGCAACATCCCCGAAGATTTTGAGCAGGACATGTATGGGGACAGCTGGCTGGTTGGTGAGTGACATGGGTGGCAGCCATGACTATCCCCTCCCATGATGCACAACAGAAGTGGCACATGCATGACTACCATCCTCCTGTGTTTTCCCTTACAGGTGACTCTGCATATACACTGGGACCCCATCTCATGACTCCTTTCCGGAACCCCCAAACCAGAGGAGAGAGAAGATACAATGAAGCACACATCAAAACCCGTGCAGTGGTGGAGCGCACATTTGGCCTCCTGAAGTCCCGTTTCCGCTGCCTGGATAAGTCTGGGGGGGCCCTATTGTATTCCCCCAACTTTGTCGGTCAGATCATTGGTGCATGTTGTATTCTGCACAACTTTGCCATGCGAAAGGGCCTGCATATTGCCCTACGTGATGACCTGACCCCCCAACCACACAGCCCCCCCCCGCCAGAGGAGACCCCGTCAGCTGATGGAAGAGCAGTCAGGAGTGTCCTCGTGTTACGAATCTTTGACCTTTAAACACACACATACAGCATGGCACACAGACAATGCACGCGTGTACACCACTGATGTCCCTAGATCACACACACCACATGCACATCGCATTGGATTAGCCCAAGTCCAGCATGTAGGACTTGGGAGCAGCAACGCCACGTCAAGGCCCCAATGATGTTGCTGTCCATTCATACACCTTTCACACATCATTCATACAGCCGTGGGGTTAACTTCACCACCACGGCCGAGGGTGACACCCCTTACTTTCAGGAGTGCCACCCTCTCACATTCACACACCATTCACACTGCACCGTGTGCAGTATCCAAAAATATATAAAAAAAGCTCTTATCCAGAGCATAAAAAAAAATAAATAAGCTCTTATCTAGAGCATAACAAAAAATAAATAAGCTCTTATCCAGAGCATAACAAAAAATAAATAAGCTCTTATCCAGAGCATAATACTAAAGAAAACTCAAATTAATGGGCCTGGCGGGGGCTCTGCCTGGTGCCACGGGTCCTGCCCCTCACTTGCCTGGGGGCAGCCCTAGATGGGGGGGGGAGCAGGTTGAGGAGGAACATCCCCACGTCCCTCCCTGGCTGCCTGCATGCCCTCCAGGGCAACCGCTATGCGGGTCTGCACAGCAGTCTGCGCCTCGATAGCAAGGCGCAGGGCCTGAACCTCCCCCACAAGTTCTGAGGTGTTTTCCTGCAGCTCCCCCAAGCTGGTCAGCGTTGCTGCGCTGTTAACAGCAACATCCTGGATGGCATCTGTTATATTGTCCGAGGATGCCAGGCTGTCGGCCAGGCGCCTCATCTCCTCCACGACCTCGGCCAGGTGTTTATTTTGCTGGTCCTGCTGTCTGACCAGCTGTTCCGGCAGGACCTGGGATACACCCCTGGTCTTTGACGTTGCCTTGCGGGGAGTGGCAGGGGACCGGGCATAAGGGGAGGATGTTGAGGGGCCGGAGATGAGGGGGGGGGAAAGAGAGGGACTGGAGAGGTTGGAGGGGGACACTGAGGGGTTTGCTACAGGTAGAGGAATAGCCTGGGCTGGTCCAGCCAACCCACCATCCTCCTCCACAACAACATAGAGGGCCTGGTCCTGGACTACCACACCCTCCTCAACCACCTCCTCCGTTGAGGTGTGCCCACTTCCCTCCAAGTCCTGTTCCAGGGGGGCAGCCAGAGGGACTGTATCTTCAGGGGATGGATCCTGATGGGCCCTGGCATCAACAGATGGCCCCGCTCCCTCCTGCACATCTGTGGATGACACAAAAGATGCCCATGTTGGTGGAGCCACACACTTGGCACATGTTCCCTTCCACCCCCATACATGTACACAACAGATAGAATAGAAAACACACTTACCTGTCCTCACGGCTGGCTTCTGGGACTCATAGCCCCCAACTCCCTCTACCTGCTCCGTCTGCAGGCAGCGGGCAACCACCTTCTCCTCCTCAGTCAGGCGGACAGGGCAGGGTGGGCCCCCTCCAGTGCCCCTGGCATGCCGAGCTATGGCAGCCAGCTTGCCCTTCACATGACGCCGCAGGTCATTCATTTTCTTTTGAATGTCCTGCGGTGTCCGGACCTCATGAGAGAGGGCATTGACCTGGCACGCCACCCTCATTAATATCTGATCCCTCCGGGACTTGCTGGTCCGGGCACTGTCAGCACCATGGAGCCGCGAGTCATACTTCTCCATGGCCCGTATGACAATGGCCCTCTCCTCTGGGGAGAAATTCTTCTTCCTCCTCTCCTTAACAGCAGTTGCCATCTTGTCCAGCACAAACTTTCGCCGTCACTCTCTAAAAAATGGGAGACGTTTGCGCTGCACGGGCGCATGTGTGGGCGCATTATATACCCTGCGCCGGCGCATCGTAGGGAGGCTTTGCGCATGCGCAGAAGGCATCCACGTCACGGCGCGGGTCAACCACGTCATGGCGCGGGTCATCCATGTCACGGCGCATGCTCCGTTCGTCCCGGCCTGCATTTGCATGGGGTCACGCTTCATTATAATGCAACACGCCCACTTCCCTCCTACTTTGGAGTTGCGCCGGATTACGCCCATGATTTTACGCGACGCAGGCGCATCTTGGAGCGCATTTACTTAGGGAATACGGTACTTGCCACTCCGTGTTACGTCGGCGTAGTGCATCTGAGATGCGCAACGCCTGCATAATTAGCCGCGCATCTACGAGAATCTGGCCCAAGGACTATAGACAAGGGGCCAGATTCTCGTAGATGCGCGGCTAATTATGCAGGCGTTGCGCATCTCAGATGCACTACGCCGACGTAACACGGAGTGGCAAGTACCGTATTCCCTAAGTAAATGCGCTCCAAGATGCGCCTGCGTCGCGTAAAATCATGGGCGTAATCCGGCGCAACTCCAAAGTAGGAGGGAAGTGGGCGTGTTGCATTATAATGAAGCGTGACCCCATGCAAATGCAGGCCGGGACGAACGGAGCATGCGCCGTGACATGGATGACCCGCGCCATGACGTGGTTGACCCGCGCCGTGACGTGGATGCCTTCTGCGCATGCGCAAAGCCTCCCTACGATGCGCCGGCGCAGGGTATATAATGCGCCCACACATGCGCCCGTGCAGCGCAAACGTCTCCCATTTTTTAGAGAGTGACGGCGAAAGTTTGTGCTGGACAAGATGGCAACTGCTGTTAAGGAGAGGAGGAAGAAGAATTTCTCCCCAGAGGAGAGGGCCATTGTCATACGGGCCATGGAGAAGTATGACTCGCGGCTCCATGGTGCTGACAGTGCCCGGACCAGCAAGTCCCGGAGGGATCAGATATTAATGAGGGTGGCGTGCCAGGTCAATGCCCTCTCTCATGAGGTCCGGACACCGCAGGACATTCAAAAGAAAATGAATGACCTGCGGCGTCATGTGAAGGGCAAGCTGGCTGCCATAGCTCGGCATGCCAGGGGCACTGGAGGGGGCCCACCCTGCCCTGTCCGCCTGACTGAGGAGGAGAAGGTGGTTGCCCGCTGCCTGCAGACGGAGCAGGTAGAGGGAGTTGGGGGCTATGAGTCCCAGAAGCCAGCCGTGAGGACAGGTAAGTGTGTTTTCTATTCTATCTGTTGTGTACATGTATGGGGGTGGAAGGGAACATGTGCCAAGTGTGTGGCTCCACCAACATGGGCATCTTTTGTGTCATCCACAGATGTGCAGGAGGGAGCGGGGCCATCTGTTGATGCCAGGGCCCATCAGGATCCATCCCCTGAAGATACAGTCCCTCTGGCTGCCCCCCTGGAACAGGACTTGGAGGGAAGTGGGCACACCTCAATGGAGGAGGTGGTTGAGGAGGGTGTGGTAGTCCAGGACCAGGCCCTCTATGTTGTTGTGGAGGAGGATGGTGGGTTGGCTGGACCAGCCCAGGCTATTCCTCTACCTGTAGCAAACCCCTCAGTGTCCCCCTCCAACCTCTCCAGTCCCTCTCTTTCCCCCCCCCTCATCTCCGGCCCCTCAACATCCTCCCCTTATGCCCGGTCCCCTGCCACTCCCCGCAAGGCAACGTCAAAGACCAGGGGTGTATCCCAGGTCCTGCCGGAACAGCTGGTCAGACAGCAGGACCAGCAAAATAAACACCTGGCCGAGGTCGTGGAGGAGATGAGGCGCCTGGCCGACAGCCTGGCATCCTCGGACAATATAACAGATGCCATCCAGGATGTTGCTGTTAACAGCGCAGCAACGCTGACCAGCTTGGGGGAGCTGCAGGAAAACACCTCAGAACTTGTGGGGGAGGTTCAGGCCCTGCGCCTTGCTATCGAGGCGCAGACTGCTGTGCAGACCCGCATAGCGGTTGCCCTGGAGGGCATGCAGGCAGCCAGGGAGGGACGTGGGGATGTTCCTCCTCAACCTGCTCCCCCCCCCCATCTAGGGCTGCCCCCAGGCAAGTGAGGGGCAGGACCCGTGGCACCAGGCAGAGCCCCCGCCAGGCCCATTAATTTGAGTTTTCTTTAGTATTATGCTCTGGATAAGAGCTTATTTATTTTTTGTTATGCTCTGGATAAGAGCTTATTTATTTTTTGTTATGCTCTAGATAAGAGCTTATTTATTTTTTTTTATGCTCTGGATAAGAGCTTTTTTTATATATTTTTGGATACTGCACACGGTGCAGTGTGAATGGTGTGTGAATGTGAGAGGGTGGCACTCCTGAAAGTAAGGGGTGTCACCCTCGGCCGTGGTGGTGAAGTTAACCCCACGGCTGTATGAATGATGTGTGAAAGGTGTATGAATGGACAGCAACATCATTGGGGCCTTGACGTGGCGTTGCTGCTCCCAAGTCCTACATGCTGGACTTGGGCTAATCCAATGCGATGTGCATGTGGTGTGTGTGATCTAGGGACATCAGTGGTGTACACGCGTGCATTGTCTGTGTGCCATGCTGTATGTGTGTGTTTAAAGGTCAAAGATTCGTAACACGAGGACACTCCTGACTGCTCTTCCATCAGCTGACGGGGTCTCCTCTGGCGGGGGGGGGCTGTGTGGTTGGGGGGTCAGGTCATCACGTAGGGCAATATGCAGGCCCTTTCGCATGGCAAAGTTGTGCAGAATACAACATGCACCAATGATCTGACCGACAAAGTTGGGGGAATACAATAGGGCCCCCCCAGACTTATCCAGGCAGCGGAAACGGGACTTCAGGAGGCCAAATGTGCGCTCCACCACTGCACGGGTTTTGATGTGTGCTTCATTGTATCTTCTCTCTCCTCTGGTTTGGGGGTTCCGGAAAGGAGTCATGAGATGGGGTCCCAGTGTATATGCAGAGTCACCTGTAAGGGAAAACACAGGAGGATGGTAGTCATGCATGTGCCACTTCTGTTGTGCATCATGGGAGGGGATAGTCATGGCTGCCACCCATGTCACTCACCAACCAGCCAGCTGTCCCCATACATGTCCTGCTCAAAATCTTCGGGGATGTTGCTTTGACGGTAGATGTAGCTGTCATGGCTGGACCCAGGGTCTTTGGCACGGACGTGCCATATGAGGTATTTGGCATCGGCTATCACCTGTACGTTGATGGAATGCCAATGCTTCCGATTGCGGTATATGTGCTCTGTGGCACTGGGGGGCTGGAGTGCCACATGTGTGCAATCAATGGCCCCGATGGTGCGTGGGAATCCGTCAATTCTGTAGAAATCTGTCATTGCCTTCTGCCGCAGGTGCACAGTGGTGGGTCTGATGAACTGGTTGGACATGCGTCTGAGGATTGCAGGGACAACCTGGTGCACACATCTGCTTATGCTGGTTTGTGACATCCCAGCCACCACTCCACTTGTACGCTGGAATGATCCACTGGCCAGGAAATGGAGTGTTGCCAGGACCTTCACCAGTGGCTGCAGTGCACGTGAGCGGTATGTCTGGCTGGTGATGTCATCCTGCAGGGCTGTGGTTATTTCCAGGATGGCAGCAGGGCTGAATCTGAAGATGCGATACACCTCCTCATCACCCATGCCAAAGAGGCTCATGCGCGCTCGGTAGATCCTCTCACGTGCCCCCGTCCTCCTCCTCCTCCTTCTATGCTCCTCTTCCTCTGCATACCTTAGTATTGATAAGACCATGGCTGGCCCTGGCATCATTGGCATATGAATGTCTTGTCCAGTAAGTGTGATTGCTCAGCTAGTCCGTTACGGTGCTGCTGTAGTTGCTCTCCAGCTGACTTGCACACGGCCTTGAGCAAAGTTACCCGTGCTTTTATGAGGGGTATGTTTACTCAAGGCTTTCGAGTTACGCGCACCACGAGTAGCCAACGCCGGACGCGCGTACTTTCGGGAATACGCGCATCTCCCTCATTTGCATATTTGCATGCTAATTCAATGGGAACTGAATATTTTTGATGCGTAACTATGCGCCTACGCCGCGCTAGCTTAATGCATTTTCGCCGCCCAGACGGAAAAAAAAATCGCGCGTATGTGGTTCTGTGTTTACCGCGCATCGATACGCAGGCGCACATTTACTATTACGCCGCGCATATACATTTACGCAGGCGTAGCGCCGCTGAGAATCTGGCCCCTTGTCTTGACAATAAGAGGATAGCTGCACTGCTGGTTATTTGGAGTCCTCTTTGAGTTGAAAACACCCGAGTGTTAAAGTGGGGTTAATTGGACTCCAAAGCAATACCAACAATATATAAGGATGCAACATTTTTTTGTTATCTTGTGTCTGTTATTCAATATTCCTATAAAGATTTTCTTTCACAGCAGTAAGAAAATATGATAAAAAGTCTGAGGGCCAGATTCTCATAGAATTCCGGCGGCGTAGCGTAAGCCAGTTACACTACGCCGCCGCTGCTTGCTGGAGCAAGTGCTTGATTCTCTAAGCACTTGCTCCCGAGGTTTCGCTTACGTCGCGTAAATCGCGCAGCGTAAACCCGCGCAATTCAAATGGGGCGGCTTGTATTTAAATTAAGCGCGCCCCCGCGTCGAACGAACTGCGCATGCGCCGGCCGGGGGAAAAGCCCAGTGCGCATGCTCCAAAGGACGTCACATTTTCTCAATGTAAACGACGTAATCGCAGCGTACGCCAGCCCCATTGAGAATCGACGTACGCAAACGACGTAAACGACGCACAACACGACGCGGTCCCGAGGCCATACTTAACATGGCATCCGACGGGACACGACGGCATCCGACGGGACCTCGTAAGGTTACTCCACATAGAAGCTGGGGTAACCTTACGCGGACGAAAACGACGTAGGCGACGACGGGGCGGCGTAAAAGCGATCGAGAATCGGCGTACTACTTCATTTGCATATGCAAATGAAAAAACAACGTAAAGGCCACCTAGTGGCCGGAGTTGTCATTACATCTACGATCCGAAAGTGTAATTGTATTACGCTTGTCGGATGTAGAAGCGTATCTATGCAAAAGTGATGCTCAGCATCACACGCATAGATACGAGCCAAAAAAAAAGCGATACGACGGGGTATCTGAGATACTCCGTCGTAACGCCTCTGAGAATCTGGCCCTGAGTGTTCAAATGGTTTCTTCCAGCTTAAGCATGGATCATTTTTTCATCATTTTCCAATGACAAAGGTTGCACTATGTTTAATTGATTATTTTTGGTTTCTATTTTCCAGAGGAAATAAAAAACCCAAGCAAGAACATTCCTCGCAGTGTAGTAGCAGCCATGTGTGCCGTGATTGCCTTCTACTTGCTGGTGAACATCTCATACCTCACAGTTCTGACACCCAAAGAACTAATATCCTCAGGTACATAAATTTCTGTTTCATAATATAGAAAAAATACTGTTACAGAGCTAGTCACTTTTTGAAGTATAAGCAGAGAATTTAGATATGTTTCTTTGTGACTTTAAAGTAAAACTCCTTCTAAAACATATATTTTAAAGCTAAACTCCAGCTATGGGTTTTATTGTATAGTAATATTGGCCCAGCAGTGTTAAGCCTCATACACACGATCGGACTTCCATCTGACTTTTCTGTGGATTTTGCTCCAAATGGGCGTTGGCCGTGAACTTGTTCTGCATACACCCTGCAGGACTTTTTCAGCCAACTTTCACCAAATCATGTGGTTTTTCAGCTCTTTACCGCCACCCTTTGGGCAACTTTTGCTATTGTTGGCTGATCTTTAGCATTAGTTCTGAGCATGCGTGTTTGCACTTTGGACTTAAGTCCGATGGACTTCTCTACACACGATTGGATTATCCTCCATCGGACATTTGTTGTTGAAAGGTTCGAGAGCATTCACAGCGAACATTTGTCCGATGAAAAAGCGAAAACAATTGTCCAATGGAGCATGTACACGGTTGGATTCTCCAATCAAACACGTCCGTCGGACCGTTGTTGTCAAAAAGTCTGATCGTGTATATGGGCCTTAAGTATGCACATGACATACCTGTGGCATTGAACTAGTGAGGAGTGGAGAATTACTACAGAAGCCGCCTTTATTACAGTGATCATCACTGTTTTTCAGGTTGCGTGCCAAGCCGATGCCCAGCTGCATAGTAATAAAATAGTAAAGAGGGATTCGCTCATTTAAACTGGACCAATGTAACTACACAATAAAGTCTACAATTGGAGTTCAGCTTTAGGATGGTAGATAATGGTATACTTATTTTTTTTCACAACCCCATTATAAATATCCACCATGTCTGTGCTCTGCTGCTTGATTTGAATTCTGGTACCTAGAGGTGGCTCTAGGCTTTGTGAGGCCTTAGGCAAAACTTGACATGGGGCCCCACTCACGCCCATGGTGGGAAAAATAATTAAAGGACAAGAGCCTCTTCCCCACAACCCTGGCCGGTGGTTTTGGGGGTCTGCGGGCAGGGGGCTTATCGAAATCTGGAAGCCCCCTTTAACAAGGGGCCCCTGGTGAACCCGCCCCCTTGTGACATCATTGACTGAGGGCATGCTGGGTCATTGTGGGTGTGAGGCCTTGGGCGACCGCCTAATTAAAGAGCCGCCTCTGCTGGTACCATATATCTAAAAGTATCAGGAGACTTCCTACTAAAGTTTGTGGGTCTGACACAATTCACAGAAATTATACACAAACTTGAATCAATATGAACATAAAACTTGTCAGGGAAACTTCATTGTAATAGATCTTTTGACGCCAGGCCCTCGATTTAATTACCTCTTGCATTAAAGGTCCTTTCGTTAGCCTCAACCTGTATGTCACATATTCTTTCTAAGCATAGGTCTCTTTTAACTACCGTATTTATCGGGGTATAGCACGCTCCGGAGTATAGCGCGCACCCTTAACCACTTAAGACCCGGACCAATACGCTGGTAAATGACCCAAGGTGTTTTTGCGATTCGGCACTGCGTCGCTTTAACAGACAATTGCGCGGTCGTGCGACGTGGCTCCCAAACAAAATTTGCGTCCTTTTCTTCCCACAAATAGAGCTTTCTTTTGGTGGTATTTGATCACCTCTGCGATTTTTATTTTTTGCGCTATATACAAAAATAGAGCGACATTTTTGAAAAAAAAACACTATTTTTTACTTTTTGTTAAAAAAAAAAATCAAATAAACTAAATTTTAGTCAAACATTTAGGCCAAAATTTATTTAGCCACATGTCTTTAGTAAGAAAAAAAAAATCGCAATAAAAAAAAAATAGCTACCTAGCGGGAACAGCGACACTAATACAGCGATCAGAAAAATGATCGCTTAGTGACGCTGGCAATAGGGAGTGAAAGAGTTAACTAGGGCGGTGATCAGGGGGTTAAAACTTTATTAGGGGGGGTTGGGGGGCTATCCTGAACCTAACACTAACTGATTTTACACTGCCTGTCACACTGACACTAAATGCAGTGATTAGATCACTGCATTCAGTGACACTGTGACAGGGGGGGGCAGATCGCAAGGGGTTAAGTGTGCCTATGTGTGTGTATGTCAGTGTAGTGTTGGTGCAGGACTTACTGTGAGGTGTTTCTCCCATCGCAGCGGTTGGAAATACCGCTGCGATGGGAGATTACATCACTTCCCCCTTCCTGTGTTTACACAGGAGGAGGAAGTGACAGAACCTGGAGCGCGCGCATTGGCTGGAAGCGATCGTGGGGGGGCGGGTAAACGCCGACATCCGCCCGCTCGTCCCGGATCGCTCCCGGAGCCAGGGGGACCCCCGCACGCCGCGGGGGGGGGGTCCCGTTGGGACCCCCGAACCGCACTTAGGCGGGGACGTAAATTTACGCCCTTGTGCCTGTACGAGCCATTCTGTGGCCGCATATGTGCGTGCGGGGGTCCTTAAGTGGTTAAAGTGGACCCTATTCCTGTGGAAAAAAAGATTTTTGTACTTACAGTTTTGGTGTCTTTCGCGGCGTCTATCGGCTGCCTCGTTGGGTCCAGCGTCTGTCTGTGGCTACGGGTGTCCTCTTTCGTCGGGTCCGGCGTCCTTCTTCGGCTTAGGGTGTCCTTTTCGTCGGGTCCGGCGTCCTTCTGCGGCTTCGGGTGTCCTCTTTGTTGGGTCCTGGTGTCCTTCTGCGGCGTCCTCCCTGCTCGATCCCCGCTTTCCCACGCCCAGTTTGAATACTGCGCCGACATATACCGAGCGCAGTACACTCGTGTATAGTCGGGCAGGCTCGGCTACTACACTCGTGTATAGTCGGGCAGGCTCGGTCCAGGATGTGAGCGCGAGAGGAGCCAAGCCTGCCCGACTATACACGAGCGTACTGCGCTCGGTATATGTCGGCGCAGTATTCAAACTCAGCGCGGAAAAGCGGGTATCGGCGTATATCGCGCACCCACGATTTTGCCCTGATTTTCAGAAAAAATACTGTGCGGTATACGCCGATAAATACGGTATTTTCTAGTGGCCATTCAGTGGTGTTAGTCTAGGGCCTAAAATAACATACAAGACAGAGAACTATATAGGTATAGGAAGCTGCTAAAGTATATGCTACAGCAAATCACAGCCACTGAATACCCGCAATAAGAAAGGGTAAACTATATAGGGCCAGATTCTCATATGAGATACGACGGCGTATCTCCAGATACGCCGTCGTATCTCTGTTTTTCCAGCTGTGTATCTATGCATAGATTTTGCTTAGATCCGACTTGCGTAAGTCACTTACACCGTCGGATCTAAGCTGCAATGTAACGCTGGCCGCTAGGTGGTGTTCCCGTCGATTTCTGCGTCGAATATGCAAATGAGCCTGATATGCCGATTCCCGAACATATTTGCGCCCTGTCGTCGTAGTTTACGTCGTTTGCGTAAGCGTAAGGTTACCCCTGCTATATGAGGGGTAACTTTGCGTAGGTCCGGCGTACGCCATGTTAAGTATGGACGTCGGGACAGCGTTGTTTTTTTTCCATCGTTTACGTAACTCGTCGCGAATAGGGCTTTGCGTAAATTACGTTCACGTCGAAACCAATGTATTTGCGGCGTACTTTGGAGCATGCGCAGTGGGCTACGTTTATGGCCGGTGCATGCGCAGTTCGTTCGGTGCGGGGGCGCGTTTAATTTAAATACAAGCCGCCCCCTTTGAATTACGCGGGAATACGCGGGGCCATTTACACTACGC
Source organism: Rana kukunoris (assembly GCA_029574335.1). Taxonomy (NCBI): domain Eukaryota; kingdom Metazoa; phylum Chordata; class Amphibia; order Anura; family Ranidae; genus Rana; species Rana kukunoris. The sequence continues at coordinate 403,076,177 of CM056053.1, read as the reverse complement.
CGCCGCAAATTACCGAGCAAGTGCTTGGAGAATATGGCACTTGCTCCTGTACGTTGCGGCGGCGTAGTGTAAATAGCATACGCTATGCTACGCCGCCAGATATGAGAATCTGGCCCATAGTATGTATTTTATATATGCTACTAAATATTGCTGAATTCAATGAAAACTCCAAACTATCATGCATTCAGTTGGCATGGACTAGCTAAAAGTTTAAGGCTTGGTTCACACAGTAACCAGCTGTGGATCGCACAGGAATGCTGTGTGTCCCAATTCTTCAGTTCAGGGAAGAATCAGGGCCGAATCTTTGCCTGTATTGGGCCCTGAAACGGAGTCAAAGATGCACAGCGTGTCTGTGCAGTGTGCTCTGCAGCCGCCCCAGAGATATGTAAACTGACTCCATAGAGAGCCGATCACATTCTCCTGCTATGCAAATTAGATGCAGTGAAAACCACATCCAATTCGTGTAGGTTTGAACCCAGCCTGAATCATGCTTATAGTGGCTGATAGGTGTGTTAAGTAAGTGTTTAGAATAGGCTTATAGAAAGAAGAAAGCTTAGGTTTGGTGAAACTATAGTACATGCCTGTAGTAATTTTCAACAGTAGTTCAAAGAGCGGGTAGAATGCAGGACATAGATTTTGCAGAACTGCATGCCCTTTGCAGAATGTAAAGCTGTTCAGCAATATTGCACAGCTGCGACAAACTTTTGGCAGTTAAAACAATTCCTGTGTAGTGTATAAAGACAAATGGGATACTTGATGCCTTAGAAACAGATTCATGTAAATGCAAAACCATTTCTGGATGGTAAAACAAATAAATGCTTGTACAAAATTGGTGATCTCCAACAATCTCAAAATCCTCAGTGAGTCTAAAAATACAGACCTACAGGACCAAATCCAGAAATTAGCTTCAAACAATCCACCATCCACTGGAGGGTTCTGAACAACATACAAAAGCCTAGCGGCCTGATTTGATACAAGGAAAAGTTGAACAACACTGAGAAATAAGATCAGCCACAGGCGGCCTAGTGTACATTATTTATTCATGCTTTCAATAAAAATAAAATTGAACATACGGCACTTTAGACTAAATATAACGAGTGATGAGAAGCGGCAGCACAATTTGAGTTTACGTAACAGCTCTGGTTTGAGGCCAGCAGCAGGGCTGAAGATTCTATGAATTTGCAATGTCCAGGATGTGGACCACCAGAGGAAGTTGCAAACATTGAGAGGAAATCAGAATGTCAGCTGGTTCATACTCTAATGCCTGGTACACACGATTGGAAATTCCAACAGCAAAAGTCCGATGTGAGCTTTTGAACGGAAATTCCGACCGTGTGTATGCTCCATTGGACTTTTGCTGTCTGAATTTCCGGCAACAAAAGATTGAGAGCTGGTTCGTCTGTAGCAATTCCGACGCGCAAAATTCCAGCGCGTGGTCGGAAACAATTTGACGCATGCTCGAAAGCATCGAACTTAATTTTCTCGGCTCATCATAGTTTTGTACTTCACCGCGTTCTTGACAGAAAAAAGTTCAGAGAACTTTTGTGTAACGGTGTGTATGCAAGCCAAGCTTCAGCGGAATTCCGTCGGAAAAACCATCCAAGGTTTTTCAGACGGAAAATCCGATCGTGTGTACGCGGCATAAGATGCTGTAAGTTTACATCTGGGGCTGGGTTGCTATCTGCTGCCTCTTTTTTTAGTTGTTGTTTCAGTTGAACTGTTTATTATATTTGGAAATATTTGAGTTTGAATAGTAGACCCCCTGTGCCATTTTTATAACCTCTATGTAAAAGAACTGGTTGTCAAAACTGGAGTGTGGAATACACTTTAAAGTTGAACTCCGGTGTTATTTTAATTTTTTTTGCATAGTTACAATGATTCAACTTGAGCCAATGTAAACATACATATTCCATACCTGTGTGATCACTGCGGAAGTGAAGGATCACTGTGGTAGTTACGCTACAACAGTGATCGCATGCGCAGTTTGTTTTTTGAAGCTCAGCCCATCATTTGCATGGGGTCACACTTTATTTAAATATATACTTCCAGCCCACTTCCACCTACTTTGACTTACGTTGGCTTACGCCGACAACTATACGCTACGCCGGCGCAACGTGGGGCGCATATTCTTCATGAATAGCAGGCTTGCTTCTCTACGTTGTGCCGCCGTAGCGTAAAGACGATACGCTACACCGGAATAAATATATGCCGCTCTACGTGAATCTACCCCATACTCGCTAAAAATACACTATACATTGCCCTTAGTTAAAAGTTTGCTAGACATGAATTAGGGTATTCAGTATGGTGTAGAAAATACTTGGGATTACTTAATTTTTTTAATTTCTGGGGCCAGTTAACAGTTTTACACTGACATTCTGAACAAGTTGGGGTTAACTAATAATTCTATACCATTCTTTCATTGCAGCTGCTGTCTCGGTTACCTGGGCTGATAGAATGATCCCATCATGGGCTTGGATTATACCTGTCTCAGTGGCCCTCTCCATATTCGGTTCTCTCAATGGTGGCATGTTTATGCTGGGGAGGTTAAATTATGCTGGCAGCAAAGAAGGACATTTACCATCACTCATCTCCATGCTCCATGTCCATCACTTGACTCCAGCCCCAGCGATGATGATCTCTACATTGATAGGATGCATATTTGTCATACCTTCTGACCTCCTCTCGTTGACTAATTACTTCAGCTTTTGTTCATGGCTCCTAGTTGGACTAACTTGTATTAGTCTAATTGTTCTTCGCTTCAGGGAGCCCAATCTGGAGCGCCCCTACAAGGTGAGACCAAAACCCAAATATGAATAATGATAATAATTATTACTTTGGAAAAAGTATATTTTTCTTTAAACCTAAACCCTTTTCCGCCCCCTTCCAATGACCCTTTAACTAGGTTTTATGCCAGGAGGTGGGATGTACTTCCTGACCATGAGATCACTGATTGGCGAATTATGGGCAGAGAAAAGGAGCTGTCTTTGACAGCTAGGTTACTGGGCTGGGAGCACTCAATGAGCGCACTCTCAGCATGGAACCACCCCCCACCCCCCCACCCCACCAAGCACCTTCACTCTCCACCTGCTCTGAGACATGCAATAAAAAGCAACTAGGCTCAAAATCAGTTTACTGCAATTACGATTGATTGCCAGCAGAGGTTACAGCATATCCTTACTGCTCAGAAACTGGTTGCTAGAGGTTACAGCACATTTCACTGCTTGCTAATTAGTTGCTAGAGGTTACAGCACACATTACGGCTCACTGATTGGTTGCTAGAGATTACAGCACACATTAAGGTAAACTGATTAGTTGCTAGAGGTTACAGCACATCAATACTGCTAACTGATTGGCTGCTAGAGGAAACCACATATCAATACCACTCACTGACTAGTTGCTAGAGGAATAAGCACATAATTTCTGTTTGCTAATTGGTTGCTAGAAGTTACAGCACACATTATGGCTCACTGATTAGTTGCTAGAGGTTACAGCACATCATTACTGCTAACTGATTGATTTATAGAGGTTACAGCACACATTAAGGTAAACTGATTAGTTGCTCGAGGTTGTAGCACATCATTTCTGCTTGCTGATTGGTTGCTAGAGATTGCAGCACATCATTACTGGTCACAAAATTGGTTTCTAGAGGTTACAGTACATCTTTACTGCTAACTAATTGGTTGCTAGACAGATTATGCTACAGACTTGCACAGCAGTCCCCTTGCCAGAGTAGAAGCGTTGTCTTGCATTGTGGCAGAAAAGATGGGGTTAATGAAGACAACCAGGATTACCTTTAAAACAGTACTGTCAATGATCATAGCAAGCAGAGAGACAGATATGAGTTTAGTTTAGTGGCTAAAGCAGTGAAAGCGTTCAACTCAGCAGGGCAAATGAGCTAATTCAGGTTGTTAATCACAGAACGTTCCAGCTGTCCGCTCATCCATGCGACCAGTGTTATGCACAGGCAGCTATGGTAATGTTAATAGTAAGCAGAATGGCAGAGAAGGATGGTAATAGATTAGCTGCTGAAACTGTGGAAAACTTCAGCTCAGCCAAGCACACATGCTTATTCAGAATGTAACGCTCACTGCCCATCGGCTTTCCACTCATCCATGTCACCTTAGGGATGTCATTGCCACCCCTCTGCCATCCTTTCTTACTCCTCCAGCCCCTGCAGCTGCTTGTCAGTGTGTCGCTCCACTGGGCCAGCTCCGCTGTCAGTCTGGTGCCGCTGACTGCTTCCCTTTTACTTTAGCTACAGCTGCACTTTACCTACAATAACTGGGCCCAGGGGAGCTGACCCTTTTGTCCCACCTTAAAGGCGGCCCTGCAGTAAGAAATCCTTCTTACTGCAGGGCCGCCTTTAAGGTGGGACAAAAGGGTCAGCTCCCCTGGGCCCAGTTATTGTTGGCAGATAAGGGTGGACTATTATATATGAACTATTAATTATCGGTGTAGAAGAAGTATTAATCATTGTATTGAAAGAAGATTTATATCGTTTGATTCATGGTTTATGTTTATACTTATGATACTGTAATGATGTAATGATTTAGGTTTGAAGATTACATGTGTTTATTGTAAATAGCACAGATATATTGGTAGTGCACTAGGTTTGCATTCATTTGTATATTGTATGCTTTGAAAAGTAGGGGTAGGCGCAACAATTTTTATATTTTTGTCATTTAGAAGTTATGAGAACACAATTTATTTATTTTCTGCCACCTGACAACATTTATATCATAAACTTAAAATTAACCCAGAGAAACGATGGACCTCATATATTATTATTTAACCACTTAAGGACCGCCTCCTGCACATTTACGTCGCAGTGCCGAATCGCAAAAACTGCCCAGGTCCTTTACCTGCATAATGGTCCGGGGCTTAAGTGGTTAAATGAATGGCTTAAAACTAATTTGCTCCATCAGACCTGGGGGAATGTTGCCCTTCAAGTTAAAGCAGACCTTCAGTACATTTTTCACCTTTCCATCTATTAAATCCTCTGCCTTTGTTGTTTTATGTTGGGATAGTAACACATTCCTTTTCTGCCTGTAAATACCTTGTACAGCCCACTTCCTGTTTCTTGTCTTGTCTGACATCCTGCACAGCTCTCTCTCTCACACTCTTGAGCGTTTGCCAGGAGGTGAGGGGAGGATAGGTCGTAAGAGGGCCAATGAGAGCTGCAGGGCCGCAGAACTGGAGGTGTGCCTCTGTGTGTATGTCTAAATCCAGGAAGTGAACAGGCAGCAGCTTCAGCTGCCCACAGTTAAATTGGTTGCAGCCAGACTCATGGAGGGAGATTTCTGCAGCATATATGGAATATATACAGAATCACAATATATAGTATATATACTGCAGTATCTCTTTAAGGTCTTATGGGTTTTCTTTTGTAAAATCATTTTATTGTAGTCTACCCCCTAGAATCCGAGAGCTGATATCTTATTTTAACAGGTGTTAAGCAGTGAGACATTCATTGTAGCAGCTCATCTAACCTGCCTCTAGTGTCTAATCTACAGTATAAATCTCTTCACTTAATACAATAATAAGAAACATGAGTGATCAAGCATATAAAAATTTGAACGTCATAAAAACGACTACAATAATAACCCTGAATATGTGCTCACAGAGAATACACAAACTTTTTCCTTTAAATCATCTTTTTTTGAAGAACAGCCAAGCAATGAACGTGTCCAAGGACATTCTTGTGAGTGAGTGAGAAACTTGTATAGCGCAACACATGCGAACTGAATCGCCTCAAGGCGCTTGGTATCCATTTCCTACTATTTTTTTGCCTTCAGAATAGATGGGCTTTGAGTTTTTTTCTGAAGGCCTGATAATTCTCTTCCATTCGGATGCTGGTTGGTAGAGCGTTCCATAGTAGAGGTCCTTGAACTGCGAATCTTCGTTCTCCTTTGGACTTGTATCGGCCTTGGTTATTTGGAGTAGATTTTGGTTGGTAGATCGGAGGAGGCGGTTTGGGTTATGAGATAAAAAAAATTTGCATAGATATTGGGGTGCACTTTTTTGTGCACATTTGTGCGTCAGGCATAGTGGCTTGAACGTGATTTGATCTTTTACTGGCAGCCAGTGCAGGGACCTAAGGGAGGGAGAGATTAATTCCCTTGTTTTTTTTTCCTGTGACCAGTCGTGCCGCCATATTCTGGACGACTTGTAGATGCGCAATTTGGTATTTTGGAAGTCCGAGGTAAAGGGCGTTTGCATAGTCGAGTCTGGGGTTGATTATGGTTCCCACCACGAAAAATGATTAAATGTCCCAGTATATAAAAAAAATGATTAAATATTTTTTTTATACTGGGACATTTAATAATTTTTTTATACTGAGACATATAATATTTTTTATACTGGGACATTTAATAATATTTTTACACTGGGACATTTAGGGCTGGTTCACACTGCCCCAATGTCAGAGTTCGGATGTGATTTGCACCGCACTGCAGTTCACATCACATGCGATCTCTGTGCGATGCAATTTCAGCCATACAAATTGTATGACTGAATTCACATCAAACTCGCACAGGACCCATGTTATACTTACCTCCACTGTGCATTTCGCTTTGCACAGAGTGGCCCCGATCCACGTCTTCTGGGGTCCCTCGGCGGCTGTCTCTGGTCCTCTCTGCAATTACTGACCACAGTCATGCGAGAGCTCGCATGGTGGTGAATAATTGGTGGCGCATGGTGGTGATACAGTGAGCGGCTATAGCCGCTCACTGTATCACTTGGCCCCGCCTGTCGGCGCGCCGCGTCACTGGATGTGATTGACAGCAGCGCCAGCCAATGGCTGCGCTGCTCTCAATCCATCCGCTCTAGCCAATTAGCGGCCATCTCAAGACCGCGCGGGACTTTCGAGGGGTCAGGTAAGTATAACGGGGGCTCGGGTGGGGCCGGCATTATGAGATGTTTTTTCAGGTGAAAAAATGTTTTACTTTACAACTCCTTTAAGTAGAGTAGCTCATTTGGCTTCTTCTCTCTCTCCCTCCCTGGACTGTCTGCTGCACAGAGATTGCAAGAGCCTAATAAGATGCAACATCCTTTGTACTTGGAATTTATCATTAGCTGTAAAGTTTCAATACAAAATATTATATTTACAGTATGCAGGTGCTGGGCTACAGTAATTTGGAGAAGAAGACATTGACTTTTATTCTTCTCAGCCTCTACTGAGATACTGATGTTATGCTGCACCATTCTCCTCCGGCCAGCAGGGGAGAGCTAAAGCCAAGCAAGTTCATGGACCTCTATGCAGAGTGGTGAGAATCCTGGGAGTTGTAGTTTGAGATGACAGCCATATAATGGAATAAAAAGACTTTGTACATGATGGATCCCAATATGCACTGTGCACTAGAAGTTTTTTTATTAAACTGCCTGGAAAGTTCTTCCTCTTGGCACTGAGGGAGTTAGAGAGCGCACCTGTGCGGCAGAAAGACTGGCGCATCCAAAAACCTTTAGCTTCCCACCACTGATCACTGATAGCTTTCGGGTAGAGGGCAAGGTGGCTCCCCCTACTACAGCGAGAGATCAATGCAGGTTTACAGGGACTGGTGAGAGGGCAATTTACAGATTGCTGATACTGCTAACAGGGACTGAACCATTAATAGCAGGACACCAAGTGTATCCAATCCATACTAAACCAAAACTGCACTCTATACCCACTTTGCAACCGCCCTATAGAGAAAGTACGTCTACAGGGCGGTTGCTTAACTCTAAGTGGCCGTTAATTAACGGCTTCATAGAATCGCGCTCCCGCGCGCCCCCTGAGGCACGCACACGGGAGCATCCGTGACCGCCGGGTCCAGATGACCCGGCGCATCACGGATCACGGTAAATCGCCACTGATAGCGGCGGTTTACCACGTGATCGCTCCGTCCAATGATGGAGCGATCACTTGTAAACAAACCGGCGTCATGTGATGACGCCGGTTCCTCCCTCCTCTCTCTGTACCGATCGGTACAGTGTGAGAGGAGAGGGGAGGGAGCAGATGGCAGTGGCAGTGCTGTGGGCTGGATCTGTGACAAATGCAGTCACAGATCCATCCATCCATCTATCCCTCCCTGCTCAGCCATCCCTGCTGCAATACTCTGTAATACTGGGCAATACTCATCTGGGCATACTCTGCAATACTCTGGGCAATACTCTGGCAATACTCTGGCCATACTCTGGCAATACTCTGGCAATACTCTGGGCATACTCTGCAATACTCTGGGCATACTCTGCAATACTCTGGGCATACTCTGGCAATACTCTGGGCATACTCTGGCAATACTCTGGCAATACTCTGCAATACTCTGGGCATACTCTGGGCATACTCTGGCAATACTCTGGGCATACTCTGCAATACTCTGGGCATACTCTGCAATACTCTGGGCATACTCTGCAATACTCTGGGCATACTTCGCAATACTCTGGGCATACTTTTCTATACTCTGGGCATACTCTGCAATACTCTGGGCATACTCTGCAATACTCTGGGCATACTTCGCAATACTCTGGGCATACTTCGCAATACTCTGGGCATACTCCTCAATACTCTGGGCATACTCTGCAATACTCTGGGCATACAGCTCCCCTGTCCCCGTGAGCTCGCATGCAGAAGCGAACGCATACGCAAGTCCCACCCACATATGAAAACGGTGTTCAAACCACACATGTGAGGTATCTTTATATAATGTTTTGGGGTTCTATGTAATTTTCTAGCAAATAAATGATGATTTTTACATGTAGGAGAGAAATGTCAGAATTGGCCTGGGTGCTCCCTGCATGTTGGGCCTCTGTATGTGGCCGCACTATGTAAAAGTCTCACACATGTGGTATCGCCATACTCGGAAGGAATAGCAGAATGTGTTTTGGGGTGTAATTTGTGGTATGCATATGCTATGTGTGAGAAATAACCTAATAATATGAAAATTTGATGAAAAAAAAATCTTGATTTTGCAAAGAATTGTGGGAAAAAATGACAACTTTAAAAAACTCACCAGGCCTCTTTCTAAATACCTTGGAATGTCTTCTTTCCAAAAATGGGTCATTTGGGGGGTATTTGTACTTTTCTGGCATGTTAGAGGCTCAAGAAATGAGAGATGCTGTCAGTACATCAGGTGTGATTAAATTGATCAATTTTCAGTAATTGGTACCATAGCTTGTAGACCCCATAACTTTCACCCAGACTAAATAATATCCAACATTTTTTTTTTTTTTTACCAAAGATATGTAGCAGTATACATTTTAGGCCAAATTTATGAAGAAAAATTTCATTTTTTTTCATTTATAGCAAAAAAAAAAAAAAAATGCAGAAGTGATCAAATACCACCAAAAGAAAGCTCTATTTGTGGGGAAAAAAAGACAAAAAATTCATTTGGTTACAGTGTTGTATGACTGAGTTATTGTCATTCAAACTGTGAGAGCACCGAAAGCTGAAAATTGGTCTGGTTATTAAGGGTGTTTAAGTGCCCAGTGGTCAAGTGGATACTGCATTTATTCCAATCCTAGACTGCACCTATACCAACCCTATACCCGCATTATATGGAAAATGTATTGCAGCTGGACCACATCTACCTTTTACCCGTGTTGAGGCTATATCCTATACTGTACTTATACTTAATGCAGGTAACTGGGACTATTGTTAAGTGCACCCATGCTCTTATGGGACCTCAATAATAGCCGGCAGAAGAAGATCTCATAGGACTGCCCCCCGTGTAATCATTTTTCTGAAAGTCCCCTTTGTTCCTAGTAGTTTGCCTCTACTACCTGGTTTGGTGCCTATTTTCCTTGAGTTAACACTACTATTGGGTACTGAGTATTGCTTTCAGTGATTTCCTATGATATTGTATGTGTGAACACTCAACCTGGTGAGTGACAGGGGCTGAGGTTCTTGAGAAGGTCGAGGCAAAGAACAGAGTACCCATTCTATCCAGTGGCTACAACAGGGGTAGCTCCATTTAGTTCCAAATCATCTCTGATGTCTAAGTTCTCTACCACCAAACACCTAAATACAGACACACCATCGTCCAGAAGGCAAATCATTAAGCAAATAATCAGGATCCTTAAAGGTTCACTAAAGGATTTATTTTTTAAATAACAACCATGTTATACTTACCTCCACTGTGCAGCTCATTTTGCACAGAGTGGCCCCCAAACTTGGTCTTCTGGGGTCCCTCGGCGGCTGTCTTGGCTCCCCTCGCAAGGACTCAACACCTTCATGTGAGCGAGCTCGCATGGTGTTGAGTGCTTGCGGGGGCGCTCCCGTGATACAGCCAGCGGCCATAGCCGCTCATTGTATCATTCGGCCCCGTCCCCTGGTGCGCTGCGTCATTGGATGTGATTGACAGCAGCGCAAGCCAATGGCTACACTGCTTTCAATTAACCAATGAATGACCAGCCGAGAAGCCTGCTCGTTCATGGCGCGGGACTTTCGAGGGGTCAGGTAAGTAATTGGTGGGGCTGGGTGCTAATACTCGGATGTTTTTTCACCTTGATGCATAGAATGCATTAAGGTGAAGAAAAATTTACCTTTACAAGCCCTTTAAGAGAATTTTGGAAGTGTGAGGGAGGGGGTGGTTTTGTAAAATAGGGTGACATTTTATTTTGTTTTCTGCTGTTTTTAAAGCTGTCCACAACTCTGGTTATGCTGAGTGGTGATCGACCACAAGGATCAGACACTAATGCCGCGTACACACGGTCGTTTTTTGCGATGAAAAAAAAAAACGAAGTTTTCTGTGAAGTAAAAAACGACGTTTTTGAAACGTCACTTTTCAAAGACAATTTTGCATACACACCATCGTTTTTTCACAAAAAGCGAGGTTACGTTCACCACTCTTTTCCATTGAAGCTCGCTTCATAACTAGCTTCTGGGCATGCGCGGGTTGAAAAACTTCGTTTTTAACGACGTTTTTGTTACACACGGTGACTTTTTGTGAAACAAAAAACGACGTTTTGAAAAACGACACAAAAAATTCAAGCATGTTGGAATTTTTTTTTGGTCGTTTTTTGAAGACAAAAAACGACGTTTTGCCCACACACGATCAATTTAAATGACGTTTTAAAAAACGTCGTTTTTTTTTTCATCGCAAAAAACGACCCTGTGTACGCGGCATTACAAATAGCAAATAAAATCATACTCTGCTCTGTTTACAACATAAGGCCAGAAACAAACAGCTACAGTACATAAAAAACAGCAGGCACAAATAACTATCTGGAGCATAACTATCTGCTGTGACTTCTATTATATAAAGACTTTGATTACTCCAAATAGAGGGTATACTTATGTAATAATCAATATTTTTGTGTTGTTTTCAGGTCTTCCTTCCTCTTGCCTTTATTGTTGTTGGAGTTTCGGCATTCCTGGTCCTGGCTCCCATTATACAGACTCCAAAAGTACAGTATTTTTATGCTTTGCTGTTTATGTTCAGCAGCATCATTGTCTACATTCCTTTTGTCCATTTCAAACTGAAAATCCCATACTTCGATAAAGTCACTTGTTATCTACAGTTACTGCTTGAGGTTTCCCCGACTGATATGTTTGAAGATTCCAAAACAGAATAATAACGGTGCTGTTTTGATTCACGAGCAAAATTGTATCTGTTAAGAACTGCTGTAAATAAATAAAGACTTTTCAAGCTCCTAGAGCAGTGTTTCTCAACCTTTTTCCAGTCGGGGCGCCCTTGAAAATTATTTTCAGTCTTGAGGCACCCCTGTCCAAGACTTGGTTCACGTCGCGCTCGTTCTTGACACACAGACAAATGCTTTGCTCTTTAGGGGTGCCATTAATTCTTAATGGTGCCCCATCCATTGGCAAACATGGGTTGCTTTTGTTGTGGCACAATTAAAAAAAAAGGGTCGGGGACTTCTTTCCCCGCATTACTGCGGGTGGGGAAATGAATGGGCTGCCCTACAAGCAGCACGCATCCACACAGAACCAAGAGCTTGTTCACATGTCAGGCTGGAGGGGCAGTAAAACCACATGATTGAGCTGTTTTTACCACCCCCAACTTTTGCCCCTTTAGCTGCAGAGGCCCGCACAGCCAGCACAGCTTCCCGAGTGCCGGGAAGTGAGTATTACACAGCGGACCGGCACCGATGTAAAGACAAATGATAACGAAGTGCCCAGCAGTAGTGTTACATCAGATAGCTGCCAATATTTGGGGTCATTTTGCTAGGGCACACCTGAGGACTCCTCACGGCACACCAGTGTGCCGCAGCACACTGGTTGAGAAACGTTGTCCTAGAGAACTATAGAGCTGGCGCATCGTGTCAAATCAATATTCAGTGGGTGGATAAATATGTTCTATACTACTTGATGCCGGTCAGAAGGAATATCACCCCCAAATGGGAAACAAAAATCTGGGGCACCTACCACAAGTAGAACCCTAAATATAAACGTTTTGTGACTTTCTCTCTTAGGCTTCATGAAAAAAAAAAATTCATCCTGCTCACCCCTTGCATGGACAGAAAGGAATAGAGAGGGCAGAAGGTGAAGAACCATACACGGAGCGGATGGGAATATACACTACTGTTTTAGATTAGGCATGAAAAAAAAATTGTATATTAGGTATGCTTTCAGAAATAGAAGTGCTAATAGTTTCTTTTTTTACCAATTACCGAAATGGAAAGTGAATGAACAGAAGTGAAATATATCAATATTTTGGTGTGACCACCCTTGACCAGCATTGATTCTTCTAGGTACACTTGCGCGCAGTTTTTTAAGGAACTCAGCAGGTAGGTTGTTCCAAACATCTTGCAGAACTAACCACAGACCTTCCGTGCATGTAGGCTGCCTCAAATCCTTCTGTCTCTTCACGTGATCCTAGACAGACTCCATGAATGATAAGATGGGGGCCAATCAATCACTTCCAGGTCTCCTTGTTCTTCTTTATGCTGAAGAAAGTTCTTAATGACATTGTATATTTGGTACCATTGTCCTGCTGCCGAATACATTTGGGGCCAATCACATGCCTTCCTGATGGTATGACATGATGGATAAGTATCTGCCTGTGTTTCTCAGTTTTGAGGACACTATTTATCCTGACCAAGTTTCTGACTCCATTTGTAGAAAAGTTTTTTCACCCTAATGCATCGTATGCATTAAGGTGAAAAAACATCCGCCAATATCGCCCCCCCCCCCCCCCGAGCCCCTGTTATACTTACCTGTCCCCTCGAAAGTCCCACACTCACCCCCAAATCCTCTTCGCCGCTCAGCCTGGTTGTTGATTTGCTACACTGAATGGATGGATGGATACAGTGATCGGCAATAGCCACCGGCTGTATCACGGGAGCGCGCCCGCAGGAACTCAAGACCATGCTCGCTCGCTCGCATTAAGGTGTTGAGTCCTTGCGGGGGGTAGCCAAGTGACCCGCCGAGGGACCCCAAAAGACCAGGCTCGGGGCCACTCTGTGCAAAACTAGCTGCACAGTGGAGGTAAGCATAATATGTTTGTTAATTAAAAAAACAAATTTAAATTACTTTACAACCCCTTTAAGTTCATTTTGTTCATAAGCATAATAAACCACCTATTTCTTAAAATGTTTCACTGTCGCCTGCACACATTCATAATTGTACCGCTCTCCAGGCCTTCGGCAAACAAACTGCCTCTTGCTACAGCCAAATATTTTAAATTTTCAGTCCAGAGCACCTCCTACGTTTTCATGCATAGTTGAGTCACTTAGCCTTTCGGCAGCAATTCTTCCATGAAGACTCCAGATTTCCCTGGACAGTACATGGTTGTACCTGGGTCCCACTGGTTTCCGCCAGTTCGGTGCTGGTGGCACTGATGGCCGCTTTTCGAAGTCAAAGGGAAGTAAGCTTAATTTGTTTTTCATCTGTCTCTATAGTCCTCTAAGTTGTTTATTTTTTATTTATTTTTTTCTCTTCAAAAGAGCTTGAACAGCACATCATGAAATATCTGCCTGGGAGGGACCTTGCTGATCCAATATAAACTACCTTATGTCTTGTTGCTGTGTTCAGTCTTACCATGGTGTATGTGACCTGTGACATAAAACTGTCTTCCACAACCTCATGTTAATAGCAGAGTCTGGCTATTGCTCACTCAATTTTAAGTCTCCTACACAACATTTTCTGTTCAATCCTACCTACTCTAATCCTACAAAATCCTTGACTTTGTGCGAGTTTACAAAGGACGCAAGTGTAAAAATTGATGCTGGTTTGAAACCAAAGGGTAGTTACACCACATATCGATTTGATTTAGATTTTTCCTTACTGTGCATTTTGTAAATTGATAAAGATTAAAATATATATTTTTGAGAGCATTCTTATTTTACAGCATTTCTTCACACTTGCCTAAAACTTTCGCACATTGCTGTACTTTCACTTTAAAGTGGAAATTTAGGCTAAAAATAAGTCTTCACACAAAAATCCACTCTTCTGTGCTCAAGTGTGTTAAGTGTCAATTTAGTTGAAACAAAAAAAAAAAAAAACAGTAACAATCTTCCTTGCTAGCCTCAGCAATACTGTATATGGTAATCCAGGTGCATCTCAGGCCCCCGTACACACGGCCGAGGTTCTCGCCAGAAACCAGCGAGAACCTCGCTGGGAGCTGCATTCCAGCAAGAACCTCGGCCGTGTGTACGCTCTCTGCTCGCCCCGCCCGTCGGGAAACCCGTCAAGCAAATAGAGAACAGGTTCTCTATTTGCTCGACGGACCGTCGGGATGAATGGCTGGTGTGTTCCGATGTGTTCCGCCCGTCGAGTTTCTCTGTCGTGTGTACGGGGCTTCAGGCTTTGCTGCCCTCTTCAGGTATGGAGGATTCTAAAAAGGAATGATAGCACACAAGAAGGGTGCACCAGCATTGTGTATTACCAAAGGTATCATTTATTTTACTATGGAATATACTCACACACCCATCTGGCTTAGATACATAAAGTCAAACAAAGTCAAATAATAGACTGGAACCACAACTCTAGGTGGGCATCAGCGACATCACAAAGCAGAACTAGGCTCTAATACATTTCAAGGGGCATTCCCTACGAGGCTGGTGTGCCCTCAATGAGTTCTTTCATTGTTGTTAGAGTGTTGCCACCC
The DNA here is from genome assembly GCA_029574335.1 of Rana kukunoris. Classification (NCBI taxonomy): domain Eukaryota; kingdom Metazoa; phylum Chordata; class Amphibia; order Anura; family Ranidae; genus Rana; species Rana kukunoris. Next base: position 403,061,133 of record CM056053.1, on the reverse strand, counting down.
CCTACTAACTATGCTGCATACTGTTTATAAAAGGGATCAGTGTAAATATAATTTGGTATGGTGACGTGGCCCAGAAACAGAGGCTTCCTCATGTCAGCGATGGGCTACTACAGAAGAAGGGAGAGAAAGCTGACAACAGAGAGACAATGGAAGCAATGTGGGAGACGTCACATCTCTGGGAATTTATCCTGCTGTCAAACGCTTCCTGTCCTGAGGGAGCCTCTGCTTCTGGACCACATGGCTGCACCATGATTAAAGAAAGGGTATTTACACAGATTTATTTTTATAAACAATATGAAGCATAGGTAGGAGGGCAAAGTTTTTTAACTAATGTTATATTTAGTCTGTACTTTCATTTTACCACAGATTACCGCATTGAATGGAATCCAACTGTTTTATTGGGTATCTTCCCAGTAAGGGGCGATTACACTATGAGATTCTGTTCCGACTTGATATTAGTATAAATGTCTTTATCCAAATTTCTCAGTCTAAGTGTAGTAGTGTTCACTGTATTGCATTCTGAGACAAAATGTGTGTATTCCAAACCTTGAAAATTCTGAAAAATTAAATAACTATTAACTACCATCCCGTGAGGGACACAATTATTAAAGTTTCTGCAAAAGCCGATTGCAGAGAGAAGGAAGACTTCAAAATGTACCAAGTTTATTGTAGAATATGGGAGATTTATTATTAGTATATTTTATATTGGTAGTGGTTCTGTTAAGTTTAAATAATTTGCATTTGGTCTTTACAGATAGCAGAACAACAGACCAGACCATTACTCTTTCTAATTTATACTTCATAACTCAACAAGTAGGGGCGGCCCGTCCATATGAATCTATACACTGACTCTGCGGCCATTCCCTATTCATGTGTCTGGACCCTTTCCGGTCCCAGAGCATATGTATTACAGCGGCAAGGTTTTTTTTTTTTTAAAAGCACTGATTAGAGCCATAGGGTATAATAGGCTTTAAAATAGGGTGGACTCGGGAGCATTGCGTCTGGAGCACACCCAGATGTGTTGCAACAGCGAATGAAAATTTGCTGTTGCAACACTGATACTCCTCCGGGCCAATTGGGAAGCAGGTATGAGACCTGACACCATAAGCCTTCAATGACAGATTCGACATAGAGAGACATGAAGATTCGACATAGAGAGACATGAAGAGTCAAATATATATTTTTTAAAGATTCTATCGAATCTTTTTTTTTTTTTTCTTAGAGCATTCGACAGACACCATAAGCCTTCAATGACAGATTCGACCTTAATTTGGATTTTCGTACGAATGCATTTTTTTTACGAAAAACAAAATAAATAAAAACAAATTTCAGGAGTAACTAAATAAATGTATTTTTCGGACGAAAATGAAATTACGAAACAAAATATTTCAGTATGCACATGTCTAGTTTCTCCTTCTATTCTATCTTGGTTTAAAAGGTTCTTGAAACCTTCTAGAAATAAAACACGGATTTCCAGTTTTCTTTTACTCATATTGTCCTTTAGATATGTGCAGAGGGAAGCAGTTCACTGGTGTCGGCAGCCGATATAAAAGGAACAAAAATCATTTTGCTCTCCAACATAATTGGCTTTAAAATGAATAGACCAAAATAGATATGAAAGAAACACAGATTGGTTTGCTTTACTGAAAAGTTCAATGTAAAAAAAAAAAAAAAAAGAAGGAATAAAAAGACTATATCAAAGATGCATTGTGGTATAGGAACAGTGACTGTAGTGTTGTCTGTAACATCTCTTAATTGTAGCGTTAAAGTGTTCACTAAACCTACAACAGTAAAATCAGTCTGTATATGCAGCATAGCATGCTTGTTATACTCACTGTGGAACTTAAGGGGTTAATCCTCTGCATTGTATAAAAAGTCTATTTTATCCTGTATGCACAGATCCTCCCCTCCTGCATTGTCTATCTGGGGAAGGCCAGTTACACAGGCAGAGTAGCCGACCTGCACATGCTCAGTTGTGTCTGTTTTGCTGGAGAGAACAATTACTTGTTCTCAGATCTAGCCAGGTCACATGATATTGACATCACACATGTGGGCATTTATACAGGCTGTAGTAGAAATCTCCCCCTACCAGAACTCAGCGCTGGAGAAACTGTGCAGTTTATCACTGACCGTGGTATATAGATCAGCCAAAAATAGGGGTGCAACGGATCAAAAAAAAACACGGTTCGGATCTTTCCTCAGATCAGGAGTCTCCCCCACTGTAATATCCACATCTCTATCCCCCCGTAGTACAGGCAGACAGTGACCCCCCCGTAGTACAGGCACAGTGACCCCCGTAGTACAGGCACAGTGACCCCCCCATAGTACAGGCACAGTGACCCCCCCGTAGTACAGCACAGTGAGCCCCCCTAGTACAGCACAGTCACTCCCCTAGTACAGCATAGTCACCCCCCCCAGTACAGCACAGTCACCCCCCCTAGTACAGCACAGTCACCCCCCCCTAGTACAGCACAGTGACCCCCCCTACTACAGCACAATGACCCCCCTAGTACAGCACAGTGACCCCCCGTAGTACAGCACATTAACCCCCCCGTAGTACTTGCACAGTGACCCCGTAAGCGGCGTGTGTGTGTGTGCCTCGAGCACGGGCTCCTCCTCTGTGGGTGTAAACAGAAGAGGGCCGCCACCGGGTGTACCAAGATGGCCGTGGCTCCGGAGATAGGCCGAAGCCGCGGCCTTTCCTAATGCTATGCCCGCAGTGGCGATCCGCGGATCGCATAGCGTGCCGATATGAATGGGGTGACCCGTTCAGATCACGGATCGGCAGTGATCCCTTGCACCTCTAGCCAAAAAGATATATAGTGACAGTATTTTAATGTAACAAGAAGATTTATAAGCTGTGGGCACTGGGGGGGTGAACTATTTTCACCCTCCCCCACCTGCCGAACACCGCACGCACTTTCATGCTGGCAGAATGGCACAGACAGGCAAATTGGCGTAAATTTGCAGCCACGTGGGCGCGCGCATGAGCCGGTGTCCCGCGATCGTGTCACGGAGCGGCAGATCAGGAGGATGACTGTGTAAACTGTAAGGTTCCATCCGCTGGTGAAATTTATCATTTGGCTTGCAGTACTGGGGCTCACCAGCAGGGGTCTCCTGGCAGTTTGGAACTGTCAGGGGAAGTTCTCCTCGCTGGAGTTATGTTATCTTTGGGCCGCAGTACTGGTGTTCACCACCGGATGGATCCTGGCAGTATGGGGCAGGCAGCACCTGAGCACAATCACTGCAATCTTATAAATACCTGGCAAGCCCTCACATGCTTGCCTTGGTATCTCTCTCTTCTGACCTTGAGCCTGTTATCCTGATCTTGAGCCTGCATCTGACCTTACCTATCCTGATCACTATCCCAAGCCCATCCTGGACCTGACCCTTCTTTTACCTGATTACCTGTTACGTACCTGGTTACCAGAGTCTGATGCAGGGTAGCCTCTCTTACGACTCTGGTTCGCGAGCCACTGAAGAGGGGACAGCGGACTCGGAGCACAGAGGGGTAGGAGTGCCGAGGTGGTGCAGAGTAGAAGCAGGTGGACGAATACCTCTGATGTGGAGACATAGAAGATGCTGAAGACGCTAAAGTGGAGGATAGGTCAGCGACCCGCACGGAAGCTGCGACTACTGCGGTACAAGCTGGTAAGGTAAGTTGGTATTGAGGACAACAACTGGAACAGCAAGGTCAGGCAAGCCGGGTCATAACAGGTAAGCAGGAAATATGCAGGCAGATGGCTGAAGCATAGTCGGTTTAACAGGCAGGTGGATCTGGCAACAGAAGGTTCGAGCAGGCGGATGGTCAACAGAAGCCGGGTCGGGGTTGGAGAGAGGTACGGATGGTCAGACAAGGGTTCAGAGTTCAATCAGGATTTCAGACAGGTGATCAAACAAACAGGTCTCAGATATGGATCCGGTCACACTGCAGATCAGGCAGCCATGTGTTGTATACAGCCCTGGGTTTTTAAAGTGTCTTTTTGGCGCCACGCTAATAAACATGCACGCGGGACTCACGGCGGCAGTCTACAGACATGGAGGAAGACTGCATGGAGGAGGTGAGTCCCTGACATTACCTTTGGATCCCTGCCCCACAGCCTATCCATCCTTCCTTTCCCTGTCCGTCTTGCTCCTTGTCCCCCATCCTGTTGATCTCCTGTTATGACCCTGGCCTGGCTGAGACTACTAGTCTGGTATTACCTTTTGGCTGTATATACTCATCTGTTTATTGTTATTTTTAGGTCTAAAATATGGTTTGTTGTGCACTGTGTGATATTGGAGGTGATTGTGTTTATATATTATTCACGTTTCTTAATAAATTATTTTATTTTCACTCACATGTGTTTTTGGTTTCCTCTGTGCAGTCCACATGGTCTGGTCTACTAATTCCCTGACATAAACAAGTCATCTCCCTGTTCTGCCTAGTGACAGGACACTGATCGTCTGCTCCCTGTCATCTGGAGCAGCGATCAGTGTCGTGTCACAGGTAACTCAGCCCCCACACAGTTAGGATAACTCCCTAGGACACACTTAACTCCTTCCTTGCCCCCTAGTTGTTAACCCCTTGCCCCCTGCCAGTGTCATTTACACAGTAATCAGTGCATTTTTATAGCACTGATCGCTGTATAAATGAAAATGGTCCCAAAATAGCATCAAAAGTGTCCAATGTGTCTGCCTTAATGTTGCAGTCATGATAAAAATAGCTGATTGCCGTCATTACTAGTAAAAAAAAATATTAATAAAAATGCCATAAAAATATCCCCTATTTTGTACACGCTATACCCTTTGCGCAAACCAATCAATATACGCTTACTGATTTTTTTTACCAAAAATTTGTAGAATACTTATCGGCCTAAACTGAGGGAAAAAATATGTCTTTATATTTTTTTTGGAGATATTTATTATAACAAAAATTAAAAAATATTGCTATTTTTTCAAAATTGTCACTCTATTTTTGTTTATAGTGCAAAAAATAAAAACCACAGACTTGAAAGAAAGCTCTATTTGTGGGGATTTTTTTTTGCCAGCCACGTCACATGACCACACAATTGTCAATTAAAGCGAAGCAGTGCTGAATCGCAAAAAGTGCTCTGGTCATTTGGCAGCCAAATCCTCTGGGGCTGAAGTGGTTAAGGAAAGAGAATATAATTGTAATGTATCTAAAGAATGCAAAACATACACCGATAAAAGAGTAATTTTTATTTTAATTTAAGCACAACTAAAGCAAACTATTTTATGATAGCTATGCAGACAGGGTGCACAAAAAGTAAAGAATCTGTGTTTTTTTTTTTGTTTTTTTTTTATATTGAAAAGCTGCTGCAGATATGATTCATATTCAGTCAAGATGTTCCTGCACACATGGCTGAGCCCTTCCTGTTTTATTGGAAAACAACAGAAACACAGAGACAGGGAATTACATCATACCATGTAATTCCACTAGAAAGGAAAATATATACAGTATTTTTTCCAGTTGCAGGGTAGCTCCGATCTGCACTATCCATCCACCTTCCAGCATCTAAGAATGAGTTTACCATGTGAGCATCCAATGGCAACAATGCCCCATATTGTCAGCCTGGGACTGTATGTTAAGGAACAGGTAGCCTAAATGAATGGCTGTAGATCGTTCTGGTATAAAGTCAGATTGATTTGGATGTATGATGGATGATATCAACGTATTAAGTCTTAGGCCGCGTACACACAATCAAATTTATCTGCTAAAACTGGTCTGACGGACCGTTTCAGCAGACATCTCCGATCGCGTGTACGGGCTAGCGGACATGTTTTCCCAGCGGACAAGTTTAATGCTTTGAAATTTGTCCGCCGGAGACATGTCCGTCGGATATGTCCACTGGTTAGTACACTAACCAGCGGACAGAAATCTCCGCGCATGCGTCGAATGGATTTGACGCATGCGCGAAAGTATTTTACTTCCTGGAGTGGTGATGTGGCGGCGTCAACGTCACCGCCACGTCGCCACGTCCTCAGCCCGAGGGGATTTTCGTCCGATGGTGTGTACACGCCATCGGACCATAACCCGATGAGACTTGTCCGCTGTAAACGGTCCGTCGGACGTGTTTGAGCGGACATGTCTCATCGTGTGTACGCTGCCTTAGAGTGAACACCTTTGCCAGAATTTTTATGTCAGTCTGTAAGAGAGATATCGGTTTATAGGAGCCCAGATCCAAAGGATCCTTCCCTGGTGTAAGTAGTAAGACTATGTTGGCTTGTGTCATTGAGTCTGGTAGACACAGGCATTCTCATGTGTATGAGGCATCAGGATCTTGGAGCACAGTTAACTTGACTTGCACTGCCTGTCAGCATTGATGATACACAGAGGATATTAGAGTAACCGAAAATGGAGATCCATACATTTCACCATGAGAACAGTTGTATAATCTGTGTCCTTAGGACTGGGTGACTGTGACCTTGGGAGCACTGAGAGCAGGACAGGCTCCCTCCTCATTAATTCCTTTACCCGACCAAAACACCCAAAGCACTGGCAGACAGACAGACCCTCTACTACTTACAAATACAGACAGATGAACAAGTACTGTATAGATTGCATACAAAGGTAAAAAAGGCTGACTGACTTGGAGGCCAGTTAATTTAGAACTGGCTCAAAGCTTACTTTCATTTAAACAGACATAAATGGATATAGAATGGCTGACAGGCAGATACATTTGATAAGCACAAATAGTAATTGATTGTAATTGGCACTTGTTAACAGGTTATTGAATCATGCACTGGGAGTTTGTAGTATGCAGCTGAACACTTTTACTTTCATGGAGGAATTTTTCAGAAGGTGACTTTACATCATGTAGACAGGAAACAGGAAGATATGAGAACACATACACTGAGAAAGATAACACTTCCTATCATTACATTACCATAGAATACATTTTATGACACTGCAGTGCCACCTGCTGGATAGATAGCTATAATGCAGTATATATAGTTCACAGTACTTTACATTGCATGCTGTCGCTCTTCCAACAGCACTAACACATCTAACAAGATAGACAAATATTGGCAAAGTTTCTAGAAGGTAAAGTCAGGTACTGTGTGACTTATAGCATTGATAGAGCGAGACTGAAAGGGAGAGTTTTTGTTTAGTCTATAATGTGATTTGAGTACCAAACAGAGCCAGAGATACTGTACTTTAAATTTGTCATTGAGTAATTGCATAATGTTGTACATATTATTTAGGGGTTGATGAGTGCCCATAGTATTCCTAATCTGTTCTTTACCAGTGAATGGCCCTTATTTTCATTTTATGCAAAGACAGGTAAGGTGAAAAATGTTAATAACGGCAACCTTACAATGTACCGGGCATTTTTGTGATGACCATCTTCTAATATAATATATTATACCAGCAGTTCTAGGTGAGCAGGGTCATCTTGCACCTTATTGATGAAAAATACTACTCTCAACATAACAAAATGTTCCCTGACGTTAAAATGGTAATTATTAGACTAAAACTTGCAATTTTCAGCATTGCATTTAAACTAAATAGGTTATACTTTTTGATAACATGTCTTGTATTTTTTGGCCTTCACCAGGACCCAGCAATGTGCTTATCAAGCACTTATGTTACATCAGATTGCTGTTGGAGTTCTCTGCGGCTTTACCAGTTTTCAAGAATTTATAAAATAGCTTCAAGTTGCAGTGACCTTTACAAACAGCAATACTTGGAAACATAATGGAACTGTCTGACATTTGATGATGATGAGGTTTTTCTGGAAAAAAAGGTTAACTAAATAAATGGTTAAGGTATTTTTAATCAAACCTATAATATAAAATTAAATGATTGGCAACCTAATACAGCCAATGCACCTTGATCTCTAATGTTATAAAAATATATTTAATTTATTATCTCAGTATTTTGGAAGTCACAACGCGTTCCATGACTTACTTAACTGAAAAGTTAAAGCACAACTCTGGTCAATAAAAAATACACATTTTCCTTTCCCACTCCGCCCATTTCTAGCTAATTTACAGATTTTTATGTATACAAAATGAGCTAAAAGCCATGATTTCTTACTTGAAACCACAATCACATGACATTGACATCCCAATTGTTCTATATTATTATATTATTATACACGATTTATATAGCTCCAACAGTTTACACAGCGCTTTACAATGTGGAGGGGGGACAGCACAAATACAGTACAGTTCAATACAGAAGGTACAGGAGGGCCCTGATCGTACAGCTTACATTCTAAGGGGGAGGGGGGGGGGGGTACAAAAGGTAATAGCTGCAGAGAATAATTTGATGAGGGTGATGTGTATACTGGTCTGTAGTGTGGGAGGGTCCTTCCTGCATTATGGATATCGCTTCTTGGAGACAATGAACACTGTTCATTGATTGACAGAATCGATCAGTTTCCCATAGGGTGTTTACAGTGTTCTGTAAACCTAAAGGGGCAGCATTATGGTATTATGATGTGAGGGATAGCAAAAAAAAAAAAAACTGGTCAGCTGAACAGAGAGCCACTAGCAATCATTGGTTTCCACTGTGGAGGGCCACATGATAGTGGATTTAAGTACCTGATTATGGGTCTTAGAACCTTTTTTTTCTTTTAAATACAGATTCTCTTCATGCAGGTGGGCTGCATGGTCACCGAACCATGTCTATTGGCTGTAAAGCTGACTTTATTGTGTAATTTGTAAAAATATGACACTGGTGCCTTTTGCCGTAGAAAGATTCTTCAGCTGGGTACACATTAGTGGAATTTCGTTTGACATTTTTTACTGTAGGAATGGTGTAAGGATGCTAGTTTGTTTTTTCCAATCATTAGTGGGGTTGAATCAAAGTTTGTTTTGGACCACAGTGACAAGAAAAATCAAAGGACCAGGATGGAAATTTTTTCTCAAAATGTACAAACTTTTAAAAGCGTATATGATTTTCATTCCAAAATCAAATGTGAAAAGCAAAGAAAACCTTAAAGGGGTTGTAAAGGTACATGTTTTTTCACCTTAATGTATTCTATGCATTAAGGGGAAAAAACATCTGAGGATTAGCAGCCCCCCCAGCCCCCCTGTTTACTTACCTGACCTCTCGAAAGTCCAGTGCCGTGAACACACTGGCTTCTCGGCTCATTCATTGGTTGATTGATAGCAGCGCAGCCATTGGCTTCCGCTGCTGTTAATCAAATCAGTGATGCAGCGGGGCCGAGTGATACAATCAGCGGCTGTAGCCGCCGGCTGTATCTCGGGAGCGTGCCCGCAAGCTAACCCCCTTGGAAGAGAGCTTACCATGAAGGGGTAAGGTGATGCCGGGAGGAGCAGAGACAGCCGCCGAGGGACCCCAGAAGACCAGGATAGGGGCCACTGTGCATGTATGACATGTTTGTTATTAAAAAAAAAACGGGAACCTTTAGTGTCCGTTTAAACTACTTTTGAATGACAGTAAATGTTCTGAGAGCTTTCATACAATTTTTGCTCATATTTTTCATATCAAATTTAAATTCTAAGATCTGGTATATACCCAGATTTATTTAGAGTTTATACCCCATATACACGGGCCGTATGCCAAGCGACATCAGCTATTTTATTAAAAACCGTCCGACTTTCAGCCCGTGTGTATGGCAGTCGGTCCGTCAGAAGTTGGCCGCTTTTGTCAGACGAGCACGCTGGAAAACCACTGACTGACTCTCAAATAGCTATTGGCTGAGAGTGCCGATTGGAGTGTTGGGGTGGGGGGGGAGTGTCTCACACTATCAGAACACAACAGTTTAGCGGAGGAAATCACTGTACTAACGTTGATTTGTTGGTAGATCGGCTCCTACCGGAACTGACAGTTTTTTTTCCGTTCAACCCATGGAACGGAAAAAACTGATAGTGTGTACCAGGCCTAAGCTAAGCAGCTAAATTAAGCAGTAACACAAAAGACTAAGCTAAACAGATTAAACTGAATTACCTAAATTTAGGAATTATTACGGTTTGTGTGGAACCCAACCCCAGACACTGTTTTTTAGAGCCACACATTGCTATGCTATATCAGTTACATTTTCAGATGTCCATGGTGTAGACAAATCTGATCACTTTCTCACAGTTTCTTTCACTCACAATGCCTGCCTAAACTGTGGACATTTGTAGGCTTGCATGAAAAGGGAAAAATGTTTTTTAAAAGTTTGCAAGAAGAGTTTGAGGACATCATTCCCCTGTATACACGAAGAAATATTTACACTAATTATTCTTTGAGAAATAATTACAGTACATTTTCTTTTGTATGTAACTGTAAAATATTACTGCATTCTTTATGATAGTGGCAGTCACTATTCTTTAACACTAGTGCTTGGTCCCCACATCAAAAAAGTTATTTTCTCCAAATCTCCTACTTTTCCTTGATGAACTATTTTTAAAGGTCTGTACAGGGTGGAAACACATAAGCACTGTGTTTCAATACATGAGTTTAGGAAGGTTGAAATGTATTGGTAGTGGTACTAGTAAGTTAGCGACTGGCCCAGGGCTTTTTGGTCCTAGCCAGCCCATCTGTGCTAAAAAAAAGAGGGAAGTCTGAGGTCCAGGGTTCTTCTTTTAAGCTGGTTCTATTTCTTTCCGGAATCTGGTTTGATGTGACTTGTGGCCCATTGACGACAAAAAGATTTTTGGAGACATCCATGCCATTTACAATGCCATGTTGGACTCTCACCTCCCGGTAGGTGGAGGGCTGCCACATGTAGACAGTCTCCTTTGAAGACAGTGGCGTGCTTAAGTCTTCAGCCTTTCCCTAGAGATTTCCCAAGAGTCAACTGTGTGGGCTGGTGAAGAATCGGTTGGGTGGACTGGTGGAGAGAGATGGCCAGGAGGGCTGGTGAACAGGGTAGCTGCAGCCAAGTTGGTTGGCAGTGCCTTAAGTGCTGGTGCTGGGATCAGTGGCCACAGAAGAGAAGCAGTTTCACTACTACTGTGCTACAAAGAAAGGGGCTACGGGAGTTCCTGCCTGTAATGGACCATAGCTAATCTGACTGGGAGCCTGTTAGAGCATTCAAATTGATTTAGCTGGATCAAGCAATTGAATGTGAAGGAGGAAAGTAAAGGAGACAATATATATAGACTGTCTGTAGGAAGATGATCATGAACTTTTGCTGAAGTCAAATGGGCATCCCATAACCTCCCATCCCTATGCAAATTATTAACCCTCAAATATATAACAAAAAAACTCTCCAACTCTGTGTGCTTGTGAAAATTCTGTGTACCTGGCTGTGCAGGATTGGGGATCAAGTTATACAGCAGTCCCTGCTGGGGGGTGCTGCATATAGATAGAAAATAAGATTTTTATAATACACATTGATAATATTGCTTACACCAAGTTGATGATTTTCACATATATACCTAAAGGCTATAAACACTGGAAAAGCCCCAACTTCCCACAATTACTTTTAAAGCAATGCATAATCCTTGCGCATACATACCCCATCCCCCCTCCCACAAATACATCGAATCTATTAATTTGATATTGCCTGCCTCATCAGTCTATAACATGGATATGCAATTAGTGGACCTCCAGCTGTTGCAAAACTAGTCCCATCATGCCTCTGTCTTTGGGTGTCATGCTTGTGGCTGTTAGAGTCTTTCTAGGCCTCATGGGACTTGTAGTTCTGCAACAGCTGGAGGTCTGCTAATTGCATATCCCTGGTCTATAAAGTATGACACTTTTGTATTCCTAAATTATAGCTAATGCCCTGTACAAACGAGCGTAATTTTCGTCTGAAAAAAGTTGGATGGTTTTTCCGATGGAATTCCGCTCAAGCTCGGCATGCATACACACGGTCAAACAAAAGTTCTCTGAACTTCCGAACTTTAAGAATGCGGTGACATACAACACTAAGATGAGGCGAGAAAAATAAGTTTAATGCTTACGAGTATGCGTCAAATTTTTTCCGAGCATGCATGTTTTTTTTTCACCTCAGAATTCAATACAGATGAACGATTTTTCTGATAGGAATTTTTTTTATTGGAAAAATTGAGAACCTGCTCTCAGACTTTTGCCAGTCGGGAATTCCGACAACAAAAGTCTGATGGAGCATACACACAGCCGGAATTTCCGATGAAAATCTCACATCAGACTTTTGCTGGGGGAAATTCTGCTCATATGTATGGATCATAAAGGCAAAACTTTTTTTTTCTTGGACATAGTAGAGATGGATTAGAACACCTTTTAGTTTTTTATTATTTTGGGGTCCTCCATTTGTTGTGCTCATCATTTTCATTAAAAGTGAAAGTAAAAGAAAATCCAACATTTTGGGTTGTCCCTAGAAAAGTAATAGAGGGGAAATCTTCCAATGGGGACACTAGTTCTGGTGACCTGGGGGGCCCCAAGAGATTCCCTTAAATTGCAGAGGTTTGTTCTCACTCCCTTTTTTGGCTAGGGAAATCTCCCCAATAGGACACAAATGGCTAATAAACTGACAGCGATTATAACCCTCCCTTAATTTATCATCATTACTCACTGGAATAAGTACATTTAGATGCTTCAGAACTTTTAATCAACTGTCAGACATTAAAATAGTAGGCACTGAAACATCCTCCTCCACATCAATTACGCCTGCTCAGTCAGCTCCTAGGTCTGTGCGCAGGAGCCGCATAGCGCCGGAAATACCCGAGTCCTAAATCGGATATTTTCGGGAAGCTGTGAAGGGCTATAGCGGCGCCATCCACCGCGGGGGAAATAAATCAAAATTAAAGATTACACAGTAAGTGGGGCATTAAAAATAAAAAATAAAGCATACTGGCGCTGACGCCAGTATGCTGGATCACATGGCCCAGATTCATAAAGCAATTACGCCTGTCTAACTGGTGTTAGACAGGAGTAATTTCAAATTTCGCGCGCCGTATCACTAGTTTGAATCCTCAAACCATGATACGGCGGCTTCGGGCTTCGATCCGAGAGGCTTACGTCTTCGTAAACCTTCGGATCTACGCTGCGATATATTTGCGGCCGCTGGGAGGAGTTCGCGTTGTTTTGATGCGTCGGGATATGCAAATGTATTTTTACGGCGATCCACGAAGATACGAGCGGTCTTCGCAATCGCTTACGTCTGTTTTTTTTACGTACTGTTAGACCAGCTTTTTGCGGGAAATTTGCGAACGGAGCATGCGTAGTTCGATCGCCGCGGGAACGCGCCTATTTTAAATCCTTCACGCCCCCTACTCGTCTAGATGGATTGCGACGGGAGAAATACACTACGCCGCCGTCGTTTACTGGACAAAATCTACCTGGATTCCACGTAGAGCCAGGTAAAAAACGGCGGCGTAGTGTATTTCTGATACGCTACGAGAATCCAATTCTCTCTGAATCTGGGCCAGTATATTTAGGGTGAACCTCCGCTTTAACATACTCTGACAAAGTGTATACTTTTGTTACACAAAATATAGACAAGTTATTGAATGAACAGTCCGATAACCTTAGACATAGTACAAATCATACAAGCCACTCTAACTACTGTCTAAATTAGTTTTTTAGCCAGTTTTCTATCAATTTACAAATTGATATTTCTAAGCCTGTAGACTTTACCTTACACATTAGTCGTGTCAAACACTTTTGCTAAATCCATAAGTCCAAAGTATACCATGTCCACAGCCACGCCTCTGTCCAATGGTTCACTTACCTCCTCATAAAAAGAAATCAGGTTTGTTTGACAACTTCTGTCTTTCATGAATTCAAGCTGTCTGTTGCTTAAAATATTTTTTCCAGCAAGAAATTATCTTTGTTAAGCTAAAAAGTCTATAGTTACTTGGTAAAGACTTTAATCCCTTTTTAAATATGGGCACCACATTGGCCCAACGCCAATCCAGTGGTACCATTCCAGTCATTAACGAATCCCTAAAAATTAGAAACAATGGCTTTGAAATGACAGAGCTTAATTCTTTTGGGATCTGTGGGTGGGACACTTATTGGCCCAGATTCACAAACGCTTTATGCCGGCGTATCTATAGATACGCCGTCGTAAGTACAAATGTGCGCCGTCGTATTGTTACGCCGATTCGCAAAGCTAGATATGCCGTAAAACAAGGCTTCGGCCGCCCAACGTAACTTGTCTACGCCGGCGTATCGTGGGCACATAGTTACGCTGGACGCATTCGGCATTCCCATTTTAAATATGCAAATGAGTAAGATACGCCGATTCACGAACGTAGATGCGCCCGGCCGCTTCATATACGCGATTTGCGTAAGGCTTATGTCCGGCGTAAAGTTACCCCTCATATAGCAGGCGCAGGTAATGCAAAGGTATGGGCCAGGAAACGACGCCGTCAAATGTTACGTTGCGTACGTTGTTTACGTAGTACTACGTGAATAGGGCTGTGCGTAGGTTATGTTCACGTCGTAGGCAGTGTTCGACGTATCTTAGGCAACTATTTCGACCTAACTGTGAGCATGCGCACTGGGATGCGTCCAAGAGATGACGCATGCGCAGTTCGTTTTTTGAAGCTGTGGTCATCATTTGCATGGGGTTAAGCTTCATTTAAATATATCACGCCCACTGTCTGCTGTTTGAGAGTATTCCAGTCACTCCTAAACCCCCATGCTCCTTCGTATACACAGAGCTGAAAAAAGTATGTAATACATTTGCCTTCTCTTTGTCCCCAGTCACCTAGATTATTTTGTAAAGAGCCTACATGCTCAGACCTGACATTTTTATTACTAATATATTTGAAGATTTTTTTGGGGTTTGTCCTACTATCTTTTTCAATCTGCCATTCATTTTGAATTTTTGCATCCTTAATTTCCTTTTTACATATTCTGTTTATATTCTTTGTATCATTTAAATGATTGATAGTGTTCCTTTATTTTTATATTTTTTAAAAGATCTTTTCTTATTATTTATAGCCATTTTAACTTTGGCCGGGAGCCACATAGGTTTTATTTTTAGCCTTATTATTGCCCATGGGAATATACTTTCAGTGAGTTTGCATACAGTCTTTATGACAAATTCCAATTTCTCTTCTGTGTCCATTGATGCCAATATTCCCTCCCAGTCTAAAGCCTCGTACACACGCTCAGTTTTCTCGGCAAGAACCAGCAAGAAAACACCTGGCAGAGATTTCTTGCCGAGTATACCACGTGTGTGTGTGTGAGGCTTTCAGGTTTCTCGTCAAGAAAACTGCCTAAAATCTCGACAAGAAAAATAGAGAACCTGCTCTCTATTTTCTCGTTGTGATTCTCGGCAGTGTTTTCCTGCCGAAAAACCCGAGAGTGTGTATACTTACATGTCCCCATGGAAACCCGTGCATGCTCGAAATGACTTTGTAGCTTCCTAGGCATAGGAAGGATGCAGCAAGATGGCGGCGATGGCACCGAATGTGACAAGTGCCTGCTCGTCATACGCAATTATGTCACCGCGTTCTTGCCTTTCAAAAGAAGGGGTTGTAAATGTTTTTTCACCTTAATGCATCCTATGCATTAAGGTGAAAAAACATCCGACGGTACCGCCCCCCCCAAACCCCCATTTTACTTACCTGACCCGTCGAAAGTCCCACATACATCCATGTGATCCTCTTCGGTTCCCAGCCTGGCCATTGATTGGCTAGGCTGGACGGATCCAGATGAAGCTACGCGATTACTTTTGCGAAACGCGTTGACGTCACAGCTTCCGGACGTCGCTTCTGATTCCCCGGACTAGTGGGAAATAGTGGATGATATACAGAGATGTACATCGATCGGGCGCTGTGTGGATATTGCACGTTAATCACTTTCCTTGTGATAACATCAGTATATCAGCATACCCGCATACCCTACACCTAACAAAAAGGCGTCAAGTCTTAAAACAACTTGGATAACAACGGATATGGTAAGGTGGAATGCATTTGTAGCCTTTGGAGATCTTGCGAGCAGTCTGGTCTAAGACTGTACTGGGTACTGCTAAGAGGTATTGCCTAAAGACATGCACTAGAAGGTATGCTGGACTAATTAATTGAACTATTGCTGCTAGCAACAACAGCTTCACAGCATACCCATATACAGCTAGCCACTAATGACAATCAGTCTTGCAGTGATTAAAACTCCCCGGAATGTGTTTTATATAAAAGGACAGAGTGGCAGTTTATATCGGCTTTTTGGCAACTGTATTTTGTAATCGGTAATAGCTAAATGGACATTAGTCGTTAAGCCCCTAATAATATCAGTTCCACCCACCGCTATTTCTCCACTACCCCCCGCAGGGACGCACTTATTGGTTTGTTCCCTATAGTAATGTTATTGTTAACTTAATTATTTTATGCAGTGATTTACCGCTGGTGACCCCAATAATAGTGTGGCTATTATGACGTCCGGACAGTTTTTGAAAATTAGTTTTATGTTTGTCTATGTCCTTGTGTGTTGCTTGGGGGCGAGCGGGGGGCGCGCATGCGGGTCCGCCGGCAGCGCGCACGCGCCCCCTAGTGGCCACCAAAGTTCCGACGTAGAGCTACGGGCTCTCGCCCAGGAGAGCCGACCTGCCGCCGTAGAACCACGACGGCTGGTCGGCTAGTGGTTAATCTTTACCGTATGTGTTTGTTGCTTACAGTTAACATTAAATTAAATCATGTTATGGTCACTGCTACCCAGGTGTTCTTATATATGAATATTGGTAATAAGCTCTGCATGGTTTGAGATTATCCGGTCCATCAGAGCGTCATTCCTAGTTGCGGCCTCAATAAACTGGACGATGAAATTTTCTTGTAATAGGTTTAGAAATGTTTGCCCTTTAACTGTCCCAGCAGTGCCATTACTCCAGTCAATTTCTGGGTAGTTAAAATCCCCAATTTTTATATGTCCCAGTTCTAAAAGCTGCCATGCTATGTATGTCATACTATTGCAGTCGTTCTTGTGAACTCATATGAGTTTTGATCTCCAGGAATTATTAGTTATTTTACATGCTTTTAGATTTCTTATTGATGATTTTTTTATTTTATGTGCTCATAGGAAGAGTCAAATGCTGATACCATCAGCTAGCTTTTCTATTTTTAGCATAAGTAGGCAACTGTAGAGCCACCTGATCCTTTTTGTCTGCCTTTGACCTTCTTTATTTGTAGTGGCGATCACCAATAGGCACCAAAAAATGGAATAGACAGGAAATCTGTCTAAGATGGGATTCTTACAACTTTGGAAAGATTCCCCCTCTCTCACTTCTGGTTTTGTCTACAGGGTAAACCTTCCTAATGGGCTAAATATGACAAACAAAATTTGACAGGTTTGAACTATTCCCTACTCCATCCAAAAAAAATTATAAATATGGAAATAACTCATGAACAAGCAGGCATTAACTTCCAGGGATATTTAAAACAAGTATATGTATTAACAGTAGTGAGTAGAATACCATGACTGAAAAAGGTATAGGCACACTTGTAAGCACCTTAGGGTACCAGCTTTCCATCACCTATTTATTTAGTATACAAGATCACTTTAAGAGCAGAAAAGATGTAGGGCCAGATTCTCATAGAAATGCGTTTCTTCTGCGTATCGTAGCGTATCCTCTTTATGCTACGCCTCCGCACTATTTATGGGCAAGTGCTGTATTCTCAAAGCACTTGCTCCGTAATCTGTGGCGGCGTAGCATAAAGGGGACGGCGTAAGGCCGCGTAATTCAAATAGGGAAGGAGGGGGGCGTGCTGTATTTAAATTAAGCGCGCCCCAGCACCGAACGAACTGCGCATGCGCTGGCCATAAAAGAAGCCCACTGCGCATGCTCCATAGTACAATGCAAATACATTGGTTTTGACGTGAACGTAATTAACGTACAGCCCTATTCGCGACGAGTTACGTAAACGTAAGTAAACGACGGAAAAACCCGACGCTGTCCCGACGTCCATACTTAACATGGCGTACGCCGGACCTACACAAGGTTACACCTCATATAGCAGGGGTAACCTTACGCTTACGCAAACCACGACGACGGCGCGCAAAAACGTTTGGGAAACAGCGTATCATGCTCATTTGCATATTCGACGCAGAAATCGACGGGAACGCCACCTATCGGTCAGCGTAACATTGCAACTTAGATCCGACAGTGTAAGTGACTTACGCAAGTCGGATCTAAGCAAAATCAATGCGTAACTGATTCTAATGCCACGTACACACCATCACTTTATGTGATGAAAAAAAATGACATTTTTTGAGAAATAAAAAACAACGTTTTTGAAACTTAAATTTTCAAAAACAACGTTGCTTACACACCATTGTTTTTTTTACAATGTTCTAGCAAAGCGAGGTTACGTTCACCACTCTTTTCCATTGAAGCTCGCTTCATAACTAGCTTCTGGGCATGCGCGGGTTGAAAAACGTTGTTTTAAACGTCGTTTTTTGCTACACACAGTGATTTTTTGTGAAACAAAAAACTACGTTTTGAAAAACGACACAAAAAATTGAAGCATGCTTCAATTTTTTTTTTGTCGTTTTTTTACAAGATACACTAAAGATCTGACAGGTGTAAAGCAATTACACCGTCGGATCTTAGATGTAATGACAACGCCGGCCGCTAGGTGGCCTTTACGTTGTTTTCTCATTTGCCTATGCAAATGAGCCTAATACGCCGATTCCCGAACGTTTTTACGCCGCCCCGTCGTCGTTTACGTAGGTTGTATACGCGTAAGGTTACCCCTGCTGTATGAGGGGTATGTTTCCGAAGTGCCGTCGTTGCCATGTTAGGTATGGCGTTGGGTCAGCGTCGTCTTTTTCCGTCGGTTACGTCGTTTTACTAAGTCGTTCGTGTATATGGAATTGCGTAAGTGACGTTCACGTCGTTTTGACGTCGGTTTCAACTACGCCTTCCGACGTGAGCTGGAGCATGTGCACTGGGCTTTTTTCCCGGCCGGCACATGCGCACGTCGTTTGACGCAGGGGCGCGCTTAATTTAAATACAGCACGCCCCCTCCTTCTGTATTTGAATTACACGGCCTTACGATGCCGCATTTACGCTACGCCACCGAAAATTACGGTGCAAGTGCTTTGAGAATATGGCACTTGCTCCAGTAATTTGCGTAGACATAGTGTAAATACAATGCGCTACGCCGCCAGATACGCAATTTTTTGAGAATCTGGCCCCCGGTGTGTATGCGGCATAAGAATCAGGCGCATAGATACCCAGCCGCACAAACAGAGATACGACGGCGTATCTGGAGATACGCCGTCGTATCTCCTTTCAGAATCTGGCCCGTAGTGTCACAGAAAAAGCTATTATATAAGTATTGCAGCCTGCATTAATAAAACATACAAATCACTGGCCAAAAGATTAATACCAAGGCACTGGAAGCAAACAACATGCCCCATCCTCCAAGAATGGAAAAGGGAAGTGACCATAATAAAGGCAGCAGAAAAATGGATACATGGCACCAGGCATAAACAGGAGAAATTTAAAAAAATCTGGGAAAGACATAACTAAGAAATAGGTGGATAATGGGAGATCTAAAAGCCTTAGGAAGCTCTGAAAATGGATATAGGAACTATAGAAAGAAAGAATGGAAACAATCTACAGCTTTTTTTTAATGTGTATGTATTTATGTATGTTTTGAATTGTAAATATGTTAAAGATTAGTAGAATATATGACATTGGAAAAAAAAGGAAGGTGGTTAACGATCCTCTTCATTTAATTCAAATCGTTTTTTCCTTTTTCTCTTTCTTTTTTTTCTTTTTATGGGGGATGGGGATTTAGAAACACGTATAAATTAGAAGGAAACACGATAATTAGAAACAAGAAGACACATATGCATATATATATATGTATATGTATGTATGTGTATGTGTGTATATATATATATATATATATATATATATATATATGAATATACCCTTTATAATCACAACACCCCCCTTTACTCCCCCTCCTTAGTTGCCCCCTCCCTTTTCCCTTTTTTTTTTCTTTCTTTTTTTCCATTTTCTTTTTTCTTCAGTAAAGAAAGTGATTAAAGGGGTTGTAAAGGATTTTTTCCCCCCTAAATAGCTTCCTTTACCTTAGTGCAGTCCTCCTTCACTTACCTCATCCTTCCATTTTGCTTTTAAATGTCCTTATTTCTCCTGAGAAATCATCACTTCCTGTTCTTCTGTTGATAACTACACACCGTAATGCAAGGCTTTCTTCCTGTTGTGGAGAAAGCTCCTGAAGGGGGAGGGGGCAAGCAGGAGTGTCAGGACGCCCACTAACACACAACTCATTTCTCTATCTGCAAAGTAGAGAGTGTCCTGACTTGCCTGCTCGCCCCTCCCCCTGATTGTCTCCGCTGTGCATGCTGGGGAGGGGTAGTTAAGGAACAGACGTAGTTGGACCGAGGTCTTCGCTCATTGGTCGGTTGTCCCACCACGTCATGGCCCTCATGGCCAGGGGTACATGCTCCTGCAATCCTGGCTCTGGGACCATGTTGGTTCAGGGTTGTGATCTGTTTAAGTAGGCCTAGTAGTAAGCACAGTAGTTAGACTGGGTCTGCGCTGTCAAGGTGATCCTGTGCTGTCTGTCCTGGATGGAGGAAGCCGCTTGATGAAGGACCTATCTTGGAGAGGACCAAGCAAGAGGCTCGTATCTCCGGAGAGGCCTGGAAACTTCATCGAAGGATGTACCATGTACTGAGAGGCTTGATGATAATCGCCTTGAGACTTGAGTTCTACAGAAGTTAATCTGGAGAGATCCAGGTGCTGAATCCTGAGTTAGGGGATTCTGGACCGAAAGTGTCTCCATTCAATGAAAGGTCTGTAGCAGAGACTCTACTTTTTTCCGTGCGCCACTCCGGCTGCTAGGCCGGTGAAAGGGACCTATCCGGGTGCACAAAACTCATGACGAAAGCTGTGTTGCAGGAAGCAGGAGTGTTTACCCTTCCACCTCTTCAACCACTTCTTCTTTCTTACCAAGTTCTGCAAAATAAATCTTAGAAAAGAAGTGTAAAGTGTGAACTTTTTCAACTTTCATCTACTACCCTAGACGGCGAGGAGAAAATATTCAGCAGCTCCTTCGGGGGTAGTGCTACATATGCAAGCAGCAAGTAACACACTCCCAATATAAATGTGCAAGTAAACTCAAAACCAATAATGCTGCGCTAGTGATAAAAAATGTATCCAACCACTTAATGTATAAATTCTCCTGTGCCATCATAATAACGTGAATATACAGTACAATAATATGATACATTTATGTGTATTTCTTCTTGCAATAATATAAATGCTGTGCTTGAGTGCAGTCAAATATTTAAATAATTAAAATGTCAGAGAAAAGTTGTAACTTGTTGAGTCTTAACAAATTCTCACAAATCTGTGCTTTGTATCTATTCAGCTCCCCCGTAACAAATGCGCTCATCTCACACCTCACACTTAAGTTTGGTCCAATAAAGCGTTTTAGTCACTAACAGATGCTGTCCTCCTCGTTGCTCCATTGATGTGCCTCCATAATGACTCAATATATATATGAGAGAAAAAGAGCTCCAAATACTGCTTATATAGAACTGACATTTAAAAGGTGCTCCAGTGCACCAACTGTATACAACGTATATCATTTAAAACCACAATGCTGCAGCTACTTTGTGCCTTTTCGTGAGAGATGCAAAAGCATCTTGCCAAAGCAATCTGCTCCTCCCCTACGCATTACATCACAGGCAGGGCTGTCTTAATGAGAGGGCACACCTGGGCACTGCCCAGGGGCCCCAGATGCATGAGGGGCCCCTGCACTTTGCCCCAAGCATCTGGTCCTTGAGCCCACACCGCCCCGAAATTGGTGGCCTCATGATAGCACTGAGAGTGATAGATACACAGGGAAGGCAGTCTGCCTCCCACCTACTTGATGTCCGTTTACCTGCACTGTCATCATTGTAGGGGCCCCAGAGCATTACTTTGCCCATGGGCCCAAGATGCTATTAAGACGGCCCTGATCACAGGAACCCGTCTGGTGAGTCACGAGACCCTGTGATGTAATGCTTAGCCCCCTTTCACACTTATACAACTTGTCCCACGATTTTGGACTGCAAAAACGTATGACAAGTCATTCTCCATTTTTTTCAATGACTACCATTCATACTGGCATGACTTTAAGTTGTGCCTACTTTGCACTACTTTGGTCCTTGCACTACTTTGGTCCGATTTTGATGCCATTTACACAGGTAGTCATTGAAATCGCGGCCGCCAATCATGGCAACATCACTGTAAAATCGCGACCGCGAAATCGCAGTAAAATCGCGCGACTTTGAAGTCGTACAAGTGAGAAAGGTGTCTTATGGGAAAGGCAGATTGGTTTTGCAAGACGCCTGCTGGGAGTAGCCATCAGAAGATGGGTAAACTGTAGCCATCTGTAGAATGGGATGGACGTGGTCAGCAACAATACTCGGGTAGGCCGTTGAGTTTAAACAATGCTCAATTGGTACTAAGGGGCTCAAAGTGTGGCAAGAAAATATCCCCCACACAACACACCACCACCACCAACCTGAACCATTGATACAAGGCAGGATGGATCCAGGCTTTCATGTTGTTTAAGCCAAATTCTAACCCTACCATCTGAATGTTGCAGCTGAAATTAGGTCTCATCAGACCAGGCAATGTTTTTCCAATCTTCTATTGTCCAATTTTGGTAAACTGTGCGAATTGTAGCTTCAGATTCCTGTTCTTAGCTGACAGGAGTGCCACCCGGTGTGTTGTTCTGCTGCTCTAGCCCATCTGCATCAAGGTTCGATGTGTTGTGCATTCAGAGATGGTATCCTGCATACCTTGGTTGTAATGAGTGGTTATTTGAGCTACTGTTGCCTTTCCATTGTCTTAAACCAGTCTTTTCATTCTTCTCTGACCTTAACAAGGCATTTTTGTCCACACAACTGCCACTCACTGGATATTTTCTCTTTTGCGGACCATTCTGTGTAAACCCTATAGATGATTGTGCGTGGAAATCCCAGTAGATCAGCAGTTTTTTAAATAGTCCTTATAAGTTTATAAATCAGAATTATCATATAAAAGTAGCAGTGACATAGTCACTGTGCTGTTCATAGCCTGGGCAGAGAACAGAGTAGTGGGAGGAGCCTAGCAGGCCCACCCACTACAAGCTGCTTGCAGAAAACTACAAGAGGGGTGGATACAAGACCAGTCACTCTGCACAAAGCAGAAAATGGTTTTTATTACAGGAAACCCTAACAAAGAAGCAATGTTTTCTCCTTGCAAGTGTTACTGGACAGTTCTGAATGAAATACAAAAAGCACACCAACATTCAAGTACTGATACACATGCTTCTTGTATATAGATAATATTTGTTTACCATGAAGTTGAACTTTAAACTAAAAAAAGTGAAATGCTTGAAAAGAATCTCTGTACTTGTTGGTAGCATCTTTTTTTCCCAAGGCTATCTCTGTCTCTGGCAGAATTAAATTGGGCACAATAGCCTTTTCTGTCTCTGTAGTTCTTACGTTTTTCAGTCAAGGTAACAACAGGGGAGGACTGACAACTCATGGGGCCCCCGGGCAATAGAAGATTATGGGGCCCCCGGGCTTACAGAGGGCCACCATGCCAGGAGGCAGGGCAGCTAAAATCTCAGGATTTTCACATCAAAAGCATGTTGGTTTCAAACATATCAGTGACAGATGTAAAAAAAACACAGATTTTTACATACTGTCCATGGTTTTATTGAACCTGGCAACCCTGATGGGGCCCCCTAGTGGCATGGGGCCCTCGGGCAGTGCCCGAGAAATCCAATGGTCAGTCCGCCCCTGGGTAACAAGGATCAGCTCATCATAGATAACAGACTTCTGTTCCAGTAGCTCCTGACACCTTCTAAGAAGCATTTGTTATACAGTAACCTTAAAGTTTAGTCATTACATAATAGTGTTAACATTTAGTGAAACAAGAAATTCCACAGTGGCACTCAGTGGTGAATTATTAATGAGTTACAAGTTACAATTTATAGGTAAGCAAAGTGTGGGAATAGAGATTTGAAGTGCATATAAATATTCTCCCGTGTAGTTCTGGGCTGATTCGAGGTGAGATCTAGCATGGAGCCCCAAACAGAGGGAGACTGACATTTATTTTGTGTTTCTTCTATTTGCGAATAATCGCACCAACTGTTGTCACCCTCTCACCAAGCTGCTTGGCAATGGTCTTGAAGCCCATTTCAGCCTTGTGTATGTCTACAATCTTGTCTCTGATGTCCTTGGACGGCTTTTTTTTCTTAGCCATGGTGGAGAGATCATAATCTGATTTATTGCTTCTGTGGACAGGTGACAAGCTGATATTAGGATTGGCCTGGGTTATAAGAAGATTGCCAAGACCCTGAAGCTGAGCTGCAGCACGGTGTCCACAACCATACATCGGTTTAACAGGACAGGTTCCACTCAGAACAGGCCTCTCCAAGGTTTAGCAAAGAAGTTGAGTGCACATGCTTAGCGTCATATCCAGAGGTTGTCATTGGGAAATAGACATATGAGTGCTGCCAGCATTGCTGTAGAGGTTGAAGGGGTGAAGGTTATCCTGTCAGTGCTCAGACCATACGCCGAACACTGCATCAAATTGGTCTGCATGGCTATCGTCCCAAAAATAACTTTTTTGGTGTCAAGCGTGTGTGGTGGCAACCATGTGAGGAGTACAAAGACAAGTGTGTCTTGCCTACAGTCAGGCATGGTGGTGGGAGTGTCATGGTCTGGTGCTGCATGAGTGTTGCCGGCACTGGGGAGCTACAGTTCATGGAAGGAACCATGTATTCCAGCATGTACTGTGACATACTGAAGCAGAGCATGATCCCCACCCTTCAGAGACTGGGCTGCAGGGCATTATTCCAACATAATAACCCCAAACACACTTCCAAGACGACCGTTGCCTTGCTAAAGAAGCTGAAGCTGAGGTAACGATGATGGACTGGCCAAGCATGTCTCCAGACCTAAACCTTTTTGAGCATCTGTGGGGTATCCTTAAAACGGAAGGTAGAGGAGTGCAAGCTCTGTGATGTCGTCATGAAGGAGTGAAAGAGGACCCTAGTGGAAATCTATGAAGCTCTGGTGAACTCCATGCCCAAGAGTGTTAGGCCGCGTACACGCGATCGGTCCAACCCGATGAGAATGGTCCGACGGACCGTTTTCATCGGTTCACAGACTGATGGTCTGATGGTCTGATGTGCGTACACACCATCAGTTAAAAAACCGATTGTGTCAGTACGCGGTGACGTAAAACACAACGACGTGCTGAAAAAAATTAAGATCAATGCTTCCAAGCATGCGTCGACTTGATTCTGGGCATGCGCGGGTTTTTGGACCGATGCTTTTGCATACTAACCATCGGTTTGGACCGATGGTCAGGCGTCCATCGGTCAGATTTTAAAGCAAGTTTTAAAATTTTGGTCCGACGGACGACGGACCGATTGGCCGTACACACGATCGGTTTGGACCGATGAAACTGGACTTAAGTCCATTTTCATCGGTTTGGACCGATCGTGTGTACGTGGCCTTAGGGCAGTGCTGAAAAATAATAATGGCCACACAAAATATTGACACTTTGGGCCGGTTCCCCGCATTCTGCTGCAGTATATATATCGCTCGGGAACCGATTAAAGTGGCCAGTGAGTGTATTTATATATATATATATATATATATATATATATATATATATATATATATATATATATATATAGTATCTCACAAAAGTGAGCACTATATTTTTGTAAATATTTTTGTAAATATAAATATTTTGTAAATACAGGTGAAACTCGAAAAATTTGAATATTGTTCAAAAAGTTCATTAATTTCATTAATGCAACTTAAAAGATTAAACTAATATATGAGATAGACTCATTACATGCAAAGCAAGATAGTTCAAGCCCTTATTTGTCATAATTGTGAAGATTATGGCTTACAACTCATGAAAACCCCAAATCCACAATCTCAGAAAATTTGAATATTGTGAATAGGTGCAATATCCTAGGCTCAAAGTGTCCCACTCTAATCAGCTAATTAAGCCATAACACCTGCAAAGGGTTCCTGAGCCTTTATATGGTCTCTCAGTCTGGTTCAGTAGAAATCACAATCATGGGAAAGACTGCCGACCTGATAGTTGAGCAGAAAACCATCATTGACACCCTCCATAAGGAGGGAAGGCCTCAAAGGGTAATTGCAAAAGAAGTTGGATGTTCCCAAAGTGCTGTATCAAAGCACCTTAATAGAAAGTTGTGTGGAAGGGAAAAGTGTGGAAGAAAAAGGTGCACAAGCAGCAGGGATGACTGCAGCCTGGAGAGGATTGTCAGGAAAAGGCCATTCAAAAGTGTTGGGGACTTTCACACGGAGTGGGCTGAGGCTGGAGTCAGTGCATCAAGAGCCACTACACACAGATGGATCCTGGACATGGGCTTCAAATGTTGTATTCCTCTTGTCAAGCCACTCCTTAACAACAAACAACGTCAGAAGCGTCTTACCTGGGCTAAAGAAAAACAGACCTGGTCCAAAGTCCTCTTTTCTGATGAGTGCAAATTTTGCATCTCATTTGGAAACCAAGGACCCAGAGTATGGAGGAAGAATGGAGAGGCACACACTGCAAGATGCTTGAAGTCCAGTGTGAAGTTTCCACAGTCTGTGTTGATTTGGGGAGCCGTGTCATTTGCTGGTGTTGGTCCATTGTGCTTCATTAAGTCCGGGGTCAACACAGCCGTCTACCAGGAGATTTTGGAGCACTGTATGTTTCCTTCCGCAGATAAGCTCTATGGTGATTTTCCAGCAGGACTTGGCACCTGCCCACACTGCCAAAAGCACCAAAACTTGGTTCAATGACCGTGGGATTGCTGTGCTTGATTGGCCGGCAAACTCACCTGACCTGAACTCCATAGAGAATCTATGGGGCATTGCCAAGAGAAAGATGAGAGACATGAGACTGAACAATGCAGAAGAGCTGAAGGCCACTAATGAAGCATCCTGGTCTTCCATAACACTTCAGAAGTGCCACAGGCTGATAGCTCCTATGCCACGCCGCATTGAGGCAGTAATTGCTGCAAAAGGGGCCCAAACCAAGTACTGAGTACATATGCATGCTTATACTTTTCAGAGGTATGATATTGTTCTATGTACAATCCTTGTTTTATTGATTGCATGTAAAATTCAAATTTTCTGAGATTGTGGATTTGGTTTTTTTTATGAGCTGTAAGCCATAATCATCACAATTATGACAAATCACGGTTTGAACTATCTTGCTTTGCATGTAATGAGTCCATCTCATATATTAGTTTCACCTTTTAGGTTGCATTAGTGAAATAAATTAACTTTTGCACGATATTCAAATTTTTTGAGCTTCACCTGTATTTTATTATATCTTTTCATGTGACAACACACATGCTACAATGTAAAGTAGTAAATGTACAGCTTGTATAACAGTGTAAATTAGCTGTCCTCTCAAAATAACTCAACACACCGTTAATTTCTAAACCGCTGGCAATAAAAATGAGTACACCTCTAAGGCCACGTACACACGGCAGAAAACCTCGACGGGTGGAACACATCGTTCTGCCCGTCGAGGTTCTCGCCCGGCCGTCAGATTCGGCGACCAGCCCGTCGGTAGGGGGGGCGACGAGCCATTCATCCTGACGGGCCGTCGAGCAAATAGAGAACCTGCTCTCTATTTCGGCTCGACGGCATTCCCGACGGGATGCTCGCCGAATCCGTACACACGGCCGAGGTTCTCGGCAGAATCAGGATGCCAGCGAGGTTCTCGCTGGTTTCTGCCGAGAACCTCGACCGTGTGTACGGGGCTTAACTGAAAATGTCCAAATTGGCATAAGTGTCAATATTTTGTATGGCCACCATTATTTTCCAGCACTGCCTTAACCCACTTGGGCATAGAGTTCACCAGAGCTTCACAGGTTACTGGAGTCCTCTTCCACTCCTCCCTGATGACATCACAGGGCTGGTGAATGTTAGAGACCTTGCGCTCCTCCACCTTCAATTTAAGGATACCCCACAGATGCTCAATAGGATTTAGGTCTGGAGACATGCTTGGCCAGTCCATCACCTTTACCTTCAACTCCTTTAGCAAGGCAGTGGTCATTGTGGGGGTGTTTTGGGGTCATTATCATGTTGGAATATTGCCCTGCGGCCCAGTCTCCAAAGAGAGGGGATTATGCTCTGTTTCAGTATGTAACAGTTCATGCTGGCATTCATGGTTCCCTCAATAAACTGTAACTTCCCAGTGCCGGCAGCACTCATGCAGCCCAAGACCATGACACTCCCACCACCATACTTGACTGTAGGCAAAAAACACTTGTCTTTGTACTCTTTGTACTACAAATGTAACACACCTGTTCCCCATTCACACCTGAGACCTTATAACACATGACCCAGGCGAGGGAAAATGGCTAATTGGGCCCAATTTGGAAATTTTCACTTAGGCGTGTACTCACTTTTGTTGCCAGTGGTTTAGACATTAACCACTTTAGCCCCGGACCATATTGCTGTCCAATGACCAGAGCACTTTTTGTGATTCGGCACTGCGTCGCTTTAACTGACAATTGCACGGTCGTGCGACGTGGCTCCCAAACAAAATTGGCGTCCTTTTTTTTCCCACAAATAGAGCTTTCTTTTGGTGGTATTTGATCATCTCTGCGGTTTTTATTTTTTGCGCTATAAACAAAAATAGAGCGACTATTTTGAAAAAAATGCAATATTTTTTACTTTTTGCTATAATAAATATCCCCCAAAAATATATAAAAAATTTTTTTTTTTCCTCAGTTTAGGCCGATACATATTCTTCTACATATTTTTCATTAAAAAAATCGCAATAAGCGTTTATTGATTGGTTTGCGCAAAAGTTATAGCGTTTACAAAATAGGGGGTAATTTTATGGCATTTTTATTAATATTTTTTTTTTTACTAGTAATGGCGGCGATGAGCATTTTTTTTCAGTACTGCAACATTATGGCGGGCACTTCGGACACCTTTGACAAATTTTTGGGACCATTGGGCACGCGAGCGCGATTAGGGGGTGAGCGGGGGGCGCGCGCCCCGGCCACGCGCACGTGCCGGCCGTGCGCACGTGCCCCCTATCGGCCGCTAAAGTGCTCTCTCGTAGCAGTGCCACCGTCCCGCAGTAATATGACGGCGGGCGGTCGGCAAGTAGTTAATGGCTGTGTGTTGAGTTATTTTGAGGGCAGAAAATGTATAATATTATACAAGCTGTACACTCACTATTTTACACTGTAGAAAAGTGTAATTTCTTCAGTGTTGTCACATGAAAAGTTATAATAAAAACTTTACACAAATGTGAGGGGTGTACTCACTTTTGTGATATATAGACACACACACACAAAACGCTATATATAAGCCTTTTAACGAAATCACATAATGACACACAGCCAAGATATTCCCAATATAAAAGCTGCAGAAATGGCAGTGAAGCTTTCTGTGACCCCTTTTGATAACATGGGCGATGGTGGCAACACATTTCCTGCAATCGCACAAGTCATTTTATGTTTTGTTCAGTGATCAAAGAAAAAGAAAATGAACTGGGTGTTGTGAAGCATTGTGAGAAGGCTGTCATTAAACTGTAGCTATCTGTGTTTGAATGGGAAGATGTTCCTTTACTTTCTCTCCTAGAGACACAACGGGAAGAAAAAAATATCCAATGCGGGGGAATCACCCCTAAGACAGTTCTCATCTGAACAGGTACTTGTGTGGGGATTTTTCCTTACCTCTTGTACCAATGACAGCCACTAAATTGTGACTTTCAATCACTTTTTGTCTTGGTGACAATGACCCTCAGGACAAGTAGAGACTGTGATTCTCTCCAGCAGACACACAGATAGCAATAACAAGCTGAGAGAGGTTCTTTCCACAACCACATGTGAGCATTATCTAGAGCTGGTTGCATGCATATGCATCATGCCGAGGAACAGGGGTGTCTTTATTATTGCTTTAAAACTGGGCAAATATTTTTTGGGCTCCCCCCAGCCCCCACATACAAAAAATAGCAGCTAAACTCAAAATCAGTTTACTGCAGCAGATCGGGCAGCGATTGGTTGCCAGAAGTTACAGTGTATCATTACTGCTCACCGACTGGTTGCTAGAGGTTACAGCACATCATTACTGCTAACTGATTGCTTGTTATGCTGCATACACACGGTCGGAATTTCCGATGAAAAACGTCAGACGGATTTTTTTCATTGGATATTCTGACAGTGTGTATGCCCCATCTGATCTTTTCTGTTGAAAATTCCAACAGACTTAGAAAGAGAACGTGTAACATTTCTTTCATAAATTCTGTTCGTCTGTATGGAATTCCGACTGAGGAAAAAAACACGCATGCTCGGAAATAATTTGACGCATACTCGGAAGCATTGAACTTCATTTTTCTAGGCTCGTTGTAGTGTTGTACATCACCGCGTTTTTGACGGTTGGAATTTGGTGTGGAGCTTGAGCGGAATTCCATCGGAAAAACCCGTCGGAGTTTAATCCAACAAAAAAAAACATTTGTGTGTACGAGGTATTAGAGGTTACCACACATCATTACTGCTCACTAATTGGTTGCTAGAGGTTATTGCACATCATTACTGCTAACTGATTGGTTGTTAGAGGTTACTGCACATCATTACTGCTTGCTGATTGGTTGCTAAAGGGTACTGCACATCTTTACAACGCACTGACTGGTTGCTAGAGGTTACTGCACATTATTACTGCTCACTGATTGGTTTCTAGCGGTTCATCATTTCAAATTTTTGCTGTTGGAAATTCTGACAGAAAAAGTCACATCGAACTTTTCTTGTCGGAAATTCTGACCGTGTGTATGTAGAATTTTACGCTCCCTCTCCCAGGCATTGCAGCTCACAGATGGAGGGTCCCAACTGTCCCTCCTTTGGAACCAAATCCCTCAGTTGTTCTTCACTTTGGACAGATATGAAGACCTCTATAATAAATTAAGTACTTAAAGGAGCTTGTTTGGCTGTACTTCTCATATGGATCACAGGAGTGCAGTAAGTTTTGCATTTCTGTAACCCGTTTTCAGCAGACAGCGGGCTGAAACCCACCGTAGGCTGTGGAAAGATTGCGAGAATGAAGTCGGGATCCACCCACATGCCTGGACTGGCACCTGGCTCAGCCTCTCAACAAACCCCTGAGAGCCTGATTCGGCCTCTCCTGTGCCCCCTCCATGGCCCAGCGCTCCAGTGAGCGGGGGGGGGGGGGCAGAGCAGAGAGCGATGACTGACAGTCTGCTCAGGGAACTGTGAGTGATCAGCTGTGTTAGACCGCTCTGTTATCAGTGTTAGATGCTCTGGGGGACAGATGTAGCATCACAGTGATTCTGCATCCACCTAGGTAAGTATAACTAAAACAAAAGAGACAAGAAGGCGTACTCACCTTGTGCAATATCGAACACATTTATTAGTGCAATACAACCACTACAAGTGGATACTCACAGAGTAGCAACTAAGAAAAGCCAATGAACCACCATACAGTGCGAACGCCATACAGTGCGAACACACGTACACTGCTAACATCATAGGGTTGTCAAGCTAACGTGTTTTGGGGGCTCACCCTCTTCCTCGTTGAAGGTGTGCGCCTTCTTGCCCCTTTTGTTTTTGTAGTTTTACTTTGGATAAGGAGGGCAGAATCTGTCTAGTGTTTGGCTTTGCTGTTGCTCATTTTCCAACCACAGAGGACCTTTTCATCTAGGTAAGTATGATTGGGGAATAAAGATCCCATACTTCTCTTTTAACTACCAAAAGTCTCAAACTAGACTAAACCTTTCACACCAACCTTTCTTATTAGTACATTACTGTCTTAAATATTTTGCTTCTTAATTCTTCATTGGTCACATAACTGGGGGTGAGGCAGGGGGTGTGCCCTTTAACAGGATCAACAGGTATTTGTGGGACAAATACTGTACATTTAAAAATTGCAGCATATACTTTTTAGCCAAAGGCCATAATTAGACTTTGTAGATTGCTATACTTTTTTCAGTGTATGATTTTTTGTACGGTATATACTCGCGTATAAGCCGAGTTTTCAGCACATTTTTTTGTGCTGAAAATGCCCCCCTCAGCTTATACTTGAGTCAACCTTTTGCGCCTGATCTCCCGGACTTGGGGGACCCAGTACCGGCCACATGGCATACATGTAGCCCCACTCTTCCTCTACAAGTGTGCAAAGTTTGTTGTCCAGGGGACCTGTGGCCGGGGAGCACTGATTTTTCACAAAGGGGCACCCCTTCCATAGACTCCCATGTTAAACGATAATTTCTCCGGTGACTTTGGGGATGGTACAGGCCGGTCATAAGTCCCCTGGACCTGAAACTTGGCACACATTTCTCCTCTACAAGTGTGCAAAGTTTGTTGTCTGGGGGATCTACGGCTTAGGAGCACCAATTTTTCAAAGCTGGGCACCCCTTCCATAGACTCTTATGTTAAATATCAGTCTAGTCATGGACACAGTGAGGCATGGACACAGTAAGGCATGGGCACAGTGAGGCATGGGCACAGTGAGGCATGGGCACAGTGAGGCATGGACACATTGAGGCATGCACATGGACACAGTAAGGCAAAGTGAGGCACAGTGAGGCATGCAGATGGACAACCTAGGCTTATACTCGAGTCAATACATTTTCCCATTTTTTGTGGTAAAATTAGGGTCTCGGCTTATCTTCGGGTCGGCTTATACTCGAGTATATACGATAAGTATATGCCCTAATTGCACTCTTACATTTCTTGTTGCATTCTTTATAAAATCGGAATGCTGATGATGACCCCTTAACCTTGTATTTTTTGAAGGCCTTCTCTATTGCTTTTATATGTATTTTTACATTGGAGTTATGCCATCCAGAACTTTTGTTCGCTCTTTTAAATTTAAATTATTACCCAATGGGATGCATTGGCTAATGCCATTATTTAATATGCTTTTTAACCACTTAAGACCCGGACCAAAATGCAGGTAAAGGACCTTGCCCCTTTTTGCGATTCGGCACTGCGTCGTTTTAACTGACAATTGCGCGGTCGTGCGACGTGGCTCCCAAACAAAATTGGCGTCCTTTTTTCCCCACAAATAGAGCTTTCTTTTGGTGGTATTTGATCACCTCTGCGGTTTTTATTTTTTGCGCTATAAACAAAAATAGAGCGACAATTTTAAAAAAAATGCAATATTTTTTACTTTTTGCTATAATAAATATCCCCCAAAAATATATAAAACAACGTTTTTTTTCCTCAGTTTAGGCCGATACGTATTCTTCTACGTATTTTTGGTAAAAAAAATCGCAATAAGCGTTTATCGGTTGGTTTTCGCTAAATTTATAGCGTTTACAAAATAAGGGATAGTTTTATTGCATTTTTATTATTTTTTTTTTTTTTTACTACTAATAGCGACGATCAGCGATTTTTTTTCGTGACTGCGACAATATGGCGGACACTTCGGACAATTTTGACAAATTTTTGGGACAATTGTCATTTTCACAGCAAAAAATGCATTTAAATTGCATTGTTTACTGTGGAAATGACAGTTGCAGTTTGGGAGTTAACCACAGGTGGCGCTGTAGGGGATGTGTGACCTAATGTGTGTGTTTACAACTGTAGGGGGGTGTGGCTGTAGGTGTGACGTCATCGATCGCGCCCCCCTATTACAGGGATGACGCGATCGATGCTACGGCCACAGAGAAGCACGGGGAAGCCGTGTGTACACACGGCTCTCCCCGTTCTTCCGCTCCAGGGACGGATCGCCACACTCCAGCAGCGATCGGGTCCGCGAATCCCGCGGTCCCGGTCCTGGAGCTTCGGACCGGGTCGCGGGCGCGCGCCCGCTACCCACGGCTGGGTACTAAAATCAACGTATATATACGTTGATGTGCCCAGCCGTGCCATTCTGCCGACGTAAATGTGCAGTAGGCGGTCCTTAAGTGGTTAAAGCAAACCCATCTCCCCTCTGCGTTCTTTGTTCCTAAGATTTTATCCCAATTTATTTCTTCTAGCAAGGTTTGTAGTATAGGGAAGTTGGCTCTTTTGAAATTCAGTGTCTTTGTATTCCCATTATGTTTCCTATTTGTGTGATTTATACTGAAGCCAATTGACTTGTGATCACTGTTTCCTAAATTGCCCCGTATTTTCACGATTTCACTGTATTTTCGTGATCAGGTCTGTATTGTTGGTAATCAGTAGATCCAGTAACGCTTTGTTTCTAGTTGGTACATCTACCATCT
Source organism: Rana kukunoris (assembly GCA_029574335.1). Taxonomy (NCBI): domain Eukaryota; kingdom Metazoa; phylum Chordata; class Amphibia; order Anura; family Ranidae; genus Rana; species Rana kukunoris. Next base: position 403,027,051 of record CM056053.1, on the reverse strand, counting down.
GACCCATGAAATTGTCCTTCAAGACATGTCCTGCAAAACTGGCGAACCTTAGATGAATGTGTGGTTCCCTCCGCCCAGTCAATGTCTGGATAATCAAAATCCCCCATTATAACACGTCCATCCTTGCTACTAATCCGAATTGTGATAGGAGATTTGTCTCCCCCTCCTCCCTCAAGTTAGGGGTCCTATAATATGCTCTCAGTATTATTTTTCTCTTAGCTTCATCCCTTTGGAGCTCTACCCATAAGGATTCCACCTCCTCCCTACCTCCCTTAGTGATGTCATCTCTCACATTCACTTGTACTTTATTCTTAATATATAGGCATACCCCTCCCCCTTTTTTTACCCTCTCTATTCCTGCGATAAAGGATATACCTTTGAATGGTTGGCAGCCAATCATAAGAGCTGTTGAACCAAGTCTCTGAAATTCCCACAAAATCCAAATCCTTCTTATACAACAGTATCTCTAGTTCACCCATCTTGCCCGCCAGGCTCCTAAGTGGCATTGGCGAACATTCCATGCAGTTTAGACTGGTCGCATACTATCCTCTTATTGAGTGTTTCGAGATTTTAACTAGGACTTGTTGCTATACTTACCTTGGGTTTATCTGCTTTAGTCAACCTACCACTAATGCCCCCAATACTACCCTCTAGATAGAATATGTTCTGCACTGACTATCTGTACTACCTCTACCTCTGGACCTCCCACACCCATAAGGGACCTTTTTCTTTAAATAACAAACATCGCTATACTTACCTGCTCTGTGCAATGGAATTGCACAGAGTGGCCCCGAACCCCCTCTTCTCAAGTTCACCGCCAGCACTCCTGGCTCCTCCTCTCTGTCCAGTACCTGCACAGAAAGCCGCTTCCCATGAGTGCACTTGTGTCTGCTCGCTCCCGAGCCCTGTTGCTGTGTCAACACAGTGGGACAGTGGGACTCGGTTTCATCCCCTGCTCCCTAGTCACTGGCTTTGATTGACAGCACTGGGAGCCAATAGCTCAGGTGGCCCAGCAAATCCAATTAGACATGGAGGTGAGGGGAGAGAAGACATGGAGACATGCGCAGTCTTAGATTGAATGAGGGCTCAGGTAAATAGGCGGGTGGTTGATGGAAGGATAAACTTTAGCTTAATCACCTATTTTTGCCTCCCCTCCCCCCCGGTCCCAGCCGCAGGTGTAAAAAAGTATTTAATATGCATTAATCCACCTGAACAAAAGGGTGTCAATGACAGTTGAGTAGATTGGAATGGATCATCCTACTGGATAGTCTTCTCTGGGTTAATCATATGTGCTACTGTCATCTGATGTCAATGAATCAGTATAGCCTCCAATATTTTTTTTCAATATATGTACAAGGTAGTTTTAGAACTGCTAAGCACATCAGAAAAGCAGTCTTCTGTTTAAAAAATGTTCTGAAAACCAAATTGTTATCATAATTCTAAATAAATAATATTTCTCGAAATATACGAAAAAACATGACACAGCCACTCAATCAGCTCGAAAAAACATCTGCTCTATCCTTTGTAACTTCATAAATACCATTTACGTCTCCCAATGAATATTTAGTATTGCAGAAATATCTTGCTGTATTCCAGCAGCATGGAGTTATGCATATTTCAGCTTTGAAACATTTCCCAAGTCCAATAGTTTATTATTTCAGACAGTCTATTTATTTTGCTTCATGCACAACTAGTCATTTTTTTTCATCCTTCTTATATTTAAAACTATTCTTAAATGGCGCTAGTACATAATAGTTTGAAGCTTGACTAGCTTCAAATAAACAGCAGCAATCTGTCCTTGATACAAGTTCAGAAACTCTCTGTAAATGAATAATCATTAAAGGGCAGGGGACTTGAGAAACTAAAGAGTGAGAAAGCTGTTCATCATTCTACTAAACTGTGTGAAGCAAGAATAATTCTGAATAATTTAACATAATCAACATAACTTAGACATCTGGCAGAGTTGGTGGTATACACAAGATGAGAATATTAGAATACCCATAGTAACTGGTGTTTAACTTAAAACTAATTAAAATCCAGATGGAGATTTGTTTTAATTATGTATGAAGTCGTGTAAATATGGACATTTCTGTTATTCCTTAACCACTTCCTTACTGGGCACATATACCCCTTCCTGACCAGGTGAAATTTCAGCTTGTGGCACTGCATCACTTTAACTGACAATTGCGCCGTCGTGCGACGTGGCTCCCAAACAAAATTGGCGTCCTTTTTTCCCCACAAATAGAGCTTTCTTTTAATGGTATTTGATCACCTCTGCGGTTTTTATTTTTTGCGCTATAAACAAAAATAAAGCGACAATTTTGAAAAAAAAAATATGTTTTACTCGTTGCTGTAATAAATAGCTCAATTTTTTTTTTTAAATATTTTTTTTCTCAGTCTAGGCGATATGCATTCTTCTACATATTTTTGGTAAAGAAAAAAAAATCGCAATAAGCGTCTGGTTTGCGCAAAAGTTATTGCGCTTACAAAATAGGGGACAGAATTATTATTATTTTTTATTATTTTATATTTTTTTACTACTAATGGCGGCGATCAGCATTTTTTCCGTGACTGCGACATTATGGCGGAGACATCGGACACTTTTGACACATTTTTGGCGCCATTCACATTTATACAGCGATCAGTGCTATAAATATGCACTAATTACTGTATAACTGTGACTGGCATTGAAGGGGTTAACACTAGGGGGTGAGGAAGGGGTTAATGTGTACCCTAAGTTGTGTTCTAACTGTGGGGGGAGGGGGGGTGACACAGATCGGTCTGCTCTCTCCCCTGACAGGACATGGATCTCTGTGTTTACACACAGAGATCCACGTCTTGTCCCTGTAGCCGCCAATCCTGAGTGCCTGGCGGACATCATGGCCACCAGGCACGCACATCGGCATGTCAGCGATGCGACGGACACGCGCGCGCCACCGCCGGGCGCTCGCACCGCCGACGGCGGCGCTCGTGCGCCCCCCAGTGGCCTGGCGAAGCGCACCCCGTAAAAACACGGCCAGTCAGAGATTCAGGACTAGTGTTGCTCACGAATATTCGCATTGCGAATATTCGCTACGAATATTGCATATTCGAGTATTCGCGAATAACACGAATATCGCGGCGAATATTCGCTATTTCGAATATTCAAATTTTTTCAATTTTTTTTTTAGAACAGATCACATCCTAGAGATCCCCATCGACGTCTAAAAGCATTGCTGGTATGATTAGAGACCTTGGGCCGAGTAGCTGCAGCGCTCATTTTATATTGCCGAAAAATCGCAATGCGATTATTCGGCAATAGCGATATCGCGCGATTATTTTATATTGTAATATATCACAAATATTCTGAGCCAATCAGAGTGCTCCATTCCGCATTTCTCGAAATTTCGCAATTATTTTGTATTGTAATATATCACGAATATTCTGAGCCAATCAGAGGGCTCCATTCCGCATTTCTCGAATATTCGCAATTATTTTATATTGTAATATATCACGAATATTCGGAGCCAATCAGAGTGCTCCATTCCGCATTTCTCGAATATTCGCAATTATTTTATATTGTAATATATCACGAATATTCTGAGCCAATCAGAGTGCTCCATTCCGCATTTCTCGAATATTCGCAATTATTTTATATTGTAATATATCACGAATATTCTGAGCCAATCAGAGTGCTCCTTCCGCATTTCTCGAATATTCGCAATTATCGTGTATTGTAATATATCACGAATATTCTGAGCCAATCAGAGTGCTCCTTCCGCATTTGCCGAATATTCGCAATTATTGTGTATTGTAATATATCACGAATATTCTGAGCCAATCAGAGTGCTCCTTCCGCATTTCTCGAATATTCGCAATTATTTTATATTGTAATATATCACAAATATTCTGAGCCAATCAGAGTGCTCCATTCCGCATTTCTCAAAATTTCGCATTCGCATTCGCAATTCGCATTCGCATTCGCAATAGCGAAAATTCGCAATAATTTCATTTTTAAAAAATATCACGAATATTCGTATTTAGCGAATATATCTCGAATATTCGACTATATATTCGAGATATATCGCAAAATCGAATATGGCATATTCTGCTCAACACTATTCAGGACATCCCTTCGGTCGTACAAAGTCGTACGGCCGTCGGGTAGTGGTTAACCACTTCCCGCCCGGCCAATAACAGATTTACGGCCGGGAAGTGGTTCTGAAATCGTGACTGGCCGTTCTCAAACGGCTAGCACGATTTCAATGCCGCGCGCGCCCGTGGGGGCGCGCAGCGCGGCGATCGGTGATGCGGGGTGTCAGTCTCGTTACCACGTGATCAGCCGTGTCCAATCACGGCTGATCACGATGTAAACAGGAGGAGCCGCCGACGGCTCTTCCTCACTCGCGTCTGACAGACGCGTGTAGAGGAGAGCCGATCAGCGGCTCTCCTGACAGGGGGGGTTCGTGCTGATTGTTTATCAGCGCAGCCCCCCCTCGAATCGCCACACTAGACCACCAGGGTACTAAAAAATAATAATAAAAAAAAGAACAAAAAAAAAAGGAAAAAAAAAAAGAAGGGGGGCAGTAAAAAAATAAATGATGCCAATCAGTGCCCACACATGGGCACTGATTGGCAACATTGATCCATCAGTGCCACCCCTCAGTGATTGTCAGTGCCATTCCATGCCCAGTGCCCACCTATCAGTGCCCACCTGTGCCACCTATCAGTGCCCACCTGTGCCACCTATCAGTGCCCACCTGTGCCGCCTATGAGTGCCCACCTGTGCCGCCTATGAGTGCCCACCTGTGCCGCCTATAAGTGCCCATCTGTGCCGCCTATGAGTGCCCATCTGTGCCGCCTATGAGTGCCCAGTGCCGCCCATGAGTGCCCATCAGTGCCGCCCATGAGTGCCCATCAGTGCCGCCCATGAGTGCCCATCAGTGCCCCATACCAGCGCCGCCTATCAGTGCCCATCAGTGCTACCTAATTGGCGCCCATCAGAACTACCTCATCAGTGCCCATCAGTGCCACCTCATCGGTGCCCATCAGTGCCACCATATCAGTGCCCGTAATTGAAAGAGAAAACATACTCATTTACAAAAAAATTAACAGAAAAAAATAAAAACTTTATTTTTTTTTCAAAATCTTCGCTCTATTTTTAGTTGTTGCGCAAAAAAAAAAAATCGCAGAGGTGATCAAATACCACCAAAAGAAAGCTCTATTTGTGGGGAAAAAAGGACGCCAATTTTGTTTGGGTGCAGTGTAGCATGACCGCGCAATTGTCATTCAAATTGCGACAGTGCTGAAAGCTGAAAATTGGCTTGGGCGGGAAGGTGCGTAAGTGCCTGGTATGGAAGTGGTTAAAGAATCCTGTACTGACTGGAATCTAAGAACAAACATTGCAATCTCCTCGTAAAAATACAAGTTGCCTGGCTGTCTACGCTGTATGCACAATTATTAAGCAAGTTGTATTTTTGAGGAATAAAGCAGAGTTCTACAAATTTTTCTGTTTGTTAAAAGTCAGCAGCTACAAAAAGTGTAGCTGCTGACATTTGACCACTTAAGGACCAAGCCTCTTTCTGAGATTTGGTGTTTACAAGTTAAAGAAATATTTTTTTTTGCTAGAAAATTACTTAGAACCCCCAAACATTATATATTTTTTTTCTAACACCCTAGAAAATAAAATGGCGGTCATTGTAATACTTTTTGTCACACCGTATTTGGGCAGCGATCTTATAAGCGCACTTTTTTTGTTAGAACATCAAATTTGTTTTAATTAAAAAATAAGACAACAGTAAAGTTAGTGCAATTTTTTTGTATTTATAAGATAATATTATGCCAAGTAAATTGATACCCAACATGTCACTCTTCAAAGTTGTACTCGCTTGTGAAATGGTGACAGACTTTTACCTTTAAAAATCTCCATAGGCGACGTTTAAAAATGTCTACAAGTTGCATGTTTTGAGTTACAGAGGAGGTCTAGAAGTATTGCTCTCACTCTAACAATCACGGCGATACCTCACATGTGGTTTGAACATCGTTTTCATATGCAGGCATTCGTCGGGACGGGGAGCTTTAAAAAAAAAAAAATCTTATTTATTTTACTTTTTTTGGGGTCACTTTTATTCCTATTACAAGGAATGTAAACATACCTTGTAATAGAACAAAGCAGGACAGGTCCCCTTAAATATTAAATCCGGGGTCAAAAAGACCCAGATCTCATATTTAGACTAAAATGCAAAAAAAAATCTCTTTAAGAGCTTTGGGCAAAAGTGACGTTTTGACGGCACAGAGACACTTTACAACCACTTTAACCTACAGGTAAGCCTAGATTAAGGCTTACCTGAAGGTGCTTGAAAAAACTCCCAGACATGCACGGCCTAGGAGATATTTGCATTCTGTGCATGCGCCAGAGTTAGAAAGGGCACGCCGATGCATAGTAGCCCATTATGCTTTACCTTTGCTTTACCTTTGCAGGGAAACAAAGTAACACCCATCAGGGTTTACTTCCTCTTTAATTGACAATTGCGCGGTCATGTGATGTGGCTCCCGAACAAAATAGACGTCCTTCTGTTACACCCCTTTCACATGGGGAGGAATCCACCCCTGCTTAGTGCGGGATCTCTCCGCTGATCCTCGCTGAGCAGGAGGATGACAGGTCCGTGTCCCTTCTACTATGCAGAGCGGACATGGACACAGCCTCTCCTCTATGGGGTAGTTGGATGGAAACAGACTGCATGTCTGTTTCCTTCCGATTGTGATTCGATCAGATCCGCTGGATACATGGTGAACTTCCAAGTACGGCTGCTATTTAAATTTAGTGGGAAAAGATCAGAGTGTAACTTACTCTGTTCTCAATTATGATTGTTTAGGGATCTCTGTTCCAGCTTGGCTGTGCTGTTGGCTCGACCTGCAGTGCTTGGGGTGTCGTTACACCCCGAGACAGCAGATGACAGCAGTGGGAGCTGAGGCTCGGGTGCTCTTTTCCAGAAGCCAATAGGGAGGCTTGGACCTCGCTGGGCATGCTGGGAGAGGGTACTTATGGGGCAGTCGCCATTTTGGTGGGTCTTCTGGTCTTCGTTCCTGAGGTGTGGCATCCACCTTTAGGGTGACCACATCACCGCGCCCCGTGTGTTATGGCCTTCCTGGCTGGGGCGTGGGTGCCACGCGGAGTCATCCTGGTCCGGAGCACTTTGAACACAATGAGGACCCAGTGACTTACTGGGTTCCCACCATCGGAGATCCCAAGCGAGTTGTGCTGTTCGGTGGGGAGTCAGTCTGAGAAGAGCCCGGAGGCAGGCGATCCAATAGGGCCTAGACAATCCTTCGGGGATCGAGGTACTGTACACTGGGGGACTATTTCCTCTCTCAGTCGGTACTCTGGCGACATTAAGGGAAGACTCAAAAGGACCTTTATTTAGGAGGAACACCTCCAGTTGAACACTCAGGGGAGGCCGGTGGCAGAGGCGCTTTCCTGCCGGTCATTCAGAAGAGCCTGTGGCAGAGGCATCCTTCTCAAGTTCGAGTGATATTCTGGCCGCCAGGTCTGTGAGAGAGACCTGTCCAGGTACGCGTTACCCACTCAAGTTGGAGTGGCGCAGAAAGACTAATTACTGTTCGGAAGCAGGATTGCTTCAATATCCAAAGCCTGAGTCTGCTATTTCCCTCAACCTTTGTCTATTCTTCCCATCACCTGTTTGACTGTTTTTACCCGGCTGGGTAATAAAGAGCACTTATAAAGAGACATTTCTTCATTGCCACCGTATTCATTATTCACCCTAGACACTTCAACAGAGCCATTAGCTAACATGCCATCCCAAATCTAACCAGCGGCTCCTGAGGGGGTAGCGCTACATCTGTTCTCAGTGAATTTTGTCAGATCGGATGCCTCCGCATGACATCTGCCACCCCATAGAGGACAATGGGTGGTCTGATCAGGTCCGCCTGAAAAACTGACAGGTGGACCTAATCGGTCCCCTGGTGTGAAAGTAAGAATAAAAAACAAACAACTCAAAATTTACAAATAAACAATAAACAAACAAAAAATAAAAAATCAGTGTGCAATATAGCCACTCAGAAACTCCTGCTGATTGGCTGAGACATCTTATTTACCCATCACCTGAATTTACTGTAATCCATCATCTTAATGCCAAAGGCAACAGTGACACCTATTGACAGAGACCACCAATCAGACTCAGAGTGATCTGAAGAGGGCTGTGCACAGAAGATGACAAATTTGGAGTGTTTTTGAAAAAAAGAGTGGGCAAATATTGTCAAGTCACGATATTGCAAATATTGCCAAGTCACGATGTGCCATGCTGATAGACTCATAGCCAAAAAGACTGAGTTCTGTAATAAAATCAAACGGTGCTTCAACAAAGTATTAGTTTAAGGGTGTGCACACTTATGCAACCATATTATTTTATTATTTTATTTTTACTTCTCTCCACCTAAAAGATTTCAGTTTGTTATTCAATTGAGTTGTGCTGTTTATAGGTCACATTAAAGGTGGAAAAGGTTCAGAAATCATTTATCTTTGTGAAATAAATGTTAAACTAAACTAAATATTACCAAGGGGTTATGGATTCCCTCTATTTATTCCATATATGTATTAACATGTCTATTCCTGTAGTTAGATAGTCTATTACAACTCTAATAATGAATGTTACTGTTGATAGCACAATGATATAAGGTTAGCTATGAAAACAAACACACTGCTTAGTAAAACAACGTCCTATTTATTTCCCAAGAAAATAGGAAAGTGCTAACATAAAAACACTAAAGGAAAATATTACAGAGCATATAATAAAAGAACATCAAAGATAGTTAAAGGGGTTGTAAAGGATTTTTGTTTTCTTAATAGCTTCCTTTACCTTAATGCAGTGCTGTTTTCATGTCCTTATTGTTCGTTTTTGCTCTCAAGTTGCTGTAATTCTTCTCTGATCTCCACACTTCCTGGTTGTCTGTTTCCTGATAACCACAGTGATAGGAGCTTTCTAACTGTGGTCACTGACTTCAAGGAGGTGTGATTATTGTGTGTCTAAAACCCCACAGTTTTGTTTTCCAAACCATCACTACTCTGTGGCTCTGTATGCTCTGTACAGTAGAGAGGCAAGAAACAACATGCAAAAACAAAGAAACTACAGGTACATTATATGATTGATTTTTATCTATTTTTAATAGTTCTTAAAAGGAATCAGTTAACTATTATGTTTCTATACCCTGTAAACAGTCATTTCAGCATAACATTTTTTTTTATGTACAACTCCTTTAACGCAAGGCTGCCCTCTTGATATTGTCTTGTCAGCTGGGCTCAAGATGGTAACAAAGAGAGAGTCATGCGGCACGAGAGTCATCAGGCAAGAGCCAAGAGCGAAAAATTGACAAATTCCCTTCTGTGTTCACCTTTACACTGCATTCAGACTCACTCGTAACCACACCCCACAGTCCATAACGGTCTTAACGCGTTTCACTTCCCAACATGTGCTTCAGAAATAGCTCCAATGGAACAGTCCACAGCGTAGTTAACGTGTTGTGCTTCCCAACACTTTGTATCATTTGTATACATCACATAAACCTGACATTTTAATATCCACTTTAGGAAAAATATATCAATCGAACTGCAATCGTATAGTACATCAGTCTAATGCCTTTTTTAAACATTTCCATGCTGTGCAAGGGAGTTGATAAATGTCTCCCACTGAGAGGTATGTGGAACAAATAAAATGTTATATTGGTTTGCAAGTCATTTTGTAATCTGTATTTGTTTTTTGTTAAGATAACTAGGCTTTGAAAGCACATTGGCTCTTAACACTTAGAAGAGTGATGTAACTAATACATATAAACTTCCAAAATCATAAAAAGGAACATTCTAAATGATATATAAATAAATGTAATTAGATGGACATCTTGTTTTTCAAGACATATGACATATATTTTATTAGTTGGGTGGTTATTAAATTCTTGAAAGACAAATGAGACTCAACAGAGGAAGAAACTAATCATATTTACTCTTTTTCATAGGGGGTGACATTTGAACCCAAGGTTCATCTTTTCTGCCATATACTGAGCAGTACACATCTATTTGAGAACGTTTGCTGCTTCTCCAGTATCCAAAAAGCTATCTAACCAGTGTATTCAGTATGTTGAATGAAATTATTACTCATCTTAAAAAGATTATTAAAAGTAACAAATTATTAAGACCTATTCTTTCCTTCATACCTACCTCTTGACCACCTGAGCCAGTAGAAGAAATCTTCTTTCAGCCTCCTTCAGCTAGTACATAAATGGCATGTAAAATCTTTGCTTAGGTATACAGAACAAATGAGAAACTGAGATGTAGCAACCTCCTCAGATCCATAAATGATTGTTGAAATGTTCATCTATAAAATAGCTTTACATTATATGGGCTATAAACTGATTCCATATTCCAATGACGATGAATCCCTAAAAAAGTTATATGACACATTTGGGTTGATTAACTAAAACTGGAGAGTGCAAAATCTGGTGCAAATCTGCAGAGAAACCAATCAGCGTTTAGTTTTTTTTTTTTTGTCAAAGCTTAAAGGGGTTGTAAAGGAATTATTTTTTCCCCTAAATAGCTTCCTTTACCTTAGTGCAGTCCTCCTTCACTTACCTCATCCTTCGATTTTGCTTTTAAATGTCCTTATTTTTTTCTGAGAAATGCTCACTCCTGTTCTTCTGTCTGTAACTCAACACCGTAATGCGAGGCTTTCTCCCTGGTGTGGAGAAAGCCCCTTGAGGGGGCAAGTAGGCAAGGCAGGACACTTTACTTTGCAGATAGAGAAAGGAGCTGTGTGTTAGTGGGTGTCCTAACACTCCTGCTCGCCCCCTCCCCCCTCAAGAGACTTTCTCCACACCAGGAAGAAAGCCTCGCATTACGGTGTTGATTTACAGGCAGAAGAACAGGAAGTGAGCATTTCTCAGAAGAAATTAGGACATTTAAAAGCAAAAACGAAGGATGAGGTAAGTGAAGGAGGACTGCACTAAGGTAAAGGAAGCTATTTAGGGAAAAAAAATGTCCTTTACAATCCCTTTAATTGAACAAGCTGAAGTTAGAAGCTGATTGGTCACCATGCACTGCTGCACTTTTTTGTACTCTCCTGTTTTAGTAAATCAACCTAATTCAGTACACAAAAATATAAATCTGTATTAAACATAAACCTGTGCCCTGTGTCCTGTGCCCAGGTCATGCACATGTATTTATATATGCAGAACAAGCAGTAAAAACACTTTCAAACAACCCTCTATTCATCTCTGTATTCAAAGCATTGTAGAATAATTCACTGTCAAGACACTGGAATCTTAACTTTTTTATTTCTATGACAAGAGATCTTGGCATTCTGCCAAGACTACAGTGTAAACAACCAGCAGGTGTTTCTAGAAAAAAGAAAAAGTGCAATACCCATAATGTTGCATGTAAAATAAGGAATGATGTATTAAATGTTAAAAATGGACTCACAAATTGAATGGCATATGCTGAGCGAGACAGGCCGAGAAGCCGCTGGACCAGGCGTACCAGTCATACTTCTCTTTTAAACCTTAACCACTTCCATACAGGGCACTTATACACCCCCCTGCCCAGACCAATTTTCAGCTTTCAGCACTGTTGCACTTTGGGTCATGCTACACTGTACCCAAACTACATTTTTATAATTTTGTTCCCACACATAGAGCTTTATTTTGGTGGTATTTGATCTCCTCTGGGATTTTTATTTTCTGCTAAAAAAAAAAAAAAATTACCAAAAATGTAGAAAAAAAAAGCTTTTTTTTTTGTTTCAGTTACAAAACATTGTAAATAAGTACGTTTTCTCCTTCACTGATTGACCCTGCTGGTACTGCACTGACGGGCTCTGATAAGGCGGTACTGATGGGCACCGATGAGGTGGCACTGATGAGGTGGCATTGATGGGCACTGAGGATGGGCACTAATATGCGGCACTGATAGGTGGCACTGATATGCAGCACGGATGGGCACTGATAGGCGGCATGGATGGGCACGGATAGGTGGCATGGATGGGCATGAATAGGTGACACAGATGGGCACTGATAGGCGGCATGAATGGGCACTGATAGGCGGCATGGATGGCCACTGATAGGTGGCATTGATGGGCACTTATAGGTAGCACGGATGGGCACTGATAGGTGGCACTGATGTACTGTAATGTGTTGTACTAATGGATGGCAATCAGTGCCAAACAATAATGCCTGCCAATCAGTGATGCCCATTGTGGTCACTGATTGGCATCCATTGTGGGCACTGATTGGCATCCATTAGGCATCCATTATTTATTTCTGATTGGCATCTCTGGTGGTCTAGCGTGGCATACCTGTGGTGGGCATCCCTGGTGGTCTGGTGGCATCTCTGGTGGTCCAGTGTGGGCATCCCTGGGGGGGGGGGCTGTACTGATAATCGATCAGCACAAACCCCCTCTGTCAGAGGAGCAGCCGATCGACTCTGCTCTACTTTCGTCTAACAGAAGCGAGTGAGGAAAAGCCGATCACCGTTTTTCCCTGTTCACATCGTAATCAGTTGTGATTGGACACGGCTGATCCGACGGAGACTCTTTACCTAGATCGGTGTTGCGGGGTGTCAGACTGACACCCTGCAACAATGATCGCTGCGATGCGCGCCCCGGGGGCGCGCAGTGGCTCAATATCCTGAAGACGTTATATGACGTCCAGTCAGGATATTGAAACTACTTTGCTGCCGTCATTTTGCTATATGGTGGGCGGCAAGTGGCTAATTACCAAGTTTATTGGCGTATAACATACACAGGCGTATAACACGCACCCTAACTTTAAGAGGGAAATTTCAGGAAAGAAACTTTCCACGGCCCCATGTGTATAACACGCAGGCACAGTTTACAGTTTTCAGCGTTAAAAAAGGGAGTGCTATACGTTAATAAATACAGTGGGGTAGATTCAGGTACACGTAAATTTGCGCAGCGAATTCGAAATACTCTACGCTGCCGTATTTTACCAGGCTCTAAATGGAATTCTGGTAGATTTTTGCCCGTACGATACGGCGGCGTAGTCTATTTCTCGCCACGTAATCGAAATACGCGATTAGAGGGCGTGAAGCATTTAAATTAGGCGCGTCCCCGCGGCGATCAAACTGCGCATGCTCCGTTTAGAAATTTCCTGCCGTGCATTGCGCGAAATCACGTCGTTACGTCATTTTTTTTTTGAGTAGCATCGTTTACGAACATTCCTATTCCCGGACGACTTACGTAAAAAATAAAAAAAGACGTCGGAAAACGTTGATATTCGACGCGGGAACGACGGCCATACTTAACGTGGGCTGTCTAATATTAGACCAGCAAGAAGCTGGTATAGTGTTACGTAAAAAGATGACTAAAGATGCCGTAAGAGATTGCGATTGAAGATCGTAATTTCGGGGATTGCCGGCAAAAGCTCATTAGCATACCCCGACGCGGAAAACGACAGGAAGTCCACCCAGTGGCCGCAATTGTATTGCAGCGTAGATCCGAAGGCGTACGAACACGTAATCCAGTCGAATTGAAGCCCGCAGCCGTCTTTTCATGGTTTGAGATTTCAGACGAGCTAAAGAACGCGCGTAATTCGAAAGTACTCCAGTCTAACACCAGTTAGACAGGAGTTACGGGTCTCTGAATCTGGCCCAGTATATTTAACTTTCATGTGCTGAAAAACTTGGCTTATACTCGTATATATACAGTACTTTTAATTTCCTAAGTGGAAAGGATATGGGCCCATATCTAAGCAAAAATGCAAACTCATTCCTTAAAAAATAAAAATAAATGATAAACTAGAATCTAAACATAACAAAACATGTCTTCAGCAAAACTGCTTTCTGCCTTTCCAGCAACAGATACAGAAAATGAATGCACTCTAGTATATCAATTGCTTGCAGTATTTCTTCTTCTTAGAATGATTAATGATGATCCAAGCAAATCCATTTATATGCAAATGACAAATATCATCATACAAAATTTTAGGACTAACCAGCCTATGGAAGAAAAGGGAACACAGCTAGAAATACCACAATTATAAAGAGAAGCACAGAATAATTTATTACCTATTTGTGCTTGTTGATTAAAGTCTCATAGTGTGTTAAAAGCTATCTGTATTCTTGGTTTTGTAGACAGAACTGACCTTTTAATGCTTTTTTTCTCCTGTGAAAAGTTGAGTTTTCTCAAAATTCATTGTTCATTGATTGAATGTGGAGGACAAGTTGAACTTGTCAGTAATACCCTTGAAATTACGAATGATTCCCATTTGTTGTTCTCTAGAGGAGGTAGTTTGGAAGGCAGAAGTTATTTAAGGTTGACAGCATGGCACCTTTGTTCAAACATGACCAAGCTCCTATGGCTTTGGAAAATTTAGAGTCTTTTTTTAATGATGTGACCCACTACCATTCATCTCTGAAAATCGTATTTACAGATTAAAAGTCATTTATTTTGCTGTAGATTATTTAACTGAATGCAGATTTGTGCCTGGTGGGATTCTTGTTTTTTAAACCAAAGAAAAGGACGCTAAAAGGTATAATAAACTGCAGGAGAAAAGTGTACAATCCAGTATTTGGTACTCTGTGACTTTCTGCTATATCACGAAAAAGTAATTGCACAAAAATTCAGGCAGTCCACCAATCCATCCATTTCAATACTAGGCATGTTCATCACCTTCTTGCCTGGGATCATTTTCAGCTTTCAGGCCTCGTACACACGACTGAGAATCTCGTTGTCAAAGAAACGTTGTTTTCCCAGATGAGGTTCTTGTCTGGCTTGACGAGAATCTTGTCAAGCTTTCCTTGCATACACACTGTCAATACAAAATCTCGTTGGTTCTCAAACGCGGTGACGTACAACACGTACGACGGCGCTATCAAGGGGAAGTTCCATTGGCGCCACCCTTGGGGCTGCTTTTGCTTATCTCATGTTATTGCGTGTTAAAGCGGGGGTTCACCCTAAAACATCTATATACCGTTACATCCAGCATACTGCTAACATCGACAGTATGCTGGATTTTTTTTTTCCGCTGTACTTACTGTTTTATGGTTGTTTTCACCCGGCTTCCGGGTTCTCGCTCCCCCGGGAGTAGGCGTTCCTAAGACGAGGCATAGATGATTGAAATGCGGGTAAAGCACGTCACGCCTTCCGAAAATATCCGAGCTGGGACTCGGCTCTTTACGGCTCCTGCGCAGTCAGCTCTGCAGGCGCAGGCGCCGTATAGCGCCGTAAACAGCCGAGTCCCAGCTCGGATATTTTCGGAAGGCGTGGCGCGCTTTACCCGCATGTCAATCATCTATGCCTCGTCTTAGGAACGCCTATTCCCCACGGGAGTCAGAACTCGGAGCCAGACGAAAACAACTATAAGACGGTATGTACAGCAAAAAAAAACAGCATACTGCAGATGTCAGCAGTATGCTGGATGTAATGGTATTGTTTTTCAGGGTGAACCTCCGCTTTAAGTAAAAGTTTGGTGAGAGACGATTCACGCTTTTCAATCTGTTACAGCGTGACGAATGTGCTATCTCCATTACGAGCGCTACTTTTACTGAAGGTGCGCTCCCGTCTCATACTTTATTCGGAGCATGCGCGGGTTTCTAAGCATACACACCAATGTGTTTCTCATTGTAAACCAGACCGACGAGAAACATGACGAGGAAATTGAGGCTCCCGACGAGGAAAAAGAGAGCATGTTCTCTTCTTTTCTCGTTGAGATCCACGACAGTTTTCTCGACTAAAAACATGCACACAACCGTTTTTCTCAGCAAAAATGGTCTGCCAGCATTTTTCTTGATGGATTTTGCCGAGGAAAAGAGTCGTGTGTATGAGGCCTCAGTGTTGTTGCATTTTGAATGAAAATTGCTTGGTCATGCAACACTGTAACAATGTAAAATATATCTTGAATGCTAAACAAACAAAAAAATCCCCAAAAGTTTGAAAAAAATGTTTTTCTTTGTTTCTGCTATAAATTATTGCAAATAAGCATGTTTTCTTTTTCACTGATGGGCACTGATAGGCTGTACCGATGAATACTGATAGTGCGGTATTGAAGTTGTCAAAGAAAAAGTCTAATGTCTTGTTTTTTTAAAGTGCTCTGGGGACAAAGTACATGTTGTATTTTGTGCCTACTTGTTATGTGTTAAAGGGGTTGTAAAGGTACATGTTTGCATCCTGTGCATTAAGGTGAAAAAACATCCAATGATTAGCGGCCCCCCAGCCCCCCGTTTACTTCCCTGAGCCCTCAAAAGTCCTGCTGTCAATCAAATCAATGATGCGGCACACCCTGGGGCTCACTGAGAGGCTGAGATGTGTGTCAGTCCAGGCACCAGGTGGATCCAGACTTTATTTTTAGGATGACATGGTGCCAGGACTGATTTCTGTGACATGGTCACAGGAGTACAAAACGAATTGCACTCCTGTGACCCATAGGAGAAGCCAAACAAACAGGCTGGACTTATCCTTTAAGATGAATGCAGAGGGTAAGGAGGCTGGGAATTACCCCCACCCTTCCCTGCATTTCTCTTGTTGGATCTTGTCTTGGGAAAGCATGGAGCCAGAGACAAGCATCAGATTTTAAAGCAACCATCTATTTGATGGCTAAGTTGTCAGACAATTGAGTATGAGCGTGCGTGCGTGCGTGTGTATGTGTGGGCGTCTTTCCCAACCTTATAACTAGCCTTCCAAAGCAGGTAGAAGGATGGGACAATGTACCATATACAAAAATAAAGGAGGTGCCTTTAAAGGATATCTAATCCCAAGAACAGAAGTGTAGAACTTTATAGCGCAGCTTACCAGGCCTTAGATGTGGTGGCTTCATTATTTTTTTATGTTACAGTTTTAGATTATTTTCAGCAAAAAATAAAAATGTTTCTAGAAATGCAGAATCCTTATATTTTGTGAACAAAAGCATAAATAATACTTACCACCACCCATATCATATAATGGAGACAACGAGAGGAAGCTCCATCCACAGATACAGTTGGGTGAGTGAGCATAGCCATTATAGAACACCTGTGTGACAGATTAGAAAACAAATGCAGCCACCACATCAAAAGACTGGTAACTGCAGTATAGTAAATGTTGGTGTTTTTAGAGGGGTTTAAATAAACTTTAATCTGAATTTTAAGTAATCCACTGCAGTCATACTTTATTCAGGGTGGGGTTTTAACCAATGGCTGAGAGCACTTACCGGAGTGTTCTTGGGGGGAGGCGTCCCCCTGTCAGAACACAATAGAACAGCAGGGGAGATAGCTGTACTAATATTAGATTGTTAGTACAGTGGCTCCGACCTGAGGTGTCAGTTTTTTTCGTTCAGTTTGCTGGGTTGAATGAAAATAAAACTAGCAGTGTATACTAGGCATTAGGCTGCATTTTCATTTGACGTTTCCTGGATGTGTGACCAAGTGCATAGGTTTTGGAAATGCACTGCAAATGCGCATAGCGCTTGTGGTGACATTAATTGTTAATGGAACTCCAAGTGCAATTAGCAGACCTGTGTTTTGTGATGTGGCTATGCTGCATGACTTAAACGTTCTAGAGCCTCTTTGATGTGTTTGTTACACATATGGCAGCCCATTCAAGTAAATGGGCTGCCCTATGTGCAAAAAAAAACAAAAAACTAAATCCTGCGAGCAGGAATGCGTGTTCCCGCTATGCAAAGTATAAAGGGGGCCTTAGAGGTGGTATATAGAAATGGCTGGACAGATATCTCTGTCAGCTGAAGAGAGAGATGTGTCCACTGGCTCTTAGCTGCAGCAGTGCAGTGGCAGCTAGCAGCACCCCCCCCCCCACACACACTCACTCACACCCTCCAGCAGAAGCACTGATTCATCCAAACCCTGGAGTTCACACTGAACACAGAGCTGTGAGAGTACGATCTTGAGGGAGGGTGGGCAATCTTCCTGCTCATTGATCACCACTGACAGGAGATAACACTGCTGACTACCAGGGAGAGACGGAGGGGGAGTTTCAGAACCTGGCAGAGGCACAGGCAGAGATTCTGAAGCTGTCTCCTTCAGCTCCATCTGGACACTTTGCAAGTACAGTGGAACCTTGTTTTAAGAGTAACACGGTTAACAAGTGTTTTGATTTGCAAGCAACTTTTTAAAAATAATTCTGACTCAGTTTGCGAGTGTTGACTCGCAAGACGAGCAGAATTTAACCTAATATGGCCTGCAGTACCACATTTGACCTGAGGTGCGGGGGCGCCGGAGCCGAGCATAGTCGAACAGTGACAATCGCAGCCGATCGGCGCTGCTTGGAAAAACACAGAAATATTCAGTTTCCGAGCCTTTCCGACGTTTGCCGAGGTCAGCTGACGTGTGCTCGGCACTTTCCGTCCGTTTCCGAGGCTCTCAATACGATACAAGATATGAGAGTTCTTTGGATTACTAACATTCTCCTGAAAATAGATTATGCTCGTAATCCGAAATTCAACTGTATATAGAACTGATCCCTCTGCAGAGCTGCTAAAGGGAGAAAGTCGTCAGCGCTGCAGGGGATCCAGAGTGTCAGAGCTCGGGCCCAGTACAGGAGGGATGGCTGTTATGCCCTGTCAGCGACCCTGTCCACAGGTGTTACAAGGCAGTACAGCTGGCTATCCTCTTCTGCAGGTGCATGACCCCCTCTTCTGAAGTGACAGGGTTCAGGTCTGGTACAGGAGGGTTGGGTCTTATGTCCTATCAGATGCCCTGTCTACATGTGTCACAAGGCAGTATAGCTGCTTTCCTCTCGTGCAGGTGCCCGGGCCCCTCTTCTGAAGTGACAGAGCTCGGGCCCGGTACAGGAGGGCTGGCTCTACTTCCCTATCAGCAGTTCTGCTCAGGGCTGTACACACGCTGTAGCTGCGGCAAAAATGTAACCACGTTTGGTGGGAAGTGCAATGAATGGGGCCATGCCACAACCACCCTGCTACTTAATGCAATGCAAACAGTTGTGCATGCTATGGGTTGGCATTTTCAGGATCAAATACCCCCTTATCCAGCATGGAGGGGTAAAACTGGTGTTTACCAATCATTATAAACACAAATACACCAATAAGTTCAAGAAAATATTTATTTACAAACATTTAAAAAGTATATTACACATTTCAACAAAGAAAA
This sequence comes from Rana kukunoris, assembly GCA_029574335.1. NCBI lineage: Eukaryota > Metazoa > Chordata > Amphibia > Anura > Ranidae > Rana > Rana kukunoris. The sequence continues at coordinate 403,007,958 of CM056053.1, read as the reverse complement.
AAAAGCAACATTCTTTTTCTTACACAACATAGTTATAAATACACACAAAAAAACATGTTTACTGTAAACTGAATTTAGGAAAATGTAGAAATTGCCTAAAAGTTGATTGTTGTTATGCTTTGTCTTGCATTGGATTGCTCTGTCTGGAAAGGGAAATAATAGGCTGCTGCAGAAAGGTACACAGGTGTGCTTCCAGAGCTTTTTCCATACTGTCTTATGCTCATTTACACTACAATGTGTAGTATAATGCACAACATATTATGACACAGGTTACAGTAACACACTCGATATGTGTGTTGTAGTGCTTTCTAATTCCCTCCCACTAGATTGAAAGTACTTCTAGCATAGATTTCCTAACCCTCTTGTCTTGAATTCTACTGTAATGATACTGTCTCCTTTTTTCTGTAAAGGATCATGCAAACCGACGGCACTGTATAAATCATATATATTAATTTCAATTAATAATATATAGAGAATGTGCCATAAAACATATGTGTTTGTTAAGAATTCCGACGTCCTATATTCATTTATAGAGAAACTATTTTTTGAAGCTATCATGGACTTTAATGGTACTGTATAAGGACTTTAACACATGGGTGGATATATAAAAAAATAATTACAACAATTTAAACAAACACATATAAAACACAAGTGGTGCCACAGAATGCCACCCAATTGCTCTCTATAGACTGGGCAATAAGATAGTGATGGTAAAAGGATACTTTAAAACCACATTTTTTAAATTCTACTATTTATTTTTTGTAGAAATAAATGTTTGTGCTCGCACTCTAGAGACTCCTGAAGAAGTGGAACCTTCTCTGCGAAACATGTGGAGAAGAATCAGGATATACTGTATATTTTATGTGATAGGTTTTAAAGTATCAGCCTTTTGCCATCACTATCTTATTGTCCAGTCTATGGAGAGCAACTGGGTGCCCTTCTGTGGCACAATTTTTCTTTTATATGTGTTTTTTAGAATTGTTATAATAAATACTTTTATATATATATATATATATATATATATATATATATATATATATATATATATATATATACCCATGTGTTGAAGTCCTTATACAGTACCATTAAAGTCCACAATAGTCTCAGAAAATGGCTTCTCTATAATATTAAAAATAATAAATGCACACCGACCCATATATAAAGTGAACCTCAGCACACCACAGTGCATAGGTACAATTGCTCTGTGCATTGCAGTGTGTAGTGTTTTAAAAACTAGAGCAGACCTATCTTTTTGTTTGTTGAGGTGCATTGACAACTGGTCCAAACAACTGGTCCCAACATTCTTCAAGACATATAAATGCATTGATACACACTGTATTATGGTACGAATGTCTCGAATGGAATGAGATTGGATTTTAGGCCATAGTATCCCACAAGTAAGCAGGAGCCAGAAACGTTAAACAGCCCAATAAGTAAATCAGATGAAAGGATCTTATCTATGCTCCTGATTGGGGTTTAATATCATTCATTTATTTATAGAGGTCCTCCAGAATTCTAGGTGGCCAATCTGGATGGTGCCAAAGCTACAAACATCTGTTTAGTAAATACTGGCAAGTATTACAAGAATAAAATTTGTGATATATAGCTAGATTAACACTTAGAGCCGGTTCACACTGGGGCAACTCGGTTCACACTGGGGTGACTCGCCAGGCGGCTCAGCCGCGTGACGAATCGTATCACATTCAATGCAATGGAACCGTTCCAATAGGAGCGACACAAGTCGCTCCGACTTAGAAAAAGGTTCCTTTATGACTTTGGGGGCGGCTTGGGGCGACCTGCATTGACTTCTATACAGAAGTCATTTTGCTAATCGCCTCTGAAGTCGTCCTCAGGACGACTTGCAGAGTCGCCCCCGAAGTCGTGCCGCCGCAGTGTGAACCGACTCTTAAGGTCAGCTTTGTGGTGTAGGGCTGCGTAAATTAATACAACTAATAATAATAATCATACCAGAAACAAACACTTTCCTTAATGTTAATACACTGACAAAAAAGCATTCTTTCCTATATATTTATATGCTACAACAAAAATTTTTTTTTTCTTTTATATTCGCAAATAAATGGAAAATAATGGATTAAAATACGTATCTTTCTTTATATGTAGGACTGAGAATTGAGCCCCAATTAAAGCAGTAATAAACCTAAGAACAAATTGTAATATATTGCAGCACCAATTCCTAGATTAGTTGTGGTGGCTGTCTTTTTTTTTTTTTGTTTAGGCTTTTTTCCCTTTATTTTCACCTTGTGGTCTGGCAAGTAAGTCCATTATTTTCCAATTTCCTTTAACAGACTAAGCTGTCCAGAAAAAGTGGCAGTTAGAGGGTTGAGACAAACCATTTACCACTGACAGGGGTGTTTACAATCATCAGCTTTTATTCATTAATGCAAAACTTTTATCCCCAAAAAAAACAAAAAAACAACTGTAACTGCCTAGAAAGTATGAAAAGAGTTTGGCTATTATTTGTTCGTCAAGCCAATCTAAGATAATGTCCAGTAAAATACATTTTGGCCTTCTGAGCTAGTGTGATAATAACTAATTTAATACACTCCCTAATCTAAGACAAAAACATACTTTAATCAAAAACTATAATTGAACAAACTATACAATTTCTTATGATCCCTTTGGCAAAATAAAAGAGATTGAATATTAAAAAGTTTAACTTTTAGACTTCTTTTTTATATTAATATTTATTTTTTAATTATATTAGTTTATGTTATCATCAATACTGATGATTGTTAAAAATGTTATTATTATAACTATGAATGTTCTCATTTGATTATAATGCTGTTTTTTCAGAAATAAAAAGGGCGCACCTTAAACATTTGTAGGAATTGTGTACAAGCATGTAATAAAATATCTAACATAAGTAAAAGGGGACACAAAATCCATACCTAACAAACACATTTAGTATTTTAAGTCTAAATAAGGAAATATAAATTAACCTGTTACATATACCTAATAGTTTTACTAATAAGGACAGACATTAGTTATTTACATTTTAAATAAAATGATTTTGGAATAATGCACAGCAGTGCAAATCTACTTATATATACATATAATTCAGTACAGACAATCAACAAAATGAAAAAGCACCAGAAAAAAAAAATTATAAATAAAAGTTGAAATTATAGCAACAAACAGTTGTGATAGACAGAAATGAGCTATTTGTAAAAAGTGGCTCTTACAAATATACATATGTGTACAATCCTTTCAGCGCTCTCCAAAAGGTATAAAACAAATAACGTAAAGGCAATTATTCATTAAAAAAAACGAAAAGTAAAAGAAAATTGCCATATGCAAACAGAAAAAAAACGCAAATTTACAATCTAATAAAACGTATAGCGGGACTAGTCAAAACATGTAGTTCAAAATCAGTAATTCTCCCAGTTTCTGCACAGTCCATTCAGAAAATGTACAATTTATTCTCCCAGTCCTTAGGATCATCAGTTACGTATTCATATTGTATCTGTTGAATGAACACCAAAGTAAATACATGGTTAGAACATAACAAACTCATAAAAATTATTGTAGATCTACATACAAATACTGGAAAATAATTACAATTCATAGGCCCTTTAGGGCATTTCTTTGTATCCACTGCACCAGATGCTTTTGGGGGCCCTTTATATCTAGTACCCTGATATTGGTCTACAAATGTTCTTCATTTCATGAAGAAATACAGTTCTGATAAGGAGACTTCACTGTGAACCATATACTTACTCTCTTCTTGGGCAAAGAACAGAGACCTCCCTGGTCTAGTGAAGTGTGTATGCTCTTCTACCACTTGCCAACCAGGTATTTTCTGACACTTTTTGATTACAAGTTAAAATCTGTCTTTTTGATAGACCCTAAAAAAAATGACGACCGTTGTAGTTTTATATGTCACATGGTATTTGTGCAGCGGTTTTTCAAACGCAATTTTTGGGGAAAAAAATATTTTAACAAATTAAAAAAGAAACAAAGCACAATAAATCTCCCAATTTTTTTGTAAGATGTGAAAGATGTTACACTGAGTAAATAGATACCTAATACGTTATGCCGCGTACACACGACCGTTTTTCATGACGAGCAAAATGCTTTTTTTTTAATTGGTCCCGAAAAACGATTGTGTGTAGGCTCCAGAGCATTTTCTCGTCGTTTTTCACGTCATGAAAAACGGTTGTGTGTACGCTTTACTGAGGGGGAAAAAAACATGCATGCTCAGAAGCAAGTTATGAGACGGGAAATTAGCATAAGCAGCCCAAAGGGTGGTGCCATTTGAATGGAACTTCCCCTTTATAGTTCTGTTGCACGTGTGGAACGTCACCGCGCTTTGTTCGATAATTTTTTTCACGATCGTGTGTATGCAAGGCAGGCTTGAGATGAATCACGTTGAGGAAATTTTTTTTTTTTCCATGACATGGATCGTGTGTACGCGGCATCACACTTTAAAATTGCTCACGCTCGTGGAATGGCGACAAACTACAGGCATACCCCACTTTTAAGTACACAGTGGGGCTTATTTACTAAAGCTGGAAAGTGCAAAATCAGGCTCACTACTACATATAAACCAATGAGCTTCTATCCCCAGCTTGTTCAATTAAGCCTGGTAATAAAACCTGGAAGCTCATTGGTTTCTGTGCAAAAGTGAGCCTGATTTTGTGCTTTTCAGCTTTAGTAAATAGACACCATTGTGTACTTAAAAGTGGGGTATGCCTGTACTGTACTTTAAAATCCCCATAGACAGGGTTTTAAACGCCTTTACAGGTCACCTGTTTAGAGTTACAATTATACCTATGTAAACAAGGCAGATCTCCGTTCTAACAGGGGGGAAGAGATCTATTTTGTGCACCTGCAAAGCAGGGAATAAAATCCATCTTCATTTTTTATGTACATGAAAGCATTGTTGGAGGAGGCAGCACACAGCTTCGATATTTGTTTATATAAACTTTTACAGTATATTATTGAGGATGTTAGTAGTATTATATTTTCCTGGAATTCAGTGACTTGTGATATCCCTGTTTTAAAGAAGTGATTTTTCAGGCACATACAGTAGCGAGAACAGATGGATTTACAGAGGATTTGTTGGTATATAACCTCTATCTGGTCTCTTAGGTTAAGTTTATCCAGTGCGGTTTTAAAGCCTTTCAGAGAAGTGGCACGATTATTTCTGTGATCATATTATTTGTACTTTTCAAAACTACAGTAGCAAAAAATGAAATCAGAGGAAAAAAATGAAATATGAACGTTGGCTTGAATGGTCAAACAGAGAACAATGGTCAACCAACTCCAGACATTTTCTACCAAGGCTGATTGGGTGGGAGTGTTATTAGTCATACTTAAAACATTCATGGTGATATTGTTACACAGTTGATTCTGAAATGTGCATAAAAGTATATATGTTTTTGTGTAACTTAAAGTGTTACTAAACCCAGGGCCCTGCATTCACTATATTTGGTCTCCCACAATACACAGAACATGGAAATGCAATTATTTTAGTAAACATAAACTGCTAAATACCCTTTCTCATCAGCAGTATATAGCAGTCTTGTGACTTCTATCAGTGTCTGGTTAAAGCTTGTAGGAGGTGTTTTCATTATCCCCTGATCCCCTGTCTTTGAAGCTGCAGTACCCCTGACCCTCTATCTGGACAGTGCTGATTGGCACTCTTCTGATCACATGCACGTTCCAAAGAAAATATATAACTCTCTAGCAATATACACCAAACTGAGCATGTGTAGCTTGCCCCCAAGGTTCTGTTCTATCAGGAGATGGTTTGGGGACAGTAAAAGGGAAGGATCAGAGAAGGCAGGATCAAACAATCTTCTTACACAATGCAGAGGATTAACCTCTTAGGTTCCACAGTGAGTATAACAAGCATGCTTTATTGCATATACAGACTGATTGTACCGACTCTTTTTCAAGAATGTGTTTATGTTGAAAAATTCCTGTTTTATTACAGAGCTCAATAGCTCAAACTTAGATTAACACACACACAGCTCTTTCTGTGACAAATAGAGTGGGGTGCTGCAATGATGTGACTCCAGTGCACAGTAGCAGGAGTTACATAATAAGCATCTGTCCTGTGGCAGAGCTGGAAGATGCCAGACAAGGAGACTGATAGAACATGCTAGCATTGGAGGATGAGAAGGTTTGCAGACATTGCACTGCAGGACTAGGGCACTCTGGTAACTAAGTGTAACATAGTTTCATATGCTGTGCATACATGCACATTTTGGCAATAACCCACCCACTCCAGAAGCAGTAAAGTCCTGCTTTAAATAGAACCAATATACCATATACAGTGGGTAAAATAAGTATTGAAGACGTCACCATTTTCTAGGTAAATATATTGCTAAAGGTGCTGTTGACATGACATTTTTACCATGTGTCAGTAACAACCCATGCATCCATATACTGTATACAAAGAAACAAAAACAAATACGTTCAGAAATTAAGTTATGTGTAATAAAATGAATTGACACAGGGAAAAAGTACTGAACACATGAAAAAGGGAGGAAATCTATCAGTAATTAGAAAGCAACCCTGCCCCTTGTCAGTGCAAATTAATATCAGCTGGTTCAGTCTCAACTAAAGGCCTTTAAAAAGGTGTCTCATTACCAAGGTGCTACACAAGAAACATCTAATGATGGTGTAGCGCCTGGTTACTTTTTAGAACCGGTGCTAGTGTAAATTTAGAGGGGGTCAGAGAGGTAAGTGACTCTGACCAGGTTAATCTGTTTAAATTTGGGGCCTTTGCCTCAGCTTTGGCTGTGCTGTGGGCTCATGCTGAGGTTTCTGGGGTGCTGTCACGCCCCAGGCTGACAGGTGGCAGCAGCGGAGTCAATTGTTTGGATGCTTCTTCCCGGCAGCCTATCAGCAGGAGGCTTCCTCACTGCGCATGCTGGAGAGGTGTATTTATGGTGCAGATGCCATTTTCTTGGGTCTTCTTCCCATGTGGCGCTCACCTTCAGGGTAGCCGTACCACGGCACCCTGGCAAATGGCCTTTCGGATCCATCTGATCTGCCGCTGGGGCCCAGTAAATGACTGGGTCCCCAATCTGTGTAGGTCCTGAGCTGTCCATCCTGTTGGAGGAAGCTGTCCAGTGGAGAGTCTGCCTGAGGAGTGCCAAGAGAGGCTGGTGTTCCAATAGGGGCCTGACCATCCACGGGGGACCAGGAAAACCGGGTACTGAGAGGCTGGATGTTGGTCGCCTATCAGTCGGTAACCCAACCAAAACTACCTCAAGGAGACCTGGGTGTTAAATCTAATAGAGAGGATTCTGTGGCAGAGACTAAGCCCCTAGTTCCGAGTGACATTCTGGCTGCCAGGTTTGTGAGAGAGGCCTGTCCAGGTGCGCTAAGCCCATTCCGGCTGGAGTGGCGAAGTAAAGTATTGTTGGAAGCAGGACTGTTTCCCATCTACATACACCTGAATCTGTTCACCATTTCTGCTATCCCTTCACCATTTAAATGTTTGTTTAACCATTATTACCCGGCTGGGAAATAAAAGCACAGAAAAGACACCTGTTTGAGTGGACATTCCGCTTACCGCTGCATACTCTATCACCCCTTCAGTCCATCATGAACGCTCCTGCCAGACTCATCCACCTTACCAACCGCTCTGTCTCTGCTGCTCCTCTCTGCCATTTCCTCAACTGGCTTCCGCTTACCGAACAAATTAAATTCAAACTACTAACAATTACCTACAAAGCCATCCACAACTCTGCCCCCAGCTACATCAATGATCTAGTCTCTAAATACCAACCTAATCGTTCTCTTCGTTCTTCTCAAGACCTCCTGCTTTCTAGCTCTCTCACCCCCTGCTCCCATGCTTGTCTCCAGGACTTTTCCAGAGCCTCTCCAAGCCTATGGAACTCCTTACCCCAATCTATCCGTCTATCCCCCTCTCTATTAGCTTTTAGAGGATCCCTGAAAACCCTCCTCTTCAGAGAAGCTTAACCTTCCCACACCTAGCACCTGCATTTTTCATTTGAGTCCATCTGATCACCCCCCACAGCTAACTACCCTTTGTTCCACTTGACCCTCCCTTCTAGATTGTAAGCTCTTACGAGCAGGGCCCTCTGATCCCTCCTGTATTGATTTGTATTGTGAATGTACTGTCTTCCCTGATGTAAAGCGCTGCGTAAACTGTTGGCACTATATAAATCCTGTATAATAATAAAAATAATACTACAACTCTCATCAAGTACCCTAGACGGCGGAGATATAGAGGTAACATGCCATCCAAAACAAACCAGCAGCTCCTTCAGGGGTAGTGCTACAATGGGTAAAAGTAAAGAGCTACATGTCATTGAAGGAAGAATGAATGGAAAAATAGACCAAGACATTCTTGATAAAAAAACCTTCTGCCATCTACCAGGATGATGAAGATGAAATGAGGGTTGACATTTCAGCAAAACAATGATCCCAAAAACAAAGCCAAGGAAACTCTCAATTGGTTTAAAAGAAAGAAAATAAAGATGCTAGAATGGTCCAACCAATCACCTGACTTGAATCCAATAAAAAATCTATGGAAAGATCAGAGTTCCTAGAGGAGACCCACAGAAACTTCAAGATTTTAAAACGGTGTGGAAGAATGGGCCAAAATCACATGTGAGCAATGCATGCGACTAGTTTCTCCATATAGGAGGTGTCTTGAAGCTGTCATTACCAACAAAGGATGTTGTACCAAGTATTAAATACATTTCAGTTTGAGTGTTCAATATTTTTTCCCTGTGTCATTTAATGTTATTACACATAACTTAATTTCAGAACTTATATGTTTTGGTTTCTTTGTATTTATGGATTGCATGGGTCATTACCGACATGTAGTGAAAATTTCATGTCAATAGCACCTTTAAAAATATACTGTATTTACCTAGAAAAATGTATTTTACCCACTGTATAATGTAAAACAGATTAGGAGATTCCAATCTAACAGATGAGAAGAATGTTTTATCTGGCTTTGTCATCACTTTGGATCACCATCTGGACCTTCATTGCCTTTACCAACAACACAAAGAGTTTGGGTGACTACCAGAGAACTTTATGTTTATAATAATAAGGTGCTTCTAAATGCATTACTGATACAATAGCAGTCATTAAAATTAATGAATACACATTTGCTACTCAGCGTTATGACACACATTGATCCAATTTGCTTTTGAAGACATCAACAGTTTTATGCTTTAGTAAATGACAAGGAGAACTTTTATCTGTAAAATAATGGAGTTTGCAATTTCCCCTGATTGGCACAGGATGTGAAGGTCTCATGCTAATACTGTATTTTAATGTGGACTCGAGCCTGGATTCATCTCTCTTCTTCAGTCATTATTTTATCTTTCCAGTCTTTTATATATTTTCTCTAGTCATTGTTACATACATTTCCACAGGTATTGGACCGAAAACATAATTATTTCATTAGCCAAATGTTCGATACAACTTATTTACCGTTTACATGTTTTACTTGTGACCTTTATTGTTTGGCAAATACAATGCTAAGGTACAAAAAAAGTACTGTTTTTTGTGTTTTTTTTTGTTTGTTTTTTAGATTTATCTGTGTCAGTTTTGTCTAAATTGAAAAAACTGTTGAACCATTGCTGAATAAGAGCTTCCAGCACAGTGAACAAGTGCAAATTACAAAGCTATCCTATCACAAAGTTTAAAGCATCCTTAAAGGGGTTGTAAAGGAATTTTTTTTTGTTCATAATAAGCATCCTTTACCTGCAGACATTCCTCTTTTCATTCCTCATTGTTCGTTTTTGCTCAGAAGTTGCTCTATTACTTCTCTGTTCGGTTCACTTCCTGCTTGTCTGATTGTTACACCACCACCGTGAAGGGAGGCTTTACTGCGGTGGTCAGAGACGTGCTCGCCCCCCTCCTGGGAACTACATCTGTGCGGCAGGACGCTCTCTACGTGTTAGAGACTTCAAGAAGGTGTGAAATACTGGGCGTGCCTCAATGCATACTGGGAAATGTAGTTCTTACATGAACGAGCGCCGCAAACCAGGAAGTGAATAAGAGAACAGAAACTAGAATGCCGGAGGTGATATAGATGAAGGAATTTAATAGGTCTTTACTCGGTTTTTAACAGAATCACTACACTATTCTGTCTGTCTACCTTGCAGACATTAATTTTAGGCAAAACATTTTTTTCCTTTACAACTCCTTTAAAGAAGAAATGTAGCCTGCTCACATTATTTGTAATAAAACCATTTTTGCCATTCTGAAGCTTCCCTCCAACCACTTTGCATATTATTTTACATATACTGTGATTCTGTACTTGCCAAATATGCTGCAGAAATCTCCCTCCACTAAGGCTGCTTTCACACTGGGACCACATTGCATAAGCGGTAAAGCGCCACTCTTTTTAGCGGCACTTTACCAGCGTTGTAGCTGTATCCATTGACACCCACAACATCTGATCCTGTCCACTAAAAACAGACGGATGGGGATCCCTATCAATTTGGCAGATCGGATCATATGGTAGTCAGGTGTAAATGGACAGGCAGTCCATTTGCATCCGATCGCCCATAGAGGATAGCAGATTGTGTCTGTGTCCACTTTGCATAAGCGGAGCAGACAAAAACCAGCCATTCACCTGCTCAGTGGTTATCAGAGTGCGTGCGCAGACACAAGGAGAGTGTGTTGTGGCCTGCATCATCTAGACCAGTCTTTCTCAACCTTTTTACCCCAGGGGAACCCTTAAAATAATGTTCAAGTCTTGGGGAACCCCTGATAAAACCCATTCATTGGGGGTCAGTGGGAACACTGTCCCTTAATTTGGTGGTCAGTGAGAAGAATGCCCTTTGTTACAGTGGTGGTAAGAATGGCCCCCTTACAGAGAACTATGAAGATCATTGGTGTCATACCACTGGCTTCTCCAAGTGGAATTGGCTCAGAACTATGTAGGCACCATCAAACAGGAGGTAAATCAGTCACAGCTCAAGGAACCCCTAGCCACCTCTGGAGGAACCCTAGGGTTCCACGGAATCCTGGTTGAGAATGGCTGATCTAGACTGTTGTCAGAGGTAAATGGTATACAGTAGTCTGTTCAAAAACAGGCTGTGGGTCTGAGCAGGCCAAAAATAGGCTGAAGGCAAACCTTCTGAAAAATAACCTTTTGTTAATTAATAAAAGTGGGCAAAATACCATAAATGCAAGTTGGTAAGTAGACCAAGTCCTTGAAGTCTAAAATTCCACAGTACTACCACAGCATACTATATGTTACAGAGACATTTTTAATTTTTAAAGACTTACCAGAAGATATACTTTTAGTTACTTGTATCTTCAATATCTGATACATGATTTTCCATCTAAAATCAACAGAATAAAACATTGTGAAATTCTAAGTTTGGACCATGATTCCTATGACTATTAGAGCCGCAAGGCATACAAAAAAGAGTTTAACTATAGCCTGGCTTTTGTATTTTTTCAAAGAAAGAAGTTAGAGGAAATGATTATTCTTCCCCTCTTCATTAAGCTTTCTGCTTAAAATATACTAAAAGTTCAGTGTTGGGTGAAGGCTGATGTATTCAGTGAAACACAGCAGTACAAAAAGAGCCTCTATGAAGTGCAAAGTGCAGTAGCTTATATCAAGTAATCAGGATTCACTTCTTATCTCTTCTAATTACAGATTAGTATGTCGCTTATTGAAATTTCACCATCCATAGACCTTTTTGCAAATAGGGTGTAAACCATATTTTTGTTTGTTATAGCCTGCATCTATAGTACATTATATTCAACATTATATACAACATATACAACATAATATACAACAAATGGGTAAAAAAGCGCACAAATTAATGAACCACTCCAAATAATAAGAGATAAACTTAGTAAAGAAATATGTACCAACATATGCTTGAAGCATTAATGTCCTTAAGAAAAAATCCTTAAATACAAGGAAAATAGTAAAGTGCAATGTCCAAAATGATCAGTGACAATCATTAACTTGATATGTGACCATCTATTATGATTGATACTTTGATAGTAGATCCACCAATCGAAGATACCAAAATGCTTACCGGAAAGATTGGACTCAGGTAGGTGTACACCCAGTGAGCCAATCAGACTTTGAAGTATGATGTATGCCGGGGATAACAGATTCTCAGTCCAGATCCAACCTCCAAGAGGGTATTTGGAAGTGGACATTGTACTTTACTATTTTCCTTGTATTTAAGGACTTTTTCTTAAGGACATTTATGCTTCAAGCATATGTTGGTGGATATTTCTTTACTAAGTTTATCTCTTATTATTTGGAGTGGTTCATTAATTGGTCACTTGTTAGCGCTGCACTTTTTGACCCATTTGTCAAATTTTTCAATTTGATCTATTGTTGTAATGGCTGCTATAAACACATCCTTTTTGGCAGCGCGGTATATATGTATTTATAGTTCTCATTATATACATCAAATTTTACACTCGGCTACTCGCATTTTGCGAGTGGAAAATGAGGGCTGGTGACTGAGGACAGCTGCCTGGGAGAGGAGGGGCAAGCACCGACGGTGGGCAGGGTTAAATGGGAAACGTTCTCCCAGCATGATCGCCCCTGTGGAAGAGAGGGTATAGGAAGAGGAAAGCAGCGGGATCGCAGAGTGGTAAAACATGCTGACATTGAAATTGTCTCCGCTCTGCTCGCTCTCAAACATCTCCTGACCCTGCGCTTGTAATAGACAGAATGTGGGTCCAATGTTGGGGTGTATTCTGTCTCACAGGGTCAGGAGAATGTGGGGCTGTGCGAGAGCGAGTGGAGACTGTTTCAATGTCAGCTGTTACAGCTGGTTTTAGAGCTCTGCGATCCTGTGGCTCTAATCTTCCTCCAGTCATGTCCTGGCTGCCCTTTCACTTCCTCCGCCCTGCCGAGGCTGCAATTTGGGGCACAGTGAGGCTGAAATTTGTGGCTCAATGAGGCTGCAATTTGGGGCACAGTGAGGCTGCATGTTGGGGCTCAATGAGGCTGCAATTTGGGACACAGTGAGGCTGCAATTTGGGACACAGTGAGGCTGCAATTTGGGACACAGTGAGGCTGGATTTTGAGGCACAGTGAGGCTGCAATTTGGGGCACAATGAGGCTGAAATTTGGGGAACAGTGAGGCTGCAATTTGGGGCTCAATGAGGCTGCAATTTGGGGCACAATGACATTGCGCCTGCAATTTGGGGCACAGTGAGGCTGCAATTTGGGGCACAGTGAGGCTGCAATGTGGGCACAGGTCACACTGCAATGATGGGCACCGGTCACGTTGAAATGATGGGCACAGGTCATGCAGCATTGGTGGGCACAGGTGAGCCTGCATTGAGAGGAACTGATAAAGTTGTTGTTAATAGTTTTTTTTGTAATGTAATTCTGCATAAAACATTTAAGTGTCATTTCATGAGATAATTTATGAGGGCATGATTAGGGGCAGGGCAAGGTAGGGGTTGGGTGGGGCAACTGGTGGCGAGTAACCCTAGAGGCCTGGCTAGTAGCTCAGGACTTGAAATTTTGTGCCCTGATATACAACATGTAATACTACTGCTAACAATAATATTTATTATATAAATGAAATTACCGGTACTGTAGATTGCCAGGCCTTTCTTCTACACAGAACATTTAATTGGGGTCAATTTTATAACAACATTTTTAACTTTCAACTTACTAGTAGGTATTTTAGGTATAGAGAAATGTTACCAAATATTGAATAAGCTCTTTTCTGTACCATTATTTATATGGCACAAAATATAAAACTTTTTTGTGCAAAAAGTCACACTTGGATTTTTTTTAAAAAAAGGTACATTTGGGAATATTTTTTAACAGTTGCTGCACAAGTCACGTCCTTCATTACAAATCCTTCAACTGAACTGTTATTTGGAGATTAAAAAAAATGGTTTCTGTATGCCAGTAGTTTAACTGGCCCATAGTTGTTGGTAGAGCTAAAAGGAATATATATTGCATCATGTACCGAATGGTGACTGTGTCCTAGTGGACATTTATTCCAGCACCCCCATGGGACAATGCATTAGGCACACACATTTTTTGGACCTATGAAGAAGGGGAAAATAATTACGGTAACTGGCAATAAAACATTACATGTATTAACCATCCTGTTTACAGTTACCAGAATACAATTTCTTTCACAATACTAGCTCATAAGGCTGGATTCACACCTATGCATTTTTAGTGCTTTTTGCATTTTGCATATAAACTATAAAACATGCTATACTATAAAACCATGGTAAATGGACTGTAGTACAAATCTGCAAAATGCAAAAAGCACTCAAAATGCATAGGTGTGAATCCAGCCTTAAGCCTGTTGGAAGAAAAGAAAGATGCCAGAAAGTTCTTATCAGTCTGCATAGTCTGATTCCAATACGACCACCTGAACATGCATATGTTCATGATAGTGCATTTATGTGCTTGTTTAGCGAGCATGCCTGCATGCTCACGGTGGTGCCAAATCGGCTATTTTATCTGTGGCTGCCACCCTCACACACTCTTGCCACATCACTGAGATCAGCCTTCGACTGTGGCGCTGGACAATGCTTGATCTATTTTAGTGTTAGCATCAGTGTTAGGTTCACTACTAGTAGCTACAGGGTTGGAAACAATATTTCTGGTGCTTTGCCAGGTGGCTTCTCTTCTGCATAATAAGTGGATTGCTCGTTTGGTAACACCGCCATTCACAGAACCCCCTGTATTTTTTCAGTGATTACAAGACAATCTCTGACTTGATGAGATAGAGAATAGGGATAAGCTCCGGCGCGTTCGCACACTCCACGTGCAGAGCCCGCCAGGAAGTCTGCAAGGCGCTGCGCTAATCACAGGCATGAAGACTTCCTGGTGAGCTCTGCAAGTGGACTGTGCAAACACACCGGAGCTCATCCCTAATGGAGAACAAGACATCAGTGTTTTGCTTCTCTGGCACTTTGAATCAGAGAATGCTTTGAATTCATTGAAAAAAAAAATACAAGGGGCTCTGTAAATGGTGACAGTGCCAAGTGAGCAACACACTGTGGTTAGTATGCAGAAGGTAAGACACTTGGCACAGACACCAGGAGACTTCTGCTATCAACGTTGTAGTGCAGGCTACTACAGTGATTTGTAGTGTCTACAGCAATCTCTAAGATATGAGATGAGCTGGAACAATGTAACTATGCAATACATATCTTAGGCTGGGTTCACACTACGATTTTCCCGTCCGTCAGCCGCATACGATTTCAGTTTTGAAAACGTACGGGCCCGTACGGGAAAACGCATACATAGACAATGCATTGCAAATCGTATGCACTCAGATGCATGCGGGTGCGTACGATTTGCTGGCAAAACGTTTTTTAACAGTACACAAAACCGTGTTCGACCACGGTTTTGAGTCAGTTTTTGAAACCGTATGGCAAACGCATACGTTTTTTTTTAACATTAAAGTCAATGGAAAACGCACATATGTGCGGTTCCATACGTATAAACCGTATGCGTTTTTTGTCTGCGCATGCGCATTTTCAAAACAAGAAAATCTTTTTTTATTAAATGACACTAATTCCAAAAACGTATGCGTTTTTTTAATCAAAACCGGATGGAACCGTACGCACTTTTTGAAACTGTATACAATTTATAAACGCATACGTTTACGTACGGTTCAATCCGTTTCAGCCGCATACGTTTTTTCATATAAATCGTATGCGGCTGACAGATGGGAAAATCGTAGTGTGAACCCAGCCTTACTTAAACTCCAGATTTAAGGTAAAATAATGGTAAAAAAAGTATTATAGATTTAGCCAATCACTTGTCAGAAATGTAATCTTCCAAAAAGATAATGTCATGGCAGGGGTGTGTCCTTTGCCAACATACATTGTGCTGAAATATGCCCCTTTTTCTCATCTCAGAAAGTTGGAAGGCATGTCTAAGAAGGGTATGAGAGCTCCTATCATATTCTCTGGGAAATGCTACAGTTGCCACAAAGCCAATCTATGCCAAATAAAAATTGCATACCAGTTCATTGCTCCCATCTTCATCAAAATCTTCTTCTATTCCATCTGTCATCTCTTCTCCATCAGCATCATGTCCTCCTTCAACATGTTCTTCGATAGAATTCTCAGCTGTTTCTGACTTACATTCTTCATGAGCCAAATCAGAATGATCATCCAGTTGCTTTTTCTGACCTGCAGTAAAAAGTAAAATGAATGTTTTCAAAGTATAATGTCTGTCCCCTTTTTCCTAAGCCTTCATGGTTTAGTAAGTATGTAAGTAAGCATCCCCAAAGAGTGTGTATGTGTACCGTGACACCCTGTTACAAATTACTTCTATTGAAGCTATGGAGATAGTAAAAAATACAGTTGGTTATTTAACCACTTAAGACCCGGACCAATACGCTGGTAAATGACCCAAGGTGTTTTTGCGATTCGGCACTGCGTCGCTTTAACCACTTACCTACTGTGCACCTAGACCCCCTTCCTGCCCAGACAAAATATAAGCTTCCCGCACTGCGTCGCTTTAACTGACAATTGCGCGGTCGTGCGACGTGGCTCCCAAACAAAATTGGCGTCCTTTTTTCCCCACAAATAGAGCTTTCTTTTGGTGGTATTTGATCACCTCTGCGGTTTTTATTTTTTGCGCTATAAACAAAAATAAAGCGTCAATTTTTAAAAAAATGCAATATTTTTTCCTTTTTGCTATAATAAATAACCCCAAAAAATATATAAATTTTTTTTTTTTCCCTCAGTTTAGGCCGATACGTATTCTTCTACATATTTTTGGTAAAAAAAAAATGCAATAAGCGTTTATCGATTGGTTTGCGCAAAATTTATAGCGTTTACAAAATAGGGGATAGTTTATGGCATTTTTTTTTTTTTTTTTTTTTTTTACTATTAATGGCGGCGATCTGCGATTTTTTTATTGGGACTGCGACGTTATGGCGGACATTTCGGACACTTTTCTGACATTTTTGGGACCATTTACATTTATACAGTGAAAAATGCTATAAATATGCATTGATTACTGTATAAATGTGACTGGCAGTGAAGGGGTTAACCACTAGGGGGCGGGGAAGGGGTTAAATGTGTGTCCTATGAGTGTTCTAACTGTAGGGGGAGGGGGGGGTGACTGGGGGAGGTGACCGATTGTGTCCCTATGTACAAGGAACACAATCTGTCACCTCTCTCCCTGACCGGGACGTGCAGCTCTGTGTTTACATACAGAGCTGCACGTCCCAGCTCACTTACAGAGCAATCGCGTGTGCCCGGCGGCGATCGTTGCCGCCGGGCACTCGCACGGGATCCCCGCGGAGCGGCGGGTGCGCGCGCGCGCGCGCGCCGGGCGACGCGCGCGCGCCCCGCCCGCGGCTTTAAAGGGACATCACGTCATATGACGTGATGTCAGAACAATGGAGTCGTCTGCCCGCCGTCAATTGACGGCGGGCAGATGACAAGTGGTTAACAGACAATTGCGCGGTCGTGCGACGTGGCTCCCAAACAAAATTTGCGTCCTTTTCTTCCCAAAATTAGAGCTTTCTTTTGGTGGTATTTGATCACCTCTGCGATTTTTATTTTTTGCGCTATATACAAAAATAGAGCGACATTTTTGAAAAAAAAACACTATTTTTTACTTTTTGTTAAAAAAAAATCAAATAAACTAAATTTTAGTCGAACATTTAGGCCAAAATTTATTTAGCCACATGTCTTTAGTAAAAAAAAAAAAATCTCAATAAAAAAAAATAGCTACCTAGCGGGAACAGCGACACTAATACAGCGATCAGAAAAATGATCGCTTAGTGACGCTGGCAATAGGGAGTGAAAGGGTTAACTAGGGCGGTGATCAGGGGGTTAAAACTTTATTAGGGGGGGTGGGGGGGCTATCCTGAACCTAACACTAACTGTTTTTTACACTGCCTGTCACACTGACACTAAATGCAGTGATTAGATCACTGCATTCAGTGACACTGTGACAGGGGGGTGGGGGGGGTGATCACAAGGGGTTAATATGCCTATGTGAGTGTGTGTCAGTGTTGTGTTGGTGCACACTTACTTGTGGTGTCTTCTCTCATCAGCAGCGCTGGGAAACAGCGCTGCCATGAGAGAATACATCATTTCCTCCTTCCTGTGTAAACACAGGAGGAGGAAGTGACAGGTTGGGAGCGCGCTCCCATTGGCTGGGAGCGATCGCGGGGGGGCGGGTATTCGCCGACATCCGCCCGCAGATCCCGGATCGCTCCCGGAGCCAGGGGGACCCCCGCACGCCGCGAAGGGGGTCCCGATGGGACCCCCGAACCGCACTTAGGCGGGGACGTAAATTTACGCCCTTGTGCCTGTACGTGCCATTCTGTGGCCGTATATGTGCGTGCGGGGGTCTTTAAGTGGTTAAAGTGACCATGACCCCAAGATTAAATTGTCTAAAAAGATGTGCCTGTGAATAAACAAAGAGTACCGAATGCCACTTAGTTAGAGAGAAATCTTCCTCTGAAGTCTGCTAAGAAACCAACATTACATGAGAGTTAAATTCCTGACCCCCTGGTACATAAAGTGTTTCCTCCCACCGATCTCCATGTACTTACAGGACACTGCTATGACAAAAGTACCACGGAGCACAGTAGGTAACACAGGAAATTGACACTGCTGGAAGTGTCAGTTTCTCAGCAGTTTTGAGGCGAAGAATTTTCTCCAACATAATAAAATTCATTAGTGCATACAGTGCCACAGATGATATGTACAGATCAGTTTTGAGCCAACCAATATTGGTGACAGGTTTTCCATTGCTTTGCCTGCCTCGTTTTGGATGGTGAAACATCTAATGTAATCCAATTATGTAAACGGCAAGATGGAGTTATCTTGTTTTCAGCACCCTTGAAGCCAGAGTGTGTTTTAAATCAATAAAGATATGGAACTGAGACATGGACTAAATATTGCCTTAACTGAATGTCCATGTGTAAAATTTTGAAAATCGTTCAGCAGGAAATTTGATCTCGTCATCATTGAGTCAACTAAGTTTTAAAAGCCTGTAAAATTTAGTTCAAATCTACTACATTTCAGATGAATTAAACAGGTTTCTTGTGTGCTTAGCACATCCACATTACAATTAGTGTTGCTCACGAATATTCGCATTGCGAATATTCGCTACGAATATTGCATATTCGAGTATTCGCGAATATCTCGAATATCGCGGCGAATATTCGCTATTTCGAATATTCGCATTTTTCAAATTTCGCAATAAATTTCGCAGAAAATCGCAATCGCAAATTTTCGCAATAGCGAAAATTCGCATTGGCGAAAATTCACAATTTTTTTTTTTTTTGTTATAAAATATCACGAATATTCGATATTAACAAATATTCGCGACCGCATATGTGAAATCTCGCTTTTTTTTTTTATAAAATATACCGAATATTCGTGATATTTTATAAAAATAAAAAAAAAAAAAAAATCGCGAAATTTCGCATTAGCGAAAATTCGCATTGGCGAAAATTCGCAATTTTTTTTTTTTTTTATAAAATATCACGAATATTCGATATTAACGAATATTCGCGAATATTCTTCAAAATATTCGCGAAATATCGCGAAATCGAATATGGCGTATTCCGCTCATCACTAATTACAATATGCACAATTTTCCCCAAACAAAAACCAGATTCAAAGTTAGAATTTTTCTCTTTCTCTTAGTTTCCATCTCCTTCTTTCAAACTTTCTCATCACTATGGTGAACTCACTAACTATTAGAAAATCAAATTAATGTTCTGAAATTAAAAAATTGAACACAATTCAACTAGGGTATGGCCAGCTTAAAGGGGTTGTAAAGGTTTGTTTTTTATTTTCTAAATAGGTTCCTTTAAGATAGTGCATTGTTGGTTCACTTACCTTTTCCTTCAATTTCCCTTCTAAATTTTTGTTTCTTTGTTTTCTTTGTCTGAATTTCTCACTTCCTGTTCCTCCTCAGTAAGCTTTTCTGGTTGACTAACCCCCAGCCAGAAGATGGGCGCAAGCTTACTGGAAGTGAGGCAGCGTACACACGACCGAGGTTCTCGCTGGAAACCAGCGAGAACCTCGCTGGAAGCTGCATTCCAGCGAGGACCTCGGCCGTGTGTACGCTCTCGGCGAGCATCCCGTCGGGAATCCCGTCGAGCAGAAATAGAGAGCACGCTCTCTATTTGCTCGACGGCCCGCCTGGATGAATGGCTGGTTGCCATTCCCGACGGACGGGTCACCGATTTCGACGGCCGGCAGAGAACCTCGACGGGCGGAACGATGTGTTCTGCCCGTCGAGGTTCTCTGCCGTGTGTACACGGCCTGAGAAATTCAGACAAAGAACATTTTTTTTAGAAGGGAAATCAAAGGAAAAGGTAAGTGAACCAACAATGCACTAGCTTAAAGGAACCTATTTAGAAAAACCTTTACAACCCCTTTAACTACTTTAAGGCCGCATACACACGGAGGGACATGTCCGCTGAAACATGTCCAACGGACCGTTTCCAGCGGACATGTCTCCTCCGGATTTTCATCCAACGATGTGTACACACCATCTGATGAAAATCCCCTCGGCCAAGGAACGCGGTGACGTGGCAGTGACGTTGATGCCGCCACGTCACCAAACGAGGAAGTGAAATACTTCCACGCATGCGTCGAATCCATTCGACGCATGCGCAGAGATTTATGTCCACTGGTTAGTGTACTAACCAGCGGACATATCCGACGGACATGTCTCCGGCGGACAAATTTCAAAGCATGCTTTGAAATTTGTCAGCTGGGAAAACGTGTCCACTAGCCTGTACACACGATCGGATATGTTCGCTGAAACGGTCCGTCGGACCAGTTTCAGCAGATATATTCGATCGTGTGTACGCGGCCTCAGACTTTTTCTGGCACTACAAGTTTAAATCAGTATTTTTTGCTCGGAAATTACTTATAACCCTAAACATTATACATTTTTTTTAGCAGAGACACTAGGGAATAAAATAACAATCGTTGCAATTTTTTATGTCACAGGGTATTTGCGCAGCAGTTTTGCAAATGCATTTTGTTTTGTAAAAAATACTCTTTAAAGAATAAGAAACAAAAAAACAAAACATAATATATATCCCAATTTTTGGGCAAAATGTGAAAGATGATGTTATGCCGAGTAAATAGATACCTAACATGTCACGTGTAATAACTGTTTAAAGTTACAAAGGAGATCTAGCACTAGAATTATTGCTCTTGCTGTAATGTTCGCAGTCATACCTCACATATGTGGTGGAAATACATTTACATATGCGTGCGTGACTTGCGTATGGCAAAGAGGGATAGATTTCTTTACCTTTAAAGTGATTATAAGGTATTTTTAATTTTTATTTTAATAACAAACATGTCATACTTACCTTCACTGTGCAGTTTGTTTTGCACAGAGTGGCCCCGATCCTCAACTTTTGGGGTCCCTCCAGTGGAGAAGCGCTCTCCCACAAGGTTACCTTACGGGCACGCTCCGAGTCCAGCATTTGCATCCATAGACACAGAATGCTGGACCTTGCCTCGCCCCCCGGCAGGAGCCAATGGCTACGCTGCTATTAATCTATCCAATCAAGAGCTGAGTCAACAGGCAGAGGGGAAGAGATTGTCTCAGCACTCACGTAAGTGAAACAGGGTGCTGGGGGGCCGGTCAGTTTACTTCCAGTCTGGACCGAAAGTGATGTCATGGTGTTGCTCTGGTCCTCCGAGGCCATACTCTTTGGTCCCTTCTGGCACTAGCCAGCGGCACTGTCGGATTGTTTCTCAGGTGAGCTGGCAGAAACAGTAAACCCGAGAAACACAATCGAGCCGCTAGGAATGCATTTATGAGAAAGCCAGCTGCTGGCTGTAAAAAACAATACTGAGGTTATGGCTGATATTTTCATAATCCCATTAAACCACTTGAAAGCTGCAACACATACAGTATATACATATTGCAGTCTTGAAGTGTAGACAGGCCATGCTATAACGTGTTAATATCTATTTGATAAATATATCATATGATCGTTTTAATAATATGTAAATATGCTAATATAGCCTTTGCTTCAAGTATACATTTTAGCTTTATTTTATTTGAATTTTAGTGTCACTATACTGTACACTGCTTAAAGAGGAAGTAAATGCTGCCTATATTTTTTTTGCTGAACTGAAAAGTAAAGGCATAATGTGCTAGTATGCATTGCATACTAGCACATTATGTTTAACTTACCTGCAATTGAAGCTCTCATGGTCACCACTGGAGGCCACATCCATCTTCACCCGTCTTCCTTTCGGGTCCGCGAACACCAGATGTGTGACATCACTCCTGAACATACGCGCAGGAGCCGCCAGTCACAGCACAGGGCTCTGAAGAAACACCATGGGTGGCCAGTCTTTCAGAGCGCATGTGCCGATGACGTCACGGCTGCGTATATAGTAAATATTTACGAAATGGTACAAGTTTAGCAGATATTTACAGTACCCATGGGTAAGCCTTATTATAGTGAAGTTTACTTCCTCTTTAACCACTTAAGGACCGTCTCCTGCACATTTACGTCGGCAGAATGGCACGGCTGGGCACATGCACGTACAGGTACATCCTCTCCGGTCCGAAGCTCCGTGACCGTGGGACCCGAGGACCTGATCGCCGCTGGAGTCCCGCGATCGGTCCCCGGAGCTGAAGAACGGGGAGAGCTGTGTGTAAACACAGCTTCCCTGTTCTTCACTGTAGCGCCGTCATCGATCGTGTGATCCCTTTTATAGGGGTATACAATCGATGACGTCACACCTACAGCCACACCCCCCTACAGTTATAAACACAGATGAGGTCATATATAACCACTTCAGCGCCCCCTTGTGGTTAACTCCCAAACTGCAATTGTCATTTTCACAGTAAACAATGCATTTTAAATGCATTTCTTTGCTGTGAAAATGACAATGGTCCCAAAAATTTGTCAAAATTGTCTGACGTGTCTGCCATAATGTCGCAGTCACGAAAAAAATCGCTGATCGCCGCCATTAGGAGTAAAAAAATAATATATATAAAAATGCAATAAAACTATCCCTTATTTTGTAAATGCTATATATTTTGCGCAAACTAACCGATAAACACTTATTGCTATTTTTTTTATACCAAAAATAGGTAGAAGAATATGTATCGGCCTAAACTGAGGAAAACATTTTTTTATATATATTTTTGGGGTATATTTATTATAGCAAAAAGTAAAAAAATTAGCATTTTTTTTTTTAAATTGTCACTCTATTTTTGTTTATAGCACAAAAAATAAAAAACGCAAAGGTGATCAAATACCACCAAAAGAAAGCTCTATTTGTGGGAAAAAAAGGACGCCAATTTTGTTTGGGAGCCATGCCGCACGACCGCGCAATAGTCTGTTAAAGCGACTCGCAAAAACTGGCAGGGCCCTTTAGCTGCCTAAAGGTCCGGGTCTTAAGTGGTTAAACATCAACAGAACTAAATGCGGAAGGACAAGTGGGCTGTTTTAACACCACATCACAGTAGCTGTCATCTATAGGACTACAGACATTCACAATTACATTGCAATCCCAATGATTTCTCACTGGGACATAAAGTGAAGGACATTTTTCCAAAGGGGATAAAGCTATACAAAACACTTACAGGGAAGCTAACTTTTCCCTACTCTGTGTGAGCAAAGTTTCCATTGTGTATAGATAGCAGTTGACTGAATAAACTGGAGATCCAGCTAAATCTTTTTTATTCTACATTTAAACAGAGTTTAGAATGATTAGAATTGTGGAGATTTCACTTTACTACATGTCCTGGAGACCCAAAAGGAAGTTGGAGGAAATCTTGGAAGGAAATCCTACCTACCTTACCCTCACCTTATTGTGGTAATAATTGTTTTAGATTTCCATTCACTTTCAGTACTCAGGATAATGGTCACCATGGCAGAGAGCAATGTGAATTCTCACAGGTACCTGAATAATTACTGCTATAGTGATAACATTTGTATTTCCTATCACTTTTCATCCAATTGGCAGTCACCACTAAGACACTTAGAGAGTGAATCTAACTCTTCCACACTCAAAACTACAAAAAAAATATAATATATAGCTGACATTCTAATTTAATATCCCCTGTTGCCTGCAAATGTTCATCCAAATTAGAAAATTGCATATAGTATACTGTATATAGTATAGTATATAGCAGTGATGGCGAACCTTTTTGAGCCCGAGTGCCCAAACCGCGACGCAAAACTAACGTATTTCTTTCAAAGTGCCAACACAGAATTAAACCTACCACAGAGGATGGGACTGATTATCCTTCACTGACTGAGCCCTAAGAGGTCAAAAACATACAATTCTGTCAGATTTGCTCAGAATGCACTGTGCAACATACACTGACCTACCTGACCATTACACTGACCTACCTGACGCATGCAATGACAATAATGAGGCACAATGTTTCCCAATGACATTAATAATGAGGCCAAATAACAGCAATGAGGGGGGTAATATGTTTCCCAATGACACCTAGACCCAATAACAGCAATGAGGGGGGTAATATGTTTCCAAATGCCACCTAGGCCCAATAACAGCAATGAGGGGGGTAATATGTTTCCCAATGACACCTAGGCCCAATAACAGCAATGAGGGGGGTAATATGTTTCCCAATGACACCTAGGCCCAATAACAGCAATGAGGGAGGTAATATGTTTCCAAATGCCACCTAGGCCCAATAACAGCAATGAGGGGGGTAATATGTTTTCAAATGACACCTAGGCCCAATAACAGCAATGATGGGGTTAATATGTTTCCCAATGACACATGAACAACAATGTTTCCCAAGTCAGTCAGCATCAGCAAGTGTCAGAACACCCACCAGCGATTGGCTGAAGTCATTGTTCAGCAACATTTTACCATTTAGCAGCAGCTCCTTTTTTCAGTTTATTGGATGATGTTGGCAGGTCAACCCATAATAAACGTCATGAAACCACCCAGGTATCCCATGTCTAAATAGTATGCTAGTTAGTAGTATTAAATAGTATTCTTACTTTTGTCTCATCTGCAGCTGAATCAAACTTCAATACTACGCAATGAAGAGCGATGACTTTACGAGTCCTGCAGCTCTTTCCCGCCACGCGTCTTCTCCTCATTCTCCTCATGCTTGCAGTCACGCCCAGCATGTTGGCAGTGTGGATGTTTCATATGCTTTCATTGGGTAGTAAACTAGCACGTGACCTCCGGGCGCTCATTCTATGTCACGCCCACTCGGAAACCTCAACGCTAGCAAATGGAAGTGTGGGAAATGTAGTTTCTCGTTGCGGTCATTGCGGTTTGACGATTTCAGCAACGTTTTCTTTGGTATTTTTACATTGTCACGGCGTGCCCACTGAAATAGCTTGCCGTGCCACGCGTTCGCCATCACTGGTATATAGTATATATAGTGACCTCCTAGTAGTTCATACACTAGCCTTTGTTGTTCATTTTGAATAGCACCCCAACACACTAAAGCCCTGTACACACGGGCAAAAATCTCGTCATGAAAAAAAACTTTTTTTCCCGACGAGATTCTTGGCAAGGAAATGAAAAGAATAATTCGATTGACTTTAGACACCTGTCAGTGACTGATGTCATAAATGTTTATTTAAACAGCATAGTGGATGATTTTGTTGATTAGTCATTTAATGGTTGCATTCACTGTCTAGCAAGGTGGAAGGAAATTTAAAACAGCTACCAAATATAATGCAATTTAGCTAATACAGCACAAAAAAAAAAAAAAAAACACAATTGATTGGTTGTTACTGAAAACATAAATATGTAAAATAAATTAGAGAATACAATCCCTGTGAAGTCTTCACATTTCTAAATTGGTGTGCCTGACATAAATAATTCAGTGATGCCAGCGGCACTGCGATACAGAGAAAGAAGAGGCTTTTCAAACTCAGTCTTTGAATGCTCAGTAAAGCTTTAGAGACCAGTCTAGCAACCCATGCAAAGTATGTTGAGCAAAGACCAATTCAGCTAAAGAAACTTTAACATAAGCATATTTGGATACTGTCATACTTTGAAGCTCTTCTTCTTCTAAACTTTATTCACAGAGTTTAGAAAGTTTTGATTGCATTTCATTATGCGAACCTTGAGTTTGCTGATGCTAGGCAAAGTAACGTGTTCTCTTTATAGCACAGAAATAAGATTTCTGATCATACCTTCCCTGTGCACCCCACAGCCCTGATCTGCCACTAGAGCAGTGTTTCTCAACTCCAGTCCTCAAGCCCCCCCCCAACAGGTCATGTTTTCAGGATTTCCCTCAAATGAAAAGGCTATGGGAATTACTAAGGCAGTAAAACTGATCAAATCAACTGTGCAAAATAATGGAAATCCTGAAAACCTGACCTGTTGGGGGGCCTTGAGGACTGGAGTTGAGAAACACTGCACTAGAGCCTCAAGAAATACACAATAATTGGGTTGCGAATAATAATACTGCAATTAGTGTATGATTAGCCAGCCATCAGGTTCAACAAGTTGTCAGGGCTGGGCTCAGCCCTTCCTTCTCTGAGCTGGCCGCTCAGCTGTCGGCTTACTGCCAGCTCCTATCTCTCCACAGTGACTCACCCATTGATGATCTTGCTCACCAGTCCCACCTACTTAAGCCATCCAGCTCAGATGATCTTTGCTTCTGTCTTGGACAACATCCTGCGTTCCTGTTAAAGACTTGCTTGGCTGACATTCCTTCTGGCTCCAGATCCTGCTTGGTGTTCTACTACATTTATATCTGGTTCCCTGACGTTTGGCTTGGCTGACCATCCGATCCGATTCCTGAACTCTGGCTATGTTTTGACTACGTTTACTCTTTTTATCTTTATTATTAAACAAGTGTGATTTAACTGTAGTTCGGTTTCGGTCTGATTCATGTTTTTTTGACACAAGTATCCTGGGGTGAGCATGGATAGCTCTAGCAGGATTGAAGGCCACATTCCTTAAAGCCCAACTCCAGGCTTGCTGCTCCTTTATGGGTTGGTAAAAACACATTTTTTTTTCTAGGGGTTTAAATTAGAAAAATATACTTACCCTGCACCTTGGTCCTGCTGTAGCTTGTGTTCCAGTGTTTTCCTTCAGCTGGAATTTAGGTGGTTTCCAGAGTGATCAATTTCAATGCAGGACCAATGGTCCTGCATTGTACTTGGAGACTTTGGAAACTATACAACCGTACAAGTGGCAAAGAAGTCTTCCAGGGTGAATGGAACCTATAGAACCACAGAGTAACAAAAGTACTGCAATCCACTAGACCAAACCAGTAGTTTATACATTGTATATGGGGACGAGGGACCACAAAGATTTTATTTAAAGCTCCACTTTAATGTTCCACCTATAAAGTGACCATGTTACTTTGCCTATTATGCCCGACTTAAAAATTCACTTAACTTCTTTGCCAAATTATATTGTTACATGTGGTATATGTAGAGTATAACATGGAAATGTGTCTGTATACTGGTGGCCCAAAAAGCAGAGGGAAAAGTATTGCCGCACTCCTTCTCTAAATAGCACACTGGAGAAGACGGTAGATTATAGGCAGATGTGTAATTTTTTGCTGATTACACATTTTCTAAATATTAGGTTTTACAATATTCTTTCCATCTCTGGTTGTTTTAAGTACATTCTTAACTAAATATGGCCTTTCTGACCAGCTACAAACCTTAACTTGTTAAACATAAAGATAGATGCCAGAGTGTGGTTGTAAATAGGGTTCACTCGGAAGAGACAGCAGTCACTAGTGGTGTACCACAAGTCTCTGTACTGGGTCCTGTTCTATTTAACCATTTGCCGACCACCGCGTGACGATATAGGTTGGCAGAATGGCACCCCTTCAGCGCCACCTTGTGGTTGATGTTCAGGTACCCTGCTGACTATATATAGCTGACCCCAACCCTCCTTCTGACTATCCACCTGATGATGGTTTGCATATGCATATGGCGATTTGTTGTTGACTTTGCAGTGCCTATCGACTTTGCTTTTGGTCCTAAAGTCCCTTAATGCCCTGCTATTTAAGCCTTATGCACACAGGTTATTTTGCAAACCATTTCCTTCTGGCAGCAGAGTTTTGGCAGAAAAAAGCCAGACACTTGTAAAAGACGTGAAAAGCTTGGTTGTTCATTTCGTTCATTGGCAAGAATGATAATTTGTTCTGGCTATTGAATCTAATTAATGCGTTTAGACGTGTTTAGCAGCATCAAACATTTTTTATGCAAAAACTCTGCTGCTCCTGGACGCAGTGGGTTTTTTCTCCTTCCTCTAAAATACTCGGCTGCTAAACACTGCTAAAAGGCCCTGTGTGCATGGACACATAGGCTAAAATGCAGAGGAGTTTAAAGGCAGGGGGGAAAAAAAACAGATGCCCCTGGAAGCAGCTGCAAAAACATCCAGTGTGCATGAGGCCTTAGAACCGGTTCACACTACTGCGGCACGACTTCGGGGGCGACTCTGCAAGTCATCCTGAAGACAACTTCAGAGGCGATTAGCAAAATGACTTCTGTACAGAAGTCAATGCTGGTCGCCCGAGCCACCCCCGAAGTCGTGCAAGAACCTTTTTCTAAGTCGGAATGACTTGTGTCGCTCCTATTAGAACGGTTCTATTGCATAGCATGGGACGCGACTCATAAGGCGGCTAAGACGCCTGACGAGTCGCCCCAGTGTGAACTGGCTCTCAGTGGCACGATTGCTACTTTTGCCCAGTTGTTTATTGTATTCATCTAAGGAGCTTTAAACTAAATATACAAGAGGGATTGGCCTTATCATTTGTCTTCAACTGTTATGTGTCATAAGCTCTCTGATTGAGTTTAAATATACAGGACTGTTTTATATGTTTGGTCGGAGTTTAACTTTATTTGATTTCTGGTTGCTAAAGAACAAGACCAGTAGCAAAAATTACTTATTTTTATTTTGAAAAAGATAACATACTACTTCTGCTACAAATCAAATTATTATTGAATTTAGGATTATTATTTTTTTCCTTGATTTAAAACTGATGTTTTATACATACAGTATACTGTATGTTATACATATGATTTGTACTTTACAAAGACCGGAGGTTTAGGTTAGCTAAAGGTAAGCTAAAGAGACAGTCCAGCCAAAGCTCTCTGCCTGCTGGCCTGATCTAGCGCCTAATACGTTTAGTTACTCATTTGACTGATCCATTTTTATGTTTAAAGTTCAACTTTTGAGCTATTGAGCTTTGTAAACAGCATACTTTGTACAGCAAAGAAAATAGAAAAAAAAACATGAAAAAGGCAGGCTAATGCTACACCAGTTGGATGAATATATAAGTATATAGTCTGATTTTAATAAATAAATATATTTAAAAGGTATAATATTTTATGACTTTGCACAAAGTGTTAATACAGCATATATTCCTCTTGCACCAGTAAATATGTTTCATGGTTCGGACTCTGAACAGGGAGTCAACCAATCAGAGGATAATATTAAAGCAATGGGATGCTGCTGGCTTCCGCAACTAAATGCAGCCGCTCACATGCAATCACTCATGAAGCAGTTGCTTGCGTGTGATCGGCCCTGGACGCAACTTGTTGAGGCTCTGTTTTCTGTTAAAGATTCCTATTTTATTAAACATTAGCATATATATTTGGTTCTCATGAATACAATATAATGATGTTTTTTTTAAATCGCAGCTATCAAAAGTATTAAACCGGGTTGTGTTATTCAATTAACAAAGGACACATTACTAACGATAAGGTATTAAAACATTAAACAAAACTGAAATGACTAGTAATTCCTTAGTGGGGAATCCTGTGGTAATTCATCTTATTATAGAAAAAGCATCAGCAAGAGAAAGATCTGAGGAATGGCAGATGGGCGAAGCACGGTAAGATAGAAGCAGCATTGAGATAAATAGTCTCTCTAGTGGCACCAAAAAAATTTGTTCTAGGAAGAAAGTTACAGAAAAGATAACAGAATATTTCTGAAAGATTAGTCATTTAAGGCAGCGCTAGCACTGATTATTTGTATGTACGGTATGTGTATTACGTGTAAGTGTATCGCTCAAAGGCATATTTATAAAGCAGTAAATGTGACTTTCACCAAACATTCACGGGTGGTGAATTAATCACTGTCATTTAAAACACATTCATCTAAAAGATTTACCTTCAGTGGATGTCAGATTTATTGCCTTAGGCCGCGTACACACGATCAAATTTATCTGCTGAAAATGGTCCCAAGGACCGTTTCAGCAGACAAATTCGATCGTGTGTACGGGCGAGCAGACGGGTTTTTCCAGCAGACAAATTTTAAAGCATGCTTTAAAATCTGTCTGCTGGGAACCCGTCCGTCTGTCATGTCTGCTGGTTAGTACACTAACCAGCGGACATATCTGCCCGCACATGCGTCGAATGGATTCGACGCATGCGTGGAAGTATTTTACTTCCTGGTGCGGTGACGTGGCGGTGTCAACGTCACCGCCACGTCACCGCGCTGTCTGCCGGCGGGGATTTTGGTTTGATCATGTGTACACGATCAAACCAATATATCCCAGCAGACAAATCGGATCAAAACGGTCTGTCAGACCGATTTGATCGGATTTATTTGGTTGTGTGTACGCAGCCTTAGAGTCATTTAATACCCCTCAAAGATATTGGAATATTATAACAAGCTAGGGCTGCAAAACCATTTGATTTTTTCTACTTTATCATTAGTCCTTCTTTATGCCCAGATCTCTTATTCATTCTGATGCACATGGTCCAATATCTTGCACATCTGGATATATAAGGTCCATTTGAATAATAAAGTAAGTACCTCTGATAGCTCTTAATAATATAGCCAGAATGCATCTTTGTACCCATTATGATTATTACAAGAACACCGTGCTGATAAATTTCCTGGTAGTGGGGGCTTTTTTTTCATGCATGTGATGAGATAGTCACCAGGTCTCTATTATACACTAGGACACTTCCCCTTGAATTGTCTCCTGGCTCTTGGACATTTTGGAATTGTTGCAGTGTCTGCATATCCTTATCTTTTAATCCACTTGTGAGTTACTGTATATTTATATAGATGACATTTCAAATGTGTATATATATTGTATGTCATTGATTGACATTTATCTTGTAGAGCCCATTCATTGTACTCCTAAATAAAGAACGCCCTAAAGAAGACTCCTTTGAGGAATGACATTTTTGTTATTTCCTGTTCATCACATGTAATATGCAGTTTTTGTTTGTATGATTTTTTTTATTTCAACATTGGTTTTAATTGTATGTATAAATAAACGTTTCTATATTTGATACTACTATGTCCCTACATTGCTGCCTTTAAAGTCTCCTCCCAACCCTGCTTTTCTTGATTCAGTATTGGAATGTGGCACCTTTGACATTTGGACAGTCTAGCCATTTCTGATAGATCTTGTTTTCTACAGTTGGGCCTATGGTGTCAGGGGACAGAAGAGAGAGGTCTGATATAAGAGAAGGTCATTCCTCTGCTCTCCTCCTACCTGGACTCATAGAGCCAAATTTAAGCAGAGGTAACTAATCCGGTATAGGTTGCCATATTGTTGCAATAAGAGTATTTACCTCTGCTCTTGGGGTTACTTGCAGTTGTGGAATCAACTGAAAGCAGCCTGGTTCATTTGAAAATATACCGTTACTTTTCCATAGAAACCTTACAGTAAAGACTATTTCTGTGTTTTATCATAACATGTGTGCTTTTCATTAGTCCTTGCACTCACCCTATTGCCAGGTGTGCCAGAGGGGCTGAGACTGTTCTTGGGGTTGAGAGGTAGAGTACAGAACCCATTATAATTAAAGGAGTTGTAAATGAAAATCACCTTAATGCAGTCTTTGCATTGGCTATGGCCGCTCGCTGTATCACGGGAGCGTGCCCGCAATTACTGACCACCATGCGAGCTCTCGCATGACTGTGGTGAGTAATTGAGGGGAGGACCAGAGACAGCTGCCGAGGGACCCCAGAAGATGTGGATCGGGGCCACTCTGTGCAAAACGAACTGCGCAGTAGAGGTAAGTATAACATGTTTGTTATTTTAAAGGAAAAAAAATGTTTTGCTTTACAAACGCGTTAAGCGGTTCCTTTGGGGGTAGTGCTACATTTACAAAACATTTACTTTCTTTTGTTATTGGGTACTTCAACAAAGACAATGACAACGAAAATGTAATTGTGCTTCCCCAAGAGGCAAAATGTTCTCACAAATGGATAGGTCTTGAGCAGCAGGAAAAAAAGTATCTATAAAGAGAAGTAGCTATAAAAGTAGCTATAAAAAAGTAGCTATAAAGAGAAGTTGGAGATAGACACTTTTTAATTCTTCTAATACATCTACTGCATGGATGCATGGATGAGTCCTTTCTAAAAGCTTGAAGCTGAAGACACTCCTAGGTGTGCATGGCCTAACAGTCTGTCAGGATGCTTGCAGTACTTGTATGGTAACTAGTGGTGATAAAGTAAACAAAATAAATCTAAAGGTAAAACAGAAAGCCAATTCAAGCTAACTTACGAATCATTGGTTAGTTAACCAACGTCAACACATGAGAATATAAAAGGATATAAAGTTACGCTAGCTATAGTCATTTGTTCATTATGCAGAACAATAACTCGCACACGGGTTGTAAGTCTCTAATCACATTGTTTATGAGGTGTAAAATTGTTGCAAACAAATTTAAAGGAAATCTATTATTTTCCCAGTTGAATTGCTTCTTTCCAAAGCCTCTGTTGAAGATGCCATGTTCCTCAGACATTCGCCTTGTAATCAATCACGAGTGAAGTTAGTGGTTTTGTAATTATGAGCATAACCTGCATATTGAACAATCAATACCCTCATTGAAAATGAAAGCTACATTTTCTGCTAATGAAAATAAAATCAAATACATTGTGATTAAAAGGCGAAAAGCCGACAGGACAGAAATGGAGAGTTAATTTACAAGATCACAATATATTTACTTGGTACTTTTAGTTATTTTTTTTAAAGAGCTGCAGAAGTAAAAAAAGAAAAAATAGATCCAGGTATGAATGTAAACTTGATTTTGGTACCGTATTTATCGACGTATAACACGCACAGGCGTATAACACGCACCCTAACTTTAAGAGGGAAGTTTCAGGAAAAAACTTTCCACAGCCCCCTGCGTATAACACAGGCACCCTCTATTTTCACAACTAGATAACTATTGTTTAAGTATTGGTGCTTACAGCCGAGTGCCTGTATAAGCTACAGAAGTAAGACCAGGTGAGTATAGAGAAGTGCTAGCTAATGTTAGGGTTTAGATTCGAGGTGAGCTTAGATTAATTAAAAGTAAGAGAACAGGGGTTTAGAGAAAATGGTTTTAGGTTAAAGGCTAAGTTCAGTTTTGTTGACTTTTTTTTTCTAAATTCCAGCTCCCCTGTAAATAGGAAGGAGTTGACCAGCTGAGGGTAGATGATGCAGGGTGCGTGCTAATGATATCAGCTGATCAACTCCTTCCTTTGTTATGACTTAAAGTCTGTCCAGGAAGTAAGGCAGAAGTAATGGAGGAGCGTTTTTAAACAGCCACGAAGACAGTGAGAATAAATGGAAATCTGTTTAATTTTTGAAAAAGAAGTACATAATACTATATTGGTACTTAGGGGAGCTGGAATTTAGAAGAAAAAAGAAAGGTTAAAAAAAAGGTGAACTTAGCCTTTAAAGCGGAGCTCCAGCCGCGAAATTTTTTTTTTTTAAAGTCAGCAGCTACTAACAGTGTAGCTGCTGACTTTAAATAAGGACACTTACCTGTCCTAGGCGCCCGCGCTGATGGCCCCCCCCGATGCCGGTCCCGCGATCGCTCCGAGTCCCGCGCCATTCACACTATGGGAAACAGGCAGTGAAGCCGTACGGCTTCACTGCCCGTTTCCTACTGTGCCTGCGCGAGTCTCACGCTGGCTTGTGAATGGGCGCGCTGCTCTCTGAGAACACACACAGTTCCCAGAAAGCAGTGCGCCCCATTCACAAGGAGAAGGACAAGAAGAAATCGGACCGCGGTGCAGGTGAGGCAGATTACGGACTTCCGCATAGCAACAGCTATTTCGGGTGAGTATTTTTTTTTTTTTTCAGGTTTTTTTTTTTTTTTTTTTTTTTAACAACATGGCAAAATGTTGTTTTCCTGGGTGGAGCTCCGCTTTAAGGTTAGGGTTTTGGAAGTGTTAAGTATGGGGGTTGAGAGAAAGTGTTAAGATTTAACTTTAGGGGTAAGGTTAAAATTTAACTAAACTTAACTAATAAAAAACTATGAGCAGGCAGCTCTTTATTGCAGAAGGGATATGATATTTCTCTTCTACAATTATTACGCTTACCTGCCTGCTCACAATGTTCTATAGAATGCACACTGAACTGCGCATGTGCATGTATTCCCATCACACCCCAGCTGTGCTGGAAAGACAGACTCCTGTGTACAGGATGATTTTTTGCCCTGATCAGTCAATCAAGAAGCCAAAAACTTGACACGTGGAAGAAGCAGAGGAAAATATGACAGCAGCCGGTGAGGGCTTTACCTGCCACACCGCTGGAATGCGGAAGTAAGTATTTCTGATAGTGTAATTTCATGGCAAGTGATAGGGTAAGTTTATGTGTTTTGTGGTTAAGGGTTACGTGTCACTGCATATCATAATTGAGTATTGGGGTTGAGTTAAAGCCCTATTAGACCCAAAACCAAAAACATATCATATAGCTTACATATATATATATATATATATATATATATATATATATTGCCCAGACAATACACTTTAGGAATGTTAAATAGGATTAATAAAAGTTATAAATGCTATGCTATATCCCTCTAAGCTGTTACTTATACTCAACCTAACCATGAATAATAAGATTTACCAATAATTTGTTTTGTAGTTCTCTGCACAAGCTGGAATACATGAAGCATTCTTGTGAAGTTCTGTACTAAACTGGAGGTCTTAAACCATGAAAAGGCTGACACTTGATCACCTGGATTTTTGCTCTGCTTCTAATATTATTTTACCACTTATTTCCAGTAGGTTGCAGAACAATGATTTACTGATAATGCACTAAGCAGAGTTTTACTCATCAACTCTTTTATTCCTTCCAACTTCTCTGTATTACTTGACCTTTTACAGAAAAATGTATCTCTGGTTAATTTTCATATAAATGTATTCAAATCTGAGCCCAGTGCACCGATTTAACAGGTAACCATGAAAAGAATACTATTTTATTTTATGCAATAACTTACAACTGAAAGTCTGCATTCATCATGTTAGATGTTTAAACATTTTTAACCACTTCAGATCCGCGCTATAGACAAAAGACGTCAACAGCGCGGACCTGAAGTGCCGGGATCACGTCTTTGGACGCCATGTTATTGTAATTCCCCGCGCGCGCCACTGGGTGGCGTGCAGCGGGGAAAAACAGTGTCGTCGCATCGCTGAGGATTCAATGCGTGTACCCGGCGGCCGCGGTGTCTGTCAGGTACACGCGATCGGCGGTGACAGAGCAGGGACGTGGAGCTCTGTGTGTAAACATAGAGCTCCACGTCCTGTTAGGGAGAGGAGACAGATGCTGTATTGGCTCGGTGTCTCTGTCCTTCACAGAAGCATGAAACTAGATGAAAAACGAAACTGAAACTGCAGGCACATTATATGATTGATTTTTTATCTATTTGTAATCATTTTTAAAAGGAATCAGTTAACTATTATGTCTCTATACCCTGTAAACAGTCATTTCAGCAAACAAATTATTTCCTTTACAACTCCTTTAATTATGATGACCTGCATCTATTGTGATCTACAGTATGTAAGAATAACAGAGGTATGTTTTTGGAATTATGAATCTAAAGTCAGCAAAATTACGTTGGCTACAGCTACTCTCAGATACCATAGGTCTAGCATTATTGGAGGCCTTCATAACAGCAGGTGAGATAAGCAGAAAAACTGTTTTGGACCATATGTTTATCTCACTTGTAATGCTAAAGCATTGATGTTGATGTAAATTATTTGTTTCCAGAACAGACAGCTTCTACACCCCAGAGGATCTTAATGTTCTCTTTAGCTTGCAGCGTAATGTAATAGACATGTGCAGAATGGAACAAATTAATTTCGGATAGATTCGTTATGTTACTAATTTTGTTTTGGTGATTCGTATCACAATTTATTTAGTTTAGTTTTCATTAAAAAAAATGTGTTTATTCATTTTCTAACGAATTCCAAATTTTCAGAACGATTCGATTTTGGATCAGTCAAAAAATCTTTGACTGATTCAAATTCTGTGTAAAGAATAGCGGGTTGTTAACCACTTCACGACCGCCTCATGTACATATACATCGGCAGAATGGCACATTAACCCCTTTAGATCACCCCCCCCCCCCAGCCCCCTGTCACAGTGTCACTAATAGCAGTGATTATATATTTACTGATCACTGCATTTAGTGTCAGTGTGACAGTTAGTGTGACAGGCAGTTAGTGTTAGGTCCAGGGTAGCCCTGTACCCCCCTATAAAGGTTTAACCCCTTGATCACCGCCCTAGTTAACCCTTTCACCCCCTATTGCCACTGTCACTAAGCGATCGTTTTTCTGATCGCTGTATTAGTGTCACTGTTTACCGCCAGGTAGCTCTATTTTTTTATTGCTATTTTTTTTTACTAAAGATATGTGGCTAAATACATTTTGGCCTAAATGTTTGACTAAAATTTCGTTTATTCGATTTTTCTTTTAACAAAAAGTAGAAAATATAAATATTTTTTTCAAAAATTGCGGTCTTTTTCCGTTTATATCGCAAAAAATAAAAATCGCAGAGACAAGCAAATACCATCAAAAGAAAGCTCTATTTGTGGGAAGAAAAAGACGCAAATTTTGTTTGGTAGCCACGTCGCACGACCGCGCAATTGTCTGTTAAAGCGATGCAGTGCTGAATTGTAAAAACACCTTTGGGCATTTAGCAGCATATTGGTCCGGGGCTTAAGTGGTTAAAGAGGAACTACAGTCTGCTCATTTTGATTTGTAATAGAAACATTTTTGCCATTCTGAAGCTCCCCCCAACCATGTTGAATATTATTTTATATACAGTGCGGAAAATAAGTATTTGAACACCCTGCTATTTTGCAAGTTCTCCCACTTGGAAATCATGGAGGGGTCTGAAATTGTCATCGTAGGTGCATGTCCACTGTGAGAGACATAATCCAAAAAAAAAATTCCAGAAATCACAATTTATGATTTTTTAACTATTTATTTGTATGATACAGCTGCAAAAAAGTATTTGAACACCTGTCTATCAGCTAGAATTCTGACCCTCAAAGACCTGTTAGTCTGCCTTTAAAATGTCCACCTCCACTCCATTTATTATCCTAAATTAGATGCACCTGTTTGAGGTCATTAGCTGCATAAAGACACCTGTCCACCCCATACAATCAGTAAGAATCCAACTACTAACATGGCCAAGACCAAAGAGCTGTCCAAAGACACTAGAGACAAAATTGTACACCTCCACAAGGCTGGAAAGGGCTACGGGGAAGTTGCCAAGCAGCTTGGTGAAAAAAGGTCCACTGTTGGAGCAATCATTAGAAAATGGAAGAAGCTAAACATGACTGTCAATCTCCCTCGGACTGGGGCTCCATGCAAAATCTCACCTCGTGGGGTCTCAATGATCCTAAGAAAGGTGAGAAATCAGCCCAGGACTACACGGGAGGAGCTGGTCAATGACCTGAAAAGAGCTGGGACCACCGTTTCCAAGGTTACTGTTGGTAATACACTAAGACGTCATGGTTTGAAATCATGCATGGCACGGAAGGTTCCCCTGCTTAAACCAGCACATGTCAAGGCCCGTCTTAAGTTGGCCAATGACCATTTGGATGATCCAGAGGAGTCATGGGAGAAAGTCATGTGGTCAGATGAGACCAAAATATAACTTTTTGGTCATAATTCCACTAACCGTGTTTGGAGGAAGAAGAATGATGAGTACCATCCCAAGAACACCATCCCTACTGTGAAGCATGGGGGTGGTAGCATCATGCTTTGGGGGTGTTTTTCTGCACATGGGACAGAGCAACTGCACTGTATTAAGGAGAGGATGACCGGGGCCATGTATTGCGAGATTTTGGGCAACAACCTCCTTCCCTCAGTTAGAGCTTTGAAGATGGGTCGAGGCTGGGTCTTCCAACATGACAATGACCCGAAGCACACAGCCAGGATAACCAAGGAGTGGCTCTGTAAGAAGCATATCAAGGTTCTGACGTGGCCTAGCCAGTCTCCAGACCTAAACCCAATAGAGAATCTTTGGAGGGAGCTCAAACTCTGTGTTTCTCAGCGACAGCCCAGAAACCTGACTGATCTAGAGAAGATCTGTGTGGAGGAGTGGGCCAAAATCCCTCCTCCAGTGTGTGCAAACCTGGTGAAAAACTACAAGAAACGTTTGACCTCTGTAATTGCAAACAAAGGCTACTGTACCAAATATTAACATTGATTTTCTCAGGTGTTCAAATACTTCTTTGCAGCTGTATCATACAAATAAATAGTTAAAAAAATCATACATTGTGATTTCTGGAATTTTTTTTTTTGATTATGTCTCTCACAGTGGACATGCACCTACGATGACAATTTCAGACCCCTCCATGATTTCCAAGTGGGAGAACTTGCAAAATAGCAGGGTGTTCAAATACTTATTTTAAACACTGTATACCGTGATTCTATACCTGCCAAATATGCTGTAGAAATCTCCCTCCACTAAGCCTGGCTGCAGCCATTTTAACTGTGAGCAGCTGAATCTGCTGCCTGTTCACTTCCTGGATTTACACAGACACATAGAGGCACACCTCCAGCTCTGCAGCCCTACAGCTCTCATTGGTCCTCTTATGACTCATCCCCCTCATTTCCTAACAAACTCCCACGAGAGTGGGAGAGAAAGCTGTGCATAATTTCATAAGCCTAGGCTAATGACCAGACAAGAAACAGGAAGTGAGCTGTATAAGCTATTTACTGGCAAAACAAATTAAACATTTCCCAGACAATTCTGTCGATATCCAGGGGCTACGCAGCTCAGCCT
This sequence comes from Rana kukunoris, assembly GCA_029574335.1. NCBI lineage: Eukaryota > Metazoa > Chordata > Amphibia > Anura > Ranidae > Rana > Rana kukunoris. The sequence goes on along the minus strand of CM056053.1, from coordinate 402,969,032 downwards.
CTTACCAGAGGTCTGAAATACAGCATGTTGTTCCTTTCTGGCCTACAAGTTATAGATGGGGAGTCCACCCAATATTTCACCTCACCTGATGAATCCTTCCCACTGGTTGGATAACCTGCCCCAGGCCCGGGAACTGTATAAATGTTTCTCCTGCTTATCATGTTCTTGACCAGGCAATGCCTCATATGTTTCCTTTTCTCCCACAAATCTCTGTTTGACTGAGACTACCAGCCGTTCTGATGTTTATTATCCAAAGTTAAAACAACAAGGGCAGAAGATTTTTTTTTTTTTTAAATAGTGTTTATTGAAAAGTTTTATAAGACATAACAAGAAAAATACAGCGAGATATTACATACAAGCAGTACCAGAACACAATACACATTACTTGGCCAAGGTAAACATACCAGCCAGAGAACAATTTGCAGCCATGTGGGATCAACAATGACCAATGGGATAGATCTAGAAGCGGAATACAAGAAATTCTTCGAAACAGCCACCATTAATATCTTGGAACCTTGGCCACGGGGTAAATGAAAAAGTAATATCTAGGAGAGTGGAGAAAGTCATAGGAACACAAAGCGGGAGGAAGGGTAAAGGGGGGAAGAGGTAGGAAAATAGTAGGGAACGCTAGTAGAGGGGGAGAACAAGGAAGATAAGAGAAAGGGGAATGGGTGGGGGGGGGGATACTGCTCTGGGCTCAAGCTGATTAAGATATTGCATGGTAGTAGGAGGCGTATACAGTTGTCGTAGACATATCAAAACAAGGTGTTGGTACTCAAGTTCTCAGGTTAAGGTACAGGTTTATACCATAAGGTCCATATGGCCCAATTGGAATCCAATTTAGCTCTATTACCCCGCCTTTCCGCTAGCAGGGATTCATGGACATAGTTAGTTTGAACAATTCTCAGAACCTCTGAAACATTAGGGGCCTTGTCTGCTTTCCAATGCTGTGTTATCAGTGATCTAGCAGCTAAAAGAATGTGGGTCACCACCACTCTAAAGTTAGGTGGGAAAATTTCAATTCCTAACTGTAATATTGCCAGACTAGGGCTAGGGCGTGTCAGGATCCCAGTTATTCTAGATATTTTTGAAAAGATTGAGTTCCAGAAGCTAGTGAGATGTTTACAGGTCCAGAACACATGAAACAAATTACCTATCATTCCACACTTTCTCCAACAAAGAGGGGAGTAGTCAGTGCCAAATTTGGATAGACGGTACGGAGTTAGGTACCATCTGAGAGTAATCTTCTGGGACAACTCCCAGTGGTTGATACAGCTGGAGGCTTTGTACAGGGAGGTGAGGGCCCTACGCCACTGATCGTCCGTAAAGCACTCACCTAAATCAGTTTCCCATTTCAGATAAGGGGGGGATTTTATAAAACTTAGTTTGTCCTGGAAAAGGTTATAGAAAAGCGCTATTCCCCTACCTGGAACGGATGCGTCCGTGTAAAAGCGCCATACTTCTTTCGGTAGAGCTATTTGGTGAGTTTTAATGGATCGTATAAAGTGAGCAATGCGGGTATAGGTGAAGTGCTCTGAGGGGGTCAGGGCAAATTTAGATTGTAAGGACTTGAAGGGGAGGAGCACATTATTGTGGAACAGGTCGGAAACCAGTCGGATTCCCTTAGTTTGCCAGCCGAGAAGGGACAGATCAGGGATTGCTTGAGTTAAGGTAGTAATGGGAACAGGCAGTTCAATAAGGGAAGGGGATGGGACTATTCTAGTGTAGAATTCCCTCCATACCTCAATAGAGGCTCGTAGGGAGAGGGGAAGGGTCCGGGCTGGAAAATGTTTCCATACGTCTATAAAAAGAAAGTCGGGGAGGTTGGCAGTAGGGCATAGATCCTGTTCTATGACCGTCCATATAGCAGACGAATTTGGGTCTATCCAGGGCCTAAGTTGTGCTAGAATGGAGGCACGAAAATAGTCCCGAATATCAACCAAACCCATGCCCCCAGCCAATCTATGCTTAACTAAGTACATTTTAGAGCATCTTGGTCTCTTCTTTTGCCAGATGAATTTAGAGAGCAAAGTGTTTAGGGCTTTAAGGTGTATAGAGGGAACAGGGATTGGGAGAGTTCTGAATACATAAAGAATCTGTGGGAGTAGCAGCATTTTGAATGCCGCTAATCTGCCTGACCAGGACAACGTGATATTGGCTAGTCTGGCAGACTCTTTGGATAGCTTGTCTATCAATGGAAGATAATTAGCAGATGCCAGGCATTTCGGGTCCGCTGACAGTTTCAGTCCCAAATATGTGATAGTAGAGGGGCTCCAGGCATAGGGAAACAGCTCATGAAGATGCTTCTTTAGATTAGGGGGAATTCCAAGGTCTAGGATTATAGATTTGGTAAAGTTCACTTTATAGTAGGACAGTTGACTAAATTCTGATAGAGTATCATGGGCATTACGCAGGGAGATGGCGGGGGAGGTTAAGAAAAGGATTATGTCATCTGCGAAAAGGTTAACCGAATGAGTCGTGTCACGAACGCGAAAGCCCTCAATGCCTGGATGGGACCTTATTCTCTCCGCCAGGGGCTCTATAAGCAAATTAAAAATTGAGGGCGATAAAGGGCAGCCCTGGCGGGTACCATTGGAGATTGTGAAGGTATCCGATAAGAGGCCAGAGGTGTACACTTGAGCACAAGGGGATGAATAGAGAGCAAGGATGGCCGAGAGAATAGGTCCCCCAAAACCAAATCTCAAAAGCGTCTGACGCATATATCCCCAATGTATTCTATCGAACGCCTTCTCCGCATCCAACGATAGGAGCAGAGAAGGCGTTCGATGTTTCCTCGCATGTTGGATTATTCCTAGCACCCGCCTCGTGGCGTCTGACGCCTGCCTCCCCATGGTGAAGCCGGACTGGTCGGGTCCAACAAGGGACGGAAGGATAGGTAGCAGCCTATGGGCTAAAAGTTTTGCATATAACTTAATGTCCGAATTGAGTAAGGATATTGGGCGGAAATTAGCTGGGGTGACAGGGTCTTTACCTGGCTTGGGAATAGTGACCACATAGGCCTTCAACATCTCTGAGGGAAATACGGCAGAGGACACGGCTCCCAGGAACACTTGTGTAAGAGTAGGGGTTAATAGCTTGTGAAAACTTTGATAGTATTCATTAGGAAGACCGTCAGGGCCAGGGGATTTGCCTTTAGGAAGTCGCTGAATAAGTCGTTCGATCTCCGGGCCTGTTATAGGGGCATTCAAGGCCTCTAATTGGGAGGGGGAGAGCGATGGGAGTTTAAGTTTCGCGAGGAAGTCTCGAATGGATTGTTCTAACGGTTGAGGCGTGACCGAGTCATGTTTTAGATTATATAGACTGGAATAATATTGTGCAAAGGAGTCTGCGATCTCCTTGGGATTTACAATTTTGTGGTTATCCACTGAGTGGAGCAGATATGGGATTCTGGACTTTATTCTCGCAGATTTAAGTCTACGGGCCAGGAGTTTCCCCGCTCTGTTACCTGATGAGTAATGGGCTAGTTTCAAATTTCGAAAATGTTTATCGTGATTTTCTATAAGAAGGAGTCTAAGATCGAAACGACATTCAGCGAGCTCCTGGGCTAGTAAGGCAGTAGGGGCAGATTTATTTTGTAGTTCCAACTTGTTAATATTTTCAAGAAGACAAGTAAGCCGTTGTGTCCTCTGCCTCTTCTCCCTCGCACTAACCTGCAAAATAATTCCCCTGACAAATGCCTTGTGGGCACACCATAACGTAACAGGGTCTGATACAGATCCCTCATTCTCATCAAAGAATAAAGATAGGGCATTAGTAACAACAGAGGCATGTACAGGCATTTGAAAAATCCTAGAGTTTGCTCTCCATACAGTCGGTGGGATAGTAGCATGACCCCCTAGAATGGTAAGTGAAACAGGTGCGTGGTCCGACCATGTTATAGTGTGAATGGAGGTGGAGGACACAGTCTGCAATAACATCTTATCAACAAAAATAAAGTCAATTCTCGAATAAGAATTGTGTCTGGAGGAGTGAAACGTGTAATCACGCTCAGTAGCGTGGCAGCACCTCCAGGCATCAAACAGGTCTTCTGAGTCGAGCAGACGTTGGAGTTGCGGTGGAGGACGGCGGGATGTAGTAGAGGAATCCAAGGAATGGTCAACAGTCAAATTATGGTCACCACAGACAATTAGGGAGCCTTGACGGAGTGAAGCTATTTTAGAGTAGAGGCGTTGCAGGAAACGTAGCTGATGGGAGTTGGGGGCGTAGAGGTTAGCAATAGTGAAGAGTTTGTTATTCAGTTCCCCAATAAGAATGATGAACCTCCCCTCAGGGTCCGAATGAACCTGGAGCACCTTAAGGGCAACAGAGTCTCTAATAGCAATGAGGACTCCTTTACGCTTGGCATGGGCTGAGGCTGCAAAGATGTGTGGAAAGCAGGTATGTTGGAATTTAGGTGGGGCATTCGATGAAAAGTGCGTCTCCTGTAAGCATAGAACATCTGCCTTTAAGGAAGCTGCTTCTCTCCAGACTGAAGCCCTTTTAGCGGGATGGTTGAGACCATTGACATTAAACGAAACTACATTTAGAGCCATTTGAAAAAAAAAAATGTGAATATAGATTGTACCTCAACATCTTGAGAAGAACTAAGAACCGCGTTAAACTTCTGACGATCGTCCAACCATCACAAAGTAGGTAGATCAGCGTAGTCCTCAGGTGAGCCAGATCCCGGGGATGAATGGGAGGAGGAGTGCACAGGAAGAAAGAGAGAGTCAATACGTACAAAAGAATATTAAAAAAGGTAAAAACAAGGGAAAAACACGATGAACAAAAAAACTTCAAAATAGAGAAACCAGGGGCAGCATCACTGCCTTGAATCATGGGGGGGAACTCAAACTTGGAGTATTAGCTCCTGACCACTTGGAACATGTACGATGGGAAGCCAACGGAACAGAGAGATGTTCAGGATCTATGCTTCTTACCAGTCTTCTTCTTTGTAACTGTTTGCCACTCATGTTGTTGTTGTCCTCCTCGCACAAGGGGCGAGGACGGGGACCTTGTATCCTGAGTATCAGGGAGGATATCTAGTGTTCTGAGCAAGGCAATACCTGCTTCTAGGTCTGATATCACAGTGTCCTTTCCTTCATGGGTGACTGTAATTTTAACTGGGTAACCCCAGCGGTAGGGAATACCATGGTTGCGAAGTGCCTTGGTTACCGGGAGCAACGACTTGCGTTTTTGCATCGTAAATTGTGAGAGATCCGCAAATAATTGAATCTGGGCATACTTTTCTGGGAGTTGGTGGGATTTCCTAAAGGAGGACACAAGCTGGTCTTTAACCTGAAAAAAGTGTACCCTCATCAAAACATCCCGGGGTATATTCTCAGGCAGGTGTGAGGGTTTGGGCAGCCTGTGGATCCTGTCGACTTGGAGTTCAGAGGCCGGGGTGGAGGGGAGGAACTGCTGCAACAGGTCCCTAGCATATTGCTGGAGCTGATTCGGGAGGACAGATTCCGGCACCCCCCTAATTTTCACATTATTCCTCCTTGAGCGGTCTTCTAAGTCCGCGACCTTTGACCTTAGCCATTCAATCTCTTTCGAGTGCTCAGAATGGGCGTCTATTAGGGTATTATGAGAGGCTGCGAACTCCCCCATTTTAACTTCAACGTGGGTTACTCTGTCTCCTAGTTCACCAATGTCAGTTTTAAAGTTCTGCATGCATTGTAGCATGTCAGTATGCATGGAGCTGCGGAGGGACACTAACATGTCCTTTAACACAGTGTCTGATACAGCAGCGCCTGAGGTGGGGAATGATGTGAAGGGGTCTATCAGCTCCCTTGTGTCGTTGGGAGATTCATGCCCTGGGCTTACCTGGGCAGCGGAGGCTTCCAGACGTGGCCGAGATTTAGCTGGGCTGCGAGAGAGGGGTGTGTTCATACCCGGAGTCCCGCGAGTTGAGGCGTTCATGTCCCCTGGGCTAGACGTAGAGGAGCGGGATCCGTGCGATGAGGCTGGCGGTGAAGCTGCCGCGCCGGCGCCATCTTGGCTTAGGCCTCTACCTCTCGGCGGATAAAAATCGTCCAGCTTTTTCGGCTGTACCGTCTCCTTCCGCTTACGGGTCATTGCGGCGGGGTCCACGGACCTCAAGGCACCTCTGGTGATCGAAAATCCGCGGCTTAGTCGCTGTTAGAGAGCTCGGTTCCTGTGGCTGGAGCGGAGCGGTGTGATCACGCAGCCATTCAGCAGCGCGGTAGCCACGCCCCAAGGGCAGAAGATTTAATAGATGGAAAGATGAAAAAATTACAGAAGGCCCACTGACAGCTGAAATGTAAATAATAGAATGCCGGCAAAATAAAATGTTGAAAAAAACCAAACAGTGTGGGGTTCCTCTCCAATCCATATCGGGTCTGGTATGGTTTTAAGGGAAACCCCACACCAAAATTAAAACAAAAAAAGCCTGTGAGGGATCCCCCCAAAGCCCATACTCTTATTTGAGCATGCAGTCTGGCAGGCCAGGAAAAAGGGGGTCCAGCGATTCCCCCCTTCTTGAACCTCACCAGGCCACATCCCCTTAACATGGGGGGTGCTTTGTGGCAGTGGGCCTCTTCTCCAGAACTCTGGGTTGTGGTTGTGGGCATCTGCAGGTGAGGGGGCTTATCGAAATCTGGAAGCCCCTTTAACAAGGTGGCCCACAGATCCCAGCCCCCTCCCTATTTGAATGAGTATGGGGTATACATAGTACCCCTACCCTTTCACAAAAAAGATTTGTAAAATGTGAATAAAGTCAATACACAAGTTTTTAAAAATTCCTTTATTAAAAAATAAAAAAACATTGTCCCCCAGTGTAGGTCCATTGTTAATCACCCTCCCGCCACCACTGCAGGCCCGAAAAAAATAAAATAGCTAAGGGGCGGAGTCACCCAATTACATGAGCAGGTGACCCTGCCCCTTGTGACGTCACTGACTGGGACATGCTGGTCGATGGCATTACAAGGGGGAGGGTCACCTGCTGATGTCATCAGCTGACTTTGCCCCTTAGCTATTTAAGAAATGTCAGATGGAGGAGCAGGCAGGCAGAAGGTAGCCTTCGACAAGGCCAGAGTTTTTTGTTTTTTTTTCGGGTCCAGCCGTGCGGCAGGTGGCGTGATTGACAATGGATCTGCAAGGGGACATTGTTTTTGATTGAAGGAATTGTCAAAAAACGTGCGTACTGTCTTTATTTTACACTTTTTTAATGAATGGGTAGGGGCACTATGTACCCCATATATAGCAAGGTGCTTTGGGGTGGGGGACATTCTTTTGCTTACATTTCAGCTGTCAGTGTGGGTCACTGGTTGTTAAGGACCCAGCAGCCGGGTTCCTCTCCCGCTCCTTAACACCCAGCCATTCTTCACAAAGAATTCAAAAAGATAGATCATTTTTTAACCAATTTTAATGGTTCCGAATATTTGGAATTCATTCGAAAACAAATAAATGTAACAAAATTAAAGGAACTTCAATTAAGTATAATACTATTTAATTTGGATATCCAAAAGCATTTAAACCTTCGAATAACCCAAAATTTACATTCGGAGCAAAAATGAATTGCACATGTCTATAATGTAACAAAAATAGTAACTGAAGTTGCATACCACTGTTAAGAGGTCCAGATACAACTTTATTCCAATAAAAGTCAGGGGAAAAGTCAGGGGGACAATCCAAAAAGTATGCAACACGGTTGGGCATCCAAGATCTTCATCAGGGCTTGATTGACAATAATTTGTTTGGCAGTCCAACCAGCTGCTGACAAGGCCTGTACTTGCAATCACACTTGGAAAAAAAAAAAAACAATACTATTCACATTGGGCCAGATTCAGGTAGATGGCTGAATCTTTATTTTTGAGTAACTTTTCTCATTTACGTTACTCCGCCGAAACTTTAGGAGCAAGTACTGTATTCACAAAGCACTTGCTCCTAAAGTTGCAGCGGCGTAGCAAAAATGCGCTGGCGGAATTCAAATTGGGCGGGTAGGGGGCGTGTATTATTTAAACTAGGCGCGATCCCACGGCGAACGTACTGCGCATGCGTCGACTGTCAGTGCGCATGCTCCAAATTCTGTCAGTGAACGTCAATGACGTCAATCCCCATTCACGGACGTTTTACGCAAACGACGCAAATTTTTTTAAATTCGACGCGATGACGACGGCCATACTTAACATAGGATACTCCACTAGGGGGCTGGTTTTTCTTTACGCCGCGTATCTCTTACGGAAATGCCGGAAAGTCACTGCGTCGTGCCCGAAAACGATCGTGAATTGCCGATTCTCGCTGATTAACATATTCTCGGCGTTAATCAGCGGGAACGCCCCGAGCGCCATTTTTAAAATTGCAGTTCCGATACGACGGCGAAATACAATTACGCTGCTCGTATAGGAACTCCAACCCGGCGTTTCTTGTTTTCTGCTTACTGAAAACAGAAACGCCGGCTCAAAGTGAGAGTTAGGCTGGAGTATCACTGATACTCCAGCCTAACTCTACCTGAATCTGGCCCTTTGTTGTCAACCGAGCCCCGAGAACAGGGGTTTCTTGGACCCGCAAAATGCATTGGCTACCTGGCTCCCTGGCTTTTATTGGTGTAAAGTTGTATCTGGACCTCTTAGCACTTGTGTTTCATAATAGCCTGAGCATTGTGTGGAGTCTCCTAATAACCAGGAGATAATAATGCACTCTTAGGCTAGTCTAAGAACCAGAGCGTACTTTAAAGAAGAATTAAGATCTATGTGTGTTTAAAATAGCCATAAAGCAATCACATAATTATTTAGACAAATATTTAGACCTAGATCAGCATGTTATAGTAGAAAGATGAGTTATTGGCACGTTTGAGGTGTCAATCGTATCTATGGTGGAGGAATGCACAGAAGCACTTTATTGAATCAAAAGCTTTTTCACTTTATTTCTAGTGGCACCAGAGCCATCTGGACTCTTGATTTATTGGACTTTTCATTTATTTTTGTGTCTCACGTTGTTTTATTCCTAGGATCAGGCTTTTTCTTTTGAATTTTACTCACTAGATTTTTGCAATATTCTTTGGGACATTGCTTTACTATCTATCACATGTCAATCAGTCACTGGATGCACTTTTGATTGTATGTATTTTGCTGTTGTGAATACTATCCTATTTATTCCATATATACCCACCTACTTGTTTTTGCACTACCACTTTACATTATATATTCTAGCGCCCCCTACCTACCAATCATTCATTAAATAGGAGTTTTATACTCCCTTTTTTGGGGTGAGCAGCTTTCTATTTAGTTATAGTACACTTACACTAGAGTGTATTTTCTATGATTATATAATTTTTTTGGCGTGGAAATTTCTCTTTTTTATAAATTCTTTATTTTTCACTTTTTTCTTTTCCAAAGTTTCAAGTTACACATTAACATATTTCTTAACGTTCATTTGAATCAATTATAACCAAGATAGAGAGAGATCGAGGAAGAAAATAAATAATAATAATTGATAATTAGCTGAAAAGGAGGAAGCAAATGAACCCCCTTCCCTTCAGCTCCTCTCTCTCTCTCCCTAACTTCTGTGGATTAGTGTACCCTCTTATTTCTTACCGGTCTAGTCCCCCCCTGTTTCACCCCCCTCCCTACAAAAAAAAAAAAAAAAATTATAAAAAAATGTTAAAAAAAAAAAAAAAAAAATTATAAAGGGGGCTTCCTTATCCAGCCCCCCATCGGCCATCTCTCCCCCCCTTACTCATCTAACCCCACTACTCCTCCCTGTACCTTAGATATGGATATAATTTCTCTTTTTAACACTCGTGGGGACAAGCCCGCTATTCAATGTTCCATGTGAGTGCAGCAGTGTGTTTACCATCTGAGTCTACTTTGGGGTAACAGAGTTACACTATATACATCCCTTTTCTTTCCACATGGTATCATCCGAGAGGGATCCCCTGACCGCATATGAGCTCATCGCAGTATCTGCTGTGTTACATGAGGTGCTATAAGCTGTAATTTAAACAGCTTTGAGGTAAGCTGCTTGGCATCACTGGAGGTGTGTGCACTTTTGGATCCCCCCCCCCACCTCCCCCAACACGTGTGCTGGTTTCCTGGATTCACCACTCAGAGAATCTCTCTATATCTGCTGGACATTTAGTCTAGCTGGTGTAAGAGTTAAATTAGATACTCACTGGTTTGGGTTTCCTACCATCTGGCTGAATATATTATCGGATGTGTATCTCTTGAGAATTATCAGGTCCTTAGAGCTACAGCTGTGAAGTAAACTGCTAAGAAGTCACAAGAGGTGTCCTTTGCACGCTGAAGCTCCTCATTTCTCAACACTTGTTTTTTTGGGACCACCACTCAGAGACTTTCCTATATTTATTTATTTATTACATTATTATATATATAATTTTTTTTGCACATACTCTATGCTGACTTTGCTTTGCTCTTACATTTATTTATTATATTAAAGTGGAGTTCCAGCCATTTTTTTATGTTTGTCTGTGCTGCATGCCCTAATCTCATATTGTTTACGAATGGACAATTTTTATTTATTTTGTTGCTTGTAAATACCTTTATTTTGTAGTCCTTCATTACTTCCTCCTTCTTATTAGCCTAGGCCAGGGGTCTTCAAACTATGGCCCTCCAGGTGTTTAGGAACTACAATTCCCATCATGCCTAGTCATGTCTGTGAATGTCAGAGTGTTGCAATGCCTCATGGGATTTGTAGTTCTGTAACAGCTGGAGGGCCGTAGTTTGATGATCCCTGGCCTAGGCTATTAAGTCACAAGGCTATTTGCAAGGGTTTCTGGGATAGGCATCATGTTTCCCAGTAGTCCTTGCAAACCTGACGGAAACCTATTACATTGCTTGTACAGCACTGAGCATGTGCGAGATATGCAAAGCTGAAATCCAGGAAGTCATACAGTCTGGCTTCATGATGCACACTTAAGATGGCCACGGTCTATCTCTAGATTATAAACTTAATCTAAATGCTGTAACAACCTAACAAAACGGACCTTAGTTTACAGACTAACTTTACTAGAATACATTAAGCTTGTGTAATACAGGGGTATTTATATTTAAAAAGTTAAATTGTGGGTGGAACTCACCTTTAAGTCTAGATATTTATGCATTATTTATTTGTTTGTGTATAGTGTGGCACTCACTTTATTGTAATTTATGTTTTTCTGAGATATTTGTTTCACCTATTGATCCAGGCAGAGATCTGAAATATTTGGTAGTCTATATAGACACTTTTTTATGCATATAGGGCCAGATCCACATACAAATAGATCGGTGCAGTGTATCAGAGATACACTACGCCGCCGTATCTTACCTGGCTTAACTTTGAATCCTGAAAAAATTTGCGCCGTAAGTTACGGCGGCGTAGTGTATTTCTGGCGGCGGAATTCAAATCGTCGAGTAAGGGGCGTGATTCATTTAAATGAAGCACGTCCCCGTGGCGATCGAACTGCGCATGCTCCGTTCAGAAATTTCCCGCCGTGCATTGGGCTAAATTACGTCGCAACGTCGTTATTCTTTTGACTAGCGTAAATTACATACAATCCTATTCACGGACGACTTACGCAAAAATAAAAAATAAATGTAATTTTGACGTGGCAACGACGGCAATACTTAACATGGCAAGTCTAACTATAGGCCTGATAAAAGCAGCTTTAACTATACGCCGGAAAAAGCCGTCTAGAGACGCCGTAAGAGATTGCGACGACCGCGCGTACGTTCGTGGATCGGCGGAAAAAGCTCATTTGCATACCCGACGCGGAAAACTATGTGAACGCAACCCAGTGGACGCCGAAGTATTGCATCTTAGATCCGAAGGCGTACGAAGATGTACACCTGTCGGATCTAACCCAGAAGCCGCCGTATCTTGGTTTGAGGATTCAAACTAAAGATATGACGCGGGAACTTTAAAAGTACGCCGGTGTATCAGTAGATACACCGGTGTACTCTCTCTGTGGATCTGGCCCATAGAGTGTATTATAGTCACATTAACTATTTCACTTCCCCCCCCCCCTTTTCTCTGTTACACAGCGCAGACACCATCACCTTTTTTCATTTGACAATTTTTTTCTATTTAGGATAGATCACTAGGTGTCTGCACACTGCCCCAGTTTCATTTAGTAGGATCTTCTGACAGTGCGGGAGTACCTCTTGTCTTTACATTTCAGCTCCTGTTCAGAAGTAAATAGGTTAAATGCAATTCTGTGTATCAGGCTGGTGCAAAAGTTAATGCAACAATGCAAATCACCTTTATAACAAATGGGATAAGGAATTTTATTATCCTTTGGTACTTACTAATCAGTTATTTAAAGATTACTTATCTTCAATAAAAACCTGATACAAACCCCAATATATAAAAATTCTCTAATTATGTGATTTGTGTTGCTACAGTATAATATATATGTTTTTTTTTTTTTTTTACAGATATGAGCATCGGCAATGTGTTTTTTTTTTTTTTCTTAATTCAGATACCATTTAATATGTGCTTTATGTTCATGGATTTTCAATACTTTCCAAGAAAATCCACGGCTTTGAGTTATGTGCTTTTTTTTGCTTTAATTTCCATCTTAATGAGATTCCAAAGACTTTGCCATAAATCATTTTCACCAACCTGCTTCAGCCTTCTGCTGTTTTTCAATTTTTTCCAGCCTGCCCAGCAAAGAGTCGATCTTGGTTTTGATTTGGGTCAGTTCCTTCTTGATTGTCTGAAGCTCATCAGATTTTACTGGGGAAAGAGAAATGAACAACACTTAAAAGCAATCATTTTACCCTATCAGCCAGATAGCACAACTAGCTCAAATGTTCTGTACATTGCGGCGCAGTCATGGGGTATAATTTTGGTGCCTGCTATTTGCAATGTTGTGGGTGATTTTCCACAAATATTTTCAAACAGAATAGAGTTCACATCAAGGATCCCAGAATGTGTCACTTTCAAAGAAAGCCTTCATTCGGAGCATTCAGCGTGGTATCATTTTCAATCAGTGTTGTCATTTATTTCATCCAGGTCCACCATCGCCAAAGTGTAGCATAATAATATGTATTTTCCGTAGTAATCTATGAGCACTGTATTATCAGTGATGTCAGGGTGAGCTGTGTTTGGCATAAATATGTGTCTGGATTTTAGTTGTATATCTGACAAAGTTTAAGGCTAGTCATGACATTATATTGAGACCTATCTCTTATGTTCACTTATATATTATCTGTTAATAGACATTTTGAAACTTTTAAGACCAGTTGTCCATAACGGTTTTAGGATAGGATCTGAACATACAGAGCTTAATACTAAATAGGACATTTCTGCTGCAAAGTTCAGGAATACATTGATCAACCATACCATTATAATCACTGACAGGTAAAATGAATAACATTGATTATATCATTATAATGATATCTAAAATTCAGTGGGATAAGTTAGGCAGCAAGTAAACATTTTGGCCCAGATTCAGAGAGCCATTACGCCTGTCTAACTGGTGTTAGACTGGAGTAATTTCAAATTACGCGCGTTTTCTAGCTAGTCGAAAACCTCAAACCATGAATAGACGGCTGCGGGCTTCAATTCGACTGGATTACGTGTTCATACGCCTTCGGATCTACGCTGCAATAAAATTGCGGCCACTGGGTGGACTTCCCGTCGTTTTCCGCGTCGGGGTATGCAAATGAGCCTTTGCCGGCGATCCCCGAAATTACGATCTTCAATCGCAATCTCTTACGGCACCTTTAGTCATCTTTTATTTGCGTAACACTATACCAGCTTTTTGCTGCTCTAATATTAGACAGCCCATGTTAAGTATGGCCGTCGTTCCCGTGTCGAATTTCTACGTTTTCCGACGTCTTTTATTATTTTTTACGTAAGTCGTCCGGGAATAGGAATGTTCGTAAACGACATTACTCAAACAACGAATGACGTAACGACGTGATTTCGCGCAATGCACGGCGGGAAATTTCTGAACGGAGCATGCGCAGTTCGATCGTCGCGGGGACGCGCTTAATTTAAATGCTTCACGCCCCCTAATCGCGTATTTCGATTACGCGGCGAGAAATAGACTACGCCGCCGTAGCGTACGGGCAAAAATCTACCAGGATTCGGTGTAGAGCCTGGTAAAATACGGCAGCGTAGAGTATTTCAATTACGCAGCGCAATATTAAGTGTATCTGAATCTGGCCCTTTGTCTCTGAGGTTAATGTGTTGAAAGCAAAAAAAATGGCTGTTGCAGCTTGTTGCATGTGGGGCTGTGTAGCCGCAGAGCGGTTAGGTCACCCATGCTGACATGTGACCACGGCCAAAAGCACCTACAATTGGAAGTCAGCATCAAACCTGGACCACAGAAGTCAGCCTGGTCTGATGAATCACATTTTCTTTTTCATCATGTGGATAGTTGGGCTTGTGTGTGTTGCTTACCCGGGGAAGAGATGTCACCAGAATGCAGTATGGGAAGACGGCAAGCCAGCAGAGGAAGTGTGATGCTTTTGGCAATGTTCAGCCGGGAAACCTTGGTCCTGCCATTCATGTGGATGTTTCTTTGACATGTACCACCTACCTAAACATTTTTTTTTGACCAAGGACACCTCTTCATGGAAATGGTATTCCATGATGGAAGTGGCCTCTTTCAGCGGAATATTAAAAACCTGCCACACTACAAGAAAGGTTTTAGGAACACAAAAACAAACTTGAAGTGTTGACTTGGCCTTCAAATTCTCCAAATCTCAATCCCCTAAGCTTTTGTGAGATGTACCAGAAAAACAAGTCTAATGCACACGATCACTTTTTGTGATTAAAAAAAAAAACGTTGTTTTAAAAAACGTCATTTAAAATGATCGTGAGTGGGCAATACTTCGTTTTATGTCTTCTAAAAAACGACCCAAAAAAAATTCGAACATGCTTGAATTTTTTATGTCGTTTTTCAGAATGTCGTTTTTTGTGTCATAAAAAAATGATCGTGTGTGGGCAAAACAAAGTTTTTAAACCCGCGCATGCTCAGGAGCAAGTTATGAGATGGGAGCTTCAATGGAACAGAGTGCCGTCGAACGTGTCTTACGTAACCGTGCTTTGCAAGAGCATTTTCAGAAAACGATGGTGTGTATGCAACGTAGTTTTTTAAAGTGAAGTTTGAAAAACTTTGTTTTGTTTCGTGATTACGTTTTTTTACATCACAAAAAGTGATCGTGTGTACGCGGCATAATACATGAAGACCCCCCCCCCCCTCACAACTTAAAGGACTTAAAGAATCTACTACTGACAGCTTGGTGCTAAATACCACATCATACCTTCAGAGGTCTAGTGGCATCCATGTGTCAATGGATCAGGGCTGTTTTGGTGGCAAAAAAGGGAACTACTCAATATTAGGTGTTGTCGTTTAAAAGTTATGGCTAATCGGTGTGTATTCATGCAGACTTGACACAACAGGTGAGAAGAACACCACTGTTATCACCAGAACAGGTGCCCCCATTAGAAAATTTACCCTCTACTCCTGTTTGAATCCATACTAGAGATCAGTACAAAAAATATCATAACAAATAAGTCAGGGCTCAAAAATTCAAGCTATTATTTCTGAGCTACTAGCCAGGACTTAAGAGTTACTCGCCACCAGTTGCCCCAACCAACCTCTACTGTGCCCGACCCTAATTCAGTCCCTAAACACACCCTCGTAAATGATCTCATGAAATTATTTAGACTAGATTTAGACTAGATTCTAGTAAATTAATTTAGTTAAAATATACCCTGGATGTGACATGCCTTATAGACAGTTAGATGATATATGTAGTGAGAGCCATGCATAAACCAGATCCCCAGATCTCAGACTAGCCCTCAATTTAGAAATTACATAAGCCATTGGCAAGCAGGATATGCTGAGACTTGTAGTTCTACATGCAGCACCAGTCCCCCCCCATAATCCTTTCTATGGTGTCACCCCACATTTCATGTCCCTCTTTACCCAACTGGCAGGCTCCCTTGTGCACCTGCACTATTGGGGGTGTCCCTGCTGCAGTACTCTCCGATCTGCTGGTTTCAGGGCGCAGGTTGTCATAGGTCTGCCCATCATTGGCACATGCCTGACAATCATACTTATACTTGTACTTGCTCATCCTCGTGGTTCCCCTCTTGCCGATCAGTGGTTTGCAGTGTAAAGTGTCCACACAGTGTGGATCCCCTTCCTGGCCACAAGACTCTCCTTCCCCTGCAGCACAGATCAGATGGCAATTGCAGCGATCCCAGGACAGCGCTCATCTGCCTCCAGCTCACAGGGGAGCATGTGAGTGTGCGGCTTCTGCAGTTCAGAGGTCTGGGCTCTCAGTGATCTGGTCAGTGGCGGGCTGTGTGTTAGGTGAGTCCCCAACTCCTGGGCCAGCCTGGCGGCTCCTGTTGTAGACTGTAGTTTTTTAAAAGGCACAACCGCAACATGGCCACCCCCTGTCTGAGCCCAGTTGGGCTCGGAACTGTGCATGCGCAGTTCCAAAGCCAGCCTGCGGCAATATTTATGGACAGTGTAAAACTCAACAGATATTTACTTGCTTTCAGCTTATTTCCACCCACCTAATGCGAATAGGATAGGGAGTCGAATAGGAATGGCAAAAACCAATGCTGAAGTATTCTATTATGTTCAAAAATGATAACACAGGTATAGCTGAGGAAAGCAATTGAGAAAAGAACAACTAATTGATATGATAATATTATTTCCAGACATATAGAAAATGTAGTTACAATTCTAGGTAATATGTTGAATTAAATCAAAATTGGAGAATGTTATCTATTTGGAGCTGATCTGAAAATACATATTTTCTTTGAAACAAAATGGTAACAGATATACATTATCTAGCTGAATAGACCCATCACTGATCTTTGTAAAGACATATGGAATAAGCATGACATTTCATAAATATGTATTTAAATTCTGTGTTGACTTCAACTTCTTATTCAAAATAACAGTTCATGTTGTAAAACAGTTTTAATGGAATTCATGATCTGGACATACTGGCACAAGGCTTGCTGAGTCTAGACAAATGAGGCTGTTTTATCTTTATTAAACATGTTTTAGACAGGTACTGTGACAGAACAAATATTAAAACAGCCACAGCAAATAAATGGAACCGATGGTGCACTCAGTGTGAAGTGGACAGCATGCAATCTATTCACCGATATAAAAAAAAACTTGCCCCATTTATCTTATAAATATGTGTCTCTGGAGCCCCAGAGTGTGTATAAAAAAGGAGTCACAGGGACAGAATGCCTGTAAAGATGTCATCTTTACAGTAAAGTGTAAAAATAAGTGCCCTATTATCACTGCATCCATCTTTATGCAACAATCCACCTCTTGGACCTAACATCCCACACCTTCATGAACTCTATGCCTTTTGACTTAGCGGCACTTGGTCAAGCGGCTGAATGCACTCAATAGGGATGAGCCGAACACCCCCGCGTTCGGTTCGCACCAGAACCGTCAAACAGACCGACCGTTCGCGCAAACATTTAGAATCCCACTGAAGTCTATGGGACTGGAACGTTCGAATTCAAAAACGCTAATTTTAAAGACCAATATTCAAGTTAATGTGGGAAAACGTCTTTGAGAACCCGGGTCTTGCCCCAGGGAACATGTATCAATGGAAAAAAGTTTAAAAAAAATTGTCGTTTTTTCAGGAGCAGGACTCCTGAAAAAATTACCATTTTTAAAACTTTTTTTTCCATTGATACATGTTCCCTTGGGCAAGACCCGGGTTCTCAAAGACGTTTTCACAGGCAAACTATAGACACCCAGCAGGTACAATATTTAAAGGAATTTTTTTTTTTTTTTTAAGTTAAGCATCATTAAAATTACTGATCCAGGAGCAGTGATTTTATTAATGCTTAAATAAAAAATAAAAAATTCCTTTAAATATTGTACCTGCTGGGTGTCTATACCTGTGATCATGGGCGTCCGCTCCATAGGGCAAGGGGGGTCATTTGCCCCCCTCTGGAATCTCCAGGGAGAGCCAGGAGCAGGGCCGAACTGGCCCTGGGGCCGATTTAAGTGGTGACTGCAGTGCTCCCCTCCAGTTGTGCCTTATTTAGAGTGCCTGTCCCTCTTCTGGAATCAAATCCATGTGTCCCTCATTCCAAAAGGTTCCTCTTTTAGACCTGAAATAAATATACTATCAATATAGTGTTGTGTTTCAGTCAAGGGAAAGGGGTGCTGTGTAATGTAAAGGGGTCCAGTGATCCAGGGGGCTGTGTAATGAATGTAAAGGGGTCCAGTGATGCAGGGTGCTGTGTAATGTAAAGGGGCCAGTGATGCAGGGTGCTGTGTAATGTAAAGGGGTCCAGTGATGCAGGGTGCTGTGCAATGTAAAGGGGGCCAGTAATGCAGGGTGCTGTGTAATGTAAAGGGGTCCAGAGATGCAGGGTTCTGTGTAATGTAAAGGGGTCCAGAGCTGTGGGGTGCTGTGTAATGTAAAGGGGTCGAGAGCTGTGAGGTGCTGTGTAATGTAAAGGGGTCCAGAGGTGCTGTTGTGGAGAGGGGGTACACAGTAGTGACAAAGAGATATTGAAAGATGCATGGGGCACAGTGGGGTGTTTTTACATTTAACATGGGGGGGGGGGCGCTTTTAACCCCTGCTAGCGGTTGAAGAAAGGGTAAAATGTGACTGTGTATCGCCACTGCCGAAGCGCCCCCCTCTGAAAACATTTCAGCGGACGCCCATGCCTGTGATAACGTCTTTAAATAGCACAATCACCTGCCTGCCAGTAAATTAGGAAGAACTGATCTATCTAAGCTATACAGTGTATAAATATATGTACAACTCCTAGGGATGTATATATATCCTCTACACACTGTAAATTAAGCTAAACTGACTAGCCTGCCTGCCTGCTCTATCTAGCTATCTAAAAAGACAATCTCTCTGTCTCTCTGACTGCTTTCATTAACAAGTCGAAACACACTACACGAGGCCGCCCAGCAGGCGTCCTTATATAGTGTGGGGTGTGTGCTAAAGCCCTGAGCCATAATTAGCCAAAGCCACCGAGGCTTTGGCCAATTATGGCTCTTCGTTTTTTGTGCGCTATGATTGGCCAAGCATGCGAGACATACAGCATGCTTGGCCAATCATCAGCGCGCAACGCCGCAGTGAATTATGGGCCGTTTTGCGTCACTCTAATTTGGTGCGAACGACCACATTTGTTCGAATTTCATCAAACGTACGAACAGACAATGTTCGAGTCGAACATACGAATGCAAAGCTCATCCCTAGCACTCAACACAGGCACTTCACCTTGGAGAAAATGAAAATTAATTTCAGCTTCTGAGCTTCCTATTGCTTCTTCAAACCCTGACAGATACTCCTACATCCTTGGCTTATCCTCTCCTCTGGTTCTTGTTATCTGTCTGTCATTTATTTATTTCTGCTTTCATCGCTTGCCTAAACTCCCTTCCTGAATTATGCCTTTGCATAAATACCTATTACTCTGACCACAGGCTGTTTTTGGACTACAACCTTGAATAATATCCCAGTAAAAAGCTTTGACTGCATCTTAACTGTTGCTGGAGGTGCAGACCCAGGGAGTACAATATTGGAGTACAATAAATCTACTACATACAGTTTTTTAATAAAAAACAGTAGGACTCTTCCCCAAAGTTGGTAAAATCCTTGCAATGTACATAGGTCTTCCAGCAGTGGCGGCCCGTCCATAGGGCGTGCACGGGCAGCACCCGCCTCCAGGCAGTCACAAAAAAAATAATTAAAACGGTCCCTTTAAAAAAATTTTTTTTTTAAAAAGGTCCTTAAGTTAACTGTGTTCAGATGCCGGAGTGCATTATGGGAAACACCACGTCTATGCAATTACGAGATTGCAGAAGTGGCACTTCATTTGCAGGCTTTTGTCCCGCCTTGCAACGATTTCCGATGTGCCGAGTAGCTTCCGCCTGGTGCTCGTAGTATCTATTACTATGGCCCGGCAGTTTGATTGACATTTGAGTTAAATGTCACTTCCTGTTTTCTCATTGCGCCTGAAAGAGAAAAACAGAAGTATGAGGAGCGGACTCCTTCATGGCCGCTGCCAGTGTAAGGAAACATAACAGGAGAGGACACCACACATCAAGGTAAGTGCTGCTGGGCTCCTGCGGAGAAGGAAGGGGGGGGAGTAGTGTTGCTCACGAATATTCGTATTGCGAATATTCGGCTCGAATATGGCATATTCGAGTATTCGCGATATATTCCGAATTTCGCGGTGAATATTCGCTATTTCGAATATTCGTATTTTTTCAATTTTTTTTTAGAACAGATCACATCCTAGAGATCCCCATCGACGTCTAAAAGCATTGCTGGTATGATTAGAGACCTTGGGCCGAGTAGCTGCAGCGATCATTTTATATTGCCGAAAAATCGCAATGCGATTATTCGGCAATAGCGATATCGCGCGATTATTTTCGAGAAATTCGCAATATTGTTTTTAGCTAAAATAACACATATATTCGATTTCAGAGTGTTACTGTCGAAATTCCGCAATCAATTTCTCATTCGCATTTTTGCGAAATTACGATAAAATATCAAGAATATTCTGAGCCAATCAGAGTGCTCCTTCCGCATTTGCCGAATATTCGCAATTATTTTGTATTGTAATATATCACGAATATTCTGAGCCAATCAGAGTGCTCCTTCCACATTTGCCGAATATTCGCAATTATTTTGTATTGTAATATATCAAGAATATTCTGAGCCAATCAGAGTGCTCCTTCCGCATTTGCCGAATATTCGCAATTATTTTGTATTGTAATATATCAAGAATATTCTGAGCCAATCAGAGTGCTCCTTCCGCATTTGCCGAATATTCGCAATTATTTTGTATTGTAATATATCACGAATATTCTGAGCCAATCAGAGTGCTCCTTCCGCATTTGCCGAATATTCGCAATTATTTTGTATTGTAATATATCACGAATATTCTGAGCCAATCAGAGTGCTCCATTCCGCATTTCTCGAAATTTCGCAATTATTTGGTATTATAAAATATCACGAATATTCTGAGCCAATCAGAGTGCTCCATTCCGCATTTCTCGAAATTTCGCAATTATTTGGTATTATAAAATATCACGAATATTCTGAGCCAATCAGAGTGCTCCATTCCGCATTTCTCGAAATTTCGCAATTATTTGGTATTATAAAATATCACGAATATTCTGAGCCAATCAGAGTGCTCCATTCCGCATTTCTCGAAATTTCGCATTCGCATTCGCAATAGCGAAAATTCGCAATCATTTCATTTCCAAAAAATATCACGAATATTCGTATTTAGCGAATATATCTCGAATATTCGACTATATATTCGAGATATATCGCGAAATCGAATATGGCATATTCTGCTCAACACTAGGGGGGAGGGGGTTTGATGCGACACAGGCTGAATTTGATGTGACACAGGCTGAATTTGATGGGACACAGGCTGCATTTGATGGGACACAGGCTGCATTTGATAGGACACAGGGCTGCATTTGATGGGACACAAGGCTGCAATTGATGGGACACAGAATTGATGGGACACAGGCTGTATGTAAGGAGGGACTTCGCTGGGGGCACCTGATGTAAGGATAGAAATGGTCCCAATGGGGCTTTGAAGCAGCTGATGTGAAGTAAAGTAGCAATGCAACGTCTATGGTAAAACGTTTTTATTACAAAAAATAATAATTTATAAATGACATAAAATGTTATTTTATGACATTTTATGTCGTTTATAAATTATTATTTTTTGTAATAAAAACGTTTTACCATAGATGTTGCATTGCTACTTTACTTCACATCAGCTGCTTCAAAGCCCCATTGGGACCATTTCTTTGCTTATATACCGGGGTGTGCAGCCAGTTCTCTCCACCTATTAGGTTTGTCTCTTTTTTTCCTGATGTAAGGATGGATTCTGCTGGGGGCACCTGATTTAAGGAGGGACTCTGCTGGGGACACCTGATGGCATCTGGTGGCTCAGGGCTACCACTGACTCTGCATTATGGTGAGTTGAATGATTTCATTTTATATTAAAATGTAATAATATAAATAATGTGCTTCAATCATCCTGGCACCATAACAGCCATGGTCCCGGGATGATTGAAGTGCTAACACCGGGTGTTTTTGAGTATTTTTATCTGATGATTGTTAAACTTTCTAGAATACACATTTTTTTATTGTTGTGTAGGATCTGGGCCTGCTGTCTCTCCCTCTCTCTCTCTCTCTCTCTCTCTCTCTCTCTCCCTCTCCCTCCATCCCTCGTTCATCTCAGATGCTAACCACACCACCTAAGAGACACACCCACTATTTCGCTGAAACCACGCCCATTTCCACCAAGTGGAAGTGGTCAAAAAGGAAGGGTTGGGTCTGGCGCCCCCCATCCTAAAACTTCCCCAGCCACCACAGTCTTCCATAGAGGATTGTTGTCATCTTGACTTTAGATTTAAGGCCTAAACTAAATGGCCTTGAACAAATATGAAGGGTGAGAATTCATACTTATAGGTAATAGAGCTCTGCAATAAAAAAAAACTAGTGTGCACCTAAACCACCTCACATTAGATCACTCACAATCACTGCAACCTCCTATCTCCTATCCTAAAATGAAATGTATGCATATACCAGTTAGGCCTATTATCCCTGATCAAAACTGTTCTGCTGCTGGCTGATTTTACTCTGCTGTATCTTCTGCAATATCTTAATTATTGTAAGAAAGTTCCATACTGTGCCCTTTGTCTCTGCTAAATGCAAGCCTAGCTTTGCTTTTTAAAATTGTTTTGGTACTGGCTAATTTTACACAGCCATGTCATCTGCAGTCACCTAATTATTGTAGTTAAACACCTTCCTGTACTATTTTCTGTAAGTAGATTTCAGCACATTTTTCCTTAAAAACAATTTCCTTTTGAAGGCCAAATTTACACTATTGTATTATCTGTAGTCTCTTAATTCTTAATGAGAGTTTAATACAAATTGGCCAGTAGTAGGACAGTTTTGAATCAGAAGGAGCAAGGACAGCCACAGCAAACTACTGGCCAATTTCTATCTTCCAGTCAAAGTGGATTTGTTGCCTTTTAATAAAAAAGCATGTCTTGCTGCTAAAGCTATTAGAAATGTTTTCTTTTTTAATACTGAAATTATTCAGATTAGGGTAATGCTGCTGTATGTAGGCTAATGACGGAAATTATGATCGTCTGTATGCAATTCCAACGCACAAAAAAAACACACATGCTCGGAATCATTGAACTTAATTTTTCTTGGCTGGTTGTAGTGTTGTACGTCACCGTGCTCTTGACGGTCGGAATTTCAGACAACATTTGTGTGATCGTGTGTATGCAACACAAGTTTGAGCCAAAATTTAGTGGGGAAAAAATCCACAGTTTTCTTGACAGAATTTCCGATTGTGTGTATGCGGCATAAGCTAATTGTACACAAACAAAATTGGGTGTCGTGATAGGGGGGGGGGTTAAAAGGGAAGTACAGCCAAAGCTCATTTGTCTGTACATGTTCTGCACTCCTGTGACTCATTTTAGAGCACAGCAGGCTGAAGCCCGCTATTGGCTGACACCACAGAGCTGGTCCAGGCTCAGGAATGATTCCTACAATATCATCGGGATCCACCCACGTGCCTGGACCGGCACCTGGCTCAGCCCCTCAGAAAGCTGCTGAGAGCCTAAACCGGATGCTTGCGCCCCCACAGCCCAGTGCTCCAGTGAGTGGGGTGGGTAGAGCAGAGAGCCAGAGACTGATCAGCACTGTTTGATCGCTCGGTTCTCAGTCTTATGCCGCGTACACACGGTCGCTTTTTGCGATGAAAAAAAACCGACGTTTTCATTCATGAAAAAAAACGACGTTTTTCAAACTTCATTTTCCAAAACGACGTTGCGTACACACCATCGTTTTTCTACAAAGCTCTAGCAAAGCGTGGTGACGTACACCACTTTCGACGGCACTCTTTTCTATTGAAGCTCCGTCTCATGACTTGCTTCTGAGCATGCGCGGGTTTAAAAACGTTGTTTTCAACGTCGTTTTGCCCACACACCATCACTTTTTATGACACAAAAAACAACGTTTTGAAAAACGACACAAAAAATTCAAGCATGTTGGAATTTTTTTTGGTCTTTTTTTTTAAGACAAAAAACGAAGTTTTGCCCACACATGGTCAATTTAAATGACGTTTTAAAAAACGTCATTTTTTTACATCGCAAAAAACGACCGTGTGTACGTGGCATTAGTGCCGACGGGGGACAGGTGCTGTATTCATCTAGGTAAGTATGATTCTAACGAAAAAGGTAATCCCATACTTTTCTTTTAATTATTTCATTATTACACCATATCTGGAGTGGGTCAGCACACCTATTAGTTACAATATTGTTAACTAAAATTGAGGGGGGAAAGGCACCGGAGAAAGCAGGCTCTTAATATGACCCCCAAATGGTAATGTTACAAAAAGTATTCTTTATTATGGACTTTTAAAAAATTTGAAAATTACACACTATGCAATGTACAATTCCACCCAACATTAACCACTTGCTTACTGGGCACATATACCCCCTTCCTGCCCAGGCTAAATTTCAGCTTTCAGCACTGCGTCGCTTTAAATTAAAATTGCGCGGTCGTGCGACGTGCCTTACAAACAAAATCGACGTCCTTTTTTTCCCCACAAATAGAGCTTTCTTTTGGTGGTACTTGATCGCCTCTGCGGTTTTTTTTTTTTGCGCTATAAACAAAAAAGAGCGACAATTTAAAAAAAAAACACAGAATATTTTTTACTTTTTGCTATAATAAAAATCCAATTAAAAAAAAAAAAAAATGTTTTTTTTTCTCAGTTTAGGCCGATATGTATTCTACATATTTTTGTTAAAAAAAACAATCGCAATAAGCGTATAGTAATTGGTTTGCGCAAAGGTTATAGTGGCTAGGAAATAAGGGATAGAATTCTGACAATTTTTTTTTTTTTTTTTTTTACTAGTAATACGGTGATCTGTGAATTTTGTCAGGACTGCGATATTGCGACGAACACATCGGACACTTTTGACACATTTTTGGGACCATTCACATTTATACAGCGATCAGTGCTATAAAAACGCACTAATTACTGTATAAATGTGACTGGCAGTGAAGGGGTTAACGCTAGGGGGTGAGGAAGGGGTTAAATGTATTGCCTGGGTGTGTTCTAACTGTGTGGGGGGAGGAGGGTGACTGGGGGAGGTGACCGATGCTGTCTCCCTATGTACAAGAGAAACAGCATCTGTCACCTCTCCTTGACAGGACGTGAAGCTCTGTGTTTACACACAGAGCTCCACGTCCCTGCTCTAAATCTGCCGATCAGCGGGTACCTGGCGGACATCGCGACCGCCAGGCACGCGCATCGGCATTGCGGGGACGCGCCGGGTGCGCGCGTGCACCCCCCAGTGGCCGGAGAAAACGATGCCGTCAATTGACGGCAGCTTGGAAATTCAGATCCCCTAAGCTGCCGTCAATTGACGATGAGCGGGGCCGCAAGTGGTTAAAATGAAAAAGCTGTCAGATCTAAAAGCAACATCAGAGTCTGAACTAAAAAAATACCTATTAACTAATATATAGTCACTAAAACACAAAACACATCAAACCACTTGGCTATAGGTTTTAGGAAGTACAATTAAATGTGCAGACTGCAACGCTGGTGATCATGAATGCAGGTTCTACCCACTGTGACAGTGGGGAAACGTGTGAGCCATACATTCCTGGAATCAATTCTCCTTCCCACCAGTGTATCAGGACATCAAGTGTTCCTTGATCTCCAGACAGACAGGCATATAGCCCAAGTATCAACAGGTTAGCCAGTTGTAAGTCATGGCTCGAACAGAAGGGAAATGAACCCCAGGATTAACAGCACTCACAGGGACATGCAAACTCATTGTCAGCCGGCTGGCACCCACACTGGGTAGATTAATTTTGACTCACGTTCCTTGCAATTGGATATGAAAAATCTCAGAGATGTATCACCATGCAGCCAGCATTACACATGTCGACTCCAGCTCTAGCAATGTAGTTTGTCAGATGCATAGTTGGTGTTAGCCCACTGCATTGCTTAATGTACAGTAGGTCATATTGAGTGTTCTGGACTCTGTAGTATGGAAGCTACAGTCTACGCATTTCCCCTGCGTCCTGTAACAGCAGACTTCCACAGGACCAGTGGGGGGCCTTCACATTCCAATTTATAGGCTAACAATATAGCAATTCCACCCATAAAAAGCAGGTGGTGCCATAAAAGTTAAAACCACAATAGTACATCAAAATTGGTAAGAAACTATTTTTCACATAACTGAAAACAAAACAGTGGAGACAAGATAAAATAGAGGAAGTCAGTCGGCATCTTGCAGTTTATCTCATACATGGAAAAAGATCTAGATTTCTAGGTCAAGAACACTTCAACATATAAAAATTTAAAACAAACTAATAAGTGATCTGAATCACTCCTTGAATTTCATAAAGAAAAAAAAAGTGGATGTTTAGAGAAACAAATCTTATTCTTGAAAAGTCACAGGTAGCACTATGGCTATCTATATATCCAACTAAATAGTCCATCGTCTAGCTAGTTGTACAAGAAAACAATAATCAATTCCACGGCCCGCACTGCCAGTGTACAGAGAAAATCATAATCTGTGAAAATGATTCTGTTATGTAACATCACATACAGCTTTAAGGCATCCCTCAGGCATGTGATTTAAAGGCTTTTCAATGTTGTGCTAGATATGTGGTATTTTATTTTTGCATTGGTCATGGAATGCAGTGCTCAGCTTCCCATGTCTTTTTTGACAGTAGTCTGCCCGTTAGCCAGGATTTACAACATTAGTCCTCTATAGATTTTAATGGAATTTGTTACTAAGTTCAGGATTGCCATATTTTAACCTCTTGGTGCAGGCCACACTCAAATATGAGGCCTCTCGGAGGGTGGGCCATTGCACCGAGTGGCCACATATTTGCATGCATTAGTGCAAACACAGCTGTGCCAAGAGCCCTGAGCGCTCCCAGCACAATTACAGGTGGCTAACGGAAATCTCTCAATCGCTGCCTGAGAACTGGAGTGCTCCGAACTGGAGTGCTCCGATCATATGATCGCCATGACAGCCAATCACGGCAGTCACATAATCATAAACCATGCCTCACAGCATCCTAAACACGTTAACCTTCCTGGCGGTAATCCCGAGTCTGGCTCGGGGTGGAAATCCAGTACCATTAGCGGTATCCCCGAGCCAGACCCGGGATCTCATCGCAGTATCCAGGCGGGGTTTACTTACCCTGTCCCCTGGATCCTGTGATGTCTCGCTGCTGTGTGATCGAGCTGTCTCCTCGCTCGATTCACTCAGTGCCTGTGTGCCGCCGAGCTCTGTTCCCTGCGACATTACGATGCACGGGGGGCAGAGATCGGCGCCAAATTCAAAAAAATAAAAACACAGTACACATAGAGTATACTGTATAAAATAAATACACACCCCTTTGTCCCTAGTGGTCTGCCCAGTGACCTGCATGCACTTTTGTATATTAAAGACTGTTCTTTCTGCCTGGAAACTGTAGATTGTCCATAGCAACCAAAAAGTGTCCCTTTATGTCAAAAGTGGTTTTATAGCAGCTAGAAAACAGCAATAATAAATTAGAATCACTTGCAGAATTGAACTATAGTGATTTGTGGGGAAATTTGTCATCAAACACTGAAAGTAATAAGAGCGACAATTCTGCAACTGAGCAAATTTCAGTGATTTTAATTTGATTACATTATTGAATATTTTTTATTAAAACTACATTATTATTTGTTAAAATAATTTATAGCCATTTATTATATTATATTATATATATATTATATATTATATTATTATATTATAATTTATGATTTTGTGTTTCAAATTTTATTATACCCGTGATATCTACTAGACTCTGGTTTGGACAGATTTAAGTGAGTTATTTCTAATAATTACAGGCCTACTATATAAAACGCCAAATTTTCATGCAAAATAATTGTACCGCTTTCAGCACCTAAAATCTGACATAATCATACCGCCAGGGAGGTTAAAGGACTGGGAGGCACCGGGTCCAAGGGGTTAAGCAAGATTTTCAAAATGTATCTGTGATTTAAAGTTGCAATATGCGCTATATAAGTTATTCACTCACTCATTCACTCACCCATATATATCCATAATACTATCTGTTATTTTGTTTTAGCTATGTATTAGTAGGTATTTTTTTTTTTTATTACCACGTACTTCGTTAAGTAAGTTTTCTTTTGGCCAATTCAATATTTTAATTTTTAATACTCTAAACCCATTTATATCCAAAATGATGCTCTTCATAGTAATAAAAACTTTTTCCTTTTTTTTTTTTAATATGGTTATTCAACAACTTCTTTCTGTGAATTCATCTTATCTGAACTTATCTTTCCTTTCTTTAGAGGAAAAAAATCATCAACACTATAAGTGGTCTGTGAATTTGTGCAAATTCAATTTCAAAAGACGTATAATGAAAAGGCATAAAATTTTGATGTGAGCGAAATGACTTCTGTACGATGAATGACAAGGGAATAACTTTTCTAAATACAATTCCAAATCCTCTGCAGCACTGGAATGAATAATCTGAGAATGAATAGAGCCTTTTTGTACAAGTACTGTAGATTATAATAACAAATATTTCCAGTATCAGCTATCGGTGTCACAGCAGCACAAAATAGAAGTGGGAATCCACATGCCGGATAGGCAACAAATGATTTAGAGTATTAAAAATAAATATTGTTTAGGTGGTGACGGTAAAAAAAAACTTCTCTCTTTTGGATTACAGCATTCATAGCAGAAAATATGGCTTGCTATAAGTCTAAAGAAAATCAGCTTTGAAAAGCAATTTATTAGCATAATGAAAAAAATAAGCCTTGAGCGCTTTTCATGGAGATGCTAAACATATAAACCCATTAATGGTATGTACTCACAAGAGACTGTAAACCCATGGCACTATTTACAAAAGCACAAGGGGCAATGCATTCAGCAGCTGTGTGCAATTGTGATGAGCAAGTATAGCAAACACCCCATTGGTCCTTACAATTGGCAGAAAAGTAACCATGCTGACTTTTACTTAACCACTTCAGCTCCGGACCATTTGGCTGGTCAAAGACCAGGCCACTTTTTGCGATTTGGCACTGTGTCGCTTTAACTGACAATTGCGTGGTCGTGCAACGTGGCTCCCAAACAAAATTGACATCCTTTTTTTCCCACAAATAGAGCCTTCTTTTGGCGGTATTTGATTACCTCTGTGGTTTTTATTTTTTGCGCTAAAATAGAGCAACAATTTTGAAAAAAAAAATGAATATTTTTTTACTTTTTGCTATAATAAATATCCCCCAAAAATCTATAAAAAAAATGTTTTTCAAGTTTAGGCTGATAGGTATTCTTCTACATATTTTTGGTAAAAAAAATCACAATAAGTGTTTATAGATTGGTTTGCGCAAAAGTTATAGCGCCTACAAAATAGGGGTTAGTTTAACAGCATTTTTATTAATATTTTTTTTACTAGTAATGACTGCGTTCAACGATTTTTATCGCGATTGCAACATCATGGCCGACACATCGGACACTTTAGACACCATTTTGGGACCATTATAAATTTTACAGCAATCAGTGTTATAAAAATGCACTGATTACTGTAAAAATGACACTGGCAGTGAAGGGGTTAACCTATAGGGGGCACTGAAGGGGTTAAGTGTGACCTAGGGAGTGCGTCTAACTGTTAGAGGCGTGGCTTGCCGTATCACATCACTGATCGCTGTTCCTGATGACAGGGAACATGATCTGTGACAGTGTCACAAGGCTGAACGGAGAGATGCTGGGCCAGATTCAGGTACAATTACATTGGCGCAGAGTATCAGAGATACACTACGCTGCCGTATTTTACCTGGCTCTACGATGAATTCAAGTAGATTTTGGCCCGTAAGGTACGGCGGCGTAGTGTATTTCTTGCGGCGGAATAGAAATACGCGATTAGGGGGCGTGAAACATTTAAATTAGGCACGTCGCCGCGACGATCGAACTACGCATGCTCCGTTCAGAAATTTCCCGCCGTGCATTGCGCGAAATAACGTCGTTTTTTATTTGAGTAGCGTCGTTTACGTACATTCCTATTCCCGGACGACTTACGTAAAAAATAAAAAAAAACGTTGAAATTCGACGCGGGAACGACGGCCATACTTAACATGGGCTGTCTAATACTAGACCAGATAAAAGCTGGAATAACTTTAAGCAGCAAAAAGATGACTACAGATGCCGTAAGAAATTGCGAACGACACTCGTAACTTCGTGGATCGTCGGAAAAAGCTCATTTGCATACCCCGACTCGGAAAACGACGGGAACTCCACCCAGCGCCCGCAAAATTATTGCGTACGAACACGTAAGCCAGTCAGATTGAAGCCCGAAGCCGTCGTTTCATGGTTTGAGGATTCAGACTAATGAAACGACGCGCGTAATTTGAAAGTTCTCTGGTCTAACGCGAGATAGACCGGAGTAAGGGCTCTGTGAATCTGGCCTGTTGTGTTTACACTAACATCTCCCCTTCTTCAGCTCCATGACACGATCGCAGGCACGGTCACGGAGCTTGCGGCAATTTAAAAGTGACATATAGATACGTCCATTTGCGCAGTCGTGCCATTCTGCCAATGTATTGGTTTGTGCGGCGGTTGGCAATCGGTTGAATCAAAACCATAATGGTTTCAGGTCAACAGTAATTTTTTTTTAGTACTTATATATTTTTAAGTTGAAGCTCTATAGCATTTTTTTCTTAATATAAAAGTGTTACTCATTCTATTCTAATTAAGCATTTAATGTATTGTGCACCCTTGACACAGGTGTTAAAAAGCATTATAGGGTTTGTAAATAAAGAGAAAGGGGAAAATTGTTTTTAAACCATCTATCTCGAACTGAAAGCCTTTACTGAAAAAAATGGGGAATATGGGAAGACGATGAATCACTTATCTGAATCACACAGTTGTGTTTGTAATTAGGAACTTGAACTCAAGTAGAGAACAAGGCTTTTTTTTCAGCTAAGGGTAGCTTAGTAAGCATGTAAAAAGGAATACAAATACTTGCTGACCGGAACTGCAAAATATTAATATGAAATATTTAACCACTTGTCCACCGCCCACCGTCAAATGACGGCGGGCGGAGGACTCCATTGTTCTGACAGCATTGTTCACTGTATAAATGTAAATGGTCCCAAAAATGTCACAAAAGTGTCCGAAGTGTCCGCCATAACGTCACAGTCCCAATAAAAAAATCGCAGATCGCCGCCATTAATAGTAAAAATATAAAATAATAAAAATGCCATAAACTATCCCCTATTTTGTAAACACTATAAATTTTGCGCAAACCAATCGATAAACGCTTATTGCATTTTTTTTTTTACCAAAAATATGTAGAAGAATACGTATCGGCCTAAACTGAGGAAAAAAATATATTTTTTATATATTTTTGGGGATATTTATTATAGCAAAAAGTAAAAAATATTGCATTTTTTTTCAAAATGTACGCTCTATTTTTGTTTATAGCGCAAAAAATAAAAACCACAGAGGTGATCAAATACCACCAAAAGAAAGCTCTATTTGTGGGAAAAAAAGGACGCCAATTTTGTTTGGGAGCCACATCGCAATTGTCAGTTAAAGCGACGCAGTGCCGGAAGCTTAAATTTCGTCTGGGCAGGAAGGGGGTGTAGGTGCACAGTAGGCAAGTGGTTAAGTGTTACCTGTGAAAATATTTTAAGATGTTATTTTATTCACACTCATAAAGAGAATATATAGAAATACACTATTAAAATGTAAACAATGCACAGTCCCACGGATGGCCTCATAATATAGCCCCTAGAAGACGAAAGTTATTTTGAAATAGTCTGCATACCCCCCTGAGCAATAGTCTGCATACCCCCCTGAGCAATACTCTGCAATACTCTGCATACCCTGCGCACTACTCCGCAATATCCCCGTGCAATACTCCACAATACCCCCGCACAATACTCTGCAGTAACCCCGCACAATACTCTGCAGTAACCCCACACAATACTCTGCAGTAACCCCGCACAATACTCTGCAGTAACCCCACACAATACTCTGAACAATACTCTGCAGTACCCCCTGCGCAATACTCTGAACAATACTCTGCAGTACCCCCGCACAATACTCTGCAGTACCCCCGCGCAATAATCTGAACAATACTCTGCAGTACCCCCTGTGCAATACTCTGAACAATACTCTGCAGTACCCCCTGTGCAATACTCTGAACAATACTCTGCAGTACCCCCTGCGCAATACTCTGAACAATACTCTGCAGTACCCCCTGCGCAATACTCTGAACAATACTCTGCAGTACCCCCGCACAATACTCTGCAGTACCCCCGCACAATACTCTGAACAATACTCTGCAGTACCCCCGCGCAATACTCTGAAAAATACTCTGCAGTACCCCCTGAGCAATACTCTGAACAATACTCTGCAGTACCCCCTGTGCAATACTCTAAACAATACTCTGCAGTACCCCCACACAATACTCTGCAATACTCCCTGCACAATACTCCCTGCACAATACTCTGCGATCATTTTTTTTTCAGGCTTCCCAGCCTAGAGGCAAGATGTGGGGTCTTATTGACCCCATACCTCACTGTAAATAGGACCCGTCATGCTATATTCCTATTACAAGGGATGTTTACATTCCTTGTAATAGGAATAAAAGTAATCAAAACATTTATTTTTGGGGAAAAACGTGTCAAACTAAAATAAATAAAGTAAAATGAACAATAAAGCGCCCCTGTTCCCACGTGCTCGTATACAGAAGCGAACGTGCACGTAAGTTCCGCCCACATATGAAAACGGTGTTCAAACCACACATGTGAGGTATCGCTGCGAACGTTAGAGCGAGAGCAATCATTTTGGCCCTAGACCTCCTCTCCAACTAAAAACATGTAACCAGTAAAAATATTTAAAGCGTCGCCTATGGGGATTTTTAAGTAGCGAAGTTTGGCGCCATTCCACAAGCGTGTGCAATATTGAAGGGTGACATGTTGGGTATCTATTTACTCGGCGTAACTTCATCTTTCATATTATACAAAAATATTGGGCTAACTTTACTGTTTTTTTTTTTAAAAACACAAAACTGTTTTATTTCCAAAAAAATGCGTTCGAAAAATTGCTGTGCAAATACCATGCAGGATAAAAAGTTGCAACAACCGCCATTGTATTCTTTAGGGTCTTTGCTAAAAAAGCATATATAATGTTTTGGGGTTCTATGTAATTTTCTAGCAAATAAATTATGATTTTTACATGTAGGAGAGGAATGTCAGAATTGGTCTGATGGTGCTCCCTGCATGTTGGGCCTCTGTATGTGGCCACGCTGTGTAAAAGTCTCACACATGTGGTATCGCCATACTCGGGAGGAATAGCAGAATGTGTTTTGGGGTGTAATTTGTGGTATGCATATGCTGTGTGTGAGAAATAACCCGCTAATATGAAAAGTTTGTGGAAAAAAAATAAAAATGAAAAAAATCTTGATTTTGCAAAGAATTGTGGGAAAAAATTACAACTTCAAAAAACTCACAATGCCTCTTTCTAAATACCTTGACATGTATTCTTTCCAAAAAGGGGTCATTTGGGGGGTATTTGTACTTTTCTGGCATGTTAGGGTCTCAAGAAATGAGATAGGCTGTCAGTACATCAGGTGTGATCAAATTGATACATTTTCAGTAATTGGTACCATAGCTTGTAGACCTTATAACTTTCACCCAGACTAAATAATATATAAAAAAAATTGTTTTGTTACCAAAGATATGTAGCAGTATACATTTTATTTTTTACAAAAATGTCATTTGGTTACAGTGTTGTATGACTGAGTTATTGTCATTCAAAATGTGAGAGCACCAAAAGCTGAAAATTGGTCTGGTTATTAAGGGTGTTATACGTTAACACACTATGTGGAGCTATTGATATTTTTTGCATGGTGGGCATCCATATTGCTGAAACACTTTGGGAAACGAGATCCATCAGGACTGCAGATCTGATACCACGAGATTGGGACCCATTATATACTGTTTCTGATCCCTTGTCATAAGGGATCGTGGGATTCTGGTAAGAGGCCAATTCATACGTTTGGTGGAGGACATGTTATCTGCCTTTGGACACGGTTTTATTAATCCGCTATATGACACAGAAGCACGGAACCTTTATTCACGGACTCTTTACTGTTAACACTTTGGACTTTGTATCAATCTATTCAGAGATAAAGTTCATACTCAGTTGATGGTTTTGTATTTGTATATCACTTGGTATTTTTTTGGTTCTTGTTTTTTCTCCCTTTTTCAGTTTTTTGGTATATCACCATCACTAACAACATTGACGGTTTTTGAGGTAACTGCATATTGTATAGTGGCCATCACAGGTCACATTTCTGACACAGCAGTTAACCCTTTTTTTTCACATATCACTTGAGATCATTAATTTGCATGTATTTGTGTTTGTCAAAACCAGTTGAGGTAGCGCGATTTATATTTTTCTTAAAATTAAAACCTGCCTGCCTGAATCAAGCAATTACAGCATGAGTATAAAGCTGCCATGTAAATCAGAGTATTCGGTTGATCCTTATAATGTTTTGTGTGTATACAATAAAATAATCATAAAATAATAATTTCTATACATTTCGTAAAAGAATAGGATCAGATATGCTTGGATTATTAAATTGACAAAGTCAATCCCCAAATGAAATCATGTGTGAAAGAAAATTATTATGCCAACTCCATATTTCAGTGTATATTTTCAGTGTACATAAAATTGTTTGTTTCAAACCACTAGAGCATCAAATGGAATTTATTATTCATTACGATGAAAGATTATTTTTTATAAGCTATCATTCTGCTTTTTAACCCCTTATTACCCAACAGCTGTGCATTAATGATCCTATACCTTGTAATGGATGCACATAAATGATTGTCATTTTCTATAGCCAACTTTCACACTCCAAAAGATGGTGTTGATGTATTATTATTATTATTATTATTATTATTATTATTATGCAGGGGTTATATAGCGCCAACAGTTTGTACAGTGCTTTACAACATGGGGCAAACAGTACAGTTACAATACAATACAGAAGGGATCAGAGGGCCCATAGAATAAGAATATTTTTTAGCACGGTGTGTCCATTTAATACCATACTGAGATACAGTTGCATTGTTCCTTTTCCCACTATTCCCTGGGTTCTAGAACATGGCCATGGAAAAAAAGTTGTAGGCAGGTGTAGTTTATCCTCCATGCTGGAGGTGGTGCTGGCTTGCTGTGCCGCTGTGCAGGTGGAAGTGAAGACTGAGAGGAACAGTGTTCCTTTGCAGACTCTGTGTCATCATGGGAGCTGTGGTCCTACTGGATACTGCATCCTTCAGTGACCTTTGGCAGCCATCTTTAGTGTGGACATTCCTAATAAATAGCAGTGACCAGTTGGGGTTGGTGCAAATTCCACGAGTGACTGGAGTAGAGCAAAGAACCATGATTGTCAGGGACAGTAATTTAGCCCCAGTAAAAAGGTCCTGCACAAGGAGGGAAATCTTTAGGGCCATTGCTGTATTCTCTGCTGTCCTCCAGCCTGAAAACTTACTGCATAGATTATGTTCATTCCCCACATGAGCCACCCATCTGCCAGTCAACCACCCTTCTTGCAGTTGCAGCACTCGGTAATGTAGGCACGCCTGTGTGATACCGTAGGCCACCAATGTTACCATATTTGTATCTGTACCCCCAGTGCTACTGGGTGTGCTGGTTCAAGGGTATTGAGGAACTTTTATCGCAGTTACTATAGCCATTGTACTGGTGCTAGTGATTTGTCCTGGTAACTGTTCTACTTGCAGCTCTACAATATAAGAACTGTTCAGCCCTTCTCCTGGACTCTGTGGTGTTTATTTACTAAAGTCAACTCCACTCTGCACTACAAGTGCACTTAGAAGTGCAGTCACTGTAGATCTGAGGGGGACATGCAAGGAAATGAAAAAAAAAACATTTTTGCTTGCACATGATTGGATGATAAAAAATCAGCAGAGCTTCCCCTCATTTCAGATCTTCCCCTCAAATCCACAGCAACTGCTGTAGTGGATATGCCTTTAGTAAATCAACCCCCAAGTTTTGGTGCTCCAGCCTGGGTACCAACCTCCTGGCCTTGCCAACAAAGGTTTTCTGATACCCTCCCTCTGCAGCTTCGGGAGCCCCAACTGAAGAGGCAGAGGTAGCTGAGCAAGTAATCTGCAGCTAGGTGAGGGAACTTTCACTATCAGAAAACCAGTGTGTGGGCAGCCAGACAGAAGCCTAATAGCATACACCTTCTCTGGAAGACCCAACTACTGTGGGAAGCCTCTGCTTAATTTGCTATGAACTCCAGTTTCAGTGGGGGTGCCCTGTGTCTTAGGGCCTTGGATCACCAGGATTACCAGAGCTATCCTGGAAAGAGGAAAGCTATTTATGAGGATAATGGCAAGTATTTTAATTTATTAATTGTTTTACTGAAATTATTCTCAGCTAAATTCTCTGTGGTTATAGAGTCTTATAAAGGCTGTGCATTCGTATGTTACCATGCTGGAGCCACAGGGACACTGCTTTTGGGAGTCCATGTATGTGTAACTTCCATAATCTTTTTTCTATTATTCTGCAATGACCTTTGCCATTCCAAACATGTTTTGCATTATTATTTCCAACATTGCGCCTGTTTAATAAACTGCAAGATACAATTAATCCCTGTCTGATCATTTGGCTGATTACCTATTCTGCTAAAATAACAGATAAATGGCTAGTAAAAATAAACAGTAACTCACATAATCATCTCCCATGATTAACATCATCTCTTCATAGACGACTATTTCTAGGAAACTTGCATTTCATTTTTATTTCAATCTTCCATATTAAATAAAACGACATTGACAGGCAATAAAAGTTTGGGTAAACCCAGTAGTATGAATCAAATGTCTTAATGGGACCTATTTCCTTACTGTTTATGTTTTCTTTACTGATGTTCACCAATTTACATAGGGTTCCCATGATGTAAACCTTTTTACATGATGTAAAGCTTTATATAGCAAATGAAACCACCAAGATTCTCATTTACTCCCTTGTTGTATTGACTATTGCAACTCCTTTCTCATTGGCCTACCTCTTCATAGGCTATCCCCTCTTCAGTCTATCATGAATACTGCTGCCCAGGCTTGTCCACCTTACCCACCGTTCAGCGTCTGCCAACCCTCTCCTCCAATCCCTACACTGTCTCTCAATCGCCCAGCGAATTAAACTCAAAATACTAACCACAACATACAAAGCCACTCACAACTCTGCCCTGAGCTACATCACCAAACTTGTCTCCAAATATCACCCAAACTGTCCTCTCTGCTCCTCCCAACACCTCTTACTCTCAAACTCCCTCATCTCCTCCTCCCATGCTCATCTGCGGGATTTCTCCAGAGCCTCTCCCATCCTCTGGAACTCACTACCTCAACCTGTCCAGCTATCCCCTACTCTTGCTACCTTGAGGCCATCCAGGAAAACTCATCTTTTCAGGTAAGCCTAACACACCTTCAACTAATCTTTTACCAATTCCATCAGCTCATTCCCCACAGTTACAACCTTTTGTACCACCC
Organism: Rana kukunoris; assembly: GCA_029574335.1. Taxonomy (NCBI): domain Eukaryota; kingdom Metazoa; phylum Chordata; class Amphibia; order Anura; family Ranidae; genus Rana; species Rana kukunoris. Next base: position 402,931,442 of record CM056053.1, on the reverse strand, counting down.
ACCCTATTAGATTGTAAGCTCTTTTGAGCAGGACCCTCTTTTTTTTTTTTCCAAAAGTTTATTGAAAGTACTGAACATACAACATGCAGTAAAAGTGTACAATTAGCCCATAAACGGCCAAGTTCTTGCGGTCGCAGCCGCAGCATTACAGAGTTAGAACACATGGCAATATAGGGAACATAAAATGAGAGAGAGAATGAGCAGGACCCTCTTAATCCTCTTGTATTTTATTGTATTATAACTGTATTGTCTCCCTTTTATATTGTAAAGCACTGTGTAAACTCTTGGCGCTATATAAATCCTGTATAATAATAATATTAATATAAGCTAGTTTTTTTGTTTTAGTTATATGTGCATTGTATATACCGTATTTATCGGCGTATACCGCGCACTTTTTTCCCCTTAAAATAAGGGGGAAATCATGGGTGCGCGATATACGCCGATACCCGCTTCCCGGGCTCAGTTTGGAGTGAGCCGCCGACATATACTGAGTGCAGTACACTCGGGTACATTCGGCTAGGCTCGACTTCGCTCGTGCTCATGCATAAACGTCACAGATCGTGAGCACGAGCAAAGCCGAGCCTGGCCGAATGTACCCGAGTGTACTGCACTCGGTATATGTCGGCGGAGGCGTTCAAACTGAGTGGGGATTCGACCTCGAGACAGCGCTGGAAAAGCTGGGAGGACACCACCGAGGCCGCAGACGGATGCCGGACCGGACGATGGACGCCGGGCAAGACACCAAAACTGTAAGTAATAAAATGTTATAACATTTTTTTTACAGGAATTTCGGGGCAACTTTAGGGGTGCGCGCTATACGCGGGAGCGCACAATACCCCGATAAATATAAGTATACAGGCAGATGTTTATCACAAATACTGATCAGCTGACCCATGAATGGTTGATCGAGCATATTCCATGTATGTTCATTCATGTGTAAGAAAGCTTGGAGTGTCACAAGACTACTGTGAGTGGGAAAACATTACATACTGTAGGGGATTTGGGTGAGTACGCAAAAAAGTTTGGCTTTAGGCAACCTAGGGATCAGCTGTATTTTTTATTTTTTTACTTTTATGAGAATATGCATATTAGACTGCCTTCTCTACTTCCCTCACCGGGCTGAACACTGATATTTTGCTGTGCAGCTTTTATTAATTTAAAGCCTCCATTAATGCTCAAAAAGTGCTGTCAAGTTATTACAGTGCCTGCCGCCGAGAATGTGTTTTCAGCACGCCAGCATCGCGCTGAATCTCGGCGACAGGCTGCCGATATCTCGCACTCGCTGGAATAGTAAAAGCACATTCCAGCGAGCGCGTCATAGAAGCGACGGGGATCCGACGCGGATTCCCGCCAATTCTACACGTGGGCGGAGTTTGTTATGAATCCTGAACGAGAAATCCCCGCCGGATTTAAAAAAAAATCCGGCATGGGTTCCCCCCTCAGGAGCATAACGGGCCTTTAGGTCTGTTATGGGTTGTAAGGAGACCCCCCCTACGCCGAAAAAACGGCGTGGGGGTCCCCCACAATCCATAACAGACCCGTATCCAAAGCACGCCGGCCGGCCGGTCAGGAAGGGAGTGGGGGGCGAGCGAGCGCCCCCCCCCCTCCTGAGCCGTACCGGGCAGCATGCCCTCAACATGGGGGGGTTAGGTGCTCTGGGGCAGGGGGCGCACTGCGGCCCCCCACCCCAGAGCACCCTGTCCCCATGTTGATGAGGACAGGGCCCCTTCCCGACAACCCTGGCCGTTGGTTGTCGGGGTATGCGGGCGGGAGACTTATCGGAATCTGGAAGCCCCCTTTAATAAGGGGACCCCCAGATACCGGCCCCCCACCCTAAGTGAATGAGTATGGGGTACATCGTACCCCTACCCATTCACCTGCAAATAAAAAGTGTAAACACAAATAAACCACACAGGGTATTGAAATATTTTATTAGTTGGCCGTCGGGGGGGGTGTGTGTATGATCGCTTTTAGAAAAGCGCCCCCCTCCGGCGGGCTTCTGTGGGGGGTGGGTGCCGCCGTCTGGTTCTCTTCCGCCACCGGGGGGCGCTTTGATAAAAGCGCCCACCACCCGGCGGGCTTCTTTCGACGTCTTCGGCGGCGGGGGGGGGGTCTTCTCCCACTCTCCGGGGTCTTCTCCCGCTCTCCGGGGGTCTTCTCCGGCTCTCCGGGGGTCTTCTTCTTCAGGACTCGCCGCCGCTATCTTCGTGTGTTAGCTCAATTACTAGCGGCGGCGGCCCACTCTTCTGCGACGTCTTCGGCGGCGGGGGGGTCTTCTCCCACTCTCCGGGGGTCTTCTCCCGCTCTCCGGGGGGTCTTCTCCGCTCTCCGGGGGTCTTCTTCTTCTTCAGGACTCGCCGCCGCTATCTTCGTGTGTTAGCTCAATTACTAGCGGCGGCGGTCCCCTCTTCTGCGACGTCTGCGACGTCGGCGTCTTCTTCTTCTTCTGCTCTCCAGATGTTGACGCGACGCTTCCTTCCGCTGTTATGCCGGGCGCGTGGCTCGCAGCGAAATATATAGGCCTGTCTTGTGACGTCGCAGTCCCATCATGCTCCGGTAGGTACCACGTGGTACCTACCGGAGCATGATGGGACTGCGACGTCACAAGACAGGCCTATATATTTCGCTGCGAGCCGCGCGCCCGGCATAACAGCGGAAGGAAGCGTCGCGTCAACATCTGGAGAGCAGAAGAAGAAGAAGAAGAAGACGCCGACGTCGCAGACGTCGCAGAAGAGGGGACCGCCGCCGCTAGTAATTGAGCTAACACACGAAGATAGCGGCGGCGAGTCCTGAAGAAGAAGAAGACTCCCGGAGAGCGGAGAATACCCCCCGGAGAGCGGGAGAAGACCCCCGGAGAGTGGGAGAAGACCCCCCCGCCGCCGAAGACGTCGCAGAAGAGTGGGCCGCCGCCGCTAGTAATTGAGCTAACACACGAAGATAGCGGCGGCGAGTCCTGAAGAAGAAGACCCCCGGAGAGCCGGAGAAGACCCCCGGAGAGCGGGAGAAGACCCCGGAGAGTGGGAGAAGACCCCCCCCCCCGCCGCCGAAGACGTCGAAAGAAGCCCGCCGGGTGGTGGGCGCTTTTATCAAAGCGCCCCCCGGCGGCGGAAGAGAACCAGACGGCGGCACCCACCCCCCACAGAAGCCCGCCGGAGGGGGGCGCTTTTCTAAAAGCGATCATACACACCCCCCCCCCCGGCGGCCAACTAATAAAATATTTCAATACCCTGTGTGGTTTATTTGTGTTTACACTTTTTATTTGCAGGTGAATGGGTAGGGGTACGATGTACCCCATACTCATTCACTTAGGGTGGGGGGCCGGTATCTGGGGGCCCCCTTATTAAAGGGGGCTTCCAGATTCCGATAAGTCTCCCGCCCACATACCCCGACAACCAACGGCCAGGGTTGTCGGGAAGGGGCCCTGTCCTCATCAACATGGGGACAGGGTGCTCTGGGGTGGGGGGCCACAGTGCGCCCCCTGCCCCAGAGCACCTAACCCCCCCATGTTGAGGGCATGCTGCCCGGTACGGCTCAGGAGGGGGGGGGGGGGCGCTCGCTCGCCCCCCACTCCCTTCCTGACCGGCCGGCCGGCGTGCTTTGGATACGGGTCTGTTATGGATTGTGGGGGACCCCCACGCCGTTTTTTCGGCGTAGGGGGGGTCTCCTTACAACCCATAACAGACCTAAGGGCCCGTTATGCTCCTGAGGGGGGAACCCATGCCGGATTTTTTTTTAAATCCGGCGGGGATTTCTCGTTCAGGATTCATAACAAACTCCGCCCACGTGTAGAATTGGCGGGAATCCGCGTCGGATCCCCGTCGCTTCTATGACGCGCTCGCTCTCCATCGCGGCAAGCCAGCTCGGCGCTGGCTCTCGCGATGGAGCTCGCAAGTGCTCAATCTCGCCGAGAAAGGGAGCGAGATTGACACAATATCCCAGTCACCTACTGTACTTCACGTGGAGAGTTCAATACTAGTTCTAATATTGATCTGTAAAATCCACCCGAGTTGTATCCCATGTTGAGCCCTGATTAAAGGACAGTGGTGTTGCCTTTAAACACACTGGCTATTTTTTAATCTGACTTTTTTTCTCTAGCACTCCTTTCTGTATTTCTATGGTTCAAGCAACCATTGGGTGCCCATCGAGGGAAGCCTTGCTGTGTTGGAGCCGCCTCACCAGAGCTATTGAGCTTTTTTGAAGTTTTCTATTTCTTCACCTGACTACAGATGCTACACAAGCAAGTCTGAAAATTACCAATGCCTTATGAGTATGTTTGGATTTCATTTCATTATAATGGAACAGAAAAGTCTACAGTCTTTATACATATTATTATAGTTTTTCACCCTTCTTATTATTCATGTTTTGTTTTCCATATCATTGTTCATCTTTTGTTTATTTATTTTTTATAATTTTTTGTTCTCATTATGATTCTTATGTTTTGATTATTTCACCCTTCATTTATTTTGCTTTCTTACTGTGGTTTAAAACAAAACTCTCCCATATTTGTTGCGCACAATTTTTTTATTCACTCTTTTTAACCATTGCAGCTTTAATCCTGATTGCTCTAAACTAGTCAAAATACCAAATCACTTGTCTGCAAGTCGTTCAAAATACGGCCGCTCGTCTCGTGACTGGGAAAAAAACATGGGAATCAATCTCACCTTCACTGAAATCCCTTCATTGGCTGCCAGTAAAAGACAGAATCACTTTTAAGGCACTCTATCTGACGCATAAGTGTGTTCAAGGAAGTGCCCCTCAATATCTATGCAAAAAATTTAAATGTCACAACCCCCATCGCGTTCTCCGTTCCACCGATCAAAAACGACTCCAGTTACCCAAAGCCAGATACAAGTCCAAAGGAGAACGAAGATTTGGAATCCAAGGACCTAGACTATGGAACGCTCTACCAACCAGCATCTGGTTGTAGATGAATCACCTGGCCTTCAGAAAAAAACTCAAAACCCATCTTTTCTGAGGGAAAAAGTACAGTAGGGAAAGGATACTAAACGCCCAGAGGCGATTCAGTTTGCATGTGTTTCTCTATATAAGTTTCTCACTCACTCACTCACTCACTCACTCACTCACTAGTGGGCACCTGTTTTTCACCTTTCATCACTATCCTCTCTTCATGGCTAACGATGCATAAAAGCTTCCATCCTGCTCTATGCTCCTACTCTATGACTAAGCCCTGTGTGGGTGGAGCGAAAAAAATCAGTGTGTGTGGTTTGGTGGAGACATGTAAGCTGAGGCGGCTCCTTATCATTTATTCACCTGAGCTGGTCAGGAGTAGCTGCAATCCTTTCTTTTTTACATTTACTAGTCCTCTGGATTGGTATTAGGATAATCCTGTACCCCATCATCTAGGACACAGGGATTTTCTTTCACCTCTGAAGGGAATCCCGATGGGAAAATAGAGAGCGGGTTCTCTATTTTCCCTAGCTGCTAGGGAGCATACACACTGCAGGGATTCCCGGCTAAATGCTCTCCTGGCAGTTTTCCTGCCGAGAAAATGAAGCTTCCCACCCCCTTACACTTCTCCAGACTGACAATCCTGCTGTCTGCCATGCCTCCTGAGCTCATTGCTCCAGAGTTGTGTCTCACTAATACTGGAGGTGGGTTACTGGCCAGATCACCAGATGAACACAGAGGGAAAAAGCCAAATAAAAGAAAACTGATACAGCCACCACATCTAGTTATTGGCAAGCTGCACTATAAAATATGGTTTGTTTTGGGTTTAACACCGCTTTAACTGCTTGCCACCCGCCAGTCGTCAAATGACAGCTGGGCGGTGTGGCTATTGTTCTGGCCCTGCGTCATATGACGTCCTTGGCTTCTCGGTCCTCTAGGGGGCCGCCGCATCACTCAGGTACAGATGCATGTCCTCGGCGGACGCAATGTCCGCCGGGCACCCGCAATTGCCCGTGAACATAGTAGGACCATGGATCTGTGTGTGTAAACACACAGATCCCTGTCCTGTCAGATGAGAGGAGACAAATGGTGTATTCCCAGTACAGAGGAACACCAATCGGTCTCCTCCCCTTGTGAGTCCCCCTCCCCCATAGTTAGAATCACTCCCTAGGACACATATTTAACCCCTTGATTGCCCCCCTTGTGTTAACCCCTTCCCTGCCAGTCACATTTATACAGTAATCAATGGCTATTTATAGCTTTGATTGCTGTATAAATGTGAATGGTCCCAAAATAGTGTTAAAGGTGTCCAATATGTCCGCCGCAATAACACAGTCACAATAAAAATCTCAGATCACAGCCATTATAAAAATGACAGAATTCTATCCCCTTTTTTGTAGGCGCTATAATTTTTGTGCAAATCAATCAATATATGCTTATTGCTTTTTTTTTTTTTTTTTTTTTACCAAAATATGTAGAAGAATACATATCGGCCTAAACTGAGGAAATAAAAAAAAAAAAAAAAAAAATGGGATACTTATTATAGCAAAAAGTAAAACATATTGTGTTGATAAAATACCACTAAAAGTAAGCTCTATTTGTGGTAAAAAAAATATTATAAATTTAACTTGGGTACAGTATTGCATAACCGCGCAATTGCCATTCAAAATCCAGGCTCACTGCTTCATCTTCAAGTAACCCAAGGTTGGTCATGTAATGTGTACTGTGAATTCCCTTGTCAGCTCTTCTCCTGGTGGTCGATAATGATGCAGAGAGCAGTGCTTACATCATCATGTATGTATCTACTTCAATGTTTTTAAATGCAAGGCTGTTGTGATGCACCGTCAGGGAGTGGCTCCACAGGGTCCTGCACATACAAGATGTCCTCATTCATCCGGGTTAAAGGGTACTGGCTGTCATTAAACCCAAAAGACTGAAGATAACTGGTGGCGGAAAGGAAATATGGCAGGAGATAGTGCCAGAGAGGAGGAGGTGAATATTGTAGTCAGAGTTGCCTTTGGGTTGTAAATCCTGCGAAGGACTAATCAGCAAATAAATCCGACATTTGGGCCTTAACTTTACTGGTGTTAACCCATCATCTGTTAGAAAACTGCAAATATTGCGTTACATATGCCATTTCTTTGGTAAACTTCTTTACTCTAGTCACAGTCATTTATCAAGTAAGAACAAAGCAAATACTCACATTTGGAGCCTGATGAAGAGGAGACAGACCGTGATGCTCCTTTCAGTGAGAAGACTCCTTTTCCTCTGCGTGTTGCTGGAACAGCTAATCTGGGACGTTTAAGAGGAATGACAGCACGAGGTGGAGGAGGAACACGTCCATGACCATAATCGAACAACCTTCAAAGTACAATATTATATGATCAATTACAGTCTCAATGTTTTAACAAAATGGCATGAAAATAAAAGTCTACAGAACATAGATGGGAGCAGCCAGACACAACCGCTGTGTCTACCATGGAACACGATGATGTCACAATAGCACTTGTTCCTGCTGGCTATTTGCATTTTTTTTTTAATTATTTTGTATTATTGGATTATTTTTTCCTATGACTGGTACAATCAAGCGCTAAAAATGTTAGCAATAAAAAGTTCTAATTCTTCCTCCCTCTACTAAAAATGTTGTTACTGTAAGTATATTTCATTTATTTATGCATCTCATTGCTGCTGATCCTCTTTAAAGAGGTTGTTAAGTCACATATATTAATTACTTTGATTACTGTATCTCTGTTTTAGGTCCATGTTCAGTACAGTGTGTGTTTTCTTAAAATTATAATGCTCAATACCGTCTTTGCAGATCCCTGCTGTCCTGTCATGTGACCTCCCTCTGCCTTCCATTCCGAGTAAGTGAGCACAGTGGGAGGGGCTGAGATTTCCCTATGATGGATGCAAACGGCAGAGGGGGGGGTCACATGTCTGCACAGCAGGACTATGCAAATAAGGTATTTAGCATTATAATTTTAGGAAAAAACACACACTGTACTGAACAGGGACCTAAAATAGAGAGGATCAAAGTAATTAATACAGTTTTCTTTACTTTACAAGCACTGGAGCAGCTGCAGGTAATATAATTGCACAGGGAGGAGAGGAGAGGGGCAGGGAGAAGAGGAGATTGTCTCTCACACTGACTACGAAACTGACAGGAAAAGAGGGAGGCAGAGGGGGAGGAGGAGAAGCGGAGATGCTGAGGAGATAGCTGGATGACGGAGGCACGTAAACTGACCACGCTATCAGAAATCAGCAGCCATGATAATTGTGATCTGTTTACAGAGGGAAAGACAAGAACAGGCAGGATCAGCCAGGCATTGTAGAACATAGAAAGGGACAATTGACATAGCAAAAGCACTGTGCTATATCTCATGCCTTAAAGGGACAGGAACATTTTATTTTATTATTTAGGGTTACAACTACGTTAAGCAATTCCTATCTATATATATATATATATATATATACTAACTCCAGTGTCAGGTGCATATCATTTCTCTGAACTGGCTTACTAAAAGTGACAGTGGGGGACCATGCCTGCACAGTGTGTGTAGGCACTGCTGCTTATATTTTCAACCAGGGGACCATGTGACAGGCATTATAAACCTTCCTACATGTATCTTGTGTTTTTCACCTGCATAAGATGTTCATTGACCATGCATCGTTGTAGTTTCATGGTGTCATGCATGACCTCTGTCTGTAGTGTCTAACAGTAATTAGATCTGATATGGACATAAACAAGCTGATTAATTAACATGCATGCTGGAAGAGATGTGTTTCACACACAGTAGAACCCTCACATTTGTGATGCAACACAGAGGAAATGGTAAGGCATGCATTGGACACCATGTGACCCGAAACAAGAAGTTGCCTGTCCCTTTGGCAAATAGAGACAACAAGCTGAATTAATCCATGGACATGAGGGATCAATCAGCCATGACACTACAAACTTCAGACACAACATATGAGCTTATTATTACAAAAAAAGGCAAAAAAATGACATAGAGAGTATACCGGTAACTACACTAATACTGTATAGTTTAAACAACAAGCAAATATGAAAGTGTACAATGCCTTCAATAAAAGGTTAATTTTCAAAAAGATTGAGAAAAACGCTTAAATATGTGACACACCCTTTTTCACTCCTACCCCAATAAACTCACAATCTTGTATAGTGCTTTACTCATCAATAACCACACAGTGTCCACGCATGATTCCTCCCGCCATATATTGGGTAAAAGTTCTTTGGAAAACAACTTGAAAAAGGTGCGCGCCGTGTGTCATCAGACATCCAACACACGGCACTTGCATTGAAACGCGTCGTATCATCGAGTCTCTACGTGATGACGTCATTCCCCCCTTCCAAGCCGTAGCGTCCCAACGTGCGTTCCAGAGTGCGCTCCAGCTTCCATTGCTGACACGCTCGTACACAACACCTGCACGCCCCCGGAACTCAGCGCTGTTTGTTTTTCCTGCATAGCAGACATCAGTATGAAGAGTTCCCCGGGACCCAATCAACTCTCGGCTGGTTCGGATGTTTAATGAAGACCTCTACCTTATGCCTGTGTACTTCAACTATTATGTGAGTGCTTTTATGCTATCTTTTCATTAAAGTCCAGCAGTTTATTTAGTGGCGCCTGTCTTTTTGTTTTTTTTTAAAAGTTCTTTGGTGCCTGTGTTGGATGTGGAATGGCCCAGAGCAGAAGATAAGGAGTTTTCTTTTTCTAAATAAGGGTGGAAGTATTACTGCCATATGAGTAACCCATAACATGGAACAGGGTTGGAGATGTTCTTACCAATAGGTGAACTGTTCTATTTCTAACTAAATTAGTATACTGTACGCACTGGAAGTATGGTAGCCATCTTTAATAAGGGCAATATTGGGGAAGGGATAGGATACATAAAATGATAATGATAATGCAATATTCTTGAATGGTGGGAATGATTGCTGATTGTACCGATTCATACAAATCGTTTTTTCAATGTTGTTTTTTCTATGTTTTATGCAATGTGCTATTCTGTTCTGCTTTTCCTTTGAGTATGGATGGAACATGCCCTAGAGCTATCTCTAAGCCTATGCAGTTATGAGCCATATGCATTCTAAACCTATGCGACCTATCTAATGTATATTTATGTAGGTCAATGCTAGAAGGTGAGTGGTGTCCAGACATCACACTAGGAGAGTTTTTGAGCTGTGAGATAGAGAAGAGTCATGAGATATAGAAGAATCAAGAGTGGACTCTGTTGTTTTTGAGGGGTTAATCACTATACATAAAAATCATGTGTGGATATTACTGGACAATGTATGGACACTTTTATCTAATGGACATTTTGTAATTTTATCATTTGTAATTTGTATACATTTGACACAGGTGTATATATATACATATATTATATGCAAGGTGACTTATGTTTTGTTATACAATCATTTTATTAGGTGTGCTCTTATTTTTCTGTAGATTGTAACTTTTGAGCATAAACATATTAACCACTTAAGGACCCCCGCACGCACATATACGGCCACAGAATGGCACGTACAGGCACAAGGGCGTAAATTTACGTCCCCGCCTATGTGCGGTTCGGGGGTCCCATCGGGACCCCCTCTGCGGCGTGCGGGGGTCCCCCTGGCTCCGGGAGCGATCCGGGATGAGCGGGCGGATGTCGGCGTTTACCCGCCCCCCCGCGATCGCTCCCAGCCAATGCGCGTGCTCCCAGCTCCTGTCACTTCCTCCTCCTGTGTTTACACAGGAAGGAGGAAATGATGTAATCTCTCATCGCAGCGGTGTTTCCCACCGCTGCTGATGAGAGAAGACATCACAAGTAAGTGTGCACCAACACAACACTGACACACACTCACATAGGCACATTAACCCCTTGTGATCACCACCCCCCCCTGTCACAGTGTCACTGAATGCAGTGATCTAATCACTGCATTTAGTGTCAGTGTGACAGGCAGTGTAAAAAACAGTTAGTGTTAGGTCCAGGGTAGCCCCCCCACCCCCCCTAATAAAGTTTTAACCCCCTGATCACCGCCCTAGTTAACCCTTTCACTCCCTATTGCCAGCATCACTAAGCGATCATTTTTCTGATCGCTCTATTAGTGTCGCTGTTCCCGCTAGGTAGCTATTTTTTTTTATTGCGATTTTTTTTTTTACTAAAGACATGTGGCTAAATAAATGTTGGCCTAAATGTTTGACTAAAATGTAGTTTATTTGATTTTTTTTTAACAAAAAGTAAAAAATTGTGTTTTTTTTAAAAATGTCGCTCTATTTTTGTATATAGCGCAAAAAATAAAAATCGCAGAGGTGATCAAATACCACCAAAAGAAATCTCTATTTGTGGGAAGAAAAGGACGAATCGCAAAAACACCTTGGGTCATTTACCAGCGTATTGGTCCGGGTCTTAAGTGGTTAATGGCCTGTGTCGATGGAGTTTGGACTTGTACCAATGATATCATTTTGATTAGTTTGTAATGCTTTTGTGATCATTCAAAATTTGTTGACAGATGTATTTTACCACCAGCTGATCTCCTTTTGTCTTCCATGTGACCGTCTTTAACCACTTCATAACCACTTCAAGAACTAATTCCGTATATTATTAAAAAAATGAGCTTGATGCATTCCTAAATGCACAACATATAACTGGATATTAACATATAAAGGGAGTAGCATCAGGAATTGCTGATCCAGGGAATAACTGATTGCCTTCAATTTATATTTCCCCCCTGGAACAAACTGGATCATTCTTGATAAAGTTTTTTTGCCTTCCTCTGGGTCAATTTAGGGTTCTGCACATAGAGATTTTTTATAGTTTTTTTTCTAATTATTTGTTGGCTGAGCTAAATAGATAGATATACTTTATTGTCATTGTATACAAAATTTATCTGGATACTCTTTACTAGACATGTGCATTCGTTTTCGTCCGAATGCATTATCGTCCGAATTTCGGGTATTTTCTTTATCGTTTTAACTAACGAAAATGAACGCGCAGAATCTGAAATACTTAAGATCCGACATAATGCTTTATTTTCATTTTTGTTGCTACAACAGTTCGATATAGATAGGAGATTCGACATGACGCTGACAATAACAATCTGTGTCTATCAAACCTGTGGTCGAATGTGCCTAACCTTAACTCTATAAGTCCAAGATTATTCTACATAGAGAGGAAAGATTTGACATAGAGAGAAAAGATTCAACATTATAGAGACAGTGTTGTTGTAGACCATTCGACATGAACGACGAAGATTCGACGAAGCAGCGAAAAACATCCAAACGTCAAATCTGTCATTGAAGGCTTATGGTGTCTGTCGAAAGTTCTAAGAAGATTCGACAAGCAGCTAAACTGTACGATGCCGCAATAGTAAATTTTTGGTCAAATGCTCTGCCCATAGGCTATAGAAGAATTAGAATGTTAGTTGACTAGTAGTAATAATAATTAATTATAAATATAATTATTAATAGTGTCATACAACATTAGAATTCTTCTATAGCTTGTAGGCAGAACATTCGACCGGAAATGTATGATTGCGGCATCGTACAGTTTAGCTGCTCCACCGAATCTTCTTAGAACAATCGACAGACACCATAAGCCTTCAATTGACAAATTCGACCTTAGTTCATTTGGATTTTCGGACGAATGCATTTTATAACGAAACAAAATAGATTAAAGCGAATTTCGGGAGTAACTAAATAAATACATTTTTCAGACGAAAACGAAATTCTGAAACTTAATATTTCAGTGTGCACATGTCTACTCTTTACAGCAGCAATAAAACATTTCAACAAAACCACACATGCATACTCCAAGCACATGTCAATGTATATATTTAAATATAACAAAATATAAAATGTTATTTAAAAAAAAATAAATGCCACATAAAATTCCTAAAACACTGTACCTGATGGGGTTATGGACAATACAGCTATAGGAAAACAAAAACTATACTTTAAGTGATTAGTGTGCGTTTTAAGTGTCCTATATCTTTTCCCTGATGGTGGGACAAACACAATGTAACCTGGGTGGGCTGGATCTCTTACTAATAGCTTTTGCATGCTTTTTTAATCCGATGGCATATGCCGTGTCCAAATTCAGTAGCTCTGTACCTATAATCTGCTGTGCTGTTTTCACCACACAAGACAGGCACTTCTTATCCTCTGCCCTGTGGCTTGCATACCACACTACAGCACAGTGGAGAAGAATAATCTCAATGGTACAATGATAGAAATTGACCAGAAGCCTTAAGGGCAATCCAACCGACTTCAGTGGCTGAAGAAAAAACAGTCTCTCAGTCATGTTTGAGAACATGATACATTTCTTGTAATGCACTTCCAAAAATGTAATAGTGTCCACCCTTTTCACCACCTCAACATCTTTATTAACCAGGCAATGATTGATTTGTCTTGATCTCCTATAATCATCCACTATTATTTCTTTAGTTTTTACAGTATTGAGTATTAAATCATTTTCCCTACATCACTCAACCAAATGTTGAATTTCCTGCCTAAATAGCTTATAGGCAGGAAATTCAACATTTGGTTGAGTGATGTAGGGAAAATGATTTAATACTCAATACTGTAAAAACTAAAGAAATAATAGTGGATGATTATAGGAGATCAAGAAAAATCAATCATTGCCTGGTACTGTATATAAAGGTGTTGAGGTGGTGAAAAGGGTGGACACTATTACATTTTTGGAAGTGCATTACAAGAAATGTATCATGTTCTCAAACATTATCTTGTATGGGTCCCACTAAAGTGGTGTCATTAGCAAACTTCACTATAGTGTTAGACGCATGTATGGGAGTACAGTCATGCGTAAACAATGTAAACAGGGCTAGATTTAACACACATCCCTGTGGTACCCCCCTATTCAACTATTCTCACAATTTGTGGCATGTTTGTTAGAAATTCATAATCCATGAGCGCAGCAATGGACATAGGCACAGCTTTTAACTTTTCCATTAATTTGTCAGGGACTACCGTGTTAAATGCAGACCTATTTTTCTCAGAAAATAGTTGCAGGAACTCAACCACGACTCTGTTCAGATTTCACAAACAGTAGAAGGGTCATAAAGGGGCATTAACTACGAGGATTGCATTACATACAGAGTGCAGAGTTCAGAAGGGGTTACACACAGTGCAGAGCTGTCACTTGTAAACACATAAACCCGACTTCTGTGTTTACAAGTGATTGCGGTGAGCAGGCACCAAAGGGTCTGAGCCAGAGGTGGTGGAACTCAGTTCCCCCAAGTTCCCCCTGAAAAAATGGTATGGTGTCAATGGTTAATTTAACAGACAAAATTTATGAAAATAGGAGACATTCATAGTTTACATACACTTTGCCATCATTCTCTTGTGGGTCACAGGATTGCATTTACTTGTGCTCTCCAGTGACTCAGGATCAGGCTAAAGCCTGCTGTCAGTAGACATCTCGGAGCCACTCTAGGTTCTGAAATGATCCCGACTACATTGTCAGGATCCACCCAGATGCTTGATCGGCAGCTGTCTCAGCCTCTTACTGTGCTGCTGAGAGACTGAGCCAGCTGTTCCCGCCCCCTTTACAGCCTTGCACTTTAGTGACTGACAGTCACTGCTCTATGCTCAGAGTGGACCGAAAACTGAGCGATCAGCTGTCATGTGATCACTTTGTTCCCAGGCTTAGAGCCAGCGGGGGACAGCTGTAGCATCACAACGATGCTGAAGCATGGAGGTAAGTATGCATGTTTCTTTTTTTAACAACTCCAAACTTCTAACAACTCTGACAGTGCAAAGTATTATATTCTGACAGATTTTCTCTGTAAAAACACAGGATGTTAAAATATAAAGGTACCTAAAAGGTTTAACAAGATATGACTAATGACAATCAGCAGAGCTTTGAAATAGAAGTCTAGAATTAAAGGGAATGTAAGATTGCAACTGCTTCTGCTCAGGCTTGTAGATAAAGTAATTGCACATCAGCAGTATGCATAACAGCTTACAAATTAAAATCAAGACTCTGATTAGTTTTCTCATTACTTCTATTGTTCCCACTCATAACCTTTGCCAGGCTCTTCACACCCGTGTGATCACACTACACAGCAGAAGCCCAAGTCTGTTACTGTTTACAGCCAGATCGTTGTTTGCCCAGAAGTGATACATAATTGGAATACAAGAACCAGTCTTTCTTCCCAATATACACTACATTTGATTTTTTAAGGGCCATTAAATCTTAACTGCTAGCTGATAAATGATGAAGAAGCATTTTATAATAGAATCCTACACACATTGAAAAAGTATTTTGTGCAGGGGCTGACATTGTTGACGTGGGAATAATTTACTAAAGTCGAATAGGCTGTTCCCTATGCAAGGGAATTTTGCCTAAAACTTAGTAAATGAGGTGAAAGTTCACTTTGCAATGAATACCCAATCATATGCAAGGAAAAAACAGCATTTTTACTTGCACATGACTGAATAATGGACATTAGAAGAGCCTTAACTCATTCACTAAGCTATGCGGAAAATTCAAGGGTCCTGGACTTACAGAAGAATGTTGCAGAGAGCAGTGCCACATCATTACATGGCACCACTCTCTCTGCAGCATTTAAAATGTACCCATTGACAAGAATTTGGTGAAGAGGACCTGTTATATCCCTCAGTAAGCCTGGAAGGAGGATCCAAGCTTTAAACAATAGTTGTCTGTTTAAATAAGCTGCTAGCAGGCTTTAAACAAGCTTCCATATGTGATAAGAAAAAAACTTTCAAGAGAGAATTATACTGACTGTCCAAGATATGCACTTGGATATGTCAAAAGTTTTTAGCTGCATGCTTGTTATAGGTCAAAAGCTCAATAGATACAGAGGGCAGGCTTACCATGACAGGCAAAGGAACAGGCAGTTTCACAGAGGAGAGGTCTGTAATGGTAGCCTTCAAAATTCTCCTGAGACAGGTTTCCTTTAAAGTGCCAGTGAGCATTCCCATTATAATTCGTATAACAATCCCCAAACTTGGGCTAAAGGGTGCTTTAAAGGCTTCAAGGAGGCATCTCATAGCCAGCTAAAAGCTTTGCAAAAGCTTTGTAAAACCTCTTCAGACTGGCATTTCCAAGCTGAAGATTGTATGAACAAGACATAAGAGCTCAGTTAAATTACAATGCAAGAGCTGTTTCTGTTATTGGCAAGAAAATTAACCCTTTTTTGCAAGTATATCATTTTAAATCATAGCATTGCAGTGAAACATTTTCAAGCCTAAATCAATCTTTTCCACCCAAACCCCCTAAAAAATATTCCTTATTGTTATGCATAACTTAATCTTAAGTGTTATCCAGCTGGCCACATAAAAAGTGGATTTCTACCTCTTCTTGTTTGGTGTCCAGTGGTGGAGGTTCCTTCTTGCATGTGTAGTGAGCACCCTTTTGAACAGCAATACACGGTCAGTCCAGCCCAGCATGATGAAGCTTCCAGGTAGGGGTGTAGATAAGAGGGGGGAGGAGGGGGATCCAACCTTTCCCTCCAAGTGACCGAGGTGGCACAGTTATTGCTGACACTGGATAGAACATTTACTAAGACGGGTGCAGATAGAATCTGGAGCAGTTGTGAATGGCTATCAACCAGCCTTTAGCTTTGCTTTTCAAAGCTTAACTGAACAATTAGAAATAAAAGTTGAACTGGTTACTATGCTCCAGATCCTGTCTTCTCCCATTTTAGTACATTTTCTACTAAGGTGCACATTTAAAGTGCTGTGGCTTCCACCCCCATCCCTACTGCCTTTAAGAAATGAGAGACAACAGGACAACAGTTAAAAACTGGGAAGATATCTTTAGCTCCTCTGTCATCGCCAGTGGATTTACTGGAGGGAAGAGAATTGCCCTGGGGGGAGGGGTATGTACTAGGTGAAGCTGTACTGCAGGGACCTGCACGGATGGGGGGAACTGTACTGGTGGCAAGGAACTGTACTTGTGGGAACTGTATTGGGGGAAAGATCTGTACTGGAGTTAATTTTACTAGGGGAAATCTGCACTGGGGGGGGGGTTACTGGTGGGGAGGATCTGTCTTATGGAACCTAATTGGTAGAGAGAGAGATTTGTAATGGGTGAAACTGAATTGTACTAGTGGGGAGGAGATCTCTACTGGGGGTGGTGTATTTATGGGGAGCTGTACTGCATAAAGATCTGTACTAAGGGGAACTGTACTGATTGGTAGTGATGTCGCAAACCTAAAATTTTCCCTTCGCGAATGGCGAACAAGAACTTCCGCAAATGTTCGCGAACAGGCGAACCTGGCGAACTGCCATAGACTTCAATGGGCAGGCGAATTTTAAAACCCACAGGGACTCTTTCTGGCCACAATAGTGATGGAAAAGCTGCTTCAATGGGACTAACACCAGGACTGTGGCATCCCGGGGGGGGATCCATGGCAAAATTCCCATGGAAAATTACGTAGTTGTCGCAGAGTCCGTTTTTAATCCATAAAGGGCATAAATCACCTAATATTCCTAAATTGTTTGGAATAACGTGCTTTTAAAACATCAGATATGATGTTGTATCGATCAGGTAGTGTAAGGGTTAGGGTTAGGGTTACAGACAGGGTTAGGGTTAGCGTTACAGACAGGGTTAGGGTTAGGGTTCACAGGCGAGTGGTAACTTGAGAGGTGCCCAAAGCTGAGCTGGAGGAGGATGGTGTGTCAAGGTTCCGAGCGGAAGCTGTAGAAAATTGGGTGTCCTGTGTTAACCAGTCAACTATGTCCTCAGAACTTTTCGAGTTCAGGGTATGTGGCCTCTGAACACTGGGCATTATTCTAGGGCCAAAGGGAATCACAGCACGACGGTCCCTGCGGGATGGCCTGCCTCTGCCTGTCATTTTTTTTTAGATTAGTTTAGTTGTACTATGCGTGCAAGCTACTGTGACACCAGATATGAGTGGCACTGTGCACTGGCAGAAGTTGGCAGAGTAGATGCTGTAGGCCTGACACACACGCCTGCAGACAACTAACTGCTATTCTATTCTATCTCACTAAGACTGCAGGTTCCGAATGAATCTAAAATGTCCAGGAGGTGGGAGGGTCTGGGAGGGAGGGTATGCTGCTGATTGGCTGGAATGTGTCTGCTGACTGTGAGGTACAGGGTCAAAGTTTGCTCAATGATGACGAATAGGGGGTGGATCTAACATTGCATATGTTCGCCCGTGGACAGTTCTGTACATCACTACTGATTGGGAAATCTGTACTGGTAATTGATGGAAGATCTGTACTGAGGGGAGCTGTAATGGTGGAGGTGGTACTATAGTGGGTGGAGTTTTACTGAAGGGTACTTTACTGTGGAGAGATCTGTACTAGCAGGAGCTGTACTGATAGGGGATTATGTACTGGTGGGGGTGGAGATTTGTACTTAGGGGGATCTGTACTAGTGAGTGAATATCTATATTGGGGTGAGCTGTACCATTGGAGGTGTGGAATCTTTACTGGTGGGGGGGGGACCTGAATTGAGGGTAGACCTGACCTGGAAGGGTAGATCTGTACTTGGAAGGGGATTGTTACAGAGTGCGGGGTGGGGGGCCAATCTGTGCTGGGGGAATTTGGACATGGGGGTGTAACGATACGTACCACACTCCGCTTGAGTGTTTTCATCATATACCACTTCCTCCCAGTCTGGATATAGATATCAGATATTCTAACTGCTCACAAGCACACAACGAGACGATACATGTTTGACTGCTGAACATGAACTTTTTATTAGAACCAGAATACAAGTCTTATATATAGTAGAAGAGGAGGGAGTTCACTCCTCCTGCTCATATTGTTTTAACAATACTAGAAACATAAATTAACATGAGCTAATTAAATAATCCCTTATGCCGCGGATGTGACTCCCTAATTACAATACACATTACCATACATATCAACACAGAACTCCTTCATACAATTGCAGAGTCAATTAGCACAAACAACAATGGGTGTCAGAGAAGCCACACTAGACTAATTTACATTACAGAAGACAACAGACAGACAGACAGGTGGCTGGAGGTGATGACATTAGCAACTCTTTACAGTATATGTCCCAACATTATGAATCAGTCACTCTTTCTAATATGGCATATACAGGGTTGCCAGAGTCTGTGTGTCTTGGGGGGACATGGATCTGAATCTAAAGTAACACCACCTCAAGGGTCCCCAGGCATACAGCTCACAAAGAGCACCGTTCCACCAAATGCCAGGGCCCATGATCGCATGGCAAGAGGCTAGCATTCAGTCCCTTCCAAAAGCCTCTGTCCCGGGTGAGTCTGTCACAGGGAGGAAGGTCTACTTTTCTGTTTGCTCTGTGCAATATACACTGTTGATCTCTGTCAGACTCTTGCTTGCTTGCACAGTAGTTAAAGAATGTTTTCGGGTGCAATGACTGTATCCTATGTTAAAAGCCCTGAAGCTGGGTTTCAATCTCTTGTTAACATGCAATCAACTCCAGCTGCTGCTTAAACGTACACTCCATCTTAATTTGGAGAATAATTACAGCGATGCACACAGAGGACACAGTCTATGACTTTGTTTTTGGTCCTGGTAATGTTTGAGCCCTCAAGGTCATAGTGTTGTATAATATCTGATTCCAGGAACACCTAATCCTGAAATTCAACAGAGGAGGGATTCTCAGCTCAGCTCTCTGCTGTCTGAATATGTACAATCTTTATTATTTAGAGAGATAGGATTTATATATCTGGTTTACTTGACAGGAAGTATTACATGCAGGAGATGAAAAACAGGAGATGTTTTGTAGCCTTAAACATCATCCCCTGCAGTAAGTACAGAACACTCTGCTCCTGGTCATCAATCTCCTTTCTGATTATACTTACCCATGACTAGTGAACTCTTGTGAATTGATTCCATAAATGTCAGGGAAGTTCAATCATACATGCAGAGAGATGATCAGCATCAATATGCTTTATTCAAATCAACAATTTACACCCTGCAACTCAAAAGTAAACTCAAAAAATAAAACCTGATAAATATAAATGTAAGGAGAGAGCTGCACCTCTAATGCCGCGTACACACGATTAATTTGTCTGATGAAAACGTCTGATTTACCGTTTTCATCAGACAAACCGATCTTGTGTGGGCCCCATCGGTGTTTTATCCATCAGTCAAAAATCTAGAAACTTCTTTTAAAATTATCTGATGGTTAAAAAACCTATAGAAAAAAAAATTGTCTGTGGGTACGTCCATCGGTTAAAAATCCACGCATGCTCAGAATCAAGTCGACGCAAGCCTCGGAAGCATTGAACTTCATTTTTCTCAGCACGTCTTTGTGTTTTACGTCACCACGTTCTGACACAATCGTTTTTTTTAACCGATGTTGTGTAGGCACGACTGATGAAAGTCAGCTCCATCGGACATCTGATGAAAAAAAACATCAGACCGTTTTTATCAGATGAACGGATCGTGTGTACAGGGCATTAAAGTTAAAATAAGCCCTGAAAATAAAATACGCAAAATGGACCGCGTTCTTAATTGACAATATACAATGGTGCTAAACACTATTAATGTGTATACAAAACATATATATATATATATATATATATATATATATATGTTAAAATTACATAACCCAAATGCAATAAAATTAAAGTTCATAAAAATAAATTAAATTCTATGTGTCATTAATTGCGTCCATTTGTGAAGAGAAAAGTGCCACCAAAGAAGGAAAGTGTTTCCACTTCCCCACAGGCTCACACTGCACTTACCAGAAAGGGGTGCTTGATGAGTTGAAGGGGTTGTAAAGGTTCATGTTTTTTCACCATAATGCATCCTATGCATTAAGGTGAATAAACATATGACAATTACCTCCCCCCCCCCAGGCCCCCGTTTGACTTACCTGAGCCCTGGAACTTCCAGCGTCGCGGAAGGGCTCTTCCTTTGCTCAGCTCTTCATTGGATAGATTGATAGCAGGGCAGTCACTGGCTCGCACTGCTGTCAATCAAATTCAATGACGTGGGCGCCGGGGGGTGGGCCTGAGTCCTGCACTCGGTGGCTATGGATGCCAAATACAGGACTCTTGGGAGAGCACTCCCTAGAGGAGGTTTTCCTGAGGCGGGGAGGAGCCAAAAGAGCTGCCGGGGGACCCCAGAAAATGCCCTTTGGGGCCACTCTGTGCAAAACGAGCTGCACATTGGTGGTAAATACGGCATGTTTTTTTTTTTTTTTTTTTAAATGCAAACCTTTACAATCACTTTCACCGCTTGCCGACCAGCCGCCGCAGTAATACGGCGGCAGGTCGGCACTCCTGAGCGAGAGCCTGTAGCTCTACGTCGCCACTTTCGACGGCCACTAGGGGGCGCGTGCGCGCCGCCGGCGGCCCGCGCGCGCGCCCCCCGCTCGCCCCCGAGTCCCGTGCGTGTGCCCGGCGGGCACGATCGCCGCCGGGCACACGCGATCGCTCGTTACAGAGCGGGGAACGGGAGCTGTGTGTGTAAACACACAGCGCTCGTTCCTGTCAGCGGGGGAAACGCTGATTTTCTGTTCATACAATGTATGAACGGAACATCAGTGATTCCCCCTAGTAAGTCCACCCCCCCATACAGTTAGAACACAAATAGGAACACACTTAACCCCTTCCCCGCCCCCTAGTGTTAACCCCTTCACTGCCAATGGCGTTTTTATAGTAATCCAATGCATTTTTATAGCATTGATCGCTAAAAAAATGCCAATGGTCCCAAAAATGTGTCAAAAGTGTCCGAAGTGTCCGCCATAAGGTCGCAGTACTGAAAAAAAACGCTGATCGCCGCCATTACTAGTAAAAAAAAAAATAATAATAAAAATGCCATAAAACTACCCCCTATTTTTTAAACGCTATAACTTTTGCGCAAACCAATCAATAAACGGTAATTGCGATTTTTTTTACGAAAAATATGTAGAAGAATACGTATCGGCCTAAACTGAGGAAAAACATATTTTTTTTATATATTTTTGGGGGATATTTATTACAGAAAAAAGTAAAAAATATTGCATTTTTTTCAAAATAGTCGCTCTGTTTTTGTTTATAGCGCAAAAAATAAAAACCGCAGAGATGATCAAATACCACCAAAAGAAAGCTCTATTTGTGGGAAAAAAAGGACGCCAATTTTGTTTGGGAGCCACGTCGCATGACCGCGCAATTGTCAGTTAAAGCAACGCAGTGCCGAATCGCCAAACGTGCTCTGGTTTTTGGACAGCAATATGGTCCGGGGCTAAAGTGGTTAAAGTCTAAAAGTTAAAGTTGGAACTTTTAATATGATACAGATCTAAAGCATACTAACTAGAAAATCCAGCACGCAATGACTCAAAAAGAAGAAATGGTGAGTTATAGACTGGCCTAGTTGAATCCTCTTTTAATGTTCTGGGGGAGCTTGAATCTGACAGTTCATGCCAGAAAACCCGAAAACATGTGCAACTGTAGACATTTTGCATGGAAAAATAGTCAAAACGTTCACTATGTTGATGTTAGAGACTAATGGGAAGTTATATAAAATAACTACAAAAAGTAATTTGTACTGAAGTGGGCAATACCAGCTTCTGAGGCCAAGGATGAACTTACTTTTTCCACATCCAATTATATTTTTAATACGTTATTGAAAAGGCAATTTGCCTTTTATTTTTATCCATGTATTTCACTTTTATCTGTAGTTACTGTTTGAATAAAGATCTAATGTTTGCCTGTTGAAATACAGTATGTTGAAAAACTCAACAATGTCCGCGGGGTGTACATATCTCTGAATTTATCGGAAATATTGACATACAATTTATATGGAAGGTGACCTCTAAATATATGTTTTTCATATGTTCAACTGCTCAGGTTTGTGGCAGGGTTACTTTAACATATACAAGGAGCATACCTCTAGAGCATGAGGTGATGAAAAGTGTACATTGGTCTCCATAAACCTGTATAATTCACTACTGCATAATCACGGGGCAAAGCCAAAATACATGAAAGAGTGCTGTGGGTGCGCAATTACATTTGACAATCAGGATATATCAGCAGGCTCCAGCTAGATAGTCTTTGTAGAGTGCACTACAGGCATACCACACTTTTAAAGGGGTTGTAAAGGCAAAAAAGAAGTCCCTAAATAGCTTCCTTTACCTTAGTGCAGTCCTCCTTCACTTACCTCATCCTTCCATTTTGCTTTTAAATGTCCGTATTTCTTCTGAGAAATCCTCACTTCCTGTTATTCTGTCTCTAACTCCACACAGTAATGCGACACTTTCTCCCTGGTGTGGAGAAAGCCTCCTGAGGGGGAGGGGTGAGCAGGAGTGTCAGGACGCCCACTAACACACAGTTTTCTCTATCTGCAAAGTAGAGAGTGTCCTGACTTGCCTGCTCACCCCCTCCCCCCTCAAGAGGCTTTCTCCACACCAGGGAGAAAGCCTCGCATTACCGTGTGGAGTTACAGACAGAAGAACAGGAAGTGAGGATTTCTCAGAAGATTTCTCGAAGGATGAGGTAAGTGAAGAAGGACTGCACTAAGGTAAAGGAAGATATTTAAGGGGAAAAAAATTACCTTTACAACCCCTTTAAGTACACAATAGGGTTTATTTACTATCGTTGGAGAGTGCAAAATCAGACTCACTTCTGCATAGAAACCAATGAGCTTCCAGGATTTATTACCAGGCTTTACTGAACAAGCTGGGGTTAGAAGCTCATTGGTTTCTGTGCAGAAGTGAGCCTGATTTTGCACTCTCCAGCGATAGTAAATAAACCCCATTGTTTAATTAAAAGTGGAGTATGCCTGTGTACATTATGAAGGAATTAGAATTCTATCAGCAGATCCAAGGTACTTTTTATATCTGTAAGGAAGGTGTCAGTTACTTTTTCCATTCATGATTGAAGAAATGTGTTGAGCTCGTTTGTTTTAATGGAATGGAAATGATGCTGAAAGTACTCCTCAGAGATAAGTGCAGTGAGATGTGACAATTTTGTAAGTGCGGAGCCCCATGACTTCAAGGGAGGAGAACTTCAGCTCAATGCATTGAACTGTGTTTGTACATGTATATGTATTTGTAGCATACCTGCAGTATATCCATTGCCTATATTCCCAAAAGAGTATATATTTCACTTTCTATCCTCGTTTTCTATTATCTTCTACTGCTGCTATTGACAGCAGCAATAATTTATTACCCAGAAGATGCACACAGAAGTTCATGGGAAAGTTCAATTTAAAATGTATAGGAGTTAAAAGTAATTCTGTAGATAGAAGTTCTTGAGCTTGGCAGAGGCAGCATGTCAACCCACACACTCGACTGCATTTATTTTTGAATGGCATGTGACAGCTCAGTAAAGGGCTTATATGCTCTTCAATTTTCTAAAAGGAGAAAAAATATATATGTGCATGGAGTACTGCGGTGCTCATTTTTATTTCTAGTGCTTCTTAAACATATGGCTGGAACATTAAATAATTTTAATGTGGCGTCACTTGGGAAGAGCAGACAAATGAATTTTTTTTTTCTATGCCAGTGTAGTTGCACATTATTCATATTTAACTGAGATAAGTGAAACGTTTCTCGAAGGTACAATGTGTAATCCATGTTCAAACAAATGTCTTTAACAGTAATGATTAAAAAAAAACATACTTTATATTGGATGTTTTATACAAAATTCTATTTTTTAATAGGGCTGTGGAAATTAACTATTAATTCATCGATTAATCATACATTTTTTTGATCGATCAAAATTATTTTGATTGGTACTCACCTCTCCGTCGGCTTTCGGGCCTTCAGGGAGTTCCGTCGGAGATCCGGTGACGTCACTGACACTGGTGGGGCTTGCCGTGTCTGAAGGGCTCCTTTGCTGTGCCTTCATATCTGCATGCCGGTCGGACCTTATTATCTGCCACACGCAAGGCCTGTTACACTTCCCTCTATCAACCTGGCATCCACTGGGAGTTGTGATAGTTCCCTTCATGGGACATCTACATGCCAACGAACTGATGTTAACCTCTCATCTGGATTCAGCAGTGGCATCATTGTACACATTTTTATACCAGTATCGTACTTAGCTACATGTTTTTATTACTGCTTTTGCTACCATTTGGTATTACTCACACCATTTTTACAGTTTATGTAGCTACATCGATTTTATCTCCAGTGCAATATTTATTTTGTTACCTACTTGAAGACTATACAAGTTTTAATGCTATTCCCATCGAGCGCTGCCTTTGTGTGTTTTTTGTATCCTGCTAGCTATTTTTCCAGTGGTTATTAGCTGCACTGCGAATCAGCCTGCAAGGAGATCAGCTAAAAGTACTGTATTTATCGGGGTATTGCGCGCTCCGGCGTATAGCGCGCACCCCTGAAGTGGGCCTGTAAAACATTTTTTTAGTACTTTTAGTACTTACCGTTTTGGTGTCTTGCCCGACGTCCATTGTCCGGTCCAGCGTCCGTCTTTGGCTTCTGTGGTGTCCTCCCGGCTTCTCCAGTGCTCCGGCGAGTCGAATCCCCGCTTCCCACGCTCAGTTTGAACGCCTCGGCCGACATATACCGAGTGCAGTACACTCGGGTACATTCGGCCAGGCTAGGCTTCGCTCGTGCTCACGCTCTGTGACGTTTATGCGTGAGCATGAGCAAAGGCGAACCTGGCCGAATGTACTCGAGTGTACTGCACTCGGCATATGTCGGCGGCTCAGTTCAAACTGAGCGCGGGAAGCGGCTATCGGCGTATATCGCGCACCCACGATTTCCCCCTTATTTTAAGGGGAAAAAAGTGCGCGGTATACGCCAATTAATACGGTAATTTAACGATTAATCGAACACAAAAATTTTGATCAGTAACAGCCCTATTCTTTAACTATTGCATAACATTTTCTAAATAAATCTGAACCCGAAGATAAGTAAAAAAAATATATAAATATAAAAGCCACGTGTATCCTTACTTTAATCTTATTTCTTCCAGATCTGTGAAATAGTTCAATGTATTTTCACTTGCCGCTAATCGACGTACCGCTATGTCGCCTGACTTCAAGAGGTTGTACAAGGATGATGCCTGAAAATAGGCTGCTCACATTGCAAGGGAATGCTCCTTTAGCTTAGTGAACAAGGTTAGGCTCTTCTGACTTCCATCATCCAATCATGTGCAAGCAAATATACTTTTTTTTTCCTTGCACATTTCTTGGTGTTACATTCATAGTGGATATTCACCTCATTCACTAAGCTAAGGGAAAGCTCCCTTGCAAAGTGAACATCCCATGGACAGGCAGGTTAAAAAACAAACACCTTTGTTGGCAATATTCCCCTTTAAGCCAGAGCTGATCAATGCAGTACTCCTTTCCTGCCACTAGGTGCCCTCTATCTTCCAGGTGACCGCCAGCATTATTTAACCCACTCCCTCTGAGCCAAAACTTTTATATACAGTTCAGATTATTATTAAACTGCACAGCGCTCAGTAAGGACCTCTGACGGAGAACAGAATTGACTTGGGAATTTCGAAAGTAATTAAAAAAATGACTTTTGCTTTAACTTGGCTCATGATAGGAACAAGTCCTGAACATTGAAAATATATATTGTGTGTTACTTTTGTAAAATGTAATTCAGTTCACACATAAACCGTGCATAATTACTGATAATGTTATGTAACTTGCTCTGGATAAGTTGCCTTAAAATGTAAAGCTACTTGATCCTAATCAGTGGATTCGAGCCTCAGACATGTACTTCATGGTACACTAAGTAGTTCTGAAAGCCATCTGAAGGCAATATTCAAGTGTCAGTAATGGCTGCATTTGTAAGAAGACATTATTATTCACTTTTGTGATTTGTTGCTCTGGCTCGATGGGTTTTACATTAGGGAGGTTGAAATTCTTCTCTGAATTCCCTATGTTCATTTGTTTCGAGTGGTTAAAGATTCATGGACTTACGCACAGGAACAAAGGAAATCAGAATGGCACATTAGGAGTAGGACGTTCCCTCCAGCATTAGTATCACAAAGGAGAACACATTTTATATCTTAAAGTGCAACTGTGGTGTACTTTCCGTGAGCACCTACTTTATATCATTTTTTTAATGTTTACCTAAAGGTCATTTTTAAACAGGGCCTTCATATGTTTACTTGCTTGCTGTGCCTTATTTTAAAATTGGTATTTATTACAAAGATTTGAAGATTCCCTCTTTACTGTCTATGGGGGTTATTTACGAAAGGCAAATCCACTTTGCACTACAAGTGAAAACTACAAATGCAAAGTGCACTTGGAAGTGCAGTCGCTGTAAATCTGAGAAGTAGATCTGAAATGAGGGGAACCTCTGCTGATTTTATCATCCAATCATGTTCAAGCTAAAATGCTGTCTATTTCCCTTGCATGTCCCCCTCGGATCTGCTGCCACTGCACTTCCAAGAACACTTTCAAGTACGCTTTACACTTGTAGTTTGCACTAGTAGTGCACTGCAAAGTGGATTTGCCTTTCGTAAATAACCCCCTATGTGTAAATTATACTATGCAATCAGCATACTTGCTGAATGAGTATAAAGTTAAAGCCGGTTATAGCATAGGTTGTACAGAAAGTGTATTCAATGAATAATTATGGGTACAGCCTAGCACACAGAGGCTGAATACCAGGTGGCTATTGCAGATTCAATAGAAACCGGCCACCATTCAGCCTGTGTATACTGCAGCCAGTCCAACAGAAGCCAGCTGATCGGCTGGCTTCTGTTGAAGGCACGTGACCGAAAAAGGTTTGATTGGCTTCTGGTCAGCGCTGACTGGAGTGTTAGGTGGGCAGCCCCCCTGTTAGAACACAATAGCACAGCAGAGGATATTTCTATACTTACATAGTTAGTGCAGCGACTCCTCCTGAGCTGTAAGTCTTTCTAATGGCGAACACACGCGTTGGCAAACAGCGATTGTCCCACACATGTGAGATATCGCCGCAAATGTCAGATCATAGGCAGTAATTCTAGCACCAGACTTCCTCTGTAAATCTAAAGTAGTACTCTGTAAAGGCTTTTAAAGCATCGCCCATGGATAGTAAAATGTATGTTATTTTTCGCCATTGCACGGGTGTGCGTAATTTTAAAGCGCAACATGTTTGGTATCTATTTACTCGGCATAACATTATCTTTTATATTTTACAAAAAAAAAAATGGGTTCTGTATTGTGTTTTTTTGCATTGAAATTGCATTTGAAAAACCTCTGCACAAATACCAATTACGTACCAGATCCTATGGTCTATATTTTTTTGTGTGGATGAGGTACCCCCTTAAAATCCATCTCAAACTTAAAGGGTCTGGTAAGTATTTTGGGGTTATTCTGTACATTGTGTTATTCTTGCTGTAGGATGTGCTACAGCAAAAATGACATTCATTGCATACAAAGCCCTCCAAAGACAGAATTAGGACACCCCTCCTCCCTGTAGTCTGGCCGGATAAGCTGGTGGCTGGGTTGGTTGAGAGGGTTGGTTAGAAGGTGTGTGGGATGTGAAAAAAAGGTTTTGAGTGGAGTTGGGCTTTGATTGCAATAGAGGAAAGAAACTTGCAATTGCACTTTCAGTGCAATTGCAAGTACACTTTGCACTTGTAGTTTTTACTTGTAGTGCAAAGTGGATTTGCCTTTTGTAGTAGAGGAAAGGTGAGGTCACCAACCCTACTGTGCTTGTAGCAGGATTGTGTAAATTCCAGGCCTGGGGTTTAGCTTTTAAAAAAGAAGTATGACCAAAGCTTTTTCCTTTGTGGGTCACAGAAGTGCACCTACTTTTGCACTCCTGTAACCCAGAATCAGCCAACAGTGGGCTAAAGTCTGCTGTCAGCTGACATCACAGAGCCGCCCCAGTCTGTGGAAGTATCCCGACACTAACATTGGGATTCACCCAGATGGCTGACTGACAGCTGGCTCAGCCTCTCAGCATGGCACTGAGAGTCTAAGCTAGCCACTCCTGTCCCCTCCCCAGCCCGGCACTCCAGTGGGTGGAAACACAGAGAAGACGAAGAACTGATCGATCAGCCATGTTAGTGCTCAGTTCTCAGGCTTATGCCGCGTACACATGACCGTTTTTCATGACATGAAATTTTTTTTTTTTTTATTGTCATTAAAAACGTGTGTGGGCCCCAGAGCATTTTTCATGACGTGAAAAATGGGCATTAAAAATTTAGAACATGCTCTAAATTTTTGCGTCGTGAAAAATGATCGTGTGTAGGCTTTAATGATGGGAAAAAAAAACACGCATGCTCAGAAGCAAGTTATGAGACAGGAGCACTAGCGTTTGTAATGGAGATAGCACATTCATCACAGACTGAAAAGCACAAAGACTGAAAAGCGCTAATCGTCTCTCACCAAACTTTTACTAACATGAAATCAGCAAAAGCAGCCCCAAGGGTGGTGCCATCCAAATAAAACTTCCCCTTTATAGTGCCGTCGTACGTTTTTTTTTCATGATCATGTGTAGGCAAGGCAGGCTTGACAAGAATCACGTCGAGAAAAACTTTGTTTTTTCTAGGACAAGAAAAACGTCCGTGTGTACGTGGTATTAGAGCAGATTAATGCTTCACCCATATACAGTAGGTGAGTATGTATGTTTCTTTTCATCCATCGTTCTCCTTTAATGTAGAAATTAAAGCACCCCTTCCAATGTAAAACAGTTTGTCTTATCCCTGTAACTAATACATCTGGAAGAGAGCTTGTTCTTTTGAACAACAACAGATTTACTGGCTGGATCACCAGATGAAAATAGAAGAAAGAAAGCCTGAAAAGAAAACAAATGCACCCATCACATCTAAGAATTGGTACGCTTCAATATAATAAATGTTTGCTTTTGGGTTTAATACAGCTTTAAGCTTCAGTACCAGTGGCAGCTGGTACTGGAGAATTTTTGGGGGGTTGCGGGCGGCCCCCTTCAGGTCTGCACCCTATAGCGGAGCTCCCCGGGAATGTCCGACGTCGTAGCTTCTGTCTTCATCTAGTCTTCTTTTCAGGTTTTGAATGGCCGCAAAGCCAGAAACTGATGCCAATTCGCTGGCATCGCATGGTGGGAGGACTCAGTGCTCTGCGCCTCAAGGACAATATAAAACTAGCCAATTGGAGCCTCGGGATGTGGTCATGTGCCTGTGGGTGGGTGGTGGACCTGAAAGAAACCTACTGGTCCACCGCCCCGCACAGTGCACGGCCATGCAGATGATGCAAGCTTGGGGGTGGTGCTGCGGTCTGGGGGGATGTGCCCCTGCTCCCCTTGTGGACCAGCCACCACTGTTCAGTACATCATTGCAAGGGCATTTCAATGACTACCCACATGCATGTCCACAGGAGTAAATGATGTAGTAGATAGATAGATAGGGGTGGTAGATACGTGTGATGACAGCAAGGACAATGAAGGTTCTGGGAATGGAGGGGAAGTTGAGTTGGGCACATAGTGGGTTCAAGCTAATTTCTTTACAATGCGATATCTGGAAAATCACTGAGCTTTAACCACAGAACAGTTTCTTATTTACAAATGTGTTCTGATAATAGAGTTTTTATTCAGAGCTGCAATGGCAAAAAAAAAAAAAAAACAAGATTGATTTTGGCGTGCCCGGGAATTCATCCAGTTTAATACTTGCACACACTGTATTGTTAAGATTAGACAGACAATCCAAACAATAATCTATATGTTGATGAGCCATTTAATGAAACCAATATTATTTATGAAAAAAATGAATAGCGTTTGAAGAAGAGAAAATAGCTTGGAAGTGAATAACTGCAGCAAAAAAATTAATGCATGAATTTAAATCCTCTGTCAAGTTAATTACATATTATCTAGATAACTGCTATCAGCAAATGGCACAGTGACTTGTTAGCAACGAAATGTGAAAAGACTTCAGAATTACATTGCAGGGATATTAACTCCTAAGTAGCTCCTAGCTCATGTAATGACAAAAGTCTTATGAAAAATACTTGAAAAATACTTGTTCGTTTTTTCTGATAACACTTGCACTGAGCTGATACTGAGAATTACATTCTAGAAAAACAAGCGCCCAAATCTGATGAAATAAAATCTTTACGATGCAATATCTCTTAGTAGGTTTAGATTTATTACATACTTTACTACTAGACTTATTCACCAATTGTAAATTGTAGAAACACAATCTATTTTCAACACTGTTGTCCAGGCCTGGAAAATTAATAGATACAGTAGACTGAAGCAAATGCCCTGCCTTATTGTTGTTACCCCTGGTTCCATTTAACCTCCCCTACCATTATTTTGCTTGGAAATTTGACGTTTTATATTGTAGGCCTGTAATTCTTAAGAATAACTCACTTAAATCTGTCCAAACAAGAGTCTAGTAGACATCTCAGGTATGATAAAGTTTGAAAAACAAAATCATAAATTATAATATAATAAATAACTATAAATAATTATAACAAATATTAATGTATTTATAATAAAAATTATTCAATAATGTAATCAAATCAAAAACACTGAAATGTACTCGCTGTCATTACTTTAATTGTTTGATGTTGAATTTCCCAAAAAATCGTTATCGCTCTATTCAGCAAGTGATTCTAATTTATTATCGCTGTTTTCTAGCTGGTCTAAAACCACTTTTGATGTAAAGGGACACTTTTTGGGCAGACCACTAGGGACAAAGGGGGTGTGTATTTATTTCATACAGTACTGTAATATATAAGATTACCGTATATGGTATGTATTGTGTGTATTTACTTTTTTGAATTTGGCACCGATCTCCGCCCCCGGGCGTCGTAACATCGCAGGGAACGGAGCTCGACAGCAAACTGGCAGTGTGAATCAAGCGAGGAGACACAGCTGGATTGCACAGCAGGGAGGCATCGCAGGATCCAGGGACAAGGTATATATACAAGGGGGTAGATTTACATACACTTAATATTGCGATGCGTAATCTAAATACTCTACGCTGTCGTATTTTACCAGGCTTTACACCGAATCCTGGTAGATTTTTGCCCGTACGCTACGGCGGCGTAGTCTATTTCTCGCCGCGTAATCGAAATACGCGATTAGGGGGCGTGAAGCATGCTCCGTTCAGAAATTTCCCGCCGTGCATTGCGCAAAATCACGTCGTTATGTCATTCGTTGCTTGAGTAGTGTCGTTTACGAACATTCCTATTCCCGGACGACTTACGTAAAAAATAATAAAAGACGTCGGAAAACGTAGAAATTCGACGCGGGAACGACGGCCATACTTAACATGGGCTGTCTAATATTAGAGCAGCAAAAAGCTGGTATAGTGTTACGCAAATAAAAGATGACTAAAGGTGCCGTAAGAGATTGCGATTGAAGATCGTAATTTCGGGGATCGCCGGCAAAAGCTCATTTGCATACCCCGACGCGGAAAACGACGGGAAGTCCACCCAGTGGCCGCAATTTTATTGCAGCGTAGATCCGATGGCGTACGAACACGTAATCCAGTCGAATTGAAGCCCGCAGCCGTCTATTCATGGTTTGAGGTTTTCGACTAGCTAGAAAACGCGCGTAATTTGAAATTACTCTAGTCTAACACCAGTTAGACAGGCGTAATGGCTCTCTGAATCTGGACCAAGGTGTATACACAGATATATAAATATATATCTATATATTTATATCTATATAGATATATTTGTCCAGAGATATACTTTAAAAAACAAAACACTCAATTATCAGTATGAAACAGATCATGTTTTCTTACCTCTTTGCTAAAAATGCCTATTTTCAATGCTAACATTACAGCCCGACAAGGTTGTATATATGCCACAGCTGTGGCAATTTTAAAATGATTGTAAAGTCTATTTTTTTTATAATAAACATGTTAAACGTATCTCCTCTGTGCAGTTGGTATTGCACATAGCAGCCCGGAGCTCGCTCCCTCCTCAATCAATTCTTGAGGCGGGAGTGGGGGTGGGATTGAGCCACGCTATGTGTGTCTATGGACACGCACAGCCCTGCTTTGGAGCGCACCAACACTTGTGCCCCTATAGCAAGTGGACCCTGAAATGACATGACAGAGCCCAAGCATATGTCTCCAACTGTTCAGGCAAAGCCAGGTGGTCACAGAGAAACGAAATCACAAATACATCAATCAGCAAGCACTTAACAGTGTGAAAAACATAGCTGCATTGTTAGGCGGCGTACACACGACCGAGGTTCTCGCTGGAAACCAGCGAGAACCTCGCTGGAAGCTGCATTCCAGCGAGGACCTCGGCCGTGTGTACGCTCTCGGCAAGCTTCCCGTCGGGAAGCCCGTCGAGCAGAAATAGAGAGCACGCTCTCTATTTGCTCGACGGCCCGCCTGGAAGAATGGCTGGTTGCCATTCCCGACGGGCGGGTCGCCGATTTCGATGGCCGGCAGAGAACCTCGACGGGCGGAACGATCTGTTCTGCCCATCGAGGTTCTCTGCCGTGTGTACACGGCCTCAGGCTGAGAAAAAAAAAACCCATTGAGTTCAACCTCACTAATAAAAACATAAGGCTTACAACAATGCCTTAAAATGTGTACTTGCTATGAATACACGATTGTTTTCTGCTATGCAATGTCAAATAAACTATCTCTGAATAAATGTTCTCTTTATAGCCTTTCGAGGTTTAAAATCTTTTTTAAAATTCATGTTTGATGCTGATAAGTGCAGAATGTGGTCTCTAAGACATTAAAAACAAAGAACTACTGTGAGTGCCATTAAACTAATAGAATTTGGTGATTATCAAAGCTCCGTTGTTTGAAAAGCAACAGTATTATCTTTTCGAAAACACATCGTTTTCTAATATATTATGTAACTGTTTGTTAGAAAAAATACATATCAGATTCTAAATTCCTATGTATCATTATCACTATTGTCATTAGAAAAGAATGTGAGCCTGTCATAATTGTCACTTTCTGCATTCCAATTAATCCAGAGCTTCATAAGAAGAAAGAGTCCTTGAGGTATTAGGACTGCAATGCAGTGTTGCCATACTGTAGCACACGATGCATTGTCTAAAGCAGGGGTCTCCAAACAAAGGGCCAGTTTACTGTGCTTCAGACTTTAGGAGACAGTGGCCACTGGAAGTAGAAAAGGTCCCAGCGTCTGTCAGAAAAAAAACAAGGCTCCATCTTTGGTGTCAGTGGGGGAGTTGTGCCCCATCATTGGTGTTAGTGGAAGGGATTGTACTCCTTCTAAAATGCCATCAGAAGGAATTGTGTCCCATCAATGGTATCACTGGGCCCTATTCATCATTGGTGTCATTGGGAGGAATTGTGTAATATTGTTGGTATCATTGGGAGAAATTGTGCCCCATCATTGGAAGAAATGATGCCCCATCACTGGTGTCATTGGGAGGAATTGTGTCCTATTGTTGGTATCATTGGGAGAAATTGTAACCCATCATTGGGCAAAATTTTGCCCAATCATTGGTGTCTTTGGGAGGAATTGTGACCATATATTGTTGTCAGTGGGGGGAACTTTGCCCCATTTTGTGTATCAGTGGATGAAATAGTACCTCAAGGGCCAGATGAAAGCAAGCAAAGGGCCGCAGTTTGGGGACCACTGGTCTAAAGCAGTAGTGGCCAACTTGAAAATAATAGGGGGCCTCAAGTACAGGCCTCGACACTTCCAGGGGGGCCACACAATAGTGGTGCATTGAGGTACTTTGGGGGTTATTTATGAAAAGGCAAATTCACTTTGCACTACAAGTGCACTTGGAAGTGCAGTCGCTGTAAATCTGAGGGGAATATGCAAGGAAAATAAAAAAATATGTATTTTAGCTTGTACATGATTGTATAATAAAATCAGCAGAGCTTCCCCTCATTTCAGATCTTCCCCTCAGATCTACAGCGACTGCACTTCCAAGTGTACTTGTAGTGCAAAGTATATTTGCCCTTCGAAAATCATCCCCTTTGTGTCAAATTAAGCAGTCCATTTAAAACGAATGGGCTGTACCACCTGGACATTTTGGTTCTGCTGCATTTCTTCAATGTACCATGATGCATACCGAGAAAGTTGGCGCTATTAGTGTCATTGACCACAATAATAACTAGCATTGATGGAAGTGGTATTATTCACCCAAAAACTGCTATTTGACCACTTGGAGCCCCGGCATTGTACATTGACGGCCACAAGGTGGCTCTACAATGCTGGGAGGACGTCTATTGACGTCTTCGGCTCCTCCCACCACTGGGGGGTGCGCACATGCTTGGTGCATCACTGCAGTGCCGATGCGTGTGCCTGCGGCCCCGATGTCCACCAAGGAACCCACAATCGCCCATAACACAGACAAGGATGTGGATCTGTGTGTGTAAACACACAGATCCACGTCCTGTCAGGGAGAGGAGACTGATGCTGTGTCCCTTTTACATAGGGACACAGATCGGTCACCTTCCCCAGTCAGTCCCCTCCCCGTTAGAATCACTAATAGGGAACACATTTAACCCCTTCCTCGCCCCCTAGTGTTAACCCCTTCCTTGCCAGTCACATTTATACAGTAATCAGTGCATATTATAGCACTGTTCGCTGTATAAATGTGAATGGTTCCAAAAATGTGTCAAAAGTGTCCGCTGTGTCCGCTATAATGCCGCAGTCACAATAAAAATCGCAGATTGCCGCCATTACTAGTAAAAAAATAAATAATAAAAAAGTCATAATTTTGTCCCCTATTTTGTAGGCGCTATAACTTTTGCATAAACCAATCACTATACGCTTATTGCAATTTTTATTTTTATTTTTTTAACCAAAAATACGTAGAAGAATACGTATAGGCCTAAACTGAGATTATTTTTTTATTTTAAATTGGGATATTTTGGGATTGGGATATTGGGATGTTTTTTTCAAAATTGACGTTTTTTTTTGTTTATAGCGCAAAAAAATTAAACTGCAGAGGTGGTCAAATACCACCAAAAGAAAGCTCTATTTGTGGGAAAAAAGGACGTCAATTTTGTTTGGGAGCCACGTCGCACAACCGCGTAATTGTCAGTTAAAGCGACGCAGTACCGAAAGCTGAAATTTTGCCTGGGCAGGAAGGGGGTATATGTGCCCAGTAAGCAAGTGGTTAACCCCCTCTCCCCCATCAGAGGTTAGTGGCAATGTTTTTTCATAAATGAAGAAACAAAAAAACAGTCAGTTTAGGGATGCTGCATTCCAGTCCCATAACATTAACAAAAAGGATTGGAAAATCTACAGATGGAATTTTTCTTACAGATTTGCTGAAATAGTAGGTGACATCAGACCCACTACTGATATTGCAATTCAGTCTTCACAAAGTAAGTTTTGTACACATTTTTGATGGTTTTGCATGTGCAAAAAGCACATTATTTCACATATACAGGAGGAGGCTTTGATTTATCCCAAATGCTGGCCCAGAATTAAGCACAGCACAAATAAAAAACTCCTTTAGGCACAGCAAAACCCAAAAAACACACGGAGTGCAAACACTGTGGAAACCAAAACATGACCGAGAAAAAGGACTAAGGAAAGAGTGTGAAAAACTGACACACTAAAACAGGCAATGAGTAGGCATAAATTGCTTTTCTGCTCATCTGCAAGAAGCTGGTGCCAGCTGGTAGCTCCCCCCTCTACATTTCAAAGGCTGAAGCTCATGGCCCAGGCCCAAATTCTGACCCTACTGGAGTGCCTGGTGTCTTGTGTTAAAGAGTATACATCGCACTATGGCCTGAAATGCAACTGATGCACCTGCCGTTCCTAGGTGGGGGAGCCTGGCTTTTGCTGAATATGGGGCCATGAAGGGGGCACCCAGGCAGCACCTACACCCATCAGGAGGCTGGCCAAGGGACCATAAGGAAAACAGTTGCACAGCTACACTTACCACAGAAAAAAACTACCAAGTGGCAAGCTTTAAAAGAGGGGTGTAGGACAACACCCTGAGAGCCTACCTGACACCTGAGTTCCAAAAGTATATTCCCCTCCAGAGGAAAACAATAACCGTCTGACTGCTAAGTGGTACAACCTTATAAAATCCATGGTGGTTGTGTTTTTAATGCCTCTGGTGGGTGAAGTCATGCCTTCTCAGATACAGTCCTGGATAGATAACTGGGGGGAAAAATCTCTTTACATTTTACCCATAAATTACATTACAGGCGTACCCCACTTTTAAGTACACAATGGGGTTTATTTACTATCGCTGGAAAGTGCAAAATCAAGCACACTTCTGCATAGAAACCAATGAGCTTCCAGGTTTTATTACCAGGCTTAATTTAACAAGCTGGGGTTAGAAGCTCATTGGTTTTTATGCAGAATGGAGCCTCATTTTGCGCTTTCCAGCTTTAGTAAATAAACCCCATTGTGTACTTAAAAGTGGGGTATGTCTGTATATGTGCACTCATAGGCGTGCGCAAGGGGTGTGCCAGGTGTGCCTGGGCACACCCTAATCCTGGGATTGGCAACCTGTCAATGGTGGGCAGGTGACAAGTAAACCGCAATCCTTCCTTGCCGGCCCTCAGAACCTGGACAGTAGAGGTGGTGGGGGGGGGGGTGGAATTTAGTGGAACCGATCTGTATTTTCCTCCTGCAGCAGCTGAAGGTAGGCTTCTCCTCCTCTCCCTTTTTTCAACATTCAGCTGCTACAGGAGGAAAATATAGGAAAATAGGAAATTATGACTAGTAATAATTATATTTATTAATTATTATTACTAGTCAACCAACATTCAAATTATTTTATAGCCTATGGGCAGAGCATTTGACCGGAAATTTATGATTGCAGCTTCGTACAGTTTAGCTGCTCCGTTAAATCTTCTTAGAACTTTTGACAGACACCATAAGCCTTCAATGACAGATTCGACATTTGTATGTTTTTCAATGCTTTGTCGAATCTTCGTTGTTCATGTTGAATTATCAAGTTAGTTCTAGCTATTTTACTGCTCCTCCTCTTAGGTTACAATCAGCCAATAACATTCATCATCATCATCATCATTTTTATTTTACTTCCCCCACCCAATTCCAGCAGCGATCTTTTCTCTCTATAATGTCGAATCTTTTCTCTCTGTAATGTCGAATCTTTTCTCTCTATGTAGAATAATCTTGGACTAATAGAGATAAGGTTAGGCACATTCGAGCACAGGTTCGATAGACACAGATTGTTATTGTCAGCATCATGTCGAATCTCCTATCTATATCGAACTGTTGTAGCTAGTGTTGCTCACGAATATTCGCATTGCGAATATTCGCTACGAATATTGCATATTCGAGTATTCGCGAATAACACGTATATCGCGGCGAATATTCGCTATTTCGAATATTCAAATTTTTTCAATTTTTTTTTAGAACAGATCACATCCCAGAGATCCCCATCGACGTCTAAAAGCATTGCTGGTATGATTAGAGACCTTGGGCCGAGTAGCTGCAGCGCTCATTTTATATTGCCGAAAAATCGCAATGCGATTATTCGGCAATAGCGATATCGCGCGATTATTTTATATTGTAATATATCACGAATATTCTGAGCCAATCAGAGTGCTCCATTCTGCATTTCTCGAAATTTCGCAATTATTTTGTATTGTAATATATCACAAATATTCTGAGCCAATCAGAGTGCTCCATTCCGCATTTCTCGAAAATTCGCAATTATTTTATATTGTAATATATCACAAATATTCTGAGCCAATCAGAGTGCTCCATTCCGCATTTCTCGAATATTCGCAATTATTTTATATTGTAATATATCACGAATATTCTGAGCCAAT
The DNA here is from genome assembly GCA_029574335.1 of Rana kukunoris. Lineage (NCBI taxonomy): Eukaryota > Metazoa > Chordata > Amphibia > Anura > Ranidae > Rana > Rana kukunoris. The sequence continues at coordinate 402,892,963 of CM056053.1, read as the reverse complement.
CAGAGTGCTCCATTCCGCATTTCTCGAATATTCGCAATTATTTTATATTGTAATATATCACGAATATTCTGAGCCAATCAGAGTGCTCCTTCCGCATTTCTCGAATATTCGCAATTATTGTGTATTGTAATATATCACGAATATTCTGAGCCAATCAGAGTGCTCCTTCCGCATTTGCCGAATATTCGCAATTATTGTGTATTGTAATATATCACGAATATTCTGAGCCAATCAGAGTGCTCCTTCCGCATTTCTCGAATATTCGCAATTATTTTATATTGTAATATATCACGAATATTCTGAGCCAATCAGAGTGCTCCATTCCGCATTTCTCGAAATTTCGCATTCGCATTCGCAATTCGCATTCGCATTCGCAATAGCGAAAATTCGCAATAATTTCATTTCCAAAAAATATCACGAATATTCGTATTTAGCGAATATATCTCGAATATTCGACTATATATTCGAGATATATCGCAAAATCGAATATGGCATATTCTGCTCAACACTAGTTGTAGCAACGAAAACGAAAATAAAGCATTTATTTATGTCGGATCTTTCGTTTTTCGTATTCTGCGCTTTTGTTTTCAGTTTCTTAAAACGATAACGAAAATACCCAAAATTCGGACGAAAATGCATTTGGACAAAAACGAATGCACATGTCTAGTATACAGTAGTTTGCAGAATTCAAAGTCATTTGTGAAAAAATACAGTATGTATAATGGCAATGCTTTAAACAATAATGCCATAAATAGTTTTTAATCAATAAAATCCCTAAAACGTGCAACAAATGAAAAAAAAACAACAATATTTGGTGTGCCCACTTTTTGCCTTCAACACAGCAGCAATTCTCATAGGTACATTTTTATGCAGTTTATAAAGTTTCTAGCATGATAGCTTACTCCAAGCATCTTGACTAGGGATGAGCTTCGAGTTCGAGTAGAACTCATGTTCGACTCGAACATTGCCTGTTTGCTGAGCAGCGAACTATTTGGGGTGTTCGCGGCAAGTTTGTGTGAACTTTAGGACCCTGTTAACCCCCCTGCCGGTATCCCCAAGCGCGACTCGGGTTGGATTTCTCATGTAAATATCGATATCCCCGAGTCGCGCTCGGGGTCAATATGCAGAGCCTGCAGCGCGCGCTGGCTTACCTTGGATCCAGGCGGGGTACTGTACTTACCTTGTCCCTGGATCCAGCGATGCATCCCCGCTGTGTGAGCGAGTGGCGTCCTCCATTCGACTCACACAGTGCCCGCACGCCGCCGATCTCCATTCCCTGCGACGTAACGGCGCACGGGGGCGGAGACCGGCGGCAAATTCAAAAAAGTAAACAAACACATTACATACAGAATACTGTAATCTTATAGATTACAGTACTGTATGTAAAAAGTACACACCCCCCCTGTCCCTAGTGGTCTGCCCAGTGTCCTGCATGTTCTTTTATATAATAAAAACATTTTTTTTGTGCCTGCAAACTGTAGATTGTCCATAGCAACTAAAAGTGTCCCTTTATGTCAAAAGTGATTTTAGAGCAGCTAGAAAACAGCGATAATAAATTATAATCACTTGCAGAATTGAGCGATAGCGATTTGTGGGGAAATTCGTCATAAAAAAATAAAAGTAATGACAGCGACAATTCTGCAACTGAGCAAATTTCAGTGATTTTGATTGATTACATTAGTGAATAATTTTTATTATAATTACATTATTATTTGTTATAATTATTTATAGTTATTTATTATATTATAATTTTATGATTTTGTGTTTCAAACTTTATCATACCCGGGATGTCTACTAGACTCTGGTTTGGACAAATTTAAGTGAGTTATTCCTAAAAATTTTAGGCCTACAGTATAAAACGCAGAATTTCCATGCAAAATAATTGTACCGCTTTTGGTACGTAATTCCAGACAGAATCATACCGCCAGGGAGGTTAAAGTCTATGGGACTCGAACGTTTGAAATCTAACGTGCTAATTTTAAAGGCTAATATGCAAGTTATTGTAATAAAAAGTGTTTGGAGACCTGGATCCTGCCCCAGGGGACATGTATCAATGCAAAAAAAAGTTTTAAAAACTTCAGTTTTTTTGGCAGCAGTGATTTTAATAATTCCTTTAAGTGAAACAATAAAAGTCAAATATTCCTTTACATTTTGTACCTGGGGGGGTGTATAGTATGCCTGTAAAGCAGCGCTTGTTTCCCATGCTTAGAACTGTCCCTGCACAAAGTGTCATTTCTGAAGGAAATTTTTTTTTTTAATCACTCGCGGCTATAATGAATTGTCGGCTCCCGGCAATACAGAGAAAAGTCATTCATAAAAAAAAATGTGTGGGGGTCCATGGCATTTTTTTTAAATTTGGGGTGGAGTTACCCTTAAAATCCATACCAGACCTGAAGGGTCTGGAATAGATATTTGGGGGGAACCCCACATAATTTTTTTTTTAATTTGACGCAGGGTTCCCCTTAATATCCATACCAGACCCTAAGATGAGTGATTTTAAATGACTTTTTTCCTTCACAAATTACATTTTGTGCAGGAACAGTTCTAAGCACAGGAAACAAGTGCTACTTTACAGGCATACTATACCCCATAGGTACGAAATTTAAAGGAATATTTCACTTTTATTGTTTCACTTTAAACATTATTAAAATCACTGCTCCTGAAAAAACTGTAGTTTTTTAAAACTTTTTTTGCATTGATACATGTCCCCTGGGGTAGGACCCAGGTCCCCAAACACTCCCCTGGCGCAGGACGCGGGTCCCCAAACACTTTTTAGGACAATAACTTGCATATTAGCCTTTAAAATTTGTTTTCAAAGATTTCAAACGTTCGAGTCCCATAGACTTTAACAGGGTTCTAAAGTTCACACAAACTTTTGGTCTTTTCGCAGGTTCTGGTGCGAACCGAACCCAGGGGTGTTCGGCTCATCCCTAATCTTGACACAGTTTCACTACAGGTTTTTCACACCTTACTTGCTGTATCACAAATAATCTCAGACAGGCTTGATGTGAGGACGTTAAGATCAGGCGTCTGTGAGGGGGATACAATCTGTTGCACACATTCTTTGTTCCTCTTTGTTGCTGATAACTTTATGATTTGACCATATGTTTAGAGTCATTCTTATGGTGCAGAATGAAGATGGCATTATTCAGAGGCCTCCCTGACAGAATTGAATGATGGATAAGAATCTGCCTGTAGCTTTGAGCAGTGATAGGGCCATTAATTTTAATGAAACCACCAACTTAATTTGCAGAAATGTTGCCCCAAACCTACAGGGAACCTTTGTCGTGTTTTTAATGTTCCCTGCAGAAATTAATTATTTAACTGTTCTCCAGTGCTTCAATGGAAAAACTGCCTTCTGGAAAAAAAATAATAATGTTATCTCATCAGTTCAGTTCATCTGTTGTCATTTTCTGTACCCCGGTCCTTGTATTTTTGGGCAAAGGTAAGGTGTTTGGCTTTATTTCAACCTCAAAAAAATGCTTTTTGATCACAGCTCTTTAATGAAGACCACTTCTAAAAATAATATTTTTTCCAGACTGTAGATGGGTGTACCAGCATGCCATTGGTTTGTGCCTGCTCTGAGCTGGTACTGGGTCTGGGTATCTTCTGATGTCAAAGAAAAATACTGTAAGCTTGATACATTTCTTGAGTGCTGCACTCGGGTTCTGTGGTCCACAGTCTTTCCAGTTTGTTTAGTGTGCAGAAGAGCTTGTACCGCACATCTAGAGACACCAATCTTCTGCAACATTTCACCTTCTGAGAGACCTTGATGATGCAGAATAGCCATTTTGTGTCTTGCTTCTATGTTCACTTTTGCCATGGTGCAAGATTTGCCATATGTTTACTATAAATATGCATTCGTTTTCGTTAGAATGCATTTTCGTGCAAGAAACGAAAACCGAAAGATCCGACATAAAAAATGCTTTATTTTCGTTTTCGTTGTGGTAAAAATTCCATATAGAGAGATTCGACAGTATAGGGAAAAGATTCAACATCATAGAGAAAAGATTCGACACTATAGAAATAATAGATTCGACATTACAGAGAATAGTTTTCGATTTATGAGAAAATAGATTTGACATTATAGAGAATAGATTCGACATTATTACAAGTCATACAACATTAGAATTCTTGTAGGTGAAAAATTCGAACGGAAATGTACGATTCAAAGTAATGATTCGATGTTCCGTCGAATATTCTTTTGACCATTCGACAGAAACCAAAAAGATTTGACGTTCCGTTGAATATTCTTTTGACCATTCGACAGAAACCAAGTATTATTGGATTTTCGGACAAACGCTATTCCCCAACGAAAAACGAAATAAATCAAAACGATTTTCGGGAGTAACTAAATAAATGTATTTTCCAAACGAAAAAACTAAACAAAATATTCCAGTCTGCACATGTCTAATTGTTTACTGCCCCACCTTTTTAATAGTGTTGTTCCTTTCCCAGTCTTATTTACTAAACCCAGCTGTTTCTACCTACACATTGAGGCTTATATATTAAAGGGGTTGAGAGTCCTCACACAGTAAAATGTGTAAATATTTGCTTCAGTTATCCAATCACGTTAAAAGCAAATTGCTGTTTACTTATTTCATCTGCACACAGCTATGTAAATGTAGTGAATATTTACACAACTTATTGTGTGAAGATTCTCAACTTCTTTAGTAAATCAACCTTTTATTTCACTGATAATAATGAGCAGTTTGTTATATTTGCCTAATCAAGCATTAAGCTACATTACTACAAAGCTTTTTTATTTAAAGGGATTGTAAAGATAAAACATTTTTTCCTAAATAGCTTCCTTTACCTTAGTGCAGTCCTCCTTCACTTACCTCATCATTCGATTTTGCTTTTAAATGTCCTTATTTCTTCTGAGAAATCCTAACTTCCTGTTCTTCTGTCTGTAACTCCACACAGTGATGCAAGGCTTTTAACCTGGTGTGGAGTGTCGTGCTCGTCCCCCTCCCTTGGACTACAGGAGAGTCAGGACACTCTCTACATTGCAGATAGAGAAAGGAGCTGTGTGTTAGTGGGCGTTCTGACTCTCCTGCTCGCCCCCTCTCCCCGCAAGGGAGGGTGCGAGCATGACAGTCCACACCAGGCCCCGACAACTATTTGACTAGACATACTTCAGAGTAGGGATGAGCTTCGCGTTTGAAACGAACGTATGTTCGACTCGAACATCGTCCGTTCGATCGTTCGCGGCAAATTCGAGTGAAACGAAACGACCGTTTTAAAAAAAAATTCCATTGATACTACTAGCAATGGAAAAAAAAGTTTTAAAAAAGGTTGTTTTTTCAGGAGTCCTGCTCCTGAAAAAACTACAGTTTTTAAGACTTTTTACCATTGATACATGTTCCCTGGGGCAAGACCCGGGTTCTGAACGACGTTTTCCAACAATAACTTGAAAATTGGTCTTTAAAATTATCCTTTTTGAATTCGGTCGTTCGAGTCCCATAGACTTCAATGGGGTTCTAAATGTTCGTGCGAACGATCGGACTGTTCGACGGTTCTGGTGCGAACTGAACACTGGGTGTTCGGCTCATCCCTACTTCAGAGCAAAATTCTAGGCAGATATAAAAAATACATATACATGCAGTTCTCCATTCAATACATGATTAACTGCATTTTTTAAAAGCAAGCCCTGAATTTGTCCTGATATCAGTCTCTTTCAGTCACAGATAGAGTGTAAGAAGACATAGAAATGCAAGCAGTCATTCGATTCATATGCAGGCAACAGGTATGTTGGTAGAAAGAGAGAGTAGAGCGACAGGGAGATGAACTTATTGCTGTTCTTCTTCTCTTTTTACTGTACAGTAAGATGTAGGGGGGCAAGCTCAGGTTGATTAGGGCTCAGAGGAAGTGCGTTGTATGATACTAGCCACCAAACTGAAGACATCTAGCATCAGAAAAAGTACTGCAGGAGTACAAGCTGAATATTGCAGCAAATGTTGGTTTTGTTATGTTATCTTATTTTTGAGCTGTAATGAGCTGTTTCCCTCTAGTGTCTGTAAACACAGTGTTTGTAAAAAGTTGCTACTTGTCAGCTATAGACAGGTACTTCATGTCCTGGCTGGATCAGAAATCCCAGATTGGAGGACTGTGATGTATTTTAAAAGGATAGTTTCTTTGAAGTAGAGACAAAATTGGACCTCATGACCTTCCTTGAACAAGTTGCTGCTGCTGCTATATTTTATCCAGACTAGAAGCAGAAACTATTAGGCACGTTTTTCTGTGTTCTTATAGCGTAACATATTCTGTGTGTATCTGAAGTCTGGTGATAGAAGTGTCCCTGTCATATTGTTTTTTACACGGTGGTCACACTGCAATATATTATTAGATGAACTCTCTTTATTAAAATAGAGTTTGTACGCAGCTTATGTTCCTCAGTTAACTTCTGTCCCTTCTGGTCTGGGATTGTCAAGCTGGCTTTAGCTTAGGGCTCAGTAAACAGCATAGGATGGAGCGAGGTATGGCATTAGATGTCCTATAGGTATCAAGAGGTCCAGCTACATGACAGATTCAAAATTATTAGGGACTGGGAAGCAGAGTAGATAGATAGATAGTTGAGTCCCAGTGTCACACCACTGATGTTATTGGTAAGAAGCTGCATCCCATGGTTTAGTGCCAGTTAGAGGATCTCCGCATCACTACGGACCCAGTATTTAACTTTTTGGAACTATAAAAGCATCAAACCTGCAATCATCTCCCAGCTGGTCCTTCTACGATTGATTTTTGCTGCAGCTTTCATTTGGAGGCTAAACCCAGGTATATGTTTATATCTCCATCAGTACCCCTGTTGGGTTCATTTGCTAATGTTATATGTGTGTACAGTGGATCCATATGGTATTACTAATTTTTATCATATAAAGTTTGTAATACTTCTATACTGGTGTGCATCTATATACTTATGGTTATTTTATAGGCTAGTTCCTCTGCTCCCAATTACAGTAAAACCTTGGATTGCGATAGTTCGTTCCAGAAACATGCTTGTAATACAAAGCACTTGTATATCAAAGCGAAGTTGTAACTTCATTAAATGTAACCATATTGCTCTCTTCTTCTTTTACTCAGTTGGGACATGACGCTACTCTTATATCAAGACATCGCTTGTATATCAATTCAAAATGTATTAAACATTTTTGCTTGTCTTACAAAACGCTCTCAAACCAAGTTACTCTCAAACCAAGGTTTTACTGTACTTTTTTAGGTTACTGGTTACTTGCTCAGGAAGGAAATACCGTTTGCTCGTAGGTCCTGTTTCCTGGGTGGAGGCATTGCCGAATTTATTATTAAACCCACTCTTCCACTTAACGAAGGCTCTGGTCTTTCTAGTTACCTACAGGTTGAACACCACAGCCTGCTTGGAGAGGGCCATTTACTTATATTTAAAATAACTTTATAGTGGTCAGAGTTCAGCTTTAAAGTGGATGTAAACCCAATTTTTTTATTTTTTTAAATTGGATGTCAGAATGTAGGGTATAAGATTTCCTATCTTCTGTGCCCAGTCTTGCCACACAGAGTTAAACCAGCTCTGAGCAGTCCTCTTTTATTGTTGAGTGAGATAAAACGGACTTGCAGAGAAAAACCTTAGTGCGTTCCGCCCCCTTGCTGTGAGTGACAGGTTATTTACATATCTCATGCACTAGCCTGGAAACAGGCATTATTTTTTAATTCCCACCCCCACTCCTTTTCTGAAGTCATGTGGTTACTTTTTTGGATTTTGACTGGATGTTAGTGATCACAGCAGAATTTAGTGTAAGGAATACATAGGAAAACATGTATGTTGACAAGGGGAGTGTAGAGAAGGGCGGGGAGTCTACTGACATCACAACTCCACCCACCGAGCTCCAGACAACAGATCCACCCACAGAATCTGCAGTTTTTCCGTTTTTATAACAGACAGAGGGGAGACATTTGACAGGTAAGGATACATGCAGGAGGCGTGTATATCCTTATAGATCAGCACTATGGCAGTAGTTTAGAAAGGGTGAGAGTGGCTTTACATCCACTTTAATTATATTAGAAGACAAGGGTGCTATTAAATCTAACATTGTATGTTATCTACATTTTTTGGTACTAGCTTCCCCTCTCCAAATCTGCACATAGTATTCACGGAGACAACCCAGCCATTTCATTATATTGATTGAATTAATGATGCTAGTACCTGTCTCTGGCTATTATTATACGGTAATTAGACACTTGCACATTTTTAGTATATGCCGTATCACTATATTGTTATAAGAATAAAAAAAAAAACGTCAACTCTTCTAAAAGTGTCAAGATTGAGCAGAATGGTTTGTACTGTAGAAAATATGTTCTATAAATAGGAGGAAGGGTTGCTGAAATGATATATCTGTTCTTGAAAGTCTCGCTGCTTTTCAGAATTGCCTCGCTAATATTTCACCGTGAGCGTTGTCATTGTCACAGAACAGAATCTGTTCCAGGCATTCTGCTCAGATACAAAGACATTCTCTTTACAAAACTAAGGACGTTGGATGTCAACTATCTCTATAACTGTCATTTTATCTAGTTATATGAAATATACTTTTTCTGCAGGGAATCATTTTTCTTGTTGGAGAAGAAAGGAAGTGTGAGAGTACATAAAAAATATAGCGGTACTGTATTTGGCGAAATTTTATTTTTGCTCTGTTATGTACAATATTGCCGGCAGACCTATGTAGGCTTTACCTGACTTGCATGAAGGTAATGTTTTAGAACACTTTACACAAGGTGGGTTATGCAAGGCTGATTCTTTACATCATCTGACTACACATATGTATTCAATACAGTGGAACCTTGGATTGCGAGCATAATCCGTTCCAGGAGAAATACTTGTAATCCAAAGCACTTGCATATCAAAGTGAGTTTCCCCATAGAAGTCAATAGAAACTAAGATAATTCGTTCCACATTGACTTCTATTGTATAGAGTACAGCATGTGGCCAGAGGTGGGGGGTGCCGGAGAGACTCAGAAATACTCAGAGACCGATCGGAGCCGCTCAGATACACTCGGAAACCTTCTGGAAGCTCGGAAACACTAAGGAACTGAGTGTTTCTGAGTATTTCTGAGTGTTTCAGAGTGCTTTGAACGGCTTTGCATGGCTCTGTGTGGAATCCATTGATTATACATCTCTGGGACATTTTTTGTTTGCACATTTGCACTTTATATATTGCATGGACTTTTTTGCACTACTAATGATTTTAGTTTAATATGTTATTAAGGTATAACTTATGATTCATTAGCACCTAGCGCCCCCTACCCTCCAAGTTCCACAATACTATTCAGGTCACTGATTTCAGGGAGGCTGCTGTCAATATATATTCTTTATATATAATTTTGATTGTAAATTATCCACCAATCCATATATCGAAAAAGAAGGGGACACATATATCCGAGATGGAGAAGCTGCTCGCCCCGGATATTATGAAAAAAGAAAAGAGAGGTTCCCCGATGGGGCTTTTAGGCAGCAAAGTCAAAAAATCTATGTAAGATAGTGGTAGTAAAAGGTATTTAATAACAAGGGCTGTGGAATTACAATAAATGAATTGACATGTATAAAATAAGTGCAGAGATAAAAGAAATCATCATCACGTTCCATGATTGCATAGATATGAACATTACATATGTTAATATATTGCATATAATTGTGGGTTTATAGTGTTGATCCCCGACGCGTTTCGACCAGTTGGGGTCTCTTCAGGGGGACAGTAATTTCTGTAGAAGTATATGGTATAGTTGTAAGATTAAGAGAAGATATCACAAGTCATACATAAAATACATGGTTTCTAACATAAAAATATATATTATAATTACCACTGATGCATGGAATGGAGAAAAATCAAAAAAACGCTGAATCGGCCCGGGGGACCAAGGAGGGCACCCCCATCCTCCCCAGGGATATGGACCCACCCGCAGGGGCTTACAAGGAGCCTTGATAAGGGACACCCCCACGGTGGGGGAGGAGTCAGTACCTGCAAGGAACATCCGCAATGGCCACAGTTAATTAAAATTATATATGAGTAAGTTCCAACCAACCTACCATGATGGTGGTTAGAAGGTTGGAGTATATGCATGTATGAAAAAATGTATGGGCAACGGCAACCGACAGGTTACCAGTATATATATTGACGGTCAAGGCAATCTTGAGCGTCCCAAGGGGTGGCGTTGATTGATAAGTAAATTAATATGGTCGTATGATATCATATGTGCGTAGGGTAAGTGAAATATACTGGGAGGTGATGGGAATGGTGGAGAGGTGCAATACATATATCGTGGTTACTCACCATATTTCTGTGGCGCTCTGGCCAAATGCGGTACTGTACACCGTAGAGGCTTGAATTCTGCTCGTTTTGCTAGACAACCCTTGCTAACCGAGTCAGGATTAATTTTAAATAATAGCTCGTATTGGAAAATGCTCATTAACTGCGTTACTAACAATCCAAGGTATTACTGTACTTACAAATGAGATCATGTAGAGTCACTAAAAAAATCTTTGAGTGCAAACACATTGGATTCCCATTCAATCTTAATATATCAGCAGTAGAGTTGAGCGGACACTTGGATGTTCGGGTTCGGAGGGTTCGGCCGAACTTCGGAAAAAAGTCCGGGTTCGGGACCCGAACCCGAACTCGAACCCAAACCCCATTGAAGTCAATGGGGACCCACATTTTTAACTACCAAAATGTCTCTAAAAAACTAAGGGAAAGGGCTAGAGGGCTGCAAATGGCAGCAGAATATTGGTAAGAGCATGGCAAGTACTCTGCAATCAAATGTGGATAGGAAAATAACTTAAAATAACATAAAATACATAAAAAAAATCATGACAAGCAGGAACCTTCCCCAATGATGGGACACTATTCCTCCCACTGATACCAATGATGGGACACTATTTCTCCCACTGACACAAATGATGGGGCACTATTTCTCCCAATGATACCAATGATGGGGCATGATTTCTCCCACTGACACAAATGATGGGACATTATTCCTGCCAATGATACCAATGATGGGAGACTATTCCTCCCACTGATACCAATGATGCGGCACTATTTCTCCCACTGACACAAATAATGGGACACTATTCCTCCCAATGATACCAATGATGGGGCACTATTTCTCCCACTGACACAAATGATGAGACACTATTCCTGCCAATGATACCAATGATGGGACACTATTCCTCCCACTGATACCAATGATGCAGGAACTATTTCTCCCACTGACACAAATGATGGGACACTATTCCTGCCAATGATACCAATGATGGGGCACTATTTCTCCCACTGACACAAATGATGGGACACTATTCCTGCCAATGATACCAATGATGGGACACTATTCTTTCCACTGATACCAATGATGCAATGATGCGGGAACTATTTTTCCCACTGACACAAATGATGGGACACTATTCCTCAAATTGATACCAATTATGGGGCACTATTTCTCCCACTGACACAAATGATGGGACACTATTCCTGCCAATGATACCAATGATGGGCCACTATTCTGGTGCAATTAGATTTGTGAAGTAGGACTGACTCCTAACTAATTCTCTCCCTATAAGCACAATCAGGAACCTTTCCTTACTGTAGCTAATGCAGAGTATGTTACAGGAACATATGCAGAGTATCTAACAGGAACATATGCAGTGCTGGTGCAATATGCAGAGTATCTCACAGGAACATATGCAGTGCTGGTGCAATATGCAGAGTATAAATAAAAAGTGATAAGCGCAAATTGACTATGGTACATGGGAGCAAACAACACTCCTATAGTGAAAAAACATATATATTGTTCGCTCCCATGTAGCATAGTCAATTTGCGCTTATCACTTTTTATTTACACCCATTTCTTTGTTGTTAGCACACACTTTTTTATTCACTGTTGGCTAGCGCTTTAGTTTAACCTTTTATTATCAATATGCAAATTATTCGGGTTTGGGTTCGGGTCCAGTTCGTGTTCGCTCAACCCTAATCAGCACTGTGAAAATATGCTGCACACCCATCTTTCCTTCTGCAGTATTCTGAATACACAAAATAAAGCACCATATGTTTGAGATTAGCTATTAGGGCTTGGAAACTGGCCTGAAGACTTCAGCGTGTCAATAATACTGGTAAAAATAAGAGGTGTCTTAAGCGCTGGTCAATAGTGAAATTGAATGAATGAGATAAATAAATGTGCAAACAGGGCCAACTGCTGCTCAAATCTAAATGTGCTAACGACAAATAGTGGATTGAATAAGTGTAAGTGACGAGCGCAATTGAATGCACTGAACAATTAACAAACAATGGGCCAGATTCTCAAAAGAGATCCGACGGTGTATCTCAAGATACACCATCGTATCTCGTTTTTTTGGCCCAGGTATCTATGCGTGTGATTCCTAGAATCACTTACACATAGATACGGTGTAGATCCGACAGGTGTAAGACACTTACACCGTCGTAATTCAAATGAGCCTGATACGCCGATTCCCGAACGTTTTTACCCCGCCTCGTCGTCGTTTACGTCGTTTTCGTAAGCGTACACCTACCCCTGCTATATGAGGGGTACGTTTACGAAGGTCCGTCGTATGCCATGTTAAGTATGGCGTCGGGACAGCGTCGTCTTTTTCCGTCGTTTACGTCGTTTTACTAAGTCGTTCGCGAATAGGGCTTTACGTCAATGACGCTCACGTTGGCTTCATTGATGTTTTCCGTCGTGAGCTGGAGCATGCGCACTGGGCTATTTGTACGGCCGGCACATGAGCAGTTCGATCGGCGCGGGGGCGCGCTTAATTTAAATACAAGCCGCCCCCTTTCAATTACGCGGCCATACGCCGGGCCATTTACACTACGCCGCCGAAAATTACGGAGCAAGTGCTTGGAGAATACGGCACTTGCTCCAGTAAGTTGTGGCAGGGTAGTGTAATTAGCTTACGCGACGCAGCCGCAGGATTTTAGAGAATCTGGCCCAATATATATTAAATTAAATAAACAGTAATGCAGACATACTAAAAAGATCCAATGTGTAAAACTAGATCAAGTGAATGGATGTGAAAATGGGTTAAAAATGGGTTAAACCGTGCATAGAAATTGACACTAAATGTGAAACAAACATGCAATATCCAGTGTTAAAACTTCCAAATGAAAGTCCAATCCAAACAGCCGTCAAATGCTGGTAATCAGATGGTAACACAGTTGTAACTCCCTAGATCAGGGGTGTCAAACTGGCGGCCCTCCAGCTGTTCCGAAACTACAAGTCCCATCATGCCTCTGCCTGCAGGAGTCATGTTTGTAACTGTTAGCCTTGCAATGCCTCATGGGACTTGTAGTTTTGCAACAGCTGGAGGGCCACCAGTTTGACACCCCTGCCCTAGATGATGGGTTCACAGAGCGCTTACCTCTCCCGTATGGGAAAAATGTCTGAAATGATTTCCAAACAGTTTAATGAAGGGCTGCAGCGTCCAGGCAGGTGTAATATTATTCCTGGTCTTCAGAAACATGGAGGCTCATCGTATATTGCAGACATCAGCAGAAAGCAAACATAAAGGTTTCCATAGTGAAGTAAGTCAAACAAGGGGGAATTTATTATAGACTAAAAATGCTTACAAGCATATAATATTACACGCGAGATATCAGTATATTCCGGTCGGACGGGGCTCCGCGTCACTTTCGGTCACGTCTGGCTATCGTTCCTTACACGTTACGTCACAGGCATGTGACTTCATCAGAGGAGTTACATCTGCGTTACCATCTGATTACCAGCATTTGACGGCTGTTTGGATTGGACTTTCATTTGGAAGTTTTAACACTGGATATTGCATTTAGTGTCAATTTCTATGCACGGTTTAACCCATTTTGAGCCCATTTCCACATTCATTCACTTTATTTAATTTAATATATATTGTTTGTTTATTGTTCAGTTCAGATTGTTTGCGCAGAAGTTATAGCGTCTACAAACTATGGGATATTCTTATGGATTTTTTTTTACTAGTAACGGTGGCAATCAGTGATTTTTAGCGGGACTGCAACATTGCAGCAGAAAAAAACTGACACTTTTTGGGGACCAGTGACACCAATACTGGGAATCCGTGCTAAAAAATGCACTGTCACTGTACAAATGACACTGGCAGGGAAGGGATTAATGTCATGGGCAATCAAAGGGTTAAATGTGTGCCTCGGCATGCTTTATAACTGTGGGGGAGGTGGTTTGACTAAAGGAAAACAGAGATCCGTGTTTGTGCTGAAACACAAGATCTCCATTTTCTTCTCTGGCAGAAGGGCAGTCTGCTTTGTTTACATGGGCAGACTTTTTGTTCTGCCTCTCCTCAGACCAACAATCTGCGGGTCCCGGTGGACATTCACAGCGGCAGTGGGTCGCTGGCGGCATGCATGGATGCCCCAGACGAGAGCATTTTTTTCTTTTTTTTTGCATTTTTGTTTAAATCTGCATTTTTGGCTAAAAAATTGCATTGAACCCCATTACATTATATATTTTCTGAAAACAGAAGCCCCTTAGAAAAAAATATGGTCACACAATATTTACGCAACTGTTTATCAAATGAACTTTAGTGCACATAAACACAATTTATTTTACTTTTTTTGTACAAAATTTATTAAATAATAATAAAAAAAGAGGTAGTTTAGAGTAAATAGAAATTACATGTGTCAGGCCTCAACTGTGTGTGTGTTTAATTGGGAATGGTAAATGACAGTATCCAAAATTATCAATAGATGATGCTTTCAATACTTTCACATCTTTTCAGTTTAGAGTAAAGTGTAAATGATTGTTCAAAAATTGAACTTGTGTGGTGCAATCACTGTTTATATATATGTGTGCACACCCTGGGCGAACACATGCATTATTGGTGTGCAAAGATGACAGAGTTAGTTTTAATTTCTTTTCTTATTTGATTTTTAACTTTTTTTAAAAAAAATATATCTGTATTGCTGTCACAAAGGGGCTGATAGCATTGGGCAGGTGATGAGTCCTCTTTGTACTGTTCTCTGCTCCAGCAGACCAAGCACAAGAGTATGCTTGATCGGCTGTACTTCCTGTTTTCTAGCCTGGACTTTGACAGCTCTGAATTAGAAGTGCTCAGAGCTTAATGCTTCTGGTTCACACTGCTGCAAAGGAGGTCAGTGATTGGCCAGTTTTGGAGACAAGTTGCATTTTACATATTAAAAGGGTCAAAGAAGTTATCTACAGGGGTAAAATGTAAATTGTCTGCCAGCCACTGTATGTGCTAGTACACACTAAAGAACTGTGGGCCAGATTCACAGAGCCCTTACTCCGGTCTATCTCACGTTAGACCGGAGTACTTTCAAATTACGTGCGTCGTTTCATTAGTCTGAATCCTCAAACCATGATACGACGGCTTCGGGCTTCAATCCGACTGGCTTACGTATTCGTACGCATTCGGATCTACGCTGCAATAATTTTGCGGCCGCTGGGTGGAGTTCCCGTCGCTTTCCGCGTCGGGGTATGCAAATGAGCTTTTTCCGACGATCCACAAAGTTACGAGTGTCCTTCGCAATCTCTTACGGCATCTGTAGTCATCTTTTTGCTGCGTAAAGTTATTCCAGCTTTTATCTGGTCTAGTATTAGACAGCCCATGTTAAGTATGGCCGTCGTTCCCGCGTTGAATTTCAACGTTTTTTTTTTTTTTTACGTAAGCCGTCCGGGAATAGGAATCTACGTAAACAACGCTACTCAAACAAAAAATTACGTAACGACGTTATTTCGCGCAATGCACGGCGGGAAATTTCTGAACGGAGCATGCACAGTTCGATCGCCGCGGGGACGTGCCCAATTTAAATGCTTCACGCCCCCTAATCGCGTATTTCGATTCTGCCGCGAGAAATACACTACGCCGCCGTACCTTACGGGCCAACATCTACCTGAATTTGCTGTAGAGCCAGGTAAAATACGGCGGCGTAGTGTATCTCTGATACTCTGCGCCAATGTAATTGTACCTGAATCTGGCCCCGTGTGTGTGTATATATATATATATATATATATATATATATATAAATACAGTGGGGATCGAAAGTTTGGGCACCCCTGGTAAAAATTTGTATTAATGTGGATTGCGAAGCCAAGGAAAGATGGAAAAATCTCCAAAAGGCATCAAATTACAGATTAGACATTCTTATAATATGTCAAAAAAAAGTTAGATTTTATTTCCATCATTTACACTTTCAAAATTACAGAAAACGAAAAATGCGTCTTGTTTGGGCACCCTGCAGAATTTATAGCATGCACTGCCCCCTTTGCAAAGCTGAGACCTGCCAGTGTCATGGATTGTTCTCAATCATCGTCTGGGAAGACCAGGTGATGTCAATCTCAAAGGTTTTAATGCCCAGACTCATCTGACCTCGCCCCAACAATCAGCACCGAGGGTTCTTCTAAACAGTTGTCTAGAAAACTGAAACTGAAAATAGTTGACGCTCACAAAGCTAGAGAAGGCTATAGGAAGATAGCAAAGCATTTTCAGATGTCAATATCCTCTGTTTGGAATGTAATTAAGAAATGTCAGTCATCAGGAACAGTGGAAGTTAAAGCAAGATCTGGAAGACCAAGAAAAATATCAGACAGAACATCTCGCAGGATTGTGAGAAAAGCAATTCAAAACCCACGTTTGACTGCACGATCCCTCCAGAAAGATCTGGCAGACACTGGAGTTGTGGTACACTATTCCGCTATAAGGGCTAATTTCCACTGGAGTTTTTACAGCCACTTTTCTGTGGGTTTTTTTGCAGCTTAAAAACGCCTGTCCATGTTAGTCTATGGACTCATGCCCAACATGACGTTTTTGAGCTGTAGATGGCTGAGACGTTTTTAAGCTGCAAAATAAACGTGGGACCAGTGCGTTCTGAAGCTCCAGCAATAGAGCTGTAAAAACGCCAGACATTAAAAAACGCTCAAAAACGCTAAAATAAACATGGACAGGAGTTTTTAAGCTGTAAAAAACGCTCAGAAAAGTGGCTGTAAAAACGCCCGTGGAAATGGAGCCTAAAGAGATACTTGTACAAATATGGTCTTCATGAAAGAGACATTAGAAGAAAACCTCTTCTACGTCCTCACCACAAAAATCAGCGTTTAAACTTTGCAAATGAACATATAGAAGAGCCTGATGCATTTTGGAAACAAGTTCTGTGGAGCGATGAGGTTAAAATATAACTTTTTGGCCGGAATGAGCAAAGGTACGTTTGGAGAAGAAAGGGCACAGAATTTAATGAAAAGAACCTCTGTCCAACTGTTAAGTATGGGTGTGGATTAATCATGCTTTGGGGTTGTATTGCAGCCAGTGGCACAGGGAACATTTCACAAGTAGAAGGAAGAATGGATTCAATAACATTTTAGCAAATTTTGGATAGTAACTTGATGCCATCTGTGAAAAAGCTGAAATTAAAGAGAGGATGGCTTCTACAAATGGATACTTGTCCTATACACACCTCAAAATCCACGGGGGATTACATCAAGAGCCGTAAACTGAAGGTTTTGCCATGACCTTCACAATCTCCTGACCTCAACATAATTGAAAATCTATGGATGGACCTTAAAAGAGCAGTGCGTGACAGACAGCCCAGAAATCTCAAAGAAGTGGAAGACTTTTGTATGGAAGAATGGGCAAAGATACCTCAAACAAGAATTGAAAGACTCTTGGCTGGCTACAAAAAAAACGTTTACAAGCTGTGATACTTGCCAAAGGGGGCAGTACAAGATATTAACTCTGCAGGGTGCCCAAACTTTTGCAGACGTCATTTTTTTGTTTTATGTAATTTTGAAAGTGTAAATGATGGATAAAATCTAACTTTTTTTTAAAATATTATAAGAATGTCTAATCTGTAATTTGATGCCTTTTGGAGATTTTTCCATCTTTCCTTGGTTTCGTTATGCACATTAATACAAATTTTTACCTAGGGTGCCCAAACTTTCGATCCCCACTGTATATATATATATATATATATACACAGAATATCCTACATAATGTGTCTAACAGTTGGTAAATAGATGTGCCCCAATCTCTTCCCTTTAAAGTAGATATACTTTAATGTCCAACCCTAAACTAAGAGTATGTGCAGTGAACTGAGTGCTGCATAAAGGAGGTGTTCAATACAATGAGAAAAGTAGCAAGGATTCAGTAAAGGAATTTAGCTGAAAATATCCCTTTGTACTTTACTTGGATAACGTGATAATATTTTCAGTGGAGATGGAGCTCATATACCCTGCTCAACTCCACCTACAGTTGCTATTATAGTACTCATGTAACTTCTCATTCTGTCCTACTGACTTTGCAGCTCTAATTGTTTTCCAGGCCACAGTCAACCATCCATCAAGTGGTATGCAATCCCTTACAAACCACCAAGCTGAGGTGTTTACAGGATGTACAGAAAGTATTGCAATGGGGTTTAGGCTTTATTAGACTTGTCAACCACACCGGATAAAATAAACTGTAAATCTATTTATTTTTACAGCTCTTTGCTTTAAGTTCTGTAAAAGCTTTGATAATGATTTAAAGTCTACAGGATTGAAAATCAATTCACATATTGATTTTAGGCAGAGGTTAAATAAATAATTTTCCACTGATCTAAAGTTTGATGATTCCAGAGCAACACTCTGTGGTCCAGCTGTTTCTTGTAAGCGAGAGTAGCAAATATGAAAAGTATATAGACATCTTATGTCAGTGCCTCTTAAAAGGTTCCTGCTGAATCTGTTCCAAGCGTATCCAGCTGGGAGGAATTCCCTTCCGTTCACCCTCATGCCATGTACACACGGTCGTTTTTTGCGATGAAAAAAAACGACGTTTTTTAAAACGTCATTTAAATTGATCGTGTGTGGGCAAAACGTTGTTTTTTGTCTTAAAAAAAACGACCAAAAAAAAATTCCAACATGTTTGAATTTTTTGTGTCGTTTTTCAAAACGTCGTTTTTTGTTTCACAAAAAGTCACCGTGTGTAGCAAAATGTCGTTCAAAACGACGTTTTTCAACCCGCGCATGCCCAGAAGCTAGTTATGAAGCGAGCTTCAATGGAAAAGAGTGGTGAACGTAACCTTGCTTTTTGTGAAAAAACGATGGTGTGTATGCAAAATTGTCTTTGAAAAGTGACGTTTCAAAAACGTCGTTTTTTACTTCACAGAAAACGTCGTTTTTTTTCATCGCAAAAAACTACCGTGTGTACGCGCCATCAAAGTTCCATAAAAAAGCTCTAGTCTGGCCAGTCAAAGAAAAAACTCGGCAGTTCTGCTTAGCCTTATTCCTTGAATTCCTCTTTATTTTATTTCACTAAAACTAATGTAAAGGGAAAATGACAAGCAGATTATGATTTTATAGCCAACAAGGAAAGTTCACAAAAGAGGAGAAATTCACAATGTTTACAGTACATTAAGCAGATGCACTTTCTGACATTTTTCCCTACTAGCCAGTAAACTGGACAACACTAACATTTTTATAAATTCAGTTTTTATTTGTACCTGTTTGTAATCAAATATGAAAATCACACGCAAAAGTGTGTCAATGGCAGGGTGTCTGCAAATTTTAAAAATGCAGTAATAAAAAAAAAAAAAGACGGTTTAGACATTGCTGCCGCTAGGACCAAGGTCCGATAGATCAATCAACGCTAATCGCTTGGTTCTCGGTCTTTCATGAGCAGCACTGTCAGTCACTGGCTCTCTACTCTTCCCCTCCAGTGCTTTCTGAGTGCCAAATTGTGGAGGGAGCAGGAGTAGCCGGCTAACGACAATAAAGTCGGGATCACTCCGGAGCCTGGATCGGCTAAGTGACAGTGTACTTTAGCCTCCTGACAGCTGAACACGAGTCACTAGTGCAGAACAAAGTACACTCCTGAGACCCACAGGAGAAGTATGGTCCCACTTCTCCTTTAATGTTATTACCAAGAATGGGACATGCATAAAAATGACTACATTTAAAGTTATATAAAACCGGGATTGGCTTTGATTTTCTGATCTTTTTTCTCAGTGACTTGGGAAAAAAATTCCCCAAACTCACTTGATTGGCCATAGCATTATGAACACCAACCATAACCATTAAGGCATGGACTCGGTTAGACTGTTTTTCCAGCAGGTGCTTGATTGGATTGGTTGTTTCTTAAACCATTCTAGAGTTTATCAGACCAGGCCACCTTTTTCTATTGCTCCGTGGTCCAGTTCTGATATGCCCAATGTGTGTGTTTTTTTTACCTGTTAAGGACAGGACAGAGTGGGTACTCTGACTGATCTGCAGCTACACAGCCCCATGCACAACAAACTGTGATGCACTGTGTGTTCTGTATTTTTTGTTATTGGAACCAGAATTAACTTTTTCAGCATTTTCAGCTACAGAAGCTCTTCTATTGAACCTGTCTACAATGACCAGCCTTTGCTCCCCACATGCATCGGTGACTCTTGGCCGCCCATAACAATGTCACCAGTTCACCAGTTTCCTTCCTTGGACTACTTTTGGTATGCCATGACCATCACAGACTGGCAACATCCTACAAGAGCTGCAGTTTTGAAAGTTGTCATTTAGCCATTATAATTTGGTCATTTGCAAACTGGCTCAAATTCCTACTGCTTTTAACACATCAACTTCAGGGACAACAACTTCACTTGCTTCCTAATATTTCTCACCCATGTTCAGCTGCTTTTGTAATGGGATAGTTATTGTTATTCACATTACCTGTCATTGGTCATAATGGTATGGCTGATTGGTGTATATCCTCTTGTGTCCAAACACCTACCTCCATTATTCATGTTGCTACTGTATATTCAATTGTCTTTTAGGCTGGGTTCACACTAGTGTGAATTTGATGCAGGATTCCACACATCAAACGTGCATGTCAGGAGACTGTGACCAGCTTTTAATGGAGGTGATTGACACAGCTCCGGGGCAGCTGCTAAATGGTGTGCAGAAGAGTCCTATCCATTTCAGGTCCGAATCCAGACAAAAATTTGGGCCCAATTTGTCCCTGAAACAGAGAACAGGGACGCACAGGACCCCTGCTGTGAGCCAATCCCACACAACAGGGTAAACCCAGCCTTAAAATTACCAAACCAAAGTCTTGCCTTCAATCCCAATGAAATGCTGTACCATAATTTCAGCCAGTCCATTTAAACAGTATATCACAAACATATATATATATAAACAGCAACATTTTAGTACACACAAATGGGTTTCATAGCCAATGCAAAGGTTTTAGCAGCAGCAGCTACAAAAAAAAGCTACTGTCAATAAAAGTAGTTCCCATTGGTGCTAAATATTTACAATCTTTTAAACTTTACAATGACCTTGACTGTTGAAACCATCTGTTCAGTAAAGATATGGGCAATGTACATAAGTTGCATATGATTTAGATGAGGATCAGATTATTTTGGAAGTCATTTTTTCCAAACAGTAGCATCGTTCCCTATCACACTGTGGCTCTATAAATTATATACAATATTAATTTACTAAAACACTGGTCACAGACAAGCAATTATCTTCTTGAGAATGCTAGCAAGGAAGAAAACACCTGCACCCTGCAATGCTGAGACACACCAATGTTTCTCTTAAGTCTAGTATACACGGGCTGAATGTCAGGTGGGATAAGCCGGCTCAACGGAAACCATCTGACATTTGGCCTATGTGTATGGCAGCCGGTCCAAGCTTCTTTCAAAGACTCATGACCAAGAACAGTCTGCCGACCAGCTCCCGATAAGTGCTCTCAGCCAATGGCTGACCAGAGTGCTCTGGTGGGGGGGCTGTTTCCTTGTCAGAACACAATAGCACAGCAGGGGAGATAGTTGTACTAACATCAGATTGTAAGTACAGTGGCACCGACCTGAGCTGTGAGCTGCAGGCTTGAACGAAAAAAAAAACTAGTAGTGTGTACGAGGCTTTACAGAAATAGTAAATATGCAGTTCCAAAAATGAAAACCCCCCTTTATCAAACAGCTTTGCCAATGTTTCTCATTAGGACGTTGAATGGGACAGGATAGGGGCATACGTGGCATATTAAAGTGTTGCAAATCAAAACTCAGAACAAACATTTATTATACTGCAGCTTACCGTTCTTCAGATGTGTTAGCTGAATTTGTTTGTTTTTTTGTTTGTTTTTTCATGCTAAGTATATTTTCTACAAGTTCAGAAAAAGATCTGGTGATACTGCCAGAAAACGCATGTCCCCATAACTGTCTATGTACTGTAATGAAATCTAAAAACAATGGTACAGTATCATATATTTCCACACTGTCTTTTGTTGCACACGACCCCCCCTCCCCTTTTCACCATGAAATAGAATAATAGAGATGGAGAGAGGAGGCAGAATTTGTTGACTAAATCAGGAGAAACTAAAGTTACAAAGCTGCCCTTCCATATATACAGTAGAGACAGCATTGTCACTGCCGGGATCACAGGTTAAGAATAAAGAAAAAAGCTTGAAACTCGAAAAAGTCTAAGCACTGAAGGGCTTTGTGTTTGGGTTTACATACCCTTTAATATTAGCACAAGCACAGTGGCCCAGATTCATAAAGCAATTACGCCTGTCTAACTGGTGTTAGACAGGAGTAATTTCAAATTTTGCGCGCCGTATCACTAGTTTGAATCCTCAAACCATGATACGGCGGCTTCGGGCTTCGATCCGAGAGGATCGTCTTCGTAAGCCTTTGGATCTACGCTGCGATATTTTTGCGGCCGCTGGGAGGAGTTTGCGTCGTTTTCATGCGTCGGGATATGCAAATGTGTTTTTACGGCGATCCACGAAGATACGAGTGGTCTTCGCAATCGCTTTCGTCTATTTTTTTTACGTACTGTTACACCAGCTTTTTGCTGGTCTAACGGTACGTAGCCCATGTTAAGTATGGCCGTCGTTCACGCGTCGATTTTTTTTTATATTTTTTTTTTTTACGTAACTCGTTCGGGACTAGGATTGTGCGTAAACGACGCTACTCAAACAACAAATGACGTAACAACGTGTTTTCGCGCAATGCACGGCAGGAAATTTTCGAACGGAGCATGCGCAGTTCGATCGCCGCGGGAACGCGCCTATTTTAAATGCTTCATGCCCCCTACTCGCGCAGATGGATTGCGACAGGGAGAAATACACTACGCCGCCGTCGTTTACTGGACAAAATCTACCTGGATTCCACGTAGAGCCAGGTAAAATACGGCAGCGTAGTGTATTTCTGATACTCTATGAGAATCTAATTCTCTGTGAATCTGGGCCAGTGTATTTACAACTAGGCTTTCAAACACTGAATGGCGATATGTCCATTTTACGTAACAATTTTCTATTATTTGTTAAAGTGATTTCCTATAAAGAAAACATGCATCTAAATCATTAAAAATAAAGCGGTTTTAAACCCTCATAATTTTTTATTTTTTTTACTCCTGCAAAGGAAAAGCCATAATGAGCTAATATGCACCGCATATTAGCTCATTATGACATACTTACCTCGGAACGAGGTGGGAGGAACTTACCTGGTCCACGCCGAGCGAGGTGTCCTTTTGCCTGGCGTGTCTTCCGGATATCGCAGCTCCAGCGCTGTGATTGGCTGGAGCGGCGATGTCGTCACTGTCGTTTTCAATTCGGCAAGGTCCGGCGGCTGCCGGTCCTTTAGCCGAGAATCCCCCCTGCGCATGCGCCGCTGCAATCAGCGGCGCATTGCGAGGGGAATATCTCCTAAACCGTACAGGTTTAGGAAATATTCTCCTTGCCTACAGGTAAGCCTTTTTTATAGGCTTACCTGTAGGTAAAAGTAAAAAATAGAGTTTACAACCACTTTAAGAAAAGAAAATAGGCACCGTGCATCTATTGCCCATCTATTGAAACCATCCAACATTTCTGTTTTACATTCTTATTTTATTCTTATTTTTTAATAAAACGTTTAAACTCCACTTGTTTTATTTTTCTTTTCTTTTCTAGTTTTAATGAACCAACCTCTTAATACAGACAGACAGGAACACACATGCACACTGAAACAGCAGTGAGAAGAAATAACTGCACATACCGATTGTAGAAATCTTCCCGGTAGTAATCATAATCAAACTCATAGCCGCTGTAGAAAGAAAACAAAGAACAGTAATGATCTGGTGTCTCAGATAATTACATTCATTGATGTCTGTTGAATGAAAGTTACAATTTAGCTCTAAAGTGAAAGACATCATTTCAAGCCTTTATCTCAAAGCGCACATAAGATTAGTTAAGTATGGTAATTTCCTAGCTTTCTACAATGTCACATCTAACTGCTGCACCGCTGTGGCCAGAGAACACGCTTTAATAATAGACCTTTTAGACATCGCTAAAAAAAAAAAAACATTTATAGAAGGGGAGATATAATTTACATATTATAACAATCCAATACTATGGCTAAATGTTAAAATAAAATGATACCAAAAATGTGTTCTTTCTTTTGGATGAAGTTATACTGTGTCATCCAGACCCTAGGGCCGGGATTCAGAAAGGATTTACATTGGCGTATCTCCAGATACGCCACCGTAATTTCAAATGTGCGCCGTCGAATCTTTGCGCCGATTCACAAAGCAAGATACGTCCAAAAACATGGCTTCAGCCGTCCGACGTAACTTGCCTACGCTGGCGTATCGTGGGCGCATTGTTACGCTGGACGCATTCGGCGTTCCCATTATAAATATGCAAATGAGTAAGACACACCGATTCACGAACGTAGATGCGACCGGCCGCTTCATATACGCGATTTGCGTAAGGCTTACGTCCGGCGTAAAGTTACCCCTGCTATAGCAGGCACAGGTAATGCAAAGGTATGGGCCAGGGAACGACGCTGTCGAATTTTACGTTGCGTACGGCGTTTACGTAGTACTACGTGAATAGGGCTGTGCATAAGTTACGTTCACGTCATAGGCATTGCGCCGACGTATCTTAGGGAGTATATGCAACATGATTCTGAGCATGCGCACGCATGCCCAGTTTGACCGGCCATTTATTAGCATGGGGTCACGCTTAATTTAAATAGATGACGCCCACCTCCTTCCTACTTTGAATTAGGCGGGCTTACGCCGGCCAATTTACGATACGACGCCGCAACTTATGGAGCAAGTGCTTTGTGAATACTGCACTTGCCTCTTTAAGTTGCGGCGGCGTAGCGTAAAGAAGATATGCTACACCCGCACAAAGATACGCAAATGTATCTGAATCCCGGCCTAGATATATTTCTATAGAGATTTACTGAGAATGTGCTGGGGAACAAGATAAACTAGCTTACAGAACACTGGCTATCCGAGAAGAACCATGACAGTAATCGCTCTCCTGAAGTCACCAATAAAGCTGAGCGCTAAAAAATAAAAAAAGTTACACATTTTGCTTAACCACTCTGCCAAGCTGCGGTTTCCAAAGCGAGCAAAGTCCTTGTATTAAGAGAGGCATGGACTCCAGAGAGAGAGATATCATTTTGCCCCTGTACAAATCATTAGTAAGACCTCATCTGGAATATGCAGTTCAGTTTTGGGCCCCAGTTCTCAAAAAGGAACTGGAGAAAGTGCAGAGAAGGGCAACCAAACTGATAAGAGGCATGGAGGAGCTCAGCTATGAGGAAAGATTAGAGGAACTAAATGTATTCACTCTTGAGAAGAGAAGAATAAGGGGGGATATGATCAACATGTACAAATATATAAGAGGTCCATATAGTGAACTTGGTGTTGAGTTATTCACTTTACGGTCAATACAGAGGACAAGGGGGCACTCTTTACGTCTAGAGAAAAAGAGATTTCACCTCCAAATATGGAAAGGTTTCTTCACAGTAAGAGCTGTGAAAATATGGAATAGACTCCCTGCAGAGGTGGTTCTGGCCAGCTCAGTAGATTGCTTTAAGAAAGGCCTGGATTATTTCCTAAATGTACATAATATAACTGGGTACTAACAATTATAGGTAAAGTTGATCTGGGGAATATCCGATTGCCTCTCGGGGGGATTAGGAAGGATTTATTTGCCCTGCTGTAGCAAATTGGATCATGTTTTGCTGAGGTGTTTTGCCTTCCTCTGGATCAACTGTGGGTATTGGAGACCACTTACCAGCTGAATTGTATTCCTCTGTTGAACAACATAAAAACCAACTCAAACAAAATAGCCTCTAGACCAGTGTTTTTCAACTACAGTTCTCAAGGCACACCAACAGGTCATGTTTTCAGGCTTTCTATTATTTTGCACAGGTGATTTGATAAGTTTCACTGCCTTAGTAGCCTCTCAGTCAGTCAGTGTCAGATCTTGAGAGAGCAGGACGCTCTCCCACGAGTCGGCTCTCTCCCAGGGATAGCACAGATTAGGCTGCTAGGCAGGCAGGCTCCTGCAAACCCCTTGCTGCATGATACAATCTGCAGCCCTAGGACCAGCTCCTTCCTCCCCCTGGACTCCTTCTTCCCCAGGTAGGACCCTGTCTTTTTTAGGGCACTCTACCTCCCCTGCAAACCGTTGGCGGCCGTCCTTTTTAGGACAAGCCGCTACATCTTGGGGCTCTCCCCCTCTCCTTCTACCCCTCATCGCCACCCACACTAGCATCCACAGTCGGAGCAACCCCCGCCGCCTCTCTGGCTCAGTTCTGCGGCTTCTTCCCGATTCCGCCGGCATCCGCGCCGGCCTGCTCACATTCGCGGCCGCCGCGGCTTAGGAAAGACCGCGGCTTCAGCCGCGGCCTAGCGGTGCGCCGCTCCTACGCCCAGGAAAAAACCCCTACACAGCCCAAAATACCCCCCTACCCCTGGAGGATCCCATCCACCCCCCAGTGAACCATCCAGTTCACTATAGCCATCCATCCACCCAGCTGACAGCCCCCCAGCATATGCCCTGTGTCTTGGTCGGTGGCCATCTTGGTACACCCCAGAAGCAGAGTCACCTCTCACCCCCCCTCTTTTTCCTCCTTCACAACCAATACTGCTTGATCCAGGGTTATTCTCCGATCGCCTCCCAGGGATCAGGAAGGAATTTTTTTTCCCTGGCCTCTGCACATTGGCTCAGCACGGCCAGGGTTTTTTTTTGCCTTCCTCTGGACCAAGCCGGGAGAGAAGGATTCAATGAATCCCCCCTCCATTGCCATTTAAACATCACAGCCCCCCCAATGACTGCAACTATGGCTCTTTTGCAATATTCTGCAGAAACCATTTGGGGTCTGAGGCGATTCGCCACAGTCTTACCAGCCGTCACCAAAAAGGCCTTAAAATTAGAGCAACTATTGAGAACCGATCAACGATCGACTATCAAGAGCTTTAGCCATTTACCCCAGCTCAAGCACATATCATGTGCTCTGATCAACGCAAGATCGGCAGTAAAACACCGATCAGAAATCCATGATTTCATTCTACAATATGATTTAGACTGCCTTTTTATTACAGAAAGCTGGCTTACAGCCGACTGTAACACCATTCTAGGAGAACTGGTGCCAGAAAACTACCGTATTATAACGGAAAACAGAATAGGGCAAAGAGGTGGAGGCCTGGCGGTGATCCACAGGATTCATCTTGCGATCACCAAACCAGTCCTTCAAAATCCTCTTCCATTTATGGAAACCCTTACCCTGCAACTGCAAGCAAACTCCCAGGAGACCGTCCATATTCTTCTCTGCTATAGGCCACCTGGGCCAAAATCGCAGCTACTCACATCATTGACGGAGTTTATCTCCACTTATACCCTTAACAGCAAACACCTTTTGCTGCTCGGGGACTTCAATCTCTGGGCAAACTGCTCTCAGGATCCTGTTGCCGACGCCTGTATTGACCACCTGGAAGGATTAGGGCTACAGCAACTAGTATGTGGGCCCACACATGTTTCAGGTCACACGCTCGATCTTATTTTCAGACAAGATCTGGAAATAAAAATCTTGGAAAATGAACCATTGCCATGGACAGATCACCATGCAATTAAATTCATTATTTCCGAATTCCCCCCCTTAACAAAAACATCAAATCCAGTGACAACACACTGGACCAGATGTCAGAAGAAGCTCCATTCGGAACTCTTCAAAACCACGTTAGGGGGAAAAATAAACACAATTCAGCCGCACCAAACAGCGGAAGAAATACTAGAGGCCATAAACACAGCACTATTGCAGTCAGCTGACTTGATAGCGCCAAAACGAAAGACCCAGATCAGGAAAAACAACTCCGGCTGGTTCAACAACCAGCTGGCGTTACTGAAGCAAGAGCGTAGAAGGGCAGAAGCAGCCTGGAAAAGAAGCTCTTCAGATGAGAACCTCTCGATCTACAAGGCAATAACCAGGAAATACTACAAGCAAATCTTCGAAGCCAAGAAAAACTATTTTTCTGAGGCTATCAATGGTGCCCTAAATCGTCCCCGCGAACTCTTCAAGCTGGTCACTCAGACCATGAATCCAAGATGTCTTGAAGCCCCCAAATTGGATACACAAGAATTTTGCGATGAGTTATCGGATTGCTTCATTAACAAAATTGAGGCAATCCGGCAAAGCATTCAGCAGAACAATTGCTCTCCCAGCCCCCCCCGTAGTCATTTACACAGCACCGGCAGCAATTCACCACAGTTTGGTGAGTTCACGCTGGAACCCATCTCCATTCAGACCACTAAAAATATCATCGGCACTCTGCGCAACAGCACTGCGCCAAATGATATTATCCCCACCAAACTGCTGAAGGAATGCGCCGACATCCTGGCACCTCCTGTCACGCAGCTTATTAACCAATCCTTCAGGGAGGGCAAAATGCCCTCCCAGCTGAAGGAGGGCTTCATTCAACCCATCTTAAAGAAAGCCACCCTGGATCCTAAGGATCCACTTAACTGGCGCCCCATAACAGGCCTAAATGTTCTCTCCAAGGTAATGGAGAAAGCAGTGGTACAGCAGCTGCAACAGCATCTAGATACCCACAACTTACTCGACCCATTGCAATCAGGATTCCGTCCCGGACACGGGACGGAAACAGCATTGCTCAAGATATGGGACGACGTTCTCGAGGCCGCAGACGAAGGAGAATCTTCTCTTCTGGTTCTGCTGGACCTAAGCGCAGCCTTTGATACAGTTGATCACAAGCTGTTATTGACTCGGCTGGCTAAAATAGCCAAAGTCGCAGAAAGCGATCTATCTTGGTTCTCCTCTTTTTTGGAAAACCGATCGCAAATAGTCAAGCTAGGACCATTCACTTCGGAACAACGCACATTATCGTGCGGGGTCCCTCAGGGATCTCCCCTGTCGCCGATGTTATTCAACATCTATCTGCGTCCTCTTTTTGAAATCATCAGCAGCCAAAAACTGCTATATCACTCTTACGCAGACGACACGCAACTGTACTTCCGCATTTGCAATAAAAAGGATCACCACCTCAATCTAGAGACATGCCTCTCTTTGATAGAGGACTGGATGACAAAGAGTTATCTCAAACTCAACGGAGCGAAAACAGAACTTCTTCTGTTTCACGCCAAGCGTAGCAATCAATCGATAACAACCTGGATCCCCCCGCCCATTCTGGGCAAAGTCATCACCCCTAGCGCCAAAGTCAAAAGTCTTGGGGTCATCTTTGACTCCTACATGACAATGGATGCACAAATAGGGGCAGTAGTCAGCGGATCTCACTATCTGCTGCGCCTACTACGTAGACTCACGCCTTTTATTCCCAAGAAAGACATAGCGGTCGTGGTGGGAGCGATTGTAAACTCCAGATTGGACTATGCAAATGCCCTTTACCTCGGACTCCCCAAGTACCAAATCGCTCGTCTTCAAGTCGTTCAAAATACGGCCGCCAGACTTGTGACTGGGAAAAAACCCTGGGAATCAATCTCACCCTCGTTGAGATCCCTTCACTGGCTACCAGTTAAAGACAGAATCACCTTTAAAGCACTCTGTCTAACGCATAGATGTATCCATGGGAATGCTCCCCATTATCTATGCGAAAAATTAAAAATGTACAATCCCAATCGTATTCTACGATCCAACAATCAAAATCGGCTTCAGATACCGAAAGCCAGATACAAGTCCAAAGGAGACAGGAGATTCGCTGTCCAAGGTCCCAGACTATGGAACGCCTTACCAGCCAGCATTCGACTGGAGGAGAACTACTTAGTCTTCAGGAGAAAGATTAAGACTCATCTCTTTTGATCTCAAAGGAGACAGGAACAACAAGCGCCCAGAGGCGATTTACTTCGCATGTGCTGCGCTATACAAGTTCTTCATTCATTCATTCATTCATTAGTAATCACCACAGCCATTTCATCTGAGGGAAATCCTGAAAACTTGACCTGTTGGTGTGCCTTGAGGACTGGAGTTGAAAAACACTGCTCTAGACAAAGGTCTTGGATAGATAGGATAAACTGTTTTAAAATGGTAATCCTTTCTAAAATATTATATAAGATGCAGATGTTACCAATCCCAGACACATATTTTTAAATACTCAATACGCTATTGCGTAGGTTCATTTGGCAGAACAAAAAGCCCCGTATAAGTCTGGTGGTGTTAACGAGAAATAAGGCACAAGGTGGGTTGAGGCTACCGGATATAAAAATGTATTACACTGCTATTCTTATGTCATGGGTGGTTGAATGGGTAAAAGAGAATAAAGAAAAAATGTGGGTTAGATTGGAAAGTCAGATTAGTAATGTCACTTTCGGGAAAGTGATATGGATCTCAACACATATAAGAAATTTAGATGAGCACACTCACATGATCACACGTATAGCAATGGTAATGTGGGACACGGTGCACAAAAGAGAAAAATGGGGATTTAATTCCCCTTTGATACCATTATGCGACACTCATTATTTTGCTCCAGACGGAAGGAGAGGGATCTCGAAGATATACAGAATTTTGACTGGACTAAAGATAGCGCCCCCCCACCATTTATTAAACAATGGGAGGAAGAGATGGGAACAGGGGATAATGAAATAGATGTCAGTAAAATATTACTGCTGACACATGCTATATTACCAGACTGTAGTACGACAGAAATGAATTATAAGTGTTTGGCACACTGGTATATAACACCTGATAAATTACATCATTACCATGGGGATGCCTCCAACTTATGTTGGAGGGGATGTGTGGAGATTGGAACTATGTTCCATATATGGTGGACCTGCCCCAAAATAAAAGCATATTGGAAAGAAGTATTAATAACAATAGAAGAAATGACTGACACTAAAATACCTGTGGAGCCATGGGTCTATCTGTTCCATGAGGTTAGTATGTCCATTAAACAGTATAAGAGAACATGGCTTCCTAAACACAGCAAAATGTGCAATCTCTAGACAGTGGAAAGATACTGAGAGCCCTTCGCTGAGGAGTTGGTTATGCAAAATCAACAAAACGTACAATATGGAATTTTAAGGTTTAGTGGCGAAATAGGAGAACAAGGTTTCATAAAGAGTTGGAAAGATTGGTTAATGTACAGGCAATCAATGAGATACGCTGAAAGGATGGTAGAGGAGAGAGTGTGAAAGGGTCTGAACAAAAGACTGTTTTTTGGAGAGATCCAGGGTGGGATGGGGTGGGCGAGGGTAGGGATTTCCTTCCGGGGGGTGGGCGGCATTAACTTTAGACTGTTTTCATTTTGCATTTGTGGGGCCGGTAGTGGCCCCAACTGAATTTGTTTTGTTTGAATTTTTTGTCTAAAACAAAAAAATAATAATAAAGAAACTGAAAAAAAATAAAAAAAAGAATTGGGTATATTGGATTGTATGATATTATTATTATTTTATTTTTTATGGTTGAACTGGATGAACTTGTATCTTTTTTCAACCTGACTAACTATGTAACTATGAAACTTCGGCCCGGCAGGTTTACCCCCTTCATGAACAGGCCATTTTTTGCGATACGTCAATGTGGTATTTTAGCTGACAATTGAATTGTCAAGCAATGTTGTACACAAATAAAATTGATGTCCTTTTTTCCCACAAATAGAGCTTTCTTTTGGTGGTATTTGATCACCTCTTCAGTTTTTATTTTTTGCACTATAAAAAAAAAAAAGAGGAAAGGGAATAGCCGCTTCAGGTGGGAACCCAGACGAACATCCACCGTTGCAGACAACTCAGGTGCATGCAATGCACTTGGCAAAGCAGGAACAAAAATTGTCTCTGGACAGCCGCACACTGAAGAAATTGTTGCCTTTATTGAAAGAAGGACAGCACTACAAGTCACAGCACGCATCAGCAGTTGGGTTTTTATTTTACTTGCTGTGACTTGTAGTGCTGTCCTTCATTCAATAAATGCTATAATTTGTTCAGTGTGTGGCAGTCCAGAGACAATTTTTGTTCCTGCATCAACAATAAAAAACAATAATTTTGAAAAGAGAAAAACAATATTTTTTACATTCTGCTATAGATCACATTCAATAAAAAAAATGTAAAAAATCGAATTTCTTCTTTAATTTAGGCCAATATGTATTCTGCTACATTTTTTATTAAAATAAATCCCAATAAGTGTATATTGATTGGTTTGCGCAAAAGTTATAGTGTATACAAACTATGGGATGTTTTTATGGATTTTTTTTTTACTAGTTATGGCAGCAATCAGTGACTTATAGCGGGACTGCGACATTGCAGCGGACAAATCAGACACTAAGGCCTCGTACACACGAGGGGATATGTCCGCTGAAAACGGTCCGATGGACCGTTTCAGCAGACATCTCCGCTCGTGTGTATGGGCTAGCGGACAGATTTCTCCACACGACAGATTTCAAAGCATGCTTTGAAATCTATCCGGTGGGAATCTGTCCGCCTGACATGTCTGCTGGTTAGTACACTTACCAGCAGACATGTCATCCCCCACCGCCGCCGCGCCACCGCCGAATGGATTCGGCGCATGCGCGGAAGTGTTTAACTTCCTGGGGCGGTGACGTGGCGGTGACGTGGCGGCATCAACGTCACCGCCGCGTCACCGCCACGTCACCGCGCCGTCCGGCGGCGGGGAATTTGATCCGATGGTATGTACACGCCATCGGATCAAACTCCCGATCGGACATATCCGATGGAAATGGTCCGCGGACCGTTTTCATCAGATATGTCTGATCGTGTGTACGAGGCCTAAGAGATACTTTTGACACTTTGTTGGGGACCAGGGACAGCAATACAGTGATCAGTGCTAAATAATATGGTCTGACAGACCGTTTCAGCAGACAGATTTGATTGTGTGTACGGGCGGACAGACAGATTTTGCCAGCCGACAGATTTTAAAGCATGCTTTAAAATCTGTTTGCTGGGAATCCATCCGTCCGACATGTCTGCTGGTTAGTACGCTAACCAGCAGACATATCTGCCCACACATGTGTCGAATGGATTCGACGCATGCGCGGAAGTGTTTTACTTCCTGGTGCGGTGACGTGGTGGCGTCAACGTCATCGCCACATCAACGCGCTGTCAGCCGGCGGGGATTTTGGTTTGATCGTGTGTACATCCATCAAACCAAAACAGCCCAGCAGACAAATCTGTTCAAATCGGTCTGCGAGACCGATTTGAACAGATGTATTTGGTCGTGTGTACACGGCCTAACTGTAGTATTGACACTGGCAGGAAAAAGGTAACATCAGGGGTAAGCAAAGGGTTAAATGTGTCCCAAGGGAGTGCTTTCTAACTGTTTGGAGGCGGTACTTGTAGCAGAAGCACAAGATCTCTACCTTCTCCTGTCACAAAATGGCCATCTGCCTTGTTTACATAGGCAGACCGCCGTTCTGTCTGCCATGGGAAAGAGTGGCAGGTCCTGGCAGACATCGGGTTGGCCAGTCTCGCTGATTGGCTCCTGCTGTGTCCAATCACAGCGGGAGCTGGATGTCGGGGGCACGCCCCAGACCAGGAAGAGTAAATTGGGATACAAATAGCAAAAAGCTGGCTCTCTTTCTATATTCAAAATGAGAAGTGTTTTCATTAGTCCTACATTGAAGTGTATAGCTGTCTATAAATGGATCAAAATTCTGCCAGTTCAGCAGGGACCAGATGAAATTTCAATCTATGTATAGCCATTCCACCTCAAAATAAGGTCTAAGGCCGCGTACACACGATCGGTTAAACTGAAGAGAGTAGTCTGATGGACCGTTTTCATTGGTCAAAACCGATCGTGTGAGGCTGCCATCGGTTATTTAACCATCGGTTAAAAAAAAAAAAAGCCAACTTGCTTTAAATTTAACCAATGGATTCCTAACTGATAGGTCAAAACCGATCGTTAAGCCGCGTACACATGATCAGTCCATCCGATGAGAGCGGTCTGATGGACCATTTTCAGCGGTTAACCGATGAAGCTGACTGATGGTCAGTCGTCCCTACACACCATCGGTTAAACAACAAATTAAGTTTAATGCTTCCAAGCATGCGTCGACTTGATCCTGAGCATGCGTGGATTTTTAACCGATGGTCGTGCCTACTAACAATCGGTTTTGACCTATCAGTTAGGAATCCATCAGTTGAATTTAAAACAAGTTGGCTTTTTTTTAACCGATGGATAACTAACCGATGGCGCCCACACACGATCGGTTTGGTCCGATGAAAACGGTCCATCAAACCGTTCTCATCGGTTTAACCTATCGTGTGTACGTGCCTTAGTAGGCACAAACCATTGGTTAAAAATCCACACAAGCTCAGAATTAAGTCGACGCATGCTTGGAAGCATTGAACTTCATTTTTTTCAGCACGTCGTTGTGTTTTACATCACCGCGTTCTAACATGATAGTTTTTTAACCAATGGTGTGTGGGCGCGATGGACCATAAGTCAGCTTCATCGGTTAACCGATGAAAACGGTCCATCAGACCATTCTCATCAGATGGACTGATCGTGTGTACGCGGCATAACTTTCTGTTTTGGCTATGTGAAAGGACGCAAAGGGAAATCTTCCCAATAGAATAGAACTTTTAGGCCGCGTACACACGACTAAATAAATCCGATCAAATCGGTCTGACAGACCGTTTTGATCGGATTTGTCTCCTGGTATATATTGGTTTGATCGTGTACACACGATCAAACCAAAATCCCCGCCGGCAGACAGTGTGGTGACGTGGCTGTGACGGTGACGCTGCCACGTCACCGAACCAGGAAGTAAAATACTTCCACGCATGCATCGAATCCATTTGACGCATGTGCGGACAGATATGTCCGCTGGTTAGTGTACTAACCAGCGGATATGTCGGACGGACGGGTTCCCAGCAGACAGATTTTAAAGCATGCTTTAAAATTTGTCTGCAGGAAAAACCTGTCTGCTCGCCCGTACACACGATCGAATTTGTCTGCTAAAACGATCTGTCGGACCGTTTTTAGCAGATAAATTTGATCGTGTGTACGCGGCCTTAGGGGTAATAACCCTCTAATTCTGCGTCCAAAATGAAAAGAAAGGTTTTGAAATTGGTTCTACAAGTGTAGATAGATTGAAATTTGGCTGGTTCAGCTGGGACCAGCTGAATTCTGGTCCATGTATGGCCTTCCGTCTTGACAGAAGTTGACCTAATGATTAACTTCTGTTGAACAAGAATGTTGGGAAACATTTCTTGATCAGTGCCTGCAACCAATCGACTGCAGCCAGTGATCAGTGTATTCTGAAAGTAAATATGATGTCCCACCTATGGGGATTCCACCTTGCTTTAGAGATGGAGGTTATAATTTTGTTTTGCCCATCCATGGCAAGCTTATACACTCCTCTATCAGATGCCATAGCCCAACCCTGACCATTTAAATTTATCCACAGTAATCAAAGCAATAAAGCTTGTTCAAGACTTTAATACAAAATTGGTATAACATCAGCTCAATAATGAGGTCAGCTCTGATCTTTCCAAATTTTAGTAGACATGTGCATTCGTTTTCGTCCAAATGCATTTTAATCCAAATTTCGGGGATTTTCGTGTGCATTTTAACCACTTCCCGACCGCCCACCGCAGGTATACGTCGGCACTTTAGAGATGGATATCTCGGTAACGGCAGCAGCTGCTGCCACAACCGAGATATCCATCTCTTCTGTGGGCGGTCGGGTAAACGATAATGGCGGTCTCCGCGGCGGAATCGGGTGCGCTCGTCTGGTCAGCGGGGATGCGAGTGAGGGAAAAAATTTCCCTCGTCCATCCCCGTAGCTCTGCTGGGCGGAAGTGACGTCAAACGTCAGTTCCAAACAGCGTCTTAAAGAGACATTTTTTTTTAAATGTCATTTGAAAAATGACATTTAAATTTTTTTTTTTTTTTTTTGCATTTTAGCCTAAATATGAGATCTGAGGTCTTTTTGACCCCAGATCTCATATTTAAGAGGACCTGTCATGCTTTTTTCTATTACAAGGGATGTTTACATTCCTTGTAATAGGAATAAAAGTGATAATTTTTTTATTTTTTTTATTTTAGTGTTACAAATTGGTAAAATTAAAACAAATAAATACGAAAACAAAAAAAAAAAATTTTAAATCGCCCCGTCCCGACGAGCTCGCGCGCAGAAGCGAACGCATACGCGAGTAGCGCCCGCATATGAAAACGGTGTTCAAACCACACAAGTGAGGTATCGCCGCGATCGTTAGAGCGAGAGCAATAATTCTAGCCCTAGACCTCCTCTGTATCTCAAAAAATGCAACCTGTAGAATTTTTTAAACATCGCCTATCGAGATTTTTAAGGGTAAAAGTTTGACGCCATGCCACGAGCGGGCGCAATTTTTAAGCGTGACATGTTGGGTATAATTTTACTCGGCGTAACATTATCTTTCACAATATTTAAAAAAATTGGGCCAAATTTATTGTTGTCTTATTTTTTAATTTAAAAAAGTGAATTTTTTCCAAAAAAAGTGCGCTTGTAAGACCGCTGCGCAAATACGGTGTAACAAAAAGTATTGCAATGACTGCCATTTTATTCTCTAGAGTGTTAGAAAAAAAAATATATAATGTTTGGGGGTTTTAAGTAATTTTATAGCAAAAAAAAATGTTTTAGTCTCGTAAACACCGAATCTGAAAAACAGGCCCGGGGCTAAAGTGGTTAACAAATGATAAAGAATGTGCAGAAGCCAAAATCCGAAAGATCCCAAATAATTTTTTTTTTTTTTTCGTATCCATTATATTTTCTTACCGTTGCAACAACAGTTCAATATAGATAGTTAGAAGATTCAACATAAGGGTGACAATAGCAATCTGTGTCCATCAAACCTGTGGTTGAATGTGCCTATCCTAACTCTATTAGTCCAAGATTATTCAGTCCAAGGTTACTGAGCTGCACTGAGGACAGAGTGTCACTACCCACTGTGTCGACCTCCACCACATCCAAGGACTGGTAAACTGAAATTTAGATTTAATCTACATTTTACTAAAGTTGCATTCACTTTTTTTTTCAGACTGCAGCAATGCAAAAAAACAACACAAAGTAGCAGAGGCATGGAACAAGTTGGACTGTTGTGATGTATTAGAGCTGTACACAAACATATATCCACTGAAAATAAAGAAGTTACTAAAAGTTCTAACATACTTTATTTAGCTAGAAGTTCAATACCTAATTTATACAACATTCCACATAACTAAGAATTGTGAGAAATATTTCTGTCCCTTTTCACAAGATATAAGTCTCCTCGAAACTGGAAAATCTTGAGCGTTAGATAAGTTTCACAAAGTGTTTTTCTTTTCAGCACTGACTACAATTGGTGTCCTTGAAACTGGAACATCTTGAGCATTAGATAAGTTTCACAAGCTACAAATGTTTTATTCATTTCACACAAGGTAACTATTATTGTTAGTAAGATATAACAAAATGTAATCTGATCACAAGTGAGCGTAGTCACCCTACAACAGGAAGCATTTGATTCACATGATTACAAGGTGAAAATAAGGAAATATACCTTAAAAAAGAAAACAAGAACCACATATAAGGAATGTTAGGCCTCATACACACGATAGGATAGCCAGAGGACAACGGTCTGATGGACCGTTTTCATCGGTCAAAACCGATCGTGTGTGGGCCCCATAGGTTATTTAACCTTAGGTTAAAAAAAGCCAACTTGCTTTAAAATTAACCTATTGATTCCTAACCGATAGGTCAAAACCGATCGTTAGTAGGCATGACCATCGGTTAAAAATCCGTGCATGCTCAGAATCAAGTCGACGCATGCTTGGAAGCATTGAACTTTGATTTTTTTCAGCACGTCATTGTGTTTTACGTCACCGCGTTCTGATACGATCGTTTTTTTAACTGATGGTGTGTAGACACATCAGACCATCAGTCAGCTTCATCGGTTAACCTATGACAACGGTCCTTCAGACCGTTCTCATCGGATGGACTGATCGTGTGTACAAGGCTTTAGACTACAATATATTGCATTTTATGTTTTACAATTAGATCCACCTTACCTAATCTATGCTTAATCAGCTGATATTCAAACTTGCTTAAACACAATTTTCCAGCCAGTTAAGGTGCCAGAATTCATCCTTGTCTTAACAGTTGATTCATACCCATGTATCTTTTAAAATTGAAAATCAAGCCACATGAATGACATGTCCTGGTCAAGTCCCACAAAAACTCCACAGCAGAACCATATGCATTTTGACAAGCTAAACCCAGAATTTAAAACAGTATTATAAAAGCTGTAACTCTTGGGTGACCTTTATAATGCAATGTTTTTTGGTCAATTATATTTTTTGTAGGTTAAATAAACTGATTTATTTAAATTTTTATATGATATTAATACATTTTTACTTACGTAATAATAATAATACATGGTGCTTTAATGCTACTTGATGATTTGATGCCACTGACAGCCAAACATTGTTGGTATGCTCGTTGGCTATCTTAGCCAAAGTAATTATAAAAGGAGGTGTAAAGGCACAAGGTTTTTTTTTATTTTAATGCATTCTATGCATTAAGATAACAAACCTTCTGTGTGTAGCAGCCTCCCCAGCACCCCCTAATTACTTTCCTGACCTCCATCTCTCTCCAGAGACATCCACGAGTGTCTAAGCCATCTGGGACTCTCCTCATGATTGGTTGAGACACAGCAATGGCACCGTTGGCTCCAGAGGCTGTCAATCAAAGTCAGTTAGCCAATCAGGGGAGAGAGGGGGCGGGGCTGGGCCAGGACTTTGTGTCTGAATGAACACATGGAGCTCTGACTCTTCATGGGTGCCCCCATAGAGATCTGCTGGCTGAGGGGGCACTCGATAGAAGGGAGGGACCAGGAGCAGCAAAGAGGGACCTGAGAAGAGGAGTATCTGTGCTACTCTATGCAAAACCAACTACACAGAGGAGGTAAGTATAACATGTTTACTTTTAAACTAACCTTTACAATCACATTAAAGCGGATGTCCGCTCAAAAAAATATATTAAAAGCCAGCAGCTACAATATTAGGACACTTACCTGTCCTGAAGTCCAGCCCCGTCCGCAGCAGAGGACGAGCAATCGCTCATCACTCAGCTGCCCCCGCCATCCACGGTTCCCTACAGCGCATGCGCGAGTCGCGCTGCGCCCGTCGATTGGCTCCCCCTGTGTGCTGAGAGCCGAGTGTTCCCAGCACACATCGGGGGGGCGACAGGAGGTGACGACATTCTGGCATTCTGCCTGAGAATGCTGGGCCGGAAGTGGGTGCAAATACCTGTCTTTAGACAGGTATCTGCACCCCCCTCCCCCTGAAAGGTATCAAATGTGACACCGGAGGGGGGAGGTTTCCGATCAGCGTGAGTTCCACTTTAGGGTGGAGCTCCACTTTAACTACTTTCTCCTTACTGCTAGGAAAAAAAGGAGTGGTGTTCCTCTTCTGACACATTTATCTGTGCAGATTTTTTTCAAACACACCACTTTCTAATTACAAATGGTATATTTGAAATATTCATATGCAATATTTCATATTTGCCAGACTGAAAAAATTAAACACAAATTATACAGTATGCTTTAGTACTGAATATAATAATTAGACTATTAAATACATTAAAATCATTATAATTTCAAATTGGGATTTGCTATAAAATGAAAAATTAAATAAAACTCAACTCGCAGCTAATGACAGATTAATCTACCATACCTTAAGATGCAATAATGATTTGCAGAGTTCTTAATGAATCCCAATTCTAACAAATCTTGTTCCTCCAATTTAGGTTTGCTAGAGCTTAATAAAATCTTGTGTTTATCTGTGATGGGCTATACAACCATATTCTATAAACAGAGCAATGTTTTAAAAAGATGACATGAAACATAACTATCTTAATAGCTTACATCTGAGTCAGAATATATTAACTTCTAAAGAAATAAATCACATTTTTGTGTTTGATGTTCTCCACGGTACATCAATAAAAATAAATTATATCACTGCCAGAAATGTTTAGATTAATTTTCCGACATTTGCTATGAATTCAAACACACAGTACCAGAGCTATCTGTTGTCTAGAAGGTTGGGCTAGTTAAGCTGTGTAATCATGATTCACAACTGAATTATTTTTTAAGCTACCTATGCAGCTCAGAGAGGGATATCACAGTGCAGTGGATAGAAGATCATAATTATCTATGAACAGGAATATTCAGATTGCCAAAATGTAAATAATAAAGGTTTATTCGACCCAAAAAATAATACTTTAAATTTCTCAGGCCAGGTTTTCTGATGATGACAGCAGAGGCCCATGCCTCTATGCATGCTGCAGTCTCCACAAGGAGCCTGTGTAACCGAGTGACAAAACTGGAGCGTATATGGAAGACAGAGACAGTGCATTGTCACACTAGAAGAAGTGTCTGAACAAGAATCTTTATTGTAGGATCACCATTCTTTAAAAGAAAGTTGCAAAAAATAAAAAAATAATAAAAATGACTGTACTTATTGGCTTATAACACTCACTTTTTTTACCCTGAAAATAGAGGGTAAACTGTGCCTGTGTATTATACGCAGGGGGCTGTGGAACAATTTTTCCTGAAACTTCCCTCTTAAAGTTAGGGTGCGTGTTATACAGTATGCCTGTGTATGTTATACGCCGCTAAATACTGTACATAGCAAGTTAAAGGTTAAATGAGATATTAGTGATTGGATTTACATATACTTTAAAGGGTAAATACATTTCAAGACAATGAAAGCAAACCCAGATGCAAGATGTCAAGCCCTTACAAAGATGGTTGTAAAAGCAGTTTTTTTTTAAAATCTTAATGCATTCTATGCATTAGGATAAAAAGCCTTCCAGGTGCAGAATCCCCACTCAGCCTCCCTAATACTTACCTGAGCCCATTTCGATTCAGCAATGTTGCATGAGAGGCTGAGCTGCCCAGGACTTCCCACCTTGTTGGCTGAGACAGCAGTGAAGTGTCATTTGGGCTGATTTACCAAGCCTGTGCGCCAAGACTCATGGTGCACAAGCAGGAGTAAACCTGTTTTTGACATTTACAAAAGAAACACGCTGCCAGTGCAGCGTGTTTCCTCATTTACTAAAGTGCCTAATGCGCCCAGAAGAGGGCGCACAGCACGCCAGTACAGAGCTGGCGTGCGGCATTTAGTAATGTAAACATCGGGGATTCGGGCGGGAGTTTATGAGGGGAGGGAGGGGGGTGATGCAGGGGAAGTGTAGTGACATGTGTTTCAACTTGTGTGGCGGGCCGATTTGAAAGGGAAAGTGACTTTTGGGACCCGATCCCCGTGCCCTTGCAAAGTACGCTAGAACCTCGGAAGGTTCACTTGCATACTGGGCATGCGCAGAGGGAAAAATCGGAGCTCACCGCGCGCCTCTTCAGTACGCCGGGAAATCCTTGGTAAATACCAGGCGGCGTAGCAGTGTTTGCACTGCCTGGAGCGGCGCACGGCAAGCTCCGAGCTGTTCTCGGGCTGCGCTGACACTGAAGGGGAACTCCGCGCCAAATTTCAAATGTGAAACCGGCGCGGCTTCCCCCCCAGGGGTACAA
The DNA here is from genome assembly GCA_029574335.1 of Rana kukunoris. NCBI lineage: Eukaryota > Metazoa > Chordata > Amphibia > Anura > Ranidae > Rana > Rana kukunoris. The sequence continues at coordinate 402,851,208 of CM056053.1, read as the reverse complement.
TAGGCTCTCCGGCTTGGTCCGGAACGTGAGGGGTTAACCCACGCCAAAATCGGCGTGGGGTTCCCCCCCAGATCCGTACCAAGCCCTCATCCCAGGCATGCAGTCTGGCCGGACAGGAATGGGGGTGGGGACGAGCGAGCGGCCCCCCCCCCTCCTGAGCCGTACCAGACCACATGCCCTCGACATGGGGGAGTGTGTGCTTTGGGGGAGGGGGGCGCTGCCCCCCCACCCCAAAGCACTCTTGTCCCCATGTCGATCGGGACAAGAGCCTCTTCCCGACAACCCTAGCCATTGGTTGTCGGGGTATGCGGGCGGGAGCCAATCAGAATCTGGGAGCCCCGTTTAATAAGGAGGCCCCCAGATTTCGGGCCCCCACCCTATGTGAATGAGTATGGGGTACATCGTACCCCTACCCATTCACCTGGTGAACGTTTTCACTTTTGAGGGTCTTCCGCCGCCCCCTTCAAATTCTTCTGCCTGGACGGGGGTCGTACATCCCATCCAGGACTTGGACGTGGCGGGCTTCTCGTCGCTCTCTTCTGCCGCTGCCCCCTTCACCACGAAGCTCCGTGCTTGTTTGATGAGGGCAGCGGGCTTCCGTCGTCTTCTCCGGGGCGAGGGTCGTACATCCCACCCCGGATTTCGTCGCCGGCTTCTGCCTGGCTCCTACTAGGGGCCAGGGCTTCTTTCGCCGTCTTCCGCCGGAGGGCGCCACTCTCCGGGCTTCTCGACGTTGTCTTCCGCCGCGGGGGCCAGGCCTTCTTCTTTGCCGCCCCCCTCGATTTTTTCGGCCTGGACGGGGGTCGCACATCCCATCCAGGACTTGGACGTGGCGGGCTTCTCGTCGCCGTCTTCTGCCGCTGCCCCCTTCACCACGAAGCTCCGTGCTTGTTTGATGAGGGCAGCGGGCTTCCGTCGTCTTCTCCGGGGCGAGGGTCGTACATCCCACCCCGGATTTCGTCGCCGTCTTCTGCCGCTGCCCCCTTCACCACGAAGCTCCGTGCTTGTTTGATGAGGGCAGCGGGCTTCCGTCGCAGTCTTCCGCCGCGGGGTGACACTCGCGGGCTTCTTCTTCCATTCGATGTTGACACGGCGAGGTCCGGCGCTGAAATGCCTTCTGAGCGGCGGGCAAGGACTTATATTGGCATTGGGCGTGGGCGTGGTTATGCCAACATGTGACCTTAACCCATGTGACAGTGATGTCACGTCACATCACTGTCACATGGGTTGAGGTCACATGTTGGCATAACCACGCCCACGCCCAATGCCAATATAAGTCCTTGCCCGCCGCTCAGAAGGCATTTCAGCGCCGGACCTCGCCGTGTCAACATCGAATGGAAGAAGAAGCCCGCGAGTGTCACCCCGCGGCGGAAGACTGCGACGGAAGCCCGCTGCCCTCATCAAACAAGCACGGAGCTTCGTGGTGAAGGGGGCAGCGGCAGAAGACGGCGACGAAATCCGGGGTGGGATGTACGACCCTCGCCCCGGAGAAGACGACGGAAGCCCGCTGCCCTCATCAAACAAGCACGGAGCTTCGTGGTGAAGGGGGCAGCGGCAGAAGAGAGCGACGAGAAGCCCGCCACGTCCAAGTCCTGGATGGGATGTGCGACCCCCGTCCAGGCCGAAAAAATCGAAGGGGGCGGCAAAGAAGAAGGCCTGGCCCCCGCGGCGGAAGACAACGTCGAGAAGCCCGGAGAGTGGCGCCCTCCGGCGGAAGACGGCGAAAGAAGCCCTGGGAGGAGCCCGAGGTGGGGCGACACCCCCGTTGTTCTCCGCTGTGTTCGGCCGGCCCCCCCGGATGTAAAAGAGCTTCATTTTGGGGTGGGGGCACAGTCGAGCATGGCGGAGAGCATGGGTGGGTGTTTCCCCCCCCCGGCAGAAGACGGCTAGAAGACCGAGGAGTGGCGACGCCCCCGTTGTTCTCCGCCATTTCCGCCGGCCCCCCCCGGATGTAAAAGAGCTTTGTTTGGGGTAGGGGGCCTGGCCGAACATGGCGGAGAGCATCGGTGGGTGTCTCTCTCCCCGGCGGAAGGCGGCGGCGAAGACCGGGGGGGGGTAGGTGTACCCCCCCGGCGGAAGGCGAAGACCGAGGAGGGGTTTCGCCCCCCGTTGTTCTCCGCCATTTCCGCCGGCCCCCCCCGGATGTAAAAGAGCTTTGTTTGGGGTAGGGGGCCTGGCCGAACATGGCCGAGAGCATCGGTGGGTGTCCCCCCCCGGCGGAAGGCGGCGGCGAAGACCGGTGCGGGGCTGGAGCCCCCCCGGCAGAAAACGTCTGGAAGACCGAGGGGCTCCGCCCCCGTTGTTCTCTGCTCCTTTCGGCCGGCCCCCCCCGGATGTGAAAGAGCTAATTTTGGGGTGGGGGCCTGGCTGGACATGGCGGAGATCATCGGTGGGTGTCCCCCCCCGGCAGAAGACGGCGAAGCCCGGGGCCCAATGGGCTGGTGGTGGGGGGTCCCGGCAGAAGACCCCCGGAGCTGACTAATAAATTATTTTTTTCTGTGTGTTTTTTTTTGTGTTTACACTTTTCCACCCGGTGAATGGGTAGGGGTACGATGTACCCCATACTCATTCACATAGGGTGGGGGGCCAGAATCTGGGGGCCCCCTTAATATAGGGGGCTCTCAGATTCTGATAAGCCCCCCGCCCGCATACCCCGACAACCAACGGCCAGGGTTGTCGGGAAGAGGCTCTTGTCCCTTTCGACATGGGGACAAGAGTGCTTTGGGGTGGGGGGGCAGTGCCCCCCTCCCCCACAGCACACACTCCCCCATGTCGAGGGCATGTGGTCTGGTACGGCTCAGGAGGGGGGGGGGCGCTCGCTCGTCCCCACCCCCATTCCTGTCCGGCCAGACTGCGTGCCTGGGAGAAGGGTTTGGTCTGGATCTGAGGGGGAACCCCACGCCGTTTTTTGGCGTGGGTTTAACCCCTTATGTTCCAGATCAAATCTAAGAGCCTGTTGTGCACCAGAAGGGGGACCCCCACGCCGTTTTTTTTGGTAATTTGGGGTGGAGTTCCCCTTTATCCCGGTCCTGTCAGGGGGGGGGGGGGAATGCCTGCTCGTCTGTCCCTACAATGTATGAACAGCGATCTGTCATTTCCCCTACACAGTCCCACCCCCTTTACAGTTAGAACACACCCAGGTAACATATTCAACCCCTTCCGCGCCCCTAGTGTTAACCCCTTCCCTGCCAGTGTCATTTTTATAGTAAGCAATGCATTGATATACCATTGCTCGCTACAAAAATGCCAAATCTCACAAAAATGTGTCCGCCACAATGTCGCATTAGACAGAAAAAACAAATGATAGCCACCATTACTAGTAAAACAAAAAATTATTCAAAAAAACCCCATAAGACCAACCCCTACTTAGAACTTTTGCCCAAACCAATCAAACGCTTATTGTGATTTTTTGCAACCAAAAAGATGTCCAAGAATACTTATAGGCCTAAACTGAGGGCAAACATTTTTTGAATATATTTTGGGGGAGATTTATTATAGCAAACAGTAAAAAAGATGTTTTTTTAGTTACCAAATTGTCGCTATAGTTTTGGGTCAAGCAAAAATAAGAAAAAACGCAGAGGTGATCAAATACCACCAACAAAAAAAAAAAATTGAATTTTTAGGGGGGGGGGGGGGGAGGATGAGGACGCCCAATTTTTTTGGGGGCCACGTCGCACAACCACGCAATTGTCAGTCAAAATGACGCAGTGTTGAAATGCAAAAAATGGCCCCGTCAGTGACCAGTAATATGCTCTGGGGCTCAAGTGGTTACAAATTAAGAATACACTAAAGTTAGCCCAATTTATGGCCATAATGTGAAAGATGATGTTACACCGAGTAAATAGATACCCAACATGTTACACTTTAATATTGCACACACTCATGGAATGGGGCCAAACTTCAGTACTTGAAAATACCCATAGGCAACGCTTTTTTATGTGTTTCAGGTTACCAGTTTAGATTTACAGAGGAGGTCTAGTGCTAAAAGTATTGCTCTCGCTCTAACGTACGCTATGATACCTCACATGTGGGGTTTGAACGGGGGTTCAATATGTGGGCGGGGCTTACACATTTAAGGCCCGCCCCCATATATGGAAACATTCTTCAAACCACACATGTGAGGTATCATAGCGTGCGTAACAGCAAGAGGAATATTTATAGCACTAGACCTCATCTGTAAATCTAAACTGGTAACCGGAAACAATAAAAATGCTGCTTGTTCGCTTCTGACTGCGAGCTACTAGGGACAGGGGCGTTTAAATTATTACTATTTAGGTTTGTTACGTAAAAATTCTATAAGACCTCCCGTTCAGCTTGTAAAGCATCACTTCAGGGGGACCAAAAAAAAATTTAACACCTCTAATGCTTTCATCCGCCATTGCAGATTTGATTCTGGTACTGCATTTCGAGTGAACTGGGCATGCTCCAACACTTAGAAAAAGAAGTTGGAAGTTTCATCCTGAAAATGACTTGCATCTTTCTGAGCATGCTCAGAAAGCTCTTTTTTTGGCTTAGTAATTTAAGGACATCCTTAACAGGTGTAAGCAGTTCCAAGTGCACACAAACCAGAGGCTGACATTTCTTCATGTGTTTCCAATTGGTTCATTAGCACACATGTTATAAAAAGCGTGGATACTGCACGTGTCAGCTGCCCCTCAGAGGGGGCAGATTTGCTGGCTGGAAGTAATGGCGGAGTGAAACAGAGATGTTTTGGAGCAAGTTTTGTATTTTTTGATGTTTTCTCTGCTACATAATTTTGCTAAATGTTTCTCAAGATGTTAATGACTAATGTTTTAATCCTGTGGGTCTATCCTGTTATTTCAAAAGCATGATTTATTTTCCAATGACTGTGAAATAAACGTTGGTCTTTTTTGTTTTTAGGTGTTTTTATATATTTTTGGTGTGTTTATTTGTAATTTTTTGTTTTGCTTTCCTTGTTTTGTGGACCAATAAAATTTACTTTCAAATTTTGAAGTTTGTTTTGTGATTATTTTTTTCCTGCTATGGATTTCAACCGCTGCAGCTGAAATAGTTTGGGCCTAAACCATCAAGTGTGATTTGTCTCTAAGATCTTTCCTGGTGTGTATGCATGAAATGTTTAGTCACCAGAAAAGGAAGGACAAAGCGGTAAGTAATGTTTCCTAGAACTGATGTCCAGACTGACTTTTTAAAGCACATGTGCAAGATGTAGGAAAAGCTGCAAACAGGGCCTGTTGGAGGGGGGGGGGGGTGGTGGTTTTTTTTTTGGACAGGCTTGAAGTGCTGATTTACAGCGCTGTGCTTGAAACTAGCACAAGACAATCCTATTCTAATTGTGGGTTGTTTGAGGGAAGCCAATTGAGTGTTAGAACCCCTGCTAGTGTTTTTAGGTTGGGCTTTGTGTCCCTTTTCCTAAAATTGGCTTCACTTCCTGTCACACAGCTGAACAGGAAGTGAGGTTAAAACCCTACCAATGGTCTTTTCTTCGGGGCACAGGTCAATCTAACTAGTGTCACCATTAAGCAAATTGCACTGCAGTGTACACCCCAAATGATTAGTTACTTTGGGGTTTAGTAAAGGCAAAGCCGCTCTGCAGTAGAAGCGTAGGCAATGAAAATCAGAAGGGAAGCACTGATGGTTTTTACTTCCAATCCCGCCAAGTTTTGAGTTTTCTTCCTTGCTTGTCCACTTGTAGTGCAAAGTGGATTTGCCTTTAGTAAATGGACCCCAAAGTCCAAGATTCCTACTAATTTGGGGTGTACACAGCAAAATGCCATTTCCAAAATGGGAAACTATTTATATTGATCTGTGTGTCCCCAACAAAACATTACTCAGGTGTTTCCCTCACTTCCTGTTTGGCTGTGTGGCAGGAAGTGAATGAATTAAGTAGAAAGTGACAACATTTGTGAGGTGTCTTTACCCTATCAGGGGTGCAGGCATCCCCAAAACAAACATGAAAATAGTTGATTTAACATTGGGTGGTGTTTGTGGGGGTCCCTAACACACATTCATACATATTAGCAACGCTGGATCGTGGCCTATTGGCATGGTTATATTTTCTTAAGCCTCTCAATAAAATGATCTGAAATTTGGGGTTAAACTGGAACAATAATCATCACTTTTATTTTTTGGATTTCTTTCATTTTGGATAGAGTTGGTGGGGGGGGGGGGGGGGTTAGAAGCTCTGTCAGTTTATTTTGTATTATCCCTGTCCGTTTGGGGAGATTGGCCTTCACTTCCTGCCCCATAGCCAAACAGGAAGTGATCGAAAAAGTAGGCAAATTAAGGGCCCCCCCAAGTCCCCCCCCACAGAACTTGTGTGTGTCCCCTGAAAATTCCTGGGTGGGTCATAAAAAAACAGGGTGTGGCCTTGACAGGAAGGGTGGGTCATTTTTCTATTAGGGGGGTGCCAAAATTTGGTCAGGCCTAGGGCAGCACAAAACCTAAATCTCCTACTGCACATTAGGGCTTATTTAGACAGGATCCAATTTACAGCATGTTTTTAGATTGTGGGAGGAAACCCGCACAGGGAGAACATGCAAACTCCAGGCAGATAGTGTCACGGGCGGGATTCGAACCAGCAACCCTTTTGCTGCTAGGTGAACATGCTACACACTACGCTACTGTGCTGAACGAACATGATTGCAGCTGAAAGCATGAGATGTTTTTTTTTTTTACCAATTCCATGATTTCCAGCCTGGAGGACAGATGTGGGGTCTAATTGACCCCGCCTTTCTCTATAAAGAGGACCTGTCACACACTAGTCCTATTACAAGGGATGTTTACATTCCTTGTAATAGGAAGAAAAGTGAAAAATAATACAAACAAAGGGACAAACAAGTGCAAAAAATAAAATATTAAGTAAAAAAATAAAATAACAAAGGAATTTAAATGCTCCTGTCCCTAGTAGCTCGCACTCAGAAGCGAACACGCATGCAAGTCCCACCCACATATGTAAACATCCTTCAAACCCCACATGTGAGGTATCATAGCGTGCGTTAGAGCGAGAGCAATAATGTTAGCACTAGACCTCCTCTGTAACTCAAAAGTGGTAACCTGAGAAAAAAAGTCAAGCGTTGCCTATGGAGATTTTTAATAACGAAGTTTAGCGCCATTCCATGAGTGTGCGCAATATGAAAGCGTGACAAGTTAGGTATCTATTTACTCGGTGTAACATCATCTTTTACCTTATCCCTAAAAATTGGCCTAGCTTTACTGCTTTCTTATTTTGTCATTCATGAAACAGGTTTTTTTTTGGAAAGCCAAAAAAAAAAAAAAACGTTAGAAAATTTTTGGCACAAATACTGTTGGAAATGTGTCCGAAAAAATGGCCGCCACTTTATTCCCTAGGGTGTTTGTTAATAAAATATATATAATGTTTGGGGGTCCTGAGTAAGTTTCAAGGAAGAAAATATAATTGTTACATGAAGGAGAGAAGTGCCAGAATAGGCGCGGTATGGAAGTGGTTAAAGTGCACCAATAAAAGTGAAAAATTCCTTGAAATTTCGTACCATGGGGGGGGGGAGGCAATTAGGGGCGCCATCAGGAATTATGGGGCCCCTTACACAGCTTCAGGCATGGGCCCCCTGGAGCAGAGAATAGGGGGGGGGGTGCCGCCTGATATTAAGAAGGGGGGGGGGCTGCCGCAATTTGATAAGCGGGGGGTTCCTTTACTAAAAAATACATATAGAAAAATATATATTAAAAAGGGTGGTAGCCATCCGGGGGCCCTGGGGACCACTGGGCCCTTTAATAAAAAGAAACTTCTGGGCTCTTTAATGAAAAATAAATTACAATATCTATATATATATATATATATAATAATAAAAAAGGGGGTTGCCTTGGGAGCTCTGGGCCCTTTAATAAAAAATAACTACCAAAAATCTAAAAAAAAAATAACATTGGGTGGGAGCTGTGGTGGCTCAACGTGAATGGCACTGCGCTGACAAGCCGTTCACCTCTGCAGCCAAGGGTTCGGATCCCGGTCTCGGCTACATATGAATTGAGTTTGGTGGTGTCAGCCCGGCTCCCGGTGGGTGTGCTATGCAAGGTACGCCTGTGCTTAGTATAACCACCCCCCCCCCCCCCACAAAAAAAACACCACACTTGCACACACTTTGGCCATGAGGTCTCCTAAAATAAAGGGAGGTGAAGGACCTACAGGGCTGGCTGGGTGGGCTACACTCCTTCATAGGGGGAGTCCCTCTGTCCCATTGGGCTCCCAAGTGTAGCAGGTGGGGTGAGGCCCCCCTCACACCCACCATTGCCACCGGGGGCATGGAGAAGGATGGCGATTGCAAGTCCAGCTCCTCTCTCTCGACTTCACGCACAAAATACACTTTAAAAAAGAAATTAAAGTAAAAAGTAACAAACCTGGGGAAAATGTTTATAACATTTTTAGAAGCAAAATGGGAGCTTTCAAAATTATATTATATATATATATGTTTAAAAAATAACCAAAAAATATATCATATGTTTTTTTTTTGATTTTTTTGTAAAGGTGGGGGGTTGTCATCTGGAGCCCTGGGGATCTCCGGGCCACTGGGGACCTCCAGACCCCTAAAACAAAACATTGGCCCTTTAATAACAAAAAATTTGGGGGGTTGCCACCCGGGGCCCTGGGGACCTCCAGACTGCTAAAAAAGATTAAATTCCAAAAATTGGCCCTTTAATAAAAAATCCTACAAAAACCAACTAACAAATATATATACAAAAAAAAAAAGAGGGGGGTTACCATCTGGGGCGCTGGGGGGCCTCCAGGCATCTGGGCACCTCCGGACCCCCGGGCCCCTTACAGGTGTACAGGGCCGCCATCATGAATTTTGGGGCCCCTTACACAGCTTCAGGCATGGGCCCCCTGGAGCAGAGAACCGGGGGGGGGTGCTGCCGCATGAAATTGAGAAGCGGGGGGGGGGGTGGTGCCACAAATTGAGGAGCGGAGGGGCCCTTTACAAAAATTTTGACAGAAATAAGAAATAAAGAAAAATATATATAAAAAAGGGGGGTAGCCATCCGGGGCCCTGGGGACCTCTGTGCTCTTTATCAAATAAAAATACAAAAGAGAGAAAATACATATATATATATTTTTTAAATATAACATTTATCGAAAAAAAGTAAAAAAACAAGGGGGTAGCCTTCCAGGGCCCTGGGGACCTCTGGGCCCTTTCCTTAAAAAAAAAAAAAAAAATATATTAAAAAAATATATATATTTTTTTAAATATATATATTTTATTTTAAAAAAAGGGCTTGCCATCTGGGGCCCTTAGTGGCCTCCGGGCCCCTGGGGACCTTCGGAGCCCTTAAACAAAAAAAAAAAAAAAAATTGTTTTTTTTGTTTTAGGGTGGTTCCCATCCGGGCCCCTGGGGGCCCCTGGGGACCCCCGGGCGGTGTAATGCCTGTACCCCCCTAATGGCGGCCCTGCAGGTGTACTGCCTGTACCCCCCTGATGGCGGCCCTGGGTGTAATGTCAGCATGTGAAAAATGACATTCTGAAGGAAAAAAGCCATTTAAAACTGACTCGCGGCTATAATGAATTGTCAGCTCTTGGAATTTGCAGGAGAATTCATTCATTAAAAACACCAAAAAAAAAGCGTGGGGGTCCCCCCAAATTCAATAACCAGACCCTTTAGGTCTGGTATGGATATTAAGGGGAACCCCGCCATCAATTTTTAAAAAAAATGACGTGGGGTTCCCCCCAAATATCCATAACCAGACCCTTCAGGTCTGGTGTGGAATTTAAGGGGAACTCCACTCCAAATAAAAAAAAAATGGCGTGGAGTCCCCCCTAAAATCCACACCAGACCCCTTATCCGAGCACGTTGACCTGGCCGGCCGCAGAAAAGAGGGGGGGACAGAGCGCGGCCCCCCCCCTCTCCTGAACCGCACCAGGCCACATGCCCTCAACATTGGGAGGGTGTTTTGGGGTGCCCCCCAAAACACCTTGTCCCCATGTTGATGAGGACAAGGGTCTCTTCCCCACAACCCTTGCCCGGTGGTTGTGGGGGTCTGCGGGCAGGAGGCTTATCGAAATCTGGAAGACCCCTTTAACAAAGGGGCCCCCCAGATCCCGGCCCCCCCCCTGTGTGAAATGGTAATGGGGTACCTTGTACCTCTACCATTTCACGAGAAAAAAAATGTAAAGGGTTAAAAAAGACAAGAGCCGGTTTTTGACAAGTCCTTTATTATCTTCTTTCTTCTTTCCTTCGGGTTTCTTCTTCCTCCTCCTTCTTCTTCCTCTGCTTCTGTCTTGGGTCTTCTATTCCCGCATCTTGCCCGGCGTGTTCTTCCATCTTCTTCCGCTGTTCTTCTCGTCCGCATCTTCTTCTCCTTCTTGTTCTTCTTCGCCGGAGCGGCCGCTTCCAATTGAAATCCCCGCTGTCTGCCGGACCACGCCCCCCCCCTCTGACGCCACGGGCAAGCTCTTAGGAGTGTGCTGCCAGTGCGTCAGAGGGGGGCGTGGTCACATGTCAGAGGGCGGGCAATTCAATTTGAAGCTCGTGCGCGGCTTTTTCTTTGCCAGAGTCGCCGCTTCCAATTGAATTGCCCGCTTTCTGGAACATGTGACCACGCCCCCCTCTGACGCACTGGCACCACACGGGGACTTTCCTAAGAGCTTGCCCGTGGCGTCAGAGGGGGGGCGTGGTCCGGCAGACAGCGGGGATTTCAATTGGAAGCGGCCGCTCCGGCGAAGAAGAAGAAGAAGGAGAAGATGCGGACGAGAAGGACAGCGGAAGAAGATGGAAGAACACGCCGGGCAAGATGCGGGAATAGAAGACCCAAGACAGAAGCAGAGGAAGAAGAAGGAGGAGGAAGAAGAAACCCGAAGGAAAGAAGAAAGAAGATAATAAAGGACTTGTCAAAAACCGGCTCTTGTCTTTTTTTACACTGACACTTTTTTTTTCTCGTGAAATGGTAGAGGTACAAGGTACCCCATTACCATTTCACACAGGGGGGGGGCCGGGATCTGGGGGGCCCCTTTGTTAAAGGGGTCTTCCAGATTTCGATAAGCCTCCTGCCCGCAGACCCCCACAACCACCGGGCAAGGGTTGTGGGGAAGAGACCCTTGTCCTCATCAACATGGGGACAAGGTGTTTTGGGGGGCACCCCAAAACACCCTCCCAATGTTGAGGGCATGTGGCCTGGTGCGGTTCAGGAGAGGGGGGGGGCCGCGCTCTGTCCCCCCCTCTTTTCTGCGGCCGGCCAGGTCAACGTGCTCGGATAAGGGGTCTGGTGTGGATTTTAGGGGGGACTCCACGCCATTTTTTTTTTTAAATTTGGGGTGGAGTTCCCCTTAAATTCCACACCAGACCTGAAGGGTCTGGTTATGGATATTTGGGGGGAACCCCACGTCATTTTTTTTTAAAAAATTGACGGCGGGGTTCCCCTTAATATCCATATCAGACCTAAAGGGTCTGGTTATTGAATTTGGGGGGACCCCCACGCTTTATTTTTTCGTTTTTTTAATGAATGAATTCTCCTGCAATTGCCGGGAGCCGACAATTCATTATAGCCGCGAGTCAGTTTTAAATGGCTTTTTTTTTTTTTTTTTTTTTTTTTTTCAGAATGTCATTTTGTGCAAAGACATATTTCTAACCGCAGGAAAAGTGCGCTTTATTCACCTGCTGACATCCCCCCCCCCCCATGGTACGAATTTTAAAATAATTATTCAAATGACGTGGGGGTCCCCCCAAATTCAATAACCAGACCCTTCAGGTCTGATATGGATATTAAGTGGGAACCCCGCCATCAATTTTTAAAAAAAATGACGTGTGGGGTTCCCCCAAATATCCATAACCAGACCCTTCGGGTCTGGTGTGGAATTTAAGGGGAACTCCACCCCAAATTAAAAAAAAAATGGCGTGGAGTCCCCCCTAAAATCCACACCAGACCCCTTATCCGAGCACGTTGACCTGGCCGGCCGCAGAAAAGAGGGGGGGACAGAGCGCGGCCCCCCCCCTCTCCTGAACCGCACCAGGCCACATGCCCTCAACATTGGGAGGGTGTTTTGGGGTGCCCCCCAAAACACCTTGTCCCCATGTTGATGAGGACAAGGGTCTCTTCCCCACAACCCTTGCCCGGTGGTTGTGGGGGTCTGCGGGCAGGAGGCTTATCGAAATCTGGAAGACCCCTTTAACAAAGGGGCCCCCCAGATCCCGGCCCCCCCCTGTGTGAAATGGTAATGGGGTACCTTGTACCTCTACCATTTCACGAGAAAAAAAATGTAAAGGGTTAAAAAAGACAAGAGCCGGTTTTTGACAAGTCCTTTATTATCTTCTTTCTTCTTTCCTTCGGGTTTCTTCTTCCTCCTCCTTCTTCTTCCTCTGCTTCTGTCTTGGGTCTTCTATTCCCGCATCTTGACTGGCGTGTTCTTCCATCTTCTTCCGCTGTCCTTCTCGTCCGCATCTTCTCCTTCTTGTTCTTCTTCGCCGGAGCGGCCGCTTCCAATTGAAATCCCCGCTGTCTGCCGGACCACGCCCCCCCTCTGACGCCACGGGCAAGCTCTTAGGAAAGTCCCCGTGTGGTGCCAGTGCGTCAGAGGGGGGCGTGGTCACATGTTCCAGAAAGCGGGCAATTCAATTGGAAGCGGCGACTCTGGCAAAGAAAAAGCCGCGCACGAGCTTCAAATTGAATTGGCCGCCCTCTGACATGTGACCACGCCCCCCTCGGACGCACTTGCAGCACACTCCTAAGAGCTTGCCCGTGGCGTCAGAGGGGGGGGCGTGGTCCGGCAGACAGCGGGGATTTCAATTGGAAGCGGCGCCTCCGGCGAAGAAGAAGAAGGAGAAGAAGATGCGGACGAGAAGGACAGCGGGAGGAACAGAAGATGGAAGAACACGCCGGGCAAGATGCGGGAATAGAAGACCCAAGACAGAAGCAGAGGAAGAAGAAGGAGGAGGAAGAAGAAACCCGAAGAAAAGAAGAAAGAAGATAATAAAGGACTTGTCAAAAACCGGCTCTTGTCTTTTTTAACCCTTTACATTTTTTTTCTCGTGAAATGGTAGAGGTACAAGGTACCCCATTACCATTTCACACAGGGGGGGGGCCGGGATCTGGGGGGCCCCTTTGTTAAAGGGGTCTTCCAGATTTCGATAAGCCTCCTGCCCGCAGACCCCCACAACCACCGGGCAAGGGTTGTGGGGAAGAGACCCTTGTCCTCATCAACATGGGGACAAGGTGTTTTGGGGGGCACCCCAAAACACCCTCCCAATGTTGAGGGCATGTGGCCTGGTGCGGTTCAGGAGAGGGGGGGGGCCGCGCTCTGTCCCCCCCTCTTTTCTGCGGCCGGCCAGGTCAACGTGCTCGGATAAGGGGTCTGGTGTGGATTTTAGGGGGGACTCCACGCCATTTTTTTTTTAATTTGGAGTGGAGTTCCCCTTAAATTCCACACCAGACCCGAAGGGTCTGGTTATGGATATTTGGGGGGAACCCCACGTCATTTTTTTTAAAAAAATTGACGGCGGGGTTCCCCTTAATATCCATACCAGACCTAAAGGGTCTGGTTATTGAATTTGGGGGGACCCCCACGCTTTTTTTTCCCTTTTTTTAATGAATGAATTCTCCTGCAATTGCCGGGAGCCGACAATTCATTATTGCCGCGAGTCAGTTTTAAATGGCTTTTTTCCTTTGAAAAATGACATTTTGTGCAGAGACAGTTCTAACCACGGGAAACATGCGCTTTTTCACATGCTGACATTAGAGACCCCCATAGTACGAAATTTAAAGGAAAATTACACTTTTATTATTGCACTTTTAGCATTATTAAAATCACTGCTCCCGAAAAAACGGCCGTTTTAAAAAATAAAAAAAGCATTGGTACATGTCCCCTGGGGCAGGACTGAGGTCCCCAAACACTTTTTAGGACAAAACTTGCAGATTAGCCTTTAAAATTCACTATTAAGATTTTCCCCCATAGACTTATACAGGGAGTTCGGCGGCGGCTTTAGTTATCAATCACATCGCGCTGCTGCTGCCGCCGGTTCATGCGCCTAATTAGGGCTTCATCCAGCGCACTAATTAAGGCATGTACCGGCGCAGCGCAGATTCATTAGTAAATCAGCCCCATTGGCTCCAGCTGCTGTCAATCAAAGTCAGTGAACCAATGAAAAGAGTAAGCCGCTTGCTGTGGGGGCACTCAACAGGGGGAAGGAGAGACCAGGAGCGTCGAAGAGGGACCCAAGAAAAGAAGGATCTGGGCTACTCTGGGAAAACCACAGCACAGAGCAAGTAAGTATAACATGTTTGTTATTTTCAACAAAAAAAACCTCAGACTTTAGTATCACTTTAAGTTACAGAAATGCGCTGACTGCAGAAACATGTATTGGTGCGATGCAGTGTCATTCAATTTGAATGACATCCCAACTAACCTTACCAACAGACTTAGGTTGTGGTGTGCTGCCAGGAATGGTAGATATATGACTACAGGGTGAGGGTCCATTCTCCCAATGCACCAATTGCCACTGGTTGAAATGTAACCCTTATTTCGGATTTTAATAAAATGTGCATAAATGACTGTGTATGTGCTTGTTCAACGTATACTTACCAAAGAGGTACTATTAACAAGTCCCCAAATCTATTACTGGTTGGTTAATGTCCAGAACACAAAATAGGGCAAAGATCACCACCTGCAGTGTTTTCATTTACAGCTCTCTGCAGGATGGAAACATGCAGACAACCCTATATATAGATCGGAGTTCTTGCATAAATGGTCATAAAATCTTGTCTTCTCCCAATAATAATAGTTTAGGAAAATCGCATTTCTTCATTGACAAAAATAAGTATCACAACAATATGCCCCAACCCAAAATCAAATTATTATATGAAGGTACCAAGGTAAAGATAGAATCAAAGGTACCAGTGACTAAGTGGTTATTGTTTGGACTACCCTGTTCACTATGTCATCTCCATAGGCCACAAGCCCCTACCCACAAAGAAACCCTTCAAAATTAAGTGGGGATAATATGCTAAGAACAACCTGTAAAACAACCCTGTAGTATCTGGTATTGTAGAGTGTTCCCTAGCATAGCTTAAAGATGTGCCCCTTAGTTTACAAAATAATAACAATGGCTTCTGCAGTGTTTATTTACATTTGGTTTGCTTATTGTCTTCTTGCTACTTCCCTCTAGATCAGGGATATGAAAATGAAAATATCATCATGCCTCTATGGGTGTCATGCTTGTGGCTGTCAGAGACTTGCTATGCCTCAGGGGCTTGTAGCTCTGCAAAAGCAGGAGCTCACAATCAGCACGTGATATACATGATGACATTATCATGCAGGTAGCATGGCGGCCATCTTTTAACATTAGCTTGCACTTTATTCAGCAGCCCATTCATTTAGTTGCTTCTCCTATTTTTTTATTTTTTTTTGCACTTGTCAGGACCTGAAATTGAACCTGGGACCTCAGCTATCTGAGTTGCTGGACAGCACTCTATCGGTCCTTTGGACAACCCTGCCTTGTGCCATGATTTCTGCTGAACCTTGAACGCTTTGCTCCTCCCACAGACTTTCTGATATAAGCACTCAGCATTACTTCTTTTTTGCCAGAATATTGTGCTGTGCTATCTCCAGCCAGTATCTAGCTCCTGTCTTACCTGCTGACGTCAATATTTGCTACTGCTCGTTATTGACCCTTGGCTTGTTTCTTGACTACTCTTCTGCTTGTCGCCTCCTTTGACGCCGCCATGATACCCGGAGTGACTTCCGGGTATCGCTGCTCCGGCACTGTGACTGGCCAGAGTCGCTTCTAACGGCACGATGCCATTAGTAGCGGAACGCTCAGTGTGCCTGCGTCCGATGTCCACGACGCATTCGCCGTAGACATCGGTGCCGCTATTTTTTGCAAATATCTCCTAAACCTTTTAGGTTTGGTAGATATTTAAACCATCTTTAAAGACTACGCAATTGTGAAACTGGCCAACCTTATTTCCTTAGCTACTGACAGATCAATATGTCATCCAATAGCAAAAATACTTAGTAATATTTTCTCTCAATTCAAGTTTGTGAGTTTTTAATAAATCCATTATTCCGCACTGAAAAACGAAACAAAAACAAAAAACGAAACGAAACACCATGTGCCAAAAGAGTTTCCTTGGTTCCTGAAAGAATATCAGATATCTGCTAAAAAATGACATGGGTAAGTTATAAATCAAACTAAAAAAAAAATACAAAAAGGTTTTCCATACATGCTGTATAAATCAAAGCAATATTTCACTCTAAGGAGTGTTAATTTAAAAGAGACAATTTGAAATTCACCAGCAACTCAATATCTAAGCCATTATTAACCTGATGGGGAAACTTCAAAAACAGAGAAAAGTGACTTTCATGCAATCATAATATCAGATTACACAGTTATCCTTTCATGTCCAAAGTAACGAAACTGAACTTGATAAATCTTAATAAGTTCTTCAGACAAGCTGTGATGACCATGGGGTGCCATCAACCAGAAGGCTTCCTATGTAAGAGGTATTCCTAATGTCTTCTTTATCTTTACTGAATGTTACACACTGGTATATCTTCAATAATAATTACTATTAATAATTACTTGTAATGTAATGTAATGTTTATCTAATATTCTTTGTGAAAATTACTTATTTTTAAACACAAACATTGAATAAACCAAATGTATAGGAAAAGTATGGAGGAGGCTATTGCTCATCTCTTCTAAAAATATAAGTTCCCTAGCTGTCACACCAATCCTTTGGCTTTAATACCTACTTGTCACTGACATCTGAATTTGACATTACTTTGACTGGTGTGTTCTTTAAACTTGTTCCAGATCAGCCAAAACAAAATGATTGAAGCCAAGGATTGCTGAAAATTGAGCATTTTGCAGGTCATCGATGGAAGTCTGCATATTTCTCTCCATATGTGTTTTTTTTAAAACTAAGTGAATATACAAACCATCTCAGGTTTACTCAATAAGCAATACAACAATCTAACATGAGCTCACAAAAAAAAAAAAAAAATCAAAATGTACATTATTTTTCAGTTATACAACTAGGCTCCTATTATTATTATTACATAATTTAAATAACACCAACAGTTTACGCATTGCTTTACAACTTTACAACTTGAGGGTAGACAGTACAAATACAATACACTTTAATACAGTATGAATCAGAGGGTTCCGGTCCCTTGGAGCTTACAGTCTAGCGAGCATGGGATGAGGTGACAATGGAGTTCGAGAGCAGGAGGTCTTGGGAGGAGTGAAGAGAATGTTTAGGTTAGTATTTTGAGACTAGGTTAGTGATGTAACTGGGGGCCAGGTTGTAGATGGCTTTGTAAGTTATAGTTAGTATCTTGAAATCTATTTGTTGGCTGAGTGTCAGCCAATGGGGGGATTAGCAGAGGGGTATAGCAGACGCTGAGCAGTTTGTGAGGTGGATGAGCCTGGCAGCAGTGTTTATGATAGACTGAAGTGGGCATAGCCTATTTAGACGTAAGCCAATGAGGAGGGAGTTGCAGTAGTCGAGGTGGGAGATGACCAGGCAGTGGATTAGAAGCATTGTGGTGACATTGGTAATGAAGAGGTGTATCTTGGAGATGTTGCAGAGGTTGAGGCGGCAAATTTTTGGATAGTGTGTGTGGGGGGGGGGGGGGGGGCAAGTTGATAGTTGAGCTGTTGATATTGACAGAGAAATCAGGGGAAGTGGCACCTGGGGGACAAAATACCATGAGCTTGGTTTTGGTTAGGTTGAGTTTGAGGTAGTGATGTGACATCCAGGCTGATATGGGTTTCTTATAAAAGTAAGTGAATATACAAACCAGCATAGGTTTACTCAATAAGCAATACACCAATCTAATATGAGCTCACCAAAAAAAAACAATCAAAATGTACATTATCTTTCAGCCATACAACTTTTTTCCTATCTCAAATGTAAAAATAATCCATAAATAGTATGCTCATTTGTATTATGCAAGGAGCGAAACAGTTAAATACAAAATATAGATTTTATTCACATCATGAAGGGCTATGTTCATATTTCAGCTATTTGGGTTTTGCACAGCAAGAGTAACATTTATCCAACAAATATGTATGTGTCCAGGCAAGGCAATTAATGTAGATCATCAAGCAGGAATTAAATTACAGTAATTGTGTATGCCCAGTGGGTTAATACATGATTAAATGGCACTTCATTATTATCAGAACAGAGAAGGGCAGCTCTCCTATCAATAGAAGCTTGACATGAAACTATAGAAACTGATGAATAGTAACACATAGCTGTAATTAACCCGAAAATCAAGCTGTGAGTATGAATTTCAAATTTCTGTGTCCTCTCACAGTTATTATTCACATCTAGTAATTCTTGTGAACTTAACTTGTTGTAGTTCTTTTCATTTTTTGTACCTGAAATGTTCTTTAAGTTGATTATAAATCTTCTAATTTCAATCTAATCGGCTGGGTAAGGATCAAAGCAGGTATTGCTAGAGAGTGATAACAACTACTTTCAATTATCAAAAGTACTAAATTATTACAGGAATTACAGATATCATTTAAACTCAAAGGAAAACTATCATGATTTTATGTCAATGATAATTTTCTGTTTTTAAGTTAATATGTTTTTAATCAGTTTTGGTATCCTAAGCTCTGACACTATAGGGTGTAGAACGATGACCTATATTGATCAGTAGAGAAGAGCTGTTTTGTCCCCCTCCACACTGCAAGATTAAATGCTCATTTTGTCTAGGGGGATCGGAATAAGCACTTTTTTCTTCTCCCTCTGCAGCCTCCCTGACAATCCCGTAATGTTGAAAGGCCCTAAGTGTCCTCTCGTACATCGCAGGAATGCTGGACTAGCAGAGTTGGGCAAAGATGGGTGGTGCGGGGAAGAAAAACTGAGGCTAATACAAAGCCCTGCCCCTTAAATTGTAAGGGGGTGATAAGGCAACTAGTCACCTAGCACATACAGAGCTGGCTGGGATGACAAGTTATTTGTTTAGGATATTGGCTTTCTGTAATGCTGGAAATGCCATGTTTCACTTTTGCTTGTTCAAACATAGGGAACGCTGCAGAAGAAAGCCCTAAGAATTTTAACAATGTGAGTTAAGAGCTACAATTAAAAACATATTTGTTTGTGACTGGAGTTTAGCTTTAACATATTGAAAAAAAACGTTCTTCTTAAAGGAAGAGCACACTAGTTATTTCCATTTGGTTAAGATAATTGTCACGTAATCTTTAGGCAGAGCATTCTAAAATGGAAAGCTACTGTTCTGACACATTAACATGTGTGTGTGTGTGTGTGTGTAAATCTCAGCTTTAGCTATTGAGTTCTGTAAACTACATGCTTTTTTTCAACATATGAAACGTCATTGTAAAGTCAAATTTTTTATTTGTATTTTTAAATAACCAACATATTATACTTACCTGTCCTGTGCAGTGGTTTTTCACATAGCAGCCTGGATCCTCCTCTTCTTGGGTCCCTCTTCTCTGCTCCTGGCTCCTCCCTCCTTCCAAGTGCCCCCATAGTAAGCAGATTGCTATGGCGGCACCTGGGCTGAGCTGCGGCTCTGTGTGTCCATTTAGATAAGGAGATTCTGTTCAGACCCGCCCCCTTTTATCTCCTGATTGGCTAACTGACTGATTGATAACAGTGGGAGCCAATGGCGTCTCTGCTGTGTCTCAGTCAATCAGTAGGAGAGTCCCGGACAGCCGAGGGAATCGTGGACATTGCCTAAGAAACATGGGGCTCAGTAAGTATTAGGGGGGCTGAGGGGGGCTGCTACACAGAGAAGTTTTTTTATCTTAATGCATACAATACATTAAAATAAAATAAAAACTTCTGCTTTTATAACTCCTTTAATTTTCTAGTTAGATAGAAAAATATAAAATACTCATATACTCACATTAATATTTCCCTTAATAAATACAAGTAGTAAACAATGAATATACATACATACATAACCTTTATACACTCACATTAATAAAATAGCATTTTGCACCATGGTTTAGGCCAGGGACTTCCAAACTACAGCCCGCTATGAGATTTTAGTCACCCAATGGTATGTCCTCAGTGCACAGACTTGGGATTCAGATAAATTGATATCCACTTTTAGGATTCCCACTTCAAAGCCCCTGATGACTCAATTACCCAATTAATAAATGTCTTTCTGTTTTGTTATGAGTCATGTTATGATGATTCTGAAAAAGATCCAAGTAAAACGTATTCATTCTATATCTTTTTTTTTAAGCCCACAAGTATTTGTTAAATATTCATTGTAGCTCCTGTACTGAATAGTAATTTGGAGAGCCCTGATGTAAGACATCCATGCTGTCCAGTTTACAACCACAGCTTTATCAGGTAACCATTTTCTATTCACATTGCAAATTACACATAGCAAACAACAGAGATGCACAGCATATCTCTTCTTTCTTTGTCCATGCACAATAGCAATCCAAGGAACACAGTTACCCTAGATAAGGAATTCGCCAGCTGAGAAAAACAGTGATTGTGAAGCAAGATAAAAGAAAAACAATGAGGACTGGCTAACCCATCTGGTATAGAGTTGGGGCAAGCAGCTCCTTTCATAAGGAGCACCTCATTTTTTTAAATGTTTACTATTAAAAATAAATAAATATTCTAGTTTTTATACTTACGTGCCCCTATAGCCTGCTCAAACAAGTCAGCTACAAAGGGTACCAGATTTTCTGAAACATTTAGGCTGATGTACTAAAGGAGTTCAATCAATATATTTTAACTGTGTTCACTAACCAATCATGTGCAGATGAAATACATAAATATGGCCAGCACTAGAAACAAATCAGCCTTCCCTTGAGGGAACAGTAAAATCAGTCCAAGACTATGAACATGTTTCTAGAAGACTAGAACATAGAAATGCTATCATAACTCTGCTGTTGAAGGCTAGGTTGTGTTCTGGACCAAGCTTTAAAAGTGCATGGGAATTAAAAAAAATAAACATTTATACTCACCTAGATGGATGTCCACCGCCTGGCTCTAAAGCCCCATACACACTATGGGCCAGATTCAGGTAGATGGGAGTTTCTTTACTCCGGAGTAACACTTCTCATTTACGTTACTCCGCCGACACTTTCGGCGCAAGTACTGTTATTCACATAGCAGTTGCGCGTAAACTTGCGCCAGAGTAACGATAATGAGCTGGCGTAACCCGACGCAAGTGGAAGTGGGTGTGATCATATGTAAATGATGGGCAGAGCCCAGTGCAGAGGCTTACGTTCAGCGCATCATCCACGGAGCATGCGCAGTAAGTGAGGCTCCACTCGCCCCCTTGTGCGCATGCTCACAACTTCCGTCGGCACCACTTCACGGCAAACGTCAGCGCAATGTGTTCCGTTGCGCGTATAAAAGCGCTAGCGGAAACGCCATTCCGGCGCAAAAGTATTTCCGTTTCCCCCCACCCCAGGGAAGATACTTTTGTGCTGTGATGGCTGCTCCCGCTACCCCCAGAGAGAGGAGGAACCTCAACTTTAACGCCCAGGAGGTCTCTGTGATCATCTCCGCTATGGAGACATTTAATCATTTCCTCCATGGCAAAAAAAGCCGAAAGACCAGCCGGAGAGGAAGCAGGGCATCCTGGACACCATTGCCAGCAGGGTGAATATGCTAGGGTACTCCACCCGGACTGCTGGTGACATCCAAAAAAAGATCAACGACCTGCGGCGCAAGGTCCGTGGCAAGGTGGCCACCATCAGGAGGCATGAGAGGGGCACAGGTGGTGGTCCCCCATGTCCAGTCAGCCTGACCACGGAGGAGGAGGTGGTCGCTCGCTGCCTGGAGAGGGAGCAGGTGGAGGGGGGTCCCTGGCTATGACTCCGTGGAGGAAGGCTCCAGGACAGGTAAGTGTTTTTTAATCCCCTATTTGATGTGTTGCATGTGTGGGGGGGAGGGTACATGTGCCAAGTGTGTGGGACCACCAACATGTGTCTGCTTTGTGTCTCATCCACAGATGACGGAGCTGGGCCATCATCTGTCGGCGGCCAGTCCACCCCATCCCCCCAACGCCATCGTGTGCCTGAGCCTCTGGGTGGGTGAAGACACCGAGGTGGAGGAGGAGAGTGCCCACACCACACCTGCCGAGGGGGTTGTGGAGGATCCTGCTGTGGCAGAGCAGGACTTTTCCTTATTGTTGGAGGACTGACCCTCTCCCTCTCTCCCTCCAGGGCCGTCTGTCATCCCCTCACCCCATCCTTGGAAGCCCCCTCAAGGGCGACTCCATCCCCCCGGGGACAACCATCTTCTGGCCCCAGGAAGGCGACCCAGAAGACCAGGGGGGTGTCGGATCTTGTCCAGGGCCAGTTGGCGAGGGATCACGCCAGACAGACCCAACAAATGGGGGACATAGTTGGGCACTTGGAGAAAGTGGCTGACAGCCTGTGCTCCGTTTGGCCAGATAAGCAATGCAGTGCAGGATGTGAGTTGCAACTGCGCTGCAGTGGTGACCAGTTTGGGGGAGGTGCAGGGGTGACATAAGGGACCTCACTGCAGCCGTCCATGCAAACACTGCTGCCATCCAGGGAAACAGTGCTGCCATCCGGGACCAGGGGAGGCAGAGTCGGCGGGCCCAGCATTATCAGGTCACCCGTCAGCTCAGGATGCAGGCCCATACCAACACATACCTCGGCCGGATAGCCAGGGCCTTGGAGGGCATGCAGGCCACACCTGCCAGGAGTGTCCCACCCGGGGATCAGCCACCTCCAGATGGCCCCCCCCCCCCCCACCCACTCCATCCAGGCAGCTGAGGAGCCAGAGAGGTTCGGCAAGAAGGAGCCTCCGGCATCCCCGATGATTTGTTTTTTTTTGGGGTTGGATTTATACTCAGGTTATGAGTTTTTTATTTTATTTGGATTTATACTCAGGTTATGAGTTTTTTATTTTATTTGGATTTATACTCAGGTTATGAGTTTTTTATTTATTGATACTGCACACGTTGCAGTGTGAATGGTGTGTGAATGTGAGGGGGAGGTGGCACTCCTGACAGTAAGGGGTGTTCACCCTCGGCCGTCGGGTGGTGAAGTTTAACCCCACGGCTGTATGAATGACGTGTGAAAGGTGTATGAATGGACAGTGACATCATTGGGGCCTTGACGCTGGCGTTGCTGCTCCCAAGTCCTACATGCTGGACTTGGGCTAATCCAATGCGATGTGCATGTGGTGTGTGTGATCTAGGGACAGCAGTGGTGTGCATGCATGCATTGTCTGTGTGATTAATGTTTTGGTTTATTGTCCAAAGATGCCTACGGCGAGGACCCTCCTGACTGCTCTTCCATCAGCAGACTGGGTCTCCTCTGGCAGGTGGGGACTGTGTGGGTCGGGGGTCAGGTCATCACGTATGTCAATCTGCAGGCCTTTTCTCATAGCAAAGTTGTGCAGAATGCAACATGCACCGATGATCTGACACACAAAGGTAGGGGAATACAATAGGGTCCCCCCAGACTTATCCAGGCATCGGAAACGGGACTTCAGGAGCCCAAATGTTTGCTCCACCACTGCACGGGTTTTGATGTGTGCTTCATTGTATTTTCTCTCTCCTCTGGTTTGGGGGTTCCGGAAAGGAGTCATTAGATGGGGTCCCAGTGCATATGCAGAGTCACCTGTAAGGGAAAAGACAGGAGGATGTTAGTCATGCATGTGCCACTTCTGATGTGCATCACGGGAGGGGATAGTCATTTTAATTCTATATATATATATATAGATATTTTTTATATTTTTACTATGATACTGATATGCATCAGATAATATATAGTGACAGGTTTACAATATATTTTTATATTTTTATACATAGTAATAGATGCAGACTATGTCTGATCATATGTTGTTGTGAATACTTCACATCTTAGCATCA
This sequence comes from Rana kukunoris, assembly GCA_029574335.1. Lineage (NCBI taxonomy): Eukaryota > Metazoa > Chordata > Amphibia > Anura > Ranidae > Rana > Rana kukunoris. The sequence continues at coordinate 402,827,413 of CM056053.1, read as the reverse complement.
CTAGGGATAACCCGACTAAGTAAGAAGGGCTTCCGTCTGAGTGATGATAGATCGCAAGCAGGACTTAGAGAAAATGGCGGATGAACGTCCGTGTCTTGAGTCCGGTGACGACGTGGTTGTTTACTTCCGGTCTAAGATCGCGGGCATTAAACGTCAATTTTTTCGTTCAATAGTTTTTTATTTGGGAGGAAAAAAGAAAAAAAAACAGAAGTAATATACAAACATTTCTCTTTGCAAACAGCGGGTGATAGACATCTTGCGAATCTATTACAATATCTGAGTAATGCAGAACTATATATTCCAAAGAATGTACATCACTTAGTTTCATCGTAAGAGTAAAACATATACACCAAGCAATGTGCGATTGTGCAAAATACTATAGATAAAGAACATTATAGGTAAAGGTGTGGACCTCTGTGTCGGCGCCCCCTCTTGGGAACAAGCTGCGCCTAGGCACACAGGGCCACTAATCTCATTTTAACCAGCAAAGGGGAAAAAACAGGCAAAACGAAACAATTGTAGTTACAGTTCACTCTAAAACATACGACTTTAACTAGTGTCTCAATTACTTGTATTTATACTTCTGTATAGATAAGAGGTGAGAAATAAGATACAAAAGAGAGTATAAAAGAAAGAAAGCAAAGGGCAGGTGAATCAGGTAGAGGTCAGGTAAAGGAGGGAAAGGGAAATAGGGACAACAAAGAGACAAAGAAACAGGAACAGAGCGGATGCTGCTCAGTTTATAGAGAATGGTTACGTGGGAGAGTTGTGTGTGTACCAGTCTCTCCACGGAGTCCAGATGTGGTATTTCTCGGCTAATCTATTTTGTGAGGCCTCAAACATGGTTTCATAGGTGATATGTAGATTGGTCGTCCTTATGACGTCCGGGAGGGAGGGTGTCTCCGCGCCTCCTCCACCGCCTCAACAGTTCCAATCTCGCACTCAGGAGTATGTGTGTCGCCACAATCCGAAGGGTAGGCTTAATAGCATCTATCCCCAGGGACAGGGTTGCCATTCCCACTGTATTAGGAATATTAGTTTTACACACTTGGTTTATCAAGTTAAACACCTCCATCCAATAATTTCCCAATACAGGACAGAGCCCCAGGATATGAATTAGGGATCCTCTCTGGCCACAATTTCTCCAACAGAGAGGAGAGGCCGATTTGTCAAACCCGGTAATCCGGGTTGGGGTCATGTACCATCTGAGTAGGATCTTTTGGGACATTTCCCACAGGTTGGTGCTTCTGGAAGCTTTATATACGGATGCAACGGCACATTGCCATTGATTCAATGTGAAAGTGGCTCCTAAATCAGATTCCCACGTTCGCATGGAAGGGGATTTAGTAAAGTCAGTTTTGTGGCCTAGGGTGTTATAAAACAGGGAAATACCCTTGATGTTGGTGTGTGGGTTGGACAGATATAGGAACACTCGCCATGGGATTTCAGTGCTCATCTCCGCATGGGTGTTCAATAGATGAGAAATACGCATATAGGTAAAATACTCCTTATTGTCCAAATTATATTCAACCTGAAGAGATCTGAAAGATTTGATAGTTGGTCCTATACTAATGTCAGCCACTGTAGTAATACCTAATGAGTGCCAGTGTGAGACCTTCAAGTCCGGTGTAAACAAGCGTAGGCTCGTAATGGGGTGGTGTATAATCTTGGTGTTGGCGCCCTCTAGTGGGTCATGCCTAAGTTTTTTCCATGCTTGAATAGAAGCGAGAATAGTGGGTGATAATCCTAATGGGAGGGTTTTTTAAGAATTTACTAGCTAATATGAGGTCACAGCAAGTGGTATCAGGGGGGCATTGTGCGGATTCTAATTCCAACCACCTGTTAGGAGTTCCCCCAGGGAACCAGTGTTTCATTTGGGCTAATATGGAAGCTACGTAGTAGTCCTTGATGAGAACATGGCCCACCCCTCCCTCCCGCCAGTTTATTTTTAGTCAATTTTGGAAAGGCACATCTGGCTTTCCGTCCTTGCCACAGGAACCTATTCACCATGGATTGCGCTTTGTGGAAGAATCTGTCGGGGACTGGTATAGGGAGGCTCCGAAATAGATAAATAAGTCGTGGTAATACAACCATTTTCATGGTGGCTAAACGCCCTGACCAAGATGATTCTGTCCACTTTAGGTCTTGCAGGGCCTTATGAAGGACACTTAGGTATGCGTCATAATTAGCTGCCACTAGGTCAGCTACCCGAGCAGTCAGTTTGACCCCTAGGTATTGTATGTTTTCTGCGCTCCAGGTGTAAGGGTAGGATGCCTTAAGCTGTGAACACGTAGGAGCATCGAGTCCAAGACCCAAGATGAATGACTTACTATTATTGACCTTATAATAAGAAACCTCGTTAAATGTTCTCAATGCATCATGTGTCGCAGCCAGAGAGGAACCCACCTCCGTCATAATCAATATGATATCATCTGCAAAAAGACTTATAGAATGTGTATGATCTCCTATACGGTAGCCTACGATGTTCGGGTGGGATCTAATATAGGTGGCGAAGGGCTCCATCAAGAGGTTGAAGATTAGGGGGGATAGGGGGCAGCCTTGTCTGGTCCCGTTAGTGATATTAAAAGGGTAGAAAGGGTTCCAGAAACAAAAACTCTAGCTGAGGGTTTAGAGTATAGGGCAAGTATAGCTGACAAAATACTGTCTGAGAATCCAAAGGCCTCCAGTACTTTTAGCAGATAATGCCAATGGATTCGATCGAAAGCCTTCTCTGCGTCTAGTGAGAGGAGCAGAGAAGGTTTCTTTTGTGTCTGGGCCAGGTGAATAATGTTGATCATTCGGCGGGTTGCATCTGATGTTTGTCTATGTTTGGTGAAACCGGTCTGGTCTGGATGAATAAGGGATGGTAATATATCTACCATGCGTGAGGCTATCAGTTTGGCGTAAATTTTTAGGTCAGTGTTTAATAATGAGATCGGACGGAAATTAGGAGGAGAGGTGGGTTCCTTCCCCGGCTTGGGTAACGCAATTATGACAGCTTCTAACATTTCTGGTGGAAAAGAGGGCAGAGGCAGCAGCAGATTGGCACACTTGTAATAGGAACGGGGAGAGTAGTTGTTGAAACGATTTATAATATTCTCCACTAAAGCCGTCCGGGCCGGGTGATTTGTTTGAGGGGAGCGAACTTATTACAGTTAAAACTTCAGCAATAGTAAATGGTAGATTCAGCTCTTGGGATTGGGCCGGGGATAATTTGGGTAGGGATATCTTTTGTAGGAATTGGTCAATGCTATCGGATGTAGGTTGTACAGTCAAAGGATCGTTTTTTAGGTTGTACAAGGATTCATAATAGCAACTAAAGGCATTAGCAATTTGCTGGGGGTGGTATTCTTTTTGGTTAGTTTTGGGTGGATCACATAGGGGATTTTGAGTTTATATCTATGTCCCTGAAGGATTCGCGCTAGTAATTTTCCTGCTTTATTTCCTGAAGTGTAGTAATGCATCTTAAGCCTTTTAGATGTCTTTTCAAAGTTCTCCAGAAGGAGTAGGCGTAAGTCATATCTCAGTTTGGTCAATTGGGTGGAGATAGGTTGGGACATCGCCTGTTTATTTAGGGATTCTAGTACAGATATTTGGTCTAATAATGTAGTAACCCGCTGCTGCCTCTGCCGTTTATTCCTCGCCCCTTCTTGTATACTATATACCTCTCATGTACGCTTTGTGGGCGTTCCATAAGATGAAGGGACTCTGGACCGAGTCCTTATTCTCACAAAAAAAATTAACCAAATGCTTTTCAAGATTGTCTCTTACAGCTTTTTGTTGTAACAGATATGTATTGAGTCTCCATGTGCGGTCGGGATTGGCTGTGGCAGAGCCCGCTACGGTAAGAGCGATAGGAGCATGGTCAGACCATGTTATGTTGGCAATGGTGGCGGAGCTCGCTTTGAGTAAAGTTTGTTGATCAACCAGAAAGAGGTCAATTCGAGTGTATACGCGGTGTGGGGAAGAGAAGAAGGAAAAGTCTCTTTCGGTCGCATGCAGGCAGCGCCAGGCATCGTAAACATTCCATTTGTGGATAGATGGGAGTAAGGCATAGCGATGGCGGCTAGGTGGGGACGTAGAGTCAATGGTTGGGTCAGGTGTGATATTGAAGTCACCACAAATAACCAATGAACCTTGACGTAAGGCGGAGACCTTAGTCATCAGCTTATTGAAAAATCTGACTTGATGTTTGTTTGGAGAGTAGACATTTACGATGGTGTAAGGAGCAGAGTTCAGGTCACAGATGATAATAAGGTATCTGCCTAGTTGATCCGCAATCATATTGTGTAGTTTGAAAGCCACCGTGTCCCTGATCGCAATCAAAACCCCCTTGGTTTAGAATCAGCATTAGCTGTATATACATGTGGAAAACTCTTATGTGAGCATTTAGGAGGCGCCCCCAGCATGAAAATATGTGTTTCTTGGGCACAAAGGATGTCGCTTTTATGTAATAATGCTTCCTGCCATAAAGATTTCCGCTTGACGGGGTGGTTGAGCCCCTTGGCGTTTATTGACAAGAAGTTAATAGACATGGCAGTAGAACTGAGGGACGTGCCCACGTTGGGGGGCTCAGCCCCTTGAAGATCACTAAAGGTAGGTATGTATTCGGCATATTGCCAGTGTTCTCATGGAGAGGGTGGCAGAGCAATAGTGCTGAGGGGGTACTCACAGTTAGCAGGCCAGGTTGTAGTGCCATAATGTTGTATCCCCGCTTGTGAAGATCCGTTCAAGTGGCGAAGGAGAGAGCCCGGTAAAGGATCCGGAGTGGTATCAGTTGAGTGCATCCAGTGGAGATGGGGAGAAGAAAAAGCAAAAACACAAATTCGCATCCGTCTGCGACTTAAGAAAAAGAAGAGGAAAAATATAAAGTTCAATACAACAGTCAAAACAAAACAAATAAGAGGGACACGGGTCCCTCGGGACAGCAATAAGCTGCAACTTGCACAGGGGGGTCAAAGTCAGCCATGTGCGCGGCATCCTAGAACTCAGGGATTAAGACCCAAGGTCAATAATAAAGCAATAAGCCACCCTTTTTGGATTACAGGTGTGTTTTAGCATTCCTGGTAGTAACCGACTTCCAACCTGGGTCCACATGTTGTGGAGTGCTAGCCAGCGCTAGGTCATCATTAGTATCAGGGAGGAGCTTCCATTCTCTGAGGAGGTCGAGGCCTTTCTCCAATGAAGTCACTACAAATTCACGATTGCCTTTCGTGATGGACAGTTTCGTAGGGTAACCCCATCGATAGATTATATTGTGGTTGCGGAGTATTTTAGTTACTGAGATTAGGTTTTTCCTTTTCTGTAATGTATACTGGGATAAATCCGCAAAAAATTGGACATTTTGAAACTGTTCAGGCATGTGATCTTTCTTTCTCATGGCATTCATTAGCTTGTCTTTGACATGAAAAAGTGCAGACGGAGAATTATGTCCCTAGGCACTTGATCTGGGAGGTAAGAGGGTTTTGGCAAGCGATGAATCCGATCGATTGTGACGTCTAAGTCAGTGAGGTCAGGAAGGATAGACTTAAAATATGGTAGTTGCATATGAGGCAAGGTCAGATTGCATAACAGATTCTGGGACCCCCCCCCCTTATTTTCATATTGTTCCTTCTGGACCTGTCCTCGATGTCAGCTAGCTTTGCTTTGATCCATTCCGAGTCAGCCTCTCTATCCTCATTCGCATCCACTAAGTCATTGATTGTAGTGGCATACTCCCCCATTTTAGTTTCTATGTGCGTCACTCTGCTCCCCACTTCTTGGATATCTCTATTCATGCGGTGCATACATGCTGCCATGTCTGACTGTAAGGTGCTCCTGAGGGATATTAGCATGTCCTTCAGTACCGTATCCAGTACAGGCTGATTCTGTGTTGGATATGACACAATTGAGTCCGGCAGGTCCCGCGTGTCATCCCAGACTCTGAGGCCTGACTATCTGCAGGGCTCACCGCTAGGCCCGAGCCACAGCCTTCCAGCCGCGGCCTAGATTTGGCGGGGCTGCGGGAGGACGGGGTATGAGGCGGAGAGGAGAGAGGAGACTGCGGTGGGGGATGGCTTGGAGGAGGGGTCGGTTACCTTTGCCAGTCGCGTTGGTGCCAGGTCGGTTCTGCGTAGGCGAGTAGGCCTCAGCGCCATCTTGGCTCATGTTCCCCCCGGCCGGGGAGAAGAAGTCCGTGAGGTGCCGGGGCTTGTTGTCCATTCGTCGTTTCCCCTTCATGGCGACAGGCAAGTAGGTCGGGAGGCTCGTTTCTGATCGTTCGGGAGAGGGTAGGGTGTCTTGCTGCGTGCCGCGGTGTCCCTGGTTCACGGAGCTCCGGAGTTACACGTCCATACTCGCTGCGCGTCAGGCCACGCCCATCTAAACGTCAATTTAATAGCGGATAACGTCCGCCTAACGATCGGACGCACGACGCTTCAATGGAGCGACGTATTATGGAATATACACGTCCGTCCGACGTGAATATCCACTGGACTCCGACAAAATGGCGGATAGACAATTTCCGTCGGACCATGCAATCATGACGGATTGGGATACATCCGCCGGCTGACATATAAAATGAATGCTGCCACAGTCAATCAGGTTCCCCAGATGAAGGCAAAGAGCCGTAACGCGTAGGGATTTGGACGTACACCTGGAAGTGACGTGAGACCTATGGCAGATGCCGCCTTGTTTATTATTTGATGCTTGCTGTGTTTTTTACTGATGTAAGGAGAATACTTTGTTTTAATAAATGTTTAGTTGTTACATACTACACCATTGGAGGCCTATTTTTCTTTATGTTTCCCTGAGTATCTCAGCGAAGGGTTGATTCAAGACATAGAGAAGAGTGAATACTCCTGGTGTTGTCCATTATTACTGGATCATTGGTTCTATCTAGAGGATTTATTTGGATGCGTTTTTTATCTATCGAGAGGTGAGAGGCCTGTGAGGCTGTGTGGTTTGGAGTGGCACAGAATAGCTATCTAATATCACGCCATTGATGTATGTCACTAAGGTGAGAGGCCTGTGAGGCTGAACGCACGAAGGAGCACTAGCACTTTATTGCAAGCTTGGCAATTTCACTGAAAGAATCTTTGTGCACTGCACGTTTGCACTTTATGAACTTTTTTGACACTTATGGACTTTATTTGTTTTCACTTTAATTTTACTTTATCTACTTTGCACTATTGATTACATATGTTTTATAGTGTCTGATTGTGTGTTTTTTTGCGCAAATTCACTTTGATATATATATGATTCACTTGTGTATGGTAAACACTTTAGTTTTTGCTGCAATCTGTATAGTATTATTCTTTATTGATTATTTTAGCGCGAAGGATTACATATTTATTTATTGATAGTCATGCCTGCCACCCATGTCACTCACCAACCAGCCAGCTGTCCCCATACATGTTCTGTTCGAATTCTGCTGGGATGGGACTCTGATTGTATATGAAGCTGTCATGGCTGGACCCGGGGTGTTTGGCACGGACGTGCCATATGAGGCGTTGGGCATCGGCTATCACCTGTACGTTGATGGAATGCCAATGCTTCCGATTGAGGTAGATGTGCTCTGTGGCACTGGGGGGCTGTAGGGCCACATGTGTGCAATCAATGGCCCCCACAGTGCGTGGGAATCTGGCAATGCTGTAGAAATCTGTCATTGCCTTCAGCCGCAGCTCCTCAGTGGTGGGTCTGATGAACTGGTTGGACATGCGTCTGAGGATTGCAGGGACAACCTGATGCACACATCTGCTCACGGAGGACTGTGACATCCCAGCCACCACTCCACTTGTACGTTGGAATGATCCACTTGCAAGGAAATGAAGTGTTGCCAGTACCTTCACCAGTGGCTGCACTGCTTGTGAGCGGTGTGTCTTGCTGGTGATGTCATCCTGCAGGGTTGTGGTTAGTTCAAGTATTGCATCTGGGCTGAATCTGAAGAGGCGATACACCTCCTCATCCCCCATGCCAAAGAGGCTCATACGTGTGTGGTATATCCTCTCACGTGCCCGCCTCCTTCGTTCCGGGGGACCCATCAGTAGTTCTAGGACCACGATTGCCCCTGGCATGTTGGCACACAGAGGTGTTGTCCTTGCAAATGTGGTTGTTCAGCTTGCTAGTTTCGTCGGTAACGCTGCTGCTGGAGCTGCTCTCCTGCTGACCTGTGGCCGTCTGGAGTAAAGATGAAGCAGCCATTTGTAGAAATAACTTTGCGCCGGATGGACGAGATACGCGCGGCGCATGTAGCAGGCGTATGGTGCTAATCCGTTCGCGAATTGGGAAATCTCCCTCATTTGCATATTTGCAGGGGAAATCAATAGGCGCAACTGATGCGCCAAGCAAAACTATGCGCTGACGAGACTCTGGCGTCGGAACGTTAAGCCGGTCGGAAATTCTGGTGCATCTAGGTTGGTGGGTACGGCCACATAGAAACGACGGCGCATCTTCACAGTTACGCGGCGCATATCGAAATACTCCAGCGCAACTCTACCTGAATCTGGCCCTATCAGTTTTCCTGACGGTTTGCTCTTCAGGTTTACCAAAACCATCTAATATGAGGTCAAACCTCAAGAGTTTCAATTTGTATGCAATCAGGCAGGCCCTTGTACTACATGGTTTTGGTAAACCTGAAGAGAAAATCGTCAGGAAAACTGATAGTGTGTATGGGGCTTAAGACCGAGAATAGAGCGATTGCACCATGGCTGATCACTCAGTTCTGGGTCTTCAGTGAACAGAGAACTGGTTACTGTCAGTCCACTGGTTCTCTTTTCTGTCCCTCCAGCTCTCACTGGAGTATCAGGCTGAGGAGGGGGTGAGATTGACTGGCTAAGGGTCTCAACAGCACACTGAGAGGCTAAGCCAGTTGCCCCTCAGGCATCTGGGTGGATCCTGACATTGAAGTCAAGATCTCTCCAGAGCCTGGACTGACTGAGTGGCTAAAGCTTCCTGTCGGCTGAATACAGGTCACAGGAGTGCAGAACTAAGCGCACTCCTGTGATCCACAGGAGGAGAAATAAGGTCAAAAGAGTTTTGCCCCCACTTCTTCTTTAAAGAAAAACTGCATTTGATGTCTAGGATCTGGCAACGCTGTTTGGTGAGGCCCATTGATTACACAACAAGCTAAATAAATTATACAACTTTTGGCAGCTAAGACAGTTCACAACCCAACTGTTTCTTCAGCTGCTTACTTGGGCTTTAGATTTAAATCTCAATATAGTTTACCTGTCAGTCACTAACATGTTTTCTTTTATTTGTACTATGATAGCCTTTTGTGGTACAAAGTAAAAACACCCATGAGGGAATAGGCCCTTTTTAATATCAACAATTTATTGTTAAAGACTCCACATGTAAAAAAAATGCCAGAAATAAAAATCAAAAAGTGCACCTTAAATGCTACTTAACTTTCTAGACAGTTTTTGACTTAACCTTTAAAGTAGATTTATGAACCTGTCAGGCACAGTTATAAATATCTGGAGTTTATATATGAGTGCCAGAAAATCTCTCCTCCTTTCAGCACTTAGCTTTTAAACGTAGACAATGCCATAACCTTGTTTTTCAGGAGTGTGTCCATTGGCAAAAACATCACGTCTTTGGCTGCAACGCACCACATATTTCAAATAATGTTTTGTTTGTCCTCTTTTTTTTCTAACCCTAAACAAACAAAATAATCAATCTAAATTTATAGTGGCTACCAAATCCCCTCATACACTGGGTACCAGTCCCGTATATCAATAACCAATTAATTGAATGGTCTGGGAACTTGCCCAAGGCATATAATATTCCATCAAGCAATCGTAGCGAAGCAGAGAAATCTCACTTAAGATGACTTTGCTGACAGGCACCCGTGACTCTGAGACGAAACATATAGAACACAAAACTGGATTTAGCCTGAACCTTACCCCAGAGCTCTCATCCATCATGCACACATAAGATTGCTCAATCAAAACCACATCTTTTCACTGAAAGTCAAGTACCCAACTAGATAACCAGAGAAGCATTCTGAAATCTATTTAAAGTTTACAGATTTCAGTTCTCTAGTTCATCTTTGGAACAGATCATAAACCACGATAGTGAAAAACAGCTCTGTACCTTGAAAATATTGTTTTCCCACATAGTATGCACTACCATCAGCATATACTATAAATGTCTATTCACAAAGTCTCTGCCTGTTAACAGTACATTTGAGTGTAGAATGTTAATAAAGATGGGAGCAATGTAATAGGACAAGACTAATAATCCAACACCACCTCCGACAACCACCGTTTCCCCAGTCTCAGTGTACTCCTGTATTCAAATTCATTGAGAAGATAGGGGACTTGCTATGGTAGGTAAGGTCATCTAGTGTACATTAATTGAGCTGAGCTTAAAAGAGAAGTATGAAAACATATGCTACCATTTGTATGTGGTAAATGCTCCTACTGGAGCCTGATGCTAGTTGTGACCTATTAAAAAAATACAGATATGTTAATCTGGCTCAGCTGTACATGGTAGCCAATCAACTTTTCAAATTCAGCTTGTTCAATTAGGCTTTGACAAAAAAAAAAATGGAAGCTGATTGGTTTCTATGCACAGCTGCACCAGATTTTGCACTATACAGTTTTAGAAAATCAACCCCAATATCTTTTTGTACACCGACAACTTGTTTTTAGACCCTGTTTATAAATATTGTGGTGACTTGCATTTACTGCACTGGAGGAACGCAGATCACAGCTAGGACAGACAGAAAACAATTGTTTTCTATGTGTCCTATTCACACTGCATTGTGGGTACCAGTTGACACCAGAACACTAATAGAGGGGAAACCTTCCAATGGGGACACTAGTTCTGATAACCTTGGCAACACACCGAGATTTGCTCACTCTGGGGTGAATTCCTGTGTTTGCTATGGGACAGGAAGTGAAGGAAAATCTCTCCAATAGAACCAGATGGCAAAAAAAAAAGAAAGAAAATGTCGGGGATTCAACCCTCCCTTACTCTATCATAAATGAATAAAAAAAATGTTTTGCCTTAAGTTCCACTTTAATTGAAAATTCAATAAAATTATGTTATAATGTAAAGAAACACAATAGAAAAGAAAGAGGAAGAAAATTATAATAAACAAAGTTAAATATATTTCATAAATTGAGCATTTCTTCCACTGTATTTAAAACCAAATCTTCTGCATAAGAGCTGGTACCAAAGGGGAAGTGCCAAAGCTGTAAGCTTCTTCAGCATTTATAGCATCTATAGCATATAGATATAGGCCCGGATTCACATAAATCGGTGCATATATATGCCGCCGTAGCGTATGTCTTCTACGCTACCTGAAAATAGGTGGAAGTGGGTTGGAAGTGGGCGTGATACATTTAAATGAAGAGTGACCCCATGCTAATGATGGGCCGAGCGTCACACAAGTACTTAAAACGAACTGTGCATGCATTGTACCTTGGACGCATCCCAGTGCGCATGCTCACAATCACGTCAAAACAACTGCCTAAGATACGTCGAATCACTGCCTACGACGTGAATGTAACATACGCCCAGCCCTATTCACGTACAACATAAACTACGTAAAATTCGACAGCATTCGTTCCCTGGTCCACACCTTTGCATGAGTTGCACCTCCTATATGGGGAATAACTTTACACCGGACGTACGACTTACGCAAACCACGTATATTATGCGCCGGGCGCAAGTACATTTATGAATCGCCGTATTTGCATCATTTGCATATTTGCATAGAAAATCAATGGGAGTGCCACATGCGTCCAGTGTAAATACACGCCCACTATACGCCGGCGTAGGAACGTTTTTAACGTATCTTGCTTTGTGGGTCGGCACATAGATACGTAAGTGCTTTGTGAATCCGGGCCATAGCATTTAGCATTTATAGCATCCTTTCTCAACTAGGGTTCCATTGAACCATAGGATTCCTCTACAAATTGCTAGGGGTTCCTTAAACAATTAGCAATTTATGCCTCTCAGATAAGTAACCAGTGACTGCAAAGATTTTTTTAGGTACCTGTAAGTGAGATTCATATCACTGAATGTGGTTGTAAAAGGTTCTTCTCTCAATGACCACAGTGTAAAGGGTCCTTCTCTCTTGATCATTATTGAAAGTAGACACTTCCCTGACCACGATTGTATGAGCGCACACCCACCCTGACTACAATGGTAAAGAGGCAACTTAATTTCTACTGTCTGCATTTCTGTTATGGCCATTATTATTTTCACTACTTTTAAGTAATTCAGAATTTCTTATTATTACTGAAAATAATTTATTAGAAAGAGTTCCTGAAACCTGAGACCTGAAAGATATTTGAAGGGTTCCTCCTTTTTAAAAGGGTTGGGAAAGGCTGATCTATAGTAAGGTCAATGACTGCGCTGACTGGAGCTGTTCACAGTGCTGAAATTGTAGAGGCTATGAAAGACAAGTAGCTTGTCAACTTCATTTATTAATGATTTTCCCATAGCTGTCACCCTGCAGATGCAGGTTAGGACATTTGCCCACATATCTGGATAATTGCTATCAATAGAACCACATTCACTATTCACTCCAGTTATTACAAAACAACTTCTTTCACAAGAAACCCCAAACCTATAGACAATCCTTAGGAGGTAAACAAATTTGGACAGGCAACCTGTGCCTCATTATAAACAATTGTTGTCTTTTTTAAAACACATATTTGTCTATGCATTCCAAATAAAAATTAGAACTTCTCTAAAGTAGCACAAAGAGCAACCAAACATATTTTAGTTCTGAATTGTCAGATTAGTGAGAGAAGATTTATGATTGGTTGCTATGGGACTGCATTTTTCACATAGCCCTTCGCCTTCCTGATTAAGCCTGTTTTTGTAGGAAACTACAGCGTCTATCTGAAACACAATCTTCGCACTGGAGGCTTGCTCCCAGTGTCATCTTATACCATCACATGCCAGGCTGAAAAAAAATTGAAGAAAGCTCAAGAAATTGCTCTATTCTTTTGAGGACAGGAAGCCAGAATGCTATTAAATGATATGAGATCTTTCATGTTCGTATATTTTTTTCGAATGATTGAATCAGATGCCTTTGGCTTCGAGGCATATCACAAAATAGGCTATGTGCTGCAATAATCATCCAATTTAAACTGTGTATTCAGCTCATTTGTTTCAAATTTTAATTAGCGCAGAGTATTGCAATTACTTCTATTGGCCATTAACATATTCTGCCACTCATTTGAATTAATTTGCATAGCGGTTTGCCTCAGACACCTTCAGCAGTCCTGGGGTATTTGTCACAAATACCAAACTTTGCTGAATAGTAGACATGTGCATTAGTTTTCGTTCTAATGCATTTTCATCCGAAAATCTGGTATTTTCGTTATCATTTTAACAAACGATAACGAAAGCGCAGAAAGCGAAAACCAAAATATCCGACATAAAAAAGGCGTTATTTTTGCTTTCGTTGCGATAACAATTCGATATAGAGAGATTCGACATGACGCTGACTGAATAGTCGAAATGGCTATCGTTGCCATCGGATGCCGCCATATTGAAGCCGGAGATGGAGAAACAAATGTGAAACTAAGTCGGCTACAGTAGGTTAGGAATTGAACAACGAAAATTTGACAAAGCATCGAAAATCGCTGAATCTGATCTGTCATTAAAGGCTTATGGCGTATATCGAAAGTGCTAAGCAGATTCGATGGAGAAGATATACTACACTCGTACATTTTAATGCTCCGCCCATAGGCCGTAGAAAATTCTAATGTTGGTTGACTATGACTAGTAATAATAATATAATTATTTATTATTATTACTAGTCATACAACATTAGAATTCTTGTAGGCGGAATATTCGACCGGAAATGTACGATTCGGCGTAAAGATTCGATGTTCTGTCCATTTCGATGTTCTTTGACCATTTGACAGAAACCAAGTATAATATCTGGATTTTCGGACGAAAGCTATTCCCCAACGAAAACAAAATAAATCAAAGCGATTTTCGGGAGTAACTAAATAAATGTATTTTCCGGACAAAAAAACGAAAATACAAAACAAAATATTTCAGTCTGCACATGTCTACTGAATAGATCTACTTGGTGGATTTATTATACCTTTCATATTTTTCTTATTGCACAATATATGAGGCATGGAATTTAATTATTGACCAATGAGCAAACAAATACCAATTTTATTTGAATGCACATAAAATAATCCTATTATAGCAGGGTTCTCATGCCTTGTATACACGATCGGTTTTCCTGGCGGTAAAAAGTCAGCGGAGAAAACCGAGGGGAAAACCGAGGACCTGCTTGGCAGCTTTTTCACCCTACACACGGACAGTTTTCCTGGCAGGAAAACTGCCATGAGAGCTTTGGCCGGGAATCCCGGCCATGTGTATGTTCCATTGCAGTGTTTCCCATAGGAAAACTTCCGGAAAAAAGACAGCCGGGAATCCCGGCAGGAAAAAAAAAATCATGTTCTAATCTTTCCCACCGGGATTCCCGGTGGTTTTCCTGTCGGGGAAATCCCGATGGAGCATACACATGGCCATGATTCCCGTCCAAAAGCTCTCATGGCAAATTTCCTGCCAGGAAACCGGTCATGTGTACGAGGCATTACAGGTTAAACTTATATCCCCATACTGCTGATAACCAGATACACAAACACAAATATTAATTTATACTTTTATTTGTGGCTACACCACCTATTTTTAAAGCACATTCCAAGCTAGAAATAAAAAACTCAGATCCAATTATCTAACTGAAATCTTCCCTTCGTTTCTCCTAAAAAATGGTACTGTCCGTCAGCATAACATAGTGAAGTGCGGGGACATGCAAATGTCAAGAATATAAAGTGTATCTAAAGCTGTGTTATTTTATTACTTAACCTCTATCAGTTGTTAATTGCTGCCTACATCCTCATTTTGGCGATTCACCCTCTCCAAGTAATGGGAAAATCCAAAATTTTGAGTTGTCACCAAAAAAGAAATTGAGAGGAAATCCAACAGGGACACTTGTTCCAGAGCCAATTTATCTTACTTTTGGAAGAATTCATAAAATGTTCTACTGTGTGTCTGGAGAGGAAGTAAAGTGATTCTGCCCAGTGGGACAAAGAAAAAAAAAAAGAACGTACAGGGGTAATAACATTTTCCTTCTCTGTCCAAAAATATTATGTGTTTTGGTTTTCTTGCATTTTAACTGTTCATTTGTTTTCCTGTTTATTTGACTCCCTTATTTAGTGATGCCATGGCCCACAGCTCTTTGTATGTACATTAAACCATTACCATCAGTCCATACAAATTTAGAAGCCAATAATGTCCTTACCACATCATTATACACAAAAAAATACAGTATATGTACATACAAGCACACACACAAACTGTATATCTGGTGGAAGCAATTAAACCTACCGGTATTTTTACAGGTACAAAAGAAAAATGTGTACAGTAGTTGTGGGAATGAGAACCACTGTACATCATCATACAATGCACTGTATATTTTATAATTATTTATTTGTATTCTACTTCACTTTTAAAATATTTTTTTTTTTAAATGATGACTAAAAATGTATTAAAAAACAGTACCTATTTTTTCAATTAATTTCATATATGCCTTCCCTTTGCTACCCCTAAACTCTATTAGGCCATCAAGGATGAATAGGAAAACGGTACTTACAGATATGGTAAATATATAAACATTAAAAAGCAGCAGCAATGGAATCATAAATATAAACTAAGGCATTATTCAAAGCACAGAGTCACCTTAAGTAGGGATTTAAAAGTCTACATATATCCATATATCACTCACCATTTGAATATGAGGAGAGTATACATACTGATATCAGATGTAAAATTGTCTCCATCTATACAACTTTTTTTAAATATTGTTTTATATTTTTAGGTGTTTTTATGGAATGCTGGGGTACCAGAATAGGTTTATAGTCATAATAAATATAGTATACATGTATGTTTCTCACCATCTCACTTTACAAGTTTTCATCTGAAATTAGAAAAACTTTTCTATTCTCAATCTCAATCTTTTGTACAAATCCATCATTCATTGATTTTCATTTGAAAGCTGATAAATAATAGGTTCCTTATCCTTAATAATTGCAAAGCTGCTCAGGTGCTCTTGACATTGCTGTCAAGCTGCGTACATGCATGATTGATTATTCAATTTATTGGTAATATTGTACCTGTCATGACAGTTCAGTTGTCTTGGTTTTGACAAGTGCAAAAGGGTGTCCATGACAGCTGCACGATCAAGTGATGGGTTTAAGCACTCGGATGTTTCAGCAAACTATTCTGAGTGACAGGTTGATAAATTAAAATTACAGCTTAAGAATAAGCTCTGATTTTAGAGAATGTAAACAGCAACTCAGCCAACATTGTGTAGAGTTGACAGTGTAAACTTAAAGGGATTTTCCACTTTTAGGTGTAAATCTCTTCCTATGGACTGATTAGGAAATGAAAATTCTCCCCTCCTTCCCCTGCTAGGACACTACAAAGTTAATGCAGAATACTGACACTCATAAACCCAAGTCTTCTGGATCCAAACACATTCTTAACCTAAGAGACTCTGTTTATATGAAAGCAACCTGAGAAGTTTACGGTAACGTTACTTTAAAATGAAAGTGATTACAGCACAGTCATTGATTTTAACAAACCGACAGATAGGCTCAGATAACATATGACCTGTTTTTCTTTTTTTTTTTTCATGCTTAAAAACCTGTGGGATTTTTAGGCACAAGCAGCCACTAGCAGCATGTTAGTCAAGCAGACATAGTCCGCCATAGCAAGACACCTAACTAACTTTAAAGCCTATTGTTAGTTAAAGTGTTAGCTCTGAAGCTACTATTACTAGTCACCAGGCACACTGTCACAGTCACTCTTTCGGCTTAATTATCAGTCTAAAGGTATTCTCTTTTGGATGCTTTATTGGAAACTTGGATGGGTGCAGTTACTCCAGCAACGCCACTTTGTAACTTGAGAACACTTATGCTCGTCATATAGAATCTGAGCACAGTCCTTGCAGCAGCAAATTAAAAGCTGAGCTACACTGGGTCACCATGAACAATGTACTTTTTTAAGGAAAGCTGACTCTAATTAATAGACATGTGCACACTGAAATTTTTCGTTTCGTAATTTTGTTTTTGTCCGAAAAATACATTTATTTAGTTACTCCTGAAATTATTTTTATTTATTTAGTTTTTCGTTAAAAAAATGTATTCGTCCGAAAATCCAAATTAAGGTTGAATCTGTCATTGAAGGCTTATAGTGTCTGTCGAATGTTCTAAAAAAAAAAAAAGATTTAACAGAATCTTAAAAAATTACTTTTCATGTCTCTTTTTGTCGAATCTTTATGTCTCTTTTTGTCTAATCTTTTCTCTCTATGTCGAATCTTTTCTCTCTATGTAGAATTGTATTGGACTAATAGAGTTAATGCTATGCACATTTCACTGCAACGAAAACGAAAATAGATCATTTGTTTATGTCAGATCTTTCGGTTTTCCTTCTCTGTGCTTTTGTTATCGTTTTTTAAAACGATAATGAAAATACCTGAAATTTGGATGAAAATGCATTTGGACGAAAACGAATGCACATGTCTACTAATTAAAGTGGGATCTCTCAAACTGATCTGTACTCCCTAATGTCTTTGGATAGTTGGATGCCTCCTTATAATATCTTACAGACACCTCTCCTGTTAAGACGTCAGACCAGATCCCTAAAAAGAAAATCCCTTCTGTCAGCTCCAGCAGGGTTCAGCAGAATAGGCCCTCCTGGTAGCAAAGCTGCAACCTCAATGAGAAACAGAGTTACTCTGGACTACCTAGAAGGGCAGAAGCCCTTTAGGCTGGGAGCTCCTCCTTCTGGACAAGACACTCTCAGCTCAGGCTATTTATGCTATCTTCCAGCAGCCAACTTCTGAGCCTCAGGGACTGGCTGGGGCCACATAATTATTGATACTGTGAATTTGACTCTCCCATCCCACTTCCAGAACCATCCAGAAAACAGGGAGAAGCAGTCAACTCACAGCGTGTGAAACTCAAAACCGACTAAATCAATCACAGCCAGCTCCATTGATTACAGGGAGAACTAAATTTTACCTAAACCTAGCACCTAACTAGGAAGGTGCTACATTTCCTTTTCAGAAAAAAATGAAAAAGTAAACTTCATACACCCTCCCCATCCCCCGGTCCCCATTGTATTTATCTCTGTAGGTGATGAGCTGACAGTGACCACACAGTCAGTGTAGCGGTCCAGGGATTTGAAATCTCTACTCCTCTGCACTTATTTCTGTAGGGCTTTCAGGATGGATCAGATTGATTTGCTGTGCTAGCGCGACCAAGCAAAATCCCTCTAATCTGCCAAGAAGCCCTGCAGAAAGACAGGGGAGAAGAGCTAGGATCCTAAGATCGCTACACTGGCTGCGTGAGCACGGCAGCTCATCACCCATTGAGGTACGTACAGTAGGAACCATCATCATCTGTCCCCTCACATAGTGGTAATCTGTGAAGCTTAACATCACCCATTGGACCTGGCAAAGTTCTCTATAAACCTAAAATGGGTGGATGAATGAAAGGTCTGTCTCCTCCATTCATAGAGTGTTTTTTTTATTAATGGAATTCACGAACGTACTGGCGGCCGGCACATGTTTTAAGCGATTTGCGTAAGGGTTACATCTGGCGTAAAGTTATTCCTCATATAGGAGGCGCAACCCATGCAAAGGTATGGACCAGGGAAGGAACGCCGTAGATTTTTACATTGTTTACGCCGTTTACGTAGTACTTGAATAGGGCTAGGCGTAGGTTACGTTAACGTCGTATGCAGTTATTTCTACGTGACTGTGAGCATGCGCACTGGGATGCGTCCAAGATACGATGCATGCGCCGTTCTTTTTCAGTACTTGTTTGAAGCTCAGCCCATCATTTGCATGGGGTCACGCTTCATTTAAATGTATCACGCCCACTTCCAGCCCACTTCCACCTACTTTGACTTACGTCGGCTTACGCCGACAACTATACGGTACGCCGGCGCAACATTGGCAGCATTTGCTTTGTGAATTTAATGCTTGCCTCTCAATGTTGTGTCGGCGTAGCGTAAAGAATATACGCTACGCCGACATTAAAGATGCGCCCAGGTATGTGAATCCGGGCCAATGTGTCCAGATATCTTACAGCCACAAAGGGGTGGATTTACTACTAAAGGCAAATAGAATGTGCCCTTAGCAATTGCAGCTGCACTCATCACGAATGCGGTGAAGCTTCACTTTGCAACGAATACCCTAATAGGTGCAGAAAATAAAAATAAATATGTATCTACATTTTGGCTTGCACATAATAGGATGATGGAAATCAGCAGAGCTTTACCACATTCACTAAGCTCTGGGAAAATTGAGTGCAACTGCACTTGCAACATTCACAGCCTGCTATATGCTTTTAGTAAATCAACCCCAATGTGGTCCACCTCTTCCTGATCTCCTTACCTTGCTGTTGTCCAGTAAGAAAGCCCAGGAAATTAAAGATCTTGATGAGCACACCTTGGTATAGTGAACATGTTGTCCTTGAATAAAGCAATAGGTATCACAGAATGACATTACGGGACCTTTCAGGTTCTATTTTTCAAGGCAGCAAGAAAGCTCACCACACTTCGTAGCCGATGTGGAGGAGAAGAGTGCAGGAAGCTGGCAATTCAGATATTGAAGCTTTATTTTAACATGTGAGAATAGTTAATACGTTCCCTACTGAGTCATTGTAAAATGACGTCGGCGGGAACCCTCCCTCCCTCCCTCAGAGTGGACATCATATGACGTCCTTGCATTCCCAGTTTGACCAATTTGCCAAAAATATGTAGAAGAATACGTATCGGTCTAAACTGAGGAAAAAAATATAAAAAAAAAATTATGATATTTATTAAATCAAAAAGTAAAAGATATTGGCCCGGATTCACGTAGATCGGCGTATCTGTATGCCGGCGTAGCGCATCATCTTTACGCTACGCCGGCGCAATGTTGAGAACCAAGCATGCTATTAACAAAGAATATGCGCTCAACATTGTGCCGGCATAGCGTATAGTTTTCGGCGTAAGCCGTCGTAAGTCAAAGTAGGTGGAAGACGGCGCACATTTGTACTTACAACGGCGTATCTTTAGATACGTCGGCATAAGTCTGTCGTGAATCCGGGACATTGTTTTTTTTTTTAATTGTCGCTCTTCTTTTGTTTATAGTGCAAAAAATAAAAACCACAGAGGTGATCAAATACCACCAAAAGAAAGCTCTATTTGTGGGAAAAAAAAGGACATACATTTTGTATGGGCTCCACATCGCACGACCACGCAATTGTCATTCAAAATGCGACAGCGCTGAAAACTAAAAATTGGTCTGGGCAGGAAGGGGGTGAAAATGCCCTGTATTGAAGTGGTTAAAAAGGAAAATATTCTAAAGGTTTTTCTTTTGTACATGAGCTTTTAAAGATGGTAATTAGCATAGATCATACAAAAGGGGTGGCATTATTAGCATTATTATGTAAAATACATTATGATCAGTAAAAAGAACATGTTTAATTTAAACAGGAAGGAGTTAATTGTAATTCTCTTGGAGTTGCTTGCACAAGTCAAACTCCTATTTTTCTCATTGCCATTGTCCAGTCATATATATATATATATATATATATATATATATATATATATATAAAAAGAAGAAATGTCCAGAAATAAATAAGAAAAGGGTTAGTGAGGTTTGAAGCAATGGAATGGATGTGTCATGAAATGGCAGTTAAAGTGTGCATTTAGGTTTAGTGGCCATACTTCTGCTCACTCTGCATTCTTCTCCTGTCAGGACTTGGTCAATTGGTTAACACGTGTTAACTGTATAGTTAAGTGTACGGGGTATATAGCAATCCCCAAAAAATGTGGAGCCATTGCTAACCATCCTCTGGCAAAGCTTGTTGCCTGGCTTCCAAGCTAATTGTATTTCATGATTCAATGGTGTCTAAGAAACTGACTTGCATGCAGATTAAGTATTCTAATTTCATTCTGTTAAATGTAAACTGGAATTCCACTTTAAGGCTATGCACCTTTTAAATTCTGCCTCCCCATTGGCTTGTATATATTTTATTATAAATCCAATACAAATACCTTTTATCATATTTTTCTATGCGGTCAGATGACTCCAAAGCTCTGAATCTTCTGTGTAAATGAGCAGCTGAATCAGCTGAGGGGAGGGATCTCTCTCCCCCACTGACAATGGCTAGAGCTATCATTTTGTTGGCCTCTGACCATATTATGTCTACCAAAAAAGAGGACATAAGCCACTTAGATAACTAAAGGTTCACACATATTTTGTCACATTAAAGATTATAAGGTTGAGACATCTGTTGACGTTGCACTTGATAATGACTGTAGTGTACATTTTGTCCATATGTAACTGAACTTTTTCAAATGTTCTACTTTTTTGGCAGAAAATTTGCAGAGCAGTTATACTAACACAGCAGTATATTAGGATAAATGCTAAGGTTTTGTACTGATTGTATAATCGAACTAAAGGGTGTTTTTTTTTTTCTTATTTGGATAGAGTTCCGCATTACGCAGCAGGAGGGTGAGTCATTCTTTGCTCCTGTCCAGCTGAATCAAATGATATGTATTGAATGATTTCAGCAAACTGACAGTATAGTGGATGATGTGGCCAGAAAGGGGCAACATAATAATCTGGGATCTTCACTATAAATATGTGGCAGCATACTTCTAAATACACAGGGCGAAGAGCAAGCGCCACTGGTATAAATTACTATTTGTCTCTGTAATTACATGTCAAAGTGTTTTCTATCAAAAGTGGTTGAAGTACACAGTGCTAACTTTGAAGGACAAAACCCTGTATAATGTCTATGATTTAGATACAGTATACCCCACTATAATGTAAGAATATTATTCATTTAATTATATTATAAATAACAAAAATCAACTGAGACCTGCTGAACACTTAACATTTAAAGTCTTTGGCTGTGCGAGCCTGTTGCACTACATATAGCACTGAATCAGATACAGTACAACGTTACATAAACTAGATACAGCACCATATTCAAGTAGCTAAATACAGCACCATATTCAAGGAGCTAGATACAGCACCATATTCAAGGAGCTAGATACAGCACCATATTCAAGGAGCCAGATACAGCACCATATTCAAGGAGCTAGATACAGCACCATATTCAAGGAGTCAGATACAGCACCATATTCAAGGAGCTAGATACATACCATATTCAAGGAGCTAGATACATACCACATTCAAGGAGCTAGATACAGAATCATATTCAAGGAGCCAGATACAGCACCATATTTAAGGAGCTAGATACATACCATATTCAAGGATCCAGATACAGTACCATATTCAATGAGACAGATACAGCACCATATTCAAAGAGCTAGATACATACCATATTCAAGGTTCCATCTACAGCACCATATTCAAGGAACTAGATACAGCACCATTTTCAAGGAGCCAGATACAGCACCATATTCAAGGAGCTAGATACAGCACCATATTCAAGGAGCCAGATACATTAACAGCTTCAGGGAGCCACACACAGTATCAGCTTCAGGGAGCCAGATAGAGTACCACGTACAATGAGCTAGATACAGTTCCAGCTTCAATGAGCCAAATACAGAACCATGTTTAAAGAGCCAGATTCAATGCCATTTTACATGATTCAGATACTGTGCCATGTCACAAAAAACAGATACAGTGGCATGTAACCCCAGCCATATACAGTAATTGTTACATTAACCAGATACAACACAGTGTGATATAAACCAGTTAGCGCGCCATCTTGCTTTAACCATATACAGCATCATGTTACACTTTTGCCTAGATACAGGTCATGTTGCATCAACCAGATACAGCACCATGTTGCATCAACCAGATACAGCACCATGTTACACTTACCAGATACAGCACCATGTTACACCTACCAGATAGTACCATAAAGGTTTTAAGGTAAGTGCTGTGCTACCAGTCTCTGCAAATATACGAGTGAAATATCAATACTAGAAATGTGATACACAGATCACCTTAAATACGAATGTGTTAAAAATAATAATACAAATTAGGCATTAAATATTGTTCTTAATGTTTACCGAGTGTAAGACTGTGCCAGTTTATATAATAATAAACGTTACAATTCTTCAAATGTTTATAATGTAAGATTATAAAAATAATATAAAAAAATCTGTGCTTCTAAAGAGACTATGTCCATGCCCCACTGTGCTCTCAGTGCCCTCACCTTAGTGATATAATATATAACACATGTATATTCATATCTAACTTGGTTCTTTCTAGCTGATATTGTGTTATGGATCCTCTGTATGCTTGTAGTATGACCTCCCACTCACTAGGGTACTGGTATCCTGTCGGATGTTCCTCATAGGGGGTTTGGGTGCTGGTCCCTTTAGGAGCACCTCACCCACACAATGTCAAATTATGTTTCTCTGAAGCCACCCCACTAAGGTGCTCACAGTCACAAAACTGTCTCTTCCACATACTGTATAATGCAGAGTTAATAGCCCTGTACATGATTATTCAGAGGGACTGCTCATTTTCTGGAGCAGCAGAGGGAGGAGAGCGTGCCAGTGCACCCAGCTTTACTTAAAAACTAAAAACAACGTTTTGGCTGGAAGTACACTAAACCAATTGTTTTTGTAGACTATTGCTTATAAACATGGACATCTGCCCCAACAGTTCTCCATTGTAAAGCATGGCAAAACAAGACCCCTTGCACACTTGGCTGTTCAGATATAGTGCAACCCCTTTGTAGGGGTAGTTTCCAGCCCTACTTCAGGCAACCTGTCAAAGTCTATGACAGGTGTGCCTGGACAGGGTGGAACATTGTTCCATGTGTTACTGGGCTTACATTCTGGAACCTGACAACTGAACAGACAGTTCCCTAAACAGCAGTATCACTCGGTACAGCATTCAGCCCCATCCAGCCTCAACCTGTGAAAAGACTGTGACAGGCTGCCTACAGCAGTACTGGAAGCTGCACCTGTCCCTTCTAGATGCACTAAAGTGCTGAACAGACCAGTGTTTAAAGTGATGCTAAAGGCCTTAATATTTTCTATGCATTAAGTTAAACAGTGGTTTTAGTACACAGTGCTAACTTTGAAGGACAAAACCTTCTTAAAAAATAAACTTCCGAGTCCACCTCCCACCAGCCACCGCCCCATTATACTTAGCTGAGCTCCATCTTGATCCAGCAATGTGCATGAGAGCAGTGGCTCCCCCGGGTCTCTCTCTCCTCATTGGTTCATACAGCAGCAGGAGCCATTGGCCAGTTAGCCAATGAGAAGAGAGCGAGGTGTGGAGCCGGGCTCTGTGTGTGAATGGACAGTGTCCATTCACAGTTCCCTAAACAGCAGTATCACTCGGTACAGCATTCAGCCCCATCCAGCCTCAACCTGTAAAAAGACTGTGACAGGCTGCCTACAGCAGTACTGGAAGCTGCACCTGTCCCTTCTAGATGCACTAAAGTGCTGAACAGACCAGTGTTTAACCACTTCCCGCCCGGCCAATAGCCGATTTACGGCCGGGAAGTGGTTATGAAATCGTGACTAGACGTTCTCAAACGTCTAGCACGATTTCATGCCGGGCGCGCAGCGCGGCGATCGGTGATGCGGGGTGTCAGTCTGACACCCTGCACCTCCGATCTCGGTAACGAGGCTCCGCCGTGATCAGCCGTGTCCAATCACGGCTGATCACGATGTAAACAGGAAGACAGGACGGCTGACAGGACGTCTGACAGACGCGAGTACAGGAGAGCTGATCAGCGGCTCTCCTGACAGGGGGGGTTCGCGCTGATTGTTTATCAGCGCAGCCCCCCCTCGGATCGCCACACGGACCACCAGGGAGTGCCCACACTAGACCACCAGGGAACTTAGAAAAAAAAAAGGACAAAAAAAAAAGTCAGCAAGAAAAAAAAAAGGGGCAGTAAAAAAAAATGATGCCAATCAGTGCCCACACATGGGCACTGATTGGTAACATTGATCCATCAGTGCCACCCCTCAGTGATCATCAGTGCCACCCCAGTGTCTGTCAGTGCCACCCCACAGTGCCAATCCATGCCCAGTGCCCACCTATCAGTGCCCACCTGTGCCACCTATCAGTGCCCACCTGTGCCACCTATCAGTGCCCACCTGTGCCGCCTATGAGTGCCCACCTGTGCCGCCTATGAGTGCCCAGTGCTGCCTATGAGTGCCCATCAGTGCCGCCCATGAGTGCCCATCAGTGCTGCCCATGAGTGCCCATCAGTGCCGCCCATGAGTGCCCATCAGTGCCCCATACCAGCGTCACCTATCAGTGCCCATCAGTGCTACCTAATCGGTGCCCATCAGAACTACCTCATCGGTGCCCATCAGTGCCACCTCATCGGTGCCCATCAGTGCCACCATATCAGTGCCCGTAATTTAAAGAGAAAACATACTCATTTACAAAAAAATTAACAGAAAAAAATAAAAACTTTATTTTTTTTTCAAAATCTTCGCTCTATTTTTTGTTTTTGCGCAAAAAAAAAAAATCGCAGAGGTGATCAAATACCACCAAAAGAAAGCTCTATTTGTGGGGAAAAAAGGACGCAAATTTTGTTTGGGTGCAGTGTAGCATGACCGCGCAATTGTCATTCAAATTGCGACAGTGCTGAAAGCTGAAAATTGGCTTGGGCGGGAAGGTGCGTAAGTGCCTGGTATGGAAGTGGTTAAAGTGATGCTAAAGGCCTTAATATTTTCTATGCATTAAGTTAAACAGTGGTTGAAGTACACAGTGCTAACTTTGAAGGACAAAACCTTCTTAAAAAATAAACTTCTGAGTCCACCTCCCACCAGCCACCGCCCCATTATACTTAGCTGAGCTCCATCTTGATCCAGCAATGTGCATGAGAGCAGTGGCTCCCCCGGGTCTCTCTCTCCTCATTTGTTCATACAGCAGCAGGAGCCATTGGCCAGTTAGCCAATGAGAAGAGAGCGAGGTGTGGAGCCAGGCTCTGTGTGTGAATGGACAGTGTCCATTCACAGGAGCGTGGTTCAGGAGTGAGCCTTCTCGAGTGCCCCCATAGTAAAAGGCTTGCTATTGGGGACATTTGGCATGGGGAAGGAACCTGGGCTGCCAGAGCAGGTAAGTATAACATGTTTTGTTTTTTATTATTAAATCAGAGGCGTTACAATCACTGGATTGTAAACTCAATTGGATTGATTCCTTGGGACAAGTGCTCCATTTGTTCTCTGGCTTTCCTAAATACGTTTTTTTTTTTTTTTTTTAAATATGTTTTTATTAAGGAAGTTACATAACAGAGTAATCACAAAAACAGGACATATAAGCATTTTCTGAGGACATTCCAGTAGATTAACAGTATATGAAGAGATTCTCAGAGAGACAATTAAGGGGGAGGGCATAGGTTAAGTGGCACATGGGGTAGGTGGAATAGTAGTCCTTGCAAATAAAAAAAAAAAAGAACAACAAGAGGGGGGGGGGGGTAGGGGAGGAGGGAGGGAAGGTAGGAGAAACGTCAATCCCGCGGGGGATCCTGGTATAGAAAAGACATTTTCTCAAAGTTCAACCTTTCAGTAGGAGTGAAAGTGTGCAACAGAAAGGGATTCCATAAGTGATAGAAGCGGTTCTTACTCCGTTCGTGGGTCAGGTCCGTGTTGAGCCTGTCCTTGTATAAGAGCTGCAACAGTTCCTTTTTAACTTGAGCAGTGGTTGGGCAGTCCGCAGATATCCACTTCTGGAGGATGGCTCTACGGGCTATCAAGAGGCATATCAGAGTCTAGTCCCTGCCCAGGGGGGTGGTGGGAGAAGACCAGGGGAGCAGTAGGGGGTCCCAGTACCCAAAGATAAGTAGTAACGGGTCCCTGGGTATGCGCAGCAGGGTGACATCGAAAATATATTGGATGACTTGGTCCCAGAAACTGGCTATGAGGGAGCAAGACCAGAACCTGTGAGCCAAGTTAGGTTTGGGTTGTTTACAGAGGGGGCATTCTGGGGTGGCATGGGCTCGGCTGAAGGGGATGTGGGCTCGGTGAACAATCTTGATCTGCGTCTCTCTCCATATTTCGTTAGGGATAAGTTTGTGGATGGTGGTGAGGCCATGCAGGAGCTTCTCCACCAGGTCAGGGTCAGGGAAGTCTTTCGACCAGTTGGCCGCCGAGGTTGACGCCAGGGGGGGGATGTTGTGCAAGAGGAGGGGACGATAAATGTCTGAAATTTTGTATGAGGCCCGGGAAATAAGGGTGTCGGTAAGGGAGCTCTGGAACCTTTTTCTGTCATCTCGACAGGCGTTTTTCAGGAAACTAATGCATTGAATATACTGGAATACATGTGACGAAGGGAGAGAAAATTTGTCTGCCAGGGCTCTAAATCCTATGGGGCGGCCTGAAAGGGGGTCACACAAAGAATAAAAGGATTTGATACCCTTATCCTCCCAGTCGAGGTAAGGCTGGTTATCTAAGCCTGGTTGGAAGCTCGGGTTGCCCAGGATAGGGAGGTATCGTGAGATAGAGGATGGGACATTGAGGGCCTTCCTGACCTCTCTCCAGGCAATGACTGTATCCCGGAGAAGGAGATTGTGTTGGAGGGGAGGGGGGGCAGATTTCCAATGACAATGGAGAAGGGCCGTGAGCGAGAAGGGGCGGACCATCGCCGATTCAAGGGGGTAGTTCGAGCACCTGGAGGACTGGGTTATCCAATCCAAGCCTGTTCTCAATAGACATGCCAAGTTATATAGCCTGATGTTGGGAAGGGCAATGCCCCCCTCTCGCCTGGGAAGATGCAGCTTGGCAAATGCTATGCGCGCCCTCTTGCCACGCCAGAGGAACTTGGAAATGGCAGAGTTAATGGATTTAATGTCTTTGTGGCGCAAGAGTAAAGGGATGGTTTGTAGTGGGTACAGTAGGCGTGCAAAACTGACCATCTTGACAAGGTGGCACCTTCCCAGTAGCGAGAGAGGCAGGTTCATCCAGTTGGCCAGTTCTTGGGATATTTTGGTGAGCAGGGGGGGATAATTGAGGTGGTATAGGGAGGAGGGTAGTTTACCTATTTTTATTCCCAGGTAAGTGATATGGGACTTCGCAACAGTGAATAAGGAGCTCTGGGACCAAGAGGGGACAGATAGGGAACCTATTGGGAGTATTTCGCTCTTATTATAGTTGATACGTAGCCCAGAACATTGCCTGAATTCGTCAAAAGTGGTCTTGATCGTGGACATGTCAAGTGAGGGGCTGGATGTGAAAATAAGGACGTCGTCTGCAAATAGTGACGTGCGAAGGTCGTGGCCTCCGACATGAATGCCATGAAGGGGGGCGATCTGGGTTAGGTGGCGGGAGAGGGGTTCAAGCGCTATGTTGAAAAGGAGCGGGGAGAGTGGAGAGCCTTGCCTCGTGCCTTTGTGCAGCCTGAACTCCTCAGAGAGAAGGCCCGCAGCGACCACTCTCGCGGCAGGGGCAGTGTACATTGATTCTATGAGATGCGTGAAGGGGCCCGAGAAGCCCATTTTGGACATGACCATGGAGAGCCATTCGAAACTAACGTTATCGAAAGCCTTCTCCGCGTCTAGGGTGATGATGGCATGGTCTCCTGCCGGATCATTTTTTGCGTGTTCGAGAGCTAGCATTACCTTCCTAATATTCATGGTGGCCGTCCTACCCTTAACAAAGCCCGATTGTGCGGGGTGAATCAGGGAGGGTATAATGGATGCCAGTCTAGTGGCTGCTATCTTGGAGAGGATTTTAACGTCAAGGTTTAAAAGCGAGATGGGCCTATAAGAGCCAGGTTCTAGGGGGTCCTTACCCTTCTTCTCTAAGAGTTTTACTATGGCCTGATTACCCGTTTGTAGATAGGACCCACCCGACCATATGTGTTGGTAGACGTTGTGGAGAGGGGGGGACACCGTCGAGCTAAAGGACTTGTAAAATTCTCCGGTGAAGCCATCTGGGCCTGGAGCTTTAGAGGGGGAAAGCTGTTTGATTACGGATTGGACCTCCAGGATGGAGATAGGGGCATTGAGGGCTTCGAGCTGGGCGGGGGTTACCTGATCCAGGGAAATGCGTCGTAGGAAATTGAGGGCTGTCGGCTTATCGATAGGATCTGAGGCATACAGTGAGGAGTAGAATTGGCGCATAGTATTATTGATATCTTTTGGGGTGTAGTGTATGGAACCCGACGGATCTCTGAGGGACATGATATGCGTCGGGCGGTTGGGTCCTTTACTTAATCTGGAAAGGAGTCTACCTGCTTTGTTACCAAACTTGTGGAGGGAGGCGTCTAGGTGTGCCTTTTGGGTACGTTCGAGGGTGGCTGCCCAGCTATCAAAGGCCTGCTTAGCAGCAAACCAGGCGCTACGGTTGCTGGGGGAGTCATCAGTATAGAGGACCCGCTGGGCCTGATGCAGTGTTGCGCTGGCCTGTTTGTAGCGTCTAAGGGTGTGTTTTTTGAATGTGGCGGCGTAGGCAATTATGCAGCCCCTGAGGAACGCTTTGCCCGCTTCCCAGAAAAGGTTAGGGTTGTCGGCGTGTAGCGCATTATCCGATGCGTATCCCAACCAGGCTTTTTCCAGATGTTGGTGGAAATCGGAGTTATTGTGAAGATAGGAGGGAAACCGCCAGATTCTGGGGTTGGAGGCTAAGTCAGGGTCTTCAAGGGTGGTCGAGACCGGGGCATGGTCCGAGATTGCAATGTCGTGTATGTCAGCTTCCGAGATCAGTGGGAGGAGAGAGTCAGAACAGAAAAGATAGTCCAGTCTCGTGAAGACATTGTGAGGGTGGGAGTAAAATGAGAATTCCCTGTCGGCAGGGTGCTTTAGTCGCCATAGATCGTGGAGGTGCAGTGAATCAACAGTCGACGCCAATAAGGTCTGGGTGAGAGGAGTCAGAGGAGGGCGAGATTGTCTGGTAGAGGACCTGTCGTCTGTCAGGTGCATGATGGAGTTGAAATCCCCGCCTATCAGGTGTGGGCAGGCTGGGTCTCTAAGCGCCCAGGAGGTGAGGTCGCTAAAAAAGGCACTTGTGGGGCTGTTAGGAGCATAGACATTGGTGATGATTACAACCCTGGATCCCAGTTGGATACGGGCCGAGGCGAATCGCCCCTCAGAGTCTGAGTCTGAGGACAGTATCTTGCAGGGAAGGTTTTTGTTAATAAGGATTATTACCCCAGCTTTCCGACCACTTGAGTCAGAGCCGAGGACTGTGCCTACCCAGAGTTTCCGCAGCCGCGGGAAGTCGGGGGTGGACAGATGGGTTTCCTGAAGGAGGGCAATGTCGGTCTTGAGCCTTTTAAGGTGGCGCAGAACTTTCATCCTCTTATTGGGGGAGCGGAGCCCTTTAACATTCCAGGAGACTATTCTCATGTTGGGAAAACTATCAATGGGGTGTGGGCAGGATGTGGAGGCGAGGAGAATGGGAGCATGGAGCATTGTAGAAGTGGGGTACAAGGACAGCAGGTGTCGTGGTGGTTTGCTGTGAGAGAGAGCGGAGGTGGTAACGGATCCCTAAAAATGGGTGGAGGGTTGAGAGACAGGGAGGGGGAGATGAGGGGAGGATGATGGGGACAACCAAGGTGAACAACAACATTTGGGAGCTTCACTTTTTTCCGCATGGAGCCACTGAATAGGCCAACTCCCAACGCAGGGCTCTCTATGCAGCACTTCACCCGCAGCGACCGATAGGGGGGGGGGGTGTAGGCAGCAGGAGCAATGCGTGAGGGGGGGGGGGAGAGCTAAACAGGTATCCTTGCGGAAGAATGGAAAGGCCTACACATGGCATATAAACGTATGGGACAACACAGTATTAAGGCATAAGTAGAGCTAAAACAACTATTACCGATTGTGCAAGAGAACATAAAACACTGTGAGATGAAATAGCATTAAGGAGCATAAGAGAAAAGAAAAGGAGACAAACTGGCATAACATCATAATAGCATTGGGCCTACCGTGGTCCCCCGGGTGAAGGGGGAGGCACGCTGAAGGAGAGGGGCCCAGGAGTGGTCCTGGACGGTCAAAGCGCAGCAGAACTGCACCGGGATGGTGTGTCCATCCAGAAGAAAAAAAGAAAGGTTCAAGAAAAAAAAAAGTTCAAGAGGATGAGGTGTGTTGTCGGTCGGATCCAGATGCCTTGAATCTTTTAGGAGAGTCCTTGCGTGGGCTTCCGTGTTCCAGGGCCCGGTTGGAAGGTGCCGCTCTGGGAGACAGGTTGTGGTGGGGGCTAGAGCGGTGGGACCTCAGGAAGGCCTCAGCTTCGGATGGGTCATGGAAAGAGAGCTGATCTCCGTTAGGTGCTCTGAGTCGAAGCACGGCCGGGAAAGCCAGAGTAAACTTGACTTGCATTCGGTGGAGCTCCGTGCAGATCTGCTGGAAAGCCTTCCTCCTCTTGGAGACGTCCACGGAGTAGTCCGCAAAGACCAGGATATTCATGCCGTCTATCTGGAGGGTCCTGGACTGCCTGAACTTCTGCAGGATGAGGGATTTATCTGAATAGTTGAGATACTTGGCGATCAGAGGGCGTGGTGATTTGCGATCAGAGTTGAAAAGGCCCATGCGGTGGGCGCGCTCAACAGTGCAGGGGCCTGGCAGGCCCAGGGCCTCGGGGATGCGTCTTGAGCAGAGATCTGAGAGTGCCTGAGGTTGCAGCGATTCAGGGACGCCAATAAAGCGCAGATTGCTCCTCCTGGATCTGTTCTCGAGGTCGTCCAGTTTGTCAAGTATATACTTGTTCGTCTTGTCTTGCGCATGTTCAAAGGATTGGGCCTGGTAAAGATCCTCTTCTATATGACCGATGCGATTCTCAGCCTCATTCAGCCTGGATGCATGCTCCCCTAGTTGAGCCTGGATTTTCTGTATCCCTGCATTGATGGCTTTTTCCACCGAGGTCGCTATCATGGGGGATAATAGAGCAGCCACGGCCTGGGCCATCAGCTCTATGTTATGCATATCCCCCGCTTGTGGGGGAGATGAGGAGATGTGAACAGTCTGAGGGGTAGTTGGAGGGGCCGGTGTTGCACTCACCTCCATAGCAGGCGCCGGTTCTGCGATCGGATATACGATCGGATCCGTGTAGGCCGAAGCCGGGGCCTCGATTTGCGGCTGTCCCGTTCGCGCCGCAGCGGCGGCGTACGATCGCGCGCCGCTTTTTTCAAGAAATTTGTCCATCCTCGGGTGGAGGGGGATGGCGGATGGTTAGCCCAGGGGTCGGTGGCGGGTCTGCAAGCTTTTACAGGCCGATTTTGGAGCCTGTGTGCGGGAGCTGATGGAGTGCACAGCTACTCCATGCGGCGCCGGAACCGGAAGTCCCCTAAATACGTTTTAATGGGTACTTGTAAAGGTGTAATGGTAGATAAAATGTACTATAGCAATAGCTATGTACAAAGCTTATCCATTGCCCAGCCTCCCCACATCAAGTCTGCCTGTCTGAGAGCCGAAATTAAGAACCCGAGACAAGTTGTATATCTCTGAATTGGTTTCATTTGTAAGAACAAAGCAGTTCCTTAGTGTTTGACTGGAGCTGGGTTCTAAGCTTCCTTTGACAACTAAAGGTCAAATTGTGCTTTATCCTCCAGAGAGAACCTGAGTTGCAGGACAGTGTGCGGCACAGATCTCCAAATGCCAAAAAATTGTGATTTATACTGTAATGAAAACATTGGCCAATTTTTTTCTCTGCATCAAATTTCTTATGACAGCTCAGTCACTACAAAAGTGCATTGGGAAAAGACAGATTCTCTGTGCATACCGATGAGCACATTATTAAACGATAACATCTTGGAGATTTGAATATCTAAAATAAAAAGTGATTGAGATGTGCAGGGTCCAAAAGTAAAGATGCATAAAGGTTGATGCAGCCACATCTAGAAAAATTGTATATATACATTTTGTTAATATAACCCAGAGTTTAAATTGCCCAGGCTTAAAAGCCTTCCAGAAATGACTGTAGCTTATCATACTCACTATCACACTTCTGGGAAGGCAGCTAAAACAGTAATTTCTCCTCCCCTAGAAGCAGCACAGGGAGGTTGTTATAGGTCTGTAATACCGAGTTGGAATATATGGTAGCAGAAATCTTTATTAAGCATATGCCACCTTCCTAATTTTGTACAGATTCACAAGGTTTGCCCGGAATTTGAACTTCCCGAATAATTCTTCTCAGAATTATAATAATTGTATATATGCCATGAAGTTCCCTGTTATGTGAGTTTTATAAGATTTAAAGTAGATGTAAAGCCAATCACTTAAATATCATAGGAGCTTTAGAGTATATGCAAACCAACAAATACAGCAGGGAAAGGTTATTTTATCTATTTGTGTATTGTCAGGAAGACTTCCTCCTCAATTCCTGTCCAAGATACACAGCAGGATGTAAGAGGAGATCTCTCCACAACAATTGGTATATCAAGTAGGAACTTAGACCAGCCTTTCTCAACCTTTTTACCCCAGAGGACCCCTTGAAATCATTTTCAGGTCTCAGAGAACCCTGAGGGGTCAGTGGGAATAATTCCACCTTCATTGATGGTTAGGGAACAATACACCCCTTACAGTGATGGTGTTATGAATAAAAACAATATTAAAACACTCGAAATTTCAAGAGTCCAAAATAATATTGTAGCAGCACTTCAATCAAATGTCAGTTTGACCAACTTCCATGTAATGTTCACACACGGGCCAATAATGGTGCAGAGGAAAACAGCAGTGATTGATAATGGCATCGATATTAAATAGTGCAGCTTTCACCAAAAACTCTTCACCACATGGAGGGGGGGGGGGGGGGATAATTTCACCCCCTTTGGTATACACTCACCACAATTGCAAATCACAAATAAGATGCACATTGAATCACCATGATCTTCCACCATTTAAACTGCACTCTCCACCAAAATTAATTGCTTAATGCAGGGGTCCAGCAATGATATGCAAAAAGATAAAATATCCACATAGGATAGTTCTGCTTTAAAAGTTTAATAACCCACCGAGCCCCTTACAAGTAAAATGTAGCAAAAAGCAAATAATCACAAGCAAAAATACGATAAAATGTAAGTGTGGTCACTTAAGTGTAATCACCGTGATTAGGAAGTAGAGCCGCCTGTGTTACCAGCCGTTCTGTTACTTCCTGGTTCTTCCCAGGCCCTTGGAGCGCACACGTCACTTCTGGTTAGTTCACAAGAGTCACGCCCTGACGCTGCATCACTTCTTGACTTCTTCTGAGGGCGTTATTGGTGTTATGCCACTGGGTCTGACATTTGGCATTGGCCCTAGAACTCTACAGGCACCATAAAATGGGAAATCAATCAGCCACAGCTCAAGGAACCTCTAGTAATATTTGGAGGAACATTTCGGCTGACTTAGACAGCTGTTAGCAGGACATGTTTCCCTATAAGAAGATTTCCCTTCACCTCCTGTTCCTGTGACATTTTGAATCTTCCAACACATACTGTACCGGAAAAAATGGTCTCCAGAACCAATAATGAGTGTATGGTCCTGTACACACGAGGAGACATGTCCTATGAAATCAGTCCGTGGACCTTTTTCATCGGACATGTCTCCAGGGATATTTTGGTCTGATGTGTGTACACACCATCAGACCAAAATCCCCGCGGACAGAGAACGCGGTGACGTAGACGACACCGACATGCTCAAACAAGGAAGTTCTATGCTTCCACGCATGCGTCGAATCAATTCGACACATGTGCGGGATTTCGGTCCGATGGTTGGGCATACTAACCATCGGACATGTCCGACGGACAGGTTTTCAGCGGACAAGTTTCTAAGCATGCTTAGAAACTTTTGTCTGCTGGAAACCTGTCCGCTAGGCCATACACACAATCGAACATGTCCGCGGAAACTGGTCTGCGGACCAGTTTCAGCGGACATGTCTCCTCGTGTGTACGTGGCCTATATCTCTGCAGCAAGAAGACATACAGCCAAAAAAAAACAACTCACAGTGGTTCTAACCCTTCTCAGTTCTATTAAAAATGGAAAATGAAAAATGTTTTGGCTTTGCCCATAGCTTACAATATAATGTGATTTTAGAAATTGCTTTCAATCTTTTTAAATCCACAACTTTTCCTAAAAGAATACTTGCCATGAAGGTCCTTATTCAGGGAACTTCCTTTATATGGGGTGAGAACCTTCTCCCAATCCTGCTCCAGCATGATACTTGTCACATGCTCCCCTTTTTTAGACTACAAGCTATCGTGCTGACACACATTGATCAGGCATGATCTAACATTGTCATCATCAGGAAGCTTGTTCAGAGCAATGACGTGCAGCTGATATTGAAGAGAGTATCTCGTAAAGGGAGCAATTGCCTTGCATTCTTCCATAAAATACTTTTTACCATTTAGGGATGTGGCTATCAACCCTGTGTAAGATCAGAAGTGCCACAGTAAGATGCAAAAAATAACAAAAAAAATGTAAAAAGTGTTCTATAGAAAAAAGCAAGGCAACTGTTTTTTTTATACACAGTATTTTAGTTAACTTAAAAAAGGAAAGATACCGCATTTTTGTCAATTTACAATAAAGTGCATAAGCTGCAGACACATCAGTGAGATATTTGTCACAGAAATTAATTAATAAATAAAGAGTTGCGCTCCAAAATCACAGGGAAAATCATCAAAAACATGAATAAGTGAATAGTCCAAAGTAAAAAAAATAATTAAATAATTCTAAATAAAATGGCCGCTGAACAGTGGAGATGATAGCGAGGCTTGGTTGCTTTTATATTGTATGTAAGTGATGACGTGACATAAAGCTTGTGCCCCTGGAGTGGTGTGCCTACATCATCGCATCTTACTGGAAGTAAGCAAAACTTAGTTGAACTACTAAAGTTCAAAGCTACTAACATGCACAGCTGCACCAAAATTCTCAGTGATCCAGGTTTAGTAAATCACACTCCTACATGTTTGTTCACATAAACTGCATTTTCCTGTACTGGATAAATGTGTGTAATGTACATAGTTCAGGGATAAGGAGTGGGTAATGTACATAGTTCAGGGGTCAGGAGTGGGTAATGTACATAGTTCAGGGATAAAGAGTGGGTAATGTACATAGTTCAGGGGTCAGGAGTGGGTAATGTACATAGTTCAGGGATAAGGAGTGGGTAATGTACATAGTTCAGGGGTCAGGAGTGGGTAATGTACATAGTTCAGGGATAAGGAGTGGGCAATGTACATAGTTCAGGGATAAGGAGTGGGCAATGTACATAGTTCAGGGATAAAGAGTGGGTAATGTACATAGTTCAGGGATAAGGAGTGGGTAATGTACATAGTTCAGGGATAACGAGTGGGTAATGTACATAGTTCAGGGGTCAGGAGTGGGTAATGTACATAGTTCAGGGGTCAGGAGTGGGTAATGTACATAGTTCAGGGATAAGGAGTGGGCAATGTACATAGTTCAGGGATAGGGAGTGGGTAATGTACATAGTTCAGGGATAAGGAGTGGGCAATGTACATAGTTCAGGGATAAAGAGTGGGTAATGTACATAGTTCAGGGATAAGGAGTGGGTAATGTACATAGTTCAGGGATAACGAGTGGGTAATGTACATAGTTCAGGGGTCAGGAGTGGGTAATGTACATAGTTCAGGGATAAGGAGTGGGCAATGTACATAGTTCAGGGATAGGGAGTGGGTAATGTACATAGTTCAGGGATAAGGAGTGGGTAATGTACATCGTTCAGGGGATAAAGAGTGGGTAATATACATAGTTCAGGGGTCAGGAGTGGGTAAGGTACATAGTTCA
Organism: Rana kukunoris; assembly: GCA_029574335.1. NCBI lineage: Eukaryota > Metazoa > Chordata > Amphibia > Anura > Ranidae > Rana > Rana kukunoris. The sequence goes on along the minus strand of CM056053.1, from coordinate 402,790,715 downwards.
GGGATAAAGAGTGGGTAATGTACATAGTTCAGGGATAGGGAGTGGGTAATGTACATAGTTCATGGATAAGGTTAGGGCAATGTACATAGTTCAGGGATAAAGAGTGGGTAATGTACATAGTTCAGGGATAAGGAGTGGGTAATGTACATAGTTCAGGGATAGGGAGTGGGTAATGTACATAGTTCATGGATAAGGTTAGGGCAATGTACATAGTTCAGGGATAAAGAGTGGGTAATGTACATAGTTCAGGGATAAGGAGTGGGTAATGTACATCGTTTAGGAGATAACGAGTGGGTAATGTACATAGTTCAGGGCTAAGGAGTGGGTAATGTACACTATTCAGGGGATAAAGAGTGGGTAATGTACATGGTTGAGGGATAAGGAGTGGGCAAAAAAAATATTGATTTTAACTTAGGAACAAGTGTCAGAAAAAGATTTGGACTTTATGTGGTTAAACTTCCTGCATTTACACACCGAAGATTTATTTTTTATTTTTTTTGAGACCCGCTCATGTTTGAGGTTTCATTGTCTCTACTAGCGATTTTTGCATCATCTGTGAATCCTTGCGGTATTTATTGCGTGTTTGACTTTTTTTTTTTTTCCTCTTTTTACATCTCTATCATATGCCTGTTTCAAAAATGTATCCATAACAGAATAATAAAAAAAAAAAAGGGGGAAAAATGGTCGAATCGGGGGCATCCCCGGAGTCCCCCTCCCTTCACCCTTTCTCCCCCCCCCCCCCTCACGTGGCTCCCAGGGCTCCTGAACACTTTACTTACTCATGTGGTATTATTAATATTTCTCCTATCTACGTTCTTAACCTTGTGTTGAGTCACCCTTGAACCCTCTTCATCAGTGTTTTTCAACTCCAGTCCTCAAGGCACACCAACAGGTCAGGTTTTCAGGATTTCCCTCAGATGAAATGGCTGTGGTGATTACTAAGGCAGTGAAACTGATCAAATCACCTGTGCAAAATAATGGAAAGCCTGAAAACATGACCTGTTGGTGTGCCTTGAGGACTGGAGTTGAAAAACACTGCTCTACATAGTTCCATGTATTTTTATACACCTTCCATGTATGCCACTTAGCCCGGAAATTGTTATTGGTTTCTATGCCCCTGTCCTTCAACTCTTCCATCCTATAGGTTTCTTCTAATCCCTGCACCCATTCCCATATCTGTGGGCATTCGGTGTCTTGCCATTTTTTTGGTATCAGTTTTTTGCTGCATTCAGCATATGTGGGATTAGCGATTGTTTATATATTTTAATGCCCTCCTCGCTACAATGGAATAATACCACCCAGGGGTCTTTCTTAATTTCCGTGCCTGTGATCTCTTTTACTAGGCGTAGTATGGAGTCCCAGTATTTTTGAATTATTGGGCAGGACCACCATATATGTGCCATGGTACCCCTCCCCAGGCAGCCTCTCCAACATTCAGCAGACTGATCTAATTTGTATTTACTTGTTTTCACCAGTGTAATGTACCATCCGGTGATGCACTTATAGTTCATCTCCGCTGTTTGCAAATCTATTGCGGAGGAGTGGGTCAGGCCCATTATCTTGTTTACCAAATTTTCTCCCCTACCTATACCTAACTCCTTTTCCCATTTCTCTACTAACGGTGCTGCTCCTCGTGCCCCTATCTTAATAAGTATTTTGTATATTTTAGAAATCGTGCCTTTCGTGTTCTCGGCTGTGCAAACCATTTCCATAGGCGTCAGCTCCGCTCCCGACCGTAATGGTTGGGGGAGTTGCCGAATAAAGTGACTTAGCTGCGCGTAGCGCCATCCATCTAAATTCCAAATCTCCTGTCTAGATTTCAGCTCCTCATAAGTGGCCAACCCTCCACCCTTTATAATATCACCTAAATAGACAATGTCTTTTTTAATCCAATTCCCTCCTATTTCTTTTTCCCCGGGTGGAAAATACGGATTTTCCTTTAGATTAATAAGTGGAGAATTGTATTTACTATTGGTGAGTTCCTGAGTCTTATCCCATGTTTTCAAAGTGCTTCTTGTCAAACCATAAATTGGTGATGTGCCGGTATCCATACAGTTTTTCTTAATTGTGTCATGTCTTGTGCTTTTTCTATTTGTACCCATTTTTCCCGTGGTTATCTCTAACCCACTCCACCACCCTAGAGAGTACTGCTGCCTTATAATAGCTTTTAATGTCCGGGACCACCAGACCGCCATCTTGTTTATCTTGTTTCAAGGTACCTAAGGATATTCTATGTTTTCTATTTTTCCAAACAAAGTTCATTACTACAGAATTTAAGATATTTAAATATTGGGGTGGCAGCCTAATTGGTAATAGTTGAAATTTATATAACATTTTGGGGAAATAGATCATTTTTAGGATGTTAATACGTCCCATCCATGAGATGGGCTTATTTATAATTTTTTTAGTTCACTTTTAATGTCGTTTAACAATGGTATAAAGTTGATATTGTATATCCTCTTAATCGTATTGGCTAGTTTTATCCCCAAATAGTTCAATTCTTTTCTCCATGGAAAAGCACATATCTCTTTGACCCGTCCCGTTTCGATTTTATTTAGATTAATATTTAAAATTTTGGATTTGGTCATGTTGATCCTAAAATTAGAGATGGCCCCATATTGTTGCAGAGTCTGCAACAACTTAGGGATACTCTTTACCGGATCTGCTAGGTAGAACAGGACATTGTCTGCAAAGGCTGACAGCTTGTGTTCTTCCCCACCGATTAGGATCCCCCTGATGTCTGGGTCTTTACGTATCGAGGCTAATAGGGGTTTGAGGGATAATATAAAGAGAAGAGGGGACAGGGGGCAACCCTGTCTAGTCCCATTCCTCATCCCAAAGGGTACCGCGAGGGCACCATTAATCTTAATTCTTGCTGTAGGCTGGTGGTAGAGTATTTTGATCCAATTTATGAACCTATTTCCTATACCTACCACCTCAAGTGTAGACATCATGAGCCCCCAGTCTACCCTGTCAAAGGCTTTCTCAGCGTCAACCGACATGAATAGGCTGGGGGCCCCACCTCTCTCGATGGCCTGCATCAGGAGCAATGCCCTAATAACATTGTCCTTGCCCTCCCTATTGGAGACAAACCCTACCTGGTTCGGGTCAATCAAGCCCTGCATTACTCCTTTTAATCGTTCCGCTAACACTTTAGCGAATAACTTTGTATCTACATTTAAAAGAGATATGGGTCTGTACCCTGAGCAAAGGGAGCTATCTTTCCCATCTTTTAAGATGATTGCGACCACCGCAGCTGAAGCTTCCTTGCTCAGTTCGTACTTTGTCCCCAGGTCATTGAAATAAGCACACATTCTGGGTATTAATATTTCGGCAAATCTTTTATAATACAGAACCGTGAACCCATCCGGGCCTGGGCTCTTGTTAACCGCCATATTTTTTAGGGCATTTTTGATTTCCTCTTCCATTATGGGTCTGTCTAAATTGGATCTTTCGCCTTCGTCTACCTTTACTAGTCCTGCCCTGTCTAGGTAGGCCCTAATCCTGTCTTCTCTCTTTCCTGACTGCTCTTCTAAGTTCTGAATATTATACAGTTCTCCGTAATATTTTTTAAAGGTTTCTGCGATATCTACGGTTGCCTATACCATTTTGCCTTTTAATTTTTTCAATGTAATCCCTGGCTTTCTTTTTTTGTGCCATTTTTGCCAGATGTTTACTCAATTTATTGCCCCATATATATATTTCTATAGTAATATTATTTACATTTTTCCTGGCTTCTTGTTCCATAATCTCTTTTAATTAATTTCTCTTTATTATTAAGTTAAGATATGTCTCTTTCTGTCCCCTTTCTTTATGGTTTTGCTCTAAGTGGGCTATTTCTTTAACCAGTAGGTTCCGCTGCCTATTTCTCTCCTTTTTCCTTCGTGCCCCCTCCGATATCAGAATTCCCCTAATATATGCCTTGTGTGATTCCCACACCGCTGCCCTGGAAACTTCCTCTGTGTCATTGACTTCAAAAAATTGTTTTAACTCTTCCTCAACCCTCCCTCCTCCCACCTCGTCCCGAATCAAGTAATCGTTAAGGCGCCACAACCCCTGACTCTTGTATTTGTGTGTTATGCCAATTTTCACTGTAATCGAGGCATGGTCTGATATAGTCATAATGCCAATTTCTGTTTCGGTGATATAGTCTAGCAGCCTATGGTCCACTAAAGCGTAGTCGATTCTTGAGTAGCTTCCATGGGGAGGTGAGAAGAACTTGTAATCACACTCATTTTCGGTTTGATTCTTTGTAAGTGTGCACGATTCGTCTCCCTCCCTTGGGAAGTGCTGTCCTCTTTCGGGTTCATAACAAAGTTTAGGTCTCCCATCAATATCGTGTACCCCTCCCCAAAATTTTTTAATTTGTCTAGTATTCTACCCAGGTATTTAATGGGATTGCGCATTCGGGGCATATACATTAGCCAGAGTATAAATGGTGTCTCCAATATCTCCTTTCAGGAATAAATATCTGCCCTCTAAGTCCACAGACCTCGCTTTAAGAACGAAGTCTACTGTTCTGGAAAAACCAATGGCCACTCCTCTGGCGCGATATGTAATGGCATCCCCATAATACCAGGTAGGATATGTAGGAGAGTACAATTTTATGTTAGAGTTCAGTGATAGATGCGATTCCTGTATGAGGACAACATCTGCTCTATACTGTTTGATTTCCTCAAGAATCTGTATTCTTTTTCCTTTCGAGTTCAGACCTTTTACATTGTAAGATAGGAACGTTACTACCGCCATTTGAATCTGTCAGGTTCTAATTTTCTTGAGGAGTCCCTAGGAGCCACTTTCCTTCCCCCCCACGTCCCCTCCCCCCACTCCCCCCTTTCCACCCCCTCCCCCCCTACCAGGCCTTTTAAAGGCCTCTGAACCTTGGGGGTCATCGCGCCCCATTTCCCACCCGTTCTCCTTATGCGGTGTTACTGACCCGCTCCCAACCCCGCCTAGGCCCCATCCTTCCCCGGGAGGGGCCTGATCCTACCCAGGCGGGGTTATAAACCCTTACCTGGGGGGTCTTTGATCTTCTCTTCCAGACCCCTTCCTCCCCTCCCCCCCGCGCAGTCATCATCCTCCTCCTCCCAGTCCTCATGCTAGTTTCTCTGGCGCGCCCCCCGCAGAAGCGGACAAAGCGCGCGGGGAGGGAGAGGGGAAGGGAGACAGAGGAGATTTTGGTTCCTGGAGCTGGCAGGTGTCCTCTAGCGTGGGACCAGTTCCTCCCTCGGCGTGCGTGCTTCACGTACAGCACGTCATGCCACCCCACGTACCAAAGTTTGATTTAAGAAGGAAGTTAGTTGCAATGTTTCATAAAAGAATCGGCAAACTCTGCATTGGAGATCTTCAGGGGGGTTGAATCGAGATCACGATTTTTTAACGATTAATTGTACAGCTCTAATACATACCTCTCATTGCTAAATGAACATCCTCTGGTAAGAATATTTAATATTATCCTTTATGATTATGAGTGACTTCAGGTATATGACTTAGATTAAATTTAAAGGAGATGTGCGCTTTCAAATAAAATAGCAGGACCGCTTTCTTCCAGCCTCTTCTGTAAATATTATTGATCACTTACTTGTGATGTAGAGATAGTTTCCCTGCCTGGGTCAGCAAACTGTTTATCATCTTCAGTGTTCCCAACTCTTTGTAAATCCTGTGAAAGCACAAAGTTGGAGCCAGGCCTGGCTTTGGACCAGACCTGAAGAGTGGGACTAGGTAGGCATCCATTATTCTCTATGACCAGACCACAGACACACAAATCCTTTGGCAGAAAAAATGCCTTGTAATTTTTCATTGTATTTAGCTGCTTAGGTGATGTTTATGAAAATCCTTTTGCTTACTGAAATACTACCATACAATACCTGTTAACTTCTGTCTCATAGCGAAACTCCCAAGGTCACCCCTGGGATAGGATTAAAGATTAGTGTTGCTCACGAATATTCGCATTGCGAATATTCGCTACGAATATTGCATATTGGAGTATTCGCGAATAACTCGAATATCGCTGCGAATATTCGCTATTTCGAATATTCGTATTTTTTCAAATTTCGCAATCAATTTCGCATTCGCACTAGCGAAATTTCGCAATTTTTTTTTTTTTTTATAAAATATAGCGAATATTCGTAAATATCGAATATTCGTGATATTTTATCCAAAAAAAATAGTGAAATTTCACAATCATTTTCGCTTTCGCATATGCAAAAATTCGCTATTTTTTTTTTTATAAAATATAGCGAATATTCGTAAATATCGAATATTCGTGATATTTTATCCAAAAAAAAAAATAGCGAAATTTCGCATTAGCGAAATTTCGCATTTTTTTTTTTTTTATAAAATATCACGAATATTCGATATTAACGAATATTCGCGAATATTCTTCGAAATATTCGCGAATGTTCTTCGAAATATTCGCGAAATATCGCGAAATCGAATATGGCGTATTCCGCTCATCACTATTAAAGATGCACAGCCATGCAAAAGCTCCTGAAAGCAGTTTGAAACCAGATAATAGTCACTGTGAGGCAGCCATGCACTAAGAGTTCTAAGGTGTGACAGGTCCTATAAATGGCAGAGCAGGAGATGTGGACAGATGGACATTGCTTGCTGTATCGTTTGGGGTAAGGAGGTAAATATAAAAACAAGGGAGTTCATCTAGATCAGGGGTCTCTAAACTTTCTAAACAAAAGGCCAGATTACAGTTCTTCAGACTTAACGGGGCCAGACTGTGGCCATCGGGAGTATAAAAGGTCCTGATTATCAGTGGGAATAAACAATGCCCCATTTTTGGTGTCAGTGGGAGAAATTGTGTCCCATTGTTGGTGTTATTGCAAGGAGTTGTGTCCTATCGTTCGTCTCATTGGAGGAATTGTGCACCATCATTGGTGTGTCAGTGGGTCAAATTATGTCCTATTGTTGGTATTGGTGTTTAAAAATAGTGCCCCAAGGGCCGGATCAAAGCAAGCAAAGGGTCGCATCTGACCCCCGGGCTGTAGTTTGGAGACCACTGAACTAGATGAAGGAGAATTTATGTTAGGGTTAGGAGTACAGCAAACATTAGTATTAGGAATACAAAGAAGGTTAGGGTTACTGGAAAGGTCAGTCTGAAGGTCCATGTTAGGGTTACAGGAAGATTTACAGTCCGTGTCAATGGGCTTTTGTTCACATCATTGAAAGGTTTTGCATTGCCATACAAACCTAGGGGTACAAAAGCAGATCAAATGCAGGTTTGAAGATGGTCAATTGCACCTGTCAATGTATCCTAAACTAATTTCAAATTGGTGCACCAACACAAGCTCAAAGAGTATGGATGGGTTGGAGTAAGGGTTATTTTCTTATTAAAGGGGTTGTAAAGGTAATTTTTTTTTCCTAAATAGCGTCCTATACCTTAGTGCAGTCCTCCTTCACTTAGTGTAGCTACAGATAGAAGAACAGGAAGTGAGGATTTCTCATAAGAAATAAGGACATTTAAAAGCAAAATCAAAAGGATGAGGTAAGTGAAGGAGGACTGCACTAAGGTAAAGGAAGCTATTTAGGAAAAAATTTGTTAACCTTTACAACCCCTATAATATTATTTCTAGGGTGCTATATCTTTGTACAGTACATTTAATACGAATATTCCATTGTACATGTATCACATTTCATGCTTCCTGTTCCCTCTGCCAACATAGGCTTTCAAGGAAGGGTTAATTTAATGTTAGAGTGAGTGCTAGTATTAGTATTACAGAAAGGATTAGGGTTAGGATTAGGGTGGGATTGTGTGATACTCAATGTAAGGTTAATGGTTACAAGGAGAGTTAGGCCTTGTACACACGATAGGTTAGCCAGAGGACAACGGTCTGATGGTCCGTTTTCATCGGTCAAAACCCATCGAGTGTAGGCCCCATAGGTTATTTAACCCTAGGTTAAAAAAAGCCAACTTGCTTTAAAATTAACCTATGGACTCGTAACCGATAGGTCAAAAACGATCGTTAGTAGGCACGACCATCGGTTAAAAACCCGCGAATGCTCAGAATCAAGTCGACGCATGCTTGGAAGCATTAAACTTAATTTTTTTCAGCACGCCGTTGTGTTTTACGTCACTGTTTTACGATCGTTTTTTTAACTGATGGTGTGTAGGCACATCAGACCATCAGTCAGATTCATCGGTTAACCTAAGACAACTGTCCTTTAGACCGTTCTCATCGAATGGACTGATCGTGTGTACAAGGCATTAGTGTAAGGGTCAGTGCAAACTTTAGGATTATAGGAAGGATTAGAGTTAGGGTTGATAAAGGGACACATAAGTCAGTGTTAGAATTGCAGGAAGCATTAAAATAAATAGGTATGTTAGTATTACAGGGAGGGTTAGTGTGAAGGTTGCAAGGATTAATATACGGGTCAGTGTAAAGGATAGGATTACAGTGAGATGTAGTGTTAGGATTACAGAATGAGGTTTACAGGCAAAATTAGAGCCAGGGTTGGTATTAGGGTTATGTAGAAAAGAAAGAAAGTGGCCACACACTGGAACGAGATGTTAGGGTTTACAAGGAGAATTAGAATCAGGGTTGCCAGTACAGAGAAAATTAGAGCCATGGTTAATATAATGCCCTGTACACACTGACCAGGGCAAGTCTCTTGTTGCTGGAAGCTAACACAGAAAAAAGCCACAGTCTAATAAAGTGCTTTTAAGATGCATTGAGAGATACACCCCGGAGTAGCGCCAAATAGGGTGTAAACAAAAGGTAGATTTTAAAAGGGTTTGCAAAGTGCTTTTGTTTCCAGGGCAATGGCAATCATATTTGTATGTTGCTGACCTGTTTCTAGTCTTTGATTTCTTCAGTTAGAACAACACTAAATAGAACTGTCAAACAGATGTTTTCATGCATAAAACCTGTCTATGTAACTAATGCACTGGTTTTCTGGATGAAATGTTCTCCCTCAAAGCTTTTATCCTGCTGTAATTGTGTCATGTCTACATGATGAGCTAAGCCCTGTGCCGTTTTGTCAAATGGCGAACATTTCAAAGGATAATAATCATTCCTTTCTGCTTTACAACTTTTCCACTCAGCACTCATCATTAGATGTATTTATAGTATTTATAAAAAGATTGGAGGAATACAGTTTTTGGAGATGTCACAAAACATTCAGAAACATGGAAAACATATTTGTGGAAAAGGTAGGTGCATTTATTGTTGTTGTCAACAAGGGTATGTTGCAATGTGCAACTGTTTGCTTTTTATGCCCCTTTCACACGGGGCGGATCCGCTGGACGGACTCCGCTAGCTCCGCTGATCCCTGCCGAGCAGGCGAATGACAGGTCCGTGTCTGTTCACTTTGCAGAGGTGGACCTGTCAGAGCCCCACTGTTCTCTATGGGGAGATCGAATGAAAAAGGACTTGTCTGTTTTCTTCTGATCCGCTGGATGGATGGCGAGCATATCGCCATCTATCTGTTTTGACTGGATCTTGTTGGATCGGGTGGCAGGCGGGTGGCAGTGGACACATCTCCTCTGACATCCGCCTGACCTTAGAAGTCAATAGGTGGCCCGCTAGGATCCGCCTAAAAAACGGACAGGCGGAGTCAAGCGTGCCGATTGTGTGAAAAGGGACCTTAGGCATAGAGCAGAAGAAAAAACAAAAACGATACCAAAGATAAAATTTGCCAATAATTCAATGTGCAAAAAAGAAAACCTAAGTTTCTTTATAATTTTATACAATTTAAAAAATATTTTATTTTTCTTCAATAAGTGTTTATTATGGTTTCAAAGAAATAAAGAACTACAATCATATGTGAGGTTCATTTGACAGTTTTGCTTTTTAACACTAAAAGCAAAGTCAGCAAAATGACCCTGACCCTTAGTAAGTGGAAACAGTGTGGAATGCTTCAGAGCCACAAGGGCTTCATTACCCAACAGGATAGTGTAATTGGGGATACCACCCGATAGGAGCTAGAACTAGAAAACCTGGGGTGCAGGAGTCTACAAAAAATGATCAACAGAAGTGGAGTTCAGAAAGATGTAAGAAAAAGGGAGGAGGGAACTTACAAATAATTTACACAAAATATTACATAATAAAATTATGCTAATTCAGAAATATTCTAATTAACAAAAACTCACTCAACTAAATTTTCCAAAAATTTGTAAATTTGCAAATTTTAAAATATGAATGAAAATACGAAAATTCAAAAGAACGAAAATCATAAGCCCGAAAATTTGAAAATCGACTTTACTAAAACTAGAGCATGAAAAATCTGGTGTAGCTCTCTGCAGAGACCAATCAGCTTACAGGTTTTTATACTTCTCAAAGTTTTTATACGTTTTCTATACCGCCGGCAAAGCGCCTCTGTAGAGGCGCTTTGCAGTGTTTTTTAGTCCTTTCTTGGCCTCTAGCGGGGGGTAAATTTGCCCCGCTAGCAGCTGAATAGTGCCATGAAATTGATGGTAAAGTGTCGCTAAAAATAGTGGTGCTTTACCTCCCCGGCCCCAGTGTAAAAGGGGCCTAAGACATGTGTCTGAACCAAGAGCTTGACCCAGATAAATTCTGGAGAATATATTGGGCATCTGGGTGCCGTAGAAGCTAAATCAATCGTAGAGAGATTAGGGCGGTCCAGGGTAGATCCCTTAATACCCGGTACCCACAAGGGCATTAAGTTGTGCCGTGCAGGGTTCGTAACCCCCGATCTAGCCCCCATCCCACTACGTAACAGCGATTGCATACAGTAAGATGGATGGACCTATGCACATCCGATAATCATAACTTCTAACTTTCATGGCTTACAGGTTTTATTGTCAAAACTTACTTGAGCGAGCTGAAGTTAGGTGCTGATTGGCTACCATGCACAGCTGCACCAGATTCTAAATGCACCAGTTTTAGTAAATCTAAATTTACGAAGTGGCTGTTCTTTTGCCACACTATCTTGTCAGGCAGGGCCTCATTTGATGCTCTGTAATATACAGTTTTTAAAGCCTAGTTCAGATTTCTGTTAGGACCATGCCTGATTAAACTTTTCATAATTGCTTTCATCTCTATTGTTTACATCTGTAAAATTTACTATCCCAATACAAAATTGTGTATGTAAATATTTTTTCATATTTTCTTTCTATTAGGCCACGTAAACATGATCAGACCGGTCCGATGAAACTGGCCTTAGTTTCATCGGACCAAATTGATCGTGTGTACGGCCCATCGGACCATTGTCCATCGGAACAAAGTTTTAAAACTTGCTTTAAAATCTGTCCGATGGACACCTGACCGTCGGACCAAAGCGATGGTTAGTACGCAAAAGCATCGGACCAAAAACCCGCTCATGCTCAGAATCAAGTCGACGCATGCTTGGAAGCATTGAACTTCGTTTTTTCAGCACGTCATTGTGTTCTACGTCACCGCGTTCTGACCCAATTGGATTTTGGACTGATGGTGTGTACGCACATGAGACCATCAGGCCACTTCAGCGGTGACCCGATGAAAACGGTCCGTCGGACCATTCTCATCGGACCGATTTGATCGTGTGTACGCGGCCTTAGTCATTACTAAAATAGCTGAGGTTCAGACCTCATGCACACTGGGACGTTAAAATAATGTTATAAAAATGGCAGTAGCTTTGCAGTGATTTTTTCAACTTTTTTCATTGTTTTTGCAATTGTATTTCTTAGCATATTTTTTGCATTTATTAGCGTTTTTCCGCATTAGCGTTTTTTATTTTGAAGACTTTCTTTTTCAATGAATCAAAAATGTTAAAAGTGTGTTACATAACATGGCTGCTGGGATCTGATACTTATGACCAATAAGTTAACAAAATCAGCACCAGCAGACAGGTCATGTGACACACTATGACAGAGCCAGTCGGAGCATCCGGTCCGTTTACAGACTTGTAATGGGCCCCTATGGGAGCGGATCCGTTAGCGGATGATGCATCCGCTAATGTCCGCAAGATCCGCATCCGTTTTTTCGGACGGAAGAATGTCCTATTTTTCTTCCGTCCGGCGGATCGGATCGGATGCAAACGGACAGACGGTCCGTTTCCATCCGATTCCCCATAGGGGATTTTTATATAGATTGATTGTTGTGTCCCTGGATGACAATCAACATCCTTAGTAATATAAATGCCACGTCCTACTAATTTGAGAGATTGTTTGTGGAAAGAAAATGGACTTTGTAGGCATCGAATATAGAAAATTGAGAAAATAATTTTAATTAAATATAAATATAAAAATAGTATAAATAACTACAAGTCATCAGCACCACACATGTTGATGTAACATGTAGATCTAAAACAACATATTCTAATTTATACAGAAAAAAGGCAGTGTCAAGACAATAAATAACACAATAAGTTTGTACTGAGATAACCAATACAATGCAGATAGAAAAGGGTTTTTTTGCCAAACCAAGAGAATAACTGCTGTGTGTAGCGGAAAAAGATGTTTTTTTCAAGTCTTGACATTCATACGCTTCCTTTCAAAAAGCTCTACATGTTTCATGGTATAGACCACTTCATCGGGAGCGTGAGGAAGAAGAACTGCATAAATGAAACACAAATTATAATAAACAAAATAACATATAATATATTATATATATAGAAGCGCATTATACCTCCATCGTTGGATGGACAGAGTAATGTGCTTGGTAGACTTACCAAAAAATGAAAATCTAAATGGTATGTATCAAGAACCAGGGAAAATATGGATTGAGGCTACCCGGTAGTGGCCATAGAGAGCCGTGGATGTCTCCTGATGTAGGAGCACCGTTGCTGTAAGGATCGAGCGGGCTGGGTAGCGCGGACAGCCCAGAGAATTATTCCAAGATGACAGTAAGCTCCACCAAAACGGGGTGCTACGAAACCTACACAGTGATTGGAGAATTGGTTTATGTGGTTGGCAGATATTTTGAGTATTTATTATAATAGTAAGAATTATTAATTACATGTAATCTAGTAAAGATGTCACAAGGGGGCGCTCAAAACTGGCAGTACTGTTATAGTGAATTTATACAAATAAATAACTAAATAAATAAATAAATAGACAGCTTGTGACTAGTTTGTTGGTGGGTAATTAGAAAAAGCCAAAAGACACTATTTTGTACGTTAGTATTTAATGCTAGGACTAGAGAATTTTTTGCACGCTTGTCAGAGAGAGGATATGTGTATATGAAATAAAACACAACGCTAGGTTAGGTTACCTTGCCTAGGAGATGCTGGACTCTCCCTTGGTGTATGGATTTCAGTGTATCCAAACGTATTGCTCAAAGAGAAATTCTCTGCAAGGAGATAGCCATAGTATAAATCTATGTTGATATAGCTTGTGCCTGTTTAGGCGGACAAACTAATGAATGCGGTTTTGAGTGAAGAAAAGCTTACCTTGTTTGTCTTAAGCTAAGAGAAACGCTGCTCCCGTGCTGTGTATGGCAGCACCTGGTCTTGCATCGACCATAGGGGCTGCCTTGGGTTTAATATGCTCCCCCGAGTCGCGTGCGTCAGAACGTTTGACGTCACGCATACGGACCGCGCGGACTGCCGCCCATACGCATTGGCGCCGATCACGCTGCCCAAAAGAAAGATGGCGCAGTGGGCGTGCGAAGGGCGGAAGTCCAAAAAGTTCAGCCATTGGAGGACGGACCAGGGCCTCCCTCTGGAACGTGAGGGCACGCCCGTCCATTTCTACCATTTCTAGCAATGGCTTACGTGGCCCGCAGGTGGGGCTTAGGAACTGTCACTTGGAATAGGAAACTGAGGGGGGGGGAGGAAGGGGGGAGAGGGGAAGGAGGAAATAATGGGGGGGGGGGGGGGAGGAAAAGGGGGAAAAAAAGGCAAGGGGGAGGGAGGGGAGGGGAGATGGAGGGGGAGGGGGGGGGGGGGGGGGGGGGGGGAAAAGGAGGGCCGCCGCCACTCAAACCATACCACTCCATCCACTAATTTTAATGCTTGGTTATACTTCGCGGATAACATCAAATTATGGTTTAATAAGCATTTGATGTTATCCGCGAAGTATAACCAAGCATTAAAATTAGTGGATGATTACAGATAGCAACTGTACCCATTCGCATTGAATTTATTTGTAAATTTCGCTGTTTTCTCTTTTTTTTTTACCACCAGGGGCTAATCTCTTGAGGCTGCTTCGTTTTGAGCTGTATTGCCTGTGACATGCCTGGTCCATGTCCGTTGTTGCTCTATGGATGGAGTGGTATGGTTTGAGTGGCGGCGGCCCTCCTTTTTCCCCCCCCCCCCTCCCCCTCCATCTCCCCTCCCCTCCCTCCCCCTTGCCTTTTTTCCCCCTTTTCCTCCCCCCCCCCCCCCATTATTTCCTCCTTCCCCTCTCCCCCCTTCCTCCCCCCCCCTCAGTTTCCTATTCCAAGTGACAGTTCCTAAGCCCCACCTGCGGGCCACGTAAGCCATTGCTAGAAATGGACGGGCGTGCCCTCACGTTCCAGAGGGAGGCCCTGGTCCGTCCTCCAATGGCTGAACTTTTTGGACTTCCGCCCTTCGCACGCCCACTGCGCCATCTTTCTTTTGGGCAGCGTGATCGGCGCCAATGCGTATGGGCGGCAGTCCGCGCGGTCCGTATGCGTGACGTCAAACGTTCTGACGCACGCGACTCGGGGGAGCATATTAAACCCAAGGCAGCCCCTATGGTCGATGCAAGACCAGGTGCTGCCATACACAGCACGGGAGCAGCGTTTCTCTTAGCTTAAGACAAACAAGGTAAGCTTTTCTTCACTCAAAACCGCATTCATTAGTTTGTCCGCCTAAACAGGCACAAGCTATATCAACATAGATTTATACTATGGCTATCTCCTTGCAGAGAATTTCTCTTTGAGCAATACGTTTGGATACACTGAAATCCATACACCAAGGGAGAGTCCAGCATCTCCTAGGCAAGGTAACCTAACCTAGCGTTGTGTTTTATTTCATATACACATATCCTCTCTCTGACAAGCGTGCAAAAAATTCTCTAGTCCTAGCATTAAATACTAACGTACAAAATAGTGTCTTTTGGCTTTTTCTAATTACCCACCAACAAACTAGTCACAAGCTGTCTATTTATTTATTTATTTAGTTATTTATTTGTATAAATTCACTATAACAGTACTGCCAGTTTTGAGCGCCCCCTTGTGACATCTTTACTAGATTACATGTAATTAATAATTCTTACTATTATAATAAATACTCAAAATATCTGCCAACCACATAAACCAATTCTCCAATCACTGTGTAGGTTTCGTAGCACCCCGTTTTGGTGGAGCTTACTGTCATCTTGGAATAATTCTCTGGGCTGTCCGCGCTACCCAGCCCGCTCGATCCTTACAGCAACGGTGCTCCTACATCAGGAGACATCCACGGCTCTCTATGGCCACTACCGGGTAGCCTCAATCCATATTTTCCCTGGTTCTTGATACATACCATTTAGATTTTCATTTTTTGGTAAGTCTACCAAGCACATTACTCTGTCCATCCAACGATGGAGGTATAATGCGCTTCTATATATATAATATATTATATGTTATTTTGTTTATTATAATTTGTGTTTCATTTATGCAGTTCTTCTTCCTCACGCTCCCGATGAAGTGGTCTATACCATGAAACATGTAGAGCTTTTTGAAAGGAAGCGTATGAATGTCAAGACTTGAAAAAAACATCTTTTTCCGCTACACACAGCAGTTATTCTCTTGGTTTGGCAAAAAAACCCTTTTCTATCTGCATTGTATTGGTTATCTCAGTACAAACTTATTGTGTTATTTATTGTCTTGACACTGCCTTTTTTCTGTATAAATTAGAATATGTTGTTTTAGATCTACATGTTACATCAACATGTGTGGTGCTGATGACTTGTAGTTATTTATACTATTTTTATATTTATATTTAATTAAAATTATTTTCTCAATTTTCTATATTCGATGCCTACAAAGTCCATTTTCTCCCCATAGGGGATAGCGGAGGAGAGACAGGGCCGTCCCTGCATAGTGTGCGGGGACAGCCCTGTCCGCCCGACAGCTCAGCGGAGACCCCCGCTGAGCCAACGGACACACGGAGCGGACCCAAAAACGGACCGATCCGTGTGAAAGAGGCCTTACTCTCCGGGCCCCGGCTACTACTGGGTGGGGAGCAGGGGAAGATCACTCCACCATGTAAGGCAAAGAGATAAACAGGCAGGCGGCTGGCTGGGACTTGAGCCAAGGCAGAAGAATGTGCAAGCGGAGCTGAATGGGCATGCGCCCAAAACTGAAGTAATACTCCCTCCGCTCTGACCAGCACATGATCATCAGAAAGGTCACAGATTATGGAACCCCCCCCCCCCCCCCTAAGCTAGTAGGTGCTATAGAGTGTGGGTATGTAATTTAGATCATTTTTTTTTATTCTGCACTGACTGTCTTTGAAATTGCCCCAGCCCTGTGTTTAAATCCAATCCGGGGACAGACTTCATCCAGGGACGGTGTCCTCAACCGGGGATGTCTGGTCACCCTAAAATAAGTCCATATATGGACAAAGCATGTGCAGTAAGGTACAAGGGAATGTAAGTGGACATCGGCAGTGAAACAAATGTATTTTAATGGTATCTTCTATAATTGAATCTATATGCTTTTTTCCTGTCTGGCAGTCATTTGTGCATTTGGTTTAGACAATGGCACCTTAGACACGCTATGGATCAATCACTTAAAGGCACTCCTCAATGAAATTGATTCCCACTTGAAAAGGTGCACATCTGGAGCTGCCAGATTTTGTGCCATAGAAGTGTTATGAGAGAAGGTACCTTCACAATCACAAACCTTTGCAGTCACACTCTGCTGATTTTCCAATTCACACAGAGTTTAAAAAATACACTCTCAGTGTGATTACTTTCCCGACACCATTATTTCAAAAACACCTTTAGAAAACCCAGCACCTGCCTGAATCACTCAGGAGAATTAAAATGCAAAGTACCATATTCATGAATAGTGAATAGATCAGGATTGCAGTAGCTTCATATGAAAAAAATGAGACAAAACCGTTATTCTCTGCAAATTATTTCAGCACAATGTTGAGATAAAGCAGGGTAAATTTCCTCTAAAGTGCAATCACCGCGCTCGCCATCCAAGCAATGTTTTTCTTGTATAGTTGCCAGCTGTGGAAATGAAAAACCTAACATATTCAAAATTAACTGTATAAAATCAGATTGGTGATTCCATATATTGAAGTATATCGAATGCGTGGAGTCCCAGCCACCTCATTCACAGGAGCTGATCTCCCGAAATATTATTGCGACCTGACAGTTGAAAATGGACACGTGTGTGAATACCTCTTTTTTTGGGCATATGGACTTGGGACTTATCATATATGGTTGAGTTATATTTAAAGGGATTGTAATGTCTCAATTTTTTTAAATAACAAACATGTTATACTTACCTGCTCTGTTGCAGTGGTTTTGCACAGAGCAGCCAAAGTCCTCCTCTTCTAAGGTCCCTATTTTCTGCTCCTGGCCCCTCCTTCCTATCAAGTGTCCCCTCAGCCAGCAGCTTTCTATGGGGGCATTAGAGCAGAGTCAGAGCTCTGTGTATCCATTAGACATGTGCATTCGTTTTCGTCCGAATGCATTTTCGTTCGAATTTCTGTTTTTTTCGTTATCGTTTTAACAAACGATAACCAAAGCATAGAAAGCGAAAACTGAAAGATCTGACATAAACAATATCTTTATTCTCGTTTTTATTGCGGTCGAATGTGCCTAACCTTAACTCTATTAGTCCAATATTATTCTACATAAAGAGAAAAGATTCGACATAGAGAGACATGAAGGTTCGACATAGAAAGACATGAAGAGTCAATTTTTTTTTTTTTTTTTTTTAAAGATTCTGTCGAATCTTCTTTTTTTATTTTATTTTTTTAGAACATTCGACAGACACCATAAGCCTTCAATGACAGATTCGACCTTAATTTGGATTTTCGGACGAATGCATTTTTTTTTACGAAAAACAAAATAAAAAAAAACGAATTTCGGGAGTAAAACTAAATAATGTAAATTTATTTTTCGGATGAAAACTAAATTACAAAACAAAATTTCAGTGTGCACATATCTAGTATTCATTCAGACACAGAGCCCTGAGCTGGACCCGCCCCCCTTTTTCCCCTGATTGTATTTCTGACTTTGATTGAGCCAATAGCGCCGCTGCTGTGTCTCTGCCAATCAGGAGGAGTGTCCCGAATGGTTGAGGGACTCGTGGACATAGCTGGAGAGAGAAGGGGCTCTGGGTAAGTAATTAGGGGGTGCTGGGGAGGCTGCTACACAAAGAAGTTTTTTTCTCTTAATGCATTAAGATGCTATGCTTCGCAGCCATGGCAGAAATTACATGTGCAAAGCACATGTGAACGAGTCCTTAATTTTTTTTTCATCTTTTTACATATTTAATTATTTTTTACCTGCCCTTTTTGGGGGCTTTGGTGAAATATCAGGTTTTTACACAGACCTTCATTTAAGACTGAGAAAAAGATTGTGGACAGGATGGAGACGCAGATGCTAGAACTGATAGCACATCCGAAACAAGACAGTACAGCTGGTCCTCCCTTTTGAACTAATAGGACACAGGCCCTGGCCTGACGCACAGGCACATCTGGCACACGCCTGAGGAGTTATGTAAAGAAAAAGGTGTAGGCTGACATCTGCCAACATATAGAATAAAAGATGGGGTGGGGGAGTAACTCTCTTTTGATCTATTCAGGTCTATTTTTAGCACACAAGCTGCAAAAATGCTCTAGAGAGTATAGAGATTGCACCCATTGGTTTCAAATTGTAAAATATGAAGAGTTAAAGAAAAAGGCTTATGTCCCATTCCATAAACTTAATAATAGCATGCAATGCCAAGCTGCGGTTTCCAAAGCAAGCAAAGTCCTTTCTTGTATTGAGAGAGGTATGGACTCCAGAGAGAGAGATATCATTTTGCCCTGTACAAATCATTAGTAAGACCTCATCTGGAATATGCAGTCCAGTTTTCAGAAAGTCCCATTTTCAAAAAGGATATCAGGGAACTGGAGAAAGTGCAGTGAAGGGCATCCAAACTGATAAGAGGCATGGAGGAGCTCAGCTATGAGGAAAGATTAGAGGAACTGAATTTATTCACTCTTGAGAAAAGGAGCTTAAGGGGGATGTGATTAACATGTACAAATACAGTACATTGAACTTAGTGTTGAGTTATTCACTTGAAAGGGGTTGTAAAGGTAAAAAAAAAAATCCTAAACAGCTTCCTTTACCTTAGCGTAGTCCTCCTTCACTTACCTCATCCTTCGATTTTGCTTTTAAATGTCCTTATTTCTTCTGAAAAATCCTCACTTCCTGTTCTTCTGTCTGTAACTCCACACAGTAATGCAAGGCTTTCTCCTTGGTGTGGAGTGTCGAGTTTGCCCCTCCCTTGGACTACAGGAGAGTCAGAACACTCTCTACGTGGCAGATAGAGAAAGGAGCTGTGTGTTAGTGGGCGTCCTGACTCTCCTGTTGTCCAAGGCAGGGGAAGAGCACGACACTCCACACCAGGGAGAAAGCCTCACATTAATGTGTGGAGATACAGACAGAAGAACAGGAAGTGAGGATTTCTCAGAAAAAATAAGGACATTTAAAAACAAAATCGAAGGATGAGGTACGTGAACTGCGCTAAGGTAAAGGAAGCTATTTAGGAAAATATTTTTTTACCTTTACAACCCATTCAACACAGAGGAAAAGGGGGAATGCTTTACATCTACTGTAGAAGAAAAGAGATTTTATCGCTGAATATGGAAAGGTTTCTTCACAGTAAGAGCTGTGAAAATGTGGAATAGGTTCCATCCAGAGGGGGTTCTGGCAAGCTCAGTAGATTGCTTTACCTAAGGCCTTTGACACAAATTCCTGAAGGATAGATCCCTTATTTGTATTGGCACTTATTTAATTCATGGTTTGCGGTCAGTTATCACAATGTAATTTGGCATCAAACTTACTGAAAGTAATTTTGGTGCCATTTTCAATTATAGCAAGCGTTAAAAACAAAAGCACGAATGTCTTGAATAGATGCTGATTCTGTCACTTTCTCTGAAGACTAATCAGTTGCTCTTTAGGTTCAGCACCATTGATGGCTGTCCTCACAGTCAGAAGCTAATCGGCAGTGACACATCTTATAGCTCAAAGGCTGCTGAAAAGAAAATGTATTCGAGATTTCAGGAAGCACTATAATCACGCAGAGACATTTAACTGATGGATATTACATTTCAAGTAATATTCAAGGCCTACATGTAAATTAGACAATTAAACCCCACCACTTCATTTTTTAAAGGGTTCTTAAATTAATTTGCACTAGCAGTGGAAGATTATGGAGCAGAACCATTGTATACAATGTTGATGAACATTATGACATTACGTAGATGTGGTACAGCTACAGCTGAGGACCAGTTATAGCTGAATTTACATAATTAGAGCATAACATGTAGGGGATACAATGACACCCTTCACTTCCACCTGTTAAATTTGTTACCATTCACATTGCCTAATAAAGTATATATAAACCCACTACAGTTGCAGCCCGCCTATACATGGCCTCCATCCCCATTCTCTATACACGGCTGCTATTTTGACAGGACACTGTCAACCCTATTCGTGCATCCGGCCCTTTCAGGATGCCTGGCTTGTGAATTACAGTGGTGGGTGTGTTTTTTTTAAGCACCTGATTGGAGCCAGAGACTCTAATAGGCTTCAAAATAGGGTGGGCTTATGGCATAGAGTATTGCACCAGGAACCCACCCAGGTGTTATAACACAGATCCTCAACCCGACCAATCAGAAGCACGTCTGAGACCCATTTTCTGATTGGCCGCCGAGTAGGAGGGAGAAAACAGAAGCCAATGCAATGGCCATGGTGAGCAGGGGAGGGAAAGCCACCGATGAAGCCTGGGAGAAGCGATGCCCACCCGACCGACCTAATGCCGACCGACCAGGAGGTTACTGTTTTCCGCACCCCCCCCTCAAAAAATAAATTACCACCGGTCGCCACTGAAATCCACTCACTAAAATGTAACCACTTGCTTACTGGGCACATAGCTTTCGGCACTGTCACGGTTTAAATGAAAATTGCGCGGTCGTGCGGCGTGGCTCCCAAACAAAATATTGATCAAACATACCTGTACAAAGATGATATTGGTCTTTTACTTCCCAACTTTGGTCTGTATGGTTTTGGTTCACCTGCCATGTTGATATCTGTAATAAAGAACAAATCCATTAAAACTGGGCAGCAATCTACTTATACTTATTTGTATAGTGCTGAAATGTATTCCTAGACCAGAAAAATATAACCTTGATGCTCATCATGGTCCTGGCAGAACTGAAACCAAAGAACCACCCTTACAAAATGTGCTACCTTCTCAGCCACCATGCTGCCCTACTATTGTCAGAGAAAAAAAAGCTACAATATGTGTATTTTTCCTTTAATAATCTTAGCTTATTGTACTTTTGTACTGATAGATTTTTGCTATTTATTGAGCTCTGTTCTGCCATCTTCTCCTAGGTTACTCAACAACATTGAACGCACCTTCGTTAAATAAAAACCTACAAACACCAAGCACCAGGATTTCAATAATGGCACTGTGAATCACTAATCCCAAATGCACTTAGTACATACACCTGCTGAGAACTGACGTGTTTGTTATATGCAGACTGACAGGTTAAGCTGCTGTTTGTAGCAGCAGGGATGTAACTACAGATCATGTGGCCCCATAGCAACATTTTAATGGGGCCCCCCCACTGACCTCCATACTGTCACTGATAACATAAAGTATGTCTAAATCTAGGACAGGTGGCAGTACATTACTAGAGACCACTTTTTGGACTAGTGATGAGCTGAACCTGGGTTCCGTTTAGGGCAAGTCCCAAACCCACTGAAGTCAAAAAACAAATTTTAAAAACAGCAATGCCCATTTTCTAGGCTAATCAGCAAGGCGTTGTCAAACAAATGGCATTAACAGGTGGGTATTGTACTGAAGAACATGTACCAAAGCAAAAAAAGTTTGAAAACATTTTATTTGGTGAACAGCAGCGATTTTAGTAATGCTTAAAGTGAACAGTAGACCAGAGGAAATGCAAGCTCAATGGAAATCATGCCCTTGGCAGAACTCGACCCAAGAAACCACCATTGCAAAAAGTCCTACCTTCTTAGCCACCATGCTACCCTACTTTTGCAAAGAAAGAAACTACGGTCGGTTACTTTTCCCCAAAATAATCTTAGCTTACCATATTTTTGTACAGATACGGTATAAATATTTTTTTGCTAGATTACTTAATGACATTGAATACATTGTTTTTGGTCTTAAAGTTTAACTAAATCCAAAACATAGTAATTTATTTCCATCTTTGTCCCTTTTGGATAGCTTTTCCTCCACTTCTGGTTCCAGCGACAAAACAGGAAATATCTTGAAATCGAGAAAAAATGCCAGTTCTCACTGAAAGAGGTGTCCCCCTTAGAATATTTCTCCTCTATATCTGCTAAAGTGATAGGTTTTTCATTTCCTCCCAACCCCCTAAGAGGATCTAAATGCTGGGGGGAAGGGGTGTAACGGGCAAAGGCGGGCTTTCCGGTCCTGTGACCAGAAGCTCTGAGTCACAAGTATGCATCGGAGCTGCTGGCTACAGCTTAGTTGTGGTGCTAAGAGCACACTCACTTAGACACAGATGCATATGTGTGGAAGCTGGGGAGGGAGAATGGGTTAACAGGATAAATATAGACAGTTAAGCCCGTAAACATACAGCCCATGGACTCCCAATCAGCACTCTCAGCCAATGGTGGAGAGTTCTGATTGGAGTTCTCTGGTGGGGGGGGGGGGGGTGTCACCCTGTTTGAACACAATAGCTCAGCAGGGGAGATCGCTATACTAACTTTGAATAGTTAGTACATCGGCTCCAACCGGAGCTGACAGTTCTTTGTTGTTCAACTTGCTAGGTTGAACTAAGAAAGGGCCTGTACCAGGAGAATTGATCAAAACTGGAGCAGGCAGAATCTGGAGTATCTGTGTATGGTAACCAATCAGATTATATCTTTCATTTTCAAAGCCTAATTGCACAAGCTGAAGATAGACGCTTATTGGTTGCCATGCACAACTCCTCCAGATTCTGGCTGCTCCAATTTTGATACATTTCCCACAATGAATCTCCCCAAACACAGACCGTATTTGGACCTGAAGGAGGTTTTATCACCTCACCACTCCACCTAAAATATAAAAAAAAGTGTTTGGGTTTTATTATAGATTTGGAACTTTAGAATGGAGAGTGCAATCATTTTCAATTTAGTTCTGCTATAGAGATAAAAAAAAGTGTCCAAAAAAGAGTTTGCTGTACAATGAAAAGTTATTAATAAAACATTAAGTACTTTTAATGTTTCAACCAGATACCGGTTTGCAAGTACCATGATTTCAATAATGACACCTGTGAATCACTAGAATCCCAAATGCACTTAGCACATATACCTGCTGAGAACCGACGTGTTTGCTATATTCTGACTGACAGCTTAAGTTGTTGCTACAAGCTGCAGGGGTGTAACTTCAGATCAAGGGCCCCATAGCAACATTTTGATGTTATTAGTAGGTATACATTTAAGACAGATAGCAGTAGAAATGTCAGCTGAAGTGGACAGGTTAGAGGGGGGGCATCAGTGCCGGAAGTTAACTTTTAACATTACTTTAACATCTAACTTCTCAGTGGATCAGTCTTTTTTAACATCTCCGATCTCAGGCCTTCAGTGTAAATCCTTCCACCCCTTTCACTGCATGTCCGTGCTGAAAGAGCTGATCTTGTAGCCAGCTAAAAAAAAAATCATTACTCTATAACCAAAACTGAAAATGTGATTCTTTTACAGCATGACGAAGACTGCATTAGGCATACAGGGTTAATTTCAGTTCAGGATAACTAGAAGCTCTAAGGGCAATAAACCTACACTAGCTAAATAAATTCTCCCTACTACACTGCCAGCAAAGGTGATCTGTGACTAGCAACATAAATTCTGAAGTCTACTCCTATGCACCCCAAATCATCTTGTAGGCAGGTGCAGATTTCCCTCCATCCAGTAGGTGGCCATTATTACAGATGTGGGGGGAGTCTGTTAGGGGACCTGTCTCTTCATGGACTTGTTAGTTGTCAGAGAAAGGTTAACTGTCTGGTTGGACCCTCTCAAGATCTCTGGAAGCCATCTTGGTGTATAATAGGGTACCCCCATCATTCTGGCACACCTGCAGGGAGTAGTAGATCAGAGACAGTGACCCTGCTGGTGAGGGTGCATTGTGCAGGGAAAGGTTCCTGACGAGTTGGGTCAACTCAGGAACAATAAAATGCAAAACATCAACAAGAGAAGGGCGCACTGACCCATCACATTACCAAAATACATTTTATTTGAACATAAGATTATTTCCAGTGTTTTTAATTATCCCTCATTCGATGTAATGTTTCCTTTCATTTACTGTAATAATATGGGAAGTAGTGGGGGTGGGACTGTTAATACATTTATCTGCAGCACTACTGGATTTGCATTATTTTTTCATGCACACATATTTTCTAGATTAAATCTGCCTGACAAGCTCCCAGAATAGAAACCATTTCCACCCCCAGTCCCTAAAACAGGCTGTGGTAGTGATAATTGTTATGCCATTATGCCACTAGTAAGTACCACTGTTATGCATGGGTAGACTTGCTATTACCCAACAAAATCTGCTAACCATAAACAGTGGGAAAAACCCAAAACGAACAAGGATAACAGGGTATAATAAGAACTATCCAGCTGTTAATTGTCCATTTTCAAATGGTCTGCTGTGCTTTTGTTATTGGCATAATTATATTGAGTACTTTTCTCTTAACTATTATCAGTAGATTACATGTGATTGCTAAAATAAAATAAAAAATCCAGCTTCCAACCAAAATCACATGGGGCTGGTCTTATTCAGAGGTAATACACAAGAGCAAAGATAAATCGATATGAAGATGATCGGCAAGCTTCTGTTGCTGGTTCTCATGAAGGCGTAGAGGTTTCCATTGGCACACCCTCTGAATTCATTTTTCAAACTTATTTTCTAATGCATACACTCATGTTAAATGCATCTGTTCCAGTCTCCATTGGCAGAGAGCATTGAACATTGGCATAATGCTGTTTATTTAAATGCAAATAGGGTGGGCAAAGTAATCTGTGTGTTCAGAAATAAATGTAAAATGAATATATAATTGCTCACTAAGGTAGGAAAGGCACATGTGAAAAAGAAGCAGCTCTAATTACCTCATACTTCATGCTTTCATAACCCATACACCAGGCTCTCAGAGAAAATAAAGCAGCATAAGTATGTGTATTCATCATTAAAACGTAAATTTGTATGCAACAATGAATGAGAGCCAAAGCCTACATGTATAAACTACTGTATGGCCTTTTTTTGTGTTTTTTTCCACCATTTTTATTGTAGGTACACCATTGCTAAAGCATGCGCTGCTGAGAAATTATCATATGTTAGTGAACTAGCCACATATGGGGTAGCTGAATTATCACAATGGTATCATTATCATAAGTTTGCAAAAATTCTAAATGACTTTCAGTTGCTTATGTAAGTGGCTGATGCTTATGTAGTAATAAATTGTAAGCATTTTTTTATTTTACATTAAGCTGACCTTTATAATGTTTAATGAAACAAAATATTTAAATGAAACCTGTTGCCCTCTAGCTGCCAGTTTGTCATATTGATCCATAGGTGGCAATGCTTTCTGTAATCCCGAGTTTGAGCAAGCATGCATAATGACAAAGTCACAGAGAAGTCAAAGGCCAAGGTTAGTGAATTTGAATACATTAAAGCTACTGATTAATCATGAGAGCCAGGTAGCTTCAAAATAGTAGGTCAATTCCATGCTCCATATCCCACAGTACAGGTTTCTTTTAAGCTACAGCTATTCTTTAACCACTTGTCCACCGCCCACCGTCATATGACGTGATGTCTTTTTAAAGCCGCGGGCGGGCGCGCGCGCACCCGCCGCTCTGCTGGGATCCCGGTGCGAGTGCCCGGCGGCAACGATCGCCGCTGGGCACACGCGATTGCCCAGTAACTGAGCGGGGACGTGGAGCTCTGTATGTAAACACAGAGCTCCACGTCCTGTCAGGGAGAGGAGACCGATGCTGTGTCCCTTGTACATAGGGACACAATCGGTCACCTCCCCCAGTCACCCCCC
The DNA here is from genome assembly GCA_029574335.1 of Rana kukunoris. Lineage (NCBI taxonomy): Eukaryota > Metazoa > Chordata > Amphibia > Anura > Ranidae > Rana > Rana kukunoris. The sequence goes on along the minus strand of CM056053.1, from coordinate 402,764,570 downwards.
CCTCCCCCTACAGTTAGAACACTCATAGGACACACATTTAACCCCTTCCCCGCCCCCTAGTGGTTAACCCCTTCACTGCCAGTCACATTTATACAGTAATCAATGCATATTTATAGCATTGTTCACTGTATAAATGTAAATGGTCCCAAAAATGTCAGAAAAGTGTCCGAAGTGTCCGCCATAACGTCGCAGTCCCAATAAAAAAATCGCAGATCGCTGCCATTAATAGTAAAAAAAAAAAATGCCATAAACTATCCCTTATTTTCTAAACACTATAAATTTTGCGCAAACCAATCGATAAACGCTTATTGCATTTTTTTTTTACCAGAAATATGTAGAAGAATACGTATCGGCCTAAACTGAGGAAAAAATATATTTTTTTATATATTTTTTGGGTTATTTATTATAGCAAAAAGTAAAAAATATTGCATTTTTTTCAAAATTGACGCTCTATTTTTGTTTATAGCGCAAAAAATTAAAACCGCAGAGGTGATCAAATACCACCAAAAGAAAGCTCTATTTGTGGGAAAAAAAGGACGCCAATTTTGTTTGGGAGCCACATCGCACGACCGTGCAATTGTCAGTTAAAGCGACGCAGTGCCGGAAGCTTAAATTTTGTCAGGGCAGGAAGGGGGTGTAGGTGCACAGTAGGCAAGTGGTTAAGCTTCTAACAATTTTTAATTTGGTTAATTTTAATACAATAATGTTTTGAAGAGGAGAAGCCAGTGGGCCCTTTGGTGCTGTGAAGGCAGGCTAAAGGTTGTTATAGAAACCCCATTACTTTTTGGCATGTCTCATCACTCATTGGAGATATAGTGATATGCTTGAGTAAAACAATTTCATTTTTACAGCAGCCCTAATCCCTGATGAGGTAAAAATGATCACATCACGGTCGGAAGTGACCTCACTGGAAATGCTCCCTCGAGGTCACACTGGAGCCCTTTTTAAAGGACTCTGTTTAGGGGATCACCTCACCCTGAAGAAACCCACAGAGAAAGTGGGTGAAATGCATCGGTGTTCGCACCCACACATGCTCACCTTCTTTAGCCTGCCTATGTTCTTTGCCATCACTTAGCCCCCTCACATCCCACAAACCGGAAAGTCCACCCGAAATCCAGATACGTCGATGTAAGTACAAATGTGAGCCGTCGTATCTATGCGCCGACCCACAAAGCTAGATACGTCGAAAAATAGGCGTCAGTCGCCCGATGTAACTTTATAGTGGGCGCATATTTACGCTGGACGCATGTGTCGCTCCCATTGATTTTCGATGCAAATATGCAAATGAAGGAGATACGCCGATTCACGAAAGTACTTGCACCCGGTGCATAATATATGCGGTGTAAAGTTATTCCCCATATTGGAGGCGCAACTCATACAAAGGTATGGACCAGGGAACGAATGCCGTCAAATTTTACGTAGTTTACATTCTACGTGAATAGGGCTGGGGGCAGGTTACATTCACGTCGTAGCCAGTGATTTGACGTATCTTAGGCAGTTGTTTTGACGTTATTGTGAGCATGCGCACTGGGATGCGTCCAAGGCACGACTCATGCGCAGTTTGTTTTAAGTACTTGTATGACACTTGGCCCATCATTTGCATGGGGTCACGCTTCATTTAAATGTATCCAGCCCACTTCCATTTACGCTGACTTACACCTACGAATATACGCTACGCCGGCACAGAGTTAGGAGCATTTGTTTTGTGAATTCCACGCTTCCCTCTCCGTGCTGCGCCGGCGTAGCGTAAAAGAGATACGCTGCAGCGGCATAAATATGCGCCGATGTATGTGAATCTACCCCAATGTCTTTATTGTATAAATAAAATCCAAAAAACAACCAAAGCGATGCAGTCAAAATGTGAACAACAGGAAAAAGGTGGCTGACATGTTTCACATCATGTGATGCTTACTCGTAGCAGGGAGGCATGGCTGAACCCATGGGCATGTGTTTTTAAACTTGACATCTTCTGCATTTTTAATTATGTTTTGCAATTACCTATTGTCTATGCCTTTCCTTATTTATAATTTTTGAATAAAGATTTAATCAGGAATATACTGCTGTTAGCTCCCTTTTCTATTCCAGAGTCAGGGACAACTTTGGGTTCTCCTTTCTCCAACCCTCCAATTTTTTGGGTATAGTGAAGAAAAAATGACATTTGTGTCAAACCATTTTAAAAGCCCAGTGCAAATCTTCCCAGGCTCCAGCAATAGGTCACCTCCATGTATTGGAACTGTGGTAATACACTAATAAAAAGAGAAAACGTTAATCTCTGGTATAAAGTATAACAGCAATGGCCTCCAATCCAAACTGTCTTTGTATTTATGGTTAATTAAACAAACTGCCACAAATTATGAAGAAAATTTGTAGAATATATTATTTATATTTACTAGTACTACATACTGGAGGTTGTGTTCTATGTATACACCGATCAGCCATAACATTATGACCAATGACAGGTAAAGAGAATATCTCATTACAATGACATCTGAAAATCGGTGGGATATATTAGGCAGCAAGCAAATACATTTGTTGTCTATGAAGTTGATGTTGTGAAAGCAGAAAAAAATTAGTATTGCAGTTCATTGTGTATGGAGCTGTGAAGCCCATGGTGACCCATGGTCACAGCCAAAAGCTTCTACAATGATCATGAACATCAGAACTGGACTACAGAGCAATGGAAGAAGGTGGTCTGGTCTGATGAACCACGTTTTCTTTTACATCATGTGGATGACCAGGTGTGTATGCGTCATTTACCTGGGTGGTACCAGGATGCGGCATAAGAAGGCAAGTGGGCAGAGGCAGTGATGCTTTGGGCAATGTTCTGCAGGGAAACCTTGGGTCCTGCCACTCATGTGGATTTTACGTTGGTGTCCATGACTCAATGGATCAGGACTGTTTTAGCAAAAGGGGGCCATACTCAATTTTAGGTTATTGCTGATCGGTGTATAGTAATATGCATTATGTAAGGCTGCGTACACACGATCGGTCCAAACCGATGAAAATGGACTTAAGGCCAGTTTCATCGGTCCAAACCGACCGTTTGTACGACCCATCGGTCCGTCGGACCAAAGTTTTAAAACTTGCATTAAAATCGGACCGATGGACGCCTGACCATCGGTCCAAACCGATGGTTAGTATGCAAAAGCATCGGTCCAAAAACCCACGCATGCTCAGAATCAAGTCGACGCATGCTTGGAAGCATTGAACTTCATTTTTTTCAGCACGTCGTTGTGTTGTACGTCACGCGTACTGACACGATCGTTTTTTGAACTGATGGTGTGTACGCACATCAGACCATCAGACTATCAGTCTTTGAACCGATGAAAACGGTCCCTCGGACCATTCTCATCGGGTTGGACCAATCTTGTGTACGCGGCCTAATAGTTAATGTTTCTAGACAGATTATATTTAAAAAAGACAGTAAAATATTCTACAGTGTGATAAACGTACGTGAACTTGTTCAAGGGATAATGAATTTGTGTTTGCTGTAGAGAAGCATTGTACTGTAATATCACTTTATGTATGCAGGGTAATGCCAGGATTACAGTTTGCCATATCTCAGTGTTTTATATTCACAAAACGAGTTAATCTGATTTATGGAGGTTACTGACCTTAACAGGCAATGGGAAATTATTATTTCTTTTATTACAGGTTTTCTCAGATTCCAAAAAATCATACTACATTTTATTAACACAAGATTGTATTGTAAAACAGAAAATGTTAACCAGCAGTAGGTGTATCTCTAAAGCAGGGGGGGACCCTTCAGCTGTTGCGAAACTACAAATTCCATCATGCCTCTGCCTGAGGGAGTCATTCTTGTCAGCCTAGCAAAGCCTCATGGGACCTGTATCTACAACTAGTAGTTTTGCAACAGCTGGAAGGCTGCCAGTTTGAGACCCCTGCTCTAAATGGTACTTCTGCTTAAGCAATTTATCACTATGGCCAGCATAAAAAAAAATATATATATTATCTATGAATTATTTTATTAATATTTTCGATTTCATATTTCTAGCAGACAGATGGAGCTCTAGGCTCCCTTTCAATATATCTTTAGCCAAAACCTCTCTTTTTTTGTTTGTTTGAAACACAGTGGGACATTCCAATGGACAGGGTCAGTTTAGGAGCACTGTATACAGCGCTTCTACACCGCCCCAAAGATGCTGCTTGCAGGACTTTTTTCCCGTCCGGCAAGCCCACCGCCCCAGTGTGAAAGCACTCACGTTTTCACACTGGCGAGGCATGAGAGGCAGGTTTCAGGCAGTCTTCAAGTGCTTTACAGGCACTGTTTTTAGCACTTAAACACCTGAAAACTGCCTCAGTGTGAAAGGGGTCTAATGCAGGCCATACACCAGCCCTCAAATGTTCCAGTTGCCTACTGGCATTTTGTGAGTTGAAAATTGTTTCTGGCTAGAAGCTGGGCTGCCTGGGGGCATGGAGGGAGGGGCAAGTACAGCAGGCATGCAGGGTTGATCGGGGGCCGTTCTCCCATCGATCACCACAGGGGAAGAGAGCATGCAGCAAGAGAAAAGCCATGGGATTACAGAGTGGATAGCCCGCTGTTACAGCTGAGTTTACATTACAATTGCCTTCGCTCCGCTCGTGGTTATACACAGCCCTGCCACCTGACACCGCGCCTGTGATAAACAGAATGCCAGTCCACTCTGTAATTCCGCTGCTTTTCTCTTGCTGCATGCTCTCTTCCTTGTGATGATCCTCTTGCACAGGTGAGGCACAGTGCAATGGGGGCACAGTGAGCTGAATATGCAATGGGGGCACAGTGAGCTGACGTTGCAATGGGGCACAGTGAGCTGAAATTGCAATGGGGCACAGTGAGCTGAAGTTGCAATGGGGGCACAGTGAGCTGAATATGCAATGGGGGCACAGTGAGCTGAATCTGCAAAGGGGACACAGTGAGCTGAAGCTGCAATGTAGGCACAGTGAGCTGAGGCTGCAATGGCTGCAATGGCGGGCACAGGTGAACTGAGGCTGCAATGGCACAGGTGAGCTGAGGTTGCAATGGCAGGCACAGGTGAGCTGAGGCTGCAATGGCAGGCACAGTTGAGCTTAGGCTGCAATGGTGGACACAGGTGAACCTGCTATGGTGGGCACAGGTGAGGCTGCTATGGTTGGCACAGGTGAGGCTGCAGTCATAAAGTTGTTAATATTTATTTTTGTAACTTAATTCTACATAACACATTTAAGTGTCATTTCATGAGATAATTTATGAGGGCGTGTTTAGGGGGGAATAAGGGGCGGTGTAGGATAGGGATAAGTTGGGGCAACTGGTGGCGAGTAACCCTTAAGGCCTGACTAGTAGCGCAGGATTTGAAACTTTGAGCCCTGCCATACACTAATGGCCGAACCCATTAAAAATAACGAACATCCGCCCATGAGAGCAAACGATAGTGCCATCATGTAATGACCGATAAATCGTTCAGTGGACATAAATGAATCAGTTTTTTGTTTGTTTTTCTACATATACCTAGTGCAAACAGTTTGGATGGGAAACACATTAACCTTTTAATTGAAAGGTTCGGCAGAAAATTTCCAATCTAGTCCTTTGTTTTTTCGGCTCAAAAATGTCCCAACAATTATCAATTTTGTGCCCATTAACTGAACGAAAAACAAACAAACTGGCCAAATGACCAAATTTCAGTCGATTTTTCGTATAGTGTATGGCCAGCATTAGTGTCTCAAGAAATGACATAGGCCATCAGTACATCAGGTGTGATCAATTTTCAGCGATTGGCACCATAGCTTGTATACTCTATAGCCCGGATTCACAAAGCACTTACGCCGACGTATCTCTAAATATGCTGCGTAAGTGTAAATATGCGCCGTCCTATCTGTGCGCCGTGCCCACAGAACTAAGATACGCCTAAAAACTGACTTCATCCGACCGACGTAACTTGCCTATGCCGGCGTATAGTGGGCGCATAGTTACGCTGGACACATTTGGCACTCCCATTGATTTTCGATGCAAATATGTAAATGAGGGAGATATGCTTATTCACGAACGTACTTGCGCCCGGCGCATGTTTTAAGCGATTTGCGTAAGGTTTACATCCGGCGTAAAGTTATTCCCCATATTGAAGATGCAACTCATGCAAAGGTATGGACCAGGGAACGAACGCCGTCAAATTTTACGTTGTTGACGTAGTACGTGAATAGGGCTGGGCGTAGGTTACGTTCGATGATTCGATGTATCTTACCCAGTTGTTTCGATGTGATTGTGAGCATGCGCACTGGGATACGTCCAAGGTACGACGCATGCGCAGTTCATTTTAAGTACTTGTCTGAAGCTCAGCCCATCATTTGCATGGGGTCATGCTTCATTAAAATGTATCACGCCAACTTCCAGCCCACTTCCACTTCCACTTCCACTACGCCTACGACTATACTCTACGTCAGCGCAACCTTGGGAGCATTTGCTTTGTGAATTCCATGCTTCCCTCTCTGCGTTGCGCCGGTGTAGCGTAAAAGAAGATACGCTACGGCGGCATAAAGATGCGCTGATGTATGTGAATCCGGGCCTATAACTTTCACAAAGACCAAATAATATACACTTATTTGGGTTATTTTTTTACCTTAAAGTAGTTTAAATTTTGGCCAAAATGTATGAAGAAAAATTATAAATATGCTAAATTTTATAACAGAAATGATAGAAAATAAATAAAAAATATCCGCTCTTTTTTTATTAATATTGAAAAAAAATTAAAACCCAATGGTGATAAAATACCACCAAAAGACAGCTCTATTTGTGTGAAAAAGGGACAACATTTTCAAATGGGTACAGTGTTGCATGACTGAGTAATTGTCATTTAAAATGTGAGAAACCTGAAAATTGGTCTAGTTAGGAAGGGGGTTGCCCAATGCCCAGTGGGCAAGTGGTTAAATAGCAAGCTAATAGTTTAGCCCCAGGTACATACATAAATAAAAACTATATACAGAAGCGAGATTTTTGGAAATATACTGTTTCATAAAAGATTACTTACGGTATATAGACTAATCATGCTGACATTTTATGCCTAAACATTATTAAACATATCTAGGTAGAAGATCGGCAAGAACTACAAAGGAAAATAGATAAACAAAAATGAGGTCTCTTTTTGTCAGAATCAGACTTAACAAACGCCTATTTACATAAGCTATAGCCATAGAACACTATAGCTTGAGGTGTATAATGAATGAATAATATATGTGGGATTATGCATGGCATAGGGTTTATTGTATTTATCATCTACATTCGTATGTATTATCACTGAGTCTTTCGTCTTTACTTCCATACTGCGGTGCTAACAATTCAGTCTTCTGATTGCCATCATCTTGCTGAAAATGTAAAGCTTTCACATTTGTATTAGCTTCTAGACTGTGCTTGATAATCTCCTGGACCAGTTCTACCAACAAACAAATCTATTCAAGGTGCAGCTAAGAAGCTTATGCATATTTTTACAGACAATATAAGACCTTGTTTGATTAACTATAGGAGGACAGCTCTCCAAACAACCATTCTGTCTGCATGAAAGATATCCTGGTTATTTTTCTTACAAATGATTTGGAAGCAAGCAAAAGTTGCTATTATTATTATTTTATCCATAATATACTGATTGGCAACACTCAAAAATAGCACCTACTTATATATAAATATAAAAAAAAAACTCCAGCCTCAACTTTTTCTGCAGGTCGATAATCCTGTTCCAGTGCCCCTCTAGGAAGAGAAAGATAAGTGGCCACAGTCTCCAACTTCCTCCACTTCATTTGTAAAGCCCCATACACACTATCAGTTTTCCTGCAGGTTTTTCTCTTCAGGTTTACCAAAACCATCTAATATGAGGTCAAACCTTAACACACGATCGGTCAAACTGATGAGAACGGTCTGAAGGACAGTTGTCTTAGGTTAACCGATGAAGCTGACTGATGGTCTGATGTGCCTACACACCATCAGTTAAAAAACCGATCGTATCAGAACGCAGTGACGTAAAACACAACGACATGCTGAAAAAAAATGAAGTTCAATACTTCCAAGCATGCGTCGACTTGATTCTGAGCATGCGTGGGTTTTTAACCGATGGTTTTGCATACTAACGATCGGTTTTGACCTATCGGTTATCAATCCATCTGTTAAATTTTAAAGCAAGTTTGCTTTTTTTTAACCGATGGTTAAATAACCTATGGGCCCCATGTGTACGCGGCTTAAGAGTTTCAATTTGTATGCAATCAAGCAGGCCCTTGCACTACATGGTTTTGGTAAACCCGAAGATAAAATCCTGCAGGAAAACTGATAGTGTGTATGGGCGCTTAAGACTTGGAAATGGAGATGATCAGCATATCTGCTGTGTGTCCCCAGTGTTTACAGAGGTAGGGAGAAATGTGAAGCTATCACTTCTGATACTGAAAGTTAAAACAGAGGAACTGAAGATAACAGTTTCAAGCAAGGAAAAGGAATAGAATGTTGAAATGTCCAGCATAAGCTTAAACCCCTGATTTGTGTAAAACCTTAATGCCATGACAGGTGAGATTCATCCATTGTCCTTAAGGTTCAGGATACAAATATGAGCACTGTCATTGCTGAGGAATTCAGAGGGTGGGAGGTCACCCAAAAATGGAACTTCCACTTTTCGAAATCTTACCCCCCTCCAGAGTCACATTTGGCACCTTTCGTAAAAATACAGGTATTTTGCTCCCACTATCTACGCCACGCCCAGCGCCTCTCCATCCCCCGCTGTCTTCTGGGAGACTAATAGATCTCAGAAGCCAGCAGAGACCAGTGGTATCTCGCAGCACGAGTCGTGCACCCGGGAGCCGAGGGACAGATCGGCTTCGGGTGCCGACATCGCGGGCACCCTGGACATGTAAGTCTCCTTATTTTAAAAGTCAGCAGCTGCAGTATTTGAAAAAATCAGTGGAACTCCACTTTAAAGCAGCCTTTCCCAAGCATTTTACCGCGGGGAACCATTAAAAAAAAAAAATAAGGTCTCCAGGCACATTTGCTAAAACCAATTAATTGATGGTCAGTGGGAAACACTGGTAGCTACGCACATCGGTAGTTACTGGGAAGAATGCTCCCCTTATGGTGGTGGTCAAAATGACAGCTTTAAAGGCAGCAACAAATTATATTGGGTTTATAATTTGTGTAAAACATTAATGCCATGTCAGGTGAGATTCATCCATTGTCCTTAAGGTTCAGGATACAAATATGAGCACTGTCATTGCTGAGGAATTCAGAGGGTGGGAGGTCACCCAAAAATGGAACTTCCACTTTTCGAAATCTTACCCCCCTCCAGAGTCACATTTGGCACCTTTCGTAAAAATACAGGTATTTTGCTCCCACTTCCAAGCATAGATAGCCGAGCCACTCGTGGCTATCTACGCCACGCCCACCTCTCCATCCCCACACTGTCTTCTGGGAGACTAACAGATCCCAGAAGACAGCAGAGACCAGTGGTATCTCGCAGCGCGAGTAGTGCACCCGGGAGCCGAGGGACAGATCGGCTTCGGGTGCCGACATCGCGGGCGCCCTGGACAGGTAAGTCTCCTTATTTTAAAAGTCAGCAGCTGCAGTATTTGAAAAAATCAGCGGAACTCCACTTTAACTTCCCTGGCGGTATTCCCGAGCGTGACTCGGGGTGTTTTTTTCTTGCTAAGAACGGTATCCCCGAGTCACGCTCGGGGTAGACATGCAAAGCCTGCAGCGCGCGCTGTCTTACCTTCTTCCTGGATCCAGCGATGCATCCACGCTGTGTGAGCAAGTGGGTGCTCGCTCGATTCACACAGCGTCCCCGTGTGTTGCCGAGCTCCGTTCCCTGCGACGTTACGACGCACGGGAGTGGAGAACGGCGCCAAATTCAAAAAAGTAAACAAACACTATACATACAGTATACTGTAATCTTATAGATTACAGTACTGTATGTAAAAAATACACACCCCCCATGTCCCTAGTGGTCTGTCCAGTGCCCTGCATGTTCTTTTATATAATAAAAACTGTTCTTTCTGCCTGGAAACTGTAGATTGCCCATAGCAACCAAAAGTGTCCCTTTATGTCAAAAATGGTTTTAGATCAGCTAGAAAACAGCGATAATAAATTATAATCACTTGCAGAATTTAGCGATAGTGATTTGTGGGGAAATTCGTCATAAAAAAAAAAAATAATCACAGCAAAAATTCTGCAACTGAGCAAATTTCAGTGATTTTGATTTGATTACATTATTGAATAATTTTTACTATAATTATATTTTCTTTCTCGTACATCACGGGACACAGAGCGGCATATTCATTACTATGTGGGTTATATGGAGTACCTTCAGGTGTGGACACTGGCAATCTTCAAACAGGAAGTCCCCTCCCTATATAACCCCCTCCCCTAGAGGGAGTCCCTCAGTTTTTTCGCCAGTGTCTTAGGTGTTGGTCACGGAATAGCTTTGCTCCACATCCTTGGGATTAAGGGCGGGCTAACCGGATCTGTCCAAGGAGCCTCAGTGCCAAAGTGGACAGTACCCGGGCCCCAAACCGTGGGGTTTTGCCTATAATGTTCCTCTTTGGAGGGCTGGACCCTGGGCCCAGGACTTGGAGTTTGCAAAACCATAAAGTTCCTGTTTGCCAGGGTGCTATATAGGTCCAGGACAGTGGGTACCTTCATAGGACCCCAGGGCCTGAAGGTCTACTACGCTACCCACGGAGATGGGAGAAGATTGGATCAGTTTGCTGGTCAAACATCCTGCAGCATGGAGCAGGTAAGGGGGAGCCTGCGGGACTTGGTTCGACAGCAGGCTCCCCGGGGTAACCTAAAAGGGGGGATAGCCTAAGTATGCTCTGCATGGGCAACCGTGATCACTATGTCTAAGAGAGACAGGATGACACCCTTTCTCCCCCCATCACTAGGCCCCCCTGTCTAAATATGTGTTGCTAGCTAACCTGCTGTTTCTTCCCAGGGCTAGTAAGGATCCCTAGGGGCCTTGAGAGAGTCCTACCTGGCCGGGGGTTTGAATCTGCCGCCTGTTTCTGCGTGCCTGGATCTCCAGCAGCGCGGCTCCTCCATGTTCCTCCTGTTTTCCGGCATACGCGCGCGCGCGCGTGCGCGCGCACGTCTTATTGACATTTTTCGCGCCGTCCAGACAGGAGGGCGGGGGGGGGCGGGCCTGCGGCGTCATACAGGGGCGCGCCTTTGTGCTGTTATAGACAGCAGGCTTTGTCAGTACTCAGTCTGAGGCTGATCTTTCAAGGAGAGGACGCAGAGCGGCAGAACAGTGACTCCCGGTGGCGGAAGAGGGGTAGTACATGTGGACTTTGTTCCAATGCCTTTATTGTTAAGCCAAGAATCCCCCTTATTTTGCAGCAGGTTGGAGGCTGGCAAACTTAAATTAGGGTCACTGTATGTTGTCAAAGAAAATATATAATATATAATGTATAATTATTTAAAAAAAAAAAAAAAAAAAAAAAAAAAAAAAAAAAAACCAACATACGGGCCCATCAGTTTTTGGGACACTAGTGATCTATTCTCCCCTAAACTCTGAAATTTGTACTCCTGGCCACTACAGTCTGTTGTGTGGGCGGAGTCCCTCGATTTTGTATTATGGCTTCCAAGGGTTCGGGGTCAAAGGGTACAAAAAAGACCAAAAAACAAAAGGGTTCCCTTTCTGATTCTGATATGCCGATTCTTTCCCCGCAGCTTATTAATTTAAGAAGCGCCTTGGATGAGCCATTAGGGGGATCTGGTGCGGAGGCTGGCCCAGATCAGCCCAGCCCTGTGTTTATCACAGAGGAGATGCTAGCCGTATCCCTAGGGGGGCTAGAAGAAAGAATAGCGGCATTGATCGCTAGAGCTATTCCTGGTAAGAAACGGGTTAGATCCCCATCACCAGGGGGTGTATCCTCAGATGCTGAGATTCTCTCTCCGGAGGAATTAGAATCACAGGAGGATCAACTGGACCTGAACCAAGAGGGTTCAGGGATGGAGGGGTCTACCTCTGAGGAACCATTTTCAGACTCCCAGACAGAGAGACTGTGGGTACAGTCTTTGGCGGACATGGTCCGCTCGGCATTTAGTTTGCCATTGCCAGAACCTCAGGTTCCTCCGGTATCCTCTCTGGGCTCTTTGAAAGCCCCGTTAAGCAACGCAGTTTTTCCGGTCCATCCTCTCTTGGAGGAATTGATCTTTCGGGATTGGGTACGGCCGGACAGGATTTTTCTGCCACCGAAAAGATTTGCGGTCATTTATCCCATGGAGGAAAAATTCTCCAAGAAGTGGAGGCTCCCAATAGTGGATGCAGCCATCTCATGTGTGAATAAATCACTAACTTGCCCGGTGGAAAACATACATATGTTTAAAGATCCGGTTGATAAAAGATTAGAGACACTTTTAAAAGCATCCTTTGCTACGGCAGGAGCAGTGGTGCAGCCAGCGGTAGCTGCAATTGGAGTTTGTCAGGCATTAAAAGACCAGACAAAAGAGATGTTAAAGGACATGCCTACCCAACAAGCAGAGGAGTTTGCTGACATTCCCAGAGCTCTGTGTTTCGCGGTAGATGCTATAAAAGATTCCATCCAGCAGGCTTCTCGTTTATCACTATGTTTGGTGCACATGAGAAGGCTCTTATGGTTGAAGAACTGGGCGGCGGAGCCCCCATGCAAAAAGCTTCTGGCAGGATTTCCCTTCCATGGAGGACGACTCTTCGGAGAAGATCTGGATAAATATATTCAGACTATTTCAAATGGCAAGAGTACCCTTTTACCGGTCAAAAAGACATTCCGGGCTCCTACATTTAAGAGGCAGCTTTTTCCTGTCTCGGGGCCCTCTAATTCCAGGCAGTATCGACGGCCGCCTGCACGATCCAACGTTATCAGTAGATCGCAAGGACAGACCCCTGGGGGTAAGAAGCCGTGGTATCGCAAGCCGTCAAAGACAGCCCCTAAGTCTGCATTATGAAGGGGCGCCCCCACTCTCACGGGTGGGGGGAAGGCTTCGTCTCTTCTCAGAAGTTTGGGAAGCCAAGATCCCCGACAATTGGGTCCGGGCATCTGTAACCACAGGTTACAGACTGGAGTTTCTAAAATATCCTCCGCCTCATTTTCAAGAATCAAGGCTACCAAGGGATCCAGCAAGGAAGGCCTCAATGCTGGCAGCTTTGGATCACCTGCTTTGCCAGGACGTAATTATAGAAGTGCCAGCCCAAGAGCAAGGCCTAGGTGTCTATTCCAATCTCTTTGTCATACCAAAGCCCAACGGCGATGTCAGGCCAATCTTGGACCTAAAGAGGTTAAACGGTTATCTAAGGGTGCGTTCCTTCCGGATGGAATCCATCCGGTCAGCAGCCGCCGCGCTTCAGAAAGACGATTTTCTGGCCTCCATAGACATAAAAGATGCTTACCTTCATGTACCAATCTTTCAGGCGCATCAAAGGTTTTTACGCTTCGCGGTGGGGCAGCGACACTTCCAATTCAGGGCGCTCCCTTTCGGGCTGGCCACGGCCCCCCGGGTATTCACGAAGATTCTAGCCCCAGTTCTGGCCAATTTAAGGATCCAAGGAGTCACAGTCCTAGCATACTTGGACGACCTTTTAATCATAGATCACTCACGGACGGGTCTGCAAAAGGCAGTAAACCTCACGGTTCGGTACCTCGAAGAATTTGGCTGGGTCCTAAACCAGGGAAAGTCAGCATTCCAGCCTACAAAGCAGTTGGAATACCTCGGCATGAGGTTAGACACAGAACATCAAAAGGTGTTCCTGCCCCTTGTAAAGATCAAGGCGATCAAGGGGTTGGTTCAGTTGGTTATAAACAAGAAAAAACCAACTATTCGCCTGTGTATGCGATTACTAGGCAAGCTAGTGGCCACATTCGAGGCAGTACCATACGCTCAGATCCACACTCGCGTCCTACAGGCAGCCATTCTAGCAGCCTGGGGCAAGAGGGCATATGCCTTAGAGTCCCCTTTGACGCTATCATCAAGGGTCCGACAAAGCCTGACCTGGTGGTTGAACCCTCAGAACCTTCTAAAGGGAAGATCCTTCAGCCCTGTTGTCTGGAAGGTAGTTACCACAGACGCCAGCCTGGCAGGCTGGGGGGCGGTCTTCGAGGGGTTCTCCCGCCAGGGAACTTGGGTGAAAGCAGAGAGGCAGCTCCCCATCAATATCTTGGAAATCAGAGCTGCTCGCCTAGCCCTGTTGGCGTGGACCTCCAGATTAAAGGGGTTCCCGGTGAGAATCCAGTCAGACAATGCCACGGCGGTGGCATACATAAACCACCAAGGGGGAACCAGGAGCCAGGCCGCTCAAAGGGAAGTGAACTTGATTTTTCAATGGGCAGAGGTTCATGTACCCTGCATTTCAGCGATATTCATTCCCGGAGTGGACAACCTGCAGGCAGACTTCTTAAGTCGCCAGAGTCTGTTGCCAGGGGAGTGGTCTCTGCATCCCCAGGTCTTTCAGACAATCTGCCAGAGGTGGGGAACGCCAGACGTAGATATAATGGCATCCAGGTTCAACAAGAAACTAGACAGGTTCGTGTCGCGAGCGAGGGATCCTATGGCCTGCGGAACCGATGCGTTGGTTTGCCCTTGGCATCAATTCAAACTTCTATATGCATTCCCTCCACTACAGTTACTCCCCCGCCTGTTGCGCAAGATCAGAGTGGAGCACAAGCCAGTCATTCTAATAGCTCCAGCTTGGCCCCGGAGGGCTTGGTACTCACTAGTCCTGAATATGGCAGTGGGAGACCCTTGGACTCTTCCTCTACAACCAGACCTACTCTCACAAGGTCCGATCCTCCACCCTACATTACAGCGTCTAAATTTGACGGCCTGGAGGCTGAATCCCTGATTCTCAGGGGTAGGGGTCTGTCTAGGCAGGTAATCCCTACCCTGATTAAGGCTAGAAAGCCGGTCTCCAGGGTAATTTATTACAGGGTGTGGAGGAACTATATAGGCTGGTGTGAATCCAAAAGATGGAATTGCCGCAAATATACTATTGATAGGGTGTTAAGTTTTCTCCAGCTAGGAGTGGATAAAGGCCTGGCACTAAGCACAATCAAAGGACAGATCTCAGCTCTGTCAGTGTGGTTTCAGAGGCCGCTGGCCACCCACTCGCTGGTAAAGACCTTCTTACAGGGGGTCTTGCGTATTAATCCTCCTGTCAAGTCACCAGTTTGTCCTTGGGACCTAAATCTTGTCCTGTCCACTCTACAGAAACAGCCTTTTGAGCCTTTGGCTGAGATTCCTTTACTCTTACTGACAAGAAAATTGGTTTTCTTGGTCGCCATAGTTTCGGCCAGGAGAGTGTCAGAATTAGCAGCCTTATCGTGTAAGGAACCATATCTTGTTCTGCATAAGGACAGGGCAGTTCTCCGGCCCCATCCTTCCTTTCTACCAAAGGTTATATCCAAATTTCACTTAAACCAGGATTTGGTACTTCCATCCTTTTTTCCAAAACCTACATCTAGAAAGGAGGGGTTGCTGCATACCTTGGATATTGTCCGGGCCATGAAGGCCTATCTTAAAGCTACGGAAAAGATCCGGAAAACAGAGGTGTTATTCGTTCTACCAGATGGCCCCAAGAAGGGGCAGGCAGCTGCAAAATCCACCATCTCAAGATGGATTAGACAATTAATCATTCAAGCCTACGGATTGAAGAGGTTGCCCCCTCCGTTGTCGGTAAAGGCCCATTCTACCAGGGCCATGGGCGCCTCTTGGGCAGCACACCATCAGATCTCTATGGCTCAGATATGCAAAGCGGCAACGTGGTCATCAGTCCACACGTTTACAAGGTTTTATCAAATAGACGTGAGAAGGAATGCGGATTCTGCCTTTGGACAGGCAGTACTACAGGCTGCAGTTTGAAATCCTCGGGATCAGAAACACCCTTGGTTATATAAAAAAAAAAAAAAAAAAAAAAAGAAAAAGGTTCTTCTTTCTTGACTAATTTGGAATTATTATTATGATTTGAGTTTATCTCTAAATTGTATCCTTCTTTGGAAGATGTCTCCCTCCCCTCATTAAAGCATTGCTTTCGGACATCCCACATAGTAATGAATATGCCGCTCTGTGTCTAATAGGCATCCCGGGTATGATTTTTTTTTTTTAATTAAAAATTATAATATAATAAACAATTATAAAAAATTATAACAAATAATAAAGGGATTTTTAAATACAGCTTACCTGTAAAATCCTTTTCTTGGAGTACATCACGGGACACAGAGCTCCCACCCCTCTTTTGGGTGACCATTTTGGGAGGCATACTGCTTGCTACAAAACTGAGGGACTCCCTCTAGGGGAGGGGGTTATATAGGGAGGGGACTTCCTGTTTGAAGATTGCCAGTGTCCACACCTGAAGGTACTCCATATAACCCACATAGTAATGAATATGCCGCTCTGTGTCCCGTGATGTACTCCAAGAAAAGGATTTTACAGGTAAGCTGTATTTAAAAATCCCTTTATTATTTGTTATAATTTTTTATAATTGTTTATTATATTATAATTTTTAATTAAAAAAAAAAAATCATACCCGGGATGCCTATTAGACTCTTGTTTGGATAGATTTAGGTGAGTTATTCCTAAGAATTACAAGCCTACAGTATAAAACGCCAAATTTCCTTGCAAATAATGGTACCGCTTTCAGCACCTAAAATCTTAAAGAATCATACCGCCAGGGAGGCTAAAGCAGCCTTTCCCAAGCATTTTACTGCGGGGAACCATTAAAAAAAAAAAAATAAGGTCTCCAGGCACATTTGCTAAAACCAATTAATTGATGTTCAGTGGGAAACACTGGTAGCTACGCACATCGGTAGTTACTGGGAAGAATGCTCCCCTTATGGTGGTGGTCAAAATGACAGCTTTAAAGGCAGCAACAAATTATATTGGGTTTATGCAGCTGGCTCTGCCATAGATCGTTGACCGTACAGACACTATCAAATAATTATTATTAATATTATACAGGATTTATATAGCGCCAACAGTTTGTGCTGCGCTTTACAACATGAAAGCAAACAGTACAGTGACAATACAATACAATACAGTTGGAATCAGAGAGCCCTTCTCATTAATGCTTACAATCTGAAAGAAAGGGCCAAATGATACAAAATCTGATAATAACTTTGGGGGAGTGAGCTCATGGATATAGTGGAAATACAGTTGAAGGGTTTTCAGGGGTCACCTAAAAGTCGACAGAGTAGGAGATAGCTGGACAGATTGGAGAAGGGAGTTCAATAGGATGGCAGAGGCTCAGGGAAAAGTCCTGGAAGTGAGGTTGGGAGGAGGTGCCAAGGATGCTCGAGAGGAGGAGCTCTTAGGAGGAACAAACAGAATGATTTGGTTGTTATTTTGATACTAGGTTAGTGATGTAGCTGGGGGCCAAGCTGTGGATGGATTTGGAGGTTATTGTAATTTGTTACAGGGAAATGGGAAATGGGAAACTCAAACTCAAAGAACCCCTATCAACCTCTGGGGGAACCCTGGTTAAGAATGACTGTTATGTCACCACACTTATAGTTCATTGGTTATTTCCTCCTGTTCCATAACCAAAGGTTCATACTCTAGCAGCTCCATACAAACCTGGAGCTGGGGGAATGGTCTGCAGAAGCCTGCACATTGCACCGTGAAGGCACTGACTGCCTGCTCCAGTGCAAAGTGTTAATAAATGCATTTTTTTTATTTTTTTTCAATATGGGTTCAGTAATATATATATATATATATATATATATATATATATATATATTTTACTAAAGGTGGTAAATGCCTTTAACCACTTGCATACTGGGAACTTACACCCCCCTCCTGCCCAGGTAAAATTTCAGCTTGCGGCACTGCGTCGCTTTAACTGACAATTGCGCGGTCGTGCGACGTGGCTCCCAAACAAAATTGATGTCCTTTTTTCCCCACAAGTAGAGCTTTCTTTTGGTGGTATTTGATCGCCTGTGCGCTATAAACAAAAAAGAGTGACAATTTTGAAGAAAAATACAATATTTTTTACTTGTTGCTATAATAAATATCCCAATTAAAAAAAAAAAAAACACATTTTTTTTTCTCAGTCTAGGGCGATACGTATTCTTCTACATATTTTTGGTAAAAAAAAATTAAAAAAATCGCAATAAGCGACTGGTTTGCGCAAAAGTTATAGCGCTTACAAAATAGGGGAGAGAATTATTATTTTTTATTATTATTTTTTTTACTAGAAATGGCGGCGATCTGCGATTTTTATTGGTACTGCGATGTTATGGCGGACACATCGGACACTTTTGACACATTTTTGGCGCCATTCACATTTATACTGCGATCAGTGCTATAAATATGCACTAATTACAGTATAAATGTGACTGGCATTGAAGGGGTTAACACTAGGGGGTGAGGAAGGGGTTAAATGTGTATGCTAGGTGTGTTCTAACTGTGGGGGGAGGGGGGGGTGACTGGGGGGGGTGACCGATCTGTGTCCCTATGTAAGAAGGAACACAGATCGGGCTCCTCCTCTCCAGAGACAGGACGCTGTCTCTGTGTAACACGGCAATGAGAGATGATCTATGAGAGATTATCTCTCATTGGCCCACAGATCGCATCGCAAACGGCCACTCTGATTGGCCGTTCGCCGCGATCTGTGATTGGCCGTGTCCAAGGGACACGGACAACACAGGGCTTCTCCGCAGCGCGCTCTACAGCGCGTGCTGGGAACGCCAGAATGACATGCCGTCAAATGACGGCATGTTGGATATTCAGGCCCGCGCTGTTGCCATCATCCGACGGTAGCGCGGGCCTGAAGTGGTTAATGTCATACCAAAACAAATACCAACAAGTAAAGTAGCTCCTGATTTTAAAGGGTATCCTTAAGTGAGTGAAAGTATATCTCTAAATTGTGCACAACCTAAGCAAGGAAATATACCAAACGTTACACTTTTTAGACATCTGTCTTCGACAATGCATTTTATCCTTAAAGGAAATAACACATTTATAAGAAAAGAAGCAAGAAGAAACTGAACATGACCAAAGTTTTTCTAAAAAGTTCATGGTATAAATATAACGCAATCACACTGTAAGAAATCCCTTGTACATGCCTGCATCTGACTCAAACACCCAATTTAGGATTTTTAGATATCCAAAATGCGGTGCAATACTTTAATGGTAATACAGTATCTTAGTGTATTAAGGACAAAATAGATTTTTTAGCTAAGTATTATAACAGCACTGATTCATTCATAGAATTTAGGCAAAATAGTCAATGTCCAGCTTAGGTCTTTAAGAAATTGAGTTCATGATACTTCAGATTGTTGTTACTATGGCCCATCATGCTAAACCTTCCCCATCTCCCTATTTAATGGTTAACCACAAATTCTGCTACCATAAATTCGATGTCTCTACTATTCATGAAATATCCAGCAATACTTCACTCCTCCAGAGAATATTGCTACAAATAAAAACATTGACACAAGAAAAAGTAAATATTAAAGGAAAGATGTTTTCAATCCTTGGGTCCTGGAATGAGGTCAGGATTATTAGGATTCGGAACACTGCTATAGAAGAAAAGCAGAACAGAAATATACAACTATATAAAACTTGGCCTCTGATCCAATCTTGGAAATGAAAAGCTATTTGTTGTGTGCTTTCTATAATCCAGTGCTCCAAGATATTCAGCCTTATGCCTAAAGCTCTTCAAGTACTGTGCAATGTAGGGCTGCTGAAGGCTTCTAGACACATACGGATACCACTTAGCATTAGTGATGGTATTTACTGTAGACCTTGAACTGGATAACACGATGGCCAAGCTGTGAGGCATTTTTTACCAACATTATGTATGATCATATCTCCGTGTACAGGTTAGCCTCATAAACTGCAACCAGGATACTTAAAAACTGACAGCCTCAATATAAATTCCTGGGGGTGTGCAGACTTTCTAATGCAATGAATGGAGACCAGGTGTACACATGCCTTCCCCAGATTGGATTTAGAAAAATAGAAGCATCTGAAGGGTCTCAATGAGGTGGGAGTAGGTAAATATATGTATTGCTGGAGATAGGAAATTGGGGTCCACTAAGGCATTTGGGACCCACTGTAGTGGCGCTTTGAGGGTGATTTTTAACCCTTTTTCGGCCCACTAGTGGGGGTTAAAAGCGCCCGTTAGTGGCCGAAAAAAGCGATGCAAAAATGATGGTTAAGCGCCGCTAAAATTAGCGGCTCTTTACCGCTGACGCCCGGGCGCTTTCAGTGTGAAAGCAGTCTTAAGCCCTGTACACACGATCGGTTTGTCCGATGAAAACAGATCGTTGGACTGTATTCATCGGACAAACCGATCGTGTGTGGGCCCCATCGGTTTGTTTTCCATTGGTGAAAAAAAATAGAACGTGTTTTACATTTTTCCTATGGATAAAAAAACGATAGAAAAAAACAATCGTCTGTGTGGAAGTCCATCGGTCAAAAATCCATGCATGCTCAGAATCAAGTTGACACATGCTCGGAAGCATTGAACATAATTTTTCTCTGCACGTCGTAGTGTTTTACGTCACCGCGTTTTGGCACCGTCAGATTTTTGACTGATGGTGTGTAGGGAAGACTGATCAAAGTCAGCTTCATCGGATATCCGATGAAAAAATCCATTGGATTAGATTCCATCAGATATCCGATCGTGTGTAGGTGTGTAAGGCTTTACAGTTTAGCAATTTAGGGTTAATAGTGAACAATAGGTCTAGAATTATTGCTCTCACTTTGGCTCTAAATACCTAATATATATGGCGCAATTGTCATTTTTCCAATGTGCGTACCAGACGTGCATGTTTGCATTTGCATGTATGTGTACATGGTAGCGACAGGCTTTTAAAAATACTCAGGGCTGCAATAGCAAAAATAAAAAATTTACTTTTTTTTTTTTTTTTTTAATATCATTTTTATTGGCAGACAAAGCTGTTTATTAGCTCCTAGACCTTTTTGTTTTTTATTTTATTGTTTTTTTAATAGTACTGTAGATGTCATGCTCACATCTTTTAACCATTATTTTAAATATACCAATGCACCAATATAAGAAGTACTTGTAGGGGTACACATACAACTAGTGAGACATTGTGTGCTGAAAAGAGAAAAGTAAAACTTTCCTATTGTCACCATGTGTATAATAAAATGTTAATGCTTGAGTAAATGTAAGTCATTTTTGTAGAGTGCATAAATAACTGCATGAACCTGCTCAAAATATTTGTGTTAATGACGTTTGATTCCTGTTGTAGTGGAAATGACAGTTTGCTGACAATAAGTGCTACCTGTGGGAGTATTTAACAGCCTGAATTGCACTGACCTTTTACAATGAGTCTGTGCTTCAACAGTTCCCTACTTACTGTACCATTATTTGCTTTAACAAAAAAATGTTAGATGGAAAATAGTGGTCAGTAGTACTGTATATAACATATAAAAAAGAAAAAAAATGTGAGCTTTCACTCATCCCTTACCCAACAAATGCAAGCTGCTCTATTAAATACTCTTGTGTCAAAACATACATATATGTGTATACAGTGCTACTACATATCGAGCGCCTAAATCTGAAATTTATATAATATACTATAAATATGATCCTAACCCTAGTATCTGCAATATATACATCTTCTTGTAATTACTATAACATAAAGTGCACCATGCTATAAATAAAATACCATAAATCATTAATAGTGCCCCATAATTAAAATACACTTCTCAGTGCCACAGTCCTTTAAAGTGCAGAGTGCTTAAAGCTAGTTGAGAAAACGCTTGATATTTATCATGAGCTAAAAATAGAGCAAATGATTTCAGAAGCAATAGTCACAAATATTGTACTGTCATTAAGAAACATGACATTATGTAAAAAATCGATTAGGCGGCAATGTAAACGGGATAGGCCAGCCAGGTTTTGTCATGAAGTAATATTTAGAGTGTATTGCAGAGACATTCGCCACACATTTTAGTGTGTGATTAGGCTGCATTATCAGCGGAAGAGACAAGGCAGTTATCATTATAAATTATAAAAATTAGAAAGTAGCAATTCAGAGAAAATACCCACACATACTGAATAGTACAATAGCTGGAGAATATGTAAGCAGCTTAATTGTGCCACCGTGTAAGGGAAGAGAAGAAAGAGAAAAGGTAGCTTTTATTAGGACATCTCTGAAAAAAGTGAATTATTCAGAGGTCATAGCTAAAAATATTCTAAAGCTTTTCAGAATGTAGGTATCTTTACTAGACATGTGCACAGAAATTTTTTTTTTGTTAAGCCCCATACACTTGGTCAGACTATTTTAACAACAAACATAAAAACTATCGTTTTCCGATCGTTCGCAGAAAATTTGTTCGTTTTTAAACTGCATCAGAAAACCATTTTTGGGTTCAGAAGTCTGGCCAACTGATCTCCCTTCAGATGAAAATCCACAAAAAAGTTTATTAGGCTTTACTGTACAAGTGTACTCACTACTCTAGTACTCAGCACAAAAGAGAAGCTGCGTTCAGTCACTGAGGCTGGCCATACATGTTCAATTTTCTTGTACAATTTTCTTTTAGATTTACCAAAAACCATATATGAGGTCAAACTAAACAACACTTTCATTTGTATGCAATCAGGCAGGCCCTTGCACTACATAGTTGAAGGTAAATCTAAAGAAAATTGCACAGAAAATTGTATCATGTATGGCCAGCCTAACTCTCTGGCCATTCAAAAAAAACATAAACAAAAGATTTGCATTTGAACACGTTTCTTTTGTTATTTTCGTATGTTGATATGACACCTACATAACAAAAAAATTGCCTTCAGTATTTTGAATACGCAGAAAAAAGAAAAAGGAATTCATTCAATATACATAATGAAATTATTTTGTTATAGATGTCATTAAACAATGAACATACAACTGAAAACGAACACAAAACGGATTCAGACAAAATACACAATGCAAACCTCTTGATACAGATTTAATTTTCGTTAATTTGCCATTTTCATTTTGTCGTTTTTTCCCGTCGGATCGTTCGTTCGTATTTGCGGTCGTTCGTTATGCGGCTCATCCGTTATCCCGTCGTTTTCGTATTTTGGTGCTTTACCGTTTTCGTATGTACACATTATCCCGCGGGTACGAAAATTAACATTTTGCACATATCTAATCTTTACTGAGCCACAATGTAAGGGGGATAGACAAGGCAATCTAAAAGTTAGATTGTATTATCCCAGAGAGGCAATATCATTAATATTTTTGAGTGCCAGACTACTGGAAGAGGCCCCAAATTAGGACAAACAGAACATGACTTACCCTGTAGGTAACTAGAAATTTTGCACCTGAGACCTAGCTGCAAAAACATTGTGTGTGGCACCCTTACACTGCCTGAGAACAGGACTTGGCAGCAAATTTTGAGGTGCATTGCAAAATGTATCATTACATGTCTCTTCTTCAAACAACCCTGCCTGCTCTCTAATTTATATTTTATTTTGGGTACCGAAGTTTGTTGTTGTTTCACAGATTCACACGATTTTAGGCCTAATGTAAATTTACTGAATGCAACCTAATTTTTTTATTATGTTATAAATTGGGTAATATACTGTGTTTGTGTGCACTAAAATTAACTTTAGAGTATTTTTACTGAAAATATGTGTTTGAAAAATATTGTGCGAAATAAAATTTGTGCAGCTACCAATATTTTATTCTCCAGAGTTCCTGCAGAAAATATATAATATTTCCATGACCCATTCTCTCAACTTGAGCACAGTTGCTAAGTGGTTAGAACTCCTGCCTAGCAGCCCTAGGGTTGTTAGTTCAAATTACTACCACGGTACCACCTGTACAGAGTTTGCATTTTCTACCTGTGTCAATGTGGGTTTCCTCTCAGGCCTCTTACACACGAGTCAATCTATCTGTTCAAATCGGTCGGACCGACCGATTTGAACAGATCTGTCTGCTGGCATTTTGGTTTGCTCGCATGTACACACGAGCAAACCAAAATCCCCGCCAGCAGACAGCGCGCTGACGTGTCGGTGACGTGGCGGTGACGTTGACACCGCCACGTCACCGCACCAGGAAGTAAAACACTTCCGCGCATGCGTCAAAATCATTTGGCGCGTGTGCGAGAAGACATGTCTGCTGGTTAGCATACTAACCAGCAGACATGTCGGGCGGACGGGTTCCCAGCCGACAGATTTCAAAGCATGATTTGAAATCTGTTGGGTGGCCAAATCTGTCTGTTTGCCCGTACACACGATCGAATCTGTCTGCTGAAACAGTCTAGCAGACCGTTTCCAGCAGACAGATTTGATCGTGTGTACGAGACCTCACACTTCAAAGACATACTGGTAGGTGAGTTGGCTTGTGTCTAAATTGGCCAAATTGGCTTTAGTATGTGCATGTATGAATGTGTAAATTAAATTAGATTGTAAAGCTCCTAGAGGGCAGGGACTGATGTGAAATATGTATGTAAAGCACTGCATAAATTGACAGTGCTATATAAATATATGTAATAAATACAATTAATTTGAGCTTACTATTTGGACTATGAACCCACACCTGCTATCCTAGTCCTAAATGTTTTTCTAATCAGCACTCTCAGCTAAAACATGGTATGGTGACAGTACTAAGCAACACAATTAGGCCCGGGGGACAGAGAATTAAACCATCATACAGACATCGTGAGCTTGTGCTATAGCATTATTTAGAAATATAGAAAACATTGTTTGAGTATAAATCTGTGTTTGTCCTAAGCATGTTTAAAATCATTTACTGTAGACTAGCTTTCTGCCTCTGCAAGAAGTCTATTCAACGCATTGTCTACTCTTTCAGTAAAATCATACTTTCTAAAGTTAGTTTTGAATTTTCCTCCTTGTTTGAGGTCCCCCTGTTCTTGATCTTAGGTTCATATTGAAAGTACTGCTCTTCTGAACCTTGTTCATACTCTTAATATATTTAAAGGTTTCAGTCATGTTCCCCTTTCCCTTCTTTCTTCCAGATTGTACATATTATAGTGCAGTCTCTCCTAATATGTTTTATTCTACAGATCTTTCACAATTTCTGTGTAACTCAGGTCTCCTGAAATGGCACTATTCTAAGTAATATCTAACTAAAGATCTATATGGGGGAATTGGGATTTCCATAGTCCTGCTGGAGATCCATGAAGTAATCCACAACAGAACTGGATTAACTTTCCACACTGCCTGGCCACACTGTTCGTTTTGCAATCATGTGAAATATCAGTGTAAGCACCAGTGTAGTTCCAGTCAACACTGTCCTCCCAATAGTGAACTCTATCAGAGGATTTCACTTCCATAAGTGCATTGTTTTGCATTTTGAAATGTTCCTTTTTTCTAATTATTCCCTTTCCACAAGTGCAGGTTATAGCACCTATAGATACAACATCAAGGTGACCTCTAAAGGGCATGGGCAACAATCATATGTCTATAAGACCTTACTGATCTTGACAGATAGCCACTGGTCATTCTTAAAGTGGAGGTTCAGCCTAATTACTTTATCCACATCCTTGCAACATTACATACACATATGCCTCACCTTTTTTTTTTTGCGGCTCTAATTACCTTGACTCAGCTGTCTGAATTAGGACTTCCGGGTTTTCCTTCCGCGGGAGTAGGCGTGTACTTTGCTTTCCCTGATGGCGCTATGTATGCTGGGAGATCTCCACACGTGTCATGCTTCCTAGGAGACAAAGCGCAGCGCCGTCCAGCGAGACACCGCTACCCGGAAAGTACGTGCTTGTGGGCTTTAGTATGCCCACAAGCAAAATGGGAAATCCCAGGATCAGTCTATATAAGTTATTCTTTTTAACGAAAACTGACAGGGGATGATTTTAAACGCCGGACGAGTAAGTACTAACTTGTTATATGAAACCACATTGAATGGGCTTAAAAAAAAAAAAAGCCGATTCAGAATGGGGCTGCGCGTAGGTTACGTTCACGTCGAAAGCATTGACTATTTGCGACATGATTTTGAGCATGCGCACTGGGATACGTCCATGGCCGGCAAATACGCCGTTCGTTCGGGGCGTCATTTTTGAGGGGTCACATGTCATTTACATGTATCACGCCCACCTTCCACCTACTTTGAATTACGCGGACTTATGCCGGCCCATCTACGCTACGCCGCCGGAACTTAGGGAGCAAGTGCTTTGTGAATACAGCACTTGCCTCTCTAACTTGTGGCGGCGTAGCGTATATTCGATACGCTACCCCCTTTTACAAATATGCCGCCCTACCTGAATCTAGCTACAAGTGTTGGTTTTTAATGGGTTACCACTAACCTCTTCATTTGGGATTCAAAATCATCTATGAGATACAAAACAAAAATATTTATCATAACTTTAAGTTTCCTAAAACATTTCTTGAGCTTTGTTTTTGTTTTTTTAATTTTTTTATTTATTGGCTCAGGTATGGCAATAATTACACAATATGGAATTCTTATTAGGACTGGGAAAATAAGAAATTGCAATTAGTGAAACTTATCAGCAAGTAGCAGGAAATGTAACAACCCCCTCTGTTCAATAGTACAGCAGTATATATATATATATATATATATATACACAGAGAGAGGGAGAGAGAGAGAGAGAGAGAGAGAGAGAGAGAGAGAGAGAGGGGGATAGCTGCGCTTGACTAATAATAGCTTCTGTTCCGCTGTTCGCTTCAATTAATAATTAACGCTGCAGCTTGCTATTATGAAACTTGGCATCTAATTTTTGCAACAATGTTACCAAGCTGGAGGGCGCATTTTGTTTCTTTTCTTCCTCAGACAATAACCCGCTATTTTTCATTACAGACATTTCTCTCTCATAATTGTTAAACTATGTGCCGTGTTTATTGTTGCAATGTTGATTAATTTTTAAAAAATGTTTTTTTTTTTCACTAATTGGAGTTAATGATGTTCTTCACTTATAACAGGCAAGCGTATGTTGCAGTCTTATAAGACAGCTCAGTAATTTGCTGTAGAACTATTTCCCTAATTTGTTTTCATGTTTTTTGAATGACATCATACATTATAAACACCATAGGTGGAAAAATGAAACTGAAAAAAATCACAATATCAAGTAGTATAGTTTAACCTCCCTGGCAGTATGATTCTTTCAGATTTTAGGTGCTAAAAGCGGTACCATTATTTGCAAGGAAATTTGACGTTTTATACTGTAGGCCTGTAATTCTTAGGCCCCGTACACACAAGCAAATATATCTGTTCAAATCGGTCGGACAGACCGATTTGAACAGATTTGTCTGCTGGGATGTATTGGTTTGATTGTGTACACACGATCAAACCAAAATCCCCGCCGGCAGACAGCGTGCTGACGTGGCTGTGACGTTGATGCCGCCACGTCACCGCACCAGGAAGTAAATTACTTCCGCGCATGCGTCGAATCCATACGACGCATGTGCGAGCAGATATGTCTGCTGGTTAGCGTACTAAACAGCAGACATATCTGTCCGACGGGTTTCCAGCAGACAGATTTGAAAGCATGCTTTCAAATCTGTTGGCTGGCCAAATCCGTCTGTTTGCCCGTACACACGATTGAATCTGTCTGCTGAAACGGTCTGGCAGACCGTTTCCAGCAGACAGATTTGATCGTGTGTACGCGGCCTTAGGAATAACTTACTTAAATCTGACCAAACAAGAGTCTAATAGGCATCCCGGGTATGACATTTTTTTTAAACAAAATTATAAATTATAATATAAAAAATAATTATAAATAATAATAACAAATAATAATATAATTATAATAAAAATTATTCAATGATGTAATCAACTCAAAATCACTGAAATTTGCTCAGTTGCAGAATTGTCGCTGTCATTATTATTATTTTTTTATGACGAATTCCCCCACAATCAAAAATAGGAAATACTACATAGAGTAGTAGAAAGGCGGACTTTTTCAGGCAATCACAAGGACATAAAAGTTAAGAAAAAATATTTAATTATATATCATAAAATCCAAAAACAAACACTAAAATATACAAAAACAGGGTATACAGAGTATATATCAGCAATGGTAGCTTGCATCTCGCCTACGCGTTTCGCCTAGCGGCTTCTTCAGGGCGAGTTTGAGAAAGGGCTGGTAGTATATAATTGCTAATTTCATATATCTGCAAAGAAAGGAAATACATGAACAAAACAGTTTTTTTAAAAAAAGGGTTTTTTAAAAAAACACTAAAAGTCAATGAGCAACAAGGGATCCCCAAAAGAAACAGTACCAAAAAAGTTGCTGTCCATCCGATTATATCAAGGATTAAGTAAATATCCGTATGGCTTGTGAGAGCTCAATGCGGCTGGAAAAAGAATAAAAGAAAAAGAAAAGAAATAACACAGAAAAGGTGTCATGTATATTTCAATTCTGCTATGAATTTATAAACAACAGATTGAGAGATAATAATAATAAAGAATTACCAGACAAAGTGCACCAAATATACGAGAGAATATATCCTATGGTTAGCAGCGAATCATCATATAAAGATGAACAAATGTATTTCAACAGAGAGAAAGAGAGAGTAAGAGCTAGTAAATAAATGAATATGAAGACGTCTGGTATGTGTATTCATGGAGGTTTCAAAGGATGTCAGTTTACCTGAAATAGAGCCAGAAATCAAGAGAGGACCCGGGACTGATCACAGCAGAAAACATGCACCATAGCCAGAAAGGAGTAGAGTCCAATCAAATAGGCTAGACCGGGTTGTAGTGTCCAATATAGGGCAGTCCAATGAGTCAGGAGTCTAGATGCAAAATAGGTTGCTAGTGAGTAGGGAAAGAGATGGAGCAAATTCGTCCAGAGAGATTTTAGCTGTAGTATTCACATACCTTGGTATAGACCGCTGTTAATATGTCCCGGGGGGAGTTAAGCCTGTGCTGCACGCCAATTTGATCATTCATAGGGAAAGTTTATATAGGATTCCGAGGGGCGTCACATGACAGAGAAGCATGGTGACGTCATTAGCGCGGCGCCCGTACGTAGGCGGCGCATGAATAGCAGCTCACTGATGGAGAGGGGGAGAGGGGTGGATCCTGAGGCAGGGAAGGTGTGTGTTCCCGCCCATCTGAGGATCAACCATACTCCAAGAGAGGGGCGGTGCCAAGCACACAGAGTCTGTAGCAGACAGAAACGCCCCTATACCTGTTTGTATATGGCGTGGGTGTATGCAAGGCGGCGCTGTCCGTCCCACTAACAACGCACATCCCACAGACACAGGAACATAGGGAAAAACACCCCCGCCAACAAACACATGTATATAGAATGTACGGAGAAAGGAAAAAAGAAATTGGACATGCCATGGGGGTAAACGTAGGAATCAAAAATAGAGTAGAGCATGTATATGGAGAAAAAGCAATCTATATCTTCAGCAGTGGGGACGTCATCATATGTCAGATGTGAGTGGCCGATTACAGGAAAGATAGTTTGAGTGCAGTCACTAAAAATAGCCACAAGATGGCAACAGTAGATATCAAAAACTGAGAACTTGGATTGGTACAGATAGAGATCCCGAGCGCACACAGACAATCAGTGAATTAAGAAATTGGAAATTATTTTTTAAATCAAGATACTTATAAAAAGAATATAAAATATATCAAAACTGTGACAATTCTCTGATATAGTAAGATACAGGTATAGTTTAATTTACATACATTTGAGCAAGTGAACAAAAAATAGGAGATCAGAACATATAAATACAACATAAGCAAACCTATATATATAGTCTCTATGTGTCTAATGTTTTTCTACAATATAGGGGCATCTATAGTGGCGAATCTGTTCTTTGTAGAGTCTTGGCAGATTTTTCCGGATAGTTGAAGTTAGTATTTTTATTGATGGCATGTATTCCATTCTCATATTCAGGCGTGATGTAAATTACATAGAATGAAAGCCCAAGAGAGAAGGGGGAGGGCTTAGTGGCGAAGTTCTGGGATTTCTAGGGATTAAGGAAGGGTTTGAAACTCAGGGCATCGTTGAGGCCAGGGAACGTATTGGCCTTTAGTCTATGGATCCAGCGTGTTTCACATTGTAAAACACGTTGGTCAAAATTACCCCCTCTCGGATCCTCATATATACTCTCTAGGGCATTGAATTTAAATACATGGGGTTCGTACTGGTGTCTAAAAGCTATATGATAACCCATAGTAGTGTTAAGAAGACCGTTGGTCACATAGTAGATGTGGTCCTTAATGCGTTTCCAGAATGGTCGTATAGTTTTACCAACATAATAGCTTCCACACTGGCATTGGATCAGATATATGACCCCCTTGGTCTGGCAGGTGATGTGTTGTTTGATAGTATGTCTTTGCCCATTAGGCAGGAGTATAGTAGTGCCCACCGACACAAAATCACAATAATTGCATTCACCGCATCTATATAGGCCGGGAAGATCTCGTTTTGCGTCACTCGATCTACAGTATGTACTTGCGACCAGGCGATCACGAATCGATCTTGCCCGCCTGAAAGTGATTTCAGGTCTAGGTCCAATGTGTTTAGATAGTACTGGATCGGAGGTGAGTATATGCCAGTGTTTATGTACTATTGTTCTAATTTCAGCATGCTGGTTGGAGTATGTTGTAATCAGCCGCGTTGCGCTGGGATTGGTTAGTTTGTTATTGTGTGCTAGAAGGTCACTATTTGGTGCACTTTGTCTGGTAATTCTTTATTATTATTATCTCTCAATCTGTTGTTTATAAATTCATAGCAGAATTGAAATATACATGACACCTTTTCTGTGTTATTTCTTTTCTTTTTCTTTTCTTCTTTTTCCAGCCGCATTGAGCTCTCACAAGCCATACGGATATTTACTTAATCCTTGATATAATCGGATGGACAGCAACTTTTTTGGTACTGTTTCTTTTGGGGATCCCTTGTTGCTCATTGACTTTTAGTGTTTTTTTAAAAAAAACTTTTTTTAAAAAAACTGTTTTGTTCATGTATTTCCTTTCTTTGCAGATATATGAAATTAGCAATTATATACTACCAGCCCTTTCTCAAACTCGCCCTGAAGAAGCCGCTAGGCGAAAAGCGTAGGCGAGATGCAAGCTACCATTGCTGATATATACTCTGTATACCCTGTTTTTGTATATTTTAGTGTTTGTTTTTGGATTTTATGATATATAATTAAATATTTTTTCTTAACTTTTATGTCCTTGTGATTGCCTGAAAAAGTCTGCCTTTCTACTACTCTATGTAGTATTTCCTATTTTTGATTGAATTATTTCGGATGTCGGCTACATATGAGTGCTTTTATGTTTCCCCGTTCCCTATATTTTTGAACTAACTCTTGGGTGGTAAACACCGACCTGTCTTGTTGCACTCATAGATGCGTGTGTCATATATATAGGACCTCGCATCTTTCTCTCTCTCCCCCCACAATCCTTTTTTGTTGTTGAGATATTTTAACATATACAATCCTTTCTGCTTTGGGCTCTATGTGTCATGCCTTTTTAAAATAAGGCAAAAACTCTTTTTGGTTTTTCTTCTTGTGATTTTTTGAGTAGAATAACTTGGTGACGATGGCTACTTTCTCAGGCAATGACTGGGAGGGTTTTATGTTGGAGATTCAGAAAACATGCTCTTCCTCCAAGACAAATGAGGTTGAATATGAAATAGTGTATCAAAAACTCCTGCAAACTTTTGAAAGAAAATCCAGCTTGTTCTGGCATATTAAGTACTTTGAACAATATATTACTGATGGGCTTAATCCAAAATGCCTAAGAGTACAAGTGTTCCCAAATATATGGGCTATTGACTCTGATCTCAAAGCCCGATGGGAGCAAAATCTACATGCATGCTCCAAGAAAATGATGGAGTTAATGGTAGAGTACTATATGCAAGAACTGAAAATTGTAGACTGTGAGATTAAAAGAATTTATGATGAAAATAGTCTAATACTAAACAAAACAGGTTTTGGAATTTTTGATACACGACTAAAGGAGCACATACAAACCTTTACGAGTGAACTCCTAAAGAAAAAGGAGGAGAAACTATCACGGGATAAATTAGCTTTTGCAGGCAAACATGCATATAATTGGCCAATTGCCAATGGACAACGAGGTGGTCAAAGGATCTTTGGACCTAATAGAAACAGAAGAGGCCAGGCCCAGAAAAATAAAGATAAAAATAATGACTCTGACTCTTCTGCCAATTCTCTTAATTCACAGAACTCAAAGACCAGCGACCAAGGACACTCCAAAGGCCGGCAGTCCAGAAAACGATATCAACAAGGTGGTGGGTACCAGACGGGCACTGTGAGTAAGAAACACATAACTGACGCTATTGATCGACCTAATGCTAATACACAAAATGAGACACAGAACCGAGACGCAACGTAGGAATACGTACTGTCACTATGTTTCCTCCCTCTGCACTGGGTGTCTCCTCTGAGAACTTTCCTATCCTGTCGACGCTATCAAAACCTGAGGATAATTTACGACAAAATATTATAGAGACAGCGCAAACCATGGCGAGATCACATACCAACACAAATAAGGAGGGGACAGTAAGGGATGGCCTCAAATGACGCATGGACCACTTTTTTCCAATTATTTCCCAGAGACAACCAAGTAATATCCTGGGTAGTACCCCCAAGGCTAGTCCATCTGTGCCAATCAATACAATTAATTCCACTACCACTACTGGCAATTCTTGCCAACTAGAGGTAATTAACTTATCATCTCAGGCTCTCAGTCCACCTGAGATCGCTCTCCTCAGCCTTGGCCTGGGTTTCTGTCCTGACGTGACATTTAACAAATTTGAACTTACCAAAGATCTATACCTTTTCGCACGTAAACTTACTTTTAACTTTATGTTCGATAAGGATAGATGTAAACGACAAACTGAATACGCACAACAGGATATATGGAAAGACTTCACGGTCGCGGATTTCCGTGCATTGAAGACACTGGTTCTTCTATTAGAAGAGAATGAAGGGCCAGAGGACCCACCCGAGTCCGCTGAAGCACTAGGTCATCGAATACAACTTACGTGCTATCAAAATGATTTAGAGATACTGGAAAGGGCTGTAAAGAAAAAATCCCTTAAATTCCCCCCACTTCAGACCAATCCAAATGTCTGGGCCTTTCTAATGCAGGCAATCAAGGATATTGAATCCCTGCCTTCATGCCTCTCTAATGCCAATCGTAACCTTACTATGGCTCAAACACAGGCTCTTAACAATCTGAGCCGCAGTTCCCATCTGGTGATCAAGCCCTCGGATAAGGGTGGTAATGTAGTGGTCATGAATGAGCTCAACTACCGCAACATGTGCTGGGACATACTGAAAAATAGAGCCTGGTATAGACCAGTAGCACACGATCTCATTGACAAGTACAACCAACAATATAACGATACCATCCAAATCGCTCTCTCCGAGGGTTTGATCACCAGATCCATCTTTGACGGCATACAAGTCCCTCACCCCAAAATTCCAACCTTCTACTCACTCCCCAAGACCCACAAAAATCTACGAGACCCTCCTGGCCGTCCAATTGTTTCGGGTATCGGCTCTAAAACTGAGCGAGCGAGTAGATTCGTAGATAGTTATTTGAGACCACATGTGAGCACTATGCCTTCCTATATCCAGGATACCCCTGACTTACTACGAGCACTGGACGGCCTAATTGTACCTCCAGGTTGTCTCCTAGTTTCAATAGATGTGGAGGCATTATACTCCTCTATCCCACATATAAAAGGATTGGAAACAATTAGCAAATTCTTGGCTGAAAGGGGCCCTAAATCCTGTAAACTCAATGATTTTGTTTTGAAACTTTTGGCCCATATTCTTACCAAGAATATCTTTCTGTTCGATGGGTCCCACTTCCTCCAGGTACAGGGGGTCGCTATGGGCACGTGCTGCGCACCGTCCTATGCGAACCTGTACCTGGGGGGGTGGGAACGGGAGGTTTTTTCCAGTGACGTTTTTTCTGATCTACTACCATTCATACTAGGGTGGTATCGATACATAGACGATATCCTACTCCTATGGACGGGATCTCAGATGGAACTGGACACCTTCATGAGGAAACTTGGCCACAATAGCTATAATTTAAAATTTACCATGACCTCCAGTCTGACCGAGTTGGCCTTTCTGGACTTGACCATTGGCATTTCGGAAGAGGGTATGCTTAATACCTCCTTATACCGAAAACCCACCTCGGGGAATACGATACTTCATGCTACGAGTAGTCACCCCAGATCCCTAATCCAAAGTATACCATTTGGACAATATCTGCGACTTCGACGAAACTGCTCAGACGATTTGAAATTCAAAGTAGAAGCAGATCTCCTATATACACGACTAAGATTAAGGGGGTATAGCAAAAAATGCCTTAAAAAAGCTTTTGCAAAGGCCAATGGCAAGTCAAGGAGTGACCTTCTAGCACACAATAACAAACTAACCAATCCCAGCGCAACGCGGCTGATTACAACATACTCCAACCAGCATGCTGAAATTAGAACAATAGTACATAAACACTGGCATATACTCACCTCCGATCCAGTACTATCTAAACACATTGGACCTAGACCTGAAATCACTTTCAGGCGGGCAAGATCGATTCGTGATCGCCTGGTCGCAAGTACATACTGTAGATCGAGTGACGCAAAACGAGATCTTCCCGGCCTATATAGATGCGGTGAATGCAATTATTGTGATTTTGTGTCGGTGGGCACTACTATACTCCTGCCTAATGGGCAAAGACATACTATCAAACAACACATCACCTGCCAGACCAAGGGGGTCATATATCTGATCCAATGCCAGTGTGGAAGCTATTATGTTGGTAAAACTATACGACCATTCTGGAAACGCATTAAGGACCACATCTACTATGTGACCAACGGTCTTCTTAACACTACTATGGGTTATCATATAGCTTTTAGACACCAGTACGAACCCCATGTATTTAAATTCAATGCCCTAGAGAGTATATATGAGGATCCGAGAGGGGGTAATGTTGACCAACGTGTTTTACAATGTGAAACACGCTGGATCCATAGACTAAAGGCCAATACGTTCCCTGGCCTCAACGATGCCCTGAGTTTCAAACCCTTCCTTAATCCCTAGAAATCCCAGAACTTCGCCACTAAGCCCTCCCCCTTCTCTCTTGGGCTTTCATTCTATGTAATTTACATCACGCCTGAATATGAGAATGGAATACATGCCATCAATAAAAATACTAACTTCAACTATCCGGAAAAATCTGCCAAGACTCTACAAAGAACAGATTCGCCACTATAGATGCCCCTATATTGTAGAAAAACATTAGACACATAGAGACTATATATATAGGTTTGCTTATGTTGTATTTATATGTTCTGATCTCCTATTTTTTGTTCACTTGCTCAAATGTATGTAAATTAAACTATACCTGTATCTTACTATATCAGAGAATTGTCACAGTTTTGATATATTTTATATTCTTTTTATAAGTATCTTGATTTAAAAAATAATTCCCAATTTCTTAATTCACTGATTGTCTGTGTGCGCTCGGGATCTCTATCTGTACCAATGGTTGCTGAATAATCCAAGTTCTCAGTTTTTGATATCTACTGTTGCCATCTTGTGGCTATTTTTAGTGACTGCACTCAAACTATCTTTCCTGTAATCGGCCACTCACATCTGACATATGATGACGTCCCCACTGCTGAAGATATAGATTGCTTTTTCTCCATATACATGCTCTACTCTATTTTTGATTCCTACGTTTACCCCCATGGCATGTCCAATTTCTTTTTTCCTTTCTCCGTACATTCTATATACATGTGTTTGTTGGCGGGGGTGTTTTTCCCTATGTTCCTGTGTCTGTGGGATGTGCGTTATTTGTGGGACGGACAGCGCCGCCTTGCATACACCCACGCCATATACAAACAGGTATAGGGGCGTTTCTGTCTGTTACAGACTCTGTGTGCTTGGCACCGCCCCTCTCCTGGAGTATGGTTGATCCTCAGATGGGCGGGAACACACACCTTCCCTGCCTCAGGATCCACCCCTCTCCCCCTCTCCATCAGTGAGCTGCTATTCATGCGCCGCCTACGTACGGGCGCCGCGCTAATGACGTCACCACGCTTCTCTGTCATGTGACGCCCCTCGGAATCCTATATAAACTTTCCCTATGAATGATCAAATTGGCGTGCAGCACAGGCTTAACTCCCCCCGGGACATATTAACAGCGGTCTATACCAAGGTATGTGAATACTACAGCTAAAATCTCTCTGGACGAATTTGCTCCATCTCTTTCCCTACTCACTAGCAACCTATTTTGCATCTAGACTCCTGACTCATTGGACTGCCCTATATTGGACACTACAACCCGGTCTAGCCTATTTGATTGGACTCTACTCCTTTCTGGCTATGGTGCATGTTTTCTGCTGTGATCAGTCCCGGGTCCTCTCTTGATTTCTGGCTCTATTTCAGGTAAACTGACATCCTTTGAAACCTCCATGAATACACATACCAGACGTCTTCATATTCATTTATTTACTAGCTCTTACTCTCTCTTTCTCTCTGTAGAAATACATGTGTTCATCTTTATATGATGATTCGCTGCTAACCATAGGATATATTCTCTCGTATATTTGGTGCACTTTGTCTGGTAATTCTTTATTATTATTATCTCTCAATCTGTTGTTTATAAATTCATAGCAGAATTGAAATATACATGACACCTTTTCTGTGTTATTTCTTTTCTTTTTCTTTTCTTCTTTTTCCAGCCGCATTGAGCTCTCACAAGCCATACGGATATTTACTTAATCCTTGATATAATCGGATGGACAGCAACTTTTTTGGTACTGTTTTTTTTGGGGATCCCTTGTTGCTCATTGACTTTTAGTGTTTTTTTAAAAAACCCTTTTTTTTTAAAAAACTGTTTTGTTCATGTATTTCCTTTCTTTGCAGATATATGAAATTAGCAATTATATACTACCAGCCCTTTCTCAAACTCGCCCTGAAGAAGCCGCTAGGCGAAACGCGTAGGCGAGATGCAAGCTACCATTGCTGATATATACTCTGTATACCCTGTTTTTGTATATTTTAGTGTTTGTTTTTGGATTTTATGATATATAATTAAATATTTTTTCTTAACTTTTATGTCCTTGTGATTGCCTGAAAAAGTCCGCCTTTCTACTACTCTATGTAGTATTTCCTATTTTTGATTGAATTATTTCGGATGTCGGCTACATGTGAGTGCTTTTATGTTTCCCCGTTCCCTATATTTTGGAATTCCCCCACAAATCGCTATCGTTCAATTCTGCAAGTGATTATAATTTATTATCGCTGATTTCTAGCTGATCTAAAACCATTTTTGACATAAAGGGACACTTTTGGTTGCTATGGACAATCTACAATTTGCAGTGAGAAAGAACTGTTTTTATTATATAAAAGAACATGTAGTGCACTGGGCAGACCACTAGGGACAAGGGGGGTGTGCATTTTTTACATACAGTACTGTAATCTATAAGATTACAGTATACTGTATGTATTGTGTTTGTTTACTTTTTTGAATATGGCGCCGTTCTCCACCCCCGTGCGTCGTAACGTCGCAGGGAACAGAGCTTGGCGGCACACGGGGACATTGTGTGAATCGAGCGAGCACCCGCTCGCTCACACAGCGCAGATGCATCGCTGGATCCACGGACAAGGTAAGTAAACGCTGCCTGTGGATTCAGCGAGGCGAGCCCGAGTCAGACTCAGGGTTACCGATCGCAGCATGAAAATATAATCACGAGTCAGACTCAGGAATACCGCCAGGGGGGTTAAAGTAAGAATACATATTTTTTAATTCAGACTAGTAAGGGTTGAATCACTATAGTATTTAATGAAATGCTTAAATATTTATGTGGAAAATGACATACAAAATAAATAATCCATTCCATGAGATTGAAGTCAATGGAAACGAAAATAATTTGTTCTGGATTGACTTCAATTGCATGCAATACTGCATGTGGCCAGAGGTGGAGGGGAAGGAGAGCCTCGGAAATGGCTGGAAAGGCCCAAGGACACCTGTTTACTGTCAAATACAAGCCAGCACTTTGTTATCTGTCACTATGTTTACCCAACATGTTAATAGCATTAACGGAGCTCACTTTTTGACTGTAAAACATTTAAACATCTCAATTCTACAAATCATGGAGCTTTGCTTTCCCCTTGGCATCATCGTGTGCTCTTTAGTAGAGTTTTTCCAGTTCAACCATATTCAGGCCTCCTTATTATTTGGAAAACTGTGCAAACTGGCCTAGAACAAAGATCCTCCTGCACTCTGGTGTTTTGCCAATAACTGGGTACTGCATTGTAGTCTCACAGCAAAGTCTATTGTCTTGCGGCCCTCCACAGAACACAAACTGGCCTAGAACCCTTCTCACATTATAAGAAGGTAAATGTGTTATTTATTCATGCTATTTGCATAGCAACTTCAAGAGTTTGCCTACAGTTATTGTGAATTACTACACCCTGTAAGAAAAGGCTATAGAAAAACTCTATATTTTATACAATACCATGGCTTTCTACTAAAATAATCACTTCAAATATTCCTCCCAGCAGTTACTAACCCCACATCAGAAAAAAACAAACAGCTCTCACCATGATTTGTCCAAACCCATATGTACAAATTATATTCTGAATTATACAAGACATTCTGTACATTCTGGTGCAGCCGATCATTTTGGCTCTTTAATTTCGGCCCCATTTGAACATCGATATTTAGAACAGGTCCACCAAACAGTATATGGCTGGAGATTTGTCTTTGAAGATGAAAGCTCCTTTTGACGTTTAAAGTAATTAATGTTATAATGATGGGCAACTGATGCAGATAAAAGAAACATCGGTATGGAGAAATGAATAAATAAATAAGTGTTTAGTAAAAAAATAAATACAAGTAAGCATGTCATTGCTTAGCCAGCTATGATCAATAATCCTTTCATCTTATCTCTATTATGACTAGACTGGTTTTTTTTAGATATGTTTTTTCTTTACTAGATATTTGGAATTTTTGGTTTGCACTTTTAAGCTAATTCAAAGGGACCAAAATGACACAGTGTCCACATTTATAGTGCTACAAAAACAGGCGTAGGAAACAGGTAGTGGTGCTGGGGCATTAGGCTTAGTTTCTTCAAAGGAATAATCTCTGTAAAATGACTACTCAAATATGTTCATATAAAATATTCCAGTCATTCTGAATATATCTGAAAATACTGGCCTGGACAGGGCACTGATTATTGTGTATATGTAAATATTGTATACAAAATAATATAGAATACATTCAGTGCTGGAACAAGGTAATCCAGTGCCCAGGCAACAAAGCCAAACTGCGCCCCCCCCCCCCCCATTATGTGCAAACTTAGGGGATATTACCCCCCAGCAGTCATGCGCTTGTCAAAATTCCTTGTATCAGAATGAGCTCACTGGTGCCCCCATCCATACAGTGCCCAGGGCAGCCATTCCTCCTGCCCACCCCCTGTCCCAGCTCTGAATACTGTACATTATAGACTAAACTGTATATTACTTTATTAGTAGCAAAGATAGCAGTTTTAAGTATTAATAAAACTGAGCTGTGGCAAACAGCTAAATAAACAAATACAATTAATATGTGGGAGCAGTTTTACCTGCCAAAGAATTTGTATTTCTACAGAACCAGTTTTGGAATTTATACAACTTGTATACATAGCACAGCCCTGTCTCTCAGTGCAGAAGACCTGGTCTTTCTATGCTGTATTTAAAGTAACACTTATAAGTCTTGTCCCTGTCGCCTGTGATTGGACAGTGAAAGGAGAAGTAGTACATTGATGAGCTCATCTCTCTGCTCTCTTCTCTTATCATGCTCCATCTCCATCAGACCATCAGTCTGTGAACCAATGAAAATGAACTTCAGTCCATTTTCATCAGTTTGGACTGATCGTGTGTACAAGGCCTAAGGCCTCGTACACACGAGGCAATCTATTTGTTCAAATCGGTCAGACCGACCGATTTGAACAAATCTGTCTGATAAGATTTTGGTTTGCTCGCGTGTACACACGAGCAAACCAAAATCCCCGCCAGCAGACGGCGCGCTGACGTGTCGGTGACGTGGCGGTGACGTTGACGCCGCCACGTCACCGCACCAGGAAGTAAAACACTTCCGCGCATGCGCCGAATTCATTCGGCGGCGGTGCGGGACGACATGTCTGCTGGTAAGTGTACTAACCAGCAGACATGTCTGGCGGACGGATTCCCACCCGATAGATTTCAAAGCATGCTTTGAAATCTGTCGGGTGGCCAAATCCGTCGGCTCGGCCGTACACACGATCGAATCTGTCTGCTGGGACGGTCTAGCAGACCGTTTCCAGCAGACAGATTTGATCGTGTGTACGAGGCCTAAGTGTTTACAGTGGCAAAGCAAACCATAGCTAGAGACTGGAAGAAGCAGAATCTCTGTTTTGCTGAAAGTAAAAATAGGCTAACCAGAGCCATGACTCATGGCAAAATTGAAGCAACTCCAACAGACATATTCCAGTATATACCCAGATTTGGCAACCCTGGATTGATAAATATCTATAAACAGGCTTAGCCACCACCCTCCTCAAACCATTACATTCATCCAGAACACAACACTTAAGCCATGTACACACGATTGGTTTGTCCGATGAAAACAGACCGATGGACTGTTTTCATCTGACAAACCAATCGTGTGTGAGCCCCATCGTTTTTTTTCCATCTGTGAAAAAAAATAGAACATGTTTTAATTTTTTTCCCTATAAAAAAACGATAGAAAAATCCGATCGTCTGTGTGGAACTCCATCGGATAAAAATCCATGCATGCTCAGAATCAAGTCGACGCATTCTCGGAAGCATTGAACTTCATTTTTTTCGGCCCGATCAGATTTTTGACTGATGGTGTGTAGGCATGACTGATGAAAGTCAGCTTCATCGCATAATCTGATCCAAAGAAAAAATCAGTCGGATTAGATTCCCTCAGACATCCGATCGTGTGTACAGGGCTTTATACCCCCAGCAGTGGCGACTGGTGTTTTTTGTTTGGGGGGGTGGCAACCCCCCCGTCACCGTTTTCAAGGGGCTGTCTCTGATTTGGAACAAAGTCCCTCTGTCACTCTTCCCTCCTCAATTGTGCCTCATTTTGGTCGGATCTATAGATTTGTATATAAAATGCACTATTTATTAACGTGTTTCCCAGTGCTAAACCTTTCATCCAAATTCTAAAATTGCTGCATTTGTAAATTGTAAATTGTCCAGTATTAAGGAATATAAGTGATAAGAAAAAGCACTGGTGAGTTTAATCAATTATTTTTTTTAAATAAAAAATTTGGGAGCTATGCCACCACCTTCCTTATCCTTGTGTTCTTGTTTAATTTTTTTTTGTTCCAATATGTTGTTGTTTAATGTAATTGCAATGGCCACCAATATTTACAAGGTGTACATTTTTAACTGATTCTCATGCCGCGTACACACGATCACTTTTTGCGATGAAAAAAAACGAAGTTTTTTAAAACGTCATTTAAATTGATCGTGTGTGGGCAAAACATAGTTTTTTGTCTTAAAAAAAAACGACCAAAAAAAAATTCCAACATGCTTGAATTTTTTGTGTCGTTTTTCAAAACGTAGTTTTTTGTGTCATAAAAAGTGATGGTGTGTGGGCAAAACGATGTTGAAAACAACGTTTTTAAACCCGCGCATGCTCAGAAGCAAGTTATGAGACGGAGCTTCAATGGAAAAGAGTGCCGTCGAACGTGGTGTACGTCACCACGCTTTGCTAGAGCTTTGTAGAAAAACGATGGTGTGTACGCAACGTCGTTTTGGAAAATGAAGTTCGAAAAACTTCGTTTTTTTTCATGATTGAAAACGTCGTTTTTTTTCATTGCAAAAAATGATCCTGTGTACGCGGCATTATTTGTACTTGTATCTTTCATGCCATGTCATTCCCTATCAATGGGATTGTATGTATACCTATATATTCTCCACTGAAAATTCAATAAAACTTTGAACAGAAAATAAGAAGAGTGAAAAGGTTAAAAAGAAAAAAAAGAACACTTCTGACCGTTTCAGCCACAACAATATTAAAGGAAAACCATAATGGTTTTGGTTTATTTCTATTGTTTTATACCACGGCTATATGAAACTGTCTTCTTGTAAAACAACAAGGAATTTCTTTACAAAAAACAATACTATATGATTCTGTTTTGATGTTTGTGATGCAGCTGTGATTATAGAGTGTTCAAGTTTAAAAATGTGTCTTGGTGACATTGAATGGTTACAGAATAAATACCTGACATTGATCAATGAGCACAATATTTCCTCTGAGCCCAAGATAAAATGTCACTTTCATTCAGAACCAAAAGGCCTTAAACTTCAAGGCGTATCATTGACAGTCCTTGGCTGCAGTTTAAAAAATTGATGAAAATCATCCTGTAGAGCAGAAAGCATTCATAAAATACCATGTCCCTGACAGTCTTCTTTACATGACAATACAAAACAACATAAAATGCATTCCCTTCTTGTGTACTGTCTCAGATAAATACAGGGTAACATGTAGGAAGCTTTCAGCATCTCATGACATTTGTCTATTCATTCTGCTATGTATATAAATACTGGGGACTATGGTAAATATGTAGCTTTGTATACAAAGAAAAACATATTTTGTGGTCTGAGGAAAGGAAAATTAGAGGTGTCACTCACATAAACCAATCAAACTGCATCTGTCTCTATTGTAAGGCAAAAATAGAAGTGAGTACCTAATTACTTGCTATCTGCATCACTTGAATTTTTATTTTTATGTTTTATAATTAACCAGGCCAAACTGAGACTTGTGTATGAAAACTGGAGAAAAAATTGTATTTATTGACCATAGTAACATGATTCTAACTATAATTATGAATCATATTACTTACATATCACATACTTTCTGCTTCTTTATTATTTTTAAAATAGCAACACTGGGCCAGATTCAGATACAATTACATTGGCGCAGAGTATCAGAGATAAAATACGGCGGCGTAGTGTACCAGGCTATACGCCGAATTCTGGTAGATTTTGTCCCTTACGGTACGGCGGCATAGTGTATTTCTCACCGCGTAATCAAAATACGTGATTAGGGGGCGTGAAGCATTTCAATTAGGCGCGTCCCCACGGCGATCGAACTGCGCATGCTCCGTTCAGAAATTTCCCGTCGCGCATTGCACGAAATAACGTCGTCACGTCATTTTTTGTTTGAGTAGCGTCGTTTACGGACATTCCTATTCCCGGACGACTTATGTAAAAATTAAAAAAAGACGTCGGAAAACGTTGAAATTCGACGCGGGAACGATGGCCATACTTAACATGGGCTGTCTAATATTAGACCAGCAAAAAGCTGGTATAATTTTACGCAGCAAAAAGATGACTAAAGATGCTGTAAGAGATTGCGATTGACGTTCGTAACTTCGTGGATCGTCTGCAAAAGCTCATTTGCATACCCCGACGCGGAACTCCACCCAGCAGCCGCAAATTTAT
The DNA here is from genome assembly GCA_029574335.1 of Rana kukunoris. Lineage (NCBI taxonomy): Eukaryota > Metazoa > Chordata > Amphibia > Anura > Ranidae > Rana > Rana kukunoris. The sequence goes on along the minus strand of CM056053.1, from coordinate 402,721,179 downwards.
TGCAGCGTAGATTCGAAGGCGTACGAACATGTAAGCCAGTCAGATTAAAGCCCGCAGCCGTATTTTCATGGTTTCAGAGTAGTGAAAAAACGCGCGTAATTTGAAAGTACTCCAGTCTAATGTGAGTTAGACAGGAGTAAGGGCTCTGTGAATCTGGCCCACTGTTTTTAAAGAGCGTGCAAGCAAAAAAATCGTCTTTTGGAAGTACTTTGCCTTTAAGCCTTTATTTTCATTATCATTCTAGTCAATTTCTGCCCTATTCATAACACCTAATTCTTGCTCTGCACTTTATCACAATCTAAAACAAGTGATTTAAAAAAATTGTCCACTTCTAAGACTATAAGCCGAGGCACCTAATTTTACCATAAAAAACTGGGAAAGCGTATTAACTCGAGTATAAGTCTAGGGTGAGAATGCAGCAGCTACTGTAAGCGGAAAAGAGGGTCAACAATGCCCATTTGCAGCCTCCCTGTGCCCATTGATGCCTCACAGTGCCCATTTCAGCAAGTGACAATAAGTCACCAGTGCTAAAAACATGGAAAAAAGTGTAGAAGCAATTGGAGAAGACAATGGCAAAGATTAGGTGACATTCATGGCCTCCACATGATAGGTAACCATTGGGGATGGATGAAGCCTTACAGTGTCTGTACAGCCACAACTATCTGGTTATTAGTGCTATTCCAGTCATATGAATGACTTACAGCTTACAACATCTTACATCATTTGTTTTTTACTGTGCAAATCCAGCCTCAGTGTGCCATACCTGATGAGCCTGTTATGCATTGCAGTCAGATGGCGGCCATCCATTCCAGTCAGTGTACAAAAGCCATGCCTCCGCCTCATTCTCGTCCTTGATAGGGGAAAACTCAGTTTCCCAGCAGTGAGTCAGTGTTCCACCTATCACAGACATTCTCCCATCCTTGTCCGTGGGAGGAGACGAGAGTATGTCCGTGATAGGCAGAACACCAAACACAGTCTCTGCTGGGAAACTGAGTGTTTCCCCTATCCTGGAAGAGAACGAGGAGGACAATAGAATGAGGAGGCGCAGATTTTGTACACTGACTGGAATGAATGGCCGCCGTCTAACTGCAATGCATAACAGGCTCATCAGGTTCATCAGGTATGCAGACTCAAGTATAAGCTAAGGAGGGCATTTTCAGCACGAAAAAATGTGCTGAAAAACTCGGCTTACACTCGAGTATATATGGTAGTTGCATTTTAAACAATCATTATTTACAGAATTGTGAGTAAAGGCTGCCCTAGATGGTTCACATGTTGACTGCTGAATCAGCCAGAGTTAGAACCATGGGTGGCCCTGTTGGCAGTACATTTTTTCAATCAACTTTTGTCGAAGGAGCTGGAAGGAACATTTTGGGACGGAAAATGACTTCTGTCAGATGTCGTCACTGTTTGGGTATTCTAACAGCTTATTCTTTCAGTAAGTGTAACAACTGCCATCTGTCAGAATACAAGGGGAACAAGGGAGATTTTTCTTTCAATGCTGTTTAGCCTAAATCAAGGAATCTATTAGATTTCATTTGTTCATTGAACAAGCGAAATCTCTAAAAGTACAGCTAACTTTATAACATTTCTTACCTCTCTATGGATAAATGGATGTAAATGGATGATCATTAGACATGTGCATTTGTTTTCGTTAGAATGCATTTTTGTCCAAAAAATTTTTTTTTTCGTTATCGTTTTAACAAACGATAACGAAAGCGCAAGAAACGAAAACCGAAAGATCCGACATAAAAAATGCTTTATTTTTGTTTTCGTTGCGGTAAAATTTCGAAATAGAGAGATTCCACATTATAGGGAAAAGATTCTATATTATAGGGAAAAGATTCGACACTATAGAAATAATAGATTTGACATTACAGAGATTAGATTTCAATTTATGAGAAAATAGATTCGACATTATTACTAGTCATACAACATTAGAATTCTTGTAGGCGGAATAGTCGAACGGAAATGTACGATTCGATGTAAAGATTCGACGTTCCGTCGAATATTCTTTTGACCATTCGACAGAAACCAAGTATTATAGAAAAAGAAGAAGCTGCGCTGCATTAAAATATTGCAAACATAAAACAACATAGATAAACAAAATGCTGTATATATATATATGGTGCACAAAAAAACCCGTGCAAAATTCAGTAGCTTGACACTAATGATGAATGATCAAAATTTCGTGTAGGATAGATGAATCCCAAAAGTTCAGAGAAGTATATGACAGAGATAACAATAGTAGTCCGAATGGGTGTTGAACAGCTCCAAAGGAATCGTGTGCATCAGCCAGATTGATAAGAGTATCCTCCACCACTTATATTCTAACTGCTTACCAAAATGATTGGACCTCTAACAAGATCAACAGCGCATGGAATCAAAGCAAACCAGCACAAGAAATCCAAGAAGCCTGCAGGTTAGTTTCACTTTTGAACTGGCTTTGTGTTTCTGACATTTGGAAATTCAGCTCACATAATGAATGAATTTGCCGGTGAATTCACTGAGTTTGTATCTCCGAGGCACAAGATAGTTCTGTCTTTATACGCTCACTTCCTTGTGGCTTCCTTGTGGCTTCTCCTCTCCTTCCACCCACACTGCTGTCTGGGTCCCAGACAGCAGTGTGGGTGGAAGGAGAGGAGAAGCCACAAGGAAGTGAGTGTATAAAGACAGAACTATCTTGTGCCTCGGAGATACAAACTCAGTGAATTCACCTGCAAATTCATTCATTATGTGAGCTGAATTTCCAAATGTCAGAAACACGAAGCCAGTTCAAAAGTGAAACTAACCTGCAGGCTTCTTGGATTTCTTGTGCTGGCTTGCTTTGATTCTATGCGCTGTTGATCTCGTTAGAGGTCCAATCATTTTGGTAAGCAGTTAGAATATAAGTGGTGGAGGATACTCTTATCAATCTGGCTGATGCACACGATTCCTTTGGAGCTGTTCAACACCCAATCAGACTACTTTTGTTATCTCTGTCATATACTTCTCTGAACTTTTGGGATTCATCTATCCTACACAAAATTTTGATCATTCATCATTAGTGTCAAGCTACTGAATTTTGCACGTTTTTTTTTTGTGCACCATATATATACAGCATTTTGTTTATCTATGTTGTTTTATGTTTGCAATATTTTAATGCAGCGCAGCTTCTTTTTCTATCTTGCTATTTATGTTTATATCTGACATACTAGCTGCAGCAGCATTTATTCATTTATTTATTCATTTACTTCACGTTACTATTCACTGTTCACACATTATTGGACCTGCGCAGTATTTTTTCCAACCATATAGAAACCAAGTATTATTGGATTTTCGGAAGAATGCTATTCCCCAACGAAAAACGAAATAAATCAGAACGATTTTCAGGAGTAACTAAATACATTTATTTTCCAAACGAAAACGAAAAAACAAAATAAAATATTCCAGTCTGCACATGTCTAATGATCATCCTTCTACATCAGTTTACATCTGCATCATCAACATCCGTTTTTAAATGCATCAAAGCTCTATTTTTCTTCAGTTAAAAAAAAAGCATCGAATGAAAAACGGATGTAAATTGACAAACAGACCATTTTGCATCCATTTTTGTAAATACACTGATAAAGAAACTGATGAAAAACTGATGAGCAGCTGATGAAAACCTGATAAAAATGTTCTTTAAAAAAACCTGACTGAACTGATAAAATATCCTTTTACACACGACCGGTTTTCCCAGCAGGAAAACTGCCAGGAGAGCTTTTTGTCGGGCATCCCAGCCATATGTAGGCTCACTAGCAGTTTTCCTGTCAGCTAAACAGCTGGGAATCCTGATAGGAAAATAGAGAACCTGATTCCAGGGAGAGTGTTTCCTGACGATAAAACCGGTCGTCTGTTTGCTAACCTGCAGGTGAGAAAAACCGTGCATGCTCGATAAAACTTTGACGCATGCGCGGTAGCATACAACGTTAGTGTGGGGTGTAGCAAGATGGCGGCGACAGAATCAAATGTGATGAGACACCGGCTCATCGTACTCGATGACATCACCGCGATCTTGCCATTCAAAAGAACGGCAGGTTTTTGTGTGGCCATGTGTATACACGGCTTTTCAGGGCAAGCCTGCCAAGAATCCCGTCAGGAAAACCAAATATTTTGTCCCAACGATATTTCCGGTCTTGTGTACAGGGTTTCAAACCAAGGTTTTACTGTATTTGTGCTGCTTAAAACAAAATGCCTAATTATATGACCAACCTCTGGTATTAAGTGAACATAATCATAGGTGCTTAAACATATTATAGAAAATCACTCATATCAAAATCATATTCATATGACATCAACCCCTTATACACTTAATGACATAAAAAAAAATCCAAAACATGAAACACAGCAATAAAGTGAAAGTAGCACTCCCACCCACATAAGCTATGTGCTACACTTTAAACATGTGCCAGTGTTTAGGGTTCACCCTTAAAAACGATGTGCTTCACTAAAAAAGCTTCCAAATAGTCTGAATTTAATATCCAAAACATAAAGAAAAAAATGTGCAAGTGTTGAGGGCTCTTCACCACATTGGTGCTTCCAAAACATGAAAAACAGCAACACATTGAAGATAGCACTTCCTCATAAACTATGTGGTACAGTTCAAACAAGTGTCAGTGTTTAGGGCCCTACACCCTAATGGCCCATACACACGATCCAAAAATGGGACGAAAAATACCACTTTCAAAGCTATCGTATGATAATGTGATCGTTAGTGCAGAGCTTTCGAGAGCAAATCATGACAGTTCATTCGATATTATCCGATCAGACAAAACAAAAGTTTTTCTCCTACGATACTAGATTGTACAATTTTCGTTTATCTGTACAGTTGTCGTCTGAAAATACAATAGAAATACACTACAACACATAACATCACTTCCAATTTTTTATTCTGTCGTACGAGAATTTGTTACTTTAGTAATCTCTCCATTTTCAATATGCGACTAGCATGCAAAAAATCTGTCGTCCGATTTTCAGATTGTGTGCACGGGGCATTAAATAACTGTGGCAGTAAATGATTTCTGAAGCAGAAAAAGATTTTGCTACACTGTGCAGTAGGACCTTTACCAGAAAAGACAGCTCTAGTAATGTTTTCTAAATCACGGGTTCAGGTAAAATTTTATTTCAACGTTATTTTCTTTTTTAATAATTCATATTACAATAAACATTTGATATTGGGTGTATCCATGACACTGGCATCAAAATCCTTATGTTTTTGTCTAAAGGAATGGTCTGCAGAAGCTGTTAACATTCAGACTGTCTCTCTCTCTCATTAAACCTCTGGCCAGGCATCTGAACAGAACGCACAAGAAGGGATAAAGGACTCCTTTAACTAATTTAATTGTAAAAAACATTCAGAACTTCAGCTATAGAACTCTGTAAACAACTGACTTTTTTTAGTAAAGCATTTACGTATGTATAGCCCACAAAATGAGCCTACAATTCCAGCTGCTGGCTGTAAATGTAAAATATTCAAAAGTAATAATTTTACCTGACTAAAAGCTTACAATGTATTCTTACCATTTAAATATCATAAAGTAAGGAAACATAAAATATATACTTGCACTTTAAATACAGAATTCTTGTATGGCAGTCTTTACACATAGAAAAACAACAAAATATATTTGACACTGCTAATTGCTAATTAAATGTGGAAACATCAAACATCACTTATAAGCAGTCTAAACATTTGTGAAAAGGTTAAAGTCCCCAAAGACTCAGTATTAATTGAATTTCCTTGCTGTGTGTATAGTTACACAAATATTGATGATTTAGACCAGCTGCTGTTGTGGGGACTTCATAGCTATGCATCACTGGCCCTAGCAACCAGCACACAGCAAATCTACCCTCTATATTGCATAGCAGTTGAGTTGCTTTGAATTTAAAGGGGAAGAAAAATAAATAAAACACTATCGAGGAAAACTGTAAAAATATGTTAATGTTAAAAGATTTAAAGAAATATTAAACACAAGAACAACCATTCAATACAGTATATTGCAGATTACCAGTCATGTGCAGTCACGTGCAGTGACGTCACCACGCTGAAGAGGAAGGGCTCTTCGAATCTGCTGGCTGGCTGTTTGTTTTACTAAACGCTGTCTTTATTGAAACGTTTGTGAGTATTTTACTTAAATATAACGCTTAGTTTTTATGGAATTACGCTATGGCGCTTCTTTCTTTCTACACCTTTATGCATCAGATGAGGCTGTGAGTGCATCCCAACAGTGTATTCCTTGAGATCTGCCTTCCTTGTGTAACCTGTGAGTCTACCAAAGGCCGCGGCTGGGCTATAGCCGATCGCACAGTAAGCTTACCATCTGGTAAGCGGCCAATTTGGTTTTCTGCATTGGTTTTCTTCTTTTTTTTTAAGATAAATTCCAGGCATGATATATTTTCACATAGTTACATTAATCCAGCTTGGACTAATGTAACTATGTACAGTATATGCCATACTTGGCTGATGCCCCTGGAAGTTGGAAATCACTAATGTGATCTCCGAGTTCAGCCATTCAGCATGGACGCCATTCAGAGAATAACTTTGCATTTTCTGAATGAGGGCAAAGCATTCTCAGATTGGGTTGGGAGGAGCATGACCTCTCCACCTCGTCCAATCAGAGAACGCTTTGCATTAATTCAGAGAATGTAAAGCATTATCTGAATGGCACTCATGCTAAAAGGCCAACCTCCTTAGTTCAAAGTACCAGACCTGGAAGCCAGTTAAGATCACTTCAGTGATCCCTGAAGTGTCTTCTTCATTGATTTCCAATTATAGTTACATAGTTAATCTGCCTGAAACAGACACATGTTTATCCAGTTCAACCATTAGACACAAAACTAAACAAAAACAAAAAAAAACAAATTTACAATAAAAACGCCCCCCAAGGCTTACATGACAGTCAAAGGTTTCATTGTAAAAATATTTGTCACTTAGGAACTAGTGTTTTAACTTTCTAAATGGAAATGGTTGTTATTATAAGCCCCAAGGCCAGTGCTTAGGCACATCACGCAGTGTGCCTGATTACATAAGTAAAAATCTGACTAACAAAAAGGTCCAACCTTGAAAAATCACAAAGCTAGATCTAATGCCTAGGTTTGTTAACGTTTGTTAAAGGCAAAATTAGAACAAAACATATTAAGTAGACATGTGCACACTGAAATATTTTGTTTCGTAATTTCGTTTTCGTCCGAAAAATACATTTATTTAGTTACTTTTATTTATTTTTATTTATTTCGCTAAAAAAATTCATTCTCCCGAAAATCCAAATTAAGGTTGAATCTGTCATTGATTGTCTGTCGAATGTTCTAAGAAAAAAAAAAGATTCGACTGAATCTTAAAAAATAAAATAAAAAATTGACTCTTCATGTCTCTCAATGTCGAATCTTCATGTCTCTCTATGTCGAATCTTTTCTCTCTATGACGAATCTTTTCTTTCTATGTAGAATAATCTTGGACTAATAGAGTTAAGGTTAGGCACATTCGACCGCAAAGAAAACTAAAATAAAGCATTGGTTTATGTTGGATCTTTTGTTTTTTCGTTTTCTGTGCTTTCATTATCCTTTGTTAAAACGATAACGAAATTAAAGGATCACTAAAAGATTTTTTTTTTTAGCTAAATAGCTTCCTTTACCTTACTGCAGTACCGGTTTCATGTCCTTATTGTTCGTTTTTGCTTTAAAGTTGCTGTAATCCTGCTCTGTTCTCCACACTTCCTGTTTGTCTGTTTCCTTATAACCACAGTGCTGGGAGCTTTCTCACGGTGGTCTAATCTGTCATTACTGTGTGTCTAAAACTTCCCAGAACCAATCAGAATCATTTTAAAAACAAAACACTGCCCTGGATTTGTTTGTTTTTGTTCTGTGTGTCTATTTCTACTTCAAACGTGAAAATAACCTGCAGGCACATTATATGAATGATTTTTATCTATTTTTAATCATTTTGAAAACGAATCAGTTAACTTGTATGTCTCTATACCCTGTAAACAGTCATTTCAGCAAAATGTTTTTTTTTCTTTAGTGACCCTTTAACTGAAATTCGGACGAAAACAAATGCACATGTCTAATATTAAGTACATCTCTAAAACATGTGCATGTTTGACAATTTTGTATGCCCTTTAAGCATGCTGCCAGGACAAAAAATAATCGTTGATGTGCCAGAACTATATGTAGTGGTGTCAGTCCTACCTAATTCATTTATGGTGGTATGTTTAGACCAAATTTCAGATCAAACGGGGGGAAATAAGTTCATTGTTAGGGTTAACATACTATAGACTTTAAAAACTCCCTTGTAGTGAATTAAACCCATCAGTTTAATGGTTTCCCAAAACAAATACATTAATGTCATGCTGTGAATGGTAACTGTCATAGTTGCCTAAGCTCTCAACCAAAGTCTCAAGCCATCAAATGGCTGGTGTCATAAATAACCACATGTCCAACACCATTGCAACTGCAGATCAAACAGAGGCTAAAGCCTCGTACACACGCTTGGTTTTCTCAGCCAGAAACAGCAAGAAAATGTGCTTTGAGGTTTCTCGTCAGGGAAAACTGGCCAGAATCTTGACGAGAAAAATAGAGAACCTGCTCTCTATTTTCTAGTCATGATTCTCGGCAGGAATGTTTTCCTGCCGAGAAACCCGAGCGTGTGTATACTTACCTGCCTCCATGGAAACCCGCGCATGTTCATAATGACTTTGATGCATGTGCGATGACATCACCGCATTCGTGCCATTCGAAAGAACAGCGTTTCTTTTGAATCGTACGCGTGTACACTCGGCCGGCAAGAAAATCTTGCCAAGAATCTCGTCAGAAAAAACAATGTTTTTTTTCCTAACGAGAATCCATGGCCGTGTGTACAGGGCTTAAGGTGGCAGCTTTCTTGGTTTGGTTCCACTTTTATGCCCTGTACACACAACCTGTTTTCCTGACATGCAACACGTACAATGGCACTATAAAGGGGACGTTCCATTCAAATGGCGCCACCCTTTGGGCTGCTTTTTCTGATGCTCGTGTTAGTAAAAGTTTGGTAAAAGACGATTCGCGCTTTTCAGCCTTGTGCTTTTCAGTCTGTTACAGCATGACAAATGTGCTATGTCCATTACAAATGATAGTTTTACCAGAACGAGCACTCCCGTCTCATACTTGATTCTGAGCATGCGCATTTATTTTCCCTTCGGAAAAGCATACACACAAGAGTTTTTTGCGACGAGAAAAAGACCGACAGGAAACACGATGGGAAAAATAGAGCAGGTTCTAATTTTTTTTCAGCCAGTTTTCTCGTCGGGAAAACTGATTTGGAGCATACACATGGATGCCAGTTTTCTCATCTGGAAAACCGGTTGTGTGTACGAGGCATTAGGCCGTGTACAGACGAGGAGACATGTTACATAGTTACATAGTTACATAGTTAGTCAGGTTGAAAAAAGACACAAGTCCATCCAGTTCAACCATAAAAAATAAATAAAAATAAAACAAAGTAAAACACAGTACATCCTCCCATACACCCAACTCCATACCCACAGTTGATCCAGAGGAAGGCAAAAAACCCCAGCAGAGCGATGATCCAATTTGCTACCGGAGGGGAAAAAATTCCTTCCTGATCCCCCAAAAGGCAATCGGATTTACCCCGGATCAACTTTACCTACAAAACTTAGTACTCAGTTATATTATGTGCATTTAGGAAAGAATCCAGGCCTCTCTTAAAGCAATCTACTGAGCTGGCCAGAACCACCTCTGGAGGGAGTCTGTTCCACATTTTCACAGCTCTTACTGTGAAGAAACCTTTCCGTATTTGGAGGTGAAATCTTATTTCCTCCAGACGTAAAGAGTGCCCCCTTGTCCTCAGTGTTAACCTTAAAGTGAATAACTCAACACCAAGTTCACTGTATGGACCTCTTATATATTTGTACATGTTGATCATATCCCCCCTTATTCTCCTCTTCTCAAGAGTGAATAAATTCAGTTCCTCTAATCTTTCCTCATAGCTGAGCTCCTCCATGCCTCTTATCAGTTTGGTTGCCCTTCTCTGCACTTTCTCCAGTTCTCCGATATCCTTTTTGAGAACTGGTGCCCAAAACTGGACTGCATATTCCAGATGAGGTCTTACTAATGATTTGTACAGGGGCAAAATGATATCTCTCTCTCTGGAGTCCATACCTCTCTTAATACAAGAAAGGACTTTGCTCGCTTTGGAAACCGCAGCTTGGCATTGCATGCCATTATTGAGCTTATGATCAACTAAAACACCCAGATCCTTCTCCACTACAGATCCCCCCAGTTGTACTCCCCCTAGCATGTATGATGCATGAATATTCTTAGCCCCCAAGTGCATAACTTTACATTTATCAACATTAAACCTCATCTGCCACTTAGTCGCCCAATTAGACAGAGCATTGAGGTCGGCTTGTAAATTGGAGACATCCTGCAAGGACATTATTCCACTGCATAGCTTGGTGTCATCTGCAAAAACAGAAATGTTACTTTTGATCTCAGACCCAATATCATTTATAAATATATTGAAAAGTAAGGGACCCAACACTGAACCTTGGGGTACACCGCTGATAACCTTGGACCATTCAGAGTAAGAATCATTAACCTCAACTCTCTGAATTCTGTCTTTCAGCCAGTTTTCTATCCATTTACAAACTGATATATCTAATCCTGTAGACCTTACCTTACACATGAGCCGTGTGGGGGGAACTGTATCGAACGCTTTTGCAAAATCCAAGTATACCACGTCCACTGCCACGCCTCTGTCCAGGGTTTTACTTACCTCTTCATAAAAGGAAATCAGGTTTGTCTGACAACTGCTTTCCTTCATGAATCCATGCTGTCTGTTGCTTAAATAGTTTGTTTCCAGCAAGAACTCATCCACGTGGTCTTTTATTAAACGTTCCAGTATCTTCCCAACTATAGAAGTTAAACTAACAGGTCTATAGTTACTAGGTAAAGACTTTGTTCCCTTTTTAAATATGGGCACCACATTGGCTTTATGCCAATCCAGTGGTACTATTCCTGTCATTAATGAGTCCCTCGGATGTCTCCCCGGATATTTGGTCTGATGGTGTGTACACACCATCGGACCAAAATCCCCTCGGACGGATAACGCGGTGACGTGGCGGTGACGTTGACGCTGCCGCGTCACCAATCCAGGAAGTAAAATACTTCCACGCATGCGTCAAATCCATTCGACGCATTCGGGAGATTTATGTCCGCTGGTTAGGCGTACTAACCAGCGGACATGTCCGACGGACATGTTTCCAGCAGACAAATTTCAAAGCACGCTTTGAAATTTGTCCGCTGGAAAAACCTGTCCGCTAGGACGTACACACGATCGGATATGTCCGCTGAAACTGGTCGGCGGACCAATTTCAGCGTACATGTTCGATCGTGTGTACGCGGCCTTAGAGTTACATGGCTATCTACCAACCCTACTATTATGCCGCGTACACACGATCACTTTTTGTGATGAAAAAAAATGACGTTTTATGTGACGAAACAAAACAACGTTTTTCAAACTTCATTTTCCAAAACGACGTTGCATGCACACCATCGTTTTTCCAAAATGCTCTAGCAAAGCGTGGTGATGTTCAACGCCACTTTGTTCCATTGAAGCTCCGTCTCATAACTTGCTTCTGAGCATGCACGGGCTTAAAAACGTCGCTTTAAACTTAGTTTTGCCCACACACTATCACTTTTTATGACACAAAAAATGACATTTTGAAAAACGACACAAAAAATTCAAGCATGTTAGAATTTTTTTTGTCGTTTTTTTTTTACATAAAACGATGTTTTGCCCACACACAATCATTTTAAATGACTTTTTTAAAACGTTGTTTTTTTTCATCACAAAAAATGATATTATATTTGTGACCAAATGTTGTGCCTATTTTTAGTCCACCTTAGAAATCACTGTGTGGGCATTCTATAAAAAGTCTATAGGTCATTTTAGACTTTTCTGGTCAGTATTTATTTTTCTAGCAGTGCGTGCAGAGCACCAGAAAATAAGCACTTATGCGTTATGAACATCTTTGTCCACATTTATATCAGTACACCACAAATCTGCTTGGTCTTTGGATAATTTTCTAAAGTTTAACTATTATCTGATGTTCATGTTCAGCTTTAGGGTTTAATTAGAGTTGCAAATGTATTAATGAAGTAAAAAAAAAAGAAGAATTAGCAAGAACACAAGATGAGGTTATTGAAACTCACAGACACCGAGATCTTACTTAAATTGCAATACAGCTCATTCTGTCTGGTTTCATCCAACAAGCATCTTTGATTCTGTTATCATCCACTCATTACTGCCATCAGTATTCATCTATGCAACAGCAATCAATGAATTCAATCACCAAGGAAGAACAAAAAGATAAAGGTGCAAGTGAGTGTGACAACACTCCAATATTTACAGAAATGGCACTTTGCCTAGTGTTAGCAATATCAGTCGCAATATGCAACTTCAAACAAACATAGACATGAACGCACCTTTGGTTAAGAAAAACAGAAGAGTAAAAACAATGCTGATGTGTAAAGTTCTGTAATGGCAGTTTTTATGTATTTCTAAGTGCATGTAGCATTGCAAGAGAAATTGTGATGGGACGCAAACAGAGCATCTCCCTACACATACATCCTCCTTAGGTACTTATATGTTCTTATCCATCTTTCATAATAAATTGATGACTGGGTCATTGAGGAGACTTTGGTGGTTCTATCTCGTAGAGTATGGCAAGGCATTGTGGAGGCAAGCAATACAAACACTCTATCTGATTCTAGATCTCCATGAATGTGGCTTGTATCCCACACTCCCCTAGGACTAATGCCACATACACACGATTGGAATTCCTGTCTTGCATACACACGGACACACCAAATTCCGACCGTCAAAAACGTGGTAACGTACAACACTACGACGAGCCAAAAATAATAATGTTTAATGCTTCCGAGCATGCATCAAATTGTTTCCGAGCATGCATGTTCTTTTCTTCGTCAAAATTCTGTACAGACAAATGGATTTTTTTACACTGGAAAAAGTTCAATGGGGCATTTACACGGTCAGAATATTTGATGAAAAAATTCCGTCTGACTTTTTTCATCGGAAATTCCGACCATGTGTACGCGCATAACACCCCACCGTATAATAGAGATGAACAAAGGAAGACAAGTTTGAAGTCCAGCACCCTCTGTAGATACAGTGAATAAATGTACGTTGACATGAAAGGAAAGGAAATGTGCTAAAAATAAAATCTATTAACTAGTTAGCTGCAATATAAATTTTTGTTTTTTGGGTTTAGATATGCTTTCAAACAGCCATAGTTGGAAGACAAAAGCACACAGTCTTTTATTTTAATTTACCTCACTACACTGACATAGCAGCAAACCTGTCATCAGCTTCTTGTTTTTCCCCCAAGGGTGTTTATATCAAGTGCAGTATTTGGTGAGTATGTGGATTCTGATTATATATAAAAGATGCTGGTTATGTGAAAATGCATTCCTTTTTATAGCAAGTAGCATAGAAAACTGCACTTGCAGCTACAGTAGAATATATATAGTGTGTTTAGATGGCCTGTTTACAGTTTAGAGGGTACTTATGAAGAAGAAAATACAGAGAAAAGGTTAAACCCTGGAAATGGTTTAGCTCAGTAGCTCTCAGTTAGGGATCTGTGAACCCCTAGCGCTACCCGTTTATACAGTTGCATACCGCAAGAGCGGAATTCAAGATGGCAGAACATTAATTTACTCTCTTCAGTTATTCTGGAAATGTATTTCAAATTTTACAAACATTTTCCCAAGAGCAGCTGGTGAGTGGGAATTACCATATGAGAATAACAGTTTTAATGGAGTTTCTCTCATGCATCAGTTCATGAGCCTAGGGCAATAAATACATCTTGGTGTGTGTCAGGGAGAGTGATTTGGAGACATTTTTATCATACACAATATAAATTAAAGCTATTTTCAGTACATATATGTAGGAAAAGGATACGTAAATAAGCAAGTTTACAGTGAATGATTAGAATCACTCAGGACTCGTACACACGACCAAGAAACTTGTCATAAAAGAAACATAGTTTTCCTCGACGAGTTCCTTGTCAGGCTTGCTGAGAATCTTGTCAAGCTTTCTTTGCGTACACACTGTCAAGACAAAATCTCGTCGTTCTCAAGCGCAGTGACGTACAAGGGCACTATAAAGAGGAAGTTTGATTCCATTGGCGCCACCCTTGGGGCTGTTTTTGCTAATCTCATGTTACTGCGTGTTAAAGCGGAGTTCCACCCAAAAATGGAACTTCCGCTAATCCCACTCCTCACCCCCTTACATTCCACATTTGGAATGTAATTTTTTTGGGGGGGGAGTGGGGGCTTCAGGAGGAGTGGGTCTTCCTGTCCCACTTCCTGCTTCCGCCGAGGGGCTGGTTAGGTGATTAAGCTTAATCGCCTACAGCAGCCCCTCCCTGTAGGCAATCGCATGGGACACATGACAGGTCCCATGCGATCGCCTGTCCAATCAGCGGCAGGCCGCGCCGCTCGCGCATGCGCAGTGCCGCTCGCGCATGCGCAGTGGGTGCCCGGCCGTGAAGAGGAGAGGATTGGAGCCCCGGTCAGCACGTCGCTGGAATGCTGGAGCAGGTAAGTGTCTGTTTATTAAAAGCCAGCAGCTACACTTTTTGTAGCTGCTGACTTTTAATAAACACAAATATTGGCTGGAACACCCCTTTAAGTAAAAGTTTGGTAAGAGACGATTCGCGCTTTTCAGTCTGTTACAGCATGACAAATCTCCATTACAAACGCTACTTTTATCGAAGGTGCGCTCCCATCTCATACTTTATTCTGAGCATGTGCAGGTTTCTAAGCATACACACGAACGTGTTTCTCGTTGTAAACCAGCCCAATGAGAATCACGATGAGGAAATTGAGACTCCCGATGAGAAAAATGAGAACCCCACCGTTTTCCTCGCCGTGTGTATGAGGCCTTACTGTATCATACATACAGTATGTGCCCACAGACCACCTGTCTGATTCTTGGTTTAGAAATGTGTTTTCCAAACAGAGTTGCTTCTGGAAGCCCCTTTTTGTTTGTTTTTTAATAGCACAATGTGGTAAATTTTAAGGTAACACAGCTGCTGTAAGTCTGATTAGTAGATATCCGTGGCTGTTATGAGACAGCAGCCAGATAGGAATAAACACAAACATATTTGGGGGGGGACACACCCTAAAATGCATTTAGATTAAGATGGTGCAGCTACAAGACCAACAAACAGTACAAAGCAGATTATAGCGCACACATTCAAGAATGACATTTATCCTGCAAGGCTAGTTTAAAACACCTGGACATATTCAAAAAAATACGGAGGTTTGGTCACTTACATAAGCCCACTTACTGCGACAAAGTACTCCGAATTAGTGGGTTCTACCCTAGTAATAGAATAAAAGATCCTGAGTCTCAACCAGCTGCACCGTCTTGAATCTAAACGCATTTTAGGGTGTGCCCCCAAATATGTTTTTGTATATTATATTGACCCTGACCAGGTTTTTTTTGGGCTGGAGCACCCTTCCTCATTACCTCCTTATTAGTGGCCACCAGTGCATAGGAGGTATCCCTTCAGTTCTTCCATGTAGAGGAGCTTGGCTCCCATGGTTGAGACACAGGATCTTTCATTCTATTACTAGGGTAGGACCTACTCATTCTGAGTACTTTGTCGCAGTAAGTGAGCCTAGCACTATATGACCATATACTGTGACCAAACCCCTCTATTGGTAATTCAGCATCTGCTCCCTCTTTTGTTTAGAAGAGTGGTGCAAGCACAATTCTGTAAATTCTCTCATTGTGTTTTAGGTTTATTTATTTTTTTAAGTCAGAGCTGTGTATGTATTTTTACACTAATCTAATATATTATTCTGGGATATAGTGCCCTTTGTGCTTTATAAAAGGACACCTGCTAATTTAACTGACTGCCCAAGGTCCACTCATATCAGTCCTAAATACATTTCACCTTCATATAACATATAACCAGTGTGTTTTGGCATCTGAATTCCTAGTCTCAAAATATCTGCCAGTGCTTTACCAGCGTTTATACCTTTAACGAATCACCTTATACCATATTATTTTTTACGTTTATTTATAGAAGTGATTCTCTATGTGTTCTACTGATAATTTGACATAAAGACAGATATTTTGAATGTTACAGTTTAACCCAATAAATAGATGCCTTTAGGAACAAAATTAAAATAGCATTATGAGAGGCAATAATTGTGATGGTGCTAGCACAATATCATTTGTACATAAAAACAAAAGCAATAATTTGATGCATGTATAACAACCATACATGTTGCATTGCCCTTGTTTCTTAGCAAAATATATTACCATATTAATATAGATAAACTAGAAAAGGGACAATTGTAATCTGACTGGTTGCCATTTATTTGAACATCACTACAATAAATTATAAATAATTGTCAGAATATAGCATTCCCGGAAAAAGCATTACAAAGTGGGAGGAATTTAGCTTAACAGAAAACTAAGATTAAAAGTAATAATAAAGTGTAAGCAAAACATAATGTATCTCTCAAATGTGCATTTTGGTCAGAATTCTGGAAACATGTTGCTCCAACTTAAGGGTAAGGTATTTCTCTTTTTAAATGGCCGTCTATAATAAAATCCCAAGTTGTTTCATAATAATATTGTGATCAAAATCATCAAGTGGTTGTAAAGGCTGAAGATTGTTTACCTCCATGCATTCTATACATGCATTCTTCATGCTCCCACCACAGCCCCCTAACATGGGCGTCCGCTCCATAGGGCAAGGGGGGTCGTTTGCCCCCCCCTGGAATAACCAGGGAGAGCCAGGAGCAGAGCCGAACTGGCCCTGGGGCCGATTTAAGCAATAACTGCAGTGCTCCTCTCCCCTCTAGTTGTCCCTTATTTAGAGTGCCTGTCCCTCTTCTGGAATTAAATCCATTTGTCCCTCATTCCAAAAGGTTCCTCTTTTGGACCTGAAATAAATATACTGTCAATATAGTGTAGTGTTTCAGTCAAGGAAAAGGGGTGCTGTGTAATGTAAAGGGGTCCAGTGGTGCAGGGTGCTGTGTAATGTAAAGGGGTCCAGAAGTGCAGTTGTGGAGAGGGGGTACACAGTAGTAACAAAGAGATATTGAAAGATGCAGGGGGCACAGTGGGGTGTTTTTACATTTTAACTTGGGGGGGCACTTTTGAACCCACTAGCGGTCAAAGAAAGGGTGAAATGCGACTGTGTATCGCCGCTGCCAAAGCGCCCCCCTCTGGAAAAATTTCAGCGGACGCCCATGCCCCCTTATACTCACTTTAGCCGCCTTTCGATCCAGAGATGTGCACAGGAACCTCGGCTTTCCCAAGTCTCTCAGTCCTCATTGGCTGACACAGCAGCTGGAGTATTTGGCTTCCACTTCTGAGCTCTGGAGCGAGCGTGCATCAGTGCCCCATTGCTAGTAGGGGCACTGGTCAAGGGGGGAGCCAAGAGTACTGGCAGGGGACCCAAGAAGAAGAGGATCGGGCTGCTCTTTGCAAAACCATTGCACACAAAGGTAGGTATGAGTTATTTTTTTTATATATAACTTTATGGTGAACTCCAGGCAGATATAAAAGATAAAAAATAATGCAGTGCTGTGTTCTTTATTACGTCATTATAACTATCTATATATTTTTTTTTATGCAAGCAATGTAAGTACCTGAATATGACTTGATATTAGTCTCACAGTCCCTGTGCAGCAGAGAACAGACTCTGGCAGGAAGAAAGAACACCAGGAGCCAATCAATTGTGTTACAGTGCATGGTATAAGGAGATACCAGAGAGCAGAGAGAGAGGAACTCAGTGTCCTGCTTCTCCTTTTACTGTACATTCAAAGAGTGGGGGTGGGTAGGAAGCCTGTAAATGTAAGGGCTTGTGTTTAAAGGCTTTAATTTTCATCAGAAGATTTATGCATTTCTATGCAAGTCTATAGGGGTGCAACACTCACTGTAGAAGAAGAAAAATCAGACGTCCCCCCCGCTATATATTTATTTCATCTTTGTGTTTAGCGGTTTGTTGTCTACCTACACAAAGTCAATGTTGCAAAGGCTGATCCCCCCCCCCCCCCCCACACACACACACATACTTCAGAAGAATGCAGATAAAAGTCATTCATTGTCCAGTTAGGGGGGCAGATGACCCAAAAATCTGTAGCAGCAAACAACTTATTCATTGCAACCAGCAAATGACTAGATGGAAACAATTAAAAACTTTAGGTAAGCAAATCAGATCATTATAACATTTTATTCGTACAGTATTAGGCTGTAGTTTCACTATAACACTTTACCTTATGATTGAGAAGATATTATTTATTTATTATAATAATCATTTACCTGGCAAATGACTTTTGCCCCATTGCTTTAACTCCAGTGCTTACAATTAGTTTTGATCGACCTGTACTATCACACATCAAGGCCAGAATCCCCACTCAACTGGATAAACATGAGTTTGCCTACCGAGTGAACAGATCGACTGATGATGCTATCAATATTGTATTGTATACAGCTGCCCTTGACCCATCTTGAGCACCCAAACACTTATGTAAGGATGATATTTATTGATTTTAGTTCTGCCTTCGGTACAGTAATCCCCACAAACCGGTGTACAAGATTAACACCTTGGGCCCCTCACTCTGTTTATGGATTATGGATTTCTTAAAAGACCACAAACTGTGAGAATGGGAAATCAACTCCTCTCCACTCTCATTCATAACACAGGAGTACTACAGGGCTGTGAATTCAGTCCAATATGATTGCACCCCCTATTAATCCCTTTATAGAAAAGTTTGCAGATGATAACGGTCTGATCACACTTGTACATGATAATGATAGCCTATTGAGAGAACGTTCAACATTTGGTTAAGTAGTGCAAAGACAACAACCTGATAGTCAATGTTGTAAGTAACGGAGTTACATAGTTACATAGTTACATAGTTACATAGTTAGTCAGGTTGAAAAAAGACACAAGTCCATCCAGTTCAACCATAAAAAAAAATAAAAAATAAAACAAAGTAAAACACAGTACATCCTCCCATACACCCAACTCCATACCCACAGTTGATCCAGAGGAAGGCAAAAAACCCCAGCAGAGCGATGATCCAATTTGCTACCGGAGGGGAAAAAATTCCTTCCTGATCCCCCGAAAGGCAATCGGATTTACCCCGGATCAACTTTACCTACAAAACTTAGTACTCAGTTATATTATGTGCATTTAGGAAAGAATCCAGGCCTCTCTTAAAGCAATCTACTGAGCTGGCCAGAACCACCTCTGAAGGGAGTCTGTTCCACATTTTCACAGCTCTTACTGTGAAGAAACCTTTCCGTATTTGGAGGTGAAATCTCTTTTCCTCCAGACGTAAAGAGTGCCCCCTTGTCCTCAGTGTTGACCTTAAAGTGAATAACTCAACACCAAGTTCACTATATGGACCTCTTATGTATTTGTACATGTTGATCATATCCCCCCTTATTCTCCTCTTCTCAAGAGTGAATAAATTCAGTTCCTCTAATCTTTCCTCATAGCTGAGCTCCTCCATGCCTCTTATCAGTTTGGTTGCCCTTCTCTGCACTTTCTCCAGTTCTCCGATATCCTTTTTGAGAACTGGTGCCCAAAACTGGACTGCATATTCCAGATGAGGTCTTACTAATGATTTGTACAGGGGCAAAATGATATCTCTATCTCTGGAGTCCATACCTCTCTTAATACAAGAAAGGACTTTGCTCGCTTTGGAAACCGCAGCTTGGCATTGCATGCCATTATTGAGCTTATGATCAACTAAAACCCCCAGATCCTTCTCCACTACAGATCCCCCCAGTTGTACTCCCCCTAGCATGTATGATGCATGGATATTCTTAGCCCCCAAGTGCATAACTTTACATTTATCAACATTAAACCTCATCTGCCACTTAGTCGCCCAATTAGACAGAGCATTGAGGTCGGCTTGTAAATTGGAGACATCCTGCAAGGACATTATTCCACTGCATAGCTTGGTGTCATCTGCAAAAACAGAAATGTTACTATTGATCTCAGACCCAATATCATTTATAAATATATTGAAAAGTAAGGGACCCAACACTGAACCTTGGGGTACACCGCTGATAACCTTGGACCATTCAGAGTAAGAATCATTAACCACAACTCTCTGAATTCTGTCTTTCAGCCAGTTTTCTATCCATTTACAAACTGATATATCTAATCCTGTAGACCTTACCTTACACATGAGCTGTGTGTGGGGAACTGTATCGAATGCTTTTGCAAAATCCAAGTATACCACGTCCACTGCCACGCCTCTGTCCAGGGTTTTACTTACCTCTTCATAAAAGGAAATCAGGTTTGTCTGACAACTTCTGTCCTTCATGAATCCATGCTGTCTGCTGCTTAAATAGTTTGTTTCCAGCAAGAACTCATCCATGTGGTCTTTTATTAAACGTTCCAGTATCTTCCCAACTATAGAAGTTAAACTAACAGGTCTATAGTTACTAGGTAAAGACTTTGTTCCCTTTTAAATATGGGCACCACATTGGCTTTATGCCAATCCAGTGGTACTATTCCTGTCATTAATGAGTCCCTAAATATTAGATACAGTGGCTTTGAAATTTCAGAGCTCAATTCTTTTAGGATCCGTGGGTGGATGCCATCTGGTCCAGGTGCTTTATCCACCTTTATTCTGTCTAAATATTTCTGGACCATATCACTTTTGAGCCATTGTGGATTTGGGGCTGTGTCACTCCCACCCCCTATATCGACATGAGCTCCCCCATTCTCCATTGTATACACAGAGCTGTTACAATAAACGCAGTTACCTAACGCAGCCCCTTTTGAGGGTAACAAGTAATCTGCCTGATTACTCTTCCCCTCACGGTAACGCAGTTCCCATTACTTGGGTGGCATTACCACAATTACATCTATCGCCACTAGATTGCAGCAGAGTAATTGCTTCTGCCGGCGCTGTGAACATAAATATGGGTGGAACTCCGCTTTAGAATCATGTGACCGCTGTGATGGCCTGTCACAGCGCTCTGAAAACTCCCAATCGCAAGGAGCCCTGGATACAATGAGCCCCACCCGCCTCACACTGACCTATCACCAGGGAACAACTCACATTGATCACACACACTGTGTGCGCAACCTGATCAATGATCCGGGGAACACATGGCCGGAACAAAATGTTCCACAGAACAAATGTTCCCTATACAACACAGTGTACACAGCGACATCTAGTGATCAACATGGTAATTGCAGGGCACCTATATAGACCAATGATCAGCGGGTTATTTTTGGTCAGTGATTTCATCTCTTCATCAGACAACAAAGAAAAATCTGACATCCCCATTCCAGATCCCTTGCATCTAATAAAGCTTATACAGTATAAGATAAATAAAATAATAAAACTATAAACTCTAGAAAATTGTAATAAAGCCTAATATAAGATTTAAAATGACAGACTCTGTAAACGTCAAGGGAATGTATATTATAAACATACATTTTAATCCAGCTTATAATTTGGATGTAATATGTAGCAGATGGATAAGGCCTCGTACACACGATCAAATCTGTCCGCTGGAAACGTTCCGCTGGACCGTTTCAGCAGACAGATTCGATCGTGTGTACGGCCGAGCCGACGGATTTGGCCACCCGACAGATTTCAAAGCATGCTTTGAAATCTATCGGGTGGGAATCCGCCCGCCCGACATGTCTGCTGGTTAGTACACTTTCCAGCAGACATGTCGTCCCGCACCGCTGCCGAATGGATTCGGCGCATGCGCGGAAGTGTTTTACTTCCTGGTGCGGTGACGTGGCGGCGTCAACGTCACCGCCACGTCACCGACACGTCAGCGCGCTCTCTGCTGGCGGGGATTTTGGTTTCCTCGTGTGTACACGCGAGCAAACCAAAATCCCAGCAGACAGATTTGTTCAAATCTGTCGGACGGACAGATTTGAACAAATCTATTGCCTCGTGTGTACGAGGCCTAAGGGTTTTCAGTCCTATTAGCTGCACATACATGGTGGGACGGATGCACCTAGGCTGGGATATACACAAGATCACCATTTGTTTCCGGTTTTCTTCTCTCAAGGATCTGGCATTCTTTCGTCTTGGAGAATTAACTCACTGCTCCCTGGCAAGCGCCCGTCATCTGCTTCTCAACAAAGCATTGTAGAATATTAAAAAAAAATTCAGTTACTTTGCTGAGTAACTAATTACTTTTTCAATGCAGTAACTGAGTCACTAACGCAATTACTTTTTCGGAGAAGTAATTTGTAACTGTAACTAATTACTTTTTTAAAGCAAGATGAGCAACACTGCTGATAGTAAAACTAAGAAGATAATAGTGGAATACAGATGATCCAGGAAGACAATCCATTCCCCTCTGCAAATAAATGGAGACTAAATAACCCTAAGTTCATAAAAAGGAATATAACAGAGGAATATTTGTGGTCACTCAACACCTCCAATCTGATGAAGAAAGCACAACAGAGAATGTTCTTTCTTTGGAGATTTAAACAGATCAGGCAGCCTTTAAAACGCTTAGGTCTACCATGTAATTTGTTATTGTACTGAACACAGTTATAAAAAAATATTTAATCTGATCTAATTTTATAAACACCTCGTTTTTGTCAATTTAAAAGAAAAAAAATAGAAAAATTTAAATGGTACTAAAGTTCTTCTTGACTACACCTTTGTACTCAATAAAATATTTTTGACAAAAAAAAAAAATTCTCCATGACTAAGACCCTGTACTAAGACCGAGAAACTTGTCGAGCTTTCTTTGCGTACACACTGTCAAGACCAAATCTCCTTGTTCTCAAAAGCGGTGACGTACAACACATAGACGGCAGGGGAGGTTCGATTCCACTGGCACAACCCTTGGGGCTGCTTTTGCTAATCTCATGTTACTGCGTGTTAAGTAGAAGTTTGGTGAGAGACGATTTGCACTTTTTAGTCTGTTACAGTGTGACAAATGTGCTATCTCCATTACAAATGCTACTTTTACCGAAGGTGCACGGGTTTCTAAGCATACGCACCAACGTGTTTCTCGTCGAAAACAACCCCGATGAGGAACACTACGAGGAAATTGAGACTTCTGACGAGGAAAAAGAGAACTTGTTCTCTTTTTTCCTCGTCGAGTTCCACGTCAGTTTTCTCGATGAATAGCATACACATGGCCATTTTCCTCGGCAAAAAAGCTCTGCCACCAAGTTTCTTGATGGATTCTGTCGAGGAAAACGGTCGTGTGTACGAGGCCTAATACATTTTTTGGTGGATTTTGTCCAAAGATTACGTACACATGCATTTTACAACAGTTTTTTATGCCAGTGTTTTTTTTTTTTTTTTTCATTTAAAGCACTCTGGTGCTATCAAACAAGAGGACCTTGTAGTCTACTGAGCGTGACAGTACTAAAGCACTTCTCTATGACTTTCACACTAAGATGATGCCTCGATCATCTACACGGAATGAAGCTTGCAGGCTACAATTTTCCATAAAAAATACAAATAGTACTGGAGTAAAAAAACTCTAATGCCCCGTACACACGATCACTTTTTGTGATGAAAAAAAATGTAATTTTCCTTCATGAAAAAAAATGACATTTTTCAAACTTCATTTTAAAAAATGACGTTGCGTACACACCATCATTTTTGGAAAATGATGAACAAAGTGACGGCACTCTAAAGGGGAAGTTCTATTTGCCTTGAGGCTGCTTTTAGCTGGTTACTTGTTAGTAAAAGACGATTCCTGCTTTTTTGTCTGTTACAGCGTGATGAATGTGCTTACTCCATTATGAATGGTAGCTTTACCTCCCGTCTCCTAACTTGCTTCTGGGCATGTGCGGGTTTAAAACGTCATTTTTTACGTAGTTTTGCCCACACACGATCATTTTTTATGACACAAAAAATGACATTTTAAAAAATGACATAAAAAATTCGAGCATGTTCGAATTTTTTTTGGTCATTTTTCAGAAGACATAAAATGACATTTTGCCCACACACAATCATTTTAAATGACATTTTTAAAAATGTCATTTTTTTTCATCACAAAAAGTGATCGTGTGTACGGGGCATAAGGCCTCGTACACACGATCAAATCTGTCTGCTGGAAATGGTCTGCTAGACCGTTTCAGCAGACAGATTAGATCGTGTGTATAGGCAAGCAGACGGATTTGGCCACCCGACTGATTTCAAAGCATGCTTTGCATGTCTGCTGGTTAGTATGCTAACCAGCAGACATGTCTTCTCGCACACGCGCCGAATGATTTTGACGCATGCGCGGAAGTGTTTTACTTCCTGGTGCGGTGACGTGGCGGCGTCAACTTCACCGACACGTCAGCGCGCTGTCTGCTGGTGGGGATTTTGGTTTGCTCGTGTGTACACGCGAGCAAACCAAAATCCCAGCAGACAGATCTGTTCAAATCGGTCGGTCTGACCGATTTGAACAAATGGATTTACTCGTGTGTACGAGGCCTAAGACGGCATGCTTTGTACACTGCTGAAGCAAAGAGTAGGGCCATATTTATCATTGGCCAAGATTTAGAGGAACAGGGGCAAGAGAGGCAGCACAAAGAATACAAAACATACAAATCATCCTTCTCTTTAAAATACATATTTAGCATGTCCCGAGCACTTCTGAACATTTGCATCAAACCTAACAACAAAATGCCAAATGTACCTTTGGTCTAAACATATTATGAATTCTTCCAATAGCAGGCTACTCCAGTTGTTTTCATTTTCATGCTCTGCTAAAGCACCCAGGAGCCTAGACTATTGGGCCACTCTATTATGCAACTTTAAGGCTGCATTCACACCTTTGCGTAGGCGATTTGCGGCGTATTTGCGGCGACAAAAAATAGGCGTTTTGTCCCACGATTTGCGGCGACAAAACATTGTATTGTTGGTTATGCGGAACGCCGAAGCCGCCCGATACGCGCATCGAAAAAGGGTCCGGGACTTGTTTGAAATTCGGCGTTCGACGTTCTATCGACGTATGACGTTCTGTGTTAGGAGATGTAAACAGTCTCCATAGAGAACAATGTAAATTCGACCCTCCGGCGTATTGTAGTGTCACCTTAGGCTCCATTCACACCTGGGGGTTCGGAAATCCAAGTAGAAGCTTCTGCTCCTTTTTAAGTGACAAGCTTTGTGCGTCATGATTTTTCCAAGATTGCAGTGCAATTTAACATGTGTCAAAATCTGGGTGCGATTCGGGTACCATTAAGAAGTAACGGCATCGCAAACGCATCCCATGGAATTCTGGAATTCCAAAATGCACATGTGTCAATGGAGCCATAATCATGTCTTGTGGTAAGGATTCAACCCCCCCCTTACTTTTACACCACACTATGGTGGAGATTTACTAAAACTGGAGCACTCAGAATCTAGTGAAGCTGTAAAATGGTAGCCAGTCTTCTAACGTTAGGTTGTTCAGTTAAGCTTTTACAATAACACCTGGAAGCTGATTTTAAATGCTCCAATTTCAGTAAATCCCCCCACCCTCATCCCATTTGTCCAAAAGCCCTTTTGCGTCTCGGTGCTTCCCCTGTTTCCTCCTTTGGTGACGTCATCCCCTGCGTTCCACGCCGGCCCCGGCTGACTTCCTGGTGGCCACAGGATAGACTGCTGCTGCCGTCTGAATAACTGCCTACCCAGGGACGAGATGTACCAGAGACCGGATGGCACCATGTGTTAAAGACACAGATGAATCCTCTTTTAAACTACTTCTTGTAAGTGCTTTACTTGCTGAACAAATAAATATTACCTTGCATATTACACTAAGGTGGCGCTTCCTGTTTTTTCCATTGTCTCCCTACCTGCAGAGTCTGATTTTCTCTAAGGACAGCTGCTGCCCACCACTACCCCTTAAGGACTTTAATTTGTGCCACTATGCTATTATAGGAAAACAGACATCGTCTGCCGAGTGTTTGCGCTGACAGTTTCTCTTTTCCTGTACAAAAGGCGACCCATAACCGCGGTGGACCAATAATAAGATGCTCCCCTTTCCTAAAAAGAAAAAAAACATCCCCACCAAGTTGTAGGCAGGCATAGTATCTGAGAAAACTTTTTTCCTTTTCTAGGACACAGTGGTACTTACAAAGCACACAATATTCTACAGGTTACATAGTTAAACTGGTTTAAAAAAGACACACGTCCATCTAGTTCAACCAAGGTTGTTGGCTTCTGATTTATCTATGCTAGCTATCAATCAGAAACTGTCAGCTTGCAGAACCCAATGCCTTCTGTAATGCCACGTCATTTAAATTGATCGTGTGTGGGCAAAACGTCGTTTTTTGTCTTAAAAAAAACGACCTACCCGTTTTCCACGTCACGCTCGCCTGACACAGGTCCATCGTGTCCTTGGTGCCTGATCACCAGACCAAATCTCCTGCATCGGCTCTGGACCTGCCCCTGCATTATTGTCTTCTGGACTGCAATTGCAAAATTTATAAACAGTGTCACGCACTTTTCCTTGGATGTGGACCCTGCACTTCTGCTTTTTGGATGTCCTCCCCTATCTGCTCACCACTCCTCAGCTTAAAACCTACTACCTAAAAGCACCCGTCACTGGATACTTCTCACGCTGCTTGTGGCCCGCAGGACAATACTACATCAATGGATCTCGCGCACTCCTCCTTCCCTTTCAGCCACAGTAAGAGACCTTAAATTGCTACTATACAAGGAAAATCTTGACCTGTTTGCCACTTCCCCGCAATCCAAGGCCAGAGTTGAGCAGAAGTGGTCGGCCTTCATCAAGTACAGTCTGTCAGTGACGGAACAAAGATCTCTTTCTTCAAACCCCTTTGTTTTCTATGACTTTGACTGCGATGGGGGACCACCCCCTACTGTCTGATTTATCGGCTACCTGGACTTCCACCACCTTCTCGAGACTGTCTATTTTCTTTTGGTTCCGAAAATGTTATAACATTTTGTATAACTCTTTATGAAGTTCTCTATGCATACTATTTTACATCTAATCGCTAACACAGGTCTGATATATGGTGCCTTCCCAGTTGCCTCTTGATCTCTACTCCCTTTTCCTCTTCTTTCTTCTACTCTCTTCTGATCTTCTCTATCTTTCCTTCTCTCTCGCACAATTCTGCCATATATTTTTTCGGTTTCTACTTCCTCTACTCATCTCCTTTGATTGTCTAGAATAGATATATCTTTGGTCACTGCCTTTTATTTAAGGTCCTGATTGTAATCTTCTTAGTCGATCTAAAGTTATCTGTTGCCTGTTTACTCTTATCTAAACTTAATAAAATATTTTGAAAAAAAAAACGACCAAAAAAAAATTCCAACATGCTTAAATTTTTTGTGTCGTTTTTCAAAACGTCGTTTTTTGTGTCATAAAAAGTGATGGTGACGATGTAGAAAACAACGTTTTTAAACCTGCGCATGCTCAGAAGCAAGTTATGAGACGGAGCTTCAATGGAAAAGAGTGCCGTCGAACGTGGTGTATGTCACCACGCTTTGCTAGAGCTTTGTAGAAAAACGATTGTGTGTACGCAACGTCGTTTTGGAAAATTAAGTTTGAAAAACGTCGTTTTTTTCATGATTGAAAACGTCGTTTTTTTTCATCGCAAAAAATGATCGTGTGTACGCGGCATAAGAATTTGCTCCACCCGGCAAGAAGTTTAAATGCTATCAGAGACCATATCTAAGCCGTTTTGCCATATAATAGGCTTTCAGATGATGCCATGGCTGTAAAAATGAAGATGAAGGAAAGGAAGAAGTGAGGGAGCAGTTTGCAACAAGCAAAAGTTAGAGGAACATATGGGTGTACCTACAGTACTGAATATATTATGACCTTTTCCAGGGCTGGGTAAAAAGCTCAGTTGTGGGTTCCTATCAACCAAACTGCATGAGTAACATAGTAAGGCTGGCTATGTTAATAAGCAACATTTAATTAGCTCCACACCAATTATTCCACTTTGGGCAGATTTGTAAAATGTGGATCTAAATGTATATCTAGATCAAAAGTTTTATCAGGACAGGACATAAGATAAATACAGAGACAAACCTATACATACATACATACATATGTACATAAATGCATAGGTAAACATTTGTAAATCACAACATTACACAGCACAACAAGCATAGCACACATATTCATATTCTATAATATCATAAAATCAATAGTAATATAATATAAATAATTATTTTGAAACATAACAATAGGCTAAGTCATTAAATGATGGGTCTATGTACTGTGTGTGTATATATATATATATATATATATATATATATATATATATATATATATATATATATTAATATATATATATATATCACATCAACAAAGCAGTTCTGTTTCTGAGAGTTATTTAAACATGCTATAGCAATAAAAACAATAACCTAAATGCTTAATATTTCTATATTAACATACAGTGCTATGTTGAGGGATAACTATAAAAGCAATCATAATCAAACGATATCACTAGTTCTTTGCCTAGCCATTTAAAGCATCTATATCTTCTAATCTATCTCAGTGCAATCAGTTCTTGCACACATTTAAAACTTAAAATGTGTTGTTTTTGGTGGCTCTATAACACTGATAATTTAAGAGAGTTTCCATAGTAACAAAGGAACTATTTTTCCATCCCTTTCATTTTATGCAGAATGCATCAAAGCCTGGCAGTATTTCTTGCAGATAGAATGTCATTTATTGATTCATGTCTTACTTCACAGCAAAAATAATAATTCACATTTCTCACTATAAGAGGGTGTTTTAGGGGTGGGGGGGATGAAATGAAATGAAATAAAAATCTACTTACATCTCTGATTTCTGCGTTTACTCTTGTACATGGTCACGCAAGATGTATCCGACTTTTTCAGGAAGTAATTATTATTATATATTTTTTTCAAACAGGAACACAAAAGGGATGGATCGTGCTTGTGCTTTGCAGAGAGACACTTGGTTTAGTGCTGATGGAAGCTAACCAGCAATTTCACACTGTGAACATGGCAGAAACCATTCGAATGAAATACAGAGGGGTGCTACAAGGAGCCCTGCATCTAGATAAGGCAAACCGAAAAGAAGGAGGAATTGCTTATACTGTTCATAAGGAAAAGGGAAAAAGTCACTTGTGCATTTAAAAATACATATTATACTGCATATGATAGGGCAAATTAAGTGCAAATGAAAAAAATTAAAAATAATAATACATCACTCTAATAGCTTGATACCTTCTTCATCTTAGTAATTAATGTAGAGCTCTCATATGTGGAATATTTAAAGCATAGCTGCCCATCTTTTTTTAATTGGGGGTTACAAGCTAATGCAGGGGGTGTTCTACAGCATTTAATCACTTCAACATTAAAGTGATTTCCACTTTTGCAGCCAAGTATTGGATAACATCTACTTTATATTTGTTATATCTTCCCATTGGCATAACATAACTTGAAAAATATATATAAAAAATTGCCGGTTACCCTTTTAGGTGCTTTTTACTTGATTAATGTGGTAATAAACCCAAAAACAAAAATTTAATATATTGCAGCTTACCAATCATTAGATGTGGTTGCTGTGTTATTTTCCTTGTTTTAGTCTTTTTTCCCCTCAGTTTTCCTCCAATGATCTGGCCAGTAACACACCTTCTGTGTAAGCATGCCCCCACTCCAGATGAAGGAGCACAGGGGTGCCTTTTGGACAGCAGATTTAAATCTTTAGTCTGTTCTCCCCACTGTAGGCGGTGCTCAATCAAAGTGGCAATGCCAAAGAGAAAGGAAATCATGGCTTCCTGCAGTCACTAGGGGGGCAGTTGTCCAGTTAAAAACTGGCACCCCACGTCACCTTGGCAGCAATTTTGGGTCAGGGCAGTATCTATTTAAGATGCTGGCTCCCGGGTTTGGTGCACTTTGTGCATTTGTGAGAGTGGTCAGTGTGGGGACAGGTTCCCCGTCTGGCCGGGACAGAGCACAGTGGCAGGAAAAGGTTCATGAGGAGTAGAGAAAAAGGGGAGGGACTATGCTATCTCTATTTAAGGAAGCTTCCCATTTAAGTGTGGTCGCCCCCCCCCCCGCTCCTCGCTGCAGAAGTGTCGGCATCATTTCAAGATTAGGATCCCATGCTGCCTGGCACCAAGAATGAAATGCTGCCCCCCACCCCCCCGCCAAATAAATCACGCCCACCAAAAAAAAAAAAGAGAGAGAGAGAGAGAGAGGGGGCAGGAGAGAGAGAGAGAGGGTCAGGAGAGAGAGAGAGAGGGTCAGGAGAGAGAGGGAGAGGGTCAGGAGAGAGAGAGAGGGGCAGGAGAGAGAGAGAGGGGGCCAGGAGAGAGAGAGAGGGGGCCAGGAGAGAGAGAGAGAGAGAGAGAGAGAGAGAGAGGGTCAGGAGAGAGAGATGGGCAGGAGAGAGAGATGGGGGCTGGAGAGAGAGAGGGGCAGGAGAGAGAGAGGGGGCAGGAGAGAGATGGGGGCAGGAGAGAGAGGGAGAGAGGGGCAGGAGAGAGAGAGGGGCAGGAGAGAGAGAGGGGCAGGAGAGAGAGAGGGGGGGCAGGAGAGAGAGAGGGGCAGGAGAGAGAGGGGCAGGAGAGAGAGAGGGGCAGGAGAAGGAGAGGTGCAGGAGAGAGAGAGAGAGAGGCAGGAGAGAGAGAGAGAGAGAGAGAGGGGGGGGGCAGGAGAGAGGGAAGGGCAGGAGAGAGAGAGAGGCAGGAGAGAGAGGAGGCAGGAGAGAGAGAGGGGCAGGAGAGAGAGAGGGGGGCAGGAGAGAGAGAGGGGCAGGAGAGAGAGGGGCAGGAGAGAGAGAGGTGCAGGAGAAGGAGAGGTGCAGGAGAGAGAGAGAGAGGCAGGAGAGAGAGAGAGAGAGAGAGAGAGAGAGAGGGGGCAGGAGAGAGGGAAGGGCAGGAGAGAGAGAGAGGCAGGAGAGAGAGGAGGCAGGAGAGAGAGAGGGGCAGGAGAGAGAGAGAGAGGCAAGAGAGAGGGGCGAGAGAGAGAGGGGCAGGAGAGAGACTGACAGAGCAGATGAGAAACAGACCTCAGAAGACAATGACACACAGCGCGAGTTAGGACTCTGGAGCATGCAGGGCAGGTATGATTATCCACAGACACAGACTGCCCTGCCTGCATCCACATGTGACCAGGAGCTATGGCTTTAGTCTAGGCGATAAGGCGATAAGGCGAATCCTTCACATACCCTCATGTCCGCCGCGCCATACGATCTGTCCCGTCCCGCACTGTCGCACATGACATGTACAGAGCGGCGCCGGGCTCCTGAGAGGCAGCGGCGCCTGCCCTTCTCACTCGCTGACTGCTTCCGCTGGGAGTGTCCTCACAGGCAGCGGGCGGAACGGGCTGGCAGAATGCCGCTCCCCTGAAAGTGCCGCCTGGTACCCATGGTACCACCCGGTCCCATCATAGGGCCGGCCCTGAGAGCCTGGGTCGTGACATCATCCATATGGTGCATCCTTTGTCGACTGCCCTTCCTCTGCCCTGAAGCCACTAATAACAGCTGATCATGTGACCAGACCAGAGCACTCTCAGAATAGGTAAGTAAGTATACATGTCTTCCTTTCGCAGGGTAGTAAAAATGGAGTTTGGAGATAAGGTGGATGCAGGTTTAAGCCTAGTTAAGAATAGACTGAACTTCTACTTTAACTTCCCAATATATTTATGAAGCCAAATAATTAATTATTCTCATAAACATTCATAATGCTAACTAATGTCTGGGAGATTATCATGCTCTGGTTCTCACTCTAATTGGTAAACGTTTGATTCGTATACATTTTTTTTATTTATTATGATTAGAAAATACTGTAACAGGGCTTAAAAGCTAAATTAAATGACTAACCTCAACACAGGAACAGGATTAAGAAGATCTCTCAAAATTCCAAGCTGCAGGTGCTACAATCTCATGTGCCCTGTGGAATGCCTGCTCTGTCTGCAATAAGCTTCCATCTGTGCATAAACTTTTTATCTCCCATTGCTTTAACATACTTGAAACCTGGCTTCAAAATTCTGACTGAGCTTCCCCCTGCTGCACTGTCCCATGGTGGCCTCCACTGGCTTTACTCACCTAGACCAAATGGACGGAAAGGAGGTGGAGTTGGAATCCTTCTATCCCCACTGAGCAGCTTTCAAGTCCTTACTTCCCCTCCCTCTTGTCTCTTGAGATGCACTGTATTCATCAGTTTTCTAGAATTTCTCTGAGGATTGTAGTGATTTATCGGCCTGCAGAATCAGTATTATTATTTTTTTTTATGTCTTCTCTGCCTGGTTACCCTACTCCTCTGAAATACCCCTATGTAAATCTGCCTTCCTAAAATACAATTTCCGCCTCCATGCTACCAAGCAATCCTACTTTTTCACTCTTATTAGTACCTTGTCATCCAGTCCGGTGTTTTCTAACTTTAACCCCTAACCCCTCTACCCACTAACTGACTTACTGCCCAAGAGTTTACCAATCACTTCAAAAACAAGATTGATGTAATATGTGAGGACACCTTCACTGTCCACTGATATCTTCCCTACATCTCTTGTCTAACAGCACAGTCCACAATTCCCTCTTTTGAACCAGCTACTGCTAAAGATGTTACCAAACTTTTCCTAGGTGCCCACCTAAATAATTGTTCCTTTGCAACCACTTCTGTCACCCTCTTTTTCTATCCAATGCGCTCTCATTCACATCTTTAACCTCTGCCTATCTACTGGACCCTTCCCCTCTAGTCTAAAGCATGCACAGATCTCCTCCGATATTTAAAAAGCACTCACTGGTCTTCTCCAACCTCAGCAACTTAAGACCCACCTATTTGCTCCTATTCACCTAAACTTCACCTAAACTTCTAGAATGTTTAGTCTACATCTGAGCAAAAAAGGAAGAGAAGCGCCAGGCAAATCTTAGTACAGCATTATTTTATTTTATTAAAATACAAATTGTTGACAGCATAAGGTGCACTTAGACAGTGCAAGTGAGGGTAGGTGCTTTCCAGATCCAGCACCACAGAATATCCACCAGGGTCTCCCTGTGGACGAGTCCACGAGTGCTGTGTGTCACCAGGAAACTGAAGCCTCGAGGGACCTGGGGAGGAGTGTTCTGGAGCTGGCGAATAGTTCTGGACATCTCTACTCTTCATAGGCTTTACTCTCTTCAATCTACAAATGCTGCTGACAGACTCATCTACCTTACTACCTGCTGCCATCTCTCTCTGCCAATCCCTCCACTGGCTTCCGATTGCCCAGCAAATTCAATTCAAAATACTAACAATACCATACAAAGCCATGCAGAACTCTGACCGGAGTTACATCATTAATCTTGTCTTCAAATATCACCCAAACGATCCTCTCCATTCCTTCAAAGACCTCCTGCTCTCAAGCTCTCTTGTCTTCTCCTCCCATGCTCATTTATAGGACTTCTCCAGAGCCTCTCCCATCCTTCGGAACACTCCACTTCAATCAGTGCAGCTATCTCCTGCTCTGGCTGCCTTTAGACAATCCCTGAAAACTCATGGCTTGAGGAGAGGGATCATCCCCCACAGTTATAACCTTTTTTTACCACCCTATTAGTTTGTAAGCTCTTAACCCTCTTGTGTTTTATTGCATTGTAACTGTACTATCTCTCTTTAGATTGTAAAATGCAGTGCAAAACTGTTGGGGCTATATAAATCCTGAATATTAATAATAATAATAAATCTTTATGAGATTTTTTCATTTCGTGGAATGAACTGTACAGTATAAGTCTCCACCAATTCTTACATTGCATTTTTTGCAGTGGTGGAACAGAAGAACCTGGCCAGGGACCTGCAAACTAAAATCTAAATTTGTAGATACCCTCCCAAACACCTGAAGTTCCAGGATGGGCAGTTCCTCTTAGTGGATAATGTTTTTCTTTATTTTGTTATTTACCACTTAAGACCCGGACCTTTATGCAGGTAAAGGACCTGGCCAAAACAAAATTGCTGTCCTTTTTTCCCCACAAATAAATCTTTCTTTTGGTGGTATTTGATCACCTTTGCTTTTTTATTTTTTTGCGCTATAAACAAGAATAGAGTGACAATTTTGAAAAAAAATCTATATTTTTTACTTTTTGCTATAATAAATATCCCCCAAAAAGATTTTAAAAAAATGTTTTTTTCCTCATTTTAGGCCGATACATATTCTACCTATTTTTGGTTAAAAAAAAATCGCAATAAGCGTTTATCGATTGGTTTGCGCAAAATTTATAGCGTTTACAAAATAGGAGATAGTTTTATTGCATTTTTATAAAAAAAATGTTTTATTACTAATGGCGGCGATCAGCAATTTTTTTTGTGACCGCGACATTATGGCGGACACATCGGACAATTTTGACACATTTTTGGGACCATTGTCATTTTCACAGCAAAAAATGCTATAAAAATGCATTGTTTACTGTGAAAATGACAATTGCAGTTTGGGAGTTAACCACTAGGGGGCGCTGTAGGTGTTATGTATGACCTCATATGTTTTTCTAACTGTAGGGGGCGGGGCTGGACGTGTGACATCATTGATCGTGTTTCACTGTATTAGGGAACACACGATCAATGAAGCTGCCACTGTGAAGAACAGGGAAGCTGTGTTTACACACACCTCATTCGGTTCTTTAGCTCCGGGAACCAATAGCGGTCCCTGGCCAGGTTCTTCTGTTCCACCGCTGCAAAAATGCAATGTAAGACATATACTATACAGTTCATTTCACAAAATGAACAAATCTCGTAAAGATGTATTATTATTATTATTAATATTATTAATATTCAGGATTTATATAGCCCCAACAGTTTTGCGCTGCATTTTACAATCTAAAGAGAGATAGTACAGTTACAATGCAATAAAACACAAGAGGGTTAAGCGCTTACAAATGAATAGGGTGGTAAAAAAAGGTTATAACTGTGGGGCGTGAGCCCTCTCCACAAGCCATGAGTTTTCAGGGATTGTCTCAAGGCAGCCAGAGTAGGAGATAGCTGCGCTGATTGAGGTGGACGGTCCCGCGGGCACGAAGCTTCGGACCGGGTCGCGCGTGCGCACCCGCGACCCACAGCTGGGCAATTAAAGAGGACCGTGCATTCTGCCAACATATATCTGCAGGAGGCAGTCCTTAAGTGGTTAAAAACATTAAAGGAATGGTGCTCATTTAAAAACAATAAAGAAGGGGTGCATTGCTTTATCTCTAAATCAGCCTATACATTATGACAGATATCCTATGGTTCTGAATCAGCCCGAGTTGGAATTGATGTTCAATTTATATGTCTAGTGGTGACAGTTATAGAAATCACTGCTTCTTAAGACCTGAAATTCTCTTTAAGAGACATCAGTCATTTTAAAATGTGCTTTTGAAATGAGCTATGTTACCATATTGTCTGTTACAATAAAGGTATCTAGGTCTAGAGTGAACCAGATGAATTCTCCAGGGGGATGCAAAGTACATATCTCTGCTGGAGGAAAGCATTTCGACCAGAAATGTCTCCCTTCTTGTACCAGAATGTGAAAAAAAGAAATTAAGCTTAGCAATGATGTTTTATTCTGTAATCTGTGATTATCTGTAATCATAGAAAGTAATAATAAAACATGCTTGTCATCTTAAATCAAAGATACCCATGACTAAATTGTACCATGGAAGTTCAGGTAAGGCAACACAATTTCTTGTTTGGTTGGCCCTGTTTTTGATAGATTTTGCAGTTTTTCAATAATGTTTTAATTTTTCTCTAACCTATTGTGTGTTCCAGGCCACTAAATCAACTATTGTACTCTCATGTTGGTACACTGGGTGCCTTAATGAGCTGTAGGAAGCAAATCAGATTTACAACATTTTGAGATTATAATGTTATCCTCTGACATAATGGATCTGGCAGCTGAGATAAAGTGAAACAATCCAGTTCTCTTTAGGTCTGCACACACTTTTGTTCAACATATGACAAGGCCATAGGTTCATAAGGTTTTCCTTCTAGCAAGACAACTATTGATGTAACTGCTTATAATTCCATTTGGGTTTGACAGGTCAAAAAAAAAAAAAGCTTAAAGCAGGTTCTTCTGTAAGACTTTCTGACCCGATCTTGTTCTTATTGACACTAAATGTTCTTTTTTAAGTAGCATGCTTCAAGCCATGCAACATTATGATGTTATATGTTTCAATTCTTTCACCAAGTACTGAACTTTACCTTTGTTGAACTTGATGTTGACTTTCTGGCTTTTTTCTAACTTTGAACAGATTTCTAAACTTCTCTTGGGTTGTCGAAGTTATGCATACAGAATATTGTGTAGTTTCTTACATTTTTTATGACAAGATGTTAAAACTTTTACAATTTTATTATATCCTTGTAGATAATCAACATCCAAAGCATATGTGGTTTTAGGGACATAACTTGCTAAATATGCTTGCTTTAGCCTTAGACCTTCTCACCTAGTCTGTTGATGGAAAAGAATGTTTTTAATATAGTTTTACCGTGTCATTATTCTTGGGGAACACAGACGTAAGGGGAAGTTTTGTCTGGAGTGAATAGAGTGTCATCCAACAGACTATACCACTGCAATGATTACAATACAGAAATATATATTTTTTTAGCTTAAAGTTGTAAAATAAGCTTTAACATAAATAATAATAATGTAATTTCTAAATGGTTTAAAATATTTTTAATATTGCAGCTTTTTTATTAAAATATTTGCTTATGAACCTGCTGTGAAGATCCTCGATCAGGACATTTCTTTAAGGAAGTAACAACTGTCTCCCAACTGTGTCACTCTACCACCTATACCCTTTGTACGCTAACCAGCAGACATATCTTCTCGCACATGCGTCGAATGGATTCGACGCATGCGCGGAAGTAATTTACTTCCTGGTGCGGTGACGTGGCGGCGTCAACGTCACCGCCACATCACCGCGCTGTCTGCTGGCAGGGATTTTGGTTTGATCGTGTGTACAGCGATCAAACCAAAACGGCCAGCAGACAGATTTGTTCAAATCGGTCTGTCCGACCGATTTGAACAAATCTATTTGCTCATGTGTACGGGGCCCAAGAGTCACAGGATTGCAACTAGTTTTGTGTCCTGTTTTCAGCAGAGAGCTGTAGATCTGCAGACAACACACAGATCAGTCCAAGCACCACGTCATCATGACTCTGGGACCACTGAGAGGCTGAAATGGTCGCTCCCCACCCCTCCACAGCTCAGTGATCCAGTGAGCGTGGAGGACCATATCAGGAGAGCTGCTGACTTTCAGGCAGCAGCTGTCTACTCAGGGGCCGAGAGAACTGAGCCATCGGCAATGTTCGATGACTCGGTGTTCAGTAGACATGTGCAGACTGGAATATTGTGTTTAGTTATTTTGTTTTCGTCTGGAAAATAAATTTATTTAGTTACTCACGAAAATCGTTTTGATTTATTTAGTTTTTCGTTGGGGAATAGCTTTAGTTCGAAAATCCAATAATACTTGGTTTCTGTTGAATAGTCAAAGAATATTCGTCGAAATTTTGAAACTTTACGCCGAATCGTACATTTCCGGTCGAAAATTCTGACTACAAGAATTCTAATGTTGTATGACTAGTAATAATAATAATAATAATACATAATTATATTATTATTACTAGTCATAGTCAACCAACATTAGAATGTTTCTATAGCCTATGGGTGGAGCATTACAATCTATAATTTTGATCTATAATCTCTCTATAATGTGGATGTCGAATCTATTCTCTATAATGTCGAATCTTTTCTCTAAAATGTTGAATATTTTCCCTATAATGTCAAATCTTTTCTCTATAATGTCGAATCTTTTCTCTATAATGACGACCGCAACAAAAACAAAAATAAAGCATTTTTTTATGTCAGATCTTTCGGTTTTCGTTTCTTGCGCTTTCGTTATCGTTTGTTAAAACTATAATGAAAAAAAAAACTGATTTTCAGACAAAAATGCATTCTAACAAAAACGAATGCACATGTCTAGTTTTCAGTGCAGAGGCGGTGGTATGATTATGGGAAAAAATAAAACTCCTATACTCTTTTAAGATCGTGAGGGAGAAAGAATTGCAATCTCGATAATAATTAATTGTGCAGCTCTACTGTAATGTATATTGCAGTATATTGCAGTCTGCGGTTAACTCCACTGTTGTCTACTATTATTTTGATTCCTTAAATTGGACTGATTTACTAAATGCAAAAATACTTTTCACTTTGCAAGGGAAGTTGGACTTTGCATGGGAATTTTCCCCAGAGCTTTATGAAGGACGTGAAGCTCTGACGACTTTCATCATCCAACTGCATAGTTGCCAACAGTCCCTGAATTGGTGGGACAGTACTGCTTTTTAGTCACCTGTCCCTTGCAGGCAGAGTCCCTGGCTTTCCCCCGAGATTACAGCATCATAGCATGATGACTAAGAATGTCACTACCTCTACCCAGCCCTGCCATGTTGAAGTGTGTACAACTGAATCAGGTAATTTACATATGAATGTTGCAATATTTACATATGAATACAATGTATATGTAAATATTGCATCAATAATCTGTGAATTACGCATTTATTTATATGATCCCTCTCCCCTGTAGTTCACTTCCTGAATGCTGCCCAGGGGATGTACACAGTCAGTTTCAGGATTGGGAGTCCTGCCTTCCACTCCCACCACTAAGAACGCTACAAGGTACAGCAGTTAAATGGTGCTGCAGCAGAGGTGGGTAGAAGGAAGAGGAATTAACCATTTGAGTGCACAGATGAGCAGGGGGTCAAAATGCAAGGTGAATAGATGAAAGCATGCAGATGTAACCAGAGAAGTGGGCTCTGTGGTGTAAATGTGAGCAGATGGGCATGGGCGTCCGCTCCATAGGGCAAGGGGGGTCATTTGCCCCCCCCCCCTGAAATTGCCAGGGAGAGCCAGGAGCAGGGCCAAACTGGCCCTGGGGACGATTTAAGCGGTGACTGCAGCGCTCCCCTCTCCTCTAGTTGTCCCTTATTAAGAGTGCCTGTCCCTCTTCTGGAATCAAATCCATTTGTCCCTCATTCCGAAAGGTTCCTCTTTTAGACCTTCAATAAATATACTGTCCATATAGTGTAGTGTTTCAGTCAAGGGAAAGAGGTGCTGTCTAATGTAAAGGGGTCCAGTGATGCAGGGTTCTGTGTAATGTAAAGGGGTCCAGTGATGCAGAGGTGCAGTTGTGGAGAGGGGCTACACCGTAGTAACAAATAGATATTGAAAGATGCAGGGAACACAGT
Source organism: Rana kukunoris (assembly GCA_029574335.1). NCBI lineage: Eukaryota > Metazoa > Chordata > Amphibia > Anura > Ranidae > Rana > Rana kukunoris. The sequence goes on along the minus strand of CM056053.1, from coordinate 402,681,994 downwards.
GGGGTGTTTTTACATTTTAACGCGTGGGGGCACTTTTAACCCCCGCTAGCAGTTGAAGAAAGGGTAAAATGCGACTGTTTCGCCGCTGCCGAAGCGCCCCCCCTCTAAAAAAAAAATTCAGAGGATGCCCATGCAGATGGGTGTACGTAGATGTAATCTTAGAGGGGGGGGGGGCTTTGGCATGCAGAGGTGAGCAAGGGGGATTCAGGGTGCAAAAGATGAGCTGAGAGGGGGTGGATAAGGATGCAGAGATTAGCAGGGAAGGGGGTCACTGTAAAAACAAAAGTACAAAAAACAAATGTGAAAACACTGAAGAAACCCCTTTAATGTAAAAATGGAAGCTAAAAACAGTTATCCCATATTTTATAAAATATCCCCCAAATAATCTAGCATACATATTTCTGGCTGTTTTAAATTGTGATTGTGCAGCTAACTTTAGTTTGAAATGACTCAAGTCTGCCCCCTCTTATTACTCATTGCAGCAGCACAACCAAAGCTGTTCATGCAGAAGCATTTAAAGAGGAATTTGCTGCAAATAATTTAGCTAACTTTTAACAAACATGCACTGTCCTCACCCGGGACGGTTCTTTTGTTTGTGAGAAGCTAACTCAGACTTTTTGCATCAAAGCAGACTTTCCACTGGGCATGTGCGAATAGCGCTGCACTTTCTCACTAATAAGATAAGCAGTCTCCTGGGACCTGTAACATGTCTCAGGAGGTTGCGGTCATTAAGGGGAGGGTGAAAATTCTGCCTAGGTGATCTGAGTGGAGGTGGAGCAGGTACCTGCCAGAAATGTAACTACCACCTCCAGAAAAAAAGCTGAACTTCTGTTTTTGGGTAAAGCTCTGACCCTAAAGCCTTGTACACACGTATGGGTTTTTACCGCTGGCAAACCCGAGTAGAAAACCGAGAACCTGCTCGGTAACTTTTTCCCCCTACACACGACCAGGTTTCCAGACTAAATACTCCTCAGTTATTGAGCTACAAGTGAAATACCTGGCCATACCTCCCTCAGGAATGCGCTGATCTTGGTGGTGTACAGTCCTAATTAGCTGCATGGATGAGACCTAATCCACACACCAAAGTAGATGTAGCTAATTAGATGTCTTTAGACATATAGACAAAGACACATCCTACTTAAAGGGGTTGTAAACCTTCCTGTTTTTTCACCTTAAAAAACATCAATAATTACAGGCCCCCCCGGTTTACTTACCTGAGCCCTTGAAAGTCCTGGTCAAGAAGGCACTGGATTCCGGCCCGGTCTTCTCGGCTGTTCATTGGATAGATTGATATCAGCGCAGCCATTGGCTCATGCTGCTGTCAATCAAATCCATAGCTGCGGGTGAGTCTGGCATTCGTGTCTATCGACGCAAATGCTGGTCTTGGGAGCGCGCCTGAAAGGTGTCCCCCTTGGGAAAGCGCTTCCCAGGAGGATTATCTGATGCTGGGAGCCGCCAATGGACCCCAGAAGACGTGGTATGAGGCCACTCTGTGCAAAACGAGATGCACAGCCAAGGTAAGTATGACATGTTTGTTATTTGAAAAAAAAAAAAACTTAAACCTTTATTATCAATTTAATACTCGATTTAAGCATTAGTTGACATTTTTCCAATTTGAAGCAAATTTGAGTAGCAAATCTAAAGCAAGAGGAACGTTGCAGTGGTGAGTCTAAAGCAAGAGCTCTGAAATTCTACATCCTGAAAATTTAGCCACAGTGACTATTGCACAACATAACTGAACCATAACTTGCAGCGGACTTTCACAATGCTTGCAAGGAAAGTTGATCTGGAGTCATGCAGTGTGGACTTGCTACAATTGTGCAACAAACTTGTGAAGCCTGGCAAGTCTAGCAATAGTTTAGCAAGTCATTTTCAAACTTGCAGCTGCATTGCTTGCTACTTGTGATGTTGAGATCGTGCCTATCTGGTGTTGGAGGGCATTTATGTTTGTATGTTTATGTTGGGAACATGATATGCTGTTCCTTCATCAACCCATATGCCTGGCAGTGATGAAGCAATCCATTATTTCCTAGATATCTGATTGGAACTAAGGTGTCATATATAATTGAGGTGTAGAGTTATTTATGAGTTCCTTCATTCATTTTGTGGAAGATTGTAGCACAGTCTGTAAGCCCAAAAAAGGTCACAGACTGAAATATCACCTCCTTTGGAGAAAGAAAGATTTAGATCATCTGAGTCTTTGTGCTGTCAGGAACCTCTTTATGTGAACATTTTGATGTCATCTGAAAAATGACATACAGTACATTGTTGCAGGTTGTGCTGCTATCATTCACACCATTTATTTTAAATTGCAGAAAATTAAACTTCTAATGTAATTTCCAGACCAGCAACTAAACTGACAATAAATATTTTAACAAGCTATTGACTTGTGTCAGTAACAGAGCGGAATGGTCAAAGACATAACCAAGTTTCACCAACCAATGAATTCCTAAGTGTAAAATCTTTCAGATTTGGCTGGGGTAGATGCAAACAAAAACTGATTTGAATGAAGGCATATTTAAATAGCTCTCTAAATATTCTTGTTTCGTTTTTTTCCTTATATCAAAGTGATTGTAAAGTTTTTTTTTTTTTAATAACAAACATTTACTACCTCCTTTGTGCAAGGGCTTTGCACAGAGCGGCCCATATTCTCCTTTTCTGGGGTCCCCCGGTGGCACTCCTGGCTCCTCCTCTTTATCGAGTGCCCCCACGAAGAGCCGCATTACATGGAGACACTCATGCAGGTGCACTTCCGAGACCTGCTGCTGTGTCCATTGACACAGACACCCCACTTCCAGTGTCGCTGGATTTGATTAACAGCAGCGGGAGCCAATGGCTCCCACTGCTATCAATCTATCCAATGAGGATCCAAGACAGCAGCTGGAACTGCTGGGTTTGTGTTTTTCGCTGGAACACTCGGGTTCAGGTAAGGAAAAGAGGGTAAAAATATTGTGTTTGTAACTCTTCTTTTGTTTATAGCGTAAGAATAAAAACTACATTCATTTAGGTACAGTGTTGTATGACCCCGCAATTGTCAAAGTGGGACAGCGCTCAGAGCTCAAAACTGAAAATTGGCCTGAGCAGGAAGGGGGTCAAAATGCCCTGTATTGAAGTGGTTAACTACTTGCTGCCCAAGCCAATTCTGAGGCCGCGTACACAGGAGGAGACATATCCGATGAAAACGGTCTGACAGACCGATTTCATCGAATATGTCTCCTGGAGATTTTGGTCTGATGTGTGTACACACGATCAAACCAAAATCCCCGCGGACGGACAGCGCGGTGACGTGGCGGTGACGTTGACGCCGCCACGTCACCGAACCAGGAAGTAAAATACTTCCACGCATGCCTTGAATCCTGGTTAGGCGTACTAACCAGCGGACATGTCGGACAGATGGGTTTCCAGCAGACAGATTTTAAAGCATGCTTTAAAACTTTTGTCTACTGGAAACCTGTCTGCTAGCCCGTACACACGATCGAATCTGTCTGCTGAAACTGGTCTGCGGACCAGTTTCAGCAGATATGTTCAATCGTGTGTACGCAGCCTGACACTTCTCACATACATGTAGAAATCAACATTTTGTGTACTATATATAGACCCCCCCAACATTATATATTGAGGGAATCTATCAAGTAACCATCTTGGGTCAGGCAGAACCTATTTAAGGCCCTGGCTCCCCGGTTTTGGCACACTTAGGTGAGTGGACAGAGTAGGGACACATATCCCATCTGTGAAGTACTGTAAGAGCCCTAGGGAAAGATTTCTGTCGAGAAGGGTAAGCGTAGTGCCATTTCTCTCTGGACTGACTCCGGATTGGGACCAGACGGCCAGGCTATATTCGGTCTCCTCTGTCATTCCTGCTAGAATCTACTGTCTCACTACTGAGCGTGCCCAGCTGGGTGGCTTTCCCACAAGGCTTGTTGTGAGCTCTTGTTACTTCAATACATGTCCCATTGCACCTGCATGTGTGAATTATTGCTTCTTACCAAACAGACCAAAGGGAGGCAAATGATAGAAGTTTATTGTTAGGCTGTACATTTAAAGAAGAACTAGTATTACATTTAGTCTACATGCACAATTATCCTAACAGGTCATAAAGCACCACAGTATTTTTCCTGTGGTCTTCTGGCTGGCCACATGACACCCTTGAGTCATCTTCCTGGAGATCTGCCTACTATGTCTAGTATTTGTCAAGATTGCCCACTCGTATTGCCATTCTGGTTAAAGATATTTTGTATCTATCATACAATTAAAGACTCTTCTCTCCAGATATTCAATGTTACTTTGTTATCAATCATTCCATGGTCTATTACATCTATAAGCAGGACTGTCCTTCAATGGTGGAATGGGTGTGTGAGATGAACATGATTCGATCAATGTACCAGATGATTCATGCTGAAGAGAGACTTTTGGAAGGATCCCCAGCAGAGTGGTTGCAATGGGATCATTTCCAAACCTCCACTACATGTTTACAATATTTATGATAAGTGAGGGCTCCGCCCCATGCCCATCTTTTTTTTCTTTTTATGCGCTCCTAGTCATCCTTGCAGGGACTTTTAAACAGAATCTGGACTTAATTTAAGTTTTTTTTTTCCTTCTTACTTTCGACTTCTCCTTTTTTTATCTTTATTTATTTATTTTTTATTTATTTTTACTTCTGGGTTACATTTTTTTATATATAGCCAATTCGAATAAATGTCTCAGTCTTTGCTATCAACATGTTTTGGTTATAGTTTTTTTTATTTATAATGTCCCGTGGCCTTATAGCCTGGCTAATGGACCTATATTTTATACTGAGTTTTTTTTTGTTGGATGTAAAAACTGTCACGTTGTAACGCATATTAATGTGCTGATGTATCAATGTATTTAATTGTTTTTTCAATCAAATTTTTTAATGTTATTTAAAATGTGAAAATCAATAAAATAAAGATTATAAATAAAATTGGAGATCTGCTATAACCTAGCCACAATAAAGCACACATTAAGCTGCAGTCAAGTGCCTATACTTGAGAAGAGCATCTTGGGAAAATTACATCATCTGTTCCTTGCAGACCAGAGGATTTATTTCCTCCCAAAGAGAATTCTGTAGCAGCATTTGAAATCCAGGATCTAATCACTTTGTCTCTTGGGCTGAACACTGGACCCCTGCTGACAGCTGGCAGTTCTAGCACTGAACCCAACCAGGCTGGTCTGCAGCTGTACACTCTGCTTTAGCAGCACTGGGGAAAACAAGGCCAACTGCTTCCCTAAAAGTCAGTTGCTTAACAATATAAGTTGTAAACATTTAGCAAAACTGTATGGAAAGCAAAAAATGTGTAGTCATTGAGGAAAAAAAGTCTATATTCTGTAAAATCATTTTATGTTGCTTATTTGCTTTAGGACATTACTACACTCCAATGACTTTACCATTATTGACCCCCTTAATGTCAAATAAATTGCTGACACCAATAATTTCGCAACTAATGGGCAGCAGAAAAAGTAAAATAAATGAGTGTTACTTTCGCCCTCAGGTTTTTTAGGAAATAAAATTGTGATAGCTGTTTTACAGTAGACTGCTCGAACTTGCCTTTGATAAACACATCACCATATTTTTAACTGGCATTCCCATGATAGGCCAAGGCTTAAGTGCTTTAGCTATAAAATGTCACTGTCATGCCAGCTAAAATATAATGAGCGTGCATTACTGCAGCATAAATCTACACTGTAAAGTTGTGTGTAATCACAAAAAGAAAACTGGATGTTTTATAATCCGCATCATACAGCTGTGTTACGCTACATTGTATACGTGCTTTTACTTTTCTTTCCTGCAAGGCTTTTTAAACATGTTCCTACTGTAAAGAATTCATCAACCACTTATTGCGACACCTGCAAGCTTTGAGTATCACAAGGCACTCAAAATGTAATATTCATCCTGAATTTATAAGCAGAAGGCTGAAGGCTGTGATAAATCAAAAGAAAAAAAAGAAAAGAAAATATGATATATATATATATATATACACACACACACATATATATATATATATATATATATATATATATATATATATATATATATATACACACACACACACAATATATTAGCAAAAGTATTGGGATGCCTACCTTTACACGCACATGAACTTTAATAACATCCCAGTCTTAGTCTGTAGGGTTCGGTATTGAGTTGGCCCACCCTTTGCAATTATAACAGCTTCAACCTTTTTGGGAAGGCTGTCTACAAGGTTTAGGAGTTTGTCTATGGGAATGTTTGACCATTCTTTCAGAAGGGCATTTGTGAGGTCAGGCACTGATGTTGGATGAGAAGGCCTGGCTTGCAGTATCCGCTTTAATTCATACCAAAGGTCAAGGTATCGGGTCAAGGTCAGGACAGTGCAGTCCAGTCAAGTTCCTCCAACCCAAACTTGCTCATCCATGTCTTCATGGACCTTAAGCCTCGGAACACACGATCAGACTTCAAACAAACTTTTCCGTGGATTTTTGTCCTAAGGGAGTTGGCCGGGCACATCCATAGCATACAAACGTTCTGACTTTTCTGCGAACTTTCCTAAAAACGTTCCCAACGTCACGTGTTTTTTCTGCTCTTTTCTGCTCTTTACCGCCACCTTTTGGTCAACTTCTGCTATCGTTGGTTGATTTTAACATTGGTTCTGGGCATGCATATTTGCACTTTGTACAAAACTCTGATGACTTGCTGTACACATGGTCGGAATAGGCACCATCGGACCTTTGCTGCCGAAAAGTTTGTCCGTTTGCAGAGTGAACTTTTGTCTGATGAAAACCGAAAAAGTTTGTCCGATGGAGCGTACACACGGTTGGATTTTTTGGAAAACTTGCTAATTTTTAAGTTTGTTGGCAAAAAGTCAGACCGTGTGCATGGGTCTTAACTTTGTGCACTGGTCCAAATCATTTGGTGGATGGGGGATTATGGTGTGGGGTTGTTTTTTAAGGCTTGGGCTTGGGCTTGGCCCCAACCAGCCTGCCCAAACATGGATCAAAATTTAACTGGTCCCTGCTGAACTGGCCCAAATTCCATCTATGGCTGCCCTTAGTCCTAGTGTGACAGCAGTATGCAATGCAATAGAAACTGACTGACTCCCATTCCTGACAGAGGCTGATGTAGCACCCTTGTGTTAAGGCCAGGTTGCTAAAAAAATTATCTGCCAGGTATAGCTACCTCGGCTAATTGCTGAGGATCAATTGATTTCACTCTAAGTCTGTAATTGCTGCACTTCTCTCTTTTGCCACTAGGTGGCCGGGCACTTGGTGGCATTAGATAAGACAATGGCACTGCAAGGTCAGATTATGGGTATATGGGGTGTTTCAGCCAATGGACAAAGGTTTTTTTAAATCGCTTGGCCTACTGGGAGAACATATATATTTGGGTGGGGTCAGGTGATCAGGGTTCTGTGCCATCTGGACGGTTGTCTGGGTGGACGTGTGTTGTATTGTCCGGGCTGCTAGGTCAGAGTTTGAGCATATTATGGGCACATCTGGCTGCTAGGCTGTCTGAGGGCCTATCCACAAGCAAGAGAGCAGTGTAGAGTTAGAATTACGGCTTGCAGTTCAACCAGAAGTGACGGTTCTGCCGGGCGGAGAACATTTTGTGGTCGGAAGTAAAGGGGAAGCTGTCAACACTAAGGGACCAACCACCTTATTACCAGGGACCACAGTGAGTAGCTGAAGCAAGTACCGAAGCAGAATTCTCACCAACCGGGGACGGTGAAAGATTGGGAAACTTCAGCAGGTTTCAAGCCAGGGTCCCAGCCAGTGGAGGCGACGCTTGCAGAGTAGCCTTGTGTGTCAAGTCAGGGACCAAGCAGGCCAGTGGGGGGATGCTTGAGAAGTATCTGGTGTGCCAAGCTAGGGACCCAGCAGAGAAGCGGGGTGACGCTTGAGGAGGATACTACAGTGAAGATTGGAGGAGCTCAAGGGATTCAGTGGCAGTTACATAGTTACATGCTGTAGTAACATAGTAGGTGAGGTTGAACCTATGTGTGTGATTATATGTCAGTATTACATTGTATATCCCTGTATGTTGCGGTCATTCAGATGCTTATCTAAAAGTTTTTTGAAGCTATTGATTCCCCCTGCTGAAACAACCGCCTGTAAAAGGTAATTTCACATCTTTGCCGCTCTTACAGTAAAGAATCCTCTACGTAGTTACGGTAAAACTTATTTTCTTCTAATTATCATGAGTGGCATGTGTCTTATTAAACTCCCTTCCGCAAAAATGTTTTATCCCTATTGTGGGGTCACCAGTATGGTATTTGTAAATTGAAATTATTTCCCCCCTCAAGCACCTCTTTTCCAGAGAGAACAAGTTCAGTGCTTGCAACCTTTCTTCATAACTACTATCCTCCAGACCCATTATTAGCTTTGTTTCATTTCTCTGTACTCGCTCCATTTCCAGCACATCCTTCCTGAGGACTGGTGCCCAGAACTGGACAGCATACTCCAGGTGCGGCTGGACCAAAGTCTTGTAGATTGGGAGAATTATCGCTTTATCCCTGGAGTTAATCACCTTTTTAATGCATGACAATATTCTGTGTGCTTTGTTATGCCATTGCTGAGCCTATCATCTACAGTGTTTTCCCAAAAATAAGCCCAGGTCTTATATACATTTTTTCAGCCAAAAACACACCAGGGCTTATTTTTGGGTAGGGTTTGCCATGCAATGTGCTGTCTTCCCAATGGTTGCAAAATGCCAGAATCCCTTCTAACACAGGATCAAATAATGCAAAAGGTGTGCGTTTCTGCAATGCAACCATGCAAATACCTTCTGTGTTCCACCTCTTTAAGCACTGCAGGGGGGCGAGATTCCGCCCTGACACCCGGGAGAAGAGGAGAGCCAAGGCCTGCTTGGCGCTTCAATAGCCCGCCTTAGCCATCTTCCACAGCTATGATTAGTGCAGAAGGAGGGGGGCTGAGACACCCAGAAGAAGAGGAGATCAGCTGAGCCCTGCTTGGCGCTTCCATGGCCCACCCCAAGCTGTCTTTCCCGCTCTGAGCAATGCAGGGAGGGGGCCAAGATTCCCTGCTGAGAAGAGGAGATCAGCTGAGCGCCAAGCTGTGCTGCATCTGATGCAAACATGACAAACATTAAAGTGTGACTAAGAACAAAACATATTTTTTTATATTTTTTGGGATTGAGTAGAGAGGGATTAGAACACCTGTCGGTACAGGGGTTTTGTGATCATCTGACCGCCGTGACAACCAATTACATGGTCACCCACTCCGCCCCCTAGCATTCCAATCTCCTTAACCTCCCTGGCGGTATGATTATGTCTGGAATTTTGTACCAAAAGCGGTACCATTTTTTGCATGGAAATTTGGTGTATTATACTGTAGGGCTGCAATTCTTTGGTATAACTCACTTAAATTTGTCCAAACAAGAGTCTAGTAAACATCTCGAGTATGATAAAGTTTGAAACACAAAATCATAAAGTAGCCCTTCTACACAGCTCGCTACAAACAATCCCAGGATACATCAAACAAAGTCAACTATTTAGGGATATGATTGTGGCCTGGAGGGAGATTCGGAAAAAACTGGGCCCATCACCTTTTGTATCCAATTTTCTCCCAATACATGGCAACCCAATGTTCCCACTTGGTATGCAATATGAGCCTTTTTCCAAATGGAGAGACAAAGGGCTAATAAATGGCTCTTCTTTTTACACTGCAGCAAATGCCCTTAAAGTGGATGTAAACCCACTCTCATATTTTCTAAATTACTGCCATGGTGCTGATCTATAAGGATATAGATGCCTCCTTCATGTATCCTTACCTGTCAAATGTCTCCCCTCTGTCTGTTATAAGAACTGAAAAACTGCAGATCACTAACATCCAGTCAAAATAAAAATTATAATATAATAAATAACTATAAATAATTATAACAAATAATAATGTAATTATATTAAAAATTATTCAATAATGTAATCAAATCAAAACAAATCAAAAACACAGAAATGTGCTCAGTTGCAGAATTGTCGCTGTCATTATTTTTATTGTTTGATGTTGAATTTCCCCACAAATCGCTATTGCTCAATTCTGCAAGTGATTCTAATTTATTATCGCTGTTTTCTAGCTGGTCTAAAAGCACTTTTGATGTAAAGGGACACTTTTTTGTTGTTATGGACAATCTCCAGTTTCCAGGCAGAAATAACCGTTTTTATTATATAAAACTGTATGCAGAACACTGGGAAGACCACTAGGTAAGATTACAGTATACTGTATGTGTATTGTGTGTTTCACTCTTTGAATTTGGCGCCGAACTCCATCCCTGTGCGTTGTAACGTCACAGGGAACAGAGCTCGGCAGCACTGTGAATCAAGCGAGGAGACACAGTGGAGGAGCCCGCACACACAGCAGGGACACATCATAGGATTATCCTGCATTGCGATCCTGAGTCAGGTTGGGGATACCGCTTTTGGTATAAAAAATTCACCCCAAGCCTGACTTGGGATTACCGCTAAGGAGGCTGGCGGGAGCAAGTGCTAAGGGGTTAATATTACAAAACTGGCTTTTCATTAATCAATAACTGGATGTGAGAGCTTTTCATGTAAGATCTTTTACTACATGCTTATTAATTCAAATGAGCTTCTGAAATGTTACAAGCTTATCAAACATCCTGTGATTTCTGAGCAAATGAACATAGTGCTTACAGCAATCCAAAAAATCTGGGTGAATATTAATTAATCTGACCTTCTACAGGTACATACTTCCAGATTACTCTTTAAACTTGTCCAGGAAGAGCGATAAATATTTCAGCTCATAGCAGAAGCCTACAAGTGAATAAATATTCACCAATGTACCGGTAAAAAATGTGAAATGCAACATTTACTTTTTATTATCAGTAAAAAGTTCTGCAGCTTTGCCAGCGGTAATAAAATCCTAACCAGCTTCTCAAAGCACAACTTTTACTCATGTTGTAATGATAGACTTACTGAAATATGTTGGTACAAGGAACCCAAATATTTTACATATATTTAAATTGAAGCCAATATACTTTGCATTATTTAGCATTTTTCGAGCACTTAAAATATAGCCAACGTCTATACTAGCTGGCTGTGACAAGATATTGGTTAACAAACTACTAGATGAAAACATAATTTTAAAATGAAAACTTGGAAAAAACAGCTAAACGTTACCAAGCCCTGACATGATTTGTATGCATATACCTGACTGTAAAATCTTATTTTTTTTTCTATAAAAATAACAAACAGGAGGCGCATGCGCGGAGCTCTGAAGATGGCTGCTTGAGCCGGGAGCTCCTCACCACCCCAGACCAGCGGCGCCCATAAGTCAGCCAAAAACGGGCTGGAAGGGGAACTATCACCACACACGGCTTCCCCAGACATCAGGGCACCCCCCTATCATCATAATTTTTTTAAAGGGACACTTTAAAGCCGCCGCTGCAGCACCTCACAAGAACGGAGCTGAGGAGATGCCTGAGGGAAGGATTTTTTCAAATATGGTACCCCTGCCTTTTACCCCACTGGTCCAAGTAAGTTACCAGCAGGACATGTCCCCCTCAACAATTCCCACAGAACCCCTGGCAGGCAGTAATATGGAGGGCATAAATAGGGAGGGCTCTGCACTACCCCTCATAGGACCTAACATAAGGAGCCAGCCTGCTCAATTCTCTGTCAGCACCCTGTCAGCAGCGTCTGCATTCTCTGTGACTGACTTATATCAGGCTCTGGCTGAACTCCTGGATAGGGGACTCGCTCAGACTGCTACCAAAATAACAGGAGATTTGAAAGCAGATTTCCAGAATCTGGGCACCAGAATTGAAGCGATAGAAGACAAGCTTGATCAAACGGTGGCAGCCACAGACCAGAACTCAGAACATATTCATACAGTACAGGAGCAATTGGATGTGGCCCTTTCCAGGATCGACGAGTTGGAGAGCAGATCCAGGAGATACAATTTCCGGATCAGGGGACTGCCCGAATCCATCACTGACACTACAGCAGCGGTACAAAATTTGATCCAGAACTTGATTCCAAACATCCCTCAAGTTCGCTTAGAGCTGGATAGAGCCCACAGAGCCCTGGGACCACCCAGAAAGGACGGCTCACCGCGGGACATCATCGCCAAACCCCACTTTTACGCTGTAAAGGATGAAGTCATGAGACTAGCACGTTCTGTGCCCAGTGTTTTGTGCCAAGGTCATCCCGTCCAAATATACGCAGACCTTTCTCCCTCCACAATGCAGCGAAGACGGTCATTAAAGCCGCTACTCCTAGTCCTGGTCCAAAAGGATATAAAATATAAATGGGCATTCCCCTTTGCGGTCAAGTTCTCGGATAAAGGGAAAAACTACTCCTTCTCAAATTTTCCTGATGGAGAAAGACTACTACAGCGCCTTAAGCTCATCTCGCAAGAACCCGCCATGGATACTTCTCATAGCATCCCAAACACCTCCAAGAGACCGACCCCCACCAGCCCTAATTCCCTACTCTGGACCAGGTCGAGATCTAAGAAAGCTAGAGACAGTGGACCCACTTACCCAGATCTCGGTTGACACATTGGTCATATACTCCTTGAACTTTCAAGATTTTTGGTCGGTCCTATGCCTGAGATTTAGACGTTCTCTGATCAGAAGAATCAACTTTTTGGATAATTGACATTTCAACAGTATTTCTCCTGCTAAAAAGATCTCTTCATTTATTCTAATTTTTCCGCAGGGGGTTGTCCCCACCTTGCTTCTGAGGTCCCCTCCTCCTCGATCCCCGTTGGGGGGGGGACGGGGGGACATCCGGATCGGATTTAGATCCGACCAAACTGGGTTTAGAATTACTCAATTCCTTCCGGTTTCGTTTTTGATAGTTGTTGTAACCAGCTTTTCAGGGGCGCCCTGGCTGGGGTGGGCCCCATGTACCTCCACCTCTCCCTTAGACTCCAGAAGGTTTCTGGGGGCGAGGTCGCTTGTTCGCATTTGGAGCAAGCCCTTTTTTGATCTACCTTGGTAGAAATTCTCGAGGAGCATCTCCCCTCCCCGAGAATGTATTTTTTCTTATTTTTTCTCTTTTTCCTTAGTTGGATTGGGAGTCTTCTTCACCACTTCTTTCTCTCTTTCGAATCTGTCCTTTCCTTTTCTATTCCCCATCTTTCCCACATGAGCCTAACCATTTATTATTTTTCAGCTTGCAGTACCTACGATCGAGGAATGTCCACTGGGCTGCCAGTCATCCATCCTGACAAATGGCAAGGTTGGGAGGACAGAAGACATCTCAGGGTGAGTGGAGGTAGAGACAGACAGAGTTGCTTTTCAGTTCCCCATGGCTGACCACGTACAGAGCTCCCTCAACATAGCCACACATAATGTTCAAGGCCTGAACTCCCCAGTCAAAAGGCGAAAGATCTTTGATAGTTACAAATCACTCAAACTAGACATTCTCATGATCCAAGAGACCCACTTTCCTGGGCGGTACAGTCCCAAATTTGTCCACTCTCACTTTCCCCTCTTCTACTTGGCTAATGCCGAGAACAAGACCAAGGGGGTCGCAATCTTTTTCTCCAAATCCTGTAACTTTGAGTATCTCTCTGACTTCAAAGACCCAGAGGGACGATTTATACTGGTTAAAGGTAAAATTGAGGGTCATCTATACTCCCTGGTCTCATACTATTCTCCCAACAAAGGGCAAGACAAGTTTTTCCAATTAACCTTGGATACTTTAACCCCACTTCTGGAAGGTACAGTCATTTGGGGGGGGGATTCCAATGTGGCTTTTGACCAGGGTCTGGACAAATCCAGACCTCTGTCCGCTCAACTTACTAGACCCTCTAGGGTCAGCCTGAAAATTGCCAAACTACTCCATGACAGGGGGTTGACGGATGTTTGGCGGGAGTCTAACCCCTCAAAGAGGGACTACACTCATTACTCTCACCCGCATAGTACCTATGCCAGGATCGATCATATTTTAATCCCTTCATTTGTACTTCCGGCAGTGATCAAGGCCCAAATCAGAGACACAGTCCTATCTGACCATTCTATGGTCATCATGTCCATCCGCTCTTTAGCAGGTATGGCAAGGAACGGACATTGGCGGCTAAATGAGTCCATTCTTTCCAATCCAACCACTACAACGGAAATTAATAAAGCCCTTCAAGAATATTTCACAATTAACAATGTTGAGGATATCTCTGCGGAGACCCTGTGGGCAGCCCATAAAGCCTCTATTAGAGGGAAGATCATTCAGATCTCCACGCGAATCAAAAGAGAACACGAAGCAGAAATTGTACGTCTGGAGAAGTCTTATAGGACCCTAAGGGCACAACACAAAAAGAAACCATCTTTAGCCTTACTAGAGAATATTGACAAGCTGAGATTAGAACTTAACTTAGCCCTCACAACGAAGGCGGAGAGATCTCTCCGCTGGAGTGGCAATAAATTTTACACCCAAAAAGGAAAAATAGGCCAGTTGTTAGCGACCAAATTGTCCCCTAAAACAAGGTTTCACTCCTTACCCAAAATACGCTTGGCAGGTCAAGAACCTACATCCAACCCTAAAAAGATCCTGGAGGCATTCGAAACATTCTATTCTGACCTGTATAGTGCCCCTCCACAGATTCCCAGGGTTTCGATTGACAACTTTTTGGACAGCCTACCCATCCCATCCTTAGACGTAGAACATAGAGACAGGCTGGAAGCACCCTTTTCGGTTGAAGAGGTGGCGACAGTAATCAAGGGCCTCCGAAAGGGCTCGGCCCCAGGCCCAGATGGACTGTCGGCCCTCTATTACAGGTCATTTGCAGATACCCTAGTCCCACATATGACAAACTTTTTTAATTCCAAAACTCAAGGCACCCCTCTGGGTACGCAACTTAATACAGCATACATTACGGTTATCCCAAAGCCGGATAAAAACCCAGAAGAAGTCTGTAACTATCGCCCCATTTCTCTGATAAATAATGACCTAAAAATTCTTACAAAAATTCTAGCTCTCCGTATCTCCTCTTTCATTAATAAATATATTCACAAGGACCAAGTCGGATTTATTCCAGGTCGACAAGGCCCAGATCAAGTGAGAAGGGCAGTGGACATTGTCTCAATTTTGCAATCCAACTGGGACGGAGGTCCGAAACAAAAAGGCTTTCTCCTATCTCTTGATCTGCAGAAGGCCTTTGATTCTGTGTCCTGGCAATATCTTCTCCCCCTACTAGAACGATGGGGCTTTGGCCCAAGATTTATGGGTGTAATACAAACTCTCTATTCTAAACCAAAGGCCCAAATTCGAATCCAAGGGTACTACTCTTCTCCAATAGACATAGCAAGGGGTACCAGACAGGGATGCCCCCTCTCCCCAATCATTTTCGCAATGGCAATTGAAACCCTAGCGATAGCCATTCGACAGAACCCCGACATTCGAGGCGTTTCATGTGGAGATCAAACTCATAAATGTGGGCTCTTTGCCGATGACTTACTACTATTTCTAACTTCTCCTATTACTTGCCTACCAAACCTTTGTAAGGTAATTTCGGAATTCTCTAAATTCTCAGGTCTCCAAGTCAATTATGCCAAATCACAAGCCTTAAACGTATCCCTTCCACCTCCTACAGTATCTCTCCTCCAACAGTCATTCAAATTTGAATGGTGTCCCTCATCTATCAAATATCTAGGGATTTCCTTAACAGCTCGGACAGAATCCCTTTACACAAATAACTATCCTCCCCTATACCAAAAACTTACGGCCGACATGAATAACTGGGCTAAGTATGATCTTTCCTGGCTGGGCAGAATTAACTCTATAAAGATGACTTTACTTCCTAGAATTTTATATCTATTCCGCTCCCTTCCCATTCCCATCAGAAAAGATCACGTGCAGACTTTACAAAGCAAAATACTCAAATTCATTTGGGGCAAGTCAGGTTACAGAATCCCCCAAAACACGCTATATAACCATAGGAAAAGAGGAGGACTAGGACTACCGCACCTATATAAGTACTTCGTAGCTGCCAGACTAGCTCAACTATCCGTAGTTTACTCTAAACTGGACAAACCAGACTGGGTCCACATAGAGGGTCAAGCTGTCCCCCGGTTCTCCCTAGAACACTTACTCTGGTGCCCCCAAAAGAGAAGACCACCCATTTTGTCCCCCTCCCTTTCTCAATCCTACGCCCTTTGGGATAGATTTCGTAACCTTCCTGCCCTGGTTTCGAAAGGTCAACCTCTAGCCAGTGTATTCCAAAACCCGGATTTCCCACCGGGAATGGACAGGAAAGCATTCAGTTGGTGGTTGGATAAGGGTCTGTACCGCATAGGACAATTCTTCACATCCAAAGGCCCTCTTACACTAGACCACTGTGTGACTAAATTGGACATCCCTGACACTGAAAAATTCAGATTCAAACAAATATCACAATTCCTACACACTTTATGGACGGATAGGCCTCTACCTCCCAAATTTACAGATTATGAGCTCTGGTGCGGGCAGACCATGGGACAAAGGGGAGGAATATCTGTCATCTACTCTTCACTCACCCGCCCGACTGAGAAGTCTTCCTATATGACGGCTTGGGAGGCAGACCTCCAAATAGGGTGGGAGTTGGAGACCTGGCAGGCAGCTTGTTCTGATTCTTTTCAGGGCATCTTGAATACTTCCCTGATGGAAGCAAACTTAAAGGTCCTTATGAGGTGGTATATGACTCCCGCCAGGCTTGCGGCCATCTACCCATCATCAGATCCCAGCTGCTTTAGAGGTTGTCAGCTCCTGGGCTCGATGGTGCATGTCTGGTGGGAATGTCCCAGAATCAGACCAATCTGGAAGAGGATTTTTAACCTCATTTGTACAGTCACTGGTTGCTCGGTCCCCAGAACGGCTTCTGTAGCTCTCCTAAATGCTCGGATTCCGGGTATATCCAAGCCCAATCAGAAGCTGATCCGATTTATGCTCCTCGGGGCTAAAATTACCATCGCAAGGGCTTGGAAACAGCCCAGGGTTTCCATTGCAGAAATAAAACGCAAGATTTCGTGGATCATGGTGCAGGAAAAACTGGCCAGCATTCTTTCAAACACGAATCAGAAATTTGAAGCCGTGTGGGGATCATGGGCATCCCACTGTGGTATACCTTTGGCGACTGGGGTACACCCCACGCAACCTGCATCCTTCAGTACAAGTTAAGCTCATGTTTCCCTTCCTTTCCCTCTTTCTTACCCCCACTTTTCTCTCTCCTTTTTTTACTTCTATTCTTTTAAGACAGTTGTATGACCAGAAGGTAATGTTCTTTGTTCTTCGTCCGGTTATTCATATGGGCAATTTGGTAACACTATAGGCCTATCTTATTTTGTTAGTATGAGCTAGAGGTTCAATGAAGCCAAATTCGAACCCACTAATTTCCCATCAAATAAATTTATAGGAGGAGGCGGATTGGGAGGCGCCTGGCTGGGACACAGATTGATCCCATTAGGGGTGTCCGGGACAGGCAGGTTTCCCCTGAGCGCAAGATCACCATATACACCTCTTTTTCCGCCCCTTCCTCTGTTATTAAGCTCGCTGGATTCCTTTAATCAACCCATAGTTGGGAAATTTGAAATCAATTGAGTCATTGTTACTGTCATTATGCCCGGTTTGTTGAATGTTTTGATGGTGTAATTTCAGCCTTTTGTCATAATTTATCTGTATTCTTTATTTGAAAAAATAAAAATCTATTGAAAGTAAAAATAACAAACATTTCTTTGTACAGAGCAGCCTGGATCCTCCTCTTCTAGGGTCCCTCTTCTGTGCTCCTGGCCCCTCCCTCTTGTTGAGTGCCTCCCACAGCAAACAGCTTGCTATAGGGGCACCCGAGCTGAGTCACAGCTCCCTGTGTTCATTTAGACATGGAGTCCCTGCACAGCTCTGTCCCTCTCGCTCCTGATTGGCTGACTGACTTTGATTGACAGCAGCGGGAACCAATGGTGCTGATGCTGTGTATCAGCCAATCAAGAGGTAGATTCAGGGACAATAACCGTATACGGTTGAAATACGGTTTTTGAACCGGACCAAAAACCGTGGTAGACCACGTTTTTTTCCCAGGAAAAAAAAAGTTAAAAACCGTATGGTTTGAAAACTGGATACAACCGTATGATTTATGGCAAATACGGTTTTTAATGTAAAGTCTATGGCCACGGTTTTCTGTACGGTTGCATACGTTTTTTTTTTTTTTAAAACGTATCCAAAAACTGTATAGAAAATCGTGGTGTGAACCTACCCTTAACTGAAACATAGTTATATAATCAGAAAAAAAATCTATGCAAAAACACCCTAGAAAAACACCTTAGAGTAGACTCCTAATGCATAATAAATGATCAATAGAAATAATCGGCAGCTCACAATAAAGATAAAGGTTATGAACAAACAGGAGTCCACACATAGCTAGCAAGATGACATCTGTCAAATGTGATATGCAGGGGGATGGACCTGGTGCACAGTCTCTTCAGCACTTAGGTTGTAGCTATATAAAGCATCTCACAAAAGTGAGCACACCCCTCACATTTTTGAAAATATTTGAGTATATCTTTTTATGTGACAACACAAGAAATGACACTTTGCTACAATGTAAAGTAGTGAGTGTACAGCTTGTATAACAGTGTAAATTTGCTGTCCCCTCAGAATAACTCAACACACAGCAATTAACGTCTAAACCGATGGCAACAAAAGGGAGTACACTCCTAAGTGAAAATGTCAAAATTTGGCCCAATTAGCCATTTTCATGTGACTCGTTAGTGTTACAAGTTCTCAAGTGTAAATGTGAGCAGGTGTGTCTGGGGTTGCATGAGTGCTGCCGAAAACTGGGGAGTTATGCCGCATACTCACGACCATTTTTCATGACGAGAAAAATTAAAAAATGTTAATTGGTCGTGAAAAACGGTCGTGTGTAGGCTCCAGAGCATTTTTGTTAGACAAGAAAAATGGTCGTTAAAAATTTAGAACCTACTCTATTTTTTCTCATCGTTTTTCACGTTGTTATTTTTCACGTCATAAAAAACGGTTGTATGTAAGCTTTAACGAGGGGGAAAAAAATGTGCGTGCTCAGAAGCAAGTTATGAGACGGGAGCACTCGTTCTGGTAAAACTATCATTCTTAATGGAGATAGCACATTCATCACACTGTAGCAGACTGAAAAGGACGAAGACTGAAAGGCGCAAATCGTCTCTCACCAAACTTTTAATAACACACGGTAACACAAAACAGCAAAAGCAGCCCAAAGGGTGGCGCCATTTGAATGGAACTTCCCCTTTATAGTGCCGTTGTGTGCTTTTCTCAAGCATTTTTTTCATGATCGTGAGTATGCAAGGCAGGCTTGAGAGGAATCACGTAGAGAAAAACGTTGTTTTTTTCAATGACATGAGTAATGGGTGTGTAAGCGGCATTACAGTTCATTAGGTGAACCATGAATTCCAACATGTACTGTGACATACTGAAGCAGAGGATAATCCCCTGCAGAGCTGAGAAAATGTGGAATATAATCCCTCCAGAGGTAGTTCTGGTCAGCTCTGTAAATTGCTTTAAGAAAGGCCTGGATACTTTCCTAAATGTACATAATATAACTGGGTACTAATATTTATAGATTGATCCGGGGAATATCCGATTGCCTCTCGGGGGATCAGGAAAGATATTTTTCCCCTGATGTAGCAAATTGGAACATTCTCTGCTGTTTTTTTTTTTTACCTTCCTCTGGATCAACTGTGGGTATAGAATTGGATATATTGGATTGTGCGATATTTTTTTATTTTTTTTATGGTTGAACTGAACTTGACTAACTTTGTAACTATGTAACTATGTAATCCTCATTCCAACATGATAATGACTACAAACACACCTACAAGACGACCCTTTCCTTGCTAAAGAAGCTGAGGGTAAAGGTGATGAACTGGCCAAGCATGTCTCCAGACCTAAACCCTATTGAGCATCTGTGAGGCATCCTAAAATGGAAGGTGGATGAGCGCAAGGTCTCCAACATCCACCAGCTCTGTGATGTCATCATGGAGGAGTAGAAGAGGACTCCAGTGGCAACCTGTGAAGCTCTGGGGAACTCCATGCCCAAGAGGCCTGGAAAATAATGGTGGCCACACAAAATATTGACACTTTGGTCCCAATTTGGACATTTTCACTTAGGGGACTCACTTTTGTTGCCAGCGATTTAGATATTAATGGCTGTGTGTTAAGTTAATTTGAGGGGCCAGCAAATTGACACTGTTTTACAAGCTGTACACTTACTACTTAACATTGTAGAAAAGTGTCATTTCTTCAGTGTTTTCACATTAAAATATATAATCAAATATTTACAAAAAATGTTAGGGGTGTACTAACTTTTGTGAGACACTGTATATGCGGCTGACAGGAGAAGTGAAAAAAGCTCCAACTAATAATAAAAAGTAGTTTTATTGAAAAAAAAACTATCCACTTAAATGCAATCATGCTGTGATCCCAATGAGGGAGTCCTGGATGGGTGATCTCTGATCCACCTCTTGATCAGAGAGCCAGAAAGAGATTGACCGAGAAGCCGCCAGGGAAACCCAGTCTCCAATTGGTGAAGACAGTGAGAGCAGAGATGACCAGTGGAGGGAGCGCCCATTGAGAGGAAGCTCAAAGACACCCAGACAGCTCTCACTGCCGGGAACCAAACTGTTGCTTTAGTCATGAAGAAACAGGGTCAGCTACCAATCACTAACTCTATTCATTAAGACAAGGAAATACACATTTACCAGCCCCATCCCCTCTCTCTATCCTGACAATATCCCCCAAAGCAGCCACTGGAGAGTAGAGGGGGAGGTTGATAGGAGGGGTGTCAGGGTGGTATTCATAAGTGACAGATCCTTTACATTTTCCCCCTGCAGCTGCTAAAAATGGAGGGCATTGACTCTTCTATATGCCCCCCCACAGCCCCCCTATCCTGGTGTACAGGGTTGCCACATGGGCCCCCTGGAGTATTCAAATGGGTCACAATGGCGACCCCAGTGACCCCTGTACATATGCCCCTGTTACTGAACCCAGGCTGTTAATAGAAACTTGACTTCCACCCAGGTCAAAACTAAGAGCCATATCAAACCACAATGCAGTGTGCTACAACACAACTGTTTTTGTATATTGAGGCTTGTCGTGGCACATTTTGATGTGCTGCATTAGACAGCCTATTAAAAATTAATGGTCTGCGATGTATCCCACAGAACCAAAAAATAGGTGCGATCGGCAGTTTTTAATCTACAATCTGAACCTAGGTTTCAAGAAGCTATGGGAATCAATTTGAAGACCATCACCAACCCTGACAACCTAAGTCATAGTTTATGTTATGATTACGCCTGTGACAGTGAGGGGAAAATATTTAGAGAAGGAGGTACTAAGCTCTCCAAATTAATGGCTTACCTATGGGGGATCTCGATAAGGTAAAACCAGAGCTTTTTCTCTGATTTAGGAATGCTCTTCTATCATACGAGGAGGTGGCTAAGTGATTCCACATGGTTCCTCATTTTATGTATTTGGAAATATCTGCATTTTTGGTTTTCAAAGAAAGGTTGCTTTTCTTAAACATATGCTGTTTGATCAGTTTACATGTGAATACTTCTTAGTAGAGTTCCTTAACTGCTTGCCCACCAGCCGCCATCATTTTACTGCGGCAGGTCAGCTCTCCTGGACGAGAGCCCGTAGCTATACGTCGGCTCCTTTTGCGGCCACTAGGGGGCATATGTGCAGTTCATTAAACCAACCTCTGACAACTGGAACTTACTTTTACTTCCACTAGCAACCTATTCTTGACTGATCCTTTGACTGATTCTTAACATTTTGTTCCCACTACCTGAAAGCAGTGATACAGTGTGAGCTAAATAATCTTTGCGAAGAGATAAAATGAATAGTGTTTCAGTGTATCACTTTGTATGAATGCCTCTAGCCCTGACCATTGCTTGTTTCAAGGATTTCATCTTGGCCTATGAATTCAGAACTTTGGTCTCAGATCTGCAGCTTTAACTAATTATTTAGCAAACCTAATGCCCCGTACACACGACCGTGTGTATGCCCCATCTGACTTTTTTAATCGGAAATTCCGAGGAATTTAATCGGAATTTAGATAGAGAACATGTTCTCTTTTACTCCGATGGAATTCCGATGTGATTTTGGGCGGTCAAAAGTCTGACCGTGTGTACGGGGCATTAGGACTGTAATGTGGAAGCATATTGCAGTGAAACCCACAGTCACCATGAGTAAAGTGATGGCCTATATTACATGAGTTACATGGGAGCATCCAGGATCATGTAATGGCAGGCAGCAGAAAGGGAAATGTGGCCCTATCAAGCAAGCTCCTTATCTGTATCTGTTCTCCTCATAATGATATAAATGCAAACTTCAGGAAAAAAAATGATAACGTTTATATTTGCCAAACAGACCTTTTTCAACACCATTAAAATTATTAACTGGTGATGTAAAGGTTCAGAATTAAGTTTTACTCTATAGCTATGCATGAACCATTGTTCTCATGCTGAAAATAGGTACTGAATTTTCTGGCGTATGACAACCTTTTGTACTTAAAAATATGCCTCAAAACTCGGGGGTCGTCTTATACGCTGGTACCTGTATGCAGTTTCTCAGTTAGATTGTCGGTGTCCATTGTTCAAAAGCCGTGCCTCCTCCTTGTGCTGTTCCGTGATAGGCGTAACACTCAGTTTCCCAGCAGAGACTCTGTTCAGTGTTCTGCCTATCACGGATGTCTTCTCATACTTGGCCTCGGGACGAGAGGACATCCATGATAGGTGGAACACTGAACACAGGCTCTGCTGGGAAACTGCGTGTTCCACCTATCACGGAACAGCATGAGGAGGAGGCACGGCTTTTGAACAATGGACGCCCGCAATCTGACTGAGACTCTGCATGTCAAGGATAAGGTAGGTAAGGCATGCAATGGCACAGTGAGGTATGCAATAGCACAGTGAGGCATGCAATGGCACAGTGAGGCATGCAATAGCACAGTGAGGCATGTAATGGCACAGTGAGATTTGAAAAAAAGCTGAATAAAGCCTGTTCCTGTCAGCGGTTGTTCCGGCTACCCCTCTGTCTCCAGACAGACTAGTAGGAAGGGGGTCGTCTTATGCGGCGAGTATATCCCAAAACCAACATTTTAGCTGGAAAATTAGGAGGTCGTCTTATACGCCCAGTCGCCTTATACGCTGGCAAATACGGTAAATAAAAATATGTAGGTTTATTCTGAGAAAGTGATGGTTAAAAAGATGTGGAAAGTCAAAAGTAAATGGATAAAAGCTATTTTGCTTAGAATGGTTTACTGTAATTAAACGTTTATTTTAATGAAATTTAAATGTATGCAAATTACATAACTACATTTATAAATGCATGGATTATGGTTTATTTTTGTAAATACTCAAATACTAGCTTAATTTATAACACTTGTACTTGGATGCTGTGAAAAATAATAAAGCAGCACTAATGTGCTATTAAGATTTTGCATGCATTGTGAGCAAAAGGCAATGGATGTGTACAAGTTTAGAAAGTAAATGTCATATGTAATGCGTTTAACTTGTTTTGACCACAAATGTCCATCAAAGTATAGCCTCTAGACCAGGGGTCTCCAAAGTTTCTAAACAAAGGGCCAGTTTACTGTCGTTCAGACTTTCAGGCCGCGTACACATGATCGGTCTAAACCGATGAAAATGGACTGAAGTTTCGGACCAAAGTTTTAAAACTTGCTTTAAAATCATACTGATGGACGCCTGACCATCGGTCCAAACTTCGTTAGTACGCAAAAGCATCGGACCAAAAACCTGCGCATGCTCAAAATCAAGTCGACGCATGCTTCGAAGCATTGAACTTCGTTTTTTCAGCACGTCGTTGTGTTTTACGTCACTGCGTTCTGACATGATCGGTTTTTGAACTGATGGTGTGTATGCACATCAGACCATCAGGCCACTTCAGAGGTGACCCAATGAAAACGGTCCGTCGGACCATTCTCATCGGGTTGGACTGATTGTGTGTGTGCGGCCTAAGGGGGCTGGACTTGGCCCAGTGGGCGTAAACAATGTCCCATATTTGGTATTAGGGACATGAATAGTGCCCCATCTTTTGTGTCAGTGGGAGGAATAGTGACTCAACCTTGGTATCAGTGGGAGGGATAGTGCCCCATCTATGGTGTCAGCGGCAGCAATAATGCCCCATCATTGGTGTCAGTGAAGGAATAGTGCTGGATTTTTGATGTCAGTGTGGGGAATAGTGCCCAATTGTTGGTGTCAGTGGCATAAATAATGTCCCAGGGGGCGGATAAAGGCAAGCAAAAGACCACATCCAGCCCCTAGTTTGGAGACCACTGTTCTAGACTTTAATATGACTACAATAGATGGTAGTATAGATTATGGACTATACTGTATTCTATAGTAGACTGCAGAGAAAACATGTATATTACTATTCCCTATACATTAAAGCTAAACTACAGGAATCTAGCCACAATGTACTTGATTACTAGGGGTAAAGTCGAGGTGCATGATATCTTGTGGACTTATCTCTTTAATTTACAATTTATATTTTTTCTATGGCTATAGTTCCAGTGCTCTGACACTACATCTTCTGATCTCAGCTCCTGCAGCTGCAGAATCGCTTGCAGCCACTGTACTCACCTTGTCTCTCCTCCTGCCCAATCACAGAGCGCTTTGTATTGTGTGGACCCATTCACATATAACAAGGGCTTCTGTGAATGAACAGTTGAGGAGAGGGGCAAGCCGAGCTGCTGCTGTATGAAAAAGCAGAGTCTCTCCTGTTGAGCCCTGGAAGTATGGCAATAGCTGTACACCTGGAATTCTGTAAAACTGACAGAAATAAATAAAAGAGGTAAGTCCACAAGGTGGTGTGCGTCTCACCTTACCTCATATACAGTTGTGCTCATAAGTTTACATACAGTACCCTGGCAGAATTGTGTCTGCATTCTGCACACTGTATATCGCACATGTCTGCATTCTGCACACTGTAATTAGTAAATTGGCTGACCAACGCCCAGAACCGCGACGTCACAGTCCTAATAAAAGTCCAGGAAATTAAGTATTACAGGAGCATGAGCCAGACGATTGCAGGAACTGACACTGATCCCGGGCAGGGTGTAGAGCACCACAAGTCCCAGCATGACATGCGACAATGACTTGCATCAAGAATTTACTTTTCTTTTTAGCTCATAAATATCATTACACAATTTGTGAATATTTCTTAGGCCACGTACACACGATCAGACCAGTCCGATGAAACTGACCTTAAGGCCAGTTTCATTGGACCAAATTGATCTTGTGTACGGCCCATCGGACCGTTGTCCATCGGACCAAAGTTTTAAAACTTGCTTTAAAATCTGTCCGATGGACGCCTGACCGTTGGACCAAAACGATGGTTAGTACACAAAAGCATCGGACCAAAAACCCCCGCATGCTCAGAATCAAGTCGACGCATGCTTGGAAGCATTGAACTTTGTTTTTTCAGCACGTCGTTGTGTACTACGTCACCGCGTTCTGGGCCCGATGGGATTTTGGACTGATGGTGTGTACGCACATCAGACCACTTTAGCGGTGACCCGATGAAAACGGTCCGTTGGACCATTATCATCGGACCGGTCTGATCGTGTGTACAGAGCCTTAGTGGATAGTGTTGCGATGATTTGTTCAAGCAGAACAAGTGACTTTTTCTACAAGCCTCAACTGATGACATTTTCTTAAGAAATGCTGGGAATTGCATTTAGTCATTACTGTTATGCCGCGTACACACGGTCGTTTTTTGCGATGAAAAAAAACGTTGTTTTTTAAAACGTCATTTAAATTGATCGTGTGTGTGGGAAAAACGTCGTTTTTTGTCTTAAAAAAAACGACCAAAAAAAAATTCCAACATGCTTGAATTTTTTGTGTCGTTTTTCAAAACGTCGTTTTTTGTTTCACAAAAAGTCACCGTGTGTAGCAAAAACGTTGTTTAAAACGACGTTTTTCAACCCGCGCATGCCCAGAAGCTAGTTATGAAGCGAGCTTCAATGGAAAAGTGTGGTGAACATAACCTCGTTTTTTGTGAAAAAAACGATAGTGTGTGTGCAACATCGTCTTTGAAAGTGACGTTTCAAAAACGTAGTTTTTTACTTCACAAAAAACGTCGTTTTTTTTCATCGCAAAAAACGACCGTGTGTACGTGGCATTAGGTATTGCATTCAGAGTTCAATCCACTTACTAATGTTGTGCTTCTTCCCCGTTTACTATTTCCAGGGAAGCGGTTGCTAATCCAATCTGATTATACTCAGCTCTGTTCCACAGATCTGCAACGTCACTTCCAGTTTATCTCTGGCACAGGAAAAACCGAAAGTGACGTTGTAACTAGGATGGAAAGCACCGCCCATGTCCTAGGCAGTGCCAATGTATATCAAAGCACCCGGGCGTAGTGATACACTACAGGCGCCAGATGGAAGTTGTCTGGCATGATGGACTGCGCCACAAAGCAGCTCCAAAGCCTACAAATGAAGCGCCTCATCTGCAATCTTGTGGTTGCATAGACGTGTCGCTTCCCATATGCATGTCTGGTGCCTGAACACAGTGTACCTAAGGACCTTTTTTTTTGTCCTTTAAAAAAAAAAAAGTTGTGCCTGGGAGGAACCTTTGGGAGTGTTGCTGGCGCCCAGGCAATGCATCCCCTATAAACAGGCTTCTATTTGGTAATTAGTTGACTTCTGAAGGCAATTAGTTCCATTAGAGTTTAGTTAGGGGTATCAGAAACCATTCATCATTTTACTTCCACTTCACAATTATGTGCCACTTTGTGTTGTTCTATCACATACAGTGCCTTGCGAAAGTATTCGGCCCCCTTGAACTTTGCGACCTTTTGCCACATTTCAGGCTTCAAACATAAAGATATAAAACTGTAATATTTTGTGAAGAATCAACAACAAGTGGGACACAATCATGAAGTGGAACGAAATTTATTGGATATTTCAAACTTTTTTAACTAATAAAAAACTGAAAAATTGGGCGTGCAAAATTATTCAGCCCCCTTAAGTTAATACTTTGTAGCGCCACCTTTTGCTGCGATTACAGCTGTAAGTCGCTTGGGGTATGTCTCTATCAGTTTTGCACGTCGAGAGACTGAAATTTGTGCCCATTCCTCCTTGCAAAACAGCTCAAGCTCAGTGAGGTTGGATGGAGAGCGTTTGTGAACAGCAGTTTTCAGTTCTTTCCACAGATTCTTGATTGGATTCAGGTCTGGACTTTGACTTGGCCATTCTAACACCTGGATATGTTTATTTGTGAACCATTCCATTGTAGATTTTGCTTTATGTTTTGGATCATTGTCTTGTTGGAAGACAAATCTCCGTCCCAGTCCCAGGTCTTTTGCAGACTCCATCAGGTTTTCTTCCAGAATGGTCCTGTATTTGGCTCCATCCATCTTCCCATCAATTTTAACCATCTTCCCTGTCCCTGCTGAAGAAAAGCAGGCCCAAACCATGATGCTGCCACCACCATGTTTGACAGTGGGGATGGTGTGTTCAGGGTGATGAGCTGTGTTGCTTTTACGCCAAACATAATATTTTGCATTGTTGCCAAAAAGTTGGATTTTGGTTTCATCTGACCAGAGCACCTTCTTCCACATGTTTGGTGTGTCTCCCAGGTGGCTTGTGACAAACTTTAAACAACACTTTTTATGGATATCTTTAAGAAATGTCTTTCTTCTTGCCACTCTTCCATAAAGGCCAGATGTGTGCAGTATACGACTGATTGTTGTCCTATGGACAGATTCTCCCACCTCAGCTGTAGATCTCTGCAATTCATCCAGAGTGATCATGCGCCTCTTGGCTGCATCCCTGATCAGTCTTCTCCTTGTATGAGCTGAGAGTTTAGAGGGACGGCCAGGTCTTCATAGATTTGCAATGGTCTAATAATCCTTCCATTTCAATATTATCACTTGCACAGTGCTCCTTGGGATGTTTAAAGCTTGGGAAATCTTTTTTGTATCCAAATCCGGCTTTAAACTTCTCCACAACAGTATCTCAGACCTGCCTGGTGTGTTCCTTGTTCTTCATGATGCTCTCTGTGTTTTAAACAGACCTCTGAGACTATCACAGTGCAGGTGCATTTATACAGAGACTTAATTACACACAGGTGGATTCTATTTATCATCATTAGTCATTTAGGTCAACATTGGATCATTCAAAGATCCTCACTGAACTTCTGGAGAGAGTTTGCTGCACTGAAAGTAAAGGGGCTGAATAATTTTGCACGCCCAATTTTTCAGTTTTTTATTTGTTAAAACAGTTTGAAATATCCAATAAATGTTGTTCCACTTCATGATTGTGTCCCACTTGTTGTTGATTCTTCACAAACAATTACAGTTTTATATCTTTATGTTTGAAGCCTAAAATGTGGCAAAAGGTTGCAAAGTTCAAGGGCGCCGATTACTTTCGCAAGGCACTGTATGTGAGCAAGACCTATGTATGCGTCCACTACTGCACGCGAGCATGCGGGGACGGAGGCTCTTTAAAAAAAAAGATATATATTATTCCAGGGACGTCCTCCCGGCAATTGAGCGCCGTGCTATAGACGTCTTTTGTCTATAGCGCCGTTGCAAAGAGGTTAAAAGCAAAAGATGAATAAATAAATCTTTTGTTTTAAGAAAAAAACATTTTTTTTTACATGGCCTGAGAACTGGAGGTGATGTTGACATCACTCTGGTCCTCCAAGGGCATAGTGATGAGTGGTGGCCATCTTGCCATTGCTTATCCCTATGTGAAGAAACTGCTGTCACCAGATGGTTCCCTGGTTCCAAGAGCTACCAATCGGTAATGTTAACCCGGGAAGCAACGGGGACATCTAAAAGTGATCCAGTGGCGAATCTGCTGCTGGGATCACTTTTTTGGAAAGCCTAAAACAAAAAACAATACCAGGGTTATGGCATCTAGCTGCAGCCAAAACCCCGGAATTTGCCATAAAGATCATGACGTACATTCCCAGTTAGGCAGTGGGCAAGGGATGAGCAACAGTTGGGTGGCAGAAACAGAATGTTATCAACCTACATCAGCAAGTGATTGCACAAGAAGCCTCTTTGCAGGATCTCCAGGAATTATTTTGTTAAAAGCTGCAGATTTCCAAAAACTGAAAATGTCAGATCAGCAAGCATTGTTTCTGTACTAACAGGGTTTTTAAAAAGACAAAACACAGGAAAATATGTGTGCGTTGTGGAGATGTACGGCATATGTTATGTTTTTTTTGATTTTTCCACAGACATATAGGGCCAGATCCACGAAGCCCGGCGTAACTCTCTGCCGGGCGTAGCGTATATCATTTACGCTACGCCGCCGCAAATTTGAAATTATGGCCCACCATAATGCTTTGTGGATCCAGCCTATATACTTTAGTGATTAATGCCGCGTACACACGGTCGTTTTTTGCGATGAAAAAAAAAAACGTTGTTTTTTAAAACATCATTTAAATTGATTGTGTGTGGGCAAAGCGTCGTTTTTTGTCTTAAAAAAAACGACAAAAAAAAAATTCCAACATGCTTGAATTTTTTGTGTCGTTTTTCAAAACTAAATTTTTTTTTAAAAAGTGATGGTGTGTGGGCAAAACGATGTTGAAAACAACGTTTTTAAAGCCGCGCATGCTCAGAGGCAAGTTATGAGACGGAGCTTCAATGGAACAGAGTGCCGTCGAACGCGTCTTACGTCACCACGCTTTGCTAGAGCATTTTGGAAAAGGTGTGTATGCAACGTCGTTTTGGAAAATGAAGTTTGAAAAACTTTGTTTTGTTTCATCACTAGAAACGTCGTTTTTTTTTATCACAAAAAATGATCGTGTGTACGCGGCATAAGAATCAGCAGAATCACAGATCACGGTGCTAAATAAAAAAATGAATAAAACAAAAATATATGCCTAAGTATCTAATGTAATAGAAGTGATTTTGCTTGTTACATATTTAGTAATATTAAATATTAGAATTTTTTTTTTATAAATACATTTAAAATTATATTTAAAACACTATTTTTTATTAAAGTGGTTGTAAACCCTCAGGTAGAACTTTTACCTATAGGTAAGCCTAGATTAAGGCTTACCTGTAGGTGCTTGCAATATCTCCTTAACCTACACGGTTTAGGAGATATTTTCAAAATAGACTGTACCAATGTCTACGGCGCATGCGAGCCATAAACAATGGCGCAGGCGTTGTGAATGAATAGGATCATGCCGTAAGTAATGGCACCCGCGCGCATGCTCGGGAGACACGTCACGCGCCGTCACGCAACTCCGACCAGTCACGGACCAGAAGTTTGCAGACCCCCGGAAGAAGAGGGGTGAAGAAAGGCCGCTCGCTACTAGCTAGGAAGACCGGGACATTGCGGGCTTCTCCTGCAGGTAAGTGACACATAATGGGCTACTCTGCAACGCATAGTAGCCCATTATGCTTTACCTTTGCAGGGAAACAAAGAGGAAGTAACACCCTTCAGGGTTTACTTCCTTTTTAAGCTGCTTCAATCATATCAGTAAACCCCATATTTCGATCAAAAGATATATTTACTCAAAGAAGTCTTTCCATTGATTCTCTTTTGTTGCAGAAAACTGTCATTTAATGAAATCCCTTTTCGGCACTGGCAATCAAATAACTACATCAATAATAAATAACCTTTGCTACACAATCAGCAATTTACCTGCATCAGAAATTGATAAAAATGTCACTCTGTCAAGAAAGCTATTTCTTCAGAGCTCAACATGGAGAAATCTCTGAACTGGAAATTCTTAGCTAGGCAAAGTCGTTTTCAGCGTTTATCACAATGGGTGAAAGTCTGTGATTCCATAAATAGAGTGGCAAGGCAATCACAGACACCCAAGGGTATCATTATGGTCCTTTTTTCACTCATCCTTAAAAATAACATGAAATTTAATTCTATTAGAGAGTAATAACACTTGATGTTACTATAATCCAAATCTCAATCTGCTCTGATGAATTTGACGAAAGAAATATACTGTAGAGTAGAAGCAGAACATAAAAATACAATTATTTTAGTAAATATAAATTGCTAAATACCTTTTCTCATCAGCAGTTTATAAGGCCCCTTTCATACTGGGGCGGGAGGTGAGGTGGCTTTCACACTGGAGAACCAGCAGCTGTTTAGGGTCGGTTTGCAGGCGCTATTTTTAGCGCAATAGCGCCTGCAAACCACCCCAGTGTGAAAGGGGTCTAACAGTTTTGTGATTTTTATCAGTGTCTGGTTAAAGCCTGTAGGAGGAGTTTTCATTGTCTTCTCACTGTCCTAAGAGGCTGGACAGCGCTGATTGGCCCTGTGTTCCAATCACATGTATCCTTCCAGGAAAAAAAATCCTCTCTTAGCAATACACACCAAACTGAGCATGTGCAGCTTGCCCCCAATGATCTGTTCTATCAGCAGATGGATTGGGGACAGTGGAAGAAAGGGAGGATCACAAAAGACAGGATCAAACAGTCTTTTTGCACAATGAGGAGGATTAACCCCTTAGGCTCCACAGTGAGTATAACAAGCATGCTTTACTGCATATACAGACTGATTTGACTGTTGTGAGTTTAGTGACACTTCCTTCAGCCCGGAAGATTTGGCTTCTCATTGACCAGGCCATTTTTTTTGCGATACAGCACTGCGTTGCTTCAACTGATAATTGTGCGGTCGTGCAACAAACAAAATTGATGCCCTTTTTTCCCCATAAATAAGAGTTTTCTTTTGGTTGTTCATCTCTGCAGTTTTTTGCGTTATAAACAAAAAAAGTGCGACAAATTTTGAAAAAAACACAACTGTACTTTTTACTATAATAAAAAAAAATTCCCAGTTTAGGTCGATATCTATTTTACATATTTTTTGTAATGAAAATCGCCATAAGGGTATATTGATTGGTCTGCGCAAAAGTTATAGCATCTACAAAACAGGGGAAAGATTAATGGCATTTTTATTATTATTATTTTCTTTACTAAAATGGTGGTGATCAGTGATTTTTATCGGGACTGCAACATTATGGCGGACAGATCAGACACTTTTGACACATTTTTGGGATCATTGACATTTATACAGCGATCAGTGCTATAAAAATGCACTAATTACTGTGTAAATGTCACTGACAGGGGGTTAACAATAGGGGGCGATCAAGGGGTTAACTCTGTTACTGAGTGATTCTAACTGTGGGTGAGGAGACCGATTGTTGTTCATACTTGGTATAAACAACAGATTATCTCTTCACCCCTGACAGCACGTCTGTTTACATTGACAGATCTCCATCCTGTCTCTGTGTGGAGCAATCGCGGGCAACCGAATAGGCTCCAGCGTCGCACCCCCTAGTGGTCAAAAGGCGAACCGACGTAAAGCTACAACAGTTCACCCAGGGGACCTAACCTGACACAGTATAACTGCGGAGGCTGGTCGGGAAGGGGTTAAAGAGAGACAGTCTGCAAGTAAACAGTTACTTCCTCTCTGATAATACTTTAAAATGTCATGGGTGCAGCCTGTATAAAAAATGTATATGCAAAAAAATGTTTTTATCTAAAAAATAAATAAAAATTTGTTTTATAAAACACCAAATAAAAAATATATAAACTTTACATTTAAATAAAATAAACCCAGCACCATTATAGTTTTCTTTTAAATGACCACTGCTCTGTGGTTGCCTCCCAGCCAATCAATCATATTTTATCATATTTTAGATGTGGAAATTATAATTCTAATGATGACAGTTTGTAGTTCCTAAATGTACTCTGTAGTCTTTACACCATTTTGTATGTAAACGATTATCTTGATGTATAAAAGCGTGTAACAATGTTTTTGTGCTTATTTTGTAATATATGTACACAGGAACCGAATATCGTATGAAAACTGACGTCCGAAGAAGAATTGTACAATAACTGGATCGTTAGTACAGAGCTTTTGAGAGACGATCACGACAATTCATCTGATATTATTTGATCGAACAAGCACGAAAATTTTCCTTGTACGATACCAGATCGTACGATTTTCATTTAGCCAATATAGTTGTCGTCCGAAAATACAATACAAATACATTGCAACACATGACATAACTTCCGATTTTTTTTTCTGACATACGAGAATCTTCGTGACTTTACTAACCTATTCAATTTCTACTTGTGACTATTAGCGAAAAAAGTCGGACGATCTGCCGCCTGATTTTCAAATCGCGTGTACGGACCATTAGCCATATATTCTCATTACATACACAGGCTCTGCTCCCTGCTCTGTACGGCTACACTGTATGGTTTAGCTTAGTAAATGAGATGAAGATTTGCGGACTTCCATCATCCAAGCACGTGCAAGTAAAAATACTTTTTTATTCAGGGCTTTTTTCTCAGAAAATAGGTGCAGTAACTCAATCACGACCCACCCGAAATCAGGGCCGGACTGGGAGTAAAAACCAGCCCTGGAAAACATTTCATACCAGCCCCATAGCATTATTATACCAGCCCAACATCATAACGTCATAATTTTTTTGTTAATAAAAGAGAAAACCATACATTTTAAATAAACATTTAAAGAGCGTATTGTATAAAGATAAGAGCGATATGAAAGCACGTAGGGCTAGGGAGATATACATATATATATATATATGTTACACAGTGGAACCTCGGATTACAAGCATAATCCGTTGCAGGAGAATGCTCGTAATCCAAAGTGCTCACATATCAAAGTGAGTTTCCCCATTGAAGTTAATGGAAACGAAAATAATTTGTTCCGCATTGACTTCAATTGCATGCAATACCGCATGTTGCCAGAGGTGGGGGGCGCCGAAGAGCATCGGAGACACTCGGAAATGTCACTTGCCACTTGTCACAAGATTCAGCATGTCACTTGCCACCAGATTTAGTGTGTCACTTGCCACCCATCCCGTCACCAGACTCAGCGTGTCACTTGTCACTTGGACTGGGAGACAGCAGGGGGACTGGCTGACAGCAGAGGACTGGGCGACAGAAAGGGGACTGGGTGACAGAGGACTTGGCGACAGCAGGGGACTGGGTTACAGAGGACTGGGCGACTAGTTGACAAAGGACTGGGTGACAGAGGACTGGGTAACAGAGGACTGGGTGACAGCAGGGGACTGGGTGACAGCAGGGGACTGGGTAACAGAGGGCTGGGTGACAGAAGGGGACTGGGTGACAGAGGACTGGGTGACAGCAGGGTACTGGCTAACAGGGGACTGGGTGACAGAGGACTGGGTGACAGAGGACTGGGTGACAGCAGGGGACTAGGTGACAGACGGCTGGGTGACAGCAGGGGACTGGGTGACAGCAGGGCACTGGGTGACAGCAGGCTGGGTGACAGCGGGCTGGGTGACAGTGGGCTGGGTGACAGCATGGGACTGGGTGACAGAGGACTGGGTGACAGCAGGGGACTAGGTGACAGACGGCTGGGTGACAGCAGGGGACTGGGTGACAGAGGGCTGGGTGACGGAGGGCTGGGTGACAGAGGCCTGGGTGACAGCAGGAGACTGGGTGACAGAGGGCTGGGTGACAGAGGACTGGGTGACAGCAGGGGACTGGGTGACAGCAGGGGACTGGGTAACAGGGGACTGGGTGACAGGGGACTGGGTGACAGAGGACTGGGTGACAGGGGACTGGGTGACAGGGGACTGGGTGACAGGGGACTGGGTGACAGAGGGCTGGGTGACAGGGGGCTGGGTGACAGAGGGCTGGGTGACAGAGGACTGGGTGACAGAGGACTGGGTGACAGAGGACTGGGTGACAGAGGCCTGGGTGACAGCAGGGGACTGGGTGACAGAGGGCTGGGTGACAGAGGACTGGGTGACAGCAGGGGACTGGGTGACAGCAGGGGACTGGGTAACAGGGGACTGGGTGACAGGGGACTGGGTGACAGAGGACTGGGTGACAGGGGACTGGGTGACAGGGGACTGGGTGACAGGGGACTGGGTGACAGGGGACTGGGTGACAGAGGGCTGGGTGACAGGGGGCTGGGTGACAGAGGGCTGGGTGACAGAGGACTGGGTGACAGAGGACTGGGTGACAGAGGGCTGGGTGACAGCAGGGTACTGGGTGACAGCAGGGGACTGGGTGACAGCAGGGGACTGGGTAACAGGGGACTGGGTGACAGAGGGCTGGGTGACAGAGGACTGGGTAACAGCAGGGGACTGGGTGACAGAGGACTGAGTGACAGGGGACTGGGTGACAGAGGACTGGGTGACAGAGGGCTGGGTGACAGAGGACTGGGTGACAGAGGGCTGGGTGACAGAGGGCTGGGTGACAGGGGACTGGGTGACAGAGGGCTGGGTGACAGAGGACTGGGTAACAGCAGGGGACTGGGTGACAGAGGACTGGGTGACAGAGGGCTGGGTGACAGGGGACTGGGTAACAGCAGGGGACTGGGTGACAGAGGACTGGGTGACAGAGGACTGAGTGACAGGGGACTGGGTGACAGGGGACTGGGTGACAGGGGACTGGGTGACAGGGGACTGGGTGACAGAGGACTGGGTGACAGACGACTGGGTGACAGAGGGCTGGGTGACAGAGGGCTGGGTGACAGAGGGCTGGGTGACGGAGGGCTGGGTGACAGAGAGCTGGGTGACGGAGGGCTGGGTGACGGAGGACTGGGTGACGGAGGGCTGGGTGACGGAGGGCTGGGTGACGGAGGGCTGGGTGACGGAAGGCTGGGTGACGGAAGGCTGGGTGACGGAAGGCTGGGTGACGGAAGGCTGGGTGACGGAAGGCTGGGTGACGGAGGGCTGGGTGACGGAGGGCTGGGTGACAGCAGGGGACTGGGTGACAGCAGGGGACTGGGTGACAGGGGACTGGGTGACAGAGGACTGGGTGACAGAGGACTGGGTGACAGAGGACTGGGTGACAGAGGGCTGGTTGACAGGGGACTGGGTGACAGAGGACTGGGTGACAGAGGACTGGGTGACGGAGGGCTGGGTGACGGAGGGCTGGGTGACGGAGGGCTGGGTGACAGAGGGCTGGGTGACGGAGGGCTGGGTGACGGAGGGCTGGGTGACGGAGGGCTGGGTGACGGAGGGCTGGTTGACAGGGGACTGGGTGACAGAGGACTGGGTGACAGAGGACTGGATGACAGAGGGCTGGGTGACAGCAGGGTACTGGGTGACAGCAGGGGACTGGGTGACAGCAGGGGACTGGGTGACAGAGGGCTGGGTGACAGAGGACTGGGTGACGGAGGGCTGGGTGACGGAGGGCTGGGTGACGGAGGGCTGGGTGACAGAGGGCTGGGTGACAGAGGGCTGGGTGACGGAGGGCTGGGTGACGGAGGGCTGGGTGACGGAGGGCTGGGTGACGGAGGGCTGGGTGACGGAAGCCTGGGTGACGGAAGCCTGGGTGACGGAGGGCTGGGTGACGGAGGGCTGGGTGACGGAGGGCTGGGTGACGGAGGGCTGGGTGACGGAAGCCTGGGTGACGGAAGCCTGGGTGACGGAGGGCTGGGTGACAGAGGGCTGGGTGACAGGGGACTGGGTGACAGAGGGCTGGGTGACAGAGGACTGGGTGACAGAGGGCTGGGTGACAGAGGGCTGGGTGACAGGGGACTGGGTGACAGAGGGCTGGGTGACAGGGGACTGGGTGACAGAGGGCTGGGTGACAGGGGACTGGGTGACAGAGGGCTGGGTGACAGGGGACTGGGTGACAGGGGACTGGGTGACAGAGGGCTGGGTGACAGAGGGCTGGGTGACAGAGGGCTGGGTGACAGGGGACTGGGTGACAGGGGACTGGGTGACAGGGGACTGGGTGACAGAGGGCTGGGTGACAGAGGGCTGGGTGACAGAGGGCTGGGTGACAGGGGACTGGGTGACAGAGGGCTGGGTGACAGAGGGCTGGGTGACAGGGGACTGGGTGACAGAGGGCTGGGTGACAGAGGGCTGGGTGACAGAGGGCTGGGTGACAGAGGGCTGGGTGACAGGGGACTGGGTGACAGAGGGCTGGGTGACAGGGGACTGGGTGACAGAGGGCTGGGTGACAGGGGACTGGGTGACAGAGGGCTGGGTGACAGGGGACTGGGTGACAGAGGGCTGGGTGACAGAGGGCTGGGTGACAGAGGGCTGGGTGACAGGGGACTGGGTGACAGAGGGCTGGGTGACAGAGGACTGGGTGACAGAGGGCTGGGTGACAGAGGGCTGGGTGACAGGGGACTGGGTGACAGAGGGCTGGGTGACAGGGGACTGGGTGACAGAGGGCTGGGTGACAGGGGACTGGGTGACAGAGGGCTGGGTGACAGGGGACTGGGTGACAGGGGACTGGGTGACAGGGGACTGGGTGACAGAGGGCTGGGTGACAGAGGGCTGGGTGACAGAGGGCTGGGTGACAGGGGACTGGGTGACAGGGGACTGGGTGACAGGGGACTGGGTGACAGAGGGCTGGGTGACAGAGGGCTGGGTGACAGGGGACTGGGTGACAGAGGGCTGGGTGACAGAGGGCTGGGTGACAGAGGGCTGGGTGACAGGGGACTGGGTGACAGGGGCTGGGTGACAGAGGACTGGGTGACAGAGGGCTGGGTGACAGAGGGCTGGGTGACAGAGGGCTGGGTGACAGGGGACTGGGTGACAGAGGGCTGGGTGACAGAGGACTGGGTGACAGGGGACTGGGTGACAGAGGGCTGGGTGACAGAGGACTGGGTGACAGGGGACTGGGTGACAGAGGGCTGGGTGACAGGGGACTGGGTGACAGAGGGCTGGGTGACAGGGGACTGGGTGACAGGGGACTGGGTGACAGAGGGCTGGGTGACAGAGGGCTGGGTGACAGGGGACTGGGTGACAGGGGACTGGGTGACAGGGGACTGGGTGACAGAGGGCTGGGTGACAGAGGGCTGGGTGACAGGGGACTGGGTGACAGAGGGCTGGGTGACAGAGGACTGGGTGACAGAGGGCTGGGTGACAGAGGACTGGGTGACAGAGGGCTGGGTGACAGAGGGCTGGGTGACAGGGGACTGGGTGACAGCAGGGGACTGGGTGACAGAGGACTGGGTGACAGAGGACTGGGTGACAGAGGGCTGGTGACAGAGGGCTGGGTGACAGGGGACTGGGTGACAGAGGACTGGGTGACAGAGGGCTGGGTGACAGAGGGCTGGGTGACAGGGGACTGGGTAGAGAGACATTATACAGTCCAGATTACAATTTGCAGGAGCAGCAAAGGTGACAGAGAAAGGAGGTGCACCGTGCACCATGCAACCCCCTCTCTCTGTCACCTTTGCTGCCCCTGCAAATTGTAATCTGGACTGCATAATCTCTCTCACCATTCCATCGTCAACCACCCCCTCCCCTCTCTGAGATTATTAGACA
The DNA here is from genome assembly GCA_029574335.1 of Rana kukunoris. NCBI lineage: Eukaryota > Metazoa > Chordata > Amphibia > Anura > Ranidae > Rana > Rana kukunoris. The sequence continues at coordinate 402,643,755 of CM056053.1, read as the reverse complement.
GACTGTTCAGACAATTTAGATTTTCCAGGGGCAGCAATAGTAGGTAGGTGGCACTGGCAGAGAAAGGAGGGGGGGCCCGGGGGGTGCACCGTTATATGGTGAGAGAGTCGAGAGAGATACAGCAGGATTTCTAATCTTTTTTTCCTCACCTTGTGCTCCAAGGGTGGCCGGCCCGCGCGTTATCTTTTTCTCCTCTGCGGCTGAAGACAGACACGTGAGTCACGTGACTCTGCACTGGGCGGTGATGGCGCCGCGCGGGAAGAAGGAAGAACTTCTGACCTTTGTTTCTTCTCCTGCTCGGCTCCTCCCCTCCCTCAGACCACGTGATACGATCGCTCCAACTCCAAGGGCACAGACAGTCTACACAGCCGCGAAAGAGCAGCGGCGAGCATGGCGGCCGCAAATCGCCGGCGGCCGGCCGCCGCTGCTTTCAAAAACATACACTGATCATGTGAGTGAGGTGAGAGGACATTACCAACCAGTCACTGGAGAGGTCTAATTGAAAAGTGCGGCCGCGATGTCATGGCGGCCGCCGCCGTGGCCCGGCCACACAGGCAGCTAAACTGGTTGGTTTTTGACAGACAGCAGGCGGCCTACCGGGAATTTTCCCGCTATCCCGGTAGGCCAGTCCGGCCCTGCCCGAAATCCCCTCACACACACACACATACCCTCCAAACCTCATCACATAGTGGGTTAATAGTGTGGTTAAATTTCACTAACAGTGAAAGGGTCTTAAGGAGCATTAAACACCAGGGCCCGGATTCACGTAGATCGGCGTATCTTTATGCCGGCGTAGCACATCGTCTTCATGCTAAGCCGGCACAACGTTGAGAGGCAAGCATGCTATTCTCAAAAAATATGCGCTCAACGTTGTGCCGGCGTAGCGTATAGTTGTTGGCGTAAGCTGACGTAAGTCAAAGTAGGTGGAAGTGGGCGTCATATACTATAATGAAGGGTGACCCCATGCAAATGATGGGCTGAGCTTCAAAAAACGAACTGCGCATGCATCGTCTCTTGGACAGGTCCCAGTGCGCATGCTCACAGTTACGTCAAAATAGCTGCCTAAGATACGTCAATACATTGCCTACGACGTGAACGTAACCTACGCACAGCCCTATTCACGTATTACTATGTAAACGATGTAACATACGATGGCTGTTCCCTGGTCCATACCTTTGAATGGGTTGTGCCACCTATTTGGTGGAATAACTTTACGCCGGACGTAAGCCTTATAAACCGCGTATATGAAGCGGCCGGGTGCATCCATGTTTGTGAATCGACGTATCTTACTCATTTGCATATGTAAAATGGGAACGCCGAATGCGTTCAGCGTAACTATGCGCCCACGATACGCCAGCGTAGGAAACTTATGCCAGGCGGCTGAAGCCTATTTTTCCGACGTATCTAGCTTGGGGAATCGGCACAGAGATACGACGGTGCACATTTGTACTTACGACGGCGTATCTTTAGATACAACGGCATAAGTCCATTGTGAATCCGGGCCCAGGAGTGCATTTCACACAGAGTGCAGAGTTCGGGGGTGCATTACAAAGAGAGTGCAGAGTTCAGCCTTCTTCCACAGCCGCTTACCTCTGCATCCCCCATCCACATCTCACTTTCACCCATCTTTAGCTCTGACCTCTCCATGCAACCCCCATTCCTTAACCACTTAAGGACCCCTTCACGCCGATATACGTCGGCAGAAGGGCACGGCTGGGCAAAAGCACGTACCTGTACGTCCTCTTTAAGAGCCCAGCTCGCGACCCAGTCCGAAGCTCCGTGACTGTGCCTGCGGGACCCGCGGACCCGATCGCCATCGGTGTCCCGCGATCGATCACAGGAGCTGAAGAACGGGGAGAGGTGAGTGTAAAGACACCTTCCTCGTTCTTCATTGTGGCAATGTCAGTGATCGTCTGTTCCCTGATATAGGGAAAGACGATCACTGACAGCACATGTCCAGCCCCGCCCCCCTACAGTTAGAAACACATATGAGGTCACACTTTTTTTTTTTTTTTAAACAGTCAACACACTTAACCCCTACAGTGCCCAGTGTAGTGGTTAACTTCTTCGTTGCATTGCTATTTTCACAGTAATCAGTGCATTTTTATAGCACTTTTCGCTGTGACAATGACAATGGTCCCAAAAAGTGTCAAAATTGTCCGATGTGTCTGCTATAATGTCGTATTCACGAAAAAAAATCGCTGATCGCCACCATTAGAATTAAAAAAATATATATTAATAAAAATGCCATAAAACTATCCCCTATTTTGTAAACGCTATACATTTTGCACAAACCAATCAATAAATGCTTATTGCGATTTTTTTTTACCAAAAATAGGTAGAAGAATACGTATCGGCCTAAACTGAGGATTTTTTTTTTATATATATATATATATCTTTTTGGGGGATATTTATTATAGCAAAAAGTTAAAAATATTGCATTTTTTTTCAAAATTGTCTCTCTATTTATGTTCATAGCGCAAAAAATAAAAAACACAGAGGTGATCAAATACTACCAAAAGAAAGCTCTATTTGTAGAAAAAAAAAGGACGCCAAATTTTGTTTGGGAGCTATGTCGCACGACAACGCAGTTGTTAGTTAAAGCGACGCAGTGCCAAATCGCAAAAAGGGGCAAGGTCCTTAACGTGCATAATGGTCTGGTTCTTAAGTGGTTAAAAGCTCCACCATCGTCCACACATCTTACTTGTTGCTGTATTAAGCTGAAGCACCCAGCCGGCTCTAGTACCTCCACTGTAGGTGACTTCTGTGATTACAGGTGATAGTGGTAGGCAGAGAGCCTGAACCTAGCGAGGGTTAATACCGCACCGCTAGCGGCCGAATCTCGCGGAAATTCCAACAGTATAGTGCCGCTATTTTTAGCACCGCTATACCGCCACCGCGCCTCCCGCCCCAGTGTGAAAGGGGCCTTAGAGAAAATGTATTTGCCAAGTTAACAATGTATTTGCCTCTAGTAAATCAACCCCAATGTGTCTTCTTTACTGCTCCCTGTAATACAAGTTTATGAGTCGTCTTCATTACTTTAATAACTGATTTAATTCTGTACTAGATTACAGCAATCTAAAATATTTTCCCAATGATAAAGGTGCAAGAAAACAGTTTGCAAACAGCACTTCAGTGCAATTATGTAAGGAAGTACAGCCATAATGACTTATAATGTGTGTCAAAACATAACAGCACAAACATAACCTTGCAAATTACTCAAGCCATCCCTCCTTTCCTTGTTTTATTCTATTTTTTTCTCTCCAGCAGATTTAATTCATTATGATGTCTTCTGTTGTCATCACAATACAATCCTCAATACTTGTTTTATAAAAGAGAATTGCTGTCTCCACTTCTAAGTGCGGTACACAAGGAGAGCTCGTTAATGTCCCTGTGAATAGATGCATTGAAGCAGTAATACTATATATCTTATGGAAATCCTGAGTGCTTTATGGTGTTCTGCACATGCTAATTACTTCCAGGATGGGTCTCCTATCTACTCATCTACTGTCTGATGTAAGCAATGTTCTTAGCCAGCTCCCTTGTAACAATACCTTTAATTAATACCATTCTGCTTAAATCATGTACAAATTACAGTGAGCAGAACAGACAGGGCCGACGTATCTTAATAAAAACCCCAGTAGGATATCCAGAAGAAGCTTTTTATCTTTGTAAAAAAGCTGCTCTATGACAGATTATAAATTATATATAATAAATACAATCAGTAATAAAAACCATGATGGAGATGGACAAAGCCATAGAAGCAGGTACAGTGGAACCTTGGTTTACGAGTAATGCGGTTAACGAGCATTTTGAATAACGAGCAACTTTAAAAAAAAAAATTCTGACTCTGTTTGCGAGTGTCTCGTAAAACAAACAGAATTCAAGCTAATGGGGCGTGCAGTACCGCATTTGGCTAGTGGTGCAGGGGCGCCAGAGCCAATTAGAGGCTTTTGGAAATACTCTGTTCCCGAGCCTTTAGAGGTTTTCCGAGTTCAGCCAAGCTGTCCCTGAGCCTTTCCGAGTATTTTCAAGGCTCTCCAGCCATAGAAGTCAATGCGGAACAAATTATCTTAATTTCCATTGACTTCTATGGGGAAACTCGCTTTGATATGGTACAAGACACACAAATTTATTCCGACTGGACCGGACTGGTTTTAGAAATGCGAACAGGATTTCGGGCACTTTTCTCCATATATGGTGGACTTGCCCACTGATTCAGCCATAATGGAGTAAGGTGCACAATGCAACGACTGTGATTTCCTCTCTCCCATTGGAGTTTTCATCAGGACAGTATCTCCTTCATCTCTTCAAAATACCTCCAAAAAGATACTTTAAATCGGTAGCTATGCATATAATTAATGCTGCCAAGATATGCTAACCGGTTTATTTGAGGGCTAAATCTCCCCCTTCAATGAAAGAATGGGCGTCACAAATTAACCATATAGCAGCGATGGAGAAGCTGATATACACCACCCAAGATAGATTTTCCAGTTTTTAAGCTACATGGGCAGCCTGGTTTGAGTATTTACCTTAGTGGTATCAAGAACCGATACAAGATAACATTTGACTTGTGTCCTACGGTTCTTTACACCTCTTGAGGGTACAACCTAAGGGCATAGTGGACTAGGGGTTTCATGTGTGGCGTCTGGAGGTGGAGGGAGAATTTAGCTACATTCCCCCTATATTCACCTCCCCCTCCCCTCCTTTTCTCCATTCTTTATTTTCTTTCCTTGTCTCTTTTTCACTAAACCCTAACATGCGAAGGCTATGGGTTAGAGAGCTGACCTGAGTAGTCAGCTTCTTTTCCCATTCCTCTCATGAATTGCGGAGCAATCAGAAACCGGATTAAGTGTACATTTGAAGGCCCTGACGTCTTGGTTACTCTGACATGGTTATAGCCAACTGGGCTTTAATTTCTAGAAATGGCTATGCATTGGCAGTTCTTAGAAGAATTGATGTCTTTTTATGTTGGGTAGATTATTTGAAATTTATGCAGGGAATCGCCTGTGGGTTCTGTCATTTGTATGTAATTGAGCGCTGTATTGTAAATGGAATGTACTTGGTACTCCGTTGGTACCTTTTTATTGGTATTGTCCATTAAAATCTGTAATAAAATCTTTAAGGGCTCTTCACACGTCCGTTAAGTTCATCCGTTTTTTGGACGTCCGTTAACGGACCTCAATGCTTCCCTATGGGTTAGCGTCCGTTAGCGGATGAGCATCCACTAACGTCCGTTAACATCCGTCTGCGGTAAGCTCTGTTTTTTTTGACGGAAGAAAACCCTATTTTTCTTCCGTCAAAAAAACGGAACGGACGAAAAACGGACGTTAGCGGATGATCCGTTTACCATCCGATCCGCTAACGTCAGTTTTTCATCAAAATATGTAAAAAAAAAAAAAAGTTCTAAAAAAAAAAAAAAAAAAACGGATGAAAAAATGGATAAAAAAAACTGATGAAAAACGGACGGAAAACGGAACAGAAACGGATGTAAACGGACGGAAAACAGACGAAAAACGGATGAAAAAACGGATCAACTGAAGGGGGAAAAAACTGATCTAAAAAACTGAACGGACGTGTGAAAGAGCCCTAAGAAAAACAAAACAAAAAAAAAAACCTTCTGTGTGCAGCAGCCCCCCTCATACTTACCCGAGCCCCCTCTCAGGGGCGGACAGACAACTCATGGGGCCCCCGGGCAATAGAAGATTATGGGGCCCCTGGGCTTAGAGGTGGCCACCAAGCCAGGTGGCAGTACAGAGGAGGGACAGCTAAAATCTCAGGATTTTCACATCAAAAGCATGTAGGTTTTGGACATATCAGGGACATATGTAAAAAAAAAAACACAGATTTTTACATACTGTCCCTGGTTTTAATGAGCCTGGCAACCCTGATGGGGCCCCCTAGTGGCATGGGACTCTCAGGCAGTGCCGAGTTCCTCAATGGTCAGTCCGCCCTTGCCCCCTCTTAATCCAGAGTTGCACAAGAGCCTTGACTGTCACAGGCTCTCCCTCATTGACTAAGACAGAATTGGGCGCCATTGGCTCTCGTTGCTATCAGTCAATGGGGTCGATTTTGAAAAAAATAGTGAAGTAAAGTGTGGCGCTACCTTATAAAACTAATACACAAATAATTAGATGTGACCAAGTACTAAAAAAAATAAAAATAAAGGATCCAATGGATCTAATGGTGTATATCCTCATCCTTGTTGGTTCCATCTTCCCTGTCTTTGAAACATGCGTCACGGCTGTTAAGACGGCATGCAGAGGTATCTTAAGCTGTTAATGTTGCGTGCCGTGGGCATTGTTTTATCTACCTGCTTTTATCCCTAGTATTAAGCATATTGTGCTATGATTGCTTATAAGTTATAATTGCTTAAAAGTTATCAAGGAACAAGGATCCCTCTCACCGCTGTTAACAGGGAAGTTGGTAAGTGTGAATTTGTGAGGTGGATCATCGCTTTTATCAATCCAAGGACTATTTAGTTATTTTTATATGTATTGCCATTACCCTCTCTATCAAAGTGATTGGACTTTCTTTGTTTTTTTTGCATATATTTCATAAGATTGCTTTCACTGTTATATGATTTATTGGATTGAGGATATACACCATTAGATCCATTGGATCCTTTATTATTTAAAGGGGTTGTAAAGGTAAATGTTTTTTCACCTTAATGCATCCGATGGTACTGCCCCCCCCGCCCCCGAGCCCCCGTTTTACTTACCTGACCGTTTGAAAGTCCTGGGCGCGTCCATGTGATATTCTTGGGTTCCCAGCCTGGCCGTTGATTGGCTAGACTAGGCAGATTGATAGCAGCGCAGCCATTGGCTAGCGCTGCTGTCAAACACAGCGGACGACGCCGCGCGCCAGGGGCGGGACCGAGTGATACAGTCGGCGGCTATGCCCGCCACTGTATCACGGGAACGCGCTTGCAAAAGCTTTCTACCATGCGAGCTCGCTTGCATGAAGGTAGTAAGTTTTTGCAAGGAGGAGCTGAGACAGCCACCGAGGGACCCCAGAAGACAGGCTTAGGGGACACTCTGTGCAAATGAGCTGCACAGTGGAGGTAAGAATAACATGTTTGTTATTTTAAAAAAATTAAAAATTTGCCTTTAGTCATCCTTTAATTTTTTTGTACTTAATCACATCTAATTATTTGTTTATTAGTTTTATGAGCTAACGCCACACTTTACGCCACTAATTTTCTTCAATATTTTTTGCGTGGTTATCCACTTTTAAAGGGGCAGCTTCCCTCACCAATTATTAATATATTGTACTTGCACCATTCCTTGTCAGCTTTTACCACACAGTGGGGTTGATTTACAAAAGGTAAATAGTCTGTGCACTGCAACCCCAATGTCAGTGAGCCAATGAGTAGAGGGAGGGGACAGGAATGGTCACACAGAGCAGCAGCTCAGCTGGGGTGGCACTCAGCAGGGGCCAGTAGCACCAGTGAGGGACCCAGGAAGAGGAGGATCCAGGCTGCTCTGTGCAAAACCACTGCACAGAGCAGGTAAGTATGTTTGTTCTTTTTAAACAAACAAACAAAAAAAAAGCAAGACTTCAATATCACTTTGAATGCAGGATTCAGTGGTTTGATGTCCCAAGGTGAATATCAATAGCTGTTAGCACATATTTGTTCTTCCTCCCAATCTTGTACATAAGAGTCTACATTATCTTATATTATCTTGTTATGAGCCTATGCCAATGCCATCAGTGTGACACTAAATTGAACATTTGATTTGCAGTTGACTTTGACCTTTTGATATGACTTGTATCTGAATGCACAACTTGTTTGTAGTGAACAAAGGCTCTTCGATACAGGTCTTAAGTGCCCTGGTACTTTATGTGGCTTACAACCTAGAGGGAACAAAAACATGCAATACACATCTACTGTATTCTACTGCCTTCATAAATAATAAAAAAATACCCCCTCCGCCCTATTGGTATGTGAATGACAGCACCTGTGACAGGATGATGAACTACATGCCTCGTTTGCCCAAAAGCACTGGAAAAATGGTACACGCCTACCTAAACTTCATTTAAAAAAGCGTTTGTGTATAACCAGAATTCTTCTTTAAAACTGCACCCAAGCAAAGAGAAGGAAAGGAAGGGCCACAGCGGTAGAGAGTGCCGTAGAAAATAACTGCAAGGAAGGACAGTAGTCCAAAGCCTCATATACACTACTAGTTTATTTTTTTTTTCATTCAACCCAAAAAAAATGATAGCTCAGGTCAGAGCCGCTGTTCTAACAATCCAATGTTAGTACAGCAATCATTCCCCCGGGATGATTTAGGAAGGAAACTGTGAGCCAGGCCCTCTCATTCATATCAGTGCCTGACCTCACAAATGCGCTTCTGGAAGAATGGCCAAACATTCCCATATACACACTCCTAAACCTTGTGGACAGCCTTCCTAGAAGAGTTAAAGCGGTTGTAGCTGCAAAGGGTGGGCCAACTCAATATTGAACCCTACAGACTAAAGCCTCACGATGGGATTTTCTGCGGACAAAGCGTAGGAAACCGGAAATTCTGTACTGACGAACCACTGAGCTTTTCTAACATCCTTACAAGGAAATTTGTTTACTACTCTTATTATAAGAGTTTTGTTTTCATTGTTTTTTTATTGTTTTGTATCCAATTTTATTAAAATTACCTCAATACGTCTGCACTTTTTTTCCGTTGGGTAATTTTATCCTTCAATACAGGATATTTACCTGTCTCAACCCCGGAACTTATCTCTGGGTCACATCGGGTTCACCCAGCTGGCAACTTCTGTAGTGTTGGTTGTATCTGGAGGGTTCCCCTAAGGTGCTAGTGAGGACCATCTGCATCTCTGCTGAGCCTGTTCTAACCCCCCCTGAGAAGGGCGGTCACGGGCTAGTCGGTAAGCCTCCGTTTCTCCTATTGGTGGTGGTTTTCTTCTGAATTTCACCCACATATCATTATTGGAAATTCACAGGAATATATTGAACCCTCTATTTTTCCACGGGTTCCTTCATTTATGAACTTTCAGTGATTTATTGTACACTCATTAGTTCTGTTTTATACTTTTTTCACATTGTTTATATGTAGAATGACTTGGTTACATATGATTAATTCTTTCAGCCCTTAACCTTTTGTATATTTTTTTGTTGTGCCTTATATCCAGGTTATAGTGTTTAGCAGCAGAATCTATCATAGATACATTTATTCATTTATGCACTTTTTGCACCTAGCGCAAATTTTTATTTGTCCATGGAAAATCCGACAACAATTGTCCGAAGGAGCATACAAACGGTCTGATTTTCTGACAACAGCCTGTCATGACACAATTCCCATTGGATAATCTGATCGTGTGTACGAGGCTTAAAACTGGGATGCCATTAAAGTTCATGTGCGTGTAAATTCAGGCATCCCAATACTTTTGGTAATATAGGCCTGGATTCACATACCTGGGCGCATCTTTCTGCCGGCGTAGCGTATCTTATTTACGCTACGCCGGCGCAACGTTGAGAGGCAAGCATGGTATTCACAAAGCAAATGTTTTCAACGTTGCGCCGGCGTAGCGTATAGTTGTCGGCGTAAGCCGACGTAAGTCAAAGTAGGTGGAAGTGGGCTGGAAGTGAGCATGATATATTTAAATGAAGCGTGACCCCATGCAAATGATGGGCTGAGCGTTAAAAAATGAACTGTGCATGCGTCGTATCTTGGACGCATCCCAGTGCGCATGCTCGCAGTTACGTCGAGATAACTGCCTAAGCTACGTCAAAACACTGCCTATGACGTAAACATAACCTATGCACAGCCCTATTCACGTAGCACGTAAATGACGTAAAAATCGGCGGCGTTCGTTCCCTGGTCCATACCTTTGAATGGGTTGCGCCACCTATATGAGGAATAAATTTACGCCTGACGTAACCCTTGCGCAAATCGCTTAAAAAATGCGCCGGCGCAAGTACGTTCGTGAATCTGCATATCTTACTCATTTGCATATTTCAAATGGGTACGCCGAATGCGTCCAGCATAACTATGCGATACGCTGGCGTAGGCAACTTACGCCGGGCGGCTGAAGCCTATTTTTCCGACGTATCTAGCTTGGGGAATCGGCGCAGAGATACGACGGCGCACATTTGTACTTACGACGCCGTATCTATAGATAACATGAACGTTTATGCACGACAATCGGCATAGACTGAAAACTGTTTACTCTCAGACTTATCAAGGCTCTGCAGTGGAGGCATGTGATCACAATAGGGAGAAATACAATCATTATCTTTGACAATCTGTTGTTCTGCTCAGAAAAATGTTGTACAGAGCTGACTACCTATCATTAGTATGTGTAGCCTAGAGGTTCTTCTGTTTGTTGAAGTAAAATAATCATCATGGTACAAAAATTGCAGATATTTCATTTATAAAGCAAGTTTTAATAAATAATTTGAGTTATTTAAAGGGTAAGTGTTGTTACGATACATTTTTAGACTCCAAAAGCGTTACATTTCCTTTTGAAGATCTGTATACTAAAGTCTCACCTTATCTGCAGGAAACATCAGTTTTAGAGTGGGTTAGTCTGCATGGTTTCTCTGTGTTATTTACAACCACTGCAGGTCTTTGCCTCTCATCTCCAGTTGGGAGACAGAAGGGTGATGTCTATGTCAGGCTGCCTTCAGATGATTGGGGTCTAGCAGGAAACAGACATGCCTTGCCGATTTCTAAATATAAAGGAGGGAATTGGATGAGAGAATAACTGGCTGGTCTGCTATGAAACTGATGTTTGCAACAGATACATTTATTATACTGATTTTTGGAGCATAATTAAAAATTGAGATCTGCAAGCTGCAGGCTACGCTGCTCTAAAACAGATGTTTCCTACAGATAATGTTTGCAGTGGCAAAATTTTACTTTTGGAGAGCCTCAAACGTTATTAAAGCATCAGGTTTCCTTTTACTATAAGGATTTGTTCTTAAAGCATTCATAAACAGTTATGCCGCATACACACTGTCGGAATTTCTGACAACAAATGTTTGATGTGAGCTTTTGGTCAGATTATGGGCCCATCTGCCCTATAGGCTCACTATGCAAGCTGCATAGGGCCCCGCAAAGCTGCAGAGGGCCCCCACAAATTACTAGAGGCCCCGCCTGGTGAGAAGTAATTTTCGCCCCCTTATCCCGCTTCTCAACTCACTGGCTGCATGGGAGAAGAGATAAGAAGCCAGCACCCTCGCTTCTCACTTTAATGTAAGATATAATTTCAAACAGCAGAACACCCCCTCCCTCCGCTTCTCAACTTTAATGTGACATGTCATTTTTGGCAGCCCCCCCACTTCTCAACTTTAATGTGACATGTAATTTTGCTTAGGGCTCCAGGGAAGTCAGGATCGGCACTGGTCAGATATTCCGACTGTGTGTATGCTCCATTGAAATTTCCGACAAACGTTGGAGAGCTGGTTCTCAATTTTTCTGACAACAAAAGTTCTTGTCGGAAATTCCTATCGTGTGTATGCAATTCTGACCCACAAAAATCCTATGCTGCTCGAATCAATTCGACGCAGGCTCGGAATCATTGAACTTAATTTTTCTTGGCTCGTCGTAGTGTTGTACGTCATTATGTTCTTGACGTTTGGAATTTCCGACAACATTTGTGTGACCGTGTGTATGCAAGAAAAGTTTGAGCGAACAATCCCCCGCAAAAAAAATCCACAGTTTTGTTGTCGCAATGTCTGATCGTGTGTACGCAGCTAGGGTTGTCCCGATACCACTTTTTTGAGACCGAGTACAAGTACCGATACTTTTTTTCAAGTACTCACTGATACCGAATACCGATACTTTTTTTTAATGTCGTGACAGTGGCAATATTATTATTTTACTATTTTATTTGTTTTACTATTTATTTTTGACTATTTTTTTTTTACTATTTTTTTTTTACTATTTTTTTTTACAGTGATTTTTTTTTTTTGTTTTTTTTTTTGGGGGGGGGGTGAATTGTCAGTGTGTTTTTTTTTTCATTTACATTTTATTTTTTTGAAAAAAATATTTATTGCAATTTTTTTTTATCAGCCTTGTTGGGGGTCTTTGGTGAGATATCAGGGGTCTTAACAGACCTCTGAAATCTCCACTTTAAGACAGAGAAAAGGTTCTAGGGACACAGATTCCCAGTCCCTTTCTCTGCAGCCTCAGCTAAGAATGGAAAGAAGCTTCTCTCCATTCATAAACTGAAGCATTGTAATCACAGGTTACGATGTTTCAGTCATATGAATGGACAGAGTCAGTGATCACTGATTCTGTCCATTCGGAAAAGGTAGGAGCCGGGTTTAGCTCTCCATCCTCACAAATTTAGGGGGGAGAGCGGCACGGACGGGGGGGGGGGGAGAAGAGCGGCGCGGACGGGGGGAGAGAAGAGAGGCACGGACGGGGGAGAATAGCGGCACAGACGGGGGGAGAGGGGGGGAGAGAAGAGCGACATGGACGGGGGGTGATTAGCGGCAGTGATGCACGGAGTGGGGGAAAGACTGCATCGAAGCATTTCCCCCGAGTACAAGTACTCGGGGAAATGCTCGGTATCAGTCCCGATACCGATACTAGTATCGATATCGGGACAACCCTATACGCGGCATTACTTGTGATAAGTAGATCAAAAAATGTTTTACATTTGCAAATACATGTTGAGTTGCCAGCCATGACACATGTTCACATCGGGCCAATTTTTCCCTCCATCCCTCTTTCTTTGTTTCCTTCTCTCTCCTTCCCTCCCTATTTCTTTCTTTCTCCCTCGTTCATCTCAGACCCGGACCACACCCTTTGAGCCACACCCGAATAAGCCAGGCCCATTATTTCATTGAAACCACACGCATTTTTCCCAGCGGCACGATTCATGCGTCACATTTTTCTTCCCCTTCTAAACAATGCCTTAATATAAATGTCCACCTCCTAATTATAATAAGACTCTGCCTACAGACAAACAAGTGTCCCTATAAGTTTTTTTACAATGTTGGCAACTATGCAAATATATAGAAAAATACATCATTATCATACCTCCCAACTTTGTTTTGGATGGGAATGAGGGACACCTATCACCAAAAGTATGTAGGCATAGGGCACACCCCTTCCCACGCCCCCTTAAAGGAGAATTGTACAAAAAAAAAGAAGATTGGTTAAACCCACAAGTGCTTTTTTTTTTACCACTACTATTCCTTTATATTGGCTTTTGGGATTTACAAATGCAGCAATTTAAAAACCAGATGAAAGGTTTACTGCTGGAAAACACTTTTTGATAGATAAAAAGTGCATTTTATACACAACTATTTTGATCAGGCCAAAATGAGGGACAAATGATGAGGAACTAGGGACAGAGGGACAGAGGGACATTGCTCCAAATCATGCACAGTCCCTCGAAATCAGGGATAGTTGGGAGCTATGCATTACTACTACCTGAAATGCAACTCATTTTGAACACCACCTGAGATCCTTTGCATGATCGCACAACTAAAAACTGTCCATGGACTGTCCATGTCCATCACATAAACGGAATTGTGTACCAAATGCAATTAATTGTACTCAATTTAAGCCTTCAGTTAAAATTGCCCATGCAGTTCTAGCTTTACTTACTTAATAATTTGGCTTACCAAGCAGACTTATTTCTCTTATCCAGTGTTCATAACTTTTTAATTTGGCCCATCAGTTTGGCGTGAACAAGACAATCGTGCAGGTTTAATGAAGCAAGGCTAAACATTTTCAAAGACTTCCTAGTACAACAATTATAACATCAGCAATGAAAAAAACAGATGAGGTTTGACAATGAGTTGCGATGATCACCCAAAATTTGAATGAAGATGATTTTAGACTGACTGCCAGATGTAGATATGAGCTCAGTTTAGCTGAGTGCTTCTCGCTTTTTTTCCAAGCACAGAAAATAACAGAGAAAATGCATGCACCTAAATGCTTTTGTTGCTTAGCAATGTCACCTCTTTTAATTTGCTCCTTTGAATTTTCGAAACACATTATACTTTTCTCAATAAGAATTTTTAAATATGCAATATGCTTTGCAAGAGCTGTTTCAGTCTATGAAAAAGAAAACAGCAGCCATAGAATGCAGAGATGGAAAAGTGAGGAATAGGGCAGATTTATTTTCATCTGAGTGGGAACAGGTGGGAATTTCAATGAGGTTTCATTGCTGTCTGGTTCTGTATATTCACCCTCATCCCCTCTCCTTTTCTACTGACCAGTAAAATACCCGCAGAGGTTCTAATCTTTCAATCCAGAACAAAAAAGACTCTCTAAAGTTCCATTTTAATAGCAATATGCTTTTTATTTTTATTTTTTATTTTTTGGTGTCTTCCATTAGCAACCAATAGGGGTGAGCTTTGCGTTCGATACGAACGTATGTTCGACTCGAACATTGTCTGTTCGTATGTTCGAAGAAATTCGAACAAAAGCGGTCGTTCGCACCAAATCCGAGTAATGCAAAACGGACCATAATTCACTGCAGCATTGCGCGCTGATGATTGGCCAAGCATGCTGTATGTCCCGCATGCTTAGCCAATCACAGCGCGCAAAAAACGAAGAGCCATAATTGGCCAAAGCCATTTTTTACAACTTTTTTCCATTGATACATGTTCCCTGGGGCAAGACCCAGGTTCTCAAAGATGTTTTCCAACAATAACTTGAATATTGGTCTTTAAAATGAGCGTTTTTGAATTTGAACGTTCGAGTCCCATAGACTTCAATGGGGTTCTAAATGTTTGCGCGAACGGTCGGTCTGTTCGACGGTTCTGGTGCGAACCGAACGTGGGGGTGTTCGGCTCATCCCTAGCAACCAAGTTGAACCTTAGCCACTTCAATACCAGACACTTTTACCCCCTTCCTGCCCAGGCCAATTTTGATTGACAAATGTGCGGTCAAGCAACACTGTACTCACATGAAATTTTAATATTTTTTTTCAAAGAGTTTTCTTTCCGTTGTATTTCATCACTGCTTTTTTTTTTTTTTATCTTTTGCAAAACAAACAAAAAGAGACCAAACATTTTTGGGAAAAAATGCGTCTTCTCTTATAAAATTCTGCAAACAAATAATCTTTGCTGCAAATCTTTGGTGGAAATAACTCAAATCAATGTATATTATTTAGTCTGTAGGAAAGTTATACAGTAGAGTCCACAAACTATGGTATAAATCTGAAAATCAATCAATCCTGATGTACTAATGGCCTGATCTCATTTCTTGAAGCACGAAAATGCCAGAACAGTAAAAGTATCACCCAAATATCCCCCTTTTTGGAAAGTAGGCAGTCCAAGGTATTTAGTAAGAGGCATGGTGAGTCACCAGGACAGTACAGAATCATCATATAAGTAGTGTGGCAGTGATTAGGGACACTGACTGGTGACATTATGTAAAATAAATACAACATTTTCAATTTTTTAAATATTGTTTATTACATTTTGTATTTATTATTTTATTTATTTTTCAATTTTTGCATGCAGTGACCAGAGCAATACAGTGTTACCATAGTACTTCTCTGGGGGAGCGATCAGGATATTTTTTTTTTATTATCTTATAACTGTGAATTTTACAGTTATAGCAACCATTTTTTCTGAATTAAAACTAACCATATGGTACAGATGGGCTGTGATTGGTCCTGGCTGTACCATGTGATGAATATGACCAATCACAGAGTTCATCAGAATAGTACACAATGAAAGACATGTACCAAAGCTTTTTCATTGTGTACAACTGTCATGTGACCTCCTGCCAATGGCCACAGAGGTCACATGGTACAGTCTGCCAGTACAGTACAGTACATCGGCCGTGAACATGGCGGGTGAAAGATTGCAACGGAGCGAGGCTGGATCCTGGAAGGACGTCATATGATTTCCTCCCAGAACAACAGTGCCCCCGTCCAGCCTATTGTTAAATGAATATGTCTTGGACTGCAGCCCACCTGTCTGTCTGTTGTGATGTAAATTAATCTAGGATGGCTTCTAAGGATCTTTCATTGTGGCTTGTGCTAATTGACCCTGTTCACACACCATTGTGTGAAAGTCTATTGATGGTAATGTGTATTGTAAGTTACCAGACGGCCTAAAGGTCATGTGTATGAGTCATCAGCTGTAGTTAATTAAATCATGTCAATTATGTCAGGAGCCGGAGTCAGGATGTGTACTAAAGGATGTGTATTGGGGCTCGTTAGGAACCTTTGTGTGATGTTGTGGGTGGAGTTGTGTCATTGTTCATTTGGTTACTGCGGTATCCTAAACTGTATATAAAGAGCCTGTATTTCTCAATAAAGGTCTATTCCTGTTGAACCTCAAACAGAGTTGTGTGTCTCGTTAATGGGGGAATTCGTATGGGTCGTGTTCGCCTGATTGTGTTTTGGAATGAAATAACCTAAATGGCTTTAACCCCTGTCCCATTTCGGGCGCTGTTACAACACCTATACTGGCTCAAGTAGTACAAAGCAAAACAACCATTATATAGGGGGAACCCAAACCACAGCATACTTTTATTGTGACAAGTTGCCTAGCAAATAACAATTTTTAAAATATTAGCGTTTTTGACAATTTATTAATTTTTATACAAAACAGAGCCTAATGGGCATACCAATGCTCAATGTAATATATTAATCACTTGCCGACCAGCGCACGACTATATACGTTGGCACAACGAATCGGCTGGGCATATGGGCGTACAGGTATGTCCCCTTGTACGGCCGCCGCAAGCTCCATGATTCCGACTGTGGGTCCCACAGACTTGGAGAGGAAGAACAGGGAAATGCTGATGTAAACAAGCATTGTTCCCCATTCTTCCTAGTGACAGGACACCGATCACATCTCCCTGTAATCGGGAGAGGTGATCAGTGTCGTGTCACACAAAGCCCATCCCCCTACAGTTAGAAGCACTCCCTAGGACACACTTAACCCCTTTAGCGCACAAACGGAAGAAAAAATATTATGGACAGCCGCACTCCAATGGATGTAAAAACTAAAATATCGCCTTTTAATAAGGTAAAAATAAAAGCACTACAAGAACCAAAACAGCAAACGGTGGGATAATACAGATGACGCGTTTCACATTGATAGACAATGCTTAGTCATAGCTTAACCCCTTCAGTGCTCCCCTACTGGTTAACCCCTTCACTGCCAGTGCAATTTTTACAGTAATCAGTGGATTTTTATAGCATTGATCGCTGTATTAATGACAATGGTCCCAAAATGGCATCAAAAGTGTCCGATGTGTCTGCCATAATGTCGCAGTCATAAAAATCACTGATCACCGCCATTACTAGTAAAAAAAATAAAAAAATATTAATAAAAATGTCATAAATATAACTATAGAGGCTATAACTTTTGCACAAACCAATCAATAAACTCTTAGTGCAATTTTTTTACCAAAAATATGTAGAATAATATGTTTTGGCCTAAACCGAGGAAAATTTTTTATTTTTTATATATTTTTTGGGGATATTTATTATAGCAAAAAGTAAGAAATATTGCTCTATTTTTGTTTATAGCGCAAAAAATAAAAACCGCAGAGGTGATCAAATACCACCAAGAAAAGCCCTATGTGTGGGAAAAAAAGGACATCAATTTTGTTTGGGAGTTACTTTCCACAACCGCACAATTGTCAGTTAAAGCAACACAGTGCCGGATCGCAAAAAGTGGCCTGGTCTTTGGCCAGCCAAATGGTCCAGGGCTTAAGTGGTTAATACAAGAACAAACTAATTATTCAACCAAATTTCATGGTTGATTACCTTTATTCTATCTTATATGGAGACGCATTTGTGCAGATCCGCTGCAGGAGTACCCAATCGGTCCAAGAGACCACGTAGAAGCCCCACCGCACATCTGCGTATGCACCCATGTCTAGATGTGACATGTTCTTCTCTTATTCTTTCTCCTCTTTTTCAAAACCAAAGTTACAGACGTTTGTCCTTTTCCTCTTTCACTCCCTCTTCTCCCACTTATACTATTAGTCTCCATTACAATTTAATCTTTCCGTATATATGGAAAGATTTAAACATTTGAGCGTTTTATACAATTTAATACAATGCTGGTTTTAGGTTATATTACTTATAACCAATTCCATCTTTTATTATTAAAAAAAAGATCACTTATTCGTTCAACTGTCTTAATGGCACAGGTGTTCCATACAAGAGGAAGGAACACTTAGTTCTAGATCTGCTTTAGGGCAATTTCATGTCTAGGGTTATTTTTAAATGATGTTTCCAAAGAGAAACCGATAATTGTACACCACAGCTTTGACACATTATTCCCAGTTAGTAAATAATGCGATAAACTGAAACAGTACCACATCTATATATTTGTACAACATTCCAAAACAAGTAGACTTATTTTATTCCAATTTCATAAAAAAAAAAAAAAATTCAAGAATGAATGGTAGAAGGTAGAATGTGATGTACATGATACAAAAAAATAATAATAATATTAATGGTTGTATTAGATGTTCTTGCATTACATACATCACATTACATTCTGTTTTAAAGTATCATTCTTCATGTAAAATAAATAAATACTTTTTATAATAAATGAAAAATTATAATAAAAAGAAAGAAAACACTGTCACTGAGTATATAATATTTTCACTGCCTACCAGCCTTTGAAGCTTCTCCTACAATTCCTTTATTGTCTTCATGTGAACAGGTTCACATAAATCCAAGGATAATGATCGTGAAAATAGGCAAATCTTAACACATTTCATAATGCACATGCGCAATAGGGAACCGGGCAGTGACGCCACAACGCTTCACTTCCTGATTCACTCACCGAGGATGCAGGGGCAGCCGAGAGATGAGTGATTGCTCGGCCTCGGTTGCCGACATTGTGGGCGCGCTGGACAGGTAAGTGTCCATTTTTTAAAAGTCAACAGCTGCAGTATTTGTAGCTGCTGGCTTTTTAAAAAAAAGTGATGTCATTGGCCCCATCCACTTAACTTCTCTGGGAAATCCCCAGCCATGTGAGCAAAGGGGCAGGGTGGTGGTAACAACGCTAACAAAATATAGTAATTTCCATAGACCAAATATGTCCATATTTGGTCAGGGGTGTCCCCACATCCCCCCTTGAAACAAATCTAATGTAATCTAATCTAATGAGTGCTCCAGACAGCTGTCATTAGTGCAAGAGTGCAATGTAAGTGGGTGGGTCGGCATATTGATGGGTTTTTCTTTCAATGGGCAACAATCATGGTGACTGATGCTGGATTTTTTAGATATTGTTTTTTTTAAATAAAGGATGTTTATTTACAACTGACTTTTATGTGAAAGGGGTGGCTGAATATCTAGGGCCCCTTATTTTAAAGGGAATTTCCAGATTATTATAAGTTCCCCACATAGCCCCAGAACCACCGGACCATGGTTGTGATGAAGAAACCCCTGTCCTAATCAACATAGGGCCCCTCCATGTTGAGGACCTCTGGTCTGGTATGGTTCAGGAGGTAGCATGGACCTTTAAAGTCCCAAAAGATAGTGATTAGTGTGTTCCTTTGTGATATTAATAATACGATTTGATACAGTGGACATTTTGAGCAAACCAATAGCTAAAAAAAGGAAAAAATGTGGTATAAATTGCGCTAATCTGAGTGGAAGTACTATATATAAACTTAATCAGAAATGCATGTGAAGTGCAACATAAACATAAATAAAGCTGCGGTTTAAACTGTGTCATATAAACAGGATAACAATGTGAAAAAGAAAAATAAACCGCGCTAATGATCAATCAACATTGAAAACGTGAAAATAGATATGTGAACCACACAAATAATATAAAAGGCAATTCAAAAAGAAACACCTGGTGAGTGTCCAAAAACACAGAGGGCCCGTATAGTCCAAACTGAGAGGGCTGACAAGGTTCTATAAACAAAATAATATATAATATATAAAAAAGTCCCCAAAAAAAAAAAAGGAATGTAACATCCACCCTGGTGAAACCGAATCCCAATATGGATCAGAAGAATGATGGTTAACACTGATGTGACATGCAGCTAAAGACCTCCACCACACACATATGCAAGTCCGCTTACCAAATAAAGATGGTCCCTTGTTACGAGGAGACCAAAACAGCATGTATTGATCAGCAAACAGCTAGGCTCTGTGAAAGAGGAAGGCAGTTCAACTTAAGACATCCAATCAGTGGCTCCAATGGCAGTGATAACATAAACATAAAAGGAGACAAGGATGCCTCGATAGTGTAAAATCACTTTAAAATGTATTATACAAAATAGTAAGGAAACACACTCACATTTTTGCAGTTTAAAAAAGGCCTCAAACCTGCAGCTCCGACCGCCAGCATGCAGGTAAACCTGTGTAGTATAGAGTAGTGGGGTGTTGGCAGTGTGCCACTCGGTACGCCCTGACTAGTTTTGTGACAAAAGCACTTTCTCAAAGTTTCGGTTTCACCAGGGTGGATGTTACATTCCCTTTTTTTTGGGACTTTTTTATATATTATATATTTTTTTTTTTATAGAACCTTGTCAGCCCTCTCAGTTTGGACTATAAGGGCCCTCTGTGTTTTTGGACACTCACCAGGTGTTTCTTTTTGAATTGCCTTTTATATTATTTGTGTGGTTCACATATCTATTTTCACGTTTTCAATGTTGATTGATCATTAGTGCGGTTTATTTTTCTTTTTCACAAACCAATAGCTAAAGCTTTTTTGGCTATACTTCTCCAATGGATCACAGACCTGCAGATAGTTCTGCACTCCTGTGTCCTGTTTGCAGCCAACAGCAGGCTAAAGCCCACTGACTGCTGACTGCAGACCTGGTCCAGTCTCTGCAAAGATTCCGACCATATTGTCAGGTTGGTTTCTTTGCATCAAATGTTGTACTCCTTGGTTTTAGTAAATCATTCCCTCTTTGTTGCTACTTGTTAATATGAGAAGTGAAAACTTTTTTTTTTTCTGAGAAAAAAGTATATTTATCTAACCGATCATCTGTATGAAACATAAGTGCTTGCTGGAGCAAACTTTTCACTGGGCAGTAAGCATACCTAATATTTTGATTACTCTGTTTGATGTGTGCATTTGCATGTGCTTTCCCGCATCAGATTCCCATAAATGATATAAAAATCATTCCATTAAAGTTAATGTTTCGAGCCTGACAGCCTCCATTTCCAGCACCTGTAAAATTCCGATGCATCTCCTCAAATGCATCCTATCTTCATGAAGCAGATTAAAATACAATCCAAACACTCCAGGCCATCCAGCCAGCTGTAAAATGGCCAAAGGCAAGGAATGCTACTTTCACAGTATCGCAGAAGAGGAACAAATTGGTCAGTTCAGTTCTTATCCTCCTACATGTCATATCTCAAAATGTCTTCTACAATTATGCTGAATACCTCCATTAAATATTTTTGCCTGTACAAAAATATTTTTACACACAAGATTTTACAAAATCAGAATGTGCTGTTTATAGATTTTTGCCACTATAACTAAATACTATACACTATGAATTAAAGTGGCACCCTAAAACACAAACACAAAAAAAAAATGTAAAAAAAAAAACAATTCCCTTTAGTTCTGCTATGTAATCGGTCAAAACCTCCAAACAAAGCTTTACACGGATAGATGAAAAAGCGGACATACGGTCCGCCTGTGTGAAAGAGCCCTTAGGCCGCGTACACACGACCCAGAACCTCGACGGGCAGAACACATCGTTCCGCCCGTCGAGGTTCTCTCCCGGCCGTCGAATTCGGCGACCCGCCCGTCGGGAATGGCAACCAGCCATTCTTCCAGGCGGGCCGTCGAGAAAAAAGAGAGCGTGCTCTCTTTTTCGGCTCGACGAGCTTCCCGACGGGAAGCTCGCCGAGACCGTACACACGGCCGAGGTCCTCGCTGGAATGTGCATTCCAGCGAGGTTCTCGCTGATTTTCAGCGAGAACCTCGGCCGTGTGTACGGCACCTTACAGTAATGTCCCTTTGCGTTCTTTCCTCAAGACTGTACATATTACATTCCCAAAGTCTGTCCTTGTTGGTTTCATCTCTCAAGCCTCATAAAAACGATCAGTTTACCCGACAGGAAAACTGTGAGGACAGCTTTTGCCCAGGAATCCCGGCCGTGTGTATGCTTCTGAAGCCCCATACACACTATCAGTTTTCCTGACGGTTTTCTCCTCAGGTTTACCAAAACCATCTAATATGAGGTCAAACTTCAAGAGTTTCAATTTGTATGCAATCAGGCAGGCCTTTGTACTACATGGTTTTGGTAAACCTGAAGAGAAAACCATCAGGAAAACTGATAGTGTGTATGGGGCTTTACAGTTTTTCCGATGGGAAAACTGAACAAAAAATGCCCGGACAAAAAAAGAGAACCGGGAAAAAAGGAAGACTTTTGCCTGGCGGTTTTTGGCAGTTTTCCTATGGGAAAAACCGCAATGGAGCATACACATAGCCGGAAATTCCTGGCCAAAGCTCTTTCTTGTCGGGAAAACCAGCCTTGTGTAGGGGAAAGACTGAACCAAGCAGGTTTTTGGCTTTCCCCTTGAGATTTCCGACTGGAACTTTTCCCGTTGGAAATCCCATACGTGTGTACAAGGCATCAGACTTTTCACAATTTTTTCTGCCTGTCTTTGAAGTAATTTTAGTTTATTACTGTATTATATAATCCTGCTGACCTGCAATTATAATAATACAGATAATTATTTGCTTTTCCCACAGCCTGACTACACTGTTTTCTCATTTTGTAATCATCTAAAAAAAGTACCACCAAATCTTTTTCTTCTGTAGCTCTGGCCAACACTGTACTCACAATATTATACTCTATCAGGGGAATCTTTTCTCTAAGTGCAATATTTTAGCACTTTTAGCAAACTCACATCATGTCACAGACACATCTGGGAATATCTACACTCACCGACCACTTTATTATTAGCTACACCTAGCTAGTACTGGGATGGACTCCCTTTTGCCTTCAGAACTGACTTAATTCTTCATAGCATAGATTCAACAAGGTGTTTGAAACGTTCCTCAGAGATTTTGGTCCATATTGAAATGATAGCATCACACAGTTGCTTCAGATTTCTCGATTGCACATCCATTATGCGAATATCCTGTTCCACCACATCTCAAAGGTGCTCTATTGGATTGAGATCTGGTGACTGTGGAGGACATTGGAGTGCAGTGACCTCATTGTCATGTTCAAGAAGCCAGTGGTGAGATGATCTGAGCTTTGTGACATGGTGCATTATCCTGCTGGAAGGAGCCATCAGAAGATGGGTACACTGTAGTCATAAAGGGATGGAGATGGTCAGATGGTCAGATGGTCAGTTGCCAGGATAATATCCTTCACACCATTACACCACCATCACCACCAGCCTAAACTGTTGTTTAGGAAGGCTGGATCCATAATTTAATGTTGTTTACACCAAATTTAGACCCTAGTACCTGAATGACGCAGCTGAAATCGAGACTCTTCAGACCAGTCAATGTTTTTCCAATGTTCTGTTGTCCAATTTTGGTGAACCTGTGTGAATTGTAGCCCAAAATTTCTGTTCTTAGCTGACAAGAGTGGCACTCGGCATGGTCTTTTGCATCTGTAGCCCATCTGCTGCAAGGTTCGATGTGTTGTGAGTTTAGAGATGGTATTCTGCATACCTTGGTTGTAACAAGGGGTTATTTGAGTTACTGTTGCCTTTCTATCATCTCAAACCAATCTGCTCATTCTCCTCTGTCTTTTGACATCAACAAGGTATATTCGTCCACACAACTGCTGCTTACTGGAAATTTTCTCTTTATCAAACCATTCTCTGTAAATCCTAGAAACAGTAGATCAGCACTTTTTGATATCTCAGACCAGCCATTTGGCACCAACAACCATGACATGTTCGAAGTCACTTAAATCCCTTTTCTTTTCCATTCTGATGCTCGGTTATAACTTCAGAAAGTGATCTTCATCGCATCTAGATGGCTAAATGCATTTAGTTGCTGCCATGTGATTGGTCGATTAGAAATTTGTGTTACCAAGCAATTTAACAGGTGCACCTAATAAAATAGCTGGTGAATGAATGTCCACAGTGCCACCCTGGTACAATACATTTGTGATATTGTATATTTAAGAAATTCAGTCAGATTAGTCTGACATGATCTGCGTTCATATAATTTAGAATATACTGTATATAGTAATTCAGAATACAATGTTTTAATTAACCTAGCCATTAGTTAGGAAAAGGGGTAAGGGGGGCAGAGGTGGGAAGAAGAGGTTTTCAGACCAAGCTTTAAAGCTTTAATAAACTTCATTTTTTAACTTGTACCTATTGGTAAGTCTATAATAAAGCTTACCTGTAGGTATAGTGAATGTCTCTTAATCTTGTGATGTTTAAGGGATATTCACAACTGAAGCAGCTTGTGACGTCACTGGCGCATGCATACTGTGTTCTGGATTGATCATACACTGAGTGTGCTGTCAAACCAGAGCCCTGTTCCACTTCCTTGACCCCCTAAATGCATGTGCAGGAGGGATGTCATTGTCACCCTGCCATTTAAATGGTCGGAGAGCACAAACCTGCAATGAAAATAGGGTGAAGATGGAAGCACTGACAGTGGTGAAATTGCGCCCCTGGAGGGCTTTATTTTAAGGTAATTCTGTCATAATGTACTTCTACTTTTTTTTTCTTTTGTATTCCAGGAGGTAACTACCTCTTTAAAGCAAACTTAGTATATAAAAAAGCATGGAGGATGCCATAGAATGCATTTTGGTGCAACAATCTGAAGTTTGACAATTAATTCAAATGAACAGAAAATGCAGATCAATGCATGGCAAAGCAAGGTAACCTATACATTCTGATGTTAAAAAGCTCTAAAGAAAACCTATACTGAGAGAAATATGTAGGCTGCTATTGCAGACCTCCAGCTGAAAATGTTAGATGTCTGATAGCCTCTGGCTTCAAGTGACTGATCAGAAACAAGTACTGTATGCAGCAAATTGGAGCAGAAAAAAACATGTTATGGGTCACTAAGTGATGGCGCAAGCTCCATGAAACGCATGGCCCGTGTCTGCACTCTGCACTCTGCACTGTCTGGAGAGGAGAGGAGGTGTTTCCGGGCCTGCACTGTGTCCCTGCTGTGCCCACTGACCGGCCGACCAGCTAACCCACCAGCCGCCGCTGGTTGTCATAAGTTTGCTTTAGTCCCCATAAACCATCAGCATAAACGAACCTTTCATTCACCTCTATGTCTGAAGTCAAAGGTAAAACCTGGTACTTCCAGGTATGAAGCAGGATGTGACTCACACCATGTGACAGTGCTGTCACACGAGGAGCCCATAGCCCTGTGTAAACTACGAATTTAGCGACTTATAGCTTACGCACACTTTTCCTTTGCTGCTCATGATAAACGGAGCAGTGGAAGATTTACCTGGGTCTGTATATGTGTCCTTTGCTGTCCATGTTTTTCCATTCATATTTCATATACCAGCTAGTGTCAGTCAGCCTGTGCAAATGCTAATATTGTTTATATCCTCTGCAATAAATTATTAAGGATATTAGATTTCATAACAGAGCTATGTGACCTTTATAAATACACTTTGCCCATGGCTTCATGCAATCATATACTCATGGAACCCCTTTGTGAATACTAAGATGCAATAATACAATACTAAGATAAAACACACTCCATTGTTTTTATTAGCAAGTTTTCTTAATTATTACATACATAGTGACCTAAATTACTAAGCGTTAATGGGTTGTCAATCCTCACTTGATTTACAGCAATGATGATAAACTACACAATTAAAATAAGAAAAAGCCTTAAAAGGTTGTGTTCTGTCCCTAGATATAGGTCCAGTTGTTTGCGTGTTTATCAGTTGACATTGCATTTTTCACCTGTCTTGTAATTCATGTACTTTACATTGTGTGGTAACAGCACCATCTACTGACCAGTTCATGTATTTTATTCAGCCTGTTTTCTCTGTGCATTACGGGAGTCCCAGTGTATTCTGGGTAGTTCCTGGTCCTTGCTAGTCTTGTCCTGTACAGCAAGCAGTCACCATCTTGTGTCTCAGGAGCCAAAAACATTCTCACTGGGTTCCTGCCTCATCATCTGCTATTTAGCCTGTTTTCAAGCATAGTCGGTAAGAGCACTATTGTGTGACATTTACCATAGCTTATATGTGTTACTTGTTTTTCATAGCTCGTTACTATCATTTGTATTACCCCATATACTGCATGTATAGCAGATAATTCTGTGCAGGGCCGGCGCTACCACTAGGCGGACTAGGTGACCGCCTAGAACGCACTGCCACCTGGGGCGCCCGGCCGCTGGTTATTGTACTGCCGCACTGTCCTCCACAGAGCTTGCACACAATCCACAAGCACCTTGACAGGTCAAGCAGTGCTGCCAGCCCACCCAGCTCACAGCTCGTCAGGGACAGTCTGCTCCCTTCTCCACGCTCTCATCACACATCGCCCGCTACCCCCTCCATTGCTCAGCCCCGCTCCTGCACCCCGTAGAGACCACGCTTCCTCCATGCACCATGTGACAGGGGGTGTGGCCGCTCCTCTCTCCTCGGGCTTTGCTCGTGGTTAGTGTGCTGTTCCTGGTGTGGGTGATCGGGAGGAGCAGCCCCAGGGATCGGTGTGGTCGAGAGGTAGGTGCAGGGAGACGAGGCGTCTCCGGGGAGGGAGGGGGAGAGGAGGCGTCGCTGTTTGTGCAGCTTCATAATAAATACTGTGAAGTCAGACCATATGGATGGATGGAGGAGGGTCTGTCACCCAGCATTTACTGCCTGGAGGAGGGGAGATCAGCACTGCAGGACCCATCATTAACCCGTACTGTGCCAGGCCTGTCACCTCTAGAGATCCTCCTCCTTCTGATACAGAGCACATCATATAGGAGAGATACTGATCATCACCTGAAATATGACAACGACAGAGCTCCCTGACACTGGGCCCCATTCACACCAATGTATAATGACAGCAAATCACATCATTCATCACATGCTGCCAGTGCCACCTTCATTGATGATGGGGCCCCAAACAGGCCAAGCCAGGGGCCCACACAAGGACACACTACTCGGGCAGGCCAATAAAAATTAACCGTTCGTCCTACTGGGCACAACATGAAGAGTACACCCAATGTCACATTACACCAGTATGAATTTGGGCAGGGCCAGTGCTACCACTAGGCAACCGCCTAGGGCACACTGCTGCCTAGAGTACCCAGCCATTGGTTTTCCTACTCTCTTCTCTCTGCAGCAAGCAACTAAGTTTTAGCATCAGCAGGCAGCCGCCGCTCCATTTACACATAGTGTCAGAGGCGCAGCGGCGGTGGTCTGCGTAGGACTGTGTCTGTGTCCTGACTCTCGAATGAATGGAAGCAAGCAAACATTCATTTGATGGACACTGTAGAGGCTGCATTTGATGGGTGCTGTAGAACCCCCCCGCTCAACAACTTTGATCTGCGGACCCCCCTCAACAACTCCGAGCTGTGGACCCCCCCGCTCAACAACTTTGATCTGCGAACCCCCCCGCTCAACAACTCCGATCCGCGGAACCTCCCCCGCTCATCATATGATCTGCGGACCCCCCCCTCAACAACTTCTTTGGGAGGTATGCTCATTTGTCCCTCATTCCGTAGTTGAAAAGTTGGGAGGTATGCCTGATGTGCTCTGATTGTGCCCTGATGTACCCCATGTACCCTGATATGCCATGTGCCCCAGGTACCCTGATGTGCTCTGATGTGCCATGTGCCCCATGTACCCTGATGTGCCTCATGTACCCTCATGTGTCCCTGATTTGCTGGGCTCTGTACATCAGGGTACCCTGTACCCTGATGTGCCATGTGCCCTGTACTGATGTGCTGTGCCTGATGTGCTCTCATGTGCCCTGATATGCCCCATGTGCCCTGATGTGTGCCATGTACACTGATTTGCTGTGCCTGATGTGCTCTCATGTGCCCTGATATGCCCCATGTGCCCTGATGTGTGCCATGTACACTGATTTGCTGGGCTTTGTACCCTGATGTGCTGTTTAATGTGCCCTGTACCCTGGTGTGCCATGTCCTGTGCCATGTGCCTTGTCCTGATATGTCCTGTCCTGATGTGCTGTGCTCTGTACCCTGATGTGGCCTGTTGTGCTGTACCCCTATGTGCTGTGCTCTGATGTGCCCTGTACCCTGTTGTGCTCTGATGTGCTGTGCCCTGTACCCTGATGTGCTGTGCCCTGTACCCTGATGTGCTGTGCCCTGTACCCTGATGTGCGCTGTGCCCTGATGTGCGCTGTGCCCTGATTTGCGCTGTGCCCTCATGTGAGCTGTGCCCTCATGTGCGCTGTGCCCTGTACCCTGATGTGCTGTGCCATGTGCCGTTATTTGCTGTGCCCTGTACCCTGATGTGCTGTGCCCTGTGCCCTGATGTGCTGTGCCCTAATTTGCTGGGCTCTGAGCCTTGATGTGCTGTGCCATGATGGTGAGTGGTCAGTGTGTAGTGTAGTGGTCTGTCGGCAGTGTAGTGGTCTGTCGGCAGTGTGCAGTGCAGTGGTCCGTGTGCAGTGCAGTGGTCCGTGTGCAGTGGTCCGTGTGCAGTGGTCTGTGTGCAGTGGTCCGTGTGCTGTGGTTTGTGTTCAGTGGTCCGTGTGTAGTGGCCCGTGTGTAGTGCAGTGGTCAGGGTTAATAATGCGTTTGCTGACACCACTACTAGGGTTTAATAATGTGTCCGCTGACACCAGTGGTGGGGGTTAATAATGTCTCCGCTGACACCAGTGGTGGGGGTTAATAATGTGTCCGCTGACACCAGTGGTGGGGGTTAATAATGTCTCCGCTGACACCAGTGGTGGGGGTTAATAATGTGTCTGCTGACACCACTACTAGGGTTTAATAATGTGTCCGCTGACACCAGTGGTGGGGGTTAATAATGTCTCCGCTGACACCAGTGGTGGGGGTTAATAATGTGTCCGCTGACACCAGTGCTGGGGGTTAATAATGCGTCCGCTGACACAGAGCTGGGGGTTAATAATACGTTCGCTGATACCAGTACTGTTTTTGAAGTTTGAAAGTTTGCATGCGGCCCCCCCATGGGATATGAAAACTTGTCTTGCGGCCCTCAGGTAATTTGAGTTTGAGACCCCGGCTGCATTTGATGGGTGCTGTAGAGGCTGCATTTGATGGGTGCTGTAGAGGCTGCATTTAATGAGCACTGTAGAGGCTGCATTTGATGGGTGCTGTAGAGGCTGCATTTGATGGGTGCTGTAGAGGCTGCATTTGATGGGTGCTGTAGAGGCTGCATTTAATGGGGGCTGGTGAGGCTGCATTTGATGGACGCTGGTGAGGCTGCATTTGATGGACGTTGATGAGACTGCCTTTGATGGGCGTTGGTGAGGCTGCATTTGATGGACGCTGGCGAGGCTGAATTTGATGGACGCTGGCGAGGCTGCATTTGATGGACGCTGGCGAGGCTGCATTTGATGGACGCTGGCGAGGCTGCATTTGATGGACGCTGGCGAGGCTGCATTTGATGGACGCTGGCGAGGCTGCATTTGATGGACGCTGGCGAGGCTGCATTTGATGGACGCTGGCGAGGCTGCATTTGATGGACGCTGGCGAGGCTGCATTTGATGGACGCTGGCAGGGCTGCATTTGATGGACGCTGGCGAGGCTGCATTTGATGGACGCTGGCGAGGCTGCATTTGATGGACGCTGGCGAGGCTGCATTTGATGGACATTGGAAATTATTTCAACCGCTTTGGAAATTATTTCAACTGAATTTGAAATTATTTCTACTGAATTGGAAATTATTTCTACCGGATTGGAAATGATTTTAACCGAATTTGAAATTATTTCAACCGGATTTGATTGTATGTATTTGTATTTGTATTATTGTATTTGAATACATTCTATTAAATTCTATTCTGTTCTTTACTATTCTTTGATTTTCATTCTATTGTTTTATTATTTTATATTCTATTTTATTGTATTATTTTTTAGAAATCGATTTATATCTTTTAGATTTTGATTCAAACTTGCTTTCAATTTTCATTCGAATTTGTTTTCGATTCGAATTCTTTTCGAATTCGATTCGAATAGAATTTTTTTCGAATTCAATTCGAATTCTTTTTGAATACAATTCGAATTATTTTCGAATTCGATTCGTTTAAATTCGTTAATTTTGTAATTCGGAAATTCGGATGCATCCGAATTTCCGAATAATGAAAAATTTGTCCGAATTCGAATTCGTAACAAAACGAAATGCACATGTCTAGTGCGCTGTCACCACTGATAGGGCTTCTATCTTCCCCTGGTCTTCCTTCCAGGTTTGTGGCCTTCGGCTGTATGACTGGCCAGAGCAACAATAACATCACCCAGCTCTGAAGCTCCGACACGGTATAATGGACCTTCATAGCGCGTGTGACGGTGATGTCACCGGCTACATCCAGTTTGAATATCTCCTAAACAGTGCACGTTTAAGAAATATTCATTTTACCTACAGGTAAGCCTTATTATAGGCTTACCTTTAGGTAAAAATCACAAAGCAGACTTTACTACCGCTTTACTACCGCTGTGCTAGAAGATCCAATCTAAATGTTCAGTTCAAAGTTCTGGATAGTTAAAGATCAAAAAGTCTTCTTGTCCAAAAGAGAACTTGAAGCTGTCTGTAGTCAGTACAATGAAACAGCAGACCTAGACGGCATAATTAAGTGCATCTTTCTGTCTCGGTAAAATAGAATAAAGAAAGCTTAAAAAGTATCTTAGAAATAGTAAGCTGCAATAAAATAAATGATTATTTTCAGGGTTAAAGGGGTGGTTCCCCTAAAAAGAAACTTTTAACATTGCCTGTGTCTTCTTAATAACATTTAGAATCGGCTGGTAGTTTAAAAAAAAAACACCCGTACATACCATTTTCGGCATGTACTCTCACCGCCGCTTCCAGGTCTGGCAGGCGGGGACCGGCATCCGATCGACGCATACAGCGCGTCACGAGATGCCGAAAGAAGCCGAACGTTGGTGCGGCTCTATACGGCGCATGCGCACCAACGTTCGGCTTCTTTCGACATCTCGTGACGCGCTGTATGCGTCGATCGGATACCTGTCAATGAAGCAGGCCCTCCCATCCCCGGCCGCCAGACCCGGAAGCGGCGGTGAGAGTACATGCCGAAAATGGTATGTACGGGTGTTTTTTTTTTAAACTACCAGCCGATTCTAAATGTTATTAAAGTGGATCTCCACCCTAAAGTGAAGATCCGCTGATCGGAACCCTCCCCCCCTCCGGTGTCACATTTGACACCTTTCAGGGGGGAGGGGGGTGCAGATACCTGTCTAAAGACAGGTATCCGCACCCACTTCCGGCCCGCAGTCTCGGGCAAAAGACGGGCTTTTCCCGTTGTGTGCTGGGAACTCTCAGCTCCCAGCACACAGCGGGAGCCAATCGCGGGCGCAGCACGACTCGCGCATGCGCCGTAGGGAACCGGGCAGTGAAGCCGGAGCGCTTCACTTCCTGGTTCCCTCGCCGTGGATGGAGGGGGGAGCAGCAGGGTGACGAGCGATCGCTCATCCTCTGCTGCGGACGCCGCTGGACTCCAGGACAGGTAAGTGTTCTATTATTAAAAGTCAGCAGCTGCAGTATTTGTTGCTGCTGGCTTTTAATATTTATTTATGGTGAACCATCCGCTTTAAGAAGACACAGGCAATGTTAAAAGTTTCTTTTTAGGGGAACCTCCCCTTTAATACCACCTTAATATTTATTTTGTCTTGGTGAGAACAATGCTTAAGCAGCAAGTTCATTATTATTATTTTTTCTTTTTAACATAGTAGCCAGTGGTTATATTTCAGCCCACCTTTGGGTTTTCTCTGACTGGGTCACATATGTGCAGGAAACACAGATAGCCTTTTCCTAATTGCAGGGCCATCTTAAAAGCATCATGGGCCCCTGGGCAAAGAAATGCTCTGGGGCCCCTACAACAATGACAGTGCAGGTAAACAGACATCCTACCCTGTGTATCTATCACTTTCAGTACCATCATTGGGCCCCCAATTTCGGGGCAGCATAGGCTCAAGAACCAGCTGCTTTGGGGAAAGTGCAGGGGCCCCCCATGCAGCTGGGGCCCCTGAGCAGTGCCCAGGTGTGCCCTCTCATTAAGACAGCCCTGCCTAATTGGAATTGTTGTTATGATTCCACAAGTGAGCATGCATGGTGAGGAACAGGTTCTGGATGGGTGTACAAACACATATGCGGCTCAAACTACTAGCAACATTGAAATGAAATAAAGCTTTGTATGTTTAATGATGAACCTGAATTTGTAAGGCTAATAAAACATAATATCCCATATATTAATGGGAAAAAAAAAACATGCAAAAAAAAAAGAAAATATTTAAGGTTGTTGCTACCTGAAAAAATGTAAGTAACAGCAGCCTGTTAAACAAGAATATTTCATACCAATCCACTGTGAACAGTGGTTCCACCCCCTGACCCCTATATCACTACTGTGTCCTGTATAGCACGCAGCGGGGGACACTGCATCTGGCACTCTTTTAAAGTTTAGTCCTACCCAAAAATTCAGTGTCACATTTGGCACCTTTCAGGAAGGGGGGGTAGCAGATACCTGTGTAATACAGGTATTTGTTCCACTTCCTGGCATAGATCACCGCAGTGATCGCGGTGACCTAAGCCACTTCCGGCGCCTACACTGTCTTCCCCCGCTGTCTTCTGGGAGACACACGGGTACCAGAAGACAGCAGGGACCATTAAGGACGTGCAGCGCGACTCGCGCAACACGGATTCACTTCCTGATTCCCTTACCGAGGATGGTGGGCAGCAGCAGCCGGGAGCTTCGGCTGCCGACATCGTGGGTGTGCTGGACAGGTAAGTGCCCATATATTAAAAGTCAGCAGTTACAGTATTTGTAGCTGCTGGCTTTTAATGTTTTTTTTTTTTCAGTGGACTCCTGCTTTAAGTGTCAGATTCCACTGTTTGACATAGATCTGTAAGAGTTCTGAGTGAAGTCGCCATCTGCTGGTTAGGTAAGCATAACTCTTTCACAGGCTGCTGCTAGTTGTGTGTCTTTAGTTACTACCCCTACTGGAATAAAGAGATTGTAAAGGCAAAATCCTTCTTTGTGCAGCACCCCCACCAATCCTTAAATAAGCCCTCTCTGATCCAGTGATGTTCACGATAGCCTCGCCTGTATAGGGATTCTCCCTCCTCATTGGCTGCTGCTGTCAATTACAGCCAGTGAGCCAATGAGGAGAAAGCCATGGGGTGGGGAGGGGCTGCGGCTCTATGTGTCTTATGGACTCATAGCGAGCATGCCCTAGGGCAAAATGCTTTATCTGGGAGCACTACTCATAAGGAGGAAGAGTCAGGAGCACTGACAGGGGACCAGAAAATAAGATGATTGAGGCTGTTTTCTGCAAAACCACTGCACAGAGCACATTTTTTAATTAAAAAAAATAATATCACTTAAAAGCCATTCTGATAAAGAGGCAAAGGGAGAGAAAGCGTACAGTTTAGACACAGTGCTTATCCAAAAACAAAGCATCCTACAACTGAAGCTGTTAAAAAGAGCACTGTAATGGCCCAGTTTCAGCACTATGGACAGTTCCAGATGATGGGGGTCTAAAGTATAACTGAAACTTTTTTTAGTTTTGGTTAGAGAGGAGGTAGATTAGAACACTTGTCAGTTGTTATTGCTGCCTGTGTCTCCATTAGGGAGAGTCTCCCTCTCTATTTGTCCAGTTTACCATTATCATTGAACGTGAAAGAAAATTCAAAATTTTGGGTTGTCCCCAGAAAAGTAATAGAAGGGAAATTATCCAATAGGGACATTAGTTCTAATGATCTGGGGATCCCCAAGACATTCCCTTAATTTGCAGAGATTTCCTCTCACTTCCTGTTTTGGCTATGGGACAGGAAGTGAAGGGAAATTGCCCTAACTGGACAAAGAGGGCGGAAAAAAAAACGTACAGGGGTTATAACCCTCCCTTACTCTATGCCTATAGTTCTATTTTTACGTTTTTTTTGTTTTATATATATATATATAGCTTACTCGTGTAGCCCCTGATTAGTTTGGGACTGGCATGCTAGGTTACCAGAGATTCTTGTCTAGGGATAATATTAGTGAGAGTGGATAAAGAGCAAGTGTCCAGACGTCGACTTGAGTTTTCAATGCTTTATTCCAAGGCCCAACATGGCCAACATCAACATGACACACAATAGAGAAAAGGTTGATGAGCAAGGAGAGAACTGTAGTATTAGGCCTTGGATATCAAAGAGAGAGCAAACCCGCTCTCAGCACGGTCAAGTTCAAACGTCGCCACTCTCAACAGAGTGCGTAAAGTGCCCCAGACAGGCGATTTACTTGAGCCTGGCAGCCGAAGGGACACTTTTAAACAAAGTCACTGGGAGGAAAACAGGGCCTCTGCCACAGGCCTGGTGAATTTTTCCTAGATTCGTCAAAGGCTAGAACCAATGAATCCTACCAGAAAGTCCAATTTCAAGGTCACCGACTGACAGCTGAAGTGTACCTGTCATGTGGCGTGGTGACCAGATGGATCCCCAGTGGTTCTTCCAGGCCTCGCAGACAACCTCTGACTCTGGGTTCTCCCGAGCCGATCACCCACCGTTCAGCTCCCGCTTAGGATCTGGGACCCAGCAAGCCGCTGGGGCCCCTCTTTGCATTAGAATGAAGTTCTGCCTGGTACGCAATCTCGGCCAGGCAGGCCTCGATGGCGTGGGCCCATGGATGCGCGCACCCTGAAGGTGGATGCCGCACCTGGAATGCGGGCTCTGCATAGCACAACTCTCACAGGCGACTGCCCCAGATATACCCTCCCGCCAGCATGTCCAGAGAAAGAACCGCTCCTCTGATTGGCTGCTGGGAGAAGGTGGGTCTGTCAGAACCCCTTCTAGCGCCGACTGTCACCCAGGGGTAATAACACCCCCCTGGCATGCAGACTGACCTACAAGGCAGTTCCAAAACTGGCAGCAACCCAAATTTAGGCAATTTGTGAATGGGAGTAACTTAACTCTCCCATTCCCCACTGACTTTAGCGTAACACCCCTCAAATAGGGGGGGGCGCTACAATAGTTTACTTTAAATGTGACATTCAATGGCCATTTGTCTTATATTGATTTTGGGAATGGGAATGTGCCAGTGAATGTTTCTAAAAATACACCACTAAACTAATGTTTATCACAGATTTCAACAACAAAAAATGTTAACTTTGTAAAACTAGTGAACACAGAATCTGATACAGCTGTGCATAGTAACCAATCAGCTTCTAACTTTAGCTTGTTCAAATAAGCTTTGACAACAAAACCTGGAAGCTGATTGGTTTCTATGCACAACTGCCCAGATTCTGTGTTCACCAGTTTTTTTAAAGCAGAGTTCCACCCTAAAAAAAAATTCAGCATTAGACTATTCTAAACCGATTAAAAAAGATTTGCAGGACATTTTTTTTTTACCTACCAGAATCTCCCTGTTGCTATGTAGTCCTTCTAATCTGACACTTCCTGGTCCGCAGCGCTTCTCGTCACTTCCTCCCTCGCCTTTGCTCCTAGGAAATGATGTGTCATAATTTCCCATGAGTCTCTGGGCAGTACTGCGATCAGCCGCCGGTGAACTGTGCATGCGCGAGATCGAGAGGTGCATGCTGATTACCCAGCATGCACCTCTCTAAAGCTTATCCAGGAAAAATCAGCGATTGGGCTTCAGATGCCCACAATTTTGAAGGAAACGGCCACAACAGGAGGGACAAAATCGTGAGTATGAAATTTAGATTTTAGCAACATCCAAAACGAACATTGTATACTCGGTTATTAAATTAATATATATTAATGCTTGGATCAATAAAAAAAAAAAAATGTGGCCGGAACATCGCTTTAAATCTCCCCCAATGCATTTTTATTTGAAATAGGTTTAGGAAGCAGATCATCCACGTATTTTATTTTTAACATCACCTAGATAGTTGTCAATATTTTCTTTTAACATACCCAAGTTTACACTTTTGTCTACTGCGTTGTGTTTAATCTGCTAAATTAGCTATTCTTTACTTTCTTCCTTTCTTTTTAAACTGCTCACCTGCATCGCCAACATTCGGAGTCACTCGCTCATGTAAGTGCACATACTTATCTGCATTATGGTTGCAAACAAGTGAGCATTGTATTGCTGCCACCTCTCCACGACAGCATGCTGCGAGGCTTAGTAAATCAAGCCCAGTATGTTCATAGATTAGAAAGTGCTGTTTGTAACAGAGAGTGTTATTTCTCTATCTGTTCCGCTAGCTTTTTAAACACAGAATGCCATCTGTTTCTACATTTGCCAAAAAGTACAATGCATTTAGGAAAATGTGCATATGAAGATTGACAACTTTCACAAACACAAGAACACACACACACAATCATTGTAAATAAAAAAAAAAAAATTCAATGTTAAAAATTGTAGAGATGAATACATTCTGTATTAGAAATTGTAGCGATTAATGAAGTGACCTAAAATTAGACATAATCAGCAGAAGAAGCTTCCATGAAAATGCAACTAGTGACCTCGGAGCAACGAAGGAGCACAAAAAGTTGTCATTGTTGGTACCGGGGCAATGCAGAGTTAAAGTGGAGGTTCACCCTAATTTTTCACTTACTGTTAATAAAACAGCGTTGCATTCACAATAACAAATCCGTTGTGTTTTTTTTTTTTTTGCTAAAGGCTTACCCGTTTTTTTCTTTGCATTCCGCCTTGTCAATCAGAGTCCACCGCGGGGGAATGGGCGTGCCTATCGATTTTCCCCCGACGGCGCTATGTCTCCTGGGACTCAGTCCTGAACGTCCCCAGGAGATGCTCTCTGCTCAAATCCCGTGAGATTTTGCCGCGAGATTAGGAGCTATCGCTTCACAACAGGGCGGGTGATTATGACACCGGCCGTTGCGATGGCAACTCAAGTGTTGACGGCGTGGCTCGCCGTCAACACCTACCATGTGCGGGATAGAGCGGTGAATGCTGGGACAGCATTCACCGCATCCCAGATGTAGACACAGGTGGGCTTCAGGAGTGCCCACACTAAAGATGCAAACGTCCATCGCTGGGTTATCTAAATATTATTTTGTTTCAAGTCGGGACAAATGTGGCTGCAAGAACGGGACAGGTGAGTGTAACATTAGATGTACAAACGGCGCCCGAATGTTAGAAAAAAAAAAGTTTATCCCGCAGAACCGCCGCTTTAAGTTTGCCATAATGTGCAAAACGTTTATAAAAAAACAAATACATCCATATCATGGTAAACACGCCTAGTGGATTTCCATCTACCCCAAAGTTTCATTTTAAATCTCCATGAACTTGCAGAATTTAGATATTTATGGGGTCATGGAAACCTTCCCAAAGGGTTCCATGATCCATTTTCCTTCGCTCAACTAGCTGGTTGAACAAAAGAAAATTAATCGATTCCCCCATCCACACTGCCAAGAATCGGCAGTAGGGATGGCCAGATCTGTGTGGCTACAATAGTAATAGTAAAACAAAAGACATCCACACACCAGAAAACAGCGAACATAAAAATACGTAAGTTCATACGTAATAAGTGAACCACAAGCATATAACTAAAATGCCTAAATACAAATTACTATATACAATAGCTACAATATATACAAGATGAGGATCACAGGTCACAGGGAATACCAGAGATGCAAGGAAGGGTGGAACAAAGACTGGGATCAGGAAGTAGGGGAGCAGATATAAGGCAGCAGGGTGTAGGGTACAGGATGCAGGAGCAGGATAAACGGCAGCAGCATTCCAATTAGCACAGCAAAGCAAAGCACTGGTGCAAGTTGTATCCACAGAAGAGAGAGAATTAGAGTGGCCATACAGTACATGCTTCCTGCTGAACTGGCCGAAATTCAAACCATTAACGGGCAGGCTGAATGTACCAAGTTGACCAATCAATCAACTTGGCTACAATCAGCCTGCTGGACTCTTTTACGATAGGCGCTAGCTGCTGCTATCTTCTCCCAGCGGGGAGAGCTTTCCCCGCCTGCCGCCCCCACCCTGCTGGGAGCAGAAAATTGCTTGGCAGGAGAGATTCCCCTGTCAACACTGTCAGTGTTAATGGGGGAATCATGTGAACCCGTAATTGCAGGGAAGAAACTTGCACCATGTATGGCCTTATATACCCTCCCAACAACTAGCGTCAGGTGGAGACTGATTACTAGAAACTGCTGGCTGATGGGAGACACCCGCTGTCGGACAATGGAACGACAACCACAGTGCCACCAGCAGGCGAACCAGGTCCTAACACAGACATTTGATGTGAATGGAGAAATCCCTCTCAAGCTATTGTATTCTGATGGCAGGAAAGCTTATCTGCCATCAAAATACACTCCTCATTAATATACTTGGTGGCACTGATTGAGCATAAATTTGGCAACAGACTGGTTATACAGAAGTCGATTGAGAGATTGACCTCTGCACAACCAGTCTGCCCATAGATGGACCAAAGTTTGTCTGGTTTCTACTGAACTGGCCATATTTTGATCCATCTATGGCTGGCTTAGGACCTTTAAACAAGTGTCCTGATCATCAAACATAAAAATATGCATGTTTGTATCTATGGAGAGGAGGGAGGGGGAGCTCTGTAGGCATTGGCAGCAGGAACCCCTTTTAGTAGACTCAGCCATGAGGTATTGAGTAAGGTGGCGTACACACGACCGTTTTTCTCAGCAGAATCCAGCAAGAAACTCGATGGGAGACGTATTCTGCCGAGAAAACCGGTCGTGTGTACACTATTCGCCGAGAAACCCATCGGGAAACTCGTCGAGCCAAAAAGAGAGCATGTTCTCTATTTCCTCGTTGGGCAATGGGAAAATTTGGCTCGACTAGTTTTTTAACTGCCGAACAAAGAACTCGATGAGGAAAACAATGTGTTTCGCCCGAGGAGTTTCTCGGTCGTGTGTACACCGCCTAAGGGCTACAAACTCTGTAAAAAAATGTTATCATAAGTCTACAGATACCAAAACTCTTCACAAAATCCTTTTTGTGAAAACAGGAAACCCATTATAGCAGGATCACAAAGCCTGCTACTGCTAAGCCTCTTTGGAACATTCTAGTTAACACTCTGGTGTTATTGCTTTTTGAGCCAACGATCTGCAGCAAATACCCAATAAGAACTGTGTCTTGTATTGAGTACAGAGTACTGAGGTCAGGGGATTAGAATAACGGCCAGGCCACTAAGGCTGCCAAGGCAGTTTAGCAATGGCAGCCCTATTTCATGGTACGGTTATATTATGCCATGTAAAGTTCATTTTAATTGGACTACATTTACCCTACTACCTAACATTTCACCTTTATCCTCAATTATT
Organism: Rana kukunoris; assembly: GCA_029574335.1. Lineage (NCBI taxonomy): Eukaryota > Metazoa > Chordata > Amphibia > Anura > Ranidae > Rana > Rana kukunoris. Next base: position 402,604,513 of record CM056053.1, on the reverse strand, counting down.
TCATTTGCATCCATTAAATTAGAGCGGCAGTCACAAAGTATCTATTTTAACCACTTAACCCCCGGACCATATTGCTACCCAATGACCAGAGCACTTTTTGTGATTCGGCACTGCAATTCTTTAACTGACAATTGCGTGGTCATGCGATGTGGCTCCCAAACTAAATTGGCGTCCTTTTTTTCCCACAAATAGAGCTTTCTTTTGGTGGTATTTGATCATCTGTGCGGTTTTCATTTTTTGCGCTATAAACAAAAATAGAGCGACTATTTTGAAAAAAAATGTAATATTTTTAACATTTTGCTATAATAAAATATCCCCAAAAAATATATAAAAAACGATTTTTTTCCTCAGTTTAGGCCGATACGTATTCTTCTACATATTTTTCTTAATTTTTTTTTGCAATTAGCGTTTATTGATTGGTTTTCGCAAAAGTTATAGCGTTTACAAAATAGGGGGTAGTTTTATGGCATTTTAATTTTTTTTACTAGTAATGGCGGCGATCAGCGTTTTTTTTTTTTTTTTTTAGTACTGCGACATTATGGCGGACACTTTTGACACATTTTTGGGACCATTGGCATTTTTTAAAGCCATCAGTGCTTTAAAAATGCATTGGATTACTAGTGGCCGCTAAAATAGCTGATGTAGAGCTACGGGCTCTCGCCCAGGAGAGCCGACCTGCCGCAGTAAAATGACGGCGACAGGTCGGCAAGCAGTTAAACACTAAAAAATGTATTTTCTATAAACTTACAGTACATCTTTAATTAGTCCACTGCTCACCCCATATTTACAAACAATATACCAGTATTTTACTTTGAAAGAACCTGATTATTAAATATTCTTACATTTTTAGTTTAATTGATCGTGTTAATTAAAACATTTCTAATAAATAAATCCTTTTTTATTTTATAGTTAGAATAACATTACATAATATTAACCATGTGCATTATGAGTTATAGAAAGACTTTAAGACAAGGCAGCTCCCTAATCTGCAAATGATTATTTTAAACAAAATGAAACAAATTGACTAAAAAAAAACATAATGTTCAGACAAGTTTTCCTCTTATATAATCCTTTTAAAAGAAAAACCTAAAAGAAAACAAGAGCAAAATATGTGTGTGTGTGACATCCAGTGGCTAGAGACAAGAACTGCAGTTTTCTTTTTCTTACATCCTAGTCTGGTGACATTTTAAGGGGTTGTAAAGGTTTGTTTTTTATTTTCTGAATAGGTTACTTTAAGCTAGTGTATTGTTGGTTCACTTACCTTTTCCTCCAATTTCCCTTCTAATTTTTTTTTCTTTGTTTTCTTTGTCTGAATTTCTCACTTTGTGTTCCTCCTCAGTAAGGTGTTCGGTAAGCTGTTCTAAATGACTTTCCACCACTCGGATGGAGGAACAGGACGTGAGAAATTCAAAAGAAAAAAAAACATTTAGAAGGGAAATCGAAAGAAAAGGTAAATGAATCAACAATGCTCTAGCTTAAAGGAACCAATTTAGAAAATAAAAGACAAACCTTTACAACCCCTTTAATGCAGGGATACCAGCAATCTGTATACATACACCTTTAAAAAAGGCCACTTCCTAGTTTGTCTCCACTTGATGTCACCCGACCTCAGCCCAACATGTTTCGTCACTAGTCGCATAACTTGGGGGAGCCTACAAAATCTGTTTTAAAGGCACTTGGCATCTTTGGTACACCCGGTAAACTGCACTCATACATGTGAGTGGATAAATATGTAAACTTGTTTTTTATACACGGAGAGACTGCTAAATAAACACTATAAAGTGGAGTGATTATAAATATATATATATATTAGCAGAGACCGCAGAGAAAAAAATGGCAGTCAAATTTTGACACGTGTTTTTTGCACAGCGGTTTTCAAACGCAACTTTTTAGGGAAAAATGCACTTTAATATATTTAAAAGAAACAAAAGAAACAAAACATAATATATACCCCATTTTTTTTGTATGATATGAAAGATGATGTTATGCCAAGTAAATAGATACCTAACATGTCATGCTTTAAAATTGGGCGCGCTTGTGGAATGGTGCCAAACTACGGTACTTAAAATTCTCCATAGACGCCGCTTTAAAAATGTCTACAGGTTGTCAGTGTAGCGGTTCCCCCGCAGGGGCTGCTGAGTGATTTGGTCCACCAGTCACCCTGCCCAGCCCTGTATTCACTTCCAGACACTCCAAGACAATGAACAAGTCCATCAGCTTTGTTTTTGTGTTTTTATTGATGGGTTAAGGAATTCATGGGATGCCCAGGAAAAAGATTCAGCAGAAGTGCCTTAACCTCCCTGGCGGTATGATTCTGTCTGGAATTACGTACCAAAAGCGGTACAATTATTTTGCATGGAAATTCTGCGTTTTATACTGTAGGCCTGCAATTTTTAGGAATAACTCGCTTAAATATGTCCAAACCAGAGTCTAGTAGACATCCCGGGTATGATAAAGTTTGAAACACAAAATCATAAAATTATAATATAATAAATAACTATAAATAATTATAACAAATAATAATGTAATTATAATAAAAATTATTCACTAATGTAATCAAATCAAAATCACTGAAATTTGCTCAGTTGCAGAATTGTCGCTGTCATTACTTTTATTTTTTTATGACGAATTTTCCCACAAATCGCTAACGCTCAATTCTGCAAGTGATTATAATTTATTATCGCTGTTTTCTAGCTGCTCTAAAATCACTTTTGACATAAAGGGACACTTTTGGTTGCTATGGACAATCTACAGTTTGCAGGGAGAAAAAAAATGTTTTTATTATGTAAAAGAACATGCAGGGCACTGGGCAGACCACTAGGGACAGGGGGGGTGTGTATTTTTTACATACAGTACTGTAATCTATAAGATTACAGTATTCTGTATGTAATGTGTTTGTTTACATTTTTGAATTTGCCGCCGGTCTCCGCCCCCGTGCGCCGTTACGTCGCAGGAAACGGAGATCGGCGGCGCGCGGGCACTGTGTGAGTCGAATGGAGGACGCCACTCGCTCACACAGCGTGGATGCATCGCTGGATCCAGGGACAAGGTAAGTACAGTACCCCGCCTGGATCCAAGGTAAGCCAGCGCGCGCTGCAGGCTCTGCATATTGACCCCGAGCGCGACTCGTGGATATCGCTATTTACATGAAAAATCCAACCCGAGTCGCGCTCGGGTTTACCGGCAGGGGGGTTAATACAGTCAGGGACTGCAGGCCCCTATTGTGTAACAAATGAAAGTTCTGATGCTAGCTGCCCCCTTTGGTGGACAACTGCTCCCAGTAAGTCCTCTCCAGACCCTGACAGCCCTCCCGGCTGCTGCAGCCCACTTCCACTGCCCATGACACCACAGTCTCTCCCGCAGGCTCTACACTTATCTCAGACTGCACACTCCCAGTTCACTCTGGCATACCTCCCAGCTCCCCTGACTGTGCCTGCCACTCCCCGACACTTGGTGGATGCCTCCTGGAGACTTGCCCAGCAGTATTCCCTGCTGTCCTCTCCTGCTCCTGTTCAGGACACCCCCTTTGGGTTGTATGGGGTTGCTGTTCAGCTCCAAGTCCCTGCCCCAAAAGACTGGGCGGCGTCCTCAAATGCCCTGACAGCCTAATGCTCCATCTACAGTTCTTCCACCCAAACAACTCCTCCTCAGCTGGGCTGACTCTAGGTATTTAAGGAGGCTTTCCCCCTGCAAACCCAGGTTGGGGATTGGTCAGAGCTCCTTAGAACACCCCAGACAACTCCACTCTTCTTCCCAACCTTCCTTCTAGAAGACTTCTAGAAGCAGAAGGGAGGTAACTGAAAGGTGAAGCTAGCTGTGAGTCACCAGTCTACTCTTGGCCACTCCCTGCCCACAGACCAAAACAAACAGGCCAAGCTTTTTTGCTAGGCCTGCTTAAATGTACCTGCACTACAAAGAAAAATCCTACTCTAGCACCTACCTAAGGTAGAAGGTGCTACACCAGTTTAGAGTTACAGAGGAGGTCTAGTGTCTAGGTTGCATTTGATGAGCACTGGTGAGGCTGCATTTGATGGACACTGGTGAGGCTGCATTTGATGGGCACTGGTGTGGCTGCATTTGATGGGCACTGGTGAGGCTGCATTTGATGGGCACTGGTGAGGCTGCATTTGATGTGCACTGGTGAGGCTGCATTTGATGGGCACTGGTGAGGCTGCATTTGATGGACACAGATGGAGCTAAACTGATGGGCACTGACATTGTGGCCACTGATAAGGCTGCATTGATGGCGACTGATGAGGCTGTACCGACAGACCAGAGATGAGGCTGCACTGATATTGCTGTACTGATGGGCACATATAAGGCCACACTGCTGAGGCTGCACTGATGGGTTTTTGATGAAAGCCATGGGCAATAATCCTGATGCATCTTGATCCATTGCAGAATCAAATCAAATTGAATTGTTGACAGGATAATCGTAATCAAATCGAATTGTGGGACCAGGGAAGATGCGCAGCTCTAGTCAGTAGTGGGTAAAATTTGAATAGATTGGGCTGGACTAAATCTCCGAGAAGGCAAAACAACTTCTGTTTTTGTAATTGTGAGTTATTGATATATTAAGTGATTAGCCCCTTGAAAAAATGTAAAATCGAGTTGCTGAGACATTGGCAGCATAAGTGCTAAACCATTAATAAAACAGCAGATGACTATCAAATCAATCATTCACTGCTGAATATACAGTATCTTCCCTTTTGATTAAAAAAAAAAAACAAAAAAAAAAAAAAAAACATTTTTTTTTTAACAGCAAACTTGCAGTAAATGTATTTGTTGTGCTTTGCTGCCACCTAGTGAACATCTTAGAAAATTGAACAGTGCACATACTACATATACAGTATATACACAAATATATATGGTGTATATTTGGAATTTCTTGACTATTTACAGTACTTACATAATTATGTTGCTAGGCCCATAGAGATATAATTACTACATATTCATAGCACTTACAATCTCTACAAGGAGACAGGAAAATGAGTAAAACTACTGATTAGAAGGTATACTAATTACACTACACCTTCCTCTCCCCTCTGCATTCCTCAAGCTTGTACAGAGACCGGTCATCTGTAATAAGGCAATGATGGTGTCACTAGAGCTCATTATGATTTCAATCAGTATCCTGCAGCCCAATTCTACCACTGGTGACATTTACACTGAAATCCAGGACCTTTACAACCCCATAATAGCATGTGTGTCCAATTTAAACACTTCAGCCCGGAGGGATTTAACCCCTTCCTGACCAGAGCACTTTTTTTTTTCCGATTCTATACTGCTTCCCTTTAGCTGATAATTGCACGGTTGTGCGATGTTGTGCCCAAACATAATTGATGTCCTTTTTTTCCCACAAATAGAGCTTTCGTTTGTTTCTTTTGGTGGTATTTGATCACCTCTGCAGGTTTTTTTTTTTTTTTGCGCTATAAACAAAAAAAGAGCAACAATTAAAAACAAAAAAGAGCAATATTGTTTACTTTTTGCTATAATAAATATCCCCAAAAAAGATCTAAAAAAATATATTTTTTCCTCAGTTTAGGCCGATATGTTACATACAGTAGTTACATAGTTAGCCAGGTTGAAAAAAAGACACAAGTCCATCCAGTTCAACCAGAAAAATAAAATAAACAAACAAAATAAAACACAGTACAATCCCATACACCCAACTCCATACCCACAGTTGATCCAGAGGAAGGCAAAAAAAAAACAGCAGAGCGATGATCCAATTTGCTACAGGAGGGGAAAAAATTCCTTCCTAATCCCCCGAGAGGCAATCGGATTTACCCCGGATCAACTTACCTACACATCTTAGTACTCAGTTATATTATGTGCATTTAGGAAAGTAACCAGGCCCTTCTTAAAGCAATCTACTGAGCTGGCCAGAACCACCTGGAGGGAGTCTGTTCCACATTTTCACAGCTCTTACTGTGAAGAAACCTTTCCTTATTTGGAGGTGAAATCTCTTTTCCTCCAGACGTAAAGAGTGTCCCCTTGTCCTTAGCGTTGACCTCAAAGAGAATAACTCAACACCACTTTCACTATATGGACCTCTTATATATTTGTACATGTTGATCATATCCCCCCTTATTCTCCTCTTCTCAAGAGTGAATAAATTCAGTTCCTCTAATCTTTCCTCATAGCTGAGCTCCTCCATGCCTCTTATCAGTTTGGTTGCCCTTCTCTGCACTTTCTCCAGTTATCCGATATCCTTTTTGAGAACTGGAGCCCAAAACTGGACTGCGTATTCCAGATGAGGTCTTACTAATGATTTGTACAGGGGCAACATGATATCTCTCTCTCTCTCTGGAGTCCATACCTCTCTTAATAAGGACTTTGCTCGCTTTGGAAACCGCAGCTTGGCATTGCATGCCATTATTGAGCTTATGATCAACTAATACCCCCAGATCCTTCTCCACTAAAGATCCCCACAGTTGTACTCCCCCTAGCATGTATGATGCATGCATATTCTTAGCCCCTAAGTGCATAACTTTACATTTATCAACATTAAACCTCATCTGCCACATAGTCGCCCAATTAGACAGAGCATTGAGGTCAGCTTGTAAATTGGAGACATCCTGTAAGGACGTTATTCCACTGCATAGCTTGGTGTCATCTGCAAAAACAGAAATGTTACTTTGGATCTCAGACCCAATATCATTTATAAATATATTGAAAAGTAAGGGTCCCAACACCGAACCTTGGGGTACACCTCTAATAACCTTGGACCATTCAGAGTAAGAATCATTAACCACAACTCTCTGAATTCTGTCTTTTAGCCAGTTTTCTATCCATTTAAAAAACTGATATATCTTCTACATATTTTTGGTAAAAAACAAATAGCAATAAGTGTATATTGATTGGTTTGTGCAAAAGTTATAGCGTCTACAAAATAGGGGAAAGATGTATGGAATTTTTCTTATAGTTTTTTTTTTTACTAGTAATGGCGGCAATCTGCATTTTTCATCCGGACTACGACATTGCGGCGGACACATCGGACACGTTTGACACTATTTTGGGACCATTGTCATTTATACAGTGCGCAGAGCTACAAATAGCCACTGATTACTGTATAAATGACACTGGCAGGAAAGGGTTAAACACTAAGGGCGATTAAGGGGTTAAGTGTGTCCTAACTGTAGGGGGGATGGTCTCACTTCAACATGACAGAGATCACTGCTAGCGATCACAAGGAGTATTAGATCTCTGTCATGTTGCTAGGCAGAACAGGGAAATTCCTTGTTTGCATCTTCCCGTGTCACAATTGCGGGCTGCGAACATCGAGTTTGCGGGATCAATGGGCACGCTCCCGCGGAGGGCGCGCGTACAATCTAGGTGGCAAATTTAAAGGGACGTACAGGTATGACCATTTGCCTGCCCCTACCATTCTGCCGACGTAAATCGGCATGCAGCAGTCGGCAAGTGGGTAAAGTATATCTAAAACCCACCACTAAAACTTCATATGATGACTTATTGACATATGTGGCCAGGGGGTAGTAAAAACAGACAGTTTAGCCACTGTTTTACCCATAGCTCTGTCTCTGATTTCAAAGGACTGTCCCTCATTTGAAACAAAGTCCCTCTGTCCCTCTTTCCTCCTCATTTGTCCCTCATTTTGGTCTGTATATTTATGTACAAAATGAACTATTTATCAATCCAGAAGGGTTTTTACAATGCTTCTATATATACCAAAAGTCTATATATAGAAAAAGTAGTGGTAAAAAAAAAATTGTGGGTTTAACCAACTTTTTTTTTGTATAATCCTTCTGTAAGGGGGTGTGTCCTATGCCTACAATATTTTGCTAATAGGTGTCACTCATTCCCTTCAGTTGCCAGAGTAGATAAACCTTCCTCCTTCTCCACATCTATTCCTGCCATAGCCCCAACATCAGTCATGGAGGAGTCAGCTGAGTTATTTGACCACAGCGTCAGCCACTTGCTCCTTGATGATGCCCAGCCACCGACACCCAGAGACCAATTATTCTGCACCTGTTTGACAGGTGCATATTATTGATTTTTTTTACAGCAAGGCCAATTCTTGGTTTCATCAAGATTATCTCTATAGGGTTACGGTGGAAAGGCGCCACCGACACCCAAAGACCAATTTTTATGAACCCGTTACTTCTATCCAAAGTCAAAGTTACACCAGAACGTATACAAAAAATCTCTAATCTTGTTCCCAGTGCACTACATTGTAGCCTCATCATACACACTGGTTCCCCAGCTGTTGCTGAGCAAAATAAAGGCAGCCTGCGGGAATTTTTTTGGTTTTATATTTTACATTTTTCACAAACTTTTTTTTTATTAAAACATGTCCCCCAGGGCAGGACCTGGACCCCTATGTACACAATACCAGAGCCAATTTGCATTTTATGAATTTTATTCATTAAATATTTTTTCTACTCATATATTACTTTGTTGAGCACTTCATTACCCTTTCCCATCCCTATGATATGACCACCTGATTGCTGCCTAAAAACCCCAACGGGGAACTCCCTTCTCTTTTTCTGGACCTGGACCCCTATAACCATTGTATGCCTAATTACTTGCATAAAAGCCTTCAAAATGGGCACTTTGATGTTGACGATGATTTTTGACGTTCGGATATGACTTTAAAGGAGTTTGTCATTTGGGTCCAAACTTTCACGTTGTTTGAAAGTTCTGGTGCGAACTGAATAGGGGTCCGTTCGGCCCATCCCTAATGGAGATAACAAAGGGTCTAGGGGCATAAAAACAGACTTGTTCCAGTTTATGGAAAAGCCGGACAAGGCTCCAAAATTGTCAATATGGGCTATCACCGCATGCATAGTTGCTTGTGTATCTCCCAGATATAGTAAGGTATCGTCAGCATAAAATAAAATAACATCCTTTCTAGAACCCTTCAGAAACCCAACAACATGAGGCGAAACATGAATAAATGGCGCCAGAGGTTCCAAGGTCAAGTTAAATCGCAGGGTTGACAAAGGGCATCCCTGCCTAGTGCAGCTATATAAAACGAACTTTGCAAAGGGTTCAGAAAGTTCCCCATTGACCCTAATTTAAGCAGTTGAACTGCATATAGCACACAAATACACTCAATGAAAGTATCACCCACCCCAAAATGCTCCAAGTCCCCCACAGATAGGGCCGCTCACTCGACACTGTCGAAAACCTTGGCAGCATCTAATGAGAATACAGCCCTGTTGCCTGGGTTGTCCACTGGTAGTTCCATGTTCAAAAAAAGACGTCTAAGACTCTGCACAGTGGAACGGGACAGAGTGAATCCAAACTGATCTCTGTTAAGGATCTTATGTACAACCTTTGCTAGTCTAGATGCTAAGATATTAGACAATGATTTGACATCTGATGTGAGGAGATATAGGAATAGAAATAGGCCTATATGAATCAGGGAGCAAGGCATTCTTCCCAGGTCTGAGTGAGTGAGTGAGTGAAAAACTTAAAGAGCGCAACACTTGCGAACTGAATCGCCTCTGGGCGCTGTTTCCATTCCTTGAGTAAAGGAAGGCTTTGCCTCAGAAGAGATGAATTTTAATCATTCTTCTGAAGGCCAAGTGGTCCTACTCCAGTCGGATGGTCGTTGGTAGTGCATTCCAGTCACGGTCCTTGGACTCCTTTGGATTTGTATCTTGCCTTTGGGATGTGCAGTAGGTTTTGATTTGTGGATCGCTGAGTGTGATTGGGGTTATGGGCTTTTATTTTTTCGCATAGATATTGGGGAGCGTTTCCTTGAATACACTTGTGTGTAAGGCAGAGTGCCTTAAAAGTGATTCTGTCTTTCACTGGCAGCCAGTGAAGAGATCTCAGCGACTTGCAGACGAGTGATTTGGTATTTGGGAAGTCCTAAATAGAGGGCATTTGCATAGTCGAGTCTGGAGTTGATAATTGTTCCCACCACGACTACAATGTCCTCTTTAGGAATAAAAGGGGTGAGTCGGCGTAACTGGCGCAGTAGATGATGGGATCCGCTGACTACCGCCCCTCAAAAATGACTCCGAGACTTTTGACTTTGGCGCTCGGGGCGATAATTTTTCCCAGAATGGGCGGTGGGGTCCAAGTTAAGGTGGGGAGATTTTTCCTGTTTGCGTGAAACAGGAGAAGCTCAGTTTTTGAATCATTGAGTTTAAGATAACTGGATGTCATCCAGTTATCTATTAAGGTGAGGGTTCTCTCTAATCCGGGGGAGTGATCCTTTCCATTGCTGATGCAGAGATACAGTTGAGTGTCGTCTGCCTAGGAATGGTAAAGAAGCTTCAGGTTGCTGATGATCTCAAAGAGAGGGCGGAGATAGATATTGAACAGTACCGGCGACAAGGGAGATCACCGAGGGACTCCGCATGATACCGTACGCATTTCTGACGTGAAAGATCCCAATTTCACTGTTTGTGATCTGTTTTCCAAGAAAGAAGAGAACCAAGGTAGATCCGCTTCCGTGACTTTGGCCACTTCAGCTAATCTAGCGAGTTGTAGTCTGTGGTCTACCGTGTCAAAGGCCGCACTAAGGTCCAACAGGATCAGGAGAGAAGATTCTCCTTCATCTGCGGCCTCTAGGACGTCATCCCATATTTTTACCAGAGCAGTTTCAGTTCCGCGACCTGGACGGAAGCCTGATTGAAACGTATAAAGTCATTTTTGGGTTTCTAAATGTTGTTGTAACTGTTGTACAACTTCTTTCTCCATTATCTTGGTGAAAACATTTAGACCCGTTATGGGTCTACTATTGTTTGGGTCTTTCGGGTCAAGGGTGGGTTTTTCTCAGGATCGGTTTTATGGTACCTTGTTTCAACAAGGATGGCACCATGCCTTCCTTGAATGATTGGGTAATGAGCTGCGTGATAGCTGGTGCCAATATATCGGCACTTTCTTTCAGCAGTTTAGTGGGAATAATGTCATTGGGTGCTGTGCTGTTGCGCAGAGTCCCAATGATATTTTTAGTGGCAGCGATGAAGATGGGTTTTAAGGTGAATTTCTGTGCTTGAGGCGGGTATATAATGGTATCATCGTTGGGATTCAGGGGGAGGATTCATGCAGATTCCATTTTGCTCAATGCTTACCCGGATTCTTTCAATTTTATTAATGAAATAATCTGATAGTTTGTTGCAAAATTCTTGTGAATTAGCATTGGGAGGCTCTAAACAGGCTGGATTCATCGATTGCGACACCAGCTTGAAGAGTTCGCTGGGGCGGTTTAGGGCCTTGGTGATGATGTTGGCGAAATGATTTTTTTTTGCCATGAAGATTTCTTTATGATATTTCTTTGTTATTGTCTTATAAATGGTGAGGTTTCTATCTGAAGAGCTCCTTTTCTAGGCAGCTTCTGCTCTTCTACGCTCTTGCTTTAGCAACGTCAGCTGGTCGTTAAACCAGCCGGCGTTGTTTTTCCGAATGCAAGTTTTGCGTTTTGGTGCCACCCAGTCGGCGGACTGAAGTAGAGCCTTGTTGATGGCGTCAAGTGTTTCTACGGCTGTTTGTTGTTGTTGTATTGTATTTATTTTATTTCCTAGGGTCGTTTTGAAGAGTTCCGAGTGGAGCTTTTTCTGGGACCTAGTCCAGTGAGTTAACACCGGTTTTCTTAATTTATTTGGCCTGAGGTGGTTGGCGATTTGAAATTTAATGGCATGGTGATCGGTCCATGGTAGTGGCTCATTTTCCCCGATCTCAATTTCCAAATCCTGTTTGAAAATGAGATAGAGGGTATGGCCTGAGGCATGAGTGGGACCTTGTATTAATTGCTGCAGACCTAGTCCTTCCAGATGGTCGATGCAGGCGTCAGCGATGGGGTCCAACGAGGAGTTGGCCCAGAGGTTGAAGTCCCCCAGCACCAAAAGGTTTTTGATGCTTAGGGTGTAAGAGGAGATGAATTCTGTTAATGACGCGACAAGGTGCGTTTTTGGGCCAGGAGGTCTATAGCACAGTAGAATATGGACCGTGTCTTGGGGGTTTGTTTGCAGCTGTAGAGTGAGGGTTTCCATGAATGTAAGCGAGTTTTGGAGGACTGGTTTGGTGACCAAGAGGTGAATCTTGTGGATCACTGCCAGACCTCCCCCTCTTTGCCCCACTCTGTTCTGCATTTGGATGCGATAATTTGCCGGCACCAAGTCTTCCAGAATGGTGTTGCAATCTGCTGTAAGCCAGCTTTCTGTGATAAAGAGGCAGTCTATATCATGCGATTTTTTACTGTTATTGATTTTTAACAGTTGTTCGCTTTTTAGGACTTTTTCGGTGACCGTTGGGAGTGTTGAGGCAAATAGTTTTAATTCCCAGATGGTTTCTGCAGAGTATTTCAGATAACCCATAGTTGCAGAAAAAAAACAGGAAGAATTTATAAGGGGGGGGGGGGGGGTTGGCGATGCTGGGGAGGAGGAAAATAGAGAAGCGAACCTGTCACTTCTCTATGTCCTCCCTTTTTTCAATTGGTCCAGAAGAAGGCAAAAAACCCAGGCGTGCTGTGCCAATTTGCCTTACCTGGGGAAAAAATTCCTTCCTGATCCCAATAGGCGATAGGTTGCAACCCTGCATCAATTTATGACAAGAGGGGTGTTTGCTTTCAGATTGAAAAGGGGCCTGTGTCAGGGAGGGTGAGGGGGGGTGTGGGTGGTGTATTGTAGTCCTGTAGGTGTACCAAGATGGCCGCCGACCGGGACTAGGCCCGAGCCGGGGGCAAAAGTACAGGAGGGGACCGCGGGGGGAGAGAAAGGGCCTGTAGGGGGTACAGCGTGGGGATCCTCGGGGGGGCCCGAAGACAGGTGGTGAATTCCCTTTACTGTTTTTGTAGTACCCTTCGGCGTGCGGGAGGGGCATCCTGCTAGGCCGCGGGCGAAGCCGCGGACTTTCCTGGGATGCCCTTCTGCAATCGTGGCCGCGATCCTGGTCATGGAGCTGTCTGAGAGCCCCGAGGGTTGCGGTGGTGAGGTGGAGAGCGAGGGATACCGGAGGGGTAAGGAGGACGGTGGGGTGGAGTGTGGGATGCCGGGGGGGGGGGTCCCGGTCGTTTGCTCCCCAGACTTGGAGAGCCACGGCTATCCTGAGAAGGACGGCCGTATCTAGTCCCAGGGGGTAGACCAGGCTAAACCAGTTGACAGCTTACCTTGAGGTGAGAATGTCAGGGGGGAAAGGAGGGTTGCTGCTCCTGGGTGCGATTGCTGTGAGGCTGGGCTGGGACAGAGAGCTGAGAGCTGAGACCTGCTACCTGCAACCTGCCTGCCTGCCTGGAGCCAAAGCGTACATGCCCTTCTACTAGGGAGACGTGCGACGTAGTGTGCTCCTGCTGCTAATCCGAATGTCACACCAACCAATCACATTTCTCAGTAATAAAACAATAATTGCTTCATTCATTGACTGAAGTAAAGTCCCTGACTAAACCACAGCATTGTATGTCTGGAAGGGCTCCTGCGCTACCAAGGGAGGGGGGTGGGGGGGTGGGGGTGAAGAAACACTGCTGCAGACACCTAAAATCTGTCCTTAACAGAAAAAAAATACAGCAAAAGTTCAAGGGGGGTGGTGTCTGCGCTGTGATCGGGTGAAAGTGGGAAGGGGGCAGACATAGTCTAGGGGCACACGACTGGATCAATGGACGTGGGAAAAAGGATGTATGAACACAAATATTAAGTGCAAAACATGACAATGAAAATAAGTGTACCAGCCTGAAAAATAAAATATAAATGCAAAAAAACAACAGCAACGTATATATACCACAAATTATTGGTGAGTGATAAATCTAAGATAGATTGCTAGATAAACATGAAATTATGTGGATACAAAGTGAACAGAAAAGTCAATGTAGGTGGTCTGACCTCGCTGGGAGATGGCTGCCTGATTCCAGAGCTCCCACCGCTGCAATATTTTTTTGTTATACCGGGGGACTTTCACCGCTCCTAACACACGCTTTGGAGGTATTGTGCTACCGGAACTCCTCAGGCTCACTTTCCTGCTCTCCGCACGATCGAGGATTACCTCTCCGCTTAGAGCGGACATCTGACAGGAGACATGTCAGTTCTAATTCAAGGTGCGTCACAGGCAGTGATACCTGACACGCAGGCTGCTAGAACGGCCATGTCAGTTTCAACAGGAGACAGCAATGCTGTAGAATTGCAACAACCGAGTCTATTAGATCTCCGCTCCGTGGCAAATGACATTAAACAAACATTGTCCGCAGCCATAGCGGAATTACGTATAGACATTTGTGAAATAACTAATAGGGTGGTAGATGTGGAAAAATCGAGTGCGCACCATGAAGCTATACTGCGCAGGATGGCTTTTAAAATGGACTCGCAAATGTTACAAATGAGAGACCTCCAGCGTCACACTGAAGACCTGGAGAATAGAAGCAAGCGTCACAACCTGCGTGTACGCGGTTTACCAGAAGATGTTGAAACAGAACAGCTATCGCACACCATTGAAAATCTGTTTAATGGAATTTTAGATAGACCTTTGCAGACAAATATCAAAATGGAGCGCATGCATCGCGCACTTAGGCCTAGGGGTAAACCTACAGACCCCCCTAGAGACGTGATTTGTTGCTTGGTGGACTATAAACTAAAAGAAGACATCCTTATGGCCATGAGGAAAAAAAACAAGCTAACCTATAAAGGATCGACTATTCAAGTTTTCCAAGACCTCTCTGGCATAACATTGCAAAACAGGAGGGATCTGAAGCCCTTGCTAGAGGCATTACGCAATAAGAACATCATATACAAATGGAAATTTCCTTTTGGACTTTCTGCTTCTTATCAAGGCCGCACAGCCATATTGAGGGTGCCTGAGGATCTCAATTCATTCTGTGAGACCATGAATATTCCATTGATCGATGTACCAGACTGGTATGCTGAATTCCGTCCTACCTACAGAAAAAGAGATAATGGCGCAACTGAACCGATGAAAGCTCAGGCAACCAGAGTCAGAAGAAGGAGGTCGCCATCATGTGAAAACCCGTCATCTTCATTGAAGGAAACAGTACAAGACTCATCAGAATCACAACGCCCGAGGAGAACCAGACGTCTCTACTGAACGCGGTTGAATATTCTTTTTCATTTTTTTTTTTTTCTTTCTTATTGATTTGAGGCTTTACGTATATGGTATTGCATGTGATTTGACCGTCTGGTCCTGTTAGATGTCTGTCATATTGTAAACACTCATCTATTAATGCATACTGTTTTCGACACTAATGAGCCATTGCTGGTTAGTTTTTTAAACATTCCTATGTTAATTACATTTCTTAGATATTTATGTCTGTTACTTGGTTCAGTCGGCTATAGCTGATTAGACTGTATTTACTTGAAAGTTATTCTTCAATGTCTCTCTTGTAGAACCTTATAGAGGTATCCTTTTTAATTTGTATCCTTCTTTGTTTTCTAATTTTGGATACTTTTTCTTTTTTTTTGTTTTCTGTTTCTCTTATGACTATGTTTATAGTCTTCATATGGTAATTGGTATCTCTTAAACTCTGACCAGCCTTACAGCCAGTTTTTACACTTTATTTTACTTTATAATAGGCTCATGTTGCTCTATTTCTTTGTTCTAACAGACACTAAATGTCATGCCTGCTTATAATAATTCTCCATAAACCTAATGGTTTTTCATTCGATTTTGCTGTTAATGATTAATGTGGTTACTTCCACAATCTTTTCTCTTTATTTTTTTTTTTGGAGAAGATTGGCCTTTCCTTCTTAGTTATACTTCCGGTAAATGATTCTTAATAGATTATAGACCTTTTGAGTGGACTCATTTTTCAAAATTTCTCAATTTTGAGATTACCCCTGTTACGCTTCCATTGTTTTGCAGCGGTGGGTAATCTTCTTTCTCCTGTTCCGTTTCCCGGCGAGGACTTTTTCAACCCCTACACAGTAGTGGAGTTTTATTTGTCATCTCCAATAGGAGAGCGCGCAAAATCTCTGCTCTGTACCGTACCACTTTGATTGTTTTTATTTTTGGAAAACAATCCCATTTTCCCAGTGGTTTTCTTTGAAATTAGAATAGTGATTAGACTATTCTTTTTTTTTTTTTTGCCTATTTTTTATTGTTTGTTTTGATATAGTTTTACCTACCCTTTACTTACCTCTTTCCCCTATTTTGTTTGAGGTTGCTTGTGACTCGTACATTTTTCCCTTGCTCTGGATAGAGATCTCACAGTGTCATGTACCATCAAAATAACGTCTCTTCCCCTTCTCCCTTGATTAATCTATATTCCTTAAACATCAAAGGTTTGAATATACCTGAAAAAAGATCTAATCTATTTCTCTTGTTGAAAAAGGCCAAAGCGGATATAGTCTTTTTACAAGAGACCCATTTTAAAACCGACAATATTCCAAACATGTGTAACAAATTGTACCCTACAGTATATCACGCCACCAATTCTGTTTCTAAGTCTAAAGGGGTGTCCATTTTAATTTCAAAAAATTGTCCCATACAAATAAAAGACACTCTTATTGACACTGACGGTAGATATACTTTTCTGAAAGGATCTATGTATAACAAAAACATAACTCTAGCTAATATCTACGCTCCTAATAAACTGCAAATACCCTTTATTAGAGAAACCTTGAATCTCCTCACTTCATTTCAATCTGGAGTGCTGGTTGTGGGAGGTGATTTTAATTTAGCTATCAATCCTTTGATTGATACCTCTTCGGGTTCCTCTGCCTTGCCATATTCTGCCCTCCGCTCTGTTAAAAACATGTTAAAAAATTTGACCTTACACGATACCTGGCGTACCCTATACCCTAACACGAAAGATTTCACTTTTTTTTCTCCCCCCCATGACAAATATACCAGGATAGACTATTTTTTTTTATCCCAAACTTGATTCTCTGATATCGGCGACCATTGAACCTATGGTTATTTCGGATCATCACCCAATCACAATTTCGCTTAAATTTCCCTCAACTTTAAATAGGTCCCCTATATGGAGACTTGATAACTCTCTACTTAATAACCCGGAAAATGTTAAATCTTTAAATTCATTCTTGTCCCGATACTTTGTAGAAAATGACTCCTCGGATACACATCCCCTAACACTCTGGTTGGCACACAAATGTGTGATTAGAGGAGAATTCATATCCATGGCCTCCAAGCGAAAAAAAATAAGAGAAGCCCTTATCAAAACCCTTTCTGAACGTATACATATTCTTGAGAGTAAGCATAAATTATCTCTGGCGAGGGACACTTACTCTGAACTCCTTCAAACTAGAGAACTCTTGCTTGCAGAATTAAATAGGACGACCAAAAGAAAAGTCATTCTAACACGTAAACTTTTTTACGAGTTCGGTAATAAATCGAGTAAACTACTTGCTAAATCCCTTCAAGATAAAAGAGCAGCTTCAACTATCCATTCAATTACCAATCACAATGGAAAGCGCTTATCCTCGTCCACTGAAATTGCCAAAGAATTTAAAACATTTTACTCTAAACTATATAATATCTCAACGAATCCACATGTAGATCAAACTGATCGAAGAAAAGATTTGATCACCAACTTTTTAGCTCTACATTGCCCTAAACCTATTTCCAAATTAGAAGCCGATAATCTAGATAGGCCAATTGAATGGGAGGAATCTTTAAGAGCTCTTAAACAACTTAAAACTGGTAAATGTCCCGGCCCTGATGGCCTATCAGTTAGCTATTATAAGTCTTTTACAGAAACTGTCCTAAAATATTTTTTGAAAGCCTTTAATTCCATCCCGGATGATCCGTTACTTAATAGCAGAGACCTATTGGAGGCACACATCACTATGATACCAAAGCCCGGTAAAGATCCCTTGATTGTTTCCAACTACAGACCTATTTCTCTTCTTAATGTGGATTTAAAACTGTACTCCAAAATAATTGCAAACCGTATTCTGCCACTGATCCCTAATCTGGTGTCCTTGGACCAAGTAGGCTTTGTGCCTGGTAGAGAGGCTCGGGACAATACTCAAAAGGCCATTAATATCCATCATTGGCTGAATTCAACATCAAAACCTGGCTTTTTCCTCTCTCTTGACGCGGAGAAGGCGTTCGACAGAGTAGTGTGGGATTATATGATCGAGACCCTGAAAGCAATGGGATTCGGAGATCGTATGTTACAATTTATTTTAGCTCTTTATTCATCCCCCACTGCCAAAATTAAGATAAATGGTTGCCTGTCGGACACCTTCTCTGTGTCGAACGGGACTCGCCAGGGATGTCCATTGTCCCCTATTATATTCATATTAACTCTGGAACCGATCCTATGCAAGATTCGAAGTAATCCTGATATCAGAGGTATTGAGATTAAAAACAAATGTTACAAACTAGCTGCATATGCTGATGACATTTTACTTTTCCTATCTGAACCTATTATTACAATACCCATTCTCTTGAAGGATTTCTCGTTCTTTAAGACTATTTCAAACTTACAAATTAATTTTGCTAAATCTAGAGCTCTAAATATTTCACTACAGCCTAACCTAGTATCCCTCTGCAAACAAAATTTCCCGTTTATTTGGGAAGATCAAGCACTTACTTATTTGGGTATACGAATACCATCAAAATTAAAAGACTTGTATTCTATGAATTTTTTACCGATCCTCAAATCTATCCAGGAAGACCTTCTGAAGTGGGATAAGAATTTCTATTCCTGGTTTGGAAGGGCAGCTATTATAAAAATGAACATCCTCCCTAGAATTCTTTACCTCCTTCAGACGGTACCGGTCAAAATACCTGCATCCTTTTTTAAATCTTATAAAAAAATTTGCCTGAAATTCATTTGGTTTACAAAACAACCCAGAATAAAGTGGGACAAACTAATCATCCCTAAAATTTTAGGGGGTATAGGATTACCGGACATCCAAAAATATTATTGGTCCTGTCATTTGGCCCGAATTATTGATTGGCACATTCATTCAAAAACAAAAGATTGGATTGAGCTTGAAGGTTTACCACATGGGATCCCACTAAGCCATCTACCTTGGATTGACCCTCGTAAAATTCCACGTAAAATTAGCTCCCATCCTATCACTGGTACTACTTTACAATTATTTAAATCACTTTGTACTAGATCGAATATATCCTCTTTTCCTGGACCCTTGGCTCCTGTCATCCTTAAATCGAAATCTCCCCATGGCGCGAAAAACCATACTTCCCCGAATGTTCCCTTGGATTTCTCTATAGAGACCGAATCTATTTTCGAAAAGGGAAATTTAATCTCTTTTGATGCCCTATGTCTTAGACACAAAGAAATTAACATCACACATGCGGATTACGAAAATATTAAACATTCATTGTTCTCGGTTGACTCCCCTTCGATGTGGCACAGGACTAAAACTTCCTTTGAGAAGTTGTGTACCTCTACTGATCCCCAAAAACACTTGATATCTAAAACGTATTCCCTTCTATTCGAACACTTTAACCCTAAAGATGATGTTGCTACCAAACATTGGGAAAAAGACCTTGACTTAGATATCTCTCCAGAGGAATGGAAACATATCTTTACCCGCATACATAAGGGCTCGCAGAAGGTTTTAACACAGGAGAACGGTTACAAGCTTTACTCTAGATGGTATAGAACGCCATATTTACTTAATAAATTTGATCCCTCTGCTTCACCCTTATGTTGGAGGTGTAAGGGTTCGGTAGGATCTCTTTTGCACATATGGTGGGAATGTCCGCTTATTCAGAAGTTTTGGAAGGATGTACATAATATTATCCCAATCGTCACTTCTATTACTCCTGACTTCACAGCCTCTCAATACCTTCTACACCATACCTCATTGTCCCACTCTGTATATAAAAACACGATTATAATCCATCTAATTAACGCAGCCAAATTGTGTATTCCTACCCACTGGAAGGATACATCTCCCCCTTCCATTTCAGAGTGGTTTCAGAGAATCGCTAAAATTGCTGAAATGGAGGATTTGATCCAACAATCTAGAGAATCACCTAAAAAATTTCAAGAAACCTGGGCTTGTTGGTTCAATTTTACTAAATCCGCTGAATTTCAGAACTTAGCACAACATACGATTTCTAACTGAATAGAAATCTCTGTGCAAGTAATTATTTATACTTGTCTTTCAGGTGTAGTCACCAAAATAGTCTAGCTTTATAATTCCCCTTTACCCCTATGTCCTCCTCCTTTTTTTTTTTTTTGCATCTAATTTTTCTTCTGTAAATACTTAACTATTATTCTTTTTATTTTGTATTGATGATTGTATTATTACCGTCTTATCTTATATGTATATCTATGTTTGGCAATACATATTTACTTGTCTTTCACATGTTGACATTATTGTAAAGCACTTAACAATTGTTACAAGTTTTTTGATATTATTTGTTTCTGAGTCACTATTGTACTCTATTTTGAAATACCAATAAAAAAAATTGAAACAAAAAAAAAAAAAAAAGAAAAGTCAATGTAAGGGAAAAAAGTCTCTGGTGAGTGCTCTTAGAGGAACCAGAATCCAGGAAGTGTGGTGCCAGGACAAAGCTTCAGTGACAAACACCTCGGGTGCTCTCTAACTGCTCACCTCCCGGCTATAGCACGGATAGCCAAATAAACTCCAAGATGGTGGTTCTCAAATGGCAAGAGTGTGAAAAAGCTCAGCGTCAGGTACACATGGAAGAGACATCAGACAGAGAGGATCATGGCACAGGCTGGTAAGGCACCTACTCCCACACAATGGATCACCTTACATAGCCTCCATGTGAGTGGACATTGATCATTGACTGAGCTGCCAGCAAGGCCCTCTTAGAGTCATCCCAGCCTCTGCAATAACAGATGTCTCCAAGGCTTTTGTGGTGGTTTTGATAATAATAAGTGGCATATAACTCACCAGTATTTTCAGAACCTCAGCTGAGAAGGGAGGAGGTACACACCCACGAATATGCATGTTAACCCAGCAATAGTACATAATAGAAAAACGTAATGACCGCTAGGGTAGATAACCACTTGAGTACATGCTAATTGGGTCCCTTAATGTATAATCACACTCAAAGCCTCTGGAGTAAGAAGGATAAGTGGAATGATACTGATGACTAAATAAGCGGGACGAAAAACAGATAGGCGGAGTAGGCGATAGGTAAGTCTCTTGAAGGCAAATTAGGTGAGCCCTTAGTCATTTTGCATTTCTACTAACTGCCAGACGTTTCACTGGGTTGCTAAGTCCATGAACATTCCAAAACAGCACACGTATTATAGCAGTCTTAGTTTAGGTAAAGTGTACAATCGTCAGCTAATAGCAGTTGTAACAATCAGTAAGGTCCCCACATTTCTTGTGCAGGAGAAAAACAGTAAAAGCTTTGCTTATTCCCTCCAATAGAGGGCTGTAAAAACGGAATAGGTTCCTGAAGGAGGGAGTAGGTTTAGGTATAATGTGTAAGAGGAGCTACATCCTATTAGGCATCCTCCATCCTATTAGGCATCCATGAAAAGAAAAATCCCCAAAAGTTAAAAGAAAAGAAAAGAAAGGAGTAAAAAAAAAAAAAGATATGGGACCAACATGATACATAACCCTGTAAACTTCACATCAAACTGTCGAACTTCCATGGGGGGGAACAGTGGAAGCTCAAAGGTGTAACAACAAACTTCACAACAGCTGGAATCTTGGAGCAAGAACAATTCAAACAATTTGTCATCTCTTTTACACCTATACACAAATTAACAATATGTTACAGCAACTCAGCTGGTAGCAGAGGCCATACATTCATCATCAGGTCGCAGCTGATTGTGGAGACATTAGAATGCAGGGAGGGGTCTTTCCTCTCTGTCTAACCATTGGGATGCACCAGTAGGTCTTTCGAAGAAGTGTACTACCCTGTTGGCCACCACTCAAGTTTAGCAAGGTAAAGCATGGCATAATGCAGATTGAGCTCCCAGAGTCACCTCTGTGAATTTTGCCCGTTGTTTCTGCACTTCAGAAGAAAAATCCAGGAACAAGGAGACTTTAACATTATCAAAAACTAGGGCTCCATGCATATTTCTAGCTTTAGCAAGAATTGCATCTTTGTCCTTGTGAAGTTTAAACATAAAGGTGTGAGGTGGGTTACCTGCAAGCAGGGGACACATTGGTACTCATTGTGCCCGTTCCACAGAAAACATGGGGGTAAAGGAGTCAACAACCAGTTTTCAATAAAGGTTACAGGTTTCTTTCCCTCAGCACGCTCATGAATGTCAATGACTCGTAATTGATTGCACCTCATTCTATTTTCCAAATCATCTAGGACATGCAGTGTGCTGGGCAGTGAGAAGCCTGCATTTTTTTTAACATCTCTCATTAAAGTGGATGTAAACCCTTACATATGCCCAGTAAAGTGAAGAGCCTCAGATGATACACAGAGATGAAACAAATTTCTGTATATAAGTTTTACATGTATATCTACCATCTTCATCTGTATATAGCCTTTAGAAAGTGCACATCCTGTTAAAGCTTTTCTTTTCCTGGTTAGCACTGGAAATGGATTATTGGCATACAGTCCAGGCAGCTGATTGGAGGAAATGCACACACCTCTTCTCCTCATAGGCAAAGGAAGAAAGGAGTGTGCAGAGCTCTGCTCTTAGACAGCAAGCTGACTGCTAATCTACTTATAGCAACCTCCCCCGACACACACTTGTATCTCCTGTCTCGGAGAATGTGTGAGAAGTTATCAGTCTGATAATAGAGGTAGTGAGCATGAGACAGCTACAGGACACAGTGCTTTGGTGAGAGATAACAAAACACTGCAGATATACTGTATGTGCCTGGCCCAAATTTCATGAATCGGGTTTACATCCACTTTAAGGGTGCCATATCATCTTCAACTGTGCTGACATATCCCTATAAGACAGATATACTCTCATGCAATTTCTGCATATCATGTTAAATGAAAGCGTCCTCAGCCTTCACTCCCTTTTATCTCATCTGTAAGAGCTGTAATCGAGGAGTTACAAGTAGTAACCACCATCATGATATCTCAGAGGGTGGGCTGAGGGTCTTCCACATTAGATAGGACAGACATAGCAAAGACATTGGTTGGTACACTTACTGTGTTCCAGTCAACCAGCGCTCCGGTGAGATCCTCCAATGGCACCGTGTCATCTGCTTCAGACTGAGAACCTGATGAGTCCTCAGGAGGTGTAGAAGAAGTGAGCAAATCTCTAAGCGGGGCTCGCAAGAATAACTTCTGTGTAGCCTCCTTTAATTTTTACTTTGCGGAGTGCTGGGGCAAGGCACCATTTTGTTTTGTCTGATCAGGAAGGAGACGGTTATTGTTTAGCCATTGATTTTTGTGAAGCGAGCCGCTGTAGAGATGCATCAAGCTATTGCCAGTCCCCTGGTGTATGTTGGGAGAAAAGTGGGCACAATCGTAAGTTACCCACTGGATTATATGCAGAATCTTTAGCAGAGAGAGCGATGAGCACGTCCGACTACATCTGCTGCTCAGCCACACCCCCCTGGACTCTTTTAGCTTATATTATTATCTTATTTCTGTGCATAAATATAAACCCATAAACATGTAAATGAATAAATCATATAAAATGCAATTCCAAAGTAAAATAATGTAAAGTCCTCCTATAGAAATGCTGCATCCACATAGTTATTCATTGAAGTTCTTAAACTTTATCATTCCCGCGTTTGTTAAAGTGCAAAAAACAGCAATAGTGCAAAGATTTTTCCTTTAACCACTTGCCGACTAGCTCATGCCAATATATGTTGGCAGAATGGCACCGCTGCGCAAACCACCGTACCTGTACAGCGAGAACCGTAGCAGGCATTAAAGCTAAAGGCCACCTGCGATCACGAGAGCCAGATTGGGTATTTGTGTGTGTAAACACACAAATCCTTGTCCTGACAGGGGAAGAGAGACAGATTGTCTGTTCCTACTAAGTAGAACAACGATCTGGCTCCTCCTCCAGTCAGTCCCATCCCCTCAGTTAAAAACACACCTAGGGAACATATTTACAGTGACATTTACACAGTAATCAGTGCATCTTAAGTCTCTTATGCTGTCTAATCTTATTTCCATATTTTAGGCTGGCCGCTAGGTGGCGTTCCCGTCTAAAATATGTAAATGAGCCTATACGCCGATTTCCGAACGTACGCTCGGCCGGCACTATTCTATTACGTCGTTTGCGTTAGCGTAGTACCGTCGTAATGTTATTCCTGCTATATGAGGCGCAGGCAATGTTAAGTATGGACGTTCGCGAATAGGGCTTTGCGTTAGTGCCGTTCACGTCGTTTACACGTCGTATTGCCGTCGAGATTTGGAGCATGCGCACTGTGATCAATTCACAGCTTGCGCATGTGCAGTTCCTTTGGCGCGGGGAAGCGCTTCATTTAAATAATACACGCCCCTTAGCCGCCAAATTTGAATTCGGCCGGGTCTTTTACGCTACGCTGCCTCAACTTTACAGGCAAGTGCTTTGAGAATAAAGCACTTGCCTGAAAAAGTTGCGGCGGCCTAGTTCAAAAGCCAGACACTAGGCATGCCTAAAGATAGGCATTTCTACCTGAATCTGCCCCGATAACTTTTGCTCAAACCAATCAATATGCGCTTATTGTGGGTTTATTTACCAAAAATATGTAGAAGAATACACATTGGCCTAAACTGATGAAGAAATTTATAAAAAAAAAAATGGGGATATTTATTATAGCAAAAAGAGGTTATCAAATACCACCAAAAGAAAGCTCTATTTGTGGAAAAAAAGGATGTCAATTGTATTTGGGTACAATGTCGCATGACCGTGCAATTGTCAGTTAAAGCGATGCAGTGCCATATCACAAAAAAATGGCCTGGTCAGGAAGGATGTAAATCCTTCCGGAGGTGAAGTGTTTAAACATGCTGGGTCCTCGGTGCTGTGCTCCCCTCCTGCATCCCCACTCACCGACAGTTGCTGACTCCAAGAGTCAAAATAGCATTGGTTTATCATCCCTGGTTGGTCTGGTATGGATGGCCTCTGTCCTTCTTTCCTTCTCCGCTTATCCACTATGGATAGCATATCAATGCTCAGAGGCTGAGCCAGGTGCCGGTCCAGGCTCATGGGTGGATCCTGACTATATAGTCACGATCTTTATCTAGCTTGGACCGGCTTTGTGACATCAGCCAACAGCGGGCTGAACATGGGTCACAGGAGGTCACAGGCTGAACATGGGTCGCAGAACGAATTGCACTCCTGTGATCCACAGGAGAAGTAAAGGAGAAGTACAGCCAAAACAAGCTTAAGGGACATAAGGGGGAACGTGTAAAAGACACATACAAACCTTGCACTCATGTTAATGAAAATGAAACAGTTATTATACTTGTAACGGTCACCACCGTTTACGACCTTCCATCCAACCACGGCAAGCTTATCCGACACACTCCGACAATACTACATACACGATCCATATCAATTCCCATAATCAAGACGAGACTCAGCTCTGTACTTGCTTCCAAAGACTTTAATGGTCTCTTCTCAACTTTTTTATACAGTACAGGTAATCACAGGACAATGCAGTCTCCACCCCCCTATTCACACACTGAGGCTAATTGTCTAATCGTAGCTAGACATGTCGGCACCGCATCATCAATAGACTTAACTCAGAGAAAATTACATTCCTGTAGATAATGACATCAAAACCAAATACTATCACACAATGATTTTCCCTTTTGAATAATACACAATCACAGATAATCTTCACACCCATATAAGGAACCTTAATCACATTCTAGACAGACAGTATGTCTCCGACACCTTTGTGTACCATAGACAATGTATTGTCTAGGAGTAGATGCAATTAACACCTTTTCAACAGAATATATGTCTTTCACAGTGAATAGCCAACACCTCAAGACATTTCAATAGCCTTTATACAATGTCTTTCACTTTGCGTTTTAAAAGCAGATGTCTAGTAGGAACACCTTAATATCTCAGTATCCTGCTATTTGAATTATTACTAATGTCCCATCTTCTGAAATACATCATATAATGTCTTTGTCACCCTATGGCCCTAGTGGACATAAGGTGACCCTAGACATAGGAGAATCTCAGTCTGTCATGGGTCATTCCGTTACATCTCTCCCCTTTCGGTGGGAGACGGACACAGGTGGGAACCCCAAACGGGTTGACTCCGAAGTCCGTCAGTAGTTCCAGTCCTCCAATGCTGGTATTCATACTGTACCCCAAATAAATGGCTCCAAACAGAGCATTACTCACCCCGCCAACCTCTGCCTCTCTCAGAGAACACGCCTGCCGCTGGGGAGAAGGCAGGGTGGCTGGGCTCAGTCCATCATGCTGTTAGGGGTCTGGGCCAACTGCCCCCCCTTCCTGGGGTATACCAGTGGAGACTGAAGTCCCATCAACAGGTGCTAGGTGAAAACCCCCCAGTGCTTGCAAAGCAAAGCCGACATCCTCCTGTTTCAGGGCCACACCATTTTCTGGGGTTGTGTCAGTGGAGACTACAGTCCCATCCACTACCACAGGGACCCCCTTTTCTGATAGTTGGGAGCAGAGGCCCATGACACTCTGCTCTGTTGCCAGCTCTTCTGCTGGGTTGCTGTGAGTGGAGACCACAGTCCCATCCACTACCACAGGGTCCCCCTCTACCGTTAGTGGAGAGCAGACGTCCGTGACCCTCTGTTCTGTTGCCAGCTCTTCCACTGGGTTGCTGTGAGTGGAGACCACAGTCCCATCCACTACCACAGGGTCCCCCTTTTCCCTTAGTAGAGAGCAGAGGTTCATGACCCTCTGTTCTGTTGCCAGTTCTTCTGCTGGGTTGCTGTGAGTGGAGACCACAGTCCCATCCACTACGACAGGGCCCCCCTCTTCTGTTAGGGAGGAGCAGAGGCCCATGACACTCTGCTCTGTGGCCAGTGATTCAGCTGGGGGTAAAAGCTTTACCACCTCAGCTTGTTGCTGGAGAGAGAGGCCAACCGCCCCGGCTCCCTGGAACTCCACACCATCCGCTTTGGTTTTAGGGATGGCAATCTCCATATTTTCCACTGCCGATTCATCAGCCAGGATTTCACAGTTGTCATCTGACCTTTCCTCACAGTCCCAGGCAATGGGAGCCCCACCCTGCTGCTGAGCCAAGTCTAGCAGCTGTCTGTAGGCGATTTCCAAATCCCATTCTTGAATGGCCAGAAATCTTCCTGTAACCAGTGGCCTCCCGAGATATTCAATTTTTCCTCTGTGCTCCATTATGTCCTCCAAGCGCCACTCCCGATCATCCCCAAAGTCGGGATCACTGGACATCCTCCAATACAACAATCCCAGGCCATCATAGCCATAGCCTTCTGTGGGGCTGTCATCTGTTGACCACGGGCACTCTTGGGCTACATACCACCGGAGGGCTCTGTAGCTCTCGTCTAGCTGCATCTCTGCCCGGATCAGCCTGCTTAACTCAGCTGTCCACTCCTGCTTCAGTTGTTCCCCCAACAACAGCATTCGTACGTCATACTGCGGCCAGTACCTTGCATAGATGAAGGGGAGGACCTTTTCTTGGTGTTGCTGCTCCAGAGCTAGCGCTTCCTTCCAGAGTTGGCACTGAATCACATCCGCCCATCCCAGCAGGACCTCCTCTGATACGGGTCCCCTATGCTGTATCCGCATCTCTTGTAACCTTCTTTGGAATTCCTCTTCCATGGAGACTGGTATCTGCACCTCTCCCCTCTCTTTAGTTGGTGCTGCTGTGACTTCAGCTGCTGCAGCACTTCTTCGCTGTAGCAAGGTGGCATTCAGAGCCGCTATAACTCGGTCCCTGATCTCCGGTGGAGGGTTAGGACCATAATGTGTCAGTCTTAGGTTAACAGCCCGATCAAAACTTGCTTCTTCGGATGTCCTGTCTGTTACGGCGGGCCTTTTAGCTCTATCCATTTCGACCAGTTCTGCAATAATGTCCCTTTTCTTATGGTTGCTGGCCGGTCTGCCCGGCTCTCCAGTAAGTCCATGAGGGAAGAGAGCTTCATCCGTTCATACACCGTCTCCATTGTCATGTGTCCTTGTAGCCGTCCTTCTAAAGATGGAATCATCCCACCGCTGCCAACCAAATGTAACGGTCACCACCGTTTACGACCTTCCATCCAACCACGACAAGCTTATCTGACACACTCTGACAATCCTGCATACACGATCCATTCCATTTCCCATAATAACCGAGACTCTGCTCTGGTACTGGTTTCAAAATATATGAACACTTTAACCTCCCTGGCGGTATGATTCTGTCTGGAATTACGTACCAAAAGCGGTACAATTATTTTGCATGGAAATTCTGCATTTTATACTGTAGGTCTGCAATTCTTAGGAATAACTCACTTAAATTTGTCCAAACAATAGTCTAGTAAACATCTCTGGTATGATATAGTTTGAAACACAAAATCATAAAATTATAATATAATAAATAACTATAAATAATTATAAAAAATAATAATGTAATTATAATAAAAATTATTCACTAATGTAATCAAATCAAAATTACTGAAATTTGCTCAGTTGCAGAATTGTCGCTGTCATTACTTTTATTTTTTTATGACAAATTTCCCCACAAATCGCTATCGCTCAATTCTGCAAGTGATTATCATTTATTATCGCTGTTTTCTAGCTGCTCTAAAATCACTTTTGACATAAAGGGACACTTTTGGTTGCTATGGACAATCTACAGTTTGCAGGCACAAAAAAAATGTTTTTATTATGTAAAAGAACATGCAGGGCACTGGGCAGACCACTAGGGACAAGGGGGGTGTGTACTTTTTACATACAGTACTGTAATCTATAAGATTACAGTATACTGTATGTAATGTGTTTGTTTACTTTTTTGAATTTGCCGCCGGTCTCCGCCCCTGTGCGCCGTTACGTCGCAGGGAACGGAGATCGGCGGCGCGCGGGCACTGTGTGAGTCGAATGGAGGACGCCACTCGCTCACACAGCGGGGATGCATCGCTGGATCCAGGGACAAGGTAAGTACAGTATACCCTGCCTGGATCCAAGGTAAGCCAGCGCGCTGCAGGCTCTGCATATTCACCCCGAGCGCGACTCGGGAAAACCGATTTTTACATAAAAAATCCAACCCGAGTCGCGCTCGGGGATACCGTCAGGGGGGTTAATGGTATTTTCTCAGCTTTTTTATACAGTACAAGATGTTACAGCCAATCACAGGACAATGCCATCTCCACCCCCCTATTCACACTGGGGCTAAATATCTAGCAGACATTTCAAAATACAATTACACAATGCCTTGACCTCAATCCACATAACTATGGCCAGTTACAAGGCAGACATGTCGGCACCGATACTGACAGATACATTCCTTGAGATAATGACATCAAAACCAAATACTATCACACAATGAGCATCAATATATTCATAAACATACTTTACATGCTAATTCCATATCTGAATGGAGACTGCTATTATGTAGTACAATACACAATAGTGTAAACACAGAGCTTCTGTCATGGACAGTCTGGCCCATCGGTGGGCACATCGGCGCGCACGGGCGCGCGCATGCGCGGGAGCGGCGCATCGGCGCGCACGCATTCGCAGCACCATAGCGCGCACGGGAGCGCGCACCAGCGGCGGTGGCGCGCGTGCACATGGGGACGCCGTTCTGGCGCCAAATCCAGCTTTAAAAGGGATCTGATCCCTGTGCTTCTTGCTGTCCTGTCTACAGCGTCTCTGTGAGCTACCAGCGTCTGTATCCTGATTGAACCTGATCCTGACTACCCGGCTTGAACCTGTTGTACCTGTCTGCTACCTGCCCTGATCTTGGCTTGCTCGACCATCCCTCGGATTATCCTTTGTACTTCTGCTGCCCGCCTGTTGTTGACCCGGTTGGAATCTGACCCTGCCTGTACCGACCCTACCTGCTCCTGCACCCCAAGCCAGCCAGTGGACTTACCTACTGGGACCTGTTCCAGCTTGTACTACGGAACACCTCCCCCGCTTCTGCTGCAACTCCAGCTCCCAGCTGCCCTACAGTGAGCCTGAACCATCAACCTGCACAAGTACTTCTATGTGTCTCCAGGAACCACCGACTCTACTCACGGGCCCAGCACCCGCCAGTACCAGGCGCTTGTGCGACTCTGTAGTCCGGAACCTCCTGTCTGCACTATCAGGGGTCCCAGGATCAGAGAAGCAAGGGCTGCCACTCCCTGCATGCCGGGCTCGTACCACCAGGTACGTGACAGCTTCACACAATGAAAAGAGTCTTCCAGGAGCCGATGCAATTAACACCTTTTCAACAGAATATATGTCTTTCACAGTGAATAGCCAACACCTCAAGACATTTCAATAGCCTTTATACAATGTCTTTCACAAGATGGGTCACTTAGCGTTTTAAAAGCAGATGTCTAGTAGGAACACCTTAATATCTCAGTATCCTGCCATGTGAATTATTACTAATGTCCCATCTTCTGAAATACATGATATAATGTCTTTGTCACCCTATGGCCCTAGTGGACATAAGGTGACCCTAGACATCGGAAAATCTCAGTCTGTCACGGGTCATTTCGTTACAATACTATATATGCTTTTTTACATATAGCCAACCTTAATGACAGATGTAATGTACTTAGAGTGTGGTAGTCAGTAGAGAATGAAAAATAAAACACAGTAAGGGGAATTTATCAAAACTGGAACAACCAAAATTGGGAACAGCTGTGCACGGCAACCAACCATCTTCTACCTTGTTCAGCTAAGCTTTAATATTTGAAAGTTATGAGCTGATTGGTTGCCATGCACAGCTGCTTTAAATTCTTGCTGATCCATTTTTGATAAATTCTCTTAAATGTCTATAGTGCAGTGGTCAGAAGTGTGTAACACATGGGCCAATTTATAGAGTTCAACCAAAAGGATCCCCTCTTCCTGATACAATTCATGCCCCCCCCCAAGCCCATATCCCCACATTACAGATCTCCCCCCAATATCCTAAATCCCTCCAAGCCTACCCCCTCAGTACAGACCCCCTAGCACAAACCTCTCAGTACAAACTCCCCTTCCAGTACAAACTGACCTGCCCCAACACAAACCCCCAGTGTAGACTCCCTTCCCCAGCACAGAATCCTCAGTACAGACAGAGTCCCCCAGCACAGACCAACTCCCCAACACAGACCCCCCAGGCACAGACTGAGCCCCCCCAAACACAGGCAGTGCCACTCCAGCACAGACCCCTCAGTAAAGACTGACCCCCCTAGCACAGACTGACTCCTCCAGCACAGAGACCTCAGTACAGATACTGATTGCAGATCGCAAATTGGGCCTTATATTTATCTCAGGATAGATAAATCCCTCAGCACAAACCTCTCAGCACAGATGGACTCCTCCCAGCACAGACCCTTCAGTACAGGCAGACACTCCTCAAGCACAAACCCCTCAGTACAGACAAACCCCCCACCATAGACTAACCTCCCAGCCCAGACCAACCCCTCTCAGCACAGACTAATCCTTCAGCACAGACAGAACCCCCAGTACAAACCCCTGAGTACAGATGGATCCCTCAGCACAAACCCCTCAGTACAGATTTGTTAAGTTACTCCTTTAGTTTTGTTTATTTGTTTTTGAACAGATTCAAATTGTTTCCAATGGATTCAATTTATTCAAATCAAAAATATTGAATCCATTCAAATTCATTGGGAAGAATAGCTGGTTGTTAAGAAGCAGGATGGCCAACAGGCTGCCACATCCTTAACAACTGATGACTCATCAGCTGTCAGCGGGATTCACTGCTGATAGCAGAATGTAAGCAAACGAGTGCCACATGCCCTTAACATGCTTTGGGGCAGAGGGGTTCATATCAGCCAATACCAGGCCTTTGGGTATGTCCCAAATATGTTTTTCAAAAAACAACAAATATCTGAAAAACAAAACATAATAAAACAGCAGCAGCCATATATTCCCATAGTACAGTTTCAAGACTTGACACACGAGCGGATATCTGATGGAATCTAATCCGATTGGATTTTTTTATCAGTCTTGCCTACACACCATTGGTTAAAAATCTGATTGTGTCCAACGCGGTGATGTTAAACACTATGACGTCCTGAGAAAAAGGAAGTTCAATGATTCCGAGCATGCGTCGACTTGATTCTGAGCATGCGTGGATTTTTGACCGATGGATTTCCCCATAGACAATTGTTTTTTTTTTTCTATCGTTTTTTAACCATAAGAAAATGTAAAAACAGGTTCTATTTTTTTTCACAGATGGATAAAAAACCGATGGGGCCCACACACGATCGGTTCGTCTGATGAAAACGGTCCATCGGTCAACATCCACACATCACCCTGCTTGGTCAGACATGCATTTTAGGCACACTTTCTCCAGTCAGTGAACAAATTCTTGCTTGTTTTTGTTGTTTTTATTGGGGGACTAAACTTGAATTGGAAAAGGGACATGGGATGCCAAAACGATGCTTTCCTTCACTGTTCAATCCTAGATTCACTGTCAATCGTTAGCACATGGCTAGGCCTCACTCTGAATAAGTCCTAACATTGTCGTAGTATCCTTTTGCAGGCAGGGGGTCTGCAGTCCCCTTAGTTGTAGCAACCATTTTAGATGAAAAGGATAATTGTGCTAACTGATACTTGGTGAACTACTGCTCCCAGAAAGTCCATTGCAAATCCTGCCAACCCTCCTTGGCTGCAGTGACTCGACTTTAACATCACAGTCTCTCCCTCGTGCTCCACATCCTGGCATATCTCTCCAAGAGCTTCTCACTGCGCTTCTCACTCACCAACTCCAGCATGGATCCCTCCTTAATTACTTTTCCAGTAGTCCTCCCAACTGTCTTCTTCCTGCTCCTGTTCCAGGACACCTCTCTATAACGGTGTAGAGAGAGGCTCCCTTCCAGCTCCCGGGCTCCATTCCTGAGTTCACCGCCCCCAGAAAGGGCACGACAGTCTAACACTTTATCATCTTAGTTCTTCCACCCGACAACTCCTCTCCCTGCAAGCTGACCATGAATATATATATATATATATATATATATATGAGGCCTGCCTCCTGCCAATCCTAGTTGGGGATTGGTCATGGCCCCCAGATGCACTCCATGTCACTCTCACTCTCTGCCCTGCCTCTTTTCTAGAACCTTTTGAAAACCAGAGGAGGCACCAAAGAGATAAAGTACATGTCAGTCACCTGCTGCTATACTAAACCACTCTCCTGCCCCCAGATCAAAAACAAACAGGCCTAGCTCACAGCTAGGCCTGCCTCAATTTACCTGCACTGGCAGTAAAAACACAAACACTATTCTAGCACCTACCTACCTACTTAACATAAAGGGTGCTACATAAACATATACAGAAAAATATTGAGACAAGGGTGATGCTTATTAAACATGAGTGTCAAGTCATTGTATATACGCAGTTCTACCCAAACCTCTCTACACCCATAGCAGAGAGGGGGTACGAAGAAAATTTATCGCCTAATCAGATAAAATATCACACAAGTGATAATTACCACTGCTTTGGCCACTTCAGGTGTTGGGTACAGCACACATACAACACACCTATGCACCGTGTGCTCCGACCATGTACATAGGTCTTTATTGCTTTCCAGTTATTGTATGATCTACATCTTCATCTGTATCGTTAACATTGTAAAATCTAAGTGGACACTAATACTAAGGAAGCTAAGCCAGGAGCCTGCAGCCAAGGATCCCAAAGCCTGTTAAATTTATAAGGGTTGCCTCTTTGCATCAAAATGTATTGTTTTCTAGCAAAGTATAATTGACCTGAGTTTGCCAATTTTTAAACGTAGTTAAAAGAGGAGAGAGACATTTAAATAAGCATCTCCATCTAAAAATCCTAAAGTAGCCCTTCTACACAGCTCACTACAAACAATCCCAGGATACATCAAACAAAGTTTACTATTTAGGTAAACGATTGTGGCCTGGAGGGAGATTCGGAAAAAAATGGGCCTATCACCTTTTGTATCCAATTTTCTCCCAATACATGGCAATCCAATGTTCCCACTTGGTATGCAATATGAGCCTTTTTCCAAATGGAGAGACAAAGGGCTAATAAATGGCTCTTTTTTTTTACACTGCAGCAAATGCCCTTAAAGTGGATGTAAACCCACTCTC
The DNA here is from genome assembly GCA_029574335.1 of Rana kukunoris. Classification (NCBI taxonomy): domain Eukaryota; kingdom Metazoa; phylum Chordata; class Amphibia; order Anura; family Ranidae; genus Rana; species Rana kukunoris. Next base: position 402,570,529 of record CM056053.1, on the reverse strand, counting down.
ATATTTTCTAAATTACTGCCATGGTGCTGATCTATAAGGATATAGATGCCTCCTTCATGCATCCTTACCTGTCAAATGTCTCCCCTCTGTCTGTGATAAGAACTGAAAAACTGCAGATTCTGTGGGTGGATCTGTTGTCTGGAGCTCGGTGGAGTCGTGATGTCACTGTGACTTCTGCTATGATCACTAACATCCAGTCAAAATCCAGAAAAGTAACCACATGACTTCAGAAAAGGAGTGAGGGTGGGAACTGAAAAATAATGCCTGTCTCCAGGCTAGTGAATGAGTGTAAATAACCTGTCACTCACAGCAAGGGGGCGGAACGGACCAAGGTTTTTCTCTGTAAGTCTGTTTTATTTCACTGAACAATAAAAGAGGATTCCTCTGAGCTGGATTAACTCTGTGTGGCAAGACTGGGCACAGATGATAGGAAATCTTCTACTGTACATTGTGGCATCAAAAAAATAAATAAAAACAATTTGGGTTTACATCCACTTTAAGTCCTTTCCGCTCATAAAGCAGGAATTCCACTTACCCCCTACAGGGGTGTATTTAGGTTTTGTGCTGCCCTAGGCCTGACTAAACTCGTGCACCCCCTAATTTAAATATGACCCACCCCTTCCTGTCAAGGCCACACTCCTTGCGGTTTAAGACCCACCCTGAAATTTTCAAGTGGGGACACTAGTTCCGATGGCATGGGGGAGAGGGGCAATGGATTCCCTTAATTTGCATAGATTTCCTCTCACTTCCTGTTTGACTATGGGACAGGAAGTGAGGTGAAATCTGTGCAATGGGAAAGGGATGGTAAAAAATTAAAAGCGACCCCCCCACAGTTGCAGAATACCAACCGCCCACATACTGGAAGCAGTGAGGCAGATTTATGGGGGCGCTAAACTTATTTGCCTAACAGTGTAGCGCAAGCCAGCGGGGACACTGTCCATGCTGCCCCCCTGCAACGTGCTGCCCTAGGCCTGGGCCTTGTTGGCCTAGGCCAGGATACAGCATTGACCCCCTCATCACTTCTTGCATGTCATGCAATATACGGACTTTATCAATAACACCTGCCCGAAAAGGGCCATCGGATTTTAACCTTCTTTCATTGATAAGCTTATTGCTGATAATCGCTATTCCATCTCAGATATTTATCGTCCACTGAACGAAAAATTTACCTGGACAACATCCTAGCAGGTTATCAGTTGACTAACCGTATCATCCCATGTGAGTCTTGGAGGGAAACACAGTTTAAAATAATGCATAGAGCCTATTACCCATTCTCGATGAGCCATCCCTCTAGTACGGGACCTACTTGTCCGTGGTGTTCATTACACAAACCATCTTTACTTCACCGTCTCTGGTCCTGTCAACAGATTGATGCTTACTGGTTCTCGATCCTCCAATTTATTCACAGGTCACAGGTTTCCTACCTGACAAGGATCCTATGCTTTTGCCGTTTGGCTGCCCCCCGCACAGCGTGAATCCCTCTACGTCTTTTAAAGTGATTCCTCAAGATTCCTTCCATTGGACACTTCTGGCACTCCTGGTTGCCCGTAGGAATATTTTATTCCACTGGATTTCTTCCACCCCTCCGACTTTATCTGGGACAATTAGAAATCTTAAGATTCTACTCTATCGAGAGACACTGGATTCTAGGTCCCATCCTACACGGCTGTGCAATAAATTTGACAAAAAATGGTCATCTTTCATCGAACGATGCCTGAAGTCCTCGGAAAAGAAAGGCCTGCAGTCTTGTCCCTTCTTATTTGTGGAAAAGGACTGCTAAACAACTTGAAGTCTTTTCCTCAATTGCAGGTCCATCTAACATTTTAACAACCTCATCAGTTACCTACTGCTATGGGATCTATATGAGTAGATTTCAATGTATTACAATTATTTATGTTCTAATTTTATACAGTATGCTGACATCACTGGGTTTAATTTTTACTTTTTTTTGTAATTGCTGTCTGCTGTTACTAACGTTTTTGTCCCGGGCTACTGCGAAGGGACGGTGACCTACGGTCCCCTCTAGGTCTCCTTTCTTATGATTTGCATTAACACCTCTATTTTACATCCCGCTCTTTTCTCTTTTTCTGGTCATCTTTTTTGCGATGCTAACAATGTCCTCTTCATACCTATTTCCCTACCCCCCCCCCCCCTTACCTCCCCTTGATCTGTCTTGCTTTTCTTTGTTTTTATCAAAAATAGAAAAATTGTGTTGTATGGACTTTCATGCTGTCTTACAGTCATATTTGCACCTATTTATAGGTTGCTTTGCATATAATTTTGTATTCCATGTTGAAGTTCTTTCAATAAAATATTTTACAAAAAAAAAAAAAATCCTAAAGTACCATTCAGAGGTTCCTAGTGCAGTTATGTTTGGAATGCACAAATAATGGTATCAATAACAAGGTGCTAGTAGAGTACTAATTTGGGACATTTCCATAGCATGTGACAGGGCCGGTGGCGGCACGGCACAGCACATTTTCACCTGCAAAAAAAAATGAGCTCAGCTGTCAGCATGGAGGAGCCGAGTGTGACAGACGCCCCCATGCTTGGTGAAAAGTGTGACTGGCCAGACTAGCGTCATTGGGCTGGATAGCTAGCATAGACAGAGCCTAAAGCTCCGCCTACTCTCCTTTGCGCGCCTTCATCTTGTCCCCGAGCGGGTCGGTGAGTGACGTGACGTCACCCATCACGTGAGGTTTCTGTGGAGGACTGAGCCTGGCCAGAGAGGAGACTTTGCAATTAGGGGAACCAGGGAACCCAAAGCCAGGCCCAGGCAGCAGCACACTGCATCACACTGCAGCATCAGGTGAGGCCAGCCAGGTACCATGTATCATGTGTGTGTCAGGGACAGCTGCCACCTATTCCAGCAGAAAAACACAGAGGAGAAAGCTTAAGTAATTCACTAGAAAAGTAGATTTTTCTTGCTGGAAATGTTCAAGCTGATGTTGCTAAGTGAGTTATTGAGCAAATATTTAATTTCACATAGGCATTGATTCTGCTTTTTATCATGTGTATGTTGCATTGTATCATCATGATGTATGCCAGGTTCCAACTGCAAGACAGTGCCAAGCAGCCAAAATGTATAGTACTTGCTCAACATGGATTAAATAAATTAGAATTATGCATAGCCATAGATATCATAATTAAAGTGATTTGTGCAAGTAGTACCTGCTGTTGCACAAATCACTTTATTCATATCTATGTCTATGCATAATTCTAATTTATTTAATCCATATTGAGCATGTACTACCGGTATATTTGATTGGCTTCTTGCATCTGTTTGGTCATGTGCCTGGCACATGACTTAGGCTACTTTCACACTGGGGCGTTGCCCCGTCGGCAGTAAAGCACCTCTATTTTAGCAGCACTTTACTGTCATTTCTGCGGCGCTATTCGGCCACCAGTGGGGCGCCTCAAAAACACCGTTCCTACAGCGCCTCAAAGATGCAGCTACTTGGACTTTTTTGAGCATCCTGCCAGCGCACTGCTCCAGTGTGAAAGCTCTTGGGCTTTCGCATTGGAGTGAGAAAAGAGGCTCTTTCAGGGCACTTTGCAGGTGCTATTTTGTAGTGCTGCAGCACCTGCAAAGCTTCTCAGTGTGAAAGTAGCCTAAGACCCCTTTCACACTGAGGCACTTTGCAAGCGTTATAACGTGCACGCTGGGGGGGGGGGGGGGCATCAAAGTGCACCTTCGCCTGAATTGGCAAAAATCCTTGCACCGGCCCTGGCATGTGAAGAAGATCTGCATAACATCCAGGGCAATTCAGACTCTCTATTTGGTGTCACGGGTACAGTTTTTAAGGCATTATCTACACCCTGTGTAGGAAAAAGAGTTGGGATAATCCTTGAGTAGGTGTGAAAGATACCATTAGGACCTGATCTAATACAGCTTTCCAAACCTTCCCATTTAATGCAACATCCTTAGCCCATCCTTTCCTCCCAGGAAGCTAAAGATTACCAAGGGAGCCATCCAGTAGAACTCTATGAGGGAAAGAAATCAGGCCTTTCCTGTCTATAGTAGTGACTATCTTGTCTACAGTATACGCTGGGTATTAGTCACTTTAAGTGTAGTTTGCTTAGCTTAGGCTGAAAGAGCGTGTAAAAGCTGGAGGTACTGGGAGAACCTATAGGAAGGGATTCCAAATTCTTGCTGTATATCTAAAAAAGGATTTTAAACTGATCATTATAGTATAATTGATAGAGAAACTTGAGTACCCTTGAGTACCAGCCATCAAAGCCTTGAAACTTGCCTAGTTCCTCCAAATGGCCCTTCTCCCAAATGGGTAAATACTGTGAGCCCCCATCATAACGCATGATCCGCCTTATCTCATTCCAGACTTTGGAGTAAAGTAGAGCTGTCCCAAATAGAGCTGAAACGATTAATCGATAATATCGATAATAATCGATAATGAAAATCGTTGTCAACGATTTCCATTATCGATTAGTTGGTTCGTCCGCACCTTGCTAAAGTAATCCTCCTGTCCAGCATTGTCTGCGCCGCATTGTCCTACAAAAGGCGCCGCCGTATGACGAGGCACGTCTGCGCCGCCGTATGAGGAGGCACGTCCGCGCTGCCGTATGACGAGGCACATCCGCGCCGCCGTAGGACGAGGCACGTCCGCGCCGCCGTATGACGAGGCAGGTCCACGCCGCCGTATGACGAGGCACGTCCACGCCGCCTCTCTACGCTTCTCCTCGTGTCAGCACTCCTCAACTTCTGAGCCCCGCCCGCTGCTGCCTCGAGGGAACAGAGGCGAGAAGAGAGAAGCAGCCGTGAGGACTGAGGATACTAGCCATAGCTTCAGCTTGTAAAAAAAGGTAGAAAAAGTACCAGTGCAATACCGCAATAATGCACAATACAATGCAGTACCCAATAAATATATGAATGAGCTATTAATCAACGCTGCTCAGGTTTTTCATTTAACCCTGTGACCACATTGCTGAGTTGGTTCCTTGTCAGCAGTACTTAAACTCAAGATTGGGACTTGATTTTATGCTTGCGCTGGTTACTGTACTGATATTACACATTTAGTGCATTCATATATTTATTGTTTATCACCCCATTGGTGTTCCTGGGGGAGGGGAGGGAATAGTGCCCCATTGTTGTTCCTGGGAGGGGGGAATAGTGCCCTGTTGGTGTCCCTGGGGGAGGGGAGGGAATAATGCCCCATTGGTGTTCCTGGGAGGGGGGAATAGTGCCCCATTGGTGTTCCTGGGAGGGGGGAATAGTGCGCCATTGGTGTTCCTGGGAGAGGGGAATAGTGCCCCATTGGTGTTCCTGGGAGAGGGGAATAGTGCCCCACCATTGGTATTCCCAGGAGGAATAGTAGTAACCCATCATTTGGTGTTTCTGGGAGGCATAGTGCCCCATTATATGGTGTTCTTGGGAGGACTAGTGCCCCATCATTTGGTATTCCTGGGAGGAATAGTGCCCCATCATTTCGTGTTTCTGGGAGGCATAGTGCCCCATTATATGGTGTTCCTGGGAGGAATAGTGCCCCATCATTTGGTGTTCCCGGGAGGAGTAGTGCCCCATCATTTGGTGTTCCCGGGAGGAATAGCAGTGCATAAATATAATTGAAGAATCATTTATGTTTATAAAACTATACAATACATAATATTAATTTAATTGCAGTTGCACTTAGTCTCCGCACTTTTTTTCTCTCTTTTTTGTAGCTGTAAAGAAAAAAAATATGTAAAAATGGCAGAGGGTGCTGCCGAGTCTGACACAATGAGCTCAGAAAAAGGTGTACGGCCCAAAAGTTCTATTGCATGGGAGCATTTTACTTTAAATTCTGAAAAGAAGGTGGTCATCTGCAAACTTTGCAAAACGGAACTTACATGGCATGGAAGCACAACAACCATGAACGAACACATGAAGCGGAAACACGTGGGGTTCCCAGAGGAAGGTGAAACATCACGGTAAGTTTAACTCAAATTTTATATTGAGTTGAGTTACACAGAAATGGCTTTCCCTGCAAACAAATCATCATTATCTTTTTCATTGCAGAAGGAAACAGCGCACCATGACAGAGTTTGTGCAGCAAAATCGTCCCTGCACTCCCCAACAATCAGCAATGATAACAGATTCTGTCATGCAAATGCTAGTCACCGACATGCGGCCACTGTCCATGGTTGAAGACCGAGGATTTAAAAGCATGATCAGTGTACTGAACCCTGGATATACTTTACCATCAAGAACCCATTTTACTAAATTAGTGGAGAGAAAGTACCAGGAGGTATTTCGGAATGTGAAGGACGCCATCAGCGCTAATGAAAGCAGAATTGCCATTACTGCAGACATATGGACAAGTATAGCGACCGAGGCTTTCCTTGGCATCACATGCCACTACATAGCGGAGGACTGGAGGATGATTTCTATCTGCCTCACTAACATGCTTCTAGAAGACAGACATACAGCAGCAAATATTGCCGAATGGTTGGAGGAGGTCACTGGAAAATTTGAAATTCCACCTCAGAAAATAATTGTTATTGTGCATGACAATGGTGCAAATATTGTGGCTGCTGTGAAAATCTTGGCGGACACGCATGGCTGGGCCAGTATCCGCTGCACTGGCCACACCTTGCAGCTGGTGATCGGTGCTGCGTTAAAGAACTCTGGAATTGAGAGAGCCGTTAGTGCTGCAAGAGGACTAGTTGAACATTTAAAAAAAAGTGAGCTAGCCAGTAGCAAATTGAAGGAGAAACAAAAGCAAATGGGGACATCTGAGCACAAGCTTCTTCAAGATGTGAGCACAAGATGGAATAGCACTTACTATATGGTTGAACGACAGGTGGCCGGTAACTGCAACTCTGTCTGACCCATCAGTTACACAAAGGGGCAAACATTATCTGGACTTAAAACCAGACCAGTGGAGTATTCTTGAAGAACTTTCCAGTGCTCTTAAGCCCTTTGAATGCGCCACTGTATTCATGAGTGGCCAAGAATATGTTACCCTATCATCTGTGCCTGCACTGGTAAAGGGGCTGCTGCGGTCCATGGAAGGTGCTTCCTTTGAATCGTCTCCACTAAAGAGCTTCCAAGCCACTGCAACGGAGCAACTTCAAAGCAGATGGAAGGGGATCCTTGAACACGTCCCAAACACCGTAATCCTTTCCGCTGCCCTGGACCCACGATTTAGAAAACTAAAATTTTTATCACCAGAACAGATCATAAATGTGCAGGCAAAAGTACAGACAGAGGCGCTTGCTTTAAGAAGGGAGATGGTGAGCACCACGTCACCTGTAATTACAGATGCTGAGGCCTCAACATCTACATCATCTCATTCTCTACTTGATATACTCCTGGAGTCTGGGGGCAGCAGTCAAGAGGAAGAGGGGCAACTTGAGGAGGATATTAACACACAAGTCCGAAATGAAGTGCAAGCTTATTTTGCTGAAAAGCCACTTCCAAAGGAGGGAAACCCTTTGGCTTGGTGGAGAAATAACCAAGAGAAATTTCCAACATTGGCAAAACTCGCAAAATCATTCTTGTGCATTCCAGGCACCTCCACTCCATCAGAGCGCCTCTTCTCTGCTGCAGGTAACATACTTTGTAAAAAGAGAGCCAGCCTTAGCCCAGAGCATCTCAACATGTTGACTTTTTTACATTCCAACACAAACTTTCTTAAACAGTAGTTTGCCTCTTTTCAGAATGTTTTTTTTTTTGTATTGCTGCAAAGTTGTGCAATATTAAACACTTTTTGAGTGTAACACTTAGTTTTTTCATTACTAGAACCCAAAAATTTCACATTAGGTTTTTTTAATGATTTTATCCGATTAATCGATTAATCGAAAACATAATCGGCCGATTAATCGATTATGAAAATAATCGTTAGTTGCAGCTCTAGTTCCAAAGCCCACTTGCCTCCAACTGAGCCAATAAATGATATTTACAGGACAGAGTGAAGAGAACAGCCTGATTAGGATCTCTCATATTCGTAGCGCCCCAACCTATGAAGTGTTATAATTTAGCAGGTAGGGATTACAGTCCCACTGGAGGAACAGCAAAACACATAATATCTTTAGGTAATTATAAAATGGGTAGACAGATTCTGGTATATTTGCCTTTCTAAATTAGAGTCCTAAAATAGAATCTATCTTTTTGAAGCATTGAGAAGTAATCCACACTGGTTAGTTGTGCATAATATATAGCAACCGTGGTGGCCAAATCATTTTAATAAGGTTTGCGCACCCCACCATAGACAATTTCTGCCAGGATTTGCTCTCTAGCTCGGAGTTACTCAGTAAGAGCTGAAAATGTTACTGCAAATAGTAATCTACAATAGTTATTACAAATAACTATTGTAGATACAGTAATTACAAATACTAATCTACAGACCCCCAAGCTTTTCAAGGAGGTCACCATTTTGATCTGCCATAAACAATGGGGATGTGTCACTCGCAGAAGGACAAACTTGTCCCAATTTATTATGAATCCAGAAAAGGATCCAAGCATTGACATAGTTGGCATAAGAGAAGATAGGGAGCTATTGGTGTCACCAAGAAATAAAAGTGCATCATCAGCATAGAGGGCTAGTTTATCTATCCCCTCTCCTCTGAAAACCAGAAATAGATCAGTGTTATGAGTCCACTACAAGACCATAAACTTTAACTCCAGACATATAGGGCTTATGCAACCTGGTGTTGCATTTATCCCTGGCATCGATTCAGACAGTTTAACACAATAAATACTCTCAGGCCCCGTACACACGACCGAGAACCTCGGCAGAATCCAGCAAGAAGCTCGCTGGGATCCATATTCTGCCGAGGTTCTCGGTCGTGTGTACACTTCCGACGAGCGTCCCGTCGGGAAGCTCGTCGAGCCAAAAAAGAGAGCATGCTCTCTTTTTCCTCGTTGTTCTATGAGGACTTTGGCTCGACAAGCTTTTTGGAGCGCTCATCGGGAACTCCGTCTGCCCCTCGAGCTGCACGGACACTAGAGGCCCCACTGGTGGCCGAATAGCGCCGCAGAAATTACAGTAAAATAGAGGCCCCACTGGTGGCCGAATAGCGCCGCAGAAATGACAGTAAAGTGCTGCTAAAATAGAGGTGCTTTACTGCCGACGGCGTAACGCCCTAGTGTGAAAGTAGCCTAAGTCATGTGCCAGGCACATGACCAAACAGATGCAAGCAGCCAATCAAATATACCGGTAGTACTTGCTCAATATGTCTACAAACGCGTCGAGCCATTAGTCCCGATGGCCCATCGAGCACATAGAGAACCTGCTCTCTATTTTGGCTCGATGCCTCGCTCGTCAGTTTGCTCGGCGAAAACGTACACACGATCGAGCTTCTCGGCAGAATATGGATCCCAGCGAGCTTCTCGCTGGATTCTGCCGAGAAGTTCGGTCGTGTGTACGGGGCCTCACATGTTGAGAAAGTCAGATGAGGAAGCCTTTCAAATGTTCCATTTAATGGAGGATAATCATAGGTAGAAAAATGTTGATGTCGTTGGCCACATGCAAAAATGTATACACGAACTGTAGAATGACTACAGAGAGAGGGAGGGGGAGGAGTATAAATGAGTACGGTGAGAGAAAGAGCTCAGCTTAGACAGGAGAAGGTACAGTAGCTTGAAGACACAGAGCAATGATAAACCAAGTAATGGACACAGAAATAATAATAAACAACAATTCTACTTTAATAAAAAGTTAAATTTCACTAAACTTCATACAGCCTTTAAATAATGGTGTTTGTTATATTCTATTAATAGTTTAAAAATAAGTATCAGTTGGTTGATATGAGATCTTCATGGTCTGAGTGTGTCCTTTGTCTGTATACTTTATTCAGGGGTGTCAGGAGGGGGTGGCTAGGTGCAGCTGAAGCCTCGAATGTGACCCCGTAAAGCCCTGAGTCTCACGGTGGCAGGACTGCATTATTACCCCCGAGCCGCCGATCTGATCCCGAGCGCCGCAGAATGTAGCCGAGTGTGGCCGAGTGCGGCCGAGTCCCATAGCAGGTCCCGCCTTCTGGAGCCTGCGCAACGCCTTATGATGGACGTCCCACTGGTCCAATGTCGCGACCGCAGGACGTGTGATGTCCATCATAGGCGCTGCACTGGCTCCAGAAGGCGGGAATTACAATACGGCCGCTATGCCAACGCCACATCCTTGTTCAGCGCTCGGGTGGGCTGCTAGCTGCTCTCCTCTCTCCTCAAGGCTCCTCGGCTCTCCTCCCCTCCAGTCAGGCTCCTCGGCTCTCTGATGGAATGACTGCCTGCTGCTGTGACACCACTGAGCTGAGGTAGGTAAGAACCATCAGAAAGTGTAATAATGTGTATGGAAATGTCAGTGTGTGTCAGGTAGGTCAGTGTAGGTAGGTCAGTGTATGTCAGGTAGGTCAGTGTAGGTAGGTCAGTGTATGTAGGTAACTACTGGCAGTGTAGGTAGGTCAGTGTATGTCAGGTAGGTCAGTGTAGGTCACGTGCTAGCCGGAAAAAAAGCCTGCGTCACATACAAACCACCCCCCCTGGTTCCCGGCCCTGGACTTCAAAGCTGAAGCCCCTGGTCTTTTTGCCACCTAGCAACGCCCCTGACTTTAATCTAAATCTATATGCGTCCAGAACACTACAAGAACCCCCGACACCGGACCCACACGTGCTGCGTCCAGGGACAGTGGGAGGTTCTATCTGCACATCTGAGCAGCAGCCGCCATTGATTTGTGGAGTACAAACCTGACAACTGCTGCAGGGAGTGCCGGCAACATTTCCAACTGTCAGTAAGAATCTACAGGCATCCGAATGACATCTACTGACGGCTCCCTCAGCATCCTTCCTGGTTTCTGGACTTCTCTTTAGATCGTTCACCAGCACCCCAGACTACATCAATGCTTCTTCTAGATGTAAGTGTTGGATATTTATTGATATTTTAATTAAATGCAGTTCACTCAGCGGCGCTTTCTGTTTTTGTTTTTTTCTCTATTCATGGTTTGAGCTGACTTCGCTCTTGGAGAGAGCAGCCCTGAGCTTCTGCAATCACCTTCACACCTGATATACTGACGGCCAAGTTCCTTGGACTTACCTCTGATGGACTCATTTTAAGACTTTTCCTCTATGGTATATATTTTTAATGCATAAATATGGACCTTGATCTGATGGCATAACATTATGGTTATATAGATTTATTTTTTGATCAATTTATCTAGACACCAGAGCGCTGCAATCCTGTATAGACTTTAATCTAAACACTTTCCCACCAGGGAGGCATGGCAATAGGTGCAGTCGAATCCAGCAAAGTGAATGTGTCTGCATACAACAGTTTTATAAATATGATATATTAGTAGATGTCATTTCATTCTATTAGTATATCTTCTAATCAAATGATACTAATAAAAAGTAAAAAAAAAAAAGACGTTTTTGAGCTCTGTAAAAGGTATTTACATTTTAGCCAAATATAGTGATGCTGAATATGTATCTACCCCTTGAAGGTGATATCTATAATTTAAGTTAGAATTCCTGCGGATGTGTTCTGCATAGCAGCCTGCCTATTACAATAAAACTTGAGCTGTGCTTGGTTCCCCAGGCTGGATGTACAGGAGGGAAGGCAGCACAATATGTATAATGTATTTAAACTTTTATAACTTCAGGTAGTATAAATCCACCACCTGAAGTCCAATTTTAGTTTACATTTCTGTAAGTTTTATTTCATTGATTTGTTTTGCTCTAGAGAATGGGTGCCTATCAGCATGCATTAAATCTGAAATTAGAATATAGTTTCAAATACCTTAGAAAAAAACTATGCATAACACTAAAATACATTCATACAGTATCGCTCTCCTTACAGCCCTTTAAGTGCAAATAGAGCTTGAAGGAGTTGTAAAGTCTTGAGGTTTTTCACCTTAATGCATTAAGGTGGAAAACCCTCTGTGCAGCAGCACAACCCCCCTTTCTCTTACCTGAACGTTCCAGGCTTGAGGACGAGCCCAGTAGCTCCAGCCACTGTCTCGGGTCCTCAATGGATAGATTGATAGTAGCAGGAGCCATTGCCTGCCACCGCTGTCAATCAAATCCAGTGACACGGGAGCTGGTGGGGTGGGGCCGAGTCCTGCTGTCTGTGTCAATCGATGCAGCAGCAAGACTCAGAAGCACGCCCGCACGGGTGCCCCCGTGGAAAGCGCCTCTCCGAGGGGGCACCCGATGAAGAGGAGGAGCCAGGAGCATTGTCGGAGACCCCAGAAAAGGAGGATCATGACCGCTCTGTCCAAAATCATTATACAGAGCAGGTAAGTATAACATGTTTGTTATTAACTCTAGGCAAACAACTAAATACACATGGAATATATATATATATGGTATCTGCTTTAGTTGCTGAATAATTTAGTATTTCTGTCAATCTAGTCCTGGAAGCTAGCTCTACCACACAGCACTGCCCCGTCTGGTGGGGGCGAGGGGAGCTGATTTTCTCTGCTGTAGTTACGTAATACTTACAGATCTTGTCCCTTCTCTAGTCTCTAACTGGACAGTGAAAGAAGAAGTAGCCAAGTGATGAGCTATTCGGTCACCTTGCTCTCTCCTCCTATCGGTATGTCCCTTACTGCATAATTAACTGATTGTGCTGATTCTCCCTCTATCAGTCTGAGCTCAATAGCACATTGACTGCAATAGATGGATACCAGTGCACTTGTCTATAATGGTACAAATTTCACCATTTACTTTGTCTGCAGTTTCATATGTATTTATCTGTATCAAAATACACAAAAGTTAATCTTCCTAGCAAACTGAAAATTGTAGGGCAGAACACAGAGAATTATATTTACAAAAACTGTACATCTTGTAGTTTTAATCATCTATACCTCTAGTGCCCAACCTACGGCCTGAAGGCCATATACAGTCTTTATCGTGCTGCAGGCAGATGCCAGTGTTCTCCTTGCCAAAGGAAAGGACTGCGAATCAGTGTAAGGAAAATAATCATTAGACTACATTTTTCTAGAATGCTAAATGGTTTGGTTTACCTTTCCCACACCTTCTCATCTTTTGCTATCTATTCCCGTTTCACTTTTCATTTTTTTCCCACTGATCTTTAATGCTAAAAGAAAAATCAAAGTTGGTGACAACTGTTTTCAGGGGGCTGCAGGGAGGATAATGTGGAAGCATTATGGTAGGAACCTCTAGCAGTCTCCTGAAGCATGTACACAGTCTCCAACCACTTATGCGGCATTCCTACAGTCTCTGACTATGTAATGTAGCAAGCTACATCCTCTGACCACCATTTAATGGGCACGGTGGCAGCATTTGATGGGCACGGTGGCAGCATTTGATGGCACAGTGGCTGAGTTTTATGGGCAAAGAGGCAGCATTTAATGGCACCGTGGCAGCATTTGATGGCACCGTGGCAGCATTTTATGGCACCGTGGCAGCGTTTGATGGCACAGTGGCAGTGTTTGATGGCACAGGGGCAGTGTTTGATGGGCACAGTGGCAGCATTTGATGGCACAGTGGCTGTGTTTTATTGGCACAGTGGCAGCATTTGATGGCACCGTGGCAGTGTTTCATGGCACAGTGGCAGTGTTTGATGGGCACAGTGGCAGTGTTTGATGGGCACAGTGGCAGTGTTTCATGGCACAGTGGCAGTGTTTGATGGGCACAGTGGCAGCGTTTGATTTTTTTTTTTCATTTTTTTGTTAGCCTCTGCCAATCTGTTTTAGCAGGCCTGCAGTCTCTGAACATGTAATGTAGGAAGCTGCATCCTCTGACCATCTACTGTAGTATGTCTGCATCCTCTGACCATCTACTGTAGTATGTCTGCATCCTCTGACCATCTACTGTAGTATGTCTGCATCCTCTGACTATCTACTGTAGTATGTCTGCATCCTCTGACCACACACTGTAGCATGCCTGCAGCATCTGACCATCTACTATAGCAGACCTGCAGCATCTGATCATCTACTGTAGCATATCTGCAGTTTCTGAACATTTAACACTGAGTTTTGTGCAGTGCTATGTGGTGAATGTGTTGAGTTGAGTTGATAAGTACATTTTGGCTAAGTGTGCTCAGGCTGACTGAGATTTATTATTTTGCATTTGTTTATGTCGGATGTATTATTATAATATTTTTATCACTGCACCAGTCTTTACTCAATCTTCATTGTTTATTTTTTCACTGGATGTGAGCGGGTTACAGTAATGCTGGCTATACATGAAAGGTCTTGTTTTTCGATCAGCCAACTTGCTGATCAAAAAAAAAAAAAACTGATTCCCTTAAAAAAACAGAAGATTCACCCATTCACACAAGTGAGAGAATCCTTCCTTCCGTGTTATCGTATTCTGACAGCAGCTACTCTTCAGCTGTCAAACTACACAAACACACAGACACACACACACAGAAAGAGAGCAAGAAAGAGTTAGGATCCCCACCTTTTATACTATGCAGATCAGGTACTATGTGCAAGATGAGGGTCAGAAAGCTTGCACAAGCAAAGGATCCTTATTCTTGGACCTTTGTTAGGATTAAAGTTTGCTTTAAAATCAACTTTAATGTCACTATATACAACAGACGTAGAAGATCAATTACTGGTAAAAAGGGAAGATTCCAGAAAGACACTCTATATAGATGCTAGTTATCTCAAATCTCATTGTGTTTCAGATATAAAGTATTTCTATTTTAAAATTACAGATAAACAGTAACACAATCTCTGAGATTTTATTAAATGTGCAATACACAGTACTGTTCTCATACAAGGCATCAGACTGTCTAAATATATAGTAGTGCATTCTTAGAAAGCACCACAAGGTGGCTCCAAAGGACCATCAACCAACCTGAACACCCTGTCTGGTAGAAGCAACATTTTTTTTTTTTTTACATTCATAACATAGATAATTGAAATTAACCATTACTCATCTTTTTGCCTGCAGACCATAGAACATATTGGTTTTCCTTGTCGATAAAAACTGTTGTAGATTGATTTAGGAAAATGTATAATTGCTTTTCAGCTCTGTAAAATCATGTTTCCTGCCTTATTTCCATTATATCTGTAAGAAATAAATTGCAGCAGAACGCGTACATATTTCCTGAAGCTGAGATCTCTGACAGATTGATATTTCTGGCAGGAAGTAACTACTGATGGTTACATCTTGCATATGGAAACTTTTAACCAATCATAATTCAAAATGAATCTTGTGGGCATAGAAATATGGCAGCTATTTGTTTTTTAAAGGGGCAGACTCCAGAGTTGTCAGCTTAATCTTGGCTTATCTACTTAGTTAGTTACCTACCTGGAGCCGGCTTACAGTGTGGGAGTTCTGTCTTTAAATTCTGCATACTTATTTCAGTTTAGTGAGGTTCCTTTTAAACAATATTTTATTGCATCTAGGTATACACACAGTATATTCTCTGTGCTCTCTGCCTTTTAGAAACATACATTAAGGCCGGATTCACACCTATGCGAATTGGTTGCGGCTTAAACCGCATCTAATATGCAGAACATTTCTAAATACATTGTTTTCAATGAGGCTGTTTCACATATGTGCGATGCATTCGCACTGCGCATTGCAGAAAAAACGTGTGCGGATTTTATGCCTTGCAGTGCGGCTCAGGTGCGAATTCAGGCCCATTATCTTCTATGGGTACTCAGCTGATTCGCAGATGTGTTCAGTTCTCTTCAGGAATTTCTCTCATTCAGCTCAATACACTTCTCCCCCACTCTCCTCTCACCCGTAACTTCTCCCAGGTCTCCAAATTCGCAGCTAAAACGGAGCTAATATGCTGAACACTTCCCTTATCTATGTGCAGAGATTACAGAGCTGAAATTCGCACCGCACTAGTGTGATTCCGGCCTTATAGTTTACTAGTACTCCTATATATGATATGATAGAATTTTGGAAATTTCCTTATTTAAAACCTGTCTCCACCATTAAACATGTGCGATGGGGTTTAGGCTGATTGGTGATGGCCCACTCACTCCCAGTTTAAGCCTAGGTTCACATTTAAACGATTTGTCATGCGATTTGAGAGATCAAATCGCATGACAAGTCGCAGCCTATTGGCGGCAATGGCACTGTTCCAATCGGTGCGACACCGATTTTGCGGCGCCTCACCGATTTGCAAAAGTAGTTCCTGCACTACTTATGCCGATTTCAGGTGCGATTTCTATAGACATCTGTGTATGAAGCCACACAAATGTTTATCAAGTAGCACCTGAAATCGTACTGATCTTGCTACTTTGAAAATCGCGCTACTTCAAGTAAAGTAGCACGATTTCAAAGTAGCATCAGTGTAAACCAGGGCTAAAGTCTAGCCTGCAGGAACATATAAAAGCCTAATGTAAGACGGAATTCAGGTACTATTGCTGTATTAAAATACATTATTTTTAGGAGAAATCAGAGATCTGTATTAAGTTTAGCTTAAGGCTGCATTCACACCTAAACGCATCGATTTACTGGCGTTTTTTAGGCTTTTTTTAAGCTTTTTATCAGCTTTTTAAAGTGTTTTAGAAGAGTATTGCAAGTGATTTACAGCTTCCGGCATTTATGTTTAGCCAATAGAACAATAGAAGAAATAGAGCACTAGGTGGAGGAGAAGGAAAGGAAATTAGGGGTGAAGAGGTGCTATTTGAGTGTTTTACACGCATTTTTCTACGCAAGTCAGGCATTTCTATTGAAGTCTATGGGGCCAAAAACGCTTTTAATTGCCAAAAAGAAGCTCATGTACTTTTTCGAGCTTCAGCTGTTTTGCTTAAAGTGGATGTAAATCCCCAAAAAAATGTTTTGCATAGGTGTGAATCCAGCCTTAAATCATCATAGAAAAACAAGAACTGTGGATCACACCCCATATTATGATAAATATCTAGTCAAAACACAGGAAAGGCAGCCAAGAGCTGGAGAGGAGGGGAGAGGAGAGGAGGGAAGGGGAGGGGATGTGAATTGTGAACTTTTTACACAGGCTGTGCATGTCTTCAAGCTAGTGCACAAGATATGTAAATAACCTGTCACTCGAAGCTAGGGGGCGGTAAGGACTTCAGTTTTTCTCTGCAAGTCTTTTTATTTTCACTGAACAATAAAAGAGGATTGCTCAGAGCTGGATTAACTCTGTGTGGCAAGACTGGGCACAGATGATAGGAAATCTTATTCTCTACATTGTGACATCAAAAAAAAAAAATGGGTTTACATCCACTTTAAGGCGACAGAACGCTCATATGTGAACAGGAGCCATTGAAATGAATGGGATTTTTCTTGGTGGACGCTTTGGTACTTTTGAGATGAGTGTTTCACAAGCTAAAAACCCCTCAGGTGTGAATGGGGCCTTAAAGTGCTCTTTTAAAATATATATATATATATATATATTTTTCCTATCCATGTAAATGAAGCAGGTTCTTAAATTTCTACCTTTTACAATTTACTCTACTTATCCTAATCCATGGCCTTGCAGCCTTCACCTCCCCCTTTCCAACTGTCATGATGGTTCTCCCCAAACTGTTTTTTTTTTTACTCTTCTTTGACTTGTCTTGTCACCAGGGGCGGACTGATAACTCATGGGGCCCCCGGGCAATAGAAGATTATGGGGCCCCCGAGTCTACAGATGGCCACCACGCCAGGAGGCAGTGCAGAGGCGGGTAGCTAAAATCTTAGAATTTTCACATCAAAAGCATGTTGGCATCGGACATACTGTATCAGGGAGAGATGGTAAAAAAACACAGATTTTGACATACTGTCCCTGGTTTTACTGAGCCTGGCAACCCTAGTGGTATGGGGCCCTCGGGCAATGCCTGAGTGCCTGAATGGTCAGTCCTCCCCTGCGTGTCACTGCCCATTTTATCTACAGTACATCATCATGTATAATGCAGGCTATTGTTCCTGCTTTGTATGTGATGATGTAGGGGAGTCCATCCACATTCTAGCACTGAAGTGAGAGGGAATAGACCACCAGGGGGTCAATGCACCGTGAAATAATGAACAGTACGTAATACCCTCTGTAAGGCTGGTTTCACACCTATCCAGTTTTAGTGCTTTTTGCATTTTGAAGATTTGTACTACCACCCATTTAACATGGTTTCCTATTTAGTGTAAATCTGCAAAATGCAAAAAGATCTAAAAATGCATAGGTGTGAATCCAGCCTTAAATCATCATAGAAAAACAAGCAGTATATGCATTCTTCATCATTGTGTGTTGTGGAGTGGGGGAGGGGTGCCAATGAAGATGCGCATTTATATTTTTGGGGGAATTAAACTTTATAGGATGTTCTTAACTTCTTTTGTATACTGTAATCCCAGGACAATAAAGGTTCAATGTATGGGCAAAGGCATAACAGTATTCATAATCATCTATATCCACAGGCTTGTATACAACTGGCTGGATAAGGCCTACGGTATTTTCTCAATTAAGATTAGGTGGGAATACCAGCTTTCTGCAGTTATCTTTATTGCTCTTCACTGTCCTCCATCCTTGTACAAAAGGCTTCTAAAAAGCTGTATATATATATATATATATATATATATATATATATATTCAGTGGGGATCAAAAGTTTGGGCACCCCAGGTGAAAAAAAATTATTAATGTTCATAACAAAGCCAAGGAAAGATGGAAAAATCTCCAAAAGGCATCAAATTACAGATTAGACATTCTTATAATATGTCAAAAAAAGTTAGATTTTATTTCCATCATTTACACTTTTAAAATGACAGAAAACAAAAAAATGGCGTCTGCAAAAGTTTAGGCACCCTTCAGAATTTATAGCATGCACTGCCCCCTTTGCAAACCTGAGACCTGCCAGTGTCATGGATTGTACTCAATCATCGTCTGGGAAGACCAGGTGATGTCAATCTCAAAGGCTTTAAATGCCCAGACTCAACTGACCTTGCCCCAACAATCAACACCATGGGTTCTTCTAAGCAGTTGCCTAGAAAACTGAAACTGAAAATAGTTGACGCTCACAAAGCTGGCAAAGGCTATAAGAAGATAGCAAAGCGTTTTCAGATGTCAATATCCTCTGTTCAGAATGTAATTAAGAAATGGCAGTCATCAGGAACAGTGGAAGTTAAAGCAAGATCTGGAAGACCCAGAAAAATATCAGACAGAACAGCTTGCAGGATTGTGAGAAAAGCAATTCAAAACCCACGTTTGACTGCACGATCCCTCCAGAATAATCTGGCAGACACTGGAGTTGTGGTACACTATTCCACTATAAAGAGATACTTGTACAAATATGGTCTTCATGGAAGAGTCATCAGAAGAAAACCTCTCCTACGTCCTCACCACAAAAATCAGCGTTTGAACTTTGCAAATGAACATATATACAAGCCTGATGCATTTTGGAAACAAGTTCTGTGGACCGATGAGGTTAAAATAAAACTTTTTGGCCGGAATGAGCAAAGGTACGCTTGGAGAAGAAAGGGCAAAGAATTTAATGAAAAGAACCTCTGTCCAACTGTTAAGCATGGGGGTGGATCAATCGTGCTTTGGGGTTGTATTGCAGCCAGTGGCACAGCGAACATTTCACGAGTAGTGTTGAGCAGAATACGCCATATTCGCTTTCGCAATATTTCGCGAATATATAGGAGAATATTCGAGAAATATTCGTAAATTTCGAATATTCGTGATATTTCATCCAAAAAAAAAATTGCGAAATTTCGCTAACGTGAAATTTCGCAAATGCGAAATTTATTGCGAAATTCTCGACCGCGCATGCGCGCGGACACAACACGCGGTCGCGAAAACGGCGATCATTTCCTGGATTCTTTGCCAGTGTATATTCGGATTGCTATTTAGTGCTGCCCTGCGAATCTACTGCTGCCCTGCGAAGCGAAGATGGTGGGGAGTAACTTTTCATCCAGTGAGGAAAAACTGCTGATTACTGTAAGTAATTTCACCACTTGTTATTTCATTATCTTTAACTGCATTTTAGACTAGTTAAAAAGTTAGGATGCAAGATCAGATATTAGTATTTCCCAAACAGTGTGTTTCCAGCGGTTGCAAAACTACAACTCCCAGCATGCCCAGGGTTGCCACCTTTTGTTCATTTCAAACCCGAACACTTCAGCGTCGCACAGCAATTTTTTGTCTTAGTTTGCATAGATGTCGCTATTAAATAACATTTCTAACCATATGAAATTAATCATAAAAGTTCCTCTTTACATCAGAGTCCACAGACTTCCCCTTTTACATCAGAGTCCACAGACTTCCCCTTTTACATCAGAGTCCACAGAGTTCTCCCTTTACATTAGAGTTCACAGAGTTCTCCCTTTACATCAGTGTCCACAGTTCTCCCTTTACATCAGAGTCCACAGAGTTCTCCCTTTACATCAGAGTCCACAGAGTTCTCCCTTTACATCAGAGTCCACAGAGTTCTCCCTTTACATCAGAGTCCACAGACTTCCCCTTTTACATCAGGATCCACAGACTTCCCCTTTTAGATCAGTGTCCACAGAGTTCTCCCTTTACATCAGAGTCCACAGAGTTCTCCCTTTACATCAGAGTCCACAGAGTTCTCCCTTTACAACAGAGTCCACAGAGTTCTCCCTTTACATCAGTGTCCACAGAGTTCTCCCTTTACATCAGTGTCCACAGAGTTCTCCCTTTACATCAGAGTCCACACAGTTCTCCCTTTACATCAGAGTCCACAGAGTTCTACCTTTTACATTAGAGTCCACAGAGTTCTACCTTTTACATTAGAGTCCACAGAGTTCCCCTTTTACATTAGAGTCCACAGAGTTCCCCTTTTACATTAGAGTCCACAGAGTTCTCCCTTAACATTAGAGTCCACAGAGTTCCCCTTTTAAATTAGAGTCCACTGAGTTCCCCTTTTACATTAGAGTCCACAGAGTTCTCCCTTAACATCAGAGTCCACAGAGTTCTCCCTTAACATCACAGTCCACAGAGTTCTACCTTAACATCAGAGTCCACAGAGTTTTCCCTTTACATCAGAGTCCACAGAGTTTCTCCTTTTACATCAGAGTCCACAGAGTTCTCCCTTTTCATCAAAAAGTGAAAAGAAACAAACATATTATTTTTCATATGTAAAGATAGGGATTAAAAAAAATAATCTATTGTACAGGGCCAGTGTAAGGCTCAAAAAATTATTATAGTGGTCAGATGAATAGCAACTCATTTCTCCCCTATACGTCTATCCTGTGATGTTACTCATATATACATAATTATGCAAATGATAATGGCTGCTATATTTATTCCAAAAAGCTGGTGACCAAAATGGCAAACATATAAAATCTGTCATGTTACCACTGTCAGTGATTAATAAGGCGGAGAATGCTTCCAATTATTGAATACCATACATTTACGTCATATATCCATAAGGGTTTAAACAAAGTATTATAATATACTTTGTTCTTCATCTTGCAGAGGTTCCTGCAACATGGTTACGACCTAATGATGGTGCCAGCAGGATAAACAAAAAATCGTCCAGTCCGTATTGGAGGAATTACATGAGTTTCATGGGGGTCACATGACCACATGGCCATTCTCAAAAAAGGTCAGACATGAAGAGGGCCACATGGACCGGGTCACACAGATCGCGATGAATTCATCCAGGTAAGTTATTGGTGACAGTCATGTAAGGTGATATGTAATTAACCTTAGGGCAGATGTTGTTAACCCAGACGCCATGTTGTGGAAACATATATCACCACCGAAGGTTATTCATAGTACTGTTGAAAAAAGACATTATTCCATCAAGTTAAACATGGAATTAAACGTGGTGGTGTGGTGGGTTTCAAGGGGAAGGGTGGTAGGTATTTTATAACTCAATTACCACTAAATTCCTGTGCTAGGCGTGGGGTTATCATAGTAATCACGTGTACTCCATCAGGCCCTTTTTTTAACATGAGATCTTCAGAATAATACAAAGGAAACACAAACAGCTAATTTTACCATGGGTGGCAGCCCAGCTCACACTCAGTCCCCTGTAGTGCCAGCAAGACCCTTTAGTATAAACATTATCCCATTGGTTAACTGTCTATATAAATAAATGTGTATTCATATACAATACAGCAGAGTACACAGAATGTGCATATGTTATTAGAAATCATTTTTTACATATATAAACATTGTGTTATTATAGGATCTCCTCTACCATCTGTGCGCCCCAAGCGCACAAGGCGACAGGCGCAGGGAGGAGGAGGAAGAAGAGGAGGATGAAGAGGAGGATGCAGAGGAGGAGAGGGATAAGGAGCAGCCAGGGCCTCCGACTTACCACCCCCAGCTCCTGAGGAGCTGCAACTTCCCCCCACCAACCTCCTGGTGAATGCCATGATGCAGAAGAGGAGCAGCAGGATGACACACAGCGCCTGTGATGACCATCAGTCAGGAGGGTATATGTGCACACGATTAATGACATTTCAACAATAAGATGTAGATATAAAAAAGTACAGTATTTAATCCTAATTTTTTTTTTCTTATATCCTAACAGTTTTGAAAGAGATTCAGGAGAAATCCTATGTCATGGAGAGGACCAATCAAATCCTGTCCAATCGGCGCAAAATAAAAAAATTGGACCTCGAGAATGAACAGTGTTACAACAGCAGAGAAAAAATTTCAAGGAGCTGCTGAGATTTACAAGCGCTTGAAAAAATCCATGTAAATATTTATATTTTTGGTTATTAACCTGTTATTCTTTTCAAATTTTCCTTTCTTATTGAGATTCTTAGGTCTTTCAACACATCTAACTTCACATCTAACACATCAACATCAACACATCTAACTTCATAATAACCTAAAAACAATTTTACTATTATTTTTATATTAACACAAATCTAATAATAAAACCAAAATACACGGACACAGACACTACTAACACAAACTAAACTGTTGAAAAATTACTATAACAAAAGCTACAATATATACATATATACATATATATATATATATAATATATATATATATATATATATATATAGATATAGATATAGAGAGAGGAGCGAGAAAGAGAAAGAGAGTGCTGATTTGCTCTTGCAGATAGGCTAAAAGTTGCAGTAAAAAGGCCACAAACCAGGGTTTAACATAACGTTCAGTCATTTAGTCACACTTGCTGTTTGTTACGATCGGTCTGGTAGCTTTTAGCGGATGCTGTTTGTGGATCCGCTGTGACAGAGAGGTCATGAAGCATTACTCAGCATGAAGGCAGCAGCAGTAGTATTCAAATATAAAGTAATTATCACACACAAACATTTACAAGCAGTAGTGGTAATAGTACTAGACAGCATCTAAACACTTGGGCAAGACTTGACAGCAGCAGTAGTGGTAATTGCAGCATATAGTGCCAAAGAACTTGTCACATAGGTATCTGAGCACTGGCAGCAGCAGTATAGTAGTAACAGTACCCAATAAAGTGTTGTATCACTTGTGGAAGAGGTGGCAGCAGCACAGCAGCAGCATTGGTAATTGTAGCATATAGTGCCAAAGAACTTGTCACATAGGTATCTGAGCACTGGCAGCAGCAGTATAGTAGTAACAGTACACAATAAAGTGTTTTATCACTTGTGGAAGAGGTGGCAGCAGCACAGCACAGCAGCAGCATTGGTAATTGCAGCATATAGTGCCAAAGAACTTGTCACATAGGTATCTGAGCACTGGCAGCAGCAGTATAGTAGTAACAGTACACAATAAAGTGTTGTATCACTTGTGGAAGAGGTGGCAGCAGCACAGCAGCAGCATTTGAAATTGTAGCATATAGTGTCAAAGAACTTGTCACATAGGTATCTGAGCACTGGCAGCAGCAGTATAGTAGTAACAGTACACAATAAAGTGTTGTATCACTTGTGGAAGAGGTGGCAGCAGCACAGCAGCAGCATTTGAAATTGTAGCATATAGTGTCAAAGAACTTGTCACATAGGTATCTGAGCACTGGCAGCAGCAGTATAGTAGTAACAGTACACAATAAAGTGTTGTATCACTTGTGGAAGAGGTGGCCAGCAGCACAGCAGCAGCATTTGAAATTGTAGCATATAGTGTCAAAGAACTTGTCACATAGGTATCTGAGCACTGGCAGCAGCAGTCTAGTAGTAACAGTACACATAAAGTGTTTTATCCCTTGTGGAAGAGGTGGCAGCAGCACAGCAGCAGCATTGGTAATTGTAGCATATAGTGCCAAAGAAACTTGTCACATAGGTATCTGAGCACTGGCAGCAGCAGTATAGTAGTAACAGTACACAATAAAGTGTTTTATCACTTGTGGAAGAGGTGGCAGCAGCACAGCAGCAGCATTGGTAATTGTAGCATATAGTGCCAAAGAACTTGTCACATAGGTATCTGAGCACTGGGCAGCAGCAGTATAGTAGTAACAGTACACAATAAAGTGTTGTATCACTTGTGGAAGAGGTGGCAGAGCACAGCAGCAGCATTGGTAATTGTAGCATATAGTGCCAAAGAACTTGTCACATAGGTATCTGAGCACTGGCAGCAGCAGTATAGTATTAACAGTACACAAATAAAGTGTTGTATCACTTGTGGAAGAGGTGGCAGCAGCACAGCAGCAGCATTGGTAATTGCAGCATATAGTGCCAAAGAACTTGTCACATAGGTATCTGAGCACTGGCAGCAGCAGTATAGTAGTAACAGTACACAATAAAGTGTTGTATCACTTGTGGAAGAGGTGGCAGCAGCACAGCAGCAGCATTTGAAATTGTAGCATATAGTGTCAAAGAACTTGTCACATAGGTATCTGAGCACTGGCAGCAGCAGTATAGTAGTAACAGTACACAATAAAGTGTTGTATCACTTGTGGAAGAGGTGGCAGCAGCACAGCAGCAGCATTTGAAATTGTAGCATATAGTGTCAAAGAACTTGTCACATAGGTATCTGAGCACTGGCAGCAGCAGTCTAGTAGTAACAGTACACAATAAAGTGTTTTATCCCTTGTGGAAGAGGTGGCAGCAGCACAGCAGCAGCATTGGTAATTGTAGCATATAGTGCCAAAGAACTTGTCACATAGGTATCTGAGCACTGGCAGCAGCAGTATAGTATTAACAGTACACAATAAAGTGTTGTATCACTTGTGGAAGAGGTGGCAGCAGCACAGCAGCAGCATTGGTAATTGTAGCATATAGTGCCAAAGAACTTGTCACATAGGTAAGTGAGCACTAGCAGCAGCAGCAGCATAGTAGTACCAGTACACAACTAAGTGTTTTTTTCACTCGTGGTCGTGGAAGAGGTGGCAGCAGCATAGGAGCAGCAGCATTGATAATTGTAGCATATAGTGCCAAAGAACTTCACACATAAGTATCTGAGCACTGGCAGAAGCAGCAGCATAGTAGTACCAGTACACAATTAAGTGTTTTTTTCACTCGTGGTCGTGGAAGAGGTGGCAGCAGGATAGCAGCAGCGTTGATAATTGTAGCATATAGTGCCAAAGAACTTGTCACATAGGTAAGTGAGCACTGGCAGCAGCAGCAGTGTAGTAGTACCAATACACAACTAAGTGTTTTTTTCATCGTGGTCGTGGAAGAGGTGGCAGCAGCATAGGAGCAGCAGCATTGATAATTGTAGCATATAGTGCCAAAGAACTTGACACATAAGTATATGAGCACTGGCAGCAGCAGCAGTGTAGTAGTACCAGTACACAATTAAGTGTTTTTTTCACTCGTGGTCGTGGAAGAGGTGGCAGCAGGATAGCAGCAGCGTTGATAATTGTAGCATATAGTGCCAAAGAACTTGTCACATAGGTAAGTGAGCACTGCAGCAGCAGCAGTGTAGTAGTACCAGTACACAACTAAGTGTTTTTTTCACTCGTGGTCGTGGAAGAGGTGGCAGCAGCATAGGAGCAGCAGCATTGATAATTGTAGCATATATAGTGCCAAAGAACTTCACACATAAGTATCTGAGCACTGGCAGAAGCAGCAGCATAGTAGTACCAGTACACAACTAAGTGTTTCTTTCACTCGTGGTCGTGGAAGAGGTGGCAGCAGCATAGGAGCAGCAGCATTGATAATTGTAGCATATAGTGCCAAATAACTTGACACATAAGTATATGAGCACTGGCAGCAGCAGCAGTGTAGTAGTACCAGTACACAATTAAGTGTTTTTTTCACTCGTGGTCGTGGAAGAGGTGGCAGCAGGATAGCAGCAGCGTTGATAATTGTAGCATATAGTGCCAAAGAACTTGTCACATAGGTAAGTGAGCACTGGCAGCAGCAGCAGTGTAGTAGTACCAGTACACAACTAAGTGTTTTTTTTCACTCGTGGTCGTGGAAGAGGTGGCAGCAGCATAGGAGCAGCAGCATTGATAATTGTAGCATATAGTGCCAAAGAACTTCACACATAAGTATCTGAGCACTGGCAGAAGCAGCAGCATAGTAGTACCAGTACACAACTAAGTGTTTCTTTCACTCGTGGTCGTGGAAGAGGTGGCAGCAGCATAGGAGCAGCAGCATTGATAATTGTAGCATATAGTGCCAAAGAACTTGACACATAAGTATCTGAGCACTGGCAGAAGCAGCAGCATAGTAGTACCAGTACACAACTAAGTGTTTCTTTCACTCGTGGTCGTGGAAGAGGTGGCAGCAGCATAGGAGCAGCAGCATTGATAATTGTAGCATATAGTGCCAAAGAACTTGACACATAAGTATCTGAGCACTGGCAGAAGCAGCAGCATAGTAGTACCAGTACACAATTAAGTGTTTTTTTTCACTCGTGGTCGTGGAAGAGGTGGCAGCAGGATAGCAGCAGCGTTGATAATTGTAGCATATAGTGCCAAAGAACTTGTCACATAGGTAAGTGAGCACTGGCAGCAGCAGCAGTGTAGTAGTACCAGTACACAATAAAGTGTTTTTTTCACTCGTGGTCGTGGAAGAGGTGGCAGCAGGATAGCAGCAGCGTTGATAAATGTAGCATATAGTGCCAAAGAACTTGTCACATAAGTATCTGAGCACTGGCAGAAGCAGCAGCATAGTAGTACCAGTACACAATTAAGTGTTTTTTTTCACTCGTGGTCGTGGAAGAGAGGGCAGCAGCACCAGCAGTAGTAAGAAAGTGGCAAATCTCACAGACAAAAGGTAACAGCACCAGTATGAGTAATATATCGGTACATAATCACTCAGCTTTTGGCATTAGCAGTAGGAGCCCATATAGTGCCAAAATTACAAAAGCTTGAAATTGCATTAGCATGGTGATTACATTGAAAAGCAGAATGACACAGGCCTTAAGTAGCTGTGGCACCGGGTGGAGTTTTTGGGTTGTGTTTTGCACGCCACAGGCTTTTCAAAAAAAACAAAAAAATATCCACCTTCTTCCCAGCAGCAGCATAAGGAAAGGGAGATGCACTGTGATGTAAGGGAGAGGGGGAACTCCACTTCTGATGGTGGGGTAGGATGGTGGGGTGGCCTTTTGACATCGAATGTAAGGGGAGGGGATGCGCTGGACATATAATATTACAGATATAACCGGCCCTTTTGAGGGCAACCATAATGCTGATGCGGACCACGATGAAATTGAGTTTGACACCCCTGGTATAAAGAGATAGGAGAGGTATTGGTAACTGACAAGGGACCATTCAGCGCCCTGAAGCGACGGCGGGTGCCAGAAAGTCACCGCCGATCCAGGACTCATTCATTTTGATGAATGTGAGTCTGTCCACGGAGTCTGTGGACAGACGGGTCCTCTTGTCCCGTGACCACCCCACCTGCCGCGCTGAATGTCCGCTCAGATAGTACGCTGGAGGGGGGGCAAGACAATAACTCCAGCGCATACTGAGCGAGCTCGCGGCAGGTGTCCAATCTGGCAACCCAGTACTCCATGGGGTCGTCGGTGCTCATACTGTCAGAAGCACTGACGGACCCCATGTAGTCTGCCACCATGTGGGCCAGCCGCTGGTGGTGATGGCTGCTGCTGCTGCTGCTGCTGCTGGTACTGGGTCGCTCAGTTTGCATGAACATCCTCATCTCACCCATTAGGTCCCCTGCTCGGCTGCTGATGTTGCTGCTGGGTGCAGCCACCTGCTGGGTGAGATGAGGGGGGACAACTGGAGGCCGGGGACTTGCCTGCTCCAAACGGCTGACTAGGCATGCCTGCAGGTTCCTCCATCCGGGGCTGCCTCCGTCTGGCTGGGAGGAACTGCTCCAGTTTCCCCTTAAATCTGGGATCTACAAGGGTGGCCAGCCAAAACTCGTCCCTCTCCTTGATGGCTTTAACCCGGGGGTCCCTCCTGAGGCATCTCAGCATGTGGGCAGCCATGGGGAAGAGCACAGCCCGCTGTGACTCCTCATGGCTGCCTGGGGTCCATGACGTCCGCTTCCTCGTCATGGAGGCGCTGCTGTTCGCGGGTCAGTCATGCCAAACCCCCGGACTATCGGTGCCACCCCAACACCGGCTCTCCCTCCTGACCAGGCCCTGACTCCAGGACGCCACCAGTCACCTCCTGATCATCATCATGATCCCTCCTCCTCCTCCTCGTCCTGGGCCTGGTCTTGGTGGAGCAGAGTGTTGCCTCCTCCTGCTCCACCAAGGCACTCTCCCCAGCTCCGAGCAGGCGATCTAGTGCCCTGTCCAGCAGGAACACTATAGGGAGCACGTCGTTGAGGCCCGACATGCTCCCTGCTCACCATCTTGGTCGCCTGCTCAAAAGGGGCCAACACATGGCAGACCTGGTGTATCTGCCCCCACTCCCAGACTGGTGATGTACGGGAGTGTGTGTTTGTGATGGCCCGCCAGTTGCCTTGCTCCAGCAGGTACTCCTTCACCGCCCTTCGCTGCTCCCACAACCTCTCCAGCATGTAGAGGCTGGAGTTCCACCGCGTCACACTGTCCACAATCAGCCTGTGAAGGGGCAGGCTGTTGTCCCGCTGCAACTTTGACAGGGAACGCGGTAGCGGTTGGGGAGCGCCTGAAGTGGCTGGCAATCCTGCGTACCCTTAGCACTATGTCACTCAACCCGGGATAGGTGCGCAGGAACTTCTGCACCACTAGGTTGAGGACATGTGCCAGGCCGACAGGGCACGTGTGTCAGACTGCCAGCCTGGAGGGCGGAGAGGAGGTTGCTGCCATTGTCACAGACAACCAGACCTGCTTGGAGCCTTCGGGGTGTCAGCCATACTTCTGGACCTGAGCCTGAAGTGCGCTCAGCACTTCTCGTCCAGTGTGTCTCCGTTCCCCTAAACTAAAAAACAAGCTGGAGCACGGCCTGACAGCGCACGTGCCCCACACTTGAATAGCTACGGGGGCGCTTGCTGGGAGGCTCAGCAGCTGCGGAGACAGTGGCTTGAGGGAGACCAGCACTTCTCCCCCCTGGACACCCCGGGGCGGCACCACAAAATCAGATGCCGCCAATCCCTCCCGGCGCCTCGGAGGGAAACCCAATGGGCCGTGAAGCTTATGTAGCGCCCCTGCCCATGCCTGCTGGTCCAGCCATCCATTGTCAGATGCACCCTGTTGCTGACAGCATGATCCAGCGACAGGGTTACATTCTGCACAATGTGCTGGTGTAGGGCAGGGACACCAGTCCTGGCAAAGAAATGGCGGCTGGGGACACGCCATTGGGGTTGGGCCTGCTCCAACATCTGCCTGAAGGGGTTGCAGTCCACTATGTTAAAGGGAAGCAGATGTTGGGCAATAACCCTTGCCAGGAGCCCATTGAGGGAACGCACACGTCGGTCTGAAGGGGGGAAGGGAGTGTTGCGTTCAAAGGCGTCAGAAAGAGACGCCTGGCGCCGGACGGCGGCAGTGCGGGACACCGAAGAGGAGGGTGATGATGTGGAGGTCTGGCTGTCGGTAGCAGTACCTCTACTAGAGGGAGCGGGGGGGCATGACCTGCTGGTAGCCGATGAAGCTGTGGCAGGGGCTGCTGTACCCTGCACACTTGTGGTGGTGGCGCTGCTACCACCAGCACACGCTTCATCTGGTCATGCTCCTGCCAGTGATTAATCCGCAGGTGCTGGTTGAGTGCCGTGGTACCCACCCGAGCCAAACACTCCTCCCTCTCTTCACCTTGGCACGACAGAGCTGGCAGATGGCTACTGTCGGGTTATCTGCTACCAAGGTGAAGTAGGCCCAGAGAGGTGACTTCAGCGTCGCCCTCCTGTCAGATGGGGTGACGCTGACTTCCACCTGCTGGGACTCGGTGCGCACAGGTGGAGCTGCCTGCTGCTGCTGCTGCTGCTGCTGCTGCTGCTGACACCTCCTCTGCTGCCATCACCAGTGGAGACCCTGACGTTGGTCTCCCTGGTGACCTGGCGCACCCGTTTCCCCAGGGTGCCTACCTTCCTCGTCGTCACTGATGCTGTGAACCGACGAGGCAGGTGGCACCCATGTTGGGTCACCCTCCTCCTTTCGCCCCCAGATATGTCAGACCCAGGGCTGACATGTGGTGGTCTGAAGGAGACATCTGACATGGAGCCGCTAGCCTGGCTCCGATGTCCCCTCACAGACGCATGGGTCTGACTAGGTGCTGGTGTTTCCTGCAGAAAACCACCAGCACCACCATGAAGGGAGGTCTCTGGGCTACTGACAGCCAGTACCCCATCCTCCTCCTCCTCCATTAACCCTTCAAAAAGGTCCTGACCATCAGCACATAAATCAATGTCTGCATGATCGAGGGCCTCCCCCAAAGATATCCATGTCACTTTCACCATCAAACAGCAATGAGGCTGGACTCGCTGGGGCTGGGTACTAAAGGCACCGGTGTACTGATGGTGGTGGTGCTACTTGGTGATGACTGAGTGGCACTGCTGTGCCCCATGTACTCCACCACCATGCTGGAGCCTGTGAAGGCAATATCGCGGCGGGCTGCCCGAAGTAAAAAAACTCCCGGATGAGGCGGGACTCCCCTTCCACCCGATCCTCTACCAGTAGTAGGGGCGGCGAGAGGTACCCCCGTGCTGGCAGCGACCAGCACTGGGAGTAACTCCCCTACCCCTGCTGCCACGACCACGGATGCTGCTCATGCTGATATATGGGGTGGGTGGGTAAACTTTATTGGGGGGGGGGGGTAAATGTGATAATAGAAAAAAACAGGCGCGCAGACAAACAACTAGTAGCTATGCCACTAAACAACAATTAAACGAAAGGTAAATTTTTTTAAATTTTTTTTTTTTTTTAAACTAACTAACTGACTGACAGACAACAGACAAAAACTGACTGGGCAACGAATAAGAGCAATAAAGAAACTAATATAGATAGAACAGTGACTCTGCTAACACAGCAGAGCCAGAGATCTGAATAAACTAAAAATAACTTTTTTTTTTTTTTTTTTTTTTATATAAAACAGATAACTATCTAACTAAATAAACACACTAAACTAAGCTAGCTAGCTTACAGAGGTGTACAAGTACACTCAAACCTATCTATCTAACACTAAATGAAACTGGAACACAAACACACAAATAGTAGCTTTAAAAAAAGCTGTTTGGTCTCTTCTTGCTTTTAAAAAAGCAGTTTAGAAATATAAGCACTAGCAGCTGCTAATACTCAAATGAACTGAACACTGAACAGGAGCACAGAACTGAAAGGCACTGTGCAATGCTGATGCAATATAACACAGAGCACAGAAACACTTCTCCCTCTATATCCACCTTGTGAATCTGCAATGAGCACATGCTGGCACTTAGTTTATATAATGGTCGTGAGGCAGCTTCCTATTGGTTGATGTGGAGGTTGCTAACCTCTGACACCTGTGGAAATGGAACTCTGATTGGCTGTGATGTGAATGAAGGGCGGGGAAAAAAATCGCGCGATATTGCTATTGCCGAATATTCGCATTGCGAATATTCGGCAGCATAAAAGGATCACATGCGCTACTCGGCCCAGGGTCCCCTCTAATCATACCACCATTGCTTTTACACGTCGATGGAGATCACTAGCATGTGATCTGTGTTAAAAAAAATTTGAGAAAAATCCGAATATTCGACATTGCGAATATTCGGCACAATATTCGAGATATTGCGCGATTTCTCGAATATGCAATATTCGAGCCGAATATTCGCAATTCGAATATTCGTGAGCAACACTATTCACGAGTAGAAGGAAAAATTGATTCAATAAAATTTCAGCAAATTTTGGATGGTAACTTCATGCCATCTGTGAAAAAGCTGAAGTTAAAGAGAGTGTGACGGATCTCAGATACCCCAGGTGGGCACATCCGCCAGACCTGTGTCTCCTGTCTTTGAAACGCACCCGCAGCCTGGCGATTCGCCATAACCAGCCCTTAACCCCTCAATCACGAGACAATCCACACATGTTGATGGTTACACAACCAGAGCTTCACTGTTTATTAAAATCCAAACTATACAGTTTTACACACAGTTAGGGACACTCCCCTTAGCCTTGTCTATGAGGGGAGGGGGACAAGGAACAACCAATGGGAACAGAACATTTGGACATTGAAACAGTGTACAGATACCTAATGAGATTATGGTAAACAGGCAGCCTAGCTTCTCAATGCACACCCCCTGCGGAGAGACGTCTGCAGTCCACTCTCCATTGTCTGTGTCCAGCAACAAGAGGGGGGGTGGGGGGTGTAGGGCTGTAACATTACATTACATCACAATAATGCCAGTTTCAGGTCTCCAGTATCTTTCCGGGCCATAGTATGTCAGTAGGAGGCACGCCCACAATCCTTTCCAAGACATACAGTGACAGTGGGTTCTGTCACATTTCTCCCCTTTTAAAAACAGACTAACCAGGTTCCTGACCCCCAACTGGTCTGGACCTGCGTTAGTCACAAACTTCCACCCCAGGCAAACAGGAAAAGTAAAAGTACGACTCTGGCGCTGGGGAGCAAACCGCACATACGGTCTCCCGGGAATAAAAACAGCCGCTGCAGAGTGGGAACAGCTGTCTGCACTCCTCTGATCCGGGGCGGGGTTGCAGATATTGGGGGAAGCTGAATAATCCTCTGCCCTGCTTCCAGCGCTTCAGCTGGTAGGGAACATAGGCTGGTAGGGCTATGCATTTGGGGAGGCAAAGGTACTTGCTTTTCTCCTGGTGTAGTTACCAGCCGCTGAGAAGGTATCTTGCAGGGACTATCTCCTGGGTTCTTCATCTCTTGTTCTGATGCTGGGCAGAGACCATCAGCGCTCTGTCCTGTAGCCAGCGCTTCTGCCGGGGGGACATATGAAAAAGTTGGGTACAGCTGCTGGAGAGGGGGAAGGGTTTTCTCCCCTGCCGGTTCTGTGACCAGCCCTTGGGGTGACTTCTGACAGGGGCTGTCTCCCAAACTCTCCAAAAACATACTGAGGGCTGGGCAGGGACCATCAGAACTCTGCTCCATAGTCAACGCTTCTGCTGGGGGGAGAACCACTGGGGTAGTGTCCAATTGCTGGGGAGGGAGAATTGCTTCCTCTACTCCAGGTGGGGATATCTGCAGTTGGGGAAACAGCGCACGCAGATCATCTCTCAGACTCTCCGGAGCCAACTCTTTTTCTGATGCTGGACAGATGCCAAGGGCACTCTGCTCTGTAGCCAGCGCTTCTGCTGGGGCCCCAGATGAGATACTCTGGACTTGCTGCTGATCACCATTTCCCAGCCTTCCAGCGCCTGTCTCAACTCCACTTTCTGAGACCTTGATACTATTAGCTTGTCTCACTGCCTGGGGGACCTCCGGTGCATTCCGGCATTCTAGCGCTCGCAGTGCCCTCTGTATCATTGCTGCTTCTTCCATTGCGGTTAGGACAGGAAAATGTAAGGTCATCCCTGGCCCCATTTGCTCCTCATCTTTGTGACAGTCTGCTATTTCTCCCGGACAGTCCCAGGTAACAGGAGCCATGCCAGGCTGCTGATCACCATCAAACAGCCGCTTGTAGGCAATTTCGAGCTCAAATTCCTGCTCAACCAGGAACTCCAATTCCTCCAGGTCACATGCCTCTTAGGGGAGGTCCAGCACCTCATCTCGGAAGTTCAAGATGTTTTCCAGCCGCCACTCCTCATCGCTCCCAAAGTCTGGGTCTCCGTACATTTTTTGATGGAGCAGCCCCACGCCGCCATAGCCAACGCTTCTGTTGGGCTGCCATCTGCTGTACTTGGCCAAAGTTGAGCCGCGAACCACCGGAGGGCTCTGTAGCTGGCGTCTAGCTTCATCTCCTCCTGGACCAATCTTCCGAGCTCCGTCTTCCAATCATCTTGCGGTCGTTTCCTCAGGAACACCTCTCGCGCACAGTACTGCGTCCAGTACATCTCTGAGGAGGAGGAGGGAAGGATCTTCCCCTGCTGGCGCCTCTCGTAGCTTAGCGCCTCATGCCAGAGTTGCCGGCGGATCACATCCTCCCAGCCGAGCATGGTGCGCTCTGTCACTGGTCCCCGATGTTTCTTCCGCATGCCTTGCAGCCTCCTCCCGAACTCCCGCTCTCATGCTGGCTGGTCCCCGTATCGCTCCTCGGCAGCTGCCCAGATCTTGAATCCTGGTGGTGGTTTGGATGTCCTGGACTGCAGGAGACGTCCCACCGCTGCCACCACTGTGACAGATCTCAGATACCCCAGGTGGGCACATCCGCCAGACCTGTGTCTCCTGTCCTCCAAACGCACCTGCAGCCTGGCGATTCGCCATAACCAGCCCTTAACCCCTCAATCACGAGACAATCCACACATGTTGAGGGTTACACAACCAGAGCTTCACTGTTTATTAAAATCCAAACTATACAGTTTTACACACAGTTAGGGACACTCCCCTTAGCCTTGTCTATGAGGGGAGGGGGACAAGGAACAACCAATGGGAACAGAACATTTGGACATTGAAACAGTGTACAGATACCTAATGAGATTATGGTAAACAGGCAGCCTAGCTTCTCAATACACACCCCCTGCGGAGAGACGTCTGCAGTCCACTCTGCATTGTCTGTGTCCAGCAACAAGAGGGGGGGGTGGAGGGTGTAGGGCTGTAACATTACATTACATCACAATAATGCCAGCTTCAGGTCTCCAGTATCTTTCCGGGCCATAGTCTGTTGGTAGGAGGCACGCCCACAATCCTTTCCAAGACATACAGTGACAGTGGGTTCTGTCACAGAGAGGATGACTTCTACAAATGGATAATGATCCTAAACACACCTCAAAATCCACGGGGGATTACATCAAGAGGCGTAAACTGAAGGTTTTGCCATGGCCTTCACAATCTCCTGACCTCAACATAATTGAAAATCTATTGATAGACCTTAAAAGAGCAGTGCGTGACAGACAGCCCAGAAATCTCAAAGAAGTGGAAGATTTTTGTAAGGAAGAATGGGCAAAGATACCTCAAACAAGAATTGAGACTCTTGGCTGGCTACAAAGGTGAATAGTGTGTGGTTACTAGTGACTGTGAACAGATGCAGAAAGTCATTATACACACAGCAGCCCCAGAGGGGGAGGAGGGGGGGACTCACAGCAAGATAAGGAGGAATTCCTGCACAGCTCCGATGTCTGCAGCTCTGGGCTGTCACTGCTGCCTCTGTCTGTGATCTCCATGCTGCTGAAACTTCTCTCACTTCACCATGTGTGGACAGACGATCCCGGGCTCTGCACAAGGGGGAGGGTGGAGGCAGGGAGAAATATGTGCATGGAGTTCCCTTAATAGTCAAAGCTGTGAAAGCAGATAGTAAAATAGAGGAGGATTGGTGCTACAGGGCTGGCACTGATTTGATGGCTCTCAGGCAAGTTCAAAACCCTAAGCACTAGCGCAGAGGAGGAGGAAGTGAAATCCTCCTCCACCTTCAAGCTGGGCAGTGATGTCACTGGTTGCCAGACGCTAGTCGGCTATAGCAACCAGTGATGTGGTGTAAAGTCAGGTAAAGGCGGAGGCGGAGCCAGAGCCAAAGCTATGGTGGCTCAGTCCGCCTCTGTCCCATGATTTCCTAAATGTTCCCAGTGTTCTTTTCATTCCGGGACAATGTACGTGGGCACCCTAGTTGGGGGCCCCCAGGCCAGCTTAGGGCCCCAAGCAATTGTTTGCTTTGCCTGTCCTGTAGCGACGGACCTGGTGGTGGGCTGGATGGGGTGAGTGGCAGC
Organism: Rana kukunoris; assembly: GCA_029574335.1. Lineage (NCBI taxonomy): Eukaryota > Metazoa > Chordata > Amphibia > Anura > Ranidae > Rana > Rana kukunoris. Next base: position 402,534,679 of record CM056053.1, on the reverse strand, counting down.
AGTGGTGGGGGGATGGAATCAGTGGTGGCTGTGCGGGGGGTTTGATCACTGGCAGTGGTGATGGTCAGGGGTGATGGGATCAGTGGTGGTGGTGGAATCAGTAGCGGGGGTTGTGGTGGGATCAGTGGTGGGGGGATGGGATCAGTGGTGGCTGTGAAGGAGGTAAGATCACTGGCAGTGATGATGCTGGGGGGTAGGATCAGTGGTGGTGGTATCAGTGGCGGGGGTGGTGGGATCGATGGTGGCTGTAAAGGAGGTAAGATCACTGGCAGTGGTGACGGTGGGGGTTGGGATCAGTGGTGGGATCGGTGGCGGTGGGATCAGTGGCAGGGGTGGTGGGATCAATGGTGGCTGTAAAGGAGGTAAGATCACTGGCAGTGGTGATGGTGAGGGTGGGATCAGTGGTGGTGGTGGGATCAGTGGTGGTGGGATCAGTGGCGGGGGTGGTGGTATCGGTGGTGGTGGGTGGGATCGGTGGTGGTGGGGTTGGCAGTAAGAGCCAGAGGCAGAGGTGGTGGAGGAGGATGGCACCAGGGATAGGGATAAGATTTGTGGTGGTGAGGGGGGTCAGTAAGAGGCAGAGGTTGGGATCAGCAGCACTGACTATTATGTCACTTACTTTGTCAGTCAAATCCTTCCTCTTCATCGTCACTACCATGCTTCCAGGGATGCTCCTGTGTCATGGGATCTCCTGCAGAGGGGAGAGCTCCTTCCCCTTCGCTGCATTGGTGTCAGCTGGTCAGCTGGTGTCCAGCGTCTTACATTCCTTTCCTATGGCTCGGTAGCAGCCTTTCCTCAGCGAGCAAACAACCCCCCCATCTGCCCCCCCCCCCGCGCACAGTGTAACAAGGTCCCACACCCCTAGATGGGTAGTGTCATAGGCGGAACACTGATACTATCGCACAAGCCATTCTAGGGGGGACGGGACCTTGTTACACAGCGCATTGATCACAGACACAGCCAGCTCCATGACACACAGCGGAACATCCACGCTGTGTGTGCGAAAAAACAACACAAGAGGAGGAGAGAAAGAGGGAGGGGAGCGCTGCAGCCTCCTCATCTCAGCTCAAAGCTGCGCCAGGGCAGTCAGGTCCTGCCGCTGTGTGTCCTCTGGCTGACAGTTTCCTGGCTGATCGCTTCAGCCAGGAAACGATCAGCCTGGTCCACCCCTGCTCCACACTCGCCCTGAATTAAATTTCACTCGCAAATTGCGAGCAGGCGACTGGAATTTTTGAGGGCTGTATATAAATATACACACACACCGGCACTTGTGGTTGTGGACATGGGTCAGCATGGGCACCCTGACACGTCTCCAGCTACAAAGCTTCATACCCAAAAAACTACAATGCACTGTGTGTTCTGACACCTTTCTATTGGAACCAGCATTAACCATTTAGACTTGGTTTACATATATGCATACATATATGCAAATTGGATGCATTTTTCACTGCTTCTAATTTGCACAACATTTGAGTCGGACCGGATTTCAATGAAGCTGGTTTACACATGTCCAGTGCGACCGAGGTTCGGTTTTAAAAAGGATCCCTGTGTGATTTTGGCTCTGGTTGAAGTGCAAATTTAAGTAAAAATTGCACCTAAACCGGTGAACAAAACCGCACCATACTCCAGACTGTAATTCACACCCGGACATGTGTGAACCCAGCCTTAAGCAATGTGAGCGATAATAGCTCTTCTTTTGGAACGGACTGCACAAGCCAGCCTTTGCTCACCATGTGCATCAGTGAACCTTAACCGCCCATGACCCTGTCACCAGTTCACTAGTTTTGGTTCTTGGACCACTGCAGACCGGGAACATTCCACAACAGCTGCATGTTTGGAGTTGCTCTGACCCACTCGTCTAGCCATTACAATTTGGCCCATGTCAAAGTTGCTCAAATCCTTACGCTTGCCCATTCTTCTACTTTCAACACATGAACCTCAGGGAAAACATGTTCATTTGCTGGCCAATATATCTCACTTTCAGGTGCCATGGTGTAATGGATAAACCAGATAATGTTATTTAGAAAACAGAAAGCACTCATGCCTTGGAAAAATTTAAATGCATAAGCTGCTGCTGTCCCATGTTGTCCCCACTAGGGGACAAGATTGAAATAAATATGTGATAGACAGCGCCTGCTCAACCTTGACTATATCTAAGTAACAATATGTTGGTTCATATAAGAGACTATACCTGGTTACTTTCCTATAGAACTCTTCATTAATATAACATCTAAATGTTATGACAAGGATGCATAGGTACAATGACAAAATAACAAGAATATTATTGTGCAAAAAATTGGATAATCATCTATCAATGCAATTGTCCAGTGACTAATATTAAAGGGCATATAGTGATATAAGTGCAAACAAAGGTGTTGTTTTAGCTGGAGAGTGCAAAATCAGGCTCACTTCTGCATAGAAACCAAACATCTTCCAGGTTTTATTGCCAAACTTTAATTGAACAAGCTGAGGTTAGAAGGCGATTGGCTACCCAGCACAGCTGCACCAGATTCTGAGTGCACCCGCATTAGTAAATCTACCCCAAAGTCATTTCTGAGTAAAAAAAAGTGTTGTTTTGCTCCGTGTCCCATGGGTGTTAGTGCCTCCACCTCCTGGGGGTTGTCAAAGATCTGCACTCACCAGATATGTTGGACTCCTTCACCATACAGCAAGAGGAGTCTGCCGTGCATGTGTGTCATTACGCGATCTCCTTTGTCGGTGTCCTGGTTCCCTCTGTATTAGGGAACCCTCAGTGATGGCTCCAGAACTCCAGGTGCAGGGGATTGTGCAGCGGGCGGTGAAGGAAAATAAATGTAATTTTCCTCATAGCTGGTAAATTACATATTTACATGCGCCCCTTCTCCTGCTCTCCATCCTGAAACATCCCTCGCAACAATTGGGGGGAAGAGGAGAGAAGGGAAGCCAGCAACGCTGCAGGACTGGGGGGCGGGGGCGAGCAGTAAGGGGAATCGGCACCACACATAATGATTAGGGTGCCAATTCCCCCTACTGCTCGTCCCCCCTTTGCACATGCCTATGAGGCTCCAGCATTTAGCTGTAAATGGAAGGTACATGCACACCGTCTAGCCTTGCTGCCAGCAGCTTGTACATTTCTATGACATGCTGACAGCACCTGAGGCTGGGAAGTGCTGCAAGGTGTATCGAATGGTACTTCTATTAACCACTTGACCACTGGGCACTTAAACCCCCTTCCTAACCAGACCAATTTTCAGCTTTCGGTGCTCTCACAATTTGAATGACAATTACTCAGTCATACAATATTGTACCCATTTGAAATTTTTGTCCTTTTTTTCACACAAATAGAGCTTTCTTTTGGTGGTATTTGATCACTTCTGGTTTTTTTTTTTGTTTCTGTCATATTAGCAGATTATTTCTCACACACAGCATATGCATACCACAAATTACACCCCAAAATACATTCTGCTATTCCTCCCGAGTATGGAGATACCACATGTGTGAGACTTTTACACAGCGTGGCCACATACAGAGGCCCAACATGCAGGGAGCGCCATCAGGCGTTCTGGAACACCCAGACCAATTCTGACATTCCTCTCCTACATGTGAAACTCATCATTTATTTGCTAGAAAATTACATAGAACCCCAAAATATTATATATGCTTTTTTTAGCAAAGACCCTAGAGAATACAATGGCGGCCGTTACAACTTTTTATCTCGCATGGTATTTTCGCAGACATTTTTTGAACGCGTGTTTTTAAAAAAAAATGTTTTGTGCTTAAAACAAAACAAAACAGTAAAGTTAGCCCAATTTTTTTCATAATGTGAAAGATGAAGTTACGCCGAGTAAATAGATACCCAACATGTCACACTTCAAAATTGCGCACACTCGTGGAATGGTGCCAAACTTCGCTACTTAATTACTTTTACTGGTTACATGTTTTTAGTTACAGAGGAGGTCTAGGGCCAAAATGATTGCTCTCGCTCTAACGTTCGCAGAGATACCTCACATGTGTAGCTTGAACACCGTTTTCATATGTGGGCGGGACTTACTTATGCGTTCGCTTCTGCATGCGAGCACACGGGGACAGGTGTGCTTTCAAAAAATAAATAAAAATTATTGTTCATTTTACTTTATTTACTTGATTTTGACACTTTTTTCCCCAAAAAATACATTTTTGTATCACTTTTATTCCTATTATAAGGAATGTAATCCCTTGTAATAGGAATATAGCATGACAGGTCCTCTTTACAGTGATATATGGGGTCAATAAGACCCCACATCTCACCTCTAGGCTGGGAAAAATATATCCTGGGGTATTGCAGAGTACTGGGGTATTGCTGAGTACTGGGGTATTGCTGAGTACTGGGGTATTGCTGAGTATTGGGGTATTGCACAGTATTGGGGTAGCAGGGATGGCTGAGCTGGGATAGATGGCTGGATCTGTGACTGAATTTGTCACAGATCCAGCCACAGCGCTGCTGCTGCCACTCGCTCCCCCCCCTCTCCTCTAACACTGTACCGAACGGTACAGAGAGAAGAGGAAGGATCTGGCGTCATCAAATGACGCCGGTTTGTTTACAAGTGATCGCGCCGTCATTCGACGGCGCGATCACGTGGTAAACGCCGCAATCGGCAGCAATTTACCGTGAGCACAGACACTTCCGCGAGCGCGTCCCAGGGGATGCGCAAACGTGGAAGTGCACGACGACGTCCCAGGGACGTCGTGTCACAGTAACTCGACCGCACTGTAGCAGTATTTTTGCTATAGCGCGGTCGGCAAGTGGTTAAGGGCCGTATGTGCTCAGAGCCGAATTCTCAGAATGCAAGCAGGCTACGTTTTCAGAGATCTGTATAAACATACAGTGGTCGATTTGCTAAAGTCACATAGACTACAAAGTGCAGTTGCTCCAGAGTTTATTAAATGAGCAGAAGCTCTGCTGACTTCCATCATCCAATCATGTGCAAGCAAAAATGCTGTTTTTTTATTTTCCTTGCTTGTGATTGGGTACTCGTTGCAAAGTGAAGCTTTACATCATTTACTAAGCTCTGGAGCAACTGCGTTTGCAGAGTACAATTGCACTTTGCACAGTGCACAGTCTATTTGCCTTTAGTAAATCAGCCCCACAACATCTTAATTTGAGTACCAAGTGCTGAACACATTTTTAAAAAAAAATATTTTCTTTTTCAGGTTCCTTTCTATTAATGTGAATAATATTGCCCTTTCTTACATTTCTCCTTTTTTTTAAAAAAAACATTTTCTAAAAACAACTTTGTATCTTTGTATGGAAGCAAACTATTGTAATTACAGATTCAGAAGCTGTGCCTTCTGTATCGTCCTTATGCATCTACTAATAGGAGCTAGCGGATTGGACTTCTGGGGTCAAACTGTAGAAGATAAAGCTTTATTCTGCCAATCACTAGCAATTTCTTCAGCGAGAGAAAATAATATCTCTCTTTTAGCAGACAAATTAGGCAGTCTCAGTTCACTCGAGAGGTCACCCAGCTTTAATTAGGATATATAACTTCAAAGAACTTAAACTCTAGAGGAAGGAAAAACTCAGATTGTGGAGGTTTGGCTACAAAGCAGGCACCTACAATGACTGCAGCCTTATATTGCTCACTGTATAAAGTATTTTACCTTGCTTTAACACATTGGATAAGTATTAGATGTCACCTGCTTTCTTCTCTACCCAGGGGATAACGACTTGTAATGTTAAACGTTGGTGACATCTGAAGCTATACTAAAAGGAACGCTGAACAAAGTAGCCATGCTAAAAGTACAGAATGTAGTACTTTGATTGGGTAAAAAGTTATACATATATAAAATATGTTATTGCATTAGCTAAACAAATCCCCCTTTGGATTACAACAGAGCACACAACATGCCATAGCCTTAGGGTGAGTATTAGAATAAAAGGCTAACACCATCCTAAACCGGTCTTTTTAACAGTAAAATCAGTCTATATATGCCGTAAAACATGCTTGTTATACTCACTGTGGAACCTAAGGGGTTAATCCTCTGCTTTGTGTAAAATGGATATTTGATCCTGGCTTCTTTGATCCTCCCCTTTTTCCACAGTCCCCAATCCATCTCCTGATAGTATATAGCCTTGGGGGCACGCTGCACATGCCCAGTTTGGTGTGTATTTTGTAGTTGTTGTTTTTTTGGGAGCGTGTATGTGATTGACACAGGGCCAATCAGCATTGTCCTGGGTTTAGTAACACTTTAGGCAGATAAACAGGGCAAGCACAAATTTCTCTTACACCAGCATTTAATGTTTTTGTGACACATTAATGCCGTGTACACATGATCGTTTTTTTTTTTCGATGAAAAAAGTCACATGGAATTTTTTCATCGGAAAAAAACGATCGTGTGTGGGCCCCATCGGACTTTTTTCCATCAGTGTAAAAAAATAAAACATGTTTTAAATGTTTCTGCTGGAAAAAAAAAAAAACAATAAGAAATTCCGATCGTCTGTGTGGAACTCCATCGAAGAAAAATACATGCATGCTAAGAACCAAGTCGATGTATGCTCGGAAGCATTGAACTTTATTTTTCTTGGCTCGAAGTAGTGGTTTACGTCACCGCGTTTTGGACGGTCCGAATTTAGTCTGATAGTGTGTAGGCAAGACTGATGAGAGTCAGCTTCATCGGAATTCCGACGGAAAATTCCATTGGATTTTATGCCATCTGAAATCCGATCATGTGTACGCGGCATTAGTGTACCTTGCTGCTACCAGGTACATGAACTTTTTCACTGGATCGCTTACTGACCAGCTCAGACCCTCCACTTGCCCATATTACTACCCTCTAGACTTCGGACATGCGTCATTGTGGGTCTCCTTCACCGGCTGAGCTCTCAGCTATAAACATTGCAGACCATCCCAGAGAATTGCCTGATTCCGGTAATGGACCAACAACCAATTTGAAATTCAGAGTAATTACTAGCAAGTTTTCAGATATTCTCATCAGGTTAGCAAAAAGCAGACATTTTACAGATTTTGAGTCACTCCATTGATACTGTAGACAACTTTTGTCTCATGCCGCGTACAGACAATCAGACATTCCGACAACAAAATCGTGGATTTTTTTCCAACGGATGTTGGCTCAAACTTGTCTTGCATACACATGGTCGCTCAAATGTTGTCGGAAATTCCAATCGCCAAGAACGCAATCACGTACAACGGCACTATTAAAGGGAAGTTCAATACCAGTCGTGTTAGTAGAAGTTTGGTGAGAGGCGATTCAGGCTTTTCAACCTTGTGCTTTTCAGTCCGTTACATGTGCTATCTCCATTACGAACGTTAGTTTTACCAGACCGAGCGCTTCCGTTTCGTACTTGATTCAGAGCATGCGTCGGAATTGTCTACTCACAGTCAGAATTTACGAGAACGGATTTTGTTGTAGAACTAGCTCTCAAATTTTTGTTGTCGGAAATTCCGATAGCAAATGTCCGATGGAGCATGCACATGGTCAGAATTTCCGGCAACAAGCTCACATCGAACACTTGTTGTTGGAAATTCCGAGCGTGTGTATGCGGCATTACTGTGATAAAATGGGTGACAAACTCCTAACTGTACCTTAGAAAACAAAAACCTACTTTGTGTGCCCCATTTTAATGACTCTTACAACATCTTGTAGGTTATCTGCAAGTTATTAAAAGTGTTAATAGCCGTAGGAGAATTTCAAACATCAAGACCTCACAGGCCTGTGGTTAGCGGATGCTAAAGCCTGTTAATATTCTCCAGATCTTAGCAGCGAGAGGTTGCTGGCTTAAACCCCAATACAATAATTAATATCTAATTTGTCAGTGCCAAATACCCTTGAAAACATTTCCATTTAATTCAGTGGAAAAATATAACAATCTTAGGTTTATATGCACAATACATAACTTTTTTGGACACTTGGAGGCTTCTGCTGGTATCCAGCATAGAATAAGAAACATGTGGGTGATTCAGCTCTAAGCAGGGCCCTTGCCGCACTTCCTATAAATGCTGCAGCCACCTTAGCGTTCTATAGAGAGCCTCAGGAGGCTGCAGCACTGCTGCCTCTCTCGTCACTTCCCCAGTTCCCCGTCCCTGTAGCGTGACCAAGCTCCTCTTCCTTTCTCCTGTCAGTCCGGCCCAGTGCGGCGCGGTACAGGAGATTCAGTTTCCTGTTCCTGGTCGGACTGACAGGAAGTGCACACTGAGTGCTCACTTCCTTTCAGTCCGCCCGGGAACAGGAAACTGAATTTCCTGTACCGCGGTACGGTAAGGGGGGTGGGGAGTAAAAAGAACATGGGGGGAGTAAAAAAACATAGGGAGGGGGAGGGGGGAGTAAAAAAAAACATGGGGGGCCTCCATGTCCATTTTGCTTGGGGCCCCCAAATTCCTGCAGACGGCCATGACTGATGGAAACTGATTGGCATCACTGATGGGCACTGTTGGGGCTGCACTGATCATCAGGGCACTGATGATCTCTGCAGGTCTCCCCTGTAAGAAAATGCAGCTGATTGGCTCTCCTCTCCTCACACGCTGTCAGTATGAGGAAAGGAGAGGAAAGACAATAACTGGCATTTCCTTGCTTACATGTGATTAGCTGTAATTGGACACAGCTGATCACATGGGTAAAGAGCCTCGTCATCGGCTCTTTACTGAGATCGGGAATGCACAGTGTCCCAGGAACACAGCACGATGCTGATTGCCATGCTGCATGCCCCTGTGAGCATGTAAGCATGGCAACAGTGGGACAACATCATATGACGAGAGAGCCACCCTGCCACCTTCATTTGTCTATGCAGCAGGCGGGAAGTGGTTAAAGAGAGAGAAAGTCTAAAAACATACTTGCTGATCACTATGTGATTTCAGTGTCATGGATGAACTGCAAAATATTTTTTTATTTCTTAATATTATTAATTATTATTAGTATTATTATTATTAAATCATAATTATAATATCAGCCTAAGAATTTCCTAACATCTGAGTATGGCTAAATTCAAGTTGTAACTGCTTCTGCCAGCTGCCGTTCAACATGCTCTAGCATGCAACCCAACTGATTACCAGGAACTCATCCTGGTGGTGTAAGCTCAGGAAGCGTTAAATATTTGCCAATAACCCTATCTCATTGACCATTGCTCCTTAAACCTCTCCACTTGGAGATGGGATGGTAAATTATTTTTTCCTTTAGGCTGTAGAGTTTGTATGTTGCAAGAGTCTTCATTTCTGGAGGTGATGGTGTGTGCAACATCAGCACAGTTATAAAGCACTGATTTGACTTAGCTGTCTAATATGGGAGAAAAGTTTATGAACGAGACATCTGTCATCACTGCTGAATGCCCCTTAAACCAATGGAACAGGATTATCCAGCAGTAAGGGGGGAAAGCATGATGGGAGGGGGGGATAGTGTAGCGCATTATGGGGGGGGCAGCATGACCGGAGGGGGCAGTATGGGAGGGAGCAGAGTGACAGTCACCAGCACACCTGGAACACTATAATAGCTGGGCAGTGTATTCTTTTACACTCTGCTGTGACATAGAGTTTGTGGTATACCAGGAGCTTTTCTCCTACTATTCCAGGGGCAGGAACAGCTTTGAGGCAGGAAGTAGAAGCCAGAGTCGGGGGCGGAGCTGGGAGGCAGAGCTGGGAGGTGGAGCTGACGGTCCTTGGTACAGATGATGGCTTGCCTCTTGTCTCTTAGCTGGATAGGAGGGCCGGCGGGGCAGCATATAGAAGAACTAATCCTGCTCCTGCAGCCACTGAAAGCCCTGCAGGATACAGGAGGAGAATAGAGGAAATTTGTTCTCCTATATGCCGCCCCATCGGCCCTTTTCAGGGGAGCTGCACAATCCCCCTCCAGCCTGGGGCCGTGTCGAGATCACTACTCTTGCACCCCCTATAACTACGCCCCTGAATGAGTAAGAATGCAGCTGTCCTCCACTAAAGAGGTGTTGAGTGACTGGCTGAGGGAAATGCTTTTCCTTGTTCAAAGATGTTACTAAAGTGGTTGTTAACCCACTTCTATAAAATACTCCCAGTTCTGTTCTGTATAAAATGCTCTAAGGTAACAGGATCATTTTTTTTTACGCTTTAAGGTTTTAAGGTTTATCAAAGTGTGATACAGGAATATCGGACAGAAAAATAAACATTTTTTTTTTCCCAAATGCCATTAACAGATTGCTAGTCATAACAAGAAACATTTAGTAACAATTGTTCAGAAATACAGAGAAAAATACTTATGACCAAAGAGGATAGACCTCAGTTGAAGCAGGTTCATAGGCTAGGGATGATGAGAATGACAACAGCAAGTCATAGGGATAGGAGAGGACATTCTCAATAGGGAGGGCATTATAATGGATGTTGGCAATTGGTGGTGGAACTACCTTTTGATGTTGTACTTCATATTGTCTTATGATAGTACCCCTAGGATATATTGGAAGACTGCTATCAGGATTGGTCCAAGCCAGTATCTCCAGTGGGGAGTGTATTGTCCATGCCGGCAGGGCAGGACTTAGGGTGGTGGGGGCCCCTAGGCTTGAGTCACTTTCAGGCCCTACCTTCTATACATTACTTTAAATAGAACAAAATGATACAAGCTATGTATTAGAGTTACACAATTCTGGATAAACTGAGAATAAAAATAGAGATCATGATTCTGAAGTAAACCCTGGCTTAGTTTTGCAGTTTTTCAATTATTACGTTTTAACAGCTCATCACAATGCAATACATATATATATCCCCCAAAAGAGGCCTGCAAATACCTTTTTTAGGATGGTTTCATGGGACTGTAGTCATAACTTCTTTAAGAATTACTAAAATATTTAAAAAAAAAATTTTCCTTTTATATGGGATAACCCATTTTTTCCAGCCAGGGGTTCCACATTTCACCAAATTCCCTGATGTTCCTTCTCTCAGTCACAGTGTATACTGCCTTCTCCTTCCATATTGTTTCGGTTACCACATTGATCCACTCTCTTACTGTCGGGGGATTTATTGCCTGCCATCTTTGGGCAATTAGTTTTCTGTCCTGGAAGAGGCACCTTAGTGCTGCTTTTACTATGCTGGGTACTCTAGTGATTTCTTCTCCCAGACCCAAGATACACATTCTGGGGTCCGTCTCCAGCTTTGTTCCATATGTCTGGTTTAGGACATTAATAATCCCTTGCCAGTACCTAAACAATTTTGGGCACCTCCATAACATATGTATCAGATCCCCTGTGTCTTGACATCTAGCATAGCTCGCATCTACTCTCCACCCAAATTTAAACAACCGTTTTGGTGTATAGTAAATTTTTCCTCCACTGTCTATCTGTTAGGCCGCGTACACACGATCGAAATATATCTGCTGAAACTAGTCCGCAGACCAGTTTCAGCAGACAGATTCGATCATGTTTATGGGCTGGGAAGACAGGTTTCCAGCAGACAAAAGTTTTAAAGAATGCTTTAAAACTTGTCTGCTGGAAACCCGTCTGTCCGACATGCCTAACCAGCGGACAAAAATCCCCCGCATGCATCGAATGGATTCGACGCATGCATGGAAGTATTTTACTTCCTGGTTCGGTGACGTGGCGGCGTCAACGTCACCACCACGTCACTGTGCTGTCTGTCCGTGGGGATTTTGGTTTGATTGTGTGTACACTGATCAAACCAAAATAGCCCAGCAGACATGTCCGATGAAAACGGTCTGTCAGACCGTTTTCATCGGATAAATCTCCTCGTGTGTACGCGGCCTTATGGTCCCCAGATCTTCCTCCCATTTCTCTCTACTTTTAAGTTGTTCTGGGCTCTCAATGCTTCCCTCACATATATATGGGTATATTCCCGAGATGTACCCCTTCATCTCACCCCTGCCGCCAAGTTTTGGGGGTCCTATCCCACAATGGTCCTACTCTATCGAACTGGACATTTAAAGCATATCTATAGAACGTATAGTTGGGTATATCATATTCCTGTCTTAAGGTGGCAAACGCTTTTAACGTTCTTCCTTCATATAGCTGAGCCAGTCTGACTATCCCCTTAACTGCCCATTTCCTGATTTCCCGACTGACTCCAGCTCCTGGAGGTTCCTGTTATTCCACAACGGTGCATATTCTGTTATACCTCCCTGTCCTCCCAGTGACCTTACTGCTTTCCATACTTTAATGGCCGTTTTAACCGTGGGGGTTCTAATGACAAATGAATTTGCTTCCAACACCTCTACTACTGTTTTATGGGGTGCGCCCAGGGTCATCAAGCCTCCATTTATATCTACTCCTGACTCTGTTCTTACTCCTATATGCTGCAGTTGTGCTGCCAGGAAATAGCAGCGTTGGTTCAGTATCGCCATTCCCCCCTCTCTTATTGGTAGTTGTAGGATTTGCAACCTGATTCTAGCTTGTCCTCCTTTCCATATCAGTTCTCTAAACATGGTATCTAATTTCCTGAACCATTTTTTTTTTTAATCCATATAGGTGCATTATGCAACACATATAATAATTGTGGCATCCATAGCATTTTAATCAAATTACATCTCCCCGCAACCGACAGCGGGAGATGCCGCCAAATTTGGATTTTATTTTTAAATTTGGCCATTAGGGGGACTAAGTTATTCCCTATATATTTATTTGGATCTTTTGTTATATATATTCCTAAGTATTTCATTCTCCCCACTATCTCTAACCGTGGGATTTCTACCAATGTCTGGGTCCTCATTGGGTCTACCGGCATTAATGCTGATTTTTTCCAATTTATGACCAATCCCGAGAGTCTTCCAAACTCTCGGAAAATAGTCATAGCCTGTTTGATGGACTGATCCGTGTCACCGAGGAAGAGGAGGACATCGTCCGCATAGAGAGCAATCCTCTCCTCCCCAATCGGTCTCACGAATCCCTTCATTTTAATATCCGTTCTTATTGCCGTGGCCAACGGTTCCATTGCTAAGGCAAATAGCAGGGGTGACAATGGACACCCCTGCCTTGTGCCCCTCTGCAACAGAACCTTAGTTGAGTAGTCATTATGGACTCTGATTCTCGCACTAGGACCATTGTAGAATAACTTAACCCATCTAATAAATTTTAGCCCGAACCCAAAGACCCAAAACATGCCAGATATAACCCCATTCTAGGCTGTCAAAAGCTTTGACCACATCTAGGGACATTACTGCTCTTGTACCTCCGTTCTCTATTGGCATTTGTAGGTTAAGAAATACCCTCCTGATGTTCATACTAGTTGATCTACTTGGTATGAATCCGGTTTGGTCCTGATGTATAAGTCTTGCAACAATTTTATTCAACCTACCTGCCATTATTTTAGCCAATATTTTAGCATCTGCACAAAGAAGGGAAATAGGCTTATATGATGCTGTATCAAGTGGATCTTTCCCCTCCTTGTGCAATACTATTATTGTAGCTTCCGTCATAGAATTGGGGAGCTTCCCCCTTCCATTGCCCAGTTAAATACATTAAGTATTTCTGGAGTAACACTTTCCCATAATATTTGTAGATTTCCACCGGAAGTCCATCTGGTCCGGGGGACTTCTGATTGGTCATCTCAGTGACAGCTGATTGAACCTCCTCCAGGGTTATTGGGGCCTCCATTAGCTCTTTTTATGATTCCATGAGAGTCGGTAATTCCAAGTTCTTAAAAAATTCTTAAATTTCCTCCGCTCCCGTCGTCCCTTGTGATCTATATAATTTCTCAGAATATTCTCTAAATGTATCTGTGATCACAGAAACCTGTGTAGAAATTTCTCCATTAGGTTTATTTATCGCGGGTACCGCAGAGGGGGAGGAATTGGTTCTTACTAAATGAGCCAGCATTCTCCCAACACTTTCCCCCTCCCAAAAGGCCAGTTGCTTTTGGAAGAATCTCTTATTTTTCAGATTTTCTTATCATTTCGACCCTGTACTCCTGTTGTTTATTTAACCACATCCTTTGTTTCTCTAGTGTTGGGTTCTCAATATATTCCTTCTCTGACTTCCCCAGTTCCATCCTAATCCTATTTTCCCATTCCCTTGATGTTTTTTTAATTGTTGCCACTTGCTGAATACATAGGCCCCTGAGAAATGCCTTCAATGCATCCCACATTACTCCCCGCATCACGGTACCCTCATTAAACTCTATAAACTCTTTTAACCACTTCCCCACCGCACCATAAGCATTTTACTGCTACGGCGCGGTGGAGTTACTTTGACACAACGTCCCTGGGATGTCGTCGTGCACTTCCGCGATTGCGCGTCCCCTGGGACGCGCTCGCGAAAGTGTCCGTGCTCGCCCGGTCTAGAAGACCCGGCGCATCACGGATCACGGTAAATTGCCGCTGATAGCGGCCGTTTACCACGTGATCGCGCCGTCGAATGATGGCGCGATCACTTGTAAACAAACCGGCGTCATTTGATGTCGCCGGTTCCTCCCTCTCCTCCCTCTCCTCTCTGTACCGTTCGGTACAGTGTGCGAGGAGAGGGGGGGGAGCGGGGTGTCAGCAGCTGAGCTGTGGCTGGATCTGTGACAAATGCAGTCACAGATCCAGCCATCCCTCAATCCATCCCAGCTCTGCAATCCCCTAGTACCCTGCAATCCCCCAGTACCCCGCAATCCCCCAGTACCCCGCAATCCCCCAGTACCCCACAATACCCCAGTACCCCACAATACCCCAGTACCCAACAATACCCAACAATACCCCAGTACCCAACAATACCCAACAATACCCCAGTTCCCAACAATACCCCACAATACCCCAGTACCCAACAATGCCCCAGTACCCAACAATGCCCCAGTACCCAACAATGCCCCAGTACCCAACAATGCCCCAGTACCCCACAATACCCCAGTACCCCACAATACCCCAGTACCCAACAGTACCCCACAATACCCCAGTACCCCACAATACCCCAGTACCCAACAATACCCCAGTACCCAACAATACCCCAGTACCCAACAATACCCCACAATACCCCAGTACCCAACAATACCCAACAATACCCCAGTACCCAACAATACCCCACAATACCCCAGTACCCCACAATACCCCAGTACCCAACAATACCCCAGTACCCAACAATACCCCAATACTCGGCAGTACCCCAGTACTCGGCAGTACCCCAGTACTCGGCAGTACCCCAGTACTCGGCAATACCCCAGTACTCGGCAATGCCCCAGTACTCGGCAATGCCCCAGTACCCAACAATACCCCAGTACCCAACAATACCCCAGTACCCAACAGTACCCCACAATACCCCAGTACCCAACAATACCCCAGTACCCAACAATACCCCAATACTCAGCAATGCCCCAGTACTCAACAATACCCCAATACTCGGCAATACCCCAATACTCGGCAATACCCCAATACCCTGCATGATACTTTGCAATACCCCAATACTCTGCAATACCGCCTATGGGGATTTTTAAGTAGCGAAGTTTGGCGCCATTCCACGAGTGTGCGCAATTTTGAAGTGTGACATGTTGGGTATCTATTTACTCGGCGTAACTTCATGTTTCACATTTTGAAAAAAAATTAGGCTAACTTTACTGTTTGTTTTGGTTTTAAGCACAAAACAGTTTTTTTTTAAAAACATGCGTTCAATAAATTTCTGCGAAAATACCGTGCGAGATAAAAAGTTGTAACGGCCTCCATTGTATTCTCTAGGGTCTTTGCTAAAAAAGCATATATAATGTTTTGGGGTTCTATGTAATTTTCTAGCAAATAAATTATGATTTTTCCATGTAGGAGAGAAATGTCAGAATTGGTGTGGGTGTTCCAGAACGCCTGATGGTGCTCCCTGCATGTTGGGCCTCTGTATGTGGCGACGCTGTGTAAAAGTCCCACACATGGGGTATCGCCATACTCGGGAGGAATAGCAGAATGTGTTTTGGGGTGTAATTTGTGGTATGCATATGCTGTGTGTGAGAAATAACCCACTAATATGACAGAAACAAGTTTTTTTTTTTTTTTTTTTACAGAATTTTCAGTCGTTTTTCTTTTATAGCGCAAAAAATAAAAAACCCAGAGGTGATCAAATACCACCAAAAGAAAGCTCTATTTGTGTGAAAAAAAGGACAAAAATTTCAAATGGGTAGAATGTTGTATGACTGAGTAATTGTCATTCAAATTGTGAGAGCACCGAAAGCTGAAAATTGGTCTGGTTAGGAAGGGGGTTTAAGTGCCCAGTGGTCAAGTGGTTAATCTTGATAGCATCACCTCAGGATCCCCCATTCAAGCCATAGTGGGCTAATTTTCTATCACATCTGCCCCCCACTAGGTTTATTGCTATTGTCACTAGTGAGTGATCAGATACCCCTCTAACCTGGTATACTATTTCCCTTTTTGTTCGGCATGCTTCCACATTCCCCAGGACTAAATCTATCCTGGACAATGTGGAATAACTACTAGAGCAGCACGAATATTGCAACTCCTCTGGATTTCTCACTCTCCATATATCAAATAATCCTGCTTCCTGTAAGAACTGATACAACCCACTCTCTGAGGCATTCTGGACACTATTTTCCGGAAATCTATCCAATTTTTTATTTATTACCTCATTAAAATCCCCCATTGCTATAACAGGAATCCCAGTTTTATCCATCATAAAATCCATTAATTTATACATGACTTCCAACTTGAATGGCGGGGGGATGTATATATTTGCAAGAACATATTCCCTATTTACTATTATACAATGGAAAAAAAACGTACCGCCCCTCTTCATCAATGCTAATCTGCTTACAGGTGAACATCACTCCCCTCTTGACCATAACCATCACACCCCTTGAAAAGGATGTGTGGACCGAGTGGTATTGATGTTGAAACTTCCTGTTCTGAACTTGTTTCTTAATTTCATTTGTATAGTGTGTCTCCTGCAAGCAGATTAGCCCCACCTTATGCGCTTCTAACATGTCAAATACTGCTGTTCTTTTGGCTGGGGTACCCATTACGCGGACATTCCAAGATCCTATTTTCAAAATTGTGTCCTGCATTAAATCATTTTAAGTCACACCCCAAAAAAAATAAGTAAAAATATATATATTTCAATAGATAAATAAATAAATAAATAATACTTCAATGAAATACCAGTGGATTGAAATGGCCATGGCCTTTATTTATAAATTAAATTGATTATATCAAAATTCTTAAATGAAAATTAAATAATCCATTTAAGTATATTACAATAACATTTTCAGTAACATATAACCATATACATGTATATATAAATATAAAAATTAGCTTAGCCATTTAAGCTCAAGCTAAACTTAAAAACATGAAATATAACATCCCCTTACAAATGAAGGGATTAAAACCTCATAAAAAAAGGCCATGACAGGGAGGGAGGGTGGGATATGCTCCTCTTCAATTCTTCTCTGTCTTCTGCCCACTGATGACACATCCTCTTTCTTTATATAGGGTGCTAGAGGACCAATGTTTGGGGCAACTGTCAACATTGCTAACCAATCATAGGTAAGTCATCTTTTTTTAAATATTTTAACTTTAATTTAAATTCCAGGTATGACACAGTATGACAGATATGACAGATATTCCAGGTATGACACAGTCCCATTTCATGCCCCGCCCTTCACCTTCATTCTCTGTATTTCCGGGTAACTGAAGCGCCATTCGTACTGCTGTTATGTGATTAAAATTATGATGTCGCTTCCGCCCTTACTGTGTCCCTGTCGGTAATCTCGTTCTTCATTCGTTGCTGTGTCTGCAGTTGCTGTTTTTTTTCACTCCCCTTTTGTGACATCTTCTTTAGTCACACGGGGAGTATTAGGAAGAGTGAAAGGAGCTTAACACTGCAAGATCTCAGACTGCATTACGGCAAGCTTTAAATGCCGATTTAGAGGGGCTAATGGGGCTAATGTGCGCAAGCGTGGTGATGTCATGCAAAATGATCAGCTGCCTGTGTTATGGGCTATTTTTTAAGACAATGTTGTGTCTGAGGGTTTACAATACAACAACTTTAAATGGCATATTATTGATCTAAATCTTAAACGTAAGGGGTCCCCATTGGACGGGTCCATGGGCTTGAGCCCAGTTAAACCCAATGGTAAGTCCGGCCCAGCATGCCGGGGTTAAGTGGGGAAAAGATGCACATGGATGTGGGAGAAGAGGACATAAGGGAAGGGAAAAGCATTTACAAAACCTTCTATCACGCAACACACTAGAAATTGACCTCTTAAAACCCAAGGGCCAGATTCACAGAGCCCTTACTCCGGTCTATCTCGCGTTAGACTGGAATACTTTCAAATTACGCGCGTCGTTTCATTAGTCTGAATCCTCAAACCACCAGCCTTCGGATCTACGCTGCAATAAAATTGCGGCCGCTGGGTGGAGTTCCCGTCGTTTTCCGCGTCGGGGTATGCAAATGAGCTTTTTCCGACGATCCACGAAGTTACGAGCGTCATTCGCAATCTCTTACGGCATCTGTAGTCATCTTTTTGCCGCGTAAAGTTATTCCAGCTTTTATCTGGTCTAATATTAGACAGCCCATGTTAAGTATGGCCGTCGTTCCTGCGTCGAATTTCAACGTTTGTTTTTATTTTTTACGTAAGTCGTCCGGGAATAGGAATGTACGTAGATGACGCTACTCAAACAAAAAATTACGTAACGACGTTATTTCGCGCAATGCACGGCGGGAAATTTCTGAACGGAGCATGCGCAGTTCGATCGCCGCGGGGACACTCCTAATTTAAATGCTTCACGCCCCCTAATCGCATATTTCGATTCCGCCGCGAGAAATACACTACGCCGCCGTACTCTACGGGCCAAAATCTACATGAATTTGTCGTAGAGCCAGGTAAAATACGGCGGCGTAGTGTATCTCTGATACTCTGCGCCAATGTAATTGTATCTGAATCTGGCCCCAAATCTCTGGATTGTAACTAGCTGATATAGCTGCTCTATGTGCAGTGCTGTTGATTGTAGCACTATTGACAGGTTGGACCAAAAAAAAATGCTCACATTTATCGTTGTGTATTCAGCCTCACTGAATTACAGCAATAAAAAAAAAGCTTCAGTTGGGCTTTAAGTGTTTATAGCACTGTGAGATGTTCTTGTTAAATCTACTACAACACTGTTTCTTAACCAGGCTCGGATATAGCAAAATACATTCTTTGTACCTGCCACACATGTATCATGGATATTTCTAATATATATATATATTTTAACTCTGATAATGATTTTGTATCATGAAATCACTTTGAAAACTTAGAAAGGTTACTGAGTTGTGCTGTTGTTAAAACCTAGAATCCTGCCTTTTATTGTATCAAAGTATATTACTAGAGCAAGCAGCATTTCTCACGGGACTCTTAAGAACAGCTACTACTGCTGTACTTTCAAATAACAAATCACAAAAAAAAAAAATCCCAGTTTATGTTGAAAGGGAAAGTAGGTGGCTGTTTCTAGGCTGATGGAAGGAGCAAGTAAGGTGAATTTGTCGTCTGGTTTGTAATAGTGTAATAAATAAATTAGTTGCTTGAGAATTCAGGTCATGTGCATCACAGGCTACTTTGACAATATTTTGACAATATTTTGTATGCTTAGATCTAAGTTTATTCTTAAAATGGAAGTCTAATTCATTTTTATTTAGTTTTGGAAAGAGTGTGCAAGGTTCAGACACCTATGCATTTACTGTTATCTATAGCTTAATCAGTGACATCCCCCCCCCCCCCCCCCGAAGACACAACAGAAAGTTAATAAAGAGCTTTGACAGTGTCCCATATTAAAGATATCTTTTTTTCCCTGTCCAGATGACAACCGTAAAATATTTAATGTGTAAGTAAACCCCCTTATTGTTTATTCTACAACTGCCATGATGCTGCACGTGATCAGTTATGACACCAGCCATTGGATGGTTTCGTTGAGAGCACATCCAATGGGAGTGTTACATTACAGTATTTTTAGGACGTGCCGTAAATTAAATGTTTTATTGATGGGTTTACTTCTGCTTTAAGTATTCTCATTGTGAAAGTGGTCATGGGACAAATTGTGAAGGTAGATATTTCAAACAGTAACTGATTCAGAAAAGCAACCCAATCCTTGCTCTATCCAAAACTAAAAAAAGTATAAATAATTAAGTTGGAGTTGAGTGGAAATCATAAGCATGGGATTGTTTCCACAGTCTATTTCGTCTATAAAAAAGGAACACCTAGACCAGGTGCCCAAACCGTGACGCAAAACCAACATATTTATTTCAAAGAGCCAACACAGAATTAAAGATATGACTATGACCTGCGCTTAGGATCTGAATATGGGCTGCTGCCTTGCCTGAACTGACCCCTAGGAGTAAGTGATAAATGTAAAGTGAATGAAAGGGGGAATTGGCGCTGCCCTCGAAAAAAATCTGGTACACTCCTAGTGTGCCCTAAGGTGCAACACAGTACCTATAGTGACCAAAATGGTGTGCGTAAATTTTTAATAATAATGGGCCACCCTAGTGGCCTAGGGGTGGTATAAATTGAATACATCCAGTGATAATCGTGTAGAGTGCTACAAAATTAAATTGCTGTGCATCCACATAGAATGCATATATATATATATATATATATATATATATAAAGTCCTAGTGGGTCCAAACCCAGGACCTGGGATTGGACCCACTAGGACTTTATATATATATATATATATATATATATATATATATATATATATATATATAATGTGGATGCACAGCAATTTAATTTTGTAGCACTCTACACGATTATCACTGGATGTATTCAAGTTATGGTTTATAATTTACTTATGTTTTACAACTATATTTGTTGCACTTGGTATCCACACCACCCCTAGGCCACTGGGGTGGCCCATTATTATCCAAAATTTACGCACACCATTTTGGTCACTATAGGTACTCTGTTGCACCTTAGGGCACACTAGGAGTGTACCAGATTTTTTTCGGAGGCAGCGCCAATTCCCCCTTTCATTCACTTTACAACACAGAATTAAACCTGTCAGCTTCTCTGTACAGAGGATGGGACTGAACATCCCCCTTAATGAGCCCTAAGGGACCAAAAAGAATGCAGAATGCACTGTGCAACATACCCTGACCTAATGACCATTGCACTCACCTACCTGACACATGCCCTCACCTACCTGACACATGCCCTCACCTACCTGACACATGCCCTCACCTACCTGACACATGCCCTCACCTACCTGACCATTACACTCACCTACCTGACCATTACACTCACCTACCTGACCATTACACTCACCTACCTGACACATGCACTCATTTACCTGACACAAGCACTCACCTACCTGACACATGCTTCCTGCACTACTAACATGCCCCCACATAGTACAATGTAAATCGGAGGATCCATCCTCCTCCTTGCCCTTCCATGGCCTCATCGTTCAGCTCTCTCAGGGCAATATTGAAGGAATCCCCGCCATCCAGCCACTCCTCGATATCCCCACTGCCAGGATGTCACCTAGCAGCCATTGCACCTCTCCCCAGGAAGGATCAGCTCCGAGAATCGCCTCCCTCTGCTTTTTCACAGGCTGCACTAGGACAGATTGAATCAAAGTCGCCCTGGAGCAGGGGAGCTGGAATAGAGTTAAGCTGCAGAACAGAGTCGGGACGGTGGAAGAACAATTTTACACCCCTCCTAAACAGCCCACATGGAACAAGATGACTAACTGCCCACCCCTCTGCCGACGTCACTGGCACTGATGCAAGGAAGGAAGTAAGCTCCTCCCCGCCTTCACCATCAAGAGGCTGCCTGGCTGGGGGATTCCCCTGGCTGGCTGGGAGATTACCCTGACGTGCCGACAGAGAGGGCTTGACATGCCAACTGTGGCACACATGCCTGGGGCCCATTATGGAATCCCAGTGACCAGATAATAACTAGGGTACTTTCATCCACTGATAGTACCTCACAGTTCTGACAGAGAGGTTGCAGATGCTTGCCAAAAGAGTTCCTGTGTCAGGAAAAGTAATCACTTGTGACCAATGGATGGGGCCCTTTTTTCACTGACACTAAAAAATGGGGCCAATAATGCTATAATGTAGACTTCTCCCACTGAACATCAAGGACTGCAGAAACTTCACTGACCACAAATGTAACAGGACCCTTATGTTCCTGAACACCTATATAATGAAGACATTTACACCACCTACAAATGTAGCAAGAAAATGAATACTGACCTCCAATGCAATAGGAGAATTTACATCAACCCCCCAATGTATGAGGGGAATTTACTTCCAAAACCAATGTAACATGGGATGTATGCTGACAACCAATGTATTTAAGGGGGGGGGGGCATCAATGTAAAGCAATGAACAACAATGCAACAGTGTGTCAAGGAGCCTTTATTAAAACAAAATACTGGATGAATTTGTTACATGAGGGGGAGGGGTCTGATAATGGTTAAATATGAGTAGCCCCCACATTATGGGAGCAATTTACTGTACATGCAGCCAGTGACATCACTGGTGCATGCACTCTGAAGGAACGGCCACCTATGCCATTCCTTTAGAGCCCTGTGCCGTGAATAGCAACTCCTGCACACATGCGCGGGAGTGATTTCATCTTGGCTCTGGGCAGTCACAAAGCCGGAGTCTGTGAACACGGAAGAAAGACGGGTGAAGATGGAAACACTTGCAGCTCTGACATCTCAGTGCTGGAATGCTTAATTTTAAGGTATGTTTAACATAATGTGCTAGTATGCAATGCCCTCCCGTCCTATAGCAGAATGATGGCCTGGGGGTGGTTTTGTTATCCTGACTGGGCGTCATATGACGTCCAGCAGGATAACTGATGATGCGTGCCCATGGGGGCGTGCATCGATCGGTGTTGCAGTGTGTCTGACACACTGCTACTTTGATCTAAGTAAAGAGCCTCTTTACCATGTGATCAGCCATGTCCAATCACGGCTGATCACGATGTAAACAGGAAGAGATGTTTATTGGCTTTGGAATGGAGTGGGTAGGAACATAGCAGACTTACTCCACCACAGCCAGGGATGGCGTGGAGGGGGGTGTGTGGGGGTGAACTATTAACCTTTTTCCCTTTTTTTTCTTTCTTCTTCTGCTTTCTCCCTTTTTTTCTCTTGGGGGGGGGGGGTGAGGGGGGTAGTATAACTGACCAGGGCTGGACTGGGACTGGGACAAAAATGTGGCCCTGGACATCCAGATCAGCCCAGGACACAACACATCAGGGTACAGTGCACATCAGGGCATGGTACAGAGCTCAGCACATCAGGGTAAAGGGCATAGCACATCAGGGCACAGGGCACATCAGGGCACAACACGTACAAGGCACATCACTTCAGGGCCCATCACAGCACATTAGGGCACACCACATTGAGGCACAGCACATCAGGGCACGGGGCACATCAGGGCACGGGGCACATGGCACATCAGGGCACATGGCACATCAGGGCACAGGGCACATTATGGTGCACATCGCTTACCAGCCAGCATGCAGAGTAGCGCATGTAGCGTATGTAATATGTTCTCTCTCCTGTCACGGCAATCACTCGGCTCCCTGTCGGCTCCTCCTCTCTTCTCGTCCATTCCAGATGATGTCACAAGCAAATGGGGATGGACGAGAAGAGAGGAGGGGCCGCCGGGGAGCACCGTGAGTGCCGTGACAGGAGAGAGAACATATTTCACACGCTTCCTGCGCTACTCTGCATGCTCGCTAAATCTCAATCTACCTGTCAGGGGCCAGCTTTTGGCGATTGACGGGTAGATCTCCGCGGACCTCCGACCGGCCCACTGAGCCATCGGCCCACTGGGAATCTCCCTGTAGCCCCGATGGCCAGTCCATTCCTGTAACTGATAAACTTTTGATAAGACAATTTTGTACCTAGTTCTTTCCTGCAATGTTCATTTGTGTATTTTATGTAAACGATGGAACATAAGAATGTACAATGCTGAATGGAGGGTTAAAGTTAATAATAAAATAAAAAAAATGTGATTATTAAAAAAAAGTTAGTAAAAGAGCCTGTTCAAGCTTTGACCCAACACTTTCAATATAGTGGAGCTCCGAGAGGCTTGCCAGTGTTTGCGTAGGACTTGGCACACTCCCCCACCCAACGTAACAGATCTTAGGCTTGGTGATAGTACACAGAAGCTTCCTCATCAATTTGCTTTTAGCCTGAAAAACCCTTTTAAGGCAAAACAATGCCAGAATTGGTATGTAGTTCCAGAGGATTGTCAGTGTAGTTAAACTTATGTTAGTCCCTAGCATGTCCAATCAGATCAACAGCTCTGTGATGAGAAAAAATACCCATAAACTGCACTTTTGGTTTGAGGAACCAACTTGTGTTTATTTATTTAGGCCATTTAAAAATGTAATATCTTAAATACAAATGTTACTGTAATATGTGAGATGTGTATTATGGCATGAACAAGCCCTAAAAAAGGAACATTTTGCATGCAGAAATCAGTGTTTTCATATTTCTATCCTCCTTCTCCCAGTGCAGAATGAATGAATAAATAAATAAATAGGAGCATTTGATTGGTTGCTGAAGGCACTCCATTTCATAAATAATACTGGAGATCTAAAAATGAGTTTTCCATGCATGAGACTTATGGCGGCTTAGTTGTTCCGGGAAGATAAGGTTATTTGTTTAGGTTTTTCCACTCACATACAGTTTTTTTATGATTTTTTTGTGCCCATATTTTGCATACATATTTGAATTAGTAGGTGCACAGGAGATTTTAAATCTTCCATGAAGTTAAAATGCATTTGATTTAGCTTTACAAAGACATGTAAATAAAGTCTGCGAAGGAGCCATTAGGGTTTTTATTAACATTTATTACTCTGCTATAAGAGCTCAGGAAGCCAGGCTGTAGGGTTTGAAAGATTCGCTAAGTTCCTATCTCTTTTTGGCTTTGGGGCAGTGGCCTCATCCAAATGTAAGAATAGGTTGTGATTAATGGCTTTTCTGCTTGAATGACCTAGAGGTCAACCTAAATGGTACATTCATTCTTTATAAAGTTATTAGAGAAAAGCTACATTTTAACTCCATAGAGCTCTAATACATATGTGTATATCTTTGCATTTCCTACATTAGATGCCCTGGTGTATTCATTTTCAGCAATATAGGGCCAGATTCAGGTACAATTGCCCTGGCGCAGAGTATCAGAGATACACTACATCGCTGTATTTTACCTGGCTCTAAGACAAATTCAGGTCGATTTCAGCCCGTAAGGCACTGCGGCGTAGTGTATTTCTCGCGGCGGAATCGAAATACGCGATTAGGGGGCGTGAAGCATTTAAATTAGGCGCGTCCCCGCAGCGATCGAACTGCGCATGCTCTGTTCAGAAATTTCCCGCCGTGCATTGCGCGAAATAACGTTGTTACGTCAGATTTTTTTTTGAGTAGCATCGTTTACTTACATTCCTATTCCCGGACGACTTACGTAAAAAATAAAAACAAACGTTGAAATTCGACGCGGGAACGACGGCCATACTTAACATGGGCCGTCTAACTATAGACCAGCTAATAGCTGGTATAACTTTACGCAGCAAAAAGATGACTACAGATGCCGTAAGGATGATCGTAACTTGGATCGCCGGAAAAAGCTCATTTGCAGACCGGAGTAATGGCTCTGTGAATCTGGCCCATAGTTCTTAATACATAAATTAAAAGAACTAGTGTTTAAATTCATCATACGCCTTAACATCCAAAAAAAAAATGGAGGCAGAGCTATTAACCACATGACCTTCGGATGATTTTCCCCCTTCATGACCAGGCCATTTTTTTGTGATGCGGCACTGCTTTATTTTAACTGACAAATGCTTGGCCATGCAACACTGTACCCCAAAAAAATGGATGTCCCTCCCCCCCCCACAAATAGAGCTTTCTTTTGGTGGAATTCGATCACCTCTGCGGTTTTTATTTTTTGTGCTATAAACAAGATACCGACAATTTTGAAAAAAAAAATAATACTTTTTTTTACTTTTTGCTATAAAAACATATCCAATAAAATATAAAAAAAAAAAATCTTCATAAATTTAGGCCCAATAAGCATAAGTTGATTGGTTTGCGCAAAAGTTATAGTGTCTACAAACTGTGGGATATATATTATGGAATTTTTATTTATTTTTTACTAGTAATGGTGACGATCTGCGACTTATAGTGGGACTGCGATATTGCGGCGGAAAAAATCGGGACACTTTTTGGGGACCAGTGACACTAATACAATAATCAGTGCTAAAAAATATGCACTGTCACTGTACTAATGACACTGGCAGGGAAGGGGTTAACATCAGGGGGATCAATGGTTAAATTTGTGTTACTGTAGGAAGGCATTGATCTATGTTCCTGCTTTGCAGGAACACAGGATCAATGCCTTCCTTACTGACCGAATGGCAATCTGCCTTGTTTACATAGGTAGATCGCCATTCTGACTCTCTGCCTAATGATCACCTGGTACTAACGGACATCGAGTCCACGGTACTTGTGAAGCCTGGCAAGTCTAGCAATAGCTTAGCAGGTTATTTTCAAACTTGCAGCATAAGGTAGGTTAAGAAAGAATTTCAGGTATGGATATATTATACATACTGTATTTGTTGGCGTACAGTATAACACTTACTTTTTTACCCTGAAAATAGAGGGTAAGCTGTGCCTGCGTGTTATATGCAGGGGGTTGTGGAATTTTTTTTTCCTGAAACTTCCCTCTAAAAGTTAGGGTGCGTGTTATACACCTGTGCATGTTATACACTGATAAATACGGTAGTTACATTTCTCCAGCTTGGACCAATATATATGCCATACCTGACTAATGCTCCTGGAAGCTTGAAATCCTTGCAGAATGCATCGCTACTCCAGTGATTTCCACTTGCTTCTGGATCCTGCGCCGAGCAGCTGTCCTGCTGCATTAAGAACACAGAAGGTCAGCTGCTTGGCTCGGGCACCATTTAGGGAATGCTTTGGAATTTCATAATCAGTGGCCCGTCCATTAGGGGCGCCTGAGTGCCGCCCCCTCTATCCACGGCTGCCACCCCCTCCACCTTCTAGCAATTCTGTGATGGAATAATCTATCCATCGCCTCCGCCACCCCCTATTCATGCATCCGACGCTTTCAGAATTCAGGGTGCCTGAATTACAGTTGCGGGATGATTTTTTGAGGCACCTGATTAGATCCAGAGTCTCAAATAGGCTTCAAAATAGGGTAGGCTCGTAGCGTAGAGCATTGCATTATAAGCCCACCCAGGAGTTACAACAGCAAAAAGACCTCACTCACTTTTACACTTAAAAGCAATAAAAAAAATATATATTTTTTTCAATAAAAAAAAATTGTTCCTGTATGGCGGAAGTCGATGGGGGGCCATCATTCCCTCATTCGACTTCCTGCTATCAGGGGAAAGCATTGAATCGTCTCCGACAATACTGCTATGAACGGGATGCTGCGGGAAGGGGGTGGGCACCTCTCCCGCTGCCGATAAAAGTGATCTCACTGCAAATGCATCGTGGAGACCTCCTTAATCATAAAGCTGATTGCCCATTGTTGTCTTAAATAGGCTATGCCTGACCCAAGATGGCTGCTAGAGTCACATAGGATTAAAGCATCCAATAGAATAGCTTCCCCAGTGATTAAGGAAACCATAGAGAAACCCTGTTCCTCCTGACTTCCTCTTCAACAACAGTGCCGCTGTGGAAGACCTGTAGTGGAAAAAGTAGACTGTATCTTTCTACAAGCGGGACATCACTGCACAGCATTCTCTGAATGGTGCAAATGCTGAGCAGCCATTCTGTGCTTAAAATGCAGCAGAGCAGCGGCTCAGCACAGAACCTGGAACCAAGTGGAAATCCCTGGAGTAGTGGAGTCTACTCCAGGAATTTCCAGTTTCCAGGGGCATCATCCAAGTATGGTATATGCATAGTTACATTGGTTCAAACTAGACTAATGTAACTATCAATAGCTGAAATTCCACCTAGGAAAATTGAAGGAACTTTGTTAATACTTTCATAGATTTCTATCTCTTAGCCCATCCTTTTTATTGACATGTACATTTTCACAGTAGCACACCAAGCATTTTTTATAGGGAAAAACATTCTGCTCAGTAATAATACATAAAACACACTATCACACTATGATCGTGGCAGAATCAGTGTTTATAAATAATCACAGTTGGTAATCTTGTAGCTAGGTCAGGGGTGCCCAACTGTTTGAAGCGTGAGGGCCACTTAAGCGACTTGGTAATTGGTTGCGGGCCACAATGAGCTGAGTGGGCGGATGGCAGTGGCGTGTCCACTCTGCATATGCACTATACTCTTTTTTTTTTTTAGGGGATTGGATTGGAGGTAGGACACAAATCAGTTTACATCTGCCACTCCTTAGAGATGAATAGAGGGTCCTATTGGGTCAGACTAACGTTGTGAAAGGGGCCATGGCTGCTTTCACACTGATGTGCTGTGGTTTACCCACACCGTGGGGGCAATGCAGTGTACCCTTGACTTTTCTGCACTTTGCAATAGACTTCTATTATATTCTGCAGGTTTGGTGCACTTTCGGAAATCTCACTAAACTCGCAGATAATAACAGAAGTCTATGGCTCAGTGCAGGTAACCCGGAGGTGTTCTGCGCTGCACCTGTGGATCAGTTTAAAAGCACCCCAGTAACCACTGCAGAACAGATTTGCCCATATATACAGTGTGATTTTAGTAGTAAACTGAACTTTAATAACAGTATTCTATTCTATTCCATCCCAGGTGGTCGTGGGCCACATCAGAGGGCTCCGCGGGCCACATGTGGCCCCTGGGCCACTGGTTGGGCACCCCTGAGCTAGGTCATAGATTGTAACATGTGTTAGTAATATTTATCAGATAATACTCCAGTTATTGTTATAGTTACATACACAGATGTCTGTAAGGCCAAGTACACGCGATCAGACCGGTCCAATGAAACTGGTCCGACGGACCGTTTTCATTGGACCAGGCTGAAGTGGTCTGATGGTCTGATGTGCGTACACACCATCCGACCAAAAATCCGATCAGACCAGAAAGCGGTGACGTAGAACACAACAA
Source organism: Rana kukunoris (assembly GCA_029574335.1). Lineage (NCBI taxonomy): Eukaryota > Metazoa > Chordata > Amphibia > Anura > Ranidae > Rana > Rana kukunoris. The sequence continues at coordinate 402,505,759 of CM056053.1, read as the reverse complement.
CGTGCTGAAAAAACAAAGTTCAATGCTTCCAAGCATGCATCGACTTGATTCAGAACATGCGCAGGTTTTTGGTCCGATGCTTTTGCATACTATCGAATCTGTCCGTCGGACAGATTTTAAAGCAAGTTTTAAAACTTTTGTCCGACGGACAATGGTCCGATAGGTCATACACACCATCGAATTGGTCCGATGAAACTGGTCTGCAGACCAGTTTCATCGGACCGGTCTGATCGTGTGTACGCGGCCTAATTCATACATTGTTTTGTTTCTATTTTAGATGTAACATTTAGCTTTCAAAATCAAATACTAGACAAGGATAGGACTCTCACACTTTAATAGGCAATACATTCCAATTAATTTCTGTGATTTATTTTAATTGTGCACATTTAATGTTTTAGCTAAGGGCTACTTTTCTTTCTGTCTGGCATCTGGTGCTCAGCGGCATTCTGTAAATGAAAATAAAATCATTTCATAATTCACAATGATTGTAAAATGTAGCCATTGTTATCTGTGACTAATTGCTTTGTGGACAGCACCGTTCTATAATGCAGATTTATCTGGGCACATTTCTAAGACCACACTGCATTATTTATCTGGATTGCATTATGTTTCTGTTACCGGCATCCTCCTCTATTCAAATGATCGTAATTTAGTAAATCAATCAAAATTGAAATTGTTATGTAACTAAAACTGAACTACCAACAAATGGCTAAATACACAGATAAAATAAATATAAAAGATTTGTTACCTTCCAAAGATCTTTTTATTTCTGTCCGCCCAGCCCTAATAGTTTCAAAGCTTTGCCAAACAATACAACCCTGTCTTACAGAGAGAAGACCAAATCGTTCTCTGCTCTACTTTCTCTTTCACCTACAGTTACAAAGATGAGCTCATAGGGTGAGATATGGATCACTCAGCTTTTTTCTTCTATCAGAATGATCCCTTGTATCACAGCACATCTGATTAAATCCTTGTGCTGCTTCTCCTACCCTCTCTCAGTGCTCTGCTGTACAGGGATTGCAAGAAGCTGATCCAGGCATTTACATTTAAATATACAGATTATTATTATTATATTAATATTATATTGGATTTATATATTGCCAACAGTTTGCACACCACTTTATATCACAAGCGCTAACAGAAAAGTTACAATACAATTCAATACAGGAGGAATCAGAGGGCCCTGCTCATTAAAGCTTATGTAGCGCTACCCCATTCAGGAGCCGCTGGGTAGATGTGGGATCGGCATAAGTTAAGTTACCTTTGATGTGTCTAGGGAAGTTGATGGTAGCAACTTGTGAGAGCAGTAACGGAATGTCCAAACCAAGAGTTGAGGTTTTCTAATTGCTTTATTTTCGGTCCAACATCGACCAACAGTCAACTTGAGGTAGACAGGATAGGTTGGTGAAGAGAATAACTTCGCAAAGTAAGGCTATGGATAACGAACAGAAGCAGTCCTGCTTCTAGAGTATATTCTTTTCTCCCATCGCCACTCCCACGGAGTGGGTGCAGTGCACCTGAACAGGCCTCTCCCACAGGCCTGGCAGCCAGAGTGTCACTGAGAATGCTGAGAAGGAACAAGTCTCTGCCACCGACTTGGCTTTAGTAAATTAGTAAAGGCCTCTGCCACAGGTCCGATACTCGAGAGCAATAGAGCTTATCCTTTCAATCAAGTCCTTTTTAGGTATGGGGACGCAGTAAGTCACTGGGGCCCCTCGGCAATTCAGTTGCTTTGAGCCATGAGGGCCCAGAGTAGGGAACTCCGCGTAGAACGGGCCAGGCCAGGTAGGCCAAAGTGGTGGGGCCCGTGACGTGCGCATACCCTGAAGGTGGGTGCCGCACTCGGAACCGGGAACCTGCGAAGATCCCCGGAAAATGACGTCTGTCACAGATATAACCTCCCCCAGCATGCCCAGTGAGGGAAATACTCCTCCAATTAGCTGCTGGGGAAAAGCGGCTCTGCCTAAATCCCTCTGGTGACACCTGCCGCCCAGAGATGGAATTGCATCACTGGAGCACAGAATGACCCACAGGATAATTCAGGGCTGACAGCAGCCCAATTTAACACAAATCAACCTGGGTGAGAGCAAATAAGTCTCTCACCCCAATAAATTTACAAATAGCGTCCCTTCTGAAAGTAAGGGGGCGCTACACTTACAATCTAAATGGAAGGGTCAAGTGATACAAAATTAAATAACTGTAGGGCACAAGCTGATGGAGAATATGAAAATGCAGTTGTTAGGTGGAGGTGGGTTAGGCTTCTCTGAAGAGAAGGGTTTTCAAGGATTGACCTAAAAGCAGACAGAGTAGAAGATAGCTGGTCAGATTGGAGTTGGGAGTTCCATAGGATTGGAGAGGCTCAGAAAAATTCCTGGATTTGTGTGAACGTTTTAAAGTCTACAAACTATGGTATACAATATGTATTTGAAAATCAATCATTCCTGATGTACTGACGACCTATGTAATTTCTTGAAGCCCAAAAATGGTAGGACAGTACAAATATCCCCCAATGACCCCTTTTTTGAAAGTAGAGACATGGCAAGTTGTAATTTTTGTCTCAATTTTTTTTTGAAAAAGAAGAATAAAAAAAATAGTTTTGTTTCACATTTACACACTGTCACCAGTGCAGTACAGCATCTTCATATGACTGGTGTGGGGGTGATCAGGAACACTGACCTGGTGACAGCATGTGAAAAACCTGTGGAGTTGGGAACCCATGGAGAGGGGGATGCACCAATGGAAATTTGGGTCTCAGGTAAGTAAAATGGGGGGCTAGGGGACTTGTGACTGCAAGGTGTTTTTTCACCTTAATGCAGGGGTGTCAAACTCAATTTCATCGTGGACCACATCAGCATTATGATTACCCTCAAAAGGGCCGGTTGTATCTGTAAGATTAGATGTCCAGCGCATCCCCTCCGCTTACATTAGATGTCAAGAGCCACCCCACCATCAGAAGTTGAGTCCCCCACTCTCCCTTACATCACAGTGCACCTCCTTTCCTTATGCTGCTGCTGGGTAGAAGTTGGATGCATTGCTTAAAAGGCAGAAAGTAGGGGTCTGGAGGAGCACCATAGGAGGGCCAGAGCTCTCCTGCAGCTGCAGGAAAGGTGCGAGGGCCACATGAAATGGCCTGGAGGGCCGATTCGGCCCACAGGCCTTGTGTTTGACACCTGTGCCTTAATGCATAGAATGCATTAAGGTGAAAAAACACAAGGGTTTACAACCCCTTTCAATAAAGAACAACCAGTGGCTGGTTACTGAGTCCTCACATGGACTACAGATTTATAAGGTACTGACACAGAATGTGACTACCAAAGCTGACTGATGGACTTACACCGGGTGTAACAAACTGTGTGCACTGAATCCCCCAGCTCTGTGTCTTCTATTTGCTGTTAAAAGTGAAATTTACTTTACCTTTGCAGCTTCCTTTTTTTTTTTCTTTTTAATGACTTCTGAGTCATTTTGTAGTGCAGGCAGTAAACTCATCTTTAAAATTCACACTACAGTATAAAAAATCTATAAAATATTCAAAAACTCATTTAACTTAGGGCATGGTCTATTCATATAAACAGAGTTACCCACAGAGAATAGATGGTCTGTTATCAGAGATGGACTATTGTACTAGCCTCAACCTTCAATTTATGGGATACGACAATTCATTATGGATGATCTGGCTCTTGTGTGTTTGGCATCTATTTCACACACTTCCAGGCTGGAATGAATCACATTTAACACACCTACTAGAAGGGATACAATTTGTTTGAGGAGGCTGAAGAATCAGGAACACTAAATAATAAATAATGAACACTCGGAAGGTCAGCAATTCATTATTTATTAAATGAGTCATTTCAGGGCCATTCCTACAGTGAGCAGGGTGTGAATTTTGTCTCAAGCAGTCTCTGCACGGTATGAATATACACGAGGACTATGATCAGTAGCAATGTTTCATGTTGCTCTTAAACCCTGTTTTTTTCTGTGCTCTTATTACTAGACTGTTCTAATGCCTTGTACACACGATCGAAATTTCCAATGAAAAAAGTTAGATGTAATTTTTTCATCGGATATTCCGAGCGTGTGTGGGCCCCATCGGTCTTTTTTCCATCCGAGTTTAGAAACAGAACATGTTTTATTTCCTTATCTGATGGAAAAAAAATCGGAAATTCCGATTGTCTGTGTGGAACTCCGACAGAGAAAAAAACACGCATGCTCAGAATCAAGTCGACGCATGTTTAGAAGCATTGAACTTCATTTTTCTCAGCTCGTCATAGTGTTTTACATCACCCCGTTTTGGACGGTTGGAATTTGGTCTGACAGTGTGTATGCAAGACAGCTTGAACGGAATTTCATCGGATTTTATCCCATCGGAAATTCTGATCGTGTGTACAGGGCATTAGACTTCAAGGGGTGCATCCAAAAAAAAAATAATATTGCACAGCTGTTAGTCCATCGAAACTGCATATACATTTGTTCTGTGTGAGTGAGGCATTCTAAAAGTGTTCACAAGCTGTATTCTGATTGCAGATCAGAAATTAATGAGTGGGGAAAAAAATAGCATTATGGCCACTAGATGGCAGTGGCTATCATATGAATTAAGTATGTTCCTCTACTCAATTTATTGGCCAGAATGCAGCATTTACTCAGCGTTCAATTTTGGCATGATACATAGACAGAGGTCAGATTACTATACTTCACACCTTAGGGGGGCTGGACTGTGGACAGAGGAAGTAAAATTTGTTCCAGCATTAGTGGGAGTAGACAATGTCTCAGGAGTCAGAGGAGAAATAGTGCACCATCATTGGTATTAGTATGAGGAATGGTGCCTCTTCGTTGGTGTCAATGGAAGAAATTGTGCCCCATTGTTTGTGTAAGTAGAAGCATAGGCATGCGCACAGGGTGTGCCAGGTGTGCCCAGGCTTACCCTGTGCAGCAAAGATTCCTCCTACTGCCCTAGCCCCCCTAACCTCCAAATATGTAGTTTGCTGACCCCTTCCCTTTCTCAATGAACCCAGTGAGCAATCGGTAGTGTGTTTTTGAGCTTTGGGGTGCACACCCTAAGGCAACAGGCTGCACACGCGAGTGGAAGGTATAGTGCCCCACTGTTGGTGTCAATAGGAGGAATGGTGCCTCATCATTGGTGTCAGTGGGAACAATAGTGCCCCATCAATGGTGTTAGTGGGAACAATAGTGCCTTGTATTAGTGCTATGTCAGTGTTTGAAGACCACTGACATAGACATATGCAGGGCCGATCCGCCCTATAGGCTCACTATGCAAGCCGCTTAGGGCCTCACAAAGCTTGGAGGGGCCTCCCAAATTACTAGAGGCCCCGCCCGGTGAGAAGTCATTTTCAGCCCCTCACCCCGATTCTCCACTGTCTGGCTGCATGGGAGAAGAGGTAAGAAGTCAGCAGCCCCCACTTCTCACTGTAATGTAAGATGTCATTTCCGACAGCAGAACACCCCCTCCCCCGCTTCTCAACTTTGATGTGACATGTCATTTTTGGCAGCCCCCCCGCTTCTCAACTTCACTGGACATATGGATAGATAAGAACAAAACAACAGAAAAAGTACAAGAAAGAGAGATAGATAGATGGATAGATAGATAGATAGATAGATAGATAGATAGATAGATAGATAGATAGATAGATAGATAGATAGATAGATAGATAGATAGATAAGATAGATAGATAGATAGATAGATAGATAGATAGATAGATAGATAGATAGATAGATAGATAGATAGATAGATAGATAGATAGATAGATAGATAGATAGATAGATAGATAGATAGATAGATAGATAAGTGGTCCAAAGCATCTGAATGGCCAATGACAGTATCTATTTAATATACAGAGGTGCACATGAACATTTTAGAAAGGGACATTAAGAATATCAAGTCCGTATCACTTGTCCTCCTCTTATTATTTATTAAGATGAAAGCTCATCTTGGCTTTCAAATCCATTATCTCATTAAGTGAGTTATTCTCTTGTGGGCTCATTTGTGTTATTATACTGCATAAACTCATTTAATGTCCTATATTAGATTGTCTGCAGCCTTTATTGCTATTTTGATTTAATGTTTTGTGCGAAATATTAACAGCTTCATAGTCTTAGGATTGTATGGGTTTGTGTTAGCTGGGTGATGTACATTTAATTTCCAATTTCCACGGAATAGATTTTTTAAAGGTTAAAATAGTTCACATAATTTATTTTTGACATTCTATTTTCCTTATAGTTTAAAACGTGATTCAAACAATGTTTCATTTGTTTTTTTTTTATTTTTTTTACACTTTTTTGTCCAAGCTGGTATTCACATTTTTTTTTCTTTTTATGATTAACACCTATGATTGTGCCAGTTCAATCTAAGGCCCCGTACACATGAGAAGACATGTAGCGTACTAACCTGTCGGCTCGCCCGTACACACGATCGAATCTGTCTGCTGGGACCGTTTCCAGCAGATAGATTTGATCGTGTGTACGTGGCCTAACAGCCTTAATGCAATATTTTTACTAAATATTTTAATAAAAGTCATAGGTCTGTTTAGAGTAAAAAATAAATCCCCAAGCACAAAAATCTTAAGCTAGATATACATATTTGCATTGCATTGTGGTCCACATTAGGGTGTACTGTGTCACAGAATTCCATTAATTTTGAATAGGTTGCCAACATACCACATTGCTAGAAAGCTTTTTAACCACTTGCTTACTGGGCACTTAAACCCCCCTCCTGCCCAGACCAATTTTCAGCTTTCAGCGCTGATGCACTTTGAATTACAATTGCACGGTCATACAACACTGTACCCAAATGAAATTTTTATAATTTTTCCCCACAAATAGAGCTTTCTTTTGGTGGTATTTGACCATCTCTGCGGTTTTTATTTTTGTTATTTTTTTTAAATATATCAATTTTTTTACATTTTGTTTTAAAATTTTGCAAAAAGGTGATGAGGCTGCACTGATGGGCTGCACTGATAGGCACCGATGGGCTGCACTGATGGGCATGGATAAGGTGGCACTGATGGGCACCGATATGCAGCACTGGTGGGTGGCATTGAAGGGCATTGATAGGTGCCACTGGTGGGCACTAAGAGGTGGCACTAATAGGCAGCATTGATAGGTGGCACTGATAGCTGGAAGTGATAGGCACTGATGGGTGGCAGTGATGGGCACTGATGGGTGGCAATAATGGATACTGATGGGTGGCAATAATGGGCACTGATAGACAGCCTTGCTAGGTGGCACTGATGAGGCACTGATAGACACCAATGGTGGTGGGCATTCATAGGTGGCACTTGTGGGCATTCATAGGTGGCACTCATGGGCATTGATAGGTGGCACTGGCAGATGGCACTGGCAGGGATTTAGATTGGCCGATGTCCTTTGCACCTAAGCCGGTGATCACCTTTTTTTTTCTCCTCGCGCTGTCATTGGCTGACAGCTGATCACGTGGTAAGAGGCCGTTGACTGTCTCAGTGACTCGGTGATCACAGCACGTGCCGTGCATTACATGGTAGAGCCCAGTAAAGTGGTGGCAGCGGCAGTGGGAGAGGGGGTGGGATCTGCTTCCACTGCTGTAAAAGTAATCCAGAGGCTTTTTAGTCACTAGGATTACTTTTAAATTGAAGGGAATCATTAGACCTAAAAAAATGACATTTCGAACACTGCTGTAGCTGCAAAGATGATGGAAACATCATCTTTTCAATCCAGAGAGTCGGCAAGTGGTTAAATCACTCTAATGTGAGTAGGGCTAAACTGCATCAACATTCAGTATTTCTAGCTGCTTTTACATTGCCAATGATATAAGAAAAAAAAAAAAGTTCTAATGTGGACAGAAAATCAGCAAACCTGGCAGATAATGATTTATATCTAACTGTCTTCTTAAAGAACCAGAGAATATAAAGCACAAGATGTGGTAATATAAAATATAAGATATTTTTGGATATACAATCTATATAAACACATTTGGCATCCATCGTTCTCAATAAAATAAAATAAAATGGAATAAAGTTATCTCTGTTATCATTAATCATAAATGCCAAATGAATAAATAAAAAGGAAAACAGCAAAAGTTGATACAAAGAACACGAATGTAGTATATAATGTAGTACACTGTCTGACAGTATGATACTTATCACTTAAAGCCGATCTGCAAAATGATATTTTTTGGCGGAATCAAAGTACAGTTTTAAGTGCATAAACATGAGTACATAACATAAACATACTGTAGTTAAATCGTACATAAACAGGTTTTCTGTGTCACATATTACTATAATAAAACTTCAATAATGTGAATTTGGTAATACTAATGCTGCGTACACACGATCATTTTTCAGCATGAAAAAAACTACGTTTTTTCAAACTTCATCATTAAAACGACGTTGCCCACAGACTATTGTTTAAAAAAAATGCTCTAGCAAAGCGCGGTGATGTACAACACGTACGACTGCACTATAAAGGGGAAGTTCCATGCGGATAGCGCCACCCTTGGGGCTGCTTTAGTCGATCTCCTGTTAGTAAAAGACAATTCGTTCTTTTCTGTCTGTTACAGCGTAATGAATGTGCTTACTCCATTATGAATGGTAGCTTTACCAAAACGAGCGCTTCCGTCTCATAACTTGCTTCTGAGCATGCGCAGGTTTTTAACGTTGTTTTAGCCCACACACAATCATTTTTTACAACCCGAAAAACGACATTGTTTAAAAATATATACAGTAGTTATGAAAAAAAGTACCTCCATGTCAAGTGCCTACAACAATTGTACGACTGCTTCCACTGATCATGAACAATAATAACCTTGTAAAAAAGATAAAAAACTGATCAATGGGTATTTTTTCAAACCTACAGCTTTTTTAACCACTTCCTACAGGGCACTTTCACCCCCTTCCTGCCCAAGTCATTTTTCAGCTTTCAGCGCTGTCACACTTTGAATGACAATTGCGCGGCCATGTAACGATGTATCCATTTCTATCATTTTTTCCCCACAAATATAGCTTTCTTTTGGTGGTATTTGATCACCTCTGAGGTTTTTATCTATTGCGCTATAAACAAAAGAAGAGTGACAAGTTATTTTTGACTTTTTGCTATAATAAATATCATTTTTTTTTATTCACATTTTTTCTCAGTTTTGGCTCATAAGTATACTTCTACACATTTTTGGTAAAAAAAAAAATCACAATAAGCGTATATTGATTGGTTTGCACAAAAGTTATAGGGTCTACAAAATGGGGGATAGATTTATAGCATTTTTATTATTTTCTTTTTTTTTACTAGTAATGGCGGCGATCAGCGATTTTTATCATGACTGCGATTTTGCGGCGGACACATCGGACACTTTTGACACATTTTTGGGAACATTTACATTTATACAGCGATTCCTGCTATAAAAATGCATTGATTACTGTATAAATGTGACTGGCAGGGAAGGGGTTAACACTAGGGGGCGATCAAGGGGTTAATGTATTCCGTAAGGAGTGATTCTTACTGTGGGGGGAGGGGAGGGACTGGGGGAGGTGACCAATGGTTGTACAAGGGACACACCATCGGTCCCCTCTCCCTGACAGGATGTGGATCTGAGTTTTTAGACACACAGATCCACGTTCCTGCTCGGCTACTGGGCAATCGCGGGTGCCCGGCGGCCATCGTGGCCGCCGCGCACAAGCATCGGATCCCCAGTGACGCGGCGAGTATGCACACTCCTAGTGGCTCTAAAAAGGCACAACATCATATGACGTCCACCCAGAACAATAGGGTCTTCCTCCTGCCGTCATTTGACAGCGGGCGGTGGATAAGTGGTTAAAGGGATAAAGGCCAGGAAGCCTGGGTCAGCATGCATGGATTTGAAAGATCGACTGAATGTATATATATAAGTTTTTTTTTTGACCTTACATACACTTTTAGATATTTTTCATGTAACCTGAAGTCACTGGAAACCAGTCAATATCGGATTAACATTTACAGCATGTAATCAGAAAGTCATCTGTTAAGAGCTCTTTAGTTCCATTAGATTGTACCTTTTGAAGATGCACACTGCAGCAATTGCTCCAATTATCCTAATTAAGTACTGATCCTACAAAGTCACAGCTCCTTTATGCTTGTAAAATCACACAGTTAAGTTGCTGTGACTACATTAGAATTTACAACATTTGGTAATGACTTTTCTAGAAAGAAAGTGCCACCAGCTTATTTTGGGTTGCTTATTTGCTCCATGTACTTTTTAGATTTTATTTAAAGGAACACTATAACAGCTTTTGATCAGTTTATTTTATTATTTTACAAAGTGTTTAATATTTAAACCAACATTTTATCTCTTTTTAATTATTTATATTACATATTTGTTGTACAAATAAAGAAGTAATACAGGGTGCGCCATGACACTGGTGCCAGAGCATTATGGATTGTTGCTTTCAGAGTATCTTCTGACCACGGTAGATCAGAGCTCACCTCTAGACTTGACCTCTTACCCAAAACTGCACACAACTACTCCTTCCTATAACCCCTAGGAAAAACCACACTACTAGTAATTGGAGTTAAATAGCCAAATCAGCCTTTTACTAAACATAACCTTACATAACCTTATAAATTACAAAACATAAAACAACACAGGTTTTATCATTACCCGATCGCTATGAATTGAACCGTACCAACTAGAGGACGCCATACCTCCATTTTACCAATAACACCAGGTTTAGACCCCCCATCAAGGACCCCAAACCTAGTGAACCAAAACCACTCCTACCTTGCACTATACTCTCCTGCTCCCCCCCAATCACTTCATCTACTTGAACAAACCACTTAATATAAGTAACCCCTTCTGCCTGGTTTCTTTTCCACCCAGTCATGTATGCCCTCTGCCTATTTCATTCCCTCTCAGCTCTGGGCATACCTTTCCAGTTGACTCCCCATACAGTCCCATATAAAAAGGGCAGGAAGGAGGATAGTGGGGGTGTCTCACTATCTATCTCATTTTGTTACAGTACCCTCACATTTTTGTAAATATTTTATTATATCTTTTCATGTGACAACACTGAAGAAATTACACTTTGCTACAATGTAAAGTAGTGAGTGTACAGATGGTAAAACAGTGTCAATTTGATGTCCCCTCAAAATAACTCAACACACAGCCATTCATGTCTAAATCGCTGGCAACACAAGTGAGTACACCCCTAAGTGAAAAATTTCCAAATTGGGCCCAATTAGCCATTTTCCCTCCCGATGTCATGTGACTTGTTAACGTTACAATGTCTCAGGTGTGAATGGGGAGCAGGTTTGTTACATTTGGTGTTATCACTCTCACTTTTTCACTTGTTATAGTAAAAAAAAAAAAGAGCTATGGTATAAAACTCATTTGGGTACACAGTTGTATGATGGAATAATTGACAGTCAAACTATCATAGGAACTCTACCTTGTTGCTGCATATAAATCTACAATATGTTAATATACAATACTTTTGTCAGGAGAATGTAATGCTCCTACTCCTCATTCCTGCATCCTGGGTTTGGTTGTGGCATTTTTCTATACTGTTTGTCCACCTGCAAGGTGATTGATGTGGCCAAGTCTGCAATCTCATGCTTCTAAAATTGCATTTGTAACACATGCTCCAACACATGCTCCAAGCTCTCTGTTTGTCTGTCCTGCTCTTCTATTTAGATTACCTCATTGACAACCTCATATCGTATATCTACTACTATCTGAAGTATGCCTGCCTTTTGACTACAGATTTGACCCTAACTATTGTACCTGGACTGTCATTGATCCACTCTGCCAAATGCAAGTACCTGTTTGTTTTCCTCAGTTTGCACCTGCCCCGTCACGGTGGCCAGGCACTATAGCATTGTGTATAAGTCCTGGAGGGCAACTGAGTACCGGTAGGCTTGCTTGCCTTATGGGAAAGGGGGCTGGTACAGGTGAAGAACACAGAAGCTAGCTATAGTACTGGTATCTGACCACCTGCGTTACAGGTCAGCGTGAGAAATTTATATATGCCTAACTAAAAAAAATTTTTTTAGGTCCCAAACATAAAAAAATAAAATAAAGGAAAAAAAAAGAACATTTTGAAACGTTAAATGGAACATTACAATTTCAACTTAGCACTTATGTACCAACCAGGTCAGAATTAAATGTTGAGTTTAACTTTTCTTTTGTCCATCAATAATAGTTCATCACTATAGGTAAAGACTGACTGCCAAACCTCAAAGGTAGAAGCAAAAAAGAAAAGCAGAAAGTATGAGAAGCCTGATTTAGCTCAGCTTGGCATACTGTATGCACCATATATTTAAACCTGAAATATGCAGAATTTCATGAACTGACTTCTGCTATTATAAAGGCACACACACATATTTGAAATGTGTGGATTGACAAAAAGTTAATTGTAGATTAGCTACAAGATCCGGTCCCCCAGCTGTTCTTGCACTTGTGGACAGTCCCTTTTCAGCTTTAATCACAGGTAATTTTGCTGCAATATATGTCAAGTGAACAGTACGTTTTACAGACAGGCATATAAAATGGTTGACTGCACCGTACTATATACTTGAGGTGTAGTATAATTTTATAAAGGTGACAGCCTAGGAATGGAATTATGAAAATTTCAGAAGATGAATCTGATTTTAGAAAAAAAAAGTATGTATTCTTAACAGACCAGCCGATGCAGTTACTCTGCGGCAGGTTGGCTCCGCTGGGCAAACCGTCGTAGCTGTACGTCGGTCGCTTTAAGCGGAGTTAGCAGACGTGCGCACCCACTGCATGATGGGAGTGCCGATTCTTGTGACCGGCGGTTGCAATGACAGCCAGCCAGCATGAGAGGCAAGACTGTTCTGTGAGCTGAGGAAATGCAGATTGTGGGTTCCTAATAGCTAGGAACCATGATCTATCATTTCCTCCAAGTTAGCCCCCTCCCTCTTTAGTTAGAACACACAATTAACCCCTTGATCGCACCCTAGTGGTAACCCCTTGCCTGCCAGTGACATATTTTCAATAATCAGTGCATTTTTATAGCACCTATCGCTGTATAAATGCCAAAACGTGTCAAAAGTGTCCAACGTGTTCGCCATAATGTTGCAGTCTCGATAATAATCACAGATCACCGTCATTACTAGTAAATAATAATAATAATAAAAATGCTATAAATCTATTCCCTAATGGCCTGGTCATTGAGCAGCCAAATCTTCCGGGGCTGTGGTTAAATAAATACGTAGTTAAATAAAAAAAAGGCATTATTCACTTGTACTTGCGAGCCCCTAAGAAAATGAAGGGACACCTTTACTGAGGATAATTGCTGTTTCCAGCAAAACTGTTGGCATCCTCCTGGCTCTGAGTACATCCTCCTGTGCTCTCAAAACTCTGCCTCGGGGAGATGGATTGCTCATTTGGTATAATGCAGAGCAGACCTCCCAATAGAATTCTCTAGTAGTGCCTAGGCACACTTTGTTTTCAGTGAAGATGTGTATGCAAACACAGGGCCAGGCCAGCATTCATGTTCATTTAAGGTAACCCATCATATTTTTCCTGTTGGCTGCACATACAAGAAAAACGCCTAATGCCAAGTAAAGCTATACTTTATACCAGCACACTCAACCTGTTAGCTTCTGAAGCCATCCAGGAAACATTATTAGTGAAGTTATAGGATATGCACTGAATTTGCCTCTAGTCATATTTTTACATGATCCATTTCAGACACATTCAGCAGACTTTTCATAGTGCTTCTGGGTGAGACTGCCATCATCCTCTGGGCCTCTAATTAGGCATTGTGCACTCGCAACGTTTATCAATTACTAAAAGCTTTAACAGTAGTATTACATCTTCAGTGATTTTAGTTTAACACATTGAACACCATAAAATAAATATTCCATAGTAAATTATTTGTTAATATTCTTACCCCAGCACAACTTCCAAAGCTGCCGGCTTCTACTCTTTCAATTCTGCTTCCCTGAACTTTCAGACCTCACAAGTAAGAGTTAGTAGTGGACAGTGCAGTCTCCCTACACTGACGGGTTTATCTGCTTGATTTAAGGCTGTTTTATTCTGCAAAAAATTTGAGTTTTTAAATCATACGAATTTTGTAAACAATGAATTTAAAAGGTTTTACACGATCGAGGCATTCCTTTGTCTCTTTTCATGTACTTGTGATCACTGTATTGGAGCATTTGAAGCAAGGAGATGATCCACGCCAGGCTGTCCATATCCTAATTGGCCCAGCAGTTTGCTATATCCTATATGCGATCTGAGGTCCCCTGTAATATAGGGACCAACTTTATCTGGTAAGCAGATTTATGTGCTCTTTTAGTGGAGGCCTCCTTTGGTTGGATTATGAGCTATCAACATACACCATATGTGTATTTCACAAGACTACACCAATTAGGACTTTTTCACATGGGTGGAGGAGGATTTGAATTCCTCCTTTCTTTTTTTTTTTAGTCACAGACTAATTGGACACTTTGGCCCAGATTCAGAGAGAATTAGATTATCGTAGAGTATCAGAAATACACTACGCCGCCGTTTTTTACCTGGCTCTACGTGGAATCCAGGTAGATTTTGTCCAGTAAACGACGGCGGCGTAGTGTATTTCTCCCGTCGCAATCCATCTACGCGAGTAGGGGGCGTGAAGGATTTAAAATAGGCGCGTTCCCGCGGCGATCGAACTGCGCATGCTCCGTTCGCAAATTTCCCGCCGTGCATTGCGCAAAATCACGTCGTTACGTCATTCGTTGTTTGAGTAGCGTCGTTTACGGACATTTCTATTCCCGAACGACTTACGTAAAAAAAAAAAAAAAATTTGACGCGGGAATGACGGCCATACTTAACATGGGCTACGCACCGTTAGACCAGCAAAAAGCTGGTCTAACAGTACGTAAAAAAAATAGACGTAAGCGATTGCGAAGACCGCTCGTATCTTCGTGGATCGCCGTAAAAACTCATTTGCATATCCCGACGCATCAAAACGACGCGAACTCCTCCCAGCGGCCGCAAAAATATCGCAGCGTAGATCCAAAGGCTTACGAAGACGTAAGCCTCTCGGATCGAAGCCCGAAGCCACCGTATCATGGTTTGAGGATTCAAACTAGTGATACGGCGTGCGAAATTTGAAAATACTCCTGTCTAACACCAGTTAGACAGGCGTAATTGCTCTATGAATCTGGGCCTTTGTTTCTGTTTTGTTTTTCTTTTGAGGGCAATATTGTTTTTTTTTTTTGGTTTCTAACATATGAAGATACATTTACGAAATTATGTGACCTATAGTCAATTATATGTCTTTGGGTTTGAATGTGCTTTTTTTCAATTTACAAAAAATGTGAATGTTTATTTGTCAAATGTGACATTCATGTTATTGTTCAGGTATAGTGCGAGTTCCTTGATGCACACAATGGGGTCAATTCACAAAGCGAAACGTTATTGGTTTTATTCAGGTGTTAAATTAGCACCCTAACGATATTTCCAAAAATAACGAATATGGAAAACTACGAAGATACGAAACTACTAAATGTAAAAGAACAACACAACGAAAGAAAAAAGAAACGAAAACATAGAAATAACGAAAATACCGAACACAAAAAAAAATCATAATTACGAAAAATAAACGAAAATGCAAACTTACTAATATTCGAAGAACGGAAAGAAAACAACCGAAATGCTGAACAAAGAATAATAAACGAAAAGCAAAACTAACGAAAAATAAATTACGAATCTTCATAAAACGGAAATGAAATAACGTAAATTCACTTTCATTAGTACTGCCCCAATGAGCTTCTTTCTTATTACCTAGTGGCTCCTTGACCTTGTGTCTTTATCTGTGTTAGACTGCAGTGCATTCCATCCAGAGTCCAGGGTGTGTTTGGGTAGGTTGCACCGGTTTTGTGGATCTGTCAAGTCAATCGCACTAAATTACGATGTTTTACAAAATTACGACGAGTATTGTGTCGAATAAACGTAAAATGTATTTTAACAGAATTACGAATGCAAAAAATCTACAAAAGAACGTTGTTACAATCAAATGAAATTAGACACGAAAATACGAATGATCATAAAGCAACGAAGATTTATTTCTTACGAAAATACAAACGCGGCATGATGGAAAATATAATGTAAATACGAATATCAAAACAACGAAAAATAAACCAACGTAAAAACGAATGAACGAATAAATTCATTGTAAAAATACGAACGAGGCAGAATACAACATTTAACGAAAATACTAATCTCGAATCAACGAAAAATAAACTAACATAAAAAAACGGAAACGGAAAAAAAAAGTGTTACGAAAATACTAAAGAGTACGAATACGATAACTAACGTCTTACGAAATTACAACTCGTTACGAATCACGATAAACGAACAGAACCGAAACAGAAATAAACGAAAATTTTTGTTGTGCACATGTCTAGTTCTCAGATCAGCAGATGACTATGATGAAGAGCACCTAAGTTGGCTGATTAGAACTCCCTCCAGCACGGCTACTCTCCCATTCCCTATCCACCCCCCCAACAAGGAGTAAGGCCTCGTACACACGACCGAGTATTTTGTTGTAAAAGAAACATTGTTTTCCTCAACAAGTTCCTTGTTCGAGAATCTTGACAAGCTTTCCTTGCATACACACTGTCAAGACAAAATCTCGTCATTCTCAAACGCGGTGACGTACAACACGTACGACGGCACTATAAAGGGGAAGTTCGATTCCACTGGTACAACCCTTGGGGCTGCTTTTGCTAATCTCATGTTACTGCGTGTTAAGTAAAAGTTTGGTAAGTGACGATTTGCGCTTTTCAGTCGGTTACAGCGTGACGAATGTGCTTTCTCCAATACGAACACTACTTTTAACCGAAGGTGCCCTCCCATCCATTACTTTATTTTGAGCATGCGCAGGGTTTCTAAGCATACACACAAACGTGTTTCTCGTCGTAAACCAGCCCGACGAGGAAAGCTCTGCCACCAATTTTCTTGATGGATTTTGTCGAGGAAAACGGTTGAGGGGGAGAAAACAAGAAAAAGAGAGAGAAAGAATATAAGAGAGAACAAGAAAGACGGCTAGAGAGAGATGGGGAAAAAAACGAAAGAAATTTGGATATGGTGATAAAAGGGAAGGAGAGGAGAACAAAGAGAAAGAGTGGTACATCCTAAAATGTCGAGTGGAAGGGACTCCGAGAATGCTAAATGTCTGTGGGTTAGGGTCAGGAAGCGTTGGTGACGGTGGCACGTTTTGGTGGAATAGTATTTACTTATTTACTTATTTATTTGTACAAGGAGCACCACAACATTGGACTTTGTTTATAATATTGGATTTTCTTTGTATCACTGGACTTGTTTCGAACTATTGAACTTTTCTTTATAGACACAATTTAACATAATTTTATATTTTTAATTTTTTGTTTTTTCATCCTTACGCGTATTTGGTATATGGCATTATTGTAAAAAAAATAAAAAATCTATTTATATTGGGTTCACCATCATAACAATAAGGTTGTAGGATTGGCGCAGTAACACATTTTTTTCATATATACTTTCTACACTTTTATTTGAGGTGTACACAGTACTGCAGCAGATCTTCATTATACAACACATAGAAATATCATTTTTGCGCCGGTGACACATTACATATTTATGAGCAGATAATATTGCCGGAAACACTTCAGAATTAATCCTGCTGCTTTTGTCAGCAGTCACATCATTAATCAATACAAGAGAACCAGTTCCATTGGAAGCCATACATGCACATGCCATGACACTACCACCACTATGCTTCACTGATGAGGTGGTATGTTTTGGATCCTTTCCTTCTCCATAGTCTCCTCCTCCCATCACTCTGGTACAAGTTGATCTTGGTCTCAGATGTCCATAGGATGTTGTTCCAGAACAACATCCAGATTAGAGTTTGTTTGGCAAACTCTAATCTGGCCTTTCTGTTTTTGAGCCTCGTCAATGGTTTACATCTAGCAGTGAACCCTCTGTATTCACTCTGGTGAAGTCTTCTCTCGATTGTTGACTTTGACACACATACACCTACCTTCTGGAGAGTGTTCTTGATCTGGCCAACTATTGTGAAGGGTGTTTTCTTCACCAGGGAAAGAATTCTTCAGTCATCCACCACAGTTGTTTTCTGTGGTCTACCGGGTCTTTTGATGTTGCTGAGCTCACTGGTGCGTCCTTTCTTATTAAGGATGTTCCAAACAATTGATTTGGCCACACCTAATGTTTTTGCTATCTCTGTGATTTTTTTTTTTTTTTTTTTTCAGCCTAATGATGGCTTGCTTCACTAATAGTGACAGCTCTTTTGATCTCATGTTGAGAGTTGACGGCAACAGATTACAAATGCAAATAGCACACTTGAAATTAACTCTGGACCTTTCATCTGCTCCTTGTAAATTGGATAATGAGGGAATAACACACACCTGGCCATGGAACAGCTGAGCAGCCAATTGTCCCATTACTTTTGGTCCCTTAAAAAGTGGGAGACACAGATACAAACTGTTGTAATTCCTACACCTTTCACCTGATTTGGATTTAAATACCTTCAAATTAAAGCTGGAAGTCTGCAGTTAAAGCACATCTTGTTCATTTAATTTTAAATCGATTGTGGTGGTGTATAGAGCCAAAACAATTAGAATTGTGTCGATGTGAGCATTACTTATGGACCTGATTGTATGTGTATCTCCTTTTGTGCTGGGAATGCACAGTACAGAGCTCTCCTAGCACAGAGACTGGGGTCTCACCAAGCGCCTTCCTGATTCCAGGTCACCTGATTGCTGTGGTAGCCTCTGATTGGCTACCACAGTGATCAGTCAACAAGGTCAGGGTCAAAGATCAGGGTCAGTATACAGTATATTAGGCAGGATGTTTTTTTTTTTGTAACCACTTGTCATCTGCCCACCGTCAAATGACGGCGGGTAGAGGACTCAATTATCCTGACATCACGTCATATGACGTGATGTCACTTTAAAGCCGCGGGCGGGCGCGCGCGCGTCGCCGGCGGCGTGCGCGCGCACCCGCCACTCTGCGGGGATCCCGTGCGAGTGCCCGGTGGCAACGATCGCCGCCGGGCACACGCGATTGCTCAGTAACTGAGCGGGGACGTGGAGCTCTGTATGTAAACACAGAGCTGCACGTCCCTGTCAGGGAGAGAGGAGATCGATTGTGTCCCTTGTACATAGGGACACAATCGGTCACCTCCCCCAGTCACCCCCCCTCCCCCCACAGTTAGAACACTCATAGGACACACATTTAACCCCTTCCCCGCCCCCTAGTGGTTAACCCCTTCACTGCCAGTCACATTTATACAGTAATCAATGCATATTTATAGCATTGTTCACTGTATAAATGTAAATGGTCCCAAAAATGTCAGAAAAGTGTCCGAAATGTCCGCCATAACGTCGCAGTCCCAATAAAAAAATCACAGATCGCCGCCATTATTAGTAAAAAAAAAAAATGCCATAAACTATCCCCTATTTTGTAAACGCTATAAATTTTGCGCAAACCAATCGATAAACGCTTATTGCATTTTTTTTTTACCAAAAATATGTAGAAGAATACGTATCGGCCTAAACTGAGGGAAATTTTTTTTTTTTTATATATTTTTTGGGTTATTTATTATAGCAAAAAGGAAAAAATATTGCATTTTTTTAAAAATTGACGCTCTATTTTTGTTTATAGCGCAAAAAATAAAAACCGCAGAGGTGATCAAATACCACCAAAAGAAAGCTCTATTTGTGGGAAAAAAAGGACGCCAATTTTGTTTGGGAGCCACGTCGCACGACCGCGCAATTGTCAGTTAAAGCGACGCAGTGCCGGAAGCTTATATTTTGTCTGGGCAGGAAGGGGGTGTAGGTGCACAGTAGGCAAGTGGTTAATTAGTATCAGTGTCAGTTAGTGTCAGTGTGTTTTAGGTAGGACAAAAAAATAAAAATAAAAAGCAAAATGAGCGCTATTGTTTCTGGGCTTTACAAAAGGCAACTCCAGTTTGCACTACAAGTGGAAGTGCATACACTGTAGATCCGAGGGGGACATGCAAAGAAAATAAAAAAAAAAACAGTATTTTAGCTTGCACATGATTGGATGATAAAATTAGCAGAACTTCCCCTCATTTCAGATCTACCCCTTAGATCTACAGCGACTGCACTTCCAAGTGTACTTTCAGTGCAATTTCACTTGTAGTTTTCACTTGTAGTGGAAAGTGGATTTGCCTTCCGTAAATAACCCCCATACAGTAAGCGGTATCACTGCGATCACCAAAATCAGGATTTTTTGGGGGCTTTTCTTTGGTCATAGTTTATGGTAGTAACAAGAAATATGCAGCTATATTTAAAAATAAAAAAATAAAAAATAAATATTATTTTTTGGGCCAGTTTTCCTTTCATAATAAAAAAAAAAAATCAGGAGATATCTATAACCTTTTACTACCAAATGAAAGCCCAATTTGTCCTGAAAAAAACAAGGTATAGTCCACCTGTACGCACAAAGTAGTTGTGGTGATCGATTTTACTAACACATGTTAAAGTTGAAAAATTGTGCTTAGGCAATGGCGGACTAAGCATGGGGCGGGGGTGGGGGCGTCCCACACCGGGTGCCACACACTGGGGAGGGGGTCAGGACAACGCCCCCCTCCTCTGCGTCTGAGGCGCGGTGTCGGCATGATTGACGGCAGACTACTAGGTAACACACAGACACACAGCCTGGCTATTGGGGGGGGGGGGGTGCCGTGCGAGCCATACCCACAGTCCCCGAGTGATCCGGCTGCAATGATCCCCCTTCTCCGTGGCAGCGCCGCGGCTCTGATACTATCGGCTGTGTGACTGTCTGAGTCACACAGCCCAGCAGCGTGAAGCTGTGGCTGCCTCCCCCTCCTCCGTACAAGTGCTCTGCGGCGCGCTGATCATCTTACATCAGCAGCAGCACTACGGGGCTGAAGGCTGAAGGCGGGGGGGAGGTGTCACTCTGCACTATTGTAAGGGGGGGTGTTCTGTACAGGGGGGTACTGTATATAAGGGGGTTCTGTATTGTGGGGGGTGTTCTGTATATGGGGGGGTTCTGTATATGAGGGAGGGGGGTTCTCTTTTGCAGGGTAGGGGGGACGGTATCTGTATGGGGAGGGGGTTCTGTATAGGGGGGTTCTGTATTGTAGGGGGGTGTTCTGTATTGTAGAGGGGTGGTATCTGTATGGGGGGGTTCTGTATATGAGGGAGGGGGGGTTCTCTTTTGTAGGGTAGGGGGGTGGTATCTGTATTGTTGGGGAGTTCTGTATTGTAGAGTGGTCTAAACTGTAGGGGGGTGTTCTGTATTGTAGGGGGGTCTGAACTGTAGTGGGGTGTTCTGTATTGTAGGGGGGTCTGAACTGTAGGGGGGTTCTGTATTGTAGGGGGTGGTATCTGTATAGGGGGTGTAACAGGAGTCAATTTTGTACATAGGGTGACAAAGAATCATAATTCATATTACATGAGATGGGACATTAATAATACTTCATATTGCAGGACTGAGATATCACAAGGAGTCATGATGACATGACCAGGTCAGCCAGTGAGTCATACCTTTTGTATAATAGGCTATTGAAATATCCTAAGGTGTTGGCTATTCAATGTAAAGACACCCACTCTCACTGCCAATGTGTGACAAAGCTGTATAGAGAACTTATTCAACTAGATGTCTGTGTTACTATTCAAGGTTAATTGAACCCTATTGATAATACGGTGCCATCATGTCTAGCTACCAATTAAAGAATTATCCTCAGTGAGTGAATAGGGGGGTGGAGATTACATTGTCCTGTGATTAACTGCATTATGTTGTACTGGATATAAGCAAGCTAAGAACCAATAAAGATATTCATACATTTTGGAAACTAGAGAACGGAGCGCTGTCTCGTTTATTCTGGGAAATGGAATGGATCATGTCTGCCTGGTTGTTGGTGTGTCGGATAAGCTTGTCGTGGATGGATGGAGGTTGTAAGCGGTGGTGACCGTTACAGTGGGGGTTTTGTATTGGGGGGTTTCTGTATTGTGGGGGTGTTCTGTATTGTAGGGGGTGGTATCTGTATATGAGGGGGGTTCTGTATTGTGGGGGGTTCTGTATTATAGGGGGTCTGAACTGTAGGGGTGGGTCTGTATTGTGGGGGGGGGGTTATGTATTGTTGTTGGGTCTGTATTGTAGGGGGGGGGGTTTGCACTGTCCAGAGGTGCAGTCTAATGTAAAGGGATATAGAGGTGCTGTGTAATGTAAAGGGATCCAGAGGTGCAGTCTAATGTAAAGGGGTGCTGTGTAATTTAAAGGGGTCCAGAAGTGCAGTGTAATTTAAAGGGGTCCAGAGGTGCAGGGTGCTGTATAATGTAAAGGGATGCTGAGGTGCAGGGGGCTGTGTAATGTAAAGGGATGCTGAGGTGCAGGGTGAAGTGTAATGTAAAGGGGTCCAGAGGTGCAGGGTGCTGTGTAATGTAAAGAGGGGTCCAGATGTGCAGGGTGCTGTGTAATGTAAAGGGGTCCAGAGGTGCAGTCTAATGTAAAGGGGTGCAGTCTAATGTAAAGGGGTCCAGAAGTGCAGTGTAATGTAAAGGGGTCCAGAGGTGCAGGGTGCTGTGTAATGTAAAGGGGTATAGTGATGCAGGGTGCTGTGTAATGTAAAGGGGTCCAGAGGTGCAAGGTGCTGTGTAATGTAAAGGGGGTCCAGAGGTGCAGGGTGCTGTGTAATGTAAAGGAGCCCAGAGGTGTAGGATGCTGTGTAATGTAAAGGGGGCCAGATGTGCAGGGTGCTGTGTAATGTAAAGGGGTCCAGAGGTGCAGGATGCTATGTAATGTAAAGAGGGCCAGAGGTGCAGGGTGCTGTGTAATGTAAAGGGATCCAGAGGTGCAGTCTAATGTAAAGGGGTGCTGTGTAATGTAAAGGGGTCCAGAAGTGCAGTGTAATGTAAAGGGGTCCAGAGGTGCAGGGTGCTGTATAATGTAAAGGGATGCTGAGGTGCAGGGGGCTGTGTAATGTAAAGGGATGCTGAGGTGCAGGGTGCTGTGTAATGTAAAGGGGTCCAGAGGTGCAGGGTGCTGTGCAATTTAAAGAGGGGTCCAGAGGTACAAGGTGTTGTGTAATGTAAAGAGGGGTCCAGATGTGCAGGGTGCTGTGTAATGTAAAAGGGGCCAGAGGTGCAGGGGGCTGTGCAATGTAAAGGGGGTCCAGAGGTCCAGGGTGCTATGTAATGTAAAGGAGTCCAGCGGTGTGGTGCTATGTAATGTAAAGGGGTCCAGAGGTGCAGGGTGCTGTGTAATGTAAAGGGGTCCAGAGGTGCAGTTGTGGAGAGGGGAAAACGGTAGTGACAAAGAGATATTGAAGGATGCATGGGACGCAGTGGGGTGTTTTTACATTTTACCGTGGGGGGGGGGGGTGCCAGATATAGGATCCGCCCCGGGTGCCAAATGCTCTAGGAACGCCCCTGTGCTTAGGCATTAAGATTTGTTCTACTCCTTAGGCGTAAAGGGGTTAAACAGGAACAAAAGCAAGGATCAAAAGATAAAGAAGCTGCATCTCAGTAAGTAATTAAATCAGCTGCCGAAAGTACTTAAAAAGCGAGGATTTAATATCAATTTAATTTACAAAAGAAGCCCATTTGTATACTTACTGCAGTCAAGTTATATTCATACAATCAAGTGCAAAGAAATTGCTCTGCACATTTGTCAGATATAAAAATGTGCTTCCTTATTCTGACCATGGTTGTTAAGAACGATCCGTTTACAGCAAATGTAAAAAGCGTATTCATGTACGCACTTATTGTCACATGCTCTGGCTGCCTCCTGCAGCCTATCAGTGAAGGCATGGAGTCCCCTTGACTCCCCATGCACAGACCTCCTATCTGTAGGGTGGAGATATCTCATACTGGGAGCCATGAGGTATTCTTATACCTTCATTATAAGGGCTGTGCTCACCTGAGCACACTTACTGCTGGTCATCTACAAAACCTGGACACAGGGTTGGAGATTCCATCCCACCTAAGACACTATGGAATCTCCCAACTACAGAGCCCCATCCAGGTATACCAAAACCTGGAGAAAGCTGCAAAAACTGTTTTCTCCACTCCACAGCTACACTCTGTAACCCTGCACTGAGCCAATGTGCACGCTCTGGGGGTTATTTACAAAAGGCAAATCCACTTTGCACTACAAGTGTAAAGTGCATTTGAAATTTCACTGAAAGTGCATGTGTAAGTTCAGTTGCTGTACATCTGAGGGGTAGATCTGAAATTAGGGGAAGCTCTGCTGATTTTATTATCCAATCATGTGCAAGCTAAAATGCTGTTTTTTTTATTTTTCTTGCATGTCCCCCAGCGACTGCACTTCCAAGTGCACTTTCAGTGCAATTTTAAGTGCACTTTGTAGTTTGCACTTGTAGTGCAAAGTGGATTTTCCTTTAGTAAATAACCCCCTCTGTGTCCTTTAAATCACCAATTTCACTATGACAGCATCTCATCCTGTCACACTATGTAAATAAATAAAAAAGTCTCTTGGCTAAAAATCTGACATTTTCCGCCCCCCCCCGGATCCCACCAACAGGAATAGAAGAAAATTTATTAATCAGTTTGAATCACATACAATAACGTGTGTGTGTGTGATTGGTTACCTATTCCAGACAATCTTAGAATAAAGTAACAGACATATAGAATGCACCATTTAGCATTGCAGGCTTTTCTGGCTTGGAATGCAAAAATTTTCAAAATAAATGTATTATATATTTATTATGTGAGTACCTATTTTAATATTTATAATAAATGTATTATTTATATTGTAAATACAGTTCCCAACAAGAGATAATATTTCAAAAAATACAAAAGCATAGATAGATAGATAGATAGATAGATAGATAGATAGATAGATAGATAGATAGATAGATAGATAGATAGATACGCTTTACAAAATATTTTAAAATGAGAACAATCAAAAGTTAAAGCACAGGTAATTTTATTTTAACCACTAGGGAGCGCCATAACTTTAATTTTACACAACAACTTGTTTACGCTTTATGCGGAATTCTCCTGTACAAATGTAAAAAAAAAAAAAATGAATTATACATTTACATGGAATGCTCAGCACATATGTAAATCAATAAAGATATAAAAGTAGAGACACTTACATGTCACAGGAAAATATGACAAGGAAACACGTTGTCTTTTAGAGATGCTCATGTAGTGTAGCCAATTGGGTTGTTAAGATTTGAGGATCCCTTCAGGGCATTTCTGCCTGCCATAAAATTGTACAACAGAGCGTGATGTCCAAAGTATTTATCTATAAGCCACCATAACCTACCTAACACAACATATGTGAGATTGTTTATTGTATTCTCACTGTGATAATAGAGAGCTGCACTGTACTATAAATACGCCAAAGACCTCTGCACATCTATCTATCTATCTATCTATCTATCTATCTATCTATCTATCTATCTATCTATCTATCTATCTATCTATCTACAGGCACCCATAGAAGTCTTTCACACGGACTGTATTTATTATTTTAGTATTACATCAGCACAGCACTGTTTTGTATAAATATTCAGAAAATCTGTCTAGGAAGGACAGGATGAAACAAGCAGCTACAGAAAAAGCTAGCAATCTGCAACAAATCTTATTAAAATAAATTTATAAAATTAAATAATTTTCTTAACAAAAGTACCGCGCAATTGTCAAAGCGACGCAGTGCCGAATCGCAAAATCTGGCCGGGTCCTTTAGCTGACTAAAGGTCCGGGTCTTAAGTGGTTAATGTCATTAAAAACGACCGTGAGTAAGCTCAAGAGCATTTTTCATGACATGAAAAATAGGCATTAAAAATTTTTCACGTTGTCGTTTTTCACGTCGTGTGCAGACGTAAAAAACCTGCGCATGCTCAGAAGCGAGTTATGAGACGGGAGCGCTCGTTCTGGTAAAACTACCGTTCGTAATGGAGATTGCACATTCGTCACGCTGTAACAGACTAAAAAGCACGAAGACTGAAAAGCGCGAATCGTCTCTCACCAAATTTACTAACAGGAAATCAGCAAAAGCAGCCCCAAGGGTGGCGCCATCCGAATGAAACTTTCCCTTTATAGTGCCGTTGTAAGTGTTGTACGTCACCGCGCTTTGCTAGAGCCTTTTTTTTCATGATCGTGTGTATGCAAGGCAGGTTTGACAAGAATCACATTGAGAAAAACTTTGTTTTTCTAGACCATTAAAAATGGCTGTGTGTACGCGGCATAAGGCCGGGTTCACAACGCCGTCGCAAGCGGCGCACGGCAGGGGTCTGATGCAAATTTTGAGCTGAAATCGAACCTAAAAAGCACCAAAAAAGGCACACATTTTTCCAGCACACCACACCAGACCCACTGCCATACCTCCCAACATTTGAAACATCCACTGCGGGACAGGTCATTCAACCGACCGAAGTTGTTGAGCGGGTGGCGGGTGGCGATCGTAGTTGGTGAGCGGGGGGGGGGCGCGACCACAGTTGTTGAGCGGGCAGGGCCGAGCGGGGCTGTTTAGCTGGGAGGGTCCTCTAATCGGTGTCTGCAATGTCTCTCTCCTCCCCTGTTCCACCTGCGGGAGGATGCTGCTTGTGCGGGTAAATCCCGCAGAATCCGTGCGGGTTGGGAGGTATGCCCACTGCGAAAATATGTGAACTGGCTCCATAGGGAGCCAGTCACATTTTTCTGCTATGCAAACTGAATGCAGGGAAATGCGCATTCAATTCGCAAAGGTGTGAACCCGGCCTCAAACTTTACAAAACAAATCCCAGTGTGTCTATTCAGATGAGGCCTATGTTAGTAACCTGTGGCGATACTGCATTTGTATGTTTCAGGTTGGAGACCTGCTGTTACTTGATTCTTTATTATGCACGTCTGATAGAATTGAGTGGTAATAAATAATTCACTACACAAAGATTACACATATTTATTTTGCCTGGCTGACATAGTGACCCAGTGGTTTCAATATGTATGCATGTAAAACAACTATGCAAATTAGGAATTCTAGTATTACAAGTTGCCGTAATAGTATGTCGTAAATCCTGCTAGCCCGGCAACTAGCATTTTAAAGGGAGGTCAGCAATAGAATCGTACAACATGTATAAAAATGATAAATAAATTATATATATATATATATATATATATATATATATATATATATATATATATATATACTGTATATACAGTATCTCACAAAAATGAGTACACCCCCACATTTTGTAAATATTTTATTATATCTTTGTGACAACACTGAAGAAATTACACTTTGCTACAATGTACAGTATTGAGTGTACAGCTTGTATAACAGTGTACATTTTCTGTCCCCTCAAAATAACTCAACACACAGCCATTAATGTCTAAACCGCTGGCAACAGAAGTGAGTACACCCCTACAAGTGTATATGTCCAAATTGGGCCCAAATAGTCAATATTTTGTGTGGCCACCATTATTTTACAGCACTGCCTTAACCCTCTTGAGCTTGGAGTTCACCAGAGCTTCACAGGTTGCCACTGGATTCCTCTTCCACTCCTCCATGATGACATCACAGAGCTGGTGGATGTTAGAGACCTTGTGCTCCTCCACCTTCCATTTTAGGATGCCCCACAGATGCTCAATAGGGTTTTGGTCTGGAGACGTGCTTGGCCAGTATGTCACCTTTACCCTCCCCATGTTGAGGGCATGTGACCTGGTACAGTTCAGAAGGGGGGGGGGGGTTTATTTTTTTCTATATAATATTAATTTAAATAGTTCTACAAATACTTAAAAAATTAGAAGTTAAAATACAGGCTACATTAATCCCTATAGTAATGTCATGTCTTTTTCTATCCCTGTAGTAATACAGTGTACTGTTTTTACTCTTTCTATATAATATATATCATTTAGCCCTATTGGGGTACAATCTATTATTTATATTTATTATCTCATATTTTTAGGGACCTCCATCCCAGTCCCAGTATATCTCTTCTGGTTGATCCACCGGCTTCTTGATCTTTGGAATAATTTCTCCCTAACGAGATGATCACCTGTTCCTTATAAATGTCCTTTTCAAACCTGCATTAATTGTATATTCTGATACCCATTTCTATCTTGAATGCCAACCTCATTGACAGAATCCAGCCTGCTGTTTATATTTTCAATGCTTTCAAAAAATCGTATCCAATGAAATATTCATCATCCTTCTACTACATTTTTAATACGCAAGTGAATGATTACATGTATATACATCATATATAAAGAAAACCTTTTTGTATATATTTACTAATAATGTTCTAAATGCATGTAATTAACTTTATGTATTTTTATGCTTAAATTAACTAATTGTCCTTCTCTACACACCCCTGAAGAAGGTTACCCCGAAACGTGTCAGGGTAAAGAAGATTTTCATGTATTTACCTATATGGTGACAATATTTTTATTTTATTTTTTATATGGTGACAATATCTGGAGCTGTATATTTTAATTCATTATTTCATTTTGTTGATAAATATGTATAATTGTGAATAAAAACGTATTTTTTTACCTCAATATCCCGTATATTTGGAATTAATACCATAAGTGCCTTAAAAGTCCACCCAAGGGAACCCCTTTTTTATTTTCTTTGCATGAAGAGTGGTGTCAGATTTGATTATCTACCATCCAAGAGTTATTTTTTGTCAATTCCCAGGTGAATTCAGGTTGTCTTGAATGCCAAAGGCTGTCCAAAACTATATTAGGTAACCATTTAATTATTTTACCTAGTTTTTTTTTAGGTCATGCACTGATGTGGACGAGAAGGCCTGTCTCGCAGTCTCCGCTTTTATTCACCCCAACAGTGTTCTATCGAGTTGAGGTCAGCACTCTGTGCAGGCCAGTCATGTTCCTCCACCCCAAACTCGCTCACCCATGCCTTTATGGACCTTGCTTAGTGCACTGGTTCAAATCATTTGGTGGAGGGGGGATTATGTGTGGGGCTGTTTTTCAGGGGTTGACCTTGGCCCCTTAGTTCCAGTGAAGGGAACTCTCAAGACGTCAGCATACCAAGACATTTTGAACAATTTCATGCTCCTGCACAAAGTCTTGACCTCAACCCCATAAAACACCTTTGGGATAAATTAGAGCGAGCCAGACGATAACGTCCATATCAGTGCCTGACCTCACAAATGCACTTCTGGAAGAATGGCCAAACATTCCCATAGACACACCTTGTGGACAACCTTCCCAGAAGAGTTGAAGCTGTTATATCTGCAAAGGTTGGGCCAATTTAATATTAAACCCTCCGGACTAAGACTAGGATGCCATTAAAGTTCATGTCCCTGCAAAGGTAGGTATCACAATACTTTTGGTAATATAGTGTGTGTGAGTGTGTGTTTGTATATATAAATAAATAAATAAATACATATATATATATATATATATATATATATATATATATATATATATATATATATATATATATATATATATATATATATATATTATTTTATTTTATTCTTTTGATTTATCACAGCTTTCAGCCTCCTACTTATAATTCAGGATGAATATTACATTTTGAGTGCCTTGAGATACTCACAGCTAGACTGGGATAGCTGGGATGGCCTTAATGCTGTCAGTGAATAAAAAATAATGTCACTTTTATTTTATGAATATGCATAAAAGTGGCAAATACTGTGTTACTGACACTGGAGATACTGCAGCGGGATGTATGTGTTCATTGTAATTATTTTTGTTTGATATAATTGTGCTTGACATTTTACCCATCAGATCATCTTTCTTTAGGGAAGTGTATTCATGCATTTTTTGACAAGTGACATTACATGCTTTAATACATACGTAAACTAATAATCACAGTCATATATGCTCAGCTAAAACAAAAATACATCAACCAAATTGAATATATTGAACCAAATTGAATAACTGGAAATAATTAAGTCAAGATGAGCCAGAAACCCCCAT
Organism: Rana kukunoris; assembly: GCA_029574335.1. Lineage (NCBI taxonomy): Eukaryota > Metazoa > Chordata > Amphibia > Anura > Ranidae > Rana > Rana kukunoris. Next base: position 402,475,888 of record CM056053.1, on the reverse strand, counting down.
TTTCAAAGGATAGTTTTCGGTCTTTTTTTTATAAAGGTTCACACTGCCTTCTGGTACTTAAACAAAAGTGTCATTTGTGCCAGTCAGCAAAGCACTGGATTAACGTGTCCTGACAGATCGGCACAAATGTGACCATTGGTTTCAAGTGATGGATGTTACTAAAACTAAAATGATATATGAGATGAAAGTGTTCATAACTACATATGTGCAAGTAGTCAAAGCTGAGATATTTAACATGGATGCATCTTGGCTGCACAGTGGGTGAGCTTGTTTACATCGCAATCCTTGTGTTCAGTCGCAATCCTTATTCAAAAACAACAAACAAAAATACCTAAAATGCAGTTCTTCATGCATTTTAGGTATTATTGTTTTTTTGTTTTTTTATTTAGGTTTACCATGCATTCATGTGTGTTTATATGTTTTTTTTTTACTTGTGTTTACAGTGCATTTAAGTGCTTTTACATGCTTTCCAGAATGTGAAAAAAAATGCATGCTATATTTACTTTTTTAAACAGACATGAAATCACCACAATGGTGTAAAATAGACTCATTAAAATACATTCATGCTACTTACATATGCCCACAGCTGTAGTCTTTATATAATAGAAAATATTTAAGAAATAATTTACAAAACTATTTAAAAATATAATCATTTTGTTTCTTTCTAATGCCGCGTACACACGATCGGAAATTCCGACAAGAAAACTGTGGATTTTTTTTCCCAACAGAATTTTGTCTCAAACTTGTGTTGCATACACAGGGTCACACAAAATTCCGACCATCAAGAATGCGGTGACGTACAACACAGAGAAAAATTAAGTTCAATGATTCCGAACATGCATCAAATTGACTCTGAGCATGCATATTTGCGTGTCAGAATTGCATATAGACAATCGGAATTGCCGACAAGAACTTTTCCCGTCTGAAAATTTGAGAACCATCTCTCAAATTTTTGCTATCAGAAATTCTGACAGAAAAAGTCAGATGGGGCCTACACACGGTTGGAATTTTCGACCAAAAGCTCACATCAAACTTTTCTTAACGGAAATTCAAATCGTGTGTACGTGGCATTAGCCGCATACACACCTCTACTGCGTGAAGGCAACCTATGGAAGTGGTTGCAGATGTAGTGGTGCAGGTGCACAGCCTTGAATGCAGCTGCATTCACTTTCATAAGCTGCCCGCATGCACCAAAACAAATGTCTCCTGCTTGCAGTAAGGGTTCCAGTACCTATTTTAATGAGGCCTTTAACCTCCCTGGCGGTATGATTATGTCAGATTTTAAGTGCTGAAAGCGGTACCCTTATTTTGCATGGAAATTTGGCGTTTTATATTGTAGGCCTGTAATTCTTAGGAATAACTCACTTATATCTGTCCAAACAAGAGTCTAAAAGACATCCCGGGTATGATAAAGTTTGAAAATAATTTAATATATATAATAATTAATATAATTATAATAAAATTATTCAATAATGTAATCAAATCAAAAACACAGAAATTTGCTCAGTTGCAGAATTGTCGCTGTCATTATTTTTATTGTTTGATGACGAATTTCCCCACAAATCGCTATTGCTCAATTGTGCAAGTGATTCTAATTTATTATCGCTGTTTTCTAGCGGCTCTAAAACCACTTTTGATGTAAAGGGACACTTTTTGGTTGCTATGGACAATCTACAGTTTCCAGGCAGAAAGAACAGCATTTATAATATAAAACTGCATGTAGGACACTGGGAAGACCACTGGGGACAAAGGGGGTGTGTAATTATTTCATACAGTACTTTAATCTATAAGATTACAGTATACTGTATGTTATGTGTGTATTTACTTTTTTGAATTTGGAGCCGATCTCTGCCCCTGTGCGTCGTAACGTCGTAGGGAACGGAGTTCGGCAGCACTTTGTACTGTGTGAATCGAGTGAGGACACAGCTCGATCACACAGCGGGGAGGCATCGCAGGATCCAGGGGACAAGGTAAGTAACCTCTGCCTGTGGACCAGAGGTGTATTTAGGTTTTGTGCTGCTCTAGGCCTGACTATAGTTTACTTTAGCCTATAGTTCTACTTTAAGTAGATGGTGCAGCAGAAACATATAGCAAAGTGAGGAAGGTTTGTGGTCCAGGATGATAAAGCAGTCGAAATTGAAAGCGCCCCCCCCCAAGTTGCGGAATGCCAGCCTCCCGCATACCAGAAGCAGTGCGGCCGCTTTATGGGGGCGCTAGACTAATTTTCCTAACAGTGTAGCGCAAGCCGGCAGGGACTCTTTTCGTGCTGCCCCCCTGCAAAGTGCTGCCCTAGGCCTGGGCCTTGTTGGCCTAGGCCAGGATACAGCTCTGCTGTGGACACTGCGATGCGATCCCGAGTCTGGCTCGGGGTTACCACTATTGGTGCTGAAATTCCACCCCAAGCCTGACTCGGGAATACTGCTGAGGGGGTTAAAATAAAATAAAAAATACGTGGATTTATTAAAGCAATAAAAGCCCCTACAATTGTAGCAATGACAATGTAGGCAAATTAGTCACTGAGGAATTGCCAAATTAACCTAGCCACACTGATGATGCTAAATTTGAGGGTATATACTATCATAAAGGAAACTGCAAACAGATGTAAAAACGTCCTTTTTAGCTGGATACACACTATACAATTTTCTGTAGATTTTTTTCCTTCAGATTTACCAAAACCATATAATATCAGGTTAAACCTTAAGAGTTTGTATGCAATCAGGCAGACCCTTGCACTACATGGTTTTGGTAACAAAAAAAAAGTTGTATGTGAAAAATTAAAATGTCACAACCCCAATCGCGCTCTCCGTTCAACCAACCAAAATCGACTCCAGATACCCAAGGCCAGATACAAGTCCAAAGGAGAATGAAGATTTGCAGTCCAAGGACCTAGATTGTGGAACGCTTTACCAACCAGCATCCGAATGGAAGTGAATCACCAGGCCTTCAGGAAAAAACTCAAAACCCATCTATTCTGAAGGCAACATAAAGGAGGAAACGGATACCAAGCACACTCAGGCGGCGTACACACGATCAAATCTGTCTGCTGAAACCCATCTGACGGGCTGTTTCAGCAGACAGATTTGATGGTGCGTACGGGCAAACAGACGGATTTGGCCACCCGACAGATTTCAAAGCATGCTTTGAAATCTGTCGGCTGCAAACCCGTCCGCCCGACATGTCTGCTGGTTAGTACGCTAACCAGCAGACATGTCTTCTCGCACACGCGCCGAATGGTTTCAACGCATGCGCGGAAGTGTTTTACTTCCTGGTGCGGTGACGTGGCGGCGTCAACGTCACCTCCACGTCAGCGCGCTGTCTGCTGGCGGGGATTTTGGTTTGCTTGTGTGTACACACGAGCAAACCAAAATCCCAGCAGACAGATCTGTTCAAATCTGTCGGACAGACAGATTTGAACAAATCTGTCTGCTCGTGTGTACGAGGCCTCATAGTGTCTTATGCCCCGTACACACAATCGGAATTTCCTATGGTCTAAAATCTGATGGAATTTTTCGTGTGAATTCTGTTCAAGCTGTCTTGCATACACACTGTCAGAACAAATTCAGACCGTCCAAAACGCGGTCACGTAAAACACTACGACGAGCTGAAAAAAATGAAGTTCAATGCTTCCAAACATGCGTCAACTTCATTCTGAGCATGCACAGGTTTTTTCTCCGTCGGAGTTGCACACACACCATAGGAATTTCCTATCGTTTTTTTTTTTGCATTGGGAAAAAATAAAAAAAATCTATTTCTAAACACAGATGGAAAAAAGTCAGATGGGGCCCATGCACGATCGGAATTTCCAATGAAAAAAGTCTGATCGTGTGTGCACGGCATAAGTCTGTTCATTAAAGTAAGCCCCAAAACCAGTATGACCAGGTCCTTAAGCTCCCAAAATTCTGTCCAGGAAGATTATCTTTCTTTACATCCAAAATTGAAAAGAGAATATCCAAATCCGTGTGTTAAAAACCCCAACAGAAATCAGAATGACAAGAAGGCGATGAAGGTGGTCATCTTTCCTCCTCCAATCACAGAAGGCCTCACATTCATTGAAAAGAACTGAAGACTTTTTGCAATGGACGGCTGCAGAGGGAGTGACCCACTGTGACCTGTGTACTCCAGGCTGAATTGTAAGCTTCAGCATTGAATGTTCAGCTCTGACTATACTATATGTTGGGAAAGAACGTAAGAGTATTACATAATGCAGCAGAGCCTGCACCATATACTCATTCCATTGGTCTTCATGTGCAAAGTGCAAATGACCAAAAAATGTTTTGGTCAGAGTTTAGCTTTAGCTTTCTCCCTTTAAGCCATGCCCATCGTTCAGTGTGATCTGGGCGTATTCATCATTCGCTACACCAATACTCTGAAAAGCCTCATTCACATAAAGCGAAACCAATTCTCAGAAAACCAGAAATGCAATTTAGACATTTGTTCCCAGAGCAGGAGACCCTATTGTAATATTTTCTAGTGACAACTCTAAAATTTTGGATCTCCCCTCTCTCTCTTAGTAACAGTGGTCACCAGTAAAAACACAGGGACGAATCTTTCCAAAGACACACACAGCAATAAAAATCAGACAGAGGGTCTACTCTATTCAAAGCTTACACGCTTAAAAAAAAGCCATCTAGTGGACACAATATTTTTTTTCCTGATTTAAGTATTTCTGGGGGAAAAAATGCAGGACAGTACAGGAATTACATAATAGAGCAAGTACATACATTTTCACTCTGTAAATGTTTGGTATGTGTGTACAGTATATATACACATATATATACATACATATATATATAGTACAGACCAAAAGTTTGGACACACCTTCTCATTCCAAGAGTTTTCTTTATTTTCATGACTATGAAAATTGTAGAGTCACACTGAAGACATCAAAACTAAGAATTAACACATGTGGAATTATATACATAACAAAAAAGTGTGAAACAACTGAAAATATATGTCATATTCTAGGTTCTTCAAAGTAGCCACCTTTTGCAGCAGACACATCTCTAGAACAACTGTTAAGAGGAGACTGTGTGAATTAGGCCTTCATGGTAGGATATCTGGTAGGAAACCACTGCTAAAGAAAGGCAACAAGCAGAAGAGACTTGTTTGGGCTAAAGAACACAAGGAATGGACATTAGACCAGTGGAAATCTGTGCTTTGGTCTGATGAGTCCAAACTTGAGATCTTTGGTTCCAACCACCATGTCTTTGTGCGACGCAGAAAAGGTAAACAGATGGACTCTACATGCCTGGTTCCTACCGTGAAGCATGGAGGAGGAGGTGTGATGGTGTGGGGGTGCTTTGCTGGTGACACTGTTGGGGACTTATTCAAAATTGAAGGCATACTGAACCAGCATGGCTACCACAGCATCTTGCAGCGGCATGCTCTTCCATCCGGTTTGCGTTTAGTTGGACCATCATTTATTTTTCAACAGGACAATGACCCCAAACACAACTCCAGGCTGTGTAAGGGCTATTTGACCAAGAAGGAGAGTGATGAGGTGCTGCGCCAGATGACCTGGCCTCCGCAGTCACCGGACCTGAACCCAATCAAGATGGTTTGGGGTGAGCTGGACCGCAGAGTGAAGGCAAAAGGGCCAACAAGTGCTAAGCATCTCTGGGAACTACTTCAAGACTGTTGGAAGACCATTTTAGGTGACTACCTCTTGAAGCTCATCAAGAGAATGCCAAGAATGTGCAAAGCAGTAATCAAAGCAAAAGGTGGCTACTTTGAAGAACCTAGAATATTACATATTTTCAGTTGTTTCACACTTTTTTGTTATGTATATAATTCCACATGTGTTAATTCATATTTTTGATGCCTCCAGTGTGAATCTACAATTTTCATAGTCATGAAAATAAAGAAAACTCTTTGAATGAGAAGGTGTGTCCAAACTTTTGGTCTGTACTGTATGTATATATATATATATATATATATATATATATATATATACATACACACACACACAGTATCTCACAAAAGTGAGTACACCCCTCACATTTTTGTAAATATTTTATTATATCTTTTCATGTGACAACATTGAAGAAATTACACTTTTCTACAATGTAAAGTAGTGAGTGTACAGCTTGTATAACAGTGTAAATGTGCTGTCCTCTCAAAATAACTCACAGCCATTAATGTCTAGACCTCTGGCAACAAAAGTGAGTACACCCCTAAGTGAAAATGTCCGAAAAGGGCCCAAAGTGTCCATATTTGGTGTGGCCACCATTATTTCCTGCACTACCTCAGCCCTCTTGGGCATGGAGATCACCAGAGCTTCACAGGTTGCCACTGGAGTCCACTTTCACTCCTCCATGACAGCATCACAGAGCTGGTGGATGTCAGAGACCTTGCGCTCCTCCACCTTCCGTTTGAGAATGCCCCACAGATGCTCAATAGGGTTTAGGTCTGGAGACATGCTTGGCCAGTCCATCACCTTTACCCTCAGCTTCTTTAGTAGGCAGTGGCTGTCTTGGAGGTGTGTTTTGGGTCATTATCATGTTGGAATAAATGGGAAAGACAACCGCTCCAGGTGAGCTCCAGGCAATCAATGTCCGTTTAGAACCCAGGCAGGTGCCGGCAATGCACTAGGCAATCAGAAGAAGAGGTTTTGGACAGCCGCACTCAAAAATAGGTAACAAATTGGTATTTGCAAATTGAAATCATATCCCCCTCAAGCGTCTCTTCTCCAGAGAGAACAAGTTCAGTGCTTGCAACCTTTCCTCATAACTAATATCCTACAGACCCTTTTTTAGCTTTGTTGCCCTTCTTTGTAATCGCTCCATTTTCAGCACATCCCTCCCGAGGACTGGTACCCAGAACTGGACAGCATACTTCAGGTGCGGCTGGACCAGAGTCTTGTAGAGTGGGAGAATTACTGCTTTATCTCTTGAGTTAATCCCCAATTTAATGCATGCCAATATTCTGTTTACTTTGTTAGCAGCAGCTTGGCATTGGATGTCATTGCTGAGCCTATCATCTACTAGGACCCCCAGGTCCTTTTCCATCCTTGAGTCCCCCAGTGGTTCTCCCCTCAGTGAGTAGATTGCATTCATATTTTTGCCACCCAAATACATTATTTACATTTTTTTTCCACAATAAACCTCATTTGCCATGTATTTGCCCACCTAATTAATTTGTTCAGATCTACTTTCAAGGTTTCCACATCCTGCAGAGAAGTTGTTGCCATGGTTAGCTTAGTATCGTCCGCAAATACAGAGATTGAGCTGTTCACCCCATCCTTCTGGTCTTTTATGAATAAATTAAATAGTAATAGTAATAATATATTGCGCTAACTAAATAAGTGAATAAAGCTCAGGCAGCCAACACAACAAAATGGATATTTGTAAGCATGAATATAAATAAAGTGACAAAGCATATATAGTGTATTAAAACAATGTGGTTTAAATGGCAAATATATATGAACAGCGCTCATATGTGGACCATCAACCGGATGGTACTTTTTTCAAAACAGCAGCTGTGAACTCTTGTATATTTATATATATATTTTCATCTTAGCGCAGCGGTGGAAGTCATCAGGGCGCATTGTTTGTGACTACCATTTGTTTTATACAATATAAATAAAGTGTAGCGCCAATAAGGGGGCCCTATATATGGGGGCTCCCCTATAGGCTCAGTGATGAGTGTCATGAACCTTGCCATATAATTCCAATATGGAACCTCATACGTTTGTGATATTAATACTCTTGTCCACTCATCAAGGGGGGGAGTTGCTATACTCTTGTCCACCCATCAAGGGGGAGAGTTGCTGTTTGTTTATATAATTTTGTGTTTTTTTTTTACTTGGTTCCTGTCACTAGTGTGATTTATTGGAATTTTTTATTAAATTTACTGTTTTACACTATGAGGAGCTATTTTTCTTTTTCTTCCCCTTCCTGTGCTTGGGAGTGATTGGGCACCATCACGGTGCTATTACGGTACCAAGCTATCCTCTGGATATGAGTACACCTTAGAGACCACCTTCGCCTAGGACTACCATCCTGACGACAACCGGATTAGGCAATCGGCCTATACAAGCCCTAAAGACCCCCCACCGTATGGTGAGTTGAGGGTCCATCTTATTCGGTAAGGGTACCCATCTATATTTATATTTCCAATATTTGAGGATTGCATCTTGGAATATACATCTTATTCAAGCTTACCAGAAGGAGGACATGTTCATCACATCTACACGGTGTATGAACTGACCTTTTTACTTGATTGGTTGTCCCCATCAATTTACAGTGGACATTGTAATATTGTGCACTTTCACTGTGCATGTTCTTATTATATGATTTATCACTAGTTTTGAATTGTTACAGCTATTTTTTATTAGCACTGTTTTTTTGGGTTTGAAACACCCATCTATTTTGATTGATGGTATGTCAAGTGATCACTAAGGTGGGAGTGTTTTGACTAACCTCCCCCCTCTTGAATAGTTGGATTCAATTTGCACTTGTTTTCTAATAGAATTCTTTTCATTTGTTGATCACAAACGTATGAGGTTCCATATTGGAAATATGCGGCAAGGTTTGTGACACTCATCACTGAGCCTATAGGGGAGCCCCCATATTTAGGGCCCCCTTATTGGCGCTACACTTTATTTATAATTAATTAAATAGGATTGGTCCCAGCACAGAAACGGGACCCAACTTTCCACGTAACGCATACATGCCGCAAGATGTACACAGAGTCACATCTCCACACCCGCCAGTTATCGTACCTACTAATTTAATGGAAATTGGGGATTGTACCCTGTCCAAAATTTACTAACAACTAGCTTCCTGACACTAATAAACAATACAGCCCACGTGCACTCGCAGCACTCGTGTACTGAAGATATGCTTTGTTCATTTTTTATTTCAGAGGTTTACAATTACAGGTACTTTAAAGTAAAGGACTGTTACTCTTTAAATATATACATGTGTGTACGTTTGTGTTGATTTCAAACTGGATTGAAAGCCTTTTCAATTAAATCTAGGACTCTCATTTACAATTCCCCAAATTTGTGAAATGGTATGCCAAGATCTGTAAAATATCCAATCTATTGTATTTCAACCTTCACTTTCATTTAAAAACACCTGAATCATGTATAATTGTATAATGAAGTTGCACTATAACTATAAAATTGATATCTATAAAATTCCATTGTAATAACACAGTGCTTTATTAATAAAGGTAGTGTACCTCATCCTGGCACAGTCAGGACAATTTTTTTCTCCCAGCCAAGAATGACTGCAGCATTGCAGAACATAAAGCTCTGCATTGAGAGAAAGGCTATCAAAGGACAGATCAGAGGTAAAGGGAGACAGTTTTTGTGGGTGGCAAATAGTCTTTATAAATTTCATAGTCTATAAGCCACACTAGAAAAGCTCAAGGACGTAGCTGAACCACCAAACAGTACTAAGCATATCACAAAACACATAAAGCAAGCTTATTAGGTAGTTGAAAAGAAAGAAATTCTATTTCTATGCAGCTATTGAAGAATGTTGTATTTGTTTGGTAAATGGCATAAATAATCATTTGTTAAAGCATGTGTCATGTAAAAAAAAAAACACATTTAGTACATCTCTGCAATTTATGCACATTTCTTCATGTTTTATCACTTTCAACTAGATATGTGCATTCCCGTTCGTACGAATGTTATTTTCGTACGAACATTTTCATTTTCGTACCCGCAGGATAATGTGTACATACGAAAAAATTAAAGCACCAAAATACGAAAACTACCAGATTACGAATGAGCCGCATAACGAACAACCGCAAATACGAACGAATGATCCGACGAAAAAAAACGACAAAACGAAAACGGCAAAAGAACAAAAATGACATCTATAACAAAAGATTTACATTCTGTATTTTGTTTAAATCCTTTTTCTGTTTGTTTTCAGTCCTATGTTCATTGTTCATATGACATCTATAACTAAAGATTTGCATGCTGTATTTTGTTTCAATCCTTTTTCTGTTTGTTTTCAGTCCTATGTTCATTGTTCATATGACATCTATAACAAAAGATTTGCATGTGGTATTTTGTTTCAATCCTTTTTCTGTTTGTTTTCAGTCCTATGTTCATTGTTCATATGACATATATAACAAAAGATTTGCATGCTATATTTTGTTTCAATCCTTTTTCTGTTTGTTTTCAGTCCTATGTTCATTGTTCGTATGACATCTATAACAAAAGATTTGCATTCTGTATTTTGTTTCAATCCTTTTTTTTGTTTGTTTTCAGTCCTATGTTCATTGTTCATATGACATCTATAACAAAAGATTTGCATGCTGTATTTTGAATCCAAAATACGAACAGAAAAAAGGAATTTAAAATACAGAATGCAAATCTTTTGTTATAGATGTCATATGAACATACGACTGAAAATAGCAAAAGAAAACGGTTTCAAGATACTGCAAATCATTGACGAAAATTCACGAAAATTATTGTCTAACAAGTAACGAACATGAATTAAACAGAATAACGAACCATCCCGCATGTACGAAAATAAAACAGTAACGAAAATACGTAACGATCGGAATACGAAAAAATCGCGTCATATGAAAAACGAACGGGAACAAACAGGAAAACGGGCGTCTTACGAAAAACGAACGAAAATGAAAAAACGGAACGATACGAAACAGAACAAAAAAAAAAACGATTTTTTTTTCTGTGCACATGTCTACTTTCAACATACTAAACCGGGAAAAACTGATGATGTTCCAGAAATATAATGTCACCTACATTTCTCTTTGAAATGACAATGCAAATCGGATTCCTTAGCACATGGTGTCAGCCCTGCCCACTTAATTTCTGATGGATTGCAAAAAAAAACAAAAACAGATCACTCTTCATCTCCATAACCACTGTTAAATTATCAGCTTGTTTTGTCTTGTTGTGGTATGGTAGAGTCAGGGCTTTTTTTCAGCGGGAACGCAGTTCCGGCACCTCCTGGACTGACTGTATGTAATGTTAGGGGTGCTGGGGTGTGCTGCAGGGTATTGATGCTCACTGCTGGTGGATCTTTTCTAGCTGGAGGGCATCTTTTTTTGCAGGGGGTCTATTGTTGCTGAGGAGGTCTAGTGTTGCTGGTGGGGGACCTATTGTTGCTGGGGGGTCAGTTGTTTCTGAAGAAGATCTACTGCTGGGAGAGGGGTCTATTGTTGATGGCTGCCAGAGAGTCTACTAATGCTGGCTGTGCAGAGATCTGTTGATGCTGCCGGGAGTCTACTGTTGCTGGGGGGAATTTTGTTGTGGGTGGCACATTGTTAGGGGATCTATTGTTGCTGGCTGAAGGGGAAACCAAATTCCATACAAATGACTTAGCACAACAAAATTATACATGGTACTGTATTGTCTAAAAGGGGCGGTACTGGGAGGTGGGTAGGGAATGGAACCAAGGGACGTTGCTCAGAGGTGAGTAAGAAAACAAGTGACTCGGAAAAGGGGAGTTCCTGGACCTATTGTCTGAGAAAAAAAGCCCTGGGTAGAGTAAATGGGTTTGGAAGATAGTAGAAGTATGTAAGTGAGATTGTAGAATTTTTGAAAAAAAAAAAGGACAGGAACAAGGAATTTAATAAATAATAATCCAGGTCCTTTATCAATACACTGGAGAAGTAAATGTATATTTTAATGAATTTTGTATAACTGTAAACATCTTTTATAAATCAATAAAGGGAAATTAAATACAAAAATTATCAGCTCACAAGATTTCTGGCACAAGTAAGTATCTTTTGCACTTATCGAACGGTTAAAAAAAAAACTCTTCCGATGGTATATCCAAGTTCCAACATACCAAAATAGAGTAAAAAAGTACAATTTATTGCTGGGGTTTACAAACACTTTTATGTTTAACCACTCAGTATAAGTGTTTTTAGTATGTGTCATTTACAGCAATTATCGTTTAACCAGCCAATGAACACATTTCCTCAAGCTTTGGGTTACAACAGCATGAATATTTCCAAAGTAACAGCAAGAAAAATCAAACTTACATATATCTAATGTTGATCTGGTATATGAATGATCTATTTGGGAAAGTAATGCTAAACTGATGTGTCCATTCTCTGAGTAAATTAAAATCATTAAAGTACAGTAAAACCTTGGTTTTCAAGCTTAATTTGTTCCAGAAACATGTTTGTAATCCAAAGCACTTGTATATCAAAGCATTTTTTTACAGGGTATAAAAGAGAAGAGAGGCACCTCTAAGTGTAGCAATAAGTTGCTAAATGTTGTACCTTTATTACATGTAACGACTTAGGCTGCGTACACACGATCAAATCTATCTGCTGGAAACGGTCTGACAGACCGTTTCAGCAGACAGATTCGATCGTGTGTACGGGCGGACAGACAGATTTTTCCAGCAGACAGATTTTTAAGACATATCTGCCCGCACATGCGTCAAATTGATTCGATGCATGCGCGGACGTGTTTTACTTCCTGGTGCGGTGACGTGGCGGCGTCAACGTCACCGCCACGTCACCGCGCTGTCTGCCGGAGGGGATTTTGGTTTGATGGTGTGTACCAAAACAGCCCAGCAGACAAATCTGATCAAATCGGTCTGTCAGACCGATTTGAACAGATTTATTTGCTTGTGTGTACACGGCCTTAGAGGCTCTTCTCTTCTTTTTATACTTGGTTGTGACATGACGCTACTCATATATCAAGACATCGCTTGTATGTCAAGGCAAATGTATTAAAACATTTTGCTTGTCTTGCAAACCGTTCCCAAACCAAGTTACTCTCAAACCAAGGTTTTACTGTATATGTATTTAGATTACATTGTTACTCTCAAAAGCACTATACGCACATTGTTTACCAATTACCAGCAATTAAGGGTTTACTGCATAATGAACATAATTTTTTGTAAAATGAATAGAGCATTTATATTTTTTATAAGAAACATACAGTGTAGCGCATAAAATATCACGTGTATATAACATGCAAGTATTTCATATATTAAAGTGTGCTTATAACGAAAAATCCATATACCGGTATCAATGATATATCAATATATCAATAATTTAATGTACAGGGATATTTAATAAAATATTTTAGGTGTTCTTTGTCTCCTTTTTAATAACCCTTGCCTGTGTTGCCTGTGTGGAGCTTCACTATATTCAATTGATGCTGAAGTAATGTGTCAGGACCTCCGGAGCGGCTGCAAGTCTGTGTGAGGATTGCCATAATGCCCTTTGAGACCTCTCCTTGTGAGGGTCACTACATACTGTGGTGGGTTCTTTCTGCTAAAATGCTTGGGGATTTTTGTTGTGATCCACAACTGCACAGTTTTTTCAATCCACAAATACACCTTTGGACTTTTTATTGGTTCTTTGAAGGGACTTTTTCACTTCATTAAATTATATACATTGATGTATGGGTTTTTCGTTAATAGGAAACACTTTAATATATGTAATACTTGCATGTTATATACGCATGATATTTTATGCTCTACAATGTATGTTTCTTGATTTAAATATGCCATGCATTTGGGTTATTGGTTCAGCTGTTTTTAGTACAATGTTGTTCAGAAGCCTTAGTACATTTTTATCTTTTGTTTTACATTAATATTTTTATACAATATAAATTCAAAATTCAAAATCTATCAAGGCTGGATTTTACAAAAAGCATGGTAGGCCTGAAGGAAAACCTGTGATTCCTACACCTGTATACTATTTCATCAACTCAACTACAACAGCCTAAACAAAATTAGAAACAATTACTTAAGAAGGACATGACGCTAAAGACAGCAAACTCTATTTGTATTTGTAAAAAAAGGCAGCAAACTCAGCAGACAGACAGCAGACACCAATAAGACACCAATAAGACTAAAGCTGGTTTCCAAAGGGATACCACTTTCACATTGTTACATATGATAGGGGACAACCACAGAGGGCTAGGGGCGTTTGGGAAACATTCAGGGTCCCAAACGCCCAAACCAGGGTCAACCAGGGTCAACCTTCATCTCACAAATTATTATGAAACTAAAAGATTTTGCCTCCAGCCTTGTAACACTGGCAGGAGATATTAACATGGCCCTGGATCTTATCTCAGAAGGTATCTGAAACTGTGCATATGGTTTTCAATGTAAAATTTATGGCACTGTGTGCCAAGGCACAAAGTGGTGTGCCTTATCATGCATTGTGATAACACATGCTAAGGTTTGTGGTACTGTAGTGCATATGTATTAATATGCCTTTAAAGATTCTATTGCATATTTGAGAAACGTTTCACAGTCAATGTTGAGTTGGAAGTCAAGAAAGGACACAGAGGTGATAAATGTAGCATTAGAGAACAGCTTCCTGTCCATTAACAGATGAAAATAAATTCAAAGAAAATATACAACTTCTCTGTCACGTCAAACAATTTCTTGAGGTTCATTTTATATTATGCTGGGAAATAAATAGCCCTCCACTGGCTTTCCTCTGAACCTCCGCATATATAGGCTCATGGTAAAAAAATGAATTAAGCAAACCTTGCCTCTGTACAAGCTGACACCTCTTGATAGAGGATTCTGCAACAAAGTTTCCTTATTTGTTTATTGTCATGATGGCCGTACCTAATATTTGGCCACCACATGGTTTATTAAGCGCAAACGCAACCTGGTTGATGTTTTTTTTTCAGGCACAGGCCCTCCAGTTTATTATGCTTAAAAACACTGGTGAGTCTGACAATTTTTTTTTTATTCATAGAGGTCGAGCCACTGTATTACTTACAGTTTGGTTATATGTTAACTGGCATTATGCTATCTGTCCCTTGCCAAATTTCTGAATGTATTCACTGTAGATGCATTTGATCCATTTGTTCAGTGTACTTTCCTATACTCCTATTTGCCTATGTGACATTTCAGATGTGTTCTCCTGTATTCAAAATATTCCTTTGTGAATGTACATTTATTTGCATATACTCAATAAAAGAGAGTTAAAAAAAAAAGAAAAGGTACAAAACGAAATAAAAATGTTATCTTGGTAAATAGATTATACAGTAGGTTTCCTTTGAAAAATAAACCCAAAAATGGAAAACACAGCTGCACTCATTGCCTCTTTTATTAAACCATTTTGCATCAAGATTTAATAAAATAATACACAAAAACTAAGCATGGTGGTATAAATTAAAAATGGACTTACCGAGCGGCTGACCCCCTAAAATCCGTGAATTTTCTCCAGCCACTGCACCTCTTGCGTGTCTTTCACTGACGTATTGTACAAAAGCATATCCTTTGTGCACCGAGCATCCAACTATTTTCCCATATTTGGCAAATATACCTTCAATGTCACTCTTTTTCACAATACCAGTGTTCAGGTTGCCAATAAAGACCCGGGAATTGATTGACCTTGGATCATTCTTGTTGGTGACGTTGCTAGTCTGTGTTTTGCCAGTCATTATTGTATGTCACTTCTTCTCCTATTAAGTGAATTCAAAAATAATGATTTACAATGGTGTACACAAAAATGAACCCTCCACAACCTATATGCACACAAAGGATTTTGGTGCTGAACTTCATGTAAATAACAGTCCACAGGTAAAACACATTTAAAGCTTGAGTGTATACAGGCATACACCGCTTTTAAGTACATAATGGGGCTTATTTACTATCGCTGGAGAGTGCAAAATCAGGCTCACTTCTGCATAGAAACCAATGATCTTCTAACCCCAGCTTGTTCAATTAAGCCTGGTAATAAAACCTGGAAGCTCATTGGTTTCTGTGCAGAAGTGAGCCTGATTTTACGCTCTCAAGTGTTAGTAAATACACCCCATTGTGTACTTAAAAGTGGGGTATGCCTGTACTGTTTCCAGTCAGCCAGGCCCAGATCCTCCAATGCAGCTATGCCAGCACATGTGCACTGTTGTAGAGCCTGATTAGTTACTAGTACTGGCCATCCATCTTTCAGATGGAGTGTTACCATACAGGGAATTGCAAGACCCCTCAGTTCAGGTGCTTCTCCTAACCCTTTTTCTCCTTTCCCAATCTACAGCACTACTTTCTCAGCACTGTGCACTGCAGGAATCAGCAATGATGTAAGGGTTTGGATGAAGGAACCAGCAGGTGACACAGACAACCAATAATCTGGGAAGTATGAAATGCCAAAGAGGCTTTCTGAGGTTGTTGCACTGAAACGGAGAAGAGGTAGGACAATGGTCATCAACAATGCCCTCGGGCCCACTAACAGGCCAGGTTTGCAAGAAAACTGAAATAATTCACAGGTGATATCATTTGCTGCTCAGTGATTGCAGTATTCTAGTCTGCATCAAATATGGCCTGTTAGTGGGCCCTGAAGACAGGATCGATGAAAACTGAGGTAGGAGAATGGGCCATTGGAGAGGTATACTGTATATTTTCTTCTGTTGGGACCTGTTAGCTCAAAACATTTGAAGACCTGACAGGGTTTCGTTAACAATTTTGAAAAGTGAAGAAGAAATCATTATTACGCTTGTCTGGCAAAAACATTTAGTATGCTAAAAACTGGAAACAATATATATACATAGTATAGTTATACAGTATATTGTCATTGGCACATTATAATGTTACATTTTGTTTCTGTTTATTTTTTCTTATTTTTGGTGTGGACACATAAGCATAAATCCAGCAGCATAACTAAGGTAAAAGAACATATCTAGTTTCAAATGATATGTCAGCATCTTTATAAAGTGGTATGGTGGTAGGTTGCCACATGGCTCATTTAAATGTGGCCACTGTGTGCATTATAAATACATTTGTATGGAAAAACAATATTGCCAAATGGTAAAAAAAAAATACATGCCACAACATTGTGCAAACTGTCATACAATTTGAATTGTCTAAATATTAAGGTGAAACTGAGGATCCTGCTACAAAACAAAGTGAAATTTCTGGAAGGAAATACATAATCATAGAAATGCCATTTCTAGTCGTAATCTTCATACACCAAATAAAGATACTTTGCCCTCCACACTGTTATAGGCCTGTGGTTCTATCATTTATAGTCCTTGACAGAATTAACCCAATTTCAGGGGGGGAGGGGGGTTCAAAATAATCTTACAAAAAGAGACCCAATAGACCTTCAACCTGAAACGTAATATTCCTTGGCGCTTAATTGAGCAAATTAGTTAAAAACATTTTATTAAAGATTAATATATAAAGTTCCTCACTCCCTCAGGCTGCTCCAAAATAATCTATTAGATATAATAAGATATATGTCACAGGATGATTATGTTAGTGTATTCTTAAAGTAGAGTTTCACCCAAAAGTGTAAATGTTGCTCATTTGTCTCCTCCCCCCTACAGTGTCAAATTTGGCACCTTTCAGGGGGAAGGGGGTAGCTGATACCTGTCTTTGACAAGTATCCTGTTCCAACTTCCGGGCGCCACAACCACGGCTGTTGACATCACCACTCGGCTTCCTCCTCCTGCCCCTCCTGCCGGGCCAGTAGGAGAGAAGAGCAGAGCCTTGCGCATGTGCAGTAGGGTTCCCAGGGTGAAGCTGTAAGGCCTGAAGCTGTGGTGCCAACATCAACAGGTAAGTGTCCTAATATTAAAAGCCAGCAGCTGCAGTATGTGTAGCTGCTGGCTTTTAAATGTTTGCAGCGGTGGGCGTACCTTCGCTTTAAGATTGCAACCGTAAAGTGATTGTGAACCTGTATCTTGTAAAACAACCCATTTAGTTGAAATTTGAAACAAAAGGCAAACAATTTGTGTAAAGATATATAAAAAATAAAAAAAAACCTTATAAATAAATCTTCCCTTTTTTATAAGTGATCATATTCCCCTCTGTTCTCAGCTCCATAAGAATGGGGGGGGGGGGAGCTGCAGTACACCAAGCTTCACAGTGAGTGGATGCGCAGTGGGGACATGTCAGGACAAGTCTGATCATTTGAGGAGAGCACACTGAGTTTCCAGCAAACCTAGAGAACTGAACAGGTGGTGTTCTCCTGCTTAGTGTGGTCAGTTTTTATTAGGAAAGCAGAGGGACTGGCAGGAACCCAAGGGATTTCTCACAAAAGTAGCAATATAAAGAGAACAGGATACTTTCTCATACAAGTACATGATACAGCAGGCACATGTGAGGAATATAAGTGCAGAGAAGCGGGTGATGGCCGTTCCCTGCCACATAGACAAATACATGACTATTAAATGAATAACTGCTTGAATAAGGGTTTGGTATAGATTTTGGTAGGAACCCCACGCTGCTTTTGTTTACATTTTGGTGTGGGGTTAAAAAAAATCCATACCAGACCCGAAGGGCCAGGTATCCATTGGGGGGGGGGCACTTAGTTTTAAAAAAAAAATCATTGCCGGCAATGTTTTTTTACATTCAGCTGTCAGTAGGGAAACCCGCTGATAGCTGATGAGTCATCAGTTTTAAGAACGCAGCAGCCAGATTCCCAGTCCGCTCCTTAACAACTATTTATTCAAATTGGTTTATCATTTTTGACCTATCTGATTTAGAATCATTCCTAAAATTTGGAATTCCTTAGAAAGCCCATAAACAAAACAAAATTAAACAAATTTCCACTAAATTCGTTATTAATTTATTCAGAGTCGGATATATAAGCAAAAATTTGTCCAAATTGATATTCTAGTCCTGCTGTGGCATCCCTTCTAGGTGCTAAAAGGCACATATGAAGCACTGAGATCTTCATGGTACCATTTGTACTTACAGATCTTGCAAATTATCCTACAAGTATACATCCTGTTTGTGACAAGTAGGGATGAGCTCCGCGTTCGTTTCAAACGTAATTTGAGTGGCGCGTCATGGCCCATAATTCACTGAAGCATTGCGCGCTAATGATTGGCAAAGCATGCACACTGACCCGCATGCTTGGCCAATCACAGCGCACAAAAAACGCAGAGCCATAATTGGCCAAAGCCAGGGTGGCTTTGGCCAATTATGGCTCAGGGAGTTTAGTACACGCCCCACACCTGCAGGGTGGTCTTGTGTAGTGTGTTTCGGCAGTTAACAGAAAACAGAGAGAGACAGAGAGAGTGTAATTTTTTGCAAGTAGATAGAGCAGGCAGGCTAGTCAGTTAATGTTACACTGTGTAGAGGATATATACATATATATCCCAGGTGTTGTACATATATTTATACACTGTATAGCTTAGCTACATCAGTTCTTCCTAATTTACTGGCAGGCAGGTGATTGTACTATTTAAAGACATTATTACAGGCATACTATAGACACCCAGCAGGCAGGGGCGGACTGACAACTCATGGGGCCCCCGGGCAATAGAAGATTATGTGGCCCCTGGGCTTACAGATGGCCACCACGCCAGGAGGCAGTGCAGAGGTGGGGCAGCTAAAATCTCAGGATTTTCACATCAAAAGCATGTCGGTTTCGGACATATCAGGGACAGATGTAAAAAAACACAGATTTTTACATACGGTCCCTGGTTTTATTGAGCCTGGCAAACCTGATGGGGCCCCCTAGTTGCATGGGGCCCTCGGGCAGTGCCACAGAGCCTCAATGGTCAGTCCGCCCCTGCCAGCAGGTACAATATTTAACTACTTCCCGGCCGCCCGCCCGCCGTCGTTTTACTGCGGCAGGTTGGCTCTCCTGCGCAAGAGCCTGTAGTATAATGTTGGCTCTCAAAGCGACCACTAGGGGCGCGCGCGCCCCCCGCTCACTCCTGACTCCTGCGCCCGTGCCCGGCGGTCGCGATCACTGCCGGGCACCCGCGATTGCTCGTTACAGAACGGGGATCGGGAGCTGTGTGTGTAAACACACAGCTCCCGGTCCTGTCAGGGAGAGTCAGGGAGAGATGTATGAACAGAAGATTAGTAATTTCCCCTAGTCAGTCCCACCCCCCCATACAGTTAGAGCACACCCAGGAACATACTTAACCACTTCCCTGCCCCCTAGTGTTAACCCCTTCACTGCGAGTGGAATTTTTATAGTAATCAATGCATTTTTATAGCACTGATCGCTATAAAAATGCCAATGGTCCCAAAAATGTGTCAAAAGTGTCCGCCATAATGTCGCAGTACCGAAAAAAATGCTGATCGCTGCCATTACTAGTAAGAAAAAATATTAATAAAAATGCCATAAAACTACCCCCTATTTTGTAAACGCTATAACCTTTGCGCAAACCAAATCAATAAACGCTTATTGCAATTTTTTTAATGAAAAATATGTAAAATAATACGTATCGGCCTAAACTGAGGAAAAAAAAGTTTTTATATATATTTTTGGGGGATATTTATTATGGTAAAAAGTAAAAAATATTATTTTTTTTCAAAATTGGCGCTCTATTGTTGTTTATAGCGCAAAAACTAAAAACCGCAAAGGTGATCAAATACCACCAAAAGAAATCTCTATTTGTGGGAAAAAAAGGACGCTAATTTTGTTTGGAAGCCACGTGGCAGGACCGCGCAATTGTCAGTTAAAGCGACGCAGTGCCGAATCGCAAAAAGTGCTCTGGTCTTTGGGCAGCTATATGGTCCGGGGCTGAAGTGGTTAAAGGAATTTTTCATTTTTTTTATATGAAATATAACAAATTCCTTTAAATATTGTTCCTGCTGGGTGTCTAAAGTTTGCCTGTGAAAACGTCTTTGAGAACCCGGATCTTGCCCGAGGGAACATGTATCAATGGAAAAAAGTTTTAAAAACGGTCGTTTTTTCAGGAGTCCTGCTCCTGAAAAAACGACCGTTTTTTAAACTTTTTACCATTGATACATGTTCCCTGGGGCAAGACCTGGATTCTTAAAGACGTTTTATGACAACAACTTGCATATTAGGCTTTAAAATGAGCACTTTTGAATTCGAATGTTCGAGTCCCATAGACGTCAATGGGGTTTTAAATGTTCGCGCGAACGTTCGGTCCGTTCGAAGGTTCTGGTGCGAACCGAACGGGGGGGGGGGGTGTTCGGCTCATCCCTAGTGACAAGTATGAAAATGATTTTCGCTATTAATAACATTGTTGTCCTGAAAAAGCCGAAGGTCCTGAAATTCAGGATGGTTAAAAATGTTTGGTTTTTCACTTTTAAGATTATATCGTGTATGTCACTATACTTTTGAATGTAGAATTGATATTTGTGTAAATCAAAAGAATTGCTGATTTTTTAAATTATTGTATGGTACATTTTTAAGATATTGTATATACCGTACATGTTTGTTCCTTTTGCATTGGTTGGTATTTAAAACCCCATATTGTTCTCTTTTGTGTGTATTGCTAAAGCAGCATCAGAAAGGATGATTCACATTGCAAAATAATCTATTACACAGGATCTATTGTATATTCAGTGCATAATATTATTCAATATTATTGCAATCCTCTCATCTTTTTGGAATTATACAGATTACATGCTCTGAAAATTTGCCCTGGGTGGAGCATGCATATGTATCTAGAGCAGCATCGGTGGTAAATAAGGTCCTATATATAACTATAGTGTAATATACAAACAAATGTCCTTAATCATGAGAAATAACATACCTTATTTGCCGGCGTATAAGACGACACCCTAATTTTCCAGCTAAAAGGTTGGTTTTGGGATATACTCACCAGATAAGTCTACCCACCTTCCGACTAGTGCCAATTACATGCCTTACCTCACTGTGCCAATTACATGCCTCACCTCACCTCACTGTGCCCATTACATGCCTCACTTTGCCGATCTCCATACTTTATCCCTTGTCATGCAGAATCAGACTGCGGGCGTTCATTGTTCAAAAGCCTTGCCTCCTCCTATTCCTGTTCCATGATAGGCGGAACATTCAGTTTCCCAGCAGAGCCTGTGTTCAGTGTTCCGCCTATCACAGAGGTCCTCTCGATTCCAGCTAACATTTTTTAAACAGTTACAGACACCATTTTTTCTCCTTTAAATGGTTTGTTTCATCCCTCTAAGACAGGGATCCTCAAACTACGGCCCTCCAGATGTTGTAGAACTACACATCCCATGAGTCATTGTAACACACTGACATTCACAGACATGACTAGGCATTATGGGAATTGTAGTTCCTGAACAACTGGAGGGCCGTAGTTTGAAGACCCATGCTCTAAGAGCTACCTTTTCTGCACAGCTTGCTCTGTTAAAAGTTGGAAAAAAAACAGACTTACTGGCTAGATAACTAGGTTAAAAAAAAAAAAAAAAAAAAGCTAAAAATAAAATGAATGCAGCCAGCACATCTAAGTATAGCAAGCTTCAATATATTACATTTTTGCTTTTAGGTTTAGATACAGTATGCCTTAATGAAGACATACGGTCACTATCCCACACACTGCATATCAAATGCTGTTATATACTTGATGTAATCAGAGCATATTGAAAAGAGCAACAGCTTTATCTCATCAGTTAATTATGATCTGGCACAGTTACTACTAATAATTTTAAAATGATCAACATTTATGATTTTTTTTACTATATAACAGATTGAATTTTTTTTTCTGGCAGGGCCCTGCTGAGGTTTCTAATCTTATTTGTTGAATGTATATTTACTGTATGTCTTGTATGTCCCTTTTCTTAATATATATTTTGGTATTTAAAGAGTAACTTTTGTTTAGGAAAAAAAAAAAAAAACATTCGTCTCTAAGTGATCTATGTAAATTGGACGGGTTTTAACAAACTTTGTTGCAGATTCCTGCCATTTGTTGCTATGAAGAAATGGCTGTTTACTGTATTTGGTTATGTGAATCTGAATGGGAGAGACTTTCACTAATATTCAACTGATGTACGGTATTTGCAGGATTCTAATTAGAAAAATGTTGGTCTTTGCATCCCTTTAGACATGATAAACTCTTTGGGAATATCCCATCAAAAATGTAATGTTTGCAAAGGATGCCTACAATCTGACTTGTATTTTAGTGCAGACTTCAGAAAAAATCAGTGAGCCAATCACAGAAGCAGGAAGTAGAAGTAGGAACACTAATGTTGTACAGAACAGTTCCAGGTAGCCATATTGCACTGAATTTGACAGAACATTACAGCATTGCTGATTGAAAAGGAATGGTATTTTTTAATAACATTTAAGAAGTACAGTCAAAGCTCTTTGGCTGCAGTTCTTCTGTGGATCATAGGAGTGCAGTTTGTTCTGCACTCCGTTGACCCATTTTCAACAGACAGCGGACTGAAGTCCGGTGTCAGCTGACGTCACAGAGTTGGTCCAGGCTCGGGAGGGATTGCGACCATATGGTTGGGATCCACACACAGGCTTGGACTGGCAAGCCGCTGAGAGCCTGAGCCCACCTCTCCCGCCCCCTTTACACTCCAGCGCTCCAGTGAGATAGGAGGTGGCAGAGCAGAGAGCTGGTGACTGTCACTGAGCTCTGAGAACCAAGCAATTGGTGGTGTTAGATCTGTTTTTTTAAATAAAATATAAATATATTTTCAACATTATCTGATTGATAAGGAGTTGTTGCCTTCTAAAGTCCCATAGAGGAAACTGTTTTTGTATTTGAATTAATTCAGGGATCTGGGCAGCAACTCCTATTCTATAGATCTATAGCATAACTTCAAAAATCAGACCTATGCTGCAACCACCTAGGTAAATTTGATTCTGGAATAAAAAGAAAATCCATACTTGTCTTTTAAATTACAATATTGCTTGTATATGCTATATTATTATTATTTTATTTTTATTTTTATATGTACATATCGGTACATTTATTTGTACGTCACACAGCCTAATCAGGATTTTTTACTTGTCTTTGGTTTAGAAGTAAAAACCTGTCAAAAATATTGACTCTTTCCCACTCTATCCAAAGCTACCGTTTTGATTTTTGTTGGAAGCTGAGCCTTAAACAAAATTTGATAAACAACTATGACCCTTTAAACTATTAAATATTTTACAGTTTCCTAAATCTGTTCAAATCACCGCAATATATAAATGAGTTCTGATTCTGGTGACGTTTAATAGCACCACATGGGACATTATCAAATCATGAGAGCATGTCTGCATGCAAAAATATCATATATGGCAATATATTACAATTTAAGAGAGACTAAATGGAGAACTGGCAGAACTAAACTGTATAAATAACCCAACAGAAATTCATAAAAATTCTGGTAAAGGACCCAGAGAGAATACAACGCCCTTCTAGTAGAGAAAACGAAAAGGAAATAAGCCTTTCATAAAGACTTTTTGAGCTGGAAAACCTTGGCAACAGACTACATTAGGTAAGCTGATGAGACATTGCATAAAAGCAGTTTAGATATGGCAAAATGCTTTTAAGAGTATTAGACCAATTTATACTCCTAACTAGGGATGAGATGAACACCCCCCCTGTTCGGTTCGCACCAGAACCTTCAAACGGACCGAACGTTCGTGCAAACATTTAGAACCCCATTGACCTCTATGGGACTCGAATGTTCAAATTCAAAAGTGCTCATTTTAAAGCCTAATATGCAAGTTATTGTCGTAAAACATCTTTGAGAACCCGGGTCAGAAAAAAACAACCATTTTTAAAACTTTTTTTCATTGATACATGTTCCCTCGGGCAAGACCCGGGTTCTCAAAGACATTTTCACAGGCATACTATAGACACCCAGCAGGTACAATATTTAAAGGAATTTTTTTTTTATTTAAGCATCATTAAAATCACTGCTCCTGAATCGGGAGCAGTGATTTTAATGATGCTTAAATAAAAAAAATAAAAAAATTCCTTTAAATATTGTACCTGCTGGGTGTCTATACCTGTGATAACGTCTTTAAATAGCAAAATCACCTGCCTGCCAGTGAATTAGGAAGAACTGATCTAGCTAAACTATACAGTGTATAAATATATATGTACAACACCTGGGATGTATATATATCCTCTACACACTGTAACATTAACTGACTAGCCTGCCTGCTCTATCTACCCGCAAAAAATGACACTCTCTCTGTCTCTCTCTAACCACCGCCGCAACACACTACACAATGCCGACCTGCAGGCGGCATTTTATATTGTGGGACATGTACTAAACCCCCTGAGCCATAATTGACCAAAGCCACCCTGGCTTTGGTCAATTATGGTGCTCCGTTTTTTGCGCGCTGTGATTGGCCAAGCATGCGGGTCATAGTGCATGCTTGGCCAATCATCAGCCAGCGATGCTGCAGTGAATTATGGGCCGTGGCACGTCACTCGAATTTGGCGCGAGCGATGCGTTTTCTTCGTATTTCGACGAATGATCAAACATACGATGTTCAAGTCGAACATACGTTCGAGTCGAACATAAGTTCAACTCGAACACGAAGCTCATCCCTACTCCTAACAGTAAAAATACTCTGTAAATGACTGTTCACTTTGTGAGAGAATTAGATGTGGGATCTGCTTATCTCAATCATCCAACCAAGTGCAAGAGAAAATAAATATTTATTTTTAAAAATCCATTGCATGCGTATTCTTTGCAAACTCCATTTTTATCACATTCACTAAGCTAAGGGAACATTCCCTTGCAAAATTAACTGTCTATTTGCCTTCATCATTATCAGTACTATTGTTATTATTGTACAAGATTTAGTATATAGCGCCAACTTTACAAATAAAAGACAGTACATTTACAATACAATTCAAGACAAGAGCGTTAAGAGAGCCTTTAGTACATCAATCCTATTGTCTTCTCTACCCTGGCAGAGAAACAAGTTGACTACTTACATCCTGACACAACCAAATGAAAAATCCAAGCTGCTATTTAATTGTTAATAATCAATAAATCTCTTGGACCAGATGAAACTATATAAACGCTTTATCGACAATTTATCCCCACTGCTTGAGAAATTATTTAACAATCCTTTGTGGTATGAGATTGTACCATCATTTATTTATGAAGCTACAGTAATCATTGATTTGATTTCAAGTAGCGATCCAACATATTGTGGTGCTAAAAGAATTCTCACCTTTATACTATTATTATAGTGTAAAATAGTGGCCAAAATCATCTAGAAACCACACTCCAGATTTACGCTCTGTGTCTAATTCCATTTTCCCACTGGCAGGGCCTCACACCATCACAGAAGACACATACAGCAATACAACTTGACAGGGGTTTTAATCCTAATCTAAAATTATAAAAACAAAACAAAACTTTTGGCTAAATAGTACATACTTCAGGAAATACTCCAAGAAAACCGCAGTTATGGAAAAATGGGCGTGTGAAGTATCTCTTTCTAATTGACCATGAGTTTGCATAAAAAAAAGCTGAACCAAATTAATTTATACACTAGCTCAAGGGGGAACACCTTCCTTGAGAAAAGGGTAGTCTAAACTGCAGGTTTTCTGTATAAATCTGACTTGCAGACAGTTTTATTTTAAAAGTTTGCATGAAATTTGAAATAAACAGAACAAAGAATAAATCCTTGCCATTCAGGCACTAACTAAACATTGCAAGATCCTAACTCAGAGGCTTTTCCCAGTCATCCACTAAACACAGATACTGCAAACCTTTTTTTTCTCTCACAAAGCAAACTCCACATAAGCAGCTCTCTCAGGTTTTGGCTTCCTGAGCCCCAGGCCAAGAGCAGTCTTTTGCTCTATTCCTGCTTAATATATACAGGGCTGCCATAAGGGGGGTACAGGCAGTATACCTGTAAGGGGCATGGAGGTCCCCAGGGGCCCGGAATGGCAACCCCCCTTTTTTTGTAAGGGGCCTGGAGGTCCCCAGGGCCCCGGATAGCAACCCCCCTTTTTTAATAATTATATTTTTGTTATTATTTTATATATATATTGTTTTTATTAAAGGGCCCAGAGATCCCCAGATTGCAACCCCCCTTTTTTATACAAATTTGTATTTTATTTTTATATATTTTTTTTTAATTATTTTTTTTCTTTTTTATTAAAGGGCCCAGAGGTCCCCAGGACCCCGGATGGCTACCCCCCTTTTTTATATATTTGTTTTATATAGATCCCCAGGGCACCCCCCCAATTTGTGGCACCCCCCACTTTTCAATTCACGCCCCCCGTTTCTCAATTTTCTCAATTAGCGGCAGCACCCCCCGGTTCTCTGCTCCAGGGGGCCCATGCCTAAAGCTGTGTTAGAGGCCCCATAATTCCTGGTGGCTGCCCTGAATATATACCACCTGTTGGTGGACACAAGTGGACCACAAACCTGGTCCGGAACCAACCCTGCCAAGGTTGCTGGTAAAACCCGGTCCGTATTCCACCTTAGTTCTCTACAAATGAACACATGCGAGGTGAAACATAATGTCCATCAAGCACCTTGTCTTTCATAATGTCACAACATATACAGTAATTACAGTATCTACAAATTCAGTCATGGTGGAGTTGGGACTTCTGGACCTGCAGAACGATAAATGAATATCTTCCCACAACACCAGGTTATTAAAGCTCGTACCATTTTATGCAATGCCTTTGTTTTGTTACATTACATTTTTTCCCCTGTATTATTTCCCATGACATATTGTCTGATGAGACTAAAGAGCTTCTTTTTAGATAGTATGAGATATCACATTAGGATAACTGTGCTATCTATATAATTCTACTTGGCTTTAAACATTTCTTTTTTCAATAGAGTGAATTGAAAAGATATATTGGTGCTATTACTGCATAAAATATTCTCTTTAATATAAAATGTCAAATGGTCTTAAATAGCATTGAAGAATAAACATTGGACCAATATCATATTGATTTTTTTTTTTAAGTGCTCACAGGGTCCAATTCCATCTGCCAAATACAAAAGACTTATATTTTTATAATCAGTTGAATTGACAATCAAGGCCAAGTAAGGAACAAACAGCCACCAAAATGTCTTTTATCCTTTTGTCCAGTAAATGGCAGCTAGAGTGCACTATCTTCTCTATCTAGTTAGACACAATTGACTGTTGTTGATAAGGCAGAAAAGGTTATATGTAGTTCTTTTCTGCAATCAATGTATCACTATCACAAACTAACATTTTCTCTTATTCCAATGTAGCAGAACAAAGAACAGAAAGGGAGGAAAAAATTGCCAGTTCAACCAGAATAACACAGCTTCCTAACAGAATTAAAGAGGACGATTTCTTATGGACGGAGCCGTGTCCCAGGTTTTGGCGTGTCATGTGACATGTCAGTTCCTGTAAACTGCATAGTATGCCCTACATTCTTTAGAAAGATGCATAAATACACAGACACGCACACGCTTTATAAATATTCACAGACTGGGCACAATCCTATTCACTTTCTTTTATGCGTTCTGACAATTGAACTATTTTGCGTTATAAATAGTACATCTTGTCACTTGTTGAAGTTATTTAGCGGGAAAACAAGTAAGGGGCAAAATTATATATAAATGGTGTACAGGTAAGTATTTAAATAAATAATTGTTACTATTATTCCAGTTGCTGTTGTCCTTAGGTTTTCACACATTTAACCCCTGGATCGCCCTAGATGTTAATCCCTTCCCAGCCAGTGTCATTAGTACAGTGACAGTGCATATTATTACACTGATCATTGTATTAGTGTCAGTGGTGATGTCAGTGGCAGGTAGATAAAGTGTACTTGGGTCTAGGGTCCCCGAACCAAAGAGCCAAGAAGGGGAAGTTTGGGCCAAGTTGGACTGTTGCGGTACTAATAGGCAGATAAAACATGAAGATAAAAGGTTAAAAATATGATAATTTCATTATAACACACAGACACAACAAAATACAAGATTAAAATTATGGCAATCAAAAACGCAGCATCAAAACAGAAGTCCCCGCAAGGGGAAAAACAGTGCGATGGGTTGAAGATTGTCACAAGCTCTCTACTAGTTTCGCGGTTGTAACCGCTTCATCAGGAGAAGATCTAGAAATAGTCAAACAGTGAATCAGTAATCAACAAAACACACAATAAATACAAAGGGGAATCACAGGTTAAATTGCTCACCTAGACAGTCCCCCCTCAAAGTGACAGCAGGCGGAGACAGACAATATCCCAACGGTGGCCAGGGTGGGCACATGTAGAAAGTGACCTACTTGTCTGGTGTGGAAAAATATGTATAGGAATATATAAGTTTTTGTACATATAGCCGACCTTATCAAGTAAGGAGGGGGAAGGGTGTGTGGGGAAGTGAGACACTGATGGTGATAACTGGTGAAATGGTGCAGAATGGAGTTATAGGCGTGTGGGGAGGTGACAAAGCCAAGTGAAAAAGGCCAAGTGGAAAAAAAAGGGGGGGGGAGACAGGAAGATGGTAAGACGAGGAAGAAGAGGGATGAAAAAAGGGGGGGGGAAATATAGGGCGGGGAAAAAGAAGGGATATGAGAAAGGGGGACAAAGGGAGGAAAGGTGGGTTAAGACTGAAGGGGAGGTGGGGGGGGGGAGGAAGAGGAAAAGTAGGGGAAGGGAGGACAGAGAAAGGGGGACGGGGAAGGGAAAGGAGCAGTGGGGGAAGAGAGGGAGAGGGAAGGGGGGGGAGAAGCAACAAGAGGCTAGACAAACTGGGGAACAACAGGGAGGACCACAGGTAGGGGGGGAAGGGGGGGTAGAGGGAGGGGGGGAACAGGACGAAAGGAGGTTAGGAAGGGAGGGGGGAAAAGGGTGGGGGTAAAATAAAACATAATGCTGGTGAAAATGAAAATGAATAAACATTGTATGTAATTACCTGAATGACAAGAGAAATAAAACTGAATAGGGGGGCTCCCAGGAACAGGAGCCCAGGGATGCCACATCTTAGAATGTGAATGTACATATGGTAAAAATGGTTGAGTTTGCTGGGGGGGGGGGACCAAGCTTGGTCCCAGGGAAGCATCAGGGTAATGATGCTGGCCATCCATGCCTATAGGAGAAGGTGTAGAACAAACTGTGTGAACAGGGGATAAGGTAAGGCATGAGGCAAGCTGGGGATGAACAATTAGAACGCTGACATGACAAGGGGATTACTTACACTAGGCTGGGTAGAGCCACAGGAGTCCCAGGATCCATCGGTAAAGGACGCTGGGAGTGAGAGGTCCTATATATGTGTCCATGAGCCCAGCTATGTGGACAAGCAAGGGCGGAAGCCCTGCAGTCGCGTCGCTGGGGGAGGGGGCGCGCGCATGACGTCAGCGCGATGGCGCACATCATGCGTCAATGTCGTGACATGTGGGTGGAGACCCATGCCACAACATCCAGTGGGAGCACAGCTCTAGGGGAGGAGCCGTGAGGCACAAGAGGCCGCCCCCCGGCACACCGAGGAGGGGAAAAGGGAAAGGGGAGGGGGAAGGAAGAGGGAGAGTGTCTGGCAGCGCCGTGCTAATCCACCACAGAGACGGGGATGGTGAGCAATCAGAACCCGGTCAATAAAAACATATACAGCATACATGGCCTATACATCGATGAAAAGAGGATATAATTGAGTTATACAGCATACATAATGATAGGAAAGGTGTCTACTGGAGAGAAGACGCCAGGATGGTCTCTAGTGTTGTTTATGAGCGTGGGAGACAGGCATGTGTGTCTAACCTAAGATGGTATACACAGTTCCTCATTGAGGGAGCCATGTGTAGGATAATACACATGGTGTGTAGGGCTAGTGAATAGCATAGGGGTTAGTTTGGAAGGGTGTCAGATATGTCGCAGCCATGGTGGTTGGACATGGCACAGACTAGGCACCCGAGCTAGGGAATGTCCTGGATAACTGCGTCTCATCTGGGGGTAATCAGGCCAAGGGCAACAGAGACGCGGTGGGGACTAAGTCTCTAGACCATGCCCACTCCAGTCCCCAAAAAAACAACATTAAGATGACATCACTTGGTAAAGAAAATAAGGAAAAAATATATAAGAGGCCACTCCACAGATTAACTGTGGAGTGTGAGGTAGGCGTGGTGCTGGAGGCGAGGCCAAGCGCCAGTCGCATGTCGCCATACAGGGGCCCAGGTGTGTTATCCACCTAATACCAGTGGCAGGTAGTCGGTTCCCACCTAGCATCATTTAGTGTCATATTGCCTGCTACACTATCGCAATCCTAATAAAGTTGGTAATCACCCCGCTATTAGTAGTATAAAATAAATAAAAAGTCAAATATATCTATAGATATATATCTCTATATATATATCTATATCTATATACATACACACACACAGTATATATTATATTTTATAGATGCTATACCTTTCACGCAAACCAATAAATATAACATTTTTGGGATTCTTTACTAAAGACATGTAGCAGAATACCTTTTGGTCTAAAAAATTTTTAAATGTGAGGGTTTTTTTTTTTTGCGTCACTGGTGATGTCAGTGGCAGGTAGTCGGTTCCCACCTAGCATCAGTTAGTGTCAGATTGCCTGCTACACTATCGCAGTCCTATTAAAGTTGCTAATCACCGCTATTAGTAGTATAAAATAAATAAAAAGTCAAATATATCTATAGATATCTATATATATCTATATATATCTATCTATATATATATATATATACATATATATATATATATATATATATATATATATATATATATATATATATATATACACACAGTATATACTATAGTTTATAGATGCTATACCTTTCACACAAACCAATCAATATACAATTTTTGTAGCAGAATACCTTTTGGTCTAAAAAAAATTAACATTTCAGGGTTTTTTTTATATACATTTTTTTAGCAGACAGTAAAATTCATATTTTTTTTATAGTTTTTTTTTGTTGTTGTTTATATTGCAAGCAAATAAAAACCTAGTGGTGATCAAATATCACCAAAAGAAATCTCCATTTGTGTGAAAAAAATTATATGAATTTAGTTTGGGTACAATGTTGACTCCGCAATTACCAAGAAAAGCAGTGCAGTGCTAGATAGCAAAAATGGCCTGGTCATGAAGGCGGTAAAATCTTCCGAAGCTGAAGTGGTTAAAGAAGAATTCCAGGCATATAGTATATTATTACATAGTTACATTGGTCTAGCTTAGACCAATGTAACTATGCCCCTGAAAATTGGAATTAATTTAGGTAGACACTGCTACTCCAGTGATCTCCACTTTCTTCCGGGTCTTGTGCTGAGCAGCCGGCCTGATGTATTATAAATACCAGAGATCAGCCACTCATCCTGGGCACCATTCAGAGAATGTTTTTTTGTTTTGTGACTGAATGTAAAGCATTCTCTGATTAGATGATATGGAGAGGTGGGGCGGTGAGGTCATGCTCTCCACATTGTCCAATCAGAGAATGCTTTGAATTCATTCAAAAAAAGGAAAGCATTCTCTAAATGGCGCCCATACCGAGTGGCTGAACTCCTATGTTCAGTAGGCAAGAGTGAAGCCGCTCACCACGGGACCCAGAAGCAACTAGAGTAGTGGTGTCCACTTAATTGATTACCAGCTTCCTGGGGCATCAGCCATGTATGGTATATAAATAGATACCTTGGTCCACACTGGGTCATTGTAACTACCGGTATTTAAAAATGTACCGTGCCTGAAATTCATCTTAAAAACATACTATTTATATAAAACATACATATGGTATGTACAGAAAACATACATTATGTATATAAAGTTGCTAGTATGAATATATATCATTAAATGTTTTTAGGCAAAAAGTTTTGGAACTAATACTGACAATATCTGAAAAGCTGTCATGTGCTGCACATTTTTATTGTACTCGCACTCTTGTAAATGAGGAGATACCAAATCATCATAAATTTAAATATATTTGCAATTATTTGTCCAAAATATTCCTAGTACTTAACTTTGCTCCAATGTCCCTAATTTACTGCAGCTGCCACAGCAGGCCTTTAATGGAGATTTGCAAATTCTGCTTGCCTGAAGCTGCATACCCTTCATTTAAACCAGTTGTCATTTAAGAGGTGGTTGAGTAAGCAACATCACACCAATTTAAATGAGGCATATCAATATGGCTTCTGGGGAGGTTCAGCTGTTCCGAGAAATGCATTCTGTATGAAGAAAGATTCAAAACTGCCACTGACAAATTATTTTTGTGCCCATAGACAGCGGTCAGGCACCTAAAAGGCAGTCCTGTTCTTGGAGATTAGCTCAGTAATGTACACAAAGAATCATCAAAAATCACTCTAACGCTAATAAATGAAATATGAAACAAAAGAGGTAAATATCAAGCACTAAACGGGATAAAATCTTGCAGTGATATAATACGTATATATTACATATAGATATTCTCTATGTTTTTATTATTATTATTATTATTATTATTATTAATAATGATAATAATAATAATACAAATTAAAATATTAATGATATATTTATTAAAGCCCAACTTCAGTTTTTGTGTACCTCCCTCCTCCCTGAAGCCCCCTGCAACTATTCTCAATTTATTTCATTTTATTTAAACAAAAATCTCAGAGGCATCATTTCATCCTGCCTTGTTGCTAGGACGTTGCAAAGAGACTTCTGTCTGTTACTGTTCACTAGACATGTGCACAGCAAAAAATTTTGTATTATTTTGTTCAGTTTCGTATCGTTCCGTAGGTTCATACCGATTCGTAATTTCGTAAGACGCCCGTTTTCCTGTTCGTTCCCGTTCGTATTTCGTACGACAAAATTTTTTCGTATTCCGATCGTTTCGTATTTCGGTTACCGTTTTATTTTTGTACATGCAGGATGATTCGTTATTCTGTTTAATTTATTGTCGTTTCTTGTTAGACAATTTTCGTGAATTTTCATTATTTCGTAAATATATTGCGGGATTCGTGGCACTTTTAACACGTGGCTCATCCATATTAACTACTGTTAAGCCCCGTACACTTGGTCAGACTTTTTTGCCAACAAACATAAACACAAACGTTTTCCGTTCATTTTCAAAAAATCAGTTCGTTTGTAAGCTCCATCAGAAAACCATTTTTGGGTTAAAAAATCTGGCCAACTGATCTCCCTTCAGACGAAAATCCACGGAAATTTTTTTTGCCTTTACTGTACTTGGCAGTCGGCACAAAAGAGAAGCTGATTCACTAACTACACTCACTCACTGCCCATTCAAAAAAACACAAATTTACAAACAGACCAAAAAAACGGATTTACAAAACACACAAATGAAAATATGAACATACGACTGAAAATACGAACAGAAAAAGGATTTAAAATACAGAATGCAAATCATTCGTTATAGATGTAATTTTCGTTCTTTTGCCATTTCCATTTTGTCGTATTTTCGTAAGATTGTCGTATGGTTCGTTCGTATTTGCGCTTTCATTTTTTTCGTATGTACACATTATTCCGCGGGTATGAAAATGAACAAATTCGTACGAAAATACATTGGTTACGAACGGGAATGCACATATCTACTGTTCACCTCCAACATCACAGGAGAAAGCTTTTTCTATGGCTCAACCCCCCTTACATGCTCTCTCCTGAAGCAGTAGCTCTGAAATCAGCATTTGAGAAATCACTGCTGTGATAGTGGAGGTGAAAAATAACAAGGCAGGTCATGCCATCTCTGGGATTTTTCAGGCAGGCTTCCTGAGCTAAGTAAATGGCCTACACCTATAACAAGGGAATTATTCAACGTTGGTCAAAGCTGCAACGCTAACTCTTACCTGCATAGACAGTTTTTTTTTTTTGGTAAAAGTGAACTATGCCTTTAAATCCTGCAATCTACAGGCTGGTTTATGTCACAAGTCCTTCCTGTTCTCCTCTGGTTTTGGCAGTGAGCAGTCTTTGCTTCATGGCACTAATGTAATGTCATGTGCGTCATTTCATCGAGTAATACTGTGAGCTCAGACTAGTGTGATGACGCATTACCAGGGAGGAGGATCCATGATGGCTTAAGGGAAGTGGGTGGACGATACTATGGGGTTGATTTACTAAAACTGGAGAGTACAAAATCTGGTGCAGCTGCGCATGGTAACCAATCAGCTTCTAACTTCAGCTTGTTCAATTGAGCGTTGACAATAAAACCTAGAAGCTGATTGGTTTCTATGCAGAGCTGCACCAGATTTTGCACTCTCCAGTTTTAGTAAACCAACCCCTATAGTGTACATAATTCAGTCCATAACAGGACCGGCGCTGGATTGCAAATGTATGATTCTGTTTAAAGGCAGTGCCTGAGAGGAGGTAAATATAGTAACAAAATCTACTCTCTAAATAAAGTCTTCTGGACAATTTTTTGAAAGGTAAAGTTGGAATTTATTAACTCTAGACTGGTATGTTGGGGATAAATCTTGGATATTGGGGTTGTTTTACTAAAGGCAAATAGCAGGGATGGGTGTCGCCCCCCATCTATGTGTCTGGCCCCCATGCAGGACGCCGGGTGCATGAATTCCAATGGGGAGGTGTTTTTTTGAAGCAGAGCACTGCGAACCAAGCCTACCCAGTTGTGTGACAATAGTGAATAAATATTTGCTATTTTCACACTCATTCTCCTAATGGTCAATCAAGAAGTAGTTCTGAGACCTGTTTCCCGATTGGCCGAAAGGACAAGCCTTACGAATGGCCACTAAGGAGGAGGAGGCTGTCATTATGCCTACAATAGGAGAAAAGGGAAAGGCGCCCTGATTCCCGCCACCCGTGGTCCCCACGCCTGTAAGCTAGGTGAAGCACTGCCTGCCATAGATGGGGTAGGTGCTCCAGACCCGACTGACTGGACTGGGGGGGTGACTGTGAGTGCACTGTTTGCCCCCCTAAAAATTTACCACCACCAACGACTGGCAAAAAGGTTGTTCAGTTTGCAAGGGAAGTTAAAAATGTGCCCCAGAACTTAGTGAATATGGGGAAGTTTCACTTTACAAATAATACACAATCAGGTGCAGGGAAAAAATTTAATTTTTTCATCCACATGATTGAATCATGGAAGTTAGCAAATCTTCACCTCATTCACTGGCCCCTGGGGCGATTTTTTGTTTCAAAGTAAATAGCCTATTTCCTATTAGTAACTCAACTCCATTATTTTGAAAAACCCAAAACCCCTATTCTTCCCCCTGTCAGTCCGGCGGCCACTACAAAATGGCAGCAGGGGGCCTACAGCTTCCAGTCCACCTCTGGACCTCTAGCGGCAGCTTCTTCAGGACACAGCACGGCAGACATAGGGAGAGAATGCAAACTTTTTTGCTCCAGGTTCCAACACACCTACATTCCTGAGCCCTATGAAATCCAAACCTTGCAGAAAGGAAGCAGAGGATGCTACTGATGTAATGCTAACAGAGGTAGGCACTAACAATGAATGTGCAGCCACCACCTCTTTGTCTGATCCAATGACCTTTTTCCCCACAAGTGGACAGCCTGTTTCAGATACTATGTTAAAAGACATGCTCTTGTTCCTAAGAGTGTCCTTACAGAAAGATATGCTGGCCTGCATTAGCAACTAAAATTTGCAATTCAAGTGATAGAGTGGATCATGTTGAGTGCACCATGTGTGACTTCATAGAAAATTACAACACGTTGGTTGGCCCTCACACAGCTCAATCTGAGGACATCTCCTGGATTAAAGAAAAGCTTGCAAATCTTAAGGATAGATCCCGGAGAAACAACTTAAAAATTAGGGGAATCCCTGAGTCAGTGCAAGCTTCACAACTTCCTCATTTCGCATGGGATCTGTTTCAGGCAGTTATCCCATCACTCATACCGGCAGATATCACCATAGACAGAATTCACCATGTTCCTAAACCCTCCTTGTCCGAAGGAGGTCCCCAGAGATGTTATTTTGAGAATACACTTTTTTAAATGAAGGAGTGGCTTTTGACAGCATTTAGATAGCCAGACACCATTCCCACACAAGCTACAAAAGTGTAATTACACCCTGACTTCTCTCAATTTATCATGTAGATACAAAATAACCTTATATCAATAACCAAGGAACTGAGGAACCACAACATTCAGTACAAGTGAAAAGTACCCTGCAAAACTGGAGGTCACTCACAATGGCATCACCTCTCTGGAAGATGGCCTCCTTCTATTGCGAAGGTGGGACATTATTCCTGACCTTCTGCCATCGGATAATAGGCCCCAACATGTATCCAAACCCAACCCAGAATGGAGGAACGTACCAGCAAAACAAGTTACCTTTCCGACCTAAGATATGCTCGGCCTATACTCGTCTTTAGCAAATGATGCACCATACTCCCAGCGGACCGGGAATTACGTTGTTCGAATATTACGCTGTTCCCACATACGTTTGCCACGAGATCCTCGGTGTTGATTGGGGGACTCACCTTTTTACCCATTTTTTTGTTTATTACTGTTAACCTGCAGATTCAACATGGTACTGCATTTCACCCCATCCTCTCTTCGCAAAGAGGGCATCACCTCTTTATTTTTTTGGCAACACCAGAGTAACGCTTAATGACCCGGAGTGGTGGTCATGCCTACTAACCAACTTACCTCCCTTTACACCTGGTTTAATCTTTCCTCACAATTAAGCAAGCCCTGCGTATATCTTATGTATAATCTTACTTCATGGGACTTGAATTTTTATCACTTAATGTGCAGGGCCCAAACCACTTAGCCAATTGCTAATCTATGTGGAATGAAGCTTTTAAACAAAGTGCAGACATTCTGAACATACAGGAGACTCATTTTCAAGCTGATGCTACCCCCAAACACATCCATCCTATCCCTATGTCTTCATGGCCAAAAGAAAAAAAGGTGTCCTTGTAGCTATTAGACATAACGTTTCATTTGTCTTAGAAAATTGCAATTCTGATCCTGAAGGCAGATTCCTTATCTTGATTTGCATCCTCGATTCTATCCCAAAAACTTTGGTGAATGATTATGCGCCAAATTAACATAAACGCAAATTCCTCAAGAAATTATACCAGACAACCAAAGCTGTGCAAGCTGGACATCTATTTTTAAGAGAATTTGGAGACCTCAATATGGTTGCTAACCCTAAATTAGATACTACATCATCCACCAGAATCCATCACCCATCCCTAGGGAACTTTATCCATATGAGGAACTTTATGATGCTTGGAGATGCCTCCATGGCAAAGAGAAACACTATGGGACAGATTCAGGTAGAGTTAGGCTGGAGTATCCATTGATCCGCCAGCCTAACTGTCACTTTAAGCCGGCGTTTTTGTATTCTGTAACCAGAAAACAAGAAACGCCGGGTTGGAGTTCCGATGCGATCGGCGCAATTGAATTTCGCCATCGCATCGTTACTTCAACTTAAAAATGGCGCCGGGGGCGTTCCCGCTGATTAACGCTGAAAAAATATGTTAATCAGCGGGAGTCGGAAATTCACGATCTTTTTCGGGCGCGACGCAGTGACTTTACGACGTTTCCGGAAGCGATACGCGACGTAAAGATAAAGCAGCCCCCCTAGTGGAGTATCCTATGTTAAGTATAGGCGTCGTCATCGCGTCGAAAAAAAAACAAATCGCGTCGCTTGCGTAAAACGTTCATGAATGGGGATGTGACGTCATTGACGTTCACTGACAGAATTTGGAGCATGCGCACTGGGATGCATTGACACTCGACGCATGCGCAGTACGTTCGCCGCGGGATCGCGCATAGTTTAAATAATACACGCCCCGTACCCGCCCAATTTGAATTCCGCCGGCTCATTTGCGATGCGCTGCCGCAACTTTAGGAGCAAGTGCTTCATGAATAACAGCACTTGCTCCTAAAATTTCGGCAGAGTAACGTAAATGAGAAGCGTTACTCCAGAGCAAAGATGCTCTCATCTACCTGTATCTGGCCCTATGGGCCAGATTCAGGTAGAGTTAGGCTGGAGTATCCATTGATCCGCCAGCCTAACTGTCACTTTAAGCCGGCGTTTTTGTTTTCTGTAACCAGAAAACAAGAAACGCCGGGTTGGAGTTCCGATGCGATCGGCGCAATTGAATTTCGCCATTGCATTGTTACTTCAACTTAAAAATGGCGCCGGGGGAGTTCCCGCTGATTAAC
The DNA here is from genome assembly GCA_029574335.1 of Rana kukunoris. Taxonomy (NCBI): domain Eukaryota; kingdom Metazoa; phylum Chordata; class Amphibia; order Anura; family Ranidae; genus Rana; species Rana kukunoris. The sequence continues at coordinate 402,437,247 of CM056053.1, read as the reverse complement.
GCTGAAAAAATATGTTAATCAGCGGGAGTCGGAAATTCACGATCTTTTTCGGGCGCGACGCAGTGACTTTACGACGTTTCCGGAAGCGATACGCGACGTAAAGATAAAGCAGCCCCCTAGTGGAGTATCCTATGTTAAGTATAGGCGTCGTCATCGCGTCGGAAAAAAAACAAATCGCGTCGCTTGCGTAAAACGTTCATGAATGGGGATGTGACGTCATTAACGTTCACTGACAGAATTTGGAGCATGCGCACTGGGATGCATTGACACTCGACGCATGCGCAGTACGTTCGCCGCGGGATCGCGCATAGTTTAAATAATACACGCCCCGTACCCGCCCAATTTGAATTCCGCCGGCTCATTTGCGATGCGCTGCCGCAACTTTAGGAGCAAGTGCTTCATGAATAACAGCACTTGCTCCTAAAATTTCGGCAGAGTAACGTAAATGAGAAGCGTTACTCCAGAGCAAAGATGCTCTGATCTACCTAAATCTGGCCATATATCTTTTTTTGTTCTAGATTCCGTTCCTACTTTAGGATTGATTATTTTTTGTTGATATATGGTTGCTACAACAGGCTTCCTCTTCCTCTATATATGATATTACGTGGTCAGACCATGTTGCAAATTCACTCATTGTGGAGGAAAAGGATGCCTGTCCCCAAAGGTTTTTCTGGCGCTGTAATAATTCCATTGTTCAAAAACCTGAAAATAATCTGAGGCTAACACAACATCTCCGTGACTATTTCACCACCAATGATGTTTCCAACACAGGCATTTTTACTTCATGGAATGCCCATAAGCATATATACGTGGCATTATCCTACAAATTAGTGCTAGAGCAAAGTGGAAATACAATAACAAATTTACAGCCCTTTTGAAATCTATACATGAGCTAGAAAACAAAAATAAACTATCACCCTCTGAATCATATTCAACTACGTAGTTTCTCTACGTTATGAGCTAAGGTCACTCCTAAGTTCTCAACATGATCAATACCTAAGACGTCTCAGACTGCATTACTATGCCAACAATAACAAGGATGGGAAGTTGCTAGCAAACAGATTAAAAACCTGCAGTGCTAAATCTAGATTACCGTTTATTTACCATCTGTTTACGAAGCAAAAGCTTAGTAAAACTCAGCACATCGCTAATGCCTTTGCTGAGTATTACAAGGCATTATACAATCTAAAAGTTGATCCAATAACCTCCCAGCCTTACGGTATCTATCTCAATCTTCCAGTTCTATCCTCTGATCATTTATGAAACCACTCCCATTAGAATTACTCAGCACATGGTCGCATGGACACAGACAAACACACATGGATTTCTTCAGAATAACAAAAGGTTTGAAACTGCAACAATGTTTTTTATAATCCTTGCAATGTACATAGATCACCCAGAGGTGGTTTTACTCTTTAAAATCAAAATGTTTTTTATTACAATTCATCTTTAAAAACATATTGGGGAGACAAGCCCCTAAAACACATAGACACGTGAGAAACAGCTCACCCTTCCTAAAATATCATCCTCCCTCATACACAAATATCACAGCATAAAGGGGGACCTCTGTGTGTTTTACGGACAGAGACCTTGTGCTCCATCTATTTATTGCAAGGTGTCATGCATTATTTTCTGTGTCTCACCACTGTTGTTTGACACCCTCGATTCAAACACTGCATTTGAAGGAGTTGTTCATGGTCCCATCCCCTGATGCATAGACTATTGGCCCTCAGGGCTCTAATTGTGGGCCCATTTCTCACAAGAAACATCGCCCTATATCGGGCTCTGCAGAGTTTATACCAGCTCAGATGACCTAGCTTTCTGTCAAAGTATTTTAATCATATCCTGAGATTTCTATGATCTAGATCTAGAATTTCTGGTCAACATATCACCAAAGACAAAATGCGCTCTTCAGCAAACATTATAGCAGAGCAGGGGATACGTAAAATTTTCCATGTAACTCCACTTTTGTTGGGAAAAAATAACATTCCCCTCTGGGTGATCTGTGCACATTGCAAGGATTATAACACACTTTATTGCAGATTCCTACCTTTTGTTATGCTGAAGAAATCACTGTTTGTTCCTCTGTGCCTCTGTTCTCAGTGGGTCTAATGGCAGTGGTGTCATAATTATCAAACAGCTGTGCAACTGCAGAGCACTAATGAGGAAAGCTGATGGGTCTGCATCCCTTTAGACATTATTTCCTATTGGGAGTATATGACCAAAAATTAAATTTTTGTTCCAAGGGATGCCTGAATTCTAACTTCTATCTTAGACAGACTTCTGGGAAAATTGGTGAGCCTAACACACAAGCAGGAAATGATGTGTCTGGGGGGTGGCCAGTACACATTCTGTGTACAGAACAACTCCAGGTTGCCATATTACATTACATTTTACCGAAAATTACAGCAGCTGCAGATTAAAAAGGAAAGATAGTTTTTAATTACATTCAATTACAATATGACTTATAGCGTATACAATTGCGGCACATTATTTTTTCTTTATTTGCAATTTCTTTCCCCCCACAAAAGTGGAGTTACCCTTTAAGCTCTGTGCAGACTTAAACCAATAAAAAAAAAAAAACAGGAGACCTGTTACTAAAGCAAACAATTCATTTTGTGGGGCATTCTTCGTATAAAGAGTGTATGTTAACACCTTTGCAAGGAAGCACAATCAGACTTTCATGGAAGTTGTAGAAAATTAGAGCTGGTTGAAGATTCAAATGGGAAACAAATGTTTTAATAACATTTAATCACAAAGTGGCATTTATTGTAATGATATGTTATATCATTTTATTTTTAAAGAAACATTTTTCTTTAAGACATAGAGAAGCACTCTTGTGTTTAAATCTTCCGTAGAAACATTTTCAACTTACACAACTTACTGTAATTAACTATCAAACAAACTTTCCAGTCTAGACCACAATCAATCTTCCGCAAAGAGCAGAGAGAAAATTACAAAGTTTCTTTCATAATGGATTAACTAAATAGCATAGTGATCATTCATTTTAATTAGTGTGCTACCTAACATAAAATGCTTTCCATTTCAAATTATAAATATTTATGCTGACAGGATAAATTCATTATTAGACCACAAAACATAAAGAATGATCCGTTATGATGCACTGTGTCACTTTGGAGCACTATGATAATCTCTGATTGGTTGACTAGAGAATACCAGTGTACAGTGGCATATATTAATTGGCACTATGCTTGTGGTGTTTATTTGCATAAGTGCAAAATATTACATATTAAAATATTTCCTAGATGGGAGGTGACCTTCTGCAGAATAGAAGATCTCAGGGGCATGGGCGCTGACCAGAGTTAACCCTTCATCCTGGACTGGCCTATTATGGTTAGCTTCCAAATTACATCCAAAGCTTGGCGCAGACTTTAGCCTCATACACACAATCATATTTTCCACGAACAAAGCGTAGGACTTTTGTCCAAAGGGCGTTGGCCATGAACTTGTCTTGCATACAAAACGGCAAAGAATTGTCGGCCAACAAACACAAAACTACGTGTGTTTTCAGTTCTTTGTGCAACTTCTACTAATGTTGTGTTATGGTTAGCATTGCTTCTGAGCATGTGTGTTTGTACTTTGTATTTTTTCCGAAGGACTTCTGACACGATCCGACAACACTTGTCCGATGGAGCATACAAACAGGCAGATTTTCCAACAACAGCCTGCCAGCACACAATTCCCATCGGAAAATCCAATTGTGTGCATGAGGCTTTAAGGTGGCAGATATTTTTTGCTAAGACTAAGCACGGAAAGGTGAAGCGAATAAGAGGGAGAACCTAAGGTGGAAGGTGCAGCGTGTGGTGTCAATCAATGAAGCTGTCTAATTTTAATGCACTGATCATGGGTGCAATGCTTTGCAGGCTCATGCACAAAAAATAAATAAAATAAATGCTAGGTCTTTTTTTCTGGAAAAATATATGTGCATTTAATGAATTTGACCTTTAATAAATATCTACTTTTTTTATACCAATGGATACCTGGCTCAATGTTGTAAAAAAATAAAAAATAAAAAATCTTAATGTTTGCAGCATTTCTATGGCCCACCATCAAAGAAAAAAAAAATTCTCCTACTCCTGACATTCTCGCTTGAGAATATAACACATTTGTACATTATTTGTTGTTTGCACCTGTAGTAAGGCCCTGAAACAATATTGTTTTTTTTTTCTACCTTCCTACATTTAATTTCTACCTAAAACATACTGACCCTCCTGCTAACACTAACCTAGTTCAATCCATGAGCAAACTATTTCATATGTACTTTATTTATTTATTTTAATTGTCTCCCAGCACAAACATGTCATATATACTGTATGTGTTACATGATCTCATGGGTGCCTTCATTTGATGGCACCCTTCACAATCCCAAAAGGTTTGGATGCTTGCCTTGAAGTAACTATGCAATATTTAGTTTGCTGCAGCACTGTGTTCTCAAAACAATTTCCATATTTTTAAAATAAAATACTGTATATGCTCAAGTATAAGTCAAGTTTTTCAGCACTTTTTTGTGCTGAAAATGCCCCCCTCTACTTATACTCAAGTCACCTCTTTGTGCCTGATCTCCCAGAATTTGGGGACCCGGTACTGGCCAGTCGTAAATCCCCTGGACCCGGAACTTGGCACACATGTGGCCCGATTTCTCCTCTACAAGTGTGCAAAGTTTGTTGTCTGAGGAGCACCCCTTCAATAGACTCCCATGCATAGGCGTGCGCCCAGGCACACCCTAATCACCCTGTGCAGAACAGATTCCCCCTACTGACCTGGCCCCCCCTCCTTCCCCCCACAGCACTGTCGGCTTCCCTCCTCTCCCACTGGTTGTTGATGTGGATGTTTTAGAATGAGTGGGGGAAGGGGCCAGTAAATATGCCATTTACCGGCCACTTCCCTTTCTAAATAAACATCGTAAGCGATCGGTAGAGTGTTTTTGAGCTTTGGGGTGCATACCCTAATGCCAAAGGCTGCGCACACTTATGCTCCCATATTAAACGTCAGTCTAGTCATAAGCACAGTGAGGCATGGACACAGTGAGGCACAGTGAGGCATACAGATGGACACCCTAGGCTTATACTCGAGTCAATATGTTTTCCCAGTTTTTTTGTGGTAAAATTAGGTGCCTCGGCTTATATTCGGGTTGGCTTATACTCGAGTATATACGGTAATTGTTTGCTCATTTTAGTTATTCTTTGACCCTATACATACTATTAGATTTTCAGCAGATTATTGCCTTCAAATTTACCAAAACTATGTAGTGCAAGGGTCTGCCTGATTGCATAAACATTGAAACTCATAGGCCACGTACACACGATCAGACCGGTCCGATTAAACTGGTCCGACGTTTTCATCGGACCAGGCTGAAGTGGTCAGATGGTCTGATGTGTGTACACACCATCGGACCAAAAATTTGATTAGAACAGAACGTGGTGACGTAGAACACAACGATGTGCTGAAAAAACAAAGTTCAATGCTTCCAAGCATGCTTGATTCTGAGCATGCGCGGGTTTTTGGTCCGATGTTTTTGCGTACTAACCATCGAATCTGTCCGACGGTGTCCATCAGACAGATTTTAAAGCAAGTTTTAAAACTTTGGTCTGATGGACAACGGTCCGATAGGCCGTACACACCATCGAATTGTTCCGATGAAACTGGTCTGCAGACCAGTTTCATCGGACCGGTCTGATCGTGTGTACGCGGCCTCAAGGTTTGACCTCATATTATATGGTTTTGGTAAATCTGAAGACAAAAATCTGCAGAAAATCTAATGGTGTGCATGGGGCTTAGTTGTACCTCAGTGCTTCTGATGTGACTCACCCACTTACTTTCTACATGCATGAACTCCATCTATGGCTTCATGGAATTTTTCACAGTGGCTTACATTACTATTGGCCCTAATCAGAAGCCCATATGACAGAGTCACTATGCAAAAGCTGGGGGAGGGGAAGCAACAGTACACTGATCTTCCAGTGATGGGCTGTGCAGGGAGGCTGAGGCTAAGTTCCTAGCAGAGTTAGGCCTCGTACACACGATCAAATCTGTGTGCTGGAAATGGTCTGCTAGACCGTTTCAGCAGACAGATTTGATCGTGTGTACGGGCAAACAGACGGATTTGGCCACCCGACAGATTGGAAAGCATGCTTACCAATCTGTCGGTTTGGAACCCGTCCGCCCGACATGTCTGCTGGTTAGTACGCTAACCAGCAGACATGTCTTCTCGCACACACGCCGAATGGTTTCGACGCATGCGCGGAAGTGTTTTACTTCCTGGTGCGGTGATGTGGCGGCGTCAATGTCACCGCCACGTCACCGCGCCGTCTGGCGGCGGGGATTTTGGTTTGATCGTGTGTACACGATCAAACCAATATGTCCCCAGCAGACAGATTTGTTCAAATCTGTCTGCTCGTGTCTTTGGGGCCTTAGAGAATTGACCACTGTATGTTCTCTTGCTTAGTGTGGTCAGATTTTAATAAGAGTGTAGAGGGACTGGCAGGAACACCAGGGATCTCACACAAAGGAAGCAATTTCAAGATTATAAGCTCTAGTGAGCAGGGCCCTCTGATCCCTCCTGTATTGAATTGCATTGTAACTGTACTAATAGTATTTAAAGAAAAAACTGCACTATTTCACCAGATAGAACAAGCTGCAACTCAAAAGTGAAATACACACCAACAAAAATAAGAACATAAGAGGTCAGTAGCAGGTATCCTTTAAATCCATGTTGTTATCTTGTGAGCCATCCATCAATGGGTACACTTTTTTTCCATGAGACCAGAAAGTCTTGTTAAAAGTATCCAGGGATGATGCGATCCCATAGCAAAGCCAGTGCTGAATCTCAATAGCTCCAAGAGACTTTTGAAACAATAAGTAAAGATATCCATAGAGGGTAAAATGAAAGATCATTTTAACTATCTGACAGTGTATGTGCAGGGAAACAATAACAGATCAAAGCACAGTGAGATAGTGCCAAAAGATCAGAAGGGATCATTTGTCAACATCTTGCTGTTTGAAGGTACAGCTGACAATAAAGACATTTAAATGTGACTCTCTTATGTATTGATACCTGACTCAGAATGAAAGACGTATGAAAATGCAATCTGCATGTTGAAGAAAACCTGTCATAACTAGTCGTATGTAAGAATCTGAATATTTGGTTTTACTGGAATTGTACAGGATCATTAATATGTGGCAGCAGGGCCACTTTTAGATGTCATGGGGCCCCATACAGCCCCCCCCAACCACACCTACACCCCACCTACCACCACCTGGTGCAGCCAAAAAGCAGCACTGACTTTATCTGCCTATACCCCAAAAATTAAAATAGTCCATCCTTTGTTCCCACCTTTTGGGCCCCTCTGTTGATGTGATGGGGGCTAGGGAAATTTTATTTAAGCCCTGGAAAGCAAGTAGGAGTGAGGGTGTGGTCTAGTAAAACAATTGTATTCATTTAGGCAGACATTAACAATAAATATGCCTTGGGTCCCCCTATTTGGGGCCTGGGCCTAGTCCAACAGGACTGGTTGTACTGCCTTATCAGCAGCCCTGTGTGGCAGCATAGGGGCTAAGTGCACAGCGCCACTCCTCAACCTACATGCAGGGTGCCAGATGCATGGATTCCATTTTTTTTTTTTTTTTTTTTAGCATGTGATTAGAGTCAGATGCTCTAATAGGCTTCAAGAAAGGGTGGGCTCCGCGCCCCGAGCCTACCCATTTGTGTAACACTAATAATGAATATTCACTATTGTCATACTGATTCTCCTCCCGGCCAATCAGGAAGTGGGTCCTGTCACCCGACTGGGTGAAAGGACAGGTGATCCTATTGGAGGCCTAGGAGGAAGAGGGAGGAGACGCATGGCGGAAGCCGCCATGATGCAAAAGATGTAGGAGACACAATGGAAGCCGCCACCTGCTGCCCGTTAGAGTGCTGCCCACCCTCAATCTAGATGGGGTAAGTGTGGGGTTGGATGACGGACCGACCACCCACGGGTAAGGGGAGTGTTAGGAGACCGGGGGTGTTTTTTTGGGGGGGTGGTTGTTTGCCGCCCCCCCAAAAAAAACACCAGCCGCCACTGATCTCAACCATGGCACAACCTGCCTGGAGATTACATGTTCTTTCTGTGCCAGCATGGGTTTACTTTGGTTTTATTGTAAACTCAAAAGGGTGGTAGGGTTATTGGCCCTAGTATGTATATGAGTGAATGTGAGTTAGGGACCTTAGATTGTAAGCTCCATGAGGGCAGGGACTGATGTTCTATAATTTACATACTGTTTGTTTGCTAATTGATGCAGCAAGATAGTCGTATATCATTGTGTGCATGGTGGAATTTTTGGATGTTTGTCCTGAAACTGTACTCCCAGCCCTAATCATCCAACCCGCATAACAAAACTCCCCACCTGCTTTGATGCGATCATATGACATTTGATATTTAACCATAAAACATAGTATTGCAAGGATGCTTGATTTAAATGTAACTTACTCAACCCACTTGCTACCTTTTACATTGCTTAATTAAATAATCCACACAACTGGCTAGTCAGAAAGACAGAGTTCATCAATCACTAAATACTAGCTATAGTATAATACTACATATATGAATATGAGCATTGGGAATGGTTGAGCAATAAACCCATCTCCCAATTCAATTGTAGAACCATTAGTATAAATTCAGATTGTCTTGGCTGCATTTTTAATAAGCTTGTTGCTGTGTATAAAGCATTATTTTAACAAGAAGACTGTGATAAATGAGCTTCCTGCAGCATCACAAGGATTGCATAATAATGCTGGTACAGTGCAGGAAATCCATTAGAGCCAGACACAATAGGCTGCGTTACAAAACTAGAACTGGAGTGTTTAACCACAGTAACCCATAAGATTCCTTTAAATATTATTATCATTATACAGGATTTATATAGCGCCAACAGTTTGCGTATTTCTTTACAATACAACATCTCCCTATAAAGATGCTTATTTTTATACTGTTAGGCCGCGTACACACGATCAAATCTATCTGCTGGAAACGGTCGGCCCGACCGTCCCAGCAGACAGATTCGACCGTGTGTACGGGCGAGCCGACGGATTTGGCCGCCCGACATGTCTGCTGGTTAGTACGCTAACCAGCAGACATGTCTTCTCGCACACGTGCCGAATGGTTTAGACGCATGCGCGGAAGTGTTTTACTTCTTGGCGCGGTGACGTGGCGGCGTTAACGTCACCGCCACGTCACCGCACCGTCTGGCGGCGGGGATTTTGGTTTGATCGTGTGTACACGATCAAACCAATACGTCCCCAGCAGACAGATTTGTTCAAATTGCTCGGCCCGACCGATTTGAACAAATCTGTCTGCTCGTGTGTACGCGGCCTTAGAGGTGGAGGTGGTGCTTGTTAATTTACTAATCAGGAGTTAATAAAGGATAGCTACCTTGCAGGGCAACATTTTCCACTTGAAAATCTGACTTGCAAGGGGCATAGTTGTAAAGATATGAAAATACCATAACTTAGGTGAGACAATTTTTCAGTTCTGGGTGGATGGGAGTCAGCTGCAACATACCAAAGCAATATACAAATAAGGAAAACAATAACTTTTCAGTTTTAAAGGGGTTGTAAAGGTACAATTTTGTTTTCCTAAATAGCTTCCTTTAACTTGCAGTCCTCCTTCACTTACCTCATCCTTCCATTTTGCTTTTAAATGTCTTTATTTATTCTGAGAAATCCTCAATTCCTGTTCTTTTGTCTGTAACTCCACACAGTAATGTAAGGCTTTCTCCCTGGTGTGGAGTGTCGTGCTCGCTCCCTCCCTTGGACTACAGGAGAGTCAGGACGCTCTCTACATTGCAGATAGAGAAAAGTCCCACAAGTACCTGTTGATCCTGCCATTGGAGTCCACCTAATCCAGTTTCCTGTGATGGTGTGGCAATGATGCTGCACTGCTCTTGAATTCAAAGCAGAGTTGCCGCTATCATTTAGGATGTACCTACTTGCACTACAGTACAATTAAATAAATGTTGCAGGGGAAATTACTGTCAGCATTATCACTGCTGATTGACAAGCCTGTATTTTGTCAATCAGTACCTGGCAACAAATATCTCAAGCTTTATTTACATGTCATTTTCCTATATGGTGGTGGTCTCCAGCCAACTGCTTAGAAGACAATTAGCAGATGAATTCCTATAAGTTAATTTCAAAGCAGAAGTTTGCCTAACCTCCCTCGCGGTATGATTCTTTAAGATTTTTGATGCTGAAAGCGATACAATTGTTTTGCATGGAAAATTGTCATTTTATATTGTAGGCCTGTAATTCTTAGGAATAACTCACTTAAAGGGTCACTAAAGGAAAACATTTTTTTTTGCTGAACTGACTGTTTACAGGGTATAGAGACATAAAAGTTAACTGATTCCTTTTAAAAATGATTAAAAATAGATAAAAATCAATCATAAAATGTGCCTGCAGTTTTAGTTTCACTTTTTAACTGGTTTCATGTTTCTGTGAAGTAAAGAGACACACAGAACAAAAACAAATCCAGGGCAATGTTTGTTTTTAAAATGAATCTGATTGGTTCTGAGGAGTTTTAGACACATAGAAATCACACCTCTTTGATCATGGACCACAGTGAAAAGCTAGCATGAGTTTTTCATAAGGAGCCAGACAAGCAGGAAGCATGGAGATCAGAGAAGTATTACAGCTACTTCAAAGCAAAAAACGAACAATGAGGACATGAAACCAGGACTGCAGTAAGGTAAAGGAAGCTATTTAGCTAAAAAAAAAAAAAATCCTTTAGTGATCCTTTAAATCTGTGCAAACAAGAGTCTAGTAGACATCCCGGGTATGATAAAGTTTGAAACTTGAAATCATAAATTATAATATAATAAATAACTATAAATAATTATAACACATAATAATATAATAATAATAATAAAAATGATTACTTTTAGTGTTTGATGACAAATTTCCCCACAAATCACTATCGCTCAATTCTGCAAGTGATGCTAATTTATTATCGCTGTTTTCTAGCTGGTCTAAAACCACTTTTGACATAAAGGGACACTTTTTGGTTGCTGTGGACAATCTACAGTTTCCAGGCAGAAAGAACAGTCTTTATTATATAAAAGTGTATGCAGGACATTGGGCAGACCACTAGGGACAAAGGGGGTGTGTATTTATTTTATACAGTACTGTAATCTGTAACCTGTAATCTTTAAATTTTTTCGAATTTGGCGCTGATCTCCGCCCCCGTGCGTCGTAATGTCACAGTGAATGGAGCTCGGCGGCACACGGGCACTGTGTGAATCGAGCGAGGAGACAGCACGATCACACAGCGGGGAGACATCGCAGGATCCAGGGAACAAGGTAAGTAAATTCCACCTGGATACTGCGATGCAATCACGAGTCTGGCTCGGGGATACCGCTAATGGTACTGGATTTCCACCCCGAGCCAGACTCGGGATTACCACCAGGGAGGTTAAAAGAGAATTAAAGGTTTTTTTTTTTTAGAAATCATACTTACCTTGGTGGAGGAGGCATCGGTTCAATGATGCATCTGTCTCCTGGCGCCTCTACACTGAGAACCGAGTGATCTAACACTGCCGATTACTCGGTTTTCGCAGGTCCCCAAGCAGAGAGCTGCTGAATGTCAGTCACAGCTCTCTGCTGTGCTCCCTTCTCGCTCTTTGGAGCACTGGGTTGTGGAGGGGGCTGGGGGCTCAGCCTCTCAGCTGTTTGCTGAGAGGCTGAGCCGGATGTCAGTCCAGGCACCTGGCAGATTCCGAATTTATTGTCACAATGACGCTGTGATGTCAACAGAGAGCAGACTTCAGCCCGCTCTGTGCTGAAAACGGGTAACAGGAGTGCAAAACTAACTCCACTCATGTGATCCATAGAAGTACTGTACAGCCAATTATCATTATTCATGTTGGTCACTGTTGAGCTTGCTGCCACCTCGTGTGGCATACAACTTGCAAATGTTGGGAGCCTCTGCATTATGGTTTCTAGCACATTTGAATATTTTACTACTAAATACCAACTTTAGTATAAATGTTCCCGAAGCGCTATCTTCACTCTGTAGTGTTGATGTTCTGACTCTACCAGTATATGGACACCTTGGGTTGATTTACTAAAACTGGAGCATGCACACTCAGGTGCAGCTCTGCATAGAAACCAATAATGTTCCAGTTATTTTGCCAAAGCTTAATTGAAAAAGCTGAAGTTAGAAGCTGATTGGTTACCATACAGAGCTGCACCAATTTTTCCACTCTCCAGTTTTAGTAAACCAACCCCATTGTGTCTATATAACTAATGTTGTAGAGGTCAGATTTATATGTGTTCTTGGATTTAGCAATACTTTAATGTCTGCATTGGATTGTACCCTGCATGCCAGAGTATATTTCATTCCACATCTTAGGCCTCGTACACACGATCAAATCTGTCTGCTGGAAACGGTCTGCTAGACCGTTTCAGCAGACAGATTCGATCGTGTGTACGGGCAAACAGACGGATTTGGCCACCCGACAGATTGGAAAGCATGCTTACCAATCTGTCGGCTGGGAACCTGTCCGCCCGACATGTCTGCTGGTTAGTACGCTTACCAGCAGACATGTCTTCTCGCACACGCGCCGAATGGTTTTGACGCATGCGCGGAAGTGTTTTACTTCCTGGTGCGGTGATGTGGCGGCGTCAACGTCACCGCCACGTCACCGCGCCGTCTGGCGGCGGGGATTTTGGTTTGATCGTGTGTACACGATCAAACCAATATGTCCCCAGCAGACAGATTTGTTCAAATCGGTCGGCCCGACTGATTTGAACAAATCTGTCTGCTCGTGTATATGGGGCCTTTCAGATCTGTATGTTCGTGTTAAAGCTAAGTTGGGTATTAAAGTGGAATTAAACCACCACATAAAAAAATATATAAAATGGTCCCGGGAGATATATGCCATAACGTACTAATATGCACCACATTTAAGCACATTAGGGTAAATTTACCCATCAAGTGATCCCGTCCAGCAGTGCAGTTGCAGCTTTCCTGGCTGTCACAGGCCCTACCATTTATTCCCACTCTTCCTTCTGGATTTGGGCTCTTTGGCTGCTATGACATCACTCCCACACACACACACAGATGTCATATCATGCTCTGTGCCATAAATGTACATAGATCTGTGCATGTGCTGCTCAGTGTACATACAGGAAGAAGCAGTTATGAGAAAAAATAAAAATCTTACCTGTAAACATTTTTTTCTCAAGTTTAATTTTATTTTAACCTATTGCACCCATATAACACATATGTATATTGGCATTGAGGGTGGGCTTTAACATCCACATGCTGCACATATGCGTTTATGAGTGGCATAGGTTTCTGTGCCAAGGGTGCACTCACTGCATTCTCCCAGTACAGAGACCAAGCTGTCAAGGACAATTCTCAGTCTATACTAAAGAGCGGCTCCTTGTCATGTGACCACTTTTTTTTTTTGATCGTGGACACATCAACTTTATTTTAGCACCACATCCCTAGATTAGATAGATGAAAGAGGGAGATGTTTTGGGATCTTTTAGGTGCAGAAATAATATCATATTATTTGATATTATTTCTGCACTTAAAAAATCCCCAAACATCTCCCTTGTTCGTCATGTGACCACTGTGACAGCCAACCTCAGGAGTCACATGATTAGCCAGACCTTCCTTCCCCCAGGGCATAATAGCCTGATTAAAGGGACACTGGGGTGGTCAGGAAGGGGTTAAAAAATCCAGTCCCTATGTCCAAAGTTGGTGTGATGGTGCAATTTCACTACATATAGGCACCTTAGACACTTTTGTTACCAGGAGTCTTTGATGTGAAGATGCCAGGACTAATTTAGCATTGTTAGCATATGTTGGTTAACTTAAAGTAGAAGTCCAGTCGAATCAGGGGCGGACTGACCATTGAGACACCCGGGCACTGCCCGAGGGCCCCATGCCACTAGGGGGCCCCATCAGGGTTGCCAGGCTCAGTAAAACCAGGGACAGTATGTAAAAATCTGTGTTTTTTTTACATCTGTCCCTGATATGCCCCGAAACTGACATGCTTTTGATGTGAAAATCCAGAGATTTTAGCTGCCCCGCCGCTGCACTACCTCCTGGCATGGTGGCCATCTGTAAGCCCGGGGGCCCCATAATCTTCTATTGCCCAGGGGCCCCATGAGTTGTCCGTCCACCCCTGAGTCGAATACTATCTAAGCGCAAGCCTGCTCCCACCATTATTATACAGTAAGCCCTGTACTAAGTACCCTGTAAATGAAGGATGTCTGTACTTTCTTATTCTGAGGGCGCTCTGTTTACAGCCGCATAATCTCCCCAGAGTCCAGCTTTAGTGAAAAGAAGAGAATGCCAACAACTGCAATGCCCATGCAATGTCGCCATCCATAGGCATATTATGGGGCATCCGTTGTAAGCTGTTACTCCTCTACACTGAAGCCGTCGCGGGGATCATGTGACCAGACCAGAGTGCCCTCAGAATAGGTAAGTATAGACATCTTTCCTTTACAGTGTAAGTAGAATAGGGCTTAGACTGGGGGTGGGAGCAGGTTTAAGCATAGCTAGTGTTTGATTGGGCATCTACCATAACAATAACTCTATGACTAAATTGCATACCTTATTATTTTTGTCTTACATATTTCTAAGGACAAATGTTTTTATTTAAAAAAATCAGCATGTGTCAGTAAACTTAACAATAATTTAACAGTAAGCAAATCATTTTATGATAAAAAATACCATACAGTAACAGTTATTTAAATTCAAAACATAACATTTGTACTTTATTTTAGAATATCTTTGAAAATGATAAAAAAAAAAAAAATTGTGCAAAACTCTTTTTAAAAAGTGTATATTCAGTAAAAGCTCCTTTCACTATACAATGTCAATGCGACCAGATCAATTTGTCAGTAGGTGTTATTCCAATAAAAAAATTCTTAGAGAAAAAAGATTTCTCTCAAAAGATTACTCTCTATAAGAAAACATATTGAACGTTTCTCACCATTTCTCAGACATCACCTTTAAAAGCTATTTAAACTATAAGTTGTAATAATAACCCAAGCAGAAGAACATTTAAACTTCAGCGTTTATAATGATCTTTTATTTTTTTCCCTTTAAAATGTTTCCATTTAATTTAGCTTTCAAGTGCCGCATTTTAGAGTTCTATCATTTCAATTTTAGCAACTCGGGCTCTGGTTTAATTTGTTTATAGCACAGTGTTACCAAAGGAACCTTAGGAAGAGCCATTTATAGCTTTATTTTCCACTGAGGACAATTCTAATGAAGACTATGTAACATTTTTACTGTATAGTTAGCTTTTTATGTTTTAATATACAAATGCTGAAGTCAATTACATGAGAAGCAAAGTCACAATGTCACTGAAAGGTTAAGACTATGTAGGCATCTCTGTTACTTTTTAAATTTATGTTGTTATTAAATAATCTTGAGTGGAAAAAGTAAGCGTTTTAAGAAAAGCATGGACTTGGGGATTCTTGACGATGGTCTTTGCCTGCAAACTACAGATAATGGTTCTCCATGGCCACACCCAAGATGTAGATTTACACTGTAACAATAATCTGTATACTGACAGATTCCATGTTATCTAGTTAATGATCTGCATGCTGTTTCTTGTCTTTAGATTGCCTTTGAATTCAAATATTCTGTTCTGTGCCTTTTTTTTTTTAATGTATACATTTATATGAAGCTAACTCCTTCAACATTTGCCAGTAGCCCACTATTAAACTAAAGGAGACATCACATACCAATCCCCTTACAAAACTGCATGTTGGAAACAAAGAAAAGAAAAACCCCACTAGCAAAAAAAATCTAAAAAATATTTATCTTGGATAGAGTTGAGCGGACACGTGGATGTTCGGGTTCGGCGGGTTCGGCCGAACTTCGGAAAAAAGTCTGGGTTTGGGACCCGAACTTGACCCGAACCCGAACCCCATTGAAGTCAATGGGGACCCAAATTTTTGACTACTAAAATGTCTCTAAAAAACTAAGGTAAAGGGCTAGAGCAGTGATGGCGAACCTTGGCACCCCAGATGTTTTGGAACTACATTTCCCATGATGCTCATGCACGCTGCAGTGTAGTGGAGCATCATGGGAAATGTAGTTCCAAAACATCTGGGGTGCCAAGGTTCGCCATCACTGGGCTAGAGGGCTGCAAATGGCAGAACAATGTTGGTAAGAGCATGGCAAGTTCTTTGCAATCAAATATGGATAGGGAAATAACTTAAAATAACATAAAATACATAAAAATAAAAAATAAAAATCTTGACAAGCAGGAACCTTCCCCAATGATGGGACACTATTCCTCCCACCGATACCAATGATGGGGCACTATTTCTCCCACTGACACAAATGATGGGGCACTATTCCCCCCAATGATACCAATGATAGGACACTATTCCTCCCACTGATACCAATGATGGGGCACTATTTCTCCCACTGACACAAATGATGGGACACTATTCCTGCCAATGATACCAATGATAGGACACTATTCCTCCCACTGATACCAATGATGGGGCACTAGTTCTCCCACTGACACAAATGATGGGACACTATTCCTCCCACTGATACCAAAAAGGTGGCACTATTTCTCCCACTGACACAAATGATGTAGGACTGACTCCTAACTAATTCTCTCCCTAAAAGCACAATCAGGAACCTTTCCCTACGGTAGCTAATGCAGAGTATGTTACAGGAACATATGCAGTGCTGGTGCAATATGCAGAGTATCTGACAGGAACATATGCAGTGCTGGTGTAATATGCAGAGTATCTTACAGGAACATATGCATTGCTGGTGCAATATGCAGAGTATCTCACAGGAACATATGCAGTGCTGCTGCAATTAGATTTGTGAAGTAGGACTGACTCCTAACTAATTCTAGGTCACACAAGTATAACAAATGGCGATTGGTTGCCGTGCAGCGCGCCGTTACATAGCCGAACTCCGAACCCGAACTTTCAGCAAATTATTCGGGTTTAAGTTCGGGTAAAAAAAAAAAAAAAAGTTTGGTACGAACACGAATTTTACAGTTCGGGTTCGCTCAACCCTAATTTTGGACACTACATTAAGTCCAGCTCACCTAGGTGCCTACTGCAAAAGTTGAGGATCTGAAATACATTCCTGAATTAAGCTGGGGACCATTCTCTTGGGATTTCAGATTCTCAGTGATGCCATTGGCACTTAGGCAAGCTGGCTTTAACCACTTCCCGACGGCCGTACGAATATATGCGGCCGCCGGGTGCTTGTGAATCTCTGACTGGACGCATATATGCGTCCTGCGCTCTTCCTAGCCACTAGAGGGCGGCGTGCGTGTGCCCGCTGCATTCCTGAGATACCGTTGCGTGTGCCAGGCGGCCGCGATGTCCGCCAGGCACTCGCAATCGGTGGTTACAGGGACAAGGACATGGATCTCTCTGTGTAAACAGCATTGGTCACCTCCCCCAGTCACCCCCCTCCCCCCACAGTTAGAACACACCCAGGGAATACATTTAACCCCTTCCATGCCCCCTAGTGTTAACCCCTTCACTGCCAGTCACATTTATACAGTAATCAGTGCATTTTTATAGCATTGATCGCAGTATAAATGTGAATGGCGCCAAAAATGTGTCAAAAGTGTCCGATGTGTCCGCCATAACGTCGCAGTCCCAATAAAAATCGCAGATCGCCGCCATTACTAGTAAAAACATGTAATAATAAAAATTTATAATAATTCTGTCCCCTATTTTGTAAGCGCTATAACTTTTACCAAAAATATGTAGAATAATACGTATCAGCCTAAACTGAGAAGAATTTTTTTTTTTCTTTAAAAAATGGGCTATTTATTATAGTAACAAGTAACAAATATTATTTTTTTTTTCAAAATTGTCGCTCTTTTTTTGTTTATAGCGCAAAAAATAAAAACCGCAGAGATGATCAAATACCACCAAAAGAAAGCTCTATTTGTGGGGAAAAAAGGACGCCAATTTTGTATGTGAACCACGTCGCACGACCGCGCAATTGTCAGTTAAAGCGACGCAGTGCCAGAAGCTGAAATTTCACCTGGTCAGGAAGGGGTATACGTGCCCAGTAAGGAAGTGGTTAATGTAGAGTCTATGCATTGTTTTGTAAATATTTTAATATAGGGGGTTTTCTTCTGTATGTTTTAACCTAGCAATTTTGCAAAGGGATTGGGCACTCACCAGCACCTAGGTCAACTGGTCTGAAGTTGGTGATATTATTTTTTTTTTTTTCTATTTTTGTTATTTTTTTTGTTTTCTCCTAGGGTTTTTTTCAAGAAGTGGGGGCTACCATATAATGGTTATTTTGTTTTAGACTCCTTTCACATGGGTGGTCATTTAGATCTTCTTGCTAAGAAGCTCCATGACAGTCTATTGGCAGGCATATGAAAACAAAAGTGTGTCCATTCACATTCTGGAATCTGTCTAGGTGCAACAAAAATAAAAATAAAAACAAAGCCTGCACCCTTTTATGTTTTTTTGGACATAAATGTGACAGATGTGGTAGTCAGATGTAAATGGACTTATGTGCACATGTGCATGGGTTCATTGAGCTCCAACAGAGCAAAACTGAATGGACAGAAAAGGGGCATCCATACTGTTTGGTTCAAATTCAGCAGGGGATCTGTTCACAAATTATTATGGGACAATATAGGACCACTGGCAAATGTGAAAGAATTAGCCCCAAGAAGTATTTGAAATAACACAAAAAAGTAATAGAGAAAGGTATTCAACTTTAAAGGCAATCTAACACTGAGAAAGAGAGCTAGGGCAAATAGATACTTGATTAGATAAAATGGAATCTTTTTGCAAAGTATACAGATTATTGTTACAGTATGCATTTTGGGTGTGCCCATAGCTGTTATCTGCAATTTTCAGGCTTCGTGACATGAAGGAAAGCTAAATGGAAGCTGGGGACTATTGTATCTTTTACTTTTTTATAAGCTTTTTCTCTTTGCAAATTGTGCAAGGGGGTGGAGGCTACTACCACATAATGGTTGTTTAGTTTAATATGAAAGGTCTATTTTTAAAATTAAAGGGGTTAAAAAGGCAGAAGGTTGTTTTATTACCTTAATGCATTCTATGCATTAGGGAAGAAGAAAAAAAACACCTTCTGTGATCAGTTTCCCCTTGCCATTGGCTCCCACTCTTGTCAATCCCAGCTTGGGAGCTTGGGATCGAGCCCACATGAGTGCCCCCATAATGTCACGTTGTGCCGTTGCTTCAGTTAGACGTGCCGTTACCGGCCGCTCCTGACGGCCATGGCTCCAGCCAATCACAGCAACGGGGCCCGCGAAACCCTGAAGTCACCCCGGAACAGATGGTTTTTTTTCAGAAATTATATGATGGAAGTCGGTAGAGTTTCTGCTCATTTACTAAGCTTTGGAGCAATCTAGTTGTCTTTAGTAAATCCACCCTATTATCTTTTGTTCAATTGGAAAGTACTTAAAGCCTTAAACCTTTAACCACTTGCCGACCGCCTAACTGTAAATATACATCATTACTTTGATGGTAAATACTGGGGTTATGGCAGTAGCTAGCTGCCATAATCCTGGTATCTTTATTTCAGTCAGGAGTTCGGCCTTCAGATAGAACTGATCCCAGCAGCGGATTCGCTGCAAGATCGATTTTATAGACTTCCCGATCTTCCCGAGTTGTATATAAGCCAGAAACTGATTCAGTGTGACCGATGGCTAGGCAGGAAGCTGAAGGAGGGCAAGATAGCCCCCTCTCAGCTCTACGCCTTTGGAGGACGGGAGCGATGGCTGACATCACTATTGCCTCTCGGGCAGATAAACAGGATTTTTTTTTTTTTTTAAAGACAACATTTATTTATTTTTCTTTGCTTTTAAAGGTAAATGGGAGATTTGTTTTTTGTTTTGTTTTTTACCCCAGATCTCTCAATAAAGAGGATCTATCAGGCCTATTCATATTACAAGGGATGTTTTCATTTCTTGTAATAGGAATGAAAATAAAAAAAACAAATAAAGGGACAGTGTAAAAATAAAAAGTAAAATAAATAAGAAAAAAAACTCCACACATGTGAGGTATCGCCGTGACCATTAGGGCGAGAGCAATAATTCTAGCACTAGACCTCATATGTAGCTCTAAACAGGTTACCTGTAAAAATAAATAAAGTGTCACCTATGGAGATTTTTAAGTTTGTCGCCATTCCACGTGTGTGCACAATTTTAAAACATGACATGTTAGGTATCTATTTAGGCCTTGTTCCCACCTATGCAGGTTGCAGTTTGTATATTCCAGGTTTTGCATTTTTCAATACACCTTTTTGATCCATTAAAGTCTATGGAACCAAAAATCTGAAAAAAATCCCTGGCCCTTTCCATAAAATGCACAGATGTTAAAGTGACCCATAGGAAACCATGTTAAATGGAATGTAGTGTGTTTCTTCAAAACTGAAAACACACTAAAAACTGCATAGGTGTGAACCAGGCCTTCTTTGGCGTAACATCTTTTACAAAACTGGGCTAACTTAAATTTTAGTTTATTTTTTTATTCTTTACAGTGAATTTTTTTTAAAAAATGGTGTTTGACAGGCCGCTGCTCAAATACAGTGTGACATAAAATATAACAATGACCTCCATTTTATTCAGGGTGTCTGGTAATATATATATATATATATATATATATATATATATATATATATATATATAAAATGTTTGGGGGTTCTAACTAAGTGTTGTTCTAGCAAGAAATACAGATTTTTACTTGTAAACAACAAATGTCAGAAAAAGCCAGGGTCAGCAAGCATTAGCACTAAAGTCTCGTACACACGATCAAATTTTAATTGGACAAAGTGTAGGAATTTTGTCCAAAGGGAGCTGGCCAGGAACTTATCTTGCCTACAAACGGCAAAGAATTGTCGGCCAACAAACCAAAAACTGTGTTTTTTCAGCTCTTTAGCACCACCCTTTGGGCAACTTCTGATAATGTTGTGTTATGGTAAGCATTGCTTCCGAGTATGCGGGTTTGTACTTTGGAGTTTTGTCCGACAGACTTGTGTACACCCAATCGGAAAATCTGGCAACACACAATTGTTGGCGGACAATTTTAAATCATGCTATCCCACATTTGTCTGTAGAAAATCTGACAACAATTGTCCGATGGAGCATACAAACGGTCAGATTTTCTGCCAAAAGCCTGTCATCACACAATTCGGAAAATTCGATTGTGTGTACGAGGCTTTAAGGGTCACTAAAGGAAAAAAATTTTTTTTGCTGAAATGACTGTTTACAGGGTATAGAGACATAAAAGTTACCTGACTCCTTTTCAAAATGATTAAAAATAGATAAAAATCAATCATATAATGTGCCTGCAGGTTAGTTTCACTTTTGAACTGGTTTCATGTTTCTGTGAAGAAGAGAGAAACACAGAACAAAAACAAACAAATCCAGGGCAGAGTTTTGTTTTTAAAATTAATCTGATTGGTTCTGGGAAGTTTTAAACACACAGTAATGACAGCTTAGACCACCGTGAGAAAGCTCCCAGTACTGTGGTTATAAGGAAACAGACAAGCAGGAAGTGTGGAGATCAGAGCAGGATTACAGCAACTTCAAAGTAAAAATGAACAATAAGGACATGAAACCAGTACTGCAGTAAGGTAAAGGAAGCTATTTAGCTAAAAAAAAATTCCTTTAGTGATCCTTTTAGTTTCAGAAAAGTCAAGTGATTTAGTGAAGCAGGATTCTACCTGGAATAATAAAAAATGCAAAGCAGGAACAATTGTCTCTGGACAGCCCTACTCTGAACAAATTGTAGCCTTTATTAAAAGAAGGACAGCACTACAAGTCACAGCAAAATGAAACGCTGACGCGTTTCGCACTGAAACTAGTGCTTAATCAATAAAAAATGCAGGTATAATATTCTCTGCTCAGTCCTGGTTTACAAACTAAAATACAGTAAAAAAGATAATATAAAAAAAGTCTGTTTACCTGCCAATAAAAGCACATCAACTCAGATATAAAACAGCATATTTTATATAAAAAAAAACTGTGTATTTCAAAACAATGTGTCCAAACATTTGAATTCATTTTTTTTAATGTTTTCTTATGACAATCAGTTAATGTTTAGCTTGACCATGCACGGCTGAGAGGTAAAATTCCTTGAGTGGGTTACTGGCTCATGATCTGCTTCCTTAATTGACGCTTAGTGTAAATTGCCTGATGCTAAAAGCTCTGAACACCACATACAAGTTGTAATTTGTTATTTCAGTTCAATTTTTTTTTATCCAGGGAATCATGCAGTGCCACATAAATAATGTTAGTTTTCTAGCTCCGTTAAAGTTTCCCCCATTATTTAGAAGCAAACTATTATTATTTTGAAGGAAGTGCTCCGAATAAAATAACATGACCTTTAACAGAACCACAAGCATGAAAGTATTGAGATAGAAAAGTCACGTGTTTTGTTGTCATTCTATTCCCAGATCACTTGCTGAGCTAACCTTTCCCGGCAGAAAATCATGTTGGCTCACAGCCGATTTCACTAGAAATTTGGCATTTTCCCCAGCTACTATTCCATTCCAGAACCAATTGGTTCCATTGGTGGAATGGGCAGTAATCCAATTAGGAAGCATACAGCATCATTTTTCATTCAAGTCACTCATGGCATAAGACAATCCAGATATCCATTGTGTTCTATGAGAATCTTTAATTGCTTCAACTAAGTGAATCACCTGCTGCAAGACAGCCAAGAGAATTTTTAGTGACAAGATCCAATTTCTTTTCATCCTTTCTGACACTGGACCAATACTTTAATATTTTCAGCTAATATAAACAACACTAAGTTAGGTGTGTGGCATGCTTTGCATAATATGTAGATTATATGTGCTGCTTGATCGCAACTCAGAATGACAAAAGAGACAAAATAGGTGGGCAGATTAAATACATACATTTACCGTATATATACTTGAGTATAAGCCGAGTTTTTCAACACAATTTTTGGGCTGAAAATGCCCCCTCGTCTTATTCTTGAGTCACCTTTTTGCGCCTGATCTCCTGGATTTGTGGACCTGGTACCAGCCAGAAAACATGTAGCCTCACTCTTCCTTTACAAGTCTCTGCAAAGTTTGTTGTCCGGGGTACCTATGGCCGGGGAGCAACGATTTTTCTAAACCGGGCACCACTTCTATAGACTCCCATGTTAAACGGTAATTTCTTTGGGGACCCAGTATCAGCCAGTCGTAGGTTCCTTGGACCCAAAACTTGGCACACATATAGCCCAATTTATTTTCTATAAATGTACAAAGATTGTTGTCTGGGGGACCTACGGCCGGGGAGCACCGATTTTTCAAATCCGGGCACCCCTTCCAAAGATTCCCATGTTAAACGTCAGTCTAGTCATGGGCACGGTGAGGCATGGGCACAGTGAGGCATGGGCACAGGAAGGTATGGACACAGTGAGGCATGCACATGGACACAGTGATGCATGCACATGGACACAGTGAGTCAAAGCGAGTCAATACATTTTCCCATTTTTTGTGGTAAAATTAGGTGCCTCGGCTTATATTCGGGTCAGCTTATACTCGAGTATATACGGTATGTTATTTGGGGTATTAATGCTACTAGTTTGTTTACAGTCCCTATAATAATGATTAGTGTGTACCTCCTTATAGGACAGAAGTGCAAATTGTATTTTAGTGTTGATTAGCACAAAAGATTCAGGTATTCTCAGACAATTGGGCTATACTGCCCTCTACAGGAGGACTTGTAATTAAAAAAGCCATTGGCCAATCAATTGATCCTTCCCACTTTCAGCATGCTTGAGTTGTTTTGTAGTGTCTTAGGAGGATGGTCATTTTTTCTATACTCTTTTTTTCTAGCTACAGTATTTTCTTTTCTTCTTAACCACTTAAAGTGGATGTAAACCCGATTCATGAAATTTGAGCTGGGCATGAATATCTGCAGTATCTCTTTTCAATGAGCCAAGTCTTATAGCTCTCTTCTGAACGGTCCTCTGTTATCAGCCTGAGAACTCTTGACATGTTTTTTGACTTTTTAGACAAAAGCTGCCTAAATCTTTTGTCAAAGGAGGTTGCTAAAATAGATTAGCAGAGAGCAGCTCATATTACAAAACAGCTCTGAGAGTCTCTGCCTATGAGGAGAGGGGGTGTGTGCCTTTCCTCCCATCAGCAAGTTTAGCTATCTTGGCTGTATGCCCAGACATCACCAGGAAGAGAAAATCTCCTTACAAAATCGGAACTTTCTAAACAGTATAAAAAAATGTGAACACAGCAGATATACATGTAAAACCTATGTAGGGAGATTTCATTAATCTCTGTGTGTCATCTGAAGCTGTTCACTTCACTGGGTGTATGGAGGGTTTACATCCACTTTAAAGACCAAGCTTCTTTTCCAGATGTGTTGTTTACAAGTTAAAAACACGTTTTTTTGCTAGAAAATTACTTAGAACCTCCTAACATTAGACATTTTTTTCTAACACCCTAAAGAATAAAATGGCGGTCATTGCAATACTTTTTGTCACATCTTATTTGCGCAGTGGTTTTACAAGCGCACCTTTCTTTGGAAAAAATACATATTTTTTTTATTAAAAAAATAAGACAACAATAAAGTTAGCCTAATTTTTTTATATATTTTTTTTATATTGTGAAAATAATGTTACGCCGAGTAAATTGATACCCAACATTTCACGCTTCAAAATTGCGCCCGTTTGTGGAATGGCGTCAAACTTTTACCCTTTAAAATCTCCATAGGCGATGTTTAAAAAATTCTACAGGTTGCGTGTTTTGAGTTACAGAGGAGGTCTGGGGCTAGAATTATTGCTCTCGCTCTAGCGATCGCGGCGATACCTCACATGTGTGGTTTGAACACCTTTTTCATATGCTGGCGCTGCTCAGATATGCGTTCGCACTTGGTAGTGCAGTCACTGTAAATCTGAGGGGTAAATCTGAAATGAGGGGAAGCTCTGTTGATTTTATTATCCAATCATGTGAAAGCTAAAATGCTGTTTTTTTATTTTCCTTGCATGTCTCCCTCGGATCTACAGTGACTGCACTTCCAAGTGCACTTTCAGTGCAATTTTAAGTGCACTTTGCACTTGTAGTTTGCACTTGTAGTGCAACATGGATTTGCCTTTAGTAAATAACCCCCTAAGTATATTTCTATGCCTTCTCCCAGAATCTTTTTGAGACATTCTTGTAGTTACCTGTGAGGCGCCGTACACACGGCCGAGGTTCTTGCTGAAAATCAGCGAGAACCTCGCTGGAATGCACATTCCAGCGAGGACCTCGGCCGTGTGTACGGTCTCAGCGAGCTTCCCGTCGGGAAGCCCGTCGAGCCGAAATAGAGAGCACGCTCTCTATTTCCTCGACGGCCCGCCTGGAAGAATGGCTGGTTGCCATTCCCGATGGGCGGGTCGCCGAATCCGACGGCCGGGAGAGAACCTCGACGGGCGGAACGATGTGTTCTGCCCGTCGAGGTTCTCTGCCGTGTGTACGGCGCCTCAGCCTTCCACCAAGATGGCTCTGTTTGCAAATCCATGGTGGATATATTTGCTTCTGAGGAGCCTCAATCATATCTGTTAGCTCCCAAGTTTAAATATACCATATTGGTCTTTATTGATGCTGTGTGTGCCACCTTTAAAAAAAAAAAACAGCCTTTTGGTTTTGCTAGCGCTGTTACTAGTCTGCAATCCCAAATGCCTTAAGACTATCAAAAGACTTTCTTGCACACTCCTTACTTCAACTATTCTGTAAAGAGTAAAACAAGGGGAGGTTTGGGACTTTACATGAAGGGCATGTTAACCAGATAATGTGCCACAATCCTATAAGTATTGAAAAGAAGGGGGAAGTTTGGGACTTTAAATGAGACGTGTTATTGGCACATAGAAATACATAAAAAAACACATGATATGTAAAAAAAAAATAAAGAATGTTAAATAGGACCTGATATGCATACATACACAACTGCTTGCTATTGGGGCACTGGTGAATGCTCTCTCCTGAGCCCTGGTCTATGCTCCCATAAGACACATATAGCTGCAGCTCGGCCCTGCTCCTTGCTCATTGGCTAGTGAATTTTTTTTTATAAAAAATAATAATTCTGTCCCCTATTTTGTAGGCGCTATAACTTTTGCGCAAACTAGTCGTTTATTGCGACTTTTATTGGGACTGCGACATTATGGCGGATACATGGGACACTTTTGACACATTTTTAGCACCATTCACATTTATACTGCGATCAGTGCTATAAATATGCACTAATTGTTGTATAAATGTGACTGGCATTGAAGGGGTTAACACTAGGGGCTGAGGAAGGGGTTAAATGTGTCCCCTGCATAGTGTTCTAACTGTGGGGGAGGGGGACTGACTGGGGAGGTGATCGATCTGTGTCCCTATGTACAAGGGACACAGATCGGTCTCCTCTCTCCCTGACAGGGACGCTGGGAGAGCCGGCATTGAGAGGTGATCTCATATGTTTACATTTGAGATAATCTCTCATTGGCCGCACAGATCACGCTGTAAATAGCCGCTGTGATTGGCTATTTACCGCGATCTGTGATTGGCTGTATCCAAGGGACACGACACGGCCAGCACAGAAGTTCCCCGATGCGCGCTCTGGAGCAAGCGCGGGGAACGAGGAAAGGGGCGGCCGTAAAAAGACGGCGTCCCAGAGAAGTAGAGCCATAGTCGTACGGCCGTCGGAAAGTGGTTAAAGGAACCTATTTAGAAAAAAAAAAAAAAAAAACCTTTACAACCTGAAGGAAAAACGTTCTGGACAGCTGCACTCCAAAAATAAATAGCTTTTATTGTAAAATCAAAAAAAAAAAAACCTTTACAACCCCTTTAACATTAATGAATATCAGAAACAATAATAATAATAGAATGGATGAAGGACATGTATAAAATCTTCTGTATTTTTTTGATTTTCCGAACTGTATTTTATAGTTATAATACACACTGTGCTGAACTGTCTTATTTTGATGTAGTACATTTTGTACCTGTCTGCAGTTGCTTTGTTTAACACTTTGTTATGTAGCTGTAGTTATTTTGCTGTTCCAAAACAAAGTGTTATGTGAATCCTCGGGGCTGAATATACAAGGCTGGTATCTCTTTTGGACATTTTCTTCATTTTCTGTTCACGGACAAAATTCAGTTCCCACTCAGTGACTTAATGTTTCAAATAAATCTCTACAGGTGTTCATACCACTGGTTGCCTTGGAAACCGTTTTAGTGAATGGTTAGGGGTTTGAATTTGTAGTTTTCATTTTTTTAAGGTTTCTATATTTGTCTTTTCTCTTTTTAATGAATGCTAATTTCAATTAATATTTTTAAAAGATTTAACTCAGACTTTTCCTCTAAGTCAGGGGTGTCAAACTCAATTTCATTGCAGGCCGCAACAGCATTATGGTTGCCCCCAAAGGGCCAGTTGTATCTGTAAGACTATTTAAATGAATCTCCTCCTAATCATATTAAATAATTGCCTTGGCATTCAATGACTACTGATTTTAGTAAAAACGTAAGACTAAAGCTGTGAAGGGCAGGTGCAGCCAGGCATTGAGCCCACTCACACTCCTTGTGCAGATGATGCAAGTCTGAAAAGGAGGGCCACACACCGCTGCTATCATCCACAAGAAACATTATGGAGCCTGCTCAGACACAACTTGGTTCTGCCGGTCTCCAATAAAGTTTTTTGTGGATGATACCAATGGTGTATGACCCTATCTTTCAACTGGCATAGAATTGTATTATCTCATAATAATTGTGAAGAGATGTCCAGAGCCCCCCCCCACCCTTACATCAGATGTCAAGAGTCCCCCACCTTTCTTTACATCACAGTGCACCCCCCCTTACCATGTACTGCTGCTTACCATGTACTGCTGCATTGCTTGGTTTCTTTTACAAATATTTTATTAGCAGAAAAAAAACAACAGTACAAGTTTACAATAGGATGATATAACATCTGATAGACATATCAGATCAGTGCCAAAAGACCTCCGTATACATAAAGGAAGCGTGAGTCATGATCTCATGCGAGACACAGTTGCGAAGGTCTGTGGAGTCGGATGGCCAAATAAAAGTCCAGCAATAACCTTCCAAGGGGGCCGGGTAGCCACAAGATAATTACAAAGACCGTAAGGAGCAGTTGACCCTTTCAAACAAAAGATCATAATCTAAAACCATCCCATCAGGGTTAACGCTCTATCTATAGATAGATTAAAGAAGGCTCTAAAGTTAACATGACAATAAAAGCGTGAACATGACCTTAACAACCCAGGTCATGCCCAGCGTCCTGTAAACACATTGGTTGGTTTCTATATGCAGCAAGACTCTAGACAGTGAAAATGCTAGACATGGATTAACCCTGTGTGCTCTCCATAGTGGAAAGTAGCAGTATGTAACCCACAATGACACACAGCAGGTGTAGTTAAAACTAGGGTTGTCCCGATACCACTTTTTTAGGACCGAGTACAAGTACCGATACTTTTTTCATGTACACGCCGATACCGAATACCGATACTTTTTTTAAATGTCATGTGGCAGTTTTCAAACCACAATACAGACTAAGGATATTTTCTTTAGAATTATGAAGAACTCTAACTCAAGACATTATAAAAATGAGTAAAAATGAATAAAAATTTTGTATTTGCTTGTCACGCAGTAGTAAAAAACTCAAAGAATTTTCACAGAACATGTTGATAAATACAAAAAAAGTATTCGGCCAGGCATCGGGAGCATTTGCGCGAGTACAAGTACTCCCGCAAATACTCGGTATCGGTTCCGATACCGATACTAGTATCGGTATTGGGACAACCCTAGTTAAAACATACATATAGTTTAACCCCTTGCCTACCAAGATATGTTTTTAAATGCCATCATAGGCAAGTGGTTAAATCAAGTTCACAACTGCAGTACTTTAAGAGCCGGCAAAGGGATTTAAAATAAAAGCTCTAGACCACCTAACCATTTTTATGGGGCTCTTAGGCCTCGTACACACGATCGGACATATCCGATGAAAACGGTCCGCGGACCATTTCCATCGGATATGTCCGATCGGGAGTTTGATCCGATGGCGTGTACACACCATCGGATCAAATTCCCCGCCGCCGGACGGCGCGGTGACGCGGACGCCGCCACGTCACCGCTACGTCACCGCACCAGGAAGTAAAACACTTCCGCGCATGCGCCGAATCCATTCGGCAGCGGCGCGGCGGCGGTGCGGGACGACATGTCTGCTGGTAAGTGTACTAACCAGCAGACATGTCGGGCGGACAGATTCCCACCGGATAGATTTCAAAGCTTGCTTTGAAATCTGTCGGGTGGAGAAATCTGTCCGCTAGCCCATACACATGAGCGGAGATGTCTGCTGAAACGGTCCATCGGACCGTTTTCAGCGGACATATCCCCTCGTGTGTACGCGGCCTGACAGGTTTTTCCAACGGAATTCCGCTCAAGCTGTCTTGCATACACACGGACACACTGTCATGTCACACCAAGCCACTTATACTATAGAGATAGACTTTCTTTATGTGTGCAGAGGTATCTCAGGTTTAACCACTAGCCCCCAGCCATCGGGGTTCCAAGGCTCTACTGTTACATCCAGGGGACTGCAGCCATGAGAGACAGTTTCTCCACAGTAATCAGGAGGAACTCGGGGGCACATTTATTCGGTTACTCTCCTGCAAAAAGGGTCCCGGAAGCATCACTTCTGGGGTCAAAGCTGTTATTCACTTCCGGGGTCAAAGCTGTTATTCCTTGGCTAGGGTAGCCAAAGATGCAGTTTTTCATGATCTACATTTAAATAACTGCACTGGAGGGCAGGAAATACTTTTGGGGTCTAATAGAACTTCAATGTCTCCAAAAAGAGTACCTGACACCTGCTCATGCTATCACATAGGGGGGTTATGAAAAAGAAAGGACCTATGTTTAACGTACGTCCAAACGGGTGATACTGTGGATGTACCGGTAACCAGTGTGCCACCGCCCCAATAGTGTTTAGGTTGGCTAGGGGCTAATAGTTTTGGACTTTGAAGGCACACAGTACATATGGTAAGAAACTAAATAAATGTATTTTGTGAGAATGTCATAAAAGCAGTTGCAAACATAAAATCAGAAAGATCAAGTAAATAACTGGTCCACATAGGTTGTCACAATTATGATACAGTTCTACCATAGAAGGCTCAAATGTAAAGAATGATTTTAAATTTAACTGTATGGTGTGTAACCAAGTGGTGGGTCCAGAGGAACAGGAGTGCTCACTCTACATGTTACGCGCTACAGATAGCGCTTCCTCAGGAACACAGACAATTCAATATATAGTTAACCGCGTTGATGGTAGGCAACAGTCGGTCTTTTTCTAAGCCTAGCATTGGCCGTAGTTTAAGGAGTACTACTTTGGCCAGTTAGGGGGATATTATCGTTAAAGCAGAGATAGCAATGGGTAACAAGGCGGTTAAATGCTGGTAAGCAAAAGAGAAACGATCTTCAAGGGGCACGCGACTGATCAGGAAGGTAGCTAGGTAGAATGGGCCAGACAAAAGTGAACTTGAAAGTTTCCAGTCCAAATTGAGGTACAGTACAGGCGTCCTCCACGAACCAGAGGGAAAGAACTCGGCTGCATAGGAAGGTACTAGGCTTCTAAGGACCCTTTTTACCACTGCTTGTATCCATTTCCTTAATTTGGACTGGAAACTAGACATGTGCATTCGTTTTCGTTAGAATGCATTTTCGGCCGAAATCATTTTTTTCGTTATCGTTTTAACAAACGATAATGAAAGCGCAAGAAACGAAAACCGAAAGATACGACCTAAAAAATGCTTTATTTTGGTTTTCGTTGCGGTAAAAATTTGATATAGAGAGATTCGACATTAGAGGGAAAAGATTCGACATTACAGGGAAAAGATTTGACATTATAGGGAAAAGATTTGACATTATAGAAAAAGATTCAACACTATAGAAATAATAGATTCGACATTACAGAGATTAGATTTCGATTTATGAGAAAATAGATTCCACATTTTACTAGTCATACAACATTAGAATTCTTGTAGGCGGAATATTCGAACGGAAATGTACGAATCGGCGTAAAAATTTGACTTTCCGTCGAATATTCTTTTGACCATTCGACAGAAACCAAGTATTATTGGATTTTTGGATGAAAGCTATTCCCCAACGAAAAACGAAAAAAATCAAAACAAATTTCGGGAGTAACTAAATAAATTTATTTTCCAAACGAAAACAAAAAAAAACAAACAAAATAATTCAGTCTGCACATGTCTACTGGAAACTTTCAAGTTAGTGTCTAGTGAGTCAGGATTACCACCCCGTTCACTTTTGTCCGGCCCATTCTACCTAGCTACCTTCCTGATCAGTCGTGTGCCCCTGGCAGATCGTTTCTCTTTTGCTTACCAGCATTTAACCGCCTTGTTAACCATTGCTATCTCTGCTTTAATGATAATATCCCCCTAACTGGCCAAAGTAGTACTCCTTGAACTACGGCCAATGCTAGGCTTAGAAAAAGACAGACTGTTGCCTACCATCAACGCGGTTAACCATATATTGAATTGTCTGTGTTCCTGAGGAAGCACTATCTGTAGCGCGTAACATGTAGAGCGAACCCTCCTGTTCCTCTGGACCCATCACTTGGTTACACACCATACAGTTAACTTTAAAATCATGCTCTACATTTGAGCTGTCTATTGTAGAACTGTATGATAATTGTGACAACCTATGTGGACCAGTTATTTACTGGATCTTTCTCACATAGGGGGTTGATTAGCCCCCTTATTATAGCAATAAAGTTTTAAAAAAAGTATAACAACGAAATTATATAAAATAATTGAAAAAAATATACTTTTTTTTAAAGCACCTCCCTCACCTCTGCACACAACCCATATAGAAAGTACAGCATAGGGTGAGCATGTGTGTGTAAACATCATTTGTGTCAAGTAAGGTATCACCAGGAATGTCAGAGTGAGAGCAATAATTCTAGGGCCATTGTTCACGGATAACTGTAAACTGATGACCTGTATGGAAAATGTCGGTATCTATTTACTCGATGCAACCCTATCTTTTATATTTCGGCAAAGAATTGGGTATAATATTGTGTTTGTTTGCATTAAATTCATTTTAGTGTTTTATTTTTTTATTTTTATATATGTGTTTGATATATAAATGCACACATATTGTGCAACATAAAAACTTACAACTATTGAAATTTTATACCCAATATAAAAAGGCCAGATCTTCAGTTAATGGGGCTTGCTGAACAGATGTACATTTCTTATATGTCAGGTTCTTTTTAAGTGAGTGATAAAGGAAAATTATATTTGTTAACTATGTTTAAGTGGTTGTGAACTTGTGTTAACAAGTACCTTAACCAACTGATACATGCTTCAACCAATAATGATTTGAGGAATTCCATGAAAAATTGTATTACCTCCTCCCAAAGCCCTGGAAATTGATTGAGAAGCCCTATATTAAAGAATATTAATGTTTTTTGCAAATCTAACTAAATAATACAAAACAAATGGAGTTCCCTTATACTAATAAATTCAGATTTGGGTATTTTATACCCCATTACCAGATATTTTCCATCAGACTCTCAGTTAGTTGTGGCCATGGCTGAAGAGTCAGTAAAGGTTTGTGTATGCATGACATCCTATATTTATTGGTGAATTTGCAAATATTCAAAATCTGTGTTTGACTTTTTATACCCTGACAAAAAAAAAAAAGAAATGTCATCAGCACACCAAGGATTCCTTGAGATGGTCCAAAGCTTTATTATCGTGGTCACATGATAAACATACAGCGTCACATTTCAGAGCCAAGCAGGGCCCCTTCATCAGGTAGGTGACAATGTGCAGTGACAAACCAACAAATATTTACCAGACAATCCACCAATCAGTGCAAACTATTTTAGCCCAGCCCCACTCCCTGGTATCAAAATGACACCATTAGCCAGCCATTATGCCTAGTTTAAACTTATGACATAACTGACAACTATGCATGTTTAATTGTTAGAGAAATAGTAATCAAATGCTCACTCTAGTATTCAACAAATGCAAAAAGATACTAGTCACTATGAAAAGCTAAAATGACTGTTGTAACAGAAAAAGTATGTCAAAACGTGCCTTGAAAAAGTATTCATACATTTTCCACATTTTGTCATGTTACAACCAAAAAGGTAAATGTATTTTATTTGGATTTTATGTGATAGACCAACACAAAGTGACAAATAATTATGAAGTGGAAAGAAAATGATACATGTTTTAGTCTCGATTTTTCTGCAAGTATGAATTATTTACAGATTATTACATCTCTGTATTAAAGTCATAGTCTGGTCAAATTCTAACTAAGTTAAAATCTGCTCACACTCTCATTCTAAAGTCCCATTCATGGCGACATCGGGCAGTTCAATAAAAACTGGTTGACATTTGGCCTATGTGTAAGGCAGGTGGTCCGTTTGGCTGGCTTCTGTCAAACATGCATGTTGGAAAACCAGCAGCCAACCGGCTCTCGATCAATGCTCTCAGCCTATAGCTGACCTGAGTTTTGTCGTGGGGGCGGTCCCCCTGTCTGAACAGAAAAGAACATTAGGGACTCTGACCAGAGCTGTCAGTTTTATTTTGTTTACCCTAAAAAAGCTAGTGGTTTGTGCTGGGCTTTAGCCATATACCCTGTCGATGAAGAGATATATATACAGAGATATAGAGATATATATACTGACCTAATCTAAGGATGCCCCAGGCCGGTCCCAGAGGGATAGCAGACAATAAATGCCCTATAGTATGGGTGATGTCACCAACCAAAATCTGCATCCATGATCGTTCCACCATTAGATTAGGGGAATATACACATCTTCCCTATACAGGGTAGTTAGCATAGGGCTTACAATGAGGGTGGGAGTAGGTTTAGGCATAGTTCGATTTTGACTGGACTTCTACTTTAATACATCCTGAATGCATTATTTTAAATGTGGCTAGATATAAGCCTCTTGTAGTCAGATTGGGAAAGGGGAGGGTAAGGAATGAGAGCAAATCATGTGTGCTGAATGCAAATGTGCTAACATGCTAATTGGAGGACAGCAGAATGAACAGAGGGATGACTTATCGGTTTACCACTGTTCGCTCACTGTCCATTCATAAGGCTTGCAGTGGAGAGGGGATATCACTGTATTCCTCAACTGTAAGTGATGTCGTCCATTTAGCTGTGCTAAATGATTGGGCTGAGGAAATCTCAAAATGTAATTAATTTAAAAGACAGGAATACAAATCATTTGGCAGGTAAGCCAGTCCCCAAGTATGTTTTTTATTTGTCTATTTGCCCTGTGTTCAGCCACTAAACTAAAAATGCAAATGATAATCATTTTGAAAAAAAAAATAGCTATAATTGTGTTTCCTGACCAAAGATTACTTATATGCAAACATATTCTTCTACAGTAAATGGCCACACATAATAAAGAAATCGGATAAAAAGCTTGTTATTGCCATAAAGCTGTTCAAGCATTACTCCCTTTGAAAACATAACTCATAAATATTGAGTTTCATTAAACTTAAGGGATTTTTGCTGTTATATTAAGTTACTTTGTTAACTTCAAACTATATTATTTGAACTTTTTTTAATGTTAATTAGAAAAAATCTACCAAAATATACAGTACCTCAAAGAAGCAAAGATTTCAGAGCAAAACTTGCCTAGACATAAGCTGTTTCATAGTTCCTAATAACAAAGGTATTTAAATATTACTTAGTACCATGTTGTCTACATTTTTCACATTAGCTTCTCTGTTTTACCAGACAGCCAGTCTCATTTTAGTTGAATCTGCTCTGCTTTAAAGGGAACATACAATGGTTTTAAAGAGATCAATCACTTTGCCCATTCAGGGCCAAGGAACAATGTCTGTCTTCCCTCACTCCCAACTCTTTGATACTTACCTCTCCAGTGTTCAGCCACTACTATTTCCTCTGTTTAAAACTACCCAGCACTTCCAGATATGGAGCATGTGATCTCACTCAACCTCACCCATGATTCAGTGCTTGGGCTTAGCAGCCAATTGATCCAGCCACTGCATATTTCAGCCTGTCATAAATTTGGACAAGCTGATGTCAGCAGGACAGGACACTGCATCTGTGCCTTCTGGGCCCCCGGAAAATGCTGAGATTTGACATTGACAGGCTAAACTAATTATATTTTCCGAAGTTTGTAAACTGAAGATTTATTTTTCATTATTATTATAGTATAGAATTTGTATTCATACAAAATGACCACACTTACTTTACAGAGACTCTAATAGGGAAGTCATGGATGATCTTGCACCCGATAGACAAACATTTTCAGCCTGGCCAAATTCATCAGGGCAGTCTTAATGCATGGGCACCCCTGGCCCTATGATAGTCTAGCATTACATCATACTTGCCAAGTCTGCTTTTTACTAAGCTGTCCCAAGATTGGCTATGTTCTGTGCAAAGTCCTGGAACCTGTACTGTGCCCTCCTGATCCTGGTATTGTGCCCTCCTGAACCCCCTGTACTGTGCCCTTCTGCCTCCACCACTGCGTCCTTTGTGTTGATTAGTCTTTGATTTATGGAATGCTTTTTATATTGTTTAAGATGTATTTTATTGAAAGTACTAATACATATATGTTCAATTCTACAAACAACTAATTCTTTAATTCTTGAGTGTAAGTGTGTAAATTGGGGCAGGCTGGTATGGGTCCAGTGCATTACTTTGCCCAGGGGCCCATGTTGCTATTAAGATGGCCCTGCAGTTTATGGACCAGCTGAGAAATGATAGAACCTGAAGAAATCTTTGGTCCTCTTGACTGCTAGCCCTTATTATGGGACTTCATCACTCAAGTGTTTATAGGGCAGCACAGCCTTTCAATATAGCTCTGTGTGTCACATTTTTGTTTTTTGAGCTGCCAATACAAACACTTTAATTTGCCGTTTCTTCTTGATGTTTCCCCTATGAAAACACTACCTACTGGCACCATGAAGAGCTGAAAAGTCTTTGTAATATGAAAGTGAAAGAAATGCCCACAAGAAATATATCACCTGTGTTTCCTTTTGATGAAACAATCAAAATGACCCAAAGAATCCAACAAATAAATTAATACTCAAAGGACATAAAACACACACACGCACACACACAAACTTTTGAAACTGTAAAAAACAAAACAAAGAAAAAAACAAAAAGGAAAGATGGCTATAGTTATATTTGAGTCTTGAAGCTGTAACATGAAGCTAGTTGGTTCTGCTGCAATAAATTACTAAACTAATTATCTAGTCGCAGGCTAGCTGAATCATTTAAAGGGGTAATTAGCAATCAGATATAATGAGTACTTCTACTATTTCATGTCATACTGTATTTAGTTTTTACACAGCCTAAAGCAACTAAATTATATCTTCTTCTTCTTCATGGAGGGCAGTGGAAAGATATTGAGTGCATCAGCCCAAATTATTAGTCTGCATTGTTTATTTCATCACTGGACTGAGCACCGAGAAGCCTTCTGTCAAACTTTTCTAGTCTTATAGGCACTTTTAAGCACACAACTATTTACTAATGCAAATGTAAACTACCAGATAACAGAATAATTGGCCTATTGTATAAACATTATTGGGTTCTTAAGTAGCGGGAGTTTAAAATTGTCAGCGTTTAATATCCTTATTAAATTAACGTACGGTTCAAAAACAAACATAAACATGTCAGCTACTTCCCCTTCTACTGTCTTTTCTTGCTTGCTTGAAATTTAAAAAAGGAGCAAGGCAGTTACAATGTTGGTGCCATCCATACATGCATATATTACTGTGACCAGAGATATGCAGGGATGGGATATTTCTATTATTATCATGAAGAGTCCATTAATGGAACAACGATGTCACACTGCAGCCTCTATGCATTTTGCAACTTAATGCGTCCTCAGGAAGCTCGGACGCATTAAGTTGCGAAATGCAAAGAGGCTGCAGGACCATTGCCAGCTCGTCATGTCCAGTGTCCCAGGAACTTTTACATGTGAGTGGAATAACTATGTATGTTTTCATCATAAATAAATTCTTGTACTACACCATGATAGTCTTTTATATGTTACATGAGTGGATATAGAATGAGACTACAGCCAAAGCATTGGGAGTTAGTGCTGATAAACCTGAGAGAGGGAGTGGTTATCCATATGAACCAAAGGCAGATTTCTGGGTCCATCTGGTGAGTGGCCATTTTATCCGGTGACAGTGTAGGCACTATTTGCGGTGAAGGTGGAAATATAGCTGAGCATCACTGCAAGAAATATCTATTAAGGACTTTATTAGCACATATACATATATATATATATATATTTTTTTAGATATTTGTTATCTTATATATGTTTTGTATATAACACATTTTTCTAACTTCCTTGGGGCACATTCAATCTGTGGATTGTAACAGTAGCATATTTAAAATCTTTTTGGATTTATTTCACATTTTTTTGATGGATTGAGAAATTCATATGTTATAGCTTGGCACAGGGTGTATTGGTATTTGTTGCACACTATTTGTTGATGTTTGCACATTAATTAATAATTATAGACACATGTACATGCTTTTTGTTTTTTGAGTAAATAGTTCACAGGATCAGTCGTGGTAAAATGTTTATATAAATATAAGTTAGCGCAATTTACTTCACATATACACAAATTTAAATCCTTTGAGGTTGCACTTTTATTGCAGCAAGACTTAATAAGAATATTGATATTATCTTAGCGCCGGTAACACACAAACCTTTTTCTAAATAGTTTGGCTTATGAAAGCCTACTAAAAGTAGACTTACACTTTAAATTTATGATTCTTTTAATGAATATTTCCTGAAATATTTCATTGTCACCCAATTCAAAACTGAAAATGTTGTTTGCAGTAGGGCAACCTGAGCTGTAGGCTAAAAAGCTTTCTTATGTGGATTTAGAAGAAAAGAGCTTGTAACAGGCATTATTAGTGAAGTAACATTTAGCCATAGGAATATGTCAATAACAAATGAGAAATAAAGGAGAAATAAAGGTGGCTTTGGTGGTTTTTAAGGGTTCAGTGGACTTTAAATAGCTCCTGAGGGTTATTGTAGCTCCTTTTACCTATCCTGGTCTTGTACTATAAAACTGAAACATGAACCCTAACCCTAACACTAGCCCTAATGCTTTGTTTTATACATAGCAATGTGATTTTCACACCAGATCTGTCATGCCAGTTAAATTACTTTTTATCAATAAAGCCATATGTTTTTTTTTTTAATTACACAGCAACACGGTCTCAAAGCTAGAAGTGCATAGTGGGGACCAATTTTGTTAATTACAGTGTGCTTTGCAGTGAAATTCAAGCCCAATTTAAATATGATGAAATCAGTAACTTCACAATTAAATAAAGATCAGCAAAATTGTCCTTGCGTTCCTATTTTAACATTGTTAAAAAGCAGTCAAGTCAGTGGCAAATTGGGACCAGATTCCACATGATATACAGTGGTATAACACAGCAGGGTAGTGTGAACCACAAGAGTAGGAACATGACTTTACAAACCTTTTGGCTTAGAACATTTTTCTTTTTGTGTCAGCTTTACCATTAAACACTCTGTTGCTGGAGGAAATAGAGAATGCTGTTTTGAAGTAGCGCCAGCACACAATATACAATAAAAAGTATTATTTCAAAGTGAATGCTTGTAGAAAAGAGGAATATTTAAAATCAATGTACCTCTAAAAATAGGAATCCCAGGGCTATCAGACATAAATTATTTTGTTACGCAAGACTTTGCTGGTGAAAGAAAAATTACCCTTTTAATATTTTGTATTTTTAAACAGCTGTCTTCACATCTGGATGTCCTAGAAATTAGGCTTTGTAGATGCCAAATTATCATATTAGCTCCACAGTCTACACTCCATGGAATGTTCTTACATAGTATTTTGTGCATTTCTCCGAGGATCA
Organism: Rana kukunoris; assembly: GCA_029574335.1. Classification (NCBI taxonomy): domain Eukaryota; kingdom Metazoa; phylum Chordata; class Amphibia; order Anura; family Ranidae; genus Rana; species Rana kukunoris. Next base: position 402,398,311 of record CM056053.1, on the reverse strand, counting down.
ATGTCATTATTTCAGCACTGCCCAAATACTCTGATTCTGTACCTCTGGTAGCAAAATATCAATAGAAGCCCAGTTAGATCATACCAATAAGCTTGTTACAGCCTCTATGTCTTTTAAAATCAAACGCTTAGCTCAGCGTATCATTAGACATGTGCAGACTGGAATATTTGGTTTTGTTTTTTCGTTTTCGTGTGGAAAATACATTTATTTAGTTACTCCTGAAAATCGTTTTGATTTATTTTGTTTTTCGTTGGGGAATAGCTTTCGTCCGAAAATCCAATAATACTTGGTTTCTGTCTAATGGTCAAAAGAATATTAGACGGAACGTCAAATCTTTACTTTGAATCGTACATTTCCGTTCGAATATTCCGCCTACAAGAATTCTAATGTTGTATGATTAGTAATAATGTCGAATCTATTTTCTCATAAATCAAAATCTAATCTCTGTAATGTTGAATCCATTATTTCTATAGTGTCAAATCTTTTCCCTATAATGTAAAATCTCTCTATATCGAATTTTTACCGCAACGAAAACAAAAATAAAGCATTTTTTATGTCGGATCTTTCAGTTTTCGTTTCTTGCGCTTTCGTTATCGATAACGAAAAAAACAGATTTTCGAACGAAAATGCATTCCAACGAAAACGAATGCACATGTCTACGTATCATGACTTCTTATAAATATATCTCGTTAGCCATGTAAATGTATCTAGAATGCTGTTAATTGTGGTATTCCTCAAAGTATTGCACAATTGTTACTGATTTTATAAGCTAAACTTAAAGTAAACCTGCCAGACCTTTAAAGGTTCAGTCCACTCTCAAAATGCATTTTCATTTAAAGCTGTATTAAACTCAAAAACAAAAAACTTATTTATAGCAACTGTAAGCTGGGGAACAAGTAGCAGGTACAAAGATGTCTGGAATAAGCAGTCTCTAGGACACAGATACCAAATCCACAAAGGTAGTAAAAAAACTGTGTGGTGTTTATTTGAGATATTTACAAGTCTATATACCGGTGCTGTACAGTGTCTCATGAAAACAAACATGGAAAATAATATCAAAACAAAAGCCTAGCCCTGTCTCGGCACTAACTATACAAAATATACAAGTCCTAACTACCAGCCTGAGCCAGCCTACAGCTTGTCAATTTCCACATACGCAGCTTGTACGTTTTTATCAAAATGTCGCTTTCCCAGGCAGGAGTTGTCTGATTTTACCAGGCCGAGAGCACTGGCTGTCTGTCTCAGGTGAGTTTAAATTGGCCTGGTTATAAGGCCCAAGATCCAAACTGGATCGTGAATCAGAGATCCCTGAAAGTGTATGGTTGACGTATAAACTCCAAATAGGACTTTCCCTTCTCTCTCTGGGATGCTCTGCTACACAACTTACCAATCCTCAAATGAGGTGACTGTATTTTTTAGGCTTTTTTCTCACCTGGTGATTCAGTCAGTAACACACTTCCTGTCTAAGGGTTTATCCACCCCACTGCAGAATTAATGGAGACACTGATTGAGCTGCACAAATCTGACAGGGTGGTTGTATAGAAGTCAGCAGATTGACTTCTGTACAATTACGTTGCCCATACCTAGATCAAAATTTGGACAGTCCCTGCTGAACCAGAGGAATTTCAATAACATAGAATAACATAGAATGGAAAATTGTTGTAAAGCAGAAATGTAGTTCCAAAGCACTGGCCATAATCCTCCCACCTCAACAAATCTCCCCTTCATATCCCAAACTAAACCTCACCCCAGCTAAATTTACTCTTTCATCAATTACCCCCCAGCAAACTTTACCAAAAGCATATTTTCTAACATAAACCATCCCCACTGTAAAGCATCCCCTTCTTAGCAAAGAGCTCCATCCACAAGAACCTCCCCCAGCTATGTGTTCCTTCACAAAACAATACCCCCCAACAGACATTCCTCAGCAAAGAGCTCCTCTCTACAAGAAAATACCCCCCCCCCCCCCAAAAAAAAAAATACAATAATATACCTCCAGGTAAAGACTATTCTCTTTTAAGAAAATACCCTCAGCAAAGAGCTCCTCAACACAGGAACCCCCCCCCCCCCCCCATCCTCCTCACAGCAACGTCCCCCTCACTTTAAGCAAAGAGCTCCTCCCTACAAAAATGTGCTGAAGAGAAGTCCAGTCAAACTATACACTGCAAACTTAGCTAGGCTTCCCAACCTGTCTGACATCTAACATATTGATTTATCCCTATTGCCCATACAAATGATTCAGTTTAGTGAAACTAGCATCAAAGCACCAATGAAAAGTAAACAAGAAGCTGATAATCTATGCAGTAGTCTGTGCTGCTACAATTATTGCTGCATTTCTCTGGGTCCTATATAGAGTGGTTGCCCCACTGCAAACTAGTCACACAAGGTCTTTTGCTTGACACTGCTGTCATTCACAGAATAACTTGTATTTTTTCAATGAATATAAGGTTTTGTCTGATTGTAGAGTGTAAAGAAAGGCAAATCAGAGAACACCCATTAAACGTTAATATATAAAAAAAAGATCTTAGAAAAGCACAGGTTCTCTTTAAAGAGATAAGAAAAAAGAAAAGAATCGCGCTAAAGATTTAAAATGCCCTGTGCTTGCTAACCTGCACAAAGTGATTACAATAACAGTGATAAATATAATAACATATATGTGAATGCCTCCAACATATGAAAGTTGGAGCTCAAAAGAGAGTAAAGTCCAACACAGGTAGTAATATTGATCCTAGTGTGAAGCAGTCTATGCAGTCATAGAAAGCTGCTAGGGGCGCGCGCGCGCCGCCGGCGGCGTGTGCACGCACCCGTCGCATCACTGGGACCCCCAAGCGTGTGCCCGGCGGCCGCGATTGCCCAGTAATTGAGCTGGGACGTGGAGCTCTGTGTGTAAACACAGAGCTCCACGTCCCTGTCAGGGAGAGAGGAGATCGATTGTGTCCCTTGTACATAGGGACACAATCGGTCACCTCCCCAGTCACCCCCCCTCCCCCCACAGTTAGAAAACAAACTAGGAGAAACATTTAACCCCTTCCCCGCCCCCTAGTGGTTAACCCCTTCCCTGCCAGTTACATTTATACAGTTATCAATGCATATTTATAGCATTGTTCACTGTATAAATGTATATGGTCCCAAAAATGTGTCAAAAGTGTCCGATGTGTCTGCTATAATGTCCCAGTCCCGAGAAAAAATCGCAGATCGCCGCCATTCCTAGTAAAAAAAAATAATTAAAAAAATCATAATTATGTCCCCTATTTTGTAGGCAATATAACTTTTGCGCAAACCAGTCACTATACGGTTATTGCGATTTAATTTTTTACATTTTTTTACCAAAAATATGTAGAAGAATACGTATCGGCCTAAACTGAGATACATTTTTTTTTTTTTTTTTTTAAATGGGATATTTATTATAGCAAAAAGCAAAAAATATTGTCTTTTTTCAAAATTTTCGCTTTTTTTTTGTTTATAAAAAACGCACAGGCGATTAAATACCACCAAAAGAAAGCTCTATTTGTGGGGAAAAAAGGACGACAATTTTGTTTGGGAGCCACGTCGCACGACCGCAACAATTGTCAGTTAAAGCGACGCAGTGCCGGAAGCTAACATTTTGTCTGGGCAGGAAGGGGGTGTAGGTGCACAGTAGGCAAGTGGTTAACCACTTAAGGACCGCCTACTGCACATTTACGTCGGCAGAATGGCACGGCTGGGCACATCAACGTATATATACGTTGATTTTAGTACCCAGTCGTGGGTCACGGGCGCGCGGGATTTGCGGACCCGATCGCCGCTGCAGTGAGGCGATCCGTCCCTGGAACGGAAGAACGGGGAGAGCCGTGTGTAAACACGGCTTCCCTGTGCTTCTCTGTGGCCGCAGCATCGATCGCGTCATCCCTGTAATAGGGGGACGCGATCGATGACGTCACACCTACAGCCACACCCCCCTACAGTTGTAAACACACACACAGTCACAGCGAAAGTTACAGTGCCACCTGTGGTTAACTCCCAAACTGCAACTGTCATTTCCACAGTAAACTATGCATTTTTTGCTGTGAAAATGACAATTGTCCCAAAAATGTGTCAAAATTGTCCGAAGTGTCGTCCATATTGTCGCAGTCACGAAAAAAAATCGCTGATCGCCGCTATTAGTACAAAAAAAAAATTTTATAAAAATGCAATAAAACTATCCCTTATTTTGTAAACGCTATAAATTTTGCGAAAACCAACCGATAAACGCTTATTGCGATTTTTTTACCAAAAATAGGTAGAAGAATACGTATCGGCATAAACTGAGGAAAAAAAATGTTTTTTTATATATTTTTGGGGGATATTTATTATAGCAAAAAGTAAAAAATATTGCATTTTTTTTTAAATTGTCGCTCTATTTTTGTTTATAGCGCAAAAAAACAAAACAGCAGAGGTGATCAAATACCACCAAAAGAAAGCTCTATTTGTGGGGAAAAAAGGATGCCAATTTTGTTTGGGAGCCAAGTCGCACGACCGCGCAATTGTCAGTTAAAACGACGCAGTGCCGAATCGCAAAAAGGGGCAAGGTCCTTTACCTGCATTTTGGTCCGGGTCTTAAGTGGTTAAAGGGTTTGCTTGACGTTACTGTGCCTGATCAGACAAGCTAGGAGAATTTAATAGAATGTTTACTGTATTTTACCCTTTTCTTATGCCTTTTTATACCCTTATACACTTCCTGAAAGAGCTGCTCTAATCAGCTTTTGATAAAAACTTCCTCAAATAACCATGAGGGTCAAACATCTGCAGTGGTGCAGGAAAGACATGGAAAAGGGTCAAGTGCTTTCAAACACCTATTCACGCAATCTAAACACATCAAAGCAAAAATGTATTGTGTTGAAAAAACTGGCAAAAAATTAATCAATTTCTTAATGGATAAAATCTAATTAAATGTAAAATTAGCGACAAAGCTGTAGAATTAATGGCAATAATAAGAAGTATATCAAATGTGCTAACTCAGCAGAGCGTATTGTATCAAATATTGAACCTAACATATGGCCCGATGAGCCATAAAAATAATAATTGCTGTGCTGAAGAAATTACACATTGAACCAGGCACATCTTCTGCTGAGTCAGTTTTCTTGCATGATAAATCAGGTAAGAAAACTGACCAATAAACATGCTCAGCATCTGCAGAACAACTGTGTGGCCTTTCGCAACAACTAACCGAAGGCAATATGTAAAATGAATTCATAAAATGTTATTGATAGCCAGGAAGCACTGCTGCTGTGCTAAAGTCAATGTGGCCTTTATACTGTGTTGATGCTTTTTTAGAGAGCAATGTCTAAATTGTAATCCCCCCAATAGCAAGTGTTTATGGTGCAGAACTGAGCTGTTATAATTCTTATTCTTATACCAAGATAAAGCAAAAGGCAATGGCCTGTAGGTTGAATGCTTCAGTGTAAAAAATCAGTAGGAGGAATAAATGCCATGTGTCAGTGTGTAGTAGAAATTAAAATAAAAACTGACACAATTAGAGGGCAGAAAAGTCAGTAGGATAAAAATAATTCCCAGTGTTCAGTTGTAGGGAAAAAAATTGCGAGAGTTAATGATCAGTAGCAGGAAAAATGCCTTGTCAGTGGCCAGTAATGCCCTGTACACACGATCGTTCATCCGATGAAAACGGTCTGATGGATTTTTTCATCAGATATCCGATGAAGCTGACTTTCATCAGTCTTGCCTCCACACCATCAGTTAAAAAAACGATCGTGTCAGAACGCGGTGACGTAAAACACGACGACTTGCCGAGAAAAATAAAGTTTAATGCTTCCGAGCATGCGTCGACTTCATTCTGAGCATGCGTTGATTTTTAACCAATGGATTTCCCCACAGACGATTGTTTTTTTTCTATCAGTTTTTTAACCATCAGATAATTTTAAAACAGGTTCTAAGTTTATTCACCTATGGTGGAAAAAAACGATGGGGCCCACACACGATCAGTTCGTCTGATGAAAACGGTCCATTTTCATCAGACGAATCGATCGTTTGTACGCGGCATCAGAAGAACAAATGAACTGGCGTCAGATATCACTGATGCCCTGTACACACGATCGTTCGTCTGATGAAAACGGACCGATGGATTTTTTCATCAGATATCCGATGAAGCTGACTTTCATCAGTCTTGCCTACAAACCATCGGTTATAAATCCAATCGTGTCCAATGCGGTGATGTAAAACACTATGACGTGCTGAGAAAAATTAAGTTCAATGCTTCCGAGCATGCGTCGAACCGATTCTGAGCATGCGTGGATTTTTGACCAATGGATTTCCCCACAGACGATGTTTTTTTCTATCAGTTTTTTAACCATAAGAAACATTTAAAACAGGTTCTATTTTTTTTCACCGATGGGAAAAAAAAACGATGGGGCCCACACACAATCGCTTCGTCCGATGAAAACGTTCCATCGATCCGTTTTCATCAGACGAACCGATCGTGTGTACAGGGCAAAAAAATGTGTGGACATCAATGGCCAATAGAAGGATAAAATTGACTTGTGATTAAGGGAGAACAATGCTTTGTTTAATGGTCAGGAAGAGGGAAAAAAGTCTTGGCATCAGTGGTCAGTAAAAGGAAAAATTGCTTTGTCATCAGTGGTCAGTTAAAGAAAAATTGCTCTAACATCAGTGATCTGTAGGAGAAAGAAATGATCCATGATCTGACATTGGTGTCAGTGGAAGGAAGAATATTCTGGAATAGTGGACTGAGGGGCACTGTTGAGAGCTATGTAGGGGCTTAAGGATTCCAAGGGTATCTGATATGTCTTGCAAACATTACATCGCACAGAATGTATTGGCGCTGTTGTGGTCATGTGGGTTAATAACAATCACATGGGGTGTGAAAAAATGAGAATGGTAAGGGAAAGGGAGGGATGGACTGGGGTGGATAGCCTGGGAAGAGAAGCTGTCATTCTATTAGAGGGAGCCATTCCCCCAGACATCTTGAAAAAGAGTCACGTGGGAGGAGGCATATTAGGTAGTGAACAGCTTACCCACAGCAAATATTGGGGCATTGAGAGTGGCAACTTAGGGGCCAGAAGATAAGCTGCTATTGCGTTGCCACTGACAATTAGGAGGTCTATGGAAACTGCAGGGTCAACAGGGTCTTTACAAAAAAAGTGGGAGATGCATGGTGAAAAGCTTCAGCACAGGGGTAGAAGACATAGGGGAAGAATTACTAAAACTGGAGCACTAAGAATTTGGCACAGCTGTGCATGGTAGGCAATCAGCTTCAAACTTTAGCTTGTCCATATATGACAATAAAATCTTCATATTTCTGTTTTCTGCTCATGTTCAAACATAAGGCATGCAGCATGGCACTGCAATGGCTAATGCATGATTTCTGTCTGGAGTCTAAGAACTGACATTTACTGAGCAGAATCTATGTATCCTAAAATCCCTGGGTCTCTCAGCCTAGTGCTGGTGCAGGTCAGATCCGGTGATCAGTAATTAGATCTGACAAAGACACAAGAATATAGAGCATTCACAGACCCAGAAATCTCACTGAAGCAGCTGAAAAATGTTTTTCATTACATTAGCTCTCCCATATTTGTGATGTGACACAGAGCGGGTGGCAAAGCATGCATTGAATGCTGTGTGACCAGGAAGTTGTCTTGTCCTTTGGGACAAGTAGCAATCCGTGGACATAAGGGAACTGGTTAGCCATGACACTACAATCTGCAGCCACAATATTTACTACTACGATACAGCTACATTAAATTATTTGTTAAAACAACAAAAACAAGTGAAAGTATACAATTTCTTTAAAATCTCTGTTTACAAGGAGGTGATTTCTCTACTCTTGTGCTGCCACCTGAACAAGAAGAGAGAGTAATCTGTGTCATCAAATATTCTGAGGTTGTCAACCTTTCCTTACTTTAGTAGAATTTTTGTTTTATTGCCTGTGTTCCCATTGGGGGAAATTCTCTTTCACTTCCTGTTCACCCTTACACATGTCAAAGAGACAAGAAATGAAATCTCCCAAATGTGGAAAACCTGACAGAGGTTCCAAGGTCTTGTTCACAGATAGACTGCATTGCCCAATTCACTCCAAACAAATCGATTTATAGCTTCAGTGATAGGTCTTTAATTCAGAAAAAAGTGCATATAGCATTTTGTTTGTGGTCACATAAGGTAAAAGCACTAGTTATAAAAAGGGGAAAAAAAGGAGTTTTAAAAATGCCTTCTGACACCTTCATTTCAGTGTGGTACAGGGCACCATAGCACAAGTTAAAAATGCATACCAGCACACACACGTTATGCACATGTAGCCCTGGTCCACAATGCTAGGAGAGAGGAGCGTCTGCAATTTTGTTGCTTCTGCTACTGTCCCTGTTTGTTTGTATAGAGGAGCAAGCACAGCTGTGATTGGAGATCATTATTACACAGCTATGTGTAGCCTGTTAAGTCCACACACCAGACAAACAAAGAGGAGGTGGACTGCTTGATCTGCTGTAAATGCTGGGAGGAATTAAGGATTGTGGGACAGTTAGTTCCATACAGATTAAGTCTGTGGACTGAGCAGTGAAACTAGTGGTTCTAATGTGGTTCTAGGGATAGGAAAGGGGGAGGCTTGTTTTTCGGGCTCAGGGTGATACAAAGGGTAAATTAATAGAGAGAGAGTGTGCATCTGGCAAGACATTTACCACAGCATCTGAGACCATAAAGGATACTCCCTGGTACCTGGGATTGTTACTGACACTGACAAAGCCCGCTGTCCAGTTGTTTGGAGAGAACAATGCACACACTGAGTTTATTGAACCATTGACAGGAAATGAAGAGAGGTCTTCTGTTGCTATATGAGTTAGTGGGAGTCCACTGGCCAGCCCTTTACACCCTGTTAAAAGGAACAGCATTACCTGTTTGGGTCACAGTGCAGGCACCTTTACCAATGTTTGGAGGAACTTTATCCTGAGTGCTCCAACATCAGATTTGGGCCCCAACATTGCTGGCCATTGAGAAAAGTGTTTTAATATACACTCCCAATCTATTACTGTGGTACTACTTAATTTAAGCAGGATTACTCCCTAGTATAGGGTTTAAAGGCTACTCTCCCCATTCCATTTGTCTGTCACCAACTGTATATCGTACATACCATTCTTTTACAGATTTTTTGCGTAATTTCTACTGTTTTCATTTCCTTTAGACCCGGTTAACACTGGGGCGGCACAACTTTGGGGGCGAACTGGCAAGGCGACCTGAAGACATCTTCAGAGGCGACTTGCAAAATGATTTCTGTATAGAAGTCAATGCAAGTCTCCCAGAGTCGCCCCCAAAGTCGTACAAGAACCTTTTTCTAAGTCGGAGTGACTTGCATCGCTCCTATTAGAATGGTTCTATTGAATAGAATGGGATGCGACTTGTCAGGTGGCTGAGTCGCCTGACGAGTCGCCCCAGTATAAACCGGCTCTTAAACTGTTGGGGTACTGTATATACTATATATTCAATTCTTACCCCCCCTTCAGCCTAGGTGTGTCAGGCCGCGTACACACGAGGGGATATGTCCGCTGAAAACGGTCCGATGGACCGTTTCAGCAGACATCTCCGCTCGTGTGTATGGGCTAGCGGACAGATTTCTCCACCCGACAGATTTCAAAGCAAGCTTTGAAATCTATCCGGTGGGAATCTGTCCGCCCGACATGTCTGCTGGTTAGTACACTTACCAGCAGACATGTCGGCCCCCACCGCCGCCGCGCCGCTGCCGAATGGACTCGGCACATGCGCGGAAGTGTTTTACTTCCTGGTGCGGTGACGTGGCGGTGACGCGGCGGCGTCAACGTCACCGCCGCGTCACCGCCACATCACTGCGCCGTCCGGCGGTGGGGAATTTGATCCGATGGTGTGTACACGCCATCGGATCAAACTCCCGATCGGACATATCCGATGGAAATGGTCCGCGGACCGTTTTCATCGGATATGTCCGATCGTGTGTATGGGGCCTCAGAGTGCAGCACTACATGCACTATAACGCCTGCACTAGCGTGGTAAGCCTTCACTCTTTCACACTTTATCTAAAGTGATAACACAAAAAAGAAAGTTTGACCGGAGTTGGGCTTTATATAATAAGCTAATACAAATATTTGCAAAGTGCTGCATTCATTAGCAACTGACCAGATTGACCTAGTTTTCTTCAAAGGTCTTTTCTAAATAAAACATCTGTGGCATTACAGGGCACTCCAAACCAAAAACTAAGGCTGCTAGAGCATAACAAAGAAAAACAGATCTTAAAAAAAATATATGTATTTATTTGCCTCTAAATGGGGAAGCAAGCCAAGGACTAACTGGAGCAAAAATCCTGTCAAAAGAAATTTAAGTCCACCAGAGTTTAGGTCAAGGTTAATAGCTAGTAACATTGTTTTAGATTTCAAGTGACAAACTGTAGAAAGCAACCATTTGTCACTGTGAAAGAAAGACAAGTGCATTACAAACTGACTAAACCTCTCTTCAATAACCTTTGTGCCGTCAGCTCCTCGCAAAGCTAGAAACTGCAAATACATATTAATTCTTAATGTCAATGAGGAAGATGTTAGCCTTAATACTTATAATCTGCTGTGATAGCAAAATATAAATGAGAGATTAAATTTTCTAAAAAAAAAAAAAAAAAATTAAACAATGTGTAATGTGGGCTTTATAGTATATTAAAAGGCTATAGGTGTGTGCAGCCTATTGCATTAGGGTGTGCACCCCAAAGCTCAAAGACTACCTACCGATCGTATAAGGGAAGGGGCCAATAAATAACATATTTACTGGCCTCTTCCCCCATTCATCCTAAAACATCCCTGCAACAACAGCCAGCGGGAGAGGAGGGAAGCCGGAAGCGGTGCAAGGGAGGTGCTAGGGCAGTAGGGAGAATCTATGCTGCACAGGGTGATTAGGGTGTCCTGGACACACCTGGCACACCCTGTGCGCATGCCTATGCCTCCCCCATATGGCCACGGTGTTAGGATAGGCTATAGGTGTGTGCAGCCTATTGCATTAGGGTGTGCACCCCAAAGCTCAAAGACTACCTACCGATCGTATAAGGGAAGGGGACAATAAATAACATATTAACTGGCCTCTTCCCCCATTCATCCTAAAACATCCCTGCAACAACAGCCAGTGGGAGAGGAGGGAAGACGGCAGCGGTGCAAGGGAGGTGCTAGGGCTGTAGGGAGAATCTATGCTGCACAGGGTGATTAGGGTGTCCTGGGCATATCTGGCACACCCTGTGCGCATGCCTATGCCTCCCCCATATGGCCACGGTGTTGGGATAGGCTATACAACAAGCTCATATAGGTGCAATCCATGGTCAAATAACCCCACAATCTTTTGAAAATATTGAGTATCTATAACCAGGTTTTATCACCTCTGTGTGTGGCCGTGGCATTACTAGAATACGTTTTATTTTGAGGAACACGTTTGAAGCCCACAAAACCTGTAAGCCAACCACTGATCTGTGTATACAGTATGTATAGGCATCTTTATACTAGACACAGAAAGTCACTGCAATACACTCTACATTTTTATGTAAGGGCTAGACATGTGCATTCGTTTTCGTTAGAATGCATTTTCGTCCGAAAATCAGTTTTTTTCGTTATCGTTTTAACAAACTATAACAAAAGTGCAAGAAACGAAAACCGAAAGATCCGACATAAAAAATGCTTTATTTTCGTTTTTGTTGTGGTAAAAATTCGATATAGAGAGATTCGACATTATAGGGAAAAGATTCGACATCATAGAGAAAAGATTCGACATTATAGAGAAAAGATTTGACACTATAGAAATAATAGATTCGACATTACAGAGAATAGATTTCGATTTATGAGACGTAAAGATTCGACGTTCCATCGAATATTCTTTTGATCATTCACCAGCAACCAAAAAGATTCGACGTTCCGTCGAATATTCTTTTGACCATTCGACAGAAACCAAGTATTATTGGATTTTCGGACGAAAGCTAATCCCCAACGAAAAACTAAATAAATCAAAACGATTTTCGGGAGTAACTAAATAAATTTATTTTCCAAACGAAAACAAAAAAACGAAACAAAATATTCCAGTCTGCACCTGTCTAGTAAGGGCTGCAGTACAAGCGTGCTTAGAAACTGCCTTCCTGCTTCCAGGTCTATTTTACTTTATAATTCACAGTTTCTAAAAACCGTGTCATAAAAATAATTACATAAGCACAATTGCATATTTTGTAAGTAAGTGCTAACCTTATTGCATTGGAATTTACATCTAATCAACCCAGCGAGGAATCTTTTCAAGCCAGAAGCTATAGCACAATCCCTAGCTTATATCCCACTGTGTCTGTCCGGTGTATTATATTTACAAAACAGACAATACATCACCATTTAAAACAGCAGTCTAGCCCACTGGAGATCAATTCGGCAGGTCTGCAGCACAAGTATCATTGTTTTGCCTTTTCCCTGTATTGTGCTGTTTTGCTGTTTACCGATTGAATAAATTAGAAATGAGCCGTGCTCTGGTTATTTAAAATATAAATTGCACATATTTTATCTAGCAAGACTTATAAATATTTTTCATCTCAATTTCATTATGCAGTCTTTCACTTTTTATAGCTGTCTAATCCAATAACTAGGCAAAAATTTTGTTTGAGGCCCGAAGCTTACAAAAAAAAAATGATTTAGTGATGCAACGAGAATATTGCCTTTGATCTCTTACACTTTCCTGTATAGAGCATCTCAAGTAGACCTGTCAGCGAGCTCTTGGGTCATGATATTTATTGTGCTAATAGAGTTGTTTAGCAGTATGTGCATAAAGTGGTAAGATAATAATGTTTGCTAAAGCGCTTACTTACAGCTGCATCCGGCTTGACTATTATACTAATGCAGTTTGCACACGTCTCCATTTCTGCTGGAAAAAAAATGTTCCAGCTTCTATTGCACTGTTAGGTAAATACCTTGGGCCAGATCCACAAATCCATATGGGCAGACAGTTACAACGCTGGAAGTGTCAATGAACTACCAGAGTGCTCATTAGCACCCTCACAGTTTATTAAGAACTACAAGCATTCTGCAGCAGTGGCAGATGGGACTTGTAGTTCATTCATTCACAGATCTCTGTGAATGAATGACGTGACTGTGTGGGCAGAAATGATGCAACAGTGTTTTAGAAAAGTGACAGTGGGTGCAGAATGAAGTACCCCCTGCCCGCTATCAAGGGGGGGGATAGAGGGGTGCAGGGGAGCATGTTACACGTTATACCCTAAATATGTTGAACCCATCCTTTATTGAAAGGTATACTTTGTGTGCTGGTAAATTTCAGCTCCAATATTAATTCATTCCAGGAAAAACAACTTCACACGGAAATTGGATTCTATGGAATAAAATGTTGCAGCTTTAAAAAAAATGCACCTATAATAAGAGCTGCCGAGAAATCATGCCTAAACAAACAATAGGACAATTTTTAGAAACACTTAACGTCCTCTCTGAGGAAAAACAAATATGCCTTGCTTTCCTCGCAGACACATATTCTATTACCTCACATGGAAGGTGATTTATTTTTTCAATTACATTGAAACATTTTTTTTTTCTTCCATATTTTTATGATGTTATTTATTTCTGGATCCCATCACTGTTTCTATTTCATTGATGACTACAGAAGCACTTTTACATGTGTACAAAAATATAAAGTCGTTTTATGTAAACTCAGAACAGAAAAATCAGATTCTGTTATTTAAGGGCTCCTTTAAAGGTGGGGGTCTGGTGGTCAGGTTCAGCTACTTGTTTTTCATATATCTTGGAAGTGAGACCTCCTTGAAAACATTCCAGAGTTTTAGGTGTTCACAACCATCAAGGGGTCTTCTCATTGAATTCTTCATAGTGTGAATTAAAATGTAAAGAAACTTAAGTAGTTGGTCACCTAGCAAAAATCAAATGGCAGTTTTAGATTGACTGACTGTTATCCTTTAAAACAAAACTGGTAGGGTGATATGGAAGTTTTTATTTTTTGAGCTATAAACCCCAAAAAATGGCAACTTTGACAAAAAATATATATACTTTTTTAAATTTTTTGCTATAATAAATATCCGCAAAAAAAATCTTCATCGGTTTAGGCCATTGTGTATTCTTCTACATATTTTTGGTAAAAAAAAACTGCAATAAGTGAATATTGATTGGTTTGCACGAAATTTATAGCGTCGACAAAATAGGAGATATATTTATGGCATTTTTATTATATATATATATTTTTTACTAGTAATGGTGGTGATCAGCGATTTTTTGCGAGACTGCGACATTGCGGCAGACAGATCGGACACTTTTGACACTTAGGCCCGGATTCACATACCTCGACACATATATATGCCACCGTAGCGTATCTTCTTTACGCTACGCTGGCGCAATGCAGAGAGGGAAGCATGGAATTCACAAAGAAAATGCTCCCAACTCTGCGCCGGCGTAGCTTATATTCATTGGCGTAAGGCAGCGTAAGTGGAAGTGGGCTGGAAGTGGGCGTGATACATGGTAATGAAGTGTGACCACATGCAAATGATGTACCGAGTGCTAGGCAAGTACTTAAAACGAACGGCGCATGCGCCGTCCCGTGGACGTATCCCAGTGCGCATGCTCACAATCACGTCGAAACAACTGCCTAAGATACGTCGAAACACTGCCTACGACGTGAACGTAACCTACGCCCAGCCCTATTCACGTACTACGTAAACGACGTAAAAAACGACGGCATTCGTTCCCTGGTCCATACCTTTGCATTAGTTGCGCCTCCTATATGGGGAATAACTTTACACCGGACGTACGGCTTACGCAAACCGCGTATATTATGCGCCGGGCGCAAATACGTTTGTGGATTGACGTATCTCCCTCATTTCTATATTTAAATAGGAAATCAATGGAAGCACCAGATGTGTCCAGCGTAACTATGCACCCACGATACGCCAGCGTAGGCAAGTTACGTCGGTGAACTGAAGCCAGTTTTTAGGCGTATCTTAGTTCTGTGGGCACGGCGCACAGATACGACGGCGCATATTTACACTTACGCGGCGTATCTCGAGATACGTCGGCGTAAGTGCTTTGAGAATCCGGGCCATATTTGGGACCACTGACATTAATACAGCGATCGGAGCTAAAAATAGATACCAAAGCAGAAAGTGAAATCAGCGCAAAAATAATTAACAAATTAATTAATAAAGCAAACCCCCCTATGCAAGCTGAACACTATTAGAATAACACAAAATTCTAGTGACAAAAATATATAAGAAGAAAGTGCAGTGCAATTTAAACCATAAACAAAATAAAATTAAATATAATTAAATTTAAATTTTAAATAGTGCAAATACGATATTCAAAAAGATTTTTGAATAATGACAAATTGTAAATGAAGCATGTACTGTAACAAGTAAAAAAAAGTCCATAAAGATGATCCACCAGTGCTGAAGATTCACATAAAGTGACAATCCCTCCACCAAAAGTCTCTCTAGGTAATTCTCACCTCCCGGCATTGAGAGCAGCTACAGCAGCAGCGTTACCGACGAAAATAGCAAGCTGAACAACCACACTTGCAAGGACAACACCTCTGTGTGCCAACATGCCAGGGGCAGCCGTGGTCCTAGCACTACTAATGGGTCCCCCGGTACGGAGGAGGCGGGCACGTGAGAGGATATACTGCACGCGCATGAGCCTCTTTGGCATGGGGGATGAGGAGGTGTATCGCCTCTTCAGATTCAGCCCAGATGCAATCCTTGAACTAACCACAACCCTAAAGGATGACATCACCAGCAAGACACACCACTCACAAGCAGTGCAGCCACTGGTGAAGGTCCTGGCAACACTTAATGTCCTTGCAAGTGGATCATTCCAGCGTACAAGTGGAGTGGTGGCTGGGATGTCACAGTCCACCATGAGCAGATGTGTGCACCAGGTTATCCCTGCAATCCTCAGACGCATGTCCCACCACATCATCAGACCCACCACTAAGGACCTGCGGCTGAAGGCAATGACAGATTTCTACAGCATTGCCAGATTCCCACTCACCGTGGGGGCCATTGATTGCACACATGTGGCACTCCAGCCCCCCAGTGCCACAGAGCACATATACCACAATCGGAAGCATTGGCATTCCATCAACGTACAGGTGATAGCCGATGCCCAACAGCTCATATGGCACGTCCGTGCCAAACACCCCGGATCCAGCCATGACAGCTTCATATACAATCAGAGCCCCATCCCAACGGAATTCGAACAGAACGTGTATGGGGACAGCTGGCTGGTTGGTGAGTGACATGGGTGGCAGGCATGACTGCCCCCCCCCATGATGCTGACATCACAAGGGGCACATGAATGACTAACATCCTCCTGTCTTTTCCCTTACAGGTGACTCTGCATATGCACTGGGACCCCATCTAATGACTCCTTTCCGGAACCCCCAAACCAGAGGAGAGAGAAGATACAATGCGGCACATATCAAAACTCGTGCAGTGGTGGAGCAAACATTTGGGCTCCTGAAGTCCCGTTTCCGCTGCCTGGATAAGTCTGGGGGGGCCCTCTTGTATTCCCCTACCTTCGTGTGTCAGATCATCGGTGCATGTTGCATTCTGCACAACTTTGCCATGAGAAAGGGCCTGCAGATTGACATACGTGATGACCTGACCCCCCAACCAGACAGCCCCCCCCTGCCAGAGGAGACCCATTCAGCTGATGGAAGAGCAGTCAGGAGGGTCCTCGCCGTAGGCATCTTTGAACACTAAACAAAAACATTGATCACACGGACAATGCACGCATGCACACCACTGATGTCCCTAGATCACACACACCACATCCACATCGCATTGGATTAGCCCAAGTCCAACATGCAGGACTTGGGAGCAGCAACGCCGCGTCAAGGCCCCAATGGTGTCGCTGTCCATTTATACACCATTCACACGTCATTCACACAGCCGTGGGGATAACTTCTCCCCAACGGCCGAGGGTGACACCCCTTACTGGCAGGAGTGCCACCCCCTCACATTCACACACCATTCACACTGTCCCCTGCACTACTGACCGTGTGCAGTTAAACTCAAAATAAAAAGCTCATAACCTGAGCAACATTAAAATAAAAAAAAGCTCATAACCTGAGCAACATTAAAATAAAATAAAAAGCTCATAACCTGAGCAACATTAAAAAAAAACTAAAAAAACTCATAACCTGAGCCGATAATAAAAAAAAAAAAAAAAAAAAAAAAAAAAAAGCCCTCATCTGGGCTGACGGGGGCTCCTTCTGGTGGGCCCTCTCTGGCTCCTCAGCTGCCTGGAGGGAGTGGATGGGGGTGGGGGGCTACTGGAGGTGGCTGATCCTCAAGTGGGCCACTCCTGGCAGGTGTGGCCTGCATGCCCTCCAAGGCCATGGCTATCCGGCTGAGGTAGGAATTTGTGTGGGCCTGCATCCTCAGCTGCCGGGTCACTTGGTAATGTTGTGCCCGCTGCCTCTGCCTCCCCTGGTCCCGGATGGCAGCATTGTTGGCCTGGACGGCTGCAGTGAGATGCCGAAGATCAGCCTGCACCTCCCCCAGGCTGGTCACCACTGCAGCGCAGTTGCAGCTGACATCCTGCACTGCATTGGACATCTGGGCCACGGAGCCCAGGCTGTCAGCTACCCGGTCCAGGTGCCCAGCAATCTCCCCCATCTGCTGGGTCTGCCTGGCCTGGTCCCTTGCCATCTGGTCATGGACCACATCAGACACCCCCCCTGGTCTTCCGGGTGGCCTTCCTGGGGCCAGGAGATGGTAGTCCCCGGGGGGATGGAGTCGCCCTTGAGGGGCTTCCTAGGATGGGGGAGGGGATTTGAGAGGGCCCTGCTGAAGGGGAAGACTCCTCCAAAAATAAAACAAACTCCTGCTCGGGGACAACAGGCTCCTCCTCAACCACCTCAGCAGTTGAGGTGTGGGCAATCCCCTCCATCTCGGTGTCTTCACCACCCAGGGGTTCGGGCTCAGGATGCCGTTGGGGGGATGGGGTGGACTGGCCGCCGACAGATGATGGCCCAGCTCCGTCATCTGTGGATGACACAAAGCAGACACATGTTGGGTGGTCCCACACACTTGGCACATGTACCCCCCCCACATGCAACACACCAAATGGGGGATAAAAGACACTTACCTGTCCT
Source organism: Rana kukunoris (assembly GCA_029574335.1). Classification (NCBI taxonomy): domain Eukaryota; kingdom Metazoa; phylum Chordata; class Amphibia; order Anura; family Ranidae; genus Rana; species Rana kukunoris. Next base: position 402,380,197 of record CM056053.1, on the reverse strand, counting down.
GGAGCCTTCCTCCACGGAATCATATCCCGGTACCCCCTCCAACTGCTCCCTCTCCAGGCAGCGGGCGACCACCTCCTTCTCCGTGGTCAGGCTGACCGCACATGGGGGTCCACCACCCGTGCCCCTCTCATGCCTCCTGATGGTGGCCACCTTGCCCCGGACTTTGCGCCTCAAATCATTGTTTTTTTGGCTATATCCGCAGCAGTCCGGGTGGAGTAGCCCAAAACATTGACTCTGCCAGCAATGCTCTCCAGGATGGCCTGCTTCCTGTCCCGGCTGGTCTTCCGACTTTTCCTGCCATGGAGGAAGTCATTGTAGGTCTCCATAGCGGAGATCACTACAGACAGCTCCTGGGCGTTGAAGTTGAGGTTTTTCCTCTCTTTGCAGGGAACGGGAGCAGCCATCGCACAGCAAAAGTTACTTCCCTGGGGTGGGGGGAAACGGATATACTTTTGCGCCGGAAAGGCGCATCTGCGGCCGCTTTTATACGCGCAACGGAACACATTGCGCTGCCGTTTCCCATGAAGTGGTGCAGACGGAAGTTGTGAGCATGCGCACAGGGGAGCGAGTGGAGCCCTCCCTCACTGCGCATGGTCCATGGATGATGCGCTGAACGTAAGTCTCTGCGCTTGGCTCCGCCCATCATTTACATATGATCACACCCACTTCCACTTGCGTCGGGTTGCGCCAGCGCATTTTCGTTTCTCCGTCGCAAAGTAACGAACAAGTGCTTGGTGAATACTGTACTTGACTCACTAGTTCGCGTCAGCGTAACGTATATGCGCTGCGCTACGCTGGATAAAATATGCGCGCATCTACCTGAATCTGGCCCATACTGTCAAAGATCAGACCTCCACAAAGAATCCTCCTAAACGTTGCTTAACCACTTCATTACTGGGCACTTAAACCCCCTTCGTGCCCAGACCAATTTTCAGCTTTCAGCGCTGACGCAATTTGGATTTAAATAGCGCAGTCATACAAAACTGTACCCAAATTATATTTTTATCATTTTTTTCTCACAAATAGAGCTTTCTTTTGGTGGTATTTGATCATCTCTGCAATTTTTATTTTTTGCGCTATAAACAAAAAAAGACAGAATTTTTTTTTTTTTTAAAACACAATATTTTTTACTTTTTGTTATAATAATATCCCAATTGTTTTAAAAAAATAAATAAAAAAATGTCCTCGGTTTAGGCCAATACGTATTCTTCTACATATTTTTGTTAAAAAAATCGCAATAAGCGTATATTGATTGGTTAGCGCAAAAGTTATAGCGCCTATAAAATAGGGGATATATTTATGATTTATTTTATATTTTTTATTTTTTACCAGTAATGGCGGCGATCTGCAATTTTTTTTGTCAGCCTGCGATATTGCGACGGACATATCGGACACTTTTGACACAATTTTGGGACCATTCACATTTAAACAGCGATCAGTGCTATAAAAATGCACTAATTACTGTATAAATGTGACTGGCAGGGAAGGGGTTAACACTAGGGGGGTAAGGAAGGGGTTAAATGTATTCCCTGGGTGTGTTCTAACTGTGTGGGGGGAGGGGACTGACTGGGGGAGGTGACCGATGCTGTGTCCCTATGTACAAGGGACACAGATCGGTCTCCTCTCTCCCTGACAGGACGTGGAGCTCTGTGTTTACACACAGAGCTCCATGTCCCTGCTGTCACCGCCGATCGTGGGTACATGGCGGACATCGCGGCCACCAGGCACACGCATTGGCTCTTCAGCGATGCGCCGGCACAGTGTTTACCTGTTGCGCGCCCCCCATCGGCGCGCACGGGTAATGCACATAAAAGGACATCCAAAGACGTCCACTCGGCACTTGAGAGCCGAGCTGTGGACGTCTTTTGTCTATAGCACGGGTCTCAAGTGGTTAAACTCCGACTCACATTACATTGCCTGCTGAGTCTAAAGGAATTTAGTGTTCTCTGTGGAGTTTAAGCAACGTTTTGGAGGATTTTTTGTGGAGGTCTGATCTTTGACAGTATCTGCTTTGCATGACTTCCTGGTAATTCAGGGGTCCATGCCGGGAGGTGAGAAGTACCTAGAGAGACTTTTGGTGGAGGGATTGTCACTTTATGTCAATCTTCAGCACTGGTGGATCATCTTTATGGACTTTTTTTCACTTGTTACATGCTTCATTTACAATTTGTCATTATTCAAAAATCTTTTTGAATATCGTATTTGCACTATTTAAAATGTAAATTTAATTCAATTTAATTTTATTTTGTTTATGGTTTAAATTGTGCTGCACTTTCTTCTTATATATTAAAAATAGATACCGATCACTGTAAAAATGTCAATGGCAGAGAAGAGGTTAACACTAGGGGGCAATCAAGGGTTAAGTGTTCCCTAGGGAGGTGTTTCTAACTGTGGGGGGGGGGTGTACAGACTGATAGTAATGAGAGATCGCTTTTCCTGATCACTAGAAACAGACGATCTCACTGTACTCTCCTGTCAGAATGGGGATCTGTGTGTTTTCATTGACAGATCCCCATTCTGGTTCTCTGTGTGGAGTGATCACAGATCGGCTCCGATGGCGCACACGCGCCTGCTATTGCTCTTAAAGCGGAGTAGAGCTACATCGATTTGCGCAGCCGCGCCAAACTGCCACATTATAAAGACGGAGGCTGCTTAATAAAGGAATACTATTTTTTGGATGTTATCCTGAGTGCTGACCATTCCTTTCCTTAATATGGAAACGGCCATTGTTGACCTTCTAAAAATACCAGTGGCTTTGCCTATTACGGTATCAATACTTTGAGGCACAAAGAGCAAGTATGCTGATTAAGGAGTGAAGTGTTTTTGGCAAAATGGATTTTGACGTGAAATTACCAATTTCACGGTCAGTGAACTTTTGCTGAAGTAGAAAACTCTCAATGTTTCAATCATTGAGCTGCCTAGGTAAAAATTACCTTCTTTTTTTTGTTTGTTTGATAAATATTTGATATTGTTGGTTCAAAAAAATTCTCTAAAGGAATTTTTTTTAAATAATGAGGGAAATAAGAGTCAATTTTTTGGGTTCAAGAACAGTTCCTGATTAGTTAAATTGAGCTTCTCCTACCCTTAGAAACCATTTAAACACTAAAAACCACCTTGATTTTGCTGTCCTTATTGACTTAAAAACAAGTTCACCACAATATCCCAATTATGACATTTTTAGGAAATTAAAACTTGCAATTTTGCTTATCCTCAATGCTAATCAGAAACGTCAGAGTGAATCTGCATACATGTTCTAGGGCAGTAACCAGGGCCGTCTTAATAGCATCATGGGCCCCTGGGCAAAGTAATGCTCTGGGGCCCCTACAATGATGACAGTGCAGGTAAACAGACGTTAAGTAGGTAGGAGGCAGACTGCCTCCTCTTTGCATCTATCACTCTCAGTGCCTTCATGGGACCCCCAATTTCAGGGCAGTGTGGGCTCAAGGATCAGCTGCTTTGGGGAAAGTTCCGGAGGCTCCCCATGCAGCTGGGGCCCCTGGGCAGTGCCCAGGTGTGCCATCTCATTAAGACAGCCCTGATAGTAACTGAGAAAGCTATGAAGTCACAGGACCTGCACAAGAACAAGGGAGGAAGCATTTAGAAGAAAAAATCAATAGCAATCTCAATTCTATCTCAATAGAAGTTTCCATCAATAGTAATATTTTCATGAATGAGGTGCAGCCAACACTGAAAAGATAGTTGCCTAGATCTGTTCCTGTTTTCATGTCCTTTTCTGAGCAACAGAATTGGCTATGAAGAGCAAACTCACTTGCAGTGTATCATTTTTCTGCAACAATAATATTTCCTCTAGACCAGGGGTCTCCAAACTACGGTCTGCGGGCTGGATGTGACCATATGCTTCCCTTTATCTGGCCCTTGGGGCACTATTCCTTCCACTGACACCAAAGATTGGATACTCTTCCTCCCACAGACACCAACAATGAGGTACTATTTCTCCCACTGACACCAATTATGGGTCACTATTGCTTTCACTGACACCAAAGATTGGATACTCTTCCTCCCACAGACATCAACAATGAGGTACTATTTCTCCCACTGACACCAATTATGGGTCACTATTGCTTTCACTGACACCAATTATGGGTCAATATTCTTTCCACTGACACCAAAAATGGGGTACTATTCCTTCCACTGACACCAATGATGGGTCACTATTCCTTCCATTGACACCAATAATGGGTCAATATTCTTTCTACTGACACCTATAATGGGGTATAATTCCTTCCACTGACACCAAAGGTGGGGCACTACTTCTCCCACTGACACCAATGATGGAACACTATTCATTCCACTGACACCAATGATGGGTCACTATTCCTTCCATTGCCACCAATAATGGGTCAATATTCTTTCTACTGACACCAATAATGGGGTATAATTCCTTCCACTGACACTGATGGTGGGGCACAATTTCTCCCACTGACACCATTGACGGGGCACTATTCCTCCTGACACCAATGATGTATTTTTGTTTTACTCCCATTTACAGTACCACCAAGCCTTTGGCATTGTCTACTGCCATTGGCTACAGTCCAACCCTTCTAAAATTTGAAGGGAAGTAAACTTTTTTGAAAGTTTGGAGACCCCTGCTCTAGCCCAACATGACCTATTTCAGGGAATATTAGGATATAAAAGCACACTGTATGAGTGCCCCCACAAAAAGCAGCTTTCTATGGGGGCATTCGCCGGAAAGGAGGAGCCAGGAGTGCGGGCAGGGGACCTCTGAGAAAGTGGATCAGTGCTGCTCTGTGCAAAACCATTAGCCGGTAAGTATAGCATGTTTCATATTTTAATTAAAAAAATGTATATCACTTTGATCTCAATAGAAGAATTCTAGAGCTTATAAAATATTTTATTAAAATGTAATGTTTGAATCTTTAGCCAACGGTTACACATTGCACAATACCTTCCTGTACCATTCCCATCAATTCCTGCCTGAAGGAAATTTAAAACCTAATATCTACCAAAGCCAAATAAACTTGCTTAGTAATGATATAGCGCTGACATATTCTGCAGCGCTGCACAGAGAACGCCGAACCAATCACATCAGTTTCTGGCCCAGAGGAGTTTAGACTGTAATGTTCCCAGCACTGCCAAACACATTATTAATACTATTACTCATGTGTATAGTGCTGACATACTCTGCAGCTCTGTATTATATAGTACACACATCTCTGCACGTTAGTTCCTGCTCAAGAAAAGTTTGTATATAATAATTCTTCCACCGTTATACACACAGTGCTGCTTTTACACAAATTATGCCAGAAGACAGGTAATATACCAGAGTCCATGTTTGTGGGATGTATGAGGAGAAAGGCATACCCAGAGCAATTTCCACAAAAATGAGGACAGTGATACTGTTTGATGATGTTTTTAAAATGCATTTCTTATCCTTGTTCCTCTATTGTAGTGAGTTTAAAATATACTTGTGCTTTGCCCATACAAAGCAAAGCATCAGGTTAAATTAAACCACCATATATACTGTTTTTTCCATTCTTTCCTTCATTCTTCTCTTCACCTTAAAGAGCAAAGGGAATAGAATTAGCTATTATTCTTCCTTCTTTGCGACAACAATGCTGGGTCTGGCAATTAGCTTAACATTGCATTTTGTTTGAAAGGTTAGATAGTCATATGCTCCTTTACACCAGGAAATACTAGGTATTTCCTATGGCAGTACTGGGATCCTCGGCTTCAACCTGGCCAGGAAATTATCTGCATGGAGTTTGCATGTTCTCCCTGTGCTTGGATGGCTTTAATTTGGGCACCTTGGTTTCCTCTCACACACTAAAGACATGCTAATAGGTTTTTTGGTTCCTGTCTAAACTAGTATAGGAATATAAATGCATATTGTAGGGACCTGAGATTTTAAAGTGGTTGTAAAGCAGTGGCGGCTGGTGCTCCAAATCTTTTGGGGGTGCAACACAGTAAAAAAAATCAGAAAAATACAGAAAAAAAACATCAGATACAGCCACTTGTGCCCATCATATGCAGCCATTTGTGCCCATCATATGCAGCCATTTGTGCCCATCAAATGCAGCCATTGTCAAATGCAGCCGCTGTGCCCCTCATATGTAGCCACTTGTGCGCCATTAAATGCAGCCACTAGTGCCTATCAAATGCAGCCACTTGTACCCATCAAACACAGCCACCGTGCTTGTCAAATGCAGCCGTTCTTCCCATCAAATGCCACCACGGTGCCCATCAAATGCAGCCACTGTGCTGCCCACCCACCCGCACGCTAACTGCCTGGCGCTTACCCTATCTTGTTGGGGGATCAGGCAGCAGATAATGGCGGCGAGCTGTGGGATGGTGGGGTGAGCAGTGGGTCAGGTGGCGGCTCCTATGTACTCCATTTGTCTCTTCTTCCTTTTGCTAGGTGTTCAATTGGAGCGTCTGTGCCTTCAGCCAATTAGTTGATGGGTATTAGACCCGCACCTCCTGGATTGGCTAAGAGGTGTTTCAGTGTTAGAAAAGTGAATATTCATTCGCTTTTCTAACACACCTGGGTGGGCTTTGAGCACAATGCTTTGCACTCTGAGCCTTCCTTTTTTGAAGCCGATTAGAGTCTATGGCTCTAATCAGGTGCATCAAAAAAACACCCCTGGCGCCCCTAATATACGCACCGCCACTGTTGTAAAGGCTAAAGGTTTTTTACCTTCACTTTATGCATAAAGGTAAAACACCTTCAGTGTGCAACTCCCCCCTAATACTTACCCAAGCCTGATCCAGTGATGTGCATGAGACCGGAGGCTCTCCAGATTCACTCGCTCCTAATTGGCTGGGAACCAGAAGCAGAATCCATTGGCTCCCGCTGCTATCAATTACAGCCCTGAGCGGGGGGGGGGGGGGGCTGGGCTGAGACGCACAATGACCTGGGAGTGAGCACGCACAAGTTCCCCTACAGCAAGTGGGGCCCACAGTGCCAGCAGGGGACCAGAGAAAAGAAGGATTGGGGCTGCTCTGTTCAAAACTAACAGAGCAGGTAAGTATGAGATGTTATTTTATTTTTTAAACAAAATGTTTTCCTTTACAATCTCTTTAAGCTCCTTGAGGGAAGGGGCTGTTGTAAAAAAAATGTATAATAATATAACCCCTGTGGGTGATTAACGATGCAGGAGACCAAACAGAATGTAAGTATATGCAGTGAGTTCACCTTGAAGTCCAGGCTATAAATCTCTTTTACCAATAGTGTCTATGAGTGGGACCAGCACTTAATTTTCCAAAAAAAATTGTAAGTGGAAATTTGGCAGGTCCATGGTTATCAGACGTAGCATATACTAACTTTGCATACCAGTGGCGGCTCATGCATTAGGGCCGCATGGGCACCGCACCCCATATCCATGCCTCCGGCCCCCTGATCTATATAAAGGGACATCAGATTCATGGATTCCAATTGGGGGTGTTTTTGATGCATGTGATTAGAGTCAGTGGCTCAAATAGGCTTCAAAAAAGTGTGGGCTCCGGGAGCAGAAGCTCACCGAGTTGTGTGACAATAACAAATGAATATTCATTATCGCCACACTGATCTTCCTCCCAGGCTAATCAGGAAAAGGGTCTGAGACCCATCGCCTGATTGGCTGAAAGGACATGTGATCTTACTGGATGCCTAGCAGGAGGAGAGAAGAGATGTATGGCAGAAGCAACCATGATCTAAGAGAGAACGCAGGAGCCGCTACCTGACCCACAGCTTGCCGCCTGTCACCCACTGCCTGACCCACAGCCTATCAGCCGCCACCAAGATGGGGTAAGTGCCGGTCAGAGAGCGGGTGGGGGGTTCTGGTTAAGTGCAGTTGACCCGATTGCCTGTCTCCTGGCTTTTAGAACTATTAAAGGGCCGAGAGGCGGTCTGCGTGAAGAGGTTAAAGTTCTCCTTTCGCAAACAAGTTTGTAGATTAGAAAAGTCAAAAGTCCCAATCTGTATAGTTTTTCTGGATCATCAAAACCCAAGGTACAGTATGAGAGCCTGGGACCTAGCATTTTCACAATGAGAGGTTAGCAAATGCAGCCTCCTTATATCTTTAGTGCGAGTTTCCTTTGATGCCTGTCTTTCCTTTTATTTCTCATCATACAAACTCTTTCCTTGCAGCTTAAAGACAAACCCGGACAGCTAGGAAATGATGGATCAAACAGAGCATGCAAATGGATTAACAATAATACCTCTTGTCTGCACAAGCTCTGCTCAGGCAGCAGCGTGGTAGAAGAAATAAGTAAAATAACTAGATAATAACTTCTGCTTGGCAACTAAAAAAAAAAAAAATCCAAACGTACAACTTCACTGTATATTTTTCCTTGTGTATACTGTATATATCATTTAGAGCAGAAGCCTATTAATTCAAGTTTGTTGGTGGTTAATCCTCCTCTCCACTATGGTGACCCTTGGGGAATAGAAGACAGGAAAGGAACCAAATAGCATAATACTAATTTATTAAAAAGAAGGTCCATAAATAAAATGCCTGCTTACATTTTCCAGTGCCTTGTCCCTGCACTAGGGATATCTTGCATGGAATGCTGATGTGATCCGCACACGGCCTGACGTGACCAGAAAGTGCCTTGACGTACGTTTTGTTTTACAACATCCTCAATGCACTAATTTAAAGGAACCAATTTAGAAAATAAAAGACGAACCTTTACTACCTCTTTAATTTCTTTTGAACATGATTGAATATTCAAAGAGAACACAGCTGGACTTAAAGAGGAGGTTCACCCAAAAACCAACTCTCTGACATTAGATCCAGCATACTGCTAACATCTGCAGTATGCTGTTTTTTTTTTTTTTTTAATGTTGTACTGTATGCTGGGGTTTTTAATTTGTTTTTGTACTTATCGTTTTATGAGCCGTTGTTATCCGGCTCCGAGCGGGGAATCCTGCGGGGAATGGGCGTTCCTAAGCCAAGAGGAGTCGATTGACGGGCTGCTAAGGCGAGTCACGGCTTCCGAAAATACCCGAGTGTCACTTTGGGTATTTTCGGAAAGGCGTGACGCGCCTTAGCAGCCCATCAATCAACTCCTCTTGGCTTAGGAATGCCCATTCCCCACAGGATTCCCTGCTCGGAGCCGGATAACAACGGCTCATAAAACGATAAGTAAAAAAAAAAATTAAAAACCCCAGCATACTGCAGATGTCAGCAGTATGCTGGATCTAATGTCAGAAAGTTGATTTTTGGGTGAACCTCCACTTTAAGTGAAATGACTATTCACTTTGAAAAGTGACCAGCCTCAACTTCTTTAGTAAATCAGCGTCAATGTATTACCAAAACCGTCCATATATATGACATGGTGTTCAATAGATTTTACACTCCAATTGTTGCATATGTGAAAGAGCTCAAAATGACACCCCCAGATAAAAACAAAAAATAGGCATTGTACTAAATAGTCCTACTGGCAGGGAAGCCCAAGGGGGCAACCCTCTGACATAGTGCCACTATGAGGAGCCTATAAATAATGTTGGAAACACTTAATTAGTGAACTTCTATACAGGCAATCTGGGAATTTTCATTGCTAACTGAGAGGGTGATGGTCAATGGGACTTCTGCAAGATCCAACAATGCAATCATAGGGTCCATATAGGACCCTGAGATTTGATGGCATTTGCACTGGATCGGGTATGGTTGGGGGTATAATGCCCCGTACACAGGATCTGAATTTCCGATGGCCTAAAATCCAATGGAATTTTTTTGTCGGAATTCCATTCAAGATGTCTTGCATACACACTGTTAGGCCCCGTACACACAAGCAAATACATCTGATCAAATCGGTCGGACAGACTGATTTGAACAGATCTGTCTGCTGGTATGTATTGGTTTGATCGTGTACACACGATCAAACCAAAATCCCCGCCGGCAGACAGCGCACTGACGTGTTGGTGACGTGGCGGTGACGTTGACACCGCCACGTCACCGCACCAGGAAGTAAAACACTTCCACGCATGCGTCAAATACATTCGACGCATGTGCGAGCAGATATGTCTGCTGGTTAGCGTACATATCGGTCCGACGGGTTCCCAGCTGGCCAAATCCGTCTGTTTGCCCATACACACGATCGAATCTGTCTGCTGAAACGGTCTGGCAGACCGTTTCCAGCAGACAGATTTGATCGTGTGTACGCAGCCTTAGACCAAATTCCGACCGTCCAAAATGCGGTGACGTAAAACACTACGACAAGCCGAGAAAAATTAAGTTCAATGCTTCCGAGCATGCCTCGACTTGATTCTGAGCGTGTGTGGGTTCTTTCCTTATCTGAGTTGCACACAGACAATATGAAATTCCTATTGTTTTTTTTTTTTCCCATCTATTTCTAAACACCGACAGAAAAAAGTCCGATGGGGCTCCCACACGATCGGAATTTTCGATGAAAAAAGTCCGGTCGTGTATAAGTGTTCATTTATATAAAAATGTTATATAAAGGGCAAGGGTCATATGACCATTTCAATTTCAGAAGTACAGTTACCATTAAGTGTGACGTAGTATGTGTTCCAGTAATTTACTTAGTTTGTGATTATATTAGCTGGCACAATGGTTTAGCTGATTGCTTAAAAACAGCCTGCTATTAATATGTTTTACAGCTGTAAAAATGTACCCACAGCAACTGAAACTGTACAGCCGCTCACCAGTTTTGTCAGCTTAGTCAGACTAATGATACCTAATTGCAGGCAATAATGATTAAATTATTACTGTTACTATTCCTGTAATCATAACTACTAGTCTGAGGAGTTGATTTTTTTTTTTGTTGTTGACAGTTTTTCTTCCCTGATGCAGGTTTTTTAATAAAATGTTCAAAAATATACATTGCCAGAACTCAGGTTTCTGTTAAAAGCATTGGCATTGAAGGTGCCATTTCATGAACTCAACTGAAGAGGTTGAAAAGCGAATGTTTTGCCATTCCTGTGCAGGGCCACTGATAAGGCATCATCAGCTAAAGAGGGGGGCCGGGGCAATTTTATTGTTCATTTCTGTCTAAATGAATACATTGATTTTACTAGACCACACCTCTCTAACTACTTGAAAACCAGGGCTTAACCACTTGGTTACTGTGCACATATGCCCCCTTCCTGCCCAGGCGAAATTTCGGATTTCAGCACTGTCGCGCTTTAAATGAAAATTGCTTGGTTGTGCGACGTGGCTCCCAAACAAAATTTACGTCTTTTTTTCCCACAAATAGAGCTTTCTTTTGGTTGTATTGGATCACCTCTGCGGTTTTTATTTTTTGCGCTATAAACAAAATAAGCTACAATTTTGAAAAAAACACAATATTTTTTACTTTTTGCTATAATAAATATCCCAATTAAAAAAAAAAAAACATTTATCTTTCTCAGTTTAGGCCGATACATATTCGCAATAAGCCTATAGTGATCGGTTTGCGCAAAAGTTATAGCGGCTACAAAATAGGGGATAGGATTCTGACTTTTTTTTTCATTATTTTTTTTTTTACTAGTAATCGGGACTGTGATATTATGGCGGACACATCGGACACTTTTGACACATTTTTGGGACCATTAACATTTATACAATGAACAACGGTGATATAAATATGCACTAATTACTGTATAAATGTGTTAAATGCAAAGGGGGTAAGGGGAAGGGGGATGCGCAAGATGCCACTAGTGTATAAGTAGTTGATGTCAAAAACCTATAATGGATCATATGCCCGGTTGGGTAATGTTGCTGTAACCAAATGTTTATGTTTATGTTTAGCTAAAAAGGAGAAGGGCAGGGGAAGGGGGAGGTTCGGCCAGCAGGGGGGCCTAAAGGGGTTACTATGAGCAACAGTTAATGATCAAAGATTACAATGATACAAAATGATTTATTAAATACAGGGAGTGCAGAATTATTAGGCAAGTTGTATTTTTGAGGATTAATTTTATTATTGAACAACAACCATGTTCTCAATGAACTAAAAAAACTCATTAATATCAAAGCTGAATATTTTTGGAAGTAGTTTTTAGTTTGTTTTTAGTTTTAGCTATTTTAGGGGGATATCTGTGTGTGCAGGTGACTATTACTGTGCATAATTATTAGGCAACTTAACAAAAAACAAATATATACCCATTTCAATTATTTATTTTTACCAGTGAAACCAATATAACATCTCAACATTCACAAATATACATTTCTGACATTCAAAAACAAAACAAAAACAAATCAGTGACCAATATAGCCACCTTTCTTTGCAAGGACACTTAAAAGCCTGCCATCCATGGATTCTGTCAGTGTTTTGATCTGTTCACCATCAACATTGCGTGCAGCAGCAACCACAGCCTCCCAGACACTGTTCAGAGAGGTGTACTGTTTTCCCTCCTTGTAAATCTCACATTTGATGATGGACCACAGGTTCTCAATGGGGTTCAGATCAGGTGAACAAGGAGGCCATGTCATTAGTTTTTCTTCTTTTATACCCTTTCTTGCCAGCCACGCTGTGGAGTACTTGGACGCGTGTGATGGAGCATTGTCCTGCATGAAAATCATGTTTTTCTTGAAGGATGCAGACTTCTTCCTGTACCACTGCTTGAGAAGGTGTCTTCCAGAAACTGGCAGTAGGACTGGGAGTTGAGCTTGATTCTATCCTCAACCCGAAAAGGCCCCACAAGCTCATCTTTGATGATACCAGCCCAAACCAGTACTCCACCTCCACCTTGCTGGCGTCTGGGTCGGACTGGAGCTCTCTGCCCTTTACCAATCCAGCCACGGGCCCATCCATCTGGCCCATCAAGACTCACTCTCATTTCATCAGTATATAAAACCTTAGAAAAATCAGTCTTGAGATATTTCTTGGCCCAGTCTTGACGTTTCAGCTTGTGTGTCTTGTTCAGTGGTGGTCGTCTTTCAGCCTTTCTTACCTTGGCCATGCCTCTGAGTATTGCACACCTTGTGCTTTTGGGCACTCCAGTGATGTTTCAGCTCTGAAATATGGCCAAACTGGTGGCAAGTGGCATCTTGGCAGCTGCACGCTTGACTTTTCTCAGTTCATAGCAGTTATTTTGCGCCTTGGTTTTTCCACACGCTTCTTGCGACCCTGTTGACTATTTTGAATGAAACGCTTGATTGTTCGATGATCACGCTTCAGAAGCTTTGCAATTTTAAGAGTGCTGCATCCCTCTGCAAGATATCTCACTATTTTTGACTTTTCTGAGCCTGTCAAGTCCTTCTTTTGACTCATTTTGCCAAAGGAAAGGAATTTGCCTAATAATTATGCACACCTGATATAGGGTGTTGATGTCATTAGACCACACCCCTTCTCATTACAGAGATGCACATCACCTAATATGCTTAATTGGTAGTAGTCTTTCGAGCCTATACAGCTTGGAGTAAGACAACATGCATAAAGAGGATGATGTGGTCAAAATACTCATTTGCCTAATAATTCTGCACTCCCTGTAGTATCAAAAGTAAAATATAAAAGTACAGTAATGAATGAACTGTATGAAGATTTAGGTAACCGTAATCGAAAAGGTGGTTACCATATACAAAAACACAGAAAGGACTTTACAAAAAACAAACATTTTGTATATAGTAACCACCTTTTCAATTACGGTTACCTAAATCTTCTTACAGTTCATTCATTACTGTACTTTTATATTTTACTTTTGATACTATTTAATAAATCATTTTTGTATCATTGTAATCTTTGATCATTAACTGTTGCTCATAGTAACCCCTTTAGGCCCCTCTGCTGGCCGAACCTCCCCCTTCCCCTGCCCTTCTCCTTTTTAGCTATACTGTATAAATGTGACTGGCAAAGAAGGGGTTAACACTAGGGGACGAAGAAGGGGTTAAATGTGTAACCTGGGAGTGATTCTTACTGTGGGGGGAGGTCACTGACTGGGGGGATGACCGATCTGTGTCCCTATGTACATCGGTCTCCTCTGTCCCTGATAGGACATGGAGCTCTGTGTTCACACACAGAGCTCCACTTCCCTGCTCTGTCACTGCCGATCGCGGGTACATGGTCGACAAGCACGCGCATCGGCATCTCAGTGATGCGCCGGGCACGCGCGCGCGCACCCCGGTGGCCGGAAGACCCCAGGCCGTAATAAGACGGCCTCCTGGATCTATAGAGCCACCTTGTGGCCGTCTTTTTACTATGGCCCAGGTCTCAACAAGTTAAATTAAATTTCCCTGTGCACCATCACATCAACAGTGGGACCCAGGAGGGTTTTTTTTTTCATTTTGGGGGCCTAAGCGGATAAAGTCAGTGCCATTGTTCTGCTGCACCTGGGGGAGTGGTGTAGGTGGGGTTGGAGGCGCCGTCAGCAAGGCTATGCAGGGCCCCATGATTTCTAACTCTATTAGTCCAAGATTATTTGACATAGAGAGAAAAGATTTGACATTATAGAGACATAAAGTTTCAATGAAGCAACTAAAAACATACGTTCGCCGCAAGTTATTTACGGTCAAATGCTCCACCCATAGGCTATAGAAGAATTCTAATGTTGTTTGACTAGTAATAATAGTGAATAATTAATAATTATTGCTAGACAAACAACATTAGAATTCTACCATAGCTTGTGGGCGTGAACATTCGACCGTAAATGTATGATCACAGCGTCGTACAGTTTAGCAGCTTCATCAAATGTTTTTAGAACATCCGACAGACACTATGGGCCAGATTCAGAAAGATCTGTGGATCTTTCTGCTGGCGTAACGTATCCCCGATACGTTACGCCGCTGTAAATATTTGCGCAAGTTCTGTTTCAATATTTTTATTAAGCATTTTCTTTCAAATATCACATTACAAAATGGAACAAAGAAAATTGTACAATTGAGTTGGTAGAAGCAGTAGAAAACATACAAAGAATGTATTTTCAATTATAATAAACAAGATGGTGATCTACGTTTACTTTGTAGAACTCGTAACAGAATTCTCAATTCAACACACACATTTGTATACTAGCTAATTAGAAGACTGTGACTAAAATGAATGTTAAAACCATCCATCCATATGACATGCTAAACCTCAAAAAAAAAAAAAAAAAACATCTAGGATGGATAGTACTGCTTCTTTTACAACAAATATGGATAACATAAAACAAAATTCAGAAGTTCAACACCACTCCCAAGAAACAGATCGTCAGTAGTAGCATCTGGATAGAAAGATCAAATTTTCTCAAACCTATCACTACATGTAAAACTTAAGTAAAAAAAAAAGGGGGGGGGGATCTCCGTGCCTGACGATATAACAATCAAGAGTCATATCAGAAGAGATCTAGGATCACTTGATATATAATTGATCCACGGGTCCCAGATAGCTTTGAATATCTCCATCCTGTCTTGAAGAATAGCAGTCATATGTTCATTAATCATGAACCAGATGAGCTTATTTTTAAGATGTTGGAATGGTAGCATGGCTGACCTCCACGATCTAGCTATAACCAGTCTAGCAGAGATGAAAATACATTTTATATCATTTATTTATTTCATATTAATGACAGCCATCACATTTTCTCTCAAGAATGATTTACTTTAACAAGTTTCTTCCTGACAGACATCATATAGAGACTGTAACATAGAAGAGAAAAACACACATATATATATATACAAAGTAATGAGACATACGAGAAAGAAGACAGAAAATCAGACAAAGCAGGAAACAAAAATTGTGGCGGCAGGAGCTCAGAAACACACGACAAGAGGTGACAAAACATGGAGACAACAGAATGCAGATAGATCACCACGTGCAAGAAGAGAATGATACAGGAAGAAACATGGAAGCAGGAGATAATAAAAATGAAGATAAAGGGCTCAATTCACTAAAGAATATCTCATGAGATAATTGACTCATTTAACACATTTTCTCCAATTATCTCATGAGATGCTGACAGTGTCAATTTACTATCATCTTGTGAGTTATTTACCTCACAAACCAAAAACATGAGGTAAATAACTCATAAAACAGTGTTAAAGTCAATTCACTAAGGAAATAAATAAATAAATGCACAAGTTGAATTAGTAGTGGTCCAGGCATGCTGTATTTATGGAATGTAAAAATATAATAGGCAATTTGGAGGAGTCTCTACCTTTTTGGATCAGTTTCTGAACAGTAATTCATAGAAAACTTTTTTTCATTGTAGTTTTGTATAAAGTGGAATTTGATTAGCACCCCTGTGAGTTTTTATTGCTGTCTGTGCCCCCGTTAGGCAGATTCACCCTCTCTATTTGTCCTGTTTACCATAATCATTGAAGGTGAAAGAAAATCCTATATTTTGAGTTGCCACTAGACATGTGCACACTGAAATTTTTTTTTTCGGAATTTCATTTTCGTCCGAAAAATAAATATATTTAGTTACTCCCAAAATTCCTTTTTTTTTTTTTCGTTATAAGATGCAATCGTCCAAAAATTCTAATTAATTAAGGTTGAATCTGTCAATCGAAAGCTTATGGTGTCTGTCGAATGTTCTAAGAAGATTCGACGGAGCAACGAAACTGTACGATGCCGCAATCATACATTTCCGGTCGAATGTTCCGCCTACAAGCTATAGAAGGATTCTAATGTTGTATGACACTAGTAATAATTATATTTATGAATTATTATTACTAGTCAACTAAAATTCAAATTCTTCTATAGCCTATGGGCCGAGCATTTGACTGAAAATTTATGATTGTCGAATTGCTTAGAACTTTCGACAGACACCATAAGCCTTCAATGACAGATTCAACGTTTGTATGTTTTTCTCTGCTTCGTTAAATCTTTGTCGTTCATGATTGATTGGTCTACCCCAACACTGTCTCTATAATGTCAAATCTTTTCTCTCTATGTAGAATAATCTTGGACTAAAAGAGTTAAGGTTAGGCATATTCGATCACAGGTTCAGTAGACACAGATTGCTATTGTCAGCATCATGTCAAATCTCCTATCTATATCGTACTGTTGTAGCAACTAAAACAAAAATAAAGTATTTTTTATGTCGGAACTTTCGGATTTTGGATTCTGCGCGTTTGTTTGTTAAAATGATAGTGAAAATACCCAAAATTCGGACGAAAACGAATGTACATGTCTAGTTGCCACCAGAAAAGTATTAGAGGAGAAATCTTCCAATGGGCATACTGGTTCTGGTGACTTGGGGAGGGGGGATTGTTTTATTTTGCAGGGATTTTCTCTCACTTCCTGTTTTGGCAGAAGTGAGGGGAAATCTCCCCCAGCACAAAGCTTACGTTTTTTTATTGGTAGAAAAATGGTATTTATAGTGTGTGTGATTTTTTAAAACTTTTTTGATTTAATATTTGACATTTATAAATATATTTTGTATTTACTTCATTTAACTTTTTAGTTTTTGGTACGCCACATGTGTCCTGTTAAAGCAGCTTCCATTTGACTGGTATTCTAGTCATCTTTTTTCTTTTGTATTATTACATATGCTGCAGGGACGGCACTGACTTGTGAGTTTCCATAATTCTACATTTTAAAACATTTTACCTCTTTATTAGCACTACAAAATGACAGGGATTCAAATTCTTCTCCACTGTACATCATAAGGTACTCTCGCTGTCTCATGTAAATTAATAAAGTTCAGTATTGTAAACAAACACAAAAATGCCCACCATTTGATTAAACGAACATTATAACATAATATGAAACCAAATTCATAAGAACATTTTTCATCCAAAAAAATATAATATTCATCAAAAAATAAAAATTCAAACCAAATTATATTTTTTTCATCCCCAAAAATATGCATATAAAGTGTCCTGGGGTTTTCATTTCAATCCATGTTCAATTCTTTCTATAAAATCAAGTGAACCACTTCCAGTAAAAAATATTTTCAATACATTTTTCCAAATATAATTAAATGTGCCGCTTACCAGCTCCCAATGATCTCCAAGTTCTAAGAGATCATATATCGCATGAGGTGAACAGATATGTAGATTCATTCTGTTTTATATTTTTCCGATTTTATTTTTTTGATGAATAATTTTCTGATGAATTTGGATTCATTCTATGTTATTATATTTGTTTGTGTGTTTGTTCACAATACTTCACATGAGACAGCGCATATCTTTTATATTTTGAGCACTGTATCTTCACCTCCTCATATTCAAGGAGTAGAGTAAGAGTAGGAGTCTTACCTATATTTAGCCCAATGTTTTTCTATACTATTTCCACTGTATATCATGTCATGAGATAAAATACCACATGGTTTCATGAGTAAGATACCTCACATTTTGATGAAACAAATCATGCATTATTTTAGTAGTGTTTTTTTGTAAATTGCAAAACAATAGTGTGAGTTAAATATCTCTTTGTGAATTGAACCCAAAGAATATTGATAGATAGAAAGAGAAACAAAATAAGGTTCATTTACAAAAGCTAAAGAGTGCAAAATTAGTCACACTTCTGCAGAGAAAACCCAGAAGTGGGCAGACAAATTGGGAAAAAATAGAACAATACTGAAAGTAGTGAATAGGGTGACACATACCAAAAGGAGACACACAAATAGAGAATTATAAAAAAAAGTATTTGTTTGAGAAACAAAGAAATAAAACACAATAGCAGGGGAATATACAGTAAGAATAAAGTAAAAGCTGTGATAGTTGTGAGAAGGTCTCTCACATATGGAACAGCTTCTGCTGACCTGCTACTGTTATTACAGTATCAAAAGATAGCATCAAGAGGAGAAAACAGATAAGGGGTAATTTAGTAGACATGTGCATTCATTTTCGTCCGAATGCATTTTCGTCCGAATTTCTGGTATTTTCGTTATCGTTGTAACAAACTAAAACAAACACGCAGAATCCAAAATCCGAAAGTTCTGACATAAGAAAATGCTTTATTTTTGTTTTCGTTGCTACAACAGTTCGATATAGATGGGAGATTTGACATGAAGGTGACAATAACAATCTGTGTCTATCGAACCTGTAGTCGAATGTACTTAACCTTAACTCTATTAGTTCAAGACTATTCTACATAGAGAGGAAAAATTCAACATTATAGAGACAGTGTTGGGGTAGACCACTCGACATGAAACATACAAACAACGAATCTGTCATTGAAGGCTTATGGTGTCTGTCGAAAGTTCTAAGAAGATTAGACAAGCAGCTAAACTGTACGATGTCGCAATCGTACATTTTCGGTCAAATGCTCTGCCCATAGGCTGTAGAGGAATTTGAATATTAGTTGACTATTAGTAATAATTTATAAATATAATTATTAATAGTGTCATACAACATTAGAATTCTTCTATAGCTTGTAGGCGGAGCAGTTGACCGGAATGTATGATTGCGGCATCGTACGGTTTAGCTGCTCCATTGAATCCTCTTAGAACACGTCATAAGCCTTTAATTGACAGATTTAACCTTAATTAATTTGGACCTTAATTAAAGTGGAGGTAAATAAAAGTGTATGAAATGTATTGAGTTGGACCTGTACAGGCCTTGTTCCATGTTCCCCCTGGGTGACATATGCATTTCTGATCTGTTTGCTGCCACTGTAAACATGAATTTCATATTAAAAGACAAGTGCTCTTGGTATTGTATTGATATACTTGTTAAAGATAACCAAAAGGAATGCTTGCTGATAAGGAACAGTATACAGTAGCTAAGCTGCTAAACAGTGAGTCTTGTGAATGACAGTAACAATGAGTCAGCTTCTCCACCCAAAGAGATAGTAATGGCAATGATGAGACAGCAATATCTCCAAGAAGAGATGCTGGTTCTTATGTTAAAACAGAGTGAAGTAAAATGTATAAAACATAATTGCCCAATAGTACTGATATATTCCCTCTTTTATTCTCCTAATCAAATAATTAAACATAAATATGATGAACTCAGATGCAGATTTTTTCCATATCCTCTACTTTTGCTTGCCCAGGGACATGACTTGACAGCCTCTACAAGTATGCAAAGGCCAGCATTTCAGAAACAGAATAACATTCTGTTTTATCAGTCTTTACAAATTCTCCTAATCGACCAGACACCACAGGGTTGATTTACTAAAACTGGAGAGTGCAAAATCTGGTGCAGCTCTGCATAGAAACCAATCAACTTCCAGATTTTTTGTCAAAGCTTAGTTCAAAAAGCTGAAGTTAGAAGCTGATTGGCTACCATGCACAGCTGCACCAGAGTTTGCACTCTCCGGCCTTGTACACACGACCGAGGAACTCGTCGTAAAAGACACGTCCTATTTCTCAACGAGTTCCTTGTTCAGCTTGTCGAGAAACTTGTGTACACACTGTCAAGACCAAATCTTGTTGTTCTCAAACGCGGTGACATTCAACACGTACGAAGGTAGGGGAAGTTTGATTCCACTGGCACAACCCTTGGGGCTGCTTTTGCTAATCTCATGTTACTGTGTTAGGTAAAAGTTTAGTGAGAGACGATTTGCACTTTTCAGTCTGTTACAGCGTGTGCTATCTCCATTACAAACGTTACTTTTACCGAAGATGCGCTCCCGTCTCATACTTTATTCTGAGCATGCGCAGGTTTCTAAGCATACACACGACCGTGTTTCTCGTCGAAAACCAGCCAGACGAGGAACATGACGAGGAAATTGAGACTGTCGACAAGGAAGAAGAGAACTTGTTCTCTTTTTTTCTCATCGAGTTCCTCAACAGTTTTCTTGATGACTTTGAGGTGTCTATGATCACATGCCATTCACGCTCCTGGGCCAGCTGCACTAATAACTCATGGGTCTAAGTCCACCCTGTGCCCTTTTGGGCGTAGGGTGGCTAATAGAATCATAATTCATGTATTACATGAGATGGGACATTAATAATAATTCATGTTTGCAGGATGTCTTGAGATATCACAAGTTGTTGGCTATTCAATGTGGGCACACATGCTTTTGAAAGGTGTTAATTGCATCTACTCCTAGACATTACATTGTCTATTGTATAAAGGTGTTAATTCAGGTCTGCAGCTAGACCTTTCAATTGTCTGATAACACGGTTTAAAGCCTATTGATGCCCAGGTGTCAAGACCCTTTAGAGACAGTACGTCTGTCTGGTGTTGAAGATCAAGACATTGTGTGATTGTATTTTATTGATAAAGGAATGTGATAGATCTCGTCAGTGTCGGTGCCGAAATGTCTGCTAGAGAATTAGCCACAGTGTGTGAATAGGGGGGTGGAGATTGCATTGTCCTGTGATTAACTTTAACATGCTGTACTAGATATATAAGCAAGCTAAGAAACCAATAAAGTGTTCATTCATTTGGAAACAAGTACGGAGCTTTGTCGCACTGTGTCGGATAAGCTTGTCGTGGGTGGATGGAGGGTCGTAAACGGTGGTGACCATTACAATAATTATAACACATAATAATGTAATTATAATAACAATTATTCAATAATGTAATCAAATCAAAAACACTGAAATTTGCTCAGTTGCAGAATTGTCGCTGTCATTATTTTTATTGCTTGATGACAAATTTCCCCACAAATCGTTATCACTCAATTCTGCAAGTGATTCTAATTATCATTATCACTGTTTTCTAGCGGCTCTAAAAGCACTTTTGATGTAAAGGGACACTTTTTGGTTGCTATGGACAATCTCCAGTTTCTAGGCAGAAAGAAAATGTTTTATTATATAAAACTGCATGCAGGACACAGGCCAGACCACTAGGAACAAAGGGGGTGTGTAATTATTTGATTATAAGATTACAGTATACTGTATGTGTATTGTGTGTTTCACTTTTTGAATTTGGCGCCATACTTCTTCCCCGTGCGTCGTAACGTTGCAGGGAACGGAGCTCAGCGGCACTGTGAAACGAGCGAGGAGACACATCGGAGGAGCCCGCACACACAGCAGGGACACATGGCAGGATCCAGGATCAAAGTAAGTAACTGTATCCTGCAATGCAATCCTGAGTCAGGCTCAGGTTTACCGCTTTTGGTATGAAACATTCACCCCGAGCCTGACTTGGAGGTTAAAGGGAAAATACCTCTAAAAAGGGGGGAATGCCTTACTCTTTAAAAAAAATAATGTTTTACCCTGATCATACCTGGGTGCTTTTCTATTCTCTGACCACTGGCAGAAGACATTTTTACTTCCTTGACCAACAATGCTGGACATTGCTAAGTAGTTGCCTAATATTTTATTTGTATGTTCTTTTTAGGATAGGCTCAGACAAAGTGATAGCTCTTTGTCCAAATTCTGTTCTGTTTTTTTTAAAGATGACCCATTGTGTTTTTGTGTGTCTGTGAAATTCTCATTTGTAGTGTAGTAGCTACAGAATATTGTGTCGTTAAAAGGACTATGGCATATGCGTGCAGTATATACTGTGAGCTGAATTGAAAACGAGGTTCGAGGTGCACAAACCATAGGATGGACTATGGGTGACCTAAAGTATTACAGTGCCACGTCCTAAAATAGCTAGAAAGATTTGTGGTTTTGGAAAGAAAATGGACTTTCTAGGCACCAATCATAAACATAGAAAAAGTTTTTATTGATACAATACCAAAAGAATTTTGGTGTTGCAATCAAAATTACAATACAGGTTTATAAAAATACATTTAAAAATCACATATAATTGATCACAGAATAAAAATAGTGAACAACAGGAAATAGTCGTTGTAACCAGAAATGGTCCGGCGTAGAAATCAATGTTGGTTGATGACTACTGTAGATACAAGTACAAATACACATAGACTCTAGATGTTGCATTTAATGCTTCCTCAGGAGCTATGATTTTTCATTCCCAATAATGGGTATCGTTAAAAATTGACAGTATAGATGAATACTGTATGGAACCTAAAAAGATCCAAATAATTGTGAAGCGATCCGGATAGAGCTAGAACGACGTGGCTTCCTCCAAGTGTGTACAGCGCAGAGTATTAGTAGAAAGGGCTGATCAACTACTTAAATTAGTATGCTCAAGCAGCTAAATCTATGAAGAAGAGGGAATAATCCCATAGCGTTGAAGCCTGGATTCCATTCAGTGAATGGCCCAAAAATTGGTTGGTAGCTGCGGTGTGTTTAGGAGTATGTCAGCCAAGCCTATTAGTTAGGTTCCCTGCTGCTACTCTCAGCAGGGAACCTAACTAAACGGCTTGGCTGGCATACTCCTAAATAGTGTTGAGCAGAATATGCCATATTCGATTTTGCGATATATCTCGAATATATAGTCGAATATTCGAGATATATTCGCTAAATACGAATATTCGTGATATTTTTTGGAAATGAAATTATTGCGAATTTTCGCTATTGCGAATGCGAATTGCGAATGCGAATGCGAAATTTCGAGAAATGCGGAATGGAGCACTCTGATTAGCTCAGAATATTCGTGATATTTTACAATACAAAATAATTGCGAATATTCGAGAAATGCGGAAGGAGCACTCTGATTGGCTCAGAATATTCGTGATATATTACAATACACAATAATTGCGAATATTCGGCAAATGCGGAAGGAGCACTCTGATTGGCTCAGAATATTTGTGATATATTACAATACACAATAATTGCGAATATTCGAGAAATGCGGAATGGAGCACTCTGATTAGCTCAGAATATTCGTGATATTTTACAATACAAAATAATTGCGAATATTCGAGAAATGCGGAAGGAGCACTCTGATTGGCTCAGAATATTCGTGATATATTACAATACACAATAATTGCGAATATTCGGCAAATGCGGAAGGAGCACTCTGATTGGCTCAGAATATTTGTGATATATTACAATACACAATAATTGCGAATATTCGAGAAATGCGGAAGGAGCACTCTGATTGGCTCAGAATATTCGTGATATATTACAATATAAAATAATTGCGAATATTCGAGAAATGCGGAATGGAGCACTCTGATTGGCTCAGAATATTCGTGATATATTACAATATAAAATAATTGCGAATATTCGAGAAATGCGGAATGGAGCACTCTGATTCGCTCAGAATATTCGTGATATATTACAATATAAAATAATTGCGAATATTCGAGAAATGCGGAATGGAGCACTCTGATTGGCTCAGAATATTCGTGATATATTACAATATAAAATAATCGCGCGACATCGCTATTGCCGAATAATCGCATTGCGATTTTTCGGCAATATAAAATGAGCGCTGCAGCTACTCGGCCCAAGGTCTCTAATCATACCAGCAATGCTTTTAGACGTCGATGGGGATCTCTAGGATGTGATCTGTTCTAAAAAAAAAATTGAAAAAATTCGAATATTCGAAATAGCGAATATTCGCCGCGATATTCGTGTTATTCGCGAATACTCGAATATGCAATATTCGTAGCGAATATTCGCAATGCGAATATTCGTGAGCAACACTACTCCTAAACACACCGCAGCTACCAACCAATTTTTGGGCCATTCACTGATTGGAATCCAGGCTTCAACGCTATGGGATTATTCCCTCTTCTTCATAGATTTAGCTGCTTGAGCATACTAATTTAAGTAGTTGATCAGCCCTTTCTACTAATACTCTGCGCTGTACACACTTGGAGGAAGCCACGTCGTTCTAGCTCTATCCGGATCGCTTCACAATTATTTGGATCTTTTTAGGTTCCATACAGTATTCATCTATACTGTCAATTTTTAACGATACCCATTATTGGGAACGAAAAATCATAGCTCCTGAGGAAGCATTAAATGCGAAACATGTAGAGTCTATGTGTATTTGTACTTGTATCTACAGTAGTCATCAACCAACATTGATTTCTACGCCGGACC
The DNA here is from genome assembly GCA_029574335.1 of Rana kukunoris. Lineage (NCBI taxonomy): Eukaryota > Metazoa > Chordata > Amphibia > Anura > Ranidae > Rana > Rana kukunoris. The sequence continues at coordinate 402,355,572 of CM056053.1, read as the reverse complement.
ATTTCTGGTTACAACGACTATTTCCTGTTGTTCACTATTTTTATTCTGTGATCAATCATATGTGATTTTTAAATGTATTTTTATAAACCTGTATTGTAATTTTGATTGCAACACCAAAATTCTTTTGGTATTGTATCAATAAAAACTTTTTCTATGTTTATGATTGGTGCCTATAAAGTCCATTTTCTTTCCAAAACCACAAATCTTTCTATACTGTGAGCTGGCTTTTTCCTAAATAGCTTCCTTTACCTTAGTAAAAGAGAGGGGGCGAGCACGACACTCCACACCAGGGAGAAAGCCTCGCATTACTGTGTGGAGTTACAGACAGAAGAACAGGAAGTGAGGATTTCTCAGAAGAAATAAGGACATTTAAAAAAAAAATTGAAGGATGAGGTAAGTGAAGGAGGACTGCACTAAGGTAAAGGAAGCTATTTAGGGGAAAAAATGTTAACCTTTACAACCCCTTTAAGCAGCTCATAGATTACTCAACGTGAAAATTGCTAGATTCCACCAACGACACAGTCAGTGTTGATTGGGGAATGCCTCCAGCAGCACAATTGTGTTTGAAGGTAGGGGAGAGGGACCATAATGAACCTTTTTCAGCTGGCAAAACACGATTAGTGCTCGTGGCTTTAGCCGCCACTGGCAGTGTTCAAATGAAAAAGATTTCGACAGGCTGGTTTTACTCAGGTCGACTGATGAACTGGGTACAATCAGTCTGCCCATACATGAATTGAATCTCAGCCAGTCCCTGCTAAAAACGATTAATTTAGATACACGTATGACCGGCTTTAGACTATATTTAACCATATTTCTTTAGGCCTTGCCAAATTCTCAGTGCAATTTAGCCATTCAGGCATGCAAACAAACAGTGGCTTGCAATCTTTTAGCATGCTCTCAGCAAGAAAAGATGAAACAAGGAAGAAATACCATGTTGCTCCAGGGATTTTCTCTTTATTATAGCACAGGGCTTCTTATGCCCTAAAATGAAAAAGCATAGCTCTGATGCCGCATACACACGATCGTTTTTCGGCATTAAAAAAATGACGTTTTAAAAAAATGGCATTTAAAACGATCGTGTGTGGGCTTCACATCATTTTTCAGGGTTCTGAAAAACGTCAAATAAAAAAAAAAAAAATCGAACATGCTCGTTCTAGTAAAACTGCCGTTTGTAATGGAGTAAGCACATTCATCACGCTGTAACAATCATTGTCTTTTACTAATACGAAATCAGCTAAAGCAGCCCAAAGGGTGACGTCATTTGAATGGAACCTCCCCTTTATGTTGCCGTTGTACGTGTTGTACGTCATCGCGCTTTGCTAGAGAATTTTTTTTAAACGACCTTGTGTGGGCAACGTCGTTTTAAAGATGAAGTTGGAAAAAACCTTGTTTTTTCTACATGCTGAAAAACATTTTTTTTTTTTATGCCGAAAAACGATCGTGTGTATGCGCATGAGAAAGTCCAATTTTTGTGTATATTTTCAAAAACAAAAGTGTGATTAAATTGTAGACACTAGCAAAGCAGCTGAAAAGAAGAAGACCAAGCTGTACAAACGGGTATTTTTGTTTACAAGGCTAAATAGTAAATACATTTAAAAAAACGCAAAAAAAAAACGCTAATGCTAAAAAACGCTTATAAACACTATTGCAAAAACTTTAAAAAACTTTGAAAAACTCCCTGCAAAGCTACTGGTGTTTTTATAACATTATTTTAGCGTCCAGTGTGCATGGAGCATTAAGGTACAAATACTAAAACTGTGGTAAACAAAACAAAACTATTTACAGTTAAAAGTCTGATTTGAGTGACACTTTTGGGTCACTTATCATTGTGATTTATTAAAAAATTCAACAAAAGAACATTTCATTCACATAATGTTCTGTGCGATTATTTTACATACAGTTTGAGAACCTGGGTATTTTTCATAAGCAAGGTAGAACTCACTCGTACATATATGAGCTTACTCATTATGTTTAAATACAAGGAATAAAGAAAAACTCATTCACTTACAAGGCGATCAGAGGCACACACTGAAGCCCTGTACACACGGGTCAGAATCTCGTCAGGAAAAAAAAACGTTTTTTTTTGCTGACGAAATTCTTGGCAAGAATCTCTTGATGCCCGAGTGTACAGACACACCATTCAAAAGAACCGCGGTTCTGTTGAATATCAAGAACGCGGTGACGTCATTGTGTACGACGATCATTCGCTTGTCACATTTGATACCATCGCCGCCATCTTGCTGCACCCTACCTATGCCTAGGAAGCTACCGTGCATGCGTCTAAGTAATTTTGAGCATGCGCGGGTTTCCATGGTGACGGGTAAGTATACACACTCTCGGCTTTGTTGGCAGGAGAATCACGATGGGAAAATAGAGAGCAGGTTCTATATTTTTCTTGTTGAGATTTTAGGCAGTTTTCTTGACGAGAAATCTGAAAGCCTCGTACACACGCTTGGTGTACTCGGCAAGAAATCTCTGCCAGCAGTTTTCTTGCTGGTTCTTGCAGATTAAACCGAGCGTGTGTACGAGGCTTGAGTCTGTGCTGCCATGCAAGGACCCAAAAAGGGCAAGGGTCACAACACTGGAGTCATTGCCACTAATAATATAATTTCTCTGTAGTGTGTTTCAAATCAAAATATATATGCTTAAAAGAAAAAAAATAAGAAAAAAATATAAATAATTATTATTATTTTTTTTACTTTTGAACAGCGTTTATTTGTTTTGGTAACCACTATCATTAGGAAAGTCCTGGAAAATGAAAAGTTTTGTAGTTGTCATCAATAGAGTACTGTATGAGTACTTTTCTCCTTCGGAGTAAAAAAATAGAACATGTTTTAAATTCTTTCGATGGAAAACAATTTGATGGAAAATTCTGATCGTCTGTGTGGAATTCCGTCTGAGAAAAATCCATGCATGCTCAGAATCAAGTCGACGCATGCTCGGAAGCATTGAACTTCATTTTTCTTGACTCGATGTAGTGTTTTACGTCACCGTGTTTTGGACGGTCGGAATTTAGTCTGACAGTGTGTATGCAAGACAGCTTAAACGGAATTCCGATGAAAAAATCCATCAGACTTTAGACCATCGGATACTCCAATCGTGTGTAAGGTTTCAGTTCAATTTACACCACTTTGCCCTTCAGCATACCTCCCAACTTTTCACCACTACTATTCCTTTATACTGGCATTTGAAATTTACAATTGCAGCAAATTAGAAATTGGATGAAAGGTTTAGCACTAGGAAATACATTTTGAAAGATAAAAAATGCATTTTATATATATAGAAAACCTCAAATTGCAAGTAACGTGGTTTACGAGCGTTCTGCAATATGAGTTCTTTTTTTTTAAATCCTGACTCACAAGACTAGCAGGATTCAAGCCTCTGGAGAGTGCAGTACCAAATGTGGCTAGAGGTCCTTACCTAAATGTCTCCTAGCATCTCCAAGTGTCTCCGTCGCCCCCGCACCTATGGCCACTTGCAGGACTGCATACACCAGCAGTGACTGTGGAACGCATTATCTGAGTTTCCATTGATTTTAATGGGGAAACTCGCTTTGATAAGCGAGTGCTTTGGATTACAAGCATTCTTCTAGAACAAATTATGCTTGTAATCCAATGTACTACTGTACATGATCAGACCAAAATGAGGGACAAATGAGGAAGAAAGAGGGACTTTGTTTCAAATCAGGGACAGTCCCTTGAAATCAGGGACAGTTGGGAACTATGGTTCAGTTCACTATAATTCAATTTGCATGCATTTTTTTAGTTGAGGAAACTAATCATGGATAAACATAAAATATGTTTCTTTCCTAAAAACAGACATAAACAGAATGGATGTAACAGACAGCATCTGTGTACATCTAAACAGAAAGGGATGCAGCCTTATTCCGTTTAAAGAAATGAACTGAAAAGACACAGATGATGGATGAGTATAGATGATGCTCTATTTACATCCACAAATCCATAGGAATGAATTTCTAGCTGTTTTTCATCCAAAAATTTATACAATAAAAAGCAATGAATGGAACACCAGTGTCAGGCCTCGTACACACGACCAAGGAACTCGTCGTAACTAGGCATGTGCAAAAGTGAAAAATTAATTTTGTTTCGTTTCAATTCGTCATTTAATACATTTCGTTAAGTTAGGTTCGTTACATGTGTTGAATTCGTTTTCGGAATTCGTTCGTTTTCGACCGAATTTCGAAAAATCTGGTCAAAATCGAAAATATTTCAACCGTTTTTCGAATTCGTTCGTTTTCGACCGAATTTCGAAAAAAAAACGGTCGAAATCGAAAATATTTCAACCAGATTAGAAAACAAATAGTCTCTTTTCGAATAGAATTTTTTTCGAATTAAATCCAAATTTTTTTTTTTTTTTTTTCGAATTCGGGTTGGAATTTAGTCCGCGGGTATTCGATTCGGAATTCGAAAAAAAAATTATTTTCGAATTTAATTCGAAAAAAATTCTATTCGAAAAGAGACTTCTAATCTGGTTGAAATATTTTCGATTTCGATCATTTTTTTTTCGAAATTCGGTCGAAAACGAACGAATTCCGAAAACGGTCGAAATATTTCGCTAATATAGCAATTCGGGAATTCGTATGCATCCGAATGTCCGAATAATGGAAAATTTGTCCGAATTTTGATTCGGAACGAAACGAAATGCACATGCCTAGTCGTAACAGACACATCTTTTTCCTCGACGAGTTCCTTGTCAATCTTTTTGAGACTCTTGTCAAGTTTTCTTTGCGTACACACTGTCAAGACAAAATCTCGTCATTCTCAAACGCGGTGACGTACAACACGTACAACACGTACAACGGCACTATAAAGGGGAAGTTTGATTCCACTGGCACAACCCTTGGGGCTGCTTTTGCTAATCTCATGTTACTGCGTGTTAGGTAAAAGTTTGGTAAGAGACGATTCACGCTTTTCTGTAAGGCCGCGTACACACAATCAAATCTATCTGCTGGAAACGGTCTGCCAGACCGTCCCAGCAGACAGATTTGATCGCGTGTAAGGGCGAGCAGACGGATTTGGCCAGCCGACAGATTTTAAAGCATGCTTTAACCTCCCTGGCGGTATGATTCTGTCTGGAATTACGTACCAAAAGCGGTACAATTATTTGCAAGGAAATTTTGCGTTTTACACTGTAGGCCTGCAATTCTTAGGAATAACTAATTTAAATCTGACCAAACAAGAGTCTAATAGGCATCCCGGGTATGATTTGTTTTTTAAAAACAAAATTATAAATTATAATATAATAAATAATTATAAATAATTATAACAAATAATAATATAATTAAAATAAAAATTATTCAATAATGTAATCAACTCAAAATTACTGAAATTTGCTCAGTTGCAGAATTGTCGCTCTCATTACTTTTATTTTTTTTATGACGAATTTCCCCACAAATCGCTATCGTTCAATTCTGCAAGTGATTATAATTTATTATCGCTGTTTTCTAGCTGCTATTTTTTACATAAAGGCACACTTTTGGTTGCTATGGACAATCTACAGTTTGCAGGCAAAAAGAACAGTTTTTATTTTATAAAAGATCATGTAGTGCACAGGACAGACCACTAGGGACAAGGGGGGTGTGTATTTTTTACATACAGTACTGTAATCTATAAGATTACAGTATACTGTATGTAATGTGTTTGTTTACTTTTTTGAATTTGGCGCCAATCTCCGCCCCCGTGCATCATAACGTCGCAGGGAACGGAGATCGGCGGCACACGGGGACACGGTTGTGGCAGCAGCTGCTGCCGTTACCGAGATATCCATCTTTAAAATCATGAGGTATTTTTCCTATGACACCGTGGGCAAGTGGATAATTATATTATTATTTGTTATAATTAACACAGCGGGGATGCATCGCTGCATCCAGGGACAAGGTGAGTAAACCAAGCCTGTGGATTCAGCGAGAAGGTAAGCCACTCTGCTGCATGCTCTGCACATCTACCCCGAGCGGGGATACCGATCCTAGCATGGAAAACCCACCCCGAGTCACGCTCGGGGATACAGCCAAGGAGGTTAAAATCTGTCGGCTGGGAATCCATCCGCCTGACATGTCTGCTGGTTAGTACGCTAACCAGCAGACATATCTTCTCGCACATGTGTCGAATGGATTCGACGCATGCGCGGAAGTAATTTACTTCCTGGTGCGGTGACGTGGTGGCGTCAACGTCACCGCCACGTCACCGCGCTGTATGCTGGCGGGGATTTTGGTTTGATCGTGTGTACAGCGATCAAACCAAAACGGCCAGTAGACAGATCTGTTCAAATCGGTCTGTCCGACCGATTTGAACAGATATATTTGCTGGTGTGTACGCGGCCTTACAGCGTGACAAATGTGCTATCTCCAGTAAAAACGCTACTTTTACCGAAGGTGCGCTCCCGTCTCACACTTTATTCTGAGCATGCGCGGATTTCTAAGCATACACACAAATGTGTTTCTCGTCGAAAACCAGCCCGAGGAGGAACGCGACAAAGAAATTGAGACTCCCAATGAAAAACATACACACGACCGTTTTCCTTGGCAAAAAAGCTCTGCCACCAAGTTTCTTGATGGATTCTGTTGAGGAAAACTGTCGTGTGTACGAGGCCTGAAAGTCACCCATGCTGACTGTGAAATGTAGCAGAGGTGTGTAAATCACAACTGGTGTGCGCAAAATTATGAATCCTTAGACAAATAACACAGTAAACATATTTGTATTTTAACATATTTACTTGCTTTAAGCATTATTGCCTTTTATTTTGTTTGCAGTAAACTATGCTTAATTAAATCTAAGTCAATGCTCTATATAAATAGTCTTTATTACTATTGACAGTGCATACTGAGTAGCTGTTTTAATTTAATTTTAATCAACATCAATACAGAGCTCAATTTTTAAAGTCTGGATGCATTTTTGTTATTGTTACCCTTTACGTATTACAATTTTTATGGACTGCAATAGTGCTATGCCCTGTCACTGTAGAAAAATAGGTAAAAGGCATACAGGATTTTCATGAATAATGATTGAGGGGCTTCAGAATGGCTGTTCTAATGGAGAAAATTGATCTGCCATTTTCCTATCTATTTTGTTATTCCCAGATTGGGTTCTGGAGTTTGGAGGCTTCAAAGAGTATTGGGATCCTGTGTCCAGGTCTTACCAGAGGCCAGCACGCTGCATATGTGCAGGTGTGCACTGCTGTTATAATCAAGGGTCTCACAGAAATTCCTGGCACCACTTGAGAGATAAGAGGCCATCTGCCTGGGTCAGGGTGTGGGCCCTGAGATCTGTGATGTTTCCCCTACTGTCTGTTATCATATAAAAAATGCCAGGATGACAATAACATGTCCAAAATTATAATTTTTTTGGAAAGTGGACACTCCAAGTTAATCCTATTTTTGGGGGAAATGAAGAACCATGCTGGTATTGAGGTTATTGGGTTAAGGTACACTGAGGCCCGGATTCACAAAACAGTTACGTCGGCATATCTCCAGATACTCCGCCGTAATTTTAAATGTGCGCCGTCGCATCTTTGCGCCGATTCACAAAGCAAGATACGCCGAAAAACATGGCTTCATTAGTCCGGTGTAACTTGCCTACGCCGGCGTATCGTGGGCGCATAGTTACGCTGGTCGCATTTGGCGTTCCCACTAAAAATATGCAAATGAGCAAGATACGCCGATTCACAAACGTAGATGCGCCCAGGCCGCTTAATATACGCGCTTTGCGTAAGGCTTACATCCGGCGTAAAGTTACCCCTGCTATATGAGGCGCAGCTAATGCTAAGGTATGGGCCAGGGAACGACGCCGTTGAATTTTACGTTGTTTACGCCGTTTACGTAGTACGTGAATAGGGCTGGGCGTAGGTCACGTTCACAAGTCATAGGCATTGTGCGCCACCGTAACTTAGGGAGCAAGTGCTTTGTGAATACAGCACTTGCCTGTCTAAGTTGCGGCGGCGTAGCGTAAAGAAGATACGCTACGCCCGCACAAAGATGAGCCCGGGTACGTGAAAGGGTTTAAAAGTTGCTCACTGAAAGCCAAATACAAGTTTTGTGTTAACAATGGAAAACATTTTATTAGAATATGAAATTTCATTCAACTGAAACTGCATTATGTGCAATGGCTAGATGTGAAGAACCTCAAACCCCCCCCCCCCCCCAAATAATCCTATAATTATTGCAGATCAGCGGAACTTTACCCCTTCCCTAAATTAACCTTACAATCATTTTTGGTTAATGACGTCGGAACACTTTCACAATCATTAACACCACCCACCGCCATCATTGGTGGTCAATGACACTTTAAATTCCCTCAATATAGTTCCACAATAATTTAACAATATTAAGAACCCCATCACACATCATAAATCCATTAAGGGATTCATTCATTAAATTCTCCTCCTTCCCCTTTCTCCTTTGTGAAAATAATTGTCAGACTTTTTTTTAAATGTCCCTTTCCTCCTGTCCCAGGAGGTCCCAAGGCCACTGTCCCTGCCTTGTCATTTGCAGTGTGCTAAGGAGACACTGTTGTGTGCAGGCTCCCTCAGTCAATTTAGTTGGGATTTCCACCAGGTCTTTCCTTTTCAATGAAAACAATTGTTTTTGATTAAGCTGCCCACTTGTTGTAAAGGTACAATTTATTTTTCCTAAATAGCTTCCTTTAACTTAGTGCAGTCCTCCTTCACTTACCTCATCCTTCAATTTTGCTTTTAAATGTCCTTATTTCTTCTGAGAAATCCTCACTTCATGTTCATCTGTCTGTAACTCCACACAGTAATGCAAGTCTTTCTCCTTGGTGTGGAGTGTCTTTCTTGCCCCTCCCTTGGACTACAGGAGAGTCAGGACACTCTCTACATTGCAGATAGAGAAAGGAGCTTTTTGCTAGTGGGCGTCCTGACTCTCCAGCAGTCCAAGGGAGGAGGCGAGCATGACACGCCACACCAGGGAGAAAGCAAAATCGAAGGATGAGGTAAGTGAAGGAGGACTGCACTAAGGTAAAAGAAGCTATTTAGGAAAAAAAATTGTACCTTTACATCCCCTTAAGACCCCTTTCACACAGAGTTTTTCAGGCGGTACAACGCTAAAAATAGCGCTGCTATACTGCCTGAAAAACTCCTTCACTGCATACTCAATACTGCTGTTAGCAGCATCTTTGGAGCGGTGAGAGGAGCGGCGTGTATATCGCTCCTTCACCACTCCTTCCCATTTAAAACAATGGGAAACCGCGGTAATACCGCCCGCAATGCGCCTCTGCAAAGGCGCATTACTGGTGGTATTAACCCTTTATCGGCCACTAGCAGCGGTTAACCACTTAAGACCCGGACCAAAATGCAGGTAAAGGACCTTGCCCCTTTTTGCGATTCGGCACTGCGTTGTTTTAACTGACAATTGCGCGGTCATGCGACTTGGCTTCCAAACAAAATTGGTGTCCTTTTTTCCCCACAAATAGAGCTTTCTTTTGGTGGTATTTGATCACCTCTGCTGTTTTTATTTTTTGCGCTATAAACAAAAATAGAGCGAGAATTTTGAAAAAAATGCAATATTTTTTACTTTTTGCTATAATAAATATCCCCCCAAAATATATATACATTTTTTTTCCTCAGTTTAGGCCGATACATATTTTTCTACCTATTTTTGGTAAAAAAAACGCAATAAGCGGTTATCGGTTGGTTTTCGCAAAATTTATAGCGTTTACAAAATAAGGTATAGTTTTATTGCATTTTTATAATTTTTTTTTTTTACTTCTAATGGTGGCGATCAGCGATTTTTTTCGTGACTGCGACATTGTGGCGGACACTTCGGACAATTTTGACACATTTTTGGGACAATTGTCATTTTCACAGCAAAAAAATGCATTTAAACTGCATTGTTTACTGTGTAAATGACAGTTGCAGTTTGGGAGTTAACCACAAGGGGGCGATGTAGGGGTTATGTGTTCCCTGTGTGTGTTTACAACTGTAGGGGGGTGTGGCTGTAGGTGTGACATCATCGATTGCGTCCCCCTATAACAGGGATGACGCGATCGATGCTGCGGCCACAGTGAAGCACGGGGAAGCCGTGTTTACACACGGCTCTCCCCGTTCTTCAGCTCTGGGGACCGATCGCCGCACTGCAGCGGCGATCGGGTCCGCAAATCCCGCGGTCCCGGTCACAGAGCTTCGGACCGGGTCACGGGAGCGGGCCGCGGGCGTGCGCCCGTGACCGACGGCTGGGTACTATTTACTGACGTAAATATACGTGGATGTGCCCAGCCGTGCCATTCTGCTGACGTATATGTGCAGGAGGCGGTCCTTAAGCAGTTAATACCGCACCAATAGCGGCCGAAAGCCAAATACGACGGTATAGCGACTCACGCCCCAGTGTGAAAGGGGCCTTAATGTAACCAGTTTTTGAAAAGACACATTTCTTTAATCCTTACACTGACCATTTCCATTCCAAATGCTTTCCTTTTTCCTATCGGGGGGAAAGGCACGGATCTCCAACTGCCATTACTTCCTCATTTATGCTTTTTTGTGAGGTGGTAGTAAATCAGCATAGATGTTTGTGGCATGAAATTAAATATTGTATTCTATCCGAGTCTACCGTGTCAGGGTGATAATTTACCAAACCTATGCTGACCATACACAGATCAATACAATTGTCCAATATGACAATCTTTTGATGAAAGTGCTGTATCTTTCAGAAATATATTGGGTTAAAATGCTTTTTAATTCAATAAAGGATAATTTTCATGGAAAGACTATTCGACGATGGAATATCAAATTGATATTTGCTTTGTTGTTTCTAAATGATAATTTTAAATAAAAAAATTGTGAATTGTGAAACGTTCAAAACTTTTTGCTATGTGTATGACCAGCATTGGTCTTGCTTCTGCCGAAAAAATTGTCCCACTATGTTTTATTTATTTCTTTTACTGCAGTACAGCTATCTACTGGATCATCTTCTTCTTGTGAGTGGGATGTCAATTATCAGTGTATAAAAATTTGTTTTTTTCCATGTGCAGGCCCAAATTTGAAGAATCGTGTCTTGCTGCTATGGGCAAGAAGGTCAGTTGATCAATTAGAATGTATATAATATAGTAAAGTGTGAATGTACAAGTTTAATACCTAAGTTGAATGTACAAGTGTCATGTCCCTGGTTGAATGGTTTTTGAAATGTACTCTCCTGAGAAATTTGCTGGTACTCCCCCCTCCTCCTCTGCCTTCCCCTCCTAACCCCCCCCCTTCCCTCACCCTCCCAACCTTCCTACCTTCTCCTCTCCTCTTTTTATCTGGAGCCTTCCCACCTACCTCCAGATGTAGATACACCTATACAAATATGATTTGAATTTACTTATTATACCAATGTTATAAGTCGTCTCCTATATTACCCATTGTTATGCTCCAGTTGGAACATAAGCCACGTTTTCAAACTTTGTACTTGGAAACTAAATACAGGCATACCCCACTTTTAAGTACACAATTGGGTCTATTTACTAAAGCTGAAAAGCGCAAAATCAGGCTCACTTCTGCACAGAAACCAATGAGCTTCCAGGTTTTATTACCAGGCCCAATTGAACAAGCTGGGGTTAGAAGCTCATTGGTTTATATGTAGTAGTGAGCCTGATTTTGCACTTTCCAGCTTTAGTAAATAAGCCCAATTGTGTACTTAAAAGTGGGGTATGCCTGTAAAGAATATTGAAAATTAATATAGTAAAGTGCAAGCAACACAACTTTATTTCAGCAATTCACCAATCTCCATACATAAGCAAAGTCACATTGTCAATGCATCGTAGTCAATCATTCATAAGAAGTTCACATACATTAATATTGACCTACAATCTAGCATATTACATTTTAGTTATGCAGTAATACAGAAGCAAGAAGAACAAGAGTTACAAGTAACTCAACTCTAAGCAGCTGTGGTTCCATATTTAGGATGTGTAATGGTTTCCATATTTAACATGTACAGGCTTGTGTGAATGTTTGCAGGAGCAGAGCTTTTGTAAGCCACACGAATAGGTGTTCTTAAAGATAAGTATTTGTGATAACAACTAAGTCTGACCATTTATTTTTCAAATTTTGTGGGGTGTTTGCCTGTGTCCTATGTTCAATTTTTTAAACTCTTACTGCCCGGCATATAGATAAATGAAGGCTGAGCGAGAGCACTACAGTTTAGGGTGGATTTCATATGACTTCCTGTCAGTAATGCGTCTCGTGCGTGCCCTAGGGGCCGCGTTGCAACATGATCTGTCACCCACTTGTCCACAAAACACAGAGGGTGGCAGATCATTGTACCGGGCCAGCCCCAGTTTATAGGTTCGATGGAAGTGGATTGTAGGGTCACAGTTTTTTTTGCCAGAAAATTATAAAGGATAGACACATTTTTTCTGTTAATATCTCCCAGTATATCTTAGACCTCGTACACACAACTGTTTTCCTCGGCAGAATCCATCAAGAAATTTGGTGGCAGAGCTTTTTTGCCAAGGAAAACGGTCGTGTGTATGCTTTTCATCGAGAAAACTGTCAAGGAACTGGACGAGGAAAAAAAGAGAGCAAGTTCTCTTTTTCTCAACGGGAGTCTCAATTTCCTCGTCGTGTTCCTCATCGGGCTGGTTTTCGACGAGAAACACGTTGGTGTGTATGCTTAGAAACCCGCGCACCTTCTGTAAAAGTAGCGCTTGTAATGGAAATAGCACATTTGTTACGCTGTAACAGACTGAAAAGTGCAAATGTCTCTTACCGAACTTTCACTTAACATGCAGTAACATGAGATTAGCAAAAGCAGCCCCAAGGGTTGTGCCAGTGGAATCGAACTTCCCCTGCTGTGGTATGTGTTGAAGTCACCGCATTTGAGAACGAGAAGATTTGGTCTTGACAGTGTGTACGCAAAGACAGCTTGTCAAGTTTCTCGACAAGCCTAACAAGGAACTCGTCGAGGAAAACGATGTGTCTTTTCCGACGAATTCCTCGGTCGTGTGTACGAGGCCTAACAGGCATTGTTTATGGTTACAGATATTTTGGACATGTATCAGTCATAAATGTAGTTACTGTAAACCAGAAGCATCTTATTTTATCAAAGTAGACAATGATTGTATTTGTGACAAAAATAAACAATGTTTGTACAGTGTGTGTTACAATTGGCTTTGCCATTCAACACCTCTGGCTGCTTAAGTGTAGAGTGGACTGCATGCTTCAGTAGACTGGACGGTTATGAAATGCAAAATAGTAATGTGTGGAATATACTGGAAGTCAGTTATTTTTATCAGCTATATGTGCTATTGATAACTCAAAAAACATAATATTTTTCTTTTCAATACGTTTTTATTTTTACATTAGGTAGTCGAAACATTCAACTTTAGAATTTTTCAGTATCCAAATTTAAACACAATTTACAATTACACACCTTTGTAACATATTTTTAGTGGGGGGAAAATGGATACACTCAAAGTTAGTAGTGAACAGTTCATAGCATATGGACATTCACAAAGTTTATCAGGAGAATCTATATTGATAGCTGTGTTTTTTTTTTTACCACCTTCAGTCTACAATAGAACATTACAATTTGCACCGTCCTGTGAGTGCAAATTGGCAACAACTTGAAAAATACTGTATCACATTATACTCAAGTCCTACCAGTCATGCGTTAGTGTCTAAAGCCTCGTGCACACGATCAGATTTCCATCGGACAAATACGTGGATTTTTGTCCGAAGGGCGTTGGCCCTGAACTTGTTCTGCATACAGACAGCAGAACTTTTTCATCCAACATTCACAAAACTACGTGGTTTTTCAGTTCTTTACCGCAGCACTTTGGGCAACTTCTACTAATGTTGTCTGATGGTTAGCATTGGTTCAGACCATGCGTGTTTTTACTTTGGATTTTAGTCCGAGGGACTTGTGTACACACACTCGGATAATCCGATGCTACACATTTGTTGTCGGACAATTTGAGAGCATGCCATCCAACATTTGTTGTCGAAAATTTCGACAACAATTGTCTGATGGAGCATAAAGAAGGTCAGATTATCTGAAAAAACACGTCCATCACACAATTGTTGTCAGAATATCGGATCGTCTAACAAACGTTCCTTACAAGAAAGGTAATATTGTTTGAAATGATAATTTACGGGTGGAATTATGAGAGTTTTGACATATTTGGACTATATTTTTCTGTTATATACTATACTGGACTGCTATTCTGGACCACCAAAAGGGTATTAAATAGATAAAACATAAAGTAAAACAATCACAGCTATATTTTTCAACTTGTAAATGATAATAATAATCTTATTGAGTTCATTATGTGTAATGTTTTTTTTAATTGAATGCACCAACTGCAATGATCAGTAATAGCTCAGTAAACACAAAAGGAGTGTATATGCTTTGTAATCAGCATATAGTGATAAGATGCTTACCCTATATCAGCACATACAGAATGCAGGACTCAGAAGATAAATCATTCCTAATGGGTGGTATGCAGTTTTCAGCCAATAGGAATGCATCTTGACCTCTGTGAATGGTATCCTAATGCTTTAAAAACTGGCAACATTTTCAGTTTAATGTGGACCTTTCTTGAGTAACCAAGCTGATCTAACGTGACTACACCAACTCCCGATCATCACAATGAGTCTATCTGCAAGTGAGAAATCTGCTGTGCTTTCCATAGTGGGAAAGATTGGATCTCAGGGCAGTGCTCTGGGCTCTGAGGCTTTGACCAGGTATGTTTTTTTTTTATTCTTGGTTATATTTTAGATAGCTTAATACAGTGTGCAGTTTCAACTGGCACAAGAATTCGTAGGTTAATGTAATACGTTAAACTGACAAACATTTAATCATTACATGGGTTATGTCATTTCAATTATATGATCCATGTGTACAGTATAACCTTTTTAAAAAGCTAAAATGCTATTAATGAAATTTATAATCTGTAATCTCTCTAAAAAATAAAAATAGCTTTCAGGGGGAATCAAAGTTAAGTGAAAATTAAAAGACAGATTTAAGTAATTAGTGATAGCTACTACTGATATTTTATGTATCACAAATTACCTAGCATTTGTTTTAGGTACATTTTTTGAAGAACAGCAAGATTCATCCTCTGCTAGATTTAAAGCAGTAGCAAAGTCTCTTTAAAAAAAAGTCCTCCTGCAGGTTGATGTCATAGTGTGCTGGTATGCCCTGCATACTAGCCCATTATGACAGACTTACCTGTCACCACTGACAGAGCTTCTATCTTCACACGGTCTTTCTTCTTGAGTTTGCATTCTCCAGCCATTTGAATGGCCTGGCCACAATGACATCTCTCCTGCGCTTGTGCATGGGACTCACGATCGCGGAACAGCACTCTGAATGGCACATTTGAGTGATGTCACCAGCCATTATAAATGTGAATATCTCCTAAACAGTTTACGTTTAGGAGATATTTACTGTGCCTTCAGATAAGCCTTATTATATGCTTACATGGAGGTACAATTGAATAAGCAGAGTTTGCTACTGCAAACACCAAGGAAGGAATACAAGATTGAGAAATTTGCTTTGCTGATGTCTATACAAACAGTGACTAAAGGAAAAATTTGCTTGCTAAATGCTTACAGTTCAACAGGGATTTTGTTATTTATACAACATATCATTTTAACCACAGAATCATTATAGAATGTCAGAAATATATATATATATATATATATATATATATATATATATATAATATTAATATCTGTTGTTTCTTCATTTTCTTTTAGGCTTCTCCTTAGCTTCCCCCAGACCAAAACTTATTTCACCCACTTTGACCAGACCCCTGGCTCTGCTGACCTCAACACACATGGTGGAAAGATCATAAATGCCCTTGTAGGTGCCGCCCATCACCTGGATGACCTTGCTGGCAACCTGTCCACCCTCAGTGACCTGCATGCCTACAACCTAAGAGTGGATCCAGGAAACTTTGCTGTAAGTACTAATGAATATTCCTATACAATAATATGATACCTCGATTCATGTGAACAAAATGCATTGGGTTTAAACGTGTTTGCAGCATTATATAGAAATATATTGAAACTTGGGTGCTGTCAAGTGTGTTTATGTACACACAAATAATATATCCTCTATTTCTCTTTGCAGCTTCTGAATCACACTATCCAGGTGGTCTTGGCTTCTCACTTCCCCAGTGATTTCACTCCTGAGGTTCAGGCTGCCTTCGACAAATTCCTTGCTCTAGTCTCTGCAGTCCTCACCTCCAAGTACAGATAAATACATCCTGCATAACAACTATATCAGTAATTAAAGAAAGTGATGGAAAGTTATCTGGCCCAGTTAATTATAACCTAGTTGCAATGGTTTTTGAAGAGTACTTACTTGTGTATATTGTCTATCAAATATAAATCTGGTGTACCCTTGAATAAAGTCCAACATACTTTTAATTTCTGTCTCAACTGTTCCATTATTATGTTTTTTTCTATGATGGTTTGATATTCTTACAAATATTGATTTAGTCTCTTGTAATCCATTTTATTGATGTGTCCCTTTTATAAAAAATTCAAACCAGGTTATGGGTTGATTAAAAAATATAACTTCTGTCTAATCTGATCAAATATATAGGTGAACATTGGTTTGCGGTACTACAATTTATAAGATTCGGTTTAGTAACGCTTAACACATCCACAAGCACTCAATTCTCCAGTATATGTATAGCCAAAATGTATTTTCTTCTTGTCAACACTTGTCAAGTTTTTGTTACTGTCTATATACCCAACTGGTAGAGTTACTTGATATTTGTTCTGATAACCATCAGCAGGACAGAAAGTAATGGGAAATCCAAACTTTTCGAGCTGTCACTAGAGAAGAGGTGAGGAAATATCCTCTATCTGTTGATAGCTGTCTTAGATGGGAATTACCTTTAGCTTGGAGAGATTTCCTTTAACGTCCTATTTCATCTCTGAGACAGGCATTTAAGAAAAATCTCCTTAATAAAATGCAGACATCTGACAAAAAGAAACTGATATGGATTTTAAACATTCCCTATTCAACACAAAAATCAAAACTTTAATTGTAAAGTAGGCAGTAAAAAACATGAGTTTATATAATTATATAAAACTCCCACTTGCTTTAGTGTGAGTCATATATGGAAATTATAACAATCCACATATATACTGTATATACTCGAGTATAAGCCGAGTTTTTCAGCAATTTTTTTGCGCTAAAAATTCCCCCCTCGGCTTACATGTATATTCGAGTCACCTTTTTGCGCCTAATCTACCAAAACTTGGGGACCCGGTACCAGCCGACAGTAGGTCTCCTGGACCCCGAACTTGGCACACATATAGCCCCACTCTTCCTCTACAAGTGTACAAAGTTTGAAGTCTAGAAGACCCACGGCCGGGGAGTACCGATTTTTCAAAGCCGGGCACTCTTTCTATATACTCCCATGTTAAACCTGTCTAGTCATGGACACAGTGAGGCATGGACACAGTGAGGTATGGGCACAGTGAGACACAGTGAGGCTTGGACACAGTGAGGCATGGGCACAGTGAGGCATGGGCACAGTGAGGTATGGGCACAGTGAGACACAGTGAGGCATGGACACAGTAAGGCATGGGCACAGTGAGGCATGGGCACAGTGAGGCATAGGCACAGTGAGACATGGACACAGTAAGACATGCACGAGTCAATGCGTTTTCCCATTTTTTTGTGGTAAAATTAGGTGCCTCGGCTTATATTGGGGTCGGCTAATACTCGAGTATATACGGTAGATTAAATCATATAAGTGCAAAATAAGATGCTAATAGGTGATAGTCAAAATGTTTTTCATTCATCCAACTTTCCCATGTAAGATATTGTACATCCACAACACCGCTATCTAACTTAGTGAAAACTTCCTCTTTAGTGCCCCTATAAGGTATGCACTCACCTCTAAAGTTGGACCTCTGTTTCCAGGTGGTCACACCAGTGTATGAATGGAATAGGTTCTACTTTTTCACAATCAGGCCAACATATAGCTTATTTCATACAACCTCTGGCACAAAAGATAGAAGCCTACCTACAGTACAAGATACAAAACATCTGTTTCAGATTTTAAGAGGTTTCGGATGTATGGAGAATTGCATTTTAGCCACCGTAGACATTAATTCTCTATATCAGGGGTATTGAATTAAAATTGATGAAGGTCCGATCAGTAAAATGTTCCACCAGTGGTCTGAATCACATTTTTGAGCAATGACCCAAATTCTTCACATCACAGCCTTCTCCGCCTATTTCGCAATCCTGCTCTTACATCAGTGTCCCCAGTCCCCAGCACATTACAATCCCCCACTTCACATCACAGTTTACCCTTCAGAGTAGAGTTCTCTGGCTCCCTTCACATCACTCTCTACAGCTTCACAGTAGTGTACTGAACCCCCTCACACCCTTCACCCCCTTTATTTACAGCTGTGTCATCAACCCCCTTTCAAATCATCATTCATCATAGTACGGTCCTGTGCCCTCTTCACATCACCCCTCCACAACACTGCCCCTTCACATCCCCCACAGCACTGCCCACACTTTACATCACCCCCTACAGCATTGTCCCCCTTTATGTCACCCCCTACAGCACTGCCCCCTTCTCACATCACAGACCCCCATAATAGTGTGCCCTGCTTCCTTCACTTCACCCCCCACAGTCCTGCTCTGCCCTCTTCACATCACCCCCCCCACAGAATTGCCCCCTTCACATCACCTTCCCCCCACAGCACAGTCCGCCTTTACATTGTCCCCTACTGCACTGCCTTTTTTATATCACCTGCTCCCCTTTACATCTCCTTCCCACAGCACTCCCCACCTTAACAGTAGTGTGCTTTGCCCTGTTCACATCATGCCCCCAGAGCAATGCCCCACTTCACATCACCCTCCTACAGTACAGAACTACCCACTCTCACATAACAGACCCCCCCATCCACAATAGTGCATTCTGCTCTCTTTACATCACCTCTCCCATAGCACTGCTCCCCCTTCAGATTCCCCACAGCACTACTCCCCTTTACAGCAACTTCCCCACAGCACAGGGATAAGTCACTGGTTGTCAGAATGATGGCAGATGACCGCTCCCTGATAACCAGCATTTTTTAGTTGGAACTGTCACATATAGCAGTGGTGGGGACATTGTGGGACCTTCCTGCAGTTTTCTCTGCCTCTTCTTGTCTCATTGCATCAGAGCCAAAAACAAAAGGCTGAACATGCATGCCTGTCACAGTAGAGTATGTAGTTGGTAATAAATGGTGAAAAACAAGAAAGGGGGAAGGGACCAAGGTTAGGGAAAAGGACGGGGAAGGATAGCGGTCTCAGGGGAGATCAAAGAAAAAAAGGGGCTACTAATGGCAATAGTGTAAATGATCTGAAATCATATTTGATACAAAGAAAGAATCTTTTATTAATATTAAGGTATCAGGACATAATTAGTACAAAAAGGGGAAGAGGGAAATTAAGTCTTTAAAAAGACATATAGAATTTCTGAAATTTATTTCTGACCATGAACATTAATTTACAAACAAGACGCACAATTAACAACACAAAGACACAACACTAGTCCGGACCAAAAGAGCTCTGTTATCAGTATCATAAGATTATTCTCAACAATGGAGGATTCGATTTCGATGGGTTTGGTAATATAAATAATAAGAGTATGATCAGGGAAAACAATGTATCACCTGACTTCCAGTCGAATAGTACCGAATTGGTATAGTATCTGGTAACAGAGCTCCATGTGTAAAGAGAGAGATATAGAGAGGTGCAAAGGTATTAATTGTCCTGCTGCAGCAAGGTGGAGGTTCTTGGCAATTCGGAATCACTTATAACTTGGGTCCATAGTAAATTATTGGGCCCATATATAAGTAATAATTGATTTCTATATAGTCCAAACAATAGAGCAATATAAATACTGAGATATTGTAGAGAGATGCCTAATTATTAGAACCAATCCTCAGGGTTATGTTAGATTATAACTTTGAGAGATGAGAGCATGGTATAAATCAAAAATGTGCTCACAGTGTGAAGCAGTGGAATGTCCCGTTATCCTGAGCACACATATAGCCGTTGAAGCACTGATTTGCAAAATATGTTGGCAACGTGCTGTTGATCAACGTAAGGGTGACACACAATAGTCAACACAGCATCATAAAGTCATACATTGTAAGGTCTCTGTACATTACCAAATGGAGGTTGATGTTGATCCAAGGCTGGATTGTATGTTGCTGCCGATCATTACTTTCTATGGTTGTACAGACCTGTGTCATGTGCATGACATGGTGCTCGGCTGCAATGTAAAGTGCCAATAACGTTGGTGCTCAATCCGGATATCATCCCTCTGTTGTAGGGTGTATGTAGCGGACGTGGTTATCCATGGAATGGAATTCCTTGATCGGGGACTGATTGCGGTTCACGCTCAAACATCTCCGTCCTTTCGTGTATCTCTCTCATGTACGTTTGATCACAATGTCACGTGACTAGCGTCGGGTGATGACGTCGACGCGTTTCGCCGTACCCAATGGCGTAGCTTCTTCCTGGACGTAATCTCTCATCAGTTGATACACACCTTTTATTGGTGGAGATCAGCTGTTGTTTGTCACCGCTTAATAGTATAGTCAGTTCTTCGGTGATCATATGGGGCGAAGTGAATTGTAACGAACATGGTAATAATTTCCTAGGACATCAAATCTCTCATTTTAGCATGTATGAGGTCATGTTAACATACTGAATGTATGTATAACGGGTAAAATTGATCGAGTTTAATTCCAAAAATTTAACTTACTCAAGAATTAGGAGTGTGCATTTAATAGAATAGTGTGATACAAAGACACAGTGACGGTGTAGGACAATCACATAGGACTTCTTAAAGAAATATGAAATAATGAAGTTAAAATACATTTAGAATCATTGGTAGACAGCCAAATTGAAGGAAAGTTTAAGAAATGACATAAATTAAAGTGTATTTATGTGCATATATCACATATGAAGTTTGAAACAAAGTACTCAAGAATTTGAGAATTTACTTAGTGTTCAAAACTAAGCATAATTTATACGTATCAATTGATAGTGCAAAAATGATTTTTATTTTGTTGGTTGATTGTAAAGGATTAGGGATCCAGGAAAACCTGTAGATTAAGTTCCGTATTTAACCCAATAGGTGCAAGTGATTTGAGACGAAACACCCATGATTTTTCTTTCTGCAATAGAATCCGGCCAAAATCACCTCGCCTGTTCGGTAAATTGAGGGCATAAATCCCTTTAACCGTCATTCCCTTAGAATTTCGATCATGATATTCTGCGAAGTGTTTGGCAAGGGGTTTTTCCGGATTTTTTTCTTTCTCATTGATTTCTCTTAGATGTTCACCTATACGTACTTTGAGTGATCGTTTAGTTTTACCTATATAGATCTTAGGACAGGGGCATGTGATCATATAGATCACTCGTGTAGTGGAACAGTTGATCAAATTTTTGATCTCATAGGAAGACTGTCCAAGGGCATCATTGAATGTGGTAGTTCGATCTACATAGGGACAAATTTGGCAACGATTACATGGGAACATTCCCAATGATCGTGGGTAGTTGGAGAGCCAGGTTTCATTTGGTTCCCTGACGAACTCTGATTTAATCAGAATGTCCCCCATATTTCGTGCTCGACGAGCCACTAGTTTCGGTGTGGTGCTTATTATTTTAGTCAGGGCTGGTGCATTAGTGAGAATTCCCCAGTGCTTTTCCAATACAGCTCGTACTGCATTCCATTGTGAGCCATATGTAGTAATGATTCTAATGGGCTCATTAGGATTTGGAGCTAATTTCTCAACAGTTCTTTTTTTGGTTAGCAAGTCTACACGGTCCCTAATCGCTGCTCTCTTTCTTGCTTTTTTGATCTGGCCATGTGTGTAACCTCGCTCACGAAATCTTAGATAGAGTTCTTGGCTTTCTCGTCTATAATCATCGGGGCTGGAGCAGTTTCGCTTTATTCGTAAAAACTGTCCAACCGGGATGCCATTCTTCAGCCAATGAGGATGGTGGCTCGTGGCATACAATAATGTGTTTGCCGAGGTTTCTTTACGAAAAGTACACGTAGTGAGCTGGCCATTCTTTAGCGTGATTTGTAAATCTAAAAAAGATAGTTTTTCCGGATCAGCCGTGTATGTTAGATGGATGTTGCGGTGGTTCACATTCAATTCGGACATGAATTGTTGTAGGGTTTCAATTGTCCCATGCCATAGCATGAGCACGTCATCAATGTAGCGCCACCAAGTTAATACATGGTGGCGGTACATTGGTGAGGTGTAAACGTCCTCTTCTTCCCAGTGTCCTAAATGGAGGCACGCGTAGGCCGGAGCCCATGCGGCGCCCATAGAGGTACCTCTTATTTGTCGGTAATACTTGTTCATGAATTGGAAACAATTATTTTTAAGAGCAAAGTCCAATATTTCAACAATGAACTCATTTTGTGATCCGGAGGTAGGGTAAGTGTCATTTAAGAAGGTTTTGACGGCCTTGATGCCTATTTGGTGGGGTATTGATGTGTACAGTGATTCGACATCAATGCCAACTAGAAGGATCCCACTGGGTTGTCGGCTGGCATCCAGGTCGTCGAGTTTGGCTAGGACATGCTGTGTGTCCTGCACAAAGGATTTTAGATCCATCACCATCTCCTTGAGCATTAGGTCCAGATATTTTCCTATGCGTTCCATTGGTCCCTGACAGGCTGACACTATTGGTCTGCCTGGGGGTTCTTTTAGATTTTTATGGATTTTAGGGATGATGTAAAATGTGGGGACATTGAAGTCCACTACACTTAGGTAGTTAAATTCCTTGACTGTCAATAGTCCCTCATCTTTGGCCAGTTTTAATTTTATATTCAATTCGTGAACTATTGCCGGTAGGGGATTATTTTCCAGTTTCTCGTATGTACATATATCATTCAAAAGTCTCTTAGACTCACGTTCATATTGGTTTTGTGTAAGTAACACAACATTGCCCCCTTTATCACTATTCTTAATAATGATACTTTTGTCTTTTTGTAGATCACTTAAGGCTCTCCTTTCATTGGCCGTTAAATTATCAGACTGTTTTTTAGTCCAATCAATTTTTTCCAAGTCCTTCTGGACCATATCAAGGAACATTTTAAGCCATCTGTTTTTTGATAAGGGGGGCATCTTAAGTGATCTAATTTTAAGATTTGCGCGTCAAATTAGGGTTAGAGGTTCTTCTTCTGGTATGGCATTCTCAGCCAGTAAGGAATTCAGGATGTCAAGTGCCAATTGGTCCTCACTTTCTACGGGTTCTGGATTGATACTGCTCGTATCACTTATTGAGTATAGTGACCGATAGAAGACTTTGCGTAAGAACAGGGTCACGTCTTTAAAGACGGTAAATTCATCCATATTCGTCACTGGTGAGAAGGTCATACCCTTCTGTAGGAGTTTCAAGTGGTCGGAAGTCAATGTGAAATCAGACAGATTAATGACCTTAAGGTCATTTCTGGTTGACAATGGTTGTATCTCTGTGTGAATCACTATTTTTTCTGACTTCTTGTATACGTACGTTCCTGGATGGTTTTCTGTGACCGCGGTTGTTTTATACTCGTTTTTAGTTTTGGGGGATTGGCCTGATCGTTGTCCATGGTTTCCCCCTGTGGGTCTAAAAAAATAACCGTTTTAGTTGAATCGTCTTCCGTGTCACCTTGTGTTTTTTTACGGCGTGTCCTCGATTGTGATCGACCGACTCGGATGCCTGATCTATTGCGGCCCCGGCGTGTTGTGAGATCAAAGATCTCTCCTTTTTCAAAGTCAGTAGTATCGCGCTTAAACTTACCCTGCTTTGTTATTTTTAGATTAAGTTGGATTTTTTCAATGTCCTTTTTTAGTAGATCATTTTGTTTTGTGAACTCCTCCTGTTCTTTTAATTCATCAAGTCCATCTGCACTTATTTGAATTTCTTGTTGGATGGAGATTAATTGTTTTTTCTCCTCCTCAACAATGAGTCGCATTACTGCGATACCATGGTTCACACAGAGTTCTTTCCACTTGGGAAGAAAGCTCTCTGTGTGAAGATCTTCCGCTGGTATAGTTTTGTCTCGCAGGCCTCTAGGGATAATCCTATGTGATATATAAGTTTCAAGGGATGTAATGTCCCATTTTCTGTTCAGATGTCTAACGAGTAGTTTTTTATGTTCCTTAAATTTATTTTTGATTTCATCGTCCTGATTAAGTGTTTGTGGGGTGTCACTATTGAATGCCGTTTGGATCTCAAGATCAATATCCTCACCCAATACGAAAGCCATTCCGTGGGAGATGACAGTATTGTGAGAGTCGATGTAGTAGGGTTTTAATTGTATTTTTATTTTTTTACTTTTTGTAAATAAACTTGCTAGAAGTGAACATAGTGATCACAGTGATAATAATTAGTTAAAGAGGGGTAGGTGGGAAAAGGGAAATCGCAAGTTTTAACTATTAGTAGGAGCATGAATATTTGCTACTACCTCAGACCTATCATCAAATGATGATTGTATTGCCGTAACCTATGTATCATTGGTAATAAATGGTGAAAAACAAGAAAGGGGGAAGGGACCAAGGTTAGGGAAAAGGACGGAAAGGATAGCGGTCTCAGGGGAGATCAAAGAAAAAAAGGGGTTACTAATGGCAATAGTGTAAAAGATCTGAAATCATATTTGATACAAAGAAATAATCTTTTATTAATATTAAGGTATCAGGACATAATTAGTACAAAAAGGGGAAGAGGGAAATTAAGTCTTTAAAAAGACATATAGAATTTCTGAAATTTATTTCTGACCATGAACATTAATTTACAAACAAGACGCACAATTAACAACACAAAGACACAACACTAGTCCGGACCAAAAGAGCTCTGTTATCAGTATCATACGATTATTCTCAACAATGGAGGATTCGATTTTGATGGGTTTGGTAATATAAATAATAAGAGTATGATCAGGGAAAACAATGTATCACCTGACTTCCAGTCGAATAGTACCGAATTGGTATAGTATCTGGTAACAGAGCTCTATGTGTAAAGAGAGAGATATAGAGAGGTGCAAAGGTATTAATTGTCCTGCTGCAGCAAGGTGGAGGTTCTTGGCAATTCGGAATCACTTATAACTTGGGTCCATAGTAAATTATTGGGCCCATATATAAGTAATAATTGATTTCTATATAGTCCAAACAATAGAGCAATATAAATACTGAGATATTGTAGAGAGATGCCTAATTATTAGAACCAATCCTCAGGGTTATGTTAGATTATAACTTTGAGAGATGAGAGCATGGTATAAATCAAAAATGTGCTCACAGTGTGAAGCAGTGGAATGTCCCGTTATCCTGAGCACACATATAGCCGTTGAAGCACTGATTTGCAAAATATGTTGGCAACGTGCTGTTGATCAACGTAAGGGTGACACACAATAGTCAACACAGCATCATAAAGTCATACATTGTAAGGTCTCTGTACATTACCAAATGGAGGTTGATGTTGATCCAAGGCTGGATTGTATGTTGCTGCCGATCATTACTTTCTATGGTTGTACAGACCTGTGTCATGTGCATGACATGGTGCTCGGCTGCAATGTGAAGTGCCAATAACGTTGGTGCTCAATCCGGATATCATCCCTCTGTTGTAGGGTGTATGTAGCGGACGTGGTTATCCATGGAATGGAATTCCTTGATCGGGGACTGATTGCGGTTCACGCTCAAACATCTCCGTCCTTTCGTGTATCTCTCTCATGTACGTTTGATCACAATGTCACGTGACTAGCGTCGGGTGATGACGTCGACGCGTTTCGCCGTACCCAATGGCGTAGCTTCTTCCTGGACGTAATCTCTCATCAGTTGATACACGCCTTTTATTGGTGGAGATCAGCTGTTGTTTGTCACCGCTTAATAGTATAGTCAGTTCTTCGGTGATCATATGGGGCGAAGTGAATTGTAACGAACATGGTAATAATTTCCTAGGACATCAAATCTCTCATTTTAGCATGTATGAGGTCATGTTAACATACTGAATGTATGTATAACGGGTAAAATTGATCGAGTTTAATTCCAAAAATTTAACTTACTCAAGAATTAGGAGTGTGCATTTAATAGAATAGTGTGATACAAAGACACAGTGACGGTGTAGGACAATCACATAGGACTTCTTAAAGAAATATGAAATAATGAAGTTAAAATACATTTAGAATCATTGGTAGACAGCCAAATTGAAGGAAAGTTTAAGAAATGACATAAATTAAAGTGTATTTATGTGCATATATCACATATGAAGTTTGAAACAAAGTACTCAAGAATTTGAGAATTTACTTAGTGTTCAAAACTAAGCATAATTTATACGTATCAATTGATAGTGCAAAAATTATTTTTATTTTGTTGGTTGATTGTAAAGGATTAGGGATCCAGGAAAACCTGTAGATTAAGTTCCGTATTTAACCCAATAGGTGCAAGTGATTTGAGACGAAACACCCATGATTTTTCTTTCTGCAATAGAATCCGGTCAAAATCACCTCGCCTGTTCGGTAAATTGAGGGCATAAATCCCTTTAACCGTCATTCCCTTAGAATTTCGATCATGATATTCTGCGAAGTGTTTGGCAAGGGGTTTTTCCGGATTTTTTTCTTTCTCATTGAGTATGTAGTTGCACAGATTAGGGAGAAGCAATGGGTTGTTTATGTCAGCTCCCCTACAGTAGGTATGATGTTTTTAGTAGCTAATATGTTAGATGTAAAGAGGTGGAAAATACTGAGTACCACAGTGCAAAGCAATTCATTGCCTCCAACCATGTTTTGTACAATAGAACTTGATGAAATGTCACTGTGTGACATTTTAACAAAGTTTATTTGAAACAAAACTTTGAAAAGTGCCATGTGCTGCAAACAGTGTATTGTGCACACTGTCATCGCACCACACTCCAGCCACTATGTTATAATGCAGCTGTTGGTGTGAATGTACCCTAAAAGTAGGGCTGTTACTGATCAAAATTTTTGTGTTCGATTAATTGTTTTCTTTCTTAATCGATTAATCGACTAATTTCGATTAATTATAACGCACATACAGATCCAACTACTTTTAGCTGATCTCCTTGCAGGCCGTTTCCCAGTGCAGCTCCAACCACTGGAAAAATAGATGGCAGGATACAAAAAACACACAAAGGCAGCGCTCGATGGGAAAAGCATCAAAACTTTTATAGTCTTCACGTAGGTAACCAAATAAATATTGCACTGGAGATAAAATCGGTGTAGCTACATAAACTGTAAAAATGGTGCGAGTAATACTAAACGGCAGCAAAGGCAGTCATAAAAACATGTAGCCAAGTATGATACTGGTATAAAAATGTGTACAACGATACCACTGCTAAATCCAGCTGAGGAGAGGTTAACATCAGTCCGTCGGCATGTAGATGTCCCATGAAGGGAACTATCCCAACTCCCAGGGTGATATAGGGAAGTGATAGAGGGAAGTGTAACAGCCCTTGTGTGTGGCAGATATTAAGGGTACAGCAAAGGAGCCCTTCAGATGGACTCGGCAAGCCCCGCCGGTGTCCGTGACGTTAGCGGATCTCCGACGGAACTCCCTGAAGGCCCAGAAGCCGGCGGAGAGGTGAGTATCAATCAAAAGAATTTTTTTTTTTTTCTTTTAATTTTTTAAGTGTATTTTTGTGCGTGAACTCGAGAGAGAGGAGCCGGACTGCAGGAGTTGGGAGTAGGCAGACCCTCCCCCCGGAGGCAATCGCCATCCTTCTCCATGCCCCTGGTGGCAATGGCGGGTGTGAAGGGGGGCCTTCCACTCACCCCGCCCTACCTGCTCCTCTTGGGAGCCCAACTGGGGCCCAACGGGACCCCAATGGGGCAGAGGGACTCCCCCTATGAGGGAGTGAGGGGGCCTAGCCCACCCAGCCAGCCCCGTAGGTCCTTCGCCTCTCTTTATTTTAAGAGAAAGAATTTTAATGGATCAAAAAGATTTTGATCGATCAAAAAAATTAAAGATTAATCGATTAATTAAAAGTTAATTTGCACAGCCCTACCTAAAAGTAATATATATATATATATATATATATATATATATATATATATATATATATATATATATATATATTATGTTTCTGTTTATATAATTGTTTTTACATTTATGAATTCATTTGTTTGTTAGCAAATCCATTACTAGTTTTGATCTCTGGAGTGAGTCACCATTGTCCTTACTTCAGCTTTGTACATTCATATGAATGGCTTTGAAACCCTTTCATAAATAATGAATAATTCTGAAGATAAAAATTAAAAAGATATGTGCTGCTAGCTTTTTAATACAGTTGCACTGACAAATCAGGACTTTTCAGGGTTTACTTACCTGTCCTCTACCTGCTATTTCTGCTACAGGAGCAGTGTGGGTTGGAGGTGGCAAAGGGCTTTAAGATGACAGTACAAATATGCAGGTAGAGATGGGCCAAACCTCTCCCTGTTTGGTTTGTGGCAGAACGTTTGAACATAGCAAACGTTCGGAACAGAATAATGAACCCCATTGAAGTCTATGGGACCCGAACTGGAAATATCAAAAGTGTCCATTGAAGGTTCAGGTACTGCCATGGGGGATATGTATCAAGGAAAAAAGTTTGTAAAAAAAACATAATTTTTAAATGAGCAGTGATTTACTGATGCCTAAAGTGAAACCATAAAATGAGGAATAACAATCAAAATGAAAAATTCCTTTAAATATAGTGCCTAAGGGGTCCCCTTAGTCTGCCTGTAATGTGTCACATCTGTACCACGTATAGAACATGTTGCAGCAGTAATCACATTTATAAAACCAAAAACATTTTCTAATCAAGCTTTCTTTATTTTATAAACAACGGCTTGGGGAGCCAGTCTGTATGATGAGGCCACAATTTTGTGCACTCGGAACAAGATTCAAGATTTGTTTGATAAATTCTGGTGTCTCTTTCACAGATTTTGAATAGTAGTGACAGGTGCAGAAATATTTGGCTGTTGGTTGTGCATTTTTACACCATGACCCTATAGAGGTACTCTTGATAAAAGCAAGAGTTGGCCTTGGCGTAAAAAATGTAAATGATATGCACCTGTCGAACGGTGTGGAAACATTGGTGTTTGGGTGTTGGTGGTGCCTTCACACCGTAGACCCATAGAGGTACTCTTGATGAAAGCAAGAATTGGCCTTGCTGTCAAAAGTTTAAGTGACATGCACCTGTCAAACTGGTGTGGAAAAATTGGTCTTTGGTTGTCGGTGGTGCCTTCACACAATAACCCTATAGAGGTGCTCTTGATGAAAGCAAGAATTGACCTTGCTGTCAAAAACTGAAATGATATGAACTTGTCAAACACGTGCAGAAAAGTTGGTCCTTGGGTGTTAATTGTGCCCATGAAACACACACCAAAAATTTCTTCCAGATGAAATCAACACCCACAAAGCTAGGCAGCCTAGACAGTCTGTCAGGGAAATGGCCGTGGAAGTACTGGCAATCTTGCCAGTAGAAGAAATGGCCAAAGGCTGTGTCAGGGAAATGGCTGTGGAAGTACTGGCAATATTGCCAGTAGAAGAAATGGCCACCAGAGGCACATGTAGATCCCCTGCTGGCCTATAAAAGGCTGCAACTGTCTGACCCAAATTGCTGGATTGTCGTCAGCTTCCTGTGTTCCTGTGTCTGTTTACATTGTAACTCCTGGCTTGAGTTCTGCTTTTGGCTTGACCTGTGATCCCAATTATCTCCTCGCTCTGACCTTGGCTTGGCTGACTATTCTTCTATCCACTGCCCACTGTTTATTTTTTTTATAAATTCTTTTTTTATTTCAAGATTTGTATTACAGATTATCACATTTCACATCTTTCTGTTGAATTAAAGCAAAACTTTCCTTTTTTCCCCAATTTGTTAATCCTCCCCCCTTCCCCACCCAAAAAAAAAAATTCCTCCAGTCGGCCGTCCCCCCCCCCCTTCCTCACCCCTCCCTAAACTTCACATATGGGGCCCATATGGAAAGGTATCTGTCATCCTGATCTTTCATTGCCATTGTTAAATTTTCCATTTTTTGTATCTCTGCGACTCTAGCGAGCCATTGTGCTCTCGGGAGGGGGGGGGGGGGGTTCCACAGGGCAGGGATGCACGCCCTCGCGGCTATAATCAGATGTCTTATCAGCGAGTTTTTGTATTTTTCCACTGACATTGGAATATCTAGTATTAAAACCGCCGATGGTCTATTTTCTAAATTTATTTTAAATTGCTTTTGGCTTGACCTGTGATCCCAATTATCTCCTCGCTCTGACCTTGGCTTGGCTGACTATTCTTCTATCCACTGCCCACTGTTTATGACCCAGCTTGCTCCTGTTTGCTCTTGGACTGTCTCGTATCATTGGTATATGACCCCTGGCCTGGCTGCAAACCCTGCTCCTGGTTTATCCTGCAAACGCCTACTCAGGACTTCTTCTTGCACGGCTACTGACATCACTAACCAGCGCACCCCAGCCACATTCTGCTTACCAGCCTGTTGCAGCACTACTGGCAACCAATGCACCTTTGGGCACCGTATCGCCTGTATTACTCCCAGGGAAGCGCTGCACTTAGCCGCAAGGGGCACCCTCTCTGCCACTCGGCCTCACATCAGAGACTTGACACAGTCTTTCAGAGATTGCAGATTCTGAAAGCACTTATTCAGCTACATCAGCATCAGGAGCTTGATATCTACTGCTAATCCAGGACTGATTAATTTTGATAAATGTCAGCAGGTCCACAGAGTCTGTGGACAGGTGCGCTCTCTTATCTGTCACAAAACCTCCGGCAGTCCTGAATGCCTGTTTGGAAAGCACGTTAGATGCAGGGCAGCCCAGCAGCTCAATTGCATACTGGGCATGTTCTGGATAGTGGTCTATTCTCACAACCCAGTAACCCACTGGATCATCAACTGGAAAGCTTTCCATGTCTGTTTTTGCCCCTAGATAATCTCCACCATATGATGAAGTCGATTCTGATGAGATGTGAAAGCTGACAGCCCTGGGCACTGAGGAATAAAATTATTTTGAAATGCATCACTGCCCCCTTTTTCACCACTCCTCTCTTGACCAACATAAACTTCCAAACTGCATTTTCCAAGCAGGGGACGGGATGGGGACGAGATGAGTTATGAGACTTTCCCTTGTAAGGGTTCTGGGGATCAAAAACCATCTGTTAAGGGTTGATGTCTTGCTCTGCTTCAATGCCTCAAAAACTGCCAAAATCCTCCCCTCTCTCCTCTCGAGTATTCTTTAGCATGGCAAGAATGGTGTCTGTAAAAAACAGGCCTTGAGAGGAAAGACAGTCCTCCTCTTCCTCTCGCTTCTCTGCCCCAAGTGCCCTGTCCATACCATGCCACATAGAATCTGCTCCAGCAGGAACACAACAGGGATTTTGTCACTGATGCATGCATTGTCATGGCTCACCATCCTTGTGGTCTCCTCAAATGGTGACAGTACAGTGCATGCATCCTTTATCAGTAGCCATCGGCATAGGTGAAAAAAGCTGAGCCAGCCTGAGCACATGTATTAACGTTCCCTGCCTAAGGGCTGACTGCCTTGCACAATGATGCCACAACATTGCCTTCCATGTGATGGTAGAGAGCTGGAATAGCCTTACCTGAAAATAAATAGTGACTGGAAACCTGCCATTGTGGTACAACAGATTCTGCAAATTTGAATAAGGGGGCAGAATCCACCAGACAGAAAGGCAGGAGTTGTAAAGCTACCAGCTTTGACAAGATTGAATTTAGATGCTGGGCATGTGGGTGGCAGTGACTGTATTTATTTATTTTTTTGCTCCAGCAGATGGGCAGATAAATTTGCCTGCTACAGCTGGTGGTGTGCTATTGGCAAATGTTCTGCAAGAACCTGGAACACCCTGCGCTATACCATAATCCCTATCAGTTGAGGCTGCTGAGAGGTCATGAGGTATAGTGGGGGAAGACAAAAAAGGTCAGGAGTGAGGAGGAGCAAAATTGCATCCCTTTTGTGTGGCTTTAAAGTTCTCTTGCCAACAAGACAAGTAGTGGGAGGTTAAATGCCTTGTCAAGCCCAAATGGCTGGTGTTTTTGCCACGCTTGATGTGCTTGAGGCAATGTTTGCAAATTTCAACAGTGCGATCAGCTGCACATGTGTTAAAAAAGGCCCAAACAGTTGAGCTGTGGGAAGTGGGCTGGGAAATACTGTAATAGCTCCACAATCTGGTGGTATAGGGTGGCTGCTCTCTACTCTTCCATGATGCCTCTTTGGGATTGTGCCTCACCCTCACTTTCCTCCTATGCTTTATCCGGCAACCAAGTCACATCAGTGACCTCATCATCATCTTCCCCTCCATCCTCATTATCACTGGAGACAACTTGGCAATACCACATCTGCCTTTACCTGTGAACACATACGCTGCTGTCCCCTTCACAGTGCCATGGGAACATCTGCCTCTTCTTGTTGGTCTCCCAAACCTGATGTACAAAATGTAATAAAGATGTGGAAATATGTATGTGGATGCACTTTAATCAATGGAAAGTGGTGTTTGGTGCACTTTAACTTAAGTACTCACTACACAGACACACTACAAAAGACTGCAGTGAAACTGCTCTGACGCACTGCTATATACAGTGGTAAACGTGAACTAACACACTGAAATATACTGTGTTAAACTTGCACTTGCACCCTGAAATATACTGTGTTAAATGTGCACTAACGCACAGCAATACACTACGGTAAACGTGCACCAGCGCACTTAAATATACTGCGTTAAATGTGCACTAACACACTGAAATATACTGTTTTAAATGTGCACTAATGTAGTGAAATACACTGTGTTAAATGTGCAGTAACGCACTGAAATATACTGCATTAAACATGCAATAACGCACAGAAATATACTGCGTTAAACATGCATTAAAGTGGATGTAGACCAAAATTTTTTTTTTTTTATGTCACAATGTAGAGTATTATGCCGCGTACACACGGTCGTTTTTTGCGATGAAAAAAAACGACGTTTTGAAAAACGTCATTTAAAATCATCGTGTGTGGGCAAAACGTCGTTTTATGTCTTCAAAAAAACGATGAAAAAAAAATTCGAACATGCTTGAATTTTTTGTGTCGTTTTTCAAAACGTCGTTTTTTGTGTCATAAAAAGTCAGCGTGTGTGGGCAAAACGATGTGCAAAACGACGTTTTCAACCCGCGCCTGCTCAGAAGCAATTTTTCAGACGGGAGCGCTTGTTCAGGTAAAACTACTGTTCAGAATGGATTAAGCACATTCGTTTCTTTTTAAAAGTATAATGAAGCAAAGAATGCGCTGCATTTGAATCAATGCATTTAAATGCTACACTAAATTCCTAGTTTGTTGTGGCTCATCTTGTTACATAGTTGACATTTAAAAAAACTTTTTATTTAAAAATAAAAAAAAGGGAGATGATGTGCTTAAACCAAAAAAGAGGAAATAAAGAAATAAAGACAAAAAAAAAAAAAAAAATAGAAAGTCAAAAGGTTAACAGATCTTGTTACATATTTTTGTTAACCTTTTTTTTTTTTTTTCTTTATGTCTTTATTTCCTCTTTTTTTGTTTAAGCACATCATCTCCCTTTTTTTTTTTTAAATGTTTAAATGTTTATCAAAATGTGAATTCTGGTTGATTTTGGAGTGTGTGAAGTGACCCAACATATTTTTTATTTATTATTTTAATAAATTACCAACAGGGCCGCCATCAGGAATTTTGGGGCCCCTTACACAGCTTCAGGCATGGGCCCCCCCTGGAGCAGAGAACCGGGGGGGGGGGGGGTGCTGCTGCATGAAATTGAGAAGCGGGGGGGGGGTGCTGCCGCGAATTAAGAAGCGGGGGGGCCCTTTACAATAAGAAGAAATAAAAAAAAAATATATAAAAAATATATAAAAAAGGGGGGTAGCCATCCGGGGCCCTGGGGACCTCTGTGCCCTTTATAAACTAAAAATAAAAAATAGAGAAAATATATATATATATATATATTTTTTTTTAAATATAACATTTAATAAAAAAATAAAAATATCAAAAAAATGTATAAAAAAACAATTATAAAAAAAGGGGGTTTGACACATGGGGCCCTGGGGACCTCTGGGCCCTTTAATAATAAAATATATATATATATTATATATATATATCTATATATATATAATATGAAAATAAAAGAAATAAAAAAAATATATAAAAAATATATTTTATAAAAAAAGGGGGGTTGTCATCTGGGGCCCTGGAGATTTCCAGGTCCCTGTGGACCTCCGGACCTCTAAAAAAATAAAAGAAAAAAAATTGGCCCTTTAATAAAAAATAAAAGAAAAATATATAAAAAAAAATATATATATTTTTTAAAATATATATATTTTTTTATAAAAAAAAGGGCTTGCCATCTGGGGCCCTTAGTGGCCTCCGGGCCCCTGGGGACCTTCGGACCCCTAAAAAAAAAAAAAAAAAAAAAATCATTTTTTTTTTTTTTTTTTAGGGTGGTTCCCATCCGGGCCCCTGGGGACCCCCGGGCCCCTTACAGGTGTAATGGCTGTACCCCCCTAATGGCGGCCCTGATTACCAACAAGGAGGTTGTTGTCCCATGTTCCTTATTTTTTTTAAATGTGTCTGCCTACTCAGTAAATGATCTCTATATATTGTTCAAAATACACATGTACAAATTTTGCAACGAAAAAAAAAAGACATTTATTTCTGTCGCAAAGCAATAAAGCAAATCAAAAAATTACACACATCTGGCAAATAAAAATGTAATCAAAATAAAAACAAAAAAGCCAGGAAGAAAGCAAAGGAGACCCTGCTGGTATTTGAAAAGACAAGGGTCCAACAAAGCAACACTGACGTCTGTCAAGACAAAAGAAATTCGATTAGGGGCACCATCATTTCTTCTTCCCTTTACTCTTCCCTGCAGTCTTCCCTGCAGTCTTCCCTGCAGCCTTCCCTGCAGCCCGAGTCTTCGGGGGCTGGGTTCCTGGAGGCAAGGTTGTGGCAGGAGCCAGAGCAGGCTCAGGAAGAGGAGGAGCAGGAGAAGGAGCAGGAGCAGGAGCAGGAGCCGGAGCAGGAAGAGCAGAGAGGACAGGAGTGCCGATCAGCCCAATGTCAATGTCGTCATTGAGCTTGCCCAGTGTGGCCATGCTTATGGCCTTAAAGATTAAGAGCTCGCAGCGCACACGCTGGCCCGGCTCCAGCTTTTGGAGCTTGGCCGCGATCAGCGCTCCAAAGCCCTCTTCTTCACTGGGTTGCTCTCTGATGGCCGCTGTTGCTTCACGGAGCATGGCCTGGGTCTCCTCCTCCATTTGCATAAGTCTCCGTGCCCTTTTTGCGGGAGTGCGTAGAGGAGGGATCTGGGAGATGCAATCTCGCCGGCGTGACTCCTGTCCCCCCGTGGGGCCTGCCTCCTCCTGTCCCCCCGTGGGGCCTGCCTCCTCCTGGCTCCCCGTGGGGCCTGCCTCCTCCTGGCTCCCAGTGGGCTCTGCCTCCTCCTGGCTCCCAGTGGGCTCTGCCTCCTCCTGGCTTTGCTCTGTCTGTGTAGGAAAAAAAGGGACCTAGTTAATTTGTTGTCCTCATTAATCACACCCATTTCTAAAATCCTGACATATGCTAATTGTCTGCAAAAATCGTTTACACACAGGGCACACATCCCTAATTTTGTGGCCTCTTACCCAGCTACAGAAATGTGCCCCCTAGCGGTGGGGGGTTGATGTTGGCTGAAATTGCTCAGTAGGGGGCCTTTCCACAAACTAAAAATGGATGTTTTGTTTTGTGGGGGTGGCCAAAATGGGAATTAACAAAAAGGCTGTTTCTCATCTGCGACCCCTTCCCGGTGTATTGTGTTTACCCCCCTAGAGGTGTACCCAAAATTTACACACAATCATTATGACCTGTGCATTTATGGATTTTGTCCCCATTCTGTTTTGCGGCTATTGCCTAGTGACATGTTCCTAATTTTTGCTGCAATCATATATAATTTACAACACTTGTAACATCAATTTGACAACATTATTCTACATTGCAGTTCATAACTTGTTAGTAAAATGCAATACCTGGCTCCATGGGTCACAATCTGGGTCCTCCTGTAACTCAGCCTCTTCCTCCGAGGTAGCCTGCTCTTGCCTGCAGGGAAGACTGGAGGACTGACTGCAGGGAAGAGGGGCCTGTCTCCTTGGGGGAAGGGTCGACACGGATGGCCGGGATTCTATATGGTCATCCAGGAACTGCAGCTGATTATAATACCAGAGGTTTGGCCTATATACGGACTCAGCTGCAGCTCCTGATCGGATTGAGGCCTGGACTAATGACCGTTGGGTCCTGTAGGTGCCCCTAATCGAATTTATTTTGGTCTTCACAGTCGCAGTAGTTGCATTTGGGACCCTTGTCTTGACAAATACCAGAATGATCTCCAGTGCTTGCTTCCTGGCCTCTTTGTTTTTATTTTTTTTGTTTTTTGTTTGCCAGAGGACTGGCTGCTCCCTCCATCTTTGTATGAATTCTGTAAAAAATTCCTGCTCCTTGAAGGCCTCCATGTTGTCTGCATGTAAAATGGAAAAACCTAGTGTCAGTGAAGCCACTCCTACTACTAAAAGCTTTAAAACACCATATCTTCTCTAGCACACAACATCATCCACTGTTCAATAATATTAACGTCAAAAATTCAGTTACATACCGTCGTATGATTCGATCGTGACTTGCGCCTTCTTCCGCAGACTGTGAACGTCGCTTTCAATGACGTCGGATCCCTTTAAACACTGCGCACGTGTGACGCGACGCACACGTGTGATGCGAGGCATACCCCGCCCCTGACGTTCGGTCTCGTCCTTTACACGCCCCTTTCTCTAACTTTTTTTGGTGGGTGTCATTTCTGGAGGAACAAGCCCGGGCAAAAATATGGCAAGCTCAAGCCAGGAGGCAGGCCAGAGCCAGACCAGAAGAAGCTCCAGGCGGAGGTACAAGGCCTCAAACATGGCTTTCAAGGAGATGGTGGAGATGGTGACCATCTTTCAGCAAGAGGACTATGATGGCAAGCACGGCCCTTACCTTCACCCCAATAAGGTGAAGGCGGACATAATGGAGAAAGTCATTAGGAGCCTCAGGCGGAAATTTGGACAAAGCAGGAGCAAAGAACAAGTCAGAAAGAGGTGGTGTGACCTGAAGAATAGAGAGCCAGAGCAGCTGCAGCGAATCCAAAGAATGATTCGAAACAAAAGTAAGTAATTTTGATGTGGCCTCATTTTTGGTGTTTGTTCTTTGTGCCATGTGCTTCTTCTTTCAGGTTGTACTGTATCTGTTTGTGCTCACACTAAAATTGGTCGTAGGAGTAGTCGATCATTCGTCGCTTTTTGTACTAATAAACGACCATCTTCATGACTAGTTCCCGTGGACAAATCGGAGTGCAATCACTGTATCCTCTAAAAAGGGCGTATTTGTATGATTGCAGTTTGAACATACGACGACTCCTACGACCAGTTATTGTTCTCACAAACATTAAAGTTGAGACATCTTTATTATGTTTTAATGTGACATCAATTGTTTTTTTTTTTAATGTAGATGTGTACCTAGTAGATGTGAATAATTAATAGTAATAACAATACGCAGAAAAAGGAGAGTGTGCTCAGCAGTGGATTCTACACATGTGGACTCTGTAGTTGTATTTTTAATTATCTTTCATCCCTCTAATCTTTTACCTTTCTGGTTTCCCTTTCTTCTATTTCGTAGGGCGTAAGGAAGCATCAAGGCAGGACGCAAGTACTGATCAAGTAACACCCCCGAGGGATCTGGATGAAGGGGAAGCTGCCACCACATCCGGTAATGTGTCTGATAACACAGATACACAGGTTATGTAGGTAGGATTAATTTTTATTAATACCTGGTTTGCTCGCACATTTCAGGAGCAAGTCGTGCTGGGTCAGCACTTGATAAGGACACTGCACCTTACCTAATTCGAGAAATATGGTCCTGCGCCGAACAAATTGAGGACATCCAGCAAGCATCCAGACAAGTCCTGGAAAAAACAAAAAGGGTGGGACTCCAGCTCAAAAATGTCCTGGATGTTTTGGGGAGGGTTTAAAGTTTTTTTTTTTTAATTTTTTTATATACGTTTTGTTAATGAGAGGAACAAACACTATTTTATAGTTATTTTAATCACCAGAAAAAAAAAAAAAAAAAATATAATATGATTGTATAGTTATTTTAATCACCAGAAAAAATAAAAAAAAAAATATAATATGATTGTATAGTTATTTTAATCACCAGAAAAAAAAAAAAAAAAATAATATGATTGTATAGTTATTTTAATCACCAGAAAAAAAAAAATAAAAAAATATAATATGATTGTATAGTTATTTTAATCACCAGAAAAAATAAAAAAAAAAAAAATAATATGATTGTATAGTTATTTTAATCACCAGAAAAAAAAAAAAAAATAATAATATGATTGTATAGTTATTTTAATCACCAGAAAAAAAAAAGGGTTTTTGTTTGAATCACTAGAAAAACAACCAAAGGATTGTACCCGTTTTCTTGTTCAAATAATGTTAAAAATAAAAAAAATTGTCACTTTCACAATTGTGTGGCTTGTTATTTTATATGAATGCTGACCTTCAAAATATGTTACTGCTGGTGACATCAAACAATGATGGATATTTAGACCATTCAAAACACATAACACTATGATAACCTAGGAGGCAATGAAAAAACACAAACATTCACAATATTGTAAAAACAATAAGTAGACTGTTTCTTTCATTAAAGATTTTTATTATGCAAATCAGCCAAGATCTGGCATTGGTATGGCCCCCCTACCCATAAAGTAGTCCACGTAGGCCTGGCGCACATCACGTGCATTTTGGGGGGCCAAGCCTGGATGGCCTGCCTCACGGGCCACATCAGGAACATGAACTGCCTCGTCAGGCAATAAAGCAATATAATTGACAGAATGTCTTCTGAGATAATTATGTAGGATACAGCAACATAAAATGATGGTATCCCATTTGTATTCAGCCATGTTTATGGCCGTTAAAAACAAGCGGAACCGGCTGGCCATGATGCCAAACGCATTCTCAACCACTCTTCTGGCTCTGGCCAGCCGATAATTAAAGACCCTCCTCTCATGGGTGAGGGCACGTTGGGGAAATGGCCTCAGGAGGTGGGGACCCAAGCCAAATGCCTCGTCTGCAATGAACACAAAAGGAAGCCCCTCTTCGTTCTCCTCCGCAGGTGGCAATCCCAGCTCCTCCGACTGAAGCCGTTGGGCAAACTCGGTCTCGGCAAAGACCCCGCCGTCCGACATCCGCCCATTCTTCCCAACGTCTAGATATAGAAATTCATAATTTGCTGAAACCACCGCCATCAGCACGACACTGTGGAACCCCTTGTAGTTATAAAAATGGGATCCGGAATGGGGTGGTGGCACGATGCGGACGTGCTTGCCGTCAATAGCTCCTCCACAATTCGGAAAATTCCAGCGCTGGGAGAATTCCGCTGCCACAGTCTGCCATTCCTGTGGCGTGGTGGGGA
Source organism: Rana kukunoris (assembly GCA_029574335.1). NCBI lineage: Eukaryota > Metazoa > Chordata > Amphibia > Anura > Ranidae > Rana > Rana kukunoris. The sequence goes on along the minus strand of CM056053.1, from coordinate 402,316,089 downwards.
ACTGTAGAGAAAACCAAAAAAAATTAAACAAACAAACATTCCTAATAGAATATCCAAAAACATTCTTGGATCCTAAAAAAAGAAGAGTGTTAAGTTCAAGTATTAATTATTGACCCAATCATAAATTCAAAATAATTACTAAGCATATTAATCACACCCTCTGATGGTCACAAAACACAAACAAAATAGGGTGAGGGGGGGCCCCAAGATGAGTTTGAGACCTTGAAACATTTCTTTTAAAAAAAAAATGGGAAATTGTAAAAAAGATTGGGGGGGGGGAGGGGGAACTACAATAGGGAACAAAAATCAAGGGGGATATAGGGACTACAAAATACTGAACAACAATAGGGAACTAAAATCAAGGGGGATATAGGGACTACAAAATACTGAACAACAATAGGGAACTAAAATCAAGGGGGATATAGGGACTACAAAATACTGAACAACAATAGGGAACTAAAATCAAGGGGGATATAGGGACTACAAAATACTGAACAACAATAGGGAACTAAAATCAAGGGGGATATAGGGACTACAAAATACTGAACAACAATAGGGAACTAAAATCAAGGGGGATATAGGGACTACAAAATACTGAACAACAATAGGGAACTAAAATCAAGGGGGATATAGGGACTACAAAATACTGAACAACAATAGGGAACTAAAATCAAGGGGGATATAGGGACTACAAAATACTGAACAACAATAGGGAACTAAAATCAAGGGGGATATAGGGACTACAAAATACTGAACAACAATAGGGAACTAAAATCAAGGGGGATATAGGGACTACAAAATACTGAACAACAATAGGGAACTAAAATCAAGGGGGATATAGGGACTACAAAATACTGAACAACAATAGGGAACTAACATCAAGGGGGATATAGGGACTAGGCTAGGTGGGCTTGTACATTACTCACAAATATGAAAAATAAGAACAGTTTGTGCATTTAAAGGACACCACTTACCTTAATATACTCCTCCTGCAAAACCTGGATTATGGCACAACAGGTGTCCGGGATTATGAGGCCCAGAGCCTGGGGGGAGATGCCCGTCGAGAACTTCAAGTCCTGCAGACTTCTCCCTGTTGCCAGGTACCGCAAGGTGGCAACTAGCCGCTGCTCAGCAGTGATGGCTTCCCGCATAACGGTGTCCTGCCTGGTGATATAAGGCGACACCGAAGCCAAAAGCTGCTGGAATACGGGGTCAGACATCCGAAGAAAATTCCTGAAATCATCAGGGTTATTTTCTTGGATCTCCCGCAGCAGAGGCATATGAGAGAACTGGTCCCTGCGAAGAAACCAGTCCTTGGCCCACAAAGTCCTTCTCGCCCTCCTCAAGGACCGGAGCCGGGATGCAGCACACATCCTAACAAGATGCAAAGCACGCTCTCGGCGACGAGAACGTACCCGCAACATGGTTAGAAAACGGTCGTCAAATCAGATCGGACTAAAAAAAAAAAACGCGCTGAAGAACAGAAAGGCCTCTGAAGAACGACCTGCAAAACAGTAACGTGCAAACAAGAACGCACTGCCAAAACAGATACGATCGGAAAACAAGCACTGTAACACAGATACGAACCCAAAAGCACAAACTGTAAGACAGAAAACGTTTTTTAAAGCACGAAGACTGAAAAGCGCGAATCGTCTCTCACCAAACTTTTACTAACACGCAGCAACACGATATCAGCAAAAGAGGCCGTCTTCCGCATGGAAATGACCCTTTATAGTCCCGTCGTACGTGATGGACGTCACCGCGCACTGCTCGAGCTTTTGTGAAAAACGATGGTGTGTACGCAACGTCGTTTTGGAAAATGAAGTTTGAAAAACGTCGTTTTTTTTCATGAGAGAAAACGTCGTTTTTTTTCATCGCAAAAAGTGATCGTGTGTACGCGGCATAAGATTTCCTATCATCTGTGCCCAGTCTTGCCACACAGAGTTAATCCAGCGCTGAGTAATCCTCTTTATAAGTTCAGTGCAAATTAACAGAATTCCAGATAAAAACCTGCCAAATTATAAAGTCTGTTTCTCTGTTATTGCTTTCAGTAACATGTTATTTACATATCTAGCTTGGACATGTTTATCATAACAAGAGGTGATCCAAAGTTCATTGTATATTACTAGGATGTGTTATGATGTTATATCACCTCATGGTATGATAAACAAAACATAACATATGATAAACATGTCCTAGCTAGATATGTAAATAACCTCTCACTCAAAGCAAGAAGAGAGAAAACTGACTTTTTTTATTTAGGCTGGGTTTTATCTGGAAGGCTGTTCATTTTCACTGAACATAAAAGAGGATTTCTCAGATCTGGATTAACTCTGTGTGGCAAGACTGGGCACAGATGATAGGAAATCTTATACTCTACATTGTGACATAAAAAAAAAAAAATTGAAATATGCTGCATTAAACGTGCACTAACGCACTGAAACATACTACATTAAATGTGCAGTAACGCACTGAAATAAACTGCGTTAAACTAGCAGTAACACACTGAAGTATACTTTGGCATTGTTATTACTCTAACAGGCTGTGTTCAAATTTACCAAGCAGGACCTTAAATTTTAGTTTAAGCACTTGAAGAACCGGCTGTTTGATCTGCTTCCAGTTGAGGACATTTTTCAGTTTTCAATTCCTTCACACTTTGAATGAAAAATATATTTTTTTTTAGACAGATAAAGCTTTCTTTTGGTGGTATTTATTCACCACTGTTTTGTTATATATAAATAAATAAATACAAAAAAAATGCGGATCTACTGGTATTTTCACACACAACCATCTCTAGGGTTTACAGAGAATGCTTTGAAAAAGAGATAATATCCAGTTGTGTGGAGGAAAATGCCTTGTTGATGTCAGAAGTCAGAGTAGAATGAGCAGACTGGTTTGAGATGGTAGGAAGGCAACAGTAACTCAATGAACCACTCGTTACAACCAAGGTATGCATAATAGCATCTCTGAATGCACAACACATTGAACCTTGAAGAAGATGGGCTACAGCAGCAGAAGACCACAGCGAGTGTCACTTCTGTTAGCTAAGAACAGAAAACTAAGGCTACAATTCGCACAGGCTCACCAAAAATTGGATAATAGAGGATTGGAAAAACATTGCCTGGTTTGTTAAGTCTTGATTTCAGCTGCGACATTCAGAGTTTAGCATAAACAACATGAAAGCATTAATCCATCCTGCCTTGTATGAACGGTTCAGGCCGGGGTGGTGATGTAATTGTGTGGGGGATATTTGGCACACTTTGGGCACACTTTGGGCACCTTAGTAGCAATTGAGTGTCTTTTAAACTTCAACGGCCTACCTGAGTATTGTTGCTGACCATGTCCATGCCTTTATAACTACAGTGTACCATCTTCTGATGGCTACTTCCAGCAGGATAATGCACCATGTCACAAAGCTCAAATCATCTCATCACTGGTTTCTTGAACGTGACAATGATGTCTCTGTACTCCAATGGTCTCCACAGTCAACAGATCTTAATCTTATTGAGCACCTTTGGGATGTGGGTGTGTAGCGCACTGCTTCTGTTGAGTAGGTGCTATGTTGTACATTTAGTTACATGAGCTGTAGTTTAGCTCAGAGGATTATACCAAATTGTGGGTTTCTGTTCTAGTCCAGCTGTGTTGCACATGTTCCCCTTGCCTGCAGGTGTCACTGTCACCGGGAGTCAAGGTTGGGAATGCAAAAGGCTTGGCGCATTGGGTGCCTTCTTCCAGAAGCAGCCCAGTGGGTGTGGTCAGCCCACTTTGCATTCTGGGAGAGGGTATTTGTTATACCTGAAGGGTTCCACCTGTACTGTCACTTTAAGGCTGGCTCCACCCAGGAGTGATGACAAGGGTCAAGGGGCATAGTAGCCATCTTGGAGAGCACATGTAAGGAAGCATAAAAGATTTACTGTCCTGAGATGCATGTTGCAGTGTACAGGTGACCTGAAATTAACATCCATTGTTCTAGAGAGTCTTGTGTCTCTCACACCACCATAACAGTATTTAGGGGCAGACACCCTTCTGGCGGGGTCTTCCGATCCTGACCTAATGGCCCTCCTGGCCTCAGGGATGCGCTGACAGTGTTTTTCTGGTCTCTGGGCCTGATGGCCCGAGGGTCTGCAACTGAGAGTGGGCCCAGAAGTTTCTAGAGCCTACTGGTCCAGGGGTGGTCCTGTGCTTTCTTGCCTGTGGAAAGAAGCTGAGCAATTGGGGACTCAATTGAAGGACGCATCTGGCTCAACTTCCCTCACTGTGCTGCTGGCCTTGCTGAAAGATCTTGGCACCGTGAGCTGTGTACTTTCTTTGACATTTCTCTAAGTGTATGTGCGATGACCGGGGAGGGTGAACCCCATGGCCACACACATGCGCTTGATGGTTAGCTGCTTGGTTCTTGGGCTAGGGGCCCAGGGTCTGGTGGTGTTAACCCTTAGTGAGGGTCGGATGGTATTAACCCTCTCTGTCACGTGACGCCACTGTAGTCTTGGTATACCCCAGGAAACTACAGCTCCGGGGGCCTCCGTATCTACGCTAGCCAGGATGGTAATAACACAGTCCACAACAGGGGTCAATATAACAAAGGCTTTACTGGCATGAAGACAGGTGTCAAAATCTTCACAGCGTTCACAAAGAGTGTCGCAAAGGTTCCACAAACAGTCTCTAGAGGACCACACAGCTGACAATGCCTGGGCTTGGCTTTTCATATATCCTTGGCTTTTGCGGCCGGATAAGTAATGCTGGGCCTATGCTTGACTAGACTGAAGAATAAATACACTTACTGAAGTGTCGGTAGACTTGAGGCTTTTCGTCCGAATGACGAATTGATTCGATTATTTCGTTGAAGTACTGATTCTATAGTTTTTTAAAGGTACTCCGCGATTTGCTGTACTTTCCCCTGAACGGGAGGTCTCTGGCCTGCACTGCTTCTTCTCTGACTGAACTCTGCTCTGACCTGTCAGCAACTGTGTGTAGCACTAGTCTGCCCTAAACAGGAACTCCCACCCCTTATATCAATGTGAGGAGACTGAAGCCTATTGGTTGAGAGCTGAGGGAGACTGAAACCCATTGGTTGAGAGCTGAGGGAGACTGAAGCCCATTGGCTTGAGAGCTGAGGGAGACTGAAGCCCATTGGCTGAGAGCTGTGGATCATAGAGACTTATCTGTATTCCCCTTGGAACTTACATTTAAAGTTTGTTACAAGTTCAAGTATAATACAACACCATAAGGTCTTGTCTAGCACTTAGTCCTACTGACTCTCATACACTCTGACTAAACATAAAATGGCGGACTAAACCTCTTAAAGCTATACGCACCTAATAAATGTATTATGAACTATAACAGTATAAATCACATCATAACTAGCTGAGTCCCTGCAGGGGAGGCCCCACAAGCCGAGGGTCTCAATCTGACAGGGCCTACAGCAAATACCTGTACTGGGACACCACAAAACCCCACCACTAAACAGAAGTCGTCCTCGACGATTAAGGCACTGATGGATTGAGGAACGAGGTGACCTTGGGGCCACTAGAAGTCCTGAGGCACTTGTACACCAGTGTCCATTCCAGGTTCTTTGGGAAAAATAAACATATATGAACAGGATCATATGATAAGTCCTGAGGCATTATACACATAAATGTCCCTTGCAGGATTTTTAGATAAAGTGAGATCATCATTTCGTACAGGGTAAGTGATTATCTGGGTCCCAGACAGAATATAGACCTATTTAAACATTACCACTCAGTTTTGAACAGGATTTACGTCTATGGACCCTATGTGTACTATCCTAGGCATATTATAACAGGATTTTATTGTTAGATTACACTTTGACTATGAAACCAGTACACACATATATACATTGATAAAGCTCTTCTACGCACGCTCTATTATTAGACTATACGTGTGATACACTCTACACCTTTTTCATATTTATCTAGACAACTTTATATAAGCTTATATTGCTTTACCGTATACTATAGTATCACATGTTATGTACAGGAAACACACTTTTAAGACTGACCAGGTTTTGGATTGGGCTGCCGGAGGCTTTCTACCCAATGCCTTGGCTACTGGGGCCCTTAGGCTATTAGCTCTTCTCCCCAGAACACACTTTAATATTTGCTAGACATTTTTATTCTATGCCTGAAGTACACAATTAGAATTTTTTTATTTTTTTATTTTTTTTTAGAGGATACCCTTTTCTTTTTGTAGTGCTTAAGTGAGGGATAGGAGACTTACTGGCCAGGTATGTTCCTATGCACTAAATAGGGTAAATAGGTAACTAGTGACATATTAGATACCTCTACAGTGAGTTAGTAATGACGTATACTTGATATGTATACTAACTGAAGTGTATGTAGTCTATCTACATATATTGTATGTATAATTAATAGATTAATCCCTATATCTTGCTGGGAGATGTCCGAAATTAGATCTGGTGGATCTACGCAACACCATTTCCGAGTTTTCTGGAGCACTGTTTTCTCCTTGAACACTTGCTTCTTCTTCATCTTGGACAATGGGGGCAAGTGATGGCTCTAGACTTATGGAGCTTTCTCCCATACTTGAAGGTTCTGATGGGATTGAAGCAGGCGGGCGGATGGCTGGAGTAAACTCTGGAGCTTCTGGTGTCAAGACTGAGGTTGGTGGAATGGAACTGACTGGCACATAACCAAAGAAGACGTTTTGATCAGAAGGGAAGAGAGGATCATCTTCGAACATCAGAAGTGGCCTCTCAGGCTCAACTGGCTTGGTGGGCTGTACTTGTGCTGGCTGAACTGGAGGTGGAAGACTTGGTGGTGCAGAAGGAGGCACCAACCCAGGCAGGTCCCCGTTGTGACACAGTTTGATCCGGTTTCGGTGGACAACTTGTGGTTCATATCCGGCTTTTTGAACTGAGTAGACATCAGAGTCCGGATAAGGGATGGAAATCACTGTGTATGGTTCAGTTTCCCAAAGGGAGTCCAACTTATGGGTCCTATGATGCTTCTTCAGCCAGACTTTATCACCAACTTGCAACGGCTGGGCATAGGCATTGCGGTTGTAGTCCTGTTGCTGCCTATAGTGTGCCTCGCCCATCTTCTTGCTGACTATCTCTCTCGCTTCCTGAATCCTTTTCTGATGTTCAGAGACCCACTCTGAAGAGGCTTGAGGTGAGTGGTTGAAAGGTGCTTGAAGTCCAAAGACCCTGTCTTTAGGCAGTTGACCGTGTCGGCCCATCATGAGGTAAAATGGAGTATAACCAGTGGAACAGTGGACGGTATTGTTGTAGATTTCCAACAATTCGGGCATTAGTTGAGGCCACTCTTCAGGTCGGGATACAGAGGCCACTCTCAGCATGTGGATAAAGAACTGGTTGATCCTCTCACAGAGTCCATTCCCTTGCGGGTGATAAGCAGTGGTCCTGAGTTTCTTACAAGCATGGAACTGGCACAATTCTTGAAACAGTTGGGCCTCAAAGGCCGGACCTCGGTCGGACAAGACAGTTTCCGGACATCCAAGTATCTGTACCCAATGGGTGTAGAACATCTGGGCTGTTGTCTTGGCTGTTAAGTCTTTGACTGGCACAACCACTACCCACTTGGAATAGTGATCCACCATGGTGAGAGCATATGAATACCCGGTCCGGGTAGGCGACAGCTTAACATGATTCAAGGCGACCAATTGGTTAGGCCTCTCACTCTGGATGGAATGGAGAGGGGCTCGTGCATTCTTGCGACCATTCTTGGTGATATTGCAGACTGCACACTCGCTGCACCACTTTTCAACGTCGCTCCTCATTCCAATCTAGTAGAACCGGCATCGGATGGTGGCTTCTGTTTTATGGACCCCAAAGTGTCCTGACTGGTCGTGGTAGGCATTCAATACCATAGCGGCATCTCTCTGAGGAATCAGAATCTGATGTAGCCTTTCACCTGACACTGGGTCCAAGAAGTTCCTGTACACCATTCCTTTGTGCACAAATAGTCTTTTCCTCTGACGCCACAATCGCTTCAATTTGTTGTCCTTCTGACCCCGTCGTAACCGGGGAGGTACACTCCTGGTCAATAAATACTCCTGCAGATCTCCCATAGTCTGACTTTCTTCCTGTAGGGTCCTCCAGGTATACAGGTCTTCCTGGATTGCTTTAGACCCAGATTCACTCCCCTCGCGGGTGACGACCACATCCTGATTCACAAATCTTTGATAGAAGGGAGGCATCTCCACATCTTCCCACCTGTCCTCCACTGGGGGATCTTCGCCCATGAGCCATGCGTGATAGTACATCCGCATTAATATTAGACTTGCCACTTCGATACTTGATAGAGAAGTCATAGTTGGCCAGTCTGGAGGCCCATCTTTGCTCAAGGGCACCTAGTTTAGCGGTGTTCATGTGAGCCAGGGGGTTGTTATCGGTGTAGACCGTGAATAAGGGGGCTGACAAATAGTCCACACACATGCGCTTGATGGTTAGCTGCTTGGTTCTTGGGCTAGGGGCCCAGGGTCTGGTGGTGTTAACCCTTAGTGAGGGTCGGATGGTATTAACCCTCTCTGTCACGTGACGCCACTGTAGTCTTGATATACCCCAGGAAACTACAGCTCCGGGGGCCTCCGTATCTACGCTAGCTAGGATGGTAATAACACAGTCCACAACAGGGGTCAATATAACGAAGGCTTTACTGGCATGAAGACAGGTGTCAAAATCTTCACAGCGTTCACAAAGAGTGTCGCAAAGGTTCCACAAACAGTCTCTAGAGGACCACACAGCTGACAATGCCTGGGCTTGACTTTTCATATATCCTTGGCTTTTGCGGCCGGATTAGTAATGCTGGGCCTATGCTTGACTAGACTGAAGAATAAATACACTTACTGAAGTGTTGGTAGACTTGAGGCTTTTCGTCCGAATGACGAATTGATTCGATTATTTCGTTGAAGTACTGATTCTATAGTTTTTTAACCACTTCCATACCAGGCACTTACGCACCTTCCTGCCCAAGCCAATTTTCAGCTTTCAGCGCTGTCGCACTTTGAATGACAATTGCGCGGTCATGCTACACTGTACCCAACATTTTTTTGATAATTTTGTTCCCACAAATAGAGCTTTCTTTTGGTGGTATTTGATCACCTCTGTGATTTTTTATTTTTTGCGCAACAACTAAAAAAAGACCGAAAATTTTGAAAAAAATTAAGTTTTTATTTTTTCTGTTAATTTTTTTGTAAATAAGTACGTTTTCTTCTTCAATTACGGGCACTGATATGGTGGCACTGATGGGCACCGATGAGGTGGCACTGATAGGCACTGATAGGCGGCGCTGGTATATAGCACTGATGGTCACTCCCAGGTGGCACTGATGGGCACTCATAGGCGGCACTGATGGGAAATTATGGGCGGCACTTATGGGTGGCACTGATGGGTACTTATGGGTGGCACAGATGGGCAATGATAGATGGGCACTGAGAGGTGGCACTGATGGACACTGAGGGGTGGCACTGATGGACACTGAGGGGTGGCACTGATGGCATTCCTGGGCATCAATTGTTTATCCCATATTGTGCCAGTCAGTGCCCATTTGTGGGCACTGATTGGCATCTATAGTTCTAATTTTTTTTATTGTTGTTTCTTATTTGTCCCCCTTCCCTGGTGGTCCTGGTGGCTTCCCTGGTGGTCCAGTGTGGGCATCCGAGGGGGGGCTGCACTAATAAACAATCAGCTCAAACCCCCCTCCTGTCAGGAGAGCCGCCGATCGGCTCTCCTCTACTCGTGTCTATCAGAGCTGATCAACTGACTCTTCCTGTTTACATTGTGACCAGCCGTGATTGGACTTGGCTGATCACGTGGTAAAGAGCCTCCGGCGGAGGCTCTTTACCGAGATTGGAGATGCAGGGTGTCAGACTGACACCCTGCATCACCGATCGCTGTGCTGCGTGCCCCCACGGCCGCGTGCTGGCATGTTATCCTGCAGGACGTCAAAAGACGTCCAGTCAGGATTACACAACCACTTCCCTCACGTCAATTTACTATTGACCGGGCGGGAAGTGGTTAAAGGTACTCCGCGATTTGCTGTACTTTCCCCTGAACGGGAGATCTCTGGCCTGCACTGCTTCTTCTCTGACTGAACTCTGCTCTGACCTGTCAGCAACTGTGTGTAGCACTAGTCTGCCCTAAACAGGAACTCCCACCCCTTATATCAATGTGAGGAGACTGAAGCCTATTGGTTGAGAGCTGAGGGAGACTGAAGCCCATTGGTTGAGAGCTGAGGGAGACTGAAGCCCATTGGCTTGAGAGCTGAGGGAGACTGAAGCCCATTGGCTGAGAGCTGTGGATCATAGAGACTTATCTGTATTCCCCTTGGAACTTACATTTAAAGTTTGTTACAAGTTAAAGTATAATACAACACCATAAGGTCTTGTCTAGCACTTAGTCCTACTGACTCTCATACACTCTGACTAAACATAAAATGGCGGACTAAACCTCTTAAAGCTATACAGTGCCTGCCGCCGAGAATGTGTTTATAGCACGACAGCATCGCGCTGATTCTCGGCGACAGGCTGCCGACATCTTGCACTCGCTGGAATAGTAAAAGCACATTCCAGCGAGTGCGTCATAGAAGCGACGGGGATCCGACGTGGATTCCCGCCAATTCTACACGTGGGCGGAGTTTGTTATGAATCCTGAGAAGGAAGTCCCCCCACCCCAGAGCACCCTGTCCCCATGTTGATGAGGACAGGGCCCCTTCCCGACAACCCTGGCCGTTGGTTGTCGGGGTATGCGGGCGGGAGGCTTATCAGAATCTGGAAGCCCCCTTTAATAAGGGGGCCCCCAGATACCGGCCCCCCACCCCGAGTGAATGAGTATGGGGTACATTGTACCCCTACCCATTCACCTGCAAGAAAAGTGTAAACACAAATAAACCACACAGTATATTGAAATATTTTATTAGTTGGCCGCCGGGTGTGTATGATCGCTTTTATAAAAGCGCCCCCCTCCGGCGGGCTTCTGCGGGGGGTGGGTGCCGCTGTTCTTCACCGCCGTCTGGTTCTCTTCCCCCACCGGGGGGGGCACTTTGATAAAAGCGCCCACCACCCGGCGGGCTTCCTTCGACATCTTCGGCGGCGGGGGGGTCTTCTCCCACTCTCCGGGGTCTTCTCCCACTCTCCGGGGTCTTCTCCAGCTCTCCGGGGTTCTTCTCTGCTCTCCGGGGGTCTTCTTCTTCTTCAGGACTCGCCGCCGCTATCTTCGTGTTAGCTCAATTACTGGCGGCGGCGAGTCCCCTCTTCTGTGACGTCTTCTTCTTCTTCTCTTCTCCAGATGTTGACGCGACGCTTCCTTCCGCTGTTATGGCTGGCGTGCGGCTCGCAGCGAGTTATATAGGTCTGTCTTGTGACGTCGCAGTCCCATCATGCTCCGGTAGGTAGCACGTGGTACCTACCGGAGCATGATGGGACTGCGACGTCACAAGACAGGCCTATATAACTCGCTGCGAGCCGCGCGCCAGCCATAACAGTGGAAGGATTCATAACAAACTCCGCCCACGTGTAGAATTGGCGGGAATCCGCGTCGGATCCCCGTCGCTTCTATGACGGCTTTGTCTCCATCGCGGCAAGCCACCTCGGCGCTGGCTCCCGCGATGGGGCTCGCAAGTGCTCAATCTCGCCGAGAAAGGGAGCGAGATTGACACAATATCGCAGTCAACCACTGTACGCACCTAATAAATGTATTATCAACTATAACAGCATAAATCACATCATAACTAGCTGAGTCCCTGCAGGGGAGGCCCCACAAGCCGAGGGTCTCAATCTGACAGGGCCTACAGCAAATACCTGTACTGGGACACCACATATGTGTGGTTACACGATCCTGTGGCAGAGGGCTGTGTAATGACCCAACGACACTCATCAGGTCTGTGGCAGAGACTTTGAACAAGCTTCGGGTGCTAGGTCAATGAGAGTGAGCCTATTCAGAGGTTGCTAAATCCAGCGTGGAACCCATTTATCCTCTGGATCTAAGACTGTACCTGTGATCCGCAAAGCATGGTACCTGAATCTTCCTTATCCCTCTACCCCTCTGTTAAGAACCTGTTTAATAAAACTCCTAAAGAAAAATAAACCAAAGTGTTGGTGCGGACATTCTTTTGCACAACTCTTCAGGAGAGACACCTAGATCGAGTGAAAATGATGTACAGGTACGTGATTTCGTGCTGAAGGGCCACCCTGCTGCAGTACAAGTATACAAGGACTGGAGAGCTGGAAATTATATCTGCATGCTGACCAGCTGGCTGCACTAAAAAGTGCTTTTTGACCCCCTTTTCATTAATAAGTTCTTTGTTACATGGTGAGGAGACATATTAATTGTCAGTGGTGGTTTATCATTGTTGTCCAGGGTGTTTTGCACACATTTGTATACACTGAGGAATTGCTGAATTTCACAGATTATTTGCCAGATCAAGACTGTCCTGTATCTATTTTCATGTTCATAGCGTAGATTCATTTTTTATCTGATTCATATGCTTTTAGATGACTGGTCTGGTGACAGTGTGGTTGGTGTCACTAGCAATCAGGTATTCTGTTGCTGGCAGTCAAGGACACTGTGGATGGCAGCACTTTAGTGGCACATCACACTGATGTAGCTAGCATTCAGGACACAGGAATACTGTATCTGGCTTCAGGGGTGTTTTTGTAGAAAACACTATTATTTTTGTGGATAAACTGGTGTTTTGGTTTGCGAAAATGCGTGGCAGCGTTTTTGATTGGACACAAAGATTTCATGGTACAGGGCTATTTTTAATAGTCCTGTAGCAGGCCCAGCGATCACAGGACACACTTTGTGAGCTGTGTACAGGTTTCCAATGCCATATATTCATCCTTCCGCATCGACGCTATCCCTGTCTGGCTGTTTTTTTTTTAGGGCCAGACGGAAAGTGATTCATGTGTACACACGATCATTTTTCAGCATGAAAAAAACCTTTGTTTTTTAGCATGTAGAAAAAACGAAGTTTTTCCAACTTCATCATTAAAACAACATTGCCCACACACCATCGTTTTTAAAAAATTATCTAGCAAAGCGCAGTGACGTACAAGACGTACGACGGCACTATAAAGGGGAAGTTCCATTTGCCTTTGGGCTGCTTTAGCTGATTCCGTGTTAGTAAAAGACGGTTATCGATTTTCTGTCTGTTACAGCGTAATGAATGTGCTTACTCTATTACGAATGGTAGTTTTACCAGAAGAAGCACTCCCGTCTCATAACTTGCTTCTGAGCATGCGCGGATTTTTAATGTCGTTTTAGCCCACACACAATCATGTTTTACAACCCAAAAAACAACATTGTTTAAAACGACGTTAAAAAAATTCAGCATGTTCGAAAAAAAAATTGTAGTTTTTCAGAACCTGAAAAATGATGTGAAGCCCACACACGATCATTTTAACCACTTAAGACCCGGACCAAAATGCAGGTAACGGACCTTGCCCCTATTTGCGATTCGGCACTGCGTCATTTTAACTGACAATTGCGCGGTCGTGCGACGTGGCTCCCAAACAAAATTGGCTTCCTTTTTTCCCCACAAATAGAGCTTTCTTTTGGTGGTATTTGATCACCTCTGCGGTTTTTATTTTTTGCGCTATAAACAAAAATAGAGCGACAATTTAAAAAAAAAAATCTATATTTTTTACTTTTTGCTATAATAAATATCCCCCAAAAATATATAAAAAAAACATTTTTTTTCCTCAGTTTAGGCCGATACGTATTCTTCTACCTATTTTTGGTAAAAAAAATTGCATCAAGCGTTTATCGGTTAATTTTCGCAAAATTTATAGCGTTTACAAAATAAGGGATAGTTTTATTGCATTTTTATAAAAAAACATTTTTTTACTACTAATAGCGCGATCAGCGATTTTTTTTCATGACTGTGACATTATGGCAGACACTTCGGACAATTTTGACACATTTTTGGGACAATTGTCATTTTCACAGCAAAAAATGCATTTAAATTGCATTGTTTACTGTGAAAATGACAGTTGCGGTTTGGGAGTTAACCACAAGAGGGCGCTGTAGGATTTGAGTGTTCCCTGTGTGTGTTTACAACTGTAGGGGGGTGTGGCTGTAGGTGTGACGTCATCGATCATGTCCCCCTATAACAGGGATGACGTGATCAGTGTTTTGCGGCCACAGTGAAGCATGGGGAAGCCGTGTTTACACATGGCTCTCCCCGTTCTTCAGCTCCAGGGACAGATCGCCGCACTGCAGTGGCGATCAGGTCCGCGAGTCCCGCGGTCCGGTCCCGGAGCTTCGGACTGGGTCACGGAAAGCGCGCCGCGGGCGCGCACCCGTGACCCATGGCTGGGTACTAGAACCAACGTATATATACTTTGATGTGCCCAGCCGTGCCATTCTGCTGACGTAAATGTACAGTAGGCCAGGGCTCAAAATTTGTGCTCGCCTCCTCGCATTTGGCGAGGAGATTTATGTGCAGTGCGAGTGCCGCTCAGACACACATTGCGGCCAGTAATTCAACTGAGCTGCCGCGCCGTCCCTTCACAGGCTAGCAGCAGATTGGACACGATTGCGCGCCAACCCGGGACCGCCCCTATCCACCTCCCATAGGCCAGTACATGCAACAGCTTTTCCAATGCCGCCAGGGACCGCACCTCCTCACCGCCTACAGTCCAATAGTACAGTCCAAATGTACCTAGAACTGCCGCCCGGATCCGCCCCTCTCCGCCTCTCACACTAGTCTCACAGTCACAGCATACTACGGTATAACAGACGCCGACCGGGACCGCCCCTTTTTGCCTCGGACTGCCCCTCTCCACCTCCCAGGCTCCCACACATCCAAGGAGTGCACTGTGCCCGCAGTAAAATGGTATGTTTATTAAGACAGATGTGTGATGTGTGTTCTGGAGGCACTGAGAGTTTAATGGAAGGGGGATTGAAGGAACATGTGCTGGATTGGGGGGGCGGGGGGGTCAATTGCAGATTTAGACTTTAAATCATCCCCCCAATCTATTATACCTATGCCCCAAATTCTGCCCCCTCCCCCCAATCTATAATGCTTATGCCTCCAATTCCGTCCAGCTCCCCCCATTCTATCATACCTATTCCTCCAATTCTGCCCCCCCCCCCTATCTATCATACCATATGATAGATGGGGGGAGGAATTGGAGGCATAGGTATGATAGAATGGGGGGAGGGGGACGGAATTGGAGGCATAGGTATGATAGAATGGGGAAGGGGGACGGAATTGGAGGCATAAGCATGATAGAATTGGGGCAGGGGGACAGAATTGGAGGCATATGTATGATAGAATGGGGGAGAGGGGCGGAATTGGAGGCATAGATATGATAGAATGGGGGAGGGGGATGGAATTAGAGGCATAGGTATGATAGAATGGGGGCAGGGGGACGGAATTGGAGGCATAGGTATGATAGAATGGGGGAGAGGGGCACAATTGGAGGCATAGATATGATAGAATGGGGGAGGGGGATGGAATTGGAGGCATAGGTATGATAGAATGGGGGCAGGGGGACGGAATTGGAGGCATAGGTATGATAGAATGGGGGCAGGGGGACGAAATTGGAGGCATAGGTATGATAGAATGGGGGCAGGGGGACGGAATTGGAGGCATAGGTATGATAGAATGGGGGAGGGGGTGGAATTGGAGGCATAGATATGATAGAATGGGGATACGATAACATTAATGTATGTTAATATTGTTAAAGTTGTTGTTGTTATGTATTTTTGTAACTTAATACTGAATGAAACATTTAACAGTGTTATTTCATGAGATCATTTATAAGGGCGTGTTTAAGGGGCGGGGCAAGGTAGGTTTTGGGTGGGGCAACAGGTGGCGAGTAACTCTTAAGGCCTGGCTAGTAGCTCAGGACTTGAAATTTTGAGGCCTGCAGTAGGCGGTCCTTAAGTGGTTAACCACTTAAGGACCGCCTACTGCACATTTACGTCGGCAGAATGGCACGGCTGGGCACATCAACGTATATATACGTTGATTTTAGTACCCAGCCGTGGGTCGCGGGCGCGCGCCCGCGACCCGGTCCTAAGCTCCGGGACCGGGACCGCGGGATTCGCGGACCCGATCGCCGCTGGAGTGCGGCGATCCGTCCCTGAAGAGGAAGAACGGGGAGAGCCGTGTGTACACACGGCTTCCCCGTGCTTCTCTGTGGCCGCAGCATCGATCGCGTCATCCCTGTAATAGGGGGACGCGATCGATGATGTCACACCTACAGCCACACCCCCCTACAGTTGTAAACAAACACACTAGGTCACACATCCCCTACAGCGCCACCTGTGGTTAACTCCCAAACTGCAGCTGTCATTTCCACAGTAAACAATGCAATTTAAATGCATTTTTTGCTGTGAAAATGACAATTGTCCCAAAAATGTGTCAAAATTGTCCGAAGTGTCCGCCATATTGTCGCAGTCACGAAAAAAATCGCTGATCGCCGCTATTAGTAGTAAAAAAAAAATAATTAATAAAAATGCAATAAAACTATCCCTTATTTTGTAAACGCTATAAATTTTGCGAAAACCGACCGATAAACGCTTATTGCGATTTTTTTTACCAAAAATACGTAGAAGAATACGTATCGGCCTAAACTGAGGAAAAAAAATGTTTTTTTATATATTTTTGGGGGATATTTATTATAGCAAAAAGTAAAAAATATTGCATTTTTTTTAAAATTGTCGCTCTATTTTTGTTAATAGCGCAAAAAATAAAAACCGCAGAGGTGATCAAATACCACCAGAAGAAATCTCTATTTGTGGGGAAAAAAGGACGCCAATTTTGTTTGGGAGCCACGTTGCACGACCGCGCAATTGTCAGTTAAAACGAAGCAGTGCCGAATCGCAAAAAGGGGCAAGGTCCTTTACCTACATTTTGGTCCGGGTCTTAAGTGGTTAAAGATTCAGATAGAATTAGACTATCGTAGAGTATCAGAAATACACTACGCCGCCGTTTTTTACCTGGCTCTACGTGGAATCCAGGTAGATTTTGTCCAGTAAACGACGGCGGCGTAGTGTATTTCTCCCGTCGCAATCCATCTGCGCGAGTAGGGGGCGTGAATCATTTAAAATAGGTGCGTTCCCGCGGCGATCGAACTGCGCATGCTCCGTTCGCAAATTTCCCGCCGTGCATTGCGCGAAATCACGTCGTTACGTCATTTTTTCTTGAGTAGCGTCGTTTACGGAGATTCCTATTCCCGAACGAGTTACGTAAAAAAAAAAAAAAAAAAATTTAAATTCGACGCGGGAACGACGGCCATACTTAACATGGGCTACGCACCGTTAGACCGGTCTAACAGTACGTATAAAAAAATAGACGAAAGCGATTGCGAAGACCGCTCGTATCTTCGTGGATCGCCGTAAAAACTCATTTGCATATCCCGACGCATGAAAACGACGCAAACTCCTCCCAGCGGCCGCAAAAATATTGCAGCGTAGATCCGAAGGCTTACGAAGACGTAAGCCTCTCGGATCGAAGCCCGAAGCCGCCGTATCATGGTTTGAGGATTCAAACTAGTGATACGGCGAGCAAAATTTGAAATTACTCCTGTCTAACACCAGTTAGACAGGCGTAATTGCTCTGTGAATCTGGGCCTATGTTTTTTTCATGCTGAAAAATGATCATGTGTACGTGGCATAAGGCTCTCACTAAAGCAAGGGGGAGTATTACACACGTGTATACATCTATATTAGTTTATGCATGTGCAACTGGAGGGTTGCACTTTTTACTGTTTTACTGTTTTATTATTATCTGGTCTGTGAATCACTTTCTGTGTTATCTTGCATAGGGTCCTTAACCACTTGCTTACTGTGCACATATACCTCCTTCCTGCCCAGGCGAAATTTCAGCTTCCGGCACTGCGTCGCTTTAACTGACAATTGCGCGGTCGTGCGACGTGGCTCCCAAACAAAATTGGCATCCTTTTTTTCCCACAAATAGAGATTTCTTTTGGTGGTATTTGATCGCCTGTGCGGTTTTAATTTTTTGGGCTATAAATAAAAAAGAGTGTCAATTTTGAAAAAAAAATACACAATATTTTTGACTTTTTGCTATAATAAATATCCCATTAAAAAAAAAAAATGTTCTCAGTTTAGACGCGCTCCGCTTTAAAAGACGAGGACATCATATGACGTCCTGTCAGAATAACTGAGCTACCTTGCCACCGTCAATTGACGGCGGCTGGTAGTATAGTGGTTAAACGTTGCTCCAGTCTTGTTTTTTTCTTTTAGTAATTTAGCATTGACCACCCATTTCTTTCTTGTATACATTATACAATTTTCTTGTACAATTTTTCTTTGGATTTACTAAAACCATATATAATGAGGTCAAACCAAAACACTTTTAATTTGTATGCAGCCAGGCAGGCAAATTTGGTAGGAAATGGGTATCCCAAAACAGTAAGCCTAGGAGGCAGGAATTGGCAGCTCAGAGTATATATGGGAGTTCAGTTCATTATTAAATTGTAGTAAAGTCTGCTGTAGTTTCTTATTTTTGGGGTCCCCCAGGTGAGTTATGCCATAATGTACTAGTATGCATGGCATTGGGGGACGTAAATGTTTGCTTTGCTGCGTATGCGCGGCTCATTGTACATCACAGCTGACAGGCAGGAAGAAGCATTTTGACAGATGTTGTCGCTGTCTTTGCCTCTTTAGGGAGATTCACCCTCTTTATTTATCCCGATGACTGCTATCACTGAAAGTGACAGAAAATACCAAAATATTAGTGTCATCAAAGAAAAGACAATAGTGGGGAAATTATCCAATGGGAACACTAGTTCTGGTGAGTCTGGTGACTATAAGAGAGTGATTACTGCCCATTTGCAACAACTTGAAACATACTGAGGTTGATTTACTAAAACTAGAGAGTGCAAAATCTGGTGCAGCTCTGCAGTGGCGGTGCATCCATAGTGGGCGCAGAAGTGCCGCCCCCAGTTTCCTGCACCCATCAATCAACAATACATAGATTCATGCATTGAATCTATGTATTGTCGCCGCAGCCACCCACGATTCAGGTGTCCGCCCCCTGTTGAGCACTGGCCATCTGAATAACAGCAGTGGGTGTGTTTTGTAAGTGCCTGATTAGAGCAAGAGGCTCTAATAGGCTTCCCGATTAGACCCTGTGGGCTTTAATCAGCTTTCAAATGATTGGTTAACCAAAGGGCGCACAGGCTGTGCATTCCGTGGTTAAACAGTGCTGTGTTAGGGAATCGCTTCCCTAACACTGACCCACCTCTCAGCCAATCAGGTGCACTGGGTCTGGTTACCGGTCACCTGATTGGCTGAATCGAGGGCGGGAGAAGACATTGAGAGAGCGTAGAGAGGACGGAGCTGGCTGCATTTGGGGGACAAATTGGCTGCATTTGGGGGACAAACTGGCTGCATTTGGGGGCACAAACTGGCTGCATTTGGGGGCACAATCTGGCTGCAATTGGGGGGGGGGGGCAAATTGGCTGCCTTTGCGGGGACAAACTGCATTTGAGGGGGAAACTGGCTGGATTTGAGGGGGCAAACTGGCTGCATTTGGGGGCAAACTGACAGCATTTGATGGGCACATTGGCTGCATTTAATATGCACATTGGCCGGGTTTAATGGGCACAGTGGCGGCAAAAATGTTGAGCACCAGCTGCCACTGCAGCTCTGCATATAAACCAATCAACTCCCAGTTTTTATCTTTATAGCTTAATTGAACAAGCTGAAGTTAGGAGCTGAATGGGGGCCGTGCACAGCTACACTAGTTTGAGGAAACCCCCCCACTGTGTCTACTTATATTAGGTCATACTAGACATGCTTTAATGATTAACAAAAGTCTCTTAGAATAATATAAATCTTGTTACTTTCAAAATAATAATATATAGGGTGCAAGAATGATTGTTAAGAAATAATTGGGACTTTTTCTGTTAAAACTACACTTGACTGGTATTCTTGATAACCAAAAGGATAGAAAAGAGATAAAACGTTAATCAAAACATTGTTTCAATGCTATCTAATTGAGTACATTTAAAATATATGTGTAATGCTGCGTAATTTAATATGTTAAACTGCAATGATCAGCAATATCTCAGTAAACACAAAAGGAGTGTATATGCTTTGTAATCAATATATAGTGATAAGATACTTACCCTATATCAGCACATACAGCATGTATGGTTCAGAAGATAAGTCAGTTCTAATGGGTGGTATGCAGTTTTCAGCCAATAGAAATGCATCTTCGCCGTTGTGAATGGTATCCTAATGCTTTAAAAACTGGCAAGATTTTCAGTTTAACGTGGACCTTTCTTGAGTTACCAAGCTGATCTAACGTGACTACACCAACTCCCAATCATCACAATGAGTCTATCTGCAAGTGAGAAATCTGCTGTGCTTTCCATAGTGGGAAAGATTGGATCTCAGGGCAGTGCTCTGGGCTCTGAGGCTTTGACCAGGTAAGCTTATTTTATTCTTGGTTATATTTTATATAGACAAATACAATGTGCAATTTCAACTGGATGTTTAATGTATCAGCACAGGAGTTCTTAGGTTAATGTAACAAGTTAAACTTATAAACTTTTATTTATTACATGGGTTACATCATTCTAGTTCTATGATCTATGTGTATAGTCTTTTTAAAAAGCTAAGACACTACTGATAGAATTTATAACCTGTCCCTACCCTACAAAACTAAAAATTAGTTTTCAGGGGAAGTCAAGCATCAATTAAAATTGAGAGATAGATGTAAAGCCCCATACACACTATCAGTTTTCCTGACGGTTTTCTCTTTAGGTTTACCAAAACCATCTAATATGAGGTCAAACCTCAAGAGTTTCAATTTGTATGCAATCAGGCAGGCCCTTGTACTACATGGTTTTGGTAAACCTGATGAGAAAACCGTCAGGAAAACTGATAGTGTGTATGGGGCTTCAGTCTTGGGTGCGCAACCTGTGGCCCTCCAGATGTTGTGGAACTACAAGTCCTATCATGCCTCCCAGAGTAATGTTTGCAACGTTCAATGCCTTGCAATGCCTCATGGGACTTGTAGTTCCACAAAATCTGGAGGGCCACAGGTTGAGCACCCATGGTGCAGGTCCTTAGTGATTGCTACTACTGGTATTTTATATATCACACATTGGTGGTCAAATAGTTACCATCAGTGCATGAAACAAGGAAATCATTTTGTCTAAGCTCAATTTCTAGAAGGACAGCACAGTTCTTCTTCTGCTAGTTTTAACATCAGTGAAGAAATACAAATTTGATAACTTTGATTTCCTGGTGTCTATATAAACAGTAGCTAAAGGAAAAATGTGCTTACTAAATGCTTACAGTTTAACAGGGAAATAGTTATTACTATAACCTACCATATTAACCAGGGAAGCATCATATTAGGTCACAAATGTGTGTGGATAGATTTATTTCAAATGTATTAATATCTGTTTCTTTTTCTTTTTGTTTAGGCTTCTCCTTAGCTTCCCCCAGACCAAGACTTATTTCACCCACTTTGACCAGACCCCTGGCTCTGCTGACCTCAACACACATGGTGGAAAGATCATAAATGCCCTGGTTGGTGCCGCCAATCACCTGGATGACCTTGCTGGCAACCTGTCCACCCTCAGTGACCTGCATGCCTACAACCTAAGAGTGGATCCAGGAAACTTTGCTGTAAGTATTACTGAATATTTCTATACAATAATAAGATAACTTGATTCAGGTGAACAAATTGCATTGGGTTTAAATGTGTTTGCAGCATTATATAATATTGAAACTCAGGTGGCATTTAGGTGACCAATATACTGTAAATTGTGTGTCAGTCTTTAGGAAAGTTGTCATGACAAACATAGAGGCTGTTATTGCCGACCTATGAAAAATTACTTGCTTCTGGTCTGTCATGATTATTCCCTACATTCTGAAGTCAAAACTCTTGATACACATATATGTTTTGGGTCACTAACTTGGAAGGTATTAAAACTAGAGAGTAACCGTTATAGGCAGGAAAGGTATGATAGGATTGTATCTCTTGACTTGGAGAAGAGCACCTTCCACCAGAAACTTTCATTGAGAACCTTTTAAAAGAAGCAGTTTCTGTAACCTTTAAAGGAGAAGTCCAGCCTGAGCTTGTTGGGCTGGGCTTCTCCTATGGGTCACAGGAGTGCAATTAGTTTTGCACTCCTGTGACCCATTTTCAGTCCGTTCTCTGCTGATGTCACACAGAACAGTCCAGGCACAGCATCATCCCGACTCTGGGAGTCTAGATCTGCCAGGTTCCTGGGCTGATGACTGTCTTAGCCTTTCAGCGAGCCACTGAGAGGCTGAAACGGCCACTCCCCTCACCTCCGCGCTCCAGTAAGCAAGGAGGGGCAGAGTGGAGAGATGCTGATTGACAGGCAGCAGCTCTTTGCTCGGAGAGCTGAGAGAACCGAGCCATGGGCGATGTTCGATCATTCGGTTCTCAGTGAAGAGGCGCCGAGGACAGATGCTGCATCCACCTAGGTAAGTATGATTCTACAATAACCACCAAAGCCTTACTTCTCTTTTTAGAGTACATTAAATTAAAAAGCAGTTTGAACATTACTGTCCTCATTAAATAATACAAGTCTGTCTATTTACACAAAGATAATATATTCTCTATTTCTCTTTGCAGCTGCTGAATCACACTATCCAGGTGGTCTTGGCTTCTCACTTCCCTGGTGATTTCACTCCTGAGGTTCAGGCTGCCTTTGACAAATTCCTTGCTCTAGTCTCTGGAGTCCTCACCTCCAAGTACAGATAAATCCACCCTTCATAACAGGCTACATCAGAAATTACAGAAAGTAAAACGTGCAATGAAGCGTTCTCTGGGCCCATTTCAGTTACAACCTGGTTGCAATGTTATTTGAAGTGTTTTTACTTAAATTGTCCATCAAATATGAATCTGATGTACTCTGAAATAAAACTGAAAATATTTTTCATTTCTGCCTCAACTGTATTATTATCGTTTAGTTTTTTTAATGGTTTTCTAGTAATATATTCAATTGCTGTGCCTCTTTAAAAAATTCAGGGGCTTACCATTACCAACTCAGTCTCAGGCCCCGTACACACGACAGAGTTTCTCGGCAGAATCCAGCGAGAACCTCGATGGGAGACGTATTCTGCCGAGAAAACCGGTCGTGTGTACACTTTTCGCCGAGCATCCCATCGGGAAGCTCGTCGAGCCAAAAAGAGAGCATGCTCTCTATTTCCTTGTTGTTCTATGGGGAAATTTAGCTCGACAAGCTTTTTGACAGCTGAATGGGAACCTCGACGGGTGGAACGATGAGTTTAGCCCGACGAGTTTCTCGGTCATGTGTACGCGGCCTCAGACTTTATTAGGTTGAATGTGACACCCATGGTTAGACATGTGCACACTGAAATATTTAATTTATTAATATTTAGGAGGGAGCTGAGCGGAGTGCTGCTGGTTTGACAGTTAGCAGCTCTCTGCTCTGGGACTGTGAGAACCGAGCCATGTGACCGGGGGACAGATGCATTCACCTAGGTAAGTATGCAACTGAAAAAAAATCCCTTACTTCTATTTTGAAATTAAGCTTCTACCCCTCTTGCTGTTTACATTGTGAAATTCGCCTGTTTGGATTCCTAAATCTATTTTATATTTTATATGGCAGGGGAAGGTGGCTAGACTTAAGCTTGGGGTGTTACAACAGCCTTGGAAAGAGGGGGGCCTAGCTGTGTCCAATTTTTAAAAATACTTCTTGGTGGTATAGTTGGTTATAGTCAATAGGTTGCTTACTGGTCCATATGACGATGCTGCGGTTGCCCTTGAGGCGGCGCTCATGGGTTCCTATGAAGCGTTGGCCCATTTGGTATTTAGGGAGCCCAGATCACCCTATGTCTTAACCACTTCTATGAGGTCAGTGTTACGTGCTTGGTTGCCCATGGTGAGGAATTTGGGAGTCCCTACTGTACCTACTCTCACCTCATGCCCCTTTGTGGAGAAATCAGAATCTGCCACAATTTTTGGCCTTTGAAAATCTGAGATTGGTGAAAGATTGGTGATATCACCACAAATAGGCAGCTGAAGTCTTTTGATGAACTGAAGTCTCTACATCAGTTGCCAAATACCCATTTTTCTTTTTTGCTATATACAGCTAAGACACGCATACCAAACAAAATTTGTCAGGGTTTCGTCGGCACTTATATCCATGCTAAGGGGGGATGATCTCCAAAAGCCCCTATCTACTATCTATACAGTAAGTTCATTTATTTCTTGAGACTGTTCGGCGTGGGAGTCAGTGGTCTCTGGTTTGGACACAGAAGATTGGGAGGATGTCTGGGATGCACCTTTTACCAGACTAATCTCGGCCTGTGACCAACTGATCTACTACACATTTCTGCATGACCCTGGCAAAGATAGCTATAATTGTTTGTTCAGTCACCTCTTCTTGCTGGTGTTGTTCTTCAAGGGGGGCTGACTGTATGCATATCTTCTGGGATTGTCCTAGTATAAAGAAATTCTGGAAGGATATTTTGATGTTTGTACAAGAGGTAACAACTATTTATTCAAGTCCTTCTATAGGGCACTGCCTGCTCGGACTGGTGGATGATTTGTCTTGGAAGAGTTCTACTCCTCCATCGGTAGAGTCCTGTAAGGGGTCAGTGAATAGGGCACTACCCTTTTATAAAGCCAAATAAATGAACAGGGCAGCGCTTCTCAAATTTGATAATGTCTGGGGCAGGTGGATGGTCTCACCTCTCACTGTAACAGACTCGTTTTAACCTTTTGTTAATGTTATCCTTTCTGTTATCTGATATGCACCTCATCACCTCCGACAAGTTTGTATGTATGCAAAATTGTATGGTGGGACACACAAATTATATTCTCTGGAGCGTGTGGGTAGTTTTTTTCACATGGATCCTTGTGCTTTTGGTTTATTATGGGAGAGGGGGTTTGTGTCTCTTCTGAGAAGGCGGTGTGGGTCAGGTTGGCAAGCTATACAGGCAATGTTCATGTATATGACCAATGTTATGCACTTCTTTTTATACTATATATATATTTTTTTATTTTATTTTTAGGACAGCTTATCATGTTGTGGTGAGCGGTGCTTGAACGTTTTATTGAATACTATATTTCTTATTGAAAACAATAAAAAAATATTTAAAAACAAAAAACAAAAAATAAAACTAAGTTTTGGGCTAATAAAAAATAAAATAAAATCTCTCAATATATCATCTGTTTAATGAACATGGGTTTTCAGGACTGATATTTATTTGACACAATTTAGTAAAACAGCACCATAAGCATACAACTTTCCAGTATCTACAAATTGTAATTAATTACAGTGTACATATAACCCAGACTTCTTTCTTTTAGTTTTTGAAAACACTAGAGAGGTTTAAATAATGATACACTTTATTAACAGGTGTGAGGGATTAGTTCGGTAACGGGTGGGTGTGACCCCCTGGATGGGTTCACTACACGCTGAACTGTACAAAAAGGCAGTTGAGGATGGTTGAAAACAAAGAATATGGTTTATTTTCCCATATTGCTGGATACAAGTGCAAGCATCAAAACAGTATAAACAAAACAAAACATAAAATAAACCCTTGCCACTTGGAGCGTCTACCTTCCCAACACAGGAACCTACCTATTGAGTCTGGCACAGCCTACTGCTGGGCAGACACTGCTGGTCATACAGCAGAAAACAACAAAAAAGTATCTTTGATATTTCTCACACAAAAAATATCCATCAGCACCTCACCTCTTCAGAAGTGTTTGTGACTGCTCCTTCACTCACAAAAGCCTCAGGACCCAGCAATCAGTCTTCATCCTTATGCTATTTTATAGGGGCTTTAATTGCTTCATTTTGAACAGCTGAAGGCTTCTAACGCCCCAAACCTCTCTGGCCATTTCTACAGCCGACGCCTAATAGTAATTGGTGTATTGTCTACACAAGGCAGAAACATATCTTCCGTCTGTGACAACACACACAGATTTACCTGACTTCCTGTCACACAGGACATAAAATAATGGTAAATGCAGACATAAAAAAAGAAACTTATAGGAGGTTTTAACCCTTCCTTATTCAATTCAAAATTAAAAAATGGCTATATGTACACTTTAATGGTAAAGTAGGCAGTATAAAATATTTAGAGCAATATGCACTTCTACCCAATTCAAACACAATTACCAAAACAATATATTGATATAAGGCCAAACCTTAAGAATCCAATCAAATGGTATTAAATCAGGCAAACCCTTGCACTACAACGGTAGATCTATACAGGGCCGATCCGCCCTATACGCATACTACGCAAGCTGCGTAGGGCCCCGCAACTTACTTGAGGCCCCGCTGGTCGCTGGAAAGCATGGAGTGTCTGTTTGATAACCAAAACAATGGCCGCTGCCAAGCTGGCGCCACGTTTGTCCGAGTTTCCGCCCACGGAGCTGAATTATGTACTAGTATTGTCTCACGTCAGTGAATCAGGTGACGCCGCGTGAGACGGCCGCCGCTATTACTTATAGGAGTTGTAGTCCACAGCAGCGGCTACGTGCTGAAGCTCTATGCTAATGGGGGCTGGAGTCAGTCACAGTCACTCAGGAGAGCAGCGCAGGCGTGCTACAACTTCCATTGCCACGGTTGGATCATATTTTGCCGGCCAGACAGTGCCTCTGTAAACGGGAGTTCAGTGATTGTTGTGGGTAAATATGAGTCTATGCATATTTAATGTGCTGTTGGGTCACATTTTAATAGCCTATATTGCTCAATGAATAATCTACTTGCTTAGTAACTTTTGCAGTAGCTCCTAAAGCAGCCAGGTCATACACAAGCAAATCTGAATGTTCATCTTTGGATGATCAGATCTTCTACCCACAACACGCATCCAAATAACAGTTGTCTCAAAAGCTTTGCAGCAATAACAGGTGATATTGGCTTAAGTTTTCTGTATGTATCAACAACTAAGTTTTCTGTATGTATCAAAGTCAATGGGCTCAAATTTTCCAACTGGTTATAGTCATCAGTATCAAATTTACAGAAAGATAATTACATTACTACACTGATATAATTTACAGTATATTGTGTGACAAACTCTTTTCAAATGTGGTCAACTCAACACAAACCTAACCCAACTGTCATGCAGACCTTCAACCCCCCTGGCGGTATTCCAGAGTCACCCCCCCCCCCCTTGTCCCTAGTGGTCTGCCCAGTGACCTGCATGCACTTTTATATAATAAAAACTGTTCTTTCTGCCTGCAAACTGTAGATTGTCCATAGCAACCAAAAAGTGTCCTTTTATGTCAAAATTGGTTTTAGACCAGCTAGAAAACAGCCATAATAAATTATAATCACTTGCAGAATAGAGCAATAGCAATTTGTGTGGAAATTCGTCATAAAAAAATAAAAGTAATGACATTGACAATTCTGCAACTGAGCAAATTTTAGTGATTTGCGTTGATTACATTATTGAATCATTTTTATTATAATTATTATATTATTTGTTATAATTATTCATAATTATTTATCTAATATAATTTATGATTTTGTTTTTCAAACTTTTTCATACCCGAGATGTCTACTAGACTCTTGTTTGGACAGATTTAAGTGAGTTATTCCTAAGGATTACAGGCCTACAATGTAAAAAAGGCGATTTTAGGTGTTCCTTATCATCCAAAAAAATCATTATATTTATAAGACACGGGGTCCACATTGTTCAATCCCAAGGCCATCTGCAAAATTATTTTATATTGGTCTGTAAGTAGGATAACTCTAAGGCCTCGTACACACGAGGCAATCTATCTGTTCAAATCGGTCGGACCGACCGATTTGAACAGATCTGTCTGCTGGGATTTTGGTTTGCTCGCGTGTACACACGAGCAAACCAAAATCCCCGCCAGCAGACAGCGCGCTGACGTGTCGGTGACGTGGCGGTGACGTTGACGCCGCCACGTCACCGCACCAGGAAGTAAAACACTTCCGCGCATGCGTCGAAATCATTCGGCGCGTGTGCGAGAAGACATGTCTGCTGGTTAGCATACTAACCAGCAGACATGTCGGGCGGACGGGTTCCCAGCCGACAGATTTCAAAGCATGCTTTGAAATCTGTCGGCTAGCCAAATCCGTCGGCTCGCCCGTACACATGGTCGAATCTGTTTGCTGGGACGGTCTAGCAGACCGTTTCCAGCAGACAGATTTGATCGTGTGTACGAGGCCTTAGGCCCCGTACACACGAGCAAATAGATTTGTTCAAATCGGTCGGACAGACCGATTTGAACAAATCTGTCTGTTGGCTGTTTTGGTTTGATCGCTGTACACATGATCAAACCAAAATCCCCGCCAGCAGACAGCGCGGTGACGTGGCGGTGACGCCACCACGTCACCGCACCAGGAAGTAAATTACTTCTGCGCATGTCGACTGTTTTCATCGGATTTGTTTAGCCTAAGGCCACGTACACATGATCGGTCCAAACCGTTGAAAACGGACTGAAGTCCAGTTTCATCGGTCCAAACCGACCGTGTGAATGGCCCATCAGTCTTTTGTCCTTCAGTCCAAAGTTTTAAAACTTGCTTTAAAATCGGACTGATGGACGCCTGACCATCGGTCAAAACCGATGGTTAGTACGCAAAAGCATCGGTTCAAAAACCAGCGCATGCTCAGAATCAAGTTTGCTTGGAAGCATTGAACTTCATTTTTTTTCAGCATGTCGTTGTGTTTTACGCCATCGCAATCTGACACAATCGGTTTTTGAACTGATGGTGTGTACGCACATCAGACCATCAGACCATCAGTCTGTGAACCGATGAAACTGAACTTCAGTCCGTTTTCATCAGTTTGGACTGATCGTGTGTACGCGGCCTAATAGTTCCACAAATAAAATAGTAATTATGTTTTCTTGTAAAGTTATAAATAATCTGTTTTTCTATGGCTCCATAAGCAAGTGCTTGTACATGATTTCTGTTCTTCTGTCCAATAATCCACGATAGGATCAGGATCCCTGAATCTCAGTGCGCGACTGCACATCTGCAAACAACTTCCTGGTCACAGCAGCCTGCCTCTCCATCCCAATCCTCACTATTGGAGAAATGTCCAGTATCAGGTTTTTTTTTATTTTTTATTATTTATTAAAACAAAAACCCTGATACTGGACATTTCTCCAATAGGTAGGCTGCTGTAACCAGGAAGTTGTTTGCAGGAGAAAAAGCACACTAATATTTAGGGATCACTGCACAGAAGAACAGAAATCATTGCTTGTGGAGCGATAGAAAGACGGATTCTTTACTACTTTTCAAGAAAACATATTTACTATTTTAATTGTGTAACTATTATGCCGCGTACACACGATCATTTTTTTGGCATGTAGAAAAAACTATGTTTTTTCAACTTTATAATTAAATTAATTTATTATTTATAATTAAAACGACGTTACCCACACACCATCGTTTTTAAAAAAATGCTCTAGCAAAGCGCGGTGACGTACAGCACTTTATCTTTGCTGGATATTAGGCATCTTATGTGTACATTTTTTGTGTACTGTACACACTGTCAGGTTTTGCTGCAATTTTTTCACTTCACTAATATTTCTAAAGCCTCGTACACAAGATCTGATGGAATCTAATCTGATGGATTTTTTCGTCGGATATCCGATGAAGCTGACTTTCATCAGTCTTGCCCAAACACCATCAGTCAAAAATTCGACCGTGCTAAAACGCGGTGACATAAAACACGACAACATGCTGAGAAAAATGAAGTTCAATGCTTCCGAGCATGCGTTGACTTGATTTTACGCATTTGTGGAATTTTGACCGATGGATTTCCACACAGATGATCTATAGGAAAAATGTTAAACATGTTCTATTTTTATTTTTTTTTCACTGATGGAAAACAAACTGATGGGGCCCACATACGATCGGTTTGTCCAATGAAAACAGTCTGTTTTAAAATTATCTGATGATTAAAAAAATGATAGAAAAAAACATCATCTGTGGGGAAATTCAACGCTTGCTCAGAATTAAGTCGACGCATGCTCGAAAGCATTGAACTTAATTTTTCTCAATACGTTGTTGTGTTTTACGTCACCGCGTTCTGACACGATCGTTTTTTTTAACTGATGATGTGTAGGCAAGACTGATGAAAGCCAGCTTCATCGGATATCTGATGAAAAAATCCATCAGACCGTTTTCATCGGATGAACCGATCGTGTATACAGGGCATTACACTAATGTTTACAACAATCCATGACAAAATGAAGCGAGGATTGTATTGGGAGCACTGAAGTGTCAGGTATGACTGTGTGGCAATGGCAAATGGTTTACATAGCTCACAGCATCATGGGTCAGGTAGAGGGTCCCTTAGCATAATTCTAGTATAGGGCCCCAGGGAGGTCAGGATCGGCACTGGATCTATAAGAGGTAGTTCAATCAAAATATACAGTGTATGGTCAGCCTTACTATACTCTACCTCGTTGGATCTAAGGTTTTAAATTGACCCGTTCAGTTTCCCTACTGTTAATTAAAAAAACAAGTTTTGGGTTTGTATCCCAAACATATAGTACTGTGCAAACATTTTGGGCAGGTGTGGAAAATGCTGTCAATGGATAATAGACATGTGCATTTGTTTTCGTCCGAATGCATTTTCGTCCAAATTTCAGGGATTTACGCGGTTATTTTAACAAACAATAACGAACGCGCAGAATCTGAAATCTAAAAGGTCAGACATAAAAAATGCTTTATTTTTGTTTCGTTTCGACAACAGATCAATATATATAGAAGATTCTATCGAACCTGCTGTTGAACGCGCCTAACCTTAACTCTATTAGTCCAAGATTATTCGACACAGAGAGAAAAGATTTGACATTATAGATTCGACAAAGCAGCTAAAAACATACGATCGCCACAAGTGGACATTTATGGTCAAATGCTCCACCCATAGGCTATAGAAGAATTCTAATGTTGGTTGACTAATAATAATAAATTAATAACACTACAACATTAGAATTCTACTATAGCATTCGACCGGAAATGTACGATTGCGGCGTCGTACAGTTTAGATGCTCTGTCGAATCTTCTTAGAACATTCGACAGACATCATAAGCCTTCAATGATTTAAACTTAATTAATTCGGATTTTCGGATGAATGCATTTTTCAACAAAACAAAATAAATAAAAACGAATTTCAGAAGTAGCGAAATAATTTTATTTTTCGGACGAAAACAAAATATTTCAGTGTGCACATGTCAAAAAAATGCTTTCAGAAATAGAAGTGTTTATAGCTTAGTTTTATCAATTAACAAAATGGAAAGTAAATAAACATAAGAGATTGTAAGCTCTAACTAACAGGGCCCTCTGATCCCTCCTGTATTGAATTGTGACTGAATTGTGACTGTACTGTCTTCCCTGTTGTAAAGCGCTGCGCAAACTGTTGGCGCTATATAAATCCTGTATAATAATAATAATAATAATTATAATAAGAGGAATCCCAAATCATATCAATATTTGGAGTGCCTTCAAACCCACATCAATTCTTGTGCAAGTGTACAAAGTGTGCAAATACAGTATAAGAATTGATGATGGTTTGAAGCCAAAGGATAGTCACACCAAATATTGATTTGAATTACATTTTTCTTCTGTTCGCTCACTTTGTATTTTGTAAATTGTTAAAAACAAACAATTAAAATATAGATTTTTGAAAGCATTCCTACTTTTTGCACTGTACTGTACACACTGTATATGGAAAATATCTTCAGGTTCTGGTTTCTGCATTGCCAGCATGGGCTGTTGGTTCAGCTAAAGGATGCCAGTGGAATTACACACTCAGGCGGCGTACACACGTACGAGAACCTCGTCGGGCGGAACACATCGTTCCGCCCGTCGAGGCTCTCGGCCGGCCGTCGAAATCGGCGACCCGCCCATCGGGAATGGCAACCAGCCATTCATCCAGGCGGGCCGTCGAGCAAATAGAGAGCCTGCTCTCTATTCGCTTGACGGGATTCCCGACGGGCGGGGCGAGCCAGGAGCGTACACACGGCCGAGGTTCTCGCTGGAATGCAGCTCCCAGCGAGGTTCTCGCTGGTTTCTAGCGAGAACCTCGGTCGTGTGTACGCCGCCTCATCCATACACCAGGTTGTTATTGTCAGTAAAATGTTCCCATTTATAATGAAAAATTTCAGATTGCTGCAGTCTGCTACGTTTGTGCATTTTTGTTTGCAGTCCAATGTATTGGGTTAGAACAGTTTGCTTACTCTGAAGCCTGGTACACACGCACGGTTTTCTCAGAAAGAAAACTGCTGGCAGACCTTTCTTGCTGTGTAAACTGTGCGTGTGTACGAGGCTTCGAGGTTTCTCGTCAAGAAAACTGCTCCGAATTTAGATGAGAAAAATAGAGAATCTGCTCTCTATTTTCTCGTTGTGATTCTCGGCAGTGTTTTTCTGCCAAGAAACCAGAGCGTCTGTATACTTACCTGTTGCTGTGGAAACTGTGCATGCTCAAAATGACTTTAACGCATGCGCGGTAGCTTCCAAGGCATAGTTAGGGTGTAGCAAGATGGCGGCGATGGGGTCGAATGTCACGAGTGCATGCTCGTCGTAGTCGATGATGTCACCGCGTTCGTGCCATTCAACAGATTTAAAGAATAGAAATCTTGT
Organism: Rana kukunoris; assembly: GCA_029574335.1. NCBI lineage: Eukaryota > Metazoa > Chordata > Amphibia > Anura > Ranidae > Rana > Rana kukunoris. The sequence goes on along the minus strand of CM056053.1, from coordinate 402,283,515 downwards.
TACTTTCAAAATAATGATATATAAGGTGCAAGTATGATTGTTTAGAAATACTTCGACTTTTCTATTAAAACTACACTCGATTGGTATTCTTGATAACCAAAAAGGATATCAAAGATATAAAACATTCATCAAAACAATCACAACTATCGTTTTCAACTCAAATTCTAATTGAGTACATTTAAAATATATGTAGAATGCTGTGTAATTTAATATGTTAAACTGCAATGTTCAGCAACAGCTCAGCAAACACAAAAGGAGTGGATATGCTTTGCAATCAGTATATAGTGATAAGATGCTTACCTTATATTAGCACATACAGCATGTATGGTTCAGAAGATAAGTCAGTTCTAATGGGTGGTATGCAGTTTTCAGCCAATAGAAATGCATCTTCACGGTTGTGAATGGTATCCTAATGGTTTAAAAACTGGCAAGATTTTCAGTTTAACGTGGACATTTCTTGAGTTGCCAAGCTGATCTAACGTGACTACACCAACTCCCGATCATCACAATGAGTCTATCTGCAAGTGAGAAATCTGCTGTGCTTTCCATAGTAGGAAAGATTGGATCTCAGGGCAGTGCTCTGGGCTCTGAGGCTTTGACCAGGTAAGGTTCTTTTATTCTTGGTTATATTTAATATAGACAAATACACTGTGCAATTTCAACTGGATGTTTAATGTAACAGCACAGGAGTTCTTAGGTTAATGTAACAAGTTAAACTTACAAACTTGTATTTATTACATGGGTTACGTCATTCTAGTTCTATGATCTATGTGTATAGTCTTTTTAAAAAGCTACATTTCTACTGATAGAATTTATAACCTGTCTCTACCCTACAAAACTAAAAATTAGTTTTCAGGGGAAGTCAAGCATCAATGAAAATTGAAAGATAGATGTAAGTCATGGGTGCTCAACCTGTGGCCCTCCTGTTGTTGTGGAACTACAAGTCCTATCATACCTCCGGGAGTAATGTGTGTAACTGTCAGTGACTTGCAATGCCTCATGGGACATCCACAAAATCTGGAGGGCCACAGGTTGAGCACCCATGGTGTAAGTCATTAGTGATTGCTACTGCTGGTATTTTATATATGACACATTATGTACCATTTGTGTGCAAATAGTTACCATCAAGGCATGAAACAAGGAAATCATTTTGTCTAAGGTTAATTTCTTGAAGGACAGCACCGTTCTTCTTCTGCTAGTTTTTACATCAGTGGAGGAATACAAATTTGATAACTTTGCTTTCCTGGTGTCTATGCAAACAGTAGCTAAAGGAAAAATGTGCTTACTAAATGCTTACAGTTTAACAGGGAATTTGTTATTACTATAACCTACCATATTAACCACAGAATCATAATATCAGGTCAGAAATGTGTGTGTGGATACATTTATTCCTAATCATTGCCATGTATTAATATCTGTTTCTTTTTCTTTCTTTTTCCTTATGTTTAGGCTTCTCCTTAGCTTCCCCCAAACCAAGACTTATTTCACCCACTTTGACCAGACCCCTGGCTCTGCTGACCTCAACACACATGGTGGAAAGATTATAAATGCCCTGGTAGGTGCCGCCAATCATCTGGATGACCTTGCTGGCAACCTGTCTACCCTCAGTGACCTGCATGCCTACAACCTAAGAGTGGATCCAGGAAACTTTGCTGTAAGTATTACTGAATATTTCTATACAATAATAAGATAACTTGATTCAGGTGAACAAAATGCATTGTGCTTAAATGTGTTTGCAGCATTATATAGTATTGAAATTCAGGTGGGCATTTAGGAGACCAATTTACAAAGTTTGTTTTAGTCTTTCGGGAAAGTTGTCGTGACAAACACAGAGGCCGTAATTGCCGACCTATCAAAAAATACTTGCTTCTGGTCTGTCATGATTATTCCTTACATTCAAGTTTTTTTCAATAAAATGTGAAGTCAAAACTCTTGATATGCATATATGTTTTGGGTCACTAACTTGAAAGGTATTGAAGCCAGAGAGTAACCATTATAGGCAGGAAAGTTATGGTAGTATTGTAACCCTTGATTTGGAGAAGAGCATGTTCCACCAGATACTTTGATTGGGCACCCTTTAAAAGAAGCCGTTTGCTCTGTAACCTTTAGAGGTTAAGTCCAGCCTGAGCTTGTTTGGCTGGGCTTCTCCTATGGGTTCCAGGAGTGCAACTTGTCTTGCACTCTTGTTACCTGTTTTCAGTCCGCTCTATGCTGACATCACACAGATCAGTCTAGGCACAGCATCATCCCAACTCTGGGAGTCTGGATCTGCCAGGTGCCTGGACTGATGGCCGTCTCAGCCTCTCTATGAGCCGCTGAGAGGCTAAGACTGCCGTTTCCTGTCCCACCACAGCTCAGCGCTCCAGGGAGCGCAGAGGAGCATAGCAGGAGAGCTGCTGATTGACAAGCAGCAGCTCTCTGCTCAGGAAGCTGAGGGAACCGAGCCATCGGCAATGTTCAATCACTCGGTTCTCAGTTAAGAGGTGTCAGGGACTTCACTGAGGTAAGTATGATTCTACAATAACCCCCAAACCCATACTTCTAAATGTAATTTCAAAAAGCAGTTTGAACTTTACTGGCCTTATTAAATAATACAAGTGTGTCTTTGTACTCAAAAATAATATATTCTCTATTTCTCTTTGCAGCTGCTGAATCACACTATCCAGGTGGTGTTGGCTTCTCACTTCCCTGGTGATTTCACTCCTGAGGTTCAGGCTGCCTTTGACAAATTCCTTGCTCTAGTCTCTGCAGTCCTCACCTCCAAGTACAGATAAATCCACCCTTCATAACAGGCTACTTCAGAAATTACAGAAAGTAAAACGTGCAATGAAGCGTTCTCTGGGCCCATTTCAGTTACAACCTAGTTGCTTTTTTTTTTGAAGCGTATTTACTTGTGTAAATTGTCCATCAAATAAAAATCTGATGTACTCGTAAATAAAACTGAAAATATTTTTAATTTCCGCCTCAACTGTATTATTATCTCTTTGTGTTTTGATGGTTTGATATTAATGTATTCAATTGCTGTATTCAATTGCTGTGTGTCTTTAAAAAAATCAAACCAGGGGCTTACCATTACCAAACTTATTAAGTTGAATGTGACACCCATTATATCTCTCTCCCTGATAGGAAGGTTGGACTTACTTAAAGGAGAGGTCCAAATAAAGCTTGTTAGGCTGGGCTTCTCCTATGGATCACAGAAGTACAATTTGTTTTGCACTCCTGTGACCCGTTTTCAGTAGAGAGTGGACTGAAGTCTGCTTTTTGCTGACATCACAGAAATCAGTCCAGGCACCGCATCATCACGACAATGGGAGTCTCGACCTGCCAGATGCCTGGACTGACACCTGTCTCAGCCTCTGGGCAAGCCGCTGAAAGCCAGAGATGCAGATCTCTGCCCCTCCACAGCTCAGCACTCTAGTGAGCGAGGAGGGAGCAAAGCGGAGAGCTGCTGATTAACAGTGAGCAGTTCTCTGCTTGACGAGCTGTGAGAACCGAGCCATCGGCAGTGTTTTATCGATCGGTTCTCAGTGTAGAGGCAATGGGGGACAGATGCATCTTTGGACCAATTCTGCATCCACCTAGGTAGGTATGAAACTGAAAAATCCTTTACTTCTCTTTTAAAATGAAGCTTTTACCCCTCCTGCTGTATACAGTTTGGATTGGTAAATCTATTTTCAAATCTGTTCATGGTTTAGTATTAGAATTTATATGTCAGGGGAGGATGGCTAGACTTAAACTTGGAGTTTTACAACAGCCTTGGAAAGAGTTTTGCCCAATTTTTACAAATACTTCTTAGTGGGACAGTTGGTGATTATCAGGCTCACTGGTACATATGATGGTATTTAGGGGGCCCAGATCACCCTATGTCTTAACCACTTCTATGAGGTCAGTGTTACAGTGATACGTTGTTCTGCAAGGGCGGCTGACGGTATGCATATCTTATGGGATTGTTCTGGTATACAGAAATACTGGAAGGATATTTTAATGTGTGTACAGGAGGTGACAACTATATCTTTAAGTCCTATAAGGCACTGCCTGCTCGGGCCAGTGGATGATTTGGCCGCTACTACACCTTGCTTACTGTAGGTTTTTTTTAATTCTAGGAAACACATAGTTCTGTCTTTGAAAATTTCTACTTCTCCACTGGTAGAGTCCTGGAAGGTGAATAGGGCACTATCCTTTTTTAAAGTCACATACAGTATCTGAACATGGAGGTGCTTCTCATATTTGGATGGATGGCCTCACCTCTCACTGTAACAGACTAGTTTTAACCTTTTGTTATTGTTATCCTTTCTCATATGCACCTCATCACCTCCAACAAGGCGGTTTGGTGGGATTTCAACACAATTGTATGTTAGGACACACAAATTATATTCTCTGGAGAGCGTGAGTAGTTTTTTTTACATGGATCCTTGTGCTTTTGGACATTTGTGTCTCTTCTGAGAAGGGTGTGGGTCAGGTTGGCAAGCTTCAAAGACAATGTTCATGTACATGTCCAATGTTATGAACTTCTTTTTTATGTACTATATGATGTCTTATTGAGTATTGAGTGTGTTATTGAAAACAATAAAATAATTTAACCCCCCAAAAAAAATCAAACCAGGTTTTGGGCTACAAAAAAAAAACTCTCAATACATCATCTGTTTAATCAAATATAGTGAACATGGGTTTTCAGGACTAATTTGACACAATTTAGTAAAACTTAACAGCACCACAAGAATACAACTTTCCAGTATCTACACATTTAAATTTCAGTGTACATATAGCCAAAACTTCTTTCTTCTAGTTTTTGGATACACTAGGGAGATTTTAAATAAAGATACCCATTATCAACAGGACATAAAACAGAAAACACAGACAAAAAGCTAAAAATAATATTTTTAAAAAGGGGACCCCCAGATCCTAGCCCCCCTTATATGAATGGGTATCGGGTACTCAAACATCAGGCTCATCTCTACTTTACAGCATTTCTTCACACCTGCCTAAAATTTTTGCACTGTACTGTATATTAGGGATGGCCCTGATGTTTGAGTCAAACGTAAGTTTGATTCGAACATCGGGTGTTTGCCCATTTGGTGAATACCGAGCATTATGGGGCATTTGTGGCGAATTCGAGGGCCACAGAATGCCCCATAATGCAGTGCAGTGCATTGATGTATGATGATTGGCCAAAGCCTGCTCCTAACCTGCATGACGATTTTTTCCTTGATTTTTATCTATATTGGCGGAATCCGGAAATACATTACAACCGCAAGCAAGTTTTAATTACATTTTTTTCCTTTTGAAATTTCATTTTACTGCGGCACAGTAAAACACATCAGACAGATGTGCCATTTTACAGGCAGACTAAGGTGACCCCCCCCCCCATGCAAAATATTTAAAGGAAAATTTCATTTTTATTGTTTCACTTTAAGCACAATTAAAACCGCTACATGTCCCCTGGGGCAGTACCCATGGTCAACATACATTTGTTATGGCAATAACTTGCAAATAAGCCTTTAAAATAAGCCTTTAAAATAAATTAATTTTGATTTTTCATGTTCGTGTCCCATAGACTTTAAAGCGGGATTCCACCCGCAATTTTTTTTTTTTTAAAGTCAGCAGCTACTAACAGTGTAACAACACTTACCTGTCCTACTTGCCTGCGCTGATGGCCCCCCGATGCCGATCCCACGACTGATGCAGGTCCCGCGCCGCCATTCACACTAGGGGAAATAGGCAGTGAAGCCTTACGGCTTCACTTCCCATTTCCTACTGCGCCTGTGTGAGTCTCGTCCCGGCTTGTGAATGGGCGGCTGCTCTCTGAGAACACACACAGTTCCTAGAAAGCAGCGCTCCCCATTCACTAGGAGAAGGAGAAGAAGAAAACCCACTGTGGCGCGGATGAGGCAGATTATGGACTTCCGCATAGCAACAGGTATTTCGGGTGAGTATAATTTTTTTTTTTCACTTTTTTTTTTTTTTTTTAGGACTTTTGGCCAAATGTTTTTTTCCTGGGTGGAACTCCGCTTTAAAAGGGTTTTCGCGTTCGCACAAATTTTTTGTCTGATCGCATGTTCTGGGGCTGACAGAACCGGGGGGTATTCAGCCAATATCTACTATACATATATGGAATGGAAAATATATTCAGGTCCTGGTTTCTGCATTGCCAGCAAAGGCTGTTGGTTCAGCTAAAGCATGCCAGTGGAATTACACACCCATCCATATACCAGGTTGCTATTGAATGTCAGTAAAATGTTCCCATTAATAATGAAAAAAATTGAGATTGCTGCTTTCTCTGCCAGTGCAGTCTGTCTGGGTCTTGTTACTACTGCCTCTGCTAAGTTTTGCATTTTTGTTTGCAATCCAACGTATTGGGTTATAACAGTCTATACGCTTACGAACAATGACTTAGGCCTCGTACACACGAGGGGATATGTCCGCTGAAAACGGTCCGATGGACCGTTTCAGCAGACATCTCCGCTCGTGTGTATGGGCTAGCGGACAGATTTCTCCACCCGACAGATTTCAAAGCATGCTTTGAAATCCATCCGGTGAAATCTGTCCGCCCGACATGTCTGCTGGTTAGTACACTTACCAGCAGACATTTCGTGCCCCACCGCCGCCGCGCCGCCGCCGAATGGATTCGGCCCATGCGCAGAAGTGTTTAACTTCCTGGTGCGGTGACGTGGCGGCGTCAACGTCACCGCCGCGTCACCGCGCCGTCCGGCGGCGGGGAATTTGATCCGATGGTGTGTACACGCCATCGGATCAAACTCCCGATCGGACATATCCGATGGAAATGGTCCGCGGACCGTTTTCATCGGATATGTCCGATCGTGTGTACGAGGCCTAACAGAGGAGGTTGAGCGTTTGCTTTACTCTTCTAGGTATTGGTCCTAGGAGTACTGACACCGTGTATGCAAATAGGCTTATGGCTTCTCCATCCCCAACTGTAGAGTGTCATGTGTGGCTAAGATTGCTAATCTTCTTAGTATGATACTCAAGCTAGCCATACACAGATCAAAATTCCTTCCCATATCCTGCTGTATCAGCCTTAAATTTGATCTGTGGATGGTCCTGCCAGCCCCACCTGGTTTGACAAACTTGAATTTCAAAATCAAAGGTGCTGTGTGAAAAATTGTCAGCGGAACGGCGACTAATTAGCTTCAGTCATTGCTCGGGTATTTTGACAGCCAGTGCCCAATAGTTAACAGGCTAGATTTGCTGTTTAATGTAAAATCTGTTTGAAATCTACAGTATGTGAGTTTGGCCAGTAGGGATGAGCTTTATGTTTGAGTCGAACATGAGTTTGACTCCAACATAGGCTGTTTGCCCGTTCGCTGAACAGTGAACAATTTGGAGTGTTTGCGGCAAATTAGAAAGCTGCGGAACACCCTTTAAAAGTCTATGGGAAAAATCAAAAGTGCTCATTTTAAAGGTTAATATGCAAGTTATTGTCATAAAAAGTGTTTGGGGACCTGGGTATTTAGAATCCCAGGGTATGAATGCGCAAACAGTTTAAAAAAGGAATTTTTTTTTCGGGAGGAGTGATTTTAATAATGCTTAAAATGAAACAATATAAGTGAAATTTTACTTTAAATTTCGTACCTGGCGTGGGGTTTTGTACATGGTGTGGTAGACCCTTCAGGTCTGGTATGTATTTTAAGTGGAACCCCGCACCAAAATAAAAAAAATGGCGTGGGTGTCCCCCCAAAAATCCATACCAAACCCTTATCCAGTTGGCACACAACCTGGCAGGCTGCAGGAAAAGAGAGGGGACAAGAGAGCGCCCCCCTCCTGAACCATACCAGGCCACATGCCCTCAACTTGCCCGGTGATTGTGGGGGTCTGCGGGTGGGGGGCTTATCGGAATATGGAAGCACATTATAGCTGAGGGTGGGGCCACCCGTCCCATGCACAGGTGACCCCGCCCCCTCTGATGCAAGGAGAAAGGCCGTTGATGTGTATGGGTGACCCCGCCCCTCTGACGTGTCACGGTAAACCTGCCTTGTGCCAGAGGGGGCAGGGTCACCCGTACACGTCATTGGGTAACCCCGGGCTTTCTCCTTGAGTCAGAGAGGGGGCAGGGGCACCCACACTTGACGGGTGGCCCCGCCCTAAGCTATAAAACAGCTGTAACACCGGGAGAGCGTCATTCGGCCAGACGCCTCCTAAGGAGGTGGTATTGTTTGTAGCTGTTGTTTTTTTTTTCATATGGCTTGAGACTGGATTACATCATTGGAATCTTTTATTTTATTTTTTATTTTTATTTTTAATAAAGGACTTGTCCCAAACGGTCTAATGTCGTTTTTAAAAAATGTACACTTTTTTTGTGAAAGTACAATGTACCCCATTAGCAATGTACATAGGGGGGGGGGGGAATCTGGAGTTCTCCTTTGTTAAAGGGGGCTTCCAAATTCTAAAAAAAGTCCCCCCCCCCGCAGACCCCCACAACCACCCGGCTAGGGTTGTGGGAATAAGGCCCTTGTCCCCATCAACATTGGGGACATCATCCCCATATTGAGGGCATGTTGCCTGGTACGGTTCAGGAGGGGGGCGCTCTCTCATCCCCCCTCTTTTTTTGTGGGCTGTCAGGTTGCGTACTCGGATAAGGGTCTGGTATGAATTTTTGGGGGGAACCCACGCATTTTTTTTTTTCAAATTTTCTAAGGGGGGAACCCATGCTGTTTTTTTCAATGACTTTTATCTGTATTGCCGGGACCCGACAATTCATTATAGCTGCGAGTAGTTTTGAATTACTTTTTTTCCTTTAGAAATGTCATGTCAGGATTTTTTCTAAGCACGGGAAACATGCGCTATTTTACAGGCATACTATAGACACACCCAGGTACGAGATTTAAAGGAATATTTCACTTTTATTGTTTCACTTTAAGCATTATTCAAATCACTGTTCCTGAAAAAAATGCAGTTTTTAAAACTTTTTTTGCATTGATACATGTGCCCTGGGGCAGGGCCCAGGCCCCCCAAACACTTTTTATGACAATAACTTGCATATTAGCCTTTAAAATTAGCACTTTAAATGTTTAATGTTCGTGTCCCATAGACACTAAAGGTGTTCACGTGTTCGAACAAATTTTTTGCTTGTTCGCATGTTCTGCTGCGAACCAAACCGGGGGGTGTTCGGCTCATCCCTAATGGCCAGATTTAACCTAGCTAGTCAAATTGGGTAGGTAAGAGGTAGCCCAAACAGTAGATCCAGTTCAGTATAAACTCTAGGATGAGAAATTAAGAAAGGAGACAATTCTCCCACTAGGAAAATTACTATCTTGGTACTAATTGGACAAAATGCACATTGAATAAAATAATGTTTTTTTAAATTTATACAAAGAGATAAAAATAGGATATCCAAATACAGATAGGAACATAATTTCCAAAGTTCATACCAAAATAGTATTTAAAAATACAGACTGTCTATACATGCGTGTCACTAATACTTAGTGTGCTCCAAGGTGGAGACAAAGGGTATAGTGGGTTCTCACAGGACATGTGATCATCTACATGTTTTGCTGGGTTCTACCGCTTCATCAGGAGGATAGTATCTGGAATGGAGTAACAAAATATACATAATAATCAAGGAAACAAATACAGGAGTAAATTATATAAAACATGGTTGATAGATGGGGATGGGGAGTGCCGTTGCTTACCCATAGACCAGCACACAGAGCCAAGGCTGAGGCACCTCTGCCTCTGACATTCCCCTATGGTGGATATGGGTGACATATACAAGTGGATGAATTACGATTAAGAAAAGGAAGGTGTGGGGGAGGGGAGGAAATTATTATTTTTTTGTATAATGTGAAAGATGATGTCACAGAGTAAATAGATACCTAACTTGTCACGCTTTAAAATTGCACACGCTCATGGAATGGTGCCAAACGTCGGTACTTAAACAACTCCATAGGCAGCGCTTACATTTTTTCACAGGTTACCAGTTTAGAGTTACAGAGGAGGTCTAGTGCTAGAATTGTTGTACATGCTCTAACACATGCATCAATACCTCAAAAGTGTTGTTTGAGCAGCGTTTACATATGCGTTTACATATGTGGGCGGGACTTATGAGTGTGGTCCCTTCTGAGTGCGAGCTACTGGGGACAGAGGCGTTTACATTTTTTCTACACCTCTTTTTTACATTTTTTATAAATTGTATTCCTATTACAAGGAATGTAAACATCCCTTGTAATAGGAATCAGTATGACAGGTCCTCTTTATGGAGAGATGTGGGGTCAATAAGACCCCACACCTCTCCTCCAAGCTTTAAAGCATGAGATTGTGAAAAAAATCACTGATCTCATGCCAGCAGCCACGATTGTGGCTTTGTTTACTTCCGGGTACTTCGATGGTCATAGAAATGACCAGTGACCATCTGGTCACTGGTCATCTCTATCATCGTGAGCAGGCGCCGGCCAATTTGTTCTCCGGGACATGTTTGTGCATGTGCGTGCACATTTCTTTGCGCATGCGCACTGTGAGGGATCAGACTTTTGGTTCTATATGATTTTACTCGGCCAGTTTCCCCTTCTGTCCCTTTTCCCTTCCCTTCCCTTCCCCCCTATTTTCCTCTTTCCTTTCTTTTCATAACCCTCCCCCTGCTTTCTCTTTCCCCCCCCCTTCCTTGTGTTTCTCTTTCTCCCTCCCCCTCCTTCTGCCCCATCCCGCCCTTCCCAACCTCCTCCTTCCTCCCCCTTCTCTTTCCCTCCCCTCCTTCTCCCTCTCCCCCTCTCTCTGGTTTTCATCTTATCTGTTTCATTTCCCTGGACCTGGGTACCTTTCCTCCCCTTTCTTGCTTTCTCCCACAGTTTTATTTTCTTCTTTCCCCTTCACACTTGTTTTCTTCTTTCTTTTCTTCCTATACGTATGGAATACTAGTTCTGGTGAGTCTGGTGACTATAAGACAGTGATTACTGCCCATTTGCAACAACCTGAAATTTACTGGGGTTGATTTACTAAAACGAGAGAGTGCAAAATCTGGTGCAGCTCTGCATAGAAACCTATGCATTAGCCTAGGTTCACATTGGAGAGATTTGTCATGCGATTTGAGAGATCAAATCGCATGACAAGTTGCAACCTATTGGCGGCAATCGCACTGTTCCATTCAATGCTGCACCGATTTGCAAAAGTAGTTTCTGCACTATTTTTGCCGATTTAAGGTGTGATTTCAATAGACATCTGTGTAGAAAGCCACACAGATGTTTATCAAGTAGCACCTGAAATCGCGCTGACCTTGCTACTTTGAAATCGCGCTACTTCAAGAGAAGTAGCACGATTTCAAAGTAGCAGCAATGTGAACCAGGGTTTAAAGTGGATGTAAACCCAATTCATGAAATTTGAGCTGGGCACATATATCTGCAGTATTCTGTTATCTTCAATGAGCCAAGTCTTATAGCTCTCTTCTGAACGATTCCTCTGTTTTCAGCCTGAGAACTCCTGACATATTTCTTGACTTTTTTAGACAAAACAGCCTGAATCTTTTGTCAAAGAAGGTTGCTAAAATGGAGTAGCAGAGAGCAGCTCCTAATAAAAAACAGCTTTGGCTGTATGAACACAGCAGATATACATATAAAATCTATGTAGGGAGATTTGGTTTATCTATGTGTATCATCTGAGGCTGTTCACTTCACTGGGTGTATGGAGGGTTTACATCCACTTTAAGGTGAAAAAACATCCGATAATTGCTGGCCCCCCAGCCACCCCCCCCCCCCGTTTACTTACCTGAGCCCTCGAAAATCTTGCATCGAGAATGCAATGGATCTCAGCCCGGTCTTCTCGGCTCTTAATTGGATAGATTGATAGCAGCGCAGCTATTGGCTCCCACTGCTGCAAATCAAATCCAATGACGCAGGAGCCGGGGGGCAGGGCCAAGTTTGGCATTCGTGTCTATGGACGAAAATGCTGGATTCGGGAGCGCGCCCGCAAGGTAACCCCCTTGGGAAAGTGCCTCTTAGAGGGGGTTATCTAAGGGGGGGGAGGAGCTGAGAGAGCCACCGAGGGACCCCAGAAGATGAAGTTTGGGCCACTCTGTGCAAAACGAGCTGCACATCGGAGGTAAGTATGACATGTTTGTTATTTTAAAAGAAAATTGAACCTTTAAAATCACTTTAACCACCTCAATACCGGGCCTATTCTGCCACTTCTCTCCTTCATGTAAAAATCATAATTTTTTTGCTAGAAAATTAATCAGAACGCCCAAACATTATATATATTTTTTATCAGACACCCTAGGGAATAAAGAGGCAGTCTTTTTATCTTGCACGGTATTTGCGCAATCATTTTTCAAATGCCTTTTTTTGGAAAAAAAATGTTTTCATGAATTAAAAAATAACAGAACAATAAATTTTAAAGTGTGACAAGCCCAATTTTTTTGTATAATGTGAAAGATGATGTTACGCAGAGTAAATAGATACCTAACTTGTCACGCTTTAAAATTGCACACGCTCATGGAATGGTGCCAAACTTCGGTACTTAAACAACTCCATAGGCGACGCTTAATTTTTTTTTACAGGTTACCAGTTTAGAGTTGCAGAGGAGGTCTAGTGCTAGAATTGTTGTACATAATCTAACACATGCGTCTATACCTCAAATTTGTGGTTTGAGCGGCGTTTACATATGTGGGCGGGACTTACGTGTGTGTGGGGACAGAGGCGTTTACATTTTTTCTACACCTCTTTTTTACATTTTTTATCAATTTTATTCCTATTACAAGGAATGTAAACATCCCTTGTAATAGGAATCACTATGACAGGTCCTCTTTATGGAGAGATGTGGGGTCAATAAGACCCCACATCTCTACTCCAGGCTTGAAAGCATGAGATTGTGAAAAAAATCACCAATCTCATGCCGACAGCCACGATTGCGGCTTTGTTTACTTCTGGGTACTTTGATAGTCATAGAGATGACCTGTGACCATCTGGTCACAGGTCATCCCTATTATCGTGAGCAGGCGCCGGCCAATTTCTCCGGGCCACCAATGGCACAGGAGAGCCCGGAGAAGCAACGGATGGTGGCGGAAAGGGGGAGGGTCATCCCCTCGTGCCGCCTATAAGAACGATCAAGCGACGGAACTGCCTCTATGATCATTCTTATGGTGCACAGAATGGCTGGCTGAAAAGAAGGATATCTGAATGATGCCTGTAGCTGCAGGCATCATTCAGATATCCCCACCTCAATTCCAGGATGTCGTATGACGGCGTGCGGTTTTGAGGTGGCTAATTGAACAAGCTTCACCAGATTCTGCGTGCTCCAGTTTTAGTAAATCCCCCCCCACTGTGTACCAGACATGCTTTAGTCAAGTGCCTAACAAGAAATCTTGTTACTTTCAAAATAATAATATATAAGGTGCAATTATGATGTTGTTTAGAAATTAATTGACTTTTTATGTTAAAACTACACTTGATTGGTATTCTAGATAACCAAAAGGATAGAAAATAGATAAAACATTAAGTAAAACAATCACAACTATCGTTTTCAACTCAAATGCTATCTAATTGAGTACATTTAATAAATATGTACAATGCTGTGTAATTTAATATTTTAAACTGCAATGATCAGCAATAGCTCAGCAAACACAACATGAGTGTATATGCTTTGTAATTAGTATATAGTGATAAGATGCTTACCCTATATCAGCACATACAGCATGTAAGGTTCAGAAGATAAGTCAGTTCTAATGGGTGGTATGCAGTTTTCAGCCAATAGAAATGCATCTTCACCGTTGTGAATGGTATCCTAATGCTTTAAAAACTGGCAAGATTTTCAGTTTAACGTGGACATTTCTTGAGTTGCCAAGCTGATCTAACGTGACTACACCAACTCCCGATCATCACAATGAGTCTATCTGCAAGTGAGAAGTCTGCTGTGCTTTCCATAGTGGGAAAGATTGGATCTCAGGGCAGTGCTCTGGGCTCTGAGGCTTTGACCAGGTAAGGTCCTTGTATTATTGGTTATATTATATATAGACAAATACAGTGTGCAATTTCAACTGGATGTTTAATGTAACAGCACAGGAGTTCTTAGGTTAATGTAACAAGTTAAACTTACAAACTTGTATTTATTGCATGGGTTTCGTCATTCTAGTTCTATGATCTATGTGATCTATGTGTATAGTCTTTTTAAAAAGCTAAGACACTACTGATAGAATTTATAACCTGTCCCTACCCTACAAAACGAAAAAAATAAAAAAAAAGATTCAAGGGAAGTCAAGTATCAATGGAAATTGAGAGATAGATGTAAGTCATGGGTGCTCAACCGGTGGCCCTCCAGCTTTTGTGGAACTACAAGTCCTATCATGCCTCCCAGAGTAATGTTTGTAACTGTCACTGCCTTGCAATGCCTCATGGGATTTGTAGTTCCACAAAAGCTGGAGGGCCACAGGTTGAGCACCCATGGTGCAGGTCCTTAGTGATTGCTACTACTGGTATTGTATATATCACACATTATTTACAATTTGTGTGCAAATAGTTACCATCAAGGCATGAAACAAAGAAATAATGTTGTCTAAACTCAATCTCTTGAAGGACAGCACCGTTCTTCTGCTAGTGTTAACATCAGTGAAGGAATACAAATTTGATAACTTTGCTTTCCTGGTGTCTATACAAACAGTAGCTAAAGGAAAAATGTGCTTACTAAATGCTTACAGTTTAACAGGGAATTAGTTATTACTATAACCTACCATATTAACCACAGAAGCATCATATCAGGTCAGAAATGTGTGTGGATACATTTATTTCAAATCATTTCCATGTATTAATATGTGTTTTTTTTTTTTTTTTTTATGTTTAGACTTCTCCTTAGCTTCCCCCAGACCAAGACTTATTTCACCCACTTTGACCTGACCCCTGGCTCTGCTGACCTCAACACACATGGTGGAAAGATTATAAATGCTCTTGTAGGTGCCGCCCATCACTTGGATGACCTTGCTGGCAACCTGTCCACCCTCAGTGACCTGCATGCCTACAACCTAAGAGTGGATCCAGGAAACTTTGCTGTAAGTATTACTGAATATTTCTATACAATAATAAGATAACTTGATTCAGGTGAACAAAATGCATTGTGCTTAAATGTGTTTGCAGCATTATATAGTATTTAAGTGACCAATATACTGTACATTTTGTGTCAGTCTTTAGGAAAGTTTTAATGACAAACATAGAGGCTGTTACTGCCCACCTATCTAAAAATACTAGCTTCTGGTCTGTCATGAATATTCCCTATTCAATAAAATGTGAAGTCGAAACTCTTGATATGCATATTTGTTTTGGGTCATTAATAGTGATGAGCGGAATACGCCATATTCGATTTCGCGATATTTAGCGAATATTTCGAAGAATATTCGCGAATATTCGTTAATATCGAATATTCGTGATATTTTATAAAAAAAAAAAAAAAATTGCGAAATTTCGCTATTTTTTTGGGGATAAAATATCACGAATATTCGATATTTACGAATATTCGCTATATTTTATATAAAAAAAATAGCGAATTTTCGCATATGCGAAAGCGAAAATGATTGCGAAATTTCACTAATTTTTTTTTGGATAAAATATCACGAATATTCGATATTTACGAATATTCGCTATATTTTATAAAAAAAAAAAAATTGCGAAATTTCGCTAGTGCGAATGCAAAATTGATTGTGAAATTGATTGCGAAATTTGAAAAAATACGAATATTTGAAATAGCGAATATTCGCCGCGATATTCGAGTTATTCGCGAATACTCGAATATGCAATATTCGTAGCGAATGTTCGCAATGCGAATATTCGTGAGCAACACTAGTCATTAACTTGGAAGGTATTGAAGCCAGAGAGTAACCATTATAGGCAGGAAAGTTATGGTAGTTTTGGGTATTGGGTACCTTTTAAAAGAAGCAGTTTGCTCTGTAACCTTTAAAGCAGGGATCCTCAAACTACGGCCCTCCAGCTGCACATCCCATGAGGCATTGTAAAACTCTGACATTCACAGACATGACTAGGCATGATGGGAATTGTAGTTTCTGAACAACTGGAGGGCCGTAGTTTGAAGACCCATGCTTTAAAGCAGGGATCCTCAAACTACGGCCCTCCAGCTGTTGCGGAACTACAAGTCCCATGAGGCATTGTAAAACTCTGACATTCACAGACATGACTAGGGCATGATGGGAATTGTAGTTCCTGAACAGCTGGAGGGCCGTAGTTTGAGGACCCATGCTTTAAAGGATAAGTCCAGCCTGAGGTCGTTTGGCTGGGCTTTTTCTATGGGTGACAGGAGTGTAATTCGTTTTGCACTCCTGTCACCCGTTTTCAGCAGAGAGCGGTCTGAGAAGTCTGCTCTCTTCTGATGTCACACAGATCAGTCCAGGCATGCGTCTTCCTGACTCTGGGAGGCTTGATCCGCCAGGTGCCTGGGCTGACGGCCATCTCAGCCTCTCAGCGAGCCGCTGAGAGGCTGAGGCGGCCGCTTCCTACCCCTCCACAGCTCAGCGCTCCAGTGAGCGTGGAAGAGCAGAGCAGGAGAGCTGCTGTTAGACAGTCAGCAGCTCTCTGCTCGGGAGCTGAGAGAACCGAGCCACCGGTTCTCAGTGAAGAGGCACCAGGGGACATAACCCCCAAACCCTTACTTCTATTTTAAGAGTACATTAAATTAAAAAATGTAATTTCAAAAAGCCGTTTGAACAATACAGTCCTTATTAAATAATACAAGTCTGTCTATTTACACAAAAATAATATATTCTCTATTTCTCTTTGCAGCTGCTGAATCACACTATCCAGGTGGTCTTGGCTTCTCACTTCCCCGGTGATTTCACTCCTGAGGTTCAGGCTGCCTTTGACAAATTCCTTGCTCTAGTCTCTGCAGTCCTCACCTCCAAGTACAGATAAATCCACCCTTCATAACCGGCTACATCAGAAATTACAGCAACTAAAACAACATGCAATTAAGCGTTCTCTGGGCCCATTTCAGTTACAACATAGTTGCAATATGTTTTGAAGAGTATTTACTTGTGTAAATTGTCCATCAAATATAAATCTCTTAAATAAAACTGAAAATATTTGTAATTTCTGCCTCAACTGTCTTATTATCTTTTTGTTTTTTGATGGTTTGATATTTGATATTAATGTATTCAATTACCAGTTATACTGTGGCAAGTTGGCTTGGCTGGGCTATAGGATTCGCCTCAGAATCGATCAGTCTCCAGGCCCAGGCCAATGATTTCTGGCCTGGACCTGGTGATCAGTTCTGGCAAATGAAATCCTTCCCCTGCCTGTAAGTGTAAACACAGGCAGGGGGAAGTGATGTCATCTTCCCTCGTGGAACTCTTTTCTGTTCCAGAGAGAGGAGAGAGGACATCTCACAGTAAGTTTCACCAACACTACACTGACACAGTACACATAGGTACACTTGTCATCCCCCAATCCCCCCAGTTAACCCTTTAAATCCCTGTCACAGTGTCACCCAGTGTAGTGTATATATTTTTCTGGTGTAGTTAAACCCTAAACCCCCTAATAAAGGTTTAACCCCTTGATCACCCCACAGTTATGCCTTTCACCCCCTGATACCACTGATCACCGTATTAGTGTTACAGGTGACGCTAGTTAGTTAGTTTGCTTTTTATAGCGTCAGGGCACCCGCTGTATATTACTCAAAAAAGGTTTGACTCTCTGATCACCCAGTGGGTGACATCAGTTAGGTTTTAGCATTAGGGTCGGCATCAACCCAGGCAGCATCAGATTAGTGCCAGTAGCGCTAACACCCATGAAACCATACACTTCCCTTAATAGTTTAGTGTCTGAACAGATCAATATATTTGATCTGATCAGATCTATACTAGCGTCCCCAATAGTTTAGGGTTCCTAAAAATTCAGCTTTAACAGGATCAGCCCAGATATCTGTTAGCACCATAGGCATGCGCAAGGGGTGTGCCAGATGTGCCTGGTCACACCCTATTCACTCTGTGCAGTGTTGACTTCCATTACTGCCCAGGCTTTCCTGCCTGTTGCCCCACCCCCACAGTGCTGCTGGCCTCCCTCCTCTTCTCTTCTCTCCCCTTGGAAGCTACTGGAGAAGTGGGGGGAGAGGGCTAATCAATATGTCATTTATTCTTCCTTTTCTAAAATGAACAAACTCACCTTGTTCATTCATAAGCAAAGCATAGTAAACACAGTTTGTTTGAGCTTTACAGTGCACAAGCTAATGCAATAACACCCTTTACTGTGCACACCTATGGTTAGCACCTGCGTTTAGCTCCTCCGCCCAGCCAAGCCAAACCGACCCAAGTGCAGTATCAATCGATCAATGTCACTTACAAAACAAAAACACATAACTGCAGCATTTGCAGAGTCTCTGCCTCCATGACCAGGACACAATACGAGCAGATCTTGCGGTTCATGCACTTCAATGATAATGAACTCTGTCGTCCTCGCGGTGGGGGTGGGGTTGCGATTTTCTCCTAACATTAGGGGCGTATTGCCCCCATGGTTCGGCATATATTTTTTAGACACAGATTGCGTTTAAATATCAAGTAGTTTTATTGAGTTAATGTTTTATCATTACCATTGTTTGCTTTTCAGGTACGCCATTCAGCTACAGCACTGATTTATTTATCTTAACAGCAACAGCATTTGCTCTCATGGTACATAAATCAAAGACTCCAGCGCTGTAGGAGATGATTTCACCACCACAATTAAAACAAATGGTGCATGTATGCCCATAATTAGAAGTGGGTGGATGAAAGGCGGTTTTCTAATGGTGGGCATACCCACCGATTAATTTTTTTTTTTTTGTTCAGCCCACAGGCTGCATGAAAAAAATAACATTACATTGTATGCGCAACAAGTACCAGCAACGCAATGATATGTTGCTGGACTTTGAGTGATTATACCAGAATGATGCCTGCAGGTTTAGGTATCATTTTGGTATCATCCTTTTCAGCCAGCGGTCGGCTTTCAGGTAAAAGCAATCCTAGCAGCTAATTAGCCTCTAGACTGCTTTTACAAGCAGTGGGAGGGAACACCCCCTCCTCCCACCATCTTCCATGGTTTTCTCTGGCTCTCCTGTCCCACCGGGGAACCTGAGAATGCAGCCGATGGTTCTGCCGAACTGACCATAGAGCATATCAAAGACTAGAATAACTCCAATCATCTTTATGGCCTAAGAAACCAGCAGCTACTAGCATTTCATGACTTAGGTTTCACTGGATATAAACAGCGCCATTGGGAATTTGGGAAAGCATTTTCTCACACGATCTTGGTGTGGTCAGATACTTTGAGGGCAGAGGGGAGAGCTAGGGTCTAAGGCCCCGTACACACGACCAAATTTGTCTGCTGGAAACGGTCTGCCAGACCGTCCCAGCAGACAGATTCGATCGTGTGTACGGGCGAGCAGATGGATTTGGCCAGCCGACAGATTTGAAAGCATGCTTTCAAATCTGTCGGCTGGGAACCTGTTCGTCCGACATGTCTGCTGGTTAGTACGCTAACCAGCAGACATGTCTTCTCGCACACGCGTCGAATGGATTCGACGCATGCCCGGAAGTGATTTACTTCCAGGTGCGGTGACGTGGCGACGTCAACGTCACCGCCACGTCACTGTGCCGTCTGCCGGCGGGGATTTTGGTTTGATCGTGTGTACACGATCAAACCAATACGTCCCCAGCAGACAGATTTGTTCAAATTGGTCTGCCCAACCGATTTGAACAAATCTGTCTGCTCGTGTGTAGGGGGCCTAATAGACACCAATTTAAAAAAAAAAGTATCTGTCACTACTTATTGCTATCATAGGGGATATTTACATTCCCTGAGATAACAATAACAATTATTAAAAAAATGAAAGTTTAAAAAGCAAAGAAAAAAGCAAAATAAATAATAATTAAAAATAAAGGGACCCCTGTCCCACATGCTTGTGTGTAAAGGTGAACGCAAGTGTCGGTTTGGTGTCGTATGTAAACAGAAATTACACCATGCATGTGAGGTATCACATGCCAGACCGAGGGCAGTAATTTTAGAAGTGGTAACCTGTAAAGGCTTTTAAAGGCTTTTGCAAATGTATGTAATTTGTGCGCAATTTTAAAGCATATCATGTTTGGTATCCATGTGCTCGGCATAAGATAATCTTTTTTATTTCATCAAACATTTGGGAAATATAGTGTGTTTTAGTGCATTAAAATTGAAAAAGTGGGGGTGTGTGGCTAGCACGCACGGCAGATGGCTGCCTGAGAGAGGAGCTCCTGACCCCTATCAGAGACACCAGCGACGGAAAGCACCGACAAACCTCTCTAACCTTTCACACAGAACCCAGACAGCGGCGGCTGCAGGGGGACTGTAAGCTGAAGAAACTAACAGCTTACTTTCACTGGCCTGAAGGTTGAGGAGGCCAAGATGGCGCCGGCAGAGTGGCCCCCTCCTCCACATCACACAGTAA
The DNA here is from genome assembly GCA_029574335.1 of Rana kukunoris. NCBI lineage: Eukaryota > Metazoa > Chordata > Amphibia > Anura > Ranidae > Rana > Rana kukunoris. The sequence continues at coordinate 402,263,127 of CM056053.1, read as the reverse complement.
CCATTACTCAGAGCTTCCTGATGCTGACTGGAGTACTGGGGATCATCCCAGAAGCAGATCTCCCCTCCACAGCCCTCCCTGCTCTAGCCCAGCTAAAGCTAGAATGAGACTGGACCCAGCAGCTACAGACACAGGGGTAAGTCACACAATACCCCATGATAAAGAACAACAGAGCTCCACTCCCCCATTGCCAGTTTCCCCACAGCTAATCAGCCTGTATTGGACACACAGCTTAAAGAGATGCTTCTCACACTACACCGCTCTCTGTAGGCATACTTTACCAATATCACCTAAAAATTCTCCAAAGAACTCTCCATGATGGGAGAAAGAGTTATCCAGGTTGAACATGCAGTAACTGATATTGCTACAACAGTCAATGATGAAAGTGACGAAGAAAGGCTTTAGATGCGTGCAAAAAAGCACAGAGATCGATCGAGAGGCAACAATGTGAAACTAAGGGGGGTACCATAAACTATGCCTGCCGAAGACCTCACAAAATACACTACAGAGCTCTTAAACTCTCTTGTGCCAGAATTAACCCTGATATACCTAACGATCAATCGTATACACCGTATACCCAAACCCACTTTCCTACCCAATGAAACGCCCAGAGATGTGCTCATGAGGGTGCATTTTTTCTTCACTAAAGAGCAAATACTGCGGAAGTCACGTACCTTAGGGAAACTCCCTGATCCCTACTCAAATATACAAATCTATGCTGACCTATCCAAGTATACTCTGGATCTACGCAGACAGCTCAATACAATTACCAAATTGCTCTGCAACAACAACATTCCATATGGTAAATGGAACCACCCTGCCAAAATCAGTGTGGAACGCAATGGAACCACACACAATATCTCCTCTCTAGAACACGGCCTCTCTTTGCTTGGGAAATAGGGCATCATACCCACCCAAGTGCCCCAACATGGAGCTCACAACATGCTCCACCTTGATCCATGTCTCAGTCCGGGACCCGCAATAGAAACCGCTGACCCCTAACAAATCGGTGTTACCATACTCATCAATTAATTTCTCTTTGGTGGCTCCCAAGCCGTCACACTAGTTCCATTTGAACTGTTTCCCCCCACTCTGTTTGAAGCAACCTAACTGATTTTGCCAAAGTTTGCACAGTTATGAAAGTTTCAAATTTGTTTAATGTTGACACCCTTTTTGTTTTACCCCCGTGCATTAGACCTCAGGATGTAGCTCAAGAGAATGCAATGAAGAACCACATAGCAATAAACTTAGCAACCACCATGGAGCCCAACTGAACCAAAATACCTTCCTTGAAGAAACAACCACCACTCGCTCCAACATAACTGTGAGTGCTCTAATGATCTTAAGACTACACACACCCCATGGCCCTTAAAATCCTCTCAATAAATGTGAAAGGGCTAAACCATTCCCAAGAAAAGATCAGCATTGTGGCAGACAGCTAAACAGTCCCGCTGTGGCATAATCTGCACCCAGGAAACCCACTTTATTAACTCTGCGTCCCCTCCATGTCAACACAAAGACTTCCCGCACATCTTCATAGCCTCTAACCAAGTCAAAAAGAAAAGAGGAGTATTGGTGGCAATTAATAAATCCACAGACTTTACTCGCACAAAAGTTTCTGACCCCAATGGAAGATTTATGTTCCTGATTTGCACTATAGCAGGCACCAAGTATACCCTGGCATGCATATACGCCCCAAATTTGCATCAAATCCATTTTTTAAACAAGATGATGAAAATAATCAACAAACATAGACAAGGCTCCTTGATCGTATGCAGAGATTTCAACATAGTGCTGTATCACACACTGGATACCTCCAACCCCACCCCCAGGCATCCTTCACCCATGATGAACTTTCTTTGATCCCACGATCTTCATGACATATGGAGACGCCTACACATGGCATGGGTCTGCATTCCAGTATTCACTGTCTATACCACGCAGTATATACCCCCTTTCTATTTTCAAATTTTTGGATGGAATTTTTTTTATATATATACATTTTATACTTTTGCAGTTTTATCGTTTTTGCATTTGAGTTTTTTGTTTGTTTGACAAATTTGAATAAAGCTTGTCAGCTTTTTGGATTTACACTATGTGGAGGCTTTTTGTTTTTTCCACATACCTTCCAAGTTCGGCTTCAATCTGATACATCTCTTAGCCCAATATACCGGATTGGGATGCTGCAACAGTCAGTCTGATACAGAAGCTTGTCTTCCAGCGGAGAAAAGGAGGTGTCCTATAGATCCAGTTCGTATTGTCCTTGGTGTGGTTTAAGCGCAAGCGATCCACCGCCATACGGTGAGCTGAGTCCACTATGGAGAGTAAGAGTATTAATTTCTCCCCCTGCCCATTGGTGAAGACACTCCCGGTTGATATCTCCTATAGCACACCAAGTGTATAGAGAACATTTGGAAGTACAGGGTACAGTGTGGACAAGATCCTTTCCACTTGGATATCTATCAGACAAACTGTTTCAGAAGCTTACAAGCCTTTGTTATATTTTTATAACTCAATGATTTATATAGAGGACTGTTTACTTAATTTTGCACAGTTGCTTTCGTTATCACTGATGGTTTATATGCACTAACTTTGTCGCTAGCTGCTATTTTCCTTTATGTGGACACAGCACATTGGTGTCACACTCACTTTATTTCTACATATGTGAAGACATATGTGGGGACATATTTCATTATATCCCTTCTCCTTCTAGAGGTTTTATGTATATGAAGGGTTCACTAATGATTTAATGCACATATTAAGGTTATTATACTTTTACATTTGTGTCGCTTTGTTTTGATGGTTGATCCCATCTTTTCGTTCACAGCGCTACACTTTTTATATTTTTTGCAACTTAAAGAATGGTTCTTTCCATCACCCTCTACTAGATTGGAAAACATAGAGTAATATATAATCCTGGGTAAAAAAAAAAATGGATATGTAGTATACATCCGAAAACAATAACCCCCCAAATTTCTTCCATTAACTATGGCAGCCACAGTCAGAGCATGGCATAAACTCACAACTACCACCTGGAGAAACATTCCAACAGCACACATAAACTTACCTCTATCAATCCTTAACTTGCTTGTATCGGACCTTTACACACACAATTGGTCCAAACAAGATCCCACACCCCTTCACAAACTTCTGCACAATGACACGATCAAACCTTTCCATACTTTTAAAACTGAGCTAAATCTAGACCCAAAATCACAATACCAATATATACAAATTGCGCACTGTCTTAAAAGCAACCCACAACTTCTAACCTCAATCCCTACACAAGTTATTACATTTCACTCACCCCAAGTTCTAGGAAATAAAGGTATTTCCTTATTCTATAACCTTCTAAAGGGAAAAAAAAACAATTCCACCACTCCCTGACTTTCGATCAATGGGAGCTAGATCTAGGCAATTCATACTCAGAAACAGAATGGCAGAAAGCTATCAAATCTACATACGACGCCACACAATGCACAGCGCTGTGGGAACTCACACAAAACATCATTCAAATGAGGTACTTAACCCCTAATAAAATAGCTACATTTGACCATCAAACATCCCCTATATGCTGGAGCAAATCCGGATTGAAGGGATCTTAAATCCACATTCTATGGGATTGCCCACATCTAACAAAATACTGGCAGGAAGTATTCTCGACCATTCACAAATCACAGATTTAACTATCATCACCAGATCTAGCTCTACTGAAGGTAAATATTGATCTCATACCTATAGCTCACAGAAAAGTTATAACCCACATATTACTGGCAGCTAAGCGCAGCATAACAAAACTCTGGAAAAATACCAAACCCCAGTTGTTCAAGATGTAATTATAATGGTACAGACCCACAACGATTATGAGACACTTCTATTCAACACCAATCAATCTAACACCAAACTGAGACACAGTTGGACCTTGTGGTCTAGCTGGTATAAGGGAATTACCGCAACATAAATCTACATAAACACTCATGCAGGTTCCCCTCCTACCCCCCTCCCCCTTTCTTCTGACCCCAGCAAACCTAAAAAATGTTTTTTTTTGCATTTCCTCTAGAACTTAATTGCTAGAGTGTTGAGCAACGTTGTAACCCAGGAATAACTTACAGTATAAGGTTATTGAAATGATTTGGCCAACTTTCTAATCAAAATGATTATGATTATGTTTCATATATGCATATGTTTACCTGCTTCTTACACTGTAATACATCTAAGCAACAATGTTTGTAACTTGGAAATGCACAACAATAAAAACGATTGAAATAAAAAAAAAAAGTATTAAAAGTATTTATTTCCCCCAAAAACTGTGTTTTAAAAATAGCTGCTCAAATACTGTGTAAAAAAAATTGCAACACCCATTTTTAATTTGTAGGCCTTTGCTTTTAAAAATATATGTATATAATGTTTGGGGGTTCAAAGCAATTTTCTAGCAAAAAAATTATAGTTTTTTTTTAATGTAAACAAAAAGTGTTAGAAAGTGCTTTGTCTTTAAGTGGTTAAAAGAGTGGGTGATGTGTGACATAAGCTTCTAATGTTGTGCATAAAATGCCCTGGACAGTTCAACCCTCCCCCTCTTTTTTTTAAAGTAGACACCCCAAGCTATTTGCTGGTAGGCATGTTGAGTCCATGGAATATTTGTTTGCACAAAGATGTCACTAAATGATGTATTGCACCCCAAAATACATTATGCTGCTTCTCCTGAATACAGGATAACACATGTGTGACACTTTTTGGGAGCCTAGCCATGTACAAAACCTCAAAAACCAAGCACTGACTTCAGGCTTTCTAAAGGCGAAAAATTGTGATTTTACTTATCACAGTTACAAAAGCATTGAAATGTCAAGATAGTACAACAAAATTTACCTATTTTGGAAAGTAGACACCCCAAGGTATTTGCTAAGAGGCATGGTGAGGATTTTGCAGCTCTCATTTGTTTTTGAAAATTAAGAAAGGCATATCTCAGCAAATAGCTTGAAGTGTTTTATTTCCAAAATGGGGTCATTTGGGGGGTTTGTGCTATCTTGGAATTTTATAGATTTCGAAACTATGATAGGTAGTGAAGAGTGAAATCAATAATTTACACCCTTAGAAATCCTGAAGGCTGTGCTTGGACTTTGGGGTCCCGTACGCGGCTAGGCTCCCAAAAAGTCTCACACATGTGGTATCCCAGTACTCAGGAGAAGCAGAAGAATGTATTTTGGGGTGCAATGTTATTTTTCCTGTCATTTTAGCACCTTAAGAAATTAGATAGTTAGTCATAAACTAAAAGCTGCGTAAATTCCAGAAAATGTACACTAGTTTGTAGTAGACATGTGCACACTGAAATATTTTGTTTCGTAATTTCGTTTTCGTCTGAATAATTGTTAAAACGATAATGAAAATACCTGAAATTCGGACGAAAATGCATTCGGACGAAAACGAATGCACGTGTCTAGTTTGTAGATGCTATAAATATTGCGCAAACCATTAATGTCAGGTCACCTGTGGCCAGGTGACAAGTGCACCCCGGTGGTCAAGGACGCACCACAGGGTAGTGAACCCTATAGCCGACTGCTGCTATCAGAGGAAGCGTGAACCCAAGATCGCCAAGGGCGCGGAGTCTAAGACCCAGCTTTGTGTTCACCAGAGCCCCTAGTGGTGGGGATGGCTTTTGCCGCAGCTGGATCCAGGTCGCGACCCCTGGGATCCCCTAGGTCACACTGCAGGGAGAGAGGGGAAGCACCAAGCAGGACAGCGGTAGTGATGGGTAAGCCGAGGTCAGGGCAACAGGCAAACAGGGGTAACCGAGGGACAGGCAAAAGGTCAGGGGCACAGGCAAACAGAAGAAGTCAGGGACAAGCCAAAAACGGTACACAGGAAGGTAATCGTAGCACACTGCAGACAGGAACTAAGCAAACAACACTGTTGAACAGTACTGCAGGCCTGTAATGCAGCAGTTAATAAAGACACCCTGGGTTGGCCTCGATGGGCCCTACAGGAATGAGAGGGGATAAGAAGGTAACCAGAACAAGGTCAGGCCTATTAATGGACAGATGAAAGACAGGTAAGCTGCCAGACTATTGCATATCCATGACAATTAAATTTACGGCTATTGACATTCTTTTTTACCAAAAACATGTTGGCTGAATACATTTTGGCCTAAATGTATAACTAAAATTTAGTTTATTGGTTTTTTTTTATAACAAAAGGTAGAAAATATCATTTTTTTCCCCCAAAATGTTATTTTATTTCCGAATATATAGCAAAAAATAAAAATTGCAGAGGCAATCAAATACCATCAAAAGAAATCTCTATTTGTGGGAAAAAAAGGACACAAATTTCATTTGGGTACAGCATTGCATGATCACTCAATTACTAGTTAAAGCAGTGCAGTGCCACATTTTAAAAAGTTCTCTGGTCATTAAGGGGCCAATTCTTCGGGAGCTGAAGTGGTTAAAAAATCAAACCAGGGGCTTACTATTACCAACTTTATTAGGTTAAATGTGACACCCATTATATAAATTTTTAAGCAAAACATGTTTCCTTTGGGAAATCTCCCTCTCTCCCTGATAGGAAGGTGAATTTACTTAATGTAAAGCTTGTTTGGCTGGGCTTCTCCTATGGATCACAGGAGTGCAATTTGTTTTGCACTCCTGTGATCCATTTTCAGCAGAGAGACTGAAGTGCTCTTTCTGCTCATGTCAGCGAAATCAGTCCAGGCACCGCATCATCCCAACAATGAGTCTGGATCCACCAGGTGCCTAGACTGACACCCGTCTCAGGCTCTCACTAAGCCTCTGGTAATAAAAATAAAATAAAATACTTGTTTTGGGTTTGTATCCCAAACATATAGTACTGTGCAAATGTTTTAGGCAGATGTGGAAAATGCCATCAATGAATAATGCTTTCAGAAATAAAAGTGTTAGAGCCGGTTCACACAGGGGCAACACGACTTCCAGCACGACTTTGGGAGGCAACTTGAACACGACTTGAGTATGAATCATCAGGCAACTTACAAGGCAACTTCAAGTTGCCTCCAGGACAGGAGGCTTTCCGGTGGCCAATCAAACAACAATCAGCTCTGTGGGAGGGAGGGGGGGAGGGGTTTGCCTGAGAAATGTATGTTATCTTCCTGTATTGTTGCTTCAGTAAAGACAGTGATCAGACTTCTGAGGCAACTTTCATTAAAATCAATGGGTACAAGTTGCCTACAAGTTGCCTACAGGTCGGATTGAAGTAGTACAGGAACATTTTCTGAAGTCGGAGCAACTTCAGTAGTGTGTATTAAGACGGCTCCATTCACTTCCATTGATTTTCTCAACCACACAACTTGGGACGACTTGGGGCAACTTCAAGTCGGATCCCATGTCGCCCCAGTGTGAACAGGCTCTTAATAGTTTAGTTTTATCAAGGAACAAAATGGAAAGTAAATAAACATAAGAGAAATCCCAGATCTTATCAATATTTGGAGTGACCACCCTCTGCCTTCAAACCCGCATCAATTCTTGGGAAAGTGTACAAAATGTGCTATATAAGAATTGATGATGGTTTGACGCCAAATATTGATTTGATTTAAAAAAAAATCTGTTTGCTGACTTTAGATTTTGTAAATTGATAAAAATAAACAATTAAAATATTGATTTTTGAAAGCATTCCTACTTTACAGCATTTCTTCACACCTGCCTAAAATGTATGCACTGTACTGTACATACATGAAAACTATCTTCAGGTTCTGGTTTCTGCATTGCCAGCATAGGCTGTTGGTTCAGCTAAAGAATGCCAGTGGGATTAAACACCCATCCATATACCATATTGCTATTAAATGTACTTTTCCCATTTCTAATTAAAACAAAATCAGATTGCTGCTGGTGTGTCTGCCAGTATAGTTTGTCTGGGTCTTGTTTATTCCTTTCCCTGCTAAGTCCAATGTATAGGGTTATAACAGTTCACTCATTCTGAGTCTATACACTTACAACCAAGCAGCTAACAGAGGAGGATGAGAGTTTGCTCTACTATTCCAGGTATTGGTTCTAGGAGTGCTGACACAGTGTATGCAAACTGGCTTATGGCTTCTCCATCCCCAACTGTATTGTGCCATGTGTGGCTAAGATATCTAATCTTGTTAGTGTACCAAGGTATCACCTTTCTTATGTGATTAAAAGACTACCATCTGCTTATCCAGAAGGAACTCCCTCCAGTGGCCAAGATGTGTTATAGCCACCATTTATTTACTTTTGCACTGGTACAGCAAGGACTGTTGGGAAACTGAGTACAGGCAGAAAAAGACTCCATTTCCCTGGTTTATATATAGACTACAATGCCCAGAGAGCAACTGTACAGCCCCAGAATGCTTTGCTCCCTGCACAGACTGCTGGGGGAGGTAATTTAAGGAAGAGGACGTGTTTGGCATGCTCGCTCTGGACCGCCTCTTCAACTCAGGAGGACACCTGTGTGAGGTGTCTCCCTGGAAATCTAGGCCAGAGTTTGAGGCCTATCCACGCCCGGGGGGATCAGCATCCAGAGACAGAGAGAGGATCCCTGATGGAGTGATTCGACGGTGTCCCAGTTCAATGGTGACCTGTGTGGAGAACCGGAGACTGTCATCCTGAAGGACGGTGTGTTGGAGTTTGTAGAAGGAGTGTTCCGGAAGGACAAGGCCTGATCTGATTGGGTGAGACGGGCACCTGCCCAAGCATACTAACTGCATTGCAGGAGGGTGGATCGTTTTCATTCACCACTGTGATTTGACTATTCAGGCATCTTCTGACAGTTTACTTATTTCCTTTCCGGATTATAAATTACTTTTGTTGCGTGTCAACTACTGTGTGAATTTGTATTGAGGTTTGGTCTGGCCAACCAAACCATATTAGTGAAGTATATTATCTAAAAACTGCCTGTTAGGTATAATAAACTATTGATATTCATCTACTGTACATACCCTTTAACTGGGTAATTGGTTCTATTAGACTGTACAGTACTGTTATATGGGAGAGCTGGGTGAGGCTTGGCAAGGGGGTGCTTCAGTGTGGGTATCTTACTGAAGAAATCCCTTTGCTGTGTACTTACACAGGCCCACATAGATATTATAATTTAACTTGTATTTATCTGTTACTACTAATTATGACTCTTGCAGAGCTCTGCAAGAAGTCCACTACTGTTTTACCTTTGTTTATTTTGATTTTTATCTTACTAAGTAAAGAGTTACACTGGTTAAGCTGAACCTGTGTGCAGTTCCTCTGTCATCCTACGGGATCAATACAACTCAAGGTTTACATAATTTGCTGTGGTGTGCAAGGTATTGTGTTTCCCAACAGTTATTGGGGTTCACAATTCCCACTGATACCAGTTGTGCCAAGGGAGGGTTTGAGACAGTTTTAGGGGTTGATAGCCAGAGTGTAGACCCAAAACAAACCAGCAGCTCCTTAGGGGGAAGTATTTCACAGGTATGATACTAGCTAGCCATACACAGATCAAAAGTCCTTCCCATCTCCTGCTGTATCAGCTTTAAATTTGCCACCTGGCTTGACAAACTTTAATTTCAAAATCAAAGGTGCTGGGTAAAAAATTGTCAGTCAAACAGGGACCAATAAGCTGTAGTCATTGTTCAGGTATTTTGACAGCCAGCGCCCAATAGTTGGCAGGCTGGATTTGCGTTCTAGTGTAGAATATGTTAGAAATTTACAGTATGGGCCAGATTCTCGTAGATCTGCGGCGGCGTAGCGTTTCCTATTTACACTACACCGCCGCAACTTAAACACGCAAGTGCCGTATTCTCCAAGCTCTTGCTCCGTAATTTGCGGCGGCGTAGTGTAAATGGCCCGGCGTATCCCCGCGTAATTCAAAGGGGACGTCTTGTATTTAAATTAAGCGCGCCCCCGCGCCGAACGAACTGCGCATGCGCCGGCCGTAAACGTAGCCCAGAGCATGCTCCAAAGTACGCCGCAAATACATTGGTTTCGATGTCAACGTAATTTACGCAAAGCCCTATTCGCGAACGAGTTACGTAAACTACGTAAACGACGAGAAAACACGACGCTGCCCCGACGTCCATACTTAACATGGCGTACACCGGACCTACGCAAAGTTAACCCACCATATAGCAGGGGTAACTTTACACTTACGCAAACAACGTAAACTACGCCGAGCGGCCGCAATTACTTTCAGGAGTCAGCGTATCAGGCTCATTTGCATATTCAAAGCGGAAATCGACAGAAGCGCCACCTAGCGGCCAGCGTAGAATTGCATCTAAGATCCGACGGTGTAAGTGACTTACGCCAGTCGGATTTACACCAAATCTATGCGTAACTGATTCTAAGAATCAGTCGCATAGATACCCAGGCGCAAATACAGAGATACGACGGCCTATATGGAGATATACGCCGTCGTATTTCATATGAGAATCTGGCCCAATGTGTGTAAGTATAAACTCTAGGATGAGAAATTGAGACTGGAGACAATTCTCCTACTAGTCTTCAAAGACAGAAACATTTACTATGTTAGTACCAATTGGACAAAATACACACTGAACAAAATACAGGGGTAGATTCACATAGAATTAGATTAGCGTAGAGTATCAGAAATACTCTACGCTGCCGTTTTTTACCTGGCTCTACGTGGAATCCCGGTAGATTTTGTCCTGTAAACTACGGCGGCGTAGTGTATTTCTCCCGGCGCAATCCATCTACGCGAGTAGGGGGCGTGAAGGATTTAAATTAGGCGCGTTCCCACGGCGATCGAACTGCGCATGCTCCGTTCCGAAATTTCCCGCCATGCATTGTGCGAAATCACGTCGTTACATCATTTTTTTTTTGAGTAGCGTCGTTTACGGACATTCCTATTCCCGAACGAGTTACGTAAAAAAAAAAAAATTTAATTTGACGTGGGAACGACGGCCATACTTAACATGGGCTACGCACCGTTAGACCAGCAAATAGCTGGTCTAACAGTACGTAGCAAAAAAATTACGTAAGGGATTGCGAAGGCCGCTCGTATCTTTGTGGATCGCCGTAAAAACTCATTTGCATATCCCGACGCAGAAAACGACGCAGACTCCTCCCAGCGGCCGCAAAAAGATTGCATCGTAGATCCGAAGGCTTACGAAGACGTAAGCCTCTCGGATCGAAGCCCGAAGCCACCGTATCATGGTTTGAGGATTCAAACTAGTGATACGGCGCGCAAAATTTGAAATTACTCCTGTCTAACACCAGTTAGACAGGCGTAATCGCTCTGTGAATCTGGGCCAAAGTTTTTTAATTATTCAAAGAGATAAAAAACACATGTGCTAACAAACAGTGATAATTCATTTCTTAGACAATGTTAGGGTGAATATTACCGCGCTTACCATAAACGGGGGGAGGGGGGAGGGAGAGGGGAGTGGGTGGGTACAGCTGCTGCACTGATTGGTGTATCAACCAAGGCAGATAAAAATGGGGGGGGGGGGGTGTAGTGCTGCGCTGTAAGGGAGAAAGTGGGGATGGGATAAAATGAAGAGGAAGTGTGGCAAAAAACTAGATATGTGGAAAAAAGAAAAAAGGTAGGAATAACCTAACTATTATACATAGTAATGTCAGAAAATGACAGTGGTGTATATAAGAAATATATATTGAACGTGCTAAATGTAGCCTAAGCCGGCTACCAAACCAATGACAGTGCAAAATAACATAAAAAGTGTAACTTCCTTATAACAATCTGGTGCACAAAGTGCCAGAAATAGCACACAACAGTGTTATTCAGGGTGAATGTCAATACAACAGGTAACAATGGGTCAATGCAATGTATAAATGCAATATGGAAATAAAGTTCAAAAAAGATTGCTGATGTAAAAGCCAAAATGCCGTGATGACCAGTTGCAGATGCTATCTCCAAAATAAGTAAAGATGTCCCCTTACCTTACTGCTGTAAGGTAACAGCAGAAAACAAAGCCCAGGAGCACTTTTCAGGTTGAGTCCACTTGTGGTGTCATACAAATAGGTAAATGTGGTGAGAATGGATCCTTCCTGGTAATCACCTCCAAACGATAATAGTCGCTCACATCCAGGAAAACAAAAAAAATGCCCATAGTGTAGTACCATTAAAACAGGGGGGTTTTATTAAAACAAAAACTGGGTACTCACAAGGTTGAAATAAAAAACAGGCATAAAAACACAGGGCGTCCGCCAACGTCACCTCTGGTACCTCATACACGTATTCGTCACTCCACGTGGAGTCCACTGCTGCCCTACTTGTATACAAGCATTTTTTATTCAGCTAAAATGTAAGTTTGACAGCTGTAAATAAATATTTTATTTTCTACATAACGGGATTACGCTATGTGGCCACTTCTTTCTCTTATCTCTTCCAAAATCCATTCATTGTAAGAACATCCATTTGGGGATCGTACTCCCAGCTGGGCTTCGTCCATCCATCCCACAGAGGTTTTCTGATGACCAGCCAATATACTGCCCTGCTAAGGAGCCCATTTTGACATCAGCTAATACAAGCCTATCTTGACTTTCAGTGGTGTAAGCCAGCTGAAGTCAATTGGATCCGGTAAGCCTGCATTGCTTTCGGTGGTGGGAACAACTTAGTGGAGAAGCTATTTAACATTCACCAATCATCAGATTGACTGTTATTTTCACATTAAGATTTATAGCTATAATTGTATTTATTATTTATTATTTATTTATTTTTTATTTTCCCTTCACGGGAGATTATTACACCTGGCATCTATTGGCCAGTAATTTATTCATGTTTGTCTAAGAAATGAATTATTACTGTTTGTTAGCACTAGTGTTGAGCGGAATACGCCATATTCGATTTCGCGATATTGCGCGAATATATAGAAGAATATTCGCGAATATTCGCTAATATCGAATATTCGTGATATTTTATCCCAAAAAAAATTTGCGAAATTTCGCTAATGCGAAAATGATTGCGAAATTCTCATAAACGGAGATCATTTCCTGTATTACTAAACTAATATGCACTAAACACTAACTCTACACTAACTCTACTTAAAAGAAAGGAGAATAAGGGGGAAAAGAAGGGCAGAGAAGATAATCGCGCAATATTCCTATTGCGCGATTATCTTCTCCGCCCTTCTTTTGCATCAGAGCCAATCAGAATAACTCGAATATTCGGCAAAAGGAATATCGCGCAATATTCCTTTTGCCGAATATTCGAGTTATTCTGATTGGCTCTGATGCAAAAGAAGGGCGGAGAAGATAATCGCGCAATATTCCTTTTGCCGAATATTCGAGTTATTCTGATTGGCTCTGATGCAAAAGAAGGGCCGAGTAGCTGATGCGATTCTTTTATGTTGCCGAAAATTCGCAATCAGCTACTCGGCCCAGGGTCTCTCTCTAATCATACCAGCAATGCTTTTAGACGTCGATGGAGATCACTAGGATGTGATCTGTTTTAAAAATAAATTTGAAAAAATACGAATATTCGCCATAGCGAATATTCGCCGCAATATTCGAGTTATTTGCGAATACTCGAATATGCAATATTCGTAGCGAATATTCGCAATGCGAATATTCGTGAGCAACACTAGTTAGCACATGTGTTTTTTATATATGTGTGAAATTGCATTCATTAGCAGTTGAACATATTATGTAATGCTATCACATTAATAGATAATTTTTCACGCACCAGTCACATAGTGTTTGTCCCTGGATTTTCCAGGGTCTTATATTTGGTTTCACAATTTTATTTTACTTTTTTTGTGCCTCGGACTATCATTAACAGATAGTCATTCCAAGCGCTACACATTTTTCCACACCTCCAATATTTTTGCTTTTCTCATACGAGCCGTGTTAGCAGCTACCATCCAACCATCATTGGCAGCGCGGGGTATTCTCCTTTCTTTTTTCTATTCAAAGAGATAAAAAGAGGATATCCAAATACAGATAGAAACATAGCCCCGGATTCAGGTAGAACGGCGCATTTTTGTGCGGGCGTAGCGTATCTACTTTACGCAATGCCGGCGCAACGTTGAGAGGCAAGCATGCTATTCACAAAGAATATGCGCTCAACGTTGCGTCGGCGTAGCGTATATTTGTCGGCGTATAGTTGTCAGGGTAAGCCGACGTAAGTCAAAGTAGGTGGAAGTGGGCTGGAAGTAGGCATGATATATTTTAATGAAGCGTGCCCCCATGCAAATGATGGCCACAGCTTCAATAAACTAACTGCACATGCGTCGTCTCTTGGACGTATCCCAGTGCGCATGCTCACAGTTACGTCGAAATAGCTGCCTAAGACACGTCGAACACTGCCTACGACGTGAATGTAACCTACGCATAGCCCTATTCACGTAGTACTACTTAAACGGCGTACTCAACGTAAAATTCTATGGCGTCGTTCCCTGGCCCATACCTTTGCATTACCTGTGCCTCCTATATGAGGGGTAACTTTACGCCGGACGTAAGCCTTACGCAAATCGCGTTTATGAAGCGGCCGGGGCGCATCTACGTTCGTGAATCGGCGTATCGTACTCATTTGCATGTTTTAAATGGGAACGCCGAATGCATCCAGCGTAACTATGCGCCCATGATATGGCGGCGTAGGCAAGTTACGTCGTGCTGTCGAAGCCTTGTAATAATACGACGGCGCACATTTGTACTTACGACACCTTATCTCTAGATATGCCAGCTTAAAACGTTCGTGAATCCAGGCCATAATTTCCAAACTTCATACCAGTATGTAGAATACAGACTGTATATACATGTGTGTCACTGATACTTAGTGTGCTCCAAGGTGGAGACAAAAGATATAGTGGGTCCTCACAGGACATGTGATCCTCTACATGTTTTATCACTTCATCAGGAGGATAATATCTGGAACGGAGTAACAAAATATACATAATAATCAAGGAAACAAAGATAGGAGTAAACTATAATAAGCATGGTTGATAGATGGGGAGGGGGGGGGGAGAGGAAAGTGTGTGTGTGGGGGGCAGAAGGGGAAACAGGTCAGAAACTCCAATAGATATTTATAAATAGCTACCTTAACTGGCCAAGTAAAATCATATAGAGCCAAGGTCAAGGAAACTCACAAGGATGCATAGAAAGGTACACTAGCCCCACATATTATTCGAAGAAGGGAAAGGTGGCTGGGAACCGTTCATGATGCTTGAGCTGTGGCCTGCTCAAGTACTACTTGCGTTAGCTGCAGCTTGGGCCTTCCTGGCCCTTTGGCCTCGATCTGTGCACGCATTCGCGTTCGAGATTCTTCGCGCAATGCGCATTGTGCATTCTATGCACCCTTGTAAGTTTTCCTTCTTCCCCCTTGGCTCTCTGTTTTTTCTCGGCCACTACAGGTAGCTATTTATAAACATCTATTGGAGTTTCTGACCTGTTTCCCCTTCTGTCCATTTTCCTTCCCATCCTGTTTTCCTCTTTCACTTCCTTTTCACCTTTTCATAACCCCCCTTCCTTTCTCCTTTTTCCCTGTCCTGCCCTTCCCCCTCCTCCTCTTTCCTCCCCCTTCTCTTTCCTTCTTCTCCTTCTTTCTCTTCCCCCTCCTCCCTCTCTCTGGTTTTAATATTCACCTTTTAATTTCCCAGGACATGGGTACCTTTCCTCCCCTTTGCTGCTTTCTCCCATTGTTTTATTTTCACCTTTCCTATTTCCCCTCATTTTCTTCCCTCTATTCTTTCCATACATACTAAATACTAGTTTCGGTAAGACTGGTGACTGTAAGAGAGTGATTATTGCCCATTTGAAACAAATTTAAATATACTAGGGATGATTTACTAAAACTGAAGCATGCAAAATCTGGTGCAGCTCTGCACAGAAACCAATCAGGTTCCAGGTTTTATCTTTAAAGCTTAATTGAAGCAGATGAAGTTAGAAGCTGATTCGCAACAATGCACAGCTACACCAAATTCTGCATGCATTGGTTTTAGTAAATCCCCCACTACTGTGTCTACTTATACAGTAAAACCTTGGATTGTGAGCATAATTTGTTCTGGAAGCATGCTTGTAATCCAAAGCACTTGCATATCAAAGCAAACTTCCCCATAAGAAATAATGGAAACTCAGATGATTCGTTCCACAGCCATTATTCATAAGTTCTTCAGTTTATAGTCATATAAAAAAATTATAGCAAGGTAGGTTGGGAAACAATAACATTTCCATCCACAAATGGAAGCCTCCAAAAAGGGGATTAGAAGTAAATCCAGCAGGAGCTACAGAGTATAAAATTGAAGATAGGCACCTCTAAGTGTAGCAATATGGGTACATTTAATGAAGGTACATGCACGCATCCAGGGTAAAGCTGTCTGCAATCGTGCCTGGGAAGATTACCCTGCAGTAGAGCGATCTGAAAGCGAGGCTTGAGCTGCTCGTGGAGTGCACCGTGGAAAGGACAACGTAAATGGCAGTGAGGAGGATGGTCTATGCGAACCTCTTTACCCCGGTTGCCTGCATACTTAGATGTGCCTGTTTTAATCATCAACCATGTGAGTTTCCAAATGTTGTACCCTCATTTAATGCAACCATATTGCTACACTTATAGGCACTAGGGATGAGCCGAACACCCTCGCATTCTTTTCGCACCAGAACCTTCGAACGGACCGAACGTTTGCGCGAACATTTAGAACCCCATTGACTTCAATGGGACTCGAACGCTCGTGTTAAAGCCCCATATGCAAGTTATTGTCGGAAAACGTCTTTGAGAACCCGGGTCTTGCCCCAGGGAACATGTATCAATGGAAAAAAGTTTTAAAAACAGTAATTTTTTTCTGGAGCAGTGATTTTAATGATGCAGCATCATTAAAAACACTGCTCCAGAAAAAACTATCATTTAAAAAAAAAATTCCATTGGGGCAAGACCCGGGTTCTCAAAGACGTTTTCACAGGCATACTATATACACCCAGCAGGTACAATATTTAAATGATTTTTTTTTATTTTATTTAAGCATCATGATGCTTAAATAATATTTAAAAAAATGAAAAATTCCTTTAAATATTGTACCTGCTGGGTGCCTATAGTATGCCTGTGTAGCTTTATGGTTCACACTGCAGAGGACACAGTCAATACACCACGTGAGAATACTGCAGCTAGCACTAACAACTACTTGCCAGTAAATTAAGAAGAAGTGATCTAGCTAAGCTATACAGTGTATACATATATGTACAACACCTAGGATGTACAGGGAGTGCAGAATTATTAGGCAAATGAGTATTTTGACCACATCATCCTCTTTTTTTTTTGTTTACAAAAGTTTATTAAGAAGTATAAATTGGGATACAAGCATAGGTATAGAAAAACATAACACTTTTCAAAGGCATAACAGTGAATTAATAACATGTAAGGCAGGTCATGATGAGCGGTCATGAGTGGTTAGAGGGTAAACTTAGTAATACATCATTATAGTACAGTGCGTATATCAGCAAATGGAGACATCAAAAAGTGGACTACCAGTATGACCATTTGGCATCAAAAACATGTAGGCTGTCATTGATTGTGTGGTATATTCTTTCTGATAGTTTCAACAGTTCCATCCTGTCGAGCACCTGTGACCATATTACCTCCCTAGATCTCCAGTTTAGTGCGATCATCCATTGCACCGAGCTACATAGTGAATGGAGGAGTCTGGAGCATGGGGGAGGGATGTCTGGGACATCTCCATAGAGTAAACAGATTAATGGGGTGAGGGAGATCTTATGTTTAGAGGAGTCTTCAAATCTACGTGCTACCTCTAGCCAGATCTGTGATATTCGTGGGCAGCTCCAGAAAGTGTGAAGTAGCGTACCTTCAGCTTGGCAACCTCTGAAGCAATCAGGGGAAACTGTCGGATAAAAGGTATGGATTTTGGATGGGGTTAGGTACCATCTTGTGAATAGTTTTGTTGGGGTTTCCCTAAAGGAGACTGCTTTGTTGCTTTTCCTGAGGTTTTCGGACAAACCATGTATTTGGGGGAAGGTCAATACCTAAGTCTGATTCCCATCGTAGCATGGGTTGGGTTTTCTCAGAGGCCGAGAAATCATTAAGGTTGTTGTATAGCCTAGATATCATTCCTCTGTCCCTGGATGAGGATTTGCAAATTCTTTCAAAGACTGTCATAGATGGACTCGTGGAGAGTGAGAAATGTGTCTGAAAAAAAGATTTAATTAAATGGAATCTCTCAATCTCTGAGGGGGGGAGTCTAAAGTCTCTTTGAAGGGATTCAAAGCTTCTAAAGTTCCACTTAGATTGTAGTGAGCCCAAAGAAGTCAGTCCAAGGTCTATCCAGGTAGAGACACATTGTCTGTCTTTATATGCGAGAGGTAGTCTGGGGTCACCCAAGAATGATGTGAGTGAGGAGGTTGCTGAAGCTAGTGGGAAAGTGTCGCTAGTATTTTGCCAAAGTTTGAATGCATGGGCCACTATAATGTTACGTTTGATGAGGTCTTTATAAAGGATGTACCTAGACCAAAGTATCCCTTGTAGGTGTAGTGGATATATAGATGAGGTCTCGAAGCACAGCCAGGGAATGTTTTTATTTGGGGAAAACCATTGGGAGATTTGTGATAGGCGTGCGGCTAAAAAGTATTTCCATAAATTGGGGAGTCCTAGACCGCCTCTAGCCTGTGGTTTATATTGTAGGTTGTAACTATATCGTGGTCTTTTGTCAGCCCAGATAAATTTATTAATTTGTCTTTGAAGAGCCTCAAGTTTGGTTTTAGGGATGTTGATTGGGATGGAGCGAAAGTAATATAAAAGTTTGGGGAGGATGTTCATCTTAATTGCGCAAACTCTGCCCAAAAAAGAGATGTGGTAGGAGGACCAGGATTTCAGGAGGGATGTGATGCGGGCTAGTAATGGGATGTAGTTAGCCTTATATAAGCCGTTGTAAAGAGGAGTGATATTAACGCCAAGGTATGTAAATGAGGAGGAGATCCACGTAAAGGGGAAGTTGGACTGAAGAAGACTAAGTTCTACTGGAGGGATGTTAATGGGTAGTGCGGAGCATTTGCTTAAGTTAATTTTTAGACCTGAGATCTTATGGAAAAGTTCTAGTTGGTTGAGTAGTACGGGAAGGGAGGTATGGGGGTTGGTGATGTATAGTAGTGCATCGTCAGCATATAGGCTGATCTTGTATTCCTGATGATCCTTAGTATATCCTCTTATATCTGGGTTGGCTCTGATAGCCTGGGCTAAGGGCTCCATGGCTAGAGCGAAGAGGAGTGGAGACAGGGGACAGCCCTGTCTGGTACCTCTACCTAATGGAAAAAAATCAGAGTTGACACCAGGCAAACGGATGCGAGTCTGTGGAGAATCGTACAGAGCATTGAATCCCTGCAAAAATGCTCCAGAGATTCCAAATTTGGGGAGCAGGTAGTTCAAGTACGACCAGCTGACACTGTCAAACGCCTTGTGAATGTCAAGGCTGAGAAGACAGGTTTGGCGTGAGTGGAGATTAGCATCTTGAATAACATTGGTGACAAGTCTGATGTTGTCCGTGATCTGTCTGTTAGGTATGAAGCCAGATTGGTCAATGTGAACTAGTGGGGAGATGACTTTGGCGAGTCTGTCTGCAAGAATCCTGCCAAAGATCTTAAGGTCGTTGTTCAGGACTGAAATGGGGCGGAAATTCTGGGGGAGTGAATGGTCTTTATTGGGTTTGGGGATTAAGGAGAGATTAGCTAATAGCATTTCTCTTGGAAAGGAATTGCCTTCTAGGATGTGATTAAAGAGGTTCTTCAAATGGGGGGCAAGGAGAGGGGCATATTTTTTGTAGTATAGGGATGAGTACCCATCAGGGCCCAGAGCAGTGGAGGTTTTGAGTGATTTAATAATGTGTGTAATTTCCTCGATTGTACAAGGTGTGTTAAGAGAGTCTAAATGTTCGTGATTGAGGGAGGGGAGATTGAGGCTGTCGAGCCAAGATTTAGCAGCTTCATTTGGGGGAGTGTTGGGATTTGACATGAGGTTTTGATAGAAGGAGGTAAAAATTTCCATAACTTCTTGTGGGTGGGAGACTAGGTTGCCCTTATTATTTCTAAGTTTGTACGTATGTGTAGGGTTACTGTCTTGTTTAAGTTTCCTTGCAAACATTGCTGAATAAGAGTTGCAGTGTAGCATATATTTGGCTTTAGAGAACCTGAGGGATTTCTCGACCTTAGTGGAAAGGAGGGTATCTAGGGATTTGCGTTTTTCTTGTATTTGATGGGTAATGGCAGGATCGACTGAATGATGTAGTTTAATGTAGAGATGGTGGAGTTCATTGGTGAGGCGTCTGATGTCGGCCTGTCGCTCTCTATTTTTGGATGCAGCTAGGCTAATGATGTGGCCTCTTAGAACTGCTTTGTGGGCGACCCATATGGAAGTGGGTGGGGTTTCCTCATTAATATTATCTGTGAAATAATTTTCTATGTGTGAGGAAATAGTAGAGTTGTTAGTAGGGTTTGTTAGTAAGGAGTCATTAAGACGCCAGTTATGAGGAGAGGGGGTTAGTCCTATGTAGGATGTAGTGAATGTGCAGACATCGTGGTCCGACCATGGGCAAGGGTGGATCTGCGCTTGAGTGGAGTTGGCAAGTAAGATAGGGGTAGACAGCACATAGTCAAGTCTAGCATAGCAGTCATGTGGGTGGGAATAATGGGTATAGGCTTTAATACCCGTGTTATGAGCTCTCCATGTATCTAATAATTGTGCCTTATTGATTAGACGGTTTATGGTCTTAGAGAAAGATTTTGTATGGGGGGATATGGAGCTTCTGTCAAGGATTGGGTGGGCAGCTAAGTTAAAATCGCCACCGATCAACATGTGGGGTGAGTGGTATTTGTCTAGAGTTTCGAAGAATTTAAGGAAAAAGGAGGTGTGGGTGTCATTAGGGGCGTAAACCGAGGCTATGGTGATTTCCCTATTGTTAATGATACCCTTGAGAATGATATATCTGCTTTCAGGGTCTTTAAATATATGGTGAACATCAAAGATGATCGTGTTACGTATAAGGATGGCGACCCCCTTAGTTTTATTGTCAAAGGTGGTATAGTACACTTGGTTATAGGATTTGTGGAAGAATTTAGGGTGGTTAGCGGATGCAAAGTGAGTCTCCTGGAGCAGAATAATGTCTGCGCCTAGTTTTTTGTATTGTTGAAAGGCTTTTTTACGTTTATTGGGTGAGTTAAACCCATTCGTGTTATGAGATATAATTTTAAGACCCATGGTTAGAGTCATAACAATCTATCAACTGAACAGTAGAAATATATAAAAGCTGATAACATAAAGGGGCAACAGATCTAACCATAAAGTTGTCGCATGTGTGTGGTTTACCGTTACAAGGCAGGGAACACCTAAGCCATGCGAGAGTCCTGCATGGAGTCAGCATCTCCGCCATACATGGCAGCTCGCAAGTAGGGCAAAAATATAAGATATATTGGTTATGTGTATCTATGAGTGAAAAATAACAAGAAAACATATACACTATGCCTGTGCAAAACAAATATAGTTTTTTCTGTGCGAAAACGCAGGAGAACATACTCCTGATATATACCAGATTTTGCAAAAAGGGTAATAACCCATTTGTTTTGGTATTAAATTGAACAAACATAAAAAATAAAAGAGAAACAAAAAAGAACATATAGGATAAAGGAAAATTATCCTTATCCTGCGTCAGATCCAGCCAGACCATCAAGGTGGTGGTCAGGATGTAGATCGAGGCAGGAGTGGGGTCAAACCAACTGCGGCGGACGCACCCGGACAAAAGTACATGCTAAACTGTATAGAAGTATCATATAAGTGCATGGCAGCCTAGAACAATAATGTAATAAGATATAACATTCAAACATTAGAGAACAGGGTCAGCATAACCAACCATAACATTGTATAAAATGGATTGCAAAAAGGAAAGGGATGTGATATTGTGGTTTAAGTCTCAACCGTTTCAATATGGAAGAGGTAGATCAAGAGCAATTTGAGGCAGTCCTGTGCAGCATCCAGGGATTAAAACACAACAAATTCAGGACGGATGGTTCTTAGTGCAAGGGAAAAACAGGGCTGTAACATAAAATTGCTCTAAGCAACAAAGCACATGGTAGATTGAGATGATAGGAAGTAAGTCTGCTATAGTGGCTTGAACAGTGCATAGAGCGTTGTGTATAGAGCTATTTATAACATGAGCCCATGAGCCAGAAAAGTGGATAGAGACTTTCCAGAAGGGGAGGGGGGACCTCCAGTGGAGGAAGTGTGAATCAGGTGTGAAAAGTCTTGAAAGAAAGAAAAAAAAAGTCAAAAGAACTTTCCTGCCTTTCCTGCAGAGTCTAAATGATTAAGTTGTACTGGAACTCTTTGAATCCTGTAGTGTTGGGTATTCCTGAAGCAAGGGACCAAGTGTCTGAAATGCAGCAATCTTCAGGAGGGATAGTGCAATGGCTTGGTGAACCATATGAAGATTTATATGAGGTAATTTCACTAGGGATTGAATAATCTTCTCTGGTCTCTCTGGCTGCGCCTGTTGGAAGGGGTAGACCGAATAGGTGAGGGTCTTGGGGTAGCTGGGAGTCGTGGATGAGGTTCGTTAGGCAATAAACCCAACTTGATTAGCAATTCTTTGCCTTCGATCACATTGTAGACCGTATAGGTGGATCCGTTGTGAGGTACTGTCAGCTTAAAGGGAAATCCCCATTTGTACCTTATTCTGGCTGATTGAAGGACTGTGGTAACTTCTTTCATCCTGCGCCTTCTATCTAATGTGGCTGGAGAGATGTCAGGGAAGATTTGTATGCGCTTTCCCTCAAAGGAGATGTTGGGGCTGTTTCTGGAAGAACGCATTATGTCTTCCTTGACTAGAAAATCCTTCATGCACATGATGATGTCCCTGGGGGGGTTTTCAGGGGGGGGTTTGGGGCGGAGGGCCCTGTGGATTCTGTCACAGGCAAAGGCGGTTAATGCTTTTTCTGGTAGGAGACCATGGAAAATTTGGGACACAGCTGGAAGTAAATCAGTAGTGGATTCCGGTATACCGCGCAATCTAATATTTTGGCGGCGATTTCTATTGTCCAAATCTTCTAATTGGGCTTGCATAAAAGCAAAATTATCGGCCAGATTTTCATAGTCTTTCCTCAAGTCATTGTGTGCTAGGGAGAGTTCATCATGCTTTGTCTCTAGGAGGTCAGTGCGTCCTCCTATGCTAGCAATTTCCTGGGACAGTGCAGCAGTAGATTTATGCACTTATTTTTCTATTTTGTCCACCAGTTTGTTAAATATTGCTGTAAGACTTTCATCTAAGTCAGCCTTGGAGAGGGGGGAGTTGTACTCACAGTTTTCCAGGGCTTTGGGAGGGTGTGAGATGGCTGCATCCTCTCCCCACATGCTGCTGCAGGCGCCATTTTGGGATTTCCCTGTCCTCTGCTCCATTGTAAGAAGAAAGTTTGTTAAAGAGCGATGCTGGCTCCGTTTTTTCTTCTTGTTGTTGCCAGGCATGCACCTCGTATTCCCACAGGGGTGCTGATGATTTTGGGCAAAAAACGAGTGTTATAGCCCTGGGGAAATGGCCGCAATGTGTCCGGGTGTGGAGGAGATGTGACTAGGCACTTCCCATCAGCGTCGCGCCGCGCAAGCGCCCCCCACATCATCCTCTTTATGCATGTTGTCTTACTCCAAGCTGTATAGGCTCGAAAGCCTACTGCCAATTAAGCATATTAGGTGATGTGCATCTCTGTAATGAGAAGGGGTGTGGTCTAATGACATCAACACCCTATATCAGGTGTGCATAATTATTAGGAAACTTCCTTTCCTTTGGCAAAATGGGTCAAAAGAAGGACTTGACAGGCTCAGAAAAGTCAAAAATAGTGAGATATCTTGCAGAGGGATGCAGCAGTCTTAAAATTGCAAAGCTTCTGAAGCGTGATCATCGAACAATCAAGCGTTTCATTAAAAATAGTCAACAGGGTCGCAAGAAGCGTGTGGAAAAACCAAGGCGCAAAATAACTGCCCATGAACTGAGAAAAGTCAAGCGTGCAGCTGCCAAGATGCCACTTGCCACCAGTTTGGCCATATTTCAGAGCTGCAACATCACTGGAGTGCCCAAAAGCACAAGGTGTGCAATACTCAGAGACATGGCCTAGGTAAGAGGCTGAAAGACGACCACCACTGAACAAGACACACAAGCTGAAACGTCAAGACTGGGCCAAGAAATATCTCAAGACTGATTTTTCTAAGGTTTTATGGACTGATGAAATGAGAGTGAGTCTTGATGGGCCAGATGGATGGGCCCGTGGCTGGATTGGTAAAGGGCAGAGAGCTCCAATCCGACTCAGACGCCAGCAAGGTGGAGGTGGAGTACTGGTTTGGGCTGGTATCATCAAAGATGAGCTTGTGGGGCCTTTTTGGGTTGAGGATGGAGTCAAGCTCAACTCCCAGTCCTACTGCCAGTTTCTGGAAGACACCTTCTTCAAGCAGTGGTACAGGAAGAAGTCTGCATCCTTCAAGAAAAACATGATTTTCATGCAGGACAATGCTCCATCACACGTGTCCAAGTACTCCACAGCGTGGCTGGCAAGAAAGGGTATAAAAGAAGAAAAACTAATGACATGGCCTCCTTGTTCACCTGATCTGAACCCCATTGAGAACCTGTGGTCCATCATCAAATGTGAGATTTACAAGGAGGGAAAACAGTACACCTCTCTGAACAGTGTCTGGGAGGCTGTGGTTGCTGCTGCACGCAATGTTGATGGTGAACAGATCAAAACACTGACAGAATCCATGGATGGCAGGCTGCATGAGTGTCCTTGCAAAGAAAGGTGGCTATATTGGTCACTGATTTGTTTTTGTTTTGTTTTTGAATGTCAGAAATGTATATTTGTGAATGTTGAGATGTTATATTGGTTTCACTGGTAAAAATAAATAATTGAAATGGGTATATATTTGTTTTTTGTTAAGTTGCCTAATAATTATGCACAGTAATAGTCACCTGAACACACAGATATCCCCCTAAAATAGCTAAAACTAAAAACAAACTAAAAACTACTTCCAAAAATATTCAGCTTTGATATTAATGAGTTTTTTGGGTTCATTGAGAACATGGTTGTTGTTCAATAATAAAATTAATCCTCAAAAATACAACTTGCCTAATAATTCTGCACTCCCTGTATATATATATCCTCTACACACTGTAACATTAACTGACTAACCTGCCTGCCTGCCTGCTCTATCTACCTAGAAAAAATGACACTCTCTTTCTCTCTCTCTCTGACTGATCTCTAACAAGCACCGGAACACACTACACAAGGCTGACATGCAGGCGGCCTTTTATAGTGTGGGGCGTGTACTAAACCCCCTGAGCCATAATTGGCCAAAGCCACCCTGGCTTTGGCCAATTACGGCTCTCTGTACTGATGGAGATGTGTTTGACCAAGCATGCCGGTCATATGGGCCATGGCACGTCACTCGAATTTGGCACGAACGACCCGTTTTGTTCGTATTTTGACGAACGATCGAACATACGATGTTCGAATCGAACATACGTTCGGCTCGAACACAAAGCTCATCCCTAATAGGCACCTCTCTTCTCTTTTATACTCAGTTGTGACATGACGCTACTTGTATATGAAGTCAAAATGTATTAGAAAATGTTGCTTGTCTTGCAAAACCATCTCAAACCAAGTTACTCTCATACCAAAGTTTTACTCAATTAAGGTCATACTAGACATTTTAATGCCTAAAAAAAACGACTCTTACAAGAATATAAATCTTGTTACTTTCAAAATAATAATATATAGAGTGCAAGTATGATGTTGTTTAGAAATTATTTGACTTTTCCTTTAAAACTACACTTGATTGGGATTCTTGATAACCAAAAGGATAGAAAAGAGATGAAACATTAATTAAACCAATCACAACTATCGTTTTCAACTTAAATGCTATCTAATTGAGTACATTTAAAATGTATGTGTAATGCTGTGTCATTTAATATGTTAAACTGCAATGATCAGCAATATCTCAGTAAACACAAAAGGAGTGTATATGCTTTGTAATCAGTATATAGTGATAAGATATTTACCCTATATCAGCACATACAGCATGTATGGTTCAAAAGATAAGTCAGTTCTAATGGGTGGTATGCAGTTTTCAGCCAATAGAAATGCATCTTCACCATTGTGAATGGTATCCTAATGATTTAAAAACTGGCAAGATTTTCAGTTTAACGTGGACATTTCTTGAGTTACCAAGCTGATCTAACGTGACTACACCAACTCCCGATCATCACAATGAGTCTATCTGCAAGTGAGAAATCTGCTGTGCTTTCCATAGTGGGAAAGATTGGATCTCAGGGCAGTGCTCTGGGCTCTGAGGCTTTGACCAGGTAAGGTTCTTTTATTCTTGGTTATATTTTATATAGACAAATACAGTGTGCAATTTCAACTGGATGTTTAATGTAACAGCACAGGAGTTCTTAGGTTAATGTAACAAGTTAAACTTATAAACTTGTATTTATTACATGGGTTACGTCATTCTAGTTCTATGACCTATGTGTATAGTCTTTTTAAAAAGCTAAGATACTACTGATAGAATGTATTACTTGTCCCTACCCTACAAAACAAAAAACAAAAATATGTTTTCATGGGGAAGTCAAGCATCAATGAAAATTGAGAGATAGATGTAAGTCATGGGTACTCAACCTGTGGCCCTCCAGCTGTTGTGGAACTACAAGTCCAATAATGCCTCCGGGAGTAATGTTTGTAACTGTCAGTGACTTGCAATGCCTCATGGGACTTGTAGTTTCACAAAATCGGGAGTGCCACAGGTTGAGCACCCATGGTGTAAGTCATTAGTGATTGCTACTGCTGGTATTTTATATATGACACATTATGTACCATTTGTGTGCAAATAGTTACCATCAAGGCATGAAACAAGGAAATCATTTTGTCTAAGGTCAATTTCTTGAAGGACAGCACCGTTCTTCTTCTGCTAGTTTTTACATCAGTGAAGGAATTCAAACTTAATAACTTTGATTTCCTGGTGTCTATACAAACAGTAACTAAAGGAAACATGTGCTTACAGTTTAACAGGGAATTAGTTATTACTATAACCTACCATATTAACCAGAGAAGCATCATATCAGGTCAGAAATGTGTGTGGATACATTTATTTCAAATCATTTGCATGTATTAATATCTGTTTCTTTTTCTTTCTTTCCCTTTCTTTATGTTTAGGCTTCTCCTTAGCTTCCCCCAGACCAAGACTTATTTCACCCACTTTGACCAGACCCCTGGCTCTGCTGACCTCAACACACATGGTGGAAAGATTATAAATGCCCTTGTAGGTGCCGCCAATCACCTGGATGACATTGCTGGCAACCTGTCCACCCTCAGTGACCTGCATGCCTACAACCTAAGAGTGGATCCAGGAAACTTTGCTGTAAGTACTACTGAATATTTCTATACAATAAAACGATAACCTGATCCAGGTGAACAAGTTGCATTGTGCTTAAATGTGTTTGCGGCATTATATAATATTGAAACTCAGGTGGGCATTTAGGTGAAATTTGTGTCAGTCTTTAGGAAAGTTGTCATGACAAACATAAAGGCTGTTAACAGGGCCGCCATCAGGGGGGTACAGGCATTACACCTGTAAGGGGCCCGGGGGTCCCCAGGGGCCCGGATGGGAACCCCAGGGCCCCAGATGGCAACCCCCTCTTTTTTATTTATTTTTTATAAAAAATATATATGTTTTAATATATTTTTCTTTTCTTTTTTATTAAAGGGCCAATTTTTTTTTCTTTTATAATTTTTTAGGGGTCCGGAGGTCCCCAGGGGCCCGGATGCCCCCAGGGCCCCAGATGGCAACCCCCTCTTTTTTTATTTATTTTTTATAAAAATATATATTTTTTAATATATTTTCCTTTTATTTTTTATTAAAGGGCCATTTTTTTCTTTAATTATTTTTTAGGGGCCCGGAGGCCCCCAGGGACCCAGATGGCAACCCACTCTTTTTTTTCTTTTTTTTTAATATATATTTTTTAATATATTTTTGTTTTATTTTTTATTAAAGGGACAATTTTTTTCTTTTATTATTTTTTAGGGGTCCGGAGGTCCCCGGGGGGCCCCAAATGGCAACCCCCTCTTTTTTTATTTATTTTTTATAAAAATATATATTTTTTAATATATTTTTATTTTATTTTTTATTAAAATGCCAATTTTTTTCTTTTTTTTTTTAGAGGTCCGGAGGTCCCCAAGGGCCCGGAGGCCCCCAGGGCCCCAGATGGCAACCCCCTCTTTTTTAAATGTATTTTTGATAAAAATTCTATTTTTTTATATATTTAAATTTTATTTTTTAAAGGGCCAGAGGTCCCAGGGCCCCAGATATTAACATCCCTTTAAAAAAAATATATATATATATATATATATACACATTTTTTTCTCTCTTTTTTTCTTTTTATTAAAGGGCCCAGAGGTCCCCAGGGCCACGGATGACTACCCCCTTTTTTTTATATATATTTTTTTATTTTTTCTTCTTTTTTTGTAAAGGCCCCCCCCCGCTTCTCAATATTCGCAGCAGCGCCCCCCGCTTCTCAATTTCAGGCGGAAGCACCCCCCCCGGTTCTCCAGGGGGCCCATGCCTGAAGCTGTGTAAGGGGCCCCATCATTCCTGATGGCGGCCCTGGCTGTTAATGCCGACCTATGAAAAAATACTAGCTTCTGGTCTGTCATGATTATTCCTTACATTCATAAAATGTGAAGTCAAAACTTGATATGCATATTTGTTTTGGGTCACTAACTTGGAAGGTATTGAAGCCAGAGAGTAACCATTATAGGCAGGAAAGTTATGGTAGTATTGTATCCCTTGATTTGGAGAAGAACACCTTCCATCAGATACTTTTATCGGGTACCCTTTTAAAAGAAGCACTTTGCTCTGTAATCTTAAAGGATACGTCCAGCCTGAGCTTGTATGGCTGGGCTTCTTCTATGGGTAACAGTAGTGTAATTCGTTTTGCACTCCTGTCACCTGTTTTCAGCAGAGAGCGGTCTGAAGTCCACTCTCTGCTGACGTCACACAGATCAGTCCAGGCCCCTCACCATCCTGACTCTGGGAGTCTGGAACTGACAGGTGCCTGGACTAATGGCTGTCTCAGCCTCTCAGCGCTCCAGTGAGTGTGGAGGGGCAGATTGGAGAGATGCTAATTAACAGTCAGCAGCTCTCGGCTTGGAGAGCTGAGAGAACCGAGCCATCTGCAATGTTCGATCGCACGGTTCTCAGTGAAGAGGCGCCGTGGGACAGATACAGCATCGGATCGATGCTGCATCCACCTAGGTAAGTATGATTCTACAATAACCCCCAAACTCTTACTTCTCTTTTAAGAGTACATAAAAATATATATTTCAAAAATCAGTTTTAACATTACTGTCCTTATTAAATAATACAAGTGTGTCTATGTACACAAAAATAATATATCCTCTATTTCTCTTTGCAGCTGTTGAATCACACCATCCAGGTGGTCTTGGCTTCTCACTTCCCCGGTGATTTCACTCCTGAGGTTCAGGCTGCCTTTGACAAATTCCTTGCTCTAGTCTCTGCAGTCCTCACCTCCAAGTACAGATAAATACACCCTTCATAACCGGCTACTTTAGAAATTACAGCAAGTAAACCAACATGCAATGAAGCATTCTCTGGGCCCATTTCAGTTACAACCTAGTTGCAATGTTTTTTGAAGAGTATTTACTTGTGTAAATTGTCCATAAATCTCATGTACTCTTAAATAAAACTGAAAATATTTTTCATTTCTGCCTTAACTGTATTATTATCTTTTTGTGTTTTGATGGTTTGATATTAATGTATTCAATTGCTGCGTCTCTTTAAAAAAATCAACCAGGGGCTTACCATTACCAACTCTAAAACTTTATTAGGTTGAAGCACAACATTTGTTCTTGGCAAAATCTCCCTCTCTCCCTGATAGGAAGGGTGCACTTACTTAAAGCGGAGGTCCACCCACAAATGCAAAAATGTAAAACATACTGCAGCTGCTGACTTTTAATATTCAGACACTTACCTGTCCTGGAGTCCAGCAATGTCTCCATCAGCTGTCGGGTGCATGCCACCTCCATTGTGAGTAAGCAAACCCAGCAGTGAAGCCTTACAGCTACACGCTGGAAACCCAACTGCCCATGTGCAAGGTTCCGCTCCTCTCTCCTACTGGCCCGGCGGCCAGGGAAAGAGGAGGGAGGAGGAGGGAGCCCAGGCGGTGACGTCAATACCTACGGCTGAGGCTCCCGGAAGTTGGAACATGATACCTGTTTGGATTCCTAAATATATTTTCAAATCCATTCATGGTTTAATATCATTTATATGGCAAAGGAGGGTGGCTAGACTTAAGCTTGAGGCATAGGCGTGCGCACAGGGTGTGTCAGGTGTGCCCAGGCACACCCTAATCACTTTGTGCAGCACAGATTCCCCCTATTGCCCTGCTCCCCCCCATTTCCCCCCA
Organism: Rana kukunoris; assembly: GCA_029574335.1. Classification (NCBI taxonomy): domain Eukaryota; kingdom Metazoa; phylum Chordata; class Amphibia; order Anura; family Ranidae; genus Rana; species Rana kukunoris. The sequence continues at coordinate 402,232,754 of CM056053.1, read as the reverse complement.
CAACACTGCCAGCTTTCCTCCTCTCCCACTGGGTGTTGTGGGCACACACAGGGGGATGGTATTGGATGAGGGGGGAAAGGGGCAGGTAAATATGTAATTTATCAACCCCTTCCTTTTCTAAATTACCACAGTGAGTGATCAGTAGCGTGTTTTTGAGCTTTGGGGTGCACACTCTAATGCTATAGGCTGCGCACACCTATGGCTTGAGGTGTTACAACAGCCTTGGAAAGAGGGGGCCTAGCTGTGCCCAATTTTTACAAATACTTCTTAGCGGGACAGTTGGTAGCTAACTTGTCCATATGATGATGCTGCGGTTGCCCTTGAGGTGGCACTCGTGGATTCCTATGAACAGTGAGCCCATTTGTGATTTAGGGGGCCCAGATCACCCTAAGTCTTAACCAATTCTATGAGCTCAGTGTTACATGCTTCGATGGTTGCCCATGGTAAGGAATTTGGGAGTCCCTTCCCGCTCTCACCTCATGCCCGTTTGTGGAGGAATCCCAATCTGACACAATTTTTTGTCTTTGAAGATCCGGTAAGTGGATGAAATTCGGGATTACAATTTTTCTTTTTTGCTATATTCAGCTAATACAAGCATACCAAACACAGGTTAAACATGTGAGGCCGCATACACACGATTAAATTTATCTGCTGAAACCGGTCCGACGGACCGTTTCAGCAGACAAATCTGATCGTGTGTACGGGCGAGCAGACAGGTTTTTCCAGCAGACAACTTTTAAAGCATGCTTTAAAACTTGTCTGCTGGAAACCCGTCCGTCCGACATGTCCGCTGGTTAGTACACTAACCAGCGGACATATCTGTCCACACATGTGTCTAATGGATTCGACGCATGCGCGGAAGTATTTTACCTTCTGGTTCGGTGACGTGGCGGCGTCAACGTCACCGCGCTGTCTGCCGGCGGGGATTTTGGTTTGATGGTGTGTACAACCATCAGACCAAAACAGCCCAGCAGACATATCCGTTGAAAACGGTCCGTCGGACCGTTTTCATCGGATAAGTTTGAGCGTGTGTACGCGGCCTAAGAATTTCATACTCAGGGTCTGCCATTGAATCCATGCTAAGGGAGGATGAGCTCCAAAGGCTGGCATTGTTCTGCAAGGGGGGCTTACTGTATGTATATCTTCTGGAATTGTCCTAGTATACAGAAATGGAAGAAGGTGAGGAATCGCGCTAGACGTGGGACAATGCCTGATAATACCACAATGTGTTATCAAACAAAACAAACGAAAAGTGGTATGGAATACAAAACCTAAATGGTATTGATAAAGTCCACAAAATAAAATCAAATAATATATATATAAAAAAGAACCTAATGAGTCAAACGTGAGCAAGAAGAGTTGAAGTCCTCTGTGTTGGTCAGTGGTTCATCTGTGGAGCCAGTGATGCTAGATTTTACAGGCGAGGTGCTGAAAACAATGTCCCATTACAGGTCACGACAATCTTGCACTTGTAGATTTCAATGTGTAGCAAAAACTCCAAAGAAAAAAAGAAAAAACTTCTTTGGAGTTTTTGCTACACATTGAAATCTACAAGTGCAAGATTGTCGTGACCTGTAATGGGACATTGTTTTCAGCACCTCGCCTGTAAAATCTAGCATCACTGGCTCCACAGATGAACCACTGACCAACACAGAGGACTTCAACTCTTCTTGCTCACGTTTGACTCATTAGGTTCTTTTTTATATATATATTATTTGATTTTATTTTGTGGACTTTATCAATACCATTTAGGTTTTGTATTCCATACCACTTTTCGTTTGTTTTGTTTGATAACACATTGTGGTATTATCAGGCATTGTCCCACGTCTAGCGCGATTCCTCACCTTCTTCCAGTCTATTTTATGTTGTATAACATTCTTGAATCGCAGCTTCTATATTTTTGTATATATTGGGTATGCGCAATTTTCTTTCCATTTTTTAGTATACAGAAATACTGGAAGGATATTTTGATGTGTGTATAGTAGTTGACAACTATGGGCCAGATTCAGGTAGATGGGAGCATCTTTGCTCTGGAGTAACGCTTCTCATTTACGTTACTCTGCCGAAATTTTAGGAGCAAGTGCTGTTATTCATGAAGCACTTGCTCCTAAAGTTGTGGCAGCGCATCGCAAATGAGCCGGCGGAATTCAAATTGGGCGGGTACGGGGCGTGTATTATTTAAACTAAGCGCGATCCCGCGGCGAACGTACTGCGCATGCGTCGAGTGTCAATACATCCCAGTGCGCATGCTCCAAATTCTGTCAGTGAACATCAATGACGGCACATCCCCATTCATGAACGTTTTACGCAAGCGACGCAAATTTTTTTTTTTCCGACGCGATGACGGCGGCTATACTTAACATAGGATACTCCACTAGGGGGCTGCTTTATCTTTACGTTGCGTATCGCTTACGGAAACGTCGGAAAGTCACTGCGTCGCGCCCGAAAACGATCGGGAAATTCACAGATACTCCAGCCTAACTCTACCTGAATCTGGCCCTATCTCTGTAAGTCCTTCTGTAAGGCACTGCCTGCTTGGGCTGGTGGATGATTTGGCCCCTACTACAGCTGTATACAGACCTTACTTACTCTATTATTTATATATGATAGGAAACACATAGTTCTGTCTTGGAAGAGTTCTACTCCTCCAATGAGTCCTGCAAGGTTTCAGTGATTAGGGCACTACCCTTTTATAAAGCCACATATCTGAACAGCGGGGTGCTTCTGAAAATTGATAAGGTCCTGAGCGGATGGATGGCCTCACCTCTCACTATAACAGACTAGTTTTAACCTTTTGGTAATGTTATCCTTTCTGTTCTATGAGACTTTCTAATATGCACCTCATCACTTCCGACAAGGTGGGTTGGTGGGATTTCAGCAAAATTGTATGGTGGGACACACAAATTACATTCTCTGGAGAGTTTTGGTATTTGTGTTAACATGGATCCTCATGCTTTTAGTTAATTATGGGAGGGGGGGGGGTTGTGTCTCTTCTGAGAATGCGGTGTGGGTCAGGTTGGCAAGCTTCACAGGCTACAGTATGTTCGTGTACATGTCTAATGTTGTGCACTTTTTTTATGTACTACAGTATATGTTTTGTTTTGTTTTTGGGATGGCTGATCGGATTGTGGTGTACGGTCTAATGTTTTATTGAATACTGTATTTGTTATTGAAAACAATAAAATAAACTAGGTTTTGTGCTAATTAAAAAATAAATAAAAAAACTCTCAACATATCATCTGTTTAATCAAATATTTACAGTGAACATGGGTTTTCATGATTGATATTTATTTGACACAATTCAGTAAAAAAAACAGCACTACAAGCATTCAAATTTTCAGTATCTACAGATTTAAATTACAGTGTAGGTATAGCCAAAATATCTTTCTTCTAGTTTTTGGATACACTAGGGAGGTTTTAAATAATGATACCCATTTTTATCAGGAAATGAAATAATGGGAAGCGCAGACATAAAACAAACTTATAGGGCCAGATTCAGGTAGATGGGCGAATCTTTATGTTGGAGTAACGTTTCTCATTTACGTTACTCCGACGAAACTTTAGGAGCAAGTATTGTTATTCACATAGCACTTGCTCCTAAAGTTGCGGCGGCGTAGCGAAAATGAGCCGGCGAAATTCAAATTGGGCGGGTAGGGGGCGTGTATTATTATAACTAGGCGCGATCCTGCGGCGAACGTACTGCGCATGCGTCGACTGTCAGTGCGCATGCTCCAAATTCTGTCAGTGAACGTCAATGACGTCAATCCCCATTCACGGCTGTTTTACGCAAACGACTCAAATTTTTTTTTTTCGACGCGATGGCGACGGCCATACTTAACATAGGATACTCCACTAGGGGGCTGCTTTATCTTTACGCCGCGTATCTCTTACGGAAACGTCGGAAAGTCACTGCGTCGGGCCCGAATACGATCGTGAATTGCCGATTCTCGCTGATTAACATATTATCGGCGTTTATCAGCGGGAACGCCCCCAGCGCCATTTTTAAAATTGCAGTTCCGATACGACGGCGAAATACAATTACACCGCTCGTATAGGAACTCCAACCCGGCGTTTATTGTTTTCTGACTACAGAAAACAGAAACGCCGGCTCAAAGTGAGAGTTAGGCTGGAGTATCACTGATACTCCAGAGTAACTCTACCTAACTCTGGCCCATAGAGGTTTTACACCTTCCCTATTCAATACAAAATGAAAAATGGCTATATGTACACTTCAATCGTAAAGAAGACAGTATAAAATATACATAGAGCAATATGCATTTTCACCCAATTCAAACACAATTACTAGGGATGAGTTTCGTGTAAGGCCGCATACACACAATCAAATCTATCTGCTGGAAACGGTCTGCCCGACCGTCCCAGCAGACAGATTCGATCGTGTGTACAGGCAAGCAGACAGATTTGGCCAGCCGACAGATTTTAAAGCATGCTTTAAAATCTGTCGGCTGGGAATCAGTCCGCCCGATTTGTCTGCTGGTTAGTATGCTAACCAGCAGACATATCTTCTCGCACATGCGTCGAATGGATTCGATACATGCGCGGAAGTAATTTACTTCCTGGTGCGGTGACGTGGCGGCGTCAACGTCACCGCCATGTCACCGCGCTGTCTGCTGGCAGGGATTTTGGTTTGATCGTGTGTACAGCGATCAAACCAAAACAGCCAGCAGACAGATTTGTTCAAATCGGTCCGACCAATTTGAACAAATCTATTTGCTTGTGTTTACGGGGCCTTAGAGTCGAACGTATGTTCGACTCGAACATCGTATGTTCGATCGTTTGTCGAAATACAAACAAAGCGGGTCGTTCGCGCCAAATTTGAGTGACCATGGCCCATAATTCACTTGCTTATGATTGGCCAAGCATGCTCTATGACCTGCATGCTTGGACAATCACAGCGCCGTCAGTACAGAGAGCCGTAATTGGCCAAAGCCAGGGCGGCCTTGTGTAGTGTGTTCCGGGCTTGTTCCAGATCACGCCTCTGAAGAAATCCTGTCGGATAAAACATGTAAGGCTGACCTGACACATGTACGCTCTACTCCATGGAACCTTAACATTTTTTGATGCCTGTTTACCCGTTATATTTGTAAGTACATTACAATAAATTGCGTGTTTCTTTCACATACGGGCTTTACTATTGTGTTTCTTCTCTGCATTTCTTGGTTCTCCTTGTTGTTGCTGATGAACACAATATACATCTTTGGATCCTTTTGAGTTGTGGATGTCTTTCCACCTTTGATGTGATTTGTGGATTTTTACTGTGGAAGTGCGACTGCCATTGACCCCTGCATTATCTAATTCTACATGCCTATAATGATGTTGATCTGGTAAGCAGTGTTTCTATATCTGCACACTGAAATCTCGGTGGAGGTTCTTCGTTTTCAACACTTTGAACACTTTGAAGACTGCATATATTTATTTGGACATTGTTTCATTCCATTAATAATTTTCACAGCGCTGCACTTTTGAAATTTGTTGTTATTTGTTTCAGATCAGACAGAGAGAGAGAGCGAGAGAGAGAAAGATTGGCCCGGATTCACAAAGCACTTGTGCCGGAGTAAATCAAGTTACACCGACGTAAGTGCAAATGTGTGCCGGCGTATCTGTGCGCCTGAGTCACAAATCAATATACGCCTTAAAATTGGCAACCCTACGCCGACGTATCTTACTTACCCCGGCGTAACGTGGGCGCATTTTTCTTCTGGACGCATGTAGCTGCTCCCATTGATTAGCCATTCAAATATGCAAATGAGGGAAATACGCCGATTCACGAACGTTCGTACGCCCGCACAGGCTCTACGCAACGCGCGTAAGTTTTCCGTCCAGCGTAAAGTTATTCCCCATAAAGGAGGTGTAAGTCAGCACCAGACATGCAAAGGTCTGCACAAGGGAACTCAAGCCTACGTATTTTACATAGGACGTGTGTCTGGCTGGGCGTAGGTTACGTTAACGGCGTACACAGTCATCCGGCGTATCTTAGGCAGTTGTTCCAATGTGGTTGTGAGCATGCGCACGGGGATTCGTCCACGTCTCGACGCATGCACAGTTCGTTTTAAGTACTTGTCTGGCGCCCGGCCCATCGTTTGCATGGGGTCACGCTTCATTAGCATTGATCACGCCCACTTCCATCCCACTACCACCTACTTCCACTTACGCCAGCCTGTGCCTTCGAAATGTACACTACGCCAGCGCAGAGTTGGGAGCAATAGCTTGTTGAATTCAGTGCATGCCTCTCCAAGCTGCGCTGGCGTAGCGTACTATGTGTGCGCTACGCCAGCGTAAATATGCGCCCATCTCTGTGAATCCGGGCCACAGTGTGTAGAGGATATATATACATCCCAGGTGTTGTACATATATTTATACACTGTATAGTTTAGTTAGATTAGTTCTTCCTAATTTGTCAGGCAGTTGATTGTGCTAGCTGCAGTGTTCTCACGTGGTGTATTGCCCGTGTGCTAAGTGCACCTAAACCCACTTTGTGTATACTGCAAGTGTGCTTATTACTTTGCACCTAAACCCACTTGCTGTATACTGCAAGTGTGCTTATTACTTTGCACCTAAACCCACGTTGTGTATACTGCAAGTGTGCTTATTACTTTGCACCTAAACACACTTTGTGTATACTGCAAGTGTACTTATTAGTTTGCACCTAAACCCACTTTGTGTATACTGCAAGTGTGCTTATTACTTTGCACCTAAACCCACTTTGTGTATACTGCAAGTTTGCTCATTACTTTGCACATAAACCCACTTGGTGTATACTGCAAGTTTGCTCATTACTTTGCACCTAAACCCACTTGGTGTATACTGCAAGTGTGATCATTACTTTGCACCTAAACCCACTTGGTGTATACTGCAAGCGTTCTTATTACTTTGCACCTAAATCCACTTGGTGTGTACTGCACTTGTGCTCAGTAGTTTGCACCTAAACCTACTTGGTGTATACTGCAAGTGTGCTTATTACTTTGCACCTAAACTTACTTGGTGTATACTGCAAGTGTGCTCAGTAGTTTGCACCTAAACCTACTTGGTGTATACTGCAAGTGTGCTCATTAGTTTGCACATAAAGCTACTTGTTGTGTACTGCACGTGTCCTCTGCAGTTTCCCATTAGTTTGCAACTAAAGCTATGAGGTGTGTGTACGGACTTTGTCCTCTGCAGGCCATTATAATGTCTGGAAGGGCAACAAGGAGAGGCAGAGGCCGCATACACACGATCGGTCCATCCGATAAGAATGGGCCGATGGACCGTTTTCATCGGGTCACCGCTGAAGTGGCCTGATGGTCTGATGTGCATACACACCATCAGTTCAAAAACCAATGTGTCAGAACGTGGTGACGTAAAACACAAGCATGTGCTGAAAAAAACGAAGTTCAATGCTTCCAAGCATGCGTCGACTTGATTCTGAGCATGCGCAGGTTTTTGAACCGATGCTTTTGCGTACTAACGATCGGTTTGGACCGATGGTCAGGCGTCCATCAGTCCGATTTTAAAGCAAGTTTTAAAACTTTGGTCCGAAGGACAACAGACCGATGGGCCGTACACACGGTCGGTTTGGACCGATAAAACTGAACTTCATTCCATTTTCATCGGTTTAGACCGATCGTGTGTACACTGCCAGAGAGTCACGAGGACATGCAGGCTCTGCGTCTTGAGGCAACAGTGCTGGCCGTGGACACAGTGCATCCTCTTCAGCACGTGGCCGTTGGACACGCTCTTCCTTGTTTTCGGGAGCTGGCCGTGTTGAGCCTCAACATGCAGAAAACTTGGTAGAGTGGATGACCAAGCCGTCCTCATCCTCCTCATCCTCTCTCACCCAGGCTGAGCTTACTTTGTCTGGCAAAGTAGCTGCCAAGGCATCCTCTTGCTTCGGCTCAATGGCATCACTAACTCCTTCCCTAGTCCCCCCATGTCCTCCTGAGGAGTCCCTTCGAACTGTTTGAACACAGTTTGATCAATATTAAAAGGGGGTAAATTCTTAAGACACAAAGCATCCTACGACAACAAATACGCGTATAAATGGAATCAATCCACCCCTAATAGACCTGTCACTTATCCCTCTGTGAGAGGTGCACCTACCAATATCATTGTACCTAATATATCTTCTGTCTCCTCTACAGTTTCTAGTCACTTACAGGGATCTTTCTCATGATCGACTCCCCAAAAAACAGAAAAGTGATCGGAAATCAACCTCGTCTGACTCATTGACGCGCACCGGGTCTACTATCACTAAGCGTCAATCAGTAAGTTCATCCACGTTGGACACTTTTCGGACATCAACTTTTGCACGCACTATGCAACTTGATACTCCGCAAATAACGAACTCCATATCTGCGCACTGCTCTCGGGCTTTAACACCTGCTCTTGCATTCGCTTTATCACCAAGTAACACCCCAAACAGACGGGTAAGTGAACCGAACCTTTCTTCACTTTTTCCTCAAAGTATGACTAATGCAGACCCAAGAATAGCTCCTATTTTTTTTGTGAAACCGGTGGACAATCCGTCTACATCTCTGATGCAGCCGACAGAGACAGGCCAACAGCCTTAAACACGGATCTAGAGGTTATTAATCTATCCTCCACTCCACTTGGCAAGCATGAGATTGAGGACCTTCAACTAGGCCTCACCTTCTGCCCTCAAGTTGGAGGGAATAGATTTCAGATGATTAAAGATATTCACTTGTTCGCACAAAAACTCATTTTTAAAGTGATGTTTGATAAACAATCTCCTGAATCGGGTCCTTCATCTTTTCAACGATTAAAAGAAGATGCTGATGAAATTCAAGCCATCGAAACACTAATGGAGCTCTGGGAGGAGGGGCACATCGATGATAATTCGTCATCATTTTTGTCATGCTCCTCTGGTATCTGTGCCCCAGAGGTATCTTTTCCACCACCAACATCATATAAACCCAAATCTCAAATTTTTCCCCTGTTAAACAAAAATCCAAGCATTTGGGGAAATGTTGTGGTTATGAATGTGTCTGACTATGAAATTATGTGCAAAAATGTTTTGGATAATGCAGATTGGTATTCCCCTATTTCGCAATCTGTACTGTCCTTCACTAAAGAATTTCAGTCAATTATTACTCAGGCCTACCATAAGGGCATCATCAATAAGGATACTTGGAATTTCTTGAATGTACAGGCATCGATGATTTTCAACTATGTATGCCTTACCTAAAATTCACAAATCTGTAACCTGCCCACCCGGTAGACCTATTCACTCCGGCTGTGCAGGCCTGACTGAGAATGCCAGTGCCCTAGTGGACAATTATCTCCGTTCACACATAACATTTCTGACTTCCTATATTAAAGATACCATCGACTTGTTACAGACTATTGAGGGAATCACAGTACCCCCCAATACATGGCTTGTGGCTATAGACATTGAGAGTTTATATAATGCCATACCTCATGAAAAAGGTTTAGAAACCATTGGAACTATCCTCAGGGATAGAGGAGATCGGGCCCAAATGTACAATAAATGTATTTTGGATCTATTGAGGTTCATTTTGACGAGGAATGTTTTTCTTTTTGGACTCTCCCACTACCTCCAGGTGCAGGGGGTTGCGATGGGGACTAAATGTGCCCCATCGTATGCCAACCTGTACCTGGGGGGGTGGGAGAAGGAACTTTTTTCTAGTGACGATCCGTCGATGTGCCTGTGCCATGTCATTTCGTGGTACAGGTACATCGACGATGTCCTCCTACTGTGGTCAGGTACCAGACTAGAACTTGAACAGTTTATGAGTGGTTTGATGGTGAATTCGTACAATTTAAAGTTCATTATGGAATGCAGCCAGGAGAGTATTAACTTTCTGGATCTGAAAATCTCTATTGCTCCTCCTTATATCGTAAACCTTCTTCAGGTAACACTATTCTCCATGCCTCAAATGGCCACCCTCTCTCTTTGGTTAAGAGTATACCTTACAGCCAGTACATTAGACTAAAATGAAATTGTGCCTTAAGCAAGGATTATGAATTGGCTGCGAAAGACTTGTACCTTCGCCTAAGAAAGAGGGGCTACAGCTACAAAAACCTTAAAAAAGCATACAATAGAGCAGCACAAATTGAGCGTAAAGATTTAATCTTTCCTAATAGGAAAAAGAGCACTCTACAACCGATACGTATGCTTACCCAATATTCGACTGACCATTGGCGATTCAAGACCATTTTGGGACAGTATTGGCCCCTACTCCTGGCTGACAATACAGTGCGTAAGTTCATTAAGGATCGTCCTGAAATTACTTATCGACGAGCACCGTTACTTAGGGATAAGCTTGTTCAGAGTCACTTTGACCCTAAAGGCGACATGTCAAAACACGTCCCTGGTACCTATCCCTGCAAGAAATGTAAAATGTGCCCGTATATACTATATGGCTCCAATCCTTTACTGCACAATGGACACACACACAGTGCCAGGCATCATGTTACTTGCCAAACGATTGGTGTAGTATATTTGGCAAAATGCCTTTGCGGGTGTTTCTATGTAGGAAAAACCAAAAGGCCTTTTCACATACGAATTGCTGACCACATAGGACCTATATGTAAGAAGCTAATGGCCACCGCCATTAGCCGGCATATGGGCAAGGAGCACAACTTTGAATTATCAATGATTCAGTTCGCAGCTCTTGAGCATGTACCCCAACATGCCAGAGGCGGCGATATTGATTGTACCCTACTCCAACTAGAAACAAAGTGGATCCCATCTTTAAATGCAACCCAATACCCAGGGTTGAATGAATATATCAGTTATAAATCCTTTCTCTAGCGACATTTCACTTTGGGTATTGGAAGTTTTACTTAGGCATATGTATACTTGTCTATTAGTCTAGCTACGCATCATTATCAGATTATATTCTCCATTCTATGGAGATGGATGTAAATTACTTACTTAATGCTTCAACCATGAATTTACCAACTCTTTGCTATATCCATTCCTTCTCCCCCCCCCTCCCCCTTCTTGCTTCTTTGTCTGTCTCTTTGTCTATGTTGTTTGTGTTTGTTTATACGTATTTTCCCTGTTATAGGTCCTCTATCACTGTAATATGGTTTTATTTTGGATACTTTGTTATGTTGAAATATACTTTTTTGTTAACGATATCATGTTGTGTATGTTATAAAAAATAATATGTAATGAATTTCATATATCATGTAACATATTTATTTTATTTGATCGTACTTATGCAGCTGCATGTCTGAATTGCTTTCATCTTCCCTCCTTCCTCGTACCATTTTGGTTGGGGAACGCCTGACCTGTTACGATGGAGATGTTAGATACACTGACCTGTAGAGGTATTGTTTCCCTATAGGCTTTTATGTGATCTGGTAAACCCCCCCCTGTTGTAACTTGAACATGTTTCTGGTAACAACTTTTCCTCTCTCCTTTGATCCCATGCGCCAATCACTGGGTGAATGTGCCTCTTCGTATGGACACCCAAGGGCTTGTTTACATCTTCAGCCCGCCTGTCTACGTGCTATTGCCGTATGGAACTTCTCCACACCCTCCCCTCCATTCCATGGGCTGTGATATGCCTTGTCCATTGGCTCTAGATGCTGTCGAATCCGCCCCGTGGGTGTGGACCTTCCGCCTCTGAGCCTACCTGCGATCATATGGACGGTAGGGATATGGTCCCCGTCTCCCACCGTAAATCGCGGGCTCTATGGGTATTGTAGCCATCACCAGCGGTTCCGGTCGGCAAATGCGCGCTGACACCTGTTTGTCCCCACACGCCCGATGACGTCATATGCTCGGACGTGTGGGAGAGGAAATTAAACGGGCACCAGCGTTCCTTCCTCTCTGCAGTGCATTTGCAAAAGGGAGCCACTTCATGACATCGTTACCACAGGTAATCCCCTTGTTGCTATATATCCATGCTAGACTGTGCCTCCCTGCTCTGTGGGTGTGAACTCAGTTCATCTAGTGCTTAGTTCACTAAACTTTATTTGATAGATATCATTTTTGTGATGCTCTAAGTTGAGCTATTCAGTTATTGAGAAACTTCCTCTTTTTTCTCTTTCCCTTTTTTTCCTTTGTTTTCCTTTTCTATATTCATAGAACCAAAGAGTGCACCGATTTAAATTTTACCAGTTTTTGTAAGTTTTAACTGTTCAAATCAATACTTTATTATTTATACTAAATTAAGTGTAGTGATTCCATTTGGAACACATTTCTCATTTAGCGTTTTGTGTCTCCTCCAGCCCGTTTTCTTTCTCCTCTCCTATGGAGACGCACCTCTGAATCTAACTTTTGATGCATTGGACTACAGGGCGAGCTATATATCCATCTGGACTGTGAGGTCTAACCACCTTCCTCCTCCACTCGGGATCTACAGCTACCTGGTTTAAATGTCAATTAGATATTTTGTATTTGCTATAATGTGTACTGTGTAATATGTCCTTTGTTAAACCATTTTAATAAATTATTAAAAATTATTTATCCGTGTATGTTGTGAATAAGCACCGCTATTTTCCCTTACCGTCCATACAATACATTCTGTTTGAACACAGTGTTGGGTACATGCTGCATTTTGAAGGCTCCGATGATGGAACACAGATAGAGGTAGGCAGTAATGTGAGCCCAGAGAGAGGGGGTGCCCAAGAAGCACAGCAATCTGGCAGTCATGTCTAGTGTTGCTCACGAATATTCGCATTGCGAATATTCGCTACGAATATTGCATATTCGAGTATTCGCGAATAACACGAATATCGCGGCGAATATTCGCTATTTTGAATATTCAAATGTTTTCAATTTTTTTTTTAGAACAGATCACATCCTAGAGATCCCCATCGACATCTAAAAGCATTGCTGGTATGATTAGAGACCTTGGGCCGAGTAGCTGCAGCGCTCATTTTATATTGCCGAAAAATCGCAATGCGATTATTCGGCAATAGCGATATCGCGCGATTATTTTATATTGTAATATATCACGAATATTCTGAGCCAATCAGAGTGCTCCATTCCGCATTTCTCGAAATTTCGCAATTATTTTGTATTGTAATATATCACGAATATTCTGAGCCAATCAGAGTGCTCCATTCCGCATTTCTCGAATATTCGCAATTATTTTATATTGTAATATATCACGAATATTCTGAGCCAATCAGAGTGCTCCATTCCGCATTTCTCGAATATTCGCAATTATTTTATATTGTAATATATCACGAATATTCTGAGCCAATCAGAGTGCTCCATTCCGCATTTCTCGAATATTCGCAATTATTTTATATTGTAATATATCACAAATATTCTGAGCCAATCAGAGTGCTCCTTCCGCATTTCTCGAATATTCGCAATTATTGTGTATTGTAATATATCACGAATATTCTGAGCCAATCAGAGTGCTCCTTCCGCATTTGCCGAATATTCGCAATTATTGTGTATTGTAAAATATCACGAATATTCTGAGCCAATCAGAGTGCTCCATTCCTCATTTCTCGAAATTTCGCATTCGCATTCGCAATAGCGAAAATTCGCAATAATTTAATTTCCAAAAAATATCACGAATATTCGTATTTAGCGAATATATCTCGAATATTCGACTATATATTCGAGATATATCGCGAAATCGAATATGGCATATTCTGCTCAACACTAGTCATGTCCCCCCTGCTGCAGCATACTGCCAGGTTTGCGACAGCTATGAGGAGGGAGAGGATGATGAGGTCACTGACTGTACGTGGGTGCCTGATAGGAGGGAGGAGGAGGAGGCACAGGCACATCTCCAATGAGGCAGGATGCCCTCTAGGGGGCAGCACACCAACTGCATTACAATGCAGAGCTACCCTGTGCAGGGCGCTGCTGTGTCTCAGCGTTACTGCAAAAGTTCTTTGGTGTGGGCCTTTTTTGAGACATCTGCATCAGATCGCACCGTTGCTATTTACAACATATGTCTCAAGCGTATCTCGTGTCGCCAAAACATCACCAGCTTGGGCGCCACATGCTTGACCAGACATATGTTGACCTGCCATGCAGTTCGTTGGCAAGCATACCTCAAAGACCCACACCAAAGAACAAAGCGGACCTCCCCTTGCTCCTCATCAGCTGGGATCTCCAACCCCACTATACCCTCAGTCCTCTCTGAAGCCTGCACTGATAGGACTGAAGGTGTAGAATTAGGTGTGTCACAACCTAGTAGTACATGCGGGCAATCTACTATCGGTACACCGATGACAGATTGTACCACACAAATTTCCCTGCCCCAGCTGCTGCAGCGCCGAAAGAAGTACTCTCCCAGCCATCCACATGCCCAGCGGTTGAATGCTAGCTTATCGAAATTGCTAGCACTTCAACTGCTGCCTTTTTAGTTGGTACATTCTGCCCCCTTCCGTGAGTTTGTGAAATGTGCGGTACCTCAGTGGCAAGTTCCCAAACGCCACTTTTTCTCACGGAAGGCGATTCCGGCTCTCTACCGTCTTGTGGAAGACAATGTCCATGCCTTGCTGGACAGGGAGGTCAGTGGTAAGGTGCATATTACTGCTGACTCATGGTTCAGCAGGCATGGACAGGGACGTTACCTCTCTTTCACGGCACATTGGGTGACTCTGCTGGCAGCTGGGAAGGATGCAGGGCAAGGTACAGTAGTGTTGGAGGTTGTTCGGCCACCACGCCTCCAAAATACTACTACTGGTTGCGACACACCTCTCTCCTCCACCCCCTCCTCTTCTTCTTCCTCTGTGGCCTCTTCCTGTGCTGATGTCTCCTCGGAACCAGCCGTGCTCCGTAGGCGTACAAGGGGCTACGCAGGAATGCAGGCAAAAAGATGCCATGCAGTGCTAGAGCTGGTGTGCTTGAGAGACAGGAGCGACACTGGGGCAGAGGTTCTGTCATCTCTGCAGGGGCAGGCTCAGAGGTGGTTGATGCCATGCCAGCTTAAGCCAGGAATGGTGGTTAGCAACAATGGCACCAACCTCCTCTCTGCCCTGTGACAGGGAAAACTGACCCATGTGCCTCGTTTTGCTCATGTTCTGAATTTGGTAGTGCAGTGTTTCTTGCGCATGTACCCGGGCTTACAGGATGTCCTGAAGCAGGCCAGGAAAGTCTGTGTGCATTTCTGAAGGTCATATAAAGCCAGTGCTTGGCTGACAGACCTCCAAAGGGAATACAACCTGCCCAAGTACCGCCTAATCTGTGACATGCCCACCAGGTGGAACTCTACATTGGCCATGCTGCAACCGCTGCACACACAGCAGAGGGCCATCAATGAGTATCTGTGCCAATATGGTAGCAGAACTGGGTCAGGGGAGCTTGGTTTTTTTTCTCCACGCCAGTGGGCCTTGATCAGGGATGCATGCACTGTCCTGTCACCATTTGAGGAGGCCACGAGGATGGTGAGCAGTGACAGTGCATGCATCAGTGAGACTGTCCCTCTTATTCATATGTTGGAGCACACGCTAAGTGGAATAATGGACAGGGCCCTTGAGGCAGAACATAGGGAGGAAGAGGAGGACTTCCTTACCTCTCAAGGCCCCCTTTATCCAGACAGTGATCCTGCTTGCCTGCCTAGCACACAGGAAGAGGACGAGGAGGAGGAGGAGGATTGTATCAGTAGCATGGATGTGGAGCCTAGCTCTCAGCATCAACAGTAGTCTTCAAGGGATCAATTACTGTCCCAAGTAACTCATGGACTTTTACGTGGCTAGGATGAGGTGGCTGCGGATCCTGACGTCCTCAGTGACCCAGAGGACTCTGCTTCGAATGTCTCAGCAAATCTACACTGCATGGCCTCCCTGATCCTGCAAAGCCTGCGTAAGGATCCTCATATTTGTGGTATCAAGGAGAAGGATCATTATTGGCTGGCAACTCTCCTTGATCCACATTACAAGGGTAAGGTTGCGGACCTTATCTTGCCGTCGCAGAGGGAGCAGAAGATGAAACATCTTCGGGAGGCCTTGCAGAAAGGTCTGTGCAACGCGTTCCCAGAGAATGGGGGGGTTACCAAATCCTGGTCCTGGACAACGCGTTGCTGAGGCTTCAGTGAGTCACAGAAGGAGCGGTGGAGAAGGTGGCCGTCTGACCGATGCGTTCAGACAATTATTTAGTACGCAGCCCCAAGGTATGACCGGTTCTAGCAAACATCGCCAGTGTCTGTTTTACATGGTGCGGGAATACCTAGGGCAAGATCAGACTTGGACACCTTCCCCATCGAAAATCCTCTGATCACAGTGTGCGCCTATCCACCGACTCCGTCGATCGACTGACCTTCATAAAAATGAATCAGGCTTGGATCACCACCAGCTACCAA
Organism: Rana kukunoris; assembly: GCA_029574335.1. Lineage (NCBI taxonomy): Eukaryota > Metazoa > Chordata > Amphibia > Anura > Ranidae > Rana > Rana kukunoris. The sequence continues at coordinate 402,216,492 of CM056053.1, read as the reverse complement.
ACACCTGATGCTGATGTAACTGAATAATTTTTTTGAAATGTCAGATCCCTTGGAGACTGTCTATTCTGATGCTGAGTGACTGTCCTGTTATGCTGACTGAATATCCCTTTCCTCCTCAATGATCTTGCTGATAGCTAGTAAGAACATTGTTGGTTCTGGGCACCGTCACCAGTGCCCAATTTTTCTGCCTCTGTTTAACAGGGGCGTATAATAACAATTTTTGATGCAATACTTTGAATGAGACTCTTTGCTGTGCTCCAATTACAGTATCTGTGAGGGGTTGCAGTGTTGTGGCACCAGCACCAGTGCCTAAGGCCCAATTTTTCTTCCCCTGTTTAACAGGGGTGTGTAATAAAAATTTTTGATGCAAAAATTTGCATGTGGCTCTTTGCTGCGCTCCAACTAGAATATCTGTGAGGGGTTGCAGTGTTGTGGCACCAGTGCCTAAGGCCCAATTTTTCTGGCCCTGTTTAACAGGGGCGTATAATAACGATTTTTGAATCAATACTTTGCATGAGGCTCTTTGCTGCACTACAATTACAGTATCTGCGAGGGGTTGCAGTGTTGTGGCACCAGCACCAGTGCCTGAGGCCCAATTTTTCTGCCCCTGTTCTAGTATTTTTCTTTGTTTGATTAATTTCTAATTTGGGTTTATTGTAGCTTTCTCCTAGGTTATCATAGTGCCATGTTTTTTTTTTCCTGTACTAAATACTCATCATTGTCAATGTAAACACCACACATCTAGATTTGTTCTTTTAGGCAGCATTGATATAATAATAAGCCACACATTGTTGAGTATCCAAAAATATTTATTGTTTCTCATTTAAAATGTGTCATTATTTATTTTATTTTATTTTTTATCCAAAAATATCTTATTTTTTTTAGATATCTTTTTTTTTTCTTAGATATCTTTTTTTTTGTGTATTTTCTTTGAGAATCCCATAATTAACACATTTCTGGTTACAATGCATTAACAATGACCAACTTTTTAGCATTTGTCATTGTTCATGCGTTTTAGCCAGAAAACTAGAGATTCCACTTTAAAAAAATTAAAACAAAACATACATATAAAAACAAAGAAAACTTAAAAAAAAAAATGTTAAACCCTCTCCAGAACATCCATTAAATTCTTTAGTTTTCCCTCCACCGTTTTTGTTTTTTTTCCTCATCTGCCCCAAACAGATGTGGATGTCCTCGATTTCAGCCCTGCAGGCCAACACCTCTCTAATTAACAGCTGGGCCCTGTATGTGTCCAATCCACCATCACCAGCACGAAAACCTCCTGAAATTTGGAAACAAACCATGTATTAAAATTATGCAGGCCTACATCTATTACCTGAAGCTGTGGTGTATGACACTGACCTGATGTGGTGGCAGTTTCCACTTTCTGCACATCCCGCGGGGGTGGGGCTTGTGTCAGATGTGTGGGGTTTCTCTGCTCCTGTCTGGAAGCTTGATTGTGCCCTATGAGATTGTAAGGGAAACATAATTCAAAAAGATTAGAGGTCTGAAAGAGGAATATGAATCATTCTTTTTATAAAGTGTGGTACAATTGTCTGTTTTTACAATCCTTCTAAGCTTAACACAGGATTGTATCCATTACCAAAGCTGCTACATTTCTCTATCTTTGGCCAAGTTTCCCACATGGAAACACACCAAGTATCCACTGGATCACCTCTGTGTGACCCCCTAAATAGGTTGTTCTTGTGGCCAACACTTGTGCTACTGAGTCCATATGTGTAACCAACTGCTGAGCATACTCTCCTTTTACTGTATATTGACTTAAGTTGTATTATTTAAATCTAGTTAAGAACACATCTACATTAAATAAAAAATTGGTCTCACATAAATAGATCTAGATGTCTCAAGTTTCATGTTTGTGTGTAGTGGGCACAATAATTGGTCGTATCAGTCGTCGTTCATTCATTCACTCACCAATAATAAAATACCATCTTTTTGTCTGTATTTTATTATTAGTGAGTGAATAAACTTAGACTCATACGACCAATTATTATGCCCACAAACATGAACATTGAGACATATATTCTTGAACTGTATATATACAACCTGAAAGAAAAAGCTCATGCCGCACAATAACAAAAAAATAATCAGAGTACACATGAAAATTACTTACTTCTTCTAATGACTTTTTTCATCTTCTCCATTTCCTCCCGCTCTCTTAATTTAAGGTCAGACCACCTTTTGCGGAGCTGTTCCCTTGACCTGCGCACCCCAAATTTATAGTGGAGAGTTTTCAGCACATTGTCCATCATTTGGGCCTTTGCTTTTTTTGGATTCTTGTAAGGGCCATGTTTTCCATCATAATCCTCCCTCCTTAAGATTGCCACCATTTCCACCATCTCCTCAAACGCCATATTTGTGGCCTTGTACCTCCTGCTCCTGTATCTGGTGTGTGCTACCGCCTGACTTCGCTCCTGTCTTGAGGTTGCAACTTCCTGAGTGTCCTCCATGTTGTATTGCATTGAACGACCGAGAAGGGGCGGGGAAAGTACTAGAAGGATCGTCAGGGGCGGGGAAACGTGCAGAGCTTCTCGCATGCGCAGTGTATGAAGGGATACCGCGTGAGTGAAAACATTGTTCACAGTCTGTGGAAGAAGGCGGAAGAAACGATCGTGTAGTACGACGGTACGTAACTTGATTTTGGACTTTATGATCAGTGGATGAGTTTGTGGGTTAGATATGGGGAGAAAAGCTTAGTAGTAGAGGCTTGACTGACATTAGCTTTATTTGCTTAATTTTGACTTGCACAAATAATGGAGGCCTTCAGAGAACAGAATTTGTTCAAAGGGGGCCCCCGGATGGCAACCCCCCTTTTTTCTAGAATTTTTCTTTCCCCCCAAAAAAAAATAGGAAGCCGATTGGTGACCATGCACAGCTTCGCCAGATTCTGTGTCCTCCAGTTTAAGTAAACCCCCCCCCCACTCTGTCTACTTATATTAGATCATACTAGACATGAAAAAAATATATGTAAGTGCAGCGCAATAAAGTCCATATAAAAAGTAACTGAAGATGACACCCAGTGATATAGCGAAAACTCTTCAAACGAAAGTGATGTAACCTCCACTAACACGAGAAATGCTTCCTTACCAGATGGGATGGACCAGGGGCTGAGTGACCATTGGGACTCTCGGGCACTGCCCGAGGGCCCCATGCCAGTAGGGGGCCCCATCAGGATTGCCAGGCTCAATAAAACAAGGGATGTATGTAAAAATCTGTTTTTTTTGTTTTACATCTGTCCCTTATATGTCCGAAACCAACATACTTTTGATGTGAAAAACCTCCTGGCGTGGTGGCCACCTGTAAGCCCGGGGGCCCCATAATCTCCTATTGAGAACGTCCCTTTGATGACGAAACGCGTCTGGGAAGACACGCAGTGACGTCACCACGCACGCACGGAGGAAGGGCTCCGCTTTGTTTGCCGGCCGGCGATTTGTTTTATATGCCTGTGATGCTTTGATAAATTGTGAGTATCATTTTATGTTTTTAATAAACTTTTTTGGTAAACGGAATCACACTATTGGTCCATCCTTCTCTCTCCACCCATATTTCGCCATCTGTGAGCACCGCTAAACCTTGCTATCCGCTGGAAGCTGTATCCAGGAACCATACAAGATTTAAAGGCCGCGGCTGGGTTATAGCCAATTGCTTCATTGAGCTTGCCCTCTGGTAAGCAGCCCCCCCTTATTCTGGTGAAGGGATCACTTTGTTGTTAACATCTCGTCACTGTGGTGGAGTGAACCATTATGATTTATTGCTGTTTTGCCTCCTGATACTGGGTTCTTCAAGTCTAAATTCAATTACAAGGACTATATGAACGTTTATGCTATTCCACCATTAGGATACAAGTCATTTATGCACATTTTATTGTGGTTTCATTCCTAGGAGAGCTTCTATATATTACTTTATGCCATTGGGTGATGTTCTAGGTTATATCATTGGCTTTAATACAGGAGATTACTGCTCAGCAGTCCTCATTTACAAATCTACTAATCTTTTGTTTTGATGAGCGCGGCTTTGCCATTTTGTATTACTTTGTGTTTTCACACGATTGCCGCAGCTTTTTAGTTTGTATATTTTAATTTAATTTTTGGTTTAGCGCAGTTTTCTGTTTTTCTCATAATCTCCTATTGCCCGTGGGCCCCATGAGTTGTCAGTGCACCGCTGGGATGGACCATACTAGACATGCTTTAATGACTAACACAAGTCTCTTACAAGAATAATAATCTTGTTACTTTCAAAATAATAATATATAGGGTGCAAGTATGATGTTGTTTAGAAAATGTACTTTTTCTTTTAAAACTACACTTGATTGGTATTCTTGATTACCAAAAGGATAGAAAAGAGATAAAACATTAATTACAACAATCACAACTATCGTTTTCAACTTAAATGCTATCTAATTGAGTACATTTAAAATATATGTGTAATGCCGTGTAATTTAATATGTTAAACTGCAATGATCAGCAATAGCTCAGCAAACACAAAAAGGAGTATATATGCTTTGTAATCAGTATATAGTGATAAGATGCCTACCCTATATCAGCACATACAGCATGTAAGGTTCAGAAGATAAGTCAGTTCTAATGGGTGGTATGCAGTTTTCAGCCAATAGAAATGCATCTTCACTGTTGTGAATGGTATCCTTATGCTTTAAAAACTGGCAAGATTTTCAGTTTAACGTGGACATTTCTTGAGTTACCAAGCTGATCTAACGTGACTACACCAACTCCCGATCATCACAATGAGTCTATCTGCAAGTGAGAAATCTGCTGTGCTTTCCATAGTGGGAAAGATTGGATCTCAGGGCAGTGCTCTGGGCTCTGAGGCTTTGACCAGGTAAGGTTCTTTTATTCTTGGTTATATTATATATAGACAAATACAGTGTGCAATTTCAACTGGATGTTTAATGTATCAGCACAGGAGTTTTTAGGTTAATGTAACAAGTTAAACTTATAAACTTTTATTTATTACATGGGTTACATCATTCTAGTTCTATGATCTCTAGGTGTATAGTCTTTTTAAAAAGCTAAGACACTACTGATAGAATTTATAACCTGTCCCTACCCTACAAAACAAAAAAAATGGTTTTCAGGGGAAGTCAAGCATCAATGAAAATTTAGAGATAGATGTAAGTCATGAGTGCTCAACCTGTGGCCCTCCAGCTGTTGTGGAACTAGTCCAATCATGCCTCCAGGAGTAATGTTTGTAACTGTCAGTGCCTTGCAATGCCTCGTGGGACTTGTAGTTCCACAAAAGCTGGAGGGCCACAGGTTGATCACCCATGGTGTAAGTCCTTAGTGATTGCTACTTCTGGTATTTTATATATCACACATTATGTACCATTTGTGGTCAAATAGTTACCATCAAGGCATGAAACAAGGAAATCATTTTGCCTAAGGTCAATCTCTTGAAGGACAGCACCTTTCTCCTTCTGCTAGTTTTAACATCAGTGAAGGAATTCAAACTTAATAACTTTGCTTTCCTGGTGTCTATACAAACAGTAGCTAAATGAAAAATGTGCTTACAGTTTAACAGGGAAATAGTTATTACTATAACCTACCATATTAAAAACAGAATCATTATATCAGGTCAGAAGTGTGTGTGGATACATTTATTTCTAATCATTGCCATGTATTAATATCTGTTTCGTTTTCTTTTTTGTTTTTCCTTATGTTTAGGCTTCTCCTTAGCTTCCCCCAAACCAAGACTTATTTCACCCACTTTGACCAGACCCCTGGCTCTGCTGACCTCAACACACATGGTGGAAAGATTATAAATGCCCTTGTAGGTGCCGCCCATCACTTGGATGACCTTGCTGGCAACCTGTCCACCCTCAGTGACCTGCACGCCTACAACCTAAGAGTGGATCCAGGAAACTTTGCTGTAAGTATTACTGAATATTTCTATACAATAATAAGATAACTTGATTCAGGTGAACAAATTGCATTGTGCTTAAATGTGTTTGCAGCATTATATAATATTGAAACTCAGGTGGGCATTTAGGTGACCAATAAACTGAAAATGTTGTGTCAGTCTTTAGGAAAGTTGGCATGACAAACATAAAGGGCCAGATTCTCTAAGAAATTCGCTGGCGTAGCGTAAGCCATTTACACTACGCCGCCGCATCGTACTAGAGCAAGTGCCGTATTCCCTAAGCATTTGCTCCGTCGTTTGCGTTGGCGTAGCGAAAATGGCCCAGCGTAAGTCCGCGTAATTCAAATGAGGCGGCTTGTATTTAAATCAAGCGCGCCCCCGCGTCGAACGAACTGCGCATGCGCCGGCCGGGAAAAAGCCCAGTGCGCATGCTCCAGCTCACGTCGGAAAGCGTCGTTGAAACCGACGTCAAAACGACGTGAGTGTCATTTACGCAACTCCCTATTCGCGAACGAGTTAGTAAAACGACGTAAGCGACGGAAAAAAGCCGACACTGACCCGACGCCATACTTAACATGCCATCCGACGGCACCCGACGGCATCCGACGGAACTTCGTAAGGTTACTCCACATAGAAGCTGGGGTAACCTTACGCGGACTAAAACGACGTACGCGACGACGGGGCGGCGTAAAAGCGAACGGGAATCGGCGTACTAGCCTCATTTGCATAGGCAAATGAGAAAACAACGTAAAGGCCACCTAGTGGCCGGAGTGGTCATTACACCTACGATCCGCAAGTGTAATGGTTTTACACTTGTCGGATGTTGCAGCGTATCTATGCAAAAGTGATGCTAAGCATCACGCGCATAGATACGAGGCAAAAAAAAAGGCGATACGACGGGGTATCTGAGATACTCCGGCGTATCGCCGCTGAGAATCTGGCCTATAGGCTGTTAATGCAGACCTATGAAAAAAAAATTGCTTCTGGTCTGCCATGATAATTCCCTACATTCACGTTTTTCTCTGAATCAATAAAATGTGAAGTCAAAACTTGATTTGCATATTTGTTTTGGGTCATTAACTTGAAAGGTACTGAAGCCAGAGAGTAACCATTATAGGCAGGAAAGTTATGGTAGTATTGTATCCCTTGATTTGGAGAAGAGCACCTTCCATCAGATACTTTCATTGGGTACCTTTTTAAAGAAGCACTTTGCTCTGTAACCTTTAGAGGATAAGTCCAGCCTGAGCGCGTTTGGTTGGGTTCTTCTATGGGTAACAGGAGTGTAATTCGTTTTGCACTTCTGTGACCAGTTTCCAGCAGAGAGCGGTCTGATGTCCACTCTCTGCTGACGTCAGATCAGTCCAGGCCCCGCATCATCCTGACTCTGGGAGTCCGGATCTGCCAGGTGCCAGGACTGATGGCTGTCTGATGGCTATCTCATGATGAGAGTCAGCAGCCCTCTGCTTTGAGAACTGAGAGAACCGAGCCATCTGCGATGTCTGATCGCACAGATCTCAGTGAAGAGGCACCGTGGGACCGATGCTGCATCCACCTAGGTAAGTATGATTCTGCAATAACCCCCAAACCCTTACTTCTCTTTTAAGTGTACATTCATTTAAATATATATATATTTCAAAAAGCAGTTTGAACTTTACTGTCCTTATTAAATAATACAAGTCTGTCTATTTACACAAAAATAATATATCCTCTATTTCTCTTTGCAGCTGCTGAATCACACTATCCAGGTGGTCTTGGCTTCTCACTTCCCCGGTGATTTCACTCCTGAGGTTCAGGCTGCCTTTGACAAATTCCTTGCTCTAGTCTCTGCAGTCCTCACCTCCAAGTACAGATAAATCCACCCTTCATAACTGGCTACTTCAGAAATTACAGCAAGTAAAACAACATGCAATGAAGCGTTCTCTGGGCCCATCTCAGTTACAACCTAGTTACAATGTTTTTTGAAGTGTATTTACTTGTGTAAATTGCCCATCAAATATAAATCTGTTGTACTCTTAAAATAAAACTGATTTTTTTTTTCCATTTCCGCCTCAACTGTATTATTATCTTTTGGTGTTTTGATGGTCTGATATTAATGTATTCAATTGCTGCGTCTCTTTAAAAAAAAAAAAAAATCAAACCAGGGGCTTACCATTACCAAATCTCAGACTTTATTAGGTTGAAGCAAAAAATTAGTGTTTGGCAAAATCTCCCTCTCTCCCTGGTAGGAAGGGTGAACTTACTTAAAGCAGAGGTCCGCCCACCTATGCAAAAATTTAAAAGCCAGCAGCTGCACATACTGCAGCTGCTGACTTTTAATATTCAAACACTTACCGTTCCTGGAGTCCAGCGATGTCTTCATCAGCTGTAGGGTGCATACCACCTCCATTGCGAGGAAGGGAACCCAGCAGTGAAGCCTTACTGCTTCACGTTGGGAACCCTACTGTACATGCCCCAGGCTCTGCTCATCTCTCCTACTGGCCCGGTGGCCAGGGAAAGAGGAGGGAGGAGGAGGGCGGTGAAGTCAATACCCACAAGCGGAAGCTTGTTGTACTCCTAGCAGAAGCTAGTTTGGCTGGGCTTCTTCTATGGATCACTTGAATGCAAATTATTTTGCACTCCTTTGACCCATTTTCAGCAGAGAGGGGACTGAAGTCCTCTCCCTGTTGATGTCATAGAAATCAGTCCAGGCACAGTGTCATTTCGACAATGGGAGTCTTGATCCGCCAGATGCCTGGACTCAGGGCCGTCTTAATAGCATCATGGGCCCCTGGGCAAAGAAATGCTATGGGGCCCCTACAACGATGACAGCACAGGTGAACAGACATCAAGTAGGTAGGAGGTAGACTGCCTCCCCTGTGTATCTATCAATTTCAGTGCCATCATGGGGCCCACAATTTTGGGGCAGTGTGGGTTAAAGGACCAGCTGCTTTGGGGAAAGTGCAGGGGCCACCAATGCAGCTGGGGCCCCTGGGCAATGCCCAGGTGTGCCATCTCATTAAGACAGCCCTGCCTGAACTGACACACTTCTCAGGCTCTCAGCAAGCCACTGAGAGCCTGAGATGGCCACTCCCTGCCCCTACACAGCTCAGCTCTCTAGTGAGCGGGGTGGGAGCAGAGCGGAAATCCCAATCTGCCCCAATTTTTTCCCTTTTAAGATCCAGTGGTCTGGATGAAATTCGGAATTAAAAAGATTGGTGATGTTACCACAAATGTGCAGCTGATGTCTTTTGATGAGCTGAAGTCTCTACATCAGTTGCCAAATACCCTTTTTTTTTTTTTGTTATATACAGCTAAGACACGCATACCAAACATGTAAGAGTTTTGTACTCAGGGTCTGCCATTGAATCTATGCTAAGAGAGGATGAGCTCCAAAAGCTGGCGTTGTTCTGCAAGGGAGGCTGACTGTATGCATATCTTCTGGGATTGTCCTGGGATACAGAAATACTGGAAGGATATTTTGATGTGTGTGTAGTAGGTGACAACTATCTCTTTAAGTCCTTCTGTAAGGCACTGCCTGCTTTGGCTGGTGGATGATTTGGCCCCTACTACAGCTGTATACGGACCTTACTTACTCTATTATTTATTCATGATAGGAAACACGTAGTTCTGTCTTGGAAAAGTTCTACTCCATTGGTAGAGTCCTGGAAGGTTTCAGTCAATAGGGCACTGCCACATATCTGAACAGGGTGGTGATTCTCAAAATTGATAAGGTCCTGGGCAGACAGATGGCCTCACCTCTCACTGTAACAGACTAGTTTTAACCTTTTGTTAATGTTATCCTTTCTGTTCTATGAGACTTTCTGATATGCACCTCATCACCTCTGACAAGGTAAATTGGTGGGATTTCAGCAAAATTGTATGGTGGGACACACAAATTATATTCTCTGGAGAGTTTTGGTAGTTTTTTTTTAACATGGATCCTCATGCTTTTCGTTAATTATGGGAGGGGGGGGTGTCTTTTCTGAGAAGGAGATGTGGGTCAGGTTGGCAAGCTTCACAGGCTATGTTTATGTACATGTCCAATGTTATGCACTTCTTTTTTATATACTATATATTTTGTTCTGTTTTTGGGGTGGCTGATCGTATTGTGGTGAGCGGTCTTTGAATGTTTTATTGAATACTATATTTGTTATTGAAAACAATACATTTTTTTTTGAAAAATCAAACCTTTTTTTGGGCTAATAATAATAAAAAAACTCTCAATATATCATCTGTTTACATCTGTTTAATGAAATATTTACAGCGAACATGGGTTTTCATGACTGATATTTATTTGACACAATTTAGTAAAACTTAACAGTACCACAAGCATTCAACTTTCCAGTATCTACAAATCTAAATTAATTACAGTGAAGGTATAGCTAAAATATCTTTCTTCTAGATTTTGGATACACTAGGGAGGTTTTAAATAATGATACCCATTTTCAACAGTATATGAAATAATGGGAAACGCAGACATAAAACAAAAAGCAACTTATAGAGGTTTTACACCTTCCCTATTTAATACAAAATAAAAAATGGCTATATGTACACTTCAATGGTAAAGAAGGCAGTATAAAATATACATAGAGCAATATGCATTTCCACCTAATTCAAACACAATTACCAAAACTATATGATGATATAAGGCCAAACCTAAACAATCCAATCAAATGGTTTTACATCAGGCAGGTGTGGAAAATGCTGTCAATGAATAATGCTTTTAGAAATAGAAATGTTAATAGTTTAGTTTTACCATTTAACAACATGGAAAGTAAATAAACATAAGAGGAATCACAAATCATATCAATATTTAAAGTGACCACCCTTTGTCTTCAAAACCACATTAATTCTTGTGCAAGTGCAAATATAAGAATTGCTGATGGTTTGAAGCCAAAGGACAGTCACACCAAATATTGATTTGATTTCGATTTTTCTTTGCTCACTTTCTGTTATGTAAAATGAACAATTAAAATATCAATTTTTGAAAGCATTGCTACTTTACAGCATTTCTTCACACCTGCCTAAAAATGTTGTACCGTACTGTACATATATGGAAAATATCTTCAGGTTCTGGTTTTTGCATTGCCAGCATAGGCTGTTGGTTCAGCTAATGAAGGCCCCTTGACCCGCCCTGCTCTAAGGAAAGGGAGCCTTGACTGTTGGACGCTTGGCAACCAATTTGGGGGTGTCAACACAAGGATGGAGTTGGAGTGGCTCCGCTGGGATTGGCCACAATGGCACGAGGTGAGGGGGTGGTGCCAGAACTCTAGAAAAGGGCTATGCAGAGCACGTCCCACTACTTTCAAAGAAGTTTCCGTCACAAGAGTTGCCCACCCACCCTGTAGGGTTTTGTTTGTTCGTCACAGCTTCTTTGGCGGTTTTACCTGGCCAGCAATGGGCATAACTGCATGGGCTAAGCCCACAAGTGAGTTACAGAGTCAGTCTAATTCCTGTCTCGCACTGATGGTGGAGACAGGCCTCTTAGACTAGACATTTGTTAGAGATGCTCACGGTCTAACCGTGACTGGCATGTTTTTTTGTTGGAGTTGAATTTTGTTATACCAGTATTTTCAATAAAGCTGTGGCCTTGCCCAATTCCAACTTTAAATGGTCTATGTTTAATTATTGGGGGGGCAAGGTTGGTTATGGTGTTATTTAAGTGGGAAGTAGTTAAGCCTAAGCGTCTCAGCAGTCAAGGATGCCAGTGAAATTACACACCCATCCATACACCAGGTTGCTATTGATTGTCAGTAAAGTTTCCCATTTAGAATGACAATTTTCAGATTGCTGCTGGTTCTGGCAGAATGGTTTTTATTTTTCAAAAACAGAACAAAACAAAAAAAGGTACAAACAGTATGACTATGCAGTGAATACAAATACAGAGTAAACACCTCAAAGTAGGTGGTACAAAAACAAAAGATGAGTAGAGCATTATAAATGAAAATTGAGGTAGTTGCACGCTAATATGGTATGCAGTGTGAAATGTAGAAAAACATTTAGGCCCGGATTCACATACCTTGGCGCATATATATGCCGCCGTAGCGTATCTTCTTTACCCTACGCCGGCGCAACACAGAGAGGGAAGCATGGAATTCACAAAGCAAATGCTCCGGCATAGCGTATATTCGTAGGCGTAAGGCAGCATTAGTAGAAGTGAGCTGGAAATGGGCATGATACATGGTAATGAAGCGTGACCCCATGCAAATGATGTGCCGAGTGCTAGGCAAGTACTTAAAGTGAACGGCACATGCGCCGTCCCGTGGACATATCCCAGTGTGCATGCTCACAATCACGTCGAAACAACTGCCTAAGATACGTCGAATCACTGCCTACGTTGTGAACGTAACCTACGCCCATCCCTATTCACGTACTACGTAAACGACGTAAAATACGACGGCTGTGTTCCCTGGTCCATACATTTGCATGAGTTGCGCCTCCAATATGGGGAATAACTTTACGCCGGACATACGACTTACGCAAACCGCGTATATTATGCATTTGTGAATCGCCGTATTTGCCTCATTTGCATACAGATACGATGGCGCATATTTACACTTACGCAGCATATCTCGAGATACGTCGGCGTAAGTGCTTTGTGAATCCGGGCCATAGTAATGATAACTTTTTACTGCAGCTGTCACTAATGTGCTCCCACAGAAATCACTAAATAACAATATAAGTGTGACAGCACTGTAAAATTGAAAAAAAAAATTATGGTGATAAACACTGAGGCCCAGATTCAGAATGCAATTACGCCTGTCTAACTGGTGTTAGACAGGAGTAATTTCAAATTTCGCGCGCCGTATCACTAGTTTGAATCCTCAAACCATGATACGGCGGCTTCGGGCTTCGATCCGAGAGGCTTACGTCTTCGTAAGCCTTCGGATCTACGCTGCGATATATTTGCGGCCGCTGGGAGGAGTTTGCGTCGTTTTCATGCGTCGGGATATGCAAATGTGTTTTTACGGTCCACGAAGATTACGATCCACGAAGATACGAGTGGTCTTCGCAATCGCTTTCGTCTATTTTTTTTTACGTACTGTTAGACCAGCTTTTTGCTGGTCTAACGGTACGTAGCCCATGTTAAGTATGGCCGTCGTTCATGCGTCGACTTTTTTTTTTTTTTTTACGTAACTCGTTCGGGACGAGGATTGTGCGTAAACGACGCTACTCAAACAACGAATGACGTAACGACGTGTTTTCGCGCAATGCACGGCGGGAAATTTTCGAACGGAGCATGCGCAGTTCGATCGCCGCGGGAACGCGCCTATTTTAAATGATTCACGCCCCCTACTCGCGTAGATGGATTGCGACGGGAGAAATACACTACGCCGCCGTCGTTTACTGGACAAAATCTACCTGGATTCCACGTAGAGCCAGGTAAAATACGGCAGCGTAGTGTATTTCTGATACGCTACGAGAATCTAATTCTCTGTGAATCTGGGCCTGATATTGCAATAATGTGAAAAAAGTCCAACAACATAAAATGAGTGAATCCATGCAAAAAAAAAAAATAAGCTTGTGTGATGTCTTCAGACAACCACCACCTCATGCAATGCTCGCTAATCTCCTTTAAATGACCCTGCAAGGGGTCAAACACGCATTGCACCCTGTGCAAACATTCCCTTCCAGGGATCGTCTGAGAATCATGGTGGCTCAAAGGATGAAAGTAATCAAAAGCAGGCACAGGTACAGCATTATACATTCCACACCACTATTTTATCCTATAAATTGTCACTAACTGCATTCGGAGGAAAAGAACAAGAACAACGAACAGTGGGTAGTGGGCATGCGGAAAGTCACTTTCCATGAGAAGGGTTTGATAGCCCAAAAGTGTGCTGGGATAGAACGTGTTCGGGGTTCCAGTGGGGGGGAGGGGGAGACACAGATACCATATATAAACAGTACAGTGTATCCGGCTGAACATTTTTGTAATTGCTGCCACAGACCTTCTTCCCTACTTCAGGGACAGTTGCTCCTCCCGAACCCAGGAGTCCCATATTTTAACAAATTTCTTGGAGCAGTTACAGCCCAAGTAGTTTAATTTGTACAGGGGAAGGAACCCTCCTCTGAATCACACTTAGGGCAAGCTGAACTGCTGTTTGGATATATTCTAGCTAGGCGTTGTGGGGAGAAATACGCTCTGTGCAGAAACTTTAGCTGAATAAACCTTTTTCTGGCGGATATTACCAAGGGGAGGTACTGTTGGATGCCCTCCTCCCAGTCGTCATCAGCCAGAGCAGGTATGTCCGCCTGCCACACCGAGAACAACTGCGAAACCTTGGATGTGTACAACCCACGTCAGTACTGAATAAAGGGCAGAGAGAGGTTTAGACTCCTCCACCGTTCTCAGCAGCTGCTTGACCCCAGTAGTCTCCAGCACAGGAGATACAGGGAATTGGGTTCGATATGCACGGCGGAGCTGCAGGTATCGGAAAAACATACAGTTAGGTAGCCCTTTCTGCTGCTTCAGGATGTCAAACGTGACTAGGCCATCAGGGGACATTACATAAGCAAGAGTTTTGACTTCATACCGAGCCCATAATGCAGGATCTGGAATAGTACGGAAATGAGGCAAATGTGGATTTCCGCACAATGGAGTGTGAGTGGACCAGCTATTGGGTTTCTGAACCCTGGTCCTAACTATCTCCCATACCCTTAGAGTGGTTCTCATCGAGGAGGTGATATGGTAATTTGACCTCGGCCCTCGCTGCATTAAGTTCCGCAATTCCAAATACTACCCCAGCAACGCCACCTCAATGTTAAGGTGGGGTTGGCCGGTTCCTCCGCCAGCCACCATCTCAGTGTAACCAGGACAGCCGCCCAGTAATATTTAAGAAAACATGGTAGGGCAAGGCCCTCCAGCGATATGGGCAATTGAAGGGGGGACCTAGCTATTCTAGGGACACTACTATTCCAGATGAAGGAGGTTAAGTAGGCTGTCCAGTTTTTTAAAGAATGAATTGGGGATATGTACTGTGGTCTGTCTAAAGATATAAAGACATTTAGGCACCACTGACATTTTAATGAGGTTGACTCGCGATGAAAAAAGGAAGTTTTTTAAAATGTCATTTAATTTGATCGTGTGTGGGCAAAACGTCGTTTTTTGTCTTAAAAAAAACTACCAAAAAAAAATTCCAACATGCTTGAATTTTTTGTGTCGTTTTTCAGAATGTCGTCTGGGGCAAAACGACGTTTAAAACGACGTTTTTAAACCCGCGCATGCCCAGAAGCAAGTTATGAGACGGGAGGTCAATGGAACAGAGTGCTGTCGAAAGTGTCTTACGTAACTGCGCTTTGCAAGAGCATTTTCAGAAAACGATGGTGTGTATGCAACATCATTTTTTAAAATGAAGTTTGAAAAACCTCGTTTTGTTTCATGAGATAAAACAACGTTTTTTACATCACAAAAAGTGATCGTGTGTACGCGGCATAAGTTAAGAGGGACAGCACCGGGGGGGGGAAATTTACTATATTCGTACCGACTGGAAAAAATACACATTGAATAAAATAAAGTTTTTTATTTACTCAAGGAGATAAAAAGAGGATATCCAAATACAGATAAGAACATCATAAGATAAGTTCACACCAAAATAGTATATAAAATATCTCGTACATCTCCGCTTTTTGTGCGGAGCATAGCGTAACCCATTTATGCTACGCCTCCGCACTTTTTATGGGCAAGTGCTGTATTCTCAAAGCACTTGCTCTGTAATTTGCGGCGGCGTAGCGTAAATGGTCCGGCGTAAGGTAAGCGCGCCCCCGCACTGAACGAAACTGCGCATGCGCCGGCCGTAAACGTAGCCCACTGAGCATGCTCCATAGTACGCCGCAAATAAATAGATTTTGACGGCAACGTAATTAACGTACAGCCCTATTCGCGACGAGTTACGTAAACGACGAAAAAATACGATGCTGTCCCGACGTCCATACTTAACATGGCTTACGCCGGACCAACGCAAGGTTACCCCTCATACAGCAGGGGTAACCTTACGCTTGTGATGAAAAAAAACGTCATTTTATCTCACGAAACAAAACAAAGTTTTTCAAACTTCATTTTAAAAAATGACGTTGCGTACACATCATTGTTTTTCCAAAAACCTCTAGCAAAGCGCGGTGACGTACACCACTTTCGACGGCACTATGTTCCATTGAAGCTCCCGTCTCATAACTTGCTTCTGAGCATGCGCACGTTTAAAAACGTAGTTTTAAACGTTGCTTTTGCCCACACACGATCATTTTTTATGACACAAAAAACGACACAAAAAATTCAAGCATGTTCGAATTTTTTTTTTGTCGTTTTTTAGAAGACATAAAACAACGTTTTGCCCACACACGATCATTTTAAATGACGTTTTAAACTTTTTTTTCATCACAAAAAGTGATCGTGTGTACGCGGCATTAGATCCGACGGTGTAAGCAAGTCGACGGTGTAAGCAAGTCGGATCTAAGCAAAATCTATGCGTAACTGATTCTAAGAATCAGTCGCATAGATATCCAGGGCCAGAAACGTGTATCTGGAGATACACCGTCGTATCTCTTCTGAGAATCTGGCCCAGACTGTCTATACATGTGTGTCACTGAGACTTAGTGTGCTGGAGACAAAAGGTATAGTAGGTCCTCAAAGGACATGTGATGATCTACATGTTTTACCGCTTCATCAGGAGTATAATATCTGGAACGGAGTAACAAAATATACATAATAATCAAGGAAACAAAGACAGGAGTAAAGTATAACAAGCATGGTTGATAGATAGGGGAAGGGGGCGCTGCCGCTTAAAGCCAAGGCACCGCTGACGTTCCCCTACAGCGCATAGGGGGGGATATGTACAAGTGGATAAACTCATCCCCTGTAGCAATTAAAAAGATATATATATATATATATATATATATATATATATATATATATATATATATATGTATGTATAGATCATAAACATATGTATGGCAAGAAAAGAGGGAAGAGAAGGAGGGAAAGGGGGGGGGGTGGCAGTAGGGTAAAGAGGAAAAGAAAACAGTGGGAGAAACCAGAAAAGGGGAGGAAAGGAAACTAGGTCCAGGGAGTTGAAAAGGGGAAATACTGTTAAATACTTGGGAGGGAAGGGGGGTTAAACAAAGAACCATGGGAGAAACCAGGAAAGGGGCAAAAATTTACCAAGGTCCAGGGAAGTGAAAAAGGGAAGGGGAAAACCAGAGAGGGGGAGAAGGAGGGAGTAAAGGGAAACACAAGGAATGGGGGGAAAAGGAGCAAGAAAGGGAGGGGGAGAGGAAAAACAGGGGAAAGGAAAGAAAAAGGGGGAAACAGGTCAGAGACTCCAATAGATATTTATAAATAGCTACCTTAACTGGCTGAGTAAAATCATATAGAGCCAAGGGGGAGAAAGAAACTAGGTAACAAGGAAACAAGGGTGCATAGAAAGGTACACTAGCCCCACATATTACCCAAAGAAGGGAAAGGTGGCTGAGATGATGCTTGAGCTGAGGCCAGCTTAAACACTACTCGCGTCAGCTGCGGCTTGGACCTTCTTGGCCCTTTGGCCTTGATCTGTGCGATTCTTCGCGCATGCGCACTGTGTGGGATCAGACTCGGCAATGTTTGTATTATATGTGGGGCTAGTAGTGTACCATTCTATGCACCCTTGTAAGTTTTCCTTAGTTTTAGCTTAGTTTGGTTTGAAGGTATGGTATGATGAGTGATGAGTGATTCAGGTTTGTTGGAACTAATTTTGCCCTCTGGCTTCCATAATAACTGCTCTGTATGTCTCTGTGTGTCTGCTCTCTGTCCTCTGTGGTGGAATGAACTAATTTGCAGAGCACATGTACAGCACTAGGAACCTCCCAGACAGAGTGTTTGTAAAGCTGGCCGTGACTGGTCAAGACTCTGCTCAATGTGAGATTAGCTGTGATTGGGCCAAGGCTTCTGATGAGTCACAAAAGCTTAACTCCATGCTTGCTGGCATGAATTATACTGTTATTTCTTACCTACAGCTGCCACACAAACAAATGATTCTTAAAGGCATATTTTTTCTTTTGCTTCTGTGAACACAACGTACAACTGTTATATAACATCCAACACAAAATCACAGTGAATAACTCTGCCTTTGTCTCTCACATATAAACATGTGCTCTACATTAGGTTCTTAGCAGGTTTAGCTGTATATACATGTAAGTTATATTAGCTACCTAGGACAGGTTCTAGCTGGCCAGCTACACCCGCAGCAACAAGAATCGCGGTAAGGTGCCAATGGAAGCGGCTCCTTACCGCGTGATCGCGTCGTCCAATGATGGGGCGATCACAAATGTTAACAAACCCGGGTGCATGGGTCACCTGCAGGTCATCTCTCTCCTCTCCTCACACCATTGCAATGTGAGAGAAGAGGAGAGAGATTAGTGACAGACCGTAAGTGCCCAGCAGTGCCCCATCTGTGCCCCATCTGTGCCATCTGTGCCCCACCAGCGCCATCTGTGCCCTACCAGCGCCATCTGTTCCCTACCAGCGCCATCTGTGCCCCACCAGTGCCCCACCAGTGCCATTTGTGCCCTACCAGTGCCACCTGTGCCCCACCAGTGCCACCTGTGCTACACCAGTGCACACCAGTGCCACAACAGTGCCACAACACCGCCACATCAGTGCCACCTGTGCCAATCAGTGCCACCTGTGCCCATCAGTGCCGTATGTGCCCACAAGTGCCGTCTGTGCCACACCAGTGCCATCTGTGCCACACCAGTGCCATCTGTGCCACACCAGTGCCGCACCAGTGTCACCTGAGCCACACCAGTGCCACACCAGTGCTGCACCAGTGTCATCTGAGCCACACCAGTGCCACACCAGTGCTGCCTGTGCCCATTAGTTCCACCTGTGCCCATCAGTGCCAATCAGTGCTCATATTCACCCCACCAGTGCTGCCTGTGCCCCACCAGTGCCCCACCAGTGCCGCCTGTGCCCCACCAGTGCCATCTGTGCCCGCAGTGCCATCTGTGCCTACCAGTGCCACACCAGTTCCACCTGCACCACTGCAGTGCCGCCTGTGCCCACCAGTGCTGCCTGCTAATCAGTGACCCCAGAGCCACACCAGTTCACACCAGTGCCACCTTTGCCCATCAGTTACACCTGTGCCACTGCAGTGCCACCAGTGCCCACCAGTGTTCTGCAGTGCAGCATCACTAGCCACCAGTATGGCAATTTTTTTTTTACCACCGAGGAGGCCTACCAGAAACCATGCGTGACTGATGAGAGCTGCTAGGAGCCTGAGTCTGAGTCTGAGTCTCTGTCCGATTCGGATTCGGCCTATGAGCCCGTAACAGGAAGCGGGTCTGATACGGAATCAGAGGAGGAACCTGTGCCCGTTAAAAGAAGGCGTTCTGGCGTGGAGCAGCAGCAGCCTACTACTAGAAGTGCAATGCCATCCACCTTGCGAGCAGTGCCGTCCACCTCGCGAGCAGTGCCGTCCACCTCGCAAGCAGTGCCGTCCACCTCGCAAGCAGTGCCGTCCACCTCGCAAGCAGTGCCGTCCACCTCGCAAGCAGTGACGTCCACCTCGCAAGCAGTGCAATAAAGGTCAGGCACCAGTAGGGTGTCCTCTCCGCCCCAATGGGATAGGGGCCATGCCAGCCTTCCCTATGGCCTTCAAAACCCCATGTAGCTGCCTTCTAATTCTGGAGCATCAAATATCCCCCCTTTCACCGCCCAACCAGGTGTACAGGTGAACACCGATAATTTTGACATGCTTGATTTTTTTCATTTGATTTTTACAGAAGAATTATTATCATCCATTGTGGCCCAGAGCAACCTCTATGCTAAGCAATTTATAGCAAGCAACCCTGGTTCCAGTTATGCCCGTCCCCTTCAGTGGAGAGACCTGACCGTAGAGGAGTTCAAAATATTCTTAGGCCTAACCTTCAATATGGGTCTCTCAAAAAAAGCGTTCTCCTATTGATCTACCAAAGCTATCCACCACATGCCAGTCTTCTCATCCCGTATGCCCAGATCCCGATACTTTATGATTCTACAGTTCCTCCACTATAATGATAACACCCAGTGCCCTCCCCGAAATGACCCTGCTTTTGACAAATTATTTAAAATTCGGCCACTCCTAAAAAAAAAATCTGAAAAATTACCCCAGTTATATACCCCCGAACAAAATATATCCGTGGATGAGTCCCTTTTCAAATTCTCCGGCAGGCTGGGCATCAAAAAGTTCATCCCCAGCAAAAGGGCCCGATATGGGGTGAAAATGTACAAACTGAGACACAGGGTACCTCTACTCCTTCCATGTGTACGAAGGGAAGGACTCCCAACTGCATCCCCCCGAATGCCCCAAATACATCGGAACCAGTGGAAAAGTGGTCTGGGAGCTTATCTATCCACTACTTGGAAAAGGATACCACCTTTATGTGAACAATTTTTATACTAGCCTTCCCCTGTTTATAAATCTTTACCGGAGAGACACCCCAGCATGTGGCACAGTAAGAATCAAAAGAAATGGCTTCCCACAAAAATTGGTGAATCAAAAGCTAAGACGAGGAGAGACTACGTCTTTGCGGAACCAGGAGCTATTGGCTGTCAAGTGGAGGGACAGACGAGACGTCCACATGCTTACCATGATCCACAACAACACCTACGTGGAAGTCCCTAAAAGAAGAGGCTCAGTCCAGAAACCATCTTGTGTCTACGACTACAATTTGTTTATGGGAGGAGTGGACTCCAACGACCAGATGATTGAGCCCTACCTTCCCTCAAGGAAATCCCGTCACTTGTACAAGAAAGTGTCCATTTATTTTTTCAGTTTGGCCTTCTATAACGCTTATGTTATATACAAAGAATCAACACAGAATCCCGCACCCTATCTTTACTTTCAAGAAGAAGTCATCACCGCCCTTTTGTTCCCTGAAATCCCACCAGAAATTATTTGCACTGATTGCGTGAGCAGACTCCACAAACGCCACTTTCCTGACAAAATCCCCCCCCATGAAAATGGGCGCAAACGCCAGAAGAAATGTCGGGTGTGCGCCAGAGGAGGAGTCAGAAGAGACACCACAGTTTATTGTCCCGATTGTCCCTCCCAACCAGGCCTCTGTTTAGGTGCATGTTTCCACCGTTACCATACTGCTCAAAATGATTAGGTAAACAAAATTCAAATTCCCTGTCATTTTCCTCCACACCCCTTATGCCACTGCACTGTACATACCTCTGCCTTCTCCAGAACTGACCCTGGCTTGTTATACGACCACGCTTCTGCCTAACGCTTAACTGTACCTACCTCTGCCTGCTCTGAAATTGACCCTGGACTGTTTGACCACGTTTTTTGCCTGCCCCTTGGATTGATCTTTTACCCTGCTATGCTAGTGGGAACACAGGGGTCTCACACATGTGAGGGGCTCCAGAATTGTTTTTCTGGATGAAAAAACTAATTAGGGTCTGGTTGCCCAGAGGCTTCAAAGAGATTTGGGTGGGAGAAGCCTCTACCCCTGTCCCCATCCTTTCCTGGCCTGCTACTTGGACCATGTTCCTGCTTACTACCAGGACCAATATTTTGGCACTGCTGGCATTGTTTCTACTTGCACTGGCCCTGGACTATATATGGACAGTATTCCTGCCTGTACCGACTATGGACAATATTCCTGCCTGCTGCCTGGACAATTCCATTCATTGTCGCTGACCATGTCCCTGCCTGCTGCCTGGATCAGGGCTCTCCTCCTGTGGACAATTGCACTACTAAAAACACAGGTAATCCTTTGTTTTACCTATTACTCAGCAGAATGTATTTTAGGGTGTAACTCTTTGTATGTACATGCTGTGTTAGAAATATGAAGGGCCTTCAAAAATGTAATAGATTGTAAGGAAATTGGATGTGTAATTTGTGTCCCTACAACACCTGATGGTGCTTCTTGGATGTTGGGTCTCTATGTGGCCAGGCTGTTTAAAAGTCTCACACATGTGGTATCGCCATACTCAGGAGGAGCAGCAGAATATATTTTGGGGTGTAATTTTTGCTATGTAAATGCTATGTGTTGGAAATATCCTATAAATGGACAACTTTGTGTAAAAAAAATGCGTTTTCATTTTTTTTCCACATTTTCCAAAAACATCTGCAAAAAAATGAACTGTTCAAAAGACTCATTATGCCTCATAGATTATACGTTGGGGTGTTAGCTTTCCAAAATGGGGTCACTTTGTGGGCGTTTCTATTGTCCTGGTGCTCCAGGGCCTTCAAAAGTGTAATAGGTGGTTGAGAGATTAGATGTGTAATTTATGCTCCTAGAATGCTTGAAGTTGCTACTTCAATGTTGGGCCTCTGTATGTGGCCAGGCTGTGTAAAAGTCTCACACATGTGGTATCGCCATACTCAGGAGGAGCAGCAGAATATATTTTTTGGTGTCATTTGTGGAATATACATGCCATGTGAGAGAAATAACCTGTTATAATGACAATATGGTGTGAAAAAAAATAATAATCTTAATTTTGCAAAGAATTGTGGGAACAAATGACAACTTCAAAAAACGAACTATGCCTCTTACTAACTACCTTGGAATGTCTACTTTCCAAAAAGGGGTCATTTGGGGGGTATTTGTACTTTATTGGCTTGTTAGGGTCTCAAGAAATGAGAGAAGCTGTCAGTACTTCAGGTGTGATCAAATTGTTAAATTTTCAGAAATTGGTACCATAGCTTGTAGACCCTTTAACTTTCACCCAGACTAAATAATATCCATGTTTTTTTTTTTACCATAAATATGTAGCAGTATACATTTTAGGCCAAATTTATGAGGAGAAATTACTTTTTTACAAAATGTTATGATAGAAATGAAGAAAAATTCATTTTTTTACTAAATTTTTGTTTTTTTTCATTAATAGCGAAAAAAATTAAAACCGCAGAGGTGATCAAATACCACTAAAAGAAAGCTCTATTTGTGGAAAAAAAAGGACAAATATTTCATATGGCTACAGTGTTGTATGACCAAGTTATAGTCATTCAAATTATGAGAGCACCGAAAGCTGAAAATTGGTCTGGTTATTAACCACTTAAGGACCCCCGCACGCACATATACGGCCACAGAATGGCACATACAGGCACAAGGGCGTAAATTTACGTCCCCGCCTAAGTGCGGTTCGGGGGTCCCATAGGGACCCCCTCCGCGGCGTGCGGGGGTCCCCCTGGCTCCAGGAGCGATCCGGGATCTGGGGGCGGATGTCGGCGAATACCCGCCCCCCCGCGATCGCTCCCAGCCAATGGGAGCGCGCTCCCAACCTGTCACTTCCTCCTCCTGTGTTTACACAGGAAGGAGGAAATGATGTATTCTCTCATCGCAGCGCTGTTTCCCAGCGCTGCTGATGAGAGAAGACATCACAAGTAAGTGTGCACCAACACAACACTGACACACACTCACATAGGCATATTAACCCCTTGTGATCGCCCCCCCCACCCCCCTGTCACAGTGTCACTGAATGCAGTGATCTAATCACTGCATTTAGTGTCAGTGTGACAGGCAGTGTAAAAAACAGTTAGTGTTAGGTTCAGGATAGCCCCCCCACCTACCCTAATAAAGTTTTAACCCCCTGATCACCGCCCTAATTAACCCTTTCACTCCCTATTGCCAGCGTCACTAAGCGATCATTTTTCTGATCGCTGTATTAGTGTCACTGTTCCCGCTAGGTAGCTATTTTTTTTTATTGCGATTTTTTTTTTTACTAAAGACATGTGGCTAAATAAATTTTGGCCTAAATGTTTGACTAAAATTTAGTTTATTTGATTTTTTTTTTAACAAAAAGTAAAAAATAGTGTTTTTTTTTTCAAAAATGTCGCTCTATTTTTGTATATAGCGCAAAAAATAAAAATCGCAGAGGTGATCAAATACCACCAAAAGAAAGCTCTATTTGTGGGAAGAAAAGGACGCAAATTTTGTTTGGGAGCCACGTCGCACGACCGCGCAATTGTCTGTTAAAGCGACGCAGTGCCGAATCGCAAAAACACCTTGGGTCATTTACCAGCGTATTGGTCCGGGTCTTAAGTGGTTAAGGGGGTTTAAGTGCCCAGTGGTCAAGTGGTTAATGACTAACACAAGTCTCTTACAAAAATATAAATTATGTTACTTTCAAAATAATATATAGGGTGCAAGTATGATGTTGTTTAGAAATAATTGGACTTTTTGTTTTAAAACTACACTTGATTGGTATTCTGGATAACCAAAAGGATAGACAAAAGGCATAAAACATTAATTATAACAATCACAACTATCATTTTCAACTTAAATGCTATCTAATTGAGTACATTTAAAATATATGTAGAATGCTGTGTACTTTAATATGTTAAACTGCAATGATCAGCAATAGCTCAGCAAACACAAAAGGAGTGTATGTGCTTTGTAATCAGTATATAGTGATAAGATGCTTACCCTATATCAGCACATACAGCATGTAAGGTTCAGAAGATAAGTCAGTTCTAATGGGTGGTATGCAGTTTTCAGCCAATAGAAATGCATCTTCACCGTTGTGAATGGTATCCTTATGCTTTAAAAACTGGCAAGATTTTCAGTTTAACGTGGACATTTCTTGAGTTACCAAGCTGATCTAACGTGACTACACCAACTCCCGATCATCACAATGAGTCTATCTGCAAGTGAGAAGTCTGCTGTGCTTTCCATAGTAGGAAAGATTGGATCTCAGGGCAGTGCTCTGGGCTCTGAGGCTTTGACCAGGTAAGGTTCTTTTATTCTTGGTTATATTTTATATAGACAAATACAGTGTGCAATTTCAACTGGATGTTTAATGTAACAGCACAGGAGTTCTTAGGTTAATTTAACATGTTAAACTCACAAACTTGTATTTATTACATGGGTTACATCATTCTAGTTCTATGATCTAGGTGTATAGTCTTTTTAAACATCTAAGGCCTCGTACACACGATCAAATCTGTCTGCTGGAAACGGTCGGCCCGACCGTCCCAGCAAACAGATTCGACCGTGTGTACGGGCAAGCCGACGGATTTGGCCACCCGACAGATTTCAAAGCATGCTTTGAAATCTGTCGGCTGGGAACCTGTCCGCCCGGCATGTCTGCTGGTTAGTATGCTAACCAGCAGACATGTCTTCTCGCACACGCGCCAAATGATTTTGACGCATGCGCGGAAGTGTTTTACTTACTGGTGCGGTGACGTGGCGGCGTCAACGTCACCGACACGTCAGCGCGCTGTCTGCTGGCAGGGATTTTGGTTTTCTCGTGTGTACACGCGAGCAAACCAAAATCCAAGCAGACAGATCTGTGCAAATCGGTCGGTCCGACCGATTTGAACAGATAAATTGCCTCGTGTGTACGAGGCCTAAGATACTACTGATACAATTTGTGACTTGTCTCTACCCTACAAAACAAAAAATTGGTTTTCAAGGGAAGTCAAGCATCAATGAAAATTGAGAGATAGATGTAAGTCATGGGTGCTCAACCTGTGGCCCTCCAGCTGTTGTGGAACTACAAGTCCTATCATGCCTCCCAGAGTAATATTTGTAACTGTCAGTGCCTTGCAATGCATCATGGGACTTGTAGTTCCACAAAATCTGGAGGGCCACAGGTTGAGCACCCATGGTGTAAGTCCTTAGTGATTGCTACTACTGGTATTTTATATATCACACATTATGTACCATTTGTGTGCAAATAGTTACCATCAAGGCATGAAACAAGGATATAATTCTAAAGCCTCGTACACACGCATAGTTTTCTTGGCAAGAAAACTGCTAGCAGACCTTTTTTGCAGAGTAAACCATGCGTGTGTACGAGGCTTTGAGGTTTCTCGTGAAGAAAACTGCCCAGAATCTTGACGAGAAAAATCGAGAACCTGCTCTCTATTTTCTCGTCGTGAGATTCTTGGCAGTGTTTTCCTATCGAGAAACCCAAGCATGTGTATATTTACCTGTCTCCATGGAAACCCGGGCATGCTCAAAATGACTTTGACGCATGCGCGGTAGCTTCCAAGGCATAGGTAGGGTGAAGCAAGATGACAGCGACAGCATTGAATGTGACGAGTGCATGCTCGTCTTAGTCGAAGACGCCATCGAGTTTGTGCCATTCAAAAGAACGGCGGTTCTTTTGAATGGTGTGTGTACACTCGGCCGGCAAGAGAATCTTGCCAGGTATCTCATCAGGAAAAAATCTGTGTTTTCTTCACATCTGTCCCTGATATGTCAGAAACCGACATGCTTGATGTGAAAATCCTGAGATTTTATCTGCCCTGCCTCTGCACTGCCTCCTGGCGTGGTGGCCATCTGTAAGCCTGGGGGGCCCCATAATCTTCTATTGCCCGGGGGCCCCATGAGTTGTCAGTCTGTCCCTGGATGTGTGTGTGGATACATTTATTTCAAATCATTTCCATGTATTAATATCTGTTTCTTTTTTTATTTCTATGTTTATGCTTAGGCTTCTCCTTAGCTTCCCCCAGACCAAAACTTATTTCACCCACTTTGACCAGACCCCTGGCTCTGCTGACCTCAACACACATGGTGGAAAGATTATAAATGCTCTTGTAGGTGCCGCCCATCACTTGGATGACCTTGCTGGCAACCTGTCCACCCTCAGTGACCTGCACGCCTACAACCTAAGAGTGGATCCAGGAAACTTTGCTGTAAGTACTACTGAATATTTCTATACAATAATAAGATAACTTGATTCAGGTGAACAAAATGCATTGGGTTTAAATGTGTTTGCAGCATTATATAATATTGAAACTCAGGTGGGCATTCAGGTGACCAATATACTGTACATTTTGTGTCAGTCTTTAGGAAAGTTGTCATGACAAACATAGAGGCTGTTATTGCCGATACTAGCTTTTGGTCTGTCATGATTATTCCCTACATTCAGCTTTTTCTCTGAGTCAATAAAATGTAAAGTCAAAACTCTTGATAGGCATATTTGTTTTGGGCCACTAACTTGGAAGGTATTGAAGCCAGGGAGTAACCATTATGAGCAGGTAAGGTATGGCAGTATTTTATCCCTTCATATGAAGAAGAGCATGTTCCACCAGATACTTTCATTGGGTACCTTTTAAAAGAAGCAGTTTGCTCTGTAACCTTCAAAGGATAAGTCCAGCCTGAGCTCGTTTGGCTGGGCTTCTCCTATGGGTGACAGGAGTGTAATTCGTTTTTCACTCCTCTGATCCATTTTCAGCAGAGAGAGGTCCACTCTCTTCTGATGTCACTCAGATCAGTCCAGACTGATGGCCGTCTCAGCCTCGTAGTGCTCCAGTGAGCGTGGAGGGGCAGAGTGGAGAGATGCTGATTGACAGTCAGCAGCTATCTGCTTGGAGAGCTGAGAGAACCGAGCCATCGGCGATGTTCGATCGCTTGGTTCTCAGTGAAGAGGCACCGGGGGAAAGATGCAACATCGGACCGATGCTGCATCCACCTAGGTAAGTATGATTCTACAATACCCCCCAAATGCATACTTATCTTTTAAGAGTACATTCATTTAAAAAAATATATATTTCAAAAAGCATTTTTCAACATTACTGTCTTTATTAAATAATACAAGTATGTCTATGTACACAAAAATAATATATCCTCTATTTCTCTTGCAGCTGCTGAATCACACTATCCAGGTGGTCTTGGCTTCTCACTTCCCCGGTGATTTCACTCCTGAGGTTCAGGCTGCCTTTGACAAGTTTCTTGCTCTAGTCTCTGCAGTCCTCACCTCCAAGTACAGATAAATCCACCCTTCATAACCGGCTACATCAGAAATTACAGCCCATTTCAGTTACAACCTAGTTGCGATGTTTTTTGAAGAGTATTTAATTGTGATATAAATCTGATATAAATCTGATGTACTCTTAAATAAAACTCAACTGTATTATTATCTTTTTGTTTTTGATGGTTTGATATTAATGTATTCAATTGCTGTGTCTCTTTAAAAAAAATAAAACCAGGGGCTTACCATTGCCAACTCAGGCCGCGTACACACGATCAGTCCAAACCAATGAAAACGGACTGAAGTTCAGTTTCATCGGTCCAAACCGACCGCGTGTACGTCCCATCAGTCTGTTGTCCTTCAGTCCAAAAATTTAGAACTTGCTTTAAAATCGGACCGATGGATGCCTGACCATCGGTCAAAACCGATGGTAAGTACGCAAAAGCATCGGTTCAAAACCTGCGCATACTCAGAATCAAGTCGATGCATGCTTGGAAGCATTGAATTTCGATTTTTTCTGCACGTCGTTGTGTTTTACGTCACTGCGTTCTGACACGATCGGTTTTTGAACTGATGGTGTGTACACACATCAGACCATCAGTCTGTGAACCGATGAAACTGAACTTCAGTCCATTTTCATCAGTTTGGACTGATCGTGTGTACAAGGCCTTAGTCTCAGACTTTATTAGGTTAAAGCAAAAAATTAGTGCTTGGCGAAATCTCCCTCTCTCCCTGATAGGAAGGGTGAACTTAATTAAAGCAGAGGTCCACCCATCGCTGCAAAAATTAAAAGCCAGCAGGGCTACTAACTGTGACTGGGAGGATGTGATAAAGTGGGGGCTTATGGCCAGGGCCAATGCAAGGATTTTTGTCCACACAGGAAAAGGCGTGGTCCCAGCACCATTTTCAAGCGATGCTGGAACTAAAGTGGTTAAAGATCTAAATCCCCTCCCTCCATCCTGGCACCCTAAGGTGGCTGCCTGAGCAGCCTTAAGCCGTGTACACGTGATCAGTCCATCCGATGAGACCGGTCTGATGGATCGTTTCCATTGGTTAACCGATGAAGCTGACTGATGGTCCGTCACTCCTACACACCATCGGTTAAAAAAACGGTCGGTAAAAACACGGTAAAACACGATAAAACACAACGACGTGCTAACAAAAATGAAGTTCAATGCTTCCAAGCATGCATCGACCTGATTCTGAGCATGCATGGATTTTTAACCTTTAAATTTAAAACAAGTTGGCTTTTTTTTTAACCGATGGATAACTAACCGATGGCGCCCACACACGTTCGGTTTGGTCCGATGAAAACGGTCCATCCGACCATTCTCATCGGTTTAACCAATCGCGTGTACGCGGCCTCATGCTAAAGCTGGCCCTGCCTATGGCCTGCATCTGTGCAGTTTAACATTAGGTGAGCTTGGGTGCTTAAATGAATGGGTGGCCGTGAGGCTCTGCATGTAGGAGGGACCCTGGCTGCACATGCTGGTTATGTGTATGAAAATGGGGTACCATGCCTACAGTTTGGCCTAACCTGCAGGACACACTGTGATTGGTCAAAAGAATAAGAAAGATGTGTAACCTCTGAAGTCATTTATTTTCTGAGTGGTTGGAAACCAGGAAACAGGAGGCTGGGTGCTTTAAAGGATAAGTTCACCTGTGTTCAACTTTTTTTTTCAAAATTTCCAGCTCCCTATGTACCAATATAGCATTAATGTACTTATTTTTCAAAAATAAAACAGCTTTCCATTAATTCTGCAGACACTTGCCTCACTGTCTTCATGGATGCTTCACAACACATATCCATTACTTCTGCCTTACTCCCTGGACAGATTACAGAGTTGATCATAGATCTAAAGGACAATCATATTGTATAGTGTATGTTGAGCTTTACAGAATCTGCTCTGCTCCACATAGGCTGTTATCTCATTTATCATTTCTTGTACACTTCAAAGTGCAAAATGAATAATCTATGCAAGATTAAAGTTAAGGTGGGCAAAACAAATAAAAATGGATGCTTGTGTGAGAAGGGTGATCACTGATTGATTGCATATCATTTAAATTGCTTATCATTCATTAAGACAGGAAGGTAAGTGTCTGTAGAATTAATAGAAAGTTTTGATATTTTTGCAAAAGACCTACATTTATGCTATATTGGTACAAAGGGGAGCTGGAATAATAAAATAAAAAAAGTGAACTTAGACTTTAAATTGCTGTGATGCTGTACATGCACTAAGCTGTGCACATGGAGAGATCCAATATCAAAGGAAATACTGCCAGACATGAGCTGCCTGACACAAGTCTCTACGTTTTAGCCCTATTTTGGGAGGGGCCAAAATAGGTTTTATTATTATGTGTGGAACTTGCATCGCAACATCGCTGGTTGTGGGACCTTGGGCCAGATGCAAGTTGTGCAGTGGCTAACTGAATGCGTTACTGCTCGGCAGTGAGGTAGTACAGGTGCGTCCCAATGATGCAATAAGAGCCATGCTGTGTCCATTCCTTTTGTAAGAGACAGTTTCCAGGGGAGAATCCCCCTTAGTCTGGACAGCCCACTGCTGATCTGCAAATCTGCTCCATAGTTAGAGCCTGAGTGTGTTGAGGTGTCATATAATGACTGAGTTGGAGGGCTGGGACATGATTAAGGCTGTCCTACAGATACTACGCTGTTACCTTTGTAGATAGTGGATTCAAAGCTGCAGCAGTAGGTTACCCAGTAAGACTGCCCTGTTACTGGAGGTTGTCAAGACAGACTGTCCTATTGACAATGTTTGTATTACCCATCTTGAGACTTCACTGGATCGAGAGGTGGTTAAATTCCCCTTTGTGGTCACACACAGCTCCTTTCTCTATCTGCAACATAGAGAACACTATGACCCTCCTGTAGTCCAAGGGAGGGGGCAAGCATGACACTCCACACCTGGGAGAAAGCCTTGAATTACTGTGTGGAGTTACAGACAGAAGAACAGGAAGTGAGGATTTCTCAGAAGAAATAAGGGAATTCAAAATGTAAGGATGGGGTAAGTGAAGGAGGACTACACTAAGGTAAAAGAAGCTATTTAGGGAAAAAAATTGTACCTTTACAACCCCTTTAAATTACTTATTTTCCTTTAGAAATTTCATTTTGTGCAGGGACAGTTCTAAATACAGGAAACATGCACTACTTTAAGAGCATACTATACACACACCCCAGGTCCAAAATTTGTTTTACTTTAAGCATGATTAAAATCACTGCTCCCAAAAAAAAAAAAAACAGCCGTTTTAAAACTTTGTTTGCATTGCCCCTGGGGCAAATACATTTCATGACAATAACTTGCATATTAAACTTTAAAATTAGCACTTTTAATTTCTCCCATAGACTTTTAAAGAGTGTTCCACGGCTTTCGAATTTGCCACAAACACCCCAAAGTGTTTGCTATTCGGCGAACTGGCCAACAGCCAGTGTTCGAGTATAACTCATGTTCGACCCGAACATAGAGCTCATCCCTATTCAGGATATTTTAGTATGTAAATTAATGCAGGTGTGCAACTCCAACTTTTACTTCCACCATGCAGACTACCTTCAGTGCTTTTTCTCGAGAAGCCACAGCCTTACCTTCCCCAAGAAGGGGTAAAACTGCCCAGTAAGGGCCCTTTCACATAAGCGGACCATATGTCTGCTTTTCCATCCATCCGTGTACGGATGAAAAAGGGACATACATTGGTCCCCATGAGATCGCAGGTGTCAGTGGATGAAAATCCGATTCTGCAGTCAGAGGAAAACCCTATTGGATCGGTCCGTGTTCATCTGATCCCCCCATAGAGGAGAGCGGAGAAAATACAGGGAGGTCCCTGCACAGTGTGCGGTTGACTGCCCTGTCATCCGCGGCTCAGCGGGGATCAACAAAGCGATCCGCGCTGAACCGCCCCATGTGAAAGAAAGTAGAACCTAAGGAAATATGTGGGTAAGGTGTTACTGCGCTACCAAAGAAATAGGGGGGAGGGGGAGGGGGAGGGAGAGGGTGGGGGGGTTACTGCTGCAGCACTGAAGGTATATCAGACCCAAAGTGAAATAAAGTGAATAAGTAATGCTGAGCTGTAAAAATGAAATATGGTGGATATAAGGTAAGGAGGAAGTGCTATATGAAGTATATAATAAACATGTAAAACATAAAAGCATCAATGAATGAGAATAATATCTCTGCTAATAAATAACAATATAAATTACATCAAATCCAATAATGTAATAAACACAAAGTGCTGGGTGCAACTGTAATAAAGCATGCACTGGTAGCATAAGTCCTCAAAATGGCTATAAACAAGTGATGCATGTGAAACATATGTGAACTAAAACATAGGTGTTCATGCATAAACAGAAAAACAGATACTGATAAACACAAAGTGCTGGTGCTTGTGCCAAATCATCAATGTGGAAGGTGCTGAAGAAAAGGAAAGGGTTCTGATTTCCTTTGAAATTGATGAGGGTGTCCCCTTACCTTACTGCTGTACTAACCAGCAGACATATCGGTCCGACGGGTTCCCAGCCGACAGATTTCAAAGCATGGCTTTTGGCTGGCCAAATCCGTCTGTTTGCCCGTACACACGATCGAATCTGTCTGCTGAAACGGTCTGGCAGACCGTTTCCAGCAGACAGATTTGATGGTGTGTACGCAGCCTAAGACATACACTATGGTACTCACAAAAGTAGCATGTAATCAGGCATAAAAACAAATGAGTGGCGAACCCACAGACGTCACCTCCGGTACCTCTGATAGACTCTTAGGCCCTGTACACACGAGGAGATAGGTCCGACGGACCAAAATCCCCGCGGACCAGAACGCGGTGACGTAGAAGACACCGACGTCCTGGTAAAAGGAAGTTCAATGCTTCCACGCATGCGTCGAATCAATTTCGGTCCGATGGTTGGGCGTACTAACCATCGGACATGTCCGACGAACAGGTTTCCAGCGGACAAGTTTCTAAGCATGTGTAGAAACTTTTGTCCGCTGGAAACCTGTCCGCTAGGCCGTACACACGATCGAACATGTTCGCTGAAACTGGTCTGCAGACCAGATTCAGCGGACATGTCTCCTCATGTGTAAGCGGCCTTATGTGTATTCGTCATGATCACGTGACTTCCTCAGGAGATTTAGCAGGGATTCTGTAAATTCTGTTGTATTTGTGTCTGCTAATAATTTTATTGTATTTTTAGCAAAATATTGCTTTAATATTTTCTTTGGGGGGGGGGGGGACCTGTCAGGTAGTCTGTACGAGGCCCCGCAATTTCTATCAGCAGCCCTGGTTCAAGGTATTTAGCAAGAGGCAATAGTGAGTTTTTGAAGTTGTCATTTTTTTATCAAAATTTTTTAGGAAATTAGGAGATAATTTTTTTTTTCACTGGTATAAGCATCCATTTTTACTAAATTAAATAGAATCATTCAGTGTGTATTGTTGTAATTAGCTTTGATTGGCCACAGCTAATCACATGATACAGATGGCTTATGATTGGTCCTGTCTGTACCATGTGATCACTGTGACCAATTACGACTAGCAACACCATTGTTCACAATGAATGGCATGAAAGGAAGCAATCCATTGTGTACAATTGTCATGCGATCTGCTGTGACAGGTCACAGCGATCACATGGTACCGGCAACCGGCCGGTACACTGATCAGTGATAGATTGCACAGCAGCCCATGGGGTGCGTGCAAGGAGCGTTCCAGGAGGACCTCATATGGCATCCACCCAAAACAATGAATGTTCTGCCCAGCCGTCATTTTACAACATTGAAATGGACTTTAGACGGTACAGATGGATATAGTAAAAAAAAACTTTGGGTATAATTATTCATAAAAGTAGAAAGTATACAAAAAAATATACAGAGCTTTGTCTATATAGTAATACAGTGTCAGCATATGTTTGTATGACTCTGAAACCCTCTACTCCTCCCGGTTCCTGCTTGACCCAGACTTATATGCCTTGCTGGATATTAAAGCTTACAAGCTATCCAGACCTCTTGGCTACTATTTCTCATTATTGGGACCTTATTCGGAGTACATGTTGTCGCCAGACATTAACTACTTTCTACCCATATCATTTTTGTGCATTAGCCCGAAGTTTTTTACATCCATATACTTTGATGTTTTAAACAACCTGTTACTAGCCTACCAGGCCGGCCAGGTAACGTCATTTTATATGCTTTATAACTATTTGACAGATTGTTCCATACATTCCTGCGGAGATCTATTGTATATATCGTTATGCTCCTGATGACGCGTTTTCAAACGCGAAACATGTTGAGTCAAAGCGAGTAAAAGCAACCTCCATCACTCCACATATTTAATCCAGTTCCAAGGATTTAAATGTTTTTATACAATTACTGGTGCTGTATGTTTTTGTTTGATTAGCATACATACACTAGTGTAAACTTTTATGTATCATTCCCTATGTATACACTGTGATAAATATGCTGATACTGTATTACTATATTCACAAAGCTCTGTATATCTTTTTGTATACTTTCTACTTTTATGAATAAATATACCCATAGTTTTTTACTATATCCATCTGTACCGTCTAAAGTCCATTTCATTAGCCCAGCTTAATCCCCAGTTACATATTATCGGGACGTTGGTACACTAGTACATTGGAATTCACAGAATTAGGCGCCCTGTGTTCTATGCATTTTTTTACAATAGACTGGGTGGGAAGTGGTTAAATGTTTAACAAAAACCCTAACAAAAGAGAGATATTGTCACTCCTTGGAAATAACAAATATGAGGCTGAATTATAATAGGCTGATAATGCATGAAAATTTTCTCCTTAGAAAGTGTCTTAACAAAAGTCTCATACAAAAAAAGGAATATTGTTACTCTTTCAAAATAACAAATATGAGACAGAATTATGATAATAATGTGTGGACTTTTTTCCTGTTTGACATATTGTTGGTTGGTATTCCTAACCCCCAGAGTGGTAGAAAAGAGATGAAACATTAATTAAAACAGTGACATTTCCATCTTGTAAATGCTATCTAATTGAATACATTCATAATATATGTGTATAGTTACATAGTTACATAGTTAGTCAGGTTGAAAAAAGACACAAGTCCATCCAGTTCAACCATAAAAAAAATAAAAATAAAACAAAGTAAAACACAGTACATCCTCCCATACACCCAACTCCATACCCATAGTTGATCCAGAGGAAGGCAAAAAACCCCAGCAGAGCGATGATCCAATTTGCTACCGGAGGGGAAAAAATTCCTTCCTGATCCCCCGAAAGGCAATAGGATTTACCCCGGATCAACTTTACCTACAAAACGTAGTACTCAGTTATATTATGTGCATTTAGGAAAGAATCAAGGCCTCTCTTAAAGCAATCTACTGAGCTGGCCAGAACCACCTCTGGAGGGAGTCTGTTCCACATTTTCACAGCTCTTACTGTGAAGAAACCTTTCCGTATTTGGAGGTGAAATCTCTTTTCCTCCAGACGTAAAGAGTGCCCCCTTGTCCTCAGTGTTGACCTTAAAGTGAATAACTCAACACCAAGTTCACTATATGGACCTCTTATGTATTTGTACATGTTGATCATACCCCCCCTTATTCTCCTCTTCTCAAGAGTGAATAAATTCAGTTCCTCTAATCTTTCCTCAAAGCTGAGCTCCTCCATGCCTCTTATCAGTTTGGTTGCCCTTCTCTGCACTTTCTCCAGTTCTCCGATATCCTTTTTGAGAACTGGTGCCCAAAACTGGACTGCATATTCCAGATGAGGTCTTACTAATGATTTGTACAGGGGCAAAATGATATCTCTATCTCTGGAGTCCATACCTCTCTTAATACAAGAAAGGACTTTGCTCGCTTTGGAAACCGCAGCTTGGCATTGCATGCTATTATTGAGCTTATGATCAACTAAAACCCCCAGATCCTTCTCCACTACAGATCCCCCCAGTTGTACTCCCCCTAGCATGTATGATGCATGCATATTCTTAGCCCCTAAGTGCATAACTTTACATTTATCAACATTAAACCTCATCTGCCACTTAGTCGCCCAATTAGACAGAGCATTGAGGTCGGTTTGTAAATTGGAGACATCCTGCAAGGACGTTATTCCACTGCATAGCTTGGTGTCATCTGCAAAAACAGAAATGTTATTTTTGATCTCAGACCCAATATCATTTATAAATATATTGAAAAGTAAGGGACCCAACACTGAACCTTGGGGTACACCGCTGATAACCTTGGACCATTCAGAGTAAGAATCATTAACCACAACTCTCTGAATTCTGTCTTTCAGACAGTTTTCTATCCATTAATAACATGAATTGCACTAAACAGCAATGATCAGCAATAGATGATCACAAAACACAACTCAAAAGGAGTGTATATGCTTTGTAATCAACACATAGTGATAAGATGCTTACCCTTATGTCAGCACATACTGTACAGCATGTATGGTTCAGAAGATAAGTCAGTTTGCCTGGTCAGTTCTGTGAGTGCTCCTTTGCAGCAGCTAAATACATACACTTGTGCCGAAGTTTAGGGAGGTGTGAAAAAATGCGGTAAACTAAGAATTCTTTCAGAAATAGAAGTGTTAATAGTTTATATTTATCAAATAACAAATTGGAAAGTAAATTAAGAGAAATCTAAATCAAATTAACATTTGGTGTGACCACCCTTTGTGCATTAATCAATTATTTTATGTACACTTGCACACAGTTTTTGAAGGAATTTGGCTGACGGCAAGTAAGTATTTCCAAACATCTTGGAGAACTCACCACTTATCTTCTGTGGATGTTGGTTGCCTCAAATCCTTTAGTCTCTTAATGTAATCTCAGACAGACTTAATGATGTCAGAGCTCTGAAGAGGCCAAACTATAATTTCCAGGACTCCTTGGGCCAGATCCACAGACACCAGCTGCCCGCGCGGCGTGTCCCATATATGCTACGCCGCTGTAAGTCACAGCGGCGTATTACTAATCCTCAATGAAATGCCGCTGTAACTTAAGGCAGCATATCGTAAATGGGCCGGCGTACGCTGGTATAATTCAAATGTACTAGTGGGGGGCGTGTTTTATTATAATTATGAATGTAGTGTAATAATATATTGCGCTAACTGGAAAGAAAGTGGATATAAATTTAAGCAGCCAACACAACAAAATGGATATTTGTGAACAGTAATAGAAAAAAGTGTAGCGCTAACATGGGGACTCCAAATGGAACCCTCTCAGTGTAATCAAAAAAGTAGGTGTATGAAGCCTACTACACACACAAATAATGGGAAAAATATATTCAAAAACTTTTCCTTATACGTGATTATATGAACATATCATCTAGTAGTACTCAGACTTATCCAACAAGATGATATAAATGTGTTATAGGTTCATGCGATTTGAGAGCACATAACAGTACAAAATCCCCTGTGAAATAAATAGGGACAGACAGTCCTACAGAACTTCAGTCCTGACACCTAGTAGGTGTGACACATATGTCCTTTCTTGTTAACCGACTTTGGTGCGATATATATTCAAAGAAGTAGTCTTCACACTAGGGACATATGGAAATAGATGGGTACCCTTACCGGATCAGGTGGACCCTCAACTCACCATACGGCGGGGGGGTCTTACGAGCTAGTGTAGACCGATTGTCTAATCCGGTTGTCCTCGAGATTGTAGTCCCAAGTAGAAATGGTTCCCAAAATGTATCGATATCCACAGGGTGTGTTGATTTAGGGGTTCGCACTGTGATGGTGCCCAGTAGCTCTCAAACGCAGGAAGAAAAAATAAAGAAAAAATAGCTCCTCATAGTGTAAAAATGCTTATTTAATAAAAAATTCCACAACATCACACAATTGTGATAGGAACCACATAAAAATATAAAAAAAAAATTAAAACTGCAAAACCACACGTGAAAGTAATTGTTGCTGACTTGCTTGAAGTCTCCACTGCATTTTTTGGAAAACACCCCTGTCCACCCATCAAGGGGGAAAGTTGCTGCTGTTTTTTACAATTACTTTCACGTGTGGTTTTGCAGTTTTAATTTCTTTTTATATTTTTATGTGGTTCCTATCACAATTGTGTGATGTTGTGGAATATTTTATTAAATAAGCATTTTTACACTATGAGGAGCTATTTTTTCTTTATTTTTTCTTCCTGCGTTTGGGAGCTACTGGGCACCATCACAGTGCGAACCCCTAAATCAACACACCCTGTGGATATCGATACATTTTGGGAACCATCTCTACTTGGGACTACAATCTCGAGGACAAACACCAAAAAATTCTTTAAATATATTAATAGTAAAAAGGTCAAGTCTGAGCATGTAGGCCCTTTACAAAATAATCTAGAGTGGGTGACTGAGGACATAGAGAAGGCAAATTTATTAAATGCTTTCTTCAGCTCTGTGTATACAATGGAGTATGGGGGAGCTCATGTCCATAATGGGGGTGGGAGTGACACAGCCCCAAATCCACAATGGCTCAAAAGTGATATGGTCCAGAAATATTTAGACAGAATAAAGGTGGATAAAGCACCTGGACCAGATGGCATCCACCCACGGATCCTAAAAGAATTGAGCTCTGAAATTTCAAAGCCACTGTATCTAATATTTAGGGACTCATTAATGACAGGAATAGTACCACTGGATTGGCGTAGAGCCAATGTGGTGCATATATTTAAAAAGGGAACAAAGTCTTTACCAAGTAACTATAGACCTGTTAGTTTAACTTCTATAGTTGGGAAGATACTGGAACGTTTAACCACTTGACCACTGGGCACTTAAACCCCCTTCCTAACCAGACCAATTTTCAGCTTTCGGTGCTCTCACAATTTGAATGACAATTACTCAGTCATACAACATTCTACCCATTTGAAATTTTTGTCCTTTTTTTTCACACAAATAGAGCTTTCTTTTGGTGGTATTTGATCACTTCTGGGTTTTTTATTTTTTGCGCTATAAAAGAAAAACGACTGAAAATTCTGTAAAAAAAAAAAAAAAAAAACTTGTTTCTGTCATATTAGTGGGTTATTTCTCACACACAGCATATGCATACCACAAATTACACCCCAAAACACATTCTGCTATTCCTCCCGAGTATGGCGATACCCCATGTGTGAGACTTTTACACAGCGTGGCCACATACAGAGGCCCAACATGCAGGGAGCGCCATCAGGCGTTCTGGAGCACCCAGGCCAATTCTGACATTTCTCTCCTACATGGAAAAATCATCATTTATTTGCTAGAAAATTACATAGAACCCCAAAACATTATATATTCTTTTTTAGCAAAGACCCTAGAGAATACAATGGCGGCCGTTACAACGTTTTATCTCGCACGGTATTTTCGCAGAAATTTATTGAACGCGTGTTTTTTAAAAAACTGTTTTGTGCTTAAAACAAAACAAAACAGTAAAGTTAGCCCAATTTTTTTTCATAATGTGAAAGATGAAGTTACGCCGAGTAAATAGATACCCAACATGTCACAATTCAAAATTGCGCACACTCGTGGAATGGCGCCAAACTTCGCCACTTAAAAATCCCCATAGGCGGTATTGCAGAGTATCGCGCAGGGTATTGCAGAGTATTGGGGTATTGCAAAGTATCATGCAGGGTATTGGGGTATTGTCGAGTATTGGGGTATTGCCGAGTATTGGGTTTTTGTCGAGTATTGGGGTATTGCCGAGTATTGGGGTATTGCCGAGTATTGGGGTATTGCAAAGTATCATGCAGAGTATTGGGGTATTGCCGAGTACTGGGGTATTGCCGAGTACTGGGGTATTGCCGAGTATTGGGGTATTGCAAAGTATCATGCAGGGTATTGGGGTATTGTCGAGTATTGGGGTATTGCCGAGTATTGGGGTATCGCCGAGTATTGGGGTATTGCAAAGTATCATGCAGAGTATTGGGGTATTTCCGAGTATTGGGGTATTGCAAAGTATCATGCAGGGTATTGGGGTATTGTCGAGTATTGGGGTATTGCCGAGTATTGGGGTATTGCCGAGTATTGGGGTATTGCAAAGTATCATGCAGAGTATTGGGGTATTGCCGAGTACTGGGGTATTGCCGAGTACTGGGGTATTGCCGAGTATTGGGGTATTGCAAAGTATCATGCAGAGTATTGGGGTATTGCCGAGTATTGGGGTATTGCCGAGTATTGGGGTATTGCCGAGTATTGGGGTATTGCCGAGTATTGGGGCATTGCCGAGTATTGGGGTATTGTTGAGTACTGGGGTATTGTTGAGTATTGTTGAGTATTGGGGTATTGTTGAGTATTGGGGTATTGTTGAGTACTGGGGCATTGCTGAGTATTGGGGCATTGCTGAGTATTGTTGGGTACTGGGGTATTGTTGGGTACTGGGGCATTGCCGAGTACTGGGGCATTGCCGGGTACTGGGGTATTGCCGGGTACTGGGGTATTGCGGGGTACTGGGGTATTGTTGAGTACTGGGGTATTGTTGGGTACTGGGGTATTGTTGGGTACTGGGGTATTGTGGGGTATTGTTGGGTACTGGGGTATTGTTGGGTACTGGGGTATTGTTGGGTACTGGGGTATTGTGGGGTATGGTTGGGTACTGGGGTATTGTGGGGTATTGTTGGGTACTGGGGTATTGTTGGGTACTGGGGTATTGTGGGGTATTGTTGGGTACTGGGGTATTGTGGGGTATTGTTGGGTACTGGGGTATTGTGGGGTATTGTTGGGTACTGGGGTATTGTGGGGTATTGTTGGGTACTGGGGTATTGTTGGGTACTGGGGTATTGTTGGGTACTGGGGTATTGTGGGGGATTGTTGGGTACTGGGGGATTGCTGGGTACTGGGGTATTGTTGGGTACTGGGGGGATTGCAGGGTACTGGGGTATTGCAGAGCTGGGATGGATTGAGGGATGGCTGGATCTGTGACTGCATTTGTCACAGATCCAGCCACAGCTCAGCTGCTGACACCCCGCTCCCCCCCCCCTCTCCTCGCACACTGTACAGAGAGGAGAGCGAGGAGAGGGAGGAACCGGCGTCATCAAATGACGCCGGTTTGTTTACAAGTGATCGCGCCGTCATTCAACGGCGCGATCACGTGGTAAACGGCCGCTATCAGCGGCAATTTACCGTGATCCGTGATGCGCCGGGTCTTCTAGACCCGGCGAGCACGGACACTTTCGCGAGCGCGTCCCAGGGGACGCGCAATCGCGGAAGTGCACGAGGACGTCCCAGGGACGTCGTGTCAAAGCAACTCCACCGCGCCGTAGCAGTAAAATGCTTATGGCGCGGTGGGGAAGTGGTTAATAAAAGACCACATGGATGAGTTCTTGCTGGAAACAAACTATTTAAGCAGCAGACAGCATGGATTCATGAAGGACAGAAGTTGTCAGACAAACCTGATTTCTTTTTATGAAGAGGTAAGTAAAACCCTGGACAGAGGCGTGGCAGTGGACGTGGTATACTTGGATTTTGCAAAAGCGTTCGATACAGTTCCCCACACACGGCTCATGTGTAAGGTAAGGTCTACAGGATTAGATATATCAGTTTGTAAATGGATAGAAAACTGGCTGAAAGACAGAATTCAGAGAGTTGTGGTTAATGATTCTTACTCTGAATGGTCCAAGGTTATCAGCGGTGTACCCCAAGGTTCAGTGTTGGGTCCCTTACTTTTCAATATATTTATAAATGATATTGGGTCCGAGATCCAAAGTAACATTTCTGTTTTTGCAGATGACACCAAGCTATGCAGCGGAATAACGTCCTTGCAGGATGTCTCCAATTTACAAGCCGACCTTAATGCTCTGTCTAATTGGGCGACTAAGTGGCAGATGAGGTTTAATGTTGATAAATGTAAAGTTATGCACTTGGGGGCTAAGAATATGCATGCATCATACATGCTAGGGGGAGTTCAACTGGGGGGATCTGTAGTGGAGAAGGATATGGGGGTTTTAGTTGATCATAAGTAGTGATGAGCGGAATACGCCATATTCGATTTTGCGATATTTCGCGAATATTTCGAAGAATATTCGCGAATATTCGTTAATATCGAATATTCGTGATATTTTATAAAAAAAAAAAAAATTGCGAATTTTCGCCAATGCGAATTTTCGCTAATGCGAAATTTCGCGATTTTTTTTTTTTTTTTTATAAAATATCACGAATATTCGATATTTACGAATATTCGGTATATTTTATAAAAAAAAAAGCGAGATTTCACATATGCGGTCGCGAATATTCGTTAATATCGAATATTCGTGATAATTTATAAAAAAAAAAAAAATTGCGAATTTTCGCCAATGCGAATTTTCGTCAATTTTTTTCGTGCGATTTTTTTGCGAAATTTATTGCGAATTTTGAAAAATGCGAATATTCGAAATAGCGAATATTCGCCGCGATATTCGAGATATTCGCGAATACTCGAATATGCAATATTCGTAGCGAATATTCACAATGCGAATATTCGTGAGCAACACTAATCATAAGCTCAATAATGGCATGCAATGCCAAGCTGCGGTTTCCAAAGCAAGCAAAGTCCTTTCTTGTATTAAGAGAGGTATGGACTCCAGAGAGAGAGATATAATTTTGCCCCTGTACAAATCATTAGTAAGGCCTCATCTGGAATATGCAGTCCAGTTTTGGGCACCAGTTCTCAAAAAGGATATCGGAGAACTGGAGAAAGTGCAGAGAAGGGCAACTAAACTGATAAGAGGCATGGAGGAGATCAGCTATGAGGAAAGATTAGAAAA
Source organism: Rana kukunoris (assembly GCA_029574335.1). Classification (NCBI taxonomy): domain Eukaryota; kingdom Metazoa; phylum Chordata; class Amphibia; order Anura; family Ranidae; genus Rana; species Rana kukunoris. The sequence continues at coordinate 402,174,258 of CM056053.1, read as the reverse complement.
ACTGAATTTATTCACTCTTGAGAAGAGGAGAATAAGGGGGGATATGATCAACATGTACAAATATATAAGTGGTCCATATAGTGAACTTGGTGTTGAGTTATTCACTTTAAGGTCAACACTGAGGACAAGGGGGCACTCTTTACGTCTGGAGGAAAAGAGATTTCACCTCCAAATACGGAAAGGTTTCTTCACAGTAAGAGCTGTGAAAATGTGGAACAGACTCCCTCCAGAGGTGGTTCTGGCCAGCTCAGTAGATTGCTTTAAGAAGGGCATGGATTCTTTCCTAAATACACATAATATAACCGAGTACTAAGTTCTGTAGGTAAAGTTGATCCGGGGTAAATCCGATTGCCTCTTGGGGGATCAGGAAGGAATTTTTTCCCCTCCGGTAGCAAATTGGATCATCGCTCTGCTGGGGTTTTTTGCCTTCCTCTGGATCAACTGTGGGTATGGAGTTGGGTGTATGGGATGTACTGTGTTTTATTTTGTTTGTTTATTTTTATTTTTTTATGGTTGAACTGGATGGACTTGTGTCTTTTTTCAACCTGACTAACTATGTAACTATGTAACTATGTAACCGGATTAGACAATCGGTCTACACTAGCTCGTAAGACCCCCCGCCGTATGGTGAGTTGAGGGTCCACCTGATCCGGTAAGGGTACCCATCTATTTCCATATGTCCCTAGTGTGAAGACTACTTCTTTGAATATATATCGCACCAAAGTCGGTTAACAAGAAAGGACATATGTGTCACACCTACTAGGTGTCAGGACTGAAGTTCTGTAGGACTGTCTGTCCCTATTTATTTCACAGGGGACTTTGTACTGTTATGTGCTCTCAAATCGCATGAACCTATAACACATTTATATCATCTTGTTGGATAAGTCTGAGTACTACTACATGATATGTTCATATAATCACGTATAAGGAAAAGTTTTTGAATATATTTTTCCCATTATTTGTGTGTGTAGTAGGCTTCATATAATTATGAATGACCCGACGCAAACGCTGATTTTTTTACACTGTGCATGCGTCAGCCGTGGACGTATCCTAGAGCACATTCGTGAAATCACGCCGCAAATAGTCAATGAAAAGGACGTGAACGTAATTTACGCCCAGTCCCATTCTGGATCGGCGTACGCAAACGACGTCCAATATGACGCGGTCCCGACGTCCGTACTTAACATTGGCTGCGCCTCCATATAGCAGGTGTAGCTTTACGCCAGACATACGCTTACACAAATGACGTAAAAGGCTTCCGCCGGCCGTTCGTTCGTTTGTGGATTGGCGTAACTTGCTCATTTGCATATTTTACGCTGGAAATAGACTGAAGCGCCCCTAGCGTCCAGCGTAAATATGCATCTAAGATACGACGGTGTAAGAAACTTACGCCAGTCGTATCTTAGCGCAAGGCCGGCGTATCTTGTTTTCTGGATAGAAAACAAAGACACGCCGGCGGGAAATTCGAATTACGCCGGTGTATCTGTGTATCTGTAGATACACCGGCGTAATTCTCTGTGGATCTGGCCCCTTGTTCTTATTTACACCAAAGATAGTTCTTAATCTAATTATATTTGAGGTCGTTGTCCTGGTGGCAAAATTTGAACAGCGATTGGAGTAAGGTTAGGTAGCAGTAGGGCTTTTTTCCCCAGAAAATAGGTGCAGGTCCTCCCCCCTTATGAGTCTCAACTTGTCTCCACCCCCTTGCCCAGCTTCATATAATTTCAAGATGCTAATTCATATGAAATTTGTTAATGATAACACGAAATATCCGGCCAGCAATAATAGATTGTGTTGGAGGTGTCGGGACTGCGTTCCTGCTGAAAAAAAGCCCTGGGTAGCAGACTAGGGAAAGAAAAGGCCCTCACTAACAGGAATAAAAGATAAGTAGCGACATACGCAGTGCACAACCCTAAAAACAAAATATATCATGCCACACAAGAAAACACTATCTAACTTGAATGTCAAGAAAATCCCTGAAAGTGGTTGTAAAGGATTTTTTTTTCCATAATAAGCATCCTTTACCTGCAGACATTCCTCTTTTCACTTCCTCATTGTTCGTTTTTGCTCAGAAGTTACTCTATTTCTTCTCCGTTCTGTTCACTTCCTGCTTGTCTGATTGTTACTCACCACTGTGAAGGCAGGCTTTACTACGGTGGTCAGTGACGTGCTCTCCCCCTCCTGGGAACTACATCTGTGCGGTAGGACGCTCTCTACGTGTTAGAGACTGTAAGGAGGTGTGAATTACTGGGCGTGTCCCAATTCATACTGGGAAATGTAGGTCTTACATGAACGAGCACCGCAAACCAGGAGGTGAACTTAAAATAAGGGGAAAATCGTGGGTGCGCGATATACGCCGATACCCGCTTCCCGAGCTCAGTTTGAAGTGAGCCGCCGACATATACCGAGTGCAGTACACTCGGGTACATACGGCCAGGCTCAGCTTCACTCGTGCTCACGCATAAACGTCACAGAGCGCGAGCGCGAGCGAAGCCGAGCCTAGCCGAATGTACCCGAATGTACTGCACTCGGGATATGTCGGCGGAGGCGTTCAAACTGTGCGCTGGAGAAGCCGGGAGGACACCACTGATGGCGAAGACGGACGCCGGACAAGGCCGCCGATGGATGCCGCCCAAGACACCAAAACTGTAAGTACTAAAAAAATGTTTTTACAGGTCCACATTAGGGGTGTGCGCGCTATACACCGGAGCGTGCAATACCCCGATAAATACGGTATTTACTAGTTTTTTAACAGAATCATTACACTATTCTATCTGTCTACCTTGCAGACATTAATTTTAGGCAACATTTTTTTTCCTTTACTCCTTGAAGAAATCATGGTCAGAAAAACACTCAACTGTAATGAAAGCCAACAGCCAGATCACAACCCAGTCAAATCGCTTATGTGCCACTAACTGGTCCACTCTTTATTTCTCCATGAGTCAGGGTCTTGTCCCTTAGGAGCTAAGGTTTATAGTTCATGGATCCATCTGCTTCGAGTCAGTATAGAGTGATTGTGCTCTACAAAGTGTTGTGTCACCTTGATCAAAAATCAACAAAGAAATTGCCTATGGATAGAGATACACGATACACCAATCCCCGAAGAGAGTAGTAGTCTTGCTCATGTAGTGCAGACTGTAGGGACAGTGAAGCAATTAATAAAGCTTTGTCCCCTTTGATAACTCATGATGGGGGAAGTGTATTAGCTAATGTGAAGCTTTGATTGCTAGAACAATCATCCAGGAACAGACCACATCCTTCACATTAAGGCTCACAAATTGGAAAAACATTTTAGTTTTGTAGGATGCTGTCCTGGATGCACATCAAGGAATTCCCTGCAACTGCCATTCGCTATCTTTGTTGATGAAGGAGCTCCCTTGAGTAACTGCATTCAGTACACATTTCCATCATCTCATCAGTCTGTAGTTCAGCTGGCATGGGGTTCCAGTTGCTGTTTTTTACATAGGGTATCTGGGCATTTGTTTTTTCTGTTTATCTTACCATGTCATAATACTGTATACTTATTTGAGCTACCATCAAAGAGTATGTGGCCTATTTCCTCTATGCTAACATAGTGTAGTAGCATACTTAAATTTAGGTATAGACCCCCTCAGTGCAGACCCCCTCCATCTGTGCTAATCCCCTCCATCAGTGCAGACCCCCCTCTCCATCAGTGCAGACCCCCCTCTCCATCAGTGCACATCCCCCTCAGTGCCGCCCACCCTTCCATTAGTGCTGACCCCCTCAGTGCAGACCCTCCCCTCCATCAGTGCTGGCCCCCACCATCAGTGCAGACCCCCCACCATCAATGCTGACCCCCTCAGTGCAGATGCCCCTCCATCAGTGCAGACCCCCCTCAGTGCAGACCACCCCCTCTATCAGTGCAGACCCCTCTCCATCAGTGCTGATCCCCCTCTCCCCTCCCATAGCACCCCCCCAGCACATGCCCATTTGCATTAAATTAAACTTTACAGACCTCAGAACAGCGTGGGATACAGCAGACCCCCCTCTCCAACAGTGCAGATCCCCCTCAGTGCAGCCCACCCTTGCATCAGTGCTGACCCCCTCACTGCAGACCCTCCCCTCCATCAGTGCTGACCACCTTCAGTGCAGACCCCCTCCATCAGTGCAGACCCCCCTCCATCTGTTCAGACCCCCACTCCATCAGTTCGGACCCCTCTCATGTGCATGCCTCACTGTGCCCATGCCTCACTGTGCTCATGACTAGACTGACGTTCAACATGGAAGTCTATGGAAGGGGTGCCCGGCTTTGAAAAATCGGTGCTTCCCAGCCATAGGTCCCCCAGACAACAAACTTTGCACACTTATACAACGTTGAAAGGCTCCCTGCAAAGCTACTGGCATTTTTTATAGCTTTTTTTAGCTTCCAGTGTGCATGGAGCCTTAGAATTACATTAAAAAACACAATGTAAGCAATGCAACCCAGGGAAGCAAATGCTCTTAGTATACAGCAGTTTGAGCATTACTGTTCTTATTAAATATGAGGGGCCAGATTCACAGAGCGATTACGCCGGTGTAACAGGAGATGCGCGGCGTAAGTCTAAATTTGCGCATGCGTTTCGATACTCCGCATCCCCAAAACGAGATACGCAAGAAATCTACTTTTTTTGTCCAGCGTAATTTCGATAGACAGGCGCATCCGTCCGCGCAAAACTGCGCTAGACACACCATTGATTTGCTATTCAAATATGCTAAAGAGGGAGTTACGGGGATCCACAAAAGAACGTTGGTGCAGCGCAGGCTACGCGCTGTGCGCAACAGCAGCACGGCCTGTCTAAAATTAGACCATATAAAAGGTGGTATAAAATTAGACAATTCGTCTACATGTCAGAGAAAGCAACACTGTTAGTGAGGAGCTGAGCAGTCACACGTGTTGCACAACAATCTGTATGCCAACATGCCAGTGGCATCCATGCTCATAGCTATACTACTGACTTTAGATGAGCAAAGAAGGAGGAGGGCACGGAGGAGGGCACGGAGGAGGGCACGGAGGAGGTTTTTTGTTTTTTTTACAAAAAAAATTTCTTTGCTTTAAGAAACATTTTTACAAAAAATATACATACATATATACATCAATACATAACATACATACAAATTACAAACACGGTCTCACTATCTTTTAATAGCCCTTTAAAACCTTGATGGATATAATAATCTAATCTGATACAAGCCCCTCACTCTTCACTTGATATATCACACACGCATAGACATCTTTGGCATGAGTGATTCTGAGGTGTCTCGCATCTTCAGATTCACCCCTCATGCCATCCTGGAATTAACCACAACCCTGCAGGAGCCCAACACATGACACCACCCATGACACCCATGACAGCTACATGTCATACAGAACATGTATGGGGACAGCTGGCTGGTTGGTGAGTGACATGGGTGGCAGGCATGACTGTCCCCCCCATGATGCTGAAAGGGGCACATGCACTACTAACATCCTCCTGTCTTATCCCTTCAGGGTGACTCTGCATATGCACTGGGACCCCATCTCATGACTCCTATACGGAACCCCACTAACCAAGGCTACTCCGTCTTCTGAGGGAAGAGCAGCCAGGAGCCAGCTCACATTAGGCATCTTTGCACGTTAAACACACACATTATTCATGGCACAATGAGAATGTTTGCATGCACACCACTGTGGTCCCTAGCACAGACACATCACATCCTCATCACATTGGATTGGCACAAGCCCACCATGCAGGACTTGTGAGCTGCAACGCCATGCCACAGCTCCAATTATGTCACTGTACATTCATACACCATTCACACGGACCTGGGGATCACTTCTCCACCACAAATGAGGGTGACACCCCTTTTCCGGCAGGAATGTCACCCCCACATTCCCAAATCATACACAAACAGAACCAAAAAAAACAAAAAAATTGACCAGCAAAAATAAAAAATGCCCAGCAAAAATCTAATTTAAACAAAATAACAACAAAGAAAACACATAAAAGACAAAAATCACTCTGCAAAACAGTCCCCAAATATCTCAAAGACACATCACAAACAAACAAACGCTAATAAACAACAGAACAAAAGCACCTTGCTGTATAGGGAGGGATACAAAGGGATGTACTTTTGCAAAGTGTGTTTGTGTCTGTCTATCTATGCTGTCTGCATAGTTCACTAAGTTGCCCTAGTCCACTTCCAATTTCACTGATTGCGCCATTCCCGAGTTGTGAGCATGCGCACAGAGGTGCTGACCATGGTCTGCTTCAAGCGCGCATTCGCGAGCCGGCCGGCCCTTTATTTGCATGGGGTCATGGCTCATTTCAATGTAACACGCCCACGTCCTTCCCAATTTGTATTACTCCGCCTTGCGCCTCTGAAATAACGTTGCGCAGGCGCAAATTTCTGCGTAAAACCGACGAGAATAGGGTGATTGCGCCGCTACATTGCGCCAGTCTAACGTAAAGGCGGTGCGCTACGCCGGTCCAATAATGCGCAGATGTACGTGAATCTGGCCCTAGGTGTTTATGCATACAAAAAAATCTATACTCTGGATTTCTTTTTGCAGCTGCTGTCTCGCACTATCCAGGTGGTCTTGGCTACTCACTTCCCCGGTGATTTCACTGCTGATGTTCAAGTTGCCTGGGACAAATTCCCTGCTCTAGTCTCTACAGTCCTCACCTCCAAGTACAGATAAATCCACCCTTCATAACCGTCTACATCAGTAATTAAAGCAAAAGAAACGATATGCAATTGGGAGTTCTTTGGGCCCATTTCAATTACAACCTATTTGCAATGGTTTTTGAAGAGTATTTATTTGTGTATATTGCCCGTCAAATATATATCTGGTGTGCGCTTGAATAAAGCCCAACATATTTTTAATTTCTGCATCAACTGTTGCATTATTATGCTGTTTTGATATTATTACAAATATTCATGTGGCAATTACTGTATCTGTTTAAAAAAAATCAAGCTAGGTTATGTGTTAATTTAAAAAAATAACATCTGCCTAATCAATTAGTTAGAGTAAACATGGGTTTACAAGACTGATATAAATTTTACACAGTTTAGTAAGACTAAGGCCGCGTACACACGATCGGTTTGGACCGATGAAACTGGCCTTAAAGCCAGTTTCATCGGTCCAAACCGATCGTGTGTACGGCCCAATCGGATTGTCGTCCGTCGGGCCAAAGTTTTAAAACTTGCTTAAAAATTGGACCGATGGACGCCTGACCATTGGGCCAAACCGATAGTTAGTATGCAAAAGCATCGGTCCAAAAACCCACGCATGCTCAGAATCAAGTCGACGCATGCTTGGAAGCATTGAACTTCGTTTTTTCAGCACGTTGTTGTGTTCTACGTCACCGCGTTCTGACCCGATCGGATTTTGGACTGAAGGTGTGTACGCACATCAGACCATCAGGCCACTTCAGCGGTGAACCGATGAAAACGGTCCGTCGGACCATTCTCATCGGGTTGGACCGATCGTGTGTACGCGGCCTTAAAGGGGTTGTAAAGGTTTGTCTTTTATCTTCTAAATTGGTTCCTTTAATCTAGTGCATTGTTGGTTCACTTACACTTTCCTTCAATTTCCCTTCTAGATGTTTTTTTTCTTTGTTTGAATTTCTCACTTCCTGTTCCTCCTCGGTGTAAAAAAATAGAACATGTTTTAAATTTTTCAGATGGAATAAAAAACAATAGGAAATTCCATTTGTCTGTGTTGAATTTCATTGGAGAAAAAAATCTACGCATGCTCAGAATCAAGTCGACGCATGCTCGGAAGCATTGAACTTAAATTTTCTCGGCTCGTCGTAGTGTTTTACGTCACCACGTTTTGGACGGTCGGAATTTAGTCTGATAGGCCGGGATTCACATACATTGGCGCATATAGTGTTTTACGTCACCACGTTTTGGACGGTCGGAATTTAGTCTGATAGGCCGGGATTCACATACATCGGCGCATATTTATGCCGCCGTAGCGTATCTCTTTAACTCTACGCTGGCATAGCGTATATTTCGTAGGCGTAAGCCGGCGTAAGCCGGTGTAAGTGGAAGTAGGTGGAAGTGGGCTGGAAGTGGGCGTGATCCATGTTAATGAAGCGTGACCCCATGCAAATGATGGGCCGGACGCCAGACAAGTACTTAAAATGAACTGCGCATGTGTCGGGACATGGACGTATCCCTGTGCGCATGCGTACAACAACGTCGGAATAACTGCCAAAGATACGCCGGATCACTATGTACTCCGTGAACGTAACCTACGCCCACCCAGACCCACGTCGGCCCATATTCACAGACGTCCAACGTAAAATATGTAGGCTTGTGTTCTCTGGTCCATACCTTTGCATGGGTTGCACCTCATCTATAGGGAATAACTTTACGCCGAACGTAAAACTTAAGCAAACCACGTAAATCATGCGCCGGCGCAAGTAGGTTGGTAAATCGGCGCATCTCCCTCATTTGCATATTTGAATCGAAAATCAATGGGAAAGCCACATGCGTCCAGCGTAAATATGCGCCCACTGTACGCCGGCATAGGCAAGTTACGTCGGTGGGATGAAGTCTGTTTTTAGGCGTATCTAAGTTTGTGGATTTGGCGCACAGATACGACGGCGCATATTTGTACTTACGCGGCGTATCTGGAGATATACGTTGGCGTAAGTGCTTTGTGAATCCGGGCCATAGTGTGTAGGCAAGACTGATGAAAGTCAGCTTCATCTGAATTCTGATGGTAAATTCCATCGGATTTTATTTAATCGGAATCGTGTGTACACGGCATTAGAGTTGCATTCATAGAAAAGGTGAGGAAATATCTTAGAATGGGGACATTTATTCTGTTGGCAACTGTTTTATATCAGAATTCTGCTTTGTATGGAGAGATTTCCTCTTACTTCCCATTTCATATCTGAGACAGGAAATTAAGTAAAATCTCTAGGATTCAGACATCAAAAAATAAACTGATAGAGCTTTGAAACCCCCCTATTCAATGCAAAAATGAAAAATGGTTTTACATGTGCTTTATATGTAAAATATGCAGTATAAAACATGCATAGAGCAGCATGTGTTTCCATTTATTTCTAACACATCTCTGAAAAATGTGTTCACTTATATCAACAAAGGCAAAAGTAAAGTCAGGATTTTTTGAAGAGCTTACTTTAACCACTTACCACCCGCAATATAGCAAAATGACGGCCGAAAAATGGTTAAGTTATCCTGACTGGGCGTCATATGACATCCAGCAGGATAAGCCACGTGGGCGCGCAGTGCGGTGATTTACTTATTTATAATATTTTATAACAGTGGTACATTCTGTGTACAGAACACCTCCAGGTAGCCATATTGCATTGCATTTTACAAAAAAATTACAGTGCTGCAGATTAAAAAGGAAAGGTATTTTTTATTAACATTCAATTACAATGTGACTTGAGTGGAAATTGTATATACTACATTTTTTTTAATTTGCTCTTTTTTTTCTCCCACGAAAGTGGAGTTGCCCTTTAAGTGAAATTTCCTTAATAGGATTCAGACATCAAAAAAGAAACAGATAGAGGTGTTAAATATTCTCTATACAATATTAAAAATGGTTATACATACACTTTAATTGTAAAATATGCAGTATAAAACATGCATAGAGGTGAATGTGTTTCCATCCATTTTTAGCACAGCCCTTAAAATGTGTTATAATAAAGTCTGAATTGTGTGAAGCTGGCCATACATTATAATCTCTGTAAGCCTCAAAGCTTGATTAGCCACAAAAAAAGCTTTTATTAACAAAACACTTAATACAAGCGGTTAAACAAAAAACGCCCTGCGAAACTGGCTATATTATTTCCAATGTCGCTTGTTATATAAAATACAGCAATATGGAAACCTGTAAAATGTAACAATGCTAACTAATGATGACATAGGCGCCGTACACACGGCCGAGGTTCTCGCTGAAAATCAGCGAGAACCTCGCTGGAATGCACATTCCAGCGAGGACCTCGGCCGTGTGTACGGTCTCAGCGAGCTTCCCGTCGGGAAGCCCGTCGAGCCGAAATAGAGAGCACGCTCTCTATTTCCTCGACGGCCCGCCTGGAAGAATGGCTGGTTGCCATTCCCGACGGGCGGGTCGCCGAATTCGACGGCCGGGAGAGAACCTCGACGGGCGGAACGATGTGTTCTGCCCGTCGAGGTTCTCTGCCGTGTGTACGGCACCATAGAGTTAACATGGCATCCATTAGATTGACCGTATTTTGATAAATGTCAGAAATGGCCTTATAAGGCCATCATATACCACACACACCGAAAATAGAAAAGAGGGTCCACATGGTGTCACTCTGTAGAGTGTCACCTAGTGTAACCTATTGAATGAAATGATTCAATCAATTCCAGAACCTGCATAAGAGATCCAACAAAATTGGCTATATACCATCACATTTCAAAAGGACGTTTCTAATCTATCCTCATAGCTAAAATAAAATAAAAATGTTGCAGTTTAAATAATTGACACCGCGACACTGAATGAACAAAAAGAAAAAAAAAAAAAATATGCCAAGACTGCCTCTAGGAGGAACATGTAATAGTTAAAAGCAAAAAATCTTTACAATATTCCCAAAAATAACGAGACTATATTAAAAGAAATGACAGTGTAAATTGTATGCACTGTTAACTTTAAAAAACAGAAATGTGAAAAATATATCTTCGTGGAGTCACACCAAAACTGTCTCTATAGTGACATCTAGTGGATTGATGACAAATCCCCTACAATAATTAATCTCAATGTGTAAGCATTGGGCTTTACTCAAAAAGCGACCCCTCAAATCTACACATATATAAGCCAATTTGATTCTAGCTCATACTAGGGCAGAGAATATTATTCCAAAAAAGAAGAGGATTAACTTATCTTTAGGTAAGGGAGATCACAACAGCAAACAAGAAAAAAGGTACTCAGAGACTCAGGACTTTAGAGGCATAGAAAACAGTGGAGAAGTAGGACAAATATTACTATATTTATTAAAAAAAGTACATAGTATAGTCAAAAAGTTTTAAAAAGTTGATAAAAATCATGTAAAATTATACAGTTTGTACAGTGAGCCCTTGTGTGTCAACATGTTTCACCGTTAGGCTTCTTCAGGACACGATCAAGGTTCAAAGTGGTAGCAAAAAGCAAGTTTCACTGTCTGGAACTAAATATATTTGAATTACAAATCTGATAAATAACACATACAATAAAAAGCATATACTTGTCTGTCCCGAGGAAAACAACTGACACATGGGGACATAAAGAGACTGAGGAATAACTTATAGTTCACTGGACTTCATTTGCAAATGTCCAATGGCCGGAGAGTTTTCACCAACAATATCCAATATGTGGAATAGTTCCAAAAGACTGAAAAAAGATGATCAGCAAGCAACTTATTCTGATGGATAATGTGAAAAAGTAGCCAATGTAATTCCAATGCAGATGAAAAAAAATACAAGTAAAAGGGCAAAAAGAAGGATAAGAATATATATACCTACTCACAACGAAATTAGAATGTTACTGAGCAGAGGCATATAAACGTTTCGTATAGATAGCATCAATCGGATGACCATATTAAGAGATCCGGAATGCAATGAAGGACTGCATAAACGGAGCTCATAAATGCTGAAGGGGTATTGTATAACCCAGGGATCTCCAAACTACGGCCCTCCAGCTGCTGTGGAACTACACTTCCCATGAGGCATTGTAAAACTCTGACATTCGTAGACATGACTAGGCATGATGGGAATTGTAGTTCCTGAACACCTGGAGGGCCATAGTTTGGAGACTCCTGGTATAACCCATCTACACACACTACCCATAAGGGAATGATCTGTGATAACAAGTAAATAAAGACAATATTATATGTAAAGCCTATCAGATGCCAAGTAGAAAAACAGAAAAAAAGACACCGCAAAAAGGAAACATGGGTAAAGGCGATGGAGCAAACAGATATGCCCCTGGGAGACAGCCTGTCACTGTACACAAAAGGGATGTATTTGTACAGGCTATTTATAACCCCTTAAAAATGTGCACTTGCATGAAATGGATGTGAACAGCGGCGCCGGAGATTGCGTCACACGTCGGCAATGCCGGTGAAGGAAACACGTCGCAATAGTATTGTGAATTGAGGTAGCTGTGGGAGGCTCATGAGCGGAGCTCAGCTCGGCCCGCGTATGCGCACTTGATGAACGGGGAAAATTTTGTTACAAAGAATGTACTTAATACAAGTGGCCAAAGCGTCGCGCCTCCGGTGGTGAGACAGTACAGGTGCACCTTCATAGAGTGGAAAAAGGGGGTTAAAGAAGTAGAATGAAAAGGCCGTCATATCACTAGGTCATAAATGTCTACAGTGTCAGAAGTACATCCAAAGGACAGACAGCATAGACGATCAGAACAATCATGGGCTTACTCCCTATACCCATATACTAAAAAACTGAATTTACCTCTAAAAACCTTACATAGCACCCTTATGGCCACCCGAGCCTCAATTATGAGTTTGCACAGCCATAAACCAAAACCCCCTATAAAACATTCAAGAATTGTTTATAAATGCATTTACATCTGTGTCCACATTTAAACCAAAGGGAACATATGATTTTAACCTATGTATCCAGCCCACCTCTGACCTAAATATCTCCCTAATCAAAGAGCGCCCTTCTCCAATGAGGTCTATAGTTATTGATACCCAAAAACAGGGTATTAGAGGGGTCTCTACTGTGTACCAAATCATAATGCTTTGACACAGAGTGGTTCTTAAAACCCTTTCTAATGTTGTTAATATGTTCATTTAAACTCACTTGTAGAGCTCTCTTCGTCTGGCCCAAATGTTGGAGTCCACAAGGGCACTGTAATAAATACACTACCCTGTGGCAGAACACATAATGAAATATTCTATCTCATAGGCCGGGAGGGGCTGGTGGAAATAAAACTATTGGTAAGTCTATTTCTACATTGATTGATGGAATACACCTGGCACTTTCTACATTGATAATAACCCTTGAGATTTAAAAAAAAAATAGAGGTTCTTAGTTGGTGGATCGAAAGCACTTAGGGCTATTTTTTCCCTTAATGATAGAGCACCCCTAAAAATTGCCTTAGGTTTCTTAGGTAAGACCATATTCAGCAGCCTATCATTGCCCAAGATGTGCCAATGTTTTTGTAGCAGTCGTTTCATGCTAGGATGTTACACAAAAAAAGTTGCAATGAATCTTTGTTCATTCAGTGTCACAGTGTCAATTATTGACACTGCAACATGTTTTTTTTATTTATTTTAGCTGTGAGGATGGGTTAGATAAATCTTTTTGAAATGTGATAGCATATAGCCAATTTTGTTGGATCCATTATGCAGGTTCTGGAATTCATTGAATCATTTGATTCAATAGGTTCCACCAGGTGTCACTCTGGAGATGTTCAAAGAGTGACACCATGTGGACAAATATTTATTTTTCCGAGTGTGGTATATGATAGGCTTGTAAAGCCATTTCTGACAGTTATTAAAATATGAGGATCTAATGGATGCCATTGGATGGTGGTGGTATTAACTCACAAGATCACTCTTTAAAGGTGTTGGATGGTGTTGGAGACCCATTGGAATCACAGATTACTCTCACTGGAAGTTATATATTGTTTGGACTTTGCACTGAACTATACCAATAACATATATATTGTTTCACTCTATGCAACAAATGTTTTCACTTACAGTATATGGAATTTTCACTGTTTGAGTATAACAGTCAAAACTATTTAAAGTCAACTTGTAGTTATAATTTTTCTAAACACATATTTGTATATGTAATGCCATGTAATGCACAAAACCACTATTATCAACAATAGCTCAGTAAACACGAAAGGGGGTGTATATGCGGTGTAATCAACATATAGTGATAAGCACATACAGCATGTATGGTTCAGAAGATAAGATAGCAGTAGTGCCTAGTCAGTCCTGTGAGTGCTCTTTTGTAGCAACTTGAAATATGTGTATATATATATATATATATATATATATATATATACACATACAGTATATTACATACAAATCCAAAACAGGTATAAAGGTACTTGTAAGTCTTACAGCAAAAATAAGTCAAAGCAACAGCATTTATTATCACTGTTTTTCAATGGACTTTAGTCTGTCTTTCTCAAGACACTGAAACATAACTGTGATCAGAATAATAAATCCAAATTCCCATCAATCCACAGCATCCCCTAGTGATCACGCAGAGAGGGTAACACGACACATACATGGCTGAGGTAAAACAAAGTCTACATTAGGAATAAATCACTATAAACCACCAACACCACAACAACAAAATGCTGTATTATAGCTGAAATGTACTTATACAAATGAAGCTAATGCATATAAATTGTCGTATGCAGAAAAAGTGGAAACAAATAAGAATACCTGTAACACTCACAAATGGCTACTTGTGCACATGGTAAATACCAGGCAGGAATAGACAACCCATAATTTGCAAGGTGACATAATAAAGTAACAAGAGATGTGGAAGGGCAATGAAGTAGCTTCAAATGAAAGAAAACAGACCAAAAAGATTGGATGTGAAAACCAATTGATAGCAACCAATAGGAACAGGAGCTGGATACCAATGTGGCCACCCGGTGCAATGATGTACAGCAGTCTGTACCATCACTAGGGGAAATGCAGTGCTCTGATCAGTCTGGTGCAGCTGTCAAATCAATTACAGCAATGCAATTAACAAAATATATGAGACAAGGCAGTGCCAACAATGAGGTTTATACATAAAAGTAATCACATTAAAGTACATGCAAAGAATGAAAGTGGAAGGTGCAGCAAAATGTCCCCAACCTCCGCATGTGGGACAGTGCAGACAAAACAGTCGTAAATAAAAATAAAATTATTCATACATTTTATTTAGATGTCAGTTGTTTCTTACCTGTTATTGTTAAATGCTTTTTTCAATGGTCCTGGCAGGAGTTGGTACCTATAAAAGAAAGAAAATGTGTCATAAATTGATGCAGTCGGTAGGGATTGAAGAGGAAAGCACATCCCACCCCCACCCTTGTCACGGGTCGAGTTATGAGGTTTGTCCCCTTCTTCTGAAAGGGGACTTTGAGTTGTAATGTTTATTAGCTTGAGCTTGTAATAGCTGAACTACATATGCTGTTGGTAAAAAATGTAAAGAGTGATATTACATTATATATTTTGTTTATTAGTCTTAATACCTATATAAATGAGTCGCGGCCAATTGAATCCACAAAGAACAAACTGAGTCCAGCATTATATCTTTTATATAATTTAACATGATATATACAGTATGTTCTGCCTACTGTCCCATATAACCACCATGAGCCATGAGTTTTATTAATATTCTTATTCTTATACAAGATTTATATCATGACAACAGCTTCACAAAATTAGGGAAGATAGCACAGTTACTGTACAATACGATTTAGTACAGAATGGTTCTGAGGACCCTACTTCTGAGAGCTTACTGTCTCAAGGGAGAGGCAAGTGATACAAAAAGGTGCAAATATACACAAACTTTCAATTTGTGTGAGAGTCAGCGCTCACTGACAGTAATTAGAATCAATCAATAAAATTAAAAGTAGTCCATATAGTCCATAGAGATGATACATTATCACAGAAAGGCTCACCAGCTGAACAAATCCACAGGCAGATGGGGGGGGGGGGGGGAATCACACATTTCACCAGTAGCTCCTCAGCAGGGAGTGGGGTTCCCTCAGAAACAAAGAACAGCACAGGGAGGACGCCAGTAGTACTTTAGTTCAAATACACTTAAGTGTATTTGAACTAAAGTGCTACTGGTTTTTACTCATACTCACCTGGCACCCTCCCTGCACTGTTCTTTGCTTGATACAAAAGGTAGATGGCTTTGTATGCTTTTAATTGTATGTGTTAGATGAGCAGGAGCCAGTGGAGGGATTGTCAGAGAGGGCTGACGGACACAGAGCAGTTGATTAAATGGATTAGTCTGAAAGCAGCCATCATGATAGACTGAAGCTGGGGTTTCCTGCGTAGAGGTAGGGAAACATGGAGGAGTGAATTAGAACATTTCCTTTGTCAATTCCTAAGAAGGGGAACATTTTGAAAATGTTGTGGCCTTAAAAGTGGAAAAATTTAGACAGTTATTGAAATAATGATTTGTAACTAGGGGAAGAAAAGGCCCTCACTAACAGGAATTAAAGATATGTAATGGAAGAGAGAGGTTTGAAGTCTACTTGATAAAGGCCACATCCCTAGTACAATATAGAGGAGAAGCTCCCCTTGAAAATTTGACTTTTTGGGCTCAAGGAATGCACAAACAAAGACTTAACATAATATTGATATAAAGTATCCCCCTGGAATGGAGTGCACGGTGTGTCACCCAACGTCGCCCCACAGAGGGGGGGCGTGGTGTGCGGGGCAACATCCTGCGCTCAGAACCCACCGACACGCTAAACCCGTCCTAACCAGTGTGCATGGCTGGCATTCCCGCAGTGAGCAGCAGATTGCCAGACGAAAATTATGTCCATAGGTCACAGGTGCAGATGGAGTCACATTTTTTTTAAAACACCCCATCTATCCTTCTCTGACACCCAATGGACGACAGCCATTTGTTGTAATTAGTCAATGCTCCCACAGTAAATACAGGCCGGCATGTTTACTGTGGGATCCCAACTGTGATTCCTTGTGGCTTCACAGTCAACTCCCCACTATATATGCACGAGCCACACTGTGCTATCTGAATTGTCCCCCAGCCTCCTGGGACCTGTGACATGTACCAAGAGGATAGAGGCAGGGAGGGCAGGAAGAACTAGCCAGAACTAGAACAGTCGCCTAGGCAGTTGAATTGGAAGTAGGGAACGTGTACTTGTCAAAACTAGGTATCAGCTCCCTTTTGGGTGACATTTTGCTTAAAAAAAACACCTAAAAATAAACAAAAAAACATGTGGATTTAGCCCGTGTTTCTCTGCAGCATGCTTTAGTGTGGATAATCTTTTTATTTTTTTTATGTATTTCCAGAAAGGAAATATGATTAACCTTTGGAAGTACCAAATATGGAGTGGAATTGATAGTCTAGGTATTTGTGGGCTTTCTCTATGAAATCTACACTTTCCTGGTATCCTTGACTCCCAGAAGAGTGGAAGAGATGCAACTTTAATCAAAACAATCATAACTGTTCTTGCAAATGCTATAAAATTAAATGCATTTAAAGTATATGCAATGTAATGGACTAAACTGCAATAGCTCAGTAAACACAAAGGGAGCGTATATGCTTTGTAATCAATATATAGTGATTAGATGTTTACCCTATATCAGCACATACAGACTGTAAGGTTCAAAAGATAAGTACACTTTAAAGGGTGGTATGTCATTTTGGCCAATAGGAACACATCTTGACCATTGTGAATGGTATCATAATGCTTTATAAACTGGCAGGATTTTCAGTTTAATGTGGACCTCTCTAAAGTTGCCAAACTGATCTTACTTACTGCACCAACTCCCAATCATCACAATGAGTTTATCTGCTAGCGAGAAGGCTGCTGTGCTTTCCCTGGTTGACAAGATTGCCTCTCAGGCCAGTGATCTTGGTGCTGAGGCTTTAACTAGGTAAAGTTATTTTATTCTTGGTTATTTTTTATATAGATTATTACAGTGTGCATTTTCAACTGGATAAATAATGTAACAGCACAGAAATTATGTACCAACACTGACAAACAACTACCACGTAGAATAAGTCAATCCAGTTCTATTATCCATGTGTATGGCCTGTAAAAATCTAAGAGACTATTAGCAGAATTTACAACCTGTTTCAAATCTAAAAAACTAAACGTTTTCAGACTGAGGTAAACTTAAATGATAATTGGGAGAAAGATGTAAGCAATTAGTGATTGCTATTACTGATATTTTATGTATCACACATTATATAGCATTTGTTTGCAAATAGATTCCATAAAGCCATAGATCAAGGAGATCAGTAAACATTTTTGAAGGACAGTAAGGTTTGTTTGCTAGACTTACAAACAGTGAAAGAATACAAACTTTGCTTTCCCAGTTTCTATACCTTTTATATACACAATATATGCATTTTATTTACAGTGCAATGCATCCTTTTTTCATATACTAACTTCTGCGGTCATTTTATTTTCTGTTAGGCTTCTCCTTAGCTTCCCCCAAACCAAAACTTATTTCACCCACTTTGACCAGACCCCTGGCTCTGCTGACCTCCAGACACATGGTGGAAAGATTATAAATGCCCTTGCAGGTGCCGCCCATCACCTGGAAGACCTTGCTGGCAACCTGTCCACCCTCAGCGACCTGCACGCCTACAATCTAAGAGTGGATCCAGGAAACTTTGCCGTGAGTACCACTGAATGTTATACAGTAAGATAAATGTATTCACGTGGACAAAATAAATTAAGGGCTTAGGTGTTTGCAGAATTATATAGTATTGAAACTCTGGTGGGCCTCAGTTTTGATGCCAATATTTAAAGGTCAGACTTTAATTAGTAAATATACTTGGAAGACTTTTTAGGAAAATTGCCATGACATAAATATTGAGGATGTTATTACTGACCTCTCTAAAAATGTTAGCTTTTGGCCTGTCATGATTATTTTCTTAGTTACATTTTTTCTTAATCAGTAAGATGTGAAGCCAAAACTCTTGATATGCATATTTATTGTGGGCCGCTGCCTTGGTATTAACCTCCCTGGCGGTCTTCCCGTGTGTGGCACGGGGTGAGATTTTAAAGCTACGATCGGTAACCCCGTGCCACACACGGACTTGCCTCGCTGGATGCAGAAAAAAGTTTACTTACCTTTTCTCTGCGATCCAGCGATGAATCCCCGCAGTACACGGCGGCCGGATGTCCGCCTGATGCTGTGTGTTCCGCCGATTCCCTTCCCTGCGAGCGTCGCGACGTAGGGGGGGGAACGGCGCCAAATTTAAAAAAGTAAACAAACACTATACATACAGTACACTGTAATCTTATAGATTACAGTACTGTATGTAAAAAATACACACCCCCCATGTCCCTAGTGGTCTGCCCAGTGCCCTGCATGTTCTTTTATATAATAAAAACTGTTCTTTCTCCCTGCAAACTGTAGATTGCCCATAGCAACCAAAAGTGTCCCTTTATGGCAAAAATTGTTTTAGAGCAGCTAAAAAACAGCGATAATAAATCAGAATCACTTGCAGAATTTAGCGATAGCGATTTGTGGGGAAATTCGTCATAAAAAAAAAAAATAATGACAGCAAAAATTCTGCAACTGAGCAAATTTCAGTGATTTTAATTTGATTACATTATTGAATAATTTTTACTATAATTATATTATTATTTGATATAATTTTTTATAATTATTTATTATATTATAATTTTTAATAAGAAAAAAAAAAAAAATCATACCCAGGATGCCTATTAGACTCTTGTTTGGATAGATTTCAGTGAGTTATTCCTAAGAATTACAAGCCTACAGTATAAAACGCCAAATTCCCTTGCAAATAATGGTACCGCTTTTAGCACCTAAAATCTTAAAGAATCATACCGCCAGGGAGGTTAAAGCCAGAGAGTAAACATAATAGCCAGGTAAGGTACAGTAGTAAGCCCCCTGATTTAGAGCATCTTCCACAAAATACTTTAATTTAAGAGCATACGTTTGATCTGTAACCTTTAAGAATACATTAAATTAAGACAGAGAAGTAGAGCTGGTGCGGAAAGGGCTGAGTTAGTGTCTCAGTCCCAAATTAGTATGTACGACACAACTGTATTAATAAGCATGACTAGTGTTACATCAAAATCACATAGAAAGAAATTAGTACGTGGGACCTAGAGGCACCATATAGATACCACCATCGATCGTGTCGCCCAGTTGCTTCAGATCGATGGTGGTATCTACAGTATATGGTACAACACTAGTCATGCTTATTAATACAGTTACGGTGCAATGTTAGTTTTTAAATGTATGTAAATACATTTTTTCATATTTTTATAGACATTGTTTGAGGTGTGATTCTTTAAAAGTCCCTTGGACAAAATATTTTTTCTCTGTGTTGTGCATACACTAAATTAAAAGTACATTTCCAGCTTGTACTTTCCCCTCTTTTCTGGAAATTTCCGATAGGCTTAATACTAAAAATGGAACAACTGTGGAGCTTTTCTCCAGTTACCAATCTGATTCTTATGCCGTGTACACACGGTCGTTTTTTGCGATGAAAAAAAACGTTGTTTTTTAAAACGTCATTTAAATTGATCGTGTGTGGGCAAAACGTCGTTTTTTGTCTTAAAAAAAACGACCCAAAAAAAATTCCAACATGCTTGAATTTTTTGTGTCGTTTTTCAAAATGTCGTTTTTTGTTTCACAAAAAGTCACCGTGTGTAGCAAAAACGTCGTTTAAAATGACGTTTTTCAACCCGCGCATGCCCAGAAGCTAGTTATGAAGCGAGCTTCAATGGAAAAGTGTGGTGAACGTAACCTCGTTTTTTGTGAAAAAAACGATGGTGTGTATGCAACATCGTCTTTGAAAGTGACGTTTCAAAAACGTCGTTTTTTACTTCACAAAAAAATTTGTTTTTTTCATCGCAAAAAACGACCGTGTGTACGCGGCATTAGGTTCTGAAAGATAAAGCCTGGCTGCTATATGCAACAATTTGAATTATGCCGATTATAACTCAATATTTTTTTTTTTAAAACTTTGCTATGTAAAATTAATTCAGAAGTATCTTTAGAATTACATTAAAAACACAATGTAAACATTGCAAATCAGGGAAGCAAATACTTAATTTAAAGCAGTTTGAACATTACTGTCCTTATTAAATACACAAAATAAATATATATACTCTCTATTTCTCTTTGCAGCTGCTGTCTCATGTTATCCAGGTGGTCTTGGCTTCTCACTTCCCCGGTGATTTTACTCCTGAGGTTCATGCTGCCTGGGACAAATTCCTTGCTATAGTTTCTGCAGTCCTCACCTCCAAGTACAGATAAACCTATCCGACATAAAAGGCCAGATCAGCAAGAAAGTATAACAACTTGAAATTGGGAGTTCTTTGGGCCCATTTCAATTACAACCTAGTTGCAATGGTTTTTGAAGAGTATTAACTTGTGTATATTGTCCATCATTTATATATCTGGTGTGCTTTTGAATAAAGCCCAATATATTTTTAGTTTCTGCCTCAACTGTTTCATTATTATATTTGGTTCTTGACGATTTGATATTATTACAAATGTTGTATGTGGTAATTGTTGTAGTTGTGTCTTTTAAAAAAAAATAATCCAACCAGGCTATAGGTTATTAAAAAATAACATCTGCCCAATAAAAAATTGTATTTAGAGTGAGCGTTTCATTTTTCACGGTTTAGAAACTTTACTGGAACAGGCATTTAACTCACCAGTGTCTACGTTTTAAACAAATTTAAGTGTATTTATAGCCAAACTCCTTTCTTTCGATTTTTTGATACAGTAGTGAGGGTTCAAATGATTTTTTTTTCCATAAGGTTTTTATTGGAAATAAAAGAGAACAAGCAATATGGGGTGTATTACAGAAACACATAATACAAATAACATGGCATTAGACATGGTATGGTAACATCATAACTTTTAGGCTATTGACAGCAATATATCATCTAACAGTAAGATAGTGAGAGAGAATTCCATTTCCGAGGAATCAAGAACTTGTTGGTTTTCATAGAATCTGAGCTTGTTCTTAGCATCTGGGACTGATTTTAAATTGCAATATTGTATTTATATCTAGCTGTCGAGATGTCATGAATAAGATTCAAATTGTATGGAGGGTATTAGGTCAAGGTCAGAGCGTAAGTTTCTGTATAACTAAAATTATATTCAAGGGTCTGAAGGGAGTGAGTATAAGAAGGGGAGGGAAATGGGGGGGTTGTTATGATAAGAAAGATGGAAGAGGAACCGATTGATAGTTGGGGGGGGGGTTGCAGTAAGTAATTGGATTGTTATTGGAAGAGTAGGAAACAGGGGGGGTTGTTGTCCATCTATCTCTCCCTCCATTGGGAAAGGTGGGGGGATTCATGGTTGTTATGGAATTGTGACTGAAGGGGTTATCAATTTTGGATCTGGTTGTGGGTGGTTTAAGCAGGCGTGATAGAATAGTGTCAGACAGGTGGCATGTTGGTACCGTCTTTGTAATCTGTTGTTGTCTGGAAGTGGGTCCATTTGGATGAAAATTTGGTAGGTGTGTCATGGGAAATGCCGATGAGGCATTCCATTTCAGCTATCCTGGTACTTCTATTTAGCCATTCTTTGTCTGATGGGGTATGTGTGGTGCCCCAGTGGACTGGACTGGTATGCATTGTTTTTCAAATGCTTTTAGTTGCTTTCGGCATCCCCAGTTGGTAGAGCTCCCTTCTATATGTCCTGAAAACCATCTTAGATGAGAATTCCTCTTTTGGATGAAGAGATTTTCTCTTACTTCGTACTTCATCTCTGAAACAGGTATTTGAGTGAAATTTCCTCAGTAGGATTCCGACATAAAAAAATAAACTGTAATGTGGCGTACACATGATCGGATATTCCGACATCAAAACTATGGATTTTTTTTTTTTCGCTCAAACTGGTCTTGCATACACACACGGTCAGACAAATGTTGTTTCGAAATTCCGAACGTCAAGAACGCAGTCACGTACAACACTGCGACGAGCCGAGAAAAATTAAGTTCAATGACTCCGAGCATGCGTCATATTGATTTCGAGCATGAGTAGGATTTGTGTGCGTTGGAATTGGCTACAGACGATCAGAATTTCCGACAAC
This sequence comes from Rana kukunoris, assembly GCA_029574335.1. Classification (NCBI taxonomy): domain Eukaryota; kingdom Metazoa; phylum Chordata; class Amphibia; order Anura; family Ranidae; genus Rana; species Rana kukunoris. The sequence continues at coordinate 402,151,513 of CM056053.1, read as the reverse complement.
AAATTTTTTTTGAGAACCAGCTCTCAAACATTTGTTGTCGTAAATTCCGACAGCAAATGTCCGATGGCGCATACACCAGCTCACATCGAACATTTGTTGTTGGAAATTCTGACTGTGTGTACGCGGCATTAGAGGTTTTAAACCTTCCCTATTCAATACAAAAATGAGAAATTGTAAATTGTTATATATACACACTTTAATTGTAAAGCATGCAGTACAAAATATGCAACATGCATTTCCACCTATTTTAAACAGATTTCTTAAAAATGTTATATACTTACAACAACAAAGGCAAAAGAAAAGTCTGGGTTGTGTGAATAGCTTACATTAAGCTGGCCATACACTATAATCTCTGTACAATCGCCTTCAGATTTACTAATATAAGTAAAATAGAAGTCAAATGTATTCCATTTTTTTTCTTTTTCTCTGGCTCGTCAGATGCCGTGATTGACATCGCGGGACACTTTTTTTAAATTAAAGGAATTGTCAAAAAACTGTCTGCTGTCGCTCTTACTTTTTTTTACACTTTTTTGGTGAATGGGTAGGGGTAAAATTTACCATTCACATAGGGAGAGGATGGGACCTTGTTAAAGTGGGCTTCCAGATTCCGATAAGCCCCCCACCCGCAGACCCCCACAACCACCGGGCAAGGGTTGTGAGGCTTAGGCCATCAACATGGCACCATCCCCATGTTGAATGCATGTGGCCTGGTACGGTTCAGGAGGGGGAGCACTTTCTCATCCCCCTTTTCCTGCGGCCTGCCAGGTTGCATGCTCGGATAAGGGTCTGGTATGGATTTTGAGGGGGACCCCATAACATTTTTATTTTTAATTTTGGTGCAGGCTTTCACATTAAATCCATACCAGACCTCAAGAGCCTGGGGAAAGGGAATAGACACTCCAGGTGGGAACCCAAACGAACCTCCACCGTTGCAGACAACTCAGGTGCAGGCAATGCACTTAGCAAAGCAGGAACAAAGATTGTCTCTGGACAGCCGCACACTGAACAAATTGTAGCCTTTATTGAAAAAAGGACAGCACTACAAGTCACAGCACAGAAAAGTAAAATAAAACCCTCAAGAGCCTGGTATGGATTTTGGGGGGACCCTTACACCATTTAAAAAAAACAAAAAACAGACCTTGCTGAACTCCTAAAGGGCACACTAACACGGATTGAAGCTAGAGCGATGCTCCCGCCGTGTCCATCACGCTCGTGTTAATCATCTTATTTTCTTTTTCTCCCCCTCTTCTTATCTACTCCCTATCTGTTTCGCCCCCTACCTCCGCAACTGATGACCTTATCTCCAAGTACTAGGAGGCCATCCCTTTACTTCTCCGGTTGGGCTAAGATCACAGGGTGGCCGGTAGTCAAACGGTGTAAATGGCCCAGTAATTGTGGCGATGAGAAGTATGACTGTATAGAGGGTATAGGCTAGCTTTTGGGCCACATGTTATGATCTATGTAATGTACCGCCACTATGTGATGTACCGCCAGACTGAATGCAAACCCTTTATTGGAGGCCTCTTTGTCGGTGGGACTGTCAAATTTAACCACAGTTGTACTGTACCCTTCTGTATCCCCCCCTCTTTGTTTTGTTTTGTTGTTCTTCTTTTGTAATGCTCAATAAAATGTATATTTGAAAAAAAAAATAAAAAAAAAATCTGGCAATACATTACAGCTGCAATCTCTTTTAGAAATGTCATTTTGCTATGGTATTGTTATAAACATGGGAAAGATGCGCTACTTTACAAGGTTTTAGGTACAGGCATGATATTTAAAAGAATGTTTAATTTTTATTGTTTCACTTAAAGCATTATTAAAATTGCTGCTCCTCAAAAAACTGAAGATTTTTAATGTTTTTTTGCATTGATACATCCCCTGTTGTAGTACTCGATTCCCCATACACTTTTTATGGCAATAACTTGCATATGAGACTTTAAAAAGAGCACTATTGTTTTTCCTTGTTCGTGTCCCATAGACTTTAACGGTGTTTGCACATTTTTTTTGCCTGTTCACTGTGTTTTGGTGCAAACCAAATCAGGGGGTGTTTGACTTTGACTATTAGGCCTCGTACACACGATAGATTAACCAGAGGACAACGGTCTGATGGACCGTTTTCATCGGTCAATACCGATCCTGTGTGGGCCCCATAGGTTATTTAACCTTCGGTTAAAAAAAAGCCAACTTGCTTTAAATTTAACTGATGGATTCCTAACCGATAGGTCAAAACCGATCGTTAGTAGGCACGACCATCGGTTAAAAATCCACGCATGCTCAGAATCAAGTCGACGCATGCTTTGAAGATGGTGTGTAGGCACATCAGACCATCATTAAGCTTCATCGGTTAACCGATGACAATGGTCCATCAGACCGTTCTCATCGGATGGACTAATCTTGTGTACAAGGCTTTACTCTACGTAGGGATGAGCCTGTGGTTCGAGTCGGGATCGCAGTGCACTGCTGTATGATGATTGGCCAAAACATGCACCTGACCTGCATGCTTTGGCCAATCAGAGTGTGCTCTGCTGAGAGAGCCATAATTGACCACATAGGCAGGGTGCCTTTGGCAATCATAGCTCAGGGGGACTAAGTCCATGCCTCACACTATATAGGACTGCTTACATAGCGGCCATGTGTAGTGTTGTTGGCATGGACAGAGAAATAGTTTGAGTTAGATTAAGCATGAAGGTTATTCAGTTAGTGGCAGTGTATAGATATATATACACACACACACTGTATCTCACAGAAGCGAGTACACCCCTCACATTTTTGTAAATATATTTATTATCTTTTTATGTGACAATACTGAAGAAATTAAACTTTGCTACAATGTAAAGTAGTGAGTGTACAGCTTGTATAACAGTGTAAATTTGCTGTCCCCTCAAAATAACTCAACACACAGCCATTAATGTCTAAACCGCTGGCAACAAAAGTGAGTACACCCCTAAGTGAAAATGTCCAAATTGGGCCCAATTAGCCATTTTAAATAATAGAGGGACTCCTGCGCTACCGGTGAGTTAGGCTAGGGGGCACTGCTGCAGACACCTGTTAATCTGTCCTGACCAGAAAAAAAAATTGATAATAAATGAAAAAAGTGATAGTGACTGCGCTGTGTGAATAGTGTAATGTTACACTGAATAGGGGTAAAGTGTCAACCTAAAACAATAAGTCCAAAACTTCTACAGTGCACATAAACATAATAATAAAACATTCAAGCATAAAACAAAAGTGACAGTGACAAGAACACTAAAAACTTTGCAAATGGTGTCACTGACAATAACACAGATCAAGTGATATAGCAAGTGTGATAACGCAAAACTGCAAAAAGTCCAGACAAAAGGTCCATAAACAGTGATCCCAAGACATAGAGTGTTGAAAGGAGAGATAGCTTTGGTGCACACACCTCTGCTTACCTCACGGCTATAGCACGGACAGCCTCAATACATCCAAGGTGTAAATGTTATATCCTACCCAAGTTGTCTGGGCACCAGGTTTTCACAGATATAATGTTCATGGGCTACTTAATTTCACCAAGTCTGTATTTTCTTTTTTTAAACAAGTGAGAGAATTTCTTAAAAGAGTGACTTAAATCTCCTGGTTTATTACTTCTGTTTTCAACTGAAAAAAAAAAACCCTACCCTGAATTTCTTGGGAGGGGTCGATGGAAGGATGGGTTCTGCTTTAGGTTGATCCTTCCCTCCATCCTCGCAAAGGTATGTAGTTATTTAGAGAGAGAGACACAAAAATCTGCTGTTTACTGAAAATCCTGTTTGAGCCTCTCCAGGAATGCATAATATTTAACTGTATCCTAAACGGAACTGGAGCTCCTTGGTCTGTATGTTCTGTTTTATTTCTGTTGATGTTTTGATGATGTCTGTCAAAAATACTTTTTTTCAATAAAATCTTTATGGTAAAAAAAAAAAAAAAACCCTACCCAAATCCACATTTCTTTGATCACTGACCTAGCTCCACCCGGTGCCCCCCCCCCATACACATTACGCCCAATCCACAGGCTTCTTCAGTATAATTATAACAGACCAGCACAGGACCAGAAGTGGTGTTGTGGAAGACCAGAAATGATGCTACGTAGAGTTATGGGTCTCCCACGACATCACTTCTGGCCCTATACCAACTGCTTTTGCAGGTGTTATGGTGATGATGGGGGAGAAGAATGAGGCCTCGTACACACGTCCGAGAATCTCGTCAGGAAAAACCCATCATTTTCCCTAAAGAGATTCTTGGCAAGAAACTCTTGCCACCGGAGTGTACTGATTTTCATTTCAAAAGAACCGCGGTTCTCTTGGAAGGAAAGAAACCGGTGGCGTCATCACGTATAATGAGCATGCGCTCATCACATTCAATGCCGTTGCCGCCATATTGCTTCACCCTACCTATGCCCTGGAAGCTACTGCGCATGCATCAAACATCATTTTGAGCATGCGCGGGTTTCCACAGCGACAGGTAAGTATGCACACTCTCGGGTTTCTCGGGTATCAATGAGCCAGGCAAATTTTTCGCATGCAACAGTAAGCAAATCAAGACATCAAGTCTGAATAAACAATATGATCTGCAACAAGAGAATAAGAAAGAAAGGATGTCCACAGTAGGAAGATGGGAAAAAGAGGTGGGGTAAGGGGGAGGGGAGTGAATGTTGGGAATGCCCAAAATCAGCACCCCAAATCTGGACTACTATAATGAGTTACATGGAAGAGAGGAGTTCCCCAGGTAGGGCTTTTAGGCAGCGGGGTCAAAAAGTAGGTTAAGTAGTTTCAGTAAAAAATGACATTAATTTGCCGATGCAATCGGATATCACAGTGAATGATGGTGGAAAATATACAAATGTAGTACACAAGTAAATATCACAATCCTGGTTGCAGTAGACATGAATGCATATACATCTCAAAGTACTATGGGTTATTGTACATTGTAGATCCCCAATGTAGGTCCCCGACGACCGTTTTGACCGTTTGTTCAGTCTCTTCAGGGGAACAAGGGTTCTAAAGTGTTAATTCGAAAATTTAAAATTAAAAAGAGAGAACATGTCAACATACATCACATAGGGTATACCATGGTGATATATTTACCGCTAAAACAAGAAATCCAGGATATTGGGAGCCGCTGGACTGTCCGGGAGGGGTTATGGCTGCCCCATCCCCCCAAAAAAACTCCTTGGACACCCCTGCGAGCTCCACCCTGCCGGCGGCGTCCTTCCAATCCTCTCTGGACTGTCCTGACACAGTGTGCTTGCGCACAGGGGTCATAACGTCACGCGATTTGCAGCGGAAGAGGACGACCATTGTCGGGGCTGCACAGCCCTCTGGGATGCCGAGGGAGCCATGTGTCAGCCGTCTATATGGCGGCTGGGACGCCCATCCCCTGGTGGAATGGGGAATACCCAGGCACCTGCGTGCGATCATCCTAATCGTCACACCCACAGGGCTATAATTAATGATGGGTCTATGTGGAGTCATTATCTGATTCCACCAAGGCCAGGCTGGATGTTACAGCACACATGGTCTCTCGGCTTCTTGTCCTTACCTGCTATGCACAACTGCAACCAGGTTTCTACCATACACAACAAAGAACTTCTCAACAATTATTGCACCAGGTAACCACTTCACCACCCAGGCACTATTTAACATTTTTACCCCTCCACCCATTCCACATTAAGTGGGACACACTAGGTATTCCCTGACTTTTCTCCTCACTTTCTTCTTCTGATTCAATTACTATCACACTCTCACACTTCCATCACTGGACTACCTATCTGGCAGTCACCTATTTTATTTTTATTTTTCTTCAATCACCTACACCACCCACCAATTCACTATCATCATTGCCTTACTTCAATTATCTATTTACATCCCCTACTTACTTACTAACTCTAATGGACCCCTAAAGTTGCCCTGCCATTCATTACTTATTGGCAATTAGTACCTGCCTTCAGCCCCCATACCTCTATACCCAGACTCTAACTGTCATTTTGGCAACTTTGCGTTGAATTATTTATTCAATTCTCCCCAACCAACTACAACATTGTGGGTGTCCTTTGCAGGTGCCTGCTCCTCCACCGCAGAGAGAGCGTCCATGCTTTGGCTCCTTGCAAGCCCTTCTGGACGGGCCTTTTGCTCCTTGTGTTTTTTGGGGGGGATGGGGGCAGCCATAACCCCTCCCGGACAGTCCAGCGGGTCTCAATATTCTGGATTCCTTGTTTTAGCAGTAAATATATCACCATGGTATACTCTATGTGATGTATGTTGACGTGTTCTCTCTTTTTAATTTTAAATTTTCTAATTAACGTTTTAGAACCCTTGTCCCCCTGAAGAGACCGAACAAACGGGGACCTACATTGGGGATCTACAATGTCCAATAACCCATAGTACTTTGAGATGTATATGCATTCATGTCTACTGCAACCAGGATTGTGATATTTATTTTTGTACTACATTTGTATATTTTCCACCATTATTCACTGTGATATCTGATTTCATCGGCAAATGTCATTTTTTACTGAAACTACTTAACCTACTTTTTGACCCTGCTGCCTAAAAGCCCTACCTGGGGAACTCCTCTCTTCCATGTAACTTCGGGGCGAGCAGCCCTTTCATCTGTACTCCCCATGTGTCCTGTCTCTATCGCACTATGAGTTATAGCTCTCTATGGACAGTGATGGATGTGTATATTTTATCCACGGGGTCCATATCTAGGAGAATTTATTCTGTGTCCAGCAGGATGCCGGTCAGTTTCTCATTGATAAACAACCCGATGATATCTAACAAACTTCCTCAAAGGGAACAGGTTTTGGCGATCGTCTGTTTTGCCACTAGCAAAATGTAGGTCACAAATTTGAATTGGGCTTTGGTAAAATTGGAAGAGGTTTAAGGTGTAAAGCCTCAGACACATGATGGAACTTCAAACAAACTTTTCTGTGGAACATGAATGTAGTGACGTAATTGACGTACTACGTGTTTTTTCTGCTCTTTAGTGCCACCCTTTGGGCAACTCCTGCTATTGCTGGTTGATCTTTTGCATCGGTTCTGAGCATGTGTGTTTGTACTTTGGACCTCAAGTGTGATGGACTTCTGTACACACAATCAGACTATTGTTGCCGGAGAAAGTTTGTCTGTTTGCAGAGCGAACATTTGTCCGATGAAAACCAAAAAAGTTTGTCCGATGAAGCATACACACGGTCTGATTTTCTGAAAAAACCTGGACATTTTGAAGATTGTTGTCAAAAAGTCTGATCGTGTGTATGGGCTTTAAGATGTGTTTTTACTGCCTCTCAAATGCCCACACCCCTTCCCCACCCCAAACAAGCTGCAATGGCAGTCATATAGGGGAATACACATGCACAGCAAAAACTACAAAGTTGTAACCTTTGACAGGCAGATATCTCACTGAACATGATCTATGCAAGTGAACGGGGCTGAGCTGTAGCCCCTCCACAACCCCATGCAATGCTTGTATTTTTAACACGTGGTGTGGGATTTTAGGTGGTTAAAATAGGTGGTGAGGAGGTGATATAATGCCCTCTCTGTCTGTCAAACTATCTCTGAAAGGCAATCCAATTTTAATCACTTTTCAGAGGACCATTACAATTGTAAACTAGCCCTAAGGCTGCTTTCACACTGAGGCGCTTTGCAGGCGCTATTGCGCTAAAAATAGCGCCTGCAATGCGCCCTGAAAGAGCCGCTCCTTTCTATCCAGTGTGAAAGCCTGAGGGCACTCAGCGCCTCAGTGTGAAAGTAGCCTAAAGCTGGGCACTTCTGTGTGTAAATGGATCTTTAGGGCTTCAGCCACCTGACTGCCTAAATACAAAACCTTTAACTGCTACAAGCTGGTCACATGCCACAGCTGCCACCACCAAAAGCATCATCAAAAATCTCCAAGACACTACAGCACCAAACAACATAATTTCTACAAAACTCTTGAAATAATGTGTAGCGCCCCCCTTATTTTCAGTATGGGCACTACGCTAAAGTTAGTTGGAATGGGAGAGTTACGTTGCTCCCATTCGTGATTTATTTAAACTGTGACCTCTGTTGTTCCAGAAAGGTCTCTTGGGCCAATCTGCATTCTAGGGATGTGGTTTAATTTCCAGCTAGCATTTGGCGCCAGTGAGATTTCTGGCAGAGCAAGTCTTCACCAGCAGCCAATTAGAGGAGTTCCTCCCTCCCAGGGCATGCTGGGGAGGGGTATATCTGTGACAGGTGTCATGTGTTCTAAAATCTTCGCAGGGTCCCCGTGCTGGGTGCGGCATCCACCTTCAGGGTCCCCCCCGCTGGCGTGGCCCTCCTGGCCAAGCTTACAGGCTTCATCGAGCCTCAACCAGAGGCGAAAGAGGACCCCAGTGATCTCAGGCTGAGTGCCACCCTAATCGGGGATCTGGTGACCGGGATGCTACAGGTACGCATTACTGTCTCCCGGTGACTCAGGCTGGAGTCCATTGGGAGGATTCTCCCCTATTCATCCATTACAGATCGATATTACTAAGGGCTGGATTGCCCATCTACATCCAGGCCTGACACTTCAAGTTCACCTTTTTTCTCTCATCAACCTTTTCCCTCCTAACTGAAGTTGATGTTGGATGTGTAGGCCTGGAAATAGAGCTTTGGAAAAAACTTTATTGACTGTCTGGACCTCCGCTCACTACTTTGTTCCTGCATCACACCCCTAGACAAAGATAGTCATGTAATGTGCCGAACCCAACAATCAACCAGCGGCTCCTTCGGGGGTAGCGCTACAAATGTTTCCGAAATCTTGGCACCCACCATAACACATCTCATAAATCAATCATTCAAAGAAGGTATTGTTCCAATTTCTCTCAAGCAAGGCATAATCCAACCTCGACCCCAAAGACCCAAATTGCCGCAGACTGGTAACAAGCCTTAGCACCATCTCCAAGATCATGGAGAAAGCAGTAGTACAACAGCTACAACTCCATCTGGACTCTCACAAACTCCTGGACCCACTACAATCGGGTTTCCACCCAGGCCATGGGACAGAAACGGCACGTCTCAAAATATAGGATGACGCTCTCGAAGCAGCGGACGAAAGAGAATCGTGTCTCCTGGTGCTGCTGGACCTAAGTGCAGCTTTTGACATAGCAGACCACAAAATTCCACTCACTCATCTTATAGAAGTAGGTGGAGTCGCAGACTCGGATCTACCATGGTTCGCATCATTCCTAGAAAATCGATCCCAGACTTTGAAACTAGGAGCCTTCACGTCAGAAGCCTGCACCATTGCATCCAGAGCCCCTCAAGGATCACCCCTGTCGCCTGTGCTCTTCAACGTCTACCTCCGCCCACTCCTCACAATCATCAGCAAACCAGACTTGCTCTACCACTCCTACACGGACGACACTCAACTTTATCTTCACATCACCAATAAAAAAGACCAATATCACGGATTAGAAAAATGCCTATCATTGATAGATAATTGGATGATGGAGAGCTCCACCAAACTCAATGGATCCGAAACAGAACTTCTCTTTCTCCATGCAAACCGGAAGACAAATTCTAGGACGACATAGACTCCTCCCACCATCTTTGGACAAACCATCACCCCAAGCAATAAAGTCAAAAGCCTCTGAGTTATTTTTGACTCAGACATGACTATGGACGCACAAATAGGATCAGTAGCCACCGATCTCACTATCTTCTCCGCTTGCTGTGTAAACTCATCCCCTTCATTCCGAAAGAAGACACAGCAGTAGTAGTTGGAACACTCATCAATTCCAGGCTTGACTACGCAAACTCCCTCTACCTAGGACTACTGGAATACCAAATTTCTCAATTACAAGTTGTCCAGAACACTGCAGCCAGACTGGTAATGGGTAAAAAAACGTGGGAACCAATTACCCCGGTCCTGAGGACTATCCACTGGCTAGCCATAAAGCATCGGGTGACATTCAAGACCCTCTGTCTAACCCACTAATGCATGCAAGGAAATGCACCGCAATACTTATGTGAGAAAATAAAACACTACACCCCAAATCGGGCCCTACGATCAATTAACCAGAACCTCCTCCATATCCCCAAGTCAGGCTACAAATCTAAAGGACAACAAAAATTCGCAGTCCAAAGATCATGGCTATGGAACGCTCTACCTACAGACATCCGCATGGAAGAAAACCATTGGGCCTTTAGAAAAAAAAACGTAACCACTTCAGCACGGGCCATATTGCTGGTCAAAGACCAGAGCACTTTTTGCGATTCGTCACTGCATCGCTTTGACTGACAATTGCGCGGTCTTGCGACGTGGCTCCCAAACAAAATTGGCGTCCTTTTTTTCCCCACAAATAGAGCTTTCTTTTGGTGGTATTTGATCACCTCTGCGGTTTTTAGTTTTTGCGCTATAAACAAAAATAGAGCCGCAATTTTGAAAATTGAATATTTTTTTTACATTTTACCATAATAAATATCCCCAAAAATATATAAAAAAAATATTTTTTTCCTCAGTTTAGGCCGATACGTATTCTTCTACATATTTTTCGTAAAAAAAAATGCAATAAGCATTTATTGATTGGTTTGCGCAAAATAGGGGGTAGTTTTATGGCATTTGTATTAATTTTTTTTTTTTTTTACTAGTAATGGCGGCGATCAGCGACGTTTTACACACACACACACAGCTCCCGGTTCTCGCTCTTTAACGAGTGATCGCAGGTGCCCGGCGGCGATCGGGCACGCGCACCGTAGTCAGGGCCGAGTGGGGTGCGTGCGCGCGCCCCAATTGGCTGCTCGGCAAGATGACGTATAACTATGTCATCTCACCCAGCAGAGCCGACCTGTCGCAGTTATACGGCGGCTGGTCGGCAAGCAGTTAAGGCCCATCTATTCTGAAGCATGGCTGGACGACGACATTGGATACAGCTCCTTGAGGCAATTTAGTTTGCATTTGTAGCACTATACAAGTTAATCACTCACTCGCTCGTTAAAACCGCATGTTGTTTTTGATTGGCGGTGCTACCTTTGAACGTAAATAATGTAGTTCAACGAGGCCGCCCTGCATCTAACTATAACATGGCAATTATTGATTTAAATCACTACCCTTTAAACAGTCCTGAAAAGCGATCCAAGCATCGATTTTCAGGAAGCAACAGTCACTAGAGAAACGGAAAAACAAAAAAATTGATACACCCAAAAGGCTACCGCCTCAAATTTATTGACCATATGCAAAAAAAAGTATAAAAACAGTCACTTCCATATATGTGAACGAGCATACCATGATGCCTAGGCGAGGATTGAACTGTTTAGGAGAGGACCTGGACAATCCTTTCTTTTCATTTAAGGTCTTCAAACAAATATAAACTGAAAAACCATGTGCAATTATCCAAGTGTTTCTCTGCAGAATGCTTTAGTGCAGTGGTTCTCAACCTCAGTCCCCATGTACCCACAACGGTTCATGTTTTCAGGTTTTACTTTACTTCCACAGCTGCTTTAAATCAATATCAATGACATGGGGGTTATTTACGAAAGGCAAATCCACTTTGCACTGCAAGTGCACTTAAAATTGCACTTGGAAATGCAGTCGCTGTAGATCTGAGGGGGACATGCAATGAAAATAAACATTTTATTTTGCACATGATTGGATGATAAAATCAGCAGAGCTTCCCCTCAGATTTACAGCGACTGCACTTTCAGTGCAATTTCAAGTACACTTTGTACTTGTAGTGCAAAGTAGATTTGCCTTTCGTAAATGAACCCCATGGTATGGATAACCGCTCTATTATCTAAGGCCGCGTACACACGCTCAAATCTGTCTGCTGGAAATGGTCTGCCAGATCGTTTCAGCAGACAGATTCGATCGTGTGTACGGGCGGACAGACAGATTTGGCCAGCAAACAGATTTTAAAGCATGCTTTAAAATCTGTCTGCTGGGAATCCGTCCGTCCGACATGTCTGCTGGTTAGCATGCTAACCAGCAGACATATCTGCACGCACATGCGTCGAATGGATTTGACGCATGCGCGGAAGTGTTTTACTTCCTGGTGCGGTGACGTGGCGGCGTCAACGTCACCGCCACGTCACCGCACTGTCTGCCGGCGGGGATTTTGGTTTGATCGTGTGTACACGATCAAACCAATACATCGTCTGCCAGACCGATTTGAACAGATGTATTTGGTCGTGTGTACGCGGCGTTTACGCGGCCTAAGGGCCTAAGGGAAGTTCCTCAAACATAGCCCATTGGGGGTACATGAGGGCCGAAGTTGAGAACCTCTGCTTTAGTGTAGAAAATAATCCCTAATAAAAAATAAATATGGCACTTTGAAGTAACAAACATAGGGCCAGATTCTCATATCTGGCGGCGTGGCGTAGCGTATGCTATTTACACTACGCAGCCGCAACTTACAGGAGCAATTGCCGTATTCTCCAAGCACTTGCTCTGTAATTTGCGGCGGCGTAGTATAAATGGCCCGGCGTATCCCCGCGTAATTCAAAGGGGGCAGCTTGTATTTAAATTAAGCGCGCCCAACGAACTGTGCATGCGCCGGCTGTAAACGAAGCCCACTGCGCATGCTCCAAAGTACGCCGCAAATGCATTGGTTTCGACGTGTACATAATTTACGCAAAGCCCTATTCGCGACGAGTCACGTAAACGACAGAAAAACACAACGCTGTCCCGACGTCCATACTTAACATGGCATACGCCGGACCTACGCAAAGTTACCCCTCATAGCAGGGGTAACCTTACGCAAACGATGTAAACTACGACGATGGGAATCGGCGTATCAGGCTCATTTGCATATTCGACGCAGAAATCAACGGGAACGCCACCTAGCCGCCAGCGTAACATTGCAACTTAGATCCGATGGTGTAAGTGACTTGCGCAAGTCGGATCTACAGTAAGCAAAATCTATGCGTAACCTATTCTAAGAATCAGTCGCATAGATACCCAGCTGGAAAAACAGAGATACGACGGTGTATCTGGAGATACAAAGTCGTATCTCATATGAGAATCTGGCCCATAGAGTTGACTTATGGTAGTCCAGGAATATGTGAACGTTTTCTAATAAAATAATAGTTAACTGGTATTCTTAACCCCTAGAAGGGTGCAGAGGAGAACTTTTTTTTTTTTTAATCCACTTTATTTGTATTTTTTTATTTCATACATAAATATGCCTATTCGGCATCCATTACAATCTATTTGGCGTACATTATACAACTTTTTTATTGTCACATAATATTCCAATGTACCTCCTCTATTTAATTTTTATATCCCATACCCTCCCCCCCCCCCCTATCCTCTGCACTCTACATAGAAAATCTATCCATCCCTACTTTTGGTGGTGCGACACTCACATCTCCCAACCAGGAGTGCCAGATTTCCTCGAATTTACCCTCTGCTTTCCTTCGTTTGTAGGCCAGGTGCTCTCTACCCAACAAGGAGTTGACATACGCAATCCATTGTTTCCCTGTAGGAACCCCCGGGCCATACAGTAGCATGCAATGAGTTTTCTTGCCAAACACAACAATCTTGTTACCATACAGTACTTTCCTTTTGTATACTCTCCAGGGTCAATAGCCCCTAACAAGTATACCAGGGGATCCAAAGGAACTGGTACCTGTGCTACTCTAGTAATACACTGGGATATTTCCTCCCAGTACCTATGAAGCTTTGGGCATCTCCAAATTAAATGTATGAAGTCCCCTTGCTGAGCTTTACACTTTGGGCACATAGGAGTATCCCTTCTTCCCCATCTGTGTAGTTGTGGCGCTGTTCTATAAGCCCTGTGTAAGAGTTGCGACAATCTATGAGACGCAGAGACGGACACCACTGGGACAGATTTCAGGGCCCTCTCCCACTGGTCCTCGTCTATCTCCCCAATATCTTCCGCCCATTTCCTACGGCTTCTAAAAGAGGCATGGTTATGAATTGTTCTAAGCAGTCCCTCATATATTTTTGTTATCAGTCCTCTCCGAGCCTCTGCTTGCAAAACCGCCATCATCAAAGGTGACGGTGATGTTACCACTAGGGTTGAGCGAACCCGAATTGTAAAGTTCGAGTTCGGTACGGACTTTGGGTTCGGAGTTCGGGAAAAAAAATGCGCGGAGGTCCCCGCAAATTCAATAACCAGACCCTTTAGGTCTGGTATGGATATTAAAGGGAACCCCGCCGTCAATTTAAAAAAAAAAATTACGTGGGGGTTCCCCCCAAATATCCATAACCAGACCCTTCAGGTCTGGTGTGGAATTTAAGGGGAACTCCACCCCAAATTTTAAAAAAAAATGGCGTGGAGTTCCCCCTAAAATCCACACCAGACCCCTTGTCCGAGCACGTTGACCTGGCCAGCCGCAGAAAAGAGGGGGGCCAGAGTGCGGTCCCCCCTCTCCTGAACCGCACCAGGCCACAAGCCCTCAACATTGGGAGGGTGTTTGGGGTGCCCCCCAAAACACCTTGTCCTCATGTTGATGGGGACAAGGGTCTCTTCCCCACAACCCTTGCCCGGTGTTTGTGGGGGTATGCGGGCAGGGGGCTTATCAGAATCTGGAAGACCCCTTTAACAAAGGGGACCCCCCAGATCCTGCCCCCCCCCTGTGTGAAATGGTAATGGGGTACACTGTACCTCTACCATTTCACGAAAGAAGTGTAACTAGTTGTTTGAAAAAAAAAACACACACACCGTAGAACAAAATATTTTATTCATTAAACCAAATAAAAATCCAGCGGTGAAAATCCACGATCGATCCTGCTCCAACATTGTCTTTTATCCAGCGACAGGTGATGTCTCCAGCGACAGGTGATCGGTCCAGCGATGAGAAAATCCATCCATTCAGAGCACAGCTCCGCGAATGACACGCCCGAGCTTGACGTTTCTTTTATAGGGGAGGTGGGTCACGTGACCCCGTCCCCCTCTGACGCACACTGTGCTACGTCACTGGTATAGCCCTATTCCTTAGTAAGGATTGGGCTATCCCAGTGACGTAGCAGAGTGTGCATCAGAGGGGGACGAGGTCACGTGACGTGTGGCCCGCCTCCCCTATAAAAGAAACGTCAAGCTCGGGCGCGTCATTCGCGGAGCTGTGCTCTGAATGGATGGATCTTCTCATTGCTGGACCGATCACCTGTTGCTGGATTTTTATTTGGTTTAATGAATAAAATATTTTGTTCTACAGTGTGTGTGTTTTTTTTCATGTGTTCTTTCATGAAATGGTAGAGGTACAGTGTACCCCATTACCATTTCACACAGGGGGGAGGGGCAGGATCTGGGGGTCCACTTTGTTAAAGGGGTCTTCCAGATTTTGATAAGCCCCCTGCCCGCATACCGCCCACAACCACCGGGCAAGGGTTGTGGGGAAGAGACTCTTGTCCCCATCAACATGGGGACAAGGTGCTTGGGAGGGTGCTTTGGGGTGCCCCCCAAATGTTGAGGGCATGTGGCCTGGTGCGGTTCAGGAGAGGGGGGCCGCACTCTGTCCCCCCCTCTTTTCTGCGGCCGGCCAGGTCAACGTGCTCGGATAAGGGGTCTGGTATGATTTTAGAGGGAACTCCACGCCATTTTTTTTTAATTTGGAGTAGAGTTCCCCTTAAATTCCACACCAGACCTGAAGGGTCTGGTTATGGATATTTGGGGGGAACCCCACGTCATTTTTTTTTTATTGATGGCGGGGTTCCCCTTAATATCCATACCAGACCTAAAGGGTCTGGTTATTAAATTTGCGGGGACTTCCGCACATTTTTTTTTTCTAAAAGTCTGTGTCCAATTGACTTCAATGGGGTTCGGAGTTCGGGTTCACGAACCCGAACTTTAAAAAAAAAAGTTCGGGTTCGGACCGAACCCAAACATCCAGGTGTCCGCTCAACTCTAGTTACCACCAGTGATCATATTTGTTGTTGTTTCTGTAGAGCATGCCTAAGCTGGATACTGATAGAAGCCCCGCGGAGCTAATTGATATTCCCATACACAACTGTTCATACGTTTTCAGTACCTCGCCCTCGTATAGCTGGGAGAAGAACCAAATTCCAAATTCCCCTCTTTTTCTAGGGGGAAAAACCTACTAGGTCCTGTAGCTCTGCATATCTAGGATTGTTCCATATTGGAGTGATTGGTAACACTCCCTCTGTCCCCAACATCTTCCTTAGCTCCCCCCATACCTTTCTGAGGAGAGTTCCTGTGGGTGCTGAGTGTGGCATACTTGGCAAATCCATCTCAAGATGGGAGGCTGCCTTTAATGAGGGAACAGTACTGATCACCAAGTTCCTAATCGGATCCTCACTTTCTTCCCGTTCCCATCCCGCCAGCTGTTGTATCTGGGAGGCCAAAAAATACATTTTGGGGTTGGGGTATTGCCAATCCCCCCTATCCTTTCCATATTGTAAAGTGGTTAAAATAATCCTGGCAACCTTTTTTCTTCCATATCAATTCCCGCATCTGGGTGTCGATTCTTTTGAACCATTTGTTCGATATCCATATAGGTGAGTTATGGAAGATATATAGGAGTTGTGGAGCCCATAACATTTTTATTAGGTTAGCCCTACCCACAACCAATAAGGGAAGTTTGCACCAGCTGTTAAATTTCTCTCTTTGTTTTGCCAGTAATGGACCCAGATTCAGCTGAAGGTATTCGGCCGTGTCCGGGGAGGCCACCACACCCAAATAGCAAAAACTACTTGATATGGTAATCTTCTCTGCTCCTACAGGGTAACTGTTCCCTCAATGGATCTATAGGAATTATCCACCGGCACCTGCAAGTTCATATATAGTCTTCTTATGTTATCGGCCGTGGAACGGTTGGGTATAAAGCCAGAGTGGTCTCGATGTACCAGCCTGTCTATAACCTGCGATAATCTTTTGGCCAGTACTTTTGCTAGAACATCGTTTAACATCTGTATTTAATAAAGAAATTGGGTGGTATGAATCGCGAGAAAACTTATCTTTACCTGGCTTAGGAAGCAATATAATTATAGCCTCGGCTAGTGCTTCCAGCAAGGGCTGCAATATAACCTCTCTGTATTTAGAGTATACTTCCACTGGCAGTCCATCTGGACCTGGTGATTTATGTTGTGTGGCCCCATCGAGAGCTTCCCTCAATTCTACCAGTGTGATAGGAAGATTTAACATCTCCCTATCCTCCTCTGCCAGTTGGGGAATGGGACAACCTTGGAGAAACGAGACCATCTCCGCATCCGTGGTCTTGGTTCTAGAGTAGTATAGCTCCCTATAAAACTCATTAAAATCATTTACGATGTCAGAGCTACTGGTATGGGTCTCCCCAGTCTCTACTCTTATAGCCAAAATGTTGAGGAATCCCGCTGCTCCCTAGCTACCAATGCCAGAATATGTCCTGTGTTTTCTCCTTCCTCAAAGTGACTCTGCTGGCTGAAATATCTCCTCTTCTCCGCTGTCGTTAACAGTACCGAATTGTACATGGGTTGCGCCTCAGCCCACGAATCCTGTTCTGTTTTTTTTTTTTTAGAGGGATCTGCTACCACAGCTTGTTCTTTGCTTTTCATTTCATCCCGGATTTTGTCCTCCCATACCCTGGAACGGGTCTTAATGCCCGCTATTTCCTTAATCAGGGACCCCCTCAAAAGTGCTTTTAATGTATCCCATACCACCTCTGCACTTTCAGTACCCCTATTGAGTTGCCAATCCTCCTGTAGCATACCTACTGTCCCATCTGGAGATGGGAAAAGGGTCAACCAAAATGGCTTCACTTTCCATAATGGGCGGCCTGCAGCAACCATGACGTCCAATTTGACCCAAAATGGAGAGTGATCCAACAATAATCTTGGCTTGTATGCAGAGTCTATTACCCTTTGCATTAATTCTTCATTTCCCAGGCCCAGATCTATTCGAGAGAGTCCGCCATGCGAGGCGGAGTGACACGAGAAACATCTCTTGTTGCCATGTCTCTCCCTCCATACATCACGGAGTCCCAGTTCGGAAATCAACAGTGCAAACGTGTTTTGCCAGGCATCTGCCCTGTCACATTGGCTGTCAAAGACATTCTGTCTAGTCCCCGATCCAAAGTGTTGTTAAAATCCCCCAATGCTAGCACAGGAGTGTCCGGGTATAGAGCCATGGATTGTGCCAGCCTTCTCAGGGTTACCGCAGAGAATGGGGGGGGGGGGATATAGATTGCAGCAATGATACATGTTAACTTATTACGTTTACATAGCAGGAAAACATATCTGCCTTCTTCGTCCACCTGTTGTTGAATACATTCGAACGAGGAATTCGCAGACACCATTACAATTGCCCCCCTAGAATAGGAGGAGTACGTAGAATGGTACTGCCTTGCATATTTACGTGAGCTCAATAGGTTGATAGAGTCCGGTCTCAGATGCATTTCCTGCAAGCATATTATCTGTGGCTGCAACCTGCAATCTAAATATCTAAACATTGCATTTCTTTTATCTCTATCCCCTAAAGAGAACTTTAATTAAAACAATCACAACTATCATTTTCAACTTGAGTACATTGAAAACATATGTGTAACGCCATGTCAGGGTTGCCAACTTTCAGTAAATTTATGAACAGTTTGTAAAATCCACAATTGTTGCATCTGTCCATGAATGTCAGTTATGGACATGCAGCCTACACGCAACGCTGTATCCTGGCCTAGGCCAACAAGGCCCAGGCCTAGGGGACAGCACGGAAAGAGTCCACACCGGCTTGCGCATACTCTTAGTGTAGTGCCATTCTTATGGGGTGGACTGGGCTGAGAAGCAAATTGGTCTAGCGCACCATAAAGAGGCTGCACTGCTTCCGGTATGCGGGCAGCTGCTATTCCAAAAGAATTGTTTTTTTTTAAGGTATTTTTTCGGGGATATTTATTATAGTAAAAAATATTGAATTTTGTTCAAAATAGTCGCTCTATTTTTGTTTATAGCGCAAAAAATAAAAACTGCAGTGATGATCAAATACCACCAAAAAAAAGCTCTATTTGTGGTAAAAAAGGACGCCAATTTTGTTTGGGAGCCACGTCGCACGACCGCAAAATTGTCAGTTAAAGCAACGCAATGCCGAATCACAAAAAGTGCTCTGGTCATTGGGCAGCAATATGGTCCGGGGGTTAAGTGGTTAAAGCACCTTTACTAAAAGGAAATCCACTTTGCACTACAAGTGCAAACTACACTTCCTTTCCTAGGCCTAACTAAAAATGTCAATCGATTAGCCGCATATATTTTACTAGCCGCCAAAAGGCTCATTCCATTATGCTGGTTGTCTAGCGCCCCTCCTCCGTGGTCCAGATTGCTGAGATTCGGAGGATGGAGTATTTAATGGCTTTGGTCCACGATTCAATCCCACAATTTGATAAAGTTTGAGAACCTTGGGATCGGTCGGGTTATGGGACCCCTCTGCCATCGACCTTCTAACAGTCACCACCGTTTACGCCCTTCCATCAACCCACGACAAGCTTATCCGACACATCAACAAATCGGCAGACATGATCCATTCCATTTCCCATAATCAAGACGAGACTCCTCTCTGTACTTGTTTCCAAATGAATGAATACTTTATTGGTTTCTTAGCTTGCTTTTATATCTAGTACAGCATGTTAAAGTTAATCACAGGACAGTGCAATCTCCACCCCCCTAATCATACACTGGGGCTAATTCTCTAGCAGACATTTTGGCACCGATACTGACGAGATCTATCACATTCCTTTATCAATAGAATTCAAACAAATACAATCACACGATTAAAAGGTCTGTCAGGAGCCGATGCAATTAACACCTTTCAAAAGAATGTGTCCACACATTGAAGAGCCAACCTCACTTAACATTTCAATAGCCGGAGCTAAGCATTGAAGAGTCATTCTTTTGACTGGTAGAGTCAACATAAACCGCTTGTAATATTCCAGTCTATCCTGCAATATGAAGTATCAATGATGTCCCATCTCATGTAATACATGAAGTATGATTTTATTAGCCACCCTACGCCCAAAGGGCACAGGGTGGACTTAGACCCATGAGTTATTAGTGCCGCTGGCACAAGAGTATCTCTCATCCTTCCAAAGTCTCTGGTTGTCACGGTTGTCACGGTTCATAGAATGGTACTGCCTTGCATATTTACGTGAGCTCAATAGGTTGATAGAGTCCGGTCTCAGATGCATTTCCTGCAAGCATATTATCTGTGGCTGCAACCTGCAATCTAAATATCTAAACATTGCATTTCTTTTATCTCTATCCCCTAAAGAGAACTTTAATTAAAACAATCACAACTATCATTTTCAACTTGAGTACATTGAAAACATATGTGTAACGCCATGTCAGGGTTGCCAACTTTCAGTAAATTTATGAACAGTTTGTAAAATCCACAATTGTTGCATCTGTCCATGAATGTCAGTTATGGACATGCAGCCTACATGCAACGCTGTATCCTGGCCTAGGCCAACAAGGCCCAGGCCTAGGGGACAGCACGGAAAGAGTCCACACCGGCTTGCGCATACTCTTAGTGTAGTGCCATTCTTATGGGGTGGACTGGGCTGAGAAGCAAATTGGTCTAGCGCACCATAAAGAGGCTGCACTGCTTCCGGTATGCGGGCAGCTGCCATTCCAAAAGAATTGTTTTTTTTTAAGGTATTTTTTCGGGGATATTTATTATAGTAAAAAATATTGAATTTTGTTCAAAATAGTCGCTCTATTTTTGTTTATAGCGCAAAAAATAAAAACTGCAGTGATGATCAAATACCACCAAAAAAAAGCTCTATTTGTGGTAAAAAAGGACGCCAATTTTGTTTGGGAGCCACGTCGCACGACCGCAAAATTGTCAGTTAAAGCAACGCAATGCCGAATCACAAAAAGTGCTCTGGTCATTGGGCAGCAATATGGTCCGGGGGTTAAGTGGTTAAAGCACCTTTACTAAAAGGAAATCCACTTTGCACTACAAGTGCAAACTACACTTCCTTTCCTAGGCCTAACTAAAAATGTCAATCGATTAGCCGCATATATTTTACTAGCCGCCAAAAGGCTCATTCCATTATGCTGGTTGTCTAGCGCCCCTCCTCCGTGGTCCAGATTGCTGAGATTCGGAGGATGGAGTATTTAATGGCTTTGGTCCACGATTCCATCCCACAATTTGATAAAGTTTGAGAACCTTGGGATCGGTCGGGTTATGGGACCCCTCTGCCATCGACCTTCTAACAGTCACCACCGTTTACGCCCTTCCATCAACCCACGACAAGCTTATCCGACACATCAACAAATCGGCAGACATGATCCATTCCATTTCCCATAATCAAGACGAGACTCCTCTCTGTACTTGTTTCCAAATGAATGAATACTTTATTGGTTTCTTAGCTTGCTTTTATATCTAGTACAGCATGTTAAAGTTAATCACAGGACAGTGCAATCTCCACCCCCCTAATCATACACTGGGGCTAATTCTCTAGCAGACATGTTGGCACCGATACTGACGAGATCTATCACATTCCTTTATCAATAGAATTCAAACAAATACAATCACACGATTAAAAGGTCTGTCAGGAGCCGATGCAATTAACACCTTTCAAAAGAATGTGTCCACACATTGAAGAGCCAACCTCACTTAACATTTCAATAGCCGGAGCTAAGCATTGAAGAGTCATTCTTTTGACTGGTAGAGTCAACATAAACCGCTTGTAATATTCCAGTCTATCCTGCAATATGAAGTATCAATGATGTCCCATCTCATGTAATACATGAAGTATGATTTTATTAGCCACCCTACGCCCAAAGGGCACAGGGTGGACTTAGACCCATGAGTTATTAGTGCCGCTGGCACAAGAGTATCTCTCATCCTTCCAAAGTCTCTGGTTGTCACGGTTCATACCGTTACAGACCTCACCCTAGATTGTTTTATTGTCTCTGAATTAGACTTCTACTATTTACTTAAGAGTTGTTTCCTCTGTAATATCTTGGAAAAGTTGTGCAGATCACTCCTGTACTCTGTGTCCCTGGACACTTTGTACCCGTCTTTTGTTTTCATGTTCTCTTGTAAATAGTTCCTTCAATGTCATTGTGTTACTGTTTTCAGTATCTTATGAAACAGTTTTGTCTTATTTGCCTTTGATAACCTAATAAAAATACCTTTTCGAAAAAAAAAAAAAAAAAAGCTGATGAGATGGTCAGTTTATTGTGGACCTGTCTTGAGTTGCCAGGATGATCTGAGGGTGACTGCAGCAACAATTGAGTATCACAATGAGGTGTCTTTTTGTTTGCATTTTTGGCCTTTTACCAAGCATCACGATGAGTCTGACTGCTAAGGAGAAGGTTGCTGTCCTTTCCCTGATGGGTGAGATTTCACAAAATCCTGAAGATGTGGGTGCTGAGGCTTTGACCAGGTAAGGTTCCTTTACTCTTGGTTATATTGTATATTGCAGTGGCGGCTGGTGCTCAAAATCTTTGGGGGGTGCAAACGAAAAAAAATAAAAAATTGCAGCCTCACTGTACCTATAAAATGCAGCCACTGTGCCATGCCATCAAACACAACCACTGTGCCATCAATTGTCACCATGGTGCCATGCCATCAAATGCAGTCACTGTTCCATCAAACGCAGCCACCGTGCCATGCCATCAAAACGCAGCCACCGTGCCATGCCATCAAAACGCAGTCACCTTGCCATGCCATCAAACGCAGCCACTGTGCCATGCCATCAATTGTCACCACTATGCCATCAAACACAGTAACTGTGCCCCCAATTGTCACCACTGTGCCCCCAATTGTCGCCACTGTGCCCCCACATGTAGCCACCGTGCCCAGTACCCCCTGGCACTTACCTTTCTGGCTTCTACCGTCCCTCGATGTCCCTCGTCCCGCCCTTGATGACGCTTCAGCCAATCAGGTTACTGATTACCAGAATCAGATTACCTGATTGGCTGAGACACCTGTCAGTCTTATCCTCGGAACGCACGGCCGTTATGTCCTGAGGATAAGCTTCAGGAAGCCGACTACAGCCTGATAGGCACTTCCACACAGCCAGTCAGCTGCCGCAATTCAGCTGACCGCTGCTCAATGTCCGGTCAGCTGAATAGTTGGCGAAAATATACAGTGTATGAATCTGTATATTTTACTGGCTGTGAGCGATCAAGAGGGGACAGCACTCCGGCGTCCCTATGGATGCACCGCCACTGGTATATAGATAACCCTGAATTTTCAACTGCCTGTATAATGTAGCAGCACAGGACCTTTTAGCTTAATGTACTTTACACTAACAACTAGTGACTCCTTACAAGTCATTCCAGTCCTCTTCAAAATGCTAAGACCCTACTGATAGAATTCATACCTGCCTCTAGTGGTGGGACAAAGTCATCCTGTGCCTGGGGTGAAGATGGCAAATGGTCAATGGGATGAAGTAGGGATGTGAGCTCTGAGGTGTGCATGGAACTAGAGGGATTGGGGGAAGGGGGAGGCTGAGTGAGGAAGTTGTGCTGAAAGGCACACGTCTGTATGGACTTGATCATTGCTGCTGCAGCTCAGAAAAGTTGTGTGGCACATTGCTTTTCAGAGGGTGTTTGACAAGTGGTGAGGAGGCACTATGTCACTGACCCACTGTACTGCAAATGTGTGTATTGCATGCAGTTGCAGAGTGCTTTGTGTCCATGGCACCCCAAACAAGCTGCAATGGCATTCATAGAAGAGAAATGCAAAAAACTACAATGTTGTATCCCCTATCACTTCTGACCAGCAGATATCCCCCTGTACATGCTCCATGCAAGTGAATGGAACTGAGGTGCAACCCCAATCAATGCACGTGATGTGGGATTTTAGAGGGTTAACACAGGTGGCGAGGAGGAAATATATTGGACTGTCAAACTATTTCTGAAAGGCAATGCAATGTTAATTGCTTTTCAGAGGGCCATTGTAAACTAGCCCTAAAACTCTGATTCAGCAAGGGATCTGCTCATGGATCCAGTGTGGATTGAAGTGGGCTGTGCCCTGTGTGAAAGGGGCCTTAGGCTTCAGTCATCTAACTGCCTAAACACAATCTATAGCTGGTCACACATCACTGCTGTCATGCTGAGCTTAAACAGGATGTTTCTTTAGGTTGGTAGTGCTACCTATGAATGCAAACAATGTAGTTCATTGAGGCCGTCCTCCATCCTAACTATGGCATGATAGTATGTTAAATCCCCACCTCAAGCAATCCAAGCATAACTTTTCAGAGGCGCAACAGTCGCTTCCACATATGTGACCAAGCCCTCAAAGAAAAACATCCCAGTTGGACTTAAGCCCTGGTTCACATTGATGCTACTTTGAATTTGTGCTATTTCACTTGAAGTTGTGCGTTTTAAAAGTAGCAAGGTCAGTGTGATTTCAGCTGCTACTTGATAGACACCTGTGTGGCTTTATGCCCAGATGTCTATTGAAGTCACACCTGAAATTGGAAAAAGTAGTGCAGGAACAGTTTTTGCGAATTGGTGAGGTGCTGAAAAATCGGTGTCGCACTAATTGGAACAGTGCCATTGCCTCCAATAGGCTGCGACTTTATCATGCGATTTGATCTATCAAATCGCTCCAATGTGAACCTAGCCTTAAAGTGGTTGTATACCTGCATATAGAATTATTATTTTTTTACACCTGCAAGGCAATAGCCATAATGAGCTAGTATGCACCGCATACTAGCTCATTATGAAATACTTACCTCTGAACGAGGTGAAGAGAACTTGGTCCACTCCGAGCGAGATGTCATCTTGACTTGGCGTGTCTTCCGTGTATCGCGGCCCCATCGCTGTGATTGGCTGGATCGGTAATGTCGCATTGCAAGGGGAATACAGGTTTGGGAGATATTCTCTATACCTACAGGTAAGCCTTATTATAGGCTTACCTGTAGGTAAAAGTGGTAGTAAAGACTTTACTACCACTTTAAGGCTGGATTCACACTTGTGCGGTGTGAATTCCAGCTCTGTTATCTCTGCAAAAAGAGATAACATCTATTTACTGGTCCCTGTGCGTTTTAAGCTGCGAATGTGATGACCTGGGGGGGGGGGGGTGTAGTGAGCAGGGAGAGAATTATTTTTCAGAACGGAACACATCTGCGAGTCAGATGCGATCCCAATTTACAATGCCTAGAAAACGCACACTTTTTTTGGGCAATGTGCAGTGTGAACGCACACTTTTTTTGGGCAATGCGCAGTGTGAATGCATCGCACATATCTGAACCTGCCTCATAACAATGAATGTATATTCTAATGACCTGCACATTGGATGTGTTTTTAAGCCACATCCAATTTGCATAGGTGTGAACTCGACCTAATACTAAGACATGCTATGATGCCTAGGTGAGGGTTGAACTGTTTAGGAGAGGACCTGGACAATCCTTTTCATTTAAGTCTTCAAGTAAAGTGTTAATCTCATCTTATCACCTGATTTCATTCGCTGCACTCCTCAGGCTCAGCCTTTTAGGCTTGGTTCACACCTGTGCATTCTGCACACAAAAAAAACAAAAAACCCTTCTCATTAGACTTAAATGGAAATTAAGAGAAATATGTAAACTACTGAATAGTATTGTATGTAGCATTTGTTTGCAAAGTTTCCACCAAGCCATGAAACGAGGAGATCATTTTGTCTCTGGTCAATTTCTTGAAGGTCAGCACTAGGAATGAGCTCTAACAATGGGTGTTCACTGCACAGCAATTTTTTTGGGGAGTTCTTGGCAAATTCAAGCACCGTGGAATGCCCCACAATGCACTGCAGTGATGTCTGTGTTTTTTTTTTTTTTATAGGCCAAATGCTTTGGCCAATCACAGTGCACTCTTGGCCAATCATGGCTTAGGGGGGACTAAGTCACTAAGACACTGGACAGAGATTGAGCTAGATTAGGTGTGTGTGGTGGTTAAGGGGAACCCCCATGCCAAAATTAAAAAAAAGGGCCTCACTCCCACAACCCTTGCCCAGTGGTTTGTGGGGGCTTATTGAAATCTGGAAGTGCCCTTTAACAGGGGGGGGTCAGGTACCAGCCCCCATGTGGGCATGGGGTACATTGTACTTTTGCTTTATTTAAAAAATGATATTTTCATACTGTCTCCAGGTGTTTGGGTATTTTTTTTTTATTTGGAATCTAATTTTTGCTGTGGCACAATACAAATCAGACAAATGTGCCACTTTACATGCATCCTAAGGGGACCCCTAAATCACGATCTTGAAAGGAATATTTCACTTTAAGAATTATTTGCACCGTGTGTTCAGCTCATCCCTAGTCGGCAAGGTACGTCTTCAAGTTTTAACAGGGAGGGGAAAATAAAGTCTTAAATAATCTTGCACAATAAGAAACTATAACTTTATTCAGGTGGACAAAATAAATTGGGTTTGAATGTGATTACAGTAATAGTATTTAAACTTGGGTGGGCCAAGTACACAGATGGCAAGCAAGTTGGGGTCATGTCTCTGCATGTAGGTCATTTCTGTGTATGTAGGTCATGCTAGTGTCCCTAAGGTCCCTTTCACACTTGTAGGACTTCAAAGTTGCGCGATTTTACCGCGATTTCAATGAATGCCTGTGTAAGTGGCATCAAAATCGGACCAAAGTAGTGCAGGGACTACTTTGAAGTCGGCACTACTTAACCTCCCTGGCGGTCTTCCCGTGTGTGGCACGGGGTGAGATTTTAAAGCTACGATCGGTAACCCCGTGCCACACACGGACTTGCCTCGCTGGATGCAGAAAAAAGTTTACTTACCTTTTCTCTGCGATCCAGCGATGAATCCCCGCAGTACACGGCGGGCGGATGTCCGCCTGATGCTGTGTGTTCCGCCGATTCCCTTCCCTGCGAGCGTCGCGACGTAGGGGGGGGAACGGCGCCAAATTTAAAAAAGTAAACAAACACTATACATACAGTACACTGTAATCTTATAGATTACAGTACTGTATGTAAAAAATACACACCCCCCATGTCCCTAGTGGTCTGCCCTGTACACTACATGTCCTTTTATATAATAAAAACTGTTCTTTCTCCCTGCAAACTGTAGATTGCCCATAGCAACCAAAAGTGTCCCTTTATGGCAAAAATTGTTTTAGAGCAGCTAAAAAACAGCGATAATAAATCAGAATCACTTGCAGAATTTAGCGATAGCGATTTATGGGGAAATTCGTCATAAAAAAAAAAAAATAATGACAGCAAAAATTCTGCAACTGAGCAAATTTCAGTGATTTTGATTTGATTACATTATTGAATAATTTTTACTATAATTATATTATTATTTGTTATAATTTTTTATAATTATTTATTATATTATAATTTTTAATAAGAAAAAAAAAAAATCATACCCAGGATGCCTATTAGACTCTTGTTTGGATAGATTTCAGTGAGTTATTCCTAAGAATTACAAGCCTACAGTATAAAACGCCAAATTCCCTTGCAAATAATGGTACCGCTTTTAGCACCTAAAATCTGAAAGAATCATACCGCCAGGGAGGTTAAAGTCGTGCCAGTATGAATGGTGTTCATTGAAAATCATGGAGAATGACTTGTCATACGATTTTGCAGTACAAAATCGTGAGACAAGTCGTATAAATGTGAAAGGGGCCTAAGAGCTTCCTTACATGCTGATCTCATGGAATGTGTAACTGACAGACATACACACACTGACTTACACTTCAGTGTGTGTATGTACTGATTTATATATATATATATATATATATATATATATAAAAAATTATACACACCTTCTCATTCCAAGAGTTTTCTTTATTTTCATGACTATGAAAATTGTAGAGTCACACCGAAGGCATTAAAACTATGAATTAACACATGTGGAATTATATACGTAACAAAAAAGTGTGAAACAACTGAAAATATGTCATATTCTAGGTTCTTCAAAGTAGCCACCTTTTTCAGCAGACACATCTCTAGAACAACTGTTAAGCGGAGACTGTGTGAATCAGGCCTTTATGGTAGAATATCTGCTAGGAAACCACTGCTAAAGAAAGGCAACATGCAGAAGAGACTTGTTTGGGCTAAAGAACACAAGGAATGGACATTAGACCAGTGGAAATCTGTGCTTTGGTCTGATGAGTCCAAACTTGAGATCTTTGGTTCCAACCACCGTGTCTTTGTGTGACGCAGATGGACTCTACATGCCTGGTTCCCACGGTGAAGCATGGAGGAGGAGGTGTGATGGTGTGGGGGTGCTTTGCTGGTGACACTGTTGAGGATTTATTTTAAAATTGAAGGCATACTGAACCAGCATGGCTACCACAGCATCTTGCAGCGGCATGCTATTCCATCCGGTTTGCGTTTAGTTGGACCATCATTTATTTTTCAACAGGACAATGACCCCAAACACACCTCCAGGCTGTGTAAGGGCTATTTGACCAAGAAGGAGAGTGATGGGGTGCTGCGCAAGATGACCTGGCCTCCACAGTCACCGGACCTGAACCCAATCTAGATGGTTTGGGGTGAGCTGGACCGCAGCGTGAAGGCAAAAGGGCCAACAAGGGGCGTGGCCGAGCCGAGCCGAGCAAGGAGATGGCTGCCTGATAGCTGAGCTCCTGCCACCTCAGAGCATCTATCACATTTTGCGGTGATTTCAGACCTCAACTCTGCCACCTCGTCATGGGCACTTCATCGAGGCAGTCCTCGGCCTCCCGTTCCCGCTCCCCTAGGGAACACAGCGACGCCATGGGCCAACATATCCCGGAGATGTTTAGAACCGGCAGAGGGCAAATGGCGGCCTCCCGCCAAGGGACACACCAGGGCCGCACGCCTGCCTTACCTCCCCAAATGCAGGACATCGTCCTGTCTGCACCCGCACTCGATCCGCCTCTGCTACCTCCGGCGAGGACGGACCAAGCTTCACCGCCCGGTTTGGCGGCTCCACCGATCACCATTATGGACCTCCGCGCTATGGCCACAGACATTAAAGATGCACTCGCGGCGGCCATTGCGGATCTGCGTCTAGACTTCAAGGCCTTGGACGGGAGAGTCGCGGCGACCGAGCAGACGCTGAAAGACCACGACTCCGTGCTTCAGAAGTCCACGAGGAAGATTGACGACCATACCCTGCAGATGAGGGATATCAACCGCCATCTAGAGGACCTCGAGAACCGGGGGAGACGCCATAACCTCCGCGTGAGGGGCCTACCAGAAGTAGTCGAAGGAGACCAGGTCACGCAGGAGGTGACAAAGATTTTCAACTCCATCCTCCAGCGACCACCAGACACCGGGATTGCCATGGATCGGATCCACAGGGCGCTCAGACCCAGGGGAAGGGACGTGGACCCCCCCAGAGATGTGATCTGCTGCCTCCCTGATTTCGGCCTGAAAGAAGAGATCCTAAAGAGGGCCCGTGGCCAGCGCCTCCAACATGCAGGCTCCCCGATCCAACTATTCCAGGACCTCTCGGGGATCACGCTGAAGCACCGCAGGGACCTCAGGCCTACACTGGATGTCTTGCGGGCAGAAAACATACAATACAAGTGGAAGTTCCCCTTCTGCCTGGCTGCTTCCCGCCAGGGACGCACCGCTCACTTGAAAGTACCCGAGGACCTCCCGCACTTCTTCGAGACTCTGGGCATAGCGCCCGTTGCTGTCCCGGAGTGGTACGCCCTTTACCGCCGCTCAGTGGGTCGCTGGAGAGGACCCCAGACGGAGGAAATGGACACCCAACCCTCAAGATCCCGCAGGAGGCGCTCCCCGTCGAGATCCCGCACCCAGCATGCTACGGCGGGAACCAGAGGGGACCGCGACCCGCTCTCTTCTCCAGGAGCGCGGAGGGCCCGGAGAGACTACTAGCTGATTGTCTGAGGCTACATTGGGACTGTTTTACATTTGCCTGTTGGCCAAGTTTGCCCTCATGTTGCCCTGTTCCGTGCACTCAATGTCACCCCTAGACATCAGGGAGCATACTGCCTCCTTGCTCCCCCTTCTGACCATCGCCACGCCCGCGGCCACGCTCGGACTGTGACCGCGCCCTCCGCCTCCCGCCTACTACCAATGTTCGCTCCCAACGCCTGCTGACGCCGCCTGGCGCCACCCCGGGGGCTGGTTGGGACTCTGAAACTCCCACCTAGTCCCGCACCACAACACCCAGACTACCTCGCGGTGGACACCGCTCCCGGAAGCGGATCCCGACGCCTCTCCCTCTCTCCGGCGCGCACTGACTGCGCCATATCCGGACCGACACTGCCGAAGATGAACATCGACTCCCGCTTGCTGACACCAAAACCAACACGAGCCACCGGAAAGCCTAGAACATCCACCGCGGGGCAACAACCGGATGAGACTGCTGCTAGGTGAGGACGGTTCCTACCTCACTGGTCGGACAGCCACCTACTTCCCTTCTGCGGAAACGCTACCCTAAGTGATGACCCTACTCCCCGCATCGCTACCTCCCAAGAACTCACCGCCCCAATCACGATCTCCGGCCTCCTCCTTCTGAGCCGCCCTGATCTGCCTCATCTTTTGCTCCATGTATACATTCACCCAGGGGCCTCCATCAGGACACCTGTCGGATTGCTTCCTGTTGCCGCCTCCCGGCTCCCCCCGGGGGACCCTAATTCCAGGTATATGAACCACCTCAACGAGTCGGGCTGCTGGTCCCACTACACCCTTGGGTGTACATACCCTTATCCAGCCTTCCCTTATCCAGCCTTCCCTCGTTGGCAGTGCCCGCGGGCCGGGGGGGGGGGCGGGCGTGGCGAGCTTACTGTTCCAACGGGGATTTACTGTTTTACTATTTTACTGTTTTACTGTTATACCGTTTGCTTACCTTCTATGTTCCTTATATCCCATTGTTTGGTCTATTTTGCCTGCTGGTGTGGGGGCGGGTGGGGGGGGGCGGCGGTTGGGGTGGTGGGATAAGCCTTCCTCCCCTCCCGCCGCCCCTCCCCTACTCCGCTACCTCTTCCTCCGCTTCCCCTGCACTCACCCCCTCCCCCGGGGGGGT
The DNA here is from genome assembly GCA_029574335.1 of Rana kukunoris. Classification (NCBI taxonomy): domain Eukaryota; kingdom Metazoa; phylum Chordata; class Amphibia; order Anura; family Ranidae; genus Rana; species Rana kukunoris. The sequence continues at coordinate 402,120,699 of CM056053.1, read as the reverse complement.
CTTCTGATGCCCCCGGGGGGGCCTGGTGGGATGTGGGGGTGCGGCCGATGAGCTCTTGCGCCTTGGCCTGTGTTGCGCTTCCCGGCTTTAAGACCATGCCTGTGTGGGGGGGAGCTGCGGCGGGAGACTCCCCCCTGCGGTCATGGATGCAGAGAGAATTGGCCACCAATTTTTATGTCCCTGTCCCAGCTGGGCCCATGGCGTCCCTACTAAAATATACCACATAGAGGTCTCACCCTTGACTCCGCCATACTCTTCCGTGCTCTGGGGTGGCACACCCACTCCGACTGCTTCACTCACTCCCTAGCCACTTCCGGGCAAGGCTCCGGTCGACCCACAAGCGGTACCGTGCGCCGGTTCCCGAGCCCCGGCACGGGGGCCCCGCACGACCGCAACCTACCGATTATCCCTGCTAGGATAGGAGGAGGGACTGTGTCCCACCCACCTAAATCGGTTCTACTCCCTCTACTTCCCTACTGAAGGGAAAGACAGGGAACCCCCCCCCCCCGATACCCCCTATTTCTTCAGGAACAGGCCCCTCCCACTTCGGACACCTGTGGTGCCATACCCAGTTTAAAACTCTCCTAAAACCCGATCCCTCCCTTCTCACTACAATACCGACCACCTCACCCACCCCATCCCCATCCCGCCACAGCTCGGATACCCGTGCTTGCCCCAGACCCAGACACATGACGGAACAGACCCCCACAATGTCAGACACAGGGACGGGTGCTGACAACACTACGCTGAAGGTGATCTCCATTAACGCACGAGGACTAAATCTCCCCGAAAAGCGATCCCAACTCCTCCTGGCCCTGCACAGAGCTAAAGCGGATATTGCATTTGTGCAAGAAACGCACTTCAAATCCGGGGTGGTTCCCAAACTGCTCAACTTTCACTACCCAACTGTCCACCACGCCACTAATCCGCACACTAAAGCGAAAGGGGTCTCAATATTGATCGCTAGACGCTGCCCCCTTAAAGTGACAGAGGAAATCGTAGACCCCGAGGGTAGGTACTTATTTCTCAAGGGCTCCTACCTAGACCGCACCATCACACTTGCCGCCGTCTACGCTCCTAACTCGCGTCAAGTAGCATTCTTTAAAAGCGTAACAACCCTACTGACACCCTTCAAGGCGGGGACGCTGGTGCTGGGAGGCGATTTCAACGTGCCCCTCTGCCCCGCGCAGGACACGTCCTCCGGCACCTCGTCCACCCCATTCTCGGCTCTCAGGAGGATCAAACTGCTCCTCCAGGGACTCCTCCTACATGATACCTGGCGTACCCTGCACCCAACGGGAAAAGACTTCACGTTCTACTCGACCCCCCATGCCCGCTACTCCCGACTTGACTACCTGTTTGTGACCCAGGAAGACCTCCCTATGCTGACAGCCGCGACTGTGGAACCCATGTGGCTGTCGGATCATAACCCGATCTCAGCCACACTAACACTCCCCCTTCGCCGTTCCGGAACGCGTGTGTGGAGATTGGACCCATCCCTACTGACTGATCCTATACTTGCTACCGATATTGAGTCACACCTGGAATCTTTCTTCCGGGTCAACAAACCGGAAGACACGGCCCCTATGGTCAATTGGGAAGCCCACAAATGTGTAGTGAGAGGCCTCCTAATAGCCGCCGCCGCCCGACGCAATAGGGAACGGCGCAAACACTATGACGAACTCGTGGGGAGAATTAAACAACTAGAAACTGCGCACAAACGCTCACAAGCCCTCGCGACACTTCAAGACCTGACCCAGGCGAGAGCCGAGCTCCTAGAGGTTATCGGCCGGAAGATCAGACGTTCCTACGCCTTGACCAAAAAGTCATTTTACGAGTACGGCGACAAGGCGAGCAAACTGCTGGCCGCAGCCCTGCAAACCAAAAAATCTAGAACGACCGTCCACTCGCTGACGGATGACAAAGGCGCTAAAGTACGCTCTACTCCAGACATAGCTAAACTCTTTGTCAAATATTACTCTGACTTGTACAACCTGCCATCTCCGACTACGCCGGCCGCAAAACTCACCAGACAAGGCATGATAGACGATTTTTTGAGCCAACACGGCCCCACCGGCCTGTCGGATGCGGCTAGGTCAGAACTGGACAAGCCCCTCGACAGCGCGGAAGTGAGTCTGGCTCTCAAACAATTAAAACCCGGCAAGAGCCCGGGACCTGACGGTCTGACTTCCGGATACTACAAGGCATACGCCAAAATTCTCACACCTTTCTTCCTCTCAGCCTTCAATTCCCTTCCCGACACCTCCGCCCCCCTTAGAGACCTTCTAACCGCGCACATCGTGGTTCTCCCCAAACCCGCTAAAGACCCGAACCTCGTAACTAACTACAGACCCATCTCACTACTCAATGTGGACCTTAAGTGGTTCGCCAAAACGCTCGCGAATAGACTACTACCACACATGCCCTCATTGATAGACCCTGACCAAGCAGGATTTATCCCCGGAAGAGAAACACGCGACAACACACTCACTGCTATCAACGTCCATCACTGGCTCAACTCTCGCGGCATTCCCGGATTTTTCCTCTCACTCGACGCGGAGAAGGCGTTCGACAGGGTGGCTTGGGACTTCATGCGAGCTACTCTCGAGGCCACAAACATGCCCCCGCTTATGTTGAGCTTTATCTCTGCACTATACGCGGGCCCGACGGCGAGGGTTAGAGTGAACGGCCACCTGTCGGACGCCTTCTCCATTGCGAACGGGACCCGCCAGGGGTGCCCCCTCTCCCCCCTACTATTTATCCTTACCCTAGAGCCTTTCCTGAGGCGGCTCAGATCTAACCAATCAATCAAGGGGATAGACATCGGGGGCCACACGTACAAAATTGCGGCGTTCGCGGACGACATTCTGCTTTTTCTCAAAGATCCCCTCACGACCGTCCCAAATCTACTCAAAGACTTTGACGACTTTAAAACCCTGTCCAACTTCCAAATAAATTTTTCCAAATCATACGCCCTGAACGTCTCGTTACCACGGACCTTGCGTGACCTGTGTCAAACTAACTTCCCCTTCACATGGTCCGATAAAGCCATCACATACTTAGGGATCCAACTCCCCGCTTCTCTCTCCGACCTATACTCCCTTAACTTCATGTCACTACTACAAACGGTAATTAAGGATCTACAGGGATGGTCCCCCAAATGTCTATCATGGTTCGGGAGGGTCGCGGTAGTTAAAATGAACGTCTTGCCCCGATTGCTCTACGCTATGCAAACTGTCCCCATTAGGCTCCCCCCAGCTTTCTTCTCATCCTACAGGGCGGCATGCGCGACATTTATATGGCACAACGCCCGCCCGCGCCTGAGTTACGCCAGGCTCACAGTCCCCAAACTGAAGGGTGGCCTGGGCTTGCCGGACATCCGCAGATACAATATAGCTTGTGGTCTTTCCAGGGTAGTGGACTGGACAACTAGCGAGGGACGGAAACCTTGGGTGAAACTAGAACAGACATTCTCTCCCCTCCCTCTATCCCATCTACCATGGATCTCACAAAGCAACACACCTCAGAACTGCAAATTACATCCTCTAATCTTCCCCTCCTTGCAAGCCTTTCAGGTGGCCTGCACTAAGCATAAATTGTCGGACCGTACTGGTCCCATGACCCCCCTCAGGCTGAATCCCGACTTTCCGCCGGGCATGCACCCCGCTTTTCTCTCTGACTGCTGGCCCCACACAACCGTCAGGGCGGGACACTTCTTCTCACAGGGCAGGCTCATGCTTCAGTCCGAACTAGCCACATATGTTAACCGGGAGGACTTCCCATTCTGGACATACATCCAGCTACGCCACTTTTTTGACAAGACAGCCCCAAGAGCCCACTGGTCCAGACCGTGCTCGCCTTTCGAACGCCTCTGCTTTAAGGAGGAACCACAAAGACATATCGTATCGACAGTCTACGGTTTGCTGTTCGACACACACTCTTCCAAACAACACTGGGCTAACCAACAGTGGGAACGGGACCTAGCGATAAGCCTCACAGACGATGAGTGGGAAACCATTTACCGGCTGGCCCACAAGGGATCAATCAACGTGCAGGTACAGGAAAATGCCTACAAACTTATCTCCAGGTGGTATAAAACACCACTCAAGTTACACAAAATCAACCCCGCCCTCCCGAAGACCTGCTGGAGATGTCATCTGGAGACTGGCTCCTTCCTCCACATTTGGTGGTCCTGCCCAAAACTCTTACCCTACTGGGAAGAGGTACACAGGCTCACAGCACAAATCTCGACTGACCACTTAGAATTCACACCGGCCCAATATCTACTCCACCATGCCCAGGCCCTCCCGAGAGGCTACTGCCGCTCCTTGGCCATGCACATGGTAACTGCGGCGCGGATGTGCATCCCAATCAAATGGCTCTCCCCACACCCCCCCTCACTGAAGGACTGGTTCACCCGCCTCCACAAAACGATGGAGATGGAGGAACTCATACACAACTCTAACGACAGCCCTGCGAAATTCACCGAGACCTGGGCCTGCTGGATCCACTTCACCACGACCGATGATTACAAAAAAATTAGACCCTGACAACTTCACCCACACTCCCACCTATCTCTACACCTTGCCGAGCTGTGGCGGAACATCTGTAATCCTCACCCCCCCCCCCCCCATCTTTCCAACATGTAAAGTTATCCTTCCCTCCCCCCCCCCACCCCCTTCCTCCCATCCCGCGTACTGCAGCCACGACCCCGTAGGGGCTAGTCTGGCCGTCCTGGAAGACAGAGGGATGGCCCGTTTCCATATTCTGTTAACAACAGCCTCCCCCTTTGTTTTGTTTTTTTTATTGCTTCCGGAATGTTTCCCTGCTACTCCCTTCTACATCATTCTTTCGGGCCACGGGGAATGCCCCCCGGAAACTGCGCAGCTTACACTCCGACATACCTATTGGCAAACCGACTATTGCTTCTGACACTGTTGCCATGCATCCTATTGTTTGTTTGTACCATAGCGGCTGCGACCGCGACTTTGCTTTTTCGACTGTCACTGAAGATGTAAAGTGTATCGTGTACTATATCATTTTCCCAATAAAAACTATTTTGAAAAAAAAAAAAAAAAGGGCCAACAAGTGCTAAGCATCTCTGGGAACTCCTTCAAGACTGTTTGAAGACCATTTCAGGTGACTACCTCTTGAAGCTCATCAAGATAATGCCAAGAGTGTGCAAAGCAGTAATCAAAGCAACAGGTGGCTTTTGATGCCTTCAGTGTGAATCTACAATTTTCATAGTCATGAAAATAAAGAAAACTCTTGCAATAAGAAGGTATGTCCAAACTTTTGGTCTGTACTGTATATGTATGTGTGTGTGTGTATGTATGTGTGTGTGTGTGTGTATATATATATACACACCAGGGTATGTGTGTCAGGTAGGTCACGCCGCTGCACACACCCCGCTCTGGTGCCGGCTTTGGGCTGAAGCCCCTGGTCTTTTTGCCACCTAACAACGCCCCTGGATCCAACCCTTTTTGGCATGAGGTGAGGCTGCTGATACAGGAGGTGGTGGGGGTGTCCCTTCCGTTTTGACCCCGTTTTGACCCCTTGAATTTTCTTTTGGGCCTTCCTTTCCTAGGCCTAACTAAAAATTTCAATAGATTAGCTGCATATATTCTACTAGCCACCAAAAGGCTCATTCCATTATGCTGGTTGTTAAGCGCCTCTCCTCCGTGGTCCAGATTGCTGAGATTCGGAGGATAGAGTATTTAATGGCTTTGGTCCACGATTCCATCCCACAATTTGATAAAGTTTGGGAACCTTGGGATCGGTCGGGTTATGGGACCCCTCTGCCATCGACCTCACCCTAGATTGTTTTATTGTCTCTGAATTAGACTTCTACTATTTACCTAAGCGTTGTTTCCTCTGTAATATCTTGGAAAAGTTGTGCAGATCACTCCTGTACTCTGTGTCCCTGGACACTTTGTACCCATCTTTTGTTTTCATGTTCTCTTGTAAATAGTTCCTTCGATGTCATTGTGTTACTGTTTTCAGTATCTTATGAAACAGTTTTTTCTTATTTGCCTTTGATAACCTAATAAAAATACAATTTTGAAAGATGTTCAGTTTATTGTGGACCTGTCTTGAGTTGCCAGGCTGATCTGAGGGTGGCTGCAGCAACACTTGAGTATCACAATGAGGTGTCTTTTTGTTTGCATTTTTGGCCTTTTACCAAGCATCACAATGAGTCTGACGGCTAAGGAGAAGGTTGCTGTCCTTTCCCTGATGGGTGACATTTCACGAAATGCTGAAGATGTGGGTGCTGAGGCTTTGACCAGGTAAGGTTCCTTTACTCTTGGTTATATTGTATATAGATAACCCTGAATTTTCAACTGGCTGTATAATGTAGCAGCACAGGACCTTTTAGGTTAATGTACTTTGTTTACACTCACAACTAGTGACTCCTTACTAGGGTGACCACATTTCCAAACTGCCATTCAGGGACCCCCCCTTGCTAGAAAAAATATATTTTTTTATACCTTGTGACCCCCATAGATTTCACTGGTTCATCCTGGGACCTGTACTTCTTCACTGGTTGGGGGGGGGGGGGTCACATCTTTAGCTTTGAGGGGTTCATGGTGGGACCTGTAGCCCTTTACTTTTTGGGGTCACATCCCCCAAAAGTGAAGGACTACAAGTGCCAGCATGAACTCCTAATATCTAAAGCTGTGACCCCCCCCCAAACTTAAAGGACTGCAACACCTAGCATGAACCCCTGAGATCTAAGGGTGTGATCCCAAAGATTTCACAGGTTTATGCTGGGACTTGTAGTTCTTCACTATTTGGGGGACAGAGGGGAGATCACATCTTCAGCCCTGGGGGAGGTCACATCTTCAGCCCTGGGAGAGAGGGGGTCATGCTGGATCACACCCACCCCCAAAGTAAAAGACTACCAATCCCAGCATGAACCCCTGATATCTAAAGATGTGACCCCCCAAATTTGAAACTCCCAGCATGAACCCATGAGATCTAAGGGTGTGACCCCATAGATTTCACTGGTTCATGCTGGGACCTGTAGTTTTTCACTAGTTGGGGTTCGGGGGGTGTCACATTTTAAGCTCTGAGGGGTTCGAGCTGGGACCTGTGTCAGTTTCATTCTGGGACACTGTATTGTCCCAGAGTGAAGGTGCCCGGGACAGACCTGAAGAATTTGGGACTGTCCCGGGCAATCCGGGACACATGGTCACCCTACTCCTTACAAGTCATTCCAGTCCTCTTTAAAATGCTAAGACCCTACTGATAGAATTCATACCTGCCTCTAGTGGTGGGACAAGGTCATCCTGTGCCTGGGGTGAAGATGGCAAATGGTCAGTGGGATGAAGTAGGGATGTGAGCTCTAAGGTGTGCATGGAACTAGAGGGATTGGGGGGAGGGGAGGCTGAGTGAGGAAGTTGTGCTGAAAGGCACACCTCTGTACGGACTTGATCATTGCTGCTGCAGCTCAGAAAAGTTGTGTGGCACATTGCTTTTCAGAGGATGTTTGACAAGTGGTGAGGAGGCACTATGTCACTGACCCACTGTACTGCAAATGTGTGTATTGCATGCAGTTGCAGAGTGTTTTGTGTCCATGGCAACCCAAACAAGCTGCAATGGCAGTCATAGAAGGGAAATGCAAAAAACTACAATGTTGTATCCCCTATCACTTCTGACCAGCAGATATCCCCCTGTACATGCTCCATGCAAGTGAATGGGACTGAGGTGCAACCCCACGCAATGCATGTGATGTGGGATTTCAGAGGGGTAAAACAGGTGGCGAGGAGGAAATATATTGGCCTGTCAAACAATTTCTGAAAGGCAATGTAATGCAAATTGCTTTTCAGAGGGCCATTGTAAACTAGCCCTAAAACTGTGATTCAGCAAGGGATCTGCTCATGGATCCAGTGTGGATTGAAGTGGGCTCTGCCCTGTGTGAAAGGATCCTTAAGGCCCTGTACACACGATCAATCCAAACTGATGAAAAATAACTGAAGTTCAGTTTCATCAGTTCACCGATGAAGCAGACTGATGGTCTGATGTGCCTACACACCATCGGTTCAAAAATCGATCGTGTTAGAACGCGGTGACGTAAAACGCACAACGTGCTGAAAAAAAATGAAATTTAATGCTTCCAAGCATGCGCCAACTTGATTCTGAGCATGCCTGGGTTTGGAACCGATGCTTTTGCGTACTAACCATCGGTTTTGACCTATCGGTCAGGCGTCCATCGGTCCAATTTTAAAGCAAGTTCTCTGTTTTTGGACCGAAGGGCAACAGACTGATGTGGCGTATACACGGTCGGTTTGGACCGATGAAACTGAACTTCAGTCCGTTTTTATCAGTTTGGACTGATCGTGTGTACGAGGCCTAATGCCGCGTACACACATGATCGTTTTTCATCATGGAAAAATACATCGTTTTTTGGCATGAAGAAAAACAAAGTTTTTCCAACTTTATCTTCCAAAATGACGTTTGCCCACACACCATCGTTTTTAAAAAATTATGAGCAAAGCGCGGTGACGTACGACTGCACTCTAAAGGGGAAGTTCCATTCAAGCTCCCGTCTCATAAGTTCTGAGCATGCGCGGGTTTAAAACGTCGTTTTAGCCCACACACGATCATTTTTTACAACCCGAAAAACAACATTTTTTAAAACGACGTTTAAAAATGCAGCATGCTCGAATTTTTATTTTTTTTTGGTCGTTTTTTAAAAGATGAAAAACGATGTGAAGCCCACACTCGATCATTTTAAATGACGTTTTTAAAAACGTTTTTTTCCATGCCGAAAAATGATTGCGTGTACGTGGCATTAGGCTTTAGTCATCCAACTGCCTAAACACAAACTATAGCTGGTCACACATCACTGCTGTCATGCTGAGCTTAAACGGGATGTTTCTTTAGGTTGGTAGTGCTACCTATGAATGCAAATAATGTAGTTCATTGAGGCTGCCCTCCATCCTAACTATGGCATGATAGTATGTTAATCCCCACCTCAAGCAATCCAAGCATAACTTTTCAGAGGCGCAACAGTCGCTTCCACAAATGTGAACAAGCCCTCAAAGAAAAACATCCCAGTTGGACTTAAGCCCTGGTTCACATTGATGCTACTTTGAATTTGTGCTATTTAACTTGAAGTTGTGCGATTTCAAAGTAGCAAGGTAAGTGTGATTTCAGCTGCTACTTGATAGACACCTGTGTGGTTTTATACCCAGATGTCTATTGAAGTCACACCTGAAATTGGAAAAAGTAGTGCAGGAACAATTTTTGCGAATTGGTGAGGTGCTGAAAAATCTGTGTCGCACTAATTGGAACAGTGCCATGGCCTCCAATAGGCTGCGACTTTATCATGCGATTTGATCTCTCAAATCGCTCCAATGTGAACCTAGGCTTAAAGCAGTTGTATACCTGCATATACAATTTTTTTTTTTTTACACCTGCAAGGCAAAAGCCATAATGAGCTGGTATGCACCATATATGTGGACATGGGGTACATTGTACTTTTCCTTTATTTACCACTTCCATACTGGGCACTGATACACCTTCCTGCCCAGACCAATTTTCAGCTTTCATCACTGTTGCACTTTTAATGACCATTGCACGGTCATGCTACACTGTAACCAAACTAAATTTGTATCATTTTTTTCCAACAAATAGAGCTTTCTTTTGGTGGTATTTGATCACCTCTTTGATTTTTATTTTCTGCTAAAAAATAAATAAAACAGAGCGAAAATTTTGAAAAACAATTGCTTTTCTTTTTTTTTTTTTTTTGTTACAAAACTTTGTAAAGAAGTACATTTTTATCCTTCACGGTTGGGCACAGCTGGGGCGGCACGGATGGTCAGATGGGGCGTGGTAAAGAGTCTCCGACGGACACCCTGCAACAACGATATGACGTCCACTCAGGATACTGAAACCACTTTGCCGCCTTCATTTTGCAATAGGGCGGGCGGCAAGTGGTTAAACTAAATTTTCATACTGTCTCCAGGTGTGTGGGATTTTATTTTTTGGAAATCTAATTTTGAAGTGGCACAATAAAACACACGAGACAGGTGTGCCACTTTAAATGCAGACTAATGGATCCGAATACTGGACGAAAACGTTAGACTGAGAAAGAATCGTATGATTTTCGGATCGTGTGTACACTACTTTCGAGAGCCGATCACGATAGTTCATCTGATATTATTACATGCAGATTGTACGATTTTCGTTTAGTCAGTATAGTTGTCGTCCGAAAATACAATACAAATACATTACAACACATGACATCACTTCCGATAATGTTTTTTCTGTCGTACAAGAATTTTCCTGACTTTAATAACCTATTTCATTTTATTTGCGACAATTAAGCGAAAAAGTCATATGATCCGTCGTACGATATTCGGATCCTGTGTACGGGACATTAGGGAAGCCCTCAGTCATGATCTTTTTAATATCGCACTGTGTGTTTAGCTCATCCCTAGTCAGCAAGGTCCGTCTTCAAGTTTTAACAGGGAAGGAAAATAAAGTTTGCTTTCCCACTGTCTATACATACAGTATTAAATTTGAAGTGTAATTGTATATGTATTTACTATTTTTTTTCTCCCCATTAGGCTCTTCTTTAGCTTTCCCCAAACCAAACTCTATTTCCAACACCTTGACCTGACCCCTGGTTCTGCTGACCTAAAAAAACATGGTGCAAAGGTTATGAATGCTCTTAAAAATGCAGCTGATCACCTGAATAACCTTCCTGACAACCTGTCCTCACTTGCTGACCAGCATGCATACCAGCTAAGAGTGGATCCAGGAAACTATAGTGTAAGGACTGTCTTGAATAATCTTGCAGAATAAGAAACCATAACTTTATTCAGATGAACAAAATAAATTGGGTTTAAATGTCATTACAGTAATAGTATTTAAACTTGGGTGGGCCAAGTACCCAGATGCATAGCTCCCAACTCTCCCTGATTTCGAGGGACTGTCCCTGATTTGGAGCAATGTCCCTCTGTCCCTCTCTCCCCCTCACTTGTCCCTCATTTTGGTCTGATCTATAGAGTTGTATATAAAATGCACTTTTTATCTTTCAAAAGGTGTTTTCCACCATCCTAAATTGTTGCATTTGTAAATTATAAAAGCCAATATAAAAAGGACATGTAATGGTAAAAAAAGGTCCTTGTGGATTTAGTTAATCTTTTCTTGAGTTAATTCTCCTTTAAGGGGGTGTTACAGGGGGCATGTCCTATGCCTACATACATTTGTTAGTAGGTGTCCCTCATTCCCATCTCAAAATGTTGGGAGGTATGCAGATGGCAAGTTTTAAAATAACTTTACAAATTTATTGCACCAAGTATGCATTGTATCCCACCACTGGGATGACTGGATTTTTTTCCCCATGCTGTAGACTTGCAGTACTCTTTCTGTAGACTGACCACTGCAACTTTGCTCTTGCTAGATACTCGCTACGCAAATTGGGGGGGGGTGTAACTGGAAAACTTTAGGTGATGATCAAGTCAGGGACCCAGCCAGCGGAGGCGATGCTTGCAGAGCAGCCTTGTATGTCAAGCCAGGGACCAAGCAGGCCACTGGGGTGAAGATTGAGAATTATCTGAGTGCCAAGTTAGGGATCCAGAAGAGAGGTGGGGGTGACGCTTGAGCAAGATGGCACCAGGAAGATTGGAGGTGCTCAAGGGATTCATTGGCAGTGAATTTAGAGGGTCTAGTGAGAGACCAGGAGCTCAGTGTGCTGAACTACCAGGAGAAGTTGTAGTGAAATTAAAGAACTGTTAAAGACTGTTGCCATAGGAGATGGCATCCCTGCACATGCAGATTTGGCATCTTGCTGGAGCCCTTTCCCTGCATGGCTGTCTTCCTTATGAAGTCTAGGAGTCTGCTATTTGAACTTGCAACTATTTAAGGGTGTCCTGGCCCTAACACTTTTTCCCCCAATAAAAGTTTTTCAAGAGAAATTAACATCTTTCAAGTTGACTTACAGGATGGCACCCTAAGAGATGACTGGTTCAACCTGACGGGTGACACAATCAACAAAGGGGTTTATACTCCCACCCACCCCCCCTTCGTGCTCAGTTCTTGAGTGTGTTCGCCCTAGAGTCCTGGTGGACCGCAAGATTGTGAAGCTCTGTTTTTTCTTAGGGAGGAGAACTCCCCCATCTTCTTGAAGATCCTACTAGGTCACGTGGGCGGCTGGCTGTGGGGATGATGGCGGTCAGCAGGTCTCCTACAGAGGAGTGAGTGTTTGGAACCATCTATCCGGCGTTTGGAAGAGGAATGACGTGGCTTCCCCCTCCAGTGCCGGAAATGATGTTGCTTCACGAAAGTGGCACGGCGGCAGTGTTGTGTGACCAGGAGTGGAGATTTGACTGGCGGAGGAGCAGGCATCCACATCCTGCTCTTGTCGGTTTGGTCAGTACCAGCTCACTTAGGCACTTGAGGTGGTGTGACTAATGCGAGAGGGGTGTGAACAGCCTCTGCAATTTCTGGCCTCCATGCTTTCTGGGTGACGAGTGTGTCATTTCCAGGTGGGACTTCAGCCGGTGCACGCAGGTTCTGGCTGCTGTAACAGGGGGAAGAGACAGCCTCAGCTGGTGTTATTTTCTGTCCTCGGAGCAGTGAAAGGACATGGAAAATCAAACAAAAGTGGCCAAGATGCCACTGGAGCTTTGGCAACATGGATCCAGAGGACATAGTGGCGGTGGGGCTTTTTTTTTTTTCTCTCGCTTTCTCCCTGGGGATGAAAAGGGAGCATGTATTTTCCTTGGATCATAGCACTAAGATTGTTTAGCAAGGTGACTCAGTGGGGGCGTCACTAGCTAAGTAAAGCTGCAGTAACAACAAAGGGTCTTAAGATTGAGTCTCAAACTCAAATTACCTGAGGGCCACAAGACAAGTTTTCATATCCCATAGGGGGCCGCATGCAAACTTTCAAACTTCAAAAACAACAGCACTGGTGTCAGCGAGCGCATTATTATCCCCAGCAGTGGTGTGAGCTGACATATTTTTACTGCCAACACTGGTGTCAGTGGATGCATTATTAACCCTGACCACTACACAGCACACTGACCACTGCACTGCACACTGACCACTACACACTACACTGACCACTACACTACACACTACACTGACCACTGAACACTACACTACACGATGACCACTACACTACACACTCACCACTACACTACGCGATGACCACTACACACCCCACTGACCACTACACTACACTACACACTGACCACTCACCATCAGGGAACAGCACATTAGGGTACAGGGCACAGCACACATCAGGGTACAGGGCACAGCGCACATCAGGGTACAGGGCACAGCGAACATCAGGGTACAGAGCCCAGCACATCAGGGTACAGGGCACAGCCCATCAGATCACAGCACAACAGGCCACATCAGGGTACAGGGCACGGCACATCAGAGCACAGCACAACAGGCCACATGAGGGTAGAGGGCACGGCACATCAGAGCACAGCACAACAGGCCACATCAGGGTAGAGGGCACGGCACATCAGGAAAAGGCACATGGCACATCAGGGCATAGCACATCAGGACAGGGTACATCAGGGTGCAGGGCACAGGACACAGCACATCAGGGTACAGAGCCCAGCACATCAGGGTACAGAGCCCAGCACATCAGGGTACATGGGGCACATCAGAGCACATGGGGCACAATCGGGGCACATCAGGGTACATGCGGCACATCAGCTACATCAGAGCACATGGGGCACAATCAGGGCACATCAGTGTACAGGGGGCGCATTAAGGCACATCAGGGTACATGGGGCACATTAAGGCACATCAGGGTAAATGGGGCACAATCAGGGTACATGGGGCACATCAGGAACATGAGGGCACAACGTAACAATCAGGGTACATGGGGGCACAATCAGGGTACATGGGGGCACAATCAGGGTACATGGGGCACAATCAGGGTACATGGGGGCACAATCAGGGTACATGGGGTACAGGTCAGTGTTTACTTGTTGTCTTTTTTCTCCACATGCAGAGTAGCGCAGGAAGCGTCTCTGTCATAAGTTCACTTCTCTGTCTCACTCTGCAGCTTCTCCCTGCCCCCGGTGCCCCCCTCCCTTCTCGTCCATCCCAGAGAAAAGAGGGGGGCGCCGGGGGCGGGGAGCAGCCGCAGCGTGAGACAGAAGTGAAATTATGACAGAGACGCTTCCTGCGCTACTCTGCATGTGAAGGAAATCTACCCCCCACCACTTCCGCGCCACCCCCCGCCCTGACTGCGGGCCATTTATAACCGGTCCGCGGGCCGGTACTTTGAGACCACTGGGCTAAAGGGTTAGTTCTGCTTGGGTATTTCCATGTAGTTCAAGGGCTTTGTTTAACCTTTTTTATTTTTTACAATAATGGTATGTATTTATTGGTGTGTTTCAGACGAAAGCCAAGGATTCCTCCTCCTAAGAATAAATGCTGGTCTTGCAAAAAACACACTTGGAGCCTTGGACCAAAGTGCTATGCAGGACCTGTATAATTATTTAGTTAAAGAGGAGACTTGCTCAGCTACAGCCTCTTCCCAGCCTAGAGATCTACTCGGCTCCTTTCGTTCCATTCTTATCTAGACAAACATCTGATTGCACAGTCAGTTTGCCATCCTGTTCTCATCCAAGTATTTCTGCTCCCGGGGGGTCAGTTATTCAGGATTCAGAGGACGAAGAGGGAAGTGTTTCCCCAGGTTCTGATGAAGGGGGTGGGGGGGGAGCTTCCACACGCTTAAGATTCTCTCTAGAAGAGGTGGATGATCTATTAAAGACCATCCACACAACATTGAACATCAGAGGACAAAGCCCAGTTATCTTTACATGACAATGTTTTAAGGGCTTTGAGGGAAGTTAAACATTGTGCATTCCCAGTTCATAAATTCCTTTCAAACTGTGTTCCAAATCACTCAAATGGAGATTCCCTTTCGAAGAAGATGATACTCATGTATGGAATAAAAAAGAAAATTGATGCAGCATTTTCACAAGTGTCACGGAATACAGACTTGGCATTTGAGGATATAGGCATCCTAAAAGACACCATGGATAAAAGGGCAGATTCCCTTTAAAAAAATAAAATAAAAAAAAACTGGCACTCTACCATGGCCAATTTAAAGCCAGCTATGGCTTCAACTGTGGTGGCCAGGAACCAGAGCACTGGCTTGAGCAGCTGAAAAGCTATATTGAAGCAGAAACCTCCAGCAATCTGTTGGACACTTTGCCATGTACCCTACTGACTTCTGTAATGCTGGTAGACACCTCTGCAGAAATTATTAGGATGTCTGCAAGATCCATGGCAAACTCAACGTGTAGAGCACTATGGGTTAAAACATGGTCAGGAGAAGCTATGTGGTCTTCCGTTTTGAGGGGGATTTTTGTGCCAAGTTCTTGAAGCTGTGTTGGATAAGATGGTGGATAAAAAGTCCTTCCCAGTATATTCTTCACGAGTCATGTTCGTCTTAGACTGCGGTTTGTCTACAATGCTTCGTTATTTGTTTGTTATACATGATTCTGTCAGATTGTACCTGTGTTTCTAATATGTCTAAGGTATGATCTGCTTTGTATAACCAAAAGTTGGAATTTTTGTACTCAATAATACAACGTTGTATAATGTCTTTGAAAAACTCTTATAAATAAACAATAAAAAAAAAAAGTCCTTCCTAGTAAAAAAAAAAAGGTAACCCCTCAGGTTAAGAGAAATTTTCACCAAACCCAGCATTCAAAAGACGGGATACAAGAGACCCTGGAGGTCCCAGAAAGGGAGGGTGCTAGTCCGACCTCATAACCAACCACTAAAAACCAGTGGCACGCCTCTGACGGTGGCAGTAGGACTGCAGTCCTTTTCCCTACAGTGTAAAACGGCCAACAACCAGTCCATTTGTCATCAAGACAATATCAGAGAGCTACAGACTGAGAGTTCACAGTCCCCGCCAAGTTGGTTTTGCATAACAGACTCCCTGAGACCAAGAAAAGTCCCTAGAAATATCCTCTCCTGCAAGAACTTATTAAGCAGTGATCATCTGTATTTCCAACCCCCCCCCCCCCCCCACCTTATCTGCATGTGTCCATGGTCAAGAAGCCATCAGGAAAATTTCAGTTAATTTTGGGAATCTGAAAATTATTAAACAAGTCTACACAAGGGGTTCAGAATGGCTATTTATTTTTCCAGTTAAGAGGGTGCTCTGGTGTCCATAGACCTGAGAAATGCATAACTTCACGTGCCTATAGTGCCAGCATCGCAAAAATGCCCAACGGTTGGCAGTCATGATGGGGGAGCGGTAGTAGCCTTGCACCTACAGTTCAGAGCTCTTCCATTCATGCGTTTCTAATTTCAGCATGGCTGGAGGGACTCTATAAACTGAGGCCATAGTGGAAGTGACTGGTCTTTTAAAGAAACTGACTGCAGTGTTTCCTGGTAAAGTGGGTGGAGCTGTGCTGTCCAGAAAGACTTGTAGAAATGTTGTTACTGGCAAGTCTAACTAAGGTTGTCTTCTGAAAGGCTAAGCTATAAGGCATCATTTGCATTGTGCTTTAGTTTTTAGAAATTGGCACACAATTTTATTACTCTATGCTACATGAGATCATTAAGAATTAATTGTAAACCTCAGCCTGCGGGAGCTACTACTCTTAGTTTACAGCAGTTTGAACATTGTTGTCCTTATTTAAAAAAAAAATGTGTGTGTTCATAAAATAATATATTCTATTTCTCTTTGCAGCTGCTTTCTATGGTTATCCAGATAACCTTGGCTACTCGCTTCCCTGATAAGTTCACTCCCGATGTTCAGGCTGCCTGGGGAAACTTCCTTGCTGAAGTTGCTGCAGTCTTCACCTCCAAGTACAAATAAATGAATCCTGTATAACGGGCTAGTAATTGCAGCAAGAAACGTGGAATGGGAAATTCTTTGGGCTCTTTTCAATCACTACCTAGTTGCAATGATTTACTTTTGTGTCCATCAAATGTATCTGTGATGTACTCTTGAATAAAGCCCAATATATTTAGTATTTCTGCCTCAACTTTTATTCTTTTGATGATGCAAATATTGAACACAATAGCTATGACATCTACTCTAGGAAATGTTACTATATAAAAAGTCCAATAAAGGTATTCTGGTGTATTTTGAACTTCTAGGCCCAAAAAAGACACTTGCAGAATCCAATGGTCAGCACATGGGATGTGACAGGGCTTTAAAAAAAAAAAAAAAAAGCATCTCACTGGTGCAATAAAACTTTTTTTATTTATTTAACCCCTGGTTCACACTGATGCAATTTGACATGCGACATTGCATGCCTAATCGGTGCAATGCCACATTTTTTACTACTTTCGGGGTGTAATGTCCATTGATGTCTATGGGGGTTTCTGCAGATATTGGGCTAGATTCAGGTAGGAGATACGACGGCGTATCTCCAGATACGCCGTCGTATCTCTGCCTCTGAGCCCTCCTATCTATGCGCCTGATTCATACAATCAGATACGCATAGATTTCTATTAGATCAGACTGGCGTAAGTCTCTTACGCCGTCGTATCTAACTTGCATATTTACGCTAGCCGCTAGATGGCTTTCTCATGTAAAATATGCAAATGAGAGTAATACGCCGATTCCCGAACGTACGCCCGGCCTGCTTTACGTGGTTTACGTTAGCGTAGGTCCAGCGTAATGTTACCCCTGCTGTATGAGGCGCAGCCAATATTAAGTATGGACGCCGTGCCGGCGTAATTTTTTCCGTCGTTTACATCGTTTGCGTAAAACGTTCGCGAATAGGGCTGGGACATTTACGCTACGCCACAGCAACTTTACAGGCAAGTGCTTTGTGAATACAGCACTTGCCCGTAAAAGTTGCGGAGGCGTAGCGTAAATGGAATACGCTACGCCAGCAGAATTTTACGCCCATCTACCTGAATCTAGCCCAGTGTCTCTGAAATTTCCCCCAAAGTCGGGACTGACATGTGGGAATCAATCATGCGAGTTCGGCTGGTTGTGGACATGGCATCCTCTGCAGATGGGGAAAGTTTTTTTTTTTCTTTTTTCTTCTGCTGGACAACTTTACAGGCAAGTGCTTTGTGAATACAGCACTTGCCCGTAAAAGTTGCGGAGGCGTAGCGTAAATGGAATACGCTACGCCAGCAGAATTTTACGCCCATCTACCTGAATCTAGCCCAGTGTCTCTGAAATTTCCCCCAAAGTCGGGACTGACATGTGGGAATCAATCATGCGAGTTCGGCTGGTTGTGGACATGGCATCCTCTGCAGATGGGGAAAGTTTTTTTTTTTCTTTTTTCTTCTGCTGGACATGTTGTTGAGCCACATCATGCAGAAGAGTTGGAGTGGATAACTAGGCCACCCTCATTCTCCCTCCCCCTTACACCCATGCTCATACTAGTTTGCCCAACAACGCAGCTGCCAAAGTGGACTATTCAACTGGCTCCTTGTCCAGTTACTCCTTCTGTAGCCCCACCATCATGCACATGAGTCCCCAGAATTATTAGACAATGGTGTCGGTTCCATGCTGCTGGAGCATGTGCAGCAATTTAAAAATGCTTCAATGTTGGTTCCCAGGTTGAGGAAGGGCACAATGTGAGCCTAGAGAGAGGGTGCCACAGACTGACATGAAACTAGCAGTCATACTGCCAAATTTGCTTCAGGGAGGAGATGAGGTCACTGACTGTACTTGGTTGCTGAGGAGAAGGCACAACTCCAACGAGGCAGGATGTCCTCCATGGGGCAGCCACCTAATTGCATCACACCACAGGTGCAGGGTGCAGCTGACTCCCTGCTTCCAAAAGTTAATTGGAATGTTTTTTTTTTGTGACTCAATTACGATTCCTTTCCCATCAATATACAAGTATTATTGCACCGACAAAAAATCCCAATTTTCCCCTTCCTTTTTTTTTCTTTCAAATAAGGAAAATGTATTCCTTTTTCTCGGGACCGTCGGACGCCGTGATTGACAATGAATTTACATTGTGGGATTTCCCCATGTTGAGTGCATGTGGCCTGGTATGGTTCATGAGGGAGGGGCTCTCTCCAGTCCCCCTTTTCCTGCAGCCTGCCAGGTTGCATGCTCAGATAAGGGGTTGGATTCTGAGGGGGACCCCCATGCCATTTTTATTTTTGGCGCAGGGTTTCCCTTAAAATTCAGACCTGAAAAGCCTGGTATGGATTTTGAGGGTACCCTCACGGCATAAAAAAAAAAATAATGATTTTTTTTTTTATGTATATTGCCAGTATCCGGCAATACATTACAGCCGCAATCAATTTTTTCCTTTAGAAATGTCATTTTGCTGTGGTATTGTTATAAACATGGGAAAGATGTGCTACTTTAGAGCTGGTTCACACAGGGGCAACACAACTTTCAGCGCGATTTTGGGAGGCAACTTGAACACAAGTATGAATCACAATAAGACGCCTGCCCACAGACCCCGACAACCAACGGCCAGGGTTGTCGGGAAGAGGCCCTTGTCCCCATCAACAAGATGGGGCAAGTTGCTTTGGGGTGGGGGGGCCGCAGGTCAGTGTTTTTGTCCCTATCTTTCACTTTCAATACATTTTTATTGAAAACATTTAAGGTACAAGAACTTTTTGAAACTGCCAAGAAGATGTTAGACAGCTGGAACATAGCTCCTGAGAATGTAAAAACATCCAACAGTATAAATATTATATTAATAAACAAAACTTGTACCCTGCAAGTTAGAGTAGGCATCAATGAGCAGGTACATTTTCCGCATGCAACAGTAAGAAGATCAAGACCTCAAGTCTGAATAAAAATATGATCTGCAACAAGGGAAAAAGAAAGAAGGAAAGAGAAAGGAAGGATGTCCACAGTAGGAAGATGGGAAAGAGAGGTGGGGTAAGGGGGAGGGGAGTGAATGTTGGGAATGCCCAAAATCAGCACCCCAAATCTGGACTACTATAATGAATTATAGTTCTCTATGACAGTGATGGATGGGTATATTGTATCCAGGTGTAAAGCCTCATACACACGATCGGACTTCAAAAAAACATTTTTTTTTTTGGAGGATTTTTGTTCGAAGAGCTTTGGCTGTGAACTTGGTATGCATACACATGGCAGGACTTTTTCAGCCAACATACATGAATGTAGTGACGTACTACATGTTTTTTCTGCTCTTTAATGCCACCCTTTAAGGAACTTCTGCTATTGCTGGTTGATCTTTTGCATTGGTTCTGATCATGCGTGTTTGTACTTTGGACTTAAAGGGGTTGTAAAGGAAATGTTTTTGTCCGAGCATACATGCGGTCAGATTTTCTGAAAAAAATTGTATTTTTGAAGTTTGTTGTCAAAAAGTCTGATCGTGTGTATGGGCCTTAAGATGTGTTTTTACTGCCTCTCAACTGCCCACCCCAAACAAGCTGCAATGGCAGTCATATAGGGGAATACACATGTAGCGATACTCCCTCGGGAGCCGCTGGTTGATTTAGAATCGGCGTATGAAGTTACCTTTCAGCTTTGTCTAGGGGTAAAATCAGTGAGCAGAGCAGTAAGCGAATGTCCAAAAGGCTATCCCCTTAAATTTATTGACCATATGCAAAAAAAAGTATAAAACAACAGTTACTTCCACATATGTGAACGAGTCCCAGTTGGACTTTAATACTGAGACATACCATGATGCCTAGGCGAGGGTTGAACTGTTTATGAGAGGACCTGGACAATCCTTCTGTCTTTTCATTTAAGGTCTTCAAACAAAAATAAACTGAAAAACCATGTGCAATTATCCAAGTGTTTCTCTGCAGAATGCTTTAGTGCCGTGGTTCTCAACCTCAGTCCCCAAGTACCCACAACGGTTCATGTTTTCAGGTTTTCCTTTACTTTGCACAGCTGCTTTAACCACTTAAGGACCACCTAACGCCCATATACGTCGACCCGGTCCGAAGCTCCGTGACCGCGCCCCCAGGTCCCGCGGACCCGATCGCCGCCGGTGTCCAACGATCGGTCACAGGAGCTGAAGAATGGGGAGAGGTGAGTGTAAACACACCTTCCCCGTTCTTCTCTGTGGCAGTGTCACCGATCGTCTGTTCCCTGTTATAGGAAACGATGATCAGTGACATCACACATTCAGCCACGCCCCCTACAGTAAGAATCACTCACTTAGGGCACACTTAACCCCTTAGCGCCCCCTAGTGGTTAACCCCTTTATTGCCAATGTAATTTTCACAGTAATCAGTGCATTTTTATAGCACTTTTCGCTGTGAAAATGACAATGGTCCCAAAAATGTGTCAAAAGTCCGATGTGTCCGTCATAATGTCGCAGTCACGAAAAAAATCACTGATCGTCGCCATTAGTAGTAAAAAAAAAATATTAATAAAAATGTCATAAAACAATCCCCTATTTTGTAAACACTTTCAATTTTGCGCAAACCAATCGATAAACGCTTATTGCAATTTTATTGACCAAAAAGAAGTAGAAGAATATGTTTTTTTATATATTTTTGGGGGATATTTATTATAGCAAAAAGTTTAAAATATTGATTTTTTTTCAAAATTTACGCTCTACTTTTGTTTATAGCGCAAAAAATAAAAACCGCAGAGGTGATCAAATACCACCAAAAGGAAGCACTATTTGTGGGAAAAAAGGACGCCAATTGTGTTTGGGAGCCACATCGCACGACTGCGCAATTGTCAGTTAAAACGACGCAGTGCCAAATCGCAAAAAGGGGCCAGGTCCTTAAACTTAATATTGGTCCGGGTCTTAAGTGGTTAAATCAATATCAATGACATAGGGGTTATTTACGAAAGGCAAATCCACTTTGCACTACAAGTGCACTTAAAATTGCACTTGGAAGTGCAGTCGCTGTAGATCTGAGGGGGACATGCAAAGAAAATAAAAAACAGCCTTTTATTTTGCACATGATTGGATGATAAAATCAGCAGAGCTTCCCCTCAATGCAGATTTTCCCCTCAGATTTACAGCGACTGCACTTCCAAATGCAAAGTGGATTTGCTTTTCGAAAATAAACCCCATGGTATTGATAACAGCTTTTTTTATCTAAGGGAAGTTCCCCAAACATAGCCCATTGGGGGTACATGAGGGCCGAGGTTGAGAACCTCTGCTTTAGTGTAGAAAATAATCCCTTATAAAAAATAAATATGGTATTTTGAAGTAACAAACATAGAGTTGAATTATGGTAGTTCAGGGATATGTGAACGTTTTCTATTCAAATAATAACTGGTATTCTTAATCCCCAGAAGGGTGCAGAGATAACTTTAATTAAAACAATCACAACTATCATTTTCAACTTGAGCACATTGAAAACATATGTCTAACGCCATGTCATTTAATGCAGTGGTTTTCAACCCTGTCCTCAAGTACCCCCAACAGGCCATGTTTTGGGAGTTTCTCTTAGATAAAATAGCTGTCCAAAATACCAAGCCATTGATTCTGATTTATTGCACCTGTGAAAGATATAGGAAAACCTGAAAACATGGCCTGTTGGGGGAACTTGAGGACAGGGTTGAGAACCACTACTTTGATGCATTTAAAGCGGAGGTTCACCCTAAATATAAGATCTCCCATGTGATCCAGCATACTGGCGTCAGCGCCAGTATGCTGTTTTTTTTTTTTTTTAATCCCACACTTACTGTATTATCCTGGAATTTCATTTTTTTCCCCCGCGGTGGACGGCGCCAGTATAGCGCGTCACATCTTCCGAAAATACCCGATATGGACTCGGGTAATCTCGGCGAAAATGCGGCGCTTGCGCACAGACCTAGGAGCTGACTGTGCAGGCGCCGTATTTCTCCGAGTCCTACGACTATGGCGCATCACGCCCTCCGAAATAGGACTCGGAGAAATACGGCGCCTGCGCGGTCAGCTCCTAGGTCTGTGCGCAGGCGCCGCATTTTCGCCGAGATTACCCGAGTCCATATCGGGTATTTTCGGAAGATGTGACGCGCTATACTGGCGCCGTCCACCGCGGGGGAAAAAAATGAAATTCCAGGATAATACAGTAAGTGTGGGATTAAAAAAAAAAAAAAAACAGCATACTGGCGCTGACGCCAGTATGCTGGATCACATGGGAGATCTTATATTTAGGGTGAACCTCCGCTTTAACTGCAATGACATAGGCGTGCGCACAGGGTGTGCCAGGTGCGCCTGAGCACACCCTAATCATCTAGTGCACATTGGCATTATTGCTCTGTGTGCCAGTGGGGAGATGGGAAAGATCTCCCTATCCACTCTGCCATAAGAAATCGTGATTACTTGCTTCTCTTACACTGTGCCAACAGGGAGATGAATGTACTGGGACAATATACATGTAGACACATACACATGCATGTGTGTTTGAGCTTTGGGGTGCACACCCTAATGCAATGGGCTGCGCACACCGGTGTGCAATGATCAGCAATAGATCAGTAAACACAAAAGGAGTGTATATGCTTTGTAATCAACATATAGGGAGTTATTTACTAAAGGGAAATCCACTTTGCACTAGTGCAAACTACAAGTGCAAAGTGCACTTGAAATGGCACAGAGGGCCATATTCTCAAAAGAATTGCGCCGGTGTATCTACAGATACACCGGCGTAATTCGAAAATCCCGCCTGCGTATCATTGTTTTGTATTCTCAAAACAAGATACGCCGGAATTAGGCTAGGATCCGACTGGCGTAAGGCACTTACACAGTCGGATCCTAAATGCAAAAATACGCAGGCCGCTAGGTGGCGTTTACGTCAATTTCAGCGTTGAATATGCAAATGAACCGATACGCCAATTCCCGAACGTTTTTGCGCCGCTTCGCCGTAGTTTACGTCCTTTCCGTAAGCGTAAGGTTAGACCTGCTATAGGGTGCTTTAACTTTGCGTAGGTTCAGCGTACGCCATGTTAAGTATGGCCGCCGGGACAGCATCGGGTTTTTATGTCGTTTACGTAACTCGTCGCGAATAGGGCTGTACGTTAATTACGTTCATGTTGCAACCATTGTATTTGCAGCGTACTACGGAGCATGCGCAGTGGCCTACGTTTAAGGCCGGGGCATGCGCAGTTCGTTCGGCACGAGGGCGCGCTTAATTTAAATACAAGCCGCCGCAAATTACGGAGCAAGTGCTTGGAGAATACGGCACTTGCTCCAGTAAGTTGCGGCGGCGTAGTGTAAATGACATACGCTATGCTACACCGCCAGATACGCGGATCTATGAGAACCTGGCCCAGAAAGTGCACTTGGAAGTGCAGTCGCTGTAGAAACCCTGAATGACATCACAATTCCAAAAGATATGGCTCAGGCTCCCTGTCGACTGGCAATTCCTCCAGCATAATAGGGTTATAGAGTCATTCATTTTATGCAACCGGACAGGAGTTAAATACCATCTATGTAATAATTTCTGTGCGTTATCCCAGTGATCCACACATGCCTCACTATGTTATAACGAGTGGGAACACTCTTTGGTTCAACTACATGTGCGATAACTCCACATATATGGTGGGTTTGTCGTTTACACGCACCGTTTATGGGAGGCTATTCCATAGACACCATTCCGGGCTGCAATATACTGGTTTATGCGGCCGCGCCGTGGTACGACATGTTTATGTGTCTGAGCGGGCTCCGGACCAATGGTAGACGTTCAGCGAGACATTACCACACCCAATGTCATGCCCATCTCTTTCACCCTATGTACTGGTCCAATTGATCTATTTATGCGCCGCTATTCTTGTGATGCCCGCTATTGATGTCATCACGTCACGTCGCATCCCCAGTTTATTTAAATCCGGCTGACAGTGTCAACCATGTACACAGCACAGGCTGTGACCCTGGGGCATACATGTATTTCCTCCTATAACAGTGAGTACTTGGACCTTTGACCATTTTGGGAATGTTGGCCTTTGATCGTCTTGGACGCTGTTTGTGACCACTGTATGCTTTACTCTTTTAGAAGTGTCTGGTGAACATATATATTGAGTGCCATTGCATCTCTACTGCACCTTTGTCCATACTCGCTTTCGTGTGAGAACTTGCCCCAGTTTTAATTCCCTTATAGGATTGCTCAGGTATTTTATTTTATTTTTTCTTCTGATATATCTTCCTTGGTTGATGTTTTTCTGTGGATCATTCTGTGACCAGATTAGTGATATGTATATGTGCATATTAGAACAGTCTATGATTACCCATGCATATGTATATATGCATATTAGAATAGTATATGATTACTTATGCACTCATATACTCATCCAACCCCTATATATACACACTTCTTTACAGAACAGGGGTTCCTTTTCATTTATCGATATTCTGGCATACCCCCTACATATTTTTCTCTGGTTCCTGATTTTGATTATTCAATCCCTGACATCATGGAATTATCACCATAGATGCTATAAGCTTGGACCATTGGTATGTGAATCTACATAAATTACCAACCTATGTATTTGTCTCTTCATCTATATTCTTCATAGGATCTTGGTCAATACTGGTCAACTTTTTCTTTTCCGTCCCTTCCCTTTCGCTTTTTCTTCCCCCTTCTCCCCTTCCCCCCCCCTCCTTGGTCTTTCCCCTCCCCCTACCTTCCTCCCCCTCCCCCTCCCCTTACCCTTTCCCCTTCCCCTCCCCTTACCCTTTCCCCTCATACTATCCCTTCCCCCTTGGGTTCTCCCGTTTTTCATTTCCTTGTCTATTTTTCTAGTTCTTCTTTTCCCTTCTAATCTCTCCCTTGGTCCTTCTCTCTCATCCTTGGTCCTCTTTTTCCCCCTGTGTCAAACATTTCCATTCCCTATGTAGGTTGAAAACTATATATTTTCATATACTTTATTTAATAGACGACCAACTTTTCTGGCACCATTGAAAGTGACATTCAACTAACTCCCTGGTATTTTTGGCACCTATTCTGAAGTGCCTGGAGTTCTCTGGATGGATGCATCTACCGCGATGCACTAGGTGACGTAACTATGCTATGTTTATGTGCACTTATGCAACCCCTGTTTTGATTCTCTTTTTTATTATCCAATAAATGTGTATTTTTTCCCTCTGCAAAATCAACATAAATGTTTAAATACTGTATCAATGTGATATATATTGTTCCAGATCATGAAACAATATTTATTTATTATCAAAAAATCCTGCTTGTCTCGTCCTGAAGAAGCCCCACGGCGAAACGCGTAGGCGACTTCAAAGGATTTATCTACCACTCATGATTCACAAATCCAGATGGTTCTATTTGATTGTATTTATTTTTCTATATTATATCATTGTTCTATTGTAATTTTTCTATTTTTGTAATAAATTATCGATTTTATATATACTTCTGCTTTGCCTAAAAATTATGACCTTTACTCATTCCTTTGATTGGGTTTTCCCTTATTCGTCGCTAAAATATATTTCTAATCAAGATTTTGTTACAAGAAATGGGTCATAAACAACAGCTTTTGTAAGAATGTTTCAGTGCAAAACGAAACTGACAAAGTATTCTAATATTCACAGCTTGGTAAAGCCCATTGAGTCAATTTTTGTCAAGACATAAGTGTTGTCACCTTGTTATATGAGCTTCACCTGTGACTAATAATGGATCAATTAGGTCTCAGGTGTGTATAAAAAGAACACCAGTACGCTAGACCTTCTCAACTGCAACTAGACCTCTGTAAACATGCCTAAGGTTCACCTGGAGACTAAAGTGTTGATTATCAAGAGGCTGATGACCAGATCCACTGCTGATGTGGCAGACACCTTCAATGTGTCCCAGTGTCAAGTTCAGAGGATAAAAAAAAGATTTGAAGAGACTGGAGACGTTTTGGACAAGGCCAGGTCAGGCCGACCCCACAAGACAACTGCTCGAGAGGACTGTTTATTGGCTCGAAAATCCAAGGCCAAACCATTTTCCACTGCAGCAGAGCTCCATGAGACCTGGTCACCTGAAGTGCCTGTGTCAACCAGAACAGTTTGTCAGATTCGGTCTCGAAATGGCCTCCATGGTCGAATCAGTGCCCAAAAGCCAGCAGCACTAAACAAAAGACCAATGAAAAAAACGTTTGGCATTTGCCAAGGGCCACAGCCTGCTAAAAGGATGGACTCTGGAAAAGTGGCAGAAGGTGGATTTTTCAGATGAATCTTCTGTTGAATTACACCACAGTTGCCGCAAATATTGCAGGAGACCTACTGGAACCCGCATGGAGCCGAGATTTACCCAGAAAACAGTGAAGTTTGGTGGTGGCAAAATCATGGTCTGGGGTTACATCCAGTATGGGGGTGTGCAAGGGTTTTGTAGGGTGGAAGGCAACATCAGTAAAAATTAATTGTAAACCTCAGCCTGGGGAAGCTAGTACTCTTGGTTTACGGCAGTTTGAACATTGTTGTTCTTATATTAAAAAAAAATGCATGTGTTCACAAATAGAGTTGAGCGGACACCTGGATGTTCGGGTTCGGCCGAACTTCGGAAAAAAGTCCCGGGTTCGGGACCAGAACTTGACCCGAACCCCATTGAAGTCAATGGGGACCTACATTTTTTACTCTAAGGGAAAGGGCTAGAGGGCTGCAAATGGCAGAAAAATATTGGTAAGAGCATGGCAAGTACTCTGCAATCAAATGTGGATAGGGAAATAACTTAAAATAATATAACCCAAAGGAACCTTACCCAATGATGGGACACTATTTCTCCCACTGACACAAATGATGGGGAACTATTCCTCCCACTAATACCAATGCTGGGGCATTATTTCTCCCACTGACACAAATTATGGGATACTATTCCTCCCAATGATGGGGCATTATTTCTCCCACTGACACAAATGATGGGACACTATTCCTGCCAATGATACCAATGATGGGACACTATTCTGGTGCAATTAGATATGTGAAGTAGGACTGACTCCTAACTAATTCTCTCCCTATAAGCACAATCAGGAACCTTTCCCTACAGTAGCTAATGCAGAGTATGTTACAGGAACATAAGCAATGCTGGTGCAATATGCAGAGTGTCTGACAGGAACACATGCAATGCTGGTGCAATATGTAGAGTATGTCAGAGGAACATATGCAATGCAGCTGCAATTAGGTTTGTGAAGTAGGACTGACTCCTATCTAATTCTCTCCCTGTAAGAACATCAGGAACCTTTCCCTACAGTACCGAATGCTATGTAGATCGCTGAGTATTATAATTCGATTTCTGAAGCAGCACAATCCTATCTAAATCTGTCCCTGAAAGCAGCCTGCAACCTTTCCCTACCCTAGCCAAAGCAGAGTGACGAGCTGTCCTGTGTGCCTCTAGCTTATATAGAGGCTGGGTCACAGGCTCGGTCACATGCTGCACTGGCCAATCGCAGCCATGCCATTAGTAGTCATGGCTGTGATGGCTTCTAGGTCACACAAGTGAAACAAACAGAGATTGGCTGCCGTGCAGTGCTCCGTTACATAGCTGAACTCCGAACCCGAACTTTCTGCAAATTGTTCGGCTCAAAAAAATGAAGTTCGGTACGAACCCGAACTTTACAGTTCGGGTTCACTCAACCCTATTCGCAAAATAATGTTCTCTATTTCTCTTTGCAGCTCTTTTCTCTGGTTATCCAGGTAACCTTGGCTACACACTTTCCTGATAAGTTCACTTCCGATGTTCAGGCTTCCTGGGGAAAATTCCTTGCTGAAGTTGCTGCAGTCTTCACCTCCAAGTACAAATAATTGAATCCTGTATAACAGGATAGTAATTGCATCAAGAAATGTGGAATGATAAGTTCTTTGGGCTCTTTTCCATCACTACCAACTTGCAATGATTTACTTGTGTGTCCATCAAATGTATCTGTGGTGTACTCTTGAATAAAGCCCAATATATTTTTAATTTCTGCCTTTTATTCTCTTGATACAAATATTGAACACAATAGCTACTGTATGACATCTACTCTAGGAAATGTTACTATATTGAAAAGTCCAATAGGTATTTTGATCTTCTAGACCCAAAAGACACTTGCAGAATTCAATAGTCAGCATATGGGAGGTGACAGGGCTTAAAAAGCATCTCACTGCTGCAATAAAACACTTTTTTTTGTTAAGTCCTGGTTCACACTGATGCAATTTGACCTAATCGGTGCAATGCTGCATTTGGTTTCTTTACTACTTTTGGTGCTTTCAGGGTGTAATTTCCATTGACGTCTGTTGAGCTACAACATGCAGGAGAGTTGGAGCGGATAACTAGGCCACCCTCAAACCCCCCCCCCCCCCTTGTCATCCAGGCTCATACTAGTTTGCCTAATAACGCAGCTGCCAAAGTGGACTATCCAACTGGCTCCTTGTCCAGTTACTCCTGTAGCCCCACCATCATGCACAGGAGTCCCCAGAATTATTCGACCATAGTGTCGGTTCCATGCTGCTGGAGCATGTGCAGCAATTTGAACGCTTCGATGTTGGTTCCCAGGTTGAGGAAGGGCACAACGTGAGCCTAGAGAGGGTGCCACAGACAGACAAGAAACTAGCAGTCATACTGCCAAATTTGCTCCAGTGACAGGGAGGGGATGAGGTCACTGACTGTACTTGGTTGCTGAGAAGAAGGCACAACTCCAACTAGGCAGGATGTCCTCCATGTGCCAGCTTAAGGGCAGCCACCTTATTGCATCACACCACAGGTGCAGGGTGCGGCTGACTTCCTGCTTACTTCCAAAAGTTCACTGGAATGGCCTTTTTTCAATGCATATCCAGTAGATCGCACTGTTGCAATCCTATGTCTGAAGCAGATCAAGTGTGGCCAGAACAGCACCCGCTTGACATGATGACCTTTCATGCAGTTTGTTGGCAACAGCACCTTAAAGAGCCACATTGTGGAATGTGCTGTACCACAGTGGTAGGTTCCAAAAAGCTTTTTATTTAACGTAAGTTCATTCCAGCTTTCTACCATCATGTGGAAGGCAATGTTTTGGCCTCATTTGGACAGGGAGGTAGTTGCCTTTTCTTTCACGGTGCACTGGGGTAACTCTGGCAGCTGGGAAGGATGCAGGACAGGGTTCAGTGTTGGTGCTTCTGTCACCACACTTCCAAAAAAGCTTATGGTGATTCTGACACATCTGTCTGCTTCACCCCCACCCCCTCTTCTTCCTCTATGGCCACTTCTGCACAATTGTCTGAAGCAGCAGTGCTCCGTAAGAATTCAAGGGGCTATGCAAGCAGTCAGGCTAAAAGATGCCATGTGGTGTTTCAGTTACTCTGCTTTGGGGACAGGGGCCACACTGGGGTGGAGATCTTGTCAGCTCTGAAGGGACAAGCTCAGAGGTTGTTAACGCCATGGTAGCTTGAGGCAGAAATGGTTGTATGTGACAATGGCACCAACCGGGACACATGTTCCATATTTGGTGCAGTGTTTCTTGACCAGGTACCCAGGCTTGCAAGACCTGCTGAGGCAGGCCAGAAGACTCTGGGCATTTCTAGCTGCCATGCCAGTAGCTGCTGATTAAGGATGCATGCACTGTCCTGCCACCATTTTAGGAGGCCACAAGGATGGTGAGCAGCGAACATGCATCAGTGGCTGTCCCTCTAGTCTTCCTGCTGGAGCACGTTCTTCATGGAATCATGGACAGGGCACTTGAGGCAGAACAGCGGGAGGAGGTCTTCCTTTCCTCTCAAGGCCCCCTTTTTTATGCAGATGGCATTCCTGCGGGGTTGCCAGACATACAGGATGATTGTGTTGGCATGGATGTAGAGGGTAACGCATAGCAGTCTACAAGGAATGTTTTTTTCAGTCCCCAGAAAACCAAGGAGTTGTACGTGGCTGGGAGGAAGTTCCTGACAACTTCATCCTCATCCAGAGAACTTATGCTGCATGGGCTCCCTGATTCTGCAAAAGGACCCTAGGATTTGTGGTATTAAAGAGGCTTCATTACTGGCTGGCCACCCTTCTTGATTCCCCTTGCAGGGGTAAAGTTGCAGAGCTCATCCTGCCTTTGCAGAGGATGAAATATCTTCAGGATGCCTTGAAGAAAAGTTTTGTAATGCCTTTTCAGACCCTGGGAGGTTACCATTTCCTGTTACTGGACAACGTGTTTCTGAGGCTTTTGTTCAGAGGAAAGTGGTGTAGAAGCTGGACAGCTGACCAATGTCTTTAAACAATTTTTTAAGTCCTCCAACGCTGATGAGTTCAAACAACCATTAGCAGTGCCTGCGTTATATTGTGCAGGAATATTTAGGGGCAAGATCGGACCTAGAGACCGTTCCAACTGAGCATCCACTGGGTCTTGAGGATGGACCACTGGCCAGAACTTGATCGATCAAGCTACTGTCCTGCATCATTTCAGAACATTAAGTGCTGCTGTAGGGTTTGTAATGGATCAAAGAGTGCACCTGTCCACAGGCTCACATTTGTAAAAATGAATCGGTCCTTGATCAGCAGCTATTAAGCCCCTGATGCTGATATAACTGATTGCATTTGCTAGGGATATGGTATCCATTGAAGACTGCCTATGCTGACTATCCCATTCCTTTTCTGCACAGTATATAGCAGTCCATATATAATGCAGTTCAGAGTATATAATTCAGTCAGTGTAGTGTGTGTGCAGAGTATACAATACAGTGGTTAAGGGAATTAAGAAAAAACGTCATGGGCACTTTAGGCTTGGTATAGATTTTAAGAGGAAATGCCATGGAAGGGGGCACAAGCGAGCGACCAGGTCACTTTCCCTCAACATGGAGAGTGTTTTGGGTCCCCCCCCAAAAAAGCACCTTGTCCCCATGCTGATGAGGACAATAGCCTCTTCCCAGGGACCCTGGTCTGTCTGTCTGCTGTGATCATGGCTCAGTCCACGCTCCACACTACAGAATGCTGCTTACACGGACGTGTATAGTGTGATAATGTGGAGAGGAGAGCTTGAGCTAGATTAGGCAGGTTAGTCAGTGGCATGCAGGCATGTGTAAGTAAAGAAAATATATATAAAAAAAATTGTGTGTAAAATATATATGTGTGTGTGTATATATATATATATATATACAGTATATAGGGCCAGATTCTCAAAAGAGATACGATGGTGTATCGCAGGAAACACCGTCGTATCTCTGTTTTTTTTACTGGTTATTTATGCGTGTGATTTATAGAATCACTTACGCATAGATACAGTGAAGATCCGACAGGTGTAAAACACTTACACCGTCGGATCATAGATGTAATTACTTTTCTGGCCGCTAGGTGGCCTTTACGTTGATTTCCAATTTGCCTATGCAAATGAGCCTAATACGCCGATTCCTGAACGTTTTTACGCCGCCCCGTCGTCGTTTACGTAGTTTCCGTAAGCGTAAAACTACACCTGCTATATGAGGGGTAGGTTTATTAAGTTCCGTTGTATGCCATGTTAAGTATGGCGTCGGGTCAGCGTCGTCTTTTTCAGTCAGTTACGTCGTTTTACTAAGTCGTAAACTACAGAGCAAGTGCTTGGAGAATACGGCACTTGCTCCATTAAGTTTCGGCGGCATATTGTAAATGGCTTACGCTACGCCGCCGCAGATTCTATGTGAATCTGGCCCATAATCTCTAGGCAATGTATTAATACAAGGCCTTGAAAGTATTTATCCCCCTCCCAAAATGTTCCACATTTTGTCATTTTACTAAAAATGTATTTTATTTCATTGAAAAATGCGGAATTTCAAATTTTCTAATTTTGGAAATTCTCAATTTCAATTTTGGAAATTCTCAATTTTCGAAAATGAATTTTTTTTTCTGGAAATTTGGATTTTGGAAATTCGGAAATAAGAATTAAAAAATTAAATTTCAAATTAAATTCGAAAAATTTACAGAAATTTAAAATTTTGAAACTTTCGGAATTAATGAATTTCTCAAAGTTTGTTAAATTAGAAACTAAGCAAATTGCACATTTCTACTGAACACTTTAGCCCTCACTTATAGAAATAGAGACCTGCATTGTTTTGATCAAGCCTTTCATTTGCCTGCACTACTTTTCTGTTGTCCTATCTGGGTCATACACAGGAAAATCTATCAGACCACCCCACCTGGACCGTAAGTAATCTGTTTGCTCTTATCACGTCTACCTGGGTGGGCTGGCTAGACAGTATAGCATTGTCTTTAAGTCCTGGGGGCAACCAAGTACCGGTAGGCCTGCTCACCTTAAGGGAAAGGGGGCTGCAATAGGTCACGGACCTTCAGACAATTTCAGTCCTTAGCGCCAAGGTCTGATCGGCAACCAGCGTCTGTATTACATGATGCAGGAATATCTTGTGGCAAGAGCAGACTTGGAGACCTTTCCAATAGAGCATCCGCTGGGTTACTGGGTCTTGAAGATGGACCACTGGCCAGAGCTTGCTTAATATGCAATTGAGCTACTGGCCTGTCCTGCATCCAGTGTTCTTTCTGAACGCACATTCAGTGCTGCTGGAGGGTTTGTAACAGATCATAGAGTGCGCCTGTACACGCACTCTGATGGACTCAAATTCGTAAAAATGTATTGGATGAGCATCTATCAAGCACCTGATGCTAATGTAACAGATTGAATTTTCTATGGATGTGGGATCCCTTAACCACTTAAGACCTGGACACATACGCTGCTAAATGACCCAAGGTGTTTTTACAATTCGGCGCTGCGTCGCTTTAACAGACAATTGCGCGGTCGTGCGACGTGGCTCCCAAACAAAATTTGCGTCCTTTTCTTCCCACAAATAGAGCTTTCTTTCGGTGGTATTTGATCGCCTCTGCGATTTTTTTTTTTGCGCTATTAACTTAAATACAGCGACAATTTTGAAAAAAATCACTATTTTTTTACTTTTTGTTATAAAAAAAATCAAATAAACTAAATTCTAGTAAAACATTTAGGCCAAAATTTATTCAGCCACATGTCTTTAGTAAAAAAAAAAAATCGCAATAAAAAAAATAGCTACCTAGCGGGAACAGCGACACTAATACAGCGATCAGAAAAATTATCGCTTAGTGATGCTGGCAATAGGGAGTGAAAGGGTTAACTAGGGCAGTGATCAGGGGTTTAAAACTTTATTAGGGGGGGTGGGGGGGCTATCCAGGACCTAACACTAACTGATTTTACACTGCCTGTCACACTGACACTAAATGCAGTGATTCGATCACTGCATTCAGTGACACTGTGACAGGGGGGTGGGGGGGGGGTCGATCACAAGGGGTTAATGTGCCTATGTGAGTGTGTGTCAGTGTTGTGTTGGTCCACACTTACTGTGGATGTCTTCTCTCATCAGCAGCGGTGGGAAACACCGCTGCGATGAGAGGTGACATAATTTCCTCCTTCCTGTGTAAACACAGGAGGAGGAACTGAAACAAAGGGGGAGCGCTCCCATTGGCTGGGAGCGATCGCAGGGGGGGGCGGAAAACACGGACATCCGCCCGCTCGTCGGCGATCGCTCCCAGAGCCAGGGGGACCCCCGAACCGCACGAAGGCGGGGACGTAAATTTACGCCCTTGTGCCTGTACGAGCCATGTTGTGGCCGTAAATGTGCGTGCGGGGGTCCTTAAGTGGTTAAAGACTGCCTATGCTGAGTGACTATCCTATTCCTCCTCAATCTTGATGATGCTAGCTTCTAACTATTTTTGGTTTAGGGCACCACCAAAGCCCCAATTTTTCTGCCCTGTTTAACAGGGGCATGTAATTAAAATTTTTGTTGGATAGTATTTCACAGCAGGGCCCGTTCCTGCAACCACCGAGATTAACTGTGAGGGCTTACAGTGTTCTGGTACCACCAACACCTAAGTCCCAATTTTATGCAGAAAATATAGGGCAGGCTGTATAGTGTGTGTATATATAGTGCCTGGGGGACCCCCACGCCATTTTTATTTGGGTGTGGGGTTCCCCTTAATATCAATACTGGACCCAAAGGGCCTGGTAATGGACTGGGGGGGAGGGGGGGACCATGCCATTTAACTTAACCCCTTCCATTCAGGGCATTTTCACCCCCTTCCTGCCCAGACCAATTTTTAGTTTTCAGCGCTGTTGCACTTTGAATGACAATTGCGCGGTCAGGCAACACTGTACCCAAATAAATCGTTATGTTTTTTTTCCCACACAAATAGAGATTTCTTTTAGTGGTATTTGATCATCTCTGCGGTTTTTATTTTTTGCGCTATAAACAAAAGAAGAGCGACAATTAAAAAAAAAAAACACAATATTTTTTTCTTTTTATTTAATACATATCACAATATTTTTTTTAAAAAACGTTTTTTCCCCTCAGTTTAGACCGATACGTATTCTTCTACGTATTTTTGGTAAAAAAAACGCAATATATTGATTGGTTTGCGCAAAAGTTATAGCATCTACAAAATAGGTGATAGATTTATGGTATTTTTATTTTATTTTTTTTACTAGTAATGGCGGCGATCTGCGTTTTTATTTTTTGTGACCGTGACATTGCGGTGAACATATCGGACACTTTTGACACGTTTTTGGGACCATTTACATTTACACAGCGATTATTGCTATAAAACTGCACTGATTACTGTGTAAATGTGACTGGCAGGGAAGGGGTTAACACTAGGGGGCGCTGAAGGGGTTAAAATGTGTCCTAAAGTATGTTCTAACTGTAGGGGGAGGGGGACTCACAGGGGGAGGAGATCGATGTGTGTTCCTCTGTACTGGGAACACACATCAGTCTCCTCACCGCTGACAGGAGGTGGATCTGTGTGTTTACACACACAGATCCACACTCCTGACGTGATTGGCGGAAATTGCGGGTGCCCGGCGAAAATCGCAGCCGTCGGGCACGCGCGCGCGCCGCCGGCGACGCGCGCGCGCGCCCTAGAACGCCGTGGAGACAGGACGTTGTGCAACGTCTAGTCTCATCGGCGAGGGGATGACCATAGCGTCATTTCCCTATGGCCTGGATTTGAAGTGGTTAATAATTTTCAGCTATATGGCCAGGACCCGACAATACATTACAGCCACAAGCAGTTTTAATTGTTTTTTCTTTTCTTTAGAAATGTCATTTTGCTGTGGAATAGTTCTAAACATAGGAAAACTGTGCCATTTTACAGGCATGCTATAGGCACAATATGTAACTACTTCCATACAGGGCATTTTCACCCCCTTCCTGCCCAGACCAATTTTTAGTTTTCAGTGCTGTCGCACTTTGAATGACAATTGCGCGGTTGTGCGACGTGGCTCCCAAACAAAATTGATGCCCTTTTTTTTCCCACAAATAGAGATTTCTTTTGGTGGTATTTTTTTTTGTTTTTATTTTTGCGCTATAAACAAAAGAGCGACAATTTCGAAAAAAACACAATGGGCCAGATTCAGGTATATTGGCGCATCTTTAGGCGGGCGTAGCGTAGCGAATATAGGCTACACCGCCGTAACATAGAAGGCAAGTGCAGTATTCACAAAGCACTTGCTCCGTAAGTTGCGGCGGCGTATCATAAATTTGCTGGCGTAAGCCTGCCTAATTCAAAGTAGGAAGGAGGTGGGCGTCATCTATTTAAATTAAGCATGACCCCATTCAAATGAATGGCCGATTAAATGGCGCATGCTCAGAATCACGTTGCATATACTCCCTAAGATACGACGGCTCAATGTCTACGACGTGAACGTAACCTACGCCAAGCCCTATTCACATAGTACTACGTAAACGGCGTAAAAGACGCCGGCTGTTCCGACGTTCATACCTTTGCATGGGTTGCACCACCTTTAGGTGGAATAACTTTAAGCCGGACGTACGCCTTACGTAAATGGCGTATATTACAGCGACAGGGGCAAGTACTTTCGTGAATCGGCGTATCTCGGTCATTTGCATATTCAACGCATAAATCAATGGAAGCGCCCCTTCCAGGCAAGTTATGTCGGGCATAGGAAGCCTATTTATTCGATGTATCTAGCGTCGGGAATCGCCGTAAAGAACGGCGCACATTTGGACTTACGTCGGTGTATCTCGAGATACATTGGTGTAAGTCCTACCTGAATCTGGCCCATTACCTTTTACTTTTTGATTTAATAAATATCATAATTAAAAAAAATATATATATATATTTTTGGTAAAAAAATTGCAATAAGCGTTTTTGATCGGTTTGCACAAAACTTCTAATGTCTACAAAATAGGGAATAGAATTAAGGCATTTTTTTTTTTTTACTAGTAATGGCGGCGATTTTTATTGTGGCTGTGACATTGCGGCGGACATATCGGACACTTTTGACAATTTTTTTGGGACCATTTAAACAGTGATTAGTTCTATAAAACTGCACCGATTTACTGTGTAAATGTGACTGGCAGGGAAGGGGTTAACACTAGGGGGCGCTGAAGGGGTTAAATATGTTCCCTAAAGTGTGTTCTAACTGTAGGGGGGAGGGGACTCACAAGTGGAGGAGATCGATGTGTGTTCCTCTGTACTGGAAAACACACATCAGTCTTCTCACCGCTGACATGGATCTGTGTGTTTGCACACAACGATCCATGGTTCTGCCGTGATTGCGGGCAATCGCGGGTGCCCGACAGACATCGCGTTTGCCGGGCACGCGCACCCGTTCCTGAGCGATGCGGCGGGGGGGCGCGTGCCCCCTAGCGGCTGGGAATGCAAGGACGTCATATGACGTCCAGTCTGAAAGAGGAGAGGTTTCCCGCCGAAGTCATTTTACAATGACTCGGTAGGGAAGTGGTTAAAGAAATATTTCATTTTTATTGTTTACTTTAAGCATTATTAAAAACACTGCTCCCAAAAAAAGGGTGTTTTAAAAATAAAATGTTGCATTCATACATGTCCCATGGGGTAGGACTTGTGTCCCCAAACACTTTTTTAAAATTAGCACTTTTGATTTTATTTTTTCACGTTTCCCATAGACTTTAACGCTGTTCACGTGTTCCAACAAACTTTTTGCCTGTTCTGCTGTAATCCGAAATGGGGGGGTGTTTGGCTCATCCCTACTTGCCACTGGAGTCCTCTTCCACTCCTCCATGATGACATCATAGACCTTGTAGATGTTAGGCCCCTTTCACATTGGGGCATTATTCGAGCCTTATTCGAGCGAAGCCTCATCGGCAATCCCAGTGTGCTGGTAAAGCACCGCTAAAACCCTAACGTTTTAGGGCATTTTTGCAGTGCCTCAGTGTGAAAGGGTAAGGCGTTTTTACAGCGCTTATAATTTATTTAATTGGAGAGGGGCTTTTTTGGAGCGTTATTTTCAGCCCCCGAAAGCTGCTCCAAAGATACTGCTTGCAGGACTCAGTGTGAAAGGGTCCATTGAGATGCACGGAGAGCATTTTAAGAGCGATATTTTTAACGCGAAAATGCTGTAAAAACACTTCAGTGTGAATTTGGTCTTAGAGACCTTGCACTCCTCCATCTTCCGTTTTGAGGATGCCCCATAGATGCCCAATAGGGTTTAGGTCTGTATTGTAATGTCATGAATTGAAACCATGTGCTTATCTTAAAGCAAGGGCAATACACCCCCCTGGCGGACGCACACGTTAATCCAACATTACCAGCGTGTAATATAATTTTACCCCTAATATCAGATCATCAAAGATCAAAACTTATTAATAATACACATAGGCGTGCGCACAGGGTGTGCCAGGTGTGCCCAGGCACACCCTAATCACCCTGTGCAGAACAGATTCCCCCTACTGACCTGGCTCCCCCTCCTTCCCCCCACAGCTCTGCCGGCTTCCCTCCTCTCCCACCTGTTGTTGCTGTGGATGTTTTAGGATGAGTGGGAGAAGGGGCCAGTAAATATGCCATTTACCGGCCCGTTCCTTTTCTAAATGAACATCGTGAGTGATCGGTAGCGTGTGTTTGAGCTTTGGGGTGCACACCCTAATGCTAAAGGCTGCGCACACCTGTGATAATACAGTTGAGGCTGAAATGAAATATATATTGGGCTTTATTCAAGAGTACAATATAAACAGAAATGGCCCCAAAGAACTCCCATTGCACACTGTTTTACTTTCTTTAGTTCCTCATGTAGCCTGTTATGCAGGATGGATTTATCTGTACTTGTAGGTAAGGACGGCAGAGACTAAAGCAAGGAATTTGTCCCAGGCAGTCTGAACATCGGCAATAAAATTATCAGGGAAGTGAGAAGCCAAGACCACCTGGATTATGTGAGATTGTTGTCTGCAAGAGAAATAGAGGAAAAATATCTTTGCAAACCTATACACACTTATATTATTTATTAAGGATAGTAATATTTAAAGTGGGGTTCCAACCACAATTAGCATTTTTTAAATGTATGTCCTTTCATCATGCGTTTTTATAATATAAATGCGGTCACTTTCTATTTTACAATCCACCGCCGCTCCGCATAGTTATTCAAAAAAGATAGTTTATAAAACTATGTCCACACTGTTGTCATTTTGCTTGTGGGCATTGTGAAGCCTACAAGCACTTACTTCCTGGAAGTCTTGGATGGGGAGTTATAATAGGGAAGCGCACTGCATCCTGGGAAATGATGACACACATTTCCCAGGAGCATTAGCGTGCTGAGGAGCCGAGGGAGATGTCAGAATCCTAGGTGATTCCGCATAGCAACATGCATTTCCAGGTGAGTAAAGCACACACACACACTATATATAGACTCTTTACCACGTGATCAGCCGTGTCCAATCATGGCTGATCACAATGTAAACAAGGAGAGCCGGTTATTGGCTTTTCCTCACTCGCGTCTGTCAGACACGAGTAGAAGAGAGCCGATCGGCTGCTCCTCTGACATGGGGGGGTTTGTGCTGCTCGATTACCAGCACATCCCCCCCAAAGATGCCCCACACTAGACCACCAGAGCACCAGGGATGCCCACCACCAGGTATGCCAATCAGTGCCCACAATTGATGCCAATTAGTGTCCACAATGGGCATCACTGATTGGCAGGCATTGTTTGGCACTGATTAGCATCCATAAATAAAATATAATACAGTACATCTGTGCCGCCTATCTGTGCCCATCTATGTTGCCTATCTGTGCCCATCCTTGCCACCTATCTGTGCCCATCCGTGCCCATCTGTGCTGCATATTAGTGCCCATCAATTCCACCTCATCAGTGCCACCTCATCGATGCCTGTCAGTGCAGCCCCATCAGTGCCCATCAGTGAAGGAGAAAACATACTTTTTTTTTTTTTGTTTAGCATAAAATAAAAATCCCAGAGGTGGTCAAATACCACCAAAAGAAGCTCTATTTGTGGGAACAAAATGATACAAATTTAGTTTGGGTACAGTGTAGCATGACCGCGTAATTGTCATTCAAAGTGCAACAGCGCTGAAAGCTGAAAATTGGTCTGGGCAGGAAGGTGTATAAGTGCCCTGTATGGAAGTGGTTAAACTGCTGTGAAACAATAGTATCAGCTTCCCTGGGTTAAAATGTTTACATTTGTGTTTTATTTTTACTTTTTTAATGAGTTACTGATCTAATTTTATGTATCATAGCTTAAAGCGGAGCTCTGTTGTAAAAAAATATATATTTTTATATTAATATAATATAATATATTATTATATTTAATATATTATTATATATTATTATATTTATTTATATTGTGAGGGATTCGCTCGGTAGCGGGTGTGTGTGACCCCCTAGATGGGTTCACTACATGCTGAACTATACAGAAAGGCAGTTGTGGATGGTTGGAAACAAAGAATATGGTTTATTTTTCCATATTGCTGGATACAAGTGCAAGCATCAAAACAGCATAAACAAACCAAAACATAAAATAAACCCTGGCCACTTGGGGCCTCTATCTTCACAACACAGGAACCTACCTATGGAATCTGTCACAGCCTACTGCTGGGCAGACACTGCTGGTCAGACAGCAGGAAAACAATAGTCTTTTTGATTTTTATCACACAGAAAAATCAACAACCACCTCACCTCTTCAGAAGTTTTTCTCACTGCTCTCCTTAACTCAAAAAGCCTCAGAATGCAGCAATCAGTAGTTATCCTTTGGATGACTTATAGAGGCCTTAATTACCTCATTCTGAACAGCTGAAGTTTTCCAACGCCCTAAACCTTTCTGGCTATTTCTGCAGCCGATACCTGGTAGTAATTAGTGTATTGTCTAAACAAGGCAGAAATGTATCTCCCGGCTGTGACAACACCCACAGATTTACCTAACTTCCTGTCACAATATATCAATATATCATTTTACTTATTTATTTTTTACACTTTAAAAAAATAATTGCTTTTATTCCTTTTACAAGGAATGTAAAAAAACATTTACAGAAATAATGCTTACTAGCCGCAATTTCGGCTTTGTTTACTTACGGGGACCCCGGCGTGACGTCATCACATCGCGCTCGGGCCTCTGACGGTCATAGAGATGACTGGTGACCATCTGGTCACCAGTCATCTCTAGGCTTCCTATCCAGCGCAGGGCGATCCTTCCCTCTGGGCCCCCGATGGCACGGGAGAGCCCGGAGAAGCACCGGATGGCGGCAGGAGGGGGAATGTCCCCTCCCGCTGTCTATAAGAATGATCAAGCGGCGGAACCGCCGCTATGATCGTTCTTACGGTGCGCAGGATCGCTTCCAGAACACAATGATATCTGAATGATGCCTCTAGCTGCAGGCATCATTCAGATATCACCGCACAAATTCCAGGACGTCATATGATGTCCATCCAGGATAGGAGATGCCTTTTATGGACGTCATGTTGCTGATGTTAACAAAATTATTCCTTGTATAATGAAAAGTTCCAGATTGCATTCTAGCTGGGTCTTGTTTGCTGCTAACCCTATAGAATATGTGCATTCTTGCTTGCGGGACAATGTATTGTGTAATAACATATCTCCCATTCTGAGTCTTAACACCAATTACAACCAAAGACAACCAGCTGCAGTCATTGTTCTGGTAATTTGACAGCTGCAGGCGTCGGTTGTCAGAAGTAAATAGTTGGCAGGGTAGATTTGCTGTTTAGAGTGGAATCTGTTAGAAATCTATGTGTGTATGGCCAGTTTAAAGCATCATACACACGATTGGATTTTCCGACAACAAATGTGTAATGGCAGGGTTTTGTCGGAAAATCTGACCGCTTGTATGCTCCTTCGGACAATTGTTGTTGGATTTTCCGACAACAAATGTTGGATAGCATGCTTTCAAATTTTCCGACAACAAATGTGTCTCCAGTCGGATTATCCGATCGTGTGTACACAAGTCAGTCGAAGAAAAAAAAAATCCAAAGTACAAACACACATGCTCAGAAGCAATGCTAACCATTGCACAAAATTAACAGAAGTTGCCCAAAGGGTGGCACTAAAGAGCATAACTACCACATAGTTTCGTATTTGTTGGCTGACAAGGTTTTGCCGTTTGTATGCCGAACAAGATCACAGCCAACGCCCTTCGGACAAAATTCCACATCTTTGTCCGACGGAAATCTGATAGTGTATCTTTCGTTTAGCCAATCAAATTTGGTAGCAAAGAGGTTGCCCACAACTAGAGTTGCCACCTCATCCCTTTAAAACAGAAAACATATTAATTACACAGGTTCTGTGGCTAATTAAGGTGGTAATTAAACTCACTTGGTGCTTTACCTGCATTAAATTAGCCTCAGAACCTGTGTAATTCATATGTGTTCTGTTTTAAAGGGATGAGGTGGCAACTCTACCCACAACAGTAGGCCTATGGGGAAAAAAGTATAAATCCAGCTCTAAGTTTGTATGGGAGTGTCCCTGTTTACATGAAACAAGACTTTGTAGCCCAATATTACCATTACCAGGCCATTATTAGCAGGAACAAAAGGCAAATACCTGTGTGCAGCAAGACATTTCATTTCCAGCACACAGGATAGTTAAAGTGGCATTTGATTGGATTTATATTTTTTCAATTATTAGATTGAGCGGAAGAATGTTATGGTGGATGGCCATCTAAGCACATTATTTAAATTTGTTTTGCACAGGAAGGTGATAAACAGTATGTTTATCAATATATAAAAAAAATTGTACTTCTTAATGTGCGAAACACATACTAATGTAGGCTGGCTGCTCATAATTGGACACAAGAGGGCAGCACAGGAGTATTTCATGAGTAGTTAGAGTGACAGTGAATAGCGAAATGTGTATAGCCACACCCAAAGATGGTGAGAGACATGTCAGAGACAGAACAAGAGTTTCAGAGCAGGCAGAAAAGATCATTTGCTTTTATTGTGAAAGGCCTGGTCATATGAAAAGACAATGGCCCAGATTCAGGTACATCTGCGCATTATTGGACCGGCGTAGCGCACCGCCTTTACGTTAGACTTGCGCAATTTTGCAGCGTAATCACCCTATTCTCGTAGCTTTTGCGCAGGAAATTGCGCATACGTAACGTTTTTCCAGAGGCGTAAGGAGGAGTAATACAAATTGGGAAGGACGTGGGCGTGTTACATTGAAATGAGCCGTGACCCCATGCAAATGAAGGGCTGGCCGGCTCGCGCATGCGCGCTTGAAGGAGACCATGGTCAGCTCCGCTGTGCGCATGCTCACAACTCGGGAGCGGCGCAATCAGTGAAATTGGAAATGGACTAGGGCAACTTTGTGAACTACGCAGACAGCATAAATAGACAGACACAAATGCACTTCCTTTGCAAAAGTACATCCCTTTGTATCCCTCCCTCTACAGCAAGGTGCTTTTAGTTGTTTGTGACATGTCTTTGAGATATTTGGGGAATGTTTTGCAGAGTGATTTTTGTCTTTTATGTGTTTTCTTTGTTGTTATTTTGTTTAAATTATCTTTTTGCTGGGCTTTTTTTTTTTTTGCTCGTCATTTATTTAATTTTTTTGGTTCTGTTTGTGTATGATTTTGGAATGTGGGGGTGATATTCCTGCGGGAAAAGGGGTGTCACCCTCATTTGTGGTGGAGAAGTGATCCCCAGGTCTGTGTGAATGGTGTATGAATGTACAGTGACATAATTGGAGCCGTGGCGTGGCGTTGCAGCTCACAAGTCCTGCATGGTGGACTGGTGCCAATCCAATGTGATGACGATGTGGTGTGTGTGTGTGCTAGGGACCACAGTGGTGTGCATGCATGCATTCTCATTGTGCCATGATTAATGTGTGTGTTTAACGTGCAAAGATGCATAATGTGAGCTGGCATGAGATGGGGTCATGAGATGGGGTACCAGTGCATATGCAGAGTCACCTTGAAG
Organism: Rana kukunoris; assembly: GCA_029574335.1. NCBI lineage: Eukaryota > Metazoa > Chordata > Amphibia > Anura > Ranidae > Rana > Rana kukunoris. Next base: position 402,076,757 of record CM056053.1, on the reverse strand, counting down.
GGAAAAGACAGGAGGATGTTAGTCATGCATGTGCCACTTGTGAGGTGTGCATCACGGGAGGGGATAGTCATGCCTGACACCCATGTCACTCACCAACCAGCCAGCTGTCCCCATACATGTTCTGTTCGAAATCTGTGGGGATGGGGCTCTGATTGTATATGTAGCTGTCATGGGTGTCATGGGTGGTGCCATGTGTTGGGCTGCTGATGTCCTCCTGCAAGGTTGTGGTAATTCCAGGATGGCATGAGGGGTGAATCTGAAGATGCGAGACACCTCAGAATCACTCATGCCAAAGATGTCTATGCATGTGTGATATATCAAGTGAAGAGTGAGGGGCTTGTATCAGATAAGAATATTGTATTAGATTAGATTAAATTGTAAATTTTATATAAGCAAATAAAAAAAAAAAAAAAAAACATCTAACAGTGTTGCTTTATCTGACAAGTAGACTTTTTTTCTTTTTTTAGACCAGCTTTTATCAGCTCTAATTTTAGACAGGACATTTTGCTGTTGCGCACACTGCGTCGCCTGCGCTGCCCCAACGTTGTTTTCTGGATCCCCGTAAGTCCCTCATTAGCATATTTGACTAGCAAATCAATGGTGTGTCTATCGCACTTTTGCGCGGACGGATGCGCCAGTCTAACGAAATTACGCGGGACAAAAAAAAGACGATTTTTTGCGTATCTCGTTCTGGGGATGCCGCGCAACGAAACGCACGCGCACATTTAGACTTACGCACGCGCATCTCCTGTTGCGCAGGCGTAATCGCTCTGTGAATCTGGGCCAATGGTGGAAATACCAGAGAAATTCACAAATTCATTCTTTTTGGGGGAAAAATAAATAAAACAAAATGACTTTTGTACAATTTGCTCATACATTGCTCATACAGTATGACTGACTTTTCTTCTGCCTCTAGAGTGAAACATATCAGTAAATTGACCGTAAGCAATAGTAGTTTAGATAATATGGAATGTTTTAGCATTGACAGGGAAAGTTTTATTATCATTGCTAAAGTTGAAATTAAATTAAATTGCATCTCCTCTAATGCCGCGTACACATGACTGTTTTTCGGGGTTGTAAAAAATGAAGTTTTTTTTTTTTTTTTATGTCATTAAAAACTATCGTGTGTGGGCTTCAGAGCATTTTTCGGGTTCTGAAAAACGGGCACATTTTTTTTTTGGACATGCTCTATTTTTTCACAATGTTTTTAACGCTGTCGTTTTTCAGGTTGTAAAAAAAAGTCTTGTGTGGGCTTTAACGACGTGAAAAACCCCACGCATGCTCAGAAGCAAGTTATGAGAAGGGAGCGCTCGTTCTGGTAAAACTAGCAATTGTAATGGAGTTGGCACATTTCAATCTTGTCACTCAGGCTGCCTGGAACAAATTCCTTGGTGAGGTTTCTGAAGTCCTCATCTCCAAGTACCAAAAAATCCATCCTACATAATAGACTACATAAGTAATTACAGTAAGAAAAATAATGTGCAATGGGGAGTTCACTTGACTCATTTAATCGCAACCTAGTTGCAATCATTTTTTGAAAATTATTTACTTACCGTATATATTGTCTATCAATTTTTAATATCTGGTGCTTTCTTCATTAAAGCCCAATATATTTTTCATTTCTGCCTCAACTGTTGTATTATGTTTTGTTTGATATGTTTACTAATATTGAACACAATAACTATTTTACATCCACTCTAGGAAAAATTTCTATATAAGGTCCAATAGAAGTATTCTGGTGAATACTGTCAAATATATAATTGTGTCAATTAATGTGTAATTTAATCTTGGACTGCAAAAAACAGTGTGCAGCTTTCAGTGGTTAGCACAAGGGATGTGACAGAGTTTGAAAACAAAAAAGACTTGAAGTGCATCTCACTGACACAAAAAAAAATGATATTCAAAATTCCACATAAAAATACACCATACTTTTTGCACTCACATGCCCTACAATCAGAGCATCACAATACACAGTGGAATAGTGCAAGGAGGGTGATCCTGTACACCAGGGGTTAAATGGAAGGGTAATTCCACTCCTCCACCACATATTCTGAGCAAACTTGATGAACCCTGTTAGTCTCATAAAACCAGCATTCCTCCACTCCTGTCAGACTCTCCTCAGTGTGTCTCAACACAGACTGCAGCCCAAGCTTCAGCCAAGGAAGATGCAGCCCATTTCCTCTCCCAGTCAACAGATTAGACCAGGGGTCAGCAACCTTTTTCCACTTAAGGGCCGGATTCAATGTATGTGAATGCATGGAGGGCTGCATTCGCTTGCTAATAAATGAAAATAACATTACACAGCCCCCCCGCACCTCTAGACTAGACCCCTTTACATTGCACAGCCCCTTACACCTCTGCACCTATGGATCCCTTTACATTACTCAGCCTCCCCTACATATTACACCCCCCCCCCCCTCCGCACATCACAGAGCCTGAAAGGAAGGGGGTGCTTACTTTTTTTATCACTTTTATTGCTGACCCTAAATTCCTCCTTTGTACTTAAAAGTTGGGTTGAGCGAACCCGAACTGTAAAGTTCGGGTTCGTACGGGACTTTTGTTTTTTTTGTACCTGAACAATTTGCTATGGGTTCGGGTTCGGTGTTCGACAAAGTAATGGCGCACTGCAGGGCAGCCAATCAACACTCGTTTAACTCATGTGACCTAGAAGCCATCACAGCCATGCCTACTAATGGCATGGCTGTGATTGGTCAGCGCAGCATGTGACCCAGCCTCTATATAAGCTAGAGGCACATAGCACAGCTCGTCACTCTGCTTTAGTTAGGGTAGGGAAAGACTGCTGCTGCTGTTCTCAGGGAGAGATTTAGATAGGAGTCAGACTGTCCTGCTTCAGAAACACCAGCACTGCATATGTTACAGTGAGATACTCTGCAAGATACGTTAGGGGAAGGTTCCTGTTTGTGCTTGTAGGGATAGAAATATATAGGAGTCTGTCCTGCTTCTAAAATCTAATTACACCAGCACTACATATGTTACTGTGAGATACTCTGCAAGATACTTTTCTTCTATTGTGCTATTCAAAAAAACATCCATTTAGGGCAAACAAATTAATTTTGCAGTGTTTCCTCCAGTGTTTGCAGTAATTCCTCCAGTGTTTGCAGTGTTTCCTCCAGTGCTTGCAGTGTTTCCTCCACATCTGTAAGTGTGAGATAAACACTTTAGCTACTGTTCTTCTATTCTATTAAAAAAACACTAATTTAGGGCAAAAAATTATATTTTGCAGTGTTTGCCATGTTTCCTCCATATCTGAAAGTGTGAGATAAACACTTTAGCTACTGTTCTTCTGTTGTTCTATTCAAAAAACACCCATTTAGGGCAAATATATTTTTTTGTGTGTTTCCTGCATATCTGTACGTGTGCGATACACCCTTTAGATACTGTTCTTCTATTGTGCTATAAAAAAAAACACCCATTTAGGGCAAGATCTTACATTTGAGAAATATGAGGAGAATGTCAAATAAGGGACGTGGCCGCGGTCATGGTACTGCTGGTGGAGCTCCTGTTGCAGGGAGTGGACGTAGTCGATCTGTGCCAGCTACACACACAAGTGAAACACCTTTCTCAGGTGCGAGTAGGCAACAGAGCCTGCAGCGGTATTTGGCCGGGCCTAATCCGGCTCTACGAATGTTGAGGCCAGGAACAGAACAGGCGGTAGTAGATTGGGTTGCTGACAGTGCTTCCAGTTCCTTCACATTGTCTCCCAACCAGTCGTGTGCTGAAAGATCAGAGTTGGCACCTGCAGCCGATGTCCATCAGTCTTTCACCTCACCCCCTTGCAAATCAGCCAAGCAGTCTGAGCCCCAAATCATGCAGCAGTCTCTTCTGCTTTTTAATGACTCTGTTAGCATGTTTTCCCAGGGCCATCCACCTAGCCCTGCCCCAGAAGTGGAAGAGATTGAGTGCACCGATGCCCAACCACTTATGTTTCAAGATGAGTACATGGGGGCACCATCACAGCATGTATCAGATGATGATTGGTGCTTTTGCAATTGTGCAGACCGACAAGGAGGGTAGTGGTGAAGACTGGGTGGAAGATGATGTGGTGGACGATAAGTTCCTCGACCCCCACATGGAATCAACCTCATGCAGGTGACCCATGTAGTTTGGAGGAAGAGGCGGTGGTCACACAGAGCCACCAGCACAGCAGAAGAGGGAGCAGGGTGCCAAAGCGGAGCGTCCGTCCCCTAGACAGTACGCCTGCTACTTCCCAACGCAGCAATGGACCGAGCACACCAAAGCCAGGTCCAAGGAGTTCCTTAGCGTGGCAGTTCTTCACACAATGTGCTGATGACAAGACATGAGTGGAATCAGAGGCTGAAGCGAGGCACAACCTGCATGACCAAGCATCTAAGTGCAAGGCATGAGCTGGAGTAGACACCTCAAAAACCAAGAAAGGTCTATGGCTCCTCCTGCTTCCTCTTCTGCTTGAGCCTCGGGCCTCTCGGCCTCTTCATCCACCTCTATAGTGACTGTGCCACCTGCCACCCCGCAATTAGAGGAACGGAAAGCAACACTACCACCTGGGTCACCAAACATCTCCACAATGTCCAATGGAAGAATTCAGCTCTCTATCTCCTAAACACTGGAGCGGAAGAGGAAGTACCCCCCTACCCACCCGCGATCCCTGGCCCTGAATGCCAGCATTTCAAAATTCCTGGCCTTTGAAATGCTGTCATTCCGTTTGGTGGAGACACAGAGTTTTAAAAGCCTGATGGCATTGGCTGTCCCACAGTACGTCGTGCTCAGCCGCCACTACTTTTCCAGGCTGGCCATCCCTTCCCTGCACAACCAAGTGGGGGACAAAATCAGGTGCGCACTGCGCAATGCCATCTGTGCCAAGGTCCACCTAACTACGGATACGTGTACCAGTAAGCATGGTCAGGGACGTTATATCTCCCTAACAGCGCACTGGGTAAATGCAGTGGCAGCTGGGCCTGAGGCAGATAACTGTTTGGCGCATGTCCTTCTACCACCGAGGATTGCAGGGCGCTTCAGTTTACCTCCTGTTGCTAACTCCTTCTACTCCGCTTTCTCATCCTCTACCGCCTCCTCATCCGGTCAGCGTAACACATTCACCACCAACTTCAGCACAGCCATGGGTAAAAGCCAGCAGGCAGTTTTAAAACTTTCCTGTTTGGAGGAAAAAACCCACACCGCGCAGGAGTTGTGGAGGGACATGGAACAACAAACCGATGAGTGGTTGGCGTCAGTGAGCCTCAAGCTGGGCCTGGTGGTGTGGGATAACGGGCAAAATCTCGTAGCAGCTCTGGGCCTAGCCGGTTTGACGCACATCCCTTGCCTGCCGCATGTGCTGAATTTGGTGGTGCAGAGGATCCTGAAAACTTACCCCGATATGCCACAGCTGCTGCAGAATGTGCAGGCCGCCTGTATTTAGCATGGCAGGGGGCGTTATCACAGACACCTGTCCAGAGCCAATGTGGACAAGCTCACGTTCATTAAAATGAACCAGGCATGGATCCCACAGGACTTGTCCATACCTTGTGCAGAATAGACACCGGGCCGGCCTTACCCAGCCATTCTTTTTTTTCTGATATTTCTAGGGTTGCCACCTCATCCCTTTAAAAGCGAAAACATATTATTTACACAAGTTCTCTGGCTGATTAAGGTGCTGCTAATTAAACTCACTTGGTGCCTTATCGACATTATATTAGCCCCAGAACCTGTCTAATTACTATGTGTTCGGGATTAAAGGGATGAGGTGGCAACCCTAGATCTTTCTCACTCTTTTGGGGTTCACCCTAATTTAGAAAATAAATCAATTAAAAACCAAAACCTGCTATGTTGGCTACCTCGTCCTCCTCCACCGCCGCTTCCACCTACACCGTTACATCCACCACCACCTCAACCTCCTACTCCATATGGACCTCGTCCTCCTAGGTCAAGATTATTATTTTTTTTACGTTATTTTTATTTACATTTTTTATGTTATTTTAAGTCATTTCCCGATCCACATTTATTTTCAGAGTACTTGACATGCTCTTACCGCCATTCTGTTGCCATTTGCAGCCCTCTAGCTCTTTCCCATTTTTTTAGAGACATTTTAGTAGTCAAAAGTCCGGGTCCCCATTGACTTCAATGGTGTTCGGGTTCGGGGTCAAGTTCGGGTCAAGTTCGGGTCCCTAACCCGGACTTTTTTCTGAAGTTCAGCCGAACCTGTCAAACCCCAACATTCAGGTGTCCGCTCAACTCTACTCAGAAGATGTATTAATGAAACTAGTAAGGCGGAGCCTACATACTTGTGTCTAAACCAGAACTACTGAGCTAACAGTGGAACGCAGGTGGTGTGCACGCTGCTACCACTGCTGCTCGGATACTTACTAGTGTGGATTACTGCTGCAATTATCCCACTAATTTTAAACTGCTAGACATTTTTTTAGTGGCACTTTTGTTTTGTTTTGGTTTGTTTTAAAAAAATACCACTTCAACAATTTTTTACTACAGCATGGGAGCCCTTGTGATTTTATTTTTTTGAGGAGCTTCCAACATCCAGTCCCAGCTGCAGAGAAGCGGAAAAGATCATTTGGAGCAGGTGGGGAGAGAAGCATCCAGGAATACCAGCAGTCCTGCTGTGGACCCTTTCTGACACGCTGTCTGCCCCTGTAGGGGCTCTGCAATCTGGTGAGTGGGGACACATGAGGGGGATCACCCCAGGCAACTGTCTCTCTCTGTTGGCACTACGGAACACTTAGAGGTGTTACTGAATATGTCCTGCACAAATATTAACAACTTTGGTATTGTGGAATGCATGTGACCTGGTTCTGGTGGACTTTTTGTACCTGATCCTGGACATTCTATCAATCAATTTGCCCTTTATGGTATATGAACTAATTAGCGGAAGGCTAAGATCAGGTTTATCTTACCACGCCAGCACTTTCTCTGTGCTTTGTGGATGGACTTTGGGATGCCTGTCTCATTTTTATAATTTGTGGTAAAATCTGTTTTTCTCACTTATGGTACCTATGCTAAGGTTTTTTTTATCATTGACCTATTTTAATAGGTGGTTTATCATTTATGGCACCTATATTTATTTTTGCACATTCTATATTTATTTTGCACATTCTATTTTGAATTCTTTATATGGGCCACTTTAGACACATTGGGCCAGATTCAGGTAGAGTTAGGCTGGAATATCAGTGATACTCCAGCCTAACTGTCACTTTAAGCCGGCGTTTCTGTTTTCTGTAACCAGAAAACAAGAAACGCCGGGTTGGAGTTCCGATGCGATCGGTGTAATTGAATTTCGCCATCACATCGCAACTTTAATTAAAAAATGGCGCCGGGGGCGTTCCCGCTGATTTACGCTGAAAAAATATGTTAATCAGCGGGAATCGGCAATTCACGATCGTATTCGGGCGCGACGCAGTGACTTTCCGACGTTTCCGTAAGCGATACGCAGCGTAAAGATAAAGCAGCCCCCTAGTGGAGTATCCTATGTTAAGTATAGCCGTCGTCATCGCGTCGAAAAAAAAAAATTTGCGTCCATGAATGGGGATTTGACGTCATTGACTTTCACTGACAGAATTTGGAGCATGCGCACTGGGATGCATTGACAGTCGACGCATGTGCAGTACGTTCGCCGCGGGATCGCGCTTAGTTTAAATAATACACGCCCCATACCCGCCCAATTTGATTTCCGCCGGCTCATTTACGATACGCTGCCGCAACTTTAGGAGCAAGTGCTTCATGAATAACAGCACTTGCTCCTAAAATTTCGCCAGAGTAACGTAAATGAGAAACGTTACTCCAGAGCAAAGATGCTCCCATCTACCTGAATCTGGCCCTTAGTAGTGTCCTTATATTTTATATTATGGCCCAAATTGCACCTAGATTTTCATATATTGTTAGGTGTTTTTGATACCTATCAGTGTTCACACACTTGTTACAACTGACCCTCACAATTGGGAGACCAGCTGCCATTTATATACACATACAGATACACCTCTCACAGGTGTGAGTTGTGTTTTGTACCTAGTCCTAGTTTATACACACACTCATTTACTAGACATGTGCATTCGTTTTTGTTAGAATGCATTTTCGACATTATAGAGAATAGATTCGACATTATTACTAGTCATACAACATTAGAATTCTTGTAGGCGGAATATTCGAACGGAAATGTACGTTCCGTCGAATATTCTTTTGACCATTCGACAGAAACCAAGTATTATTGGATTTTCGAACGAAAGCTATTCCCAAACGAAATAAATCAAAACGATTTTCGGGAGTAACTAAATAAATGTATTTTCCAAACTAAAACGAAACGAAAAAACGAAACAAAATATTTCTATTAATAACTACATGTACCTGGGTATATGTGCACAATTCCACCAGGATTCTTCTTCTTGGGCCTTTTCCTTCTAATACCTGTTTTTACATAGGATTAATAATAGTACATACATCCATTCTTATTTAAAGTTTGCTTTATTTCTATATTGGTGTTGTGACAACAGGCAGGTTAAATTCTCTGGTTGCATCCAAGATGCAGTATATATATATATATATATATATATATATATATATATATATATATATATATATTTGTACCTCTAGGGGGAGTGCTGGGAATCCTGCTGGGAGGACTTGATGAGCCCAACTGAATTAGGTGGGCTCATTAGGTCATCAACAAAAACTCCCAGCATGCTAAGAGAGAGGCTCCAACCTGGAACCAGACTTGTGTGGGTAGTCTGGGGAGTGTGATGTCTGTGCGGTAAAAACCAAGCCTGTGTGGCTATTGCTGCTAAGAACTTTAAACAGCACTGAGTCAGGGACTGGGGCAGCACAAGGTTGTACCCAGTTGTTAGTTAGGGACACCAACGTGTATAGTGAGCAGGTCAAGTTGATAAGGATTTCTTTTTGTGTTTCTTTTGTTTTCTGTTATATATATATTTTTGTATATAGTTAAAATAAAACTGCACCTTTTTGTTTTCCACCTACCATTGTCTGCTGTGCCTAAATTTTTTCTGTGGTGAACCCATCCAGGGGGTTACACACACCCACTGCCAGGCTAACCCCCTCACAGTGTACATTTATATACTTGTGGTTAATGTTATAAGCTGGTTGCAGTAATTAACAGGAAGGGAATCCCATCTGCTCACAAAGGCCCTGTCCTTGGTGAAGGTACTGCCACCTTTATTATCAAACCCACTCTTCCACTTGTGAAGGTTCTGGTACTCTTATTTACCTACAGGTTTAGTGTGCTATCCTGTTTCCTACCCCCCAAAGTGGGCTATATAAATAAGCACAGCTAACGCATACAATTGCTATTTTACATATTGATAATTAATGTTCACAAACACAAGTGACAAATAGGAAAATTACTTTATAGATGGAATACAGTGCTAGAATAGAGGCCCCCAGAACCAAAAATCATACGCCTGATTTTCAACAAATTTTGACACTAACATAGAAGTTTTTATTTGCTAGACAAGATATTATTTAGTTTGGAACATCCTCCCGAGAATACTTTACGTTTTGCAAACGGTTCCCATAAAATTGTCACAGGCATTTTATGCCTCATACTGCAGAGCCTGAACCAACTTTATGTGGGGTAAAGACCGCCCTAGAATTAGCTTCGAAGATTAGATTAGATTAGATTAAATTGGAATGTTTATACCTATACGAAAAGTTGTACGAGCATTACAAATTATTTCTTCTCTATACCAGTATGACATTTACCTTGGATAACCCCAAAAAGATATTGTTTAAAGCCATAATAAACAGGGTGTGTATTATTCAAGTAAAAAATATAGGTAGATGGCGCACGACTTAAAGAATGCAATCAAAAGAATTAATAATATAGTTAACAATTAGTAGATCATAAGGTCCATGTCAATATCAAAGAAAAAAAATAAAATAAAAAATTAAATGACCATATAATGATAGTCCAAATGAATGACCATACAACAAATGGTCAAAATAAAAAGTCCCAAAGGGAGCTGTGGTGGCTCAACGTGATTGGCACTGCGCTGACAAGCCATTCACCTCTGCAGCCAAGGGTTCGGATCCCGGTCTCGGCTACATGTGAATTGAGTTTGGTGGTCTCAGCCCGGCTCCCGGTGGGTGTGCTATGCAAGGTACGCCTGTGCTTAGTACGCCCACCCCCCCCCCCACAAAAACCACCACACTTGCACGCACACAAAATTGGTTTAAAAACACATGCACTTTGGCCATGCGGTCTCTTAAAATAAAGAGAGGCGAAGGACCTACGGGGCTGGCTGGGTGGGCTAGGCCCCCTCACTCCCTCATAGGGGGAGTCCCTCTACCCCATTGGGGTCCCGTTGGGCCCCAGTTGGGCTCCCAAGAGGAGCAGGTAGGGCGGGGTGAGTGGGAGGCCCCCCTTCACACCCGCCATTGCCACCAGGGGCATGGAGAAGGATGGCGATTGCCTCCGGGGGGAGGGTCTGCCTACTCCCAACTCCTGCAGTCCGGCTCCTCTCTCTCGAGTTCACGCACAAAATACACTTTAAAAAATAAAAAAATTAAAATAAATAAAAAGTCCCAAAAGTTCAATGTTTAATCCAGCAACACTAGTGGCAGCACAATCCTGAAGCAGAAGCAGACTCTGAAAGATATATGTAGACAAGAAGGACATGCGCCAAACTAAGTGTAGTAAAATAGGGATTTAATGAGGTAAAAATAGTAGTAAACAATAGATTGGCTACTCACAAAACAATTGAGAGCAAGGGCACATCAGGGGTTAACGGCTGGTCAAGGGTCACAACGATCGTTTACAGCTGCAGGCAGGCTGACTTGGCCAAGTCATGGGAGATATGGAGACCCATCCTGGGGAAGCCTAGGAGAAGCAACCGGGGATCCAGGAGCTGTGTTTTCAGGATAGGACGCGCTATGCGTTCCAGCATGAAGCGCAGTCTGTCGCCGTACGACCGGAAGTGACGTCGAACCTCGGGCCAGCCAATGGGATGACGCGTTTCTCAGCATCCGCTGGTTCATCAGATCCAAAACGTCCAATAGGAGCGGGCGTACTATATATGCAGGGGATTATCGTGATTGGTCAGCGGGGCTTAATAAACAGAGTGCACACAGGAAGTGCTGGTAAAGCCACAGCCTATGGCCAGCAATGGAAGTCCTAGAAGACAGGTGGTCTCCTTGTAGCAGTAGGAGGGCTCTCACCATGCCAGTACAGCAGCGGGTTATCCATGGCTTGCTCTCATCATTCTTGTATACATGCAACTTCCCGCTGGACACCAGCGGGAAGTTGCATGTATACAAGAATGATGAGAGACCACCTGTCTTCTAGGACTTCCATTGCTGGCCATAGGCTGTGGCTTTATCAGCACTTCCTGTGTGCACTCTGTTTATTAAGCCCCGCTGACCAATCACGATAATCCCCTGCATATATAGTACGCCCGCTCCTATTGGACGTTTTGGATCTGATGAACCAGCGGATGCTGAGAAACGCGTCATCCCATTGGCTGGCCCGAGGTTCGACGTCACTTCCGGTCGTACGGCGACAGACTGCGCTTCATGCTGGAACGCATAGCGCGTCCTATCCTGGAAACACGGCTCCTGGATCCCCGGTTGCTTCTCCTAGGCTTCCCCAGGATGGGTCTCCATATCTCCCATGACTTGGCCAAGTCAGCCTGCCTGCAGCTGTAAACGATCGTTGTGACCCTTGACCAGCCGTTAACCCCTGATGTGCCCTTGCTCTCAATTGTTTTGTGAGTAGCCAATCTATTGTTTACTACTATTTTTACCTCATTAAATCCCTATTTTACTACACTTAGTTTGGCGCATGTCCTTCTTGTCTACATATGTGTATTATTCAAAACTGGATGCACTACATATTTGTATGTCACTCCCTGTTCTGGTTTATTACCAACTCAAAAACTAGGATTTACGGCCAACTTAGTTTACACTCCCATACCTTTCAGCTATTTATCTAGTAGTGTCAGTCTCAACGTTCTCATCGCTATTTTTCAATGCAATTGTGAGTACTGATTTATGTTCCTTGCACTTGTATGTATTCCTTACCAATGTTTTTGCCTCTATCGTTTTAGGCTGTTATTCAGTCTCACTTGTTCATTTATGGAACATGTGAGGTGGTTGGTGTTTTTGCTATTTCTTGGCTAATTTGTTAACTTTAATTTGTGGCATTTTGCCATTATGTTGCCCTGGCACATTTCTCGTAACGTTAATATGTCATTTTGCAAGTTGTGGGTGGTCCATTTCTGTCTGACGTCTTGGGAAAGTTGGACTGAGCTCCACTAAAACATTAATAAAATGCTGTTTCTGGCTTGTCTACACTGCAAGACCAGTGAGTGCATCCACATAAAACTGTGTTCTATTATATTTAAGTCATACCCAAAAATAAACTCAAAAACCATGTGCAGTTGGCCAGTGTTTCTCTTTATTGTAGAATATAATAAAAAAGGAAATATGGTTACTTCTTCAAAGTAACAAATATGGAGTGGAATTATGAGTTCAGGAATGTGTGGACATTTTCTGTTAGAAATAGGGATGAGCTTGATGTTCGAGTCGAATATGAGTTTGACTCGAACATTGGCTGTTCGCCCGTTCGCCGAATAGCGAACAATTTGGGGTGTTCTCGGCAAATTCGAAAGCCACAGAACACCCTGTAAAAGTCTATGAGAGAAATCAAAAGTGCCAATTTTAAATATTATTATGCAAGTTATCATAAAAAGTTTTAGGGGACCTGAGTCTTGCCCCAGGGTACATGTATCAATGCAAAAAAATGCATTTTTTTTTTTTTTTTAGGAGCAGCGATTATAACCACTTAACCCCCGGACCATATTGCTGGTCAAAGACCAGAGCACTTTTTGTGATTTGGCACTGCATCGCTTTAACTGACAATTGCGCGGTCGTGCGATGTGGCTCCCAAACAAAATTGGCGTCCTTTTTTTTCCACAAATAGAGCTTTCTTTTGGTGGTATTTGATCATCTCTGCGGTTTTTATTTTTTGCGCTATAAACAAAAATAGAGCGACTATTTTGAAAAAAATGCAATATTTTTTACATTTTGCTATAATAAATATCCCCAAAAAATATATATATAAAAAAAAAATGTTTTTCCTCAGTTTAGGCCGATACGTATTCTTCTACATATTTTTCGTAAAAAAAAAACGCAATTAGCGTTTATTGATTTGTTTGCGCAAAATTTATAGCGTTTACAAAAAAGGGGGTAGTTTTATGGCATTTTTATTAATATTTTTTTTTTACTAGTAACGGCGGCGATCAGTGTTTTTTTTCGGTACTGCGATATTATGGCGGACACATCGGACACTTTTGACACATTTTTGGGACCATTGGCATTTTTATAGCGATCAATGCTATAAAAATGCATTGGATTTCTATAAAAATGCCATTGGCAGTGAAGGGGTTAACACTAGGGTGCATGGAAGGGGTTAAGTGTGTTCCTGCTTGTGTTCTAACTGTATGGGGGGGTGGACTCACTAGGGGAAATCACTGATCTTCTGTTCATACATTGTATGAACAGAAGATCAGCATTTCCCCCCACTGACAGGAACGAGAGCTATGTGTTTACACACATAGCTCTCATTCCCCGCTCTGTAACGAACGAGCGCGTGTGCCCGGCGGCGATCGCGCCCGCTGGGCACGTGCACGGGCCGCCGGCGGAGCGCGCCCCCTAGCGGCCGCTAAAGGTAGGACGTAGAGCTACGTGCACTCGCCCAGCAGTGCCACCGTCCCGCCGTATAACTGTGGTGGGCGGTCGGCAAGCAGTTAATAATGCTTAAAGAGAAACAATAAAAGTGAAATATTCCTTTAAATTTCATACCTGGGGGTTGTCTATAGTATGCCTGTAAAGTAGCATATTTTTTCCGTGTTTATAACAGTCTCTGCACAAAATGACATTTCTAAAGGAAAAAGGAAATTTAAAACTACTTACGGCTATAATGATTTGTTGGGTCCCGGCAATACAGATAAAAGTAATAAAAAAAAAAATGGCATGGGTCCCCCCCTTAGTCCATCACGAGGCCCTTCAGGTCTAGTATGGATATTAAGGGGAAGCCAGTGACAATTTTTTTTTAAATGGTGTAGGGGTCTCTCTCAAAATCGGGTCTGGTATGGATTCTAAGGGGAACCCCATGCCCAAATGTAAAAAAAAGTGTAGGGGTTCCATCAAAAAATTTATACCAGACCCTTATCCGAGCACGCAACCTGGCAGGTCGCAGGAAAAGAGGGCCATACCAGGCCACTTGCCCTTAACATGGGGAATATGTCCCCATGTTGATGGGGACAAGGGCCTCATCCCCACAACCCTTGCCCGGTGGTTGTGGGGGTCTGCAGACATGGGGCTTATTGGAATCTGAAAGCCCCCTTTAACAAAGGGGACCTCCAGATCCCGCCCCCCCCATGTGAATTGGTAATGGGGTAGCCCTACCATTTTACAAAATAAAGTGTCAAAATGTTAACCAAAAAGAAAAAAAGAAAAAAAATTCCAACAATGTAATCCATTCTTGAGCGATATGGAGAATAAAAAGAAAAGCCAACTCGATCACGCCGCTACGAATGATACCGCCTCCATAGGAGGCGCCTGGCCGAATGACGCACGACTTGTTTGACAGGTCTTTTATAGCTGAGGGCAGGGCCACCTGTCATGTGCACGGATGACCCCACCCCCCTCCGACGCAAGGGGAAACGCTGGGGTTACCCAGTGACGTGTACAGGTGACCCTGCCCCCTCTGACATGTGATGGGAAACCTGCATTGCGTCAGAGGGAGTGGGGTCACCCGTACACCTCACTGGGTAACCCCGGCATTTCCCCGTCAGAGGAGGCAGGGCCCCGCCCTCAGTTATAAACCCCATTACCAATTCACAATGGGGTGGCGGAATCTGGAGGTCCCCTTTGTTAAATGGCGCTTCCAGATTCCTACAAGCCCCCTGCCTGCAGATGCCCACAACCACCGGCCAATTGTTGTGGGGATGAGGCCCTTGTCCCCATCAACATGAGGACATCCTCCCCATGTTGAGGGCATGTGGCCTGGTACGGTTCTCTCTCTTCCCCCCTCTTCTCCTGCGGCCTGCCGGGTTGCGCGCTCGGATAAGGGTCTGGTATAAATTTTTGGGAGGAACCCCGCATCATTTGGTCACCAGTCATCTCTATAACCGCCGGAGGCCCAGAAGTAAACAAAGCCGCTATTGCGGCCGTCGGCATGAGATCGTGAATTTTTTTTTCACGATCTCATGCTTGTAAGCCTGGAGGAGAGATGTGGGGTCTTATTGACCCCACATCTCTCCATAATAAGGACCTGTCACACTGATTCCTATTACAAGGGATGTTTACATTCCTTGTAATAGGAATAAAAGTGATCAAAAAAAAGTGTAAAAATAAAAAAATTAAGTAAAATAAAAAAAAAATGGTAGCTTGCGCGCAGAAGCGAACACGCATGCAAGTCCCGCCCACATATGTAAAAGTCTTTTAAACCCCACATGTGAGGTATCATCGCGTGCATTAGAGTGTGTGCAACAATTCTAGCACTAAACCTCCTCTGTAACTCCAAAATAGGAACCTGTAAAAAAAAAATTAAAGCGTCGCCTATGGAAAATTCTAAGTACCAAAGTTTGGCTCCATTCCATGAGTGTGCGCAATTTTAAAGTGTGACATATTAGGATCTATTTACTCGGCGTAACATCATCTGTCACATTATATAAAAAAATTGGGCTAACTTTACTGTTTTGTTATTTTTTAATTCATGAAACCGTTTTTTCCCCAAAAAAGGCATTTGAAAAATGATTGCGCAAATACAGTGCGAGAAAAAAGTTGAAATGACTGCCATTTTATTCCCTAGGTTGTCTGCTAAAAAAATATATATAATGTTTGGGGGTTATGATTAATTTTCTAGCAAAAAAAAAAATGATTTTTACATGAAGGAGAGAAGTGCCAAAATAGACCCGGTGGTCAAGTGGTTAAAGGAATATTTCACTTTTAACCTTTCACTTTAAGCATTATTAAAATCACCCCCCCCCCCCGAAAAAACAGCTGTTTTTAAAACTTTTTCTTGTGCATTATACATGTCCCCTGGGGTAGGACCCAGTCCCCAAACACTTTGTATGACAATAACTTGCATATTAGCCTCTAAAATTATCACTTTTGATTTTTCATGTTCGTGTCCCATAGACTTTAACGGTGTTTGCGTGCTTCGGCATATATAAATGGTGCATGTATGCCCATCATTAGAAGTGGGTGGATGAAGGGAGGTATTCTAATGGTGGGCATACCCACCGATCAATCTCTTTTTTTCGTTCAGCCAATAGGCTGCATGAAAAAAAAAAGATTACAATACATGTCAAACAAGAACCATCAACGTACTGGTATGTTGACGAACTTTGAATGGTTATACTAGAATGATGCATGCAGGTTTAGGTATTATCTTGGTATCATTATTTTCAGCCAGCAGCCATCTTTTATGTAAAAGCAATCCTAGTGGCTAATTAGCCTCTAGACTGCTTTTACATCCAGTGGGAGGGAATCCCCCCGGGAGGGAATCCCCCCCCCCACCCGGATATAAACAGTGCCATTGGGAAATTGGGATCTTGGTGTGGTCAGATGCTTTGAGGGCAGAGGAAAGATCTAGGGTCTAATAGACTCCATTTAAAAAAAAAAGAGTACCTGTCACTAACTATTGCTATCATAACATTAAATCCCGAAAAAACACATGAAAGTCCGGTAGCAAAACATTTTGCAGAATTTCATGGAGGGAAACCTGATGGTTTGAAGGTAAAGGGGATCTATGCACTAAAACTGTCAGCTAGAAGAGGCGACTTTGACAAAATTCTGTTACAGAAAGAAAAATGGTGGATCTTCACCCTCAAATCTCTGGTCCCCATAGGAATGAATGTAGAAATGAATTTACAGTCCTTCCTATAAATGCTATCCATCCTCACCATCTTCATTTTACCATCTTCATTTCTCAGTGACATAGGTTATACAATACATTGCATTGAGAAACCCATAAGTTTAGCCTTACTTTTCCTTGACCTATAAGATCCTTGGGTCTATTACCATCCAATCATATTAGACTTCCTATTATCTCTCACCCCATACCAATGGACATTATAGACTATCTCTGCTATCATCATACTAAGCACGGCATATGTAGAACAACATTGTTTGTCACAGTTATTTTGATATAAATTGACCACTTATATACTTATATAGAAAAAACTACTCTCTATATCCATGCATAGAATCTGTTGGTGTAATTTTGCTGTACTTGTCTATAATCTCCTCCTTTGACAGTCCTTTACCCTTTCCTTCCCTTGTTTTCCCCTTTCCCTCCCTCCCCACTTTCAAAAACCATTTTATTTATTATTTTTTGCTTTGTTTTTGTTAGATCACATTTTTTGCTCTAATGTATGCATTTCATTCATTTCCAACACACGGGGGCGGAATCCGTTCATCTAACTTCATAATTTGAAAAATCAAAAAAATCCATTTAGGAGGAGGCGTGTGTTGACGGCACATATAGGAGCAATGCACGCCAAACCCCCTATCGTCCAGAAGAAGCTACGCGATTACGTCCAGCGAAACACATTGACGTCAGAGGTCCAGGACGTCTGAGTGTCTGACCCCCGGAGTAGTTTGGAGTGGAAGACGGGATACGGAGACACTGACAGCATGTAGCCGCCTACACATCAGATACCTCCATCCGGATGACATACGGCACTACAGTGATCTTCATACATCTTTGGTTGCAACCACGAACTTGGAGTCTCTCTCCTGCTACGATACATGGCACAGCTGATCCAGCCATTACCGCACACCAAGTAAATTTAAACGCCATCTCACTGTGTAAACGGCGGACGCGGTAAAGTGACATATACCTGATATATGTGGAGACTACTTTCAGAATTGCATTACAGTATCTTTTGGAGAGATATGTTCTCACATATAACTCAGCAGTAAATAGAAAGTATACTCATTACTGCTTAATGCACACTTGCCTGGAATTTCATCTATATAGATTTCCTAGTGATCTATGCAATTTCATGCTCTGAACCATCTCTGACCTTCGTGGCACCAATCACGGGACTACATCCTATAACAATCTTTGATATATCAGCAACCCACTATCTTTTGTCATTTTCTGAGATCTTATAATTGCTTTATATATATATATTTTCATTTTGGCTACACAGCCATTAGGTTGCTGCTCAAGTCCCCTTTTTGATCCCCACCTCCACTATTTCCACACCCCGCGGGGACGCACTCATTGGATCTTATCCCCATATATATATATTTGATTTATTATTACATTGCGGTGTCATTACCGCTGGGAATTCCAATTAGTGCGTACACACACGTCCGGACACCTGTTTTTATTTTTGTTGTATGTTTGTATTTGTCCTTGTGTGTTGGTTACCAACACGTACACAGTGAGCCGTTTGCTCACTAATGTACCACTGTTTGTCACTCTTGAGACCCATATGTTATTGGCCAATTTAGCCATCTTTATTAGGCTTGGGAGGTTCTAATTAATTTTGAATAAATTGATATAATTTTTTATATTAGCGTGTATGACCCATCATTACCAATAGTAGCTCCTTTTATCATCTGAGATCTCCTCCCCTCTTGGAGGTCAACTGTTTGATAACCCTTTCTTTTTCACTCACTTATGCTAGCTAAGGTAATTTACCCATACTTGGGGTGTGGTCTCTCTGCTATACATGAACCCCTCTTGTTGTTTCAAAAAAACTTTAATAGCAATCTAACGCCCCTTGTCATATTCCTTGTTTGTTTATATGTATCATAACATTATCCCTGAGATAACAATAAAAATGGTAAAAAAAAAAAAAAAAATGGAAGGAACAGTTTTACAAATAAAATAAAAAAAGCTAAATAAATAATAATAATAATAATAAAAAGCATCCCTGTCCCCCCCTGCTCTTGCGCAAAGTCGAACGCAAGCGCCGTTCTGGAGTCGTATGTAAATAGGAATTGCACCATGCATGTGAGGTATCACCGCAAAGGTCAGATCGAGGGGAGTAATTTTAGCAGTAGACCTCCTCTGTGAATCTAATGTGGTAACCTGTAAAGGCTTTTAAAAATGTATGTAGTTTGTTGCCACCGTGCGTTTGTGCGGAATTTTAAAGTATATTGTGTTTGGTATCCATGTACTCGACCTAAGATCATCTTTTTTATTTCATCAATAATTTGGGCAATATAGTGTGTTTTCGTGCATTCAAAAAAAAATTTTTTCCCAAACAAATGCGTTTGAAAAATCACTGCGCACCCACCATTTTAATCTGTAGAGCCTTTGCTTTAAAAAAATATATAATGTTTGGGGGTTCAACTTAACTTTCTTGTAAACAAAAGGTGTCAGAAAGGGCTTTGTCTTCAAGTGGTTAGAAGAGTGGATGATGTTTGACATAACCTTCTAAACGTTGTGCATAAAATGCCAGGAAAGTTCAAAACCCCCCCAAATGACCCCATTTTGTAAAGTAGACACCCCAAGCTATTTTCTGAGAGGCATGTTGAGTTCATGGAATATTTTATATTTTGACACAAGTTGCGGGAAAAAAAATATATATATATACACTACAGACCAAACGTTTGGACACACCTTCTCATTCCAAGAGTTTTCTTTATTTTCATGACTATGAAAATTGTAGAGTCACACTGAAGGCATCAAAACTATGAATTAACACATGTGGAATTATATACATAACAAAAAAGGGTGAAACAACTGAAAATATATGTCATATTCTAGGTTCTTCAAAGTAGCCACCTTTTGCAGCAGACACATCTCTAGAACAACTGTTAAGAGGAGACTGTGTGAATCAGGCCTTCATGGTAGAATATCTGCTAGGAAACCACTGCTAAAGAAAGGCAGCAAGCAGAAGAGACTTGTTTGGGCTAAAGAACACAAGGAATGGAGTATTAGACCAGTGGAAATCTGTGCTTTGGTCTGATGAGTCCAAAATTGAGATCTTTGTTTCCAACCACCGTGTCTTTGTGCGACGCAAAAAAGGTGAACGGATGGACTCTACATGCCTGGTTCCCACCGTGAAGCATGGAGGAGGAGGTGTGATGGTGTGGGGGTGCTTTGCTGGTGACATTGTTGGGGATTTATTCAAAATTGAAGGCGTACTGAACCAGCATGGCTACCACAGCATTTTGCAGCGGTATGCTATTCCATCCGGTTTGCGTTTAGTTGGACCATCATTTATTTTTCAACAGGACAATGACCCCAAACACACCTCCAGGCTGTGTAAGGGCTATTTGACCAAGAAGGAGAGTGATGGGGTGCTGCGCCAGATGACCTGGCCTCCACAGTCACCGGACCTGAAACCAATCGAGATGGTTTGGGGTGAGCTGGACTGCAGAGTGAAGGCAAAAGGGCCAACAAGTGCTAAGCATCTCTGGGAACTCCTTTGAGGCCCCATACACACGAGCGGACAGATTTGTTCAAATCTGTCCGTCCGACAGATTTGAACAAATCTGTCTGCTGGGATTTTGGTTTGCTCGCGTGTACACACGAGCAAACCAAAATCCCCGCCAGCAGAGAGCGCGCTGACGTGTCGGTGACGTGGCGGTGACGTTGACGCCGCCACGTCACCGCACCAGGAAGTAAAACACTTCCGCGCATGCGCCGAATCCATTCAGCGGCGGTGCGGCGGTGGAGCGGGGCGACATGTCTGCTGGTAAGTGTACTAACCAGCAGACATGTTGGGCGGACAGATTTCCACCGGATAGATTTCAAAGCATGCTTTGAAATCTGTCGGGTGGACAAATCTGTCCGCTAGCCCATACACACGATCGGAGATGTCTGCTGAAACGGTCCATCGGACCGTTTTCAGCGGACAAATTCGATCGTGTGTACAAGGCCTAAGACTGTTGGAAGACCATTTTTAGGTGACTACCTCTTGAAGCTCATCAAGAGAATGCCAAGAGTGTGAAAAGCAATAATCAAAGCAACAGGTGGCTCCTTTGAAGAACCTAGAATTCGACATATTTTCAGTTGTTTCACACTTTTTTGTTATGTATATAATTCCACATCTGTTAATTCATAGTTTTGATGCCTTCAGTGTGAATCTACAATTTTCATAGTCATGAAAATAAAGAAAAATCTTGGAAAGAGAAGGTGTGTCCAAACTTTTGGTCTGTACTGTGTGTATGTGTGTATATATATATATATATATATATATATATATATATATATATATATATATATATATTTTTTTTTATTTATTTTTGTACAAAGTTGTCACTAAATGATATATTGCTTAAACATTCCATGGGCATATGTGGAATTACACCCCAAAATACATTTTGTTGCTTCTCCTGAGTATGGGGATACCACATGTGTGAGACTTTTTGGGAGCCTAGCCGCGTACGGGACCCCAAAAACCAATCACCGCCTTCAGGCTTTCTAAGGGTGTAAATTTTATTTTTTTCAAATTTTCCTTTATTTGATTTAAGACAAACAAATGACAACAGAGGGAGCCAACATTACATTACAGGTATATGTCTATATTCAATTTACACATTCCCTACATCATATAACCTCCTCTTCCTTCTATATGTAATATACCTTCTCTTAACAGCAAAATCTACTTATTATCCACCATCATTAACCCCTTCCTACACATACTATTATTATTAATAGTCCTAAGAGTATACACATTGGGTCATCTGATCCCCTCGCTGTCGGGGCCTCCTCTTGTCCCCTTCCCAGCGGGGGGGGGTTTCCTATCCATTTCTTCCTATACCTTGTTTACCTCTGCTTTTGCTATTCCCCCAAAAACAAACACCCTCCCTAAAACAATAACAACAAAAAAAAAAACGCTCCCAGATAACTGCTCTCTCCACGGACCCACCCACTTCAAGTAGTCTCATTAATTTATAAAGGTACATCTATAAGGTTTTTCCCCTCCTATAAGTATTTAAATTGATTCCACTCCGCCCACGTTTCCAGGTAGACCCCCTGTTTCTGCTGAGACGCCACACCAAGTCCTCCATCCTATTCAAATCTTCCACTTTTTTAAGCCACATCCCTACTGACGGGGGCTGGGGCCGCTTCCACATTACTGGAATACATGCTCTTGCTGCATTTAAAAGATGACAGATTACCGACTTCATATACCGTCTAACCGTGATATCCTACTCCTGTAACAGGTAGAACCTCCAATCCCCCGGTAACTCCCCCTCACTAAATCTCTGCATTATCTCCCGCACCTCCTTCCAAAAATTCTGTATTCTGGGGTATTTCAAAAAAATATGTATTAGTGTCCCCCCTTTTCTCCCAAACCGCCAGCATCTATCTCATATTTCTGAATAACATCTGCTTAAAACCGCAGGGGTACGATATCAGTGTGATAGGATCTTGAAATTCATCTCCTGCACCCTTATACTCACTTAAGATTCAAATATATTACATAGAATTTTGTTCTTTTGCTCTTCCGTGAAAACCCTACCCAACTCTACCTCCCACCTACTAAAGATGGGTAGTCTGAATTCCTCTTCCGGTGTGTTAAGTAATCCCATTATTCTAGACAGAGTGTGTTGGAGTGTTCCACTCCCATTACAGTACCCCTGAAATTTTGTTAACTTTTGCTCATATCTACTTGGTAAGTCCAAAGTATTCAAGAAATGTTGCAATTGTATTGCCCTCCAAAAGTCCAATTGGTGAATCCCTGTTATCATCTCCTGAATCTCAGGCCATACTCCCTCCTTCACAAACTGAGAGGCTTGAAACACCCCCTGTTCTATCAATTTACCAAAAGGCCCCCTCGTCAATCCGGGTCCAAACCGGACTCAAGAGAAGCAGCAGAATGTATTTTGGAGTGCAATTCCACATATAACCATGGCATGTGTGAGCAATATATCATTTAGTGACAACTTTTTGTAATTTTTTTTGGTCATTATTCAATCGCGGCTAAGCTCCCAAAAAGTCCCAAACATGTGGTATCCCTGTACTCAGGAGAAGCAGCAAAATGTATTTTGGGGTGTAATTCCACATATAACCATGGCATGTGTAAGCAATATATCATTTTGTTTTTTGTTTTGTTTTTTGTCATTATTCAATAACTTGGGACAAAAAAAAAAATATTCCATGGACTCAACATGCCTCTTAGCAATTTCCTTGGGGTGTCTACTTTCTACACTAGGGTCATTTGGGGGGGGGGCAGGTTGTACTGCCCTGCCAGTTTAGCACTTCAAGAAATGAGATTTAAATTAAAAGCTGTGTAAATTCCAGAAAATGTACCCTAGTTTGTAGACGCTATGGGCCAGATTCAGATACAAAAATGTATCTTTCCGGCGGCGTAGCGTTTCCTCTTTACACTACGCCGCCGCAAATATTATGAGCAAGTGCCTTATTCAGAAAGCACTTGCTCCATAATATGCGGCGGCGTAGCGTAAAGTGCACGGCGTAAGGCTGCGCAATTCAAATTTCTGAAGTGGGGGCGTGATTCATGTAAATGAATCATGACCCCACGTAATTGACGTTTTTTTTGGACGGCGCATGCGCCGTCTGTGGACGTTGCCAGTGCGCATGCACGAAATCACGTCGCTTTTTTCTCAATGTAAACGACGTGACCGTAACTAGCGCCGAGCCCCATTCCTGAACGATTTACGCAAACGATGTAACCGACGTTCCATTCGAAGCGGTCCCGACGTCCATACTTAACATTGGCTGCGCCTGCTATAGCAGGGGTAACCTTCCGCCGCTATAACGCTAACGCAAACGACGTAAACTCAGACGCGCCGTCGCAAGTACGCTCGTGAATCTGCGTAAGTAGCTCATTTACATATTTTACGCGAGAAACAATGTAAACGCCACCTAGCGGTCGGCGGAAGATTACATTTAAGATCCGACGGTGTAAGACTATTACACCAGTCGGATCTTAGCGTAAATCCGGCGTATACATTTTGGCCTCAATGTATGACTAAAATTGAGTTTATTTGATTTTTTTTATAACAAAAAGTAGAAAATATCATTTTTTTCCCCCAATTTTTGGTCTTTTTCCATTTTATATTGCCAAAAATTTAAATCACAGAGGCAATCAAATACCATAAAAAGAAAGCTCTATTTGTGGGAAGAAAAGAATGCAAATTTTGTTTCGGTACAACATTGCATGACCGCACAATTACCAGTTAACCTCTAGCCGACCGCCCACCGCCATTATACGGCGGGACGGTGGCTCTCCTGGGCGAGAGCCCGTAGCTATACGTCCGCATTTTTGCGGCCGCTAGGGGGCACGCGCGCTCGTTCGTTACAGAGCGGGGACCGGGAGCTTTGTCTGTAAACACAAAGCTCTCTGGTCCTGTCAGCGGGGAAACGCTGATCTTCTGTTCATACAATGTATGAACAGAAGATCAGTGATTTCCCCTAGTGAGTCCACCCCCCATACAGTTAGAACACACCCAGGAACACACTTAACTCCTTCCCTGCCCCCTAGTGTTAACCTAGGGTTGCCATCTGTACGGGATTCACCCGTACAGTACGGGTTTTGAACCATGTGTCTGGTTTTCAGTCTCCCTGTAACCCGGACAAATGATTTATTCAGATCGGACTGTGGCAGATGGGGATCGGGGAAGGAACATAGCTAGCACTTATTGGGCAGCAGCTGGGGGCTGAGGAAGGAACGGAACTAGTTAAATCAGTCAGCAGTGCAGTAAAACTTTTTCACCCGACAATTAATCTTTAGTCCCGGCCCCCTTGTGTATATCAATCCGCCGGGCATGTAATTGCCGGGAGCCCCAGTACAAGGATTACTCCGCCGGGACTATTTGATGATTTTCGGCCACAGGTGAAGTAATCCTTGTGCTGCGGTTCCCCAGCAATTATATGCCCCCGCGGTGGATTGATAGAGAAGTGGAGGTCGGGAGCATGACATGAAGATTGCTGCTGCCAGGTAAGGATTAACCAATCGAATTCTGTTCCTTCCTCAGTCTGCAGTACTTCAAGCAGGGATCGCCAAACTACGGCCCTCCAGGTGTTGCAAAACTACACATCCCATGAGGCATTGTAAAACTCTGCCATTCACAGACATGAAGAGGCATGATGGGAATTGTAGTTCTTGAACAACTGGAGGGCCCTAGTTTGGAGACCCCTGTAAGGTAAGAACAGTCTGATTAAGGTACCGGTATCACTTGAGAGGGAGGTGAGGAGTTAATGAGGAGTCGTTGCCTTGCTTGTCAATGTCTCTGCTGATAAGATGAGGAGGATGAGGGGAGGGGGGTGCATGGTGGATAAACTGAATTCATCTGTTTAGGATCTGTGAGGATGGAAACCTGAGGGAGGGGCAGGATGGACAAGACTGATGTGCAGCTGCCTGTGAATCTGTGTGGGCCATTGATGATTACACTCTACATTACATAGGACTTACCTCTGCCATACTACTGACCTCTGCCTTCTGTTTTATTTTTATTTTTTTTCACATACCCCGGCAGATTGTCAGAACTTTAGTAAAGGATTTTTTTTTTAAATAACAAACATGTCATACTTCCCTCCACTGTGCAGTTAGTTTTGCACAGAGTGGCCCCGATCCTCAAACTTCTGGGGTCCCTCGGTGGCTGTCTCTGGTCCTCCCCGCAATCAGTCACCACAGTCATGCGAGAGCTCGCATGCTGGTCACTAATTGCGGGCACGCTCCCGTATCACTCGGCCCCATTCCTTGGTGCGCCGCGTCATGGATGTGATTAACAGCAGCGCCAGCCAATGGCTGTGTTGCTCTCAATCCATCCGCTCCAGCCAATCAGCGACCAGGCTGAGCAGCGAAATGCAAAAAGCACAAAAACTGCATCAGTATGAATGCAGCCTAAGGCTACTTTCACACTGATGTGTTTTTCCTCTGCAATGGGACATTTCTCACCCCAGAGCTGTGGCTTTGAAAAGTCCTGCATGCTGTATCTTTGGTGCCGTGTTGAAAAGCCACACCAAAAACACAGCTTTCTATTCAAGTTTTTGGTGGGTTTTTGAATCGCATGTCCATTCTTTACAGATGCAGGCAACCCAAAAACACCAGAAATGCACAGGAAACGCATCAGAAAAATCTTGATACTTGCAGATTTTGCTGCAGAGTAGTGTGAAAGAGCACTAAATAGTCCTGTTTCTTCCCCCAGCTAAGCAGGTGGGGCACAGGGAAGTTTTTTTGTAATTGCTGCAGACCACGAGGTTACTGAGCGGTCCTGTTCACGTGCCCAGTTATCTACTGAATTGACAGAAAATACTGAAATGGCTAAACAGACTTAGGGCTCATTTAGCTAGGTTTGCCACCTGTCCAAGATACACCCAGACAGTCCAGGTTTTCAATTGTTTCCACTCTCATACTGGTGCCGTCCATTACTCTACTTCTACCATCCACTGTTTTGCTGACTGACACTGTTCACTTTGAAGATAGGTTAAGTTCATATATTTACAGTGACATTTTTTTTTTAATCTAAGAATATTTTATGGATACAAAAAATGCTTTTGTTTTATTTAATCATGCCACTCTAAGCCCCTCACACTGTTGGGCAATTTGGACACAACTACTGTTCGCCATGGCGCTCATAGCATGCCATATTACTACTCTCATTGGGGCACCCAACAGTACCCCAGGTCTTTTACAATCTTATAGTGACTATATACTACAAAAAAAAAATTGCCGTACGACACAATTTTTTTTTCGGGTTTGGCTTGAGGAAAAGGTGGCAACCCTATGTTGACCCCTTCACTGCCAATGGCATTTTTATAGTAATCCAATGCATTTTTATAGCATTGATCGCTATAAAAATGCCAATGGTCCCAAAAATGTGTCAAAATTGTCCAATGTGTCCGCCATAATGTCTCGGTACTGAAAAAAAAAACGCTGATCGCCGCCATTACTAGTAAAAAAAAAATATTAATAAAAATGCCATAAAACGACCCCCTTTTTTGTAAACTTTATAAATTTGTCGCAAACCAATCAATAGGCGCTAATTGCGATTTTTTTTTTTAACGAAAAATATGTAGAAGAATACGTATCGGCCTAAACTGAGGAAAAAACATGTTTTTTTTATATATTGTTTTGGGGATATTTATTATAGCAAAATGTAAAAAATATTGAATTTTTTTCAAAATAGTCGCTCTATATTTGTTTATAGCGCAAAAAATAAAAACCACAGAGATGATCAAATACCACCAAAAGAAAGCT
Organism: Rana kukunoris; assembly: GCA_029574335.1. Classification (NCBI taxonomy): domain Eukaryota; kingdom Metazoa; phylum Chordata; class Amphibia; order Anura; family Ranidae; genus Rana; species Rana kukunoris. The sequence continues at coordinate 402,049,596 of CM056053.1, read as the reverse complement.
CTATTTGTGGGAAAAAAAGGACGCCAATTTTGTTTGGGAGCCACATCGCACGACTGCACAATTGTCAGTTAAAGCGAAGCAGTGCCGAATCACAAAAAGTGCTCTGGTCGTTGGGCAGCAATATGTTCCGGGGGTTAAGTGGTTAAAGCAGCGCAGTGCCAAATTGTAAAAACACCTTGGGTCTTTAGCCTGCATATTGGTCCGGGTCTTAAGTGGTTAATGCATTCAACTGCAATGAGTCAGCAATAACTCAGTATATAAAAAAGGGTGGATAGTTGCTTCTAATGGGCGGTGTGAAGTTTTCAGCCAATATGAATGCATCTTACCTTTCTGAATGGTATCCTAATGCCTTAAAAACTGGCAAGTTTTTAATTTTAATGTTGACTTTCCTGAGTTTCCAAGCTGATCTAAGATTTCTAGCAGCAACTCCCAATCGTATCATCACAATGAAATTCTCTGCTAGTGAGAAGGCTGCTGTGCTTTCCATGATGGCCAAGATTTCCCCCAAGGCTGGTGATCTGGGTGCTGAGATTTTACAAAGGTAAGATTCTATTATTCTTGGTTTATTATATATAGATGATTACCAGGGCTGGATATAGCCTGTCCAATCTGGGAGTGCGTTAAAAAGTCACATTAGACATTAGACATGTGCAGACTGGAATATTTTGTTTTGTTTATTATTTAGTTACTCCCGAAAATCGTCGTTCAATTTTGACAAAGCATCGAAAATCGTCATTCTGAATACAGTGAATAGGTAGGAATTGAACGACGAAAATTCGACAAAGCATCAAAAATCGTCGAATTTTCGTCATTCAATTTCTACCTATTCACTGTATCCAGAACGACGATTTCCGATGCTTTGTCAAATTGAACGACGAAAATTTGACAAAGCATCGAAAATCATCGGATCTGAACGAAAACGAAAATAAAGCATTTTTTATGTCGGATCTTTCGGTTTTCGTCTCTTGCTCTTTCTTTTTTTTGTTCGTTAAAATGATAACAAAAATACCAGAATTTTGGACGAAAATGCATTCTAACGAATACGAATGCACATGTCTTTTATATATATATATATATATATATATATATATATATCACACAATATGTATGTGTGTGCAAGAGTCAACAGTAAATTCCAATAGAATTCCCCCTCGTTTCTTTCCCTTAGCCGGTGAGCCAGAATCCTCCATCCATACACATGAGGTGGGTGGAGGAATCCTCCCCGCTGTGCTATTGCATTCTGACAGCAGCAATTGTGAAAGAAATGATCAAGTAGTTTTCCAACATTCATGTTCAACAAAAGTCGAGCAGAGATGTGCATACGTGGACCAAAATTCAAGAGGGAGAGGGGGAGAGAGAGATGCTTATTTTTCTCATTGAATATTCCTTCCCATGTGCAGTTGGGCTGGTAAAACCATATTAAGCCATGGTTTTACTGCTCCTCTTTAGGGTATATTCTCACCAGATGTGGAGATACTGCGTTAGGCCACTATTCCAGCACAATCCCACCGCATGACAATGCAAAATATCTTGTCTCTGCCATGTCTGGTTCAGTGGTGTGTGCATAAAAGTACTGCATGCACTACTTTTTTCAGTGCGGTGCAGTGCAAAGCTGTCCACCTCGTATTGTGTTGAAGACAATTTAACTTTATGAAATGTTTGTGTGATATTTTAATACATTCTGTTTAAAAAAAAAAAAGCAACAGTACAATGCACTACAATAGGTGCATCTAAACTGTGCTGATACTGCACAACACACCAGCCGCTGAGTTGTAATGCAGTAAGTCGTATGAATGGACAATTGGCTGACAAGGCAGCAGCTGGAGGTGTACACATGGTGCAGCTGCTTCACAGCTGTGGAAAGATGTATACCCCCTGTTTAATTTGGCGGGCACTACTGATTAGTGTTGCTCACGAATATTCGCATTGCGAATATTCGCTACGAATATTGCATATTCGAGTATTCGCGAATATCTCGAATATCGCGGCGAATATTCGCTATTTCGAATATTCGATATTTTTCAAATTTCGCAAAAAAATTCGCAATAAAATTCGCAATAGCGAAAATTCGCAATTTTTTTTTTTTATCAAATATCACGAATATTCGATATTAACGAATATTCGCAACCGCATATGTGAAATTTCGCTTTTTTTTATATAAAATATCGTAAATATCGAATATTCGTGATATTTTATAAAAAAAAAAAAAAAAATCGCGAAAATTCGCATTAGCGAAAATTCGCATTGGCGAAAATTCGCAATTTTTTTTTTTTTTATAAAATATCACGAATATTCGATATTAACGAATATTCGCGAATATTCTTCGAAATATTCGCGAAATATCGCGAAATCGAATATGGCGTATTCCGCTCATCACTACTACTGATCACTGAACAGGACCCATTAACAAAAAGGGTCTGAAGTGCAATGCACATGGTTGTGGTGGTGCAGCATTTAGGGGGTTAGAACAGGTGGTGAGTAGGCAATATATCACCTCCTCACCACCTGTCAAATGTCTCAGAAAAGTAATCTGCATTGCTTTTCAGAGGAGCTGCACTACTTTTGAGTCAGAACAGCAGGGAGATTAAAGATGCTGCTGACTAAATATGGACTACTCTGTGTGTAACAGGAAACCGTGCGCCCTACACATATGATGTGTCACTGGTCCTGGGGGGTGCCACTGAAATCTGATGGACGGTGCTGATCCTGACCTCCCTGGGGCCCTAAGCAAAATGACATGTCACATTAAAGTTAAGCCATGGGGGACTGCCGGAAATTACATGTCACATTAAAGTTGAGAAGCGGAGGGGGGGGGGGGGTCGCTGCCGACATTAAAGATTAAAGTTGAGAAGCGGGGAAGGGGGGTGCTCTGCTGTCGGAAATTACATCTTGCATCAAAGTGACTTCTTACCTCTTCTCCCATGCAGCTAGCGTGTTAAGAAGCAGGGTGAGATAACGAAAATGACTTCTCACCAGGCGGGGCCTCTAGTAATTTGGGGGGCCCTCTGCAGCTTTGCGGGGCCCTAAGCGGCTTGCATAGTGAGCCTATAGGGCAAATCGGCCCTGTTGATGGGGTAAAGACCCACTGCACCCATCTAGATCTGGCCCTGTATAATATGACAACACAGGAATTCTAAGGCTAATTTACTAAGTTACAATGACAAATAACTGTTTATTGCATGGAATAAGTAATTCCAGTTCTTTGCTCCATGTGTATGGCAGTGTCGGCTGGTGAAGTTTTAGGTTAGGGGGGCACCAGACCCCTTATTCCTTTTTGACCCCTCCCTCCCTAGAATCGCAAATCATGGTATACAGCCCTAGAATCGTAGATCAATGTATACACGGTAAGCTGGGCATACATTGAACAAGGCAAGGACTGGCCAAATTTCAATCAGTTGCTCCTCACATGATAGAAGGAAGATAAATCCACAGTGCTCTCTCCGAGTCCTCCACTAATAACACTGAAGGGCTTCCAGCCTCATTCTCTGTCTAATATGTGGCCTGCACCATGACAAGCATCTGCCACCTCCAGGGAATGGAGGAAGAGGGGGTGCGTGGTCGTGTGAAACACAGAATAGAAGGGTTATGCACTATGGAAAACGTAGCTTGCTTTACAAGGATAGAGAGAGAGAGAGAGATTACTGCACATTACTGTCACCCCCAAGCCCCGCACTCACCTTCAGGCTCTGCTACACTCAGGCTCAGCACTGCCAGCTCCATGCCCATCAGCCACATCAGTGATCCGCTCCCCGCCTCACATCACAGGGTCAGTCAGTCCCCACTCCACTCTGACTCCACCATAGCACAACAGTGAGCCATTCCTCCCCTGTCTGCGCTCTCTACTTTGATTCTGGCCAGATCTTCATGGCCAGATCTAGTCCCCCCAGATCTTCACTTGTGCCCACCAGGTGGATTAGCAGCAGGAGCACACACGGCGCACGACTCCCTAGCAGTAGGGCGTGTTAGCTTTGGCTCCAGGCAGGCAGGCCTCAGCCCTCTGTCCCAGCTCAGCCCAGCCCAGCCTCACAGCAGTGCACCTGGGAGCAGCAACCCTCCTTTCCCCCTGACGCTCTCACTCCAAGGTTAGCCCTCACCGGTTCAGCCTGGTATACCCCCTGGGACTGGATACGGCCGTCCTTCTCAGGATAGCCGTGGCTCTCCAAGTCCAAGGGAGCAAACGACCGGACAATCGGGACCCCCCCCTCCGGCATCCCAAACTCCATCCCGCCACTCTCCTCACCCCTCTGAGACCCCACCTCTCCACTTCGCCACCCACGGGGCTCTCAAATAGCTCCTCGGATCGCGGCCACAACTGCGGAAGGGCGTCCCAGGAAAGTCCGCAGCTTCGCCCACGGCCTAGCGGGACGCCCCTCGCACGCCGAAGAAAATCGCAATTAGAATCACCTCCTATCTTCGGCCCCCCCCCGCGAGGACTCCCCCCCCCCCCCCCAACGCTGTAACCCCTACTGGCCCCTTTTTCTCCAACCGCGGCCCCCTCCTGTTCTTTAGTCCCTGGCTCGGGCCTAGTCCCGGTCGGCGGCCATCTTGGTATACCCATAGCATTACAATCCACCACCCTCACCCTCCCTGGCATAAGCCTTTTTTCTTCCCCCAATCTGAAAGAAAACTCCCCCCTTTTGCATAATATTGATCCAGGGTTGTGACCGATCGCCTATTGGGATCAGGAAGGAATTTTTTCCCCAGGTAAGGCAGATTGGCACAGCACGCCTGGGTTTTTTTTGCCTTCCTCTGGACCAATTGCAAAAAGGAGGACATAGAGAAGTGATAAGTTCGCTTCGCTATTCCTCCTCCCTAGCATCGCTAAACCCCCCCCCCCGCCTATTATCATCAATACTTCCCGTCTTTTTTTCTGCAACTATGGGTTATCTGAAATACTCAGCAGAAACCATCTGGGAATTAAAACCATTTGCCTCAATACTCCCAACGGTCACCGAAAATGCTCTAAAAAGCGAACAACTGTTAAGAATCAATAGACGATTAACAGTAAAAAATCGCATTAGAACACACCAGCCCAAACGCATTGCCTTCGCTCTGGTCAACACTAGATCAGCAGTAAAACACCGGCAAGAAATCCATGATTTCATCCTTCTACATGATATAGACTGCCTCTTTATTACAGAAAGCTGGCTCACAGGCGACTGCAACACCATTCTGGAAGAATTGGTGCCTGCAAATTATCACATCCAAATGCTGAACAGAGTGGGGCAAAGAGGGGGAGGTCTGGCGGTGATCCACAAGATTCACCTCTCGATCACCAAACCAGTCCTTCAATACTCGCTTCCATTCATGGAAACCCTCACTCTACAGCTGCAATCAAATCCCCAAGACACGGTCCATATGTTACTGTGCTACAGACCCCCTGGCCCAAAAACTGACCTTGTCGCGTCATTAACAGAATTTATCTCCTCTTACACCCTAAGCATCAAACACCTTTTGGTGCTTGGGGATTTCAACCTCTGGGCCAACTCATCGTTGGACCCCGTTGCTGACGCTTGCATCGACCATCTAGAAGGATTAGGTCTGCAGCAATTAATACGAGACCCCACTCATGTCTCAGGCCATACCCTTGATCTCATTTTCAAACAGGAGAAATTGAGATCGGGGAAAATGAGCCACTACCATGAACCGATCATCATGCCATTAAATTTAAACTCGCCAATCACCTCAGGCCAAATAAAACAAGAAAACCGGTGATAACTCACTGGACTAGGTCTCGGAAGAAGCTCCACTCAGAACTCTTCCAAACGACCCTAGGAGAAAAAATTCCCCAATACAACATAAACAAACAGCAGTAGAAACACTGGACGCCATCAACAAGGCGCTACTTCACTGGGTGGCACCAAAACGCAAAACTTGCATTCGGAAAAACAACGCCGGCTGATTTAACGACCAGCTGACGTTGTTAAAGCAAGAGCGTAGAAGAGCAGAAGCTGCTTGGAAAAGGAGCTCTTGATATAGAAACCTCACTATTTATAAGACAATAACAAAGAAATATCATAAGGAAATCTTTATGGCGACAAAAAATCATTTTGCCAACATCATCACCAAGGCCCTAAACCGCCCTCGCGAACTCTTCAAGCTGGTTTCGCAATCGATGAATCCAGCCTGCCTAGAGCCCCCCAATGCTGATTCACAAGAATTTTGCAACAAACTATAGGATTATTTCATTAATAAAATCGAAAGTATCCGACTAAGCATTGAGCAAAATGGAATCTGCATGAATCCCAACCCTGATAACAGTATACACCCGCCACAAGCAGAGAAATTCACCTTAAAACCCATCTCCATCGCTGCCACTAAAAACATCATTGGGTCTCTGCGCAACAGCACAGCACCCAATGACATCATTCCCACTAAACTGCTGAAAGAAAGTGCTGATATACTGGCACCAGCTATCACGCAGCTCATAAATCAATCATTCAAGGAGGTCATGGTGCCTGCCTTGTTGAAACAAGGTACCATAAAACCTATCCTGAAAAAACCCACCCTTGACCCGAAAGACCCAAACAATAGGAGACCCATAACGGGGTCTAAATGTTTTCTCCAAAATAATGGAGAAAGAAGTTGTACAACAGTTACAACAGCATTTAGAAAACCAAAAATTACTTGATGCGTTTCAATCAGGTTTCCGGCCCGGACACGGAACCGAAACTGCTCTGGTAAAAATATGGGATGATATTTTAGAGGCCGCAGATGAAGGAGAATCTTCTCTCCTGATCCTGTTGGACCTAAGTGCGGCCTTTAAAACGGTAGACCACGGACTACTACTGGCTAGGCTAGCTGAAGTGGCCAAAGTCGCAGAAGAGGATCTACCCTGGTTTTCTTCCTTCTTGGAAAACAGATCACAAACAGTGAAATTGGGATCTTTCACGTCAGAAATGCGTACGGTATCATGCGGAGTCCCTCAGGGATCTCCCTTGTCACCGGTACTGTTCAATATCTATCTCCGTCCCCTCTTTGAGATCATCAGCAACCAGAAGTTACTTTACCATTCCTACGCAGACGACACTCAACTGTATCTCCGCGTTAGTAACGGAAAGGATCACTCCCCCGGATTAGAGAGAACTCTTTCCCTAATAGATAGCTGGATGACATCCAGCTATCTATCTTAAACTCAATGGTTCAAAAACCGAGCTTCTCCTGTTTCACGCAAACAGGAAAAGTCACCCCACCTCAACTTGGACCCCACCACCCATCCTGGGAAAAATTATCCCCCGAGCGCAAAAGTCTCTGAGTAATTTTTGACTCCTACATGACAATGGATGCACAAATTGGGACGGTAGTCAGCGGATCCCATCATCTGCTGTGCCAGTTACGCCGACTCACCCCTTTTATTCCTAAAGAGGACATTGCAGTCGTGGTGGGAACAATCAATTCCAGACTTGACTATGCAAATGCCCTCTACTTAGGTCTTCCCAAAGACCAAATCACTCGTCTGCAAGTTGTTCAAAATACGGCTGCACAATTAGTGACTGGTAAAAAACCATGGGAGTTAATCTCCCTATCGCTTAGATCTCTTCACTGGCTACTAGTGAAGGACAGTGTATTCAAGGAAACGCTCCCCAATATCTATGCGGAAAAAAAAAAGCCCATAACCCCAATCGCACTCTGCGATCCACAAATCAGAACCTACTGCACATACCAAAGGCAAGATACAAGTCCAAAGGAGATCGGAGATTTTCTGTCCAAGGACCGCGACTGTGGAATGCACTACCTACCACCATCCGACTGGAATCGGACCACTTGACCTTCAGGAGAATGATTAAAACTCATCTCTTCTGAGGCAAAGCCTTCCTTTATCCAAGGAATGCAAACAGCGCCCAGAGGCGATTCAGTTCGCAAGCGTTGCGCTCTATACGTTTTTCACTCACTCACCAGGTCAGCCACCCCATGGATATTGTGCCTGATCGTTGGGCTCCTCTCCCTATCCCTGCACTCAGGAATAGGGGGGGGCAGCCTGGAGTAGGAAAGTAAAAAGTCTGAAGAGAAGTGACAGCGACTATGCTCTGCTTTCACCCTTCTTTCATTCTAGTGCTCCTCCATACAGCAGGTGACACCGGATGCATAGATCAGATTGTACACCGCAAGATTACTGTCCAATACATCCACCAAGGACTGCTCATATTCCGGCAGCATAAAATGTAGACGGGGAGAAGTATTTCTACCTTGTACAGTCTGATCTTTGGATCCTATATCATGTGCTTCATGGAGGAGCGCTGGTATGACAGGAAGGGGGGACTGCTCTCCCCTACCCCCTTTGCTAGCGATTTCCTTCCTGTAAGTTGATGGGGGTGGTACTTTAAGGTGTGGTGATTTTACTGAGACCACCGTGGGGGGTGGTAAGAATCAGTTGTCCTGCTAACCACTGCACACTACCCTCTGTGGCCCTCTATTCTACATCCTGCTGAAATCTGTATCCTGCCCTACTGACTCCTTGTTCTTCTGTTGACTCCTGTACACTGCCTTACTGACAGTGTTGCCAACCGTCACAGAGGTGATTGTGGCAGGAGGTGGGGGTAGTGGGGGAAGGAGGTGATGGTGGCAAGAGCTGGCAAGAAGGTAATGGTGGCAGGGGGTGATGATGGCGGCAGGAGGTGATGGTGGCGGCAGGAGCTGACAGCTGGTGGTGGCAGGAGGTGATTGTGGCAGGACGTGGAGGTGATGGCAGGAGGTGATGGTAGCAAGAGCTGGTGGGGGCAGGAGGTGATGGGGAACAGAAACCGATGAACTATTATAGCGAAATTAACAGAATTTTTTTTTTTATTATTATTTTTTTTTACCTTAATAATGTACCTTTAAATCATATTGCTATTTGCATAGTGTACTTGTTTGTAGCCTAAATACTGAAATTTGCCCTTAAAACTGTAATTTTGTAACTTTTGTAAAATGTCCGTAAAAATTTGCCTGTGCCAGTAAATTTTGGGTGTTGTACCAGTAAATTTTAATCTGGTAGGTTGGCAACACTGCTTACTGACACTCTGTCCTGCTGACCCCTGTACACTGCCCTACTGACTCCCTGTTATCATGCTGATCCCTGTACCCTGCCCTACTGACCCTTGCACCCTGCGCTACTGACTCATACATCATGTATTTGTGTGTGCGTGCAAACTGTTTTCATCAAGCCATAAAACAAGATAATTTTGTGTTTTTTTTTTTTTTTTTTTTTTTACCTGAAACTTCATTTCTTTTATCGTCCATGGATGGACACAGCCTTCTTAAGTCTTGACAAGTGGGTTAAGTTCCTGTTCACATGAGATGACTAGGCAGAAACATGTTAGATATTTAAATAAATGTTACTTTAACAGAGTTGAACAGCCCCGCCCAGGGGGCGGTCTCTCCGGACATAACCCTCCTCCCTGCAGCATGCAGCCTTCGTTTTTTCTTTTCTGCCTAGCAAAGGAGAAGGACGTATGGCTCCCTTTGTGCCCAGCGCCCTGAGGAAACTTTTTATTCTATTTTATTTTATTCCTTGAGAATCTTCTACCAACTGTCAGGCTGGATATATAGATCATTGTAGTTTCCTCAGTCCAGCCAGCGAGCGTGAGCACACCATTGCAAAGAGGCTGGGTCTGCCACAACATACCCCATGACTCCTGGGGTGGCTGGTGAGCTTTTGCTCCAGGGTCCACATATGACTGGGCTGTGGTGTTGTCTCACTCACAGTGGACCGGGCCAACAGCTACTCTAACGTGGTTGTACGCCTGTCAGGAATGCGACAGCAGGTCCTCGCATGGATGGGTAACTACAGTTCTTCCAGCCTCGGTGGGTCGGTACGGCTGAGCATTCCTGGGGTTAGGGGGTCCTCCTGTACTCCCTTCCCTGCTTTCTGTCATGTTTCCCTCTACAGCAATGCTATTGCTGCTGCCGGGGTGGACCTGTGGGGGGGCTCCTTTTACCAACTGGGGACAGTGGGGTGTCTAAGCCTTTTTTTTTTGGGGGGGGGGGGGGTGTTTGCCACAATTGGGCCCCATTAGGCCTTCTTATCCACGTTGCAGTGTTTCACCACCATTTTGTTGTGGTCTGCTGGCTTGCATTAGGATTCCCATTCGCAGCCATTTTGTTGTGGCCACGCTATGGCACAGCTTGCTATGGCGGTCGGCCATTTTACTGTGGCCATGCCTTGCTCTCTCTGAGATGTCCGGCGGCCATCTTGGATATGGTTTGGCCTCTAGTGCTGGCTTGGATCTCCTCACAAAGTTTTACCTCAGTTTTTTTCCTCTCACACACGCTGAGGAATGGTCTGACTCAGACCAGGACCTGGCTGTGGCTCAGGGTCCTGGTTCTGTTATCTGAACATGTGGACCAGGATCTTCCTTGTGAGGAAGACTCCTCGCTTGGGTCAGTGCATAACAGGGCACTTGTCAGTGCACTTATCAGTGCTGTGAGGGACTCCCTTAAGCTGGATAGTGCAGCTGAAGCATCCTCTGAGGGCTCTGTCGTTTTAGAGTCCCACAAATCGGACCGGTCTGTGAAGGTTTTTCCTTATGTGCCCTTCTTTGACAAGTTCATTGATAAGGAATGGGAGAAGCCGCAGAAGCCTTTTGTAGTTTCTCAGCGCCTGGGGGTCCATTACCCTTTTGAGGAGAGCCTCTTGGAAAAAATGGGCTTTTCCTCTGGTAGTGGACCCTCCGGTTGCCCGATAAAATAAGGTGACCACACACCCTATAGATGGGATCCCTGCCTTCAAGGACCATACTGATAGGGGGTCCAAGGCACTGACCCTCTCCATGTTTGCCATTTTGGGGTCTGCATTGCGGTCTATTGTGGCCACAACCCTTGTGTCTCAGACACTCACTGAATGGGCAAAGGTTTTGCACCAGGCTGTGGAGGAGCACCAACTCCCTCCTGAATTTATTAGACTGGCTGACAAGTTGGTACAGGGCCTTGTATATGTCTGTGATGCTACACTGGATGCAGAACCCTTGGTATCCAGAGCCTCTGTTTCAGCAGTGGTTTTCCGCTGCCTGATTTGGCTAAAATACTGGTCTGCTGACCAAGCATCTAAAAAAGCCCTGGTTGATTTACTCTTCAAGGGTGGGAGGCTTTTTGGTACCTTGCTGGATGACATTATCAAGGATGTCACTGGAGGTAAGAACACTCTCCTCCCTCAGTCTACCAAGGGAAGGAAGCCTTGCTGTAAGTCGGGTCCTTCATTCCCCACTCAGAGGCAATGATTTTGTTAGTCAGGGCTCATGGGTAAACCCTCCCAGGCCGACAAGGGCTCAGCTGGGGGACAGAAACATCCCTGAGTGCGTAAGCCGAATGAGCCAGCACCCAAATCTGCCAATGCATGAAGCCTTGCCCCTGCCTAATTCAGGAGCGGGGGGGGGGGGGGCAGCTTTACAGGTTCACAGCTCGGTGGACCTTCTCGCTCTCTGACCAGTGGGTCTGCGAGGTGGTCTCTTCGGGGTACAACATAGCGTTTTTTTTCCTGTCTGCCAAACAGATTCTTTCCCTCCAAATCTCCCTCTCCCTCCGGCTCGCCGTTCTGCCCTACTAGGGGCAGTGCAGGACTTGCTAAGTTGCGGGGTAATTTTGCCTGTTCCGCAGGACAAGAGGTTTCAGGGTTTTTATTCTAATCTGTTTGTGGTACCGAAGAAGGACGGGGTCCGTCCAATCTTGGACCTCAAAGCCCTAAATGCCTTTGTGAGAGTGAGGAAGTTCTACATGGAATACATTTGCTCGGTGGTGGCTGCGCTCCATCTGGGGGACTTTCTGGTGTCCTTAGACATCAAGGACGCTTGCTTGCATTTGGCCTAGCGTCCGCACCAGGAATTTTCACCATGTTGCTCACACCGATCCTAGCTTTGCTGAGACAGCGACGCATTACCATCATGGGCTACTTAGGCGATTTGCTTCTGAGAGCAGCTTCTGGCTCAGAATTAGAGGAGGATGTGTCTATAGCCAGCCAGACCCTCCAAGATTTTGGGTGGGTGTTAAACATTCAGAAGTCGGTTCTGGTACTGACTCAGCCCTTGGAGTACCTAGGGCTTATTCTGGATGACTCAGAAGCGAAGGTCGTGACTCCATTTTTGCATACAAGTCCTAGGCCTGATGGTAGCCTCCTTCGAGGCAGTACCGTATGCCAAGTTCCACACTTGTGTATTGCAGAGGGAGATCCTGTCCAAATGGAACAAATCTCTATTGTCTCTGGATCGTCAGATTCAGGTGAGCCACCTAGTCAGACTCTCTGAATTGGTGGCTGAGATCCCCGGCTCTGCAGTCTGGTTCCAGTGGACGATTACGACGGATGCCAGCCTCGCAGGTTGGGGGCGTCTGGGGGGTCCAGTCGGCCCTGGGTCGCTGGAATAAAGAGGAATCCCGTCTGCCAATCAATGTCCTGGAACTTTGGATGATCAGGCTATGTCTCTCCTCGTGGTCGAAGAGGTTGCAAGTTCGCCCAATCGTGATCCAGTTGGACAATGCTACGGCGGTGGCTTATGTCAACCATCGGGGGAACACGGAGCTCAGCTGCAGCGTCAGAGGTCGCTTACATCTTAAGGTGGGTGGAAAGAAGCATGCCAGCTCTGTCGCTCCCGTCTACATTCCAGGCGTAGAAAACTGGTAGGTGGACTACCTGAGTCGCCAGATGCTGGACCAGAAGGAATGGTCATTGCATCCGGAGATGTTTCAGCTCATTTTCAGAAGATGGGGCACAACATGCGTGGATCTCTTGGCATCTCGCCTCAACCACAAGGTGTTGAGGTTTGTGGCCAGGTCTAGAAGATCCCTGGGCAGTCGCGTCGGACACATTGGTGTCCCCATGGGGTCAGTATCGGCTAATTCATGTTTTTTTTTTTTTTTTTTTCTCTCTGAAGTTGCTCCCTCGTCTGCTCCGAGACCAGAGTGGAGACCGAGGGGATCCAGATTGGTCTCGGTATTGTTGGTACGGTGATCTTGTGCGACTAGTGGCGGATGTACCTTGGCGGCTGCCAATGCGGGAGGACCTTCTGTCTCAAGGTCCCATACTCCATCCTGCTTTACAGTCACTGGCTTTAATGGTATGGCTGTTGAAAGCCAGGTGTTGAGGGATTGGGGTCTTTCCGACTCGGTCATCTCAACCATGCTGAGGGCACGGACACGGACAAAGATCTACCATGTAAAATCTACCATCACACCTGGAAGGCCTACATCTCTTTGTGCACGGATGTATTTGGTTTTCAGGCTCCTGCACCATTAACCACTAGGGTACCGCACGCCGTCAAATGACGGCAGGCGGGATACCCTATTCTGACACGACGTCATATGACGTGATGTCATTTAAAGCCCCTAGGGGCGCGCGCGCACCCGTCGCATCACTGAGAACACCGTGCGATTGCCCAGTAACTGAGCGGGGACGTGGAGCTCTGTGTGTAAACGTCCCTGTCAGGGAGAGAGGAGACCGATCTGTGTCCCTTGTATATAGGGACACAATCGGTCACCTCCCCCTACAGTTAGAACACTGGCTAGGACATACATTTAACCCCTTCCCTGAGTTATCAATGCATATTTATAGCATTGTTCACTGTATAAATGTAAATGGCCCCAAAAATGTGTCCAATGTGTCCACTATAATGTCCCAGTCCCAAAGAAAAATCGCCACCATTACTAGTAAAAAAAAAAAAAAATCTAAAAAAAAATCATAATTATGTCCCCTATTTTGTAAGCAAAATATAACTTTTGCGCAAAACAGTCACTATATGGTTATTTTCGGCCTAAACTGAGATAAAAAAATGATTTTTTTTTAAATGGGATATTTATTAAAGCAAAAAATATTGTGTCTTTTTTCAAAATTGTCGCTCTTTTTTTTGTTTATAGCGCAAAAAATAAAAACCGCACGGGCGATCAAATGCCACCAAAAGAAAGCTCTATTTGTGGGGGAAAAAATTACGTAAATTTTGTTTGGGAGCCACATCGCGCAATTGTCAGTTAAAGCGACGCAGTGCCGAAAGCTAAACTTTGTCTGGGCAGGAAGGGGGTGTAGGTGCACAGTAGGCAAGTTGTTAAGGGACAGATTTCAGCCCTGGATGTGTTCTTCCAGCGGCCTTTGGCAGCCAGTTCTCTGGTGGGTACCCTTTTGTGCAGGGGGTTCGTCATATCCTTCTCCCTCTTAAACCATCTCTTCCCCTTTTGGGATTTGAATCTGGCAATCTCGATTCTTCAGAAACCTCCCTTTGAAGACTTCAGAGAGATTCCTCTCTTGACACTATCTCAGAAGGTGGCCTGTTTGGTGGCCAATACTTCTGTCAGATGTGTTTTCTGAGTTGGCGGCCTTGTCTTGCATTTTGCCCTACTTGGTCCTCCATAAGGATAAGGCGGTGTTGCGTGCGCAACTTTCCTTTCTTCCAAAGGTAGTTTCATCATTTCACCTTAACAAAGACATTGTACTTCCATCCTTGTGTCCTCGGGCGGCGCATCCTAAGGAGGTTGGGCTGCATGCCTGGGACGTGGTACGCGCTTTGCGGGGGTACCTGTCTGCTACGGCTCTGTTTCGGAGGTCTGACTCACTTTTTGTGTCGGTGTCTGGTCTACAAAAGGGCATGGCGGTCTCGTCTGCCACCATTTCTCGGTGGATCAGGCAGACCGTCATACAGGTCTATGCTCTTAAGGGGCGGGCGCCCCCCTTTCTGGTCATGGCACATGCAACCAGGGCAATTGGTGCTTCCTGGGCTTTCCGATCAAATGTCTGTCTCACAGGTGTACAAGGTGGCGATTTGGTCGTCCGTTCACACTTTTTCAAAATTTTACAAGGTTGATGTGAGTGCATCTTCTGAAGCTTCCTTTGGCCGCAAGATTTTGCAGGCGGCTGTTTAAAGTTGTTTTTTTACTAATACTGTTTCCACCCCTCTTTTTTGACACTGCTTGGGGACATCCCACTTGAAAAGGCTGTGTCCGTCCATGGACGATAAAAGAAAATAGGATTTTTTTTGTACTCACCGTAAAATCCTTTTCTCTGTCGTCCATGGACCTAGCACCCACCCTTCCTTTTTTAGGTTTGTACTGCTTGTTACAAACTGAGGCTGCATGCTACAGGGAGGAGGGTTATGTCCGGAGGGGCTGTTCAACTCTGTTAAGGTAACATTTATTTAAATATCTAACATGTTTCTGTCTAGTCCTCTCATGTGAACAGGAACTTAACCCACTTGTCAAGACTTAAGAAGGCTTAAGAGCAAAGGATTTTACGGTGAGTACAAAAAATCCTATTTTATATGTATTAACTTTTGCTGTCTTATTTTCTATTAGGCTTTTGATTAGTTGCCCCCAAATGAAGAATGACTTACATTTTGACCTGACTCCTGGCTCTGCTGACCTCAAGACACATGGTGCAAAGATTATGAATTCTCTTGCAAGTGCAGCCAATCACATGGATAACCTTGCTGCCAACCCGTCCTCCCTCAGTGACCTGCGTACTCACCTAGGAGTGGATCCAGGAAACTTTATTGTAAGGACTATTGAATATTTTTATACAATAATGAGATACCATAATTTGATACTTACCTGAGCCCTCACTCAATCCTGCACTAAGCCCATCTGTAGCAGTTCCTCTGCTATCACAGCCATTGACTCCCACTGCTGTCAGTCAAATCCTGTGACAAAGAAGCTGGGAATGGGGCTGAGCAGCACTCTGTCTGCGAACACAGAAGAAGGAAAAGAAGCAGAAGATCGAGGCCATTCTGTGCAGTTTTATTGCACAGAGTAGTGTAGTGTCAGTAGTAAGTGTAACATGTTTGTTATTAACCACTCCTCGCCTGCAGTACATCATGACATCC
This sequence comes from Rana kukunoris, assembly GCA_029574335.1. Classification (NCBI taxonomy): domain Eukaryota; kingdom Metazoa; phylum Chordata; class Amphibia; order Anura; family Ranidae; genus Rana; species Rana kukunoris. The sequence continues at coordinate 402,033,826 of CM056053.1, read as the reverse complement.
AGAGCTTTGAGTAAGGATACCTGAATGTTGTGAACAAGGCTTTTGCAGCTGAAATGCGTCTACCTTTGCTGTATTTTTTTTTTTTTTTTTTTTACAATAAATTCGGACTGATTTAAGAGCATGTATGGAGTTGCGGATTGTCCTTTATCTATATCTGAATGTTGCCTGCAGCTGCAGGCATCATTCAGATATCATTTTTTTCCACCCATAATTCCCTACACTGTAAAAACAATCATAGAAGCTGTTCAGCTGCTTAATTGATTTTACAGGTGGCGAGGGATGGCCAAAGTTATGACTAGCTCTAAACAGGTAACCTGTAAAAAATGTAAAGCATTGCCTATGGAGATTTTTAAGTACTGAAGTTTGGTGCCATTCTACCAGTGTGCACAATTTAAAAACGTGACATGTTCGGTATCTATTTACTCGGCATAACATTATCTTTCACATTCTACAAATTAATTGGGCTAACTTCAGAGATTTTTATTTTCAAACGCTGCGCAAATACCACGTGACAAACTTTATTCCTTAGGGTCTCTGCTAAAAAACATATACAATGTTTAAGGGGGGTTCTAAGTAATTTTCTAGCAAAAAATAGTTTTTACATGTACTGTAGGAGAGGAGTGCCAGAATTGGCCTGGTATGGAAGTGGTTTAAAAAGCAAAAACAAACTTTGGTCACTTTAAGTGACAATGCTGTCAAGTTGTAGAAACAATTTCATGACATAAATATAAAGGCTGTAGGACAAATATGAATAAATATAATGGCCAGGTAATGTATTGTAGTATATAGTGTGCCCTGATTTGAAGAGAAAAACTTTACACTAGACTCTTTCAAAGATGCCTTTGGTAGAAGCAGTTTGATCTGTAACCTTTCAGAATACGTTAAAAGAAGTATGGGTTTCTTTTAGTTATTTTTTATTTATACTTTCCTAGATGGAAACTGATGCTGCATCTGTCCCCCGGCACCTCTACACTGATAACTAAGCAATTGAACAGCAGAGAGCTTCTGACTGTCAGTCCTAGCTCTCTACTTTGCCCCCTCCTCGCACACTGGAACGCTGAGCTGTGGAGGCTGCATATGCGGTCAGCTCAGGGGCTTGCTGAGAGGCTGAGCCAGATGTCAGTCCAGGGATCTGAGCAGATCCCGACTTCCATTGATGTGATGATGCCCGAGCCTGGACTGACTCCTGTGATGTCAGCAGAGAGCAGACTTGAGACCGCTCTCTGTTGAAAACAGGTCACAGAAGTGCAAAATGAGCTGCACTATTGTGATCCATAGACGTACAGCCAAATGAGCTTTGGCTGTACTTTTCCTTTAAAGAGGAGGTCCAGCCCCCCCCCCCCCATGAAAAATTAAGTCAGCAGCTATGAGTACTGCAGCTACTGACTTTTAATATATGAACACTGACCTGTCCAGGGAGCCCACGATGTCTTGGCACCCTAGCCAATCTTCGGATTGGATGTCGGGTGCAGCTGCCACCATTCCTGGTAAGGGAACCTGGCAGTGAAGCCTTTTGGCTTCACAGCCGGTTTCCTACTGCACATGCCCAAGGCACACTGCGCTTTCTGATTGGTCTGGTGGTGGAGGAGGGGGCCAAACTTCTGAGAGACGGGGCTGTCACCCCATCTTCGGGAAATGGTACCTGTCAAAAACAGGTACCTATCCCCCCACCCCTGAAAGGTGCCAAATGTGGCTCCGGAGGGGGGGGGGTGGGATAAGCGGAAGTTCCACTTTTGGGTTTAAAACAATTCCAGTTTATACTTCCCTACTTTTCTGAAAACTCCTATTAGAACTTATATTAAAATGGAACAACAATGGAGCTTTTCTCCAACAACCAATCTGGTTCTCATTTTCTTCTGAAAGATGAAGCATAACTGGCTTCTATAAACAACAATTTTAATTCTGCTTTAGTTTTTATAAATTGGAACAAACATTTTTATTGAGCTATGCTACAAGAAATGAGATAAGTAATTTCACACAAAAAAATTGCAAACAACACAACCCAGGCAGGATAATACACTCAGTTTACAGCAGATTGAATATTTTACTTATCTGTATATCCAATATAGGTATGTATAGGTTTACAAAAAATATATCCTCTATCTCTTTACAGCTTGTGATTCAAGTTATTCGGGATGTCATTGATTCTCACTTCCAGAGAGATCTCACTCCTGAGGTTCAGGCTTCCTGGAACAAATTCATTGGTGAAGTTTTTGAAGTCCTCACCTCCGAGGACAAATTTATTGTACATAAAAGTCTACATCAGTAATTACAGTAAGAAAAATAATGTGCAATGGGGAGTTCACTGGACTCATTTAATCACAGCCTAGTTGCAATTGAATTTTGAAAATTATTTACTTATATATTGTCTATCAATTATTAATATCTGGTGTATTCTTGATTAAAGCCCAATATATTCTTAATTTCTGCCTCAACTGTTTTATTATGTTTTGTTTATGTTTGCTAATATTGACCACAATAACTACCGTATTTTACATCCAGTCTAGGAAATATTTCTATACAGAGTCAAATAGAAGTATTGTAGTAACTCCTGTTACACATTAACCACTTAAGGACCGCCGCATGTACATTTACGTCGGCAGAATGGCACCGACAGGCACATCAACGTATATATACGTTGGTGCCTTGGGGGGGATCGGGGGTCCGATCGGACCCCCCCCCCGTACATGCGGCGGTCCGCGTGGCTGCAGGAGCGATCCGACAAGTGGGGGCGGCTATCCGTTTTCATCCGCCCCCTCCGGATCGCTCCCAGCCAATGCGCGCGCCCGCCTGACCTGTCACTTCCTCCTCCTGTGTAAACACAGGAAGGAGGAAGCGACGTGATCTCTCCCTCGGCGTTTGTTTCAAGCGCCGCTGAGGAGAGATCACTACAGAACAAGTAAGTCTGCACTAACACTACACTACACACACATTTAACCCCCGCGATCGCCCCCCCCCCCCTCCCCCCTGTCACAGTGTCACTGAATGCAGTAATCATGTATGATTACTGTATTTAGTGTCAGTGTGACAGACAGTGTGACAGTCAGACAGTCAGTAGTGTCAGGGTAGCCCCCCCCACCCCCCCCAATAAAGTTTTAACCCCCTGATCACTGCCCTAGTTAACCCTTTCACTCCCTATTGCCAGCGTCACTAAGCGATCATTTTTCTGATCGCTGTATTAGTGTCGCTGTTCCCGCTAGGTAGCTAATTTTTTTTTAATGCGATTTTTTTTTTACTAAAGACATGTGGCTAAATAAATTTTGGCCTAAATGTTTGACTAAAATTTAGTTTATTGTTTTTTTATTATAACAAAGTAAAAAATATTGATTTTTTTTCAAAAATGTCGCTCTATTTTTGTATATAGCGCAAAAAATAAAAATCGCAGAGGCGATCAAATACCACCAAAAGAAAGCTCTATTTGTGGGAAAAAAAGGACGCGAATTTTGTTTGGGAGCCACGTCGCACGACCGCGCAATTGTCTGTTAAAGCGACGCAGTGCCGAATCGCAAAAACCCCTTGGGTCATTTGCCAGCGTATTGGTCCGGGTCTTAAGTGGTTAATTGACACAATTATTTTTTTTTTTTAATTTTGGACTGCAAAAAAAAAAAAACAGCGTGCGGCTTTCAGTGGTTAGCACAAGGGATGTGACAGAGTTTGAAAACAAAGACTGGAAGTGCATCTCACTGACACAAAAACAAATTATATTCAAAATTCCACATAAAATACACCATACTTTTTGCACTCACATGCCCTACAATCAGAAAGAGTGTCACATACACAGTGGAATAGTGCAAGGAGGGTGATTCTGTACACCAGGGGTTAAATGGAAAGGTAATTCCACTCCTCCACCATGATATTCTGAGCAAACTTAAAGAATCCTATAAGCCTCAGAAAACTAGCATTCCTCCACTCCTGTCAGACTCTCCTCAGTGTGTCTCAACTCGGACAGCAGCCCAAGCTTCAGCCAAGGAAGATGCAACCTATTTCCTAGAACACAGAGCGCCAGTCAACTGATTATACCAGGGGTCAGTAACCTTTTCCATTTAAGGGTCAGATTCAATGTATGTGAATGCATGGAAGGCTGGATTCACCTGCTAAGAAATGAAGATAACATTACACAGCCCCCCACACTTCTGGACTACTTTTACATTGCAAAGCTCTACCACACCTCTGAAACCCTTTACAACACACAGTCCCCCACACCTCTGAGACCCCTTTACATTACTTAGCCTCCCCTGCATATTGCACAACCCCCCCCCCCCCTGCACATCACATCATCACTTTTATTGCTGTCAGAAGGAATGTAAACATCCCTTGTGACAGTAATAGGAAGTGACAGGTACTCCTTATGGATGGATTTGGGGTCTATAAGATCACCACAAAAGTTGCTATCAATGACGCAAATGATCAGGATAAGAATTTCAAGCTCCCCCTCTGGGGCCTGGCTCAGGTAATAGCTTCCGATCCTCCGCTCACACCACGTCACGGCCTACCCGGATCTGAAGAGCAGGCAATGCTGCAGCATCCGGACCACTGCAGCTAAGAAATGATGCTGTCCTCAGTTGTCCTTTTGGATGCAGCTGTTTGGCTCCTGTCTGTGCAGGCTGCAATTTGGTACAGAACACCTGCTGACAGATCCAGGCCGACATCCCAAGTGAGTGATCTAGGCCTAAACCAGCCTTTTTTTATGCTCTCCCAGCAGTCTGTTCTTTCCTCCTCAACAATCTAGTGGTTGTAGTTCAGTCCAGTCCTGCTGGAATTAAAAACCCCTCTTTTCAGAGGTTCTGTCCTGGGTGGAGGCACTGCTACCTTTATTATCAAACCCATTCTTCCACTTAGTGACGATTCTGGTTCTCTTGTTTACCTACAGATTTAGCATAATGTTCTGTTTTTAGGGAGGCAAGTTCTCATAATCTCCCCAAAAAGAGGGCTACACAAGAAAAAAGGTACCTGCAGGAACCCGCACAGATGTCTCTGAAATTGCTCCCGAAGTCAGACCGACATGCGGGTATGAAACTCGCACAATTTCAATCCTGCTGTCAATGTGAACCTGGGCTAAATATTCTCAAATGTATGGGGAGAAGGAACAATTGCTAAGTGTAGAAATTGATGGTCGGACTTTGAGGCAGATCGGAAGTATACATTTTTATTGAAATTAGTAAGAACATATATATAAATAATACATTGAGCAAAAGTGTCAAAAGTGTCAAAGCTAGTAGACCAATAAGGCAAAACTATAATAATGCGTGATGAATCTCAAATATATCAAACATTTTCTCCTAACACAAAAGAAGATACATCTGCCAATAATACTAGGAGTGAGGAGCATTGACCAGTCTTCACGCTCCGGGTGCCCCATAGGGCACTGCACCCAGGGTATCCGACTCAGTACAGAAGAGTAATGAAACTCACAATTGCTAATAAACATCAATAACCATATTCACATATAGGCTTCAACGTATTACTTTAAAAGAGGAAAAGAGAGAGAAAGAAAGTAGAAAAGGAAAGAAAAAAAAAAGAGAAAAAGGATGCAGATACACCGTTTCAAACAACACACCTGAGCTCACAAGTTGACAAGTATTACATTTTTGTCAGATTGTTCCTATACCAGTCCCTCCAGGGCTCCCAGAATTGGTTCCCCATATGTAACCTGTTTTGAGAAGCCTCAAACATATACTCGTATGTGATATGAAGGTCCTCACCACATCTGAAAGTGTAGGGATCTCTGTTTTCCTCCACCGTCTTGCTAACTCTAATCTGGCTCCCAACAGAACATGGGATATCACGGGTCTGAGAGCACAGGGAAATTTATCTATACCTAGTGAGAGAACCGCCAATCCCACATTACATACAGATCCTGGAAACTGACTGTTGTTGAGTTGTTTCAAAATGTTGAAAATCCCCGCCCAATAATTTCTCAGTTTGAGGCAATTCCACAAAATATGGAGCAAGGAGCCTCTATTCCCACATAACCTCCAGCACAGTGGGGAGACAGATTTGTCAAACCACGCCAGTCTTGTAGGGGTCATATACCATCGCAACCAATTCTTTTGAGATAATTCCCACAGGTTGGCACTTCTAGTGGCTCCATAGGTGAAAGCAACAGCGCTCTTCCACTGGTCTGATGTGTATCGGCACCCTAAGTCTAATTCCCAGGTTCTCATAGATGGAGTCCTGGAGAAAACGTTTTTCTGACCAAGAAAATTATAAAAAAGGGATATACCCTTAAGAGAAGTGTTGGGGTTAGTCAAGTAGAGAAATACTCGCCATGGAACATCTGTATACGTCTTGAAAGGGGAAGTTAGGAAATGTGATATTTGGGCATAAATAAAGTAATCCCTGGGGTCTATTCCATATTCAATTTGAAGCGAGCGGAAGGATTTAATGGTTGGGCCTAAGCATAAGTCTGCTATATTAACCACTTAAGGACCGCCTACTGCACATTTACGTCGGCAGAATGGCACGGCCGGGCACATCAACGTATATATACGTTGATTTTAGTACCCAGCCGTGGGTCACGGGCGCGCGCCTGCGACCCGGTCCGAAGCTCCAGGACCGGGACCGCGGGATTTTCGGACCCGATCGCCGCTGCAGTGCGGTGATCCGTCCCTGGAGCGGAAGAACGGGGAGAGCCATGTGTAAACACTGCTTCCCCGTGCTTCTCTGTGGCCGTAGCATCGATCGCGTCATCCCTGTAATAGGGGGACGTGATCGATGACGTCACACCTACAGCCACATCCCCCTACAGTTGTAAACACAACACATAGGTCACACATCCCCCTACAGCGCCACCTGTGGTTAACTCCCAAACTGCAACTGTCATTTCCACAGTAAACAATGCAATTTAAATGCATTTTTTGCTGTGAAAATGACAATTGTCCCAAAAATGTGTCAAAATTGTCCGAAGTGTCCGCCATATTGTCGCTTTTACGAAAAAAATCGTTGATCGCCGCTATTAGTAGTAAAAAAATAATAATTAAGAAAAATGCAATAAAACTATCCCTTTTTTTGTAAACGCTATACATTTTGTGAAAACCAACCGATAAACGCCTATTGCGATTTTTTTTTACCAAAAATACGTAGAAGAATACGTATCGGCCTAAACTGAGGAAAAAAAAATTTTTTTATCTATTTTTTGAGGATATTTATTATAGCAAAAAGTAAAAAATATTGCATTTTTTTTAAAATTGTCGCTCCATTTTTGTTAATAGCGCAAAAAATAAAAACCACAGAGGTGATCAAATACCACCAAAAAAAAGCTCTATTTGTGGAGAAAAAAGGACGCCAATTTTGTTTGGGAGCCACGTCGCATGACCGCGCAATTGTCAGTTAAAACGACGCAGTGCCGAATCACAAAAAGGGGCAAGGTCCTTTACCTGCATTTTGGTCCGGGTCTTAAGTGGTTAAGGATACCACTCGACACCCACCTAGCTATATTCAGGTCTGGTATAAACAAGTGTAAGCATTGGATGGGAAGAAGGATAGACTTGACAGTCGTTTCCTCAAGAGGTTCCACTCGGAACCTCCGCCAAGCTTGGAGTGCGGCGGTTATGGTGGGTGATAAATCACCTGGAGGTGTCACTAAATCTGGACTAGCCAGCAGTAAGCTGTAAGTGCCGCAATTTGGGCACTGGAATGATTCTATTTCCTGCCATCGCGTGAGTAGTCCCCCGGGAAACCAATATTTTAATTGTGCTAAAACAGCTGCTGTATGGTAGTCTTTAAGGAGAACATGGCTAACCCCCCCCCCCCCAGATAGTTTAGATTTTAAGAGTTTTTGAAAGGCGCACCACACCCTCTTCCCCTGCCATAGATATCTATTCACTAGGAATTGAGCCTTAAGAAAAAATCCACCAGGGACTGGTATAGGAAGACATCGAAACAGCAGGTCCAGGTCCAGGTCCCCCCAGGTAGACCGATTGTTAATGGAATAGGATCACTGTCATCAAGGTTGGGTCAATACTTAGACCTATATTTACAAGAGTGCATAATACACACTCGAGCCTATCTAAAAGACACAAAAAGTCTTCTACAAATGCTTCAAAATATTGACCTTACTGGAAAAGATGAGGTATATCTCGTGACGGCAGACGTCACGTCTTTATATACAGTCATCCAACATGATGATGCTCTGTTAGCACTCAATTGGGGACTTAGTCGTCGAGATGACATTTCTCATAATAAAAACGTTTTCCTAAGGAATTCGTTAGATTTCTGCCTTGGCCATAACTTCTTTTGGTATGGAGGGGAGTTCTATTCACAATGCAGGGGAGTAGCTATGGGGGCTCGTTTTGCCCCTAGTATAGCTAATATGTTTATGGGAGAGTGGGAGGATAAGGTCATTTTCTCGATACCACGCCCATCGCTGTTGTTTTATAAAAGATATATAGACGATCTGTTCTTTATATGGGATGGCCCCCTTTCCTCTTTACAATTATTTTTAGATTAACTGAATTCCAACACTAAGAATATAGTTCTTACTAGTACTATTAGTACTGATAGTATTAATTTTCTAGATTTAGAGATTTTTAGATCTAACACTAGTCTGTCCACAAAAGTGTTTTTTAAACCTACAGACTCGAATAGTTATCTACCTTTAAGTAGTGGGCACCACCCTATGTGGTTGAAAAATATTCCCAAAGGCCAGCTTACACGTGTAAAGAGAAACTGTACTGATACGTCAGATTTCATGGCACAAGCTGAACTTATAAAAGGAACATTTCTGGAGAAAGGCTATAAAAAGGAATTTTTGGAGTCTATTATAAGCAATTTAGTGTCACAGCCAAGAACCAACTTCCTTCTGGATAAAGCAACCATAAGGCCCTCCAATAATCGGGAATGGAATTTTTTATCCATGCCCAATATAAGGAGATAGAGGAAATCTTCTCTAAACATTGGCATATTCTATTGATGGACAAGACCTTAATGGCAGTATTACCGGCTAAACCAGGCTTTATTTATAGAAAGACACAAAGTTTTTCAGACAAACTAGTGCGGAAGATTTTAGACCCCCCTACTAGACCATCCAGTTTTTGGGACTGTGATGGCTTTTATGCATGCAGAAAGTGTAGGGCTTGTCGTAAAATAACTCGCCCTCTAAGCAAGGGCGGATCCAGAGTCTAGTCTCGGGGGGGGCACTGCCAGAAAATAAGGTGTTGCTTACAGAACTCAATTAGGTGTCCGATGTGTCCGCTGCAATGTTGCAGTACTGCTAAAAAATCAATGATCCCCGCCATTACTAGTAAGACATATTTAAATATGAATGCCATAAATCTATCCCATGGTTTGTAGACGATTGTCAGGGACTGCAGACGTGGTACAAGAGATGGTCAGAGACTGCAGACATGGTACAAGAGGTGGTCAGAGAATGCAGATATGGTACAAGAGATGGTCAGAGACTGCAGACGTGGTACAAGAGATGGTCAGAGACTGCAGACGTGGTACAAGAGATGGTCAGAAAACTGCAGACGTGGTACAAGAGATGGTCAGAAAACTGCAGACGTGGTACAAGGGATGGTCAGAGACTGCAGACGTGGTACAGGAGATGGTGAGAGACTGCAGACGTGGTACAAGGAGATGGTCAGAGACTGCAGACGTGGTACAAGAGATGGTCAGAGACTGCAGACGTGGTACAGGAGATGGTCAGAGACTGCAGACGTGGTACAGGAGATGGTCAGAGACTGCAGACGTGGTACAAGGGATGGTCAGAGACTGCAGACGTGGTACAAGGGATGGTCAGAGACTGCAGACGTGGTACAAGAGATGGTCAGAGACTGCAGACGTGGTACAAGGGATGGTCAGAGACTGCAGACGTGGTACAGGAGATGGTGAGAGACTGCAGGCATGGTACAAGAGATGGTCAGAGACTGCAGACGTGGTACAAGAGATCATTGCAGCCTCACTGTGCATATGAACGCAGCCCCACCTTTGTATATCAATGCAGTCCCACTTTTGTATATCAATGCATCCCCACTTTTGCATATCAATGCAATCCCACTTTTGTCTATCAATGCACCCCCGCTTTTGTCTATGAATGCAGCCACACTGTGCACGGCACTCACCATGGCATTGCCTCGATCACACACAGCAGGCATCTCCTCTCCCGACGTGTGTCATGGAACAAACAGGAGCTGAAGGTCTGTGTTCGGTAGGCCAGTGTGCTCTAGCAAGGTCCCCCCCTAGACAGGCTTGTGTGATAGACAAAACACTGATTGTCAGGAAAGGTCCCCCCGCTGGTGATTTTGCCTGTTATTTGGGCTGCAGTACTGGCCTCCACCAGCGGGGAGTTATTGGCAGTATGGATATAGTATATATACATTTAATAAAAAAAGGGGGGTGGTCATCTGGGGCCCTGGGGATCTCTGGGCCCCTGGGGACCTCCAGACCCCTAAAAAAAAAAGGGGGGGTTGCCATACGGGGCCCTGGCGGCCTCTGGGACCATGGGGACCTCCGGACTTCTAATAAAAAAATATGTTAAAAAAATATTTTTTTTTATAAAAAAATAAATGAAAAAAGAGGGGTTTGCCATCTGGGGCCCTAGTGGCCTCCGGGCCCCTGGGGACCTCCGGACCCCTAAAAAAAAAAAAAAAAAATTTTTTTTTTTTTTTTTTTAAAGCCAATGTGACATGATTGCCTCGGGGGGGGCAATTGCCCCGTTGCCCCCCCCCCTGGATCCGCCGTTGCCTCTAAGAGCAGTTAAGAAATTCACTTCTAGCTCCAATAACAAGGAGTTCACTATTAGTGAATTTATAACATGCAATACTACACATGTAGTGTATGCTTTACAATGTCCTTGTGGGCTGTTATATATTGGACGCACTAAGCGCCAATTAAAAGTGCGTATTGGAGAGCATATCGCCAACATCCTTTTAGGTTATAAAGACCACAACCTGTCCTTACACTTCAAACTACATCATAATGAAGACCCTAGTGGTCTATTATTTTGGGGCATTGATCACTTAAAGCCTACATGGCGAGGATCGAATTTAGTGAGAGATCTATCCAAAAGAGAGACCCAATGGATCTTCTCAGCTGATAAACATGTGCCTAGGGGCCTGAACATTGAATTAGACATAAATTGCTTTATTAGCGATTATTGATTGTACCTGTTGCGGTTTGTCTCATATGTCTATTCTTTACAAAATGTTTTTTTTTTTTTTTTTTTAGTCCTGTGTTGGGGCTACAATTTATGTAATCACCACTAGATGGAGTCTGTGGGGTATTACAATCTAGGAGTTATGGTATATAATCGATCATGAATTACTAATGGATTTTTTTCAGCGTTGTGTCTTTTATCCATTTGTATCTTATGGTTTATTATATTCTCCTATATTTTTTGTTCACTTAAATATCTTGATTTATTTAATTTATTTTAGAAATGAGCCCCATACTGTTTGAACAATTTGTTTATTCAAATTTGTTTATGAGGCATGCAGTTTTTTAAAATCACCACTAGATGGAGACTATGGGTCACTTTGCTGTAATTAACCCCTCTTTGCTTACATGGTGTTTATATGCAATTCATCATAGTGACTGCGCTCCGTTCTTTTAGTATATATACCAAATTTGTGTATATATTTATAATTTTTATATTATATATTTTTTATACCTTTTACGTTCAGCTTACTAGCTGCTTTAGAACACAAGTTAACACTGATTACTATATGCGAATATAATAATCCATGACGTCTTTGTAAAAAAGCCTGTTGATTTGTATTTAAGTTATTTGTAAAACAATATAACAATATGACTTTAAATGCGCATATTATATGTGATGTTGTTGCCTGTGTTATGCCCGCAGTACATAGGTGCTCGTTTGAGTATGATATGCGGCATAAACTGTTTGAAGCCCCGTCTGAGTCTGCATAAGAACACCGTACTATATCAGGGTCTGGGCGGAGCAAGCACCAAGGTCCGCCCTCGCTCTGTGGTGATTGGTTTGGCTCTGATGGGAAGTACTTCTTAAATCTTCGTTCGCCGTCGTGAAGCCACTCCCTCTGTCAAAGTCTTATGACGAAACGCGTCAGGTAGGGGCTTCTACGACGCTAGGAAGTGACACGTGCGCTCCACCTGAGTCACGTCTGAAACCAGGAAGTGCTGGAAGTCAGCTCATCCATTGGGACAGCACGGCTCGTCTCTCTTGCAGGAGAGGGTGATTATATGCGCTTATTTTTATCTTTTAATGTACGTGCATTGTTTGAAGGGTTGTATATTTGTGGGTTCTCTTGTGTGTTACATTAAAAACGGAATTACACTATATGCCCTTTCCTGTGTTTTTTGTACGATCTGGAGACCCGTAGACATGTGACCGGATCCCTTCTGATGTGAAGAGTGATATTATTCTGTGGATATCCATACACTGCTTTACCCCTTGGGTCTTTCGGTGAGTGCGTACCCCAGAGGGGGATTTATAGTCCCACGAGGTGATTGAGAATATGGGTGGAAGGTGCTTGCTGTCCTATTTTTCAAACTCAGCTATCAACTGACTCACTTTTTCCCATTGATACACTCTATCATTATTACTGCACATAAGTGTAGAGGTGATATCTCTTCTTGGGATCTACACTGGACTATCATCATCAGCGCTGTTTATGGTTTTTTACTATTGTGACATTTTAAATGTTATTTTTAGTGTATTTGCCATTTTTTATGAAACAGCAGCATCATCTTAAAGGCCACTAGGCGACCAGACCAGGTTGATTCCTTCCAGGACAGGTCTCTCAGAATATCACCCAGGCTAACCTGGAAGGAATCATAGTTGGTCTTCACTAAATCCTTTACATGCGCGGTCAAAACAATACCTACTGTAAATATTTAATGCCTTCCGCATTCCATACAAAGGGATATTTAGCTTTAGGTTTTACACTCCAAGTCCTAGAATAAACGATTTACCATCATTGACCTTATAGTAAGAAACCTTGTTGAACATTTGCAATGCCTCATATGTTGCTGCCAGGGATGAATCCACCTCTGTAAAAATTATTATGATGTCATCCGCGAAGAGACTAATTTTGTGTGTGTGTTTCCCCACATGAAAACCGTGAATATCGGGATGGGATCTAATGTGAATAGCTAATGGTTTCATCAACAAATTAAACATTAGGGGGTATAAGGGGCACCCTTGTCGCGTGCCATTAGAGATAGAAAAAGGAGTAGAGAGGACACCAGACATATAGACCCTCGCTGACGGATGCGTGTAAAGGGCTAAAATTGCAGACACAATGTCACCAGAGAACCCAAAAGACGCCAACACCTTGACAAAATAGGTCCAATGTATCCGAGCATCTAGTGAAAGAAGCAGAGAAGGCTTCCGTTGCACCTGTGCCAAATGTATAAGATTAATCATCCGACGGGTAGCATCTGACGTCTGTCGGTTCCTGGTGAAGCCCGTCTGGTCCGGGTGTATATCTGTAGGTAAAATGTCCACTAAGTGTTTTGCTATTAATTTAGCATAAATCTTTAAATCGATATTTAATAAAGAGATCGAGCAGAAATTTGGTGGAGAGGTGGGTTCTTTCCCTGGTTTGGGGAGGGCGACAATTAAAGCATCTAACATATCAGGTGGAAAAGAGGCAGAGGCAGCTGCAGTCTGAAATATTTGCAACAAAAAGGGAGCTAATACATTTTTGAAGGATTTATAGTATTCAGTACTAAATCCATCAGGGCCTGGAGATTTATTTGCAGATAGAGAATCAATCACTGTTAGGATTTCGTTCTCAGAGAAGGGTAAATTTAGAGAGCACATTTGATCTGTAGACAATTGAGGTATGGATAATTTTCCTAAGAATTGGTTTATGATCTCAGGGGTAGGTTGAATAATAGCGGGTCGTCTTTCAAGTTGTATAAAGACCCGTAGTAATAACTAAACGCGTCCGCAATTTTTTGGGGATGGAATTGTTTTTGTTTGGATGTATGATGTATTACAAATGGGATTTTAATTTTATGCCTATATCCCTTTAAGATTTGAGCTAATAATTTCCCTGCCTTATTACCAGCAGAGTAATAAGTCATCTTAAGCCTTTTGGACGTTCTTTCAAAGTTTTCAAGAAGAATTGTCCTGAGACCATGTCTAAGTTTAGTCAATTGGTCCGAGAGAACTAAGGTGACTGTTTGTTTACCGCCTCTAATCTAGTGATCTGTCCTGTCAGTTCCACAACCTGCCTTTGCCTCTGCCTCTTAATTTGCGCCCCTGCTTGTATACACAAACCCCTCACATACGCCTTGTGGGCGTTCCATAACACACATGGGCATTGTACTGAACCCGTATTATCTTGAAAAAAATTGGATAAATGTGTATTCAGCATCGTCCGCACTTCTGGTTTCTGTAACAAAAAAGTATTGATTCTCCAAACACCGCAACGCTGAGCTGAGCTTGAATCCCCAATGGTCAAAGTAATAGATGCATGATCAGACCAGGTGATGTTATTGATCACCGTTGATTTAGTCTCAAACAAAACCTGTTGATCAACTAAAAATAGATCAACTCTAGTATACACTTGGTGCGGGGGAGAGAAATACGTGTAGTCCTTCTCATTAGCATGTAGGCATCGCCATACATCGTACAGATTCTGGCCGTGGATATGTGGAAGTAGAGTCTGATAGTGGCGACTTGAGCAAGAAGTAGTGTCACAGGTAGGGTCGGGTGTAACGTTGAAATCCCCACATAGTATAAGCAGGCCTAAACGATGGGCATTCACCTTTTTCATCAAATTGTTGAAAAAAATAATCTGATGCTTATTTGGCAAGCACACATTCACAATTGTATAGGTAACAGAGTCCAAGTCGCATTTCAAAATGAGGTTTCTCCCCAAGGGATCCACTACTTGGGCATGCAGAGTAAAAGCCACCGAATCACGGACGGCAATTAAAACCCCTTTAGTTTTAGTGTCTGCATTGGCTGTGAACACATGAGGATAGCTCCTATGAGTACATTTCGCTGGTGCTTTGGCACTAAAATGAGTCTCCTGAACACATAAGACATCGCTATCGTGTAATAGTTCTTCTATCCACACAGACTTCCGCTTGACCGGGTGGTTAAGCCCTTTAGCGTTTATAGACAATATCGTAAGGGGCATAACGGAAAGGCGGGATAACTGCATATGAAGGGAAACAAAGTTCCCATGTGTCCCTCCATCGCTGCAACAATGGTAATGTAGAGATAAACCATGTAGTAAACCATGAAGTCGGTGTATTGGTAGGATACTCACTGTTGGTAGAACGGAACGAAGTGGTCCAGGCTGGAATTGCTGGCCGTGGTGCAGGAATTAGCAGAGAAAACAATAGGCTAAACAATAGGCTCCTGGCGTGGAACTGGATTTCAAGAACTTGATCGCATCCAAGACAAAAAAAAAAGGAAGAAGTGGAGCAAAAAAACAAAACTAGATGAAAAGTAAAAACCACAAAACAACAGCAAGCAACAAAAAAAGAAAGTCATAGTGCAATGGAGACAACATGTTTGGAGAACCACAGTTCTCCGGTGGCAGCTAATAGCTGCAACTTGTATTTGGGGAATTAGTTCAATGATTGAAACATTGACCCCCAGCATAGGGACCAAAGTAGGAAGAACAAAAGACCATCCTCGTAGGATCAGGTGTGGGATGTAGCATTTTTAGCGGTGACTCGTTTCCAGTCGTGGTCCACCCGATGCGGCGTACTGGTCTCCTCTTGTGTGTCAGCTGTAGCCGGAAGGACACCCCATTCCCTGAGCAATTCAAGACCCTTTTCCAACGATGTTACCATATAAGAGCGGTTGTCCTTAGTGATGGAAAGCTTAGACGGGTACCCCCATCTATAAACTATCCCGTGGTTTCTCAGGATCTTAGTCACAGAGTTCAGAGCTCTCCTCTTTTGCAGGGTATACTGAGATAAGTCAGCATAAAATTGCAAACCCTGATACTTCATTGGAATTAGATCCTGTTTCCTCATAGCAGACATCAATTGTTCCTTCACATGAAAGAAATGTAACCTGAGTATCACGTCCCTGGGCACTTGATCAGCTAGGTATGTGGGCTTTGGTAAGTGATGGATTCTATCAATAGTGATGTCTAGGTCAGTAAGGCTCGGAACAAGATCTTTAAACATGCCAGTGACATAGAGGCTTAGATCAGATTGCTGTACAGATTCAGGGATCCCCCTAATCTTCATGTTATTCTTCCTCCATCTGTCCTCTATGTCTGCTAACTTTGCCTTAATCCATTCAGTATCAGTTTCTCTGTCCTCATTGGCATCAACAAAAGCATTAATCGTCACAGCATATTCCCCCATCTTTGTCTCAATATGGGTCACCCTGCTCCCCACCTCCTGAATGTCCCCAGCCAGGCGATGCATATAGGATGCCATGTCCGTTTGGAGAGTGCTCCGCAATGATATTAACATGTCCTTGAGGACCGTATCAACCACTGGCTGGTTCAATGTGGGGTAAGACTCAATAGAATCAGGCAGGTCTCTGGTGTCCTCCCCGGAGACTGAGGCCTCACAGTCTGAGGACTCACAGTTGGGCTCAGACCTTGGTCATCCAACCTAGGCCTAGATTTGACCGGGCTACAAGAGGAAGGGGTCGGAGGGAGAGAGCCGTTGGTAGCATGCATCGCTCCGGTTTGATTTTTATTACCTTTCCTCGGGTGCTTCATCGTGGTAGGCACATGCGGAGGAGAGCAGGCCCAGGCGCCATCTTGGCGAGAAAAAGTCCGTCAAACACTGCGGTTTGCGGCTGGAATGTTTCTTGCCCGTCATGTCGGCTGCCGATTGTGGTCAGGGTGCCGCTCGGTATGCAGAATGGCGTGTGGATGGGTCGCTTTGTGCCGATGAAGTACCTAGACGTCCATTCGGCTTCCGCGCTAAGCCACGCCCCCCAAAGGTTTTTTTTAATGGTATGTAAATATTATTTCGTTGTGTCATGTCCGACTTCACGATGGATACAGCTAGCGAGTGAGTTTATCACAAAAATAGTGAGCTAGATGAATACTCTATAGGGACATTCCAGAGTGGTTATAATCGATAGCAGGGATCACCTCTTAAGGTACTTATTAGAAGAGGGAAAATACAGCAACAACATTTGGAAAGAAGACAGAGTAAGCTGCTAAGGGAAAAAATCCCCAATCTAAATTTCCAAAGCTGGTGCTGAGACTGGGGCAGTGCACTCAAAGCTGTAAACAAAACAGCTCAGCTGTAGGGTATAAATCCAATTGCTGTTTCAAAATTAAGCCAACAGCGGACAATATAGTTCACAAGAAGTCAGAGTTTTCGAATGACAAGTGCAGACGTGTGTGCCCCAGGTAATGAGCCTGGATGCCAACCGAGGTTTCACTGGTGTGTACTGTCTTAAATACATTGGAACGCATCGCACTTGCGGTTAGAACGCATCGCGCACGCGCAGTTGGCCGCAACGTTATTTCTGTAGCATTCTGCGATAGGGAGCCGAATATGACAACTCACCGGCACATTTGACTGTTAGAGGAGGAGGTGCTGGAAATGGAGGGCGGCAGGGAGAGGACACAGAATCTGCACTATGGGGACGGACCTAATGCTGAATGTAAGCTAGCTGGATGCATGTAGTCAGTAGCAGGGCTTGTTAGGAATGTGAGGTAATTTGCTGTTGTCTCCCAGTCCCTTGTTCTGCACGAATGCTCAGAGCACATCTCTTGCCTGACTCCTGCCGATGCTCAGGTCAGGAAGGGAGAGTGCCTGCAGACAGAGACAGGAGTGTCTGTGAGGAGAGAAAGAGATGTGTCTAATGCACTGAGTGTGAGTGTGCCACAAGCTGTGAATTGTCCACTCTCAATGTCACCTGTCACGTCACCTGGCCACATCACCTGCCACAAGTTGTGAATTGTCCACTCTCCACGTCACCTGCCACGTCACCTGCCACGTCACCTGCCACGTCACCTGGCCATGTCACCTGCCACAAGTTGTGAATTGTCCACTTGCCACATCACCTGCCACATCACCTGGCCACATCACCTGGCACAAGTTGTGGATTGTCCACTGGCCATGTCACCTGGCCACGTCACCTGCCACAAGTTGTGGATTGTCCACTGGCTATGTCACCTGGCCATGTCGCCTGCCACATCACCTGACCACGTCACCTGCCACAAGTTGTGGATTGTCCACTTGCCATGTCACCTCCCACAAGTTGTGGATTGTCCACTTGCCATGTCACCTGGCCACGTCACCTGCCACATCACCTGGCCACGTCTCCTGACAAAATTTGGGGATTGTCCACTTGCCACGTCACTTGCCAGGAGTTGTTGATTGTCCACTTGCCACAAGTTGTAAATTGTCCACTTGCCCTGTCACTTGACCTGCCATGTCACCTTGCCACGTCACCTGCCACATTACCTGGCCACATCACCTGCCACATTACCTGGCCACATCACCAGCCACAAGTTGTGAATTTCCACTGGCCACGTCACCTGCCATGTCACCTGCCACAAGTTGTGGATTGTCCTCTTTCCACGTCACCTGGCCACGTCACCTGGCCACGTCACCTGGCCACGTCACCTGCCACAAGTTAGGGAGTGTCCACTTGCCAAGTCACTTGCCACAAGTTGTGTATTGTCCATTTGCCACAAGTTGTGAATTGTCCACTTGCCACGTCACCTGGCCACATCACCTGCCACAAGTTGTGGATTGTCCACTTGCCACATCACCTGCCACGTCACCTGGCTATGTCACCTGCCACAAGTTTTGAATTGTCCACTGGCCACGTTACCTGCCACGTCACCTGGCCACGTCACCTGCCACAATTCATGGATTTTCACTGGCCACATCACCTGTCACGTCGCCTGGCCACATCACCTGCCACAAGTTGTGAATTGTCCACTCTACACGTCACCTGCCACGTCACCTGGCCACGTCACCTGCCACAAGTTGTGAATTGTCCACTTGCCACATCACCTGCCACATCACCTGTCCACGTCACCTGCCACAAGTTGTGGATTGTCCACTGGCCACGTCACCTGGCCACATCACCTGGCACAAATTGTGGATTTCCACTGGTCACGTCACCTGGCCACGTCACCTGGCCACGTCACCTGGCCACGTCACCTGCCACAAGTTGGGGATTGTCCACTTGCCACGTCACTTGCCACAAGTTGTGTATTGTCCATTTGCCACAAGTTGTGAATTGTCCACTTGCCACATCACCTGCCATGTCACCTGGCCACATCACCTGCCACAAGTTGTGGATTGTCCACTTGCCACATCACCTGCCACGTCACCTGGCTATGTCACCTGCCACAAGTTGTGAATTGTCCACTGGCCACGTTACCTGCCACATCACCTGGCCACGTCACCTGCCACAAGTCGTGGATTTTCACTGGCCACATCACCTGTCACGTCGCCTGGCCACATTACCTGCCACAAGTTGTGAATTGTCCACTCTACATGTCACCTGCCACATCACCTGGCCACGTCACCTGCCACAAGTTGTGAATTGTCCACTTGCCACATCACCTGCCACGTCACCTGGCCACATCACCTGGCCCAAGTTGTGGATTGTCCACTGGTCATGTCATCTGGCCACGTCACCTGCCACAAGTTGTGGATTGTCCACTGGCCACGTCCCCTGGCCACGTCACCTGCCACAAGTTGTGGATTGTCCACTGGTCATGTCACCTGGCCATGTCACCTGCCACAAGTTGTGGTTTGTCCACTGGCCACGTCACCTGGCCACGTCGCCTGCCACATCACCTGACCACGTCACCTGCCACAAGTTGTGGATTGTCCACTTGCCATGTCACCTGCCACAATTTGTGGATTGTCCACTTGCCATGTCACCTGGCCACGTCACCTGCCATATCACCTGGCCACGTCTCTTGACAAAATTTGGGGATTTTCCACTTGCCACGTCACTTGCCAGAAGTTGTGGATTGTCCACGTGCCACAAGTTGTAAATTGTCCACTTGCCCTGTCACTTGACCTGCCACGTCACCTTGCCACGTCACCTGCCACATTACCTGGCCACATCACCTGCCACATTACCTGGCCACATCACCTGCCACAAGTTGTGAATTTCCACTGGCCACGTCACCTGCCATGTCACCTGCCACAAGTTGTGGATTGTCCACTTGCCACGTCACCTGGGCACGTCACCTGGCCATGTCACCTGGCCACGTCACCTGCCACAAGTTGGGGATTGTCCACTTGCCACGTCACTTGCCACAAGTTGTGTATTGTCCATTTGCCACAAGTTGTGAATTGTCCACTTGCCACATCACCTGCCATGTCACCTGGCCACATCACCTGCCACAAGTTGTGGATTGTCCACTTGCCACATCACCTGCCACGTCACCTGGCTAAATCACCTGCCACAAGTTGTGAATTGTCGACTGGCCACGTTACCTGCCACGTCATCTGGCCACGTCACCTGCCACAAGTCGTTGATTTTCACTGGCCACATCACCTGCTACGTCACCTGGCCACATCACCTGGCACAAGTTGTGGATTGTCCACTTGCCACCTCACCTGGCCACGTCACCTGGACACGTCACCTGCCACAAGTTGTGGATTGTCCACTTGCCACGTTACCTGCCACAAGTTGTGGATTGTCCACAATGCAATGCAAGCAATTACATTTTTTTTTATGGATTTTCATCATTTTCCATCATTTTTGAGATTTCG
Organism: Rana kukunoris; assembly: GCA_029574335.1. Lineage (NCBI taxonomy): Eukaryota > Metazoa > Chordata > Amphibia > Anura > Ranidae > Rana > Rana kukunoris. The sequence continues at coordinate 402,013,207 of CM056053.1, read as the reverse complement.
AATGTAAAAAAATAAGTCACCTTTAAAAATGCTTATAAACGAAATGCGGAAAAATGCCAGGACCGCGTTTAGCCTTGTTTAGCCGCATTTTGCATCTGAAACATGGAATTGTTTGCATCTGAACCAATTTTTTGCTTTCAGAAAAACAAGGTTAAACGCAACTGCATATAAACGGCAATAAATGAGAAAGTGTATATGGTCACATAGGATAACATTGAATGAGTTCAGGGGCAGTTAAAAAAAGTGTCCAACTGCCTCTGAATGTGAGTTTAACAGCATCTTGTGTGCATGGGGCCTAACATTATTTTGTTTTGTGTATTGATGGTTTGATACTAACAAATATTGAATTTGATATTTACAAATATTGAACACAATAACTATAATACATTAACACTAGGAAATAATACTATATAACATGTCCAATACAACTATTCTGGCAGATCCAGTCCAATAAACAATTGTGTCAATTAATAGTGTATTTTGATATTCTTGGCCAGCAAGAGAAAGGCTTGGACGTGGCTCCCAAACAAAATTGATGTCCTTTTTTCCCCCACAAATAGGGCTTTCTTTTGGTGGTATTTGATCGCCTGTGTATTTTTTGCGCTATAAACAAAAAAGAGCGACAATTTTGAAAAAAAAATACAAGATTTTTTACCTGTTGCTATAATAAATAGCCAAATAAAAAAAAAAAATGTTTCTCAGTTTAGGCCGATACATATTTTTCTACATATTTTTGGTAAAAAAAATCGCAATAAGCGACTGGTTTGCGCAAAAGTTATAGCGCCTACAAAATAGGGGACAAACTTGTTTTTTTTTTTTACTAGAAATTGCGGCGATCTGCGATTTTTATTGGGACTGTGATGTTATGGCGGACACATCGAACACTTTTGACACATTTTTGGCGCCATTCACATTTATACTGCGATCAGTGCTATAAATATGCACTAATTACTGTATAAATGTGACTGGCATTGAAGGGGTTAACATTAGGGGGTGAGGCAGGGGTTAAATGTGCATCCTTGGTGTGTTCTAACTGTGGGGGGAGGGGGGTGACTGGGGGGGTGACCGATCTGTGTCCCTACAAGGGACACAGATCGGTCACCTCCTCTCCAGAGACAGGACGCTGTCTCTGTGTAAAACGGCAATGAGAGATGATCTCATATGTTTACATATGAGATCATCTCTCATTGGCCGCGCATATCGCATAGCAAACGGCCACTCTGATTGGCCATTCCCCGCGATCTCTGATTGGCTGTGTCCAAGGGACACGGCCAACACAGAGCTTCCCCGCTGTGCGCACTGGAGCTCGCGCGGGGAACGCCTTAAGGGTCGGCCGTCAAAAGACGGCGGCTTGGCTTTTCAGGTCTGCGCTGTAGCCGTCATTCGGCTATAGCATGGGCTGCAAGTGGTTAACGAAAAACAAAATAAATAAAAACACATTTTGGGAGTAACTAAATAAATTTATTTTTCTGACGAAAACGAAATTCCGAAACAAAATATTTCAGTGTGCACATGTCTAGTCAGCACAAGGGATGTGACAGAGTTTTAAAAAGGGGTGACAAGAAGCATATCTCACTGGCGCAATAAAACATTTTATTTTAAATTCCACATAAAACGCAGAATACTAATTGCACTCACATGCCCTAAAATCAGAGCGACACTGTTGGATTCTTTCAAACTTGTCAGACTCTCCTAACTGTGACCAAGGAAGATGCTACGACTTTCTCTCCTAGAATACACATGTCAGTTGGTTGCAATGCTAATACGTTTTGGGGGCAGATCCCACTTTCTAAAGCCTGAGGAACACACCACCCTGACTGCTCTTATATAAGCAGATACCAATAGCGATGTGCCTGTTAACCCTTTAATTGATTCCACTGGGTACAGTATTTGAAAAACACTATGGGCCAGATTCAGTATCAGTTACGGCGGCTTATCAGTCATACGCCGGCATAACTCAGAATCTGCGCCGGCGTATCTTGTTTTCTGTATTCAGAAAACAAGATACGCCGGGTTGCAGCTAAGCTATGAGCGGCGTAATTGTATTACGCCGTCGTATCTTAACTGCAATTTTAAAATGGCCGCTAGGGGCGTTCCCTCTGATTTACGCCAAGAATATGTAAATCAGCGAGATACGCCAATTCCCGAACGTACGCCCGTCCGACGCAGTGACTTTACGCCGTTTCTGTAAGAGGTTTCCCGGCAGAAAGATAAAGCACCAAAAAGCAGGCGCATCCTATGTTAAGTATGGACGTCGTGACCGCGTCAAATTTGAAAATGTTTACTTTGTTTGCGTAACTCCTCCGTGAATGGGGAATGACGTCATTGACGTTCACATCGATAACACTCTCATAATTTGAAGCATGAGCACTGGGATACATTGACGGCCCGCGCATGCGCAGTACGTTTGGCGCGGGATCCGGCCTATTTTAAATACTACAAGCCCCCTACCCGCCGAATTTGAATTACGCCGGACCATTTACGCTACGCCGCCGCAACTTTAGGAGCAAGTGCTTTGTGAATACAGCACTTGCGGGTAAAGTTGCGGCGGCGTAGCGTAAATAAGAAACGTTACGCCGGCAAAAAGAACCGCTCGCCATCCTGAATCTGGCCCTATATATCCTTTATCTATTAACCTGGAAATCTCTCAAGTAGGTGCACAACTATGTAAAAGCCAGCTACAAGAACAAATATATAAACTTATAAAGTATTTAAAATTCACAAATATCTATGTACAGTATGTGCACCTCTATACACACATAGCAAATTAACTGCAAGCATTAAATTAGATTGGTTAAAAAAACTTCACATATTCCTTTGTTGGTATGCACCATTTTGAAGTAGAAGGTATATAAAAAATTTTTTATATATCACAACAAACTTTCCAGATCTATTAACCACTTCCTGCAATGTACTGTGGACGATCAACCTGTGTGGGCACAGTAACTTACCTTCTTCTGGGTTTGCGCGTGCAGCCCCTGGGGACCCCCACTGTGTCATTTGCTGCAGGACCAGTTCGTCAGCGGGTCCTGGCCAATGATTTTGCCTGTGACCCTGCTGATCAGATTTACAGAGTGCAAGGCACACATTATGCCGCCGTTGAGCAAATACCGTACGCCACGCCAACGTAGCACGGAGAGGCAAGCATTGCATTCAGCAAGCCAGTGCTTCCAACGCTGTACCAGCGTGGCGTGGGTTTCGAAGGCGCACACCGGCGTAGGTGGAAGTGGGCGTGACCCCATGCAAATGATGGTCCAAGAGTGGTGCAATACGCCGGCTTGTGTTCCCTGGTGCAGACCTTTGCATGTCTGTTGCTGGGTTGCGCCACATCTATGGGGAATAACTTTACGCCGGACGTACAACTTACGCGCATCTCGCTTTGCATGCGTCGGGCGCACACACGTTCATGAATCGCCGTATTTCCCTCATTTGCATGTTTGAATGGCTAATCAATGGGAGCAGCACCATGCGTCCAGCCCATATGTGCGCCCACCCTACGCCAGCGTGTGCAAGCTACGTCGGTGGGGTGTAGCCTGTTTTTAGGCGCATGTTGGTTTGTGGGTCTGCCGCACACATACGCTGGCGCACATTTGTACTTACGTCGGCGTAATGTGCTATATGTCGGCATACAGGCTTTGTGAATCTGGGCCTTAGTGTCCAAAATGTCCTAAAAAAGGTACACTAGCTAAAGAGGCCTTCAGATTTCTGAATGTGTCAGATGAGAGTGAATGGGAGTCCTTACTGAGAGAATCTGCATCAGAATAAGAACCCGACGATGGAAAAGAGGTCTCTGTTAAGATCAGGCGTACACAACCCCATGTAGCTGAAGTGCTATAAATGCATGACTTTTCTCATATGCAGCAGAGTGCAAGTATTAGTGCCACAGTACCTTTTGGTGGAGAATGTACAGTGGCCCAGTACATCTTTCCATTTTACATACCAGCACAACAGTATCTCATGGTGATGTGGCGAGTCCCAAAAGTGCAGTTCAAGTTGGGGAGGTGGCCAAAATTCGTAGTGTCCCCAGTGGTGGCTGGTGGTAATTTTTTTGGGGGCGAGCGACAAACACATACACCACTCCCCCCGGTCCGTTCGGTCGGTTGGGTCTGCAGCACTTACTCCATCTATGGTGGGCAGCGCTTCACCCGGGTGGCAGGCCTCATGGGTGGTGGGCATCATGGGCAGCTTCTCCTATTTTGAAGCCTATTAGAGGTGCTTCAACCCCACCATTGGAATCAATGCATCTGGCATCCTGCCTGGGGGCCAGACGCATGGATGGGGGAGCAGAGAACGTGTGCCCTTAAAGAGAAAGTAAACCCCAATGGGTTTTACTTTCTCATTTGCACTGTGCAAACCCTGCAAATGAAGAGCATAATGAACTAATAGGCATCAGTAATGACACAGGCTAGGGAAGAAATGGCGCGGAGGTCCGTTTCTTCCCAGCACATGCACCGATTACCTTCATCGGCACACTACAATTGAAATATCTCCTAAACAGCACGTTTAGGAGATATTTCCACTACCTATAGGTAAGCCTTATTCTAGGCTTACCTATTGGTAAAAGTCAGCAGAGAGGGTGTACAACCACTGTAATGCACAGGCCACCCCTGAGTGTCCCATAGCCACCAAGAATTTGTGCATAAGCCTGTAAAGCCCATAGTGTCCTTCTAGATCATGGGTCTTCAAACTACGGCCCTCCAGTTGTTCAGGAACTACAATTCCCATCATGCCTAGTCATGTCTGTGAATGTCACTGTGTTACAATGCCTCATGGGATGTGTAGTTCTACAACAGCTGGAGGGCCGTAGTTTGAGGATCCCTGTTCTAGATTCAGCAGTACCCGTTATTCCCCCATTCACTGTCCAACCTGGAATTTAAGCTGTTTTTCACAGAAGACCTGTATTAATTGATTGTGGACCAAAGCAATCTATACGCACAATACATCACTGCCAACACAAATTTAACCACTTAAGGACCAAGCCTCTTTCTGATTTTTTTTGCTAGAAAATTACTTAGAACTCCCAAACATTATATACATTTTTTTCAAACACCCTAGAGAATAAAATGGCGGTCGTTGCAATACTTTTTGTCACACCGTATTTGCCCAGCGGTCTTACAAGCACGCTTTTTTGAGGGAAAAAAACACTTTTTTTAATAATAAATAAGACAACAGTAAAGTTAGCCCATTTTTTTTATATATTTGATTTGATACCCAACATGTCACGCTTAAAAGTTGCCACCGCTCATGGAATGGCAACAAACTATTACCCTTAAAAATCTCCATATGTAACATTTAAAAAATTCTACAGGTTGCATGTTTTGAGTTACAAAGGAGGTCTAGAGCTAGAATTATTGCACTTGCCGTTTGCGATGCGATGCGATCTGTGGGCGAATGAGAGATGATCTCATATGTAAACATATGAGATCATCTCTCATTGCCGTTTTACACAGAGACAGCGTCCTGTCTCTGGAGAGGAGGAGACCGATCTGTGTCTCTTGTACATAGGGACACAGATCGATCACCCCCCCCCAGTCACCCCCTCTCCCCCCACAGTTAGAACACTATGCAGGGAATACATTTAACCCCTTCCTCACCCCCTAGTGTTACGCCTTCAATGCCAATCACATTTATACAGTAATTAGTGCATTTTTATAGCACTGATCGCAGTATAAATGTGAATGACGCCAAAAATGTGTCAAACGTGTCCGATGTGTCCGCCATAACGTCGCAGTCCCAATAAAAGTCGCAGATCGCCGCCATTTCTATTAAAAAACTAAATAAAAAATAATTCTGTCCTCTATTTTGTAGGCACTATACATTTTGCGCAAACCAGTCGCTTATTGCGATTATTTTTTATTTTTTTACCAAAAATATGTAGAAGAATACGTATCGCCCTAAACTGAGAAAAAAAAAGTGTTTTTTTTTTTTTTTTTAATTTGGATATTTATTATAGTCAAAATTGTCGCTCTTTTTTGTTTATAGCGCAAAAAATAAAAACCGCAAAGGTGACCAAATACCACCAAAAGATAGCTCTACTTGTGGGGAAAAAAGGACGTAAATTTTGTTTGGGAGCCACGTCGCACGACCGCGCAATTGTCAGTTAAAGCGACGTAGTGCCGGAAGCTGAAATATCACCTGGGCAGGAGGGGGGGTATAAGTCCACAGTAAGCAAGTGGTTAAGAGCATTGGGCGGTAGCAATATTTTGACGTTGCTTCCGCCCTGCAGTTATATGGAGACGGGTGGGGGGCCATCTTCCCCTCACTCATCTCCATACCCAGGCAGGGAGAGGACCGGATCGCCTCCACCGCTGCTGACGGCTCCGGGAAACGGCGAAGGGCACCAGAGAGCGGCGGGAGGGGGGTGTATACCCTGATCTGTGAGGCTGAGCTCTGTACTCTGTCCTCGGATGCTGGGGCTATATACTCCTTACACTATGGGTAAAAGCAAGTGGAATATAGAGGACGAAGTGGGTGGATAATATAAGGGGTGGTGTTTAGGAAAAGTGGGCAGGGTCAAAAAGGAAGGGTAAGATCTGGCGCCCCCTATCCTAAAACATCACAAGCCGCCACTGCCCCTTACCCATGCATGCTCTTTTTTTCCTCCCTCACCACTCTAACCCAACAGACTCCCCTTCTTTATACCTTTTTTCTTTCCCCTCTTCTTTCTTTTTATCTTTTTGTTTTTCTTCTCTCTGACTTCCTTAGGTCACCTTAGCTCCTTCGCTGAGAGGTTATTTACAAATATAGCTAGGACATGTTTATCATATGTTATGTTTTGTTTATCATAACATGAGGTGATATAACATCATAACACATCCTAGTAATATACAATGAACTTTGGATCACCTCTTGTTATGATAAACATGTCCACGCTATATTTGTAAATAACCTGTTACTGAAAGCAATAACAGAGAAACGGACTTAACCTAAACCTAATTTGGCAGGTTTTTATCTGAAGTCCGGTTATTTTGCACTGGACTTTAAAAGAGGATTACTCAGCGCTGGATTAACTCTGTGTGGCAAGACTGGGCACAGATGATAGGAAATTGTATACTCTACATTGTGACATCAAAAACAATTTTTTTTCGGGGGTTTACATCCACTTTAAATATCCATTTTTATCATCTATCCCTTTCTGCTCTGGAAATAATATGTACAAAATTACCTCCTCTGCAATTTAACTCAATTTTTTTGATGCCCAAAAATGTAGTCCAGATGGGCAACATTTCTGTAAAAATACACTTAGTATACACTTACATAAGTTCATTTTAGGTACACAGACACAATTTTTGATAAAATATAAAAGATGAGGTTTTAGCGAGTAAATAGATACCCAACATCTGACTTCCTTAGGTTACCTTAGCTCCTTCGCTCCTTGTGAACTTGATTCTCTCTTCCTCCTTCTCTCCTTCTTATACAGGGCCAAGTATTGGCTTACTTACTCATATCTCATATGTAAAAAATACTCAACATGTCAAATCATAAAATTGTGTGCATCAGTGACATGGCAACAACATTTTCCACCATAAATTTTCCATAATCGATGCTTTAAAAGCCTCTACAGGTCATCAAATTAAAGGATCACTAAAGGAAATCTTTTTTTTAGCTAAATAGCTTCCTTTACCTTAATGCAGTGCTGTTTTCATGTTCTCATTGTTCGTTTTTGCTTTGAAATTACTGTAATTCTGCTCTGATCTCCACACTTCCCGCTTGTCTGGCTCCTTATGAAAAATCTCATGGCAGCTTTTCACTGTGGTCCAAGCTGTGTGTCTAAAACTCCTCAGAACCAATCAGATTCATTTTAAAAACAAAACACTGCCCTGGGATTCAATTTAAAAACAAAACACTGCCCTGGATTTGTTTGTTTTTGTTCTGTCTCTCTCTCTACTTCACATAAACACAAAACCAGTTTAAAAACAAAAGTGAAACTAGAGGCATATTATATGATTGATTTTTATCTATTTTTAATCATTTTTAAAAGGAATCAGTTAACTTTTATGTCTCTATACCCTGCAAACAGTCATTTCAGCAAAAAATGTTTTTCCTTTAGTGATCCTTTAAAGCTACCTAGGAACTTTCATGATACAATGATTGCTCTCACTCCGGCGTGTGTGGCAATATATTACATCATCAAACATTTTTGTGCACAGGAACCCCCAACGTGAATATTTACAATTGTACGTGCGTGTATGTGGGAATAGTGAGGTCTCCAAAAAAAGTTGGGGGGGGGGGGTAAATGCTTGGGTGCAACTTTTCTGCAGTTTCTAAACTTTTTTTTTTTTACTAAACATTTTTTTTTCATCACATAGGCAGTCAGGTTGTCGGATAATACACACATTCCTTATGGCTGCCATGTAAAGCAGGAAGTGTGTTTTCCAAAACTGGATTCATCATGTATTTGTATGTCATTTGCTTCGATTTTAATTTACTGCCAACTCAAAAACTTGATTTTACTGCCAACTTAGTTTCATATCTACTTGCTTCGGTTTGGCATGGTGTGCTCTTTTTCTAGTGGTGTTAGTCTCACCGCTACTCCTCATCTGCGATTCCTCATGTGATTATTGATACTTGTTCTGAACCAAGAGCTACACAAGAAATTATGACTTGAACATAGAAGTCTTCATTTGCTAGCCATAGCTTGTCTATTCTTTTTTTTTTTTTTAAACAAATGTTTATTTGTAATCAACATAACAGTTGTACAATCATACTAGCATTTGTACATGAATATTAGCATGGAAAATGTAACATTTAGTTTAGCTGGATTCAGTTTTTCCCCTTTTTCCTCTCCCCCCCCTTCTTTTTTCTTTCCCCTCCCATCCAACATTATTGTAACAACAAGTGCATATATGTCTTTACATACAGCTAAAGTGTCAATGATAACATGAGGGCATACAGTGATCAGAATACCAAAAGTTTAAAACCGGTGTCATGGCCAACAAACAAATCATTTTTAATTAACCGAAGAAATAATAATAATAAAAAAAAAAGAAAGCAGTATCTGGTGCTGACCATACAGGTCCTCCAGACCCACAACAGAGCACTCAGCCAGGTGGAGGCCACCCATCTGGCACCATGGACCCGCGGCGCCCTACGTACAAGTATCAGGGACTTGTAGCCAGCGGTCCCAAATTTTGTCATATTTGGTCGAGCATTCCCTGTTGATGTACATAATCTTTTTGTATGGTAGATTATTATTGACTTCCACCTTCCACTCCACAAACCTAGGGGTCATGGGTCGCATCCAATTCCGGGCAATAACCTTCCGTTCCAAGAACAGGGTCTCATGTAGGAACGTCTTCATATATCTGTCTATATTATCTAGAAGCAACCCAAGAAGGCACTGTTTCGGGTCCAACGTGACCGGAGAGCCCATGTGATCGTGCAGAAATGTTACAGCTTGTTCCCACAGGCCCTGTATTTTGGGACATGACCATATTAAGTGAAAAAACGTGCCCACCTCCCTCCCACACATCTGACAGAGTTTAGATTGGGTGCTTTTTATATCTGGCAACTCTAAGGGGGGTAAGATATGCCTGATGGATAATATATATTTGAGTCAGTCTGTCGGAGAGCTTGGGCGAGACAGCCTTACAAGATTCTAAAGCCTCTTCCCATGCATTCCTCATCCTCCAAGGGGCCCAACACTCTCTCCCAGCGAGGTTTGAGTTTATACGCCAATTTTGTTGAAACGGGGACAGTGAGCATACCGTAGAATGCCGACGTTAATTTACGCGGGTCAGTACTTTTGATTATAGCTATGAGTGGATTAGGGGCTGACTGCGGGGCGGACCCAGGAAACTGAGCCCGGACCGCGTGTCTCACCTGCAGGAATTGAAAGAGCATGTGTCTGGGGAGTGAGAATTCTTCGCTAAGCTTGGTGAAAGGCTTGAGAGTCCCGTCGGCAAACAGTTGGTGCATGTAAAGAATACAATGATCAGACCAGCGGTCTGCATCAGGTAGGTGGAGAAGTTCTGGCAGAGTTTTATTGTGCCATAAAGGAGTATAATCATTGTAGATTGGTATCCCTAGCTTGGTAGAAGCTAGGTCCCATATGCGTCTGTAATGGTACAGCAGGGTCCCTCTGTCATCCCCCACTCCCGCACCACCGGAACCCACAGCCAGTGTGTAGATTGAGTTGAGTGCGTCAAGCCCATCTTGGGCAGAGCTCCTTGTCCGTCTTGTCGATATGGTATAGTTGGGATAATTGTTAGGCGATATAGTAGAGATTGAAATCAGGAAGGGCAGTGCTCCCCAGATCTGTGGGGGTTTTAAGCACCTGCCAAGCCAATTTATGTCTGCTGTTTCCCCATACAAAGGGTTTGAGAAGGGCCTCAAGGGATTTAAAATGTTTCAGGGGTAATACACCTTGCCCCTTTTTGCGATTCGGCACTGCGTCGTTTTAACTGACAATTGCGTAGTCGTGCGACGTGGCTCCCAAACAAAATTGGCGTCCTTTTTTCCCCACAAATAGAGCTTTCTTTTGATGGTATTTGATCACCTCTGCGGTTTTTATTTTTTGCGCTATAAACAAAAATAGAGCGACAATTTTGAAAAAAATTCAATATTTTTAACTTTTTGCTATAATAAATATCCCCCCAAAATATATATAAATTTTATGTTTTCCTCAGTTTAGGCCGATACGTATTCTTCTACATATTTTTGGTAAAAAAAATCACAATAAGCGTTTATCGGTTGGTTTTCGCAAAATTTATAGCGTTTACAAAATAAGGGATAGTTTTATTGCATTTTTATTGATTTTTTTTTTTTTACTACTAATGGCGGCGATCAGCGATTTTTTTCGTGACTGCGACATAATGGCGGACACTTCGGACAATTTTGACACATTTTTGGGACAATTGTAATTTTCACAGCAAAAAATGCATTTAAATTGCATTGTTTACTGTGAAAATGACAGTTGCAGTTTGGGAGTTAACCACAAGGGGGCACTGTAGGGGTTATGTGTTCCCTGTGTGTGTTTACAACTGTAGGGGGGTGTGGCTGTAGGTGTGACATCATCGATCGCGTCCCCCCTATAAAAGGGATGACGCGATCGATGCTGCCGCCACAGTGAAGCACGGGGACCTGCAGCGGCGATCGGGTCCGCGAGTCCCGCGGTCCCAGTCAGGGAGCTTCGGACCGGGTCATGGGAGCGCGCCGCGGGCACGCACCCGTGACCCACAGCTGGGTACTATTTACTGACGTAAATATATGTGGATGTGCCCAGACGTGCCATTCTGCCGACGTATATGTGCAGGAGGCGGTCCTTAAGCAGTTAGCGATGTTTTAAACAATGTTGTTTTTCGGGTTGTAAAACATGATCGTGTGTGGGCTTTAACGACGTGAAAAACCTGCGCAAGCTCAGAAGCAAGTTATGAGACGGGAGCGCTTGTTCTGGTAAAACTAGCGTTCAGAATGGAGATCCACATTCATCATGCTGTAACAGACTGAAAAGCGCAAATTGTCTTTTACTAAAATGAAATCAGCAAAAGTAGCCCCAAGGATGGCATCATCCGCATGGAACTGCCCTATTATAGTGCAGTCGTAGGTGTTGTACATCACCGCGCTTTGCTAGAGCATTTTTTAAAACGACCGTGTGTGGGCAACGTCATTTTAATGATGAAGTTAGAAAAAATATCGTTTTCCCTACATGCTGAAATACGTCGGTTTGTACATGCCGAAAATCTATTGTGTGTATACGCAGCCTTAGCATTTGTGTATTAGAACATCCCTAGCAATGACACAAATTAATACCTAAACAATTTAATAAAAGCCACTGCTTAAATTAAAGTTTACTTCATCCAATTTGTTATAGATCAGCCCCAACGTGCCTAGTCCTAGGTCACAAGGAGATGGCACTGGGAGTGGAATCATTCTCCAGTTCAAGTCAGCACTGTTGTTATACACAGAATGACCTTGAGTCCAGAATCAACAGTTCTTCAGCTATATGCATGCTACTGACACCGGAGAGCCAAACACACAGAATAGAAGCCGGCAATGTACTTAGAATTCAAAACATCCACCAGTTGTTTCTACAGACAATAAGCCCTCGAAAACAAACGGACAAACTTGAATCATAATAGCAATGAATAATTCATCAACTATCTGCCGAGTGAATCAAGATTTAATGTGAACTTCACAATCCAAAATAATGGCATGAAAATGGTTAGCGATCCCTTTCATCCTCATGAAAAGGCAGCTGTGTGCCCAAAACAATAACAATTTATTCGCTTTGAACCGCTGGAACGGGAACAAGAAATCCATACAGTATGTCACATGTTTACACATAAACAAGGCAGCCTGACAGTTTGTGGACTTAATTATTGATGGATTCAATATACTACATTTGGCAGGTTAGTGGTTATTGAAGAAATAGATAGTTGGCTCTGACGTTTTATGGTTTCTATCATCTGTGGATAAATAGCACATTAAATAGCATGAAGAGGAATAATCTGTTTGATGGCTTGGATTTATTTGGAATAATAGTCCATTTCAGCAGTATGATTACATTTATCTGTAGACCCTACCACTAACACTGTTACACTTATGAGATCAGAGTAGCTCAGTCTGCTCGAGAACACGTTAAGAGTGATCTCTGTTCCCAGTGCAATTGAATTTAAAAACTTGATGATAAGAAAAGCTGCAAGAACATTTCAACAAATATGGGAAAGAAAATAAAGGCTATAACCTATGTTTTTCTTTTGAAGTCTAGATTTATTGTTATAAATAATTTTACCTATAACTTACTGGCTGTTTATTCCTTATTATCAAGTTATCTTTTGTTGTCTATGGTCTTATATTTCTACAATTATTTGCTTTGCTGGGTCTCTCTGGTCTCACCCACATTTAGGAAAACTGCCATTCCCTTTGACAAATAGCTTTAAAACCAATATGTGTGCAGAACAAAATGGAGACTGAAATTGTGTTTAATTTCCATTTATATACTAGTTGATTCCATTAACATGATATACATATACCATTTAAAAGTATGAATAAAAATTGTACACAACAATTGAAGGTTATGTCCAGCTAAAACTTTTTTGCTGGACAACGTGGGTAATAGAGTTATGCCGCGTACACACAATCATTTTTCGGGTTGTAAAAAATTAAGTTTTTAAAAAATGTCATTTAAAATGATCGTGTGTGGGCTTCAGAGCATTTTTCGGGTTCTGAAAAACAGCCCAATTTTTTTTTTCACAACGCTTTAAACAATGTCGTTTTTCGGGTTGTAAAAAATGATCGTGTGTGGGCTTTAACGAAGTGAGAAATCTGCGCATCCTCAGAAGCAAGTTATGAGACGGAATCGCTCATACTGGTAAAACTACCATTCGTAATGGAGTAAGCACATTCATCACGCTGTAACAGACAGAAAAGCGCGAATCGTCTTTTACTAACAGAAAATCAGCTAAAGCATTCCAAAGGGTGGCGTCATCTGAATGAAACTTCCCCTTTTATAGTGCCGTCATACGTGTTGTACGTCACCGCGCTTTACTATAGCATTTTTTTCCACGATCGTGTGTAGGCAACGCCGTTTTAATGATCAAGTTGAAAAAAAAAAAAAAAATGTCTAGAGCCTGAAAAACGTTGTTTTTTACAACCCGAAAAATTATCGTGTGTAGAGTAATTCGAGTAATTTTCTCTCACTTAAAGAAGAACTATAGGCAATTTTTTTTTTCATTTTGTATAGAACAAGGGAGAGTTATAACCCCTGTCCGATGTTTTCTCACCATCTGTGTCCCATTGCAAAGATTTACCATCACTTCCTGTCCCATTGCCAAACAGAAAGTGAGAGGAAAAATAAGAGAATTCCTTGGGGACCCCCAGGTCACCAGAACTAGTGTCCCTATTGGAAGATTTCCCCTCTATACTTTTTTTAACCACTTAAGGTCCACCTCCTGCACATATACATCGGCAGAATGGCACGGACAGGCATATCAATGTACCTGTACGTCCCTTTTAAATGCCTGTCTGTGTGGTCGCACGCGCCGCCATCCATGTGAGTCGGACCGCTGGTCCCGTGGACTCAATCGCTGCAGGGATGCCTGCGATAGTCTCACGGAGGTATAGAGCGGGGAGATGCTTGTGTAAACAAGCATTTCCCCGCTTTGACTAGTTACAATGACACTGATCTCGACTCCGTGTACTCGGAGCGGAGATCAGTGTCATGTGACACAGAGCCCACCCCCCCACAGTAAGAAACACTATGCAGGGAACACTTAACACCTACAGCGCCACCTAGTGGTTAACCTCTTCACTGCCAGTGTAATTTTCACAGTAAACAGTGCATTTTTATAGCACTGATTGCTGTAAAAATAACAATGGTTCCAAAAATTTGTCAAAAGTGTACGATGTGTCCACCATAATGTCGCAGTCACGAAAGAAATCACTGATCGCCGCCATTACTAGTAAAAACTTTTTTATAAAAATGCCATAAAACACTCCCCTATTTTGGAAACGCTATACATTTTGCGCAAACCGATCAATAAACCGCAGAGGTGATCAAATACCACCAAAAGAAAGCTCTATTTGTGGGGAAAAAGGACGTTAATCTTGTTTGGGAGCCACATCACATGACAGCGCAATTTTCAGTTAAAGCAACTCAGTGCCAAAACGCAAAAAGTGGCTTGGTACTTTAGCTGAAAAATGGTCCGGGGCTTAAGTGGGATTTTCTTTCACTTTCAAAGATACTTGTAAACTGGACAAATACAGAGGGTAAATATCCCAAACAGGAGCACAGACAGCAATACAAACTGACAAGCATTCTAATTCCTCTGCACTCTATTCAAAATGAAAAAATAAAAAGTTTTGCCTTTAGTTATACTTTAATGTCACAGTCACAATGAATAAACCAGACAGTCAGAGTACCTCAAACAGCAACTGAATTTACATTTCAAACATCAAAATTAAATTAAATACTCTTCTAAGCTCGTAAAATGCTTAATGGCGTTATACAAAAACTGAAATTAGTATATGTTGCGAAAGCAGCACCCCAAAAATACTGCAAAATATGACACCCCTGTCTGGACTTTTTTTTTGTCACTTTTGGGATTTAATGGGAAGAAGTAGACACTACATATGTGTGCAGTGTATTGTAATGTTCCTTGGAGGTGATTAACTAAAATGAGTGCAAAATCTGGTGCAGCTCTGCATAGAAACCAATGAGCTTCCAGGTTTTTTGTTAAAGCTTAATTAAACAAGCTGAAGTTAGAAGCCAATTGGCTACCATGTCCAGCTGCACCAGATTTTGCACTCTCCAGTTTTAGTAAATCAACCCCTTTTTGTTATAGAAGTTACCAGGAATTGTCTCGTCTGTTATTGTGCTATGTATGTCTTACACTTTATAGTTAGAAAGACAAAATATGTATCCTTGAAAAAAAAAATCACTTAACAGCATACCATTCATTATTTTTTGTATTTGTATTTTTATTACGTGAGACATGAAGGTTAATTTACTTCTTAAGGAGCTGCGGTGGCTCAACACGATTGGCACTGCGCTGACAAGCCGTTTACCTCTGCAGCTAAGGGTTCAGATCCCGTTCTCAGCTGCATGTGAGTTGAGTTTAGTGGTCTCAGCCCAGCTCCTGGTGGGTGTGCTATGCGAGGTAAGCCTGTGCTTAGTACGCTCACCCCCCTCCCACAAAAAAACACCACAATTACACGCACTCGAAATTGGGTTAACATGCACGCACTTTGGCCACGCGAGCTCTAAAAAAGAGAGGCGAAGGACTAACAGGGCTGGCTGAGCGGGCTAGGTCCTCTCACTCCCTCATAGGGGAGTCCCTCTGCCCCGTTGGGCTTCAAAGCGGAGCAGGTAGGGCGGGCTGTGTGGGAGGACCCCCTCACACCCACCATTGCCACCCGGGGGCATGGAGAAAGATGGCAGATTGCCTCTGGGGGAGGCCTGCCTACTCCCAACTCCTGCAGTCCGGCTCCTCTCTCGAGTACACGCACAAAATACACATTAAGAAAAAAAAATGTACTTCTTAACAGGGAATGTCACCAACCAACTTTTATTAGCGAAAGATCTCTGTCAATTTGTCCATCATACACCATTTTCTAAAGTATTGTGAGCTGTCTGTTTAAGGTTAGATTTAAATCTATAGAAAGCCTCAGGTACCCAGACAGAGAGAGCTGAATTAAAAACACATCCTAAGGCAGGGGTGGCCAACCAGTGGCCCGGGGGCCACACGTGGCCCGCAGAGCCCTCTGATGTGGCCCGCGTCCTCCTGCTCTGGATAGGCAAGCCCATATTGTAGGTTGCAGACCCGCCATACCGCAGCATCAGTGTTGTGAATGAAGCTGGTGGTAGAGGAAGAACGTGGCTGCAAAGCAGAGCCCCATAAGCTGATGTGTCCTCTACAGCGCCGGCTTTTGCCACAAGTGGAGTCTATGGCAAAGTTCAGCTAACCCACAGGATAGACACAAGTGCACTACGCGGTGTGGGTAAACCACAGCACATCAGTGTGAAAGAAGTCTTAGGCCCCTTTTCAAACGATCTGCCCAACCAAATGGGACCCTCAATTCACCTCTATAGAGCGACGGGTGTCCGTTTACGCCCGCCTACCTCCAATCTGAAAAAACAGAAGGGAATTCATCCCCCTCCATCAGGGCAGATCGGAGGGCCTATAGAGTAGCCGTGACCTGTCATCCGCCCGCTCTGCTCATTGTGGCCCTCGACTGGTTACCAAGTTGCTTAAGTGGCCCTCGCTCTTCAAAAGGTTGGGCACCCCTGTCCTAAGGGCAGTAAAACGTTGACTGTATATCATTTCAGCTCTCCTATTGATTGCTCTATAACCTGTAAAAAAATAGTTTTACCGAAGTTCAAGCTTACTTTGGATGCATAAAAACAGAAGAATTTAGGGTACAGATATGATAAATACAAGGATAAACTCTAAATCATATTATATAAGACATGATAACAAGCTTCCCACTTTTGTCCATAGCCGATGGCCTATTACTAAATTAGGACCAGAATTATGCTGCACTAAATGCAGCTACCACTGGACTTTCCACCTTAACATAGTAGATGTCCGCTGATTGGTCTAGAGAGTCTATTGACCAGAAATGACCAGCAATGAGTCTGGGGACACCTCTCAGCAGCCCCATACCACTCCTCTTTTGTTCTGTTCCTGTAAGGAAAAAGTTAACTCAATATACTGTGTATATCGGCTGACAGACTATACTGAGATACACTTTTATGACACCCAGAAATGATATTTTGCCTTTGGCTGCTGCACATAATATTCACATATTTAGCTGTTTGGTAATTAGAATGGCTGTTTTTTCTCTTACCTGATTATAAATCCAAACCAGTGTAACCTTGCCTCTTCCGAATCCAGTTTTTTTTCAGCTCTTTATTGTCCTTTAAAAGTTACCTGTAAAAGAAAAATCCTGTATCACAATATCGCAATGTATTTATAAAACAAGGCAGATGTGATACAATCATAACAGAACTTTTGTGTCAGTAAATTTATTTTTTATATCACCTGTAAAACATTGAAGCTAAAGTCATTCTACAATTTACATTACATTTAATTTTATAGGCATAGGGCATACATTAGTATATATTAATATATGGCTATTTCCTAGCCATATAGCCATGAGTAATGAGGAAAGTACTTAGGTAATATTCGCCGGTTTAGGCACGAGGTATGATTGGAGATCTCCCCCTTCCTCCTACCTAAGTACAACGGATGAGGTGAAGGAGAAAATAGGCCAGCCCCTCCCCCCCCATATATGTATATATATATATATATATATATATATATATATATATATATATATATATATATATATATATATATATATATATATATATATATATATATATATATATATGCATGTGTGTATGTATATGTATGTATATTCCCCCCCCCCTTTTTTTTTCCTTTTTTCTCTTCCCCCTTCTCCTCTCTTATCTCTTTGAGAGGAGCATATGGGTGGTGGGATACGAGAGTATCTCTTGTCCCCTTACAATGGAGTGGAAAGGCACAGACAAATATGTTTGGAAACAGAATTAGGGCACTTTTTGAATATAGTTTTTTTTTTTTCTCCCCTCTCTTACCCTTCTTGAGAGAGGCATACGGGTGGTGGGATGTGAGAACTTCTCTTGTCCCCTCATAATGGAGTGGGAAGGCACAGATAATTATGCCTTGAAATAGAAAAAGGCCACTTTTTGAATCCAGGGTTTTTTTTTCTTCTTTTTTTTTCTTTTTTTCCCTCTCCTACCTTTTTTGAGAGAGGCATATGGGTGGTGGGATGCGAGAACTTCTCTTATCCCCTCATAATGGAGTGGGAAGGCACAGACAATTATGTCTTGAAATAGAAATAGGGCACTTTTTGAATCAGGTTTTTTTTTTTCTCCCTGGGATGGGGGAGCGGGGGGAAGAGGGTCGAGGAGGAGGAGGAGGAGGAGGAGGAGGAGGAGAGAGTAGGTAGGTTAGGAGGAGGTAGTACTTTCCTATATAATTGTGGTATGTGTAATTGTTTTATTGTTGTGGTATATGTGTATGAAATGATGAATATATTTAATTGTAGAACTTTTTGTATGCTTGATAATGTAATGTTAATTATATGTGTGTTTTAAAAAACTCAATAAAAACAAATTAAAAAAAAAAAAAAAAAAAAAAAAAAGAGTTGTAGCTCAAGGTTGATAAGTTTAAATGTGAAGGACTGGAGCATAGCTGGAGTCAGGAGGAGTCATATAAAAGGCTCTTTGAATCTGTTTATATTGCCACCTAATGCAAACTCTGTTTATATCTCATGATTTCCATTAACCAAATGCAAGTGATTCATAAAGTGAACATATAGCAGCTCCCTTTCGAAGGTCCGGTTGAATTCACTACAAGCCTTCTGAAAACCCTCACTTTAAAATGCCATATAAAATTGCTATTCTAAACCAAATTGATCTGTTTTGCTAATTCAAATCTATCTTTAGTTGTCTGCAGAGTTACTCCTAAAATTACAAACATTGCCCGTAAGAATTAATTACAACTTGAATACCGAGGTTGGAAGACTTTTGCTGCAAGTACATTTTTGAAGACTTTGGTTCCAAGTACCAGTATTCTGAAAGGTACTGTGAAGGGAACATGTTTGCTGAGCTTATCCTGTCCCTATTGGTGTAATGAGTAACAAGTCTGGACATACAGGGAGCAAACATATTTGTGCATCTACCTTCTGACAAATTGGATGAAATTTAGGTAGTCTGATATGACCTTTTTAAAAACAATTTGTCATAAATAAAAAATACTACTGCATATATAAAATACAGGCACCTTCTATGGCAGCCTCTAATACTTTGCTTGTATGACCAAATCCCCAGATGTTCTGGCAAAGCTTTCGAATTTCCTGATAGTGCTAAAGCTTGCCTGTCCTTTACTGACCATTATTATGATGGTTCAGTGGAAGTGTCAAATCTTTGGATCATTGCTGAAGCCAGCAAATCCAAAATAAGCCATTGGTAAAAGTGTGTGCAGTGTGTCTGTACATGCCTCTCTACAACCCCTCTTTAAAAGGCATGAACGTGACTGCCTGACCAGGACTTGTGGTTGTGTTTTGGAACATAATTCCCAAATATTTTTCTTCTATTTCTATGGGTGATTCACAAAGAAACTTGTAATGTAAATTTCCTTTCCATGTGAACTTGGTATGTATGCAGCTAATATGTATTGTACAGCAACCTGTTGGAGTGTTCGTGCCTGCACATTAATTTGCTCTGCTTCTGAGTAAATAATGCAGACCTTAACCTTATTGAAAATCACACCACAATAATACGTTACATTCAACTTGTTAAAATACACAGCAAGCATTGTTTTTTTCCACCATATAGAATTAGCATGGGATGCATCGTGCATGATCCTTCGATCTTAAATTCTCTCAAAGTAGGTAATTAATATGAAGAAAAAAATATTGTAGGTCAGATGCAGAAATTATCAGACTTGTGTGAAATGCAGAGGGCAATGTTTAATCATTCAAGCTATACACATATGGCATTACTATTACATTTCTATTCAGTTAAGACATAGACTTCTCTGTGTTAATTGTTAAGAAAAATATGAAGAGATTCAGACATTCAGGCCCCATACACACGAGCAGACAGATTTGTTCAAATCGGTCGGGCCGACCGATTTGAACAAATCTGTCTGCTGGGGACATATTGGTTTGATCGTGTACACCAGACGGTGCGGTGACGTGGCGGTGACGTTGACGCCGCCCCGTCACCGCACCAGGAAGTAAAACACTTCCACGCATGCGTTGAAACCATTCGGCGCGTGTGCGAGAAGACATGTCTGCTGGTTAGCGTACTAACCAGCAGACATGTCGGGTGGACGGGTTCCCAGCCGACAGATTGGTAAGCATGCTTTCCAATCCGTCGGGTGGCCAAATCCGTCTGTTTGCCCGTACACACGATCGAATCTGTCTGCTGAAATGGTCTAGCAGACCGTTTCCAGCAGACAGATTTGATTGTGTGTACGAGGCCTAAGGCTTCTCCACATCCAATGTGCATAGCAGTAGCCTATTCACATATCTCCTGAAACAGAGAACAGGGATGCACAGCGTTGCTGTGTGATCTGCGGGTGGTTTAGGTGTGAACCAAGCCTAAAGGTACCTAACAAACACTAATATTAAACAGGTTAATATATAGTAAATACAGGAAATGCATATTTATTTTTGGGGCATAACTAAAAGTTAAATGTAAAATATTAGATATATTCTCTTAGGTTATAAGTGTTAGGTATTCCCACTGTATTAAATTATGTTGTAATTGTACTGTCTGCCCTTATGTTGTAAACTGTGTAAACTGTTGAAGCGATCTATATCCTGTATAATAATCATCATAATAATAAATATTTTGACTTTCATATGCAGCCAGCAGGTGAGCTTTAGTCTCCTTTTCAAATTGACCTATTTATTCTTAGCTGCTGTGTTGAAGAAGAGCATGTTGTTTACAGGGCTTGATACCTCAGACTCCAATTTACTATACAGTAAAACCTTGGATTACGAACATAATTCGTTCCAGAAGCATGCTTGTAATCCAAAGCACTTGTATATCAACGCAAATTTCCCTATAAGAAATAATGGAAACTCCGATGATTCGTTCCACAACTATTTATTCATAGGTCTTTCAGTTTATAGTCCACATAAAACAATTATAACAAAGTTGTGTATGTGTAACCATAAAATGTCCATCCACAAATGGCCTGCTCCACAAGGGGATTATAATCAAAATCTAGCAGGAGCTACAGAGTAGTAAAGAGAAGAGAGGAGCCTCTAAGTGTAGAAATATGTTGCTAAATGTTATACCTTCATTAAATGTAATCATATTGCTACATTTAGGGGTGCCATTCTTCTCTCTTATACTCAGTTGTGACATGACGCTACTTGTCTATCAAGTCAAAATTTATAAAAAAAAAGCTTGTCTTCCAAACGCTCTCAAACCAAGTTACTCTCAACCCAAGGTTTTACTGTATATACAACTGAACACATCAGAGCAGCGACTCATTCCCCTTCTCTTTCCTTTGCTCCTATGTTCATGCATTCATAGTGCTGTTCTCATTGTAAAAGTTGGATATTTTTATAATCTATATTCCAATATTGATAAGAAATGTAAACTTGGTAACTTACGTTATAATAAAATAGGGAAACAATATAGGCAAAGCTCTATACATTTCTTTTGATGGAATTTATGTGTGTGATTTCTTATGCAGCCAGTCACTGGTTCGGTGAAAGACTTGTTGATCCTTTTTTGTCTCTCCTCACTATGGCCGCGTACACACGATCGAATTTATCTGCTGAAAACAGTCCAACGGACCGTTTCAGCAGACAAATTCAATCGTGTGTACGGGCGAGCAGACAGGTTTTTCCAGCAGACAAATTTTAAAGCATGCTATAAAATCTGTCTGCTGGGAACCCGTCCGTCCGACATGTCTGCTGGTTAGTACACTAACCAGCGGACATATCTGTCCGCACATGCGTCGAATGGATTCGACGCATGCGTGGAAGTATTTTACTTCCTGGTTCGGTGACGTGGCGGCATTAACGTCACCGCCGGCGGGGATTTTGGTTTGAGCGTATGTACACGCTCAAACCAAAATAGCCCAGCAGACAAATCCGATTTGATCGGTCTGTCAGACCGATTTGATCGGATTTATTTGGTCGTGTGTACGCGGCCTATATCTTTTTGGATTATACTTCTGGGAATTTACTAATTGCTATGGTTTATTATACTTTACCTTTTCCCTTTCCCAATACACTGAATTGGAGTTCTGTATGAACAGAAAGTAGTTAATGTTGAGGGAATTGAAATGTGACTAGTACGGGGACGTGGCCGGCAGCCGAGGCGGATGGCCGTGTGAAGGGAGAGCTCCAAGCCGAGAACCTACAATTAGCTATATTTAGCAACTCTACCGATACAGCAGTTTCACAGCGAATACCTGCGAGTCCCTGAGAAATCCCAGCGGCAATGGGGAAAAGAAAGAATGATCGTAACCCGCGGAAACTCACCGATTTCTTTCCGCCGACGAGCACGCCTAGGCCGCAAGATGGCGACGGAGCATCGGACTTGCGTGATTCGCCACGCGGAGGGGAGCATCGCGGTCCGGTTCCTAGAGGAGAGGCAGTGAGGTCCCGGACCAGCAGCGGAGGTTCCTTGCAGGGATAGTCTCCTGTCTCCAGCCCGCTGAAAGCCACGCAAAAGCGCTCTACCAGCCACAGATAGGAAGGTGAGCAAGATGATAACTGTGACTCTCAGGACAATACGAGAGTCTTCATTGAACAGATAAATGAGTTCCCTACCTCGAGACAGCCATTAAGCGACACAGTTATGAAGGACATGTTAGTGACATTAAGAGGATCCCTACACAGAGACATGATGCTTTGCATCTCACAAATTAGATCTGATGTCACTTCCATAGGAGATAGAGTCAGCCATGTGGAGGACAAGATGGGCGACTTTGCGGGTGCACACAATGAATTGGTGGATGCCTACAATGATGCACAAGAGGAAATTCAGGCTATGAGGGAGAAGATCACAGATTTAGAGGACAGATCTCGAAGGAACAACATTAAGTTGCGGGGGGTGGAAGAATCAGTGACCCCGGCAGATCTGAGGCAATATGTACAAAGCTTCATCTCTGCCATGTTGCCAGAGGCCCCCGGCTGGGGAGGTTATTGTGGACAGGGGCTCATCGCCTTCCCAAACCCAAATTCCTACCTGAAAAAGTCCCTAGAGATGTGATCACACATATTCACTTTTTTCACATTAAAGATGACCTCATGCGTTTCTCCAGAAAAAATCATCCTTTACCCGCTCCATACTCGGATATCACAGCATACTATGTTAGCCCGCAAGAAGCTATCTACTATTACCAAGTTGCTGCAAAATCACAAAATCCCTTACTCCTGGGGTTTTCCCACCAAACTTTTAATTGTTAAGGATAACCGTACCCATGTGATTAAAGACATAGAAGACGGCCTTGCTTTAGCCAAAAAGTGGGGCCTGCTACCAGGGGATGCACCCAGCTCATCACCTAAACAAGATCCTACTAGGATGTCCCCTGAATGGTGCACAACCTGAAAGGAACTGCTGAGCATACACAGTCACCTTTGCTCAATTATCCTGTACCTTTTCTTCCTGTTGACCCTGGATTTCCAGCTGAAAAACAACCAAAACGAGCGACATACAAAATTGATTAGGCCAGAGTTGGTTCTCTTGGAACTCGTTACCCCCTAAGTGTAGTGATGCGAGATTTACTCGAAACTTATGACTGCTTTCAATTTTTCACTTTTGCATTTTTGCTTTGTGTCTTTCTTTTTTTTGTCCTTTGTTTTTCGTTTTTTCTTGTTTCTTTCTGGTTGGCACCGACGTACCTGAAGATCGAACAGAAGATTCGTCAATACCTACAAATAGATGGTTTTCATCAAGCACCTCTTTCGACAAGATGTCGTACTGGAAGTATACCTCTGCTCCACCTAAAGGTACCATGATGGAAATTCAATTAAATTTCTCACAAGCATTCATGTTAATGGCATTCCACCTTTCTCCAGGATAATGTCTTTGTCAATTGTGTCAATGAATGTTCATGGCCTGAACAGCCCATATAAGAGGGCCATGATGTGGAAAGAAATTGACAAACTTAAAGGGGAGGTGTTATGTGTCCAGGAAACCCACTTCATGGCTACTAAACAACACAAATACTCCCACAAAGCATTTCCCTACATCTTTAATGCTCCGGCTCCAGTTAAAAAAAGGGGAGTGTTGATTGATGTTAAACATTCAGTGGCCTTTAGTCTACATGAAGCAATCTGTGACCCCAATGGACGATATGTCATCTTGATCTGTGATATGAATGGGTCTACATACACCTTAGTGAATCTTTACACCCCTAACAAGAGGCAGCAGGCCTTCCTCAGGTCTTTTCTTAAAAAGGTGGACAAAGTAAAGAGGGGGTCTCTTCTCCTATGCAGAGATTTCAATTGTGTAGTTAATAAGCATATGGACTGTTCGGGAAAGAACCCTCCCAATAGACAAGAGCTTCAGTCTCTCTTATCTGAAAAAGGCCTGTTTGATCCCTGGAGATGCATTCATTCTTCTGAAAAAGACTTTACTCACTTTTCTTACCCCCACCGGACATATTCGAGGATTGATTTTTTTCTTTCTGACTTTAATTTGCTTCAAAGGACTGTATCAACCTCTATTCACTCCATTACATGGTCAGACCATGCCCCGATCTCCATAGAATTGAAGGGACAGGGCTCTGTTTCCCCGACGTACCTATGGAGGAACAATACTGGGGTTTTGGCAGACCCTGTGTCTTCATCGACTATCGATAAGCAAATTATTGAGTTTTTTTAATTGAATGACACGGATGACACTAGTATAGCCACATTATGGTGCGCCCACAAGGCGTTCAGTAGAGGGTTGCTTATTCAAGCTGCTGCCCGAAATAAACTGCACAGAGGGGAGCTGTTGAAAACTTTACTCAGTGACCTTAAGAAATTGGAAAGTTTGCATAAACAAACGCCCTCACATAAAATAGAAACTGAACTATTGGATTGTAGGAACAAAGTGCGTCTGTTGCTCCTGTCTAATCACCAAAATGTATTACGACGCACGAAAGCTAAATTTTATGCCCAAGGCAATAAAGCAGGTAAATTGTTGGCCAATTATCTTTCCAAGAGGCAACGTAAATCTAACCTCTCAGCAATCAAGGACCCACACACAGGAGTTGTAGAACACCACCCAGTCAAGATAGCGAATGCCTTTATGAGGTACTACCGAGACCTTTATAACCTTAATACAGATAAAACTACACATCAACCCACGACCCAATCTATATCTGCCTCCCTGGACTCGGTGTCCCTCCTGTCTTTATCGGGGGAAGAGCTGAACTCCCTGAATGCACCAATCCTTGCCAAAGAAATTTCGGACACCATCCAAGCCCTGCTAACAAATAAATCCTCCGGATCAGATGGTTTTTCATCTGAGTACTACAAGACATTTTCACAGACACTGGTCCCTTACTTGGGTGTATTGTTCAACAGCGCCGCCTCCTCAGCCTCATTCCCTGAGGAAATGTTACAGGCTACAATTGGTATAGTAAATACCAAAGCCAGGTAAGAAGCCGGATTCCCCACAGAATTTCAGGCCTATATCTCTGTTAAATACAGATTTAAAAATTTATGCCAAAATTATAGCGAACCGACTTGCAAAAATAACCCCTTCTTTAGTAAAAGCCGACCAAGTTGGCTTTGTTCAGGGTAGACAAGCCCCCGATGGCACGCAACGGCTGCTTAACCTTCTCCATGTAATAGAAACTAGAAGATCTCCTGCGGTGATATTAGCCTTAGACACAGAGAAGGCTTTTGATAGGGTCCATTGGGGATACCTCAAAGCGACCTTACAAAAGTTCGGCCTTCAGGGGATGATCCTCTCTCGCCTTCAGCTAGAGTGTTTACGAACAACTCTCTCTCTGATATCTTCAGTATTTCTAATGGCACTCGCCAGGGGTGCCCGCTGTCGCCCTTAATATTTACTCTGATGATCGAACCTCTGGCAGAGGCTATTACAGCAGATGATAATGATCTCGGGATGATCTCGGGAATCAAAATTGCGAATCGAGACCATAAGATTGGTCTTTTCGCGGATGACGTG
This sequence comes from Rana kukunoris, assembly GCA_029574335.1. Taxonomy (NCBI): domain Eukaryota; kingdom Metazoa; phylum Chordata; class Amphibia; order Anura; family Ranidae; genus Rana; species Rana kukunoris. The sequence goes on along the minus strand of CM056053.1, from coordinate 401,987,058 downwards.
GTGTTAATCCTCTCCAATCCGACCTCTTCCCTGGCTAAACTTAGCACAGTCCTGCAAACCTATAGTGAAATATCTTATTACAAACTGAATGTTACGAAGTCGTGTTTGCTGCCTGTAAATCTTAATAAGCGTCTGGTTTCAACTCTTAGGGATAAATACCCATTCCAGTGGATGACCAAATCTATCCCATATCTAGGCATCAACTTGACATTTCCGATAACATCTATGTACGCTGTTAATTTTCCGGCTTTGATTGACACTGTTAAAGCTGATTTGCAACATATCGCATCCTTTGAACTTTCCTGGCTGGGTAGAATTGCAGCTCTAAAAATGATCCTCCTACCTAAATTAATTTACTACTTTAGGACGATTCCCTTGTGCTTACCGGAGACCTTTTTTAAATCAGTGGATAAACTGTTTCGGCAATGCCCAGACTCACCTACTCATCTCTTCAAAAACATAGATTTAATGGCGGGATGGGATTCCCCAATATACGCCTTTATTACAGGGCTGCTATTTTAGACCAACTTAAGGCCTGGTTTGAACCAGAGTCTACTAAACTCTGGGTACAGATAAAGACATCTATTCTACAAAATAGGGACCTTCCCTCATTGTTGCTAGCTAAATTAACACAAGTTCCCTTAATTTCTCCCTCACTACCTTCCATTGTGGCATCTCTCTCGGCCTGGGAAGAACTTCACAAGGTAACTAGCTCTGAGTCTAAAATACGCCAGGAACTTACTAATCTTAGAATTTACGAACACTTAATCCCCCGCCTTAATATTCAGATATGGTTAAAAGAGGGCATTCACTCCGGGGGAGATCTAATCCTTAAAAAACCCTCCTCTAACTTGTACGCTAAATCCCAATTGTTGCATTTCCGCTCCAATCATATTGATTGTTCATATAGTCTGCATAGTGGAGTATGGAGCTACCTTCAATCCAATTACCATAAACCTAAGGGTTTGTCATGGTTCTATGCCCTTCTTCTAAACCCCAATGCATTTACCAAAACATCTAGCATGGTGAATTGGGAGAGGGACTTTGGAACTTCCTATTCTTTAGAGGACTGGAAAACTGCAATATGATCATGCTATAGACACTCACATTGCACTAACCATTGGGATCTTATGTTAAATATCCTCCACAGGTCCTACCTCACTCCGATGAGGATTGCTCTGATTTTCCACTTGGACTCCAACCATTGTTGGAGGCAATGTGGAGCTAGAGGAAACATATTCCACATACTGTGGGACTGTAAAGATCTCCATAGTTTCTGGGGTGAGGTCTTTGGCTTATTGTCCTCAGTGGTGGGCTCATGTGTGACGCCTACCCCCCAATTAGCCCTCCTCTCTCTGACTATAAATAGTATTCCAAAAAATCTCAGAACCATCGCTACTCATATACAAATGGAAATCTACTCAGATCCCGAGCATCTCAGAAGTAATACAGAGGGTCAATGTACATTACTCCTATGAAAAATATTTTGCCTCTCAGTCTAATAGGGTCTCTTCCTTCCTCAGTCAGTGGTTGCCATGGTCGTCTAGATTTGTCATGGTGGATTAGGGGTATCACAATGCTGTTTAAATGTGGTCTATTGGATTTAATATAAGCATTTTTCCTAGGTACCGGTGCTCATACTTTATTTGTTTTTTCTTTATTTTAAGCTTTATTTTATTTTATTAATTATTTTAATTTCCCTACGCTTTTTTCTGTTGCTATTGTTATTCTCCTTTGTTTATCTTTATTGATAAGATGTTCATCAGACTTCAAGCACGTTTACTGATGTTATTTGTAAGACATTGAGAATACCTCGCCTGTTCTTTTGCCAATATTGGGACTGATGCATCCACATATAGCGGTAGGATGCTAGGTTCCTTTTACTTTTCCTTTATACAGGTATGTTCTCTGTATTCTCATTAGTTTTTGTTTACCCTTCTACCTGGGTTATTACCCGGGTAATGTTCTGCTTTACTGTTTGTATTCGACATATCAACACTGTACTGTTGAGTATACCATATGTCTGATAAACAATAAAAAACATTTAAAAAGAAACGTGACTAGTACAATTAGTGACATTTACACATTATGTTTGAATCACCTCCCATCAATGGAAGTTATGTAGGCGTCTTTTTTCATGACCTTACAGGAACTAGAGAATAGCAACTAAAAGACAGGCAACCTCAAAACAGTAGCAGTATAACTCCACTTTTGACCAATAATTGCTTCTACATAATGTATGTAAATAACCATCGATTAAATATTCCCTTTACTGCAATGAGAACACATTTTCTACATTTTCCAACATAAGTAGGAATGTGAACAATTGGCATTCTCTGCTGGAACCCACCTCTGATGAATGCTTCGGAATGGAATGAATTTCTGTAATCCTTCCATTTGAAACCTTGCCATAAGAAGGCATATTCTATTTGGCGTGCATTATTTTAATTTATTGAATGGTGAAATTGTTTTCCTGTGGTGGGTAGGGATTCCATGCAGTTTTACACTTGGCTAATTCCTACCAGCTAAGTTCCTACAAGAGCTGTTTCTAAGATACTTATGGCAGGTCATATTTAGAAAAGATTAATATTGTGTGCCTATTGTTGAAGTCATAATACACCTAAGTGACTTGGTGAATAGCATAAAGCTTTTCCTGGGTGATATGGACCTCTAAGCTGGATAGTGTGCGGCTAACATTTCATTTGTTAAAATGTATTTGCACAGCTTAAAACTAAGCTAAACTTTTATATATTACACAAAGCTTCGGTCTGCTAGCAGTTTATCTCAAATGCGTGGTAATAAAGAGATTAACAGGTTACTGGGTATCCTCTTATATTCACAGTCTTCTATGAAACTTTTCTCTGGTTTGAATTTGAAGGGAACAAAATAGCAGATGTCTTCTAAAGACTCCATTTCATTTATTTAATTAATCAGTTTAATTATTTCTATCATTGTTTTGGTAGTTTTTAACAAGGTATATAGATTTTTACTATACATATATATATATATATATATATATATATATATATATATATATATATATATATATATATATATATATTAATATTGTAATGTTATATTTAAATAAAAATGTCACCAGGCTTAGGTGCTATTTCAATAATAATGTTTAATTTTGCTACTTGGCTAGGCGGTCAAAGGATCATTCATAAATAATAGGTCTTTTCAACATTCATTAAACCCCAATATAACCAAAATCCCAACAAAAAATAGACAAATCAGAAAAGTCTCAAAAGCCAGACATGGAGGTTGGAATAAATAGTTACATTTCAGTGTTTGCTAATTGTACAAAGCTAAGCAGGGCATTAACTTAAAGGGGTTGTAAAGGTTTGTCTTTTATTTTCTAAATTGGTTCCTTTAACCACTTCAATACAGGGCTTTAAAACCCACCTCCTTCCCAGGCCTATTCTGGCACTTATTTCCTACATGTACAAATCATCATTCTTTTGCTAGAAAATTACTCAGAACCCCCAAAAATGATATATGTTTTTTAGCAGACACCCTAGGGAATAAAATGGCGGTCATTGCAATTTTTTATATTGTACCGTATTTGCGCCAAAAAATTTGTAAAAAATAAATGGTTTCATAAATTAAAAAATAACAAAACAGTAACGTTAGCCAATTTTTTGGTAAAATATGAAAGATGATATTACGCCGAGTAAATAGATAACTAACATGTCATGCTTTAAAATTGCGCACACTCATGGAATTGCGCCAAACTTCAGTACTTAAAAATCTCCATAGGCAATACTTTAACATTTTTAGAGGCTACCAGTTTAGAGTTACAGAGGAGGTCTAGTGCTAGAATTGTTGCACATGCTCTAACGCACACGGCGACACCTCACATGTGTGGTTTGAACGATGTTTACATACGTGGGCGGGACTTACGTGTGCATACGCTTCTGAGCGCGAGCTACCGGGGACAGGGGCATTTAATTTTTTTTATTATTATTATTTATTTTTTATTTTACTTAATTAATTTTTTACGTTTTTTTTTACATTTTTTTTTCAATCGCTTTTATTCCTATTACAAGGTATGTAAACATCCCTTGTAATAGGAATAGTGTGTGACAGGTCCTCTTTAAGGAGAGATGCGGGGTCAAAAAAAGACCCCACATCTCTATTCCAGGCTGGAAAGCATGAGATCATGAAAAAAAAATCACAGATCTCATTCAAACTAGCCGCAATTGCAGTTTGTTTACTTACGGGGACCCGGGCTTGACGTCATCACATTGTGCCCAGGCCTCTGACGGTCATAGAGATAACTGGTGACCATCTGGTCACCAGTCATCTCTATGGCAAACATCCGGCGGACGGCGATCATCTCTCCGGGCCCCCGTTGGGACAGGTGAGTGCGGAGAAGCACTGGATGACGGCGGGAGGGGGAATGTCCCCTCCCGCCACCTGTAAGAACGATCTAGCGGCGGAACCACCGCTATGATCATTCTCACGGTGCGCAGGATCACCGTTGCTAATAAATTATATCTGAATGATGCCTCTGGGTGCAGGCATCATTGAGATATCCCCCCCCCGCAAACCCAGGACGTCATATGACGTCCACCTGGGATAACAGGTTCCCGCTTTGGACGTCATATGACGGTGGGCGGGTAGCAAGTGGTTAAGCTAGTGCATTGTTGGTTCACTTACCATTTTCTTTCAATTTCCCTTCTAAATGTTTTTTTTTTCTTTGTTTGAATTTCTCACTTCCTGTTTCTCCTCAGTAAGCTTTCCACCATCATCCAAACGGTGGAAAGTCATTTAGAACAGCTTACTGAACACCTTACTGAGGAAGAACAGGAAGTGAGAAATTAAGACAAAGAAAACAAACATTTAGAAGGGAAATTGAAGGAAAAAGTAAGTGAACCAACAATACACTAGCCCAAAGGAACCTATTTAGAAAATAAACGAACGTTTACAACCCCTTTAACAACAGGATACAGCAACTTTACAAGAAAAACTAGTTAAAATAGAAGGGCAGCTCTATGACAGATGAGGTTTAATATTAAAAAATGTAAAGTAATGCACTTGGGGCCAAAAAAATATAAGTGCAAGTTACTCACTAGGGGGAGAACCTCTAAAGGGGAATTGGGGATGTAAAAAGATCTGGTGGTCCAAGTAGATCACAGGCTCAGCAATAGCATGCAATGCCAAGCTGCAGCAAACTATTAGCAGGATAAAAACGATATTTACTCAACAGATAAAACTACAACCGCTTTACAAAACTTCAGCATCTCCCTGCAGGGCTGTAGTCCCAAGGGAGGGGGCGAGCACGCTGACTAACCCCCAGCCAGAATGGCTCAGATGATGGGGGCAAGCTTACTAAGTAGGAACAGGAAGTGAGAAATTCAGGCAAAGAAATTCAGGCAAAGAAAAAAAAAACTTTTAGAAGGGAAATTGAAGGAAAAGGTAAGTGAACCAACAATGCACTAGCTTAAAAGAAAAAAAATGAACCTTTACAACCCCTTTAAGTATACAGTAGAATTTTGGTCACCAATCCTCAGGAAGGATGTGCTCAAACTGGAGAGAGTCCAGAGAAGGGCATCAAAGCTAATAAGGGGGCCATAGGACTTCAGTTATGAGGAATGACTACAAACATTAAACGTATTTTGCATGGACAAGAGACACTTAAAGATTTGTATATCGTGATCATATCTTTTAAATGGTGACTGTATCATTGGGAGAAACCTATTTAATCTTCTATAAAGAAGACACATGATGACCACACAATGAAGTTGGAAGCGGTCCAATCTTAAATTGCGTAAGGGGTTCTTTCCTGTTAGAGCGGCAAGGATGTGGAACTCCTGTCCACAGTTGTTGGCGTCAGCAGGAAATGTAGATAAATTGAAAAAAAAATGATTTGTTTCTTAGTGGACATAATGTACAGAGATATTGGTATTGGTAGTGCCATAAACACACTTTCTTGGTTTGTGGCAGGTTTACTATAATTGTCTGCTATATGACATTTCACCCACCCAACACAACAACACAGCTAATTATGTGTCAAGTGTCTAGGTTTTATCTAACATGAGACCACGCAGTTTCCAGTTTTTGCTACAAAAGGAACAGCGTACACAAGAGCAAGCATGTTTTCATGAAATACTAGGCCTAAGCTAACACACCTTATACCACATGCAGAGTTCTGCACAAGCATTCTCAATGACACTATTCTCAGATAGCATATCTAGCTGCAGGTGTGATTTTTGCGATGTATAAACAAACATATTATAAAAGGAAGCATTTTTTATGTGCAGAACTGTAAATGAGTTTATAAATTTACTTACATTCTGAGTATCTTCCTAACCCCCCTGGCGGTATTACCGAGTCTGGCTTGGGGTAAGATTTCTTTACCAAAAGCGGTATTCCCAAGCCAGACTCGGGCTCGCCTTCAGCAGCCACAGACAAAGTTACTTACCTTGTCCCTGGATCCTGCAATGCATCCTCGCTGTGTGAGCGAGCGGCATCCTCGCTCGATTCACACAGTGCCTGTGTACTGCCGATCTCCGTTATCTGCGGCGTGGTGGAGAACAGTGCCAAATTCAAAAAAGTAAATAAACACATTACATACAGTATACTGTGATCTTACAGATTACAGTACTGCATGTAAAAAATACACACCCCCCTTTGTCCCTAGTGGTCTGCCCAGTGTCCTGCATGTACTTTTATAAAATAAAAACTGTTCTTTCTGCCTGGAAACTGTAGATTGTCCATAGCAACCAAAAGTGTTCCTTTATGTCAAAAGTGGTTTTAGAGCTAGAAAACAGCGATAATAAATTATAATCACTTGTAGAATTGAGCAATAGCGATTTGTGGGGAAATTTGTCATAAAAAAATAAAAGTAATGACAGCGACAATTCTGCAACTGAGCAAATTTCAGTGTTTTTGATTTGATTACATTATTGAATCATTTTTTATTATAATTACATTATTATTTGTTATAATTATTTATAGTTATTATATTATAATTTATGATTTTGTTTTTCAAACTTTATTATACCCGGGATGTCTACTAGACTCTTGTTTGGACAGATTTATGTTTTTTTTAACAACAAGGTTGGTCTTTATTGGAGAAAAATATGGCATCTCACAAGGCAGGCATTAAAACATTCAAATACAATACAGGGGAATTGGACACATAAGCTGTTTGGACAGATTGACAGGCCTACAATGTAAAAACGCCAAATTTCCATGCAAAATAATGGTACCGCTTTCAGCACCTAAAATTTGAAATAATCATAAGTGTCGGACCTTAAAGTATATCTAAACCCGAAACAAAAAATGTAATATATTGCAGCTCCCCAGTCCTTAATTGCTGCATTTGTTTCCTTTTTAAGGCTTTTTCCATTTAGTGTCACCTATTAATATTGCCAGTAATGCACTTCTCGTTGTAGGGTGTCAAAGGACACAGTACTGTTTTTATGAAGGAGCACCATGGTTCACCCCTGGCTGCTCCACCCCCCTTCATCTCTGTTCATCTCTGTTATATATGGAAGAAGAGTTATGTAGCTCACAAGAGATACCTGTAGCTTGGATTAGATTATATTGTTTGAGATTTCAGTTCGGCATATAGGAATTTTCATGATACTGGATTTCTGTACTTTTAATAAATGGTACACTAATGAAGCCACCATTTCTAAGGACTAGTAAGTCCTAGTAAATATTATATTTTTTCTTGGGTTTTATATAAACCTAAACACTTAGGGCCAGATTCTCGTAGATGCGCGCCTAATTATGCAGGCGTTGCGCATCTCAGATGCACTACGCCGACGTAACACGGAGTGGCAAGTACCGTATTCCCTAAGTAAATGCGCTCCAAGATGCGCCTGCGTCGCGTAAAACCATCGGCGTAATTCGGCGCAACTCCAAAGTAGGAGGGAAGTGGGCGTGTTGCATTGTAATGAAGCGTGACCCCATGCAAATGCAGGCCGGGACGAACGGAGCATGCGCCGTGACATGGATGACCCGCGCCGTGACGTGGTTGACCCGCGCCGTGACGTGGATGCCTTCTGCGCATGCGCAAAGCCTCCCTACGATGCGCCGGCGCAGGGTATATAATGCGCCCACACATGCGCCCGTGCAGCGTAAACGTCTCCCATTTTTTTGATAGTGACGGCCAAAGTTTGTGCTGGACAAGATGACAACTGCTGTTAAGGAGAGGAGGAAGAAGAATTTCTCCCCAGAGGAGAGGGCCATTGTCGTGAGGGCCATGGAGAAGTATGACTCGCGGCTCCATGGTGCTGACAGTGCCCGGACCAGCAAGTCCCGGAGGGACCAAATACTTATGAGGGTCGCGTGCCAGGTCAATGCCCTCTCTCATGAGGTACGGACACCGCAGGACATTCAGAAGAAAATGAATGACCTGCGGCGTCATGTGAAGGGCAAGCTGGCTGCCATAGCTCGGCATGCCAGGGGCACTGGAGGGGGCCCACCCTGCCCTGTCCGCCTGACTGAGGAGGAGAAGGTGGTTGCCCGCTGCCTGCAGACGGAGCAGGTAGAGGGAGTTGGGGGCTATGAGTCCCAGAAGCCAGCCGTGAGGACAGGTAAGTGTGTTTTATATTCTATCTGTTGTGTACATGTATGGGGGTGGAAGGGAACATGTGCCAAGTGTGTGGGTCCACCAACATGGGCATTTTTTGTGTCATCCACAGATGTGCAGGAGGGAGCGGGGCCATCTGTTGATGCCAGGGCCCATCAGGATCCATCCCCTGAAGATACAGTCCCTCTGGCTGCCCCCCTGGAACAGGACTTGGAGGGAAGTGGGCACACCTCAACGGAGGAGGTGGTTGAGGAGGGTGTCATAGTCCAGGACCAGGACCTATATGTTGTTGTGGAGGAGGATGGTGGGTTGGCCGGACCAGCCCAGGCTATCCCTCTACCTTTAGCAAACCCCTCAGTGTCCCCCTCCAACCTCTCCAGTCCCTCTCTTTCCCCCCCCTCATCTCCGGCCCCTCAACATCCTCCCCTTATGCCCGGTCCCCTGCCACTCCACGTAAGGCAACGTGCAAGACCAGGGGTGTATCCAAGGTCCTGCCGGAACAGCTGGTCAGACAGCAGGACCAGCAAAATCAGCACCTGGCCGAGGTTGTGGAGGAGATGAAGCGCCTGGCCGACAGCCTGGCATCCTCGGGACATATTACAGATGCCATCCAGGATCTTGCTGTCAACAGCGCAGCAACGCTGATCAGCCTGGGGGAGCTGCAGGAAAACACCTCCGAACTTGTGGGGGAGGTTCATGCCCTGCGCCTTGCTGTCGAGGCGCAGACTGCTGTGCAGACCCGCATAGCGGTTGCCCTGGAGGGCATGCAGGCAGCCAGGGAGGGACGTGGGGATTCTCCTCCTCAACCTGCTCCCCCCCCATCTGTGGCTGCCCCCAGGCAAGTGAGGGGCAGGACCCGTGGCACCAGGCGGAGCCCCCGCCAGGCCCATTAATTTTCTTTTTGGTTAATATTATGCTCTGGTTAAGAGCTTTTTTTGTTTAATATTATGCTCTGGTTAAGAGCTATTTTTGTTTATTTTTGGATACTGCACACGGTGCAGTGTGAATGGTGTGTGAATGTGAGGGGGTGGCACTCCTGCCAGTAAGGGGTGTCACCCTCGGCCGTGGTGGTGAAGTTAACCCCACGGCTGTATGAATGATGTGTGAAAGGTGTATGAATGGACAGCAACATCATTGGGGCCTTGACGTGGCGTTGCTGCTCCCAAGTCCTACATGCTGGACTTGGGCTAATCCAATGTGATGTGCATGTGGTGTGTGTGATCTAGGGACATGAGTGGTGTACACGCATGCATTGTCTGTGTGCCATGCTGTATGTGTGTGTTTAACGGTCAAAGATTCGTAACACGAGGACCCTCCTGACTGCTCTTCCATCAGATGACGGGGTCTCCTCTGGCGGGGGGGGGCTGTGTGGTTGGGGGGTCAGGTCATCACGTAGGGCAATGTGCAGGCCCTTTCGCATGGCAAAGTTGTGCAGAATACAACATGCACCAATGATCTGACCCACAAAGTTGGGGGAATACAATAGGGCCCCCCCAGACTTATCCAGGCATCGGAAACGGGACTTCAGGAGGCCAAATGTGCGCTCCACCACTGCACGGGTTTTGATGTGTGCTTCATTGTATCTTCTCTCTCCTCTGGTTTGGGGGTTCCGGAAAGGAGTCATGAGATGGGGTCCCAGTGTATATGCAGAGTCACCTGTAAGGGAAAAGACAGGAGCATGGTAGTCATGCATGTGCCACTTCTGTTGTGCATCATGGGAGGGGATAGTCATGGCTGCCACCCATGTCACTCACCAACCAGCCAGCTGTCCCCATACATGTCCTGCTCAAAATCTTCGGGGATGTTGCTTTGACGGTAGATGTAGCTGTCATGGCTGGACCCGGGGTCTTTGGCACGGACGTGCCATATGAGGTATTTGGCATCGGCTATCACCTGTACGTTGATGGAATGCCAATGCTTCCGATTGCGGTATATGTGCTCTGTGACACTGGGGGGCTGTAGTGCCACATGTATGCAATCAATGGCCCCCGATGGTGCGTGGGAATCCGTCAATTCTGTAGAAATCTGTCATTGCCTTCTGCCGCAGGTGCACAGTGGTGGGTCTGATAAACTGGTTGGACATGCGTCTGAGGATTGCGGGGACAACCTGGTGCAGACATCTGCTTATGCTGGTTTGTGACATCCCAGCCACCACTCCACTTGTACGCTGGAATGATCCACTGGCCAGGAAATGGCGTATTGCCAGGACCTTCACCAGTGGCTGCAGTGCATGTGAGCGGTATGTCTGGCTGGTGATGTCATCCTGCAGGGCTGTGGTTATTTCCAGGATGGCAGCAGGGGTGAATCTGAAGATGCGATACACCTCCTCATCACCCATGCCAAAGAGGCTCATGCGCGCTCGGTAGATCCTCTCACGTGCCCCCCTCCTCCTCCTCCTCCTCCTTCTATGCTCCTCTTCCTCTGCATACCTTAGTAGTGATAAGACCATGGCTGGCCCTGGCATCTTGGCATACGAATGTGTTGTCCAGTAAGTGTGATTGCTCAGCTCGTCCGTTACGGTGCTGCTGTAGTTGCTCTCCAGCTGACTTGCACACGGCCTTGAGCAAAGTTACCCATGCTTTTATGAGGGGTATGTTTACTCAAGGCTTTCGAGTTACGCGCACCACGAGTAGCCAACGCCGGACGCGCGTAGTTTCGGGAATACGCGCATCTCCCTCATTTGCATATTTTCATGCTAATTCAATGGGAACTGAATATTTTTGATGCGTAACTATGCGCCTACGCCGCGCTAGCTTAATGCATTTTCGCCGCCCAGACGGAAAAGATTTTCGCGTGTATGTGGTTCTGTGTTTACCGCGCATCGATACGCAGGCGCACATTTACTATTACGCCGCGCATATACATTTACGCAGGCGTAGCGCCGCTGAGAATCTGGCCCTTAGATAATATATAATTTTAAATGCTACAGTACATTTCAGTATTTGTTCATTTGTCTATCAAGCTCTGAAAGCAAAGTGTCATTGGCATTCATCTTCTGTTACCAGTTTTTCCTTCTTTTTTTTTTTTGTGTGTGTACTCGAGAGGAGCCGGACTGCAGGAGTTGGGAGTAGGCAGGCCTCCCCCAGAGGCAATCTGCCATCTTTCTCCATGTCCCCGGGTGGCAATGGCGGGTGTGAGGGGGTCCTTCCACACAGCCCGCCCCCCCTTGCTCCACTTTGAAGCCCAACGGGGCAGAGGGACTCCCCTATGAGGGAGTGAGAGGACCTAGCCCGCTCAGCCAGCCCTGTTAGTCCTTCGCCTCTCTTTTTTAGAGACCGCGTGGCCAAAGTGTGTTCATATTAACCCAATTTCGAGTGAGTGTAAGTGTGGTGGTTTTGTGGGAGGGGGTGGGCGTACTAAGCGCAGGCTTACCTCGCATAGCACACCCACCAGGAGCCAGGCTGAGACCACCAAACTTAATTCACATGCAGCCGAGACCGGGATCGGAACCCTTAGCTGCAGAGGTGAACGGCTTGTCAGCGCAGTGCCAATAGCTATGAGCCACCGCAGCTCCCTAGATTTTCCTTTGTAATTCTTTGCTTTTGTAATTTCTATAAATTTGTGATCAGGGTACAGTTTTAAAGGAGCTTTATGATCTCAGTATAAACTTTTATAATATTACCATTGTAATAGCAGCATTAACAATGGTTATTTTTGACAATCCTATATAAACTTATTAGAAAACTCTCTTTTCGTATTTTGTGTGCTGTCTGCTGGCCGTCCCTTTCCACAAGTTCTTGTGCTCCCTGCATGCTTTGCAGCTTCTCCTCTGCTTTTTATTTTCAATTTCTAAGGACTACATGTCCCATGGTACCTTGTAGCCTGCAAGCACTGATTCCTGTACTGATTATGCCTCCTGAAAGCCCTCCTCTCAACATCTCTGTAGTTCAGAATGCAGGCTCTGTGAAATGTCTGGCACCGCGATGCCTACTCACAGGTCATAGTGAATACGGGTCACAGAATTACAAGGAAGTAAATGTGTGGGGATCTTCATAAAGTACGTTTTCAAACTTTAAGATTGTTCAGAGTAATAAGAGTAGGTGATAAATATTGGAAATACAATGTGGAACTGAAAATATGCTTTTAAATGTTCACCATCGATACACTTTAAGTCATAAATTCATCTAAGCAATGAAATAAAAAACAATATATTATTCTTTCAGAAATGTAAATATGTGTTGCTCAGATATTTTTAATACCCCTTAATCTCAGCCATACTTTAATTTTCCTGGAAATAATACTTTGACCTGCAGAAACTTTGCCTGCCAATGTGACCAGTGCTTAAGCACACCAAATCTATTTCTCATAAATCCAGTATTGCTTCTTCAAATGTATATTTCAAAGTAAGACTTTATTGTTAACAACCTAGCACTGAAGTAAACAGTAAATGTATTTCACAATTAAAATTATATAAACTACATAAACATAAATTACATAAACACTGCAGCTGTTAAAAAACAGAATTCATGTTTGAAAGCAGAAAAAACTGTTACCAAGCAACTGAATGCCAGCCAGGCAACAAAACCAAAGGACATCACTTGTACTTAGATTTTAAGGGACATGAGAAGTCAACAGAAACTTTTATAACCTTGCTTAAAGTGCATCAAACACTTCATATAAAACCAGTGCAATGCCAGTGTTGTTTGTAGTATACTGCTATGCTGAATAAACTGTTATATATGAAATGTGTGTTCAGGCTAACATGCTAATATAGCTTTATTAGGACCAATTCATTATTAAGATGTCATTGTCAACATCAAATAAGTTAACAAGTACTAAAATTGCAACCACACAAATACTATTTGTAATATAACTACTAAGTATTATTATTTGGTTAACCAGTTCCAGTTTGGGCCATTTCTGACATTCATATATATATTTGCTTAAAAAAAACTACTTAAAATCACCAAACATTATATATATTGTTTAAGCACATGCACTGGGGAATAAAATGGTGGGTTTAGCATATTTTTGTCTCCTTTATTGCTATCATAAGGAATGAACAACGTGACGTGACGTGATAGCATGGGCTACTGTATGCTTTATGGAGACATTGGGGGTTTATTAGCCCCCTGGATCTATTCTCTGGCCTCCAAAGCATCTGATTCAACCAAGATCAGGTTGAACAGATGGTTGTACATGCTAGTAACAGCATGTTTACACAGAAAACAGAAGTGGCAAAATCCTTATTGCTTCAATCGTCTGACGTTACACAGTGGGAGGAACATCCGGTCTTCTCACTGTGTTCTAGCCCAGTAAAGGCAGCAGTGGTGGCAGGAGGGGGGTGGGACCCACTTCCTGTAAAATAAATTCAGCGTCTTCTTAGCTGCTAGGATGACTTTTACTGTGAAGAGAATTGCCGACCATAAAAATATTTTGGTCACTGCTGCAGCAAGATATCACCCTTTCAATCTAGTAACGTACCAGTAGGACACTGGACGGGAAGCCATTAAAGTGTCTCTAAAGCAGCCCAGAAATAAGTATTGTTTTAATTCAACCAACGGGTTGAACAATAAAATGACTCGATTTCCCCATCTTGCAATTTGATGGGGGAATCCTCTCCTTCCCGCTGAGTTATTATATTGTGACTATGGGGAGACTTCCCCACCATCAGAATACACTGATCAGCATTGCAGGTTATATAGCCTGTAGCTCTGACTGAGCGAGCAAAATCCAACAGGGCAGCTGTACAGAAGTCAATCATTAGATTGACTTCTGTACAACCTCCCTGCCTAATAATTGATCAAAATTTGGTTGGTCCCTGCTGAACTGGCATAATTTTGATTTAATGTATAAGTGGCCAGCTTAAATGATATCCTTGTTCTCCAAAAGAAATTCAGACGCATCATCTACTTAACTGCTTCCCGACCGCCCACCGTCATATTACTGCGGGACGGTGGCGCGGTCTCCCGGGAGCACGTAGCTCTACGTCCTCTACTTTTCGGGCACTAGGGGGCGCGCACGCCGCCGGCGGCCGGCGCGCGCGCCCCCCGCACGCCCCCGAGTCCCGCGCGCGTGCCCGGCAGGTACGATAGCCGCCAGGCACCCGCGATTGCTCGTTACAGAGCGGGGAACGGGAGGTATGTGTGTAAACGCATACAATGTATGAACAGAACATCAGTGATTTCCCCTAGTGAGTCCACCCCCCCATACAGTTAGAACACAAATAGGAACACACTTAACCCCTTCCCTGCCCCCTAGTGTTAACCCCTTCACTGCCAATGGCATTTTTATAGTAATCCAATGCATTTTTATAGCATTGATCGCTATAAAAATGCCAATGGTCCCAAAAATGTGTCAAAAGTGTCCGATGTGTCCGCCATAATATTGCAGTACCAAAAAAAAACACTGATCGCCGCCATTACTAGTAAAAAATAAATATTAATAAAAATGCCATAAAACTACCCCCTTTTTTGTAAACGCTATAAATTTTGCGCTAACCAATCAATAAACGCTAATTGCGATTTTTTTTAACGAAAAATATGTAGAAGAATACGTATCGGCCTAAACTGAGGAAAAAAAATGTTTTTTTATATCTTTTTTGGGGATATTTATTATAGCAAAATGTAAAAAATATTGAATTTTTTTCAATATAGTCGCTCTATTTTTGTTTATAGCGCAAAAAATAAAAACCGCAGAGATGATCAAATACCACCAAAAGAAAGCTCTATTTGTGGGGAAAAAAAGGATGCCAATTTTGTTTGGGAGCCACGTCGCACAACCGCACAATTGTCAGTTAAAGCGACGCAGTGCAGAATCACAAAAAGTGCTCTGGTCTTTGGACAGCAATATGGTCCAGGGCTAAAGTGGTTAATGGCCGAGTCATCTTTTATACATTTTTTGCCTCCTTGTAACGTTTTCTTCGATCTTCTAAACCTCTTATTTTCCCCATCACTTCAGAAGCAAGCATGAAAGAGTGGCTACCTTCCTAAACACAGGGGGAACATGGGGAAAAAACATAGCTATAATCTAATAGGAAGTCAGATCACAGCAGAAAATAAAGGATTTTGGAGGAGGCTAAGAGCAAAAGAGGCAGACCAGAGTTATGTGTCACTTTTATGTGGTTAGGTTACTATTTTTTACACTTTTAAGAAATATATTCAAACCATAATTGTAAATTACTAGACCAAGCCTTTAAAGAGAACTTTAAACTGAAAATTACATTTTAATTAAACAAATGAAGCTTTAGAAGATACATGGGAGCAGAATCTGCAAGCATAGCACTTGTTTCATAATATTGTACTCCAGCACAGCCTAGAAACCTCCCAAAGCACTTTTGCAAATGCTGACTTTTTAAAAGCTGGTATTATGATCGACATGCTTTATCTCTTCCAATGTGCTAACAAACTCTAATCTACTGGTAGGTCTAGGACACAGGTGTCAAACACAAGTCCCGTGGGCCGAATCCGACCCTCCAGGCCATTTCATGTGGCCCTCGCACCTCTCCTGCAACTGCAGGAGAGCTCCAGCACTCCTCAAGAACCTTACTTACTGCTTTTAAGCAATGCACCCAGCTTCTTCCCAGCAGCAGCATAAGGAAAGGGGGTGCACTGTGATGTAAGGGAGAGAAGGGGACTCAACGTCTTATGGTGCAAATCATTAGTAAGACCTTATCTGGAATATGCAGTCCAGTTTTGGGCACCAGTTCTCAAAAAGGATATCGGAGAACTGGAGAAAGTGCAGAGAAGGGCAACCAAACTGATAAGAGGCATGGAGGAGCTCAGCTATAAGGAAATATTAGAAGAACTGAATTTATTCACTCTTGAGAAGAGGAGAATAAGGGGGGATATGATCAACATGTACAAATATATAAGAGGTCCATATAGTGAACTTGGTGTTGAGTTATTCACTTTGAGGTCAACACTGAGGACAAGGGGGCACTCTTTACGTCTGGAGGAAAAGAGATTTCACCTCCAAATACGGAAAGGTTTCTTCACAGTAAGAGTGAAAATGTGGAACAGACTCCCTCCAGAGGTGGTTCTGGCCAGCTCAGTATATTGCTTTAAGAAGGGCCTGGATTCTTTCCTAAATGCACGTAATATAACCGAGTACTAAGATTTGTAGGTAAAGTTGATCCAGGGTAAATCCGATTGCCTCTCGGGAGATCATTAAGGAATTTTTCCCCCTCCTGTGGCAAATTGGATCATCGCTCTGCTGGGGTTTTTTGCCTTCCTCTGGATCAACTGTGGGTATGGAGTTGGGTGTATGGTATTGTACTGTGTTTTATTTTGTTTGTTTATTTATTTTTTTGATGGTTGAACTCGATGGACTTGTGTCTTTTTTCAACCTGGCTAACTATGTAACTATGGTAGGGTGACTCTTGACATCTAATGTAAGGGGAGGGAATGTGCTGGACATCTAATCTTACAGATACAACCTGCCCTTTTGAGGGCAATCTTAATGCTGATGTAGCCCACAATGAAATTGAGTTTGACACCCCTGGTCTAGGACACGCTTAGGCAAAGAACAATCCAGTGAATGACAAAGGACATAGTGATACCCTCTCAGGGTTCATTATGGCTTGCTATCACAGTAGAGTTCTTAGCAGTTGGTACAAACTGACAAAACACAGCCTGTTCCCTTGCCCCCTTCAGTTTCCTCCCCTAATTTAACCCAAAATACCTTAAAGTGGGCAAAACAGGGAAAACATAAGTTAATATTATTGTATGGATAGGCAGATCCTCAAATCTTCAAGCACCTCATCCCATAAAAGTATAAAATAAATAACAGGGGATTGGGTACCTAAGGACCCTGGGACTATTAAATGGTGCAAATTAATTGTGAAAGACACAATAGTATAGAAAAATAGAAAAGATTTTTAATACATTTTTTAAACAAAATAAGTAAATACAAGACCATCTGAAGTACATTACATGGAAACTTCAGTTAATTTTCAACAATTTGTTACAGTTTTAGTTCGCTCGCTCAACATGTTTCGCTCGTTAGAGCTTCCTCAGGAGTAATTTGAACTAACTGCAATGGATCAAAAAGAGAGAATCAATATAAAACAGATGGGCAATACAAAAGGATTAATAGAAATAATTATACAGATTGATATGTCTTAACATAAATTTGAAATGTATTAGTATCAAGATAAATCGATGGACAATCAATATTATAAATATAACAATTCCGGATTTGGATCTATGAAAAACAGAAGGGGAGCGCAACACCTCTTACCTCAGCATGTCTGGTTAAAAACAATAATAACGTGTCAACGAATCAATTAGGTGAATAACAATCCTGGTTGGATTGAGCCTGGAAAACCAATTTCACGAATGATGTGGCAATCAATCCCTATAACCATAATCAATAAAAAGCTTGAAATAAATGTATATTGTGAAACAATAATGAAAAGAATTCTCAAAGATATATAAATCTCTGAGAAAAAAATGTAATAAAATATTGAATGATAATTACCTTTAAGGTTATCAGATTTAAGGCTAGATCATGTCACAATCAAATATAGCAATGGGACTACATGGAGGATGAAAACCTCAGAAGAGCCTCCATTATATTGATAGATAGTGCCTCAGAGAGCAGAGGATCTGAAATTCTGTTAGGGTAATCAGAGAATGCAATCTAGAAGGAGAGAACATATAGAAACAATCATAAGTTTCATTGTTTCTCAAGCATTGATGGGGTTAAATTAAGCCAAATTATGATCCATAAATAAAGGGCATTTTAAATCCCCATAAGTGGTAAAAGAAAAACATACCATTCAAAATTGACAAGGTCCAAAGTGTCCCAAATGTGCAGTAGCATGCTGCTTTCTGGTTACTGAGATTGTGGACTGACATTGCAGCTAGCACAGCTGTGCTTTAAATATCACTTTAGAGGAGGTGCCAGCCAATGGCGTCAGCTCAGATGGGGACATGTGACCTCCCCTGTTGCAACCCTAATGGTCATCCAAGCTGAGAGTCAGCTTACTAATTTGGTCTGTATGGTCACAAGACCGGCTTACGTCGAATGACGCGTCGCCATTTTGGATGTGGGAAGTTTTCCCTTACTTGTATGTTTTGTTGTTATTTAGTGACTTGCAAACAACGCTGTATGCGGTAGCTGCATGGTAAACCGGCTGACTCTATAGAAGCGGGGAGATTGGGAAAAAACATAACAGGGGGGGTATGGAGTTAAGACCACTAATAGCAGAGGGATCCAGCCTCCTTAGCATGATATAGTGGTCCTACATGTCCCTATGGTTGATTTAGAGGACTGAGGATATAATCCAAAGGCACATTAATTCGTGAAAAAACTGAATCATAAATCGGCTATGGAAGAAATAGATCACCATTAGACATGTATTTAAAATATGTTGAATGATACACAAACAGGTTATGAAGATCGGATGAGGATCAGGGTGCGCCCCCTGCTGTAGAAACAGAAAATAGGATTTGTCATCTCCTTATTAGACAGTGAAATACTTGGTTAATACATTGTGCATAAAAACGTTATTAACAAGGTAACAAACCTCTACTGTTTAATAAACATCATATTGGTTAAGCAACACAAAAAAGAAGAATAGAAGAAAGAAACAAAAAAAAGAAAAAGTACAGTATTAAAATAAAACAGAATGACAATGACTCATAAAAAAGGTTTGAAGCTGAATACCTCGTTCAAGCCTGGGTAATGCAGAGAGGATAACGAATGAATCCATCTTGCCTCTCGCTGTAATAATGTTTTATCAAAATCTCCCCCTCTTTCGCCGGGGGGATGTGCTCTAAGGCAAAAAACTTCATTTTCATACTATTAAAATTATGATGGATCCCTACGTGGAGGCTAATAGGACTTTCCATCTTTTTTTTGTTAATTAGACTCACATGATCCCTAATCCTGTGAAAGAAGGGACGCTTTGTTTTGCCTATATTGAATGATCCACACTCGCACATCATAATACAGTATAGACAATACCTACAGATTGGCAGGTAGCAGTGAACGAAGGTTTGTGGATGCGTCCATTCGGCAACAGGATTGAAGTCGCAGAGTGGACGTATCCGCAAAATGAACAATTGTGGCACGGATGAGTGCCTCTGGCTTACTTTTTGGGTACAGTTTTTGAGCAATGGTGACTATGCACTAATTTGTCATGTAATGATTGGGATCTCTTGAAAGTGATCTCAGGGACAGATTTTATATGTTTCGCAACTGTATCATCACCCAACAGGAGATGCCAGTATTTTTGGAGAATTCCTCGTAGTTTCTGGTGATGGCCAGAATACCTGGTGATCAACCTGATCCCGGGGTTCTCTTTTTTA
Source organism: Rana kukunoris (assembly GCA_029574335.1). Lineage (NCBI taxonomy): Eukaryota > Metazoa > Chordata > Amphibia > Anura > Ranidae > Rana > Rana kukunoris. Next base: position 401,967,252 of record CM056053.1, on the reverse strand, counting down.
ATTTTGGTGTTGTAAAGGAGCGATTTGCGCTCGTGCGTTTTCGCTCGCGCATAAGCTTTTTTTAGGCAGGTATTGCTGTATACCCTAGTTAGAAATCTAGATTTCAAAGCCTTAGCCTCAGTTTCAAAAGTAAGGTCGTCACTGCAATTACGGCGTAACCTTAAATATTGTCCGTAAGGTATGCTGGATATTAAAGGCCCTGGGTGAGAGCTTTCTGCATGCAGCAACGAGTTTCCGGCGATTGGTTTGCGAAACAATGAGGTGCCCACATTGCCATTTGGGTCAACATTGATTTTTAAGTCAAGAAAATTGAGATTGGTACGACTGGTCTCAAAAGTGAAATGTAAATTATATTCATTAATTTTGAGACTATCAATGAATTGGAGAAGTTCAACATAAGGCCCGGTCCAGATAAAGGAGACATCGTCGATGAATCTTATCCACAGGGGCACATGGTCAAGATATGTTTGCATGTCCTCCCGATGGAAAAGAGTCTGCTCCCACCCCCCCCCAGGTACAGGTTGGCATATGTGGGGGCACATTTGGTCCCCATTGCCACACCCTGTACCTGGAGGTAGTGGGAGCCGCCATACAGGAAGATGTTATTTGACAGTACAAAATCCAGTAAACCCAAAATAAACTGGTTGTATTCGGAGGAGATATCGGAGGCCCCAGAAATGAAGCCCTCCTCAACCTTAACCCCCAAGTTGTGGGGGATCGAATTGTAAAGAGCCTCTACGTCTAATGAGACCAGCCATGCCCCCTCCAGGACATTGAGGCCATATAGAGCTCTCAAGAGGTCACTAGTGTCCTGTAAATAGGATACTAGGTTTTAAACATGTGGTCTCAAGTAGTCATCTACTAATTGACTAGCATGTTCAGTGAGTGAGCCATTGCCTGACACGATGGGCCTACCTGGGGGGTTAGAAGGGTTTTTATGTATCTTGGGTAAGGCATATAAGGTTGGGGTACGGGGACTCTCTATGTTGAGAAACTCCCATGTTGATTTAGAAATAATACCCCTATGATAGGCGTCTGCTATCAAATGTTGGTATCGTACAACAGTCAGCTTAAGATGAGATTCAGTGACTTTTTTGTACCAATTTTTGTTTTCAAGAAGTTTCAATACCATATGTTCGTAAAATGTCTTGTCCATGATGACAACATTTCCCCCTTTGTCAGAAGGTTTTATTACTATTGTGTCGTTGTTCTGCAAAGTTTTTAAGGCTCGATTTTGATTGTCAGTTAAATTTGAGTGAACTGGATTTGACCATCGTGTTTGGGAAATATCTTTGGACACCTGATTAGTGAAGGCCCAAACATTTGGGTTGCCCTGAAGCGTAGGAAACATTTTAGATCTTACTTTGTATTCTTTTGGTTTGGAGATGATGGCCCCATGGGAAGTGGTGTTCAAAACCAGTTCATGGGAGCAGGCTTGATTAAGATGATCCGCCTCCAAAAGATCCGTCTCATCTATTCCACCTTCCTCCCATAACTCCATCAGCTCCTCCAGGGCTTGGATGTCTTTAAGCGTCATTGTCTTCCAGAGGGGATTATTGAGATCTGTAGTTGGTATAGGAGGTTTGGGTTTGTCAAACAACACCTTCAACATCAACCGTCTAGAAAACAAATTAACATCTTTGATTAGTTCGAAACTATCAATACCTTGGACCGGACAAAATGTTAAGCCATATTTCAAAACTGAAATTTGATCAAGTGACAACTCAACTGAGGATAAATTAATCACTTCAAAGTCGGTTTGGGACGTATCCACTTGATTGATAGATTTATCAATCATTTTTTTGGAATTACTACAGGCTGCGACTGGGATTGACCCAGCCGAAAAACCTGCTGTGAACTAGCTGTAGTGGAACTACTTTGCTGTGCCAATAGAGGAGTGATTTTAGGGGGATTCACATTGCCGGGGCCTGAAGTGGCTCCGGTGGATCCACTTTGATCCATAAGTTGATTTTTAGCCGCAGCTGTTGCTCTGGTATTTATCTGTCCTCTAGGCTGTTGTTTTTGTACTTTGTTACCTCTGCTTGATTTGGGATTGAAGAAACCATGGGGCAGATTCACGTAGATCGGCGCATTATCATTCCGGCGTAGCGCACCACTTTTCCGTTAGACTTGCGCAATCTAGCCGCGTAATCCGGCGATTCACGTAGCTTTTACGCAAGAGCTTGCGCAAACGTAAGGTTTTTTCCTGAGGCGTAAGGAGGAGTAATACAAATTGGGAAGGACGTGGGCGTGTTACATTGAAATGAGCCGTGACCCCATGCAAATGAAGGGCCGGCCGACTCGCGCATGCGCGCGTGAAGGAAACCATGTCAGCTCCGTTGTGCGCATGCTCACAACTCGGGAGCGGCGCAATCAGTGAAATTGGAAATGGACTAGGGCAACTTTATGAACTACGCAGACAGCATAAATAGACAGACACAAATGCACTTCCTTTGCAAAAGTACATCCCTTTGTATCCCTCCCTATACAGCAAGGTGCTTTTGTTTGTTTGTGACGTGTCTTTGAGATATTTGGGGACTGTTTTGCAGAGTGATTTTTGTCTTTTATGTCTTTGTTGTTATTTTGTTTAAATTATATTTTTGCTGGGCATTTTTTATTTTTGCTCGTCATTTATTTAATTTTTTTGGTTCTGTTTGTGTATGATTTTGGAATGTGGGGGTGATATTCCTGCGGGAAAAGGGGTGTCACCCTCATTTGTGGTGGAGAAGTGATCGCCAGGTCTGTGTGAATGGTGTATGAATGTACAGTGACATAATTGGAGCCGTGGCATGGCGTTGCAGCTCACAAGTCCTGCATGGTGGACTGGTGCCAATCCAATGTGATGAGGATGTGGGGTGTGTGTGCTAGGGACCACAGTGGTGTGCATGCATGCATTCTCATTGTGCCATGATTAATGTGTGTGTTTAACGTGCAAAGATGCATAATGTGAGCTGGCATGAGATGGGGTCATGAGATGGGGTACCAGTGCATATGCAGAGTCACCTTGAAGGGAAAAGACAGGAGGATGTTAGTCATGCATGTGCCACTTGTGAGGTGTGCATCACGGGAGGGGATAGTCATGCCTGCCACCCATGTCACTCACCAACCAGCCAGCTGTCCCCATACATGTTCTGTTGGAAATCTGTGGGGATGGGGCTCTGATTGTATATGTAGCTGTCATGGGTGTCATGGGTGGTGCCATGTGTTGGGCTGGTGATGTCCTCCTGCAGGGTTGTGGTAATTCCATGATGGCATGAGGGGTGAATCTGAAGATGCGAGACACCTCAGAATCACTCATGCCATAGATGTCTATGCGTGTGTGATATATCAAGTGAAGAGTGAGGGGCTTGTATCAGATAAGAATATTGTATTAGATTAATTTAAATTGTAAATTTTATATAAGCAAATAAAAAAATTAAAAAAAACATCTCCCGTGCCCTCCTTAGTGCCATCCTCCGTGCCCTCCTCCTTCTTTGTTCATCTAAAGTCAGTAGTATAGCTATGCGCGACGATGCCCCTGGCATGTTGGCATACAGATTGTTGGGCAACACGTGTGACTGCTGAACTCCTCACTAACAGTGTTGCTTTATCTGACAATTAGACTTTTTTTCAAAATTTAGACCAGCTTTTAGGTCCTCTAACTTTAGACAGAACATTTTGCTGTTGCGCACATCGCGTAGCCTGCGCAGCAACTGCGTTTTTTTGTGGATCCCCGTAACTCCCTCATTAGCATATTTGACTAGCAAATCAATGGTGTGTCTAGCGCAGTTTTGCACGAAGGGAAGCGAATGTCTAATTCAATTACGCCGGACCAAAAAACGTAGATTTCTGGCGTATATTGTTTTGTGAATCGCGTCCAACTATACGCACGCGCACATTTAGACTTACGCACGCGCAACAGCAGTTGCGCAGGCGTAATCGCTCTGTGAATCTGGGCCCATGTGTTTTAATTGGGGCTGTTTGATCCTGCATTGAAGTAGCCGAGACCGATGAGAGAGAGGAATTTGAGTCTGTCGCATCAGTCGTGACCTCAGAATGCCTATATGCTTTTTTCGCGATTTTATTACCTGCACGTTTACGGTCTTTGAAAGAAGAACCCCAGTTATAGGCTTGATTATTATCATAAGATAGCTTATCTCTAATGAATTTTTGTTCTTTGCTAGATTTTTGCAACATTCCCTTTCTCTTCAATACTTTATTTCCTTTTTTTTTTTTTTTCTTTCCACTTCTGGTTCTCAATTTGAAATGGGTAGTTATTGTGGGAACGCTTTTGCTAGTTTGATGGGTGAAATCCAAAAATCTCAAAATAAATCTACAGGTGGTTTAACTATGGACCACTTTTTCTCTAGATTGCAGAGAATGCTGGAGAGAAAGTCGCGTCTCTTTTGGAACAAGTGGTATTTCTCCAAATACATGGAGGACAACATCACCCCCTGGGGGAATACAGATCTTTCCCACCATACATAATGTTATTCTTGAATTTAAAACCGAATGGGAAGAGGGATTACAAATTTGCTCAGCAAGAATGATGAATCTGCTGTGTAAGCAATACACGGCCGATCTCAACATTCTAGACCAAGAAATAGGTAAGCTATATGAAGAAAACAATAGCATTGTACAGGAAGAACTGTTCTCAATTAGAGAAGGCACTCTAAAAATCGATTTAGAAAATTATGTATCAACATTGCTTAAAAACAAAGAACAAAAATTCATTCAAAGACCGTAAACGTGCAGGTAATAAAATCGCGAAAAAAGCATATAGGCATTCTGAGGTCACGACTGATGCGACAGACTCAGATTCCTCTCTCTCATCGGTCTCGGCTACTTCAACGCAGGATCAAACAGCCCCAATTAAAACACATGGTTTCTTCCATCCCAAATCAAGCAGAGGTAACAAAGTACAAAAACAACAGCCTAGAGGACAGATAAATACCAGAGCAACAGCTGCGGCTAAAAATCAACTTATGGATCAAAGTGGATCCACCGGAGCCACTTCAGGCCCCGGCAATGTGAATCCCCCTAAAATCTCTCCTCTATTGGCACAGCAAAGTAGTTCCACTACAGCTAGTTCACAGCAGGTTTTTCGGCTGGGTCAATCCCAGTCGCAGCCTGTAGTAATTCCAAAAAATTGATTGATAAATCTATCAATCAAGTGGATACGTCCCAAACCGACTTTGAAGTGATTAATTTATCCTCAGTTGAGTTGTCACTTGATCAAATTTCAGTTTTGAAATATGGCTTATCATTTTGTCCGGTCCAAGGTATTGATAGTTTTGAACTAATCAAAGATGTTAATTTGTTTTATAGACGGTTGATGTTGAAGGTGTTGTTTGACAAACCCAAACCTGCTATACAAACTACAGATCTCAATAATCCACTCTGGAAGACAATGACGCTTAAAGACATCCAAGCCCTGGAGGAGCTGATGGAGTTATGGGAGGAAGGTGGAATAGATGAGACAGATCTTATGGAGGCGGATCATCTTAATCAAGCCTGCTCCCATGAACTGGTTTTGAACACCACTTCCCATGGGGCCATCATCTCCAAACCAAAAGAATACAAAGTAAGATCTAAAATGTTTCCTACGCTTCAGGGCAACCCAAATGTTTGGGCCTTCACTAATCAGGTGTCCAAAGATATTTCCCAAACACGATGGTCAAATCCAGTTCACTCAAATTTGACTGACAATCAAAATCGAGCCTTAAAAACTTTGCAGAACAACAACACAATAGTAATAAAACCTTCTGACAAAGGGGAAAATGTTGTCATCATGGACAAGACATTTTACGAACATATGGTACTGAAACTTCTTGAAAACAAAAATTGGTACAACAAAGTCACTGAATCTCATCTTAAGCTGACTGTTGTACGATACCAACATTTGATAGCAGACGCCTATCATAGGGGTATTATTTCTAAATCAACATGGGAGTTTCTCAACATAGAGAGTCCCCGTACCCCAACCTTATATGCCTTACCCAAGATACATAAAAACCCTTCTAACCCCCCAGGTAGGCCCATCATGTCAGGCAATGACTCACTCACTGAACATGCTAGTCAATTAGTAGATGACTACTTGAGACCACATGTTTAAAACCTAGTATCCTATTTACAGGACACTAGTGACCTCTTGAGAGCTCTAGATGGCCTCAATGTCTCGGAGGGGGCATGGCTGGTCTCATTAGACGTAGAGGCTCTTTACAATTCGATCCCCCACAACTTGGGGGTTAAGGTTGTGGAGGGCTTCATTTCTGGGGCCTCCGATATCTCCTCCGAATACAACCAGTTTATTTTGGGTTTACTGGATTTTGTACTGTCAAATAACATCTTCCTGTATGGCGGCTCCCACTACCTCCAGGTACAGGGTGTGGCAATGGGGACCAAATGTGCCCCCACATATGCCAACCTGTACCTGGGGGGGTGGGAGCAGACTCTTTTCCATCGGGAGGACATGCAAACATATCTTGACCATGTGCCCCTGTGGAGAAGATTCATCGATGATGTCTTCTTCATCTGGACCGGGCCTTATGTTGAACTTCTCCAATTCATTGATAGTCTCAAAATCAATGAATATAATTTACATTTCACTTTTGAGACCAGTCGTACCAATCTCAATTTTCTTGACTTAAAAATCAATGTTGACCCAAATGGCAATGTGGGCACCTCATTGTTTCGCAAACCAATCGCCGGCAACTCGTTGCTGCATGCAGAAAGCTCTCACCCAGGGCCTTTAATATCCAGTATACCTTACAGACAATATTTAAGGTTACGCCGTAATTGCAGTGACGACCTTACTTTTGAAACTGAGGCTAAGGCTTTGAAATCTAGATTTCTAACTAGGGGATACAGCAATACCTGCCTAAAAAAAGCTTATGCGCGAGCGAAAACGCACGAGCGCAAATCGCTCCTCTACAACACCAAAATAAACAAGGAGAACCCCGGGATCAGGTTGATCACCAGGTATTCTGGGCATCACCAGAAACTACGAGGAATTCTCCAAAAATACTGGCATCTCCTGTTGGGGGATGATACAGTTGCGAAACATATAAAATCTGTCCCTGAGATCACTTTCAAGAGATCCCAATCATTACGTGACAAATTAGTGCATAGTCACCATTGCTCAAAAACTGTACCCAAAAAGTAAGCCAGAGGCACTCATCCGTGCCACAATTGTTCATTTTGCGGATACGTCCACTCTGCAACTTCAATCCTGTTGCCGAATGGACGCATCCACAAACCTTCGTTCACTGCTACCTGCCAATCTGTAGGTATTGTCTATATTATGATGTGCGAGTGTGGATCATTCTATATAGGCAAAACAAAGCGTCCCTTCTTTCACAGGATTAGTCCTATTAGCCTCCACGTAGGGATCCATCATAATTTTAATAGTATGAAAATGTTTTTTTTTGCCTTAGAGCACATCCCCCCGGCGAAAGAGGGGGAGATTTTGATAAAACATTATTACAGCGGGAGGCAAGAGGGATTCATTCGTTATCCGCTCTGCATTACCCAGGCTTGAACGAGGCATTCAGCTTCAAACCTTTTTTATGAGTCTTTGTCATTCTGTTTTATTTCAATACTGTACTTTTTCTTTTTTTTAGTTTCTTTCTTCTATTCTTCTTTTTTGTGTTGCTTAACCAATATGATGTTTATTAAACAGTAGAGGTTTGTTACCTTGTTAATAACGTTATTATGCACAATGTATTAACCAAGTATTTCACTGTCTAATAAGGAGATAACAATTCCTATTTTCTGTTTCTGCAGCAGGGGGCGCACCCTGATCCTCATCCGATCTTCATAACCTGTTTGTGTATCATTCAACATATTTTAAATACATGTCTAATGGTGATCTATTTCTTCCATAGCCGATTTATGATTCAGTTTTTCACGAATTATGTGCCTTTGGATTATATCCTCAGTCCTCTAAATCAACCATAGGGACATGTAGGACCACTATATTATGCTAAGGAGGCTGGATCCCTCTGCTATTAGTGGTCCTAACTCCATACCCCCCTGTTATGTTTTTGCCCAATCTCCCCGCTTCTATAGAGTCAGCCGGTTTACCATGCAGCTACCGCATACAGCGGTGTTTGTAAGTCACTAAATAACAACAAAACATACAAGTAAGGGAAAACTTCCCACATCCAAAATGGTGACGCGTCATTCGACGTAAGCCGGTCTTGTGACCATACAGACCAAATTAGTAAGCTGACTCTCAGCTGGGATGACCATCAGGGTTGCAACAGGGGAGGTCACATGTCCCCATCTGAGCTGACACCATTGGCTGGCGCCTCCTCTGATGTGATATTTAAAGCACAGCTGTGCTAGCTGCAATGTCAGTCCACGATCTCAGTAACCAGAAAGCAGCATGCTACTGCACATTTGGGACACTTTGGACCTTGTCAATTTTGAATGGTATGTTTTTCTTTTACCACTTATGGGGATTTAAAATGCCCTTTATTTATGGATCATCATTTGGGTTAATTTAACCCCATCAATGCTTGAGAAACAATGAAACTTATGATTGTTTCTATATGTTCTCTCCTTCTAGATTGCATTCTCTGATTACCCTAACAGAATTTCAGATCCTCTGCTCTCTGAGGCACTATCTATCAATATAATGGAGGCTCTTCTGAGGTTTTCATCCTCCATGTAGTCCCATTGCTATATTTGATTGTGACATGATCTAGCCTTAAATCTGATAACCTTAAAGGTAATTATCATTCAATATTTTATTACATTTTTTTCTCAGAGATTTATATATCTTTGAGAATTCTTTTCATTATTGTTTCACAATATACATTTATTTCAAGCTTTTTATTGATTATGGTTATAGGGATTGATTGCCACATCATTCGTGAAATTGGTTTTCCAGGCTCAATCCAACCAGGATTGTTATTCACCTAATTGATTCGTTGACACGTTATTATTGTTTTCAACCAGACATGCTGAGGTAAGAGGTGTTGCGCTCCCCTTCTGTTTTTAATAGATCCAAATCCGGAATTGTTATATTTATAATATTGATTGTCCATCGATTTATCTTGATACTAATAAATTTCAAATTTATGTTAAGACATATCAATCTGTATAATTATTTCTATTAATCCTTTTGTATTGCCCATCTGTTTTATATTGATTCTCTCTTTTTGATCCATTGCAGTTAGTTCAAATTACTCCTGAAGAAGCTCTAACGAGCGAAACATGTTGAGCGAGCGAACTAAAACTGTAACAAATTGTTGAAAATTAACTGAAGTTTCCATGTAATTTACTTCAGATGGTCTTGTATTTACTTATTTTGTTTAAAAAATGTATTAAAAATCTTTTCTATTTTTCTATACTTTTGTGTCTTTCACAATTAATTTGCACCGTTTAATAGTCCCAGGGTCATTTAGGTACCCAATCCCCTGTTATTTATTTTATAGGGAAAACATAAGGATTAATTTCTCATGATTTGTATAGTTTGAGGTTTGGTGCTATGGCATTTAACCCTGGTGCTTGACCCTGACCCTCATGTGTCTTATTTAATTCTGTATATATGTACATCTTTTTAGCCGCATATCTAATTTACACTGACACTAAGTAATTGTACCAAGATATATTTCTGTGCATGTATAAATGCTGGTGTAGCACCTAGGTCTTATTTAAAGTATGCACTTAAAATCATGTGGTATTTAACCACTAGTGATGAGCGGAATACGCCATATTCGATTTCGCGATATTTCAAAGAATATTCGCGAATATTTCGAAGAATATTCGCGAATATTCGTTAATATCGAATATTCGTGATATTTTATAAAAAAAATAAAAAAATTGCGAAATTTCGCTATTTTTTTTTTGGATAAAATATCACGAATATTCGATATTTACGAATATTCGCTATATTTTATAAAAATAAAAAAAAATCCGAAATTTCGCATATGCGAAAGCGAAAATGATTGCGAAATTTCGCTATTTTTTTTGGATAAAATATCACGAATATTCGATATTTACGAATATTCGCTATATTTTATAAAAAAAAAAAAAAAATTGCGAAATTTCGCTAGTGCGAATGCGAAATTGATTGCGAAATTGATTGCGAAATTGATTGCGAAATTTGAAAAAATATGAATATTCGAAATAGCGAATATTCGCCGCGATATTCGAGTTATTCGCGATTACTCGAATATGCAATATTCGTAGCGAATATTCGCAATGCGAATATTCGTGAGCAACACTATTAACCACTTGACCACTGGGCACTTAAACCCCCTTCCTAACCAGACCAATTTTCAGCTTTTGGTGCTCTCACAATTTGAATGACAATTTGAATGACAATGAGTCATACAACATTGTACCCATTTGAAATTTTTGTCCTTTTTTTCACACAAATGGAGTTTTCTTTTGGTGGTATTTGATCACCTCTGGGGTTTTTATTTTTTGCGCTATAAAAGAAAAACGACTGAAAATTCTGTAAAAAAAAAAAAAAAAAAACACTTGTTTCTGTCATATTAGCAGGTTATTTCTCATACACAGCATATGCATACCACAAATTACACCCCAAAACACATTCTGCTATTCCTCCCGAGTATGGCGATACCCCATGTGTGGGACTTTTACACAGCGTGGCCACATACAGAGGCCCAACATGCAGGGAACGCCATCAGGCGTTCTGGAACACCCACACCAATTCTGACATTTCTCTCCTACATGTAAAAATAATAATTTATTTGCCAGAAAATTACATAGAACCCCAAAACATTATATATGCTTTTTTAGCAAAGACCCTAGAGAATACAATGGCGGCCGTTACAACTTTTTATCTCGCACGGTATTTTCGCAGAAATGTATTGAACGCGTGTTTTAAAAAAAACAAAAACAAAACAGTAAAGTTAGCCCAATTTTTTTTCATAATGTGAAAGATGAAGTTACGCCGAGTAAATAGATACCCAACATGTCACACTTCAAAATTGCGCTCACTCGTCGAATGGCGCCAAACTTCGCTACTTAAAAATCCCCATAGGCGGTATTGCCGAGTATTGGGGTATTGCCGAGTATTGGGGTATTGCCGAGTACTGGGGTATTGCCGAGTACTGGGGTATTGCCGAGTATTGGGGTATTGCCGAGTACTGGGGTATTGCCGAGTATTGGGGTATTGCCGAGTACTGGGGTATTGCCGAGTATTGGGGTATTGCCGAGTATTGGGGTATTGTTGAGTATTGGGGTATTGCCGAGTACTGGGGTATTGCCGAGTATTGGGGTATTGCCGAGTACTGGGGTATTGCCGAGTACTGGGGTATTGCTGAGTATTGGGGTATTGCTGAGTATTGGGGTATTGTTGGGTATTGTTGAGTACTGGGGTATTGTTGGGTACTGGGGTATTGTTGGGTATTGGGGTATTGTTGGGTATTGTTGGGTACTGGGGTATTGTTGGGTACTGGGGGATTGTTGGGTACTGGGGGATTGCTGGGTACTGGGGATTGCAGAGCTGGGATGGATTGAGGGATGGCTGGATCTGTGACTGCATTTGTCACAGATTCAGCCACAGCTCAGCTGCTGACACCCCGCTCCCCCCCTCTCCTCGCACACTGTACCGAACGGTACAGAGTGGAGAGGGAGGAGAGGGAGGAACCGGCGTCATCAAATGACGCCGGTTTGCTTACAAGTGATCGCGCTATCAGCGGCAATTTACCGTGATCCGTGATGCGCCGGGTCTTCTAGACCCGGCGAGCACAGACACTTCCGCGAGCGCGTCCCAGGGGACGCGCAATCACGGAAGTGAAGGACGACGTCCCAGGGACGTCGTCCCAAGATAACTCCACTGCGCCGTAGCAGTAAAATGCCTATGGCGCGGTGGGAAAGTGGTTAATAGAACCCTAAATCCTCCAGTACTTCATACTTTCCATTGCAGTGATCCCACAGTCCTGGATCTATCCTGCATCCAGTTTCACCTCCGCACTGAAATTTGTGTTTTTTTGTATTGGTAGAATTATCAATGTTTGTCATGAACACACACATTATAGTCTAGTAGAAGTGGATAAATAGACAAGATAAGGAGCATGCTTTTTGAAAAGGAATTCACTAATGATACTCTGCAGACAATATTGTTTATTACTTGCATCGACTGCCAACTCTTACTGTAATATCTCTTCACAGCAGCACAGATTTGGAATGGTATCTTGGCACCGATGTTTAATAATTATAACTTTGGAAATATGTGTCTATAGATCGGGTTGGAATAGTTACAAAGTTACCTGTGTTACCAAGGATGGTCAGCCATCACATCTATCTATCTATCTATCTATCTATCTATCTATCTATCTATCTATCTATCTATCTATCTATCTATCTATCTATCTATCTATCTATCTATCTATCTATCTTTGCTTCAGGATGTAATGTGTAAAGCAGGGCGCCAAGATTGACGTTAGCTTGTAGGCGGGCAGATCTTCTTGAGTCATCCATCGCGTGGACGGTGTTGATTACAGGCTTATGATTCCACAGCAGCTGCTGGCTGCTTTACTTACATGCCTTGTGTCAAGCTGTTGAAAGGTGGAAATGTTGATAGGGGATTCCTTTCCGAGGAGCCTTTGTTTTATGATGGCAGGGAGCATAGGGAGCCATCCCCACCATCAGAATATGATTATTCTGGGGGGGCGTGGCCGACTGCCGAGCGAGATGGACGTGTAACCGCACAGCTCCTGCACCGACCGGACCGACATTAGGCATCCCCGCTATCCCTGCAGCCTGCGATACCTGCTTACCAAGCCAGGCTACCGCTCCTGACACCCAGAATGTCCGGACCGACCCGCAAAAGGAAAGAATATCGTCAGCCTAAGAAGCTGACTGATTTCTTTACGCTGCCGAACATCCAAGATGGCGCCCGCAATGCAGCATACGGAGCCTACACGGACCTCCCGGACGATGCTGGAAAGGAGCCATCCCTCACCTCATGCTCCCCAGATGCCGCACCATCTTCCCTCACCTCATCAGCAGGCAATAGCCCCGCTAAGTCTCGGATGAGACTGGAAGCAGACTCGGCAGCAGACGAGGTGAGCCTTATGCCTATGCCTACTCCTATCTCGGCTCCTCCATCCCCTATTGCGGCCTTCCCCACTACAAACCAGCCTGTGCTGGATACTACACTGAAGGAGATGCTCATCTCCCTTCAAAGCTCCCTTCATAGTGACATCACCAGCATGTTCAATAAATTTTCCACACAAATGCACTATATGGGCCAGAAAATGCACATTGTTGAAGAACAAATGGGGCAAATGACTGAAACAGTTAACAACCTTGTTGATGCTCATGACCATACGCTAGAAGAGCAGCAGTGGATGAAAGCTAAAATGGCGGACCTCGAGGATAGGTCCCGCCGCAATAACGTTAAAATCAGGGGGATCCCTGAGGCGGTCCTACCACATGACCTTAATACATATGCCAGAAAGCTAATGTCCTCTATTCTGCCTGACCTTGCACCCATGGAAACTATCATTGATAGGATTCACCGCCTCCCCAAACCCCCGTATCTCCCATCAGAAGTACCACGAGATGTCCTTATAAAGGTGCACTTTTTTCATGCCAAGGACCAGCTTCTGCGTAAATCAAGGCAACTCGGACAGCTGCCGGCCCCTTACAATAATCTACAGCTGTTTGCTGACCTTTCCCAGCACACACGCCAGCTGAGGAAGCAACTTGGCACAATCACGAAGCCGCTTAACAACCATAAGATCCCCTACCAATGGGGTTACCCCACGAAAAACATTGTTACCCGGAATGGGGTTAAACACTCTATCTCCACAATTGACGAGGGCCTCAAACTACTGAACAACTGGGGTATCATACCGAATACACCTCAACCGCCGCCACGTGACCGCAGAGGGAACACCCAATCTGTGGAGGAAAACCACTCTGACAGTATGCAATAACTCCTCCATGTTTAGCGGGATCTCATCCTCATAAATCTGCAAATCTCCGGTCGGATGCTTTGCTCGGCACTTATTGTTCCACGAACTTACTCCCCATTCCATTACAGCAGTCACAGTTCCTCTAAACTGCTGTTCGTTTGCTGTTTTCTGGTTTACAGCCTGTTTCTTCTTGTTTCTAGTTTTCCCTAACCTGTAGCTTCATTCCCGTGAGGACACACCAAGAAGCGGCCACGTTCTCATACCCATTTGATTTGAGCGAACACACCTGCATATTCGTGAGTAACACTTATTTTATCTTTCTGTTCTATATCCGATTCCAGAATGCCAAAATTCCTATCACTCAACGCCAAGGGACTGAACCACCCAGCAAAGAGAGCATCTTTATGGCGCACGGCCCTTCAGTCCCAGTGCGATATGCTGTGCGTGCAGGAAACGCACTTTAAAAGAGCAGAAGAACCAAGGTGCACCAACAAACACTTTAACCATGTTTACCAAGCTCCAGGCCCCACAAAAAAAAATGGTATACTGATAGCGATTAAAAATACGATCAGTTTCACTCTGCATGACAGCTTAATAGACGCAGAGGGTAGATATCTGGCCCTGGACTGTACTATAGATAACTCCAGATTCACTATTGTTACTGTCTATGTGCCCAACACCAGACAACTCAAATTCCTTTCTAAACTAATGCCCAAACTTACGAATTTTCGCAAAGGCAACTTCATCATATGTGGTGATTTCAATATTGTTCCTGATAATTCCCTTGATACCTCGTCCCGCAACACTAGACTCACCTCACCGATGGGCCATTTCCTCAGAACCAACGACCTGTATGATGTGTGGCGATGTCACCACACCACAGAACGGGACTACTCTTTCTTCTCCCACCGTCACAACTCCTACACAAGGATTGATTACTTTCTGACTGATAAATGGACGCTGCCGAAAATCTCTACGTCCTCTATTGACACAATTACATGGTCAGACCATGCTCCAGTGTCGATTGTGGTCGACTCCCATCCAAATTCATCACGCACAAAAATTTGGAGAGCCAACGCCTCGATTCTCCGGTCGCCTGAACACTCAGCCTACCTCCGTAAACACTTGGAGGAATTTTTTGCTCTGAATCAAGGTTCTGCATCCAATGCCACCGTTATTTGGAATGCCCATAAGGCATTTGTTCGAGGTCTTTTTATCCAATTGGGTGCCAGAGAAAAGAGGAGGAGATCACAGCGTTTCGACACTATCACTTCCCAGATCAAATCCATAGAGGAACGAAATCAGTCATACCCCGACCCTAAGCTTAAAGAACAACTGACGCTTCTTAGACAGGAACTCAGAAATTTACTGTTAGAATCCTATGAAAAGGCACAAAAATACTTTAAAGCTACATACTATTCCACAGGGAATAAAGCAGGGAAGGCCATGGCACTTAGGATTAAAGGTCACCGCCTGAAAACGAAAATTTCTCATATCTACCACCCCTCCACTAAACAAAAACTGATAGATCCCCAAGCTATAGCAGATGCGTTTAGCCATTACTATACAACTCTATACAATCTAAAAGAGGACCTTACTACCCCTCAACCATCAGTGGAAGACATAAATAGTCTTCCTACAAGAAATTAATCTTCCTACAGTATCCCCGGTTCAATTAGCATCGCTTAATGCACCTTTCACTCCACTTGAGATTCTAAATGTGATTGCCAAACTCCCATCAAACAAATCGCCTGGCCCTGATGGTCTCACTGGAGACTATTATAAACAATTTAACACCATCCTTGCCCCCTTTCTGTCTCAAATATGTAATGACGCTGCCTCCTCCTCTTCTCTCCCACCAGAAATGTTGAATGCGTTAATAATAACTTTACCGAAGCCAGGGAAGGATCCCACCTCCCCTCAAAACTTTAGACCTATATCTCTACTCAATTTGGATACTAAAATCTTTGCTAAACTTATAGCGACGAGATTAGTAGATATCATGCCATCTTTGATCCACCCGGACCAATCCGGGTTCACCAAGGGGAGGCAATCGTGTGACGCCACGCGTCGTATCATTAATATTATTCATCACGCCGGCTCCACCAGAACGCCTTCTCTGCTTCTATCCCTGGACGCAGAGAAGGCGTTCGATCGAGTCAACTGGGCGTACATCCGAGCCACACTCCAAAAATTTGGTCTACAGGGACACATCCTGTCAGCAATACTAGCCCTGTACTCGAAACCCTCGGCTCAAGTATACACGTCTGAATTGTTGTCCAAACCCTTCCCAATAACCAATGGAACCCGACAGGGCTGCCCCCTATCGCCCCTCATCTTTAATTTAGTAATGGAACCCCTTGCAGAACATATCAGATCGAACCTTTCTATCACTGGCTTTAAAATCGGAACAATAGAACATAAGATAAACTTATTTGCCGACGACGTGATACTAATGGTCACCAACCCCATATCTTCCCTGGCTTCGATACAATCAGTATTGCATAGATTCAGCTGTGTTTCGTATTATAAAGTCAACGACACTAAGTCTCAAATTCTAGACCTGGGTTTAGATGCTGTTTCCAGCAACCTCCTACTGAACCTATATCCATACCCATGGGCAGATGTAGGCATTACATACCTGGGGATTACGCTCACTAAATGTTCCAAGTCTCTCTTTAGTAGTAATTATATTGAAGCTAAACAAATGTTGATCAAAGAAACTACCAAACTCTCCAAATTTGAATTTTCCTGGGCTGGGAGGTTAGCTGCCTTCAAAATGCTTATTCTTCCTAAGTTACTCTATTTGTTCCGCACTCTTCCTATACCACTCACCTCTTCCTATCTCAATTCTCTCCAGTCCTCTATCCAACATTTCATTTGGCAAGGCAAGCGCCCCAGATGTAGCCAATCTAAAACCATCAAACATAAACTGGCGGGTGGTTTAGGATATGTGGACATTAAAGACTACTACCTAGCTACTATTCTGGCTCAAATGACAGACTGGGTTACCGATCACCCAACCACACTATGGGGGGACATAGAAAATACTAAAACTCCTGGGTCTAACTTACGAGACTGGTTATTCAGTTCCACAGCCACCCATCATCACCTCCGTCTACACTCACCGACTATCCGAGCATCGATTACGGCCTGGAAAAAGCTGCACTTCACTAAATGGCCCCAAATCCCTACCAAACACCTGCAAATCCCAGTCCAAACCCTTCAATTTTTGTCGCCTGACCTAATTATACCAAACTGGATGTCTACCCTTGCATCAGACACTGCGGACCTTAGGTCCAAGATACTACATAAAACATTTGATCAGTTCCGAGAGACGTTTCATACGCCTCCTTCGGATTTTCTGACTTTCTATAGGTTTCAACATTGTCTCATGGCCCACACGAGTATAGAAGGGGAGTTGCCACTCAAATTATGGAATTATTTATTCTCCAATACCCCCACTACCAAGGGCACCTCTCTTATCTATTCCACCCTACAGGAAAAATCTATCTTCCACAGATCCAAACCCTACATTGATTGGGAGAAAGACTTAGACTTACAACTTTCTGACCACCAATGGCAAAATGCTATACGATCAACTTATAGAGCCACCAACTGCACCTCCCTTTGGGAAATAACCCACAAAATTCATTTAAGATGGCATATGACACCACAGAGATTGGCCAAATTTCAACCTCATTCGTCACCCACATGTTGGAGGGATTGTAGCCAAGTTGGCACCATACTTCACATCTTTTGGTCCTGCCCTGAATTAAATGAACTCTGGAACGCAGTGGAGCACATCATACAAGACATATGCCAATTCCCATTCACCCTTACTCCACAAATGGCTATTCTGAACGTAGACATTGACTTACTGCCTCCGACCCTTAGAGTAGTTGTAACACATGTACTCCTAGCAACTAGGCTTCTTATTGCCAGGCGTTGGAAAACAAAACTCTCCCCCTCTGTGATTGATGTCATCACATTGGTTCACTCCCACTGCGCTTACGAAAGGCTACTGGCGTCGGGTAAACTTACACACCAAAGAATCCATGATAACTGGCTTCCCTGGACTCAATGGTACGCTACCAAACTTATCTGACCCACTTCTGAATCAATACAAACACTGTGGTGTTCTCCCTCCCCTTTCTCCCTTCACCTCCCTTCCTTATTCTTACTCTCAACCTCTTCTATACTCTCTAGTCTCTCTATTTCTCTCTACCTACCTACCTCTCTAAAAAATGTCCAAGTTCTGTTCTAGGGCTACATGCACTGCATCAGTTGCTTTTTTTTTTTTTTTTGATGGTTTCTTGTCTGAGCATGTACCACCCATTATGTTTATTTACGACGTTTCGCTGATTGTTGTCTACTGTTACCAATACCTTATAAGATGTCAGTCATTTTTATATGACCCTCACTGACACATCAGGCTGATGATCTCGTCACCTCCCCCTAGACACAGGATGTTCCCATTAGGGGTGTCTAGAGGTAATTTACTTTGTATATGGTTCAGCATCTATCACCAGTCTCAAATAGGTATTCACACATCCTTAGAAATTTCTTAGAGATGTTTAGCGCTCTGTTTATGTTTTTCTTTATGTTGGCGAACATAATATAAGCCACTGATTGTCTGTTATGATATTTTGTGTATTTAATAAAAACTAATGATACGAGAATATGATTATTCTTTCTGGCTATAGGCAGCACAATTGATCTTTGAGGACAAACCTGACAGACTGGTTGTACATAAGTTCATTAATAGATGTACAATCAGCCCGCCCATACATGGATTGAAATTCCGCCGATCCCTACTGTACTGGACACATTTTTGATCAATGCATATAGGGTTCCACCTCTAGTGCTACTCCCATTAATCATGTTTGGTACGGAATTCTGCTCCCAAAAAGTGCTAAAATACCAAACCACTGCTTTAACCACTTTCCGACCGCCCACCGCAGGTATACGTCGGCACTTTGAGGATGGATATCTCGGTAACGGCAGCAGCTGCTGCCACAACCGAGATATCCATCTCTTCTGTGGGCGGGTAAACGATAATGGCGGTCTCCGCGGCGGAATCGCCGCGAGATCGCCGTTATCGGTAGCGGACGAGCGTGCCCCCCCCCTCCCGCTGCGCTCCCGCGCTCTCCGCCGCTTACCGGAGCCGTCGGTAGCGGCGGAGGCGATCGGGTGCGCTCGTCTGGTCAGCGGGGATGCGAGTGAGGGAAAAAATTTCCCTCGTCCATCCCCGTAGCTCTGCTGGGCGGAAGTGACGTCAAACGTCAGTTCCAAACAGTGTCTTAAAGAGACTTTTTTTTTTAAATGTCATTTGAAAAATGACATTTAAAATTTTTTTTTTTTTTTTTTGCATTTTAGCCTAAATATGAGATCTGAGGTCTTTTTGACCCCAGATCTCATATTTAAGAGGACCTGTCATGCTTTTTTCTATTACAAGGGATGTTTACATTTCTTGTAATAGGAATAAAAGTGATAATTTTTTTATTTTTTTTTATTTTAGTGTTAAAAATTGGTAAAATTAATACAAATAAATACGAAAACAAAAAAAAAAAATTTTTAAATCGCCCCGTCCCGACGAGCTCGCGCGCAGAAGCGAACGCATACGCGAGTAGCGCCCGCATATGAAAACGGTGTTCAAACCACACAAGTGAGGTATCGCCGCGATCGTTAGAGCGAGAGCAATAATTCTAGCCCTAGACCTCCTCTGTATCTCAAAAAATGCAACCTGTAGAATTTTTTAAACATCGCCTATCGAGATTTTTAAGGGTAAAAGTTTGACGCCATGCCACGAGCGGGCGCAATTTTTAAGCGTGACATGTTGGGTATCATTTTACTCGGCGTAACATTATCTTTCACAATATGTAAAAAAATTGGGCCAAATTTATTGTTGTCTTATTTTTTTATTTAAAAAAGTGAATTTTTTCCAAAAAAAGTGCGCTTGTAAGACCGCTGCGCAAATACGGTGTAACAAAAAGTATTGCAATGACTGCCATTTTATTCTCTAGAGTGTTAGAAAAAAAAATATATAATGTTTGGGGGTTTTAAGTAATTTTATAGCAAAAAAAAATGTTTTAGTCTCGTAAACACCGAATCTGAAAAACAGGCCCGGGGCTAAAGTGGTTACTGTGCAGCTCCTTCTGCCCTATACACCAGTACCTTCAGCAATAATGTACTGAGACACATACACAGTGCAAGTTATGAATTCTGTAAATTTCTTCTCATTAAAGTAACATCTTTTTTCTGACAAGCGCAGATGTTAAAAAGAGGGGAGTAGCAGTACTTTTCTCTAAAAGGACCTCTTTCTCACATTCCCTGACGATTACAGACAAGGAAGGACGTTACATTCTAGTTAAAGGTTTGATAGACAGTAGTTTGTATACCATAGTCTCCTATTATGCCCCAAACCGGGGCCAATCTACGTTTTTCTCCTCAACACCCTCTCACCGCATTTTGAAGGCAGAGTGGTATTGGGTGGTGATTCCAACATTGCTTTTGATCGCTTCCTAGATAAATCAGCCCGTGGTATTCCCCGCCTCAAAAAAAACCTAAGCAGAGCTTACACATTGCTTGTCTCCTTCATTCTCTAGGCCTTATTGATACTTGGATGGAACTCAATCCCTCGATAAAAGATTATACGCATTACTCAGCACCGCACAAGACTTACGCTAGGATTGATCACATTTTCCTACCCTCCTCTGACATACATACAGCTTTTCACGCTTCTATACAAGATGTCCCTTGGTCTGATCATTCCCTAGTCACCCTGAAAATTTTAAATTCTGTTACTCCGTCAGGACCCCGACTTTGGCGATTAAACGCAAGCACCCTCTCCAACCCAGTGCACTGCACTATGTTGGAAAAGGAGATTCGGGAATATTTTGCGACTAACGATACTGGAGATGTCACCCCAAGCTCTCTATGGGGTGCCCACAAAGCGGCAATGAGAGGGAAAATTATTCAACTTTTATCACAGTTGAAGCATTTGAAATGCAGATATTAGAAACCTAGAATGAGATTTCAAAACTCTTAGTACAACTCACAAACGGGATTCTTCCCGTGCTTCCCTAGCCAAACTTGAATCTGCCAGATTAGCTTTGAACATGGTCCTCGCTTCAACTGCAGATAAACATCTACGCTGGTTGAGTGGCAGACACTACATGCGGGTGGACAAGTTTGGCCCACAATTGGCGGCTAAACTAGGCATGTGCAAAAGTGAAAAATTTGTTTCGTTTCGTTTCGTTTCAATTCGTCATTTAATAAATTTCGTTAAGTTAGGTTCGTTACATGTGTTGAATTCGTTTTCGGAATTCGTTCGTTTTCGACCGAATTTCGAAAAATACGGTCGAAATCGAAAATATTTAGACCGTTTTTCGAATTCGTTCGTTTTCGACCGAATTTCGAAAAAAACGGTCGAAATCGAAAATATTTCAACCAGATTAGAAAACAAATAGTCTCTTTTCGAATAGAATTTTTTTCGAATTAAATTCGAAAATATTTTTTTTTTTTTTTTTTTTGTTTTTTTTTTCGAATTCCGATCGAATTTAGTCCGCGGGTATTCGATTCGGAATTCGAAAAAAAAATCAATTTCGACCTTTTTTTTTTTTTTTTTTTTTTTTTCGAAATTCGGTCGAAAATGAACGAATTCCGAAAACGGTCGAAATTTTTCGCTATTATAGCAATTCGGAAATTCGTATGCATCCGAATGTCCGAATAATGGAAAATTCGTCCGAATTTCGATTCGGAACGAAACGAAATGCACATGCCTAGGCTAAACTCACTCCCAACCACTGTACATTTGCCCTACCAAAAATTAAATCCTCGACTGGAGCCCTGACTCAGAATCCCCAAAAGATACTTTTCAGTCCTTCTACTCTACCTTATATTCTAATGACAATCCCCCTTCCCTTGATAACCTAAATGCCTTTCTGCAGAACATCCCGCTCCCGAGCCTATCAGACTCTCACCGCTCCATCTTGGACTCTCCGTTCCAAGAAGCTGAGATCTGAAAAGTCATTAAGACTCTTAAAAAAGACTCTGCCCCTGGCCCGACATGTTTTCAGCCCATTATTATAAGACCTTTGCAAAGACACTCGCCCCTTATTTAGCCTGCTTCTTTAACTCATTAGGCAAGGATTCCCCTCTAGATCCGACAGCAAACTTGTCTTATATATCAGTAATCCCCAAACCAGGCAAGGACTCTAGCGATGTAAGCAATTACAGACCAATCTCGTTAATCAATAACGACCTGAAGATAATGACGAAAATATTAGCGAATAGACTAGCATCTTTTATTGGGTTTTATGTCCATAAGGACCAAGTAGGCTTCATCCCAGGGAGGCAGGGTCCAGATCAGATCCAGAGAGCTGTGGACACTGTCTCCCTTATGAGGTCGGGTTGGGACGGCGGATCTCCCCAGAAGGGCTTTCTGCTCTCCATTGATCTCCAAAAAGCGTTTGACTCAGTCGCCTGGCCCTACCTCTTAGCTATGCTCCGGAAATGGGGGTTTGGTCCCGGGTTTATTAACAAATTGGAAGCTCTGTATTCCCAACCTAAGGCTCAAATTAGACTCCAGGGCCATTTATCAGATCAATTCCCTATTAAACAAGATATGAGGCAGGGCTGCCCTCTATCCCCCCTTCTTTTCGCGGTAGCCATTGAAACTCTCGCTATCGCAATTAGACTCCACCTAGATATCCATGGGGTCCGCTGCGGCCGATCGACGCACAAATGCGCGTTGTTCGCGGACGATGTCCTCCTGTTTATAACATCCCCCCTTATTTCAACCCCGAACATTGTCTAACTTCTTAATGATTTCGGCAACGTCTCTGGCCTTGTAGTTAACATGTCTAAATCGGTGGCCCTCAATATCTCGACTCCCCAAGATCTAGTAGATAGACTCAAAGTCCAGTTCCCCTTCTCCTGGAATTCCACTTCCATACCCTATATAGGCATCAACCTTACTTTGCGCATTGATCTTCTCCACAAACACAATTATCCTCCTATGGTGAAAAAGCTTATGGAAGACCTCCACCAATAGTCCCTATATAAAATGTCCTAGCTATGTAGGATTAATGCAGTAAAAATTACCCTTTTACCCAGAATCCTATACCTCTTTTGCTGCCTTCCTATTCCAGTCACCAAATCATACATTAACACTTTGCAGACCACAATTATTCGCTTTATTTGGGACAGGAAGGGTCACCATTTCTCGAAGACGGTCCTTTTTAGACCCAGGTTAAAAGGGGGCCTTGGCCTTCCCAACCTGTGGTGGTACTACCAGGCTGCTCAATTTAGTCAGTTTTCGATAATTTATCTGAAAGGTCCTAAACCTGACTGGGTGTACATGGAAAAGGAAGCAACCCCAGGTTTTACCCTGGATTGGACTTTGGATTCTTGGCACTCTAACTTTGCCCGATCATATAAGGGCATTTTGAATGTTTCACTGACTGAGACGAGCCTCAAAGTTATGACCCGCTGGTATCTAGTTTCGACCCGCCTCACAAAATTTTCCCCACAATCCTCCCCCTTATGTTTTAGAGGATGTGG
The DNA here is from genome assembly GCA_029574335.1 of Rana kukunoris. NCBI lineage: Eukaryota > Metazoa > Chordata > Amphibia > Anura > Ranidae > Rana > Rana kukunoris. The sequence goes on along the minus strand of CM056053.1, from coordinate 401,943,802 downwards.
TCATATGGGCTCTTTCCTACACATCTTATGGGAGTGTCCCAGAATTAGATCCTTTTGGAATAACATTTTCAATCTGATTCGGAAAATCACGGGAATTGTGATTGAGCGAGCCCCCTGCGATTGCATTACTCAACAAACTAAATCCTAATACCCCTAAATTTACTCAGTCTCTGATTCACTTCATAATGTTGGGTGCCAAGATGACTATTGCCAGGGTCTGGAAGTCTCCATCAGTTTCTTATTCCCTAGCGAAAAAGAAAATCTCATGGATAATGTTTCAGGAAAAGATCTCTAACATTATCCTTGACACAGTTGATAGATTTAAACTTATCTGGGAACCCTGGGCCATGCATATCGGGATCCTCATCTGACCTTGCCCAGCTGTATACTTGAGATTTACTTCTCACGCTCTTACCCGTGTTCTCAAGTATTTCCTTCTACCTTATCTTTTTTTTTTCTGTTCTTCCTTCTCTTTTCCCTTTGCCTTTCTGATTTTTTTTCTCTCTTTCTATTGGTGTATTTACTTCTGCACCTGGTGCAGACCCGATCCCCCATGGGCGATTTTTTTTTAATTGTTTTATTTTATATGTTATGTTGTGCCCAAGTCTGGGATTTTTTGTCTCATTTTTTTTTAGTTTCATGGGTTTCTTCAATACCGTTTTCTAAAATCAGGGAGGGAGCCTGTTTTCCCTTCCTGTCAAGGTCTACAGTTTTTTTTTACCCATGAGCCTTTATATTTCTAATCCAGAACTTGGTGATAGAACTGCTTAACTACCTGACCATGTCTCAGATGTTCTCTTTGCAGCAATAGTTGTTCTGTTTTTTTTTCGCCCGGACACCTCCTGCACAGTGTGTTCCCCGATGGGGTGTAGGGGGCAGTTAGGGTGGATACCCCTAGTGTTTCAACAGAAGACTTATTTTCCTACTCTACTTTTGGTCAGTGTTACTCGTTGTTACTTTCTGGTTCTGGACACTGTTTGCTTTATTTTGTATTATTGCAAATTTTCAATAAAAATCTTTTAAAATTAAAAGCCCGATGGTTTTCTTCCAAGCGGATGGTGGTGGGTAGATCATTCCAGAGCCAGGGTCCTTGGACTGCAAATCTATGTTCTCCCTTAGATTTGTAGCGGGATTTAGGGATTTGGAGATGGTTTTGGTTGGTTGACCGGAGCACGCGTGTGGCAAACCTAGCCACTTCTGGAGCACTGGACGTTACATGTCAAAAGGTTGTCTGTATTATATGCTATGTATACTGCTGGGTCTTATGTGGGCATAGTAATTGGTATGCTGGCAGCCGTAAGCCACTAGCATTCAAGTACTTTGTTTTATGTTGCCCAATCGGTGTTCGGCAGTTTTAAACCGAACTCCCACAACACATCACCCCAGACCCCAGCTATCAACCGACTTTACCCTCATGCAGCAATGCCTGATGGGAGAATTATCCAAAATGTTAAGTTCCCCATGTGGTCCTCCCTGTATTACCCCTGCTAAATCTACAGGGAGTGCAGAATTATTAGGCAAATTAGTATTTTGACCACATCATCCTCTTTATGCATGTTGTCTTACTCCAAGCTGTATAGGCTCGAAAGCCTACTACCAATTAGGCATATTAGGTGATGTGCCTCTCTGTAATGAGAAGGGGTGTGGTCTAATGACATCAACACCCTATATCAGGTGTGCATAATTATTGGTCAACGTCCTTTCCTTTGGCAAAATGGGTCAAAAGAAGGACTTGACAGGCTCAGAAAAGTCAAAAATAGTGACATATTTTGCAGAGGGATGCAGCACTCTTAAAATTGCAAAGCTTCTGAAGCGTGATCATCGAAAAATCAAGCGTTTCATTTAAAATAGTCAGCAGGGTCGCAAGAAGCGTGTGGAAAAACCAAGGCGCAAAATAACTGCCCATGAACTGAGAAAAGTCAAGCGTGCAGCTGCCAAGATGCCACAAGGTGTGAAATACTCAGAGACATGGCCAAGGTAAGAAAGGCTGAAAGACGACCACCACTGAACAAGACACACAAGCTGAAACATCAAGACTGGGCCAAGAAATATCTCAAGACTGATTTTTCTAAGGTTTTATGGACTGATGAAATGAGAGTGAGTCTTGATGGGCCAGATGGATGGGCCCGTGGCTGGATTGGTAAAGGGCAGAGAGCTCCAGTCCGACTCAGACGCCAGCAAGGTGGAGGTGGAGTACTGGTTTGGGCTGGTATCATCAAAGATGAGCTTGTGGGGCCTTTTCGGGTTGAGGATGGAGTCAAGCTCAAATCCCAGTCCTACTGCCAGTTTCTGGAAGACACCTTCTTCAAGCAGTGGTACAGGAAGAAGTCTGCATCCTTCAAAAAAAACATGATTTTCATGCAGGACAATGCTCCATCACACGCGTCCAAGTACTCCACAGCGTGGCTGGCAAGAAAGGGTATAAAAGAAGAAAAACTAATGACATGGCCTCCTTGTTCACCTGATCTAAACCCCATTGAGAACCTGTGGTCCATCATCAAATGTGAGATTTACAAGGAGGGAAAACAGTACACCTCTCTGAACAGTGTCTGGGAGGCTGTGGTTGCTGCTGCACGCAATGTTGATGGTGAACAGATCAAAACACTGACAGAATCCATGGATGGCAGGCTTTTGAGTGTCCTTGCAAAGACAGGTGGCTATATTGGTCACTGATTTGTTTTTGTTTTGTTTTTGAATGTCAGAAATGTATATTTGTGAATGTTGAGATGTTATATTGGTTTCACTGGTAAAAATAAATAATTGAAATGGGTATATACTGTATTTGTTTTTTGTTAAGTTGCCTAATAATTATGGACAGTAATAGTCACCTGCACACACAGATATCCCCCTAAAATAGCTAAAACTAAAAACAAACTAAAAACTACTTTCAAAAATATTCAGCTTTGATATTAATGAGTTTTTTTGGGTTCATTGAGAACATGGTTGTTGTTCAATAATAAAATTAATCCTCAAAAATACAACTTGCCTAATAATTCTGCACTCCCTGTATTTGGCTTTTTGAAAACCCCTTGCATGGGGAATTATATAAATATGGAAGCCTGTGAATAAAAAGTCAGTTGACTCTAAGGCCTTGTACACACGATGGGATTTATCCACTGTAAACGATCCCTGGACCGTTTACAGCGCATATTTACGCCGGGATGTTTTTATTTCAAATCGTTTTTATTGAAATTTCAAAGTTTAACGTTACAAGTACGATATCAAGGCATACAACACTGCATATAAATGGCAACGTACCTATAGTGAGCGTTAGAGGGGTGCTGAATGTGCGCCCCAGCTACATCAGGCTTGGTTCGGTCCAACAAAATGGTATATGCAAGTTCAAAAGCCAAACCAAGGAAGGTTTTGAGGTTAACATAGTTTGCGTTGTATCAAGGGTAGAACATAGGGGGGGGGTGGGAAAGAACCGGGTAGGGAGGTGGGGAGGAAGGGGGGGTGGGGTGAGAAGGAGAGGGGAGAGCACCCGTAAAGTTCACAACATGGGTCAAAGGTGTATCACTTGCTGTATGTGTTCGTGTACCAGAGAGTCCAAGGGTTCCAAAGGGCTAGCAGCTTGGGGTAATTGGATTTACCCCTAGCTAGGATAGTTTCATAGGTGTGGTGGGTTTGTACTAATTGAATGACTTCCGTGAGTGTGGGGATGTCTTTTGTTTTCCATTTCCTAGCAATCAGTAGTTTTGTTGCCAAGAGGACATGTGTGGTCACCAGTCGGAGACTCGGTGGTAGTTCGTCAATAGTTAAGTTGAGGATGGCTAGGTGGGAAGGCAATGTTAAGGGGAAATGAAGGATCTCCCGCAAAGTTACCTCTATCGTGGACCAGAGTTGTCGTAAGCATGGGCATGTCCAGAAGATATGCATGAGTGTGCCAGGTAATTTGCATTCTCTCCAGCACATGTTTGAGGTGTGTGAATAGAATGTGGCTATCTTGTGAGGTGTCATGTACCATCTCATTAGTAGTTTTTTGGGTAAGCTCCCATAGGGTGGTACAGGAAGTGTATTTGTAAACATTTTTGATTGCCGCTTGCCATTGCTCGTCAGTAAATTTAGTTTGTATATCGGTTTCCCAGTCGGTTAAGGGTTTAGTTTTGTGGAAAACATATTTGTCTTGTAGAGTAGAGTACAGTAAGGAGGTGCCCCTTGGTGTACTAGTGTCATTGAGGAAGTAGTTCCAGACGTGGATGGGCAAAGAGCCTTCTAGAGAAGGGTTCGCTGTAAGGCATTTTTGTAATCTATAGTAAGTGAAGTAGTCCTTGGCAGGGGCATGGAACTCTTGTTGTAGTTGTAAGAATGAGGTGTTAGACGCAAGGGAGCGTAGGTCAGAAGTGAGAGTCACTTGGTCCGTAAGCCAGGTCGGGACAGCCAGGTCAGGGGTCAACAATGTGAGGGTCTCGATGGGGACGGGCACGGGTTTGGTCAGGTGGTTCGTCCATCGGGTGTTGTGAAGGGTTTTCCAAGCTTTTACAGAAGCCTGGATGGTAGGAGAGTAGAGGGACAACGAAGTGTTCCTCGTGGTCACGCTAAACAGCCAGCCGGATAGGGTGGGGCCAGGTGTTGTGGTGTTTTCTATGTCCCCCCACAGTGTAGATGGGGAAGCGGAGAACCAGTCTCTCATCTGGGAGAGGATAGAAGCTAAATAATAGTCTCTAACGTCCACATGTCCCATCCCTCCCACCGATCTATGTTTAATGAGCTTGGTATGACCACAGCGAGATTTTTTGCCTTGCCATACAAATTGAGAGACGATGGTCTGTAGAGATGTGAGATACTTGTGTGAAAGGGGTATGGGCAATGTGCGGAAAATGTACAGTAGCCTGGGAAGTAGCATCATTTTGAAGGCCGCTAAGCGGCCCGCCCATGAGAATTCGTATTTAGAAAGGTTATTAGTTTCTCTGATGAGAACTTGCTTAATGTTGGCGTAATTATGTTTAGAGATATCCTTTAGTGATTTAGAAAGTGTCACACCCAGGTATGTTATACCCTCGTCAGCCCAAGAGTAAGGATAAGTGTTTCTGAGTATGTTACTTGTAATTGCGTCTAGGCCCAAGTCTAAAATATGTGATTTTTGTTCATTCACCTTGTAATATGATACAGTGCTAAATCTATGTAACAGCAGTTGTACCGAAGCCAGGGAGGATATTGGGTCTGTTATCATCAGAATCACGTCATCCGCGAACAAATTAATTTTATGGTCTTTAGTGCCTATTCGGAAGCCAGCTATAGCGGAGTGGGCCCTGACGTGTTCCGCGAGGGGTTCCATAACCAGATTGAATATTAGCGGGGACAGAGGGCACCCCTGGCGGGTGCCGTTGGTTATGGAGAATGGTCGTGAAAGCATTTCGGAAGTATACACCTGGGCCGAAGGGGAGGAATATAGTGCTAGTGTGGCCGACAGTATAGGGCCTTGGAAACCAAATTTAATGAGAGTCGCTCTCATATAATCTCAATGGACTCTGTCGAACGCCTTCTCCGCGTCCAAGGATAGGAGCAGAGAAGGCGTTCGTGTGGATCCTGCACTATGTATGATGTTGATAATCCTGCGGGTGGCATCAAACGTTTGCCTCCCCTTCGTGAAACCAGACTGGTCCTTATGAATGAGCAAGGGCATTAGGTCAATCAGTCGGTTTGCTATGATTTTGGCGTAAATCTTGGTGTCCATGTTCAGTAGGGATATAGGGCGAAAATTTTGCGCATGGGTGGGTTCCTTGCCCGGCTTCGGCAGCGTAATTATCAGGGCAGACAACATTTCTGGGGGGAGAGAGGAGGATGAGGCAGCGTCATTGCAAACATTCGAGAGGAAGGGCGCTAGTGTGTGTCCGAAAATTTTGTAGTACTCACTAGTGAGACCATCTGGGCCTGGGGATTTATTAGAGGGCAATCTCGAGATGGTTTGAAGGATCTCCTGGGGGGTGAACGGGGCATTTAACGTCAGAAGTTGTTCGCCAGATAAACTAGGGAGGTTGATGTCTTCAAGAAACGATGATATATCTTGGGGGGAGGGTTGTGGTACAGAGGAGTCATCTTTTAGGTTATACAGAGTATTATAATAATGGCGAAAAGCATCCGCAATAGCCGAGGGATCTATGAGTTTTTGTTTCGATGTGGGGTGGTACAGATGGGAGATTTTGGTTTTGGAGCGATGACCATTAATTCTGGCGGCCATGGCCTTCCCTGCCTTATTACCCGTGGAGTAGTGTGCGGCCTTGAAACGGGTGTGGGCTTTTTCGAAAGAGTCTAAAAGATGGGACCTTAATTCTTGCCTAAGGAGACCTAGTTTGTGCTTAATAGTGTTGTCGGGGTGAGATTGATTTTGGACTTCCAGCGATTTAATATCCGCTGTTAGGGAGTCTAGACGCTGTGATCTCCTCCTCCTCTCTCTAGCTCCAATTTGGATAAGAATCCCACGTATGAATGCCTTATGGGCATTCCAAAGAACAGAGTTATCTGCAACGGAGTCTACATTTAGGGCAAAAAAGTCCTGCAAGCATTTCTGAATGTGGTCAGAGTAGAGTGGCGAGGTCATGAGAGCCGAGTTAGCTCTCCAAATCCTCGTAGCGGAGGTAGGTGGGGAGTCATTGGTGGTCAACATGACTGGCGCGTGGTCTGACCACGTGATAGTGCCTATCTCAGAAGCTGAGGCATTAGGAAGGGTCCATTTATCAATCAGAAAGTAGTCAATGCGGGTGTAGGTGTTATGGCACGGGGAGAAAAAGGAGAAGTCTCTCTCAGTAGTGTGGTGGCAACGCCATACATCATATAGGTCATGCGAGCGGATAAAAGCGGCCATAGGTGACGAGGTCCTTCCAGGTCTGGATGAGGCGTCAATAGAGCTGTCAGGCACAATATTGAAATCCCCGCAGATGATAAGGCGGCCTTGTTTAAAGTGGTCTATTTTCCTCATCAGTTTGGACAGAAAGGGAATTTGTCTCTTGTTGGGTGCATACACCGTCACAATTGTGTGTCTGACACTATTTAAGGAGCAGTCCAGTGCCAAATATCGACCATCAGGGTCAGTGAGGGCATTGTGGAGGACTAGAGACACCGTGGACTTGAAGGCCACCAAAATGCCATTTTTCTTATCAGGTCCTGAGGCCTTAAAAATGTTGGGAAAATTTTTGTTTGTACATGCGGGTTCTGCGGAAAGCTTAAAGTGTGTCTCCTGTACACATAGGATGTCGCACCCAGATTCTCGGGCTGTTTTCCACATCGAGGCCCTCTTGGCCGGATGATTTAGCCCCTTCACATTGAGTGATAGAAATTTTGGCATCTTGGGAGGTGGTGTGGTGTATTGAAGAAAAAGAAATTACTCACAGTTCACGTGATGTGGAAGTAGATCAGAATAGGATTCAGCAAACCCGGGAGATCTGGAGGATCACGAAGGTGAGTTCTTCAGTGAAGGCTGCGTAGTAGTAGGTAGGTGCTCTTCCGGGATCAGGACGGATATGGGGGAAAAGAGGGTAACAGTTATTGCGAGAGAACACAAATGCAATAGGAACTATTGGGGTAGGTAGGAGAGGGAGCAACAGAACACTAACAAGGGTCAGCGGTGGATCAGTAGAACCACTGAGCGGTGTTGGAGGGTGAAAGTTCGTGAACTAGCTGCAACGAGCAGGCACTGGACCGGAGTGCGTACATAAACTTGATAAAGAACTGCACTGATCCTTGATCACTTGGTGTTACTGAGGTGAGGGTCTTTCAAGATGGGCCGTTGTTTCTCCGCGACCGGCATGTGAGGCAACGCGTCTCCCTCTGGGATGATCTTCCACTTTTTAAGTAAGGTTATACCCTCCTCGACCGTGTGGATGGCGTGTTTCACCCCGTTTTGGGTCACTAGTAGTTTGGTCGGGAACCCCCACTGGTAGGATATCTTGTGGTTATTGAGCGGCTTAGTGATGGTTTGCAGCTGCTTCCTTTGCTGCCTGGTGTAGTGGGAAATGTCCGCAAATAGCTGCAGCTTAGAGTAGGGAGGTGGTAGTTGACCTAGGTGTCTGTTTTTGGCTAGGAGCATGTCCTTTGTGTGGAAGAAGTGGATTTTCATCAGTGTATCTCGGGGGATCTCTGCAGGCAAATGGGGAGGTTTCGGCAGGCGGTGGATACGATCGATTATCGTTTCCACAGGGGGAAGATCAGGTAACAAGGTGGAAATCAGTTTTCTAGCGTACCCATTCAGATCAGCTGCAATGATCGATTCAGGTATTCCACGTATTTTGACGTTATTACGTCTCGATCTGTCCTCGAGGTCCGCCATTTTCGCCCGCACCCATTGCTGTTCCTCTCTGACATGATCATGGGCGTCTACCAGGTCGTTTACCGTTTCAGTCATGGCACCCATCTGATTTTCAATATGTCCCATCCTGTTCCCTATGTGGCCCATCTCAAGTTTAAATGCAGAGAGCATAGTGGATATGTCATTATGTAGGGAGCTGTGCAGGGAGATGAGCATATCCTTTAGCTGTGTGTCTACTATGGGCTGGTCAGATGTGGGGAAGGCCGCAATAGGGGATGGTGCGGGAGGCATCGTGAGGAGAGTGTCCAGATTAGGCCTTACCTCTGAGGCCTGCGTTCCTGAGTCGAGACGCATCCGCGTCTTCGGCGGACTGTTGGAGGTGGACGCCAGCCCAGGAGCCGAGGAGGAAGCCGCGGGTGTCATGTGCTGCCGGTCGAACAGCTCATCCTCGTCAGGCAGGTCAGTGTATGCTCGATCCCCGCGCGGCGATCGGTCGCGGGCGCCATCTTGGATGTTTCCTCCGGGCGCCTTGGAGAAAAAGTCGGTCAGTTTCCGAGGAGCCCTGTAGTCCTTTCGTTTGCGGGATGCTCCGGACTGGTTCCCCACATCATAGGGGTCCTGGTAGTGCATTTTTGGTGCTCGGATCGGTGCTTTTTGCGGGTCAGATCTCCGGTCAGTGCAGGAGCTGTAAGATCAGCCGTCCATTCAGCTCGATGGCTAGCCACGCCCCTACGCCGGGATGTTTTGATCCGATGGCTGTACACACCATCGGATCAAATTCCCCGCCGGCGGACAGCGCAGTGACGCGGCGCATGCGTCAGATCCATTCACAGGATACGACGCATGTGCGGGCAGATATGTCCGCTGGTTTGCCGTACTAACCAGCGGACATATCTGACGGGCAGCTATCCGGCTGAAAATTTTCAAAACATGCTTTGAAATTTTTCCGCCAGAGGAATCCGGCCAGAACGGTCCGTTTGCCCCTACACACGAGCGGATTTTTCGGCTGAAATGGTCCGTCGGACCATGTTCAGCGGATTTATTCCCTCGTGTGTACAAGGCCTCAGAGCTGTTTTTCGTCCGGTTACTGGGGGGGGATTTGGGACATTGCCTTACTTTTCAACGCTGACTGTGGATTTACCCTGGTTACCAGCGGAGATCGTGGAGTTTAATATTGTACTCCGCTACAACGCGCTTGGTGACGTAGGGTTTTATTTTCACGCTTAAGTATTGAGGAGCGTTACCCTGTGTACATTTGTGCGTGAGGCAGAGTGTCTTGAATGTCACCCGGTCCTGTACGGGCAACCAGTGGAGGGACCTCAAGACCAGGGAGATTGGTGCCCACGTTTTTTTACCTGTTACCAGTCTGGCTGCCATGTTCTGGACGACTTGCAGACGTGAGATCTGGTATTTCGGTAGTCCTAAGTAGAGGGAGTTGGGCGTAGTCGAGTTGTGAGTTGATGATAGTATAATAATAATAATAATAATAATAATAATAATAATAATGTCCTGTTGTGAGATACAAGCTGGTGAGAGAAACCACTATGTGCAGCAAGACAGCAGGTATTCTACTTACCCAAAAGTGTTGAATAGCTGCAGCAGCAGCCAGGGAGTAGCATCACAGAAGTGTTTTAACACATTGTTTCTCAACCTTTTTTCAGTCTAGGCACCCTTTAAAATGCCTCCCCCATTCTAAAATGTTAAAAACGGAACAAATAGTTTGACATAATACAGCAACATCCACATGCATAGGACACCCAGCATTAGAGGTGATTTATTCTTCCAAAGCAAACACACCTTTGCACACTGGCACTGAGTAGTATTCCAGTGTTTCTCTTCTCTCTTAGAGTCGGTTCACACTGGGGCCTGACGAGTCGCGTCCCATTCAATGCAATTGAACTGTTCTAATAGGAGCGACGCAATTTGCTCCGACTTAGAAAAAGGTTCCTGCGCGACTTTGGGGGCGGCTCAGGGCGAACTGCATTGACTTCTATACAGAAGTCGTTTTGCTGGTCACCTCTGAAGTCGTCCTCAGGACGACTTGCAGAGTCGCCCCCGAAGTCGTGCTGTGGGAGTGTGAACCGACTCTTAGTTTCTTTCCCTCACTAATGTCAATGACATTATGTCACACCAGAGTTGACGGAGAGGAAAAGAGGAGGGACAAACAAGGATGCTGTGCAGGTGCCTGACATCCTCCTTAACAACTGATGATGTAATTGTTTTTTAGGACTAGAAGGTTGTAATGGTGCACAATGAAAACCTGTGGCTTTATGTAACTAGTAGGTAGGCTTGATACACATTAAGGATGTGCTATATGTCCCTGTCCCTGATTCACTAACACATGAGCCATTCATCAATGTGATGTGTATATGAGGAATGTGTGTGGATGATGTCTAGATGCTGCACTTTATTAGATAATAGTGTCTTTTTAGATGGTGTTTGATGGAGGTGTATGTTTTTTTGTATTGGAATTTTTCTATTTATTCTGCAATAAACTTTTGTAATTTTTGTATTAATTTCACTTGTCCTATTGTTAGGTAGTATAACTCTGAGGCTCTATTTTTGTAGATATTTGAACTTTACTTCTCTCTATTTTTGTATGCTGATATTTTAGCCACAGAGCCCCACTCAGTTATTGGCATTAATGTGTACCTTTGTAACTTTTTGAACCCAATTATCATATTGTGTTTTTTAGGCTTGATACACCCACTGGCTTGAATACATTTTTTGGGAAATTTTAATGCATTTTGACAAGGCACCCCTGAAGACACCTGCCTGGGCACCCTGGTTGAAATAGGCTGTTTTAACACATAGGTGGCAGAATTGTATATCAGTATAATATATTGCCTCTTCATTTACAGGCAATGCTTCTTTTCGTTTTAACCACCATGCAGCACCATTTGTAATTATCCAGTTTACACTTTGCTCTTTTAGCCAGAGAAATTGCAATTAGATGTATGTATTTAGTAGGTTCAAAAAGCAATGGTGGGTAAAAATTCCTATCAGTCAGTCATGAATTTGATTTCAGTAGTCTGCTATCTTTGAGCTGCTGAGTGCTGAAAGCTTTCTTCTGATTGTCATCAGTCACTGCACAGCTTTGTTCTTTGCCCCTTGTTATTAAATAATCCCGACTGACTGCCATGTATAGGGCAGCTTTAGTCTTGCAAGTGAGTCACTGGCAGCAAAGTCAATGCCAAGATCAAGGAGACGGGCTTCACTTGTTCCAAGTATTGTAATTTATGGCACAACAATTACAGCCAAATTAACAGCTCATTAAGACAATTTAAATAAACAGTGCAAAACTGTGAGACAATGCGTCAATGTTTTCACCACGGGGAAGCAATTATAGTTACATTAGCAGATAAGGATGAATAATTAAGGAAACATTGACTTTAAATGAAGACGAGCACAGCCTGTATCTTATAATCAATGTCCTATATCTTACAAACATTCAGAATGTTTACTATACTTGCATGCAGTGGACAATCTGATTTCGAGCTAAGTAGGTCATGTATAACAAAGAGATTAATCCAAGCACATACACATTCATTGCAAGCCGAATAGTCACTATTTTTAGATTCAACACTGATTTCATAGACAACATATCAACCACAAAATATTTCTTCACTTTGTTTTTTTAGTAGGGAAAATAGTAGTAAAAGTGTTTCCATACTTAATACAATTTAAGAACTATATACTGTTAACCTGACCCCATCGGAGTAGGTTTACCCTTATTTATTAATATTTACAGCACTCCTTTGTACTTGGCTTGGCTGCTGCAAGTATTTAACTGTTTTGGTTGATCAAATACTTTTTAATCCTGCAGCACACTGTGGTTTCTCCTGCTGGCTTGTATGTCATGTATTGATCTACTAGTTTGCGGTAGAAACCACGGTGCACAGTGCGAGAACAGGTATTCCAGCAGATTGGGAGCAGTGAAGCAGCCAAGGTTTCAATGCATGGCCACCACAATAAAACTAAGTACATTGCTTCTTTATTTGTTGAGGTTCAATAATGAGAAATAATGAACTTTATAGGTGTATATATATATATATATATATATATATATATATATTGTAACGTTTGGGGGCCATAGCTCAACAGGGATTCAGTGCTTAAACCGTTGTTTTAAAGGAAAAGGCTTTTATTCATAGAAAAGCAAAATAAGGCTTTCTCAGCATGCCAAAAACTGTAACATAAAAGTCCGCTTGGCTCCAGCGTCAACACAAAGTCTGCTTATATCCAGCACAAAACAGTGAAAGCAAAATGACATACGGTTTGTTGCAAGATCAATCTTCACCCCCTGCACTTCAAAAGTCCTCACTGTGCAGTTTAGCAGACTTCCATCTTCCTCACAGGTGCACTCTCCCCAACTCACTCCCCATCTCCAGCACCACTTCCTGCTTTAACAGGTGGATCTCTGGGAGAGTTAACACCATGTGTGCTGGCTCCCAAGGTTTAGGAGTGGAGGCTCCGTCCCACCCAAATAACACTTTGGAGCCTCCAAAATTCCAGGCCCCAAACTACTTTATTAAAGATAGAGAAGACTGCAAGCCAGTCCTCTCTGAATTAGCGCCTGCCTGGAACCTTTCACCCAATTTTGGGTGACCCCCTGAACCTTCTCCCTCTATTTAAATGGACCACAGTCCAAATAGTGGTGCCGTATAGCACCCGTCCAGGACCCAACCCCGGCGTCCTGTACATATCCCCCCCCTCTGCCTCAACGCGGAGGTGTTGGAGGCACCAGTAGACACCATGCAATGGACTCGGGAGAGGGCATCGGCATTCTGATGCTGTCTCCCGGTCTGTGCTCTACCACGAAATTGAACTCCTGGAGAGAAAGGAACCACCTAGTTACCCTGGCATTGGTCTGCTTATTTTGTCTCATCCAGGTAAGAGGAGCGTGGTCTGACACCAAGCGAAACTTCCTGCCCAGGAGGAAATATCGTAGGGAGTCCAAAGCCCACTTGATGGCCAGACACTCCCGCTCCACCACCGCGTAGTTTCTCTCAGCTGCCGTCAGCTTTCTACTAAGAAAAACCACAGGGTGCTCTTCTCCATTGATTTCCTGAGACAGGACCGCTCCCAACCCTTCACTTGAAGCATCTGTCTGCACTACAAAATCTTTTGTAAAATCTGGAGCTACAAGCACCGGATCTTGACATAACGCTGTCTTAAGCTTTTGAAAAGCTGTCTCGGCCTCGGCGTTCCACTTTATCATCACTGACTTTCTGCCTTTGGTCAGGTCGGTCAGCGGTGCAGCAATAGTGGCAAAGTTGGGGACAAACCTCCTATAATAGCCAACTATGCCCAAAAATGCCCTGACCTGCTTCTTGGTTAGGGGACGGGGCCAGTCCTGTATGGCTTCCACCTTACTCATTTGGGGCTTCACCAGTCCTCTACCCACAATATACCCTAGGTATTTTGCTTCCTCCATCCCAATGGCACACTTCTCGGGGTTGATGGTGAACCCTGCTATTCTAAGGGAGTCTACGACTGCCTGAACCCGGGGAAGGTGGGACTCCCAATCAGTGCTGAAGATGACTATGTCATCTAGGTAGACAGAAGCGTACCGTTGGTGTGGACGCAGAGTTTTGTCCATGGCCCTTTGGAACGTGGCAGGGGCTGAGTGTAGACCAAATGGCATCCTCTTATATTGGAAGTGGCCTTCCGGAGTAGAGAAGGCTGTCTTCTCCCTGGCTTCCTTAGTCAGGGGAATCTGCCAGTACCCTTTTGTGAGGTCTAGCGTGGTAATATACCTGGCAGGACCCAACCTCTCAATTAGCTCATCTACTCGTGGCATTGGATATGCGTCAAACTTTGAGACTTCATTAAGCTTTCTGAAGTCGTTGCAGAAGCGGAGGGTGCCGTTGGGCTTGGGTACCAACACAATTGGGCTTGACCATTCGCTCTGCGACTCTTCAATGACTCCAAGCTCGAACATTCTTTTAACCTCTTCCGACACTGACACCCTATGCGCTTCTGGGATACGGTAAGGCTTTAACCTGACTTTTACATTGGGCTCGGTCACAATGTCATGCTCGATGACGTTGGTGCGACCAGGCAACTCTGAAAACATGTCTCTATTTCTTTGTAGAAACTCTTTTGTTTGCTGGGTTTGGGGCCTAGTCAGGGTAGCAGCAACCTGCACCAAGTCGATCCCTGCATGGTCCCCTGACTGTACCCCTACTACCGCAGACACTTGTTCTCTGTCTCTCCAGGGTTTCAACAAATTAATGTGATAGATCTGGTATGGTTTTCTTTTCCCCGGCTGGTGTACCTTGTAGTCCACCTCACCGACTTTCTCTACTACCTCAAATGGGCCCTGCCATTTGGCCAAGAATTTACTCTCCACCGTGGGTATTAGAACAGCCACCCGGTCTCCTACTTGGAACTGTCTAATTTTAGCCGACCTGTTATACACTCTCCTTTGGGCATCCTGGGCCTTCTGCATGTGCTCCCTCACCAGCGGCATCACCTTAGCCACCCTCTCTCGCATTTGAGAGATATGCTCTACCACCGTTTTGTGTGGTGAGGACTCACTTTCCCACGTTTCTTTTACCAGGTCGAGTAACCCCCGGGGCCTTCGTCCATACACTAACTCAAATGGCGAGAAACCTGTGGATGCTTGTGGGACCTCCCGGATAGCAAACAACAGGGCAGGGAGTAGCATATCCCAATCCTTCCCATCTTTCTGGACCACTCTTTTCAACATGGACTTTAGGGTTTTATTAAATCTTTCGACTAGGCCATCGGTCTGCGGGTGGTAGACGGACGTCCGCAACTGCTTAATTTGAAACAGTCTGCACAAGTCCGCCATCACCTTTGACATAAAAGGGGTACCCTGGTCTGTCAGGATCTCTTTGGGGAACCCAGTTCGCGAGAACATTTGAAACAATTCCCTGGCAATGGCCTTAGAGGAGGTCTTCCTCAAAGGGACGGCTTCTGGATACCTAGTTGCGTAATCTAGGATGACCAATATGTATTGGTGCCCCCGTGCCGACTTTACCAGGGGTCCCACCAGATCCATAGCGATCCGCTCAAATGGGACTTCGATAATTGGCAAAGGGACCAGAGGGTTTCTATAGTGTGGCACTGGGGCAGTTAACTGGCAAATGGGACAAGACGCACAGTACCTTTTAACCTCGGCCTTCAACCCCGGCCAGTAAAACCGGTCGGTTATCCTGGCCTCTGTTTTCTCCGCCCCCAGGTGCCCTCCCAGTGCATCGTTGTGGGCTAGGTCGAGGAGCATCCGCCTATATGGTTGGGGAACCAGCAACTGCTCTATAGTTTCCCCTCGGCTCTCAGCCACTCGATACAGTAAATCCCCCTTCAACGCAAAGTGAGGGAACCTCTGATCTGCATCTGGCATTTGTGGGACCCCATCAACAACAGAAACCTGCTCTCGAGCATTGACCAAGGTAGGGTCCTGTAATTGGGCGGTACCAAATGCACCCCTGGACACATCTAGATCGGGATGTACTGGCCTTGAGGATGTTTCCCCTTCATCCTCCTCAACCGGGGAGAGCTCCTCATCATCCTCCCCCAGCATAACTTGTAAGGGGAAGACTTTCCCTCCCTCAGAGATCAACTCGGGTTTAAGACCTGGGTCAGGGGCATAATCCTCCACATTAGCATTCCCTGCAACTTCATTATCAATGACAGGTATTTCCATATCAGAGGGGTGTATTTCAGGTCCAGACCCTTCAGACCCTGTCCCTTCCAGGCCCAGTGTCCCCAGTTCCCCTGGTAGCCCCATCTGTACCTCATTCCATAGTTCTAGAAATATGGGACAGTCCCGCCCCACTATGATGTCATGAATTAAACTGTTTACCACCCCGACCTCCTGTGTAACGGAGGCATGGCCATAAGAGACAGTCACCGGGACCAAGGGGTACTCCTTGGTGTCCCCATGGATACACACTACCCGAAGAGTTTTAGTCACTGGTCCAAGCCTCCCAAGTACCCTGGCATGTACTAATGTTACCATGCTACCGGAGTCCAGTAGGGCCCTGGCAGGAAGGTGGTTCACCCACACTTCACACTCAAACCGTCCTTCAGCCAGATCAAGATGAGTGGTACACACACTTTGCACATAGAAGGAGCTTCTCCGACCAGTTCCACACTCCATAGGCTCCTCCTGCAGTGGGCATTGTGCCCGGGTATGCCCCCAGGACCGACATCGCCAACATTGTATGTCTCCCATCTTTGGTACAGGAAGCGACCTCCGTGGTTCTATGGCAGACGGTGTAGACCTGCGGATGCCAACATCTGGCAAGACTTCTCTCCTCAGGGTGGTGGCTGGTCTGGGTGTCCTTGGCGTGGGTTCTCGACGCTTGGCAGGCCCAAGCAGGTCCTCCACCACGGTGTACCGTTCAACCAGCTCGACCAGCTGGTCAGCGTTGGTAGGATTTCCATGGCTTACCCAGCGCTGTAGGTCATCTGGCAGGGACCGTAGGTACCAGTCCATCACCACTCGTTCCACCATTTGTGGACCTGACAATTTTTCCGGCTGCAGCCATTTTTTAACTAACTGGATTAGTTCATGCATCTGGGACCTGGGTGGTTGGTCCGATTTGTACCGCCAGCGATGCACCCTCTGAGCCCGGACAGCTGTGGTCACTCCCAGGCGGGCCAGGATCTCAGCTTTCAGTCGCTCATAGTCACTGATGTGCTCAGATGGGAGATCAAAATAGGCCTTTTGTGGGTCACCGGTGAGGAAAGGGGAGATAATGCCAGCCCATTGGTCACGGGGCCACCCCTCTCTCTCTGCGACCCTTTCAAAGGTAGTAAGAAAGGCCTCTACATCATCGCTGGGTGTCAACTTTTGTAAAAAATGGCTGGCTCTCACGGACACTTGGTTACCAGCGGCAACGACCGCTTGCTCTCGTCCCTGCGCTAGCCGCTGTACTGCTTCCTGCAAGGCAGCCATCTGTGCTTGAGAGGACTCCTGCTGAGCTGTAAACTGGGCAACTAACAGTCGTGTGTTTTCTTGCTGCTGAGCCATCGCTTCCTCATGGCGACGGTTTGCCTCTGCCAACGCTTGCTGCTGGGTCACAGTGGCTTGCTGCTGGGTCACAGTGGCTTGTGCCAGAGCCTTGATGACCTCCTCCATGCTTTTGCTTGGTGCTTGCAATGATTGGGCTGACTTCACCCAAGACATGCCATAAGCACACTGTCCCTTTAAATGTCAGTTTTTAGGTTTAAACGGTTTTGCGCCTGCAAATGCACTGTGCCCGCACTCAACACCAATTGTAACGTTTGGGGGCCATAGCTCAACAGGGATTCAGTGCTTAAACCGTTGTTTTAAAGGAAAAGGCTTTTATTCATAGAAAAGCAAAATAAGGCTTTCTCAGCATGCCAAAAACTGTAACATAAAAGTCCGCTTGGCTCCAGCGTCAACACAAAGTCTGCTTATATCCAGCACAAAACAGTGAAAGCAAAATGACATACGGTTTGTTGCAAGATCAATCTTCACCCCCTGCACTTCAAAAGTCCTCACTGTGCAGTTTAGCAGACTTCCATCTTCCTCACAGGTGCACTCTCCCAACTCACTCCCCATCTCCAGCACCACTTCCTGCTTTAACAGGTGGATCTCTGGGAGAGTTAACACCATGTGTGCTGGCTCCCAAGGTTTAGGAGTGGAGGCTCCGTCCCACCCAAATAACACTTTGGAGCCTCCAAAATTCCAGGCCCCAAACTACTTTATTAAAGATAGAGAAGACTGCAAGCCAGTCCTCTCTGAATTAGCGCCTGCCTGGAACCTTTCACCCAATTTTGGGTGACCCCCTGAACCTTCTCCCTCTATTTAAATGGACCACAGTCCAAATAGTGGTGCCGTATAGCACCCGTCCAGGACCCAACCCCGGCGTCCTGTACAATATATATACAGTGGGGATCGAAAGTTTGGGCACCCCAGGTAAAAATTTGTATTAATGTGCATAACGAAGCCAAGGAAAAATGGAAAAATCTCCAAAAGGCATCGAATTACAGATTAGACATTCTTATAATATGTCAAAAAAAGTTTGATTTTATTTCCATCATTTACACTTTCAAAATTACAGAAACCAAAAAAATGGTGTCTGCAAAAGTTTGGGCAAATGTTTGGGCACCCTGCAGAGTTAATATCTTGTACTGCCCCCTTTGCAAAGCTGAGACCTGCCAGTGTCATGGATTGTTCTCAATCATCGTCTGGGAAGACCAGGTGGTATCAATCTGAACGGTTTTAAATGCCCAGACTCATCTGACCTTGCCCCAACAATCAGCACCATGGGTTCTTCTAAGCAGTTGTCTAGAAAACTGAAACTGAAAATAGTTAACGCTCACAAAGCTGGAGAAGGCTATAAGAAGATTGCAAAGCTTTTTTAGGTGTCAATATCCTCTGTTTGGAATGTAATACAGCTCGCAGGATTGTAGAAAAGCAATTCAAAACCCACGTTTGACTGCACGATCCCTCCAGAAAGATCTGGCAGACACTGGAGTTGTAGTACAAATATGGTCTTCATGGAAGAGTCATCAGAAGAAAACCTCTTCTAAGTCCTCACCACAAAAATCAGCGTTTGAACTTTGCAAATGAACATATAGACAAGTCTGATGCATTTTGGAAACAAGTTCTGTGGACCGATGAGGTTAAAATATAACTTTTTGGCCGGAATAAGCAAAGGCACGCTTGGAGAAGACAGTGCACATAATTTAATGAAAAGAACCTCTGTCCATCTGTTAAGCATGGGGGTGGATCAATCATGCTTTGGGGTTGTATTGCAGCTAGTGGCACAGGGAACATTTCACGAGTAGAAGGAAAAATGTATTCAATAACATTTCAGCAAATTTTGGATGGTAACTTGATGCCATCTGTGAAAAAGCTGAAGTTAAAGAGAGGATGGCTTCTACAAATGGATAATGATCCTAAACACACCTCAAAATCCATGGGGGATATTAACTCTGCAGGGTGCCCAAACTTTTGCAGACGCCATTTTTTTGTTTTCTGTAATTTTGAAAGTGTAAATGATGGAAATAAAATCTAACTTTTTTTGACATATTATAAGAATGTCTAATCTCTAATTTGATGCCTTTTGGAGATTTGTCCATCTTTCCTTGGCTATATATATATATATATACAGTACAGACCAAAAGTTTGGACACACGTTCTCATTCCAAGAGTTTTCTTTATTTTCATGACTATGAAAATTGTAGATTCACACTGAAGGCATGAAAAGTGTGAAACTGAAAATATGTCATATTCTAGGTTCTTCAAAGTAGCCACCTTTTGCTTTGATTACTGCTTTGCACACTCTTGACATTCTCTTGATGAGCTTCAAGAGTTAGTCACCTGAAATGGTCTTCCAACAGTCTTGAAGGAGTTCCCAGAGATGCTTAGCACTTGTTGGCCCTTTTACCTTCACTCTGCGGTCCAGCTCATCCTAACCCTATTCGATTGGATTCAGGTCCGGTGAGTGTGGAGGCCAGGTCATCTGGTGCAGCACCCCATCACTCTCCTTCTTGGTCAAATAGCCCTTACACAGGCTGGAGGTGTGTTTGGGGTCATTGTCCTGTTGAAAAATAAATGATGGTCCAACTAAACGCAAACCGGATGGAATAGCATGCCGCTGCAAGATGCTGTGGTAGCCATGTAGTGGCATGTAGAGTCCATCCGTTCATGTTTTCTGCGTCCCACAAAGACACGGTGGTTGGAACCAAAGATCTCAAATTTGGACTCATCAGACCAAAGCACAGATTTCCACTGGTCTAATGTCCATTCCTTGTTTTCGTTAGCCCAAACAGGTCTCTTCTGCTTGTTGCCTTTCTTTAGCAGTGGTTTCCTAGCAGATATTCTACCATGAAGGCCTGATTCACACAGTCTCCTCTTAACAGTTGTTCTAGAGATGCGTCTGCTGCAAAAGATAGCTACTTTGAAGAACCTAGAATATGACATATATTTTCAGTTGTTTCACAGTTTTTTGTTATGTATATAATTCCACATGTGTTAATTCATAGTTTTGATGCCTTCAGTGTGGCTCTACAATTTTCATAGTCATGAAAATAAAGAAAACTCTTGGAATGAGAAGGCATGTCCAAACTTTTGGTCTGTACTGTATATATATATATATATATATATATATATATATATATTGTAACAGTAGGAGCTACTTCAACTGTAAACTGGACACAGGGTTTGCACACTTTAGAGGTGCAATACTGCAGACCGTAGATGTGGACTGGAGAAGATTGCTTTTGCAACTTTCTCCAGGTTTTGGTACTTTGTCATGGGGCTCTGTAGTATGGAGATTCCATAGTGTCTTGGGTGGGACGGAATCTCCAATCCTGTATCCAGATCTTGTGGATGACCAGCAGGGTCTGTGCTCAGGTGAGCACAGCCCTTATAATGAGAGTGTGGGAAGACCTCATGGCTCCCAGTTGGAGACGGCTCCCAGTTGGAGACTGCAGGTCTCCAGAAGTCTGAGGCTGTAGGAGACAGCCAGAACAGTGACTGCAAGAGACAGAGTTGTAGATGCTGATGGGAAGCATCTATGTTGAGGATTCCGCTGGTCTGGGCGACCAGGAAAACGTACAGAATTATTGCTGCAGAAGTACTGCTACAGAGAGCCAGGTGGGCTAGCATTTTCTGTTGTGTGTTTTTTGGAGAAGAACCCCCTGCGTGGGAAACCTTTGTTTGGACTTTTATTTTGCCTTTTTAATAAAAATGGGCTACCATGCCCTTAAACATAGTTCCTGGCTGGAGTGAATCACTGAAAAACGCCCATACCACGAGAGCTAAACAACCCCAATATTACAAGTGGTGGATTCAGCGGGCACAAGACGGTGGAATCCGGATCCTTGCTCCTCAGTGAGTTCACGTCAGGAACTGTTGGCTGTGTGCGGAAGTGCAGCCAGGCAAAAGGCATTGCGTGTGGCAGGTGGGGTACCTGTGAACAAAAAAAGTCAAAAAAAATGTCTGCGATAAACTGCTGCTATAGCTGTGTGTGGCAGCCAGGCGAGCTGCATTGCACAGAAGTATTATTTGATGGATTGTTGCTTACAGGTGGTGCACCTGTCAGATTTTTTCCTTTTTACTGCTGTGAACTGTGAGACAAGCTGTGCATGTGACTGCAAGGATGAGGCAGTCAAAACACAAGAAGTTCATGTTAAAGCATGGTAAAGGAAAAGTGAGCTCAGCATGGCCTGAGAAGATGTCTCCACCTAGGAGGGCCAGTCAAAAGGGGCCAGTGGTGTATGAGACTGTGAATAAGTGGTTCAAGTGGAACCAAAGTAAAGAGTCGGATGCAGTTCAAGAAGCTATGATCTGTGCCTCTGATTACATGCAACCCATGCTACCTACAGAGGAGGTTGGAGACTTTCTGGAAAAATTTGAAAAAGTCGCTATAAGGAGAAAATGGCCTAGAGACCAGTGGCCAAAATTGCTGCAACCCTTATTACTGATAGAGTACCGATCGGTTTACCATTTGATGGACGATGACCACGATGACTACCGCCAGTTTAAAGAGGAAATCCTTCTTAGAGGAGAGTTCCATCGCATCATGGGTCGCCAGCAAAGTTCTGCAGGGAGAGTGCGATCTCCCATGACAACAAGAGTGGAAGTTGTGCCTGGAGGGAGGAGCTGCAGGAGAGATTTGCCTCAATGTCCTCACAAAGAGCCCTGTGCGTTCTTGCCAGCTGGGAATCATCAGGAGAGAAACGCACGGGAGAAAAGTCATCTAGTTCCATGTCTGGAATGTGGCCTGCTGGGGCACAAAATATTGTCTTGCCCTAGATTCTGGGGTGCACCTGGAGGTAATGATGCTGAGCCAGTTTCCTGTGAAAATTTATTTGCCGTCACTCCTGGCAACAAGGAAGAGTTTTCTGTTGTGCCTGCAGGGGGTGCTAAGGAGTCAGAAATGGCTGCTGCAATTTCATCCCGTGGCCACCAGGGGGAGTTGGCCAGTAAACTTGCGGCTGAGGACTGGTTCTTAAGACAACATACTCAAATGAAGATGGTGACCACAACTGCTGCGGTGGGTAAGACTGTCTTTAACGAAATGATGGCTGGGACTGCTGATTGCAGGTATAAAAGAACTGGTTACGAGACTGTACATGATGATGTGAGAGTGACCCCTGTTAGTGAGGCCACTAAATGTGCACTTGAGAATGACTTTTCCCTACCCAGTGGGAATGCAGGGGTTAAAGTCCAAATAGAACATGTGTTATTGACTACAAGTGTTGTGTCTAATGTCTGCCAGTCTCAAGTAGGCAGTGGGCTAGAACAACCTAAAAAAAACTAAAAATGCTATAAGTGTTTCTGTTAATGAAAAGTTTGCTATTGTTGGGAAAATCCCAGGTTCTTTCAGAGCAAAAGCTGTTGTCACAAATGGGCCATTGCCTGTAGCAACTGGTGGTAAGACAGCACAGTTGTCCCCAGAAATCTCCAGGGAACTTCATGTATTGGAGTTGGAGGTTGTCATGGACAACTGCGATGTCACTCTGGTGGCACAGAGTGGAACTGTACCGCGTAATGATAATGGGTTAGTGCAAGCTGCTAGTACTAAAAATGTGCAAGTGAATGAGCCCCTTCATGTCTCTTATAAGGTTAAGGTCCCCAAAAATGTTTGGCATATTGATGTGGAGTGTATAGAAATTACAGATATGCTAGTGGATTTGCTTGAACTGGTGAAAGCACAGTCCTTGTATACCTGGGTTCCTCCATTACAGTCAGAGGTGGTGGTACTGCGTGGTACCAATGGATGGAGCCAGGTAGTGCAACCTGTGCCGCTTAAAATTAGTCACCAGTGGAACTGGTTGGTACGGTGCTTTCTGATAGTGTGGCAAGTGATCTCCCGGTTCCCTGTGAGGGTGCTTCCGGATACGGTTCAGTACGGAAGGCGCTCTGGGGGGCTGCTGGAGATGTCGGAGGTCTCTCCGCCTGATGTGGTGATGGAAATGTCTGCTAGTGCGGTCCAAGGTACGGCGGAGCAGTTTTTAGTAAATGGCACGGATACTGCCTCACCCATTACACCTCCTAGGAGGGAAGGGCCAGAAATGGACACAGCAAAAGCGGATATTTTGTCTCTTACCTACAAAGAGGTACAAGTTGGGGTACCCGGAGACACTCTTAAATATGGAATGGAGCGGAACAAACATTGTGACATGAAAATGTGTGAGCTGGCAAAAATTGGCACTGCTAGGAATGGGTCATGCGTTGTTCAAGGTCAGTTGTTAGGACAACTGCCCACGAAGATTTGGACAACAGGTGAAGTAAAGCCTTGTGAAGGTCCCATAGGTGATAGCTGCTCACCTGTGTGTAAGTGTAAAACCATTACACTTGCGGATCGTAGTTGTAATGACAACTCTGCCCACTAGGTGGCCTTTACGTTGTTTTCTCATTTGCATATGCAAATGAGGCTAGTACGCCGATTTCCGATCGCTTTTACGCCGCCCCGTCGTCGCATACGTGGTTTTCGTCCACGTAAGGTTACCCCAGCTTCTATGTGGAGTAACCTTACGAAGTACCGTCGGATGCCGTCGGGTGCCGTCGGATGCCATGTTAAGTATGGCGTCGGGTCAGCGTCGGCTTTTTCCGTCGCTTACGTCGTTTTACTAACTCGTTCGCGAATAGCGGCATTGCGTAGTGACGCTCACGTCGTTTTGACGTCGGTTTCAACGACGCTTTCCGACGTGAGCTGGAGCATGCACACTGGGCTTTTTCCCCGGCCGGCGCATGCGCAGTTCGTTCGACGCGGGGGCGCGCTTCATTTAAATACAAGCCACCTCATTTGAATTACGCGGGCTTACGCTGGGTCATTTTCGCTACGTCAACGCAAACGACAGAGCAAATGCTTAGGGAATACGGCACTTGCTCTAGTACGATGCGGCGGCGTAGTGTAAATGGCTTACGCTACGCCGGCGAATTTCTTAGAGAATCTGGCCCAGGGTTTGCACACTTTAGAGGTGCAATACTGCAGAGCGTAGATGTGGACTGGAGACAGGGGCGGACTGACAACTCATGGGGCCCCCGGGCAATAGAAGATTATGGGGCCCCTGGGCTTACAGATGGCCATCAAGCCAGGTGGCAGTACAGAGGCGGGGCAGCTAAAATCTCGGGATTTTCACATCAAAAGCATGTAGGTTTTGGACATATCAGGGACAGATGTAAAAAAAAACATCGATTTTTACATACTGTCCCTGGTTTTAATGAGCCTGGCAACCCTGATGGGGCCCCCTAGTGGCATGGGGCCCTCGGGCAGTGCCCGAGTTTGTCAATGGTCAGTCCGCCCCTGACTGGAGAAGATTGCTTTTGCAACTTTCTCCAGGTTTTGGTACTTTGTCATGGGGCTCTGTAGTATGGAGATTCCATAGTGTCTTGGGTGGGACGGAATCTCCAATCCTGTATACAGATCTTGTGGATGACCAGCAGGGTCTGTGCTCAGGTGAGCACAGCCCTTATAATGAGAGTGTGGGAAGACCTCATGGCTCCCAGTTGGAGACGGCTCCCAGTTGGAGACAGCAGGTCTCTAGAAGTCTGAGGCTGTAGGAGACAGCCAGAACAGGTCTGCAAGAGGCAGAGTTGTAGATGCTGACGGGAAGCATCTATGTTGAGGATTCCGCTGGTCTGGGTGACCAGGAAAACGTACAGAATTATTGCTGCAGAAGTACTGCTACAGAGAGCCAGGTGGGCTAGCATTTTCTGTTGTGTGTTTTTTGGAGAAGAACCCCCTGCGTGGGAAACCTTTGTTTGGACTTTTATTTTGCCTTTTTAATAAAAATGGGCTACCATCCCCTTAAACATAGTTCCTGGCTGGAGTGAATCACTGAAAAACGCCCATACCACGAGAGCTAAACAACCCCAATATTACAATATACAATATATATGTATATAGGCACGCTCATTGCTTCCTCTTTTAGCAGGGATGTTATTGTGAAGCCTACGATATCCTGTTAGGGTCACGTCAGAGCTCCACCAAAAGATTTTATATTATTATAGTAAGGGTTTTTTATTGATGCCTCTGATGGAAATGTTTGCCATGGGACAGGAAGCAAGGGGAAGGCTGTCATGTTCTTGATGCTATATTTGGCCAATTTTGGGAAATTTCTCATTGATTTTATCCTGATAGGAGGACAGGACAGAAAGTGAAATCAATATCCTCTAAACACTTGACAGAACAGAATTATATGTTGACATAATGACATCCTGGGCACACATGAGTACAGGATAGATGTACAAGCTCTGTTTCGTATTTTTTATTTTTTTTGTAAATAAGGCCATTTCACACATGCAGACCATTTGTCAGTTTTTCATCTATCCGTTGACGTATGAAAAACGGACATCAATTTATCTCTATGGTGAAAAGGATGTAAATGGTTGATCAGTTTACTGTACAACTGAATCTGATGAAAAACGGAGAAGCAACTGATGAAAAACAGATGAATATTTTATCAATTTTCACGTGACTGAACTGATGAAATGAACTGTCCGCATGTGTGAAAGGAGCCCGATTCTAGAGTGTGATATTGAGGAAGTGTGAAGTCATTTCTAGAATGTGATACTTTTGTTTAATGTGCAGATGGTCAGAAACATTTTTTTTTTTAACTTGGGTGCCTGCTTTTAAGGAAATAGGTACGTTACTTTTTGTTAAAAGTTAAAATTAACAGGGACAGCAGCAATTGCATCCATTGAAAGATCAATTGTCACTTATTTCTATTACAGCCAGGTACAGTAGTTGCCTTTCTAATGTTTCTCTCTTCCATCTAAATAAATAAATAAGACCAGCTTACTTTGAATTGGATTTTGGCGAGTCTCATAATATTGTATGGGGAGATAAAGGTATAGCAGATATTGATCCATCCTGGATATACACACAAGAAGTTTGACGATTATACTGACAGTAAAAAATTGTTAACAGACCTAGATATCAAACCAAAAGAGACCTGTGGGAAAACAAGTTATCTGAAAGAGAAAAAAAAAACAATATTTCTGCGAAAACAAAGGCTTATGACTTAAATAACCATAAAATCCCCATATGGTAGAGGACATAAAGAACAAAGGAAATCCAAGACAAGATAATGCCACAAGGACAAAAATAAGATGAATGAGAATAGAACAAAAACATACCAATGTACATCATGAAAAAGATCTAAAACTGACAGTGCCTGTTCACAAGCGGACGATGGCTTAACAGGATTTATATTCTAGAAAGGATATATAAAAACTTTAGACAAATGGCCGCGATCGAAGGAAGGAATACTGTAATCAAATCAATAACTAGACATTGCTCTTTATGTGTAATGGAAAGATTAATTTTTTTCTATAATGGTAAAGCTATGATATTTTGTATACAGTACTTATGAGAGTATTGTATCTCCACCACCTTTTATATTTTGAAATGTAGATATACAACCACTGTTTAGGCAGTTTTTTGTTCCAGAAAATTTTAACCACTTGCCGCCCGCCAATGACAGATTGACGGCGGCAAAGTGGTTACTAGTTCCTGACTGGACGTCATATGACGTCCTCAGGATACTGAGCCGCTGCGTGCCCCCGGGGGCGCCCATCGCGGCGATCGATGATGTGGGGTTTTAGTCTGACACCCTGCATCCCTGATCTCGGTAACAAGTCTCAGGCGGAGCCTCGTTACCACGTGATCAGCCGTGTCCAATCACGGCTGATTACAATGTAAACAGAAAGAGCTGTTGATGGCTCTTCCTCACTCGCGTCTGACAGACGCGAGTAGAGGAGAGTCGATCGGCTTCTCTCCTGAAAGGGGGGGTTCGTGCTGATTTTTTTCAGTGCAGCCCCCCCTCAGATCGCTGCACTGGACCACCAGGGAAGCCCACACTAGACCACCAGGGAATAAAAATAAAAAAAGGGGCAAAAATAAATAAATAAATAGTAAAAAAATAAAATAAAAAAAAGACAGTAAAAAAAAAAGATGCCAATCAGTGCCACCTCATCGGTGCCCATCAGTACTACCTTATCAGTGCCCATCAGTGCCACCTCATCAGTGCCCATCAGTGCCGCCATATTAGTGCCCGTAAATTGAAAGAGAAAACGTACTTATTTACAAAAAAAATTACAGAAAAAAATAAAAACGTTATTTTTTTTCCAAATGTTCAGTCTTTTTTTAGTTGTTGCGCAAAAAAAAATTGCAGAGGTGATCAAATACCACCAAAAGAAAGCTATATTTGTGGGGAAAAAAGGACGCCAAAAGTTTGGGTACAGTGTAGCATGACCGCGCAATTGTCATTCAAAGTGCGACATGGCTGAAAGCTGAAAATTGGCTTGGGCGGGAAGGTGCGTAAGTGCCCTGTATGGAAGTGGTTAATATAGCATTTGCCAGAGGAGATAGATTTTTTTTGTTCACTTATGTAACAGCTTTAAGGCCATAACAGGTTCTATTTAGGGAGCATGAGGGGTTTATTAGTTTACTGATACCTCCTTTTCCTCCAGTCTATGTAGATTGGGGACAGAGAGTTCCTGATATACCTCTTACTTGGCCAATGCTGTCAAGATACTCAGGCTGTAAACATGAAGTGCTCAGGAATGAAGATTTCAGGTTCACAGCCTCAGAGGGGATAAGGAGGTCATAGGCCCACCAGTTGTGTCCAAAGTCTACCAGCACTTGCAGGCACGGGACTGCTAGGGCGGCACAATTGGGGCCTGCCACTGATCACCACATCATCATTTGGGATTACCTCTAAAGTGATGAGCCATAAAGGTTTTTAATGTGTTGCCTATATACAGTTCCTTATACTGTAACTATGGTTTAAGACATGGGTCTTCAAACTACGGCCCTCCAGTTGTTCAGGAACTACAATTCCCATAATGCCTAGTCATGTCTGTGAATGTCAGTGTGTTACAATGCCTCATGGGATGTGTAGTTCTACAACATCTGGAGGGCCATAGTTTGAGGATCCCTGGTTTAAGAAGTGCACTCAATTTTAAGGCTAACTATATTTGATATGTATTCACTCTACATAGGTTTGCTTTTTTTTTATATATTTAAAAAAAAAAAAAATACCAAATTTTGAGATAATATTGTGTTTATGTGCACTTTATGTGCAAAATATGGATTTCATATGTTCAAATATCATGCAACATAACATATTGAGACCTTTGCATCCTATAGGTTCCTGACATGAAAGTGTATAGTTTTGGTGTCCTTTTGTATGTTAACCGCTTGCCGACCAGCCGCCGCAGTAATACGGCGGCAGGTCGGCACTCCTGCGCCAGAGCCCGTAGCTCTACGTCGCCACTTTCGACAGCCACTAGGGGGCGCGTGCGCGCCACCGGCGGCCCGCGTGCGCGCCCCCCGCTCGCCCCCGAGTCCCGTGCGTGTGCCCGGCGGGCACGATCGCCGCCGGGCACACGCGATCGCTCGTTACAGAGCGGGGAACGGGAGCTGTGTGTGTGGGAAACGCTGATTTTCTGTTCATACAATGTATGAACAGAAGATCAGTGATTCCCCCTAGTAAGTCCACCCCCCCATACAGTTATAACACAAATAGGAACACACTTAACCCCTTCCCCCCCTAGTGTTAACCCCTTCACTGCCAATGGCATTTTTATAGTAATCCAATGCATTTTTATAGCATTGATCGCTAAAAAAATGCCAATGGTCCCAAAAATGTGTCAAAAGTGTCCGAAGTGTCCGCCATAAGGTCGCAGTACTGAAAAAAAAACGCTGATCGCCGCCATTACTAGTAAAAAAAAAAAATAATAATAAAAATGCCAAAAAACTACCCCCTATTTTGTAAACGCTATAACTTTTGCGCAAACCAATCAATAAACGCTAATTGCGATTTTTTTTAATGAAAAATATGTAGAAGAATATGTATCGGCCTAAACTGAGGGAAAAAAATAGTTTTTTTATATATTTTTGGGGGATATTTATTACAGAAAAAAGTAAAAAATATTGAATTTTTTTCAAAATAGTCGCTCTGTTTTTGTTTATAGCGCAAAAAATAAAAACCGCAGAGATGATCAAATACCACCAAAAGAAAGCTCTATTTGTGGGGAAAAAAGGACGCCAATTTTGTTTGGGAGCCACGTCGCACGACCGCGCAATTGTCAGTTAAAGCGACGCAGTGCCGAATCACAAAAAGTGCTCTGGTCTTTGGACAGCAATATGGTCCGGGGCTAAAGTGGTTAAACATGGAAAAAAGGTTTGTCAGTAAAAGGGCTAAGCTGACTTTACCTATAAGTACAAATCAGCAAGTTAGCCCCTAATTCTGTTTTTTTATACAATCAATTGCAGCCATACTAGGCAAGATTTTTAATGTTTTTCAGCCGGTCTGCAGAATCTTATCACATGTTATTCAGGCTCTGTCTCAGAGCCTGCAATGTACCATGCTCATTACCTGAGCTTTTGGGCTTGGACTTAGGGAAGTTTTAAGGTTAAAGTGTCATCCAGCTTTCTCGCAGTGGGAAAACCACAAGATACTGACTTTAGAGCCATTTTAACAGGGATTTACATCATGTTTTCAAGGAATTTTCTTGATTTTTATTTTCAGATGATATAAAATAAAAAATGCTTTATTACTTTTATAATCAGATAAATATTATTATAAGGGTCCTTTTACAAAGCATAACGCAAGATGTTGCTGCTTTAGGGCTTGTGTCAACAAGCTTTGATTCAAGTCAGATAAGGTTTGCATTCCTGTACAGTTCTATGGGGATATAAAACTTACTGCAAGTAGGTGACAAGCAGGTCAGAAGGAGATCAAATGCACATGTCAGTGAATTCTGGATGATCTCAGAATTTCCCCAAACTGATGTAAAACTGATGTCAAAGCCCAAACTCAAAATCAGTCGACAGAGGCTCTTAGAAATAAATAAGCAAATAAATAAATCTCACATTTATAAAGCACAACAAACAACTTTAGGTCTCCTGGACTCGTTTTCTCCTGGAAGCAGCATTTTGGCAGAAAAAACGCGTGTTGATTGTAAACACGTGTAGCACCCCATAACGTTGCTAGAGTGTTAGCATTAAATTGTTTGCTAGTGTAGATACATTTGTTCAGGCCTGGCACGCAGTTTTTTTCCTGGGCTGGACAGGGAGAGCTGAGTGACTTACAGACGGCATCACTGAGGCCCCCCCCCCCACTTCTAGAATGTACTGGAACCTTCTAGAAGAATGGGAGGGGAAATAAGGTGGAGCTCACTGGAGAATTCACTGGAGAATTCAACCCACAGATGGGTTGGCAGGGGGCAGGCCCCCTTAAATCCTCAGAATCAGCCCAGCTGGGGCAGTGGAGTTCAGGTGGAAGATGGAGGTGGCGTGTTAGGCTTTTGGAGGCCTTTGAGAGTAACCCCCTTGTCTGGGGGGGGGGGGGGGGTGAACTCAGACCTGGGCTCAGACCTGGGCTTGAGTACAGAAGGAATCCCACTTCAAGACACAGGGTGGGAATCCTGACCAAGAGGCATGGAAGCAAGGAGAGGACAGAAGGAGAACACTGCTGGGCAAATCTTCAGGGAGGAAGACAGCCAGGAGGGCTGGTGAGTGTTACAGTCAGAGACCTGAGAGGCATGCCTGAAGGGACTGGGTGCAAGCAGTCTGAGATGAATGCAGAGTCAGTCTGGGATGACTGTGGAGTTTTAGCCAAGAGCTAGTGAAAGAGGCAGCTGCAGCTAGGTGGGCTGGCAGTGGTTGCAGAGGTGGTGCTGGGATCAGTAGCCACAGGAATAGGACAGCTAAGCACTGGGACCTCTTTCTGCTTCACAACCAAAGGGGCCCACAGTCCCTGCCTGCAAAGGGCACATGCTCTGGATCTGACTGAGCCTGTGTTGGATCATCCTTTTGGTGCTAGCTGGTCCTGGGAGATGCAGTTCTACAAGCAAGGTTGTCCTGGAGGTAGAAGAGGAAGTGTATATACTGTGTGCAAATAGATTGAGTCCCTGAATAACTATTTTTGTGCTGAACAAGTGGGCATCCCATAATACCTCTATCCCCTATCAAAGTTCAACTCCCCCAATAAAATACAAAAAAAAAGCTGCAAGGACTGATTCCTGGCTCCAGCATGTGTGGAAAATGTGTGTGCCTGGCTGTGCAGGGTGGGAGATAACCATATTCACCAGTGGCTCCTACGGGGGGGGGGGGGGGGAACGCTGCACACATTTAACGTGTTTAAGCACATTTAGGACCATCAAGTGTTTGGATGTTAATTCATTTTATTGGTCAGAATAATCATTTATTCTGGCCACTGAAATGAATTAAAGCTAACACCTGGTGTTAATATTTACACACGTCAAGCATTTTTCTGCAAAACGCAGCTGCTCCTGGACGCACTGTCTGTTGGTTTATTTTTCTGCCTCTAAACTCCTCTAAATGCCTGTGTGTGCATGGACACATAGAGGTTGATTTACTAAAGGCAAATATATTGTGCACTGCAGGTGCAGTTTCTCCAGATCTGAGCGGAAGCTCTGAGATGAGGGGAAGCTCTGCTGATTTCTATCATCCAACCATGTGCAAGCAAAATGCAGTTCTTTATTTTCCTTGTATCTCCCCCCCCAGATCTAGAGCAAGTGCACTTGAGCTGCACTAGCGGGTGCACTTGTAGTGCATGGACTATTTACCTTTAGTAAATCAACCCCATAGTCAAAAATGCAGGGCATTACAGGAAGAAAAAAAATGCCAGACACCCGTAACAGCTTAAATAAAAACATACAGTGTGCACGAGGCCTTACAAATCTGTTGAGTGCTCTTACAGCTTTAGGATCCCAAATTTGTAGTGTGCAAATAACATGAAAAATGTCCTGCATTTTGTGAATGGTTTCCATGTGTTTCTGTATGGAGGTAGCCATCTTGGATGTGACAACATTTTGTTTTCCCATGTTAGAACTGTAACGGTCACCACCATTTACGACCTTCCATCCACCCACGACAAGCTTATCTGACACACTGCAACAATCTTGCATACACGATCCATTCCATTTCCCATAATAACCGAGACACAAGCTCTGGTACTGGTTTCCAAATGAATGAACATGAATGGTTTCTTCTCAGCTTTTTATACATTACAAGATGTTACAGTTAATCACAGGACAATGCAATCTCCACCCCCCTATTCACACACTGAGGCTAATTATCTAATCAGTAGATAGGTATTTGGGCACCGCATCATCATAGACTTCAATTAACCTTTTGAATAATACACAATCACAGATAATCTTCACACACATACAAGGAACCTCAATCACATTCTAAAAGGCATACAGGTAATTATCTCCGAGACATTCCATCCCTGACACATCTATTCACCTGCAGAACACAATGGAAAGGTATTTCACAAGCCCGGCTTCACTTAGCATTTCAAAAGCCTATTATACAGAGGGATGAGTCACTGTCTTGTTGACCTGGTCTCAAGTCAACATGAACTCCTTGTAATATTCCAGTCCTGCAATATGAATGATTATTAATGTCCCATCTCATGTAATATATGAATTATGATCCTATTAGCCACCCTACACCCAAAATGGCACAGGGTGGACTTAGACCCAGGAGTTATTAGTGTCCCTGGCACAGGAGTATCTCTCATCCTTCCAAAGACTCTGGTTGTCACAGGTCATTCCGTTACAAGAACCTTCAGCAAGTAGAACACTGAGCAGCACAGTCATCACCAAACCTCACTAAAATCTCCCGAGACCTAGAGCCCTATATACTTATTGCAGATATACAGCTATGTGTCTGTAGGTACAGGAATGCCCAGGCTCACTAAGATATCAGAAAGTCCACTAAAATTCAGGAGGCATTAAAGAAAAAACATCCATTTTTTTTCAAGGCATTGCTTAGGGTACACTTCTAAATATTCCCTGAAACATAGCAAATTTCAACTTTTTTTTTTTTAACAATATTATTTATTGATTTTTTTTTTTTTCAAAAAAGTTACAGAACAAGAGCAGAGTAAAAAAGAAATTACAGAAATGCATTAGAAAACAGTACACGTATGGGTAGGTTATTGTTACATGCATATATGAGAATACCTTGTATCGTTTAAACTGTAGTTACCTTCTACAACGATAAAGTAACTCACTGCTCCCCCCTGAGTCCTACCTGTGTGCTCCAAGGATCACCCAGATAAGCCCTTCTAGTACTGCTTCTGCGGAGCCCAGACCCGAACAACCAGACCCCGATCCCTCTTAAATGGTCAGAGTGGTCGTCCGTCGCCAAGAGCTCCCAGATTACCTAAAAATAGTACGGAGGAGGGTGTATTACAGGCTTATCTCCAATTTGGAGTCCTGCATCAAACAGGGAATAGTAACAGATGAACCAAAACAGCAAAAGGAATTGCCCCAATGTGTACCCAAACAAACAAAACAGAGGGAATATAAAAGAAACAAAACGTATACCCTTAAAAAAACTGAGTTTGAACTAAAGTAAACTTTTCATGCCTAGCCTTTATGGGTTGAATACCATTTGAACCAGGGGTTCCAGCAATTAATCATGGAGTCTGAAGAGCCAAGAGAATAAAAGTGCATAATCTCATATCTACCGTGTACATACATGGTGGAAAGCACCTCGGAAATTGAAGGCGCCTCTATGTTTTTCCAGTGTCTGAGCACTATTAGCCTTGTAGCTAGCAAAAGATTTGACGCCACGACTCTACATTTTGGTGGGATAAGATCCAAATCTAGGGATAGGATAGCTGTACCCGGAGATAGTGGCGGTCCTGTGGGCAAGATGGCTCCTATGATGCCCCAAACCTGAGCCCAAAGTTGGGTCAACTTCGGGCAGGACCACAACACATGTGTCAGTGTGCCCACTCCTCCGCACTGCCTCCAGCACAGAGGGGACGCCTCCTTGTATATTTTAGATAATCGGTATGGAGTTAAGTACCACCTCAACAAAATTTTCTGATGCATCTCCATCAATTTGGTGCCCTTAGTGGAGGAGTACACTAATTTTAAAGATTTCTCCCACTGCTGGACAGAGTACTCCACTCCAAGTTCGTTTTCCCACGCCTCCATATGCTGCATCTTAATTAATATGCATTTTTCTCGTAGGCCTGTGTAAAAGAGTGATATCCCCCCAGGTGTGACAGTAGGTTGGCAAAAGTACCGCGCCATCTTAACAGGGAGTGTGGTGTGAAAATCAGTGTGCTGACTCAACATATGTGAAACTTGTATATATTTATACCGCTCATTTTCGGATAGACCGAACTTGTCCCTCAAATCCCAGAACGGCAGCAGTGAAGTGCCCTCCATCACGTCCTCCACATGTAGGATCCCCTTGTGTACCCAGGTATCAAAGTTGGTATTAGGAATGACAGATTGAATGGCAGATATAGAGACCTTCATCTGTGTCGTTGAACCCGACCATACCTGAGAGTCCCGGAGATGAGCCCATGCTCTCAGGGATGCTCTAATCGGTGGTGCAGCGTTGGCCTTCAGAAATCTGTTAACATGGGAAGTCATCAGAAAGTCACGCTGTGCTGCCCCAATAGGGGCATAGAATATGAGATGCATAGCCTCAGTTAATATTAGTATTGTTATATAGATTAGAGTTCATATAGTGTGGTTTGCTTAACTATTTTCTCATAGCTAAATCTATGTGTTATCCTATGCTGCCATCTAGTGGCCTTTCTTGCAATGTACATGTTCTCTGTAATTCCTCATTAGTTACCACATTTTCCAGTTTATGTATGCCCCTCCCTACTTCCTGTGGGTAGTACTTCCTGTGTCATTCCCTCAGCTAGCAAGCCACATGTACAAGGACACACATGTATCTGCACGGTACTTGGGAAAGGCATCATCTTTTGACCGCACAATACTATTACCATTCATCTGCTGTTCCTGTTATCTGCTGTAACCCCTGAAGTTAAAGAATAAACACCTCTTTTGAATGAATCGGTATTGACGAGTTCAGCTATCTGACAAGGATTGTCCGCAGTGAGTACATCTATTTATACAGGCCAGACATAGAGGTCTCAGCAAGGGATATATCGCTATCACAACAATCGGAGTCAGAAAAGTCAAAAGATGCATAGGATTCTTACAGCCTGCTGTGTATATGTGTGTGCCTAATCTGCAATCAAGCTCAGTGCCAGCCGCCATCTTGTGAAAAGCACATTGTCGCACAAGCTTACTGTGCTTCATGTGAATGTTGAAATCTGTTAAATTGAACTGTGTTACCCCACCTGTCTAAGCTGCTGTTTGTCTTCTTAAAGAGACAGTGCCATTTTTTACAAAACCGTGAGAAATGTCTAGACAAGGCTCTGAACACTCTTTTATGGCTGAATCAACGCAGATTCATCATGCCTCTGAACCCGCAGACGTACAGGGAGCAGACTTTGCAGATATTGCTGAACAGAGTGTAAGACCCAAGCGTACAATAAAACCAACACAGAAACTCAGAGAAAACTATGAATACACTAGAGATGAGTTCTCCAGCAAGCTGTCAGACCTCTGGGACAAAACTTCACACTGCATGTCAGTTTTGCCACACTTTAATGATCAACCAGCTGAATTAAGAGACTCTATAGATCGCCTATCTGCTGCGTATGAACATTACCAGCGGCTGTCTGCAAAATACACTGCCTTCTTGCAAGACTGTAATATAGAGGACTTTTCAGCAGAACTGACCAAGACTGATGCACTGAACCAACAAAGGGATCTCTTAGTGCAAAATGCTCAGTGTAAGGCAGAACTCCGCATCGCTCAACTGCAAGAGACCAGATCTCACAGATCAATATCAACCAAGCACACTGCACGTTCTTCTAGATCCTCTCGCTCCAGAAGTTCAACATTAAGCGACAAGCTAATAGAGGCCCGCTGATGCTGAATCCAGAAAAGCGCAAAGCTCCCTTGCTAAGAAAGAAGCAGAGATGGAAGCCCAAAGCAAAGCTCTGCAAGCAGAGATGGCTGCTCGCCAGGCAGAGATGGAAGCTCAAATAAAGATTCTGCAAATAGAGAAAGAGGAAGCAGGTGCCCTAGCAAGGCTGAAAGTCCTTGAACAAGCAATGGGTCAAAGTACTAATTCAGACTGTCTTATCCCAGCAGAACTGGAAGATCCAATTGAACGCACCAGTGAATATGTGCTAAAGCATAATGCTTACAAAGTTACAGAGTCATCTCCTATACCTTCTACTAACAACACTGTTCTGACTCTCAACACAGTGACCTCTCAGCTCCAAATGCCTGAGCCTCCTCAAGTCCACAACACAAGTGCATCTACGCAGCAAACCACATCGACTCCTGCCAACAACAAGGTGACTTCCAGCGACAAGCCGCAGCTACAGCCACAGCCAGCAGAAGCCTTAGAGACTACACCAAAGTTAAGCGCTCATGCAACATCATTTTATCCTGGTAAACCTCACCCTTCTTCACCAGAGAACTTTCACACCCA
Organism: Rana kukunoris; assembly: GCA_029574335.1. Taxonomy (NCBI): domain Eukaryota; kingdom Metazoa; phylum Chordata; class Amphibia; order Anura; family Ranidae; genus Rana; species Rana kukunoris. The sequence goes on along the minus strand of CM056053.1, from coordinate 401,907,229 downwards.
AGGGGTTCCACAAGTTACTTTGGCACCAAAGAGTGAGAGATCAGACTTGAATGACTTTGCCAGATATATGGCACACCGTGAGCTCATTAACACTAGCCTCTCAAGGTTTGATGACTGTCCAGAGAGCTACAGGGCCTGGAGATCAACCTTCAAGGCTGCTATTGCTGATTTCAACCTTACTGCCAAGCAGGAACTTGATTATCTCATAAAGTCGCTGGGGCCAGAATCTGCAAATCGTGTTAAAAGACTGAGGACAGTACATGTTGACCACCCAGATGCAGGTCTTGTTGCTGCATGGGCAAGACTTGAGCAAGCCTATGGTAGCTCAGAAGCCATAGAAAGCGCTCTATTCAAGAGACTGCAAAACTTCCCAAAAATAGGGAACAAAGACTATCGCAAGCTCCAAGATCTAAGTGACCTCCTCATGGAGTTAGAGTTGGCAAAGACAGACCCACGTCTACCTGGACTAAGCTTCCTGGACACTGCTCATGGTGTCAATCCAGTGGTGTCTAAACTGCCATACGGCCTGCAAGAGAGATGGGCGCAGCAGGGCTCAAGGTACAAAAGAGACTATGACGTATCCTTTCCTCCATTCTCATATTTTTGCAGGTTCATCAGTGAACAAGCCTGGATGAGAAATGATCCCAGCTTCAGCTTCAGTGAACCCAACTTACCTGCTTCATCATCATCACCATCACCAAGGTATGATAACACAGCAGCTAAACGCAGAGACTTTCATAGAGCAATATCTGTTAAAAGGACAGACGTCTCACCACCTGTGTCCTCTCATGCATACCAGAGTGATTTGGGTGGTAGAGATAAAGATCCAAATCGTCAGTGCTCTATTCACAAGAAGCCTCACCCTCTTAAGAAATGCCGGGAGCTGAGAGCAAAGACTTTACAGGAGCGCAGGGAGATTCTCCAGAAACTTGGAGTATGCTACAGGTGCTGTGCTTCTTATAGTCATTTTGCCAAGGACTGTAAAGTTGTCATCAAGTGCACAGAATGCAGTAGCGAAAGACATGTGACAGCTATGCATCCTACTCCAATTACAGACAGCCCACAGCAGCTACCTACCTCCACCCCTCTCTCAAATCATGGCGGGGAGCAACAAAGCCACGCTCTAGCCAAGGAGAATGTTTCTTCTTCATGCACAGAAGTCTGTGGAGAAGGTTTAGATCACAAGTGCTGTGCCAAGATATGCCTTGTTAAGGTATACCCAGAGGATCAACCTGAAAAAGCTGCCAGGATGTATGCCATAATAGATGAACAGAGCAACAGATCCCTGGTCAAGCCTAAATTCTTTGAGATCTTTGGCATTGAGGGTCATGCCCCACCGTATACTCTCAGAACCTGTTCTGGTCGCGTAGAGACTTTCGGCAGAAGGGTCGATGGGTTCATGGTGTCTCATATCGAAGGGAAAGATGGCATACTCCTACCAACATTAGTTGAGTGTGACCAGATACCAGACGAACGAGAAGAGATTCCTACTCCAGAGGCTGCATATCACCATCCTCACTTAAGGCACCTTGTTGATGAGATTCCCGCAATGGACATGAATGCTGAAATCTTAGTTTTGCTAGGAAGAGTCATTCTCTGAGTACATAAGGTACATGAGCAGTGTGATGGACCTGAGGATGCCCCTTATGCACAAAGACTTGATCTAGGCTGGGTAATAGTGGGCGATGTATGCTTGGATAGAATGTGTACGTCATCTGAGATCCACTCCTTCAAAACGTACATGTTAGGAAATGGACGTGCATCCCACTTCAAAGAGTGCCCTCACCATTATGAAGTAAAGGAGAAGCCTCTTGACATCATCCAAGTACCTGATGTCACTCCTATCCTTTGTGACGACAACCTAGGTACCACAGTGTTTTGTACCACAAGTGACGACAACAAAATAGCCTTGTGAGTTAAAGACAGAGAGTTCATCAAAATAATGGACAAAGAATTCTTCAAGGATGAGTCCAACAGCTGGGTTGCACCATTGCCTCTTCGTGCTGCAAAGGTCAAACTGCCAAACAATCGTGAACATGCTTTATCCAGATTCAACTCACTTCAACGAACACTAAAGAACAGGCCTGAAATGAAGGACCATTTCATTACCTTTATGAAGAGGATCTTTGACAATGAGCACGCTGAGCCAGCTCCACCTCTTCAAATACACGATGAGTGCTGGTACCTACCTTTCTTCAGAGTGTACCATCCACGTAAGCCAAAACAAATCAGGGTAGTGTTCGACTCCAGTGCCAAGCATCAGGGCGTATCCTTGAACGATATTCTTCTCACTGGCCCTAACCTAACCAACAACCTTGTAGGTGTGCTCATGAGGTTCAGAAGAGAGCCAGTTGCCATAACTGCTGACATTGAACAAATGTTTCATTGCTTTATTGTACGAGAAGACCATAGGAACTTCCTAAGGTTTCTGTGGCACCGTGACAACAACATGGACAATGAGATGATTGAATACCGCATGAAGGTTCATGTTTTTGGAAATAGCCCCTCACCTGCCGTTGCAACATACGGTTTACGAAAGGACTGCTCTTGATGGAGAACAGGAGTATGGTGCAGATGCTCGACATTTCGTCGAGAGAGACTTCTATGTGGACGACGGACTTAAATCTTTACCTACAGCGGAAGAAGCCATAGACCTGCTCCAAAGGACACAAGGTATGCTTTCTGAGGCTAACCTCAGACTACACAAGATTGCCTCAAACAGTGTTGCTGTTATGAAAGCCTTTCGACCTGGCGATCATGCCACAGGGTTTAAAGACTTAAATCTGGGGATGGACATGCCACCTGTGCAGAGAAGTCTGGGCCTTCGGTGGGACTTATTAAAAGACACCTTCGGTTTTCAAGCCAGCTCTGCAGACAAGCCATTTACCAAGCATGGAGTTCTGTCAGTGGTGAACAGCCTATACGATCCAGTGGGATTTGTGGCCCCCATCACCATACAAGGTAAATCCATACTTAGGCAGCTCTCAGAGACTATCAAAGATTGGGATGCTCCACTACCAATAGACAAACTTTCAAAGTGGGAGTCCTGGAAACAATCGTTACATGCCTTAGATGGAATCTGTATACCACGCTGCTACACTCCAACTTCCCTTGCTACCAGTCAGAGGAAAGAGCTTCACATCTTCTCAGATGCATCTACTGAGGCCATAGCGGCCATTGCCTACCTCAAGGCGAGAGATTCAGCTAATCTAACCCATGTAGGGTTTCTGTTTGGGAAAGCTAAGTTAGCACCCAAGCCTGAACACACAATTCCTAGGCTTGAACTTTGTGGGACTGTGCTAGCTGTAGAAATTGCAGATTTCATACTGCGTGAGCTAGACATTCAGATAGATGACATCAAATTCTACACAGACAGCAAGGTTGTTCTGGGCTACATATACAACCAGACTAAACGTTTCTATGTCTATGTCAGCAACCGTGTAGAAAGAATAAGAAAATCATCTAAACCTGAACAATGGCATTATGTTCAATCTGAAATTAATCCTGCAGATCATGGCACCAGGCCAGTGTCTGCGAGTGCCTTTGTAAATTCTTCTTGGTTAAAAGGTCCTGAATTCTTGCTGGCTGATCCAGAAGAAACCACGGCTGATGTCTTCAGTCTTCTAGAACCCGACAAAGATCCAGAGGTTCGTCCTGAAGTTAAAACCCTTGTCACCAGAACTGAACAAAGACGTGCCTTGGGCTGTCAACGCTTTGAACGTTTCTCCAAGTGGACAAGGCTGGTACGCACCACCGCAAGATTAGTTCATATTGCACGCTGCTTTCACATGAAGCCCACAGATGCTCACTGTCAAGGTTGGCACATGTGCCAAAAGCTTCTTTCTGCAAAAGACATTGCTGAAGCTGAACTGATCGTAATACGCAGTATACAACAGGATGTCTTTGGCTCAGAAATCAGACGTATCCGTGACAAGGGGGACATTCCAAAAAACAGTCCAATTGCTAACCTGAACCCATTCATTGACAATGATGGCACGTTAAGGGTTGGTGGACGCTTAAACAAGGCTAAGTTCAGTGAGCAAGAACAGAATCCTCTCATTATACCTGCTCGCCATCACATCACCACTTTGCTCATACGGCACTACCATGAAGAGGTGAAAGTTTCAAGACAAGGGACTGTAAAGACTTTCATCAGACCTATCACGGAACTCATTTTGCTCTTGCCGTTTGGAGACTGAACTTACTTGGGTATGCTGTTGGATCCTACCTGCGACTTCGAGAAGGAAGTATCTGGGACTTTAGTTGTCACAACTTGAAGCTTTATATTATAGTTGTTGTTGCATTATATGCATGTTCTCCATTATGTCTTTCAGGTTTTCAAGACATCAAGCAAATTGCGCTGTTGTTTATTTGCATAACTACCGTTGTATTAGGTAAATAGTGGCATTACCATGCCAGACGGGGAGTGTGCTGCCCCAATAGGGGCATAGAATATGAGATGCATAGCCTCAGTTAATATTAGTATTGTTATATAGATTAGAGTTCATATAGTGTGGTTTGCTTAACTATTTTCTCATAGCTAAATCTATGTGTTATCCTATGCTGCCATCTAGTGGCCTTTCTTGCAATGTACATGTTCTCTGTAATTCCTCATTAGTTACCACATTTTCCAGTTTATTTATGCCCCTCCCTATTTCCTGTGGGTAGTACTTCCTGTGTCATTCCCTCAGCTAGCAAGCCACATGTACAAGGACACACATGTATCTGCACGGTACTTGGGAAAGGCATCATCTTTTGACCGCACAATACTATTACCATTCATCTGCTGTTCCTGTTATCTGCTGTAACCCCTGAAGTTAAAGAATAAACACCTCTTTTGAATGAATCGGTATTGACGAGTTCAGCTATCTGACAAGGATTGTCCGCAGTGAGTACATCTACTTATACAGGCCAGACATAGAGGTCTCAGCAAGGGATATATCGCTATCACAACAATCGGAGTCAGAATACACGCAGTGTGCCCTTTCCAATTTGAGATTGTTCTAGTTCAGCCCACAGATTCCGAGTCTGAGGCTGGAACCAGTATTGTAACTGAGCCAAAAGTGAGGCAAAATAATAGTCCTGCAAATGCACATGACCTACCCCTCCCGCTTTCCTATGTTTGGTCAACTTACTAAAGGCACATCTTGCTTTCCTTCCACACCACAGGTATCTATTAAGCATAGCCTGTAAGGAAACAAAGTAAGAATTCGGGAGTGGGACAGGGAGGGTTCTAAAAAGGTACAACAACTGTGGAAGTACTTGCATTTTGAAGGCGGCCAGCCTCCCCAGCCAGGACAATTCGTGCTTAGCTAGAGCCCTAAGCCTAGAGCTAAAGGTGTTCAAAAATGGTATATAGTTAGCCTGTACAAGCCCACTGGCTGTGGGTGTCAAGGTGATACCCAGGTAGTTAATTCCTTCATCTTGCCAGACAAACGGGAATTTTTTAATTATCCGCTTTTTAATACCGTCAGGAACTCCTAAACCTAATATGTGCGATTTGGACTCATTTACTTTATAATAGGAAATATTATTGAATTCTCCCAGCGCCGAGTAAATTGCTTCCAGGGATCTCTCTATGTCAGTGACCATAAGAATTATGTCGTCAGCGAAAAGGCTAATTACATGCTCCCTCCCGCCTCCCTGAACACCTGATATGTGGGGATGTGATCGCAGATAGGTATCCAGAGGCTCCATCAGTAGATTGAAGATCAGAGGCGAGAGGGGACATCCCTGTCTCGTCCCGTTCGTAATACTGAACGGGGCGGACAAGGCCCCAGCGACGTACACCTGGGCTGAAGGATGGGTGTAAAGGGCCATGACAGCAGAGTAAATATAACCCTCAAATCCAAACTTTTTGAGAACTCTCTCCAGAAACTTCCAGTGTATCCGGTCGAATGCCTTCTCCGCATCCAACGCTAGGAGCAGAGAAGGCATCCGGCGTTGTTCCGCTATATGTAAAATATTTATCAACCTCCTAGTAGCGTCCGCAGTCTGCCTCCCCTTAGTGAAGCCACTCTGATCTATATCAATAATACCAGGTAGGATATCCACTAGTCTGGCAGCTAAGAGCTTGGCATAGATTTTTACATCATTGTTCAACAATGAGATAGGCCTAAAGTTCTGAGGGGTAGTCGGCTCCTTCCCTGGCTTAGGGAGAGCCACAATCATGGCGCCGTGCATCTCTTGTGGGAATGAGGAGGAGACAGCAGCAGACCCAAACACCTCTACTAAATATGGACTCAATATGTCCCGAAACGTTTTAAAGTATTCCCCCGTAAGTCCATCTGGACCTGGGGACTTGTTGGGTGGGAGGGACTGAATGGTCCTCTGTACCTCAGCTTCAGTGAAGGGGGAATTTAATGTTAAGAGCTGCTCGGGGGACACTGTAGGCAACTTGATTTTGTCTAGGAAAGCTGCGATGGCTCCCTCCGATGGTTGTACGATCTCAGGATCGTCCTTTAAATTATACAATGTGCTGTAATAGTGACTAAAGGCGTCCGCGATTGCCTGCGGGTGGTGATGCTTGACCTTAGTCACAGGATGGAGCATGAAGGGTATCCGGGACTTGAGTCTATGTCCTTTAAGTTTATTTGCAAGGAGCTTGCCTGCTCTATTGCCACTAGTGTAATACACCATGTTGAGTCTCCTGGACACCCTTTCATACTCGTCCAGGAACTGTAGTCTAAGCTCTGTGCACAATTGCGATAGTTGGGTAATCAGGGGCGGGGACGGATTAAGTTTGTTCTGACTATCTAGACTTTCAATACGGGCCAATAAGGATAGTGTCCGCTGCCGCCTCTCCCTCTTGATCCTGGCCCCCTGAGCCTCTGTTGTTTTAAAAAAATTCCTTCAGTTTGTTCTCGATATGTGACCTGGTCGGGCCAGTCCTAAAGAGTGTGGGGTCAGAACGCCATATAAAAGTAGACGGGCAGCAAGAGGGATCCCCCACCAAAAGACTCACCGAGGCGTGGTCCGACCAAGTAATACCGTTTATCTTAGCATGTTTACATTTAAACAACAATTTTTCATCCACCAAGAAGAGATCTATTCTGCTGTAAGACTTATGACAATTAGAAAAAAAGGTAAAATCTCTATCGTTCGCATTCAAACACCTCCATGCATCAAAGAGTTTGTGTGACCTCAAAAAGGAGGCCAGGGATGGGGGGGTGCGTTTTGCTGAGGATGTGGAGTCCAGCACTGGATCCGGTGTGATGTTAAAGTCTCCACATAACAGCAGGAAACCATTCCGTACCTCTTTGGCTTTCTTGAGCAGCCTATTTAAAAATCTGGTTTGATTCCTGTTGGGAGCATACACCGACACCAATGTGTAAGGCACTAGGTTAATGTCACATACTAAAATAACATATCTCCCCAGCGGATCTACTATGGCTTCACGAAGGGAAAAGCTAACTGTTTCTCTCACAGCCACCATTACCCCTTTAGTTTTGGAGTCAGCATTGGCAAAGTAGGTAAATGGGAACTTGGGGTGTGAACATTTTGGAGGAGCTGCACTACTAAAGTGGGTTTCTTGAACACACAAGATGTCACATTTCTGGTTCAGTGCTTCCTTCCACAGGGATCTCCGTTTGGCCGGGTGGTTTAGACCCTTGGCATTTATAGTCAATATATTTATCGCCATATCGGAAGTCTGTGGTGTCGGGGGGTGCTGTGTAGTATCAGTAGGTTACTCACTGTGGTTAGTCCTTCTTTCAAGATCCACCGGGGGACAGACTGCAGCAACCCGTCCACCATTCCAAGAGTCCTAGAAGCTTCCCAGAAGGATGGATTATTTCCAGCTAGAGGAACACAGATCATCAGGGTAGGAAGAAAGAACAAAAAAAAATGAACATTAAAAAAGAAACTAGAAAATACAGTCAACATAGAATGAAACTCCGGCCAACAGCCGAATGTGTAAGTAACAAGAGTGTGCGACTGTTCCATAGCCGCTCAAAGGGTGTGAGGGGGTAGTACCTCGAGATTGAGTTTTTTTGCAAATCGAAGAGAAAAAAAACCTCTCCAGCGGCCTTAGTTGCCTCGGTTAAGGTCTCCGAGAGCCTAAGAGTGAGACTTGGAATTTTTGCGGTCCACTATCTGCCATCCTGGATCCACATGTCTGTCTCCACCATTTTGGTTTGGAGTGTGTGGCTGCTCCGGAAGGATCCCCCAGTCTTTCAGGAGAGACAGGCCCCTCTCGACCGAATCCACCACAAAATCACGTTTATCCTTGGTCACAATCAATTTGGTAGGAAAGCCCCATTTGTATACCAGGTTATGATTTCTTAAGGCCTTCGTGATTGTGGTCAGATTCCTAAGTTTTTGTAAGGTATACTGCGATAAATCTGCATAAAATTGGAGGCGAGCATAAGACGGATGGAACTGATCCTTTTGCCTGGAAGCCGCCATCAACTTTTCTTTAGCGTGGTAAAAGTGTAATCTCATAATTACGTCCCTGGGGACATCATCCGCCAAGTATGTTGGTTTGGGGAGCCGATGGATCCTGTCCACGGTACAGTCCAGAGCAGACAAATCAGGCAGAATGGAGGAGAATAGTTGGGAGACATACATGCGCAGATCTGACGGTTTAACAGACTCAGGTATCCCTCTAATTTTAACATTGTTTCTCCTAGATCTGTCTTCGATTTCTGCCATTTTTGCCTTAATGCCTTCTATGTCATCCTCTTTACTGTCATTCGCATCTACAAGTGCATTAATGGTGGTGGCATACTCTCCCATCTTGTCCTCTATATGGGACACTCTTTCAGCTACTCCCCTGATCTCTGCACTGAACTTGTGTACACAAGACACCATGTCGGCATGCAGAGAGCTCCGCAGGGATACAAGCATCTCCTTCAGGACTGTGTCCATGACAGGCTGGTTACTAGTGGGAAACACCTCTATGGAGTCCGGCAGGTCCCTAGTATCCTCCCCCGAATCCACCAGAGAGCTCACCTCGTGTGCAGCAGCAGAGTCATCCAGCCTGAATCTGGCCTTTTCAGGACTTCCAGAGGATGGTGTGGCTGGCGATGGGTGTGTGGATCTAGGAGGACTGCTTCTCTTCTGAGATTTCCCCGCTGAGACCTGTGACTTGTGAGGCCCTGCGATTGGCGTGGATGAGGAGCCGCCGCCATCTTGCCTGGGCTCCATGCGGAAGAACTCCGTCAGCTTGGCCGGACGATTGCCGGCGTTTTTGCGCCTAACATTGCGGTACTGGAGTCCCCGAGTTCTGCAGCAGTAGACCGCCACAGCAGCGCTTGTGTCAGGGTTTCAGGAGACCCGATGTGTGCCGTTGATTCGCCGCTGGATCCGGAGCTCTGCTAGAACGCGGCCATCACGCTCGCCGGCTAGCTCCGCCCCCAAATTTCAACTTTTTTTGATTTCAGGTCCACTTTAAATCATATAATAACACAGATAGCTAGAAAACAAAAAAAAAAAGTAGTGATGGGTTTTATTATTGAGAGAGAAGCGTGCTTTTCAAACACAATCCAATGCATGCACTGACGGGTAGATTCACATACATTGGCGCATATTTATGCCGCCGTAGCGTATCTCTTTTACGTTATGCCGGCGCATCGCGGAGAGGCAAGCATGGAATTTACAAAGCAAATGCTCCCAACGTTGCGCCGGCGTAGCATATAGTCGTAAGCGTAAGGCAGCGTAAGTGGAAGTGGGCTGGAAGTGGGCGTGATACATTTTAATGAAGCATGACCCCATGCAAATGATGGGCTGAGCTTCAGACAAGTACTTAAAATGAACTGCGCATGCGTCGTACCTTGAACGTATCCCAGTGCGCATGCTCACAATCACGTCGAAACAACTGGCTAAGATACGTTGAATCACTGCCTATGACGTGAACGTAACCTACGCCCAGCCCTATTCACGTACTACGTAAACAATGTAAAATTCGACGGCGTTCGTTCCCTGGTCCATACCTTTGCATGAGTTGCCCCTCCAATATGGGGAATAACTTTACGTCGGACGTATCCCTTATGCAAATCGCTTAAAACATGCGTCGGGCGCAAGTACATTCGTGAATCGGCGTATCTCCCTCATTTGCATATTTGCATCGGAAATCAATGGGAGTGCCAAATGCGTCCCGCGTAACTATGCGCCACTATACGCCGGCGTAGGCAAGTTACGTTGATCGGATGAAGTCAGTCTTTAGGCGTATCTTAGTTCTGTGGCCACTGCGCACAGATACGACGGCACATATTTACACTTACGCGGCGTATCTCGAGATAAGTCGGCGTAAGTGCTTTGTGAATCTGGGCCTGAATGTGTATTTGTACAATAAAGATGTTATACTAATCACTTAGAAACATCAGTTTAAAGACTTAAAAATATACATTCACCAAAAGCATTATACTGTACATCCTTACAAAACATATTAACAGATAGAAAGTTATTAATATGTAGGAAATAGATATTCTACATAATCAAAGCTTCCTCTCAAATATCCCATGTTCTGAGAAACTCCTGAACATTTGCAAATGAATCCGTAAATATTAATGCTTTCCGTATTATAGTTCTTTGTACTATAATAAAGCTATCTGCACATGATTTCCCTCCGAATAGACCATAGCACATTTTTAAGGTACTATGGGTTTAATTTACTAAAACTGTAGAGTGAAAAATCTGGTGCAGATGTGCATGGTAGCCAATCAGCTTGTTCAATTAAGCTTTGACAATACAACCTGGAAGCTGATTGGTTTCTATGTAGAGTTGCACCAGATTTTGCACTCTCCAGTTTTAGTAAATCAGCCCCAGTATGTCTATTGTTCTAAACCATTTTTTTTTTTCATTTAGGATAGAGCAGGGATGGATTAAAACTGATTTGTTTTCCCATCTGTATCTCATTAGGCTGGAGTCACATATGCTGCGGGCACGACTCACAGCAGAGGTTCCGGTGCTTCTCTATTCATCATTTTAGGTATGAATCAGGTTCAAATATTTGGCTGAATTTTCACCTATAACGGAGTCAAAGACACACAGGTCCCTTTTTCGGTACGCTCCACGGCCTCCCCGGAGCTTTGTGAACCGACTCCATACCAGGAAGCTGATTGGTTTCTATGTAGAGTTGCACCAGATTTTGCACTCTCCAGTTTTAGTAAATCAGCCCCAGTATAGCTAAAGTTCTAAACATTTTTTTTTTCATTTAGGATAGAGCGTGGAAGGATTAAAACTGAGTTGTTTTACCATCTGTATCTCATTAGGCTGGGTTCACATATGTTGAGGCTGCGGCTCACAGCAGGGGCCGGTGCTTCTCTGTTGATCATTTTAGGTCCATTTGAGGAGAAACTCGCATCCAATTCGCATCAGTTTGAACCCAGCCTTTAAAAGATTTCCTTTAATTTTTTGTCTGGAGACTGGACTGGACAGGAAGTAAGGATATATCTTTTGAATGATGGCAATCCACTCTTAGACAGTTGTTATGGGAGCAGGTGTCCACATTGAAGGTTTTCCCTTATATTCCTGTTCTGGTGGCAACTCTCTAAATATTGCATCTACCCTCACTTCCTTCCCAGTGACAATGGTGATCATGAAAATTAGTAAGAGTGATACTGTTCATAGACGGACCAAACATTTTCTGGATCCGCAAAGACCCATGTGTCACATCCTGGCTTGGAAGCTCTTGTCAATCATCGGCTGCAACCAAACATCTGCAGCCTTTGACCAGTGAGTCTTGAAGAGGTGTTAATTTTATCCCTAAGTAGTTGATTGAGTGAGGTGCCCAGCGGTACGAAAAGTATTGTTAAAGGTGTTCCATGTCCATGTAGGAAGTGCTGTCAATTTGGATGGGTTAATCCGGAACTTCGAGAATGCAGAGAAGCGATCGAGTGTAAGTTGCAGATTCGGAAGGGGGATAAGCAAGTTGGTCAGGACCAGACGAGCATCATCTGCAAATAAGTTATCCTTATGCGGAACACCTGCATAGGCCACTACTGAGATATCCATCATATTAGCCCAGATTGCTGCCACCAACACAAAAAGCGTCGGGGATAAGAGACATTCCTGCTAAGTACCCAGGTGAATGGGGATTGGATCAGAAAAAAAACCTGCATAATTCATGGAGGCCGACGAGTACAGAGCTTGAATCCAGAATAGAAAGTGAGTTTCGAAGCTCAAAAAAAAAGAAGCAAAATAGGGAATCAAAGGCTTTGTAGATATCCAAGAAAAAACAGAAATCTTGGAATTTTACGTTGTTAAAGGATGTGAATAAGGTGGATCACTTTACATACGCTATTGCCCGCTTTTGTACTGGTATGAAGTCCACCTGGTCCCTGTGGATGAGGGCCTGAAGGTATTTGTTGAAACAGGAGCTCAAGACTTTCCCTAAGACCTTCAGATCCACATTCAATAAAGAGATAGGATGACAGGATTGTGGTTTGAAAGGTTCCTTGGGGGATGTTGGCTTTAAGAGAATCCGGAAAGGCTTCTGGCCCATTTACAGAAAAATAAGAAGTTAAGTGTGGGGTGAGTAAAGCTTCAAAAATGTTATAGTAAAGGCTAATGAAACCATCAGGACCTGGAGCCTATGAAGTCTTCAGAGATTTTATAGCTGTGTAACTTCTGACTCAGTTATAGGTGCATTCAGGGTATCCCGAGAGTATAGTAATTGGAAGAAGCTCTCAGCTTTTCCCAGGAAGAAGGCTCGCTGTATAGTGAAGAGAGAAAACTAGCAAAACTAAAAGTATTTTTTAGGTGCATTTTTTAGTTCTGCCATTCAATAGAGAAAAGCAACCTGTGCACATGAGGCCTAAAGCCCCATACACACAGGCGACATTGGCTGGTTCAATAAAAAGCGTCTGATATTTGGCCCATGTATATGGTAGCTGATCCGACAGAAGCCAGCCTTTTCCCTATCTGACAAGCCGACCGGCCAATGGTGCTGAGAGCATTGATCGGGGTGTCCTGGGGGGGCGTGCCTCTGTCAGAAAACAACAGCTCAGATCACTGTACCAACGTTAAATCATTAGTACAGTGGCTCCAAACGAAGCCTGACAGTTTTTTTTCCGTTCAACCTGCTGGGTTGAACAGAAAAAACTCAATGGCCCAGATTCACAAAGACTTACGCCGACGTATCTATTGATACGTCATGGTAAGCCCAAATGTGCGCCGTCGTATCTATGCGCTGATTCTTTAAATCAGATACGCCTGAATTTTGCCAAGATATGACCGACGTAAGTCTCCTACGCCGTCGTATCTTGGGTGCATATTTACGCTGGACGCATTCGGCGTTCCCCTTATAAATATGCAAATGCAAAAGATACGTCGATTCACGAACGTACGTACGCCCGACGCAGTAATCTACAACGTTTACGTAAGGCGTTTTTCGGCGTAAAGATAAACCACCAAAAAGGTGGCGCATTCCATGCAAGGTATGGACGTCGGAACAGCCGTCGTTTTTACATTGTTTACGTAAGTCGTACATGAATGGGGCTGTGATGTTCACGTCGTAGGCAGTTTTCGACGTGTATCTTAGGCATTCTATTCAACTTGTTTCTGAGCATGCGCGCGCATGCGCTGTTCGCTCGGCCGCTTATTTACATGGGGTCACGGTTAATTTAAATGAAGCACACTACCTGCCTACTTTGAATTAGGCGGGCTTACGCCGGCCTATTTACACTAAGCCGGCGCAACGTACGGCGCGACTGCTTTGAGAATACTGTCCTGGGCTCCCTGTCTTACGTCCGCGTAGCGCATATGAGATGCGATATGCCGGCCAAAAAATACGCTGATGTACCTGAATCTGGCCCATAGTGTGTTCCAGACTTAAGTGTTAAAATAAAGTTAATTAAAGATGATGCTGCTCCAGATTCTCTTCATTGTTCGATACATGACTTCAGACATGGGTGTGGCACTCAAGGGAGTCTGGAACAGCATTTTTTCCTGGAAAGGGAACAATTGCAATTCTTCTGTAACTAAATAGTTTTTTTCATATCAACCAGACTGCTAATAAAGCTGTATTTACCGCATTTATCGGCGTATACCACGCACTTTTTTCCCCTTAAAATAAGGGGAAAATCATGGGTGTGCGATATATACGCCGATACCTGCTTCCCGTGCTCAGTTTGAACTGAGCCGCCGACATATACCGAGTGCAGTACACTCGGGTACATTCGGCCAGGCTCGGCTTCGGTCGTGCTCACGCATAAACATCACAGAGCGTGAGCACGAGCGAAGCCGAGCCTGGCCGAATGTACCCAAGTGTACTGCACTCGGTATATGTCGGCGGAGGCGTTCAAACTGAGCACGGGAAGCGGGGATTCGACTCGGGAGGACAGCACTGGAGCCGAAGACGGGCGCCAGACCGGACGATGGACGCTGCGCAAGACACCAAAACTGTAAGTACTAAAAGTACTAAAATGATTTTTTTTACAGGTTCACATTAGGGGTGCGCGCTATACGCCGGCACGCGCAATACCCCGATAAATACGGTAACCACCGATCTTTTAGTAGTCCTTGTCAAACTATAATCGCCCCATCCAAAGCATTATGAATAATTACCTTAAAGGATCACTAAGGGATTTTTTTTTTTAGCTAAATAGCTTCCTTTACCTTACTGCAGTACTGGTTTCATGTCCTTATTGTTTTGCTTTGAAGTTGCTGTAATCCTGCTCTGTTCTCCACACTTCCTGCTTGTCTGTTTCCTTATAACCACCATACTGGGAGCTTTCTCACAATGGTTTAAGCTGTCATTACTGTGTGTCTAAAACTCCAGACCAACTGCCCTGGATTTGTTTGTTTTTGTTCTGTATGTCTATTTCTACTTTGCAGAAACATGAAGCCAGTTCAAAAGTGAAACTAACCTGCAGGCACTTTATATGATTGATTTTTATCTATTTTTAATCATTTTGAAAAGGAATCAGTTAACTTTTATGTCTCTATACCCTGTAAACAGTAATTTCAGCAAAAAATGTTTTTTTCCTTTAGTGACCCTTTAACTACAACACTAATTTAATTAAGTAACTTGATCGTTATAGTTTAGATTATATGATATAGGGTGATGAACATTTATCTTACCAAATCATATTACTGAAAAATGAATTTAACCTGGCAGATCTAATTTGAGAGTTTTCTATTATCTCGCCTCCCATTTCATTTTCTAGAGACAGCATTTTAAGAAAAACTAGACAATCTTTTTGTTCTCTTTTCTCAATTTAAACTGTCAAACATGCAGACAAGAAGATCAGACTAGTCGACACACAGTAATCCCAATTACACTACTGGAATACATAGCATTTACGTGAAATATTACCATTAGAAGAATTTCTGAAATATATCACTAGGCCGCACAATGTAATACAGAAGAAATACACTTGCTTGTTTTAATTTGCTAAAACAAAGGCCAACATAGACTGTAAATAATTTTGCCCACCTGAACATGAATTCTTATTGATTTGTCATCTACCTCATTTAGTGCTTGCATTTCGATTAAAAGAAAGCTTACACAAAAATACAAGCTCCCACTATTTTCTGGTCCATCCTCCCCTAACAGAAAACCCTCTAATTTAAACCCCCAAAAATAGAACATTAGGAGTAAAAAAATATGTTACACTATTTTACAATACATTAACTAACTCATGTTTTTTACAGTAAGCTGACAGAATTGTAAAAAAAAAAATTTGGGCTATTTTACTCATAATAATTGTAATGTAAATTTATCAGATTTTCTTGGGGTTGGTTGTAAGGCCCCATTCACACGGACGGACTGTTCGGGTCCGCCTGTCAGTTTTGGCGGCGGACCTGAACGGCCGCTCCATGCATCCCTATGGAGCGTCGGATGTCAGCGGAGACATGTTCGCTGACATCCGACCCTATCCGATACGCTAAAAACAGACGTATGGGGGTACGTCCACATCCGTCCATGCGGATCAGATCGGGTAAGATCTGATGAAAACAGACATGCTGTCCGTTTTCATCAGATCGCTCCATAGGAAACAGCGGTGCCTGACAAGCCCCTTCCCGCTCAGTGAGCAGAGAGGAGCTTGTCATCCGTCGGCTCAGCAGGGATCTGCGGACTGACCTCCCGCTGAGCTGGCGGGAGCAGGCAGACTCTGTCGCGACGGAGTGCGCCTCGTGTGAATGGGGCCTAAAGGTAACCACAAGTGAGGGTGCTTACACTGTATGTAAATGAGGAACTTCTCTCATTTGCTACCGTTTGGTCTGTTAAATATACCAGTTAAAGTGGTTCTTAATGGGGTTGTAAAGGTACAATTTTTTTTCTTAAATATCTTCCTTAACCTTAGAGCAGTCCTCCTTCACTTACCTCATCCTTCGATTTTGCTTTTAAATGTCTTTATTTATTCTGAGAAATCCTCACTAACTGTGTCTGTCTGTAACGCCACAAGTAATGCAAGGCTTTCTCCCTGATGTGGAGTGCTGTGCTCGCCCCCTCTATTGGACTACAGGAGAGGAAACACTTTTTTATGACAATAACTTGCATATTAACCTTTAAAATTAGCACTTTAGATTTCTCCCATAGACTTTTAATGGGTGTTCCGTGGCTTTTCACATTTGCCGCGAACACCCCAAATCGTTCGCTGTTTGGTGAACGGGCAAACAGAAAATGTTCGAGTTGAACGCATGTTCGTCCCGAACATAAAGCTTGTCCCTATTTATATGTATATAAAATGTAGGAATGCAAAGCTAATAAATAACACATGGCAGTATTATCAAGGTAAGCAACCTTCAATACTGGATGTACTTTAAATAACACTTATAATTGGATATTTATTGTTCTGCTTCAGAGCAACAATAAGACTTCATTCACATTCAGCAATGACTTACATCCCTAGACTTCTCTGACCTTTTAGATCAGACAACGGGCTTCAAAGCAAATTCATGTCTATGGTTGAAGGAAGCTGAAGCAGTTAGTGCAGGCACATCTAATAGTGGTCAGAAACTGCACAGAAATACATCACTAAGCATGCGTCAATCTCTGTGCCTACATTAACCCAGATGTGGGAACGGAGACTTTTACATTTGCTTGTAAGCTCCCTTTCTCTGCTTTATAGAGTGACCTTTATCTACAGATACTGTCTCATGTGAATTAAGCATCAACTTACTGATAGACATCAGATGGCAATGTGTTAAATCAGTATGGTCCAATTGCCAATAAAATGTTTTTATTATCTATCTACAGTAAGTTAATATGCATGCCTAGCTCGTCAAAGTATAAATGCAAATGTCTAAGTAGACTGGAGAGAAAAACCAGAAACCAATGGCACCAGCCAAGTCTAAGAAAAACTATAGATAACTGGTAATGGAATTCAGCTTGGTGCATTGATGATTCTATAACATTTCCAAGAAATCCATATGTGTGCATTGAATATTAGGCTGGCTTCATAGTTACATAGTTAGTCAGGTTGAAAAAAGACACAAGTTTATCCAGTTCAACTAATAAAAGGGGAGGAAAATACATTCCTATATACACAATCCTATACCCTCAGGTGATCCAGAGGAAGGAAAAAAAAACTGATCCAATTTGCTCCAGTAGGAAGAAAAATTCTTCCTGATCCCCCAAGAGGCAATCATATATTCCCTGGATCAACTTTACCTATACATATTAGTATCCAGGACATTTAGGAAATAATTCAGGCCTTCTTTAAAACAAGCTACTGAGCTGGCCAGAAGCACCTCTGGAGGGAGTCTATTCCACATTTTCACAGCTCTTACTGTAAAGCAGGGGTCCTCAAATTATGGCCCTCCAGTTGTTCAGGAACTACAAATCCCATCATGCCTAATCATGTCTGTGAATGTCAGAGTTGTACAATGCCTCATGGGACTTATAGTTCCACAACAGCTGGGGGGGGGGGGGCTGTAGTTTGAAAATCCCTGCTGTAAAACCTTTCCATATTTGGAGATTAAATCTCTTTACCTCCAGACGTAAAGTGTGGCCCCCTTGTCCTTTGTGATGAACTTACAGTGAATAATTCAACACCAAGTTCACTATATGGACTACTTATATATTTGTGTATGTTGATCATACACCCCCCCCCCTTAATCACCTCTTTTCAAGAGTGAATACATTCAGTTCCTCTAATCTTTCCTCATAGCTGAGCTCCTCCATGCCTCTTTCAGTTTGGTTGCCCTTCTATGGACTTTATCCAGTTCCTTGATAGCCTTTTGTGAATTGGTGCCCAAAACCGAACTGCATATTTCAGATAAGGTCTTACTAATGATTTGTACAGGGGCAGAATGATCTCTCTCTCTCTCTCTCTCTGGAGTCCATACCTCTCTTAATACAAGAAAGGACTTTGCTTGCTTTGGAAACCGCAACTTATGATCTACCAAAACACCCAGATCCTTCTCCACCATTGATTCCCCCACTTGTACTCCCCCTAGTATGAATGATTCATGCATTTTCTTAGCCCCCAAATGCATAACTTAAGCATTGTGCTTGTACATATTTTGCAAAATTGCACGATTGTAAGTATAGTGTGCCGCACTGCCATTTATTTATTTGCATTGAGCTGTGCTGGGTGCCAGTTGATCTGAACGGCACCCCAAAGCACCTTGGAAACACACCCAAATGCAAGTGTAATGCAACATACAAGGTACACAGGTGGGAACTGGGTTTCAAAAAAAATATACTGTATATTGCTGTCTAAATTTTTTGTCATGATGCGTTAATAGCTCATTTAACAACTTAAGACCCGGACCATTATGCAGGTAAAGGACCTGGCCCCTTTTTGCGATTTGCCACTGCATGGCTTTAACTGACAATTGCGCGGTCGTGCAACGTGGCTCCCAAACAAAATTGGTGTCCTTTTTTCCCACAAATAGAGCTTTTTTCGGTTTTATTTGACCACCTCTGCGGTTTTCATTTTTTGCGCTATAAACAAAAATAGAGCAACAATTTTGAAAAAAAATCAATATTTTTTTACTTTTTGCTATAATAAATATCCCCAAAAAATATATAAAAAATTTTTTCCCTCAGTTTAGGCCAATACGTATACTTCTACATATTTTTGGTAAAAAAAAAAAAAACGCAATAAGCGTTTATTGATTGCTTTTTTGGCGCAAATGTTATATTGTTTACAAAATAGGAGATCGTTTTATGGCATTTTTATTAATAATTATTTTTTTACTAGTAATGATAGTGATCAGCAATTTATTTTGTGACTGCGACATTATGGTGGGCACGTCGGACACTTTTGACGCATTTTTGGGACCATTGTCATTTTCACAGCGAAAAGTGCTATAAAAATGCACTGATTACTGTGAAAATGACAATGGCAGTGAAGGGGTTAACCACTAGGGGGCGATAAGGGGTTAAGTGTGACCTAAGGGAGTGATTATTACTGCAGGGGGGTGTGGCTGGATGTGTGAAGTCACTGATCATCGTTCCCTATAACAGGAAACAGACGATCAGTGACAAGCCACAGAGAAGAACGGGGAAGGTTTGTTTACACTCACCTCTCCCCATTCTTCAGCTCCTGTGACCCGATCGTAGGACACCGGTGTCGATCGAGTCCACGGGTCCCGCGGGCGCAGTTACGGAGCTTCGGACCGAGTTGCGGCACATGACCTACGTCTGGGTACTTAAAGGACAACGTACCTGTACGTGCCTGTGCCCAGCCGTGCCATTCTGCCGACATATATCGGCGTTAGGCGGTCCTTAAGTG
Source organism: Rana kukunoris (assembly GCA_029574335.1). Classification (NCBI taxonomy): domain Eukaryota; kingdom Metazoa; phylum Chordata; class Amphibia; order Anura; family Ranidae; genus Rana; species Rana kukunoris. Next base: position 401,887,598 of record CM056053.1, on the reverse strand, counting down.
GTTAAAATGAATGTGCTGCCTTACCGCCCTATACGTTAACATAAGAGGGCCTTAAGGGAACCGGTACTGAAAAAAATTTGGACGCTTCCGTTGCTGACCTTGCTAGTTGGCTGGCTAGGTTTGGTTAGCAAGCATAGCAGAAGTCATCTTCTATAAGTGTCCATTCAGACTAGTGTGTTACGTTACTGTGTGCTAACTCACACACATTCATTATGAATGGACTGTAAATGCAACAGGCCAAAAAACACACATGAGCATTGTTTAGGAATGCAGCGCACCACAATGCATCGTTTGGAAATTGTGGGGCACTGATGTGCAATGTGCGTTGGCCTCTACAGTACTTTGTATTAGAGTTCCACTCCTCAAAAATGGTACTTCAATGCACCACACCTAAGAATCCATTTCCACCTATGCATTACTAGTAACCTGCGGTGTTTCTGCAAGCATTTTACATATATTTGTGCCATGTACATGCAGTTTTTTTCACAAAGGTGCAGTGCTTTTTGTGAACTACTTACATAGAAATAAATGTGATTTCTACTTAAAATGCATTTTGAGGATTAATAAAAACAGGCAACCAGGCTGGCCCTGTTTAGGTAAAACCTTAGGCAAACCTCAGATCAATGCAGTCTGAATGACTTATGGAATTTCAACATTTCAAGGGACACTCTGATCACTTGTCTTAGGCCGCGTACACACGAGCAGACAGATTTGTTCAAATCGGTAGGGCCGACCGATTTGAACAAATCTGTCTGCTGGGGACATATTGGTTTGATCGTGTACACACATGTCACCGCACCAGGAAGTAAAACACTTCCGCGCATGCGTCAAAACCATTCGGCGCGTGTGCGAGAAGACATGTCTGCTGGTTAGCGTACTAACCAGCAGACATGTCGGGCGGACGGGTTCCCAGCCGACAGATTTCAAAGCATGCTTTGAAATCTGTCGGGTGGCCAAATCCGTCGGCTCACCCGTACACACGGTCAAATCTGTCTGCTGGGACGGTCGGGCCGACCGTTTCCAGCAGATAGATTTGATCGTGTGTACGCTGCCTTAGTGGTAAAGGCTTTCAAATGGGTTGGAAAATCCATCTGACAGTGACTATATCCCATATATAGTTTTGTCAGGACTGTTTTCTGAATGCATATACATGCACCCTATGCCACACTAGCATTCAAGTGTATGTCTCTATGCATTAAAACGTTAATCTATATTGCATCTGTGCACACTGCTAGCTGTGTGACCATACTGTCACTGACAGTATGCAATTTCAACTAATGATTAGGAACCATTTAACATGTTTAAACAACATAACATGTCAGCAATGATTAAGCTCCAAAGGGCGATGTGAAACACGTTGGGGGTGTGGCCTGGCTGGAGTCCCGGCCATTCATCTCATTTCATGCACATGGGTTTGCTTCATGATGTGCGGCTTATGGATCTTTTCCTTTGACATGTCAGAAATGACATGGAGTTCACTGTTATTAACCAGTTGTTGACATTGGGTGAGCTATGCATGGCTTAAAATGATTCAAGTATACAGGATTTCAAGTGTACAGGATAGACTGCCCTGGACTGTTTTGTCCTGCTCTGCTGCTGCTCCCTCGCTGCTAATTCCTGGCTGTTAAAATGTAACTTAATTATTACAAATAGTATGATAAAATTATTCAATTATAGAAAATTAAGAATTATATTAAATTTTCAAGTAAAGATTATTTATGTAGGAATTTAGGTAGAGATATTGTCAAGGCAAAGCAAATCTAAACCCGTAACAAAAAAATACAGTGCCGCTTAACAGTCCTTAGACACAGTGAATGATTTAGTTTCCATTGTGCAGGCAAAAAAAATTATCAGCAAGTACAGAAAATACATGTTGATCTTGCTGGAAATACAGTTTCCTTGTCAACTTCTATGAGCTAAAAAGAAAGCATAAAGAATCTTATGCTGCTTGTGTAAACTACTAGTTTTACTAATCCACATTGCGATGTTTGAAGTCTAGCCTGTGCTACAATAATGGCTGTCTCCAGTGGAGGCCGATGCTCCATTTTTTTTTTTGGGGGGGGGGGATCAGTCGGTCGATTGGTCTGTCTGATAGTCAAACCATCCACCCTCCCATTCGGTCCATTCGTAAACCACAAACATAGCCTGTTTGGGTCACGCCCTGCGTCTCCTCTTTGGTGTGTCCTGCTCGGTGTCTCCTCCTCGGTGGCTTCCCCCTACGTCTCTTTCTCAGTGGCCAAGGTTGCTTTTCCTCTCGGCCAATTGGGTCTCAGGACCCGCTTCCCGATTGACCGAGAGGAGAACCAGGAAGACAATAGCGAAGATTAAGTCGCTATTGTCACACAGCTGGGTGAGCCTACACTTTTTTTAAGCCAATTAGAGCAACAAGCTCTAACCATGTGCTTAAAAAATTGAAATAGATCCGTTCCATGCCCTGCAGCTAGATTCGGGACTGGGCGCATGGATTAGAGGGGCGGCACCCCTGAGATCCTAATGGAGCAACTGGCTGCCTCCATATATATATTGGAGAAAAAGGCGTCGATACAAAGAAGAAGGTAGAATGTGATTCACAGGGGTACTGGGTGAAAATGAAGGAAAAGAGCCACCACATCTAAGGAATAATAAGCTGCAGAGGTTTAATGACCTCTCGTCACAAAGGGATCAAGCAGGGTTTAAAAATCGTGCACTATACAATGAGGGCAACCCTAACTTAGTAGCTGCTAATAACTCTGAATAGAACCATCCACTAAATTCAAATCAAGACCCTTTTAGAGAAAAATAACAAAATGCTATGTTTGCATTCTATTACGGAAGAAAAGTATATTTGATCTATACAAATGGATAGTGAGTACACAAGAATGCTAAGTTTTTAGCTGAAAAATAAGAGTTTATCTTATCTGATAGGAATCAATGATGCCCTAGGAGTAGATGCATTTTAATCTAGTTCACAGTCAATGGGGAATGCTTTAATGCTGTTTATAGCATATGCAGTATACCTGTGAGAAGCAAACATTCAATCATATCTCTGGAAAAAAAGTTATAATTTATTCTTGCTGCCATATTTAATGATAGGTATCAACAAAACCTAACTCTAAAAGATAAATAGATGTTTTTAAATCAGAAATTAAAGCCTGACTCTGGGTTTATGTAAAGTTTACCCATGCATGGCCCCCACCCTTCCTTCTCCAGGGGTTAAATGTTCATAAGGTCCAGGCGGACCAGAAAAAGCAGTGTTACTTACCTTATTGCTCCAATAGGCTTCCTCTGTACTGCATGACTGGTCACCCTAAGCTACTTCTGTGAAGCTCTGCCTGCTGAAGATTTTCAACATCATCATGTATGATTCAGTACCAGCCTACATCTGAGAGTATAAGGGAGAATGGAAGAACACCAGCTGCCAGTGTAGGGTGAATAAGTAAGGTTAATATGAATGCATATTCCTATCTTCATAGATAAGATTATGAGCACTTGGGACGCTTTGGGGGTTGGGGCACTGCTTGGTTAAATGTTACACCGGCCCAGAGATCACCATTAACCTCCCTGGCGGTATGATTCCTTCTAGTTTTAGGCGCTGAAAGCGGTACAATTATTTTGCATGGAAATTTGGCGTTTTATATTTTAGGCCACGTACACACGTCCGAGAACCTCGTCGGGCTAAACTCATCGTTCTGCCCGACGAGGTTCCCGATGAGTGGTCGGAAAAGCTTGTCGAGCCAAAGTCCTCATTGAACAACGAGGAAAAAGAGAGCGTGCTCTTTTTTTTGGCTCGACGAGCTTCCCAACGGGACGCTCGTCGGAAGTGTACACACGACCGAGTTACTCGGCAGAATATGTCTCCCAGTGAGCTTCTCGCTGGATTCTGCCGAGAAGCTCGGTCGTGTGTACGGGGCCTGAGGCCTGCAATTCTTAGGAATAACTAACCTAAATCTGTCCAAACAAGAATCTAGTAGACATCCTGGGTATGAAAATTTTTTGAAACACAAAATCATAAATTATTATATAATAAATAACTATAAATAATTATAACAAATAATAATGTAATTATAATAAAAATTAGTCAATAATGTAATCAAATCAAAAACACTGACATTTGCTCTGTTGTAGAATTGTTGCTGTCATTATTTTTTATTGTTTTCCCCACAAATCGCTATCGCTCAATTCTGCAAGTGATTCTAATTTATTATCGCTGTTTTCTAGATTCTAGCTAAAACCACTTTTGATGTAAATGAATGAATGAATGAATGAAGAACTTGTATAGCGCAGCACATGCAAAGTAAATCGCCTCTGGGCTCTTGTTGTTCCTGTCTCCTTTGAGATCAAAAGAGATGCGTCTTAATCTTTCTTCTGAAGACCAAGTAGTTCTCCTCCAGTCTAATGCTGACTGGTAAGGCGTTCCATAGTCTGGGACCTTGGACAGCGAATCTCCTGTCTCCTTTGGACTTGTATCTGGCTTTCGGTATTTGAAGCCGATTTTGATTGTTGGATCGTAGAATACGATTGGGATTGTACATTTTTAATTTTTCGCATAGATAATGGGGAGCATTACCATGGATACATCTATGCGTTAGACAGAGTGCTTTAAAAGTGATTCTGTCATTGACTGGTAGCCAGTGAAGGGATCTCAACGAAGGTGAGATTGATTCCCAGGGTTTTTTCCCAGTCACAAGTCTGGCGGCCGTATTTTGAACGACTTGAAGACGAGCGATTTGGTACTTGGGGAGTCCGAGGTAAAGGGCATTTGCATAGTCCAATCTGGAGTTTACAATTGCTCCCACCACGATCGCTATGTCCTTCTTCGGAATAAAAGGCGTGAGTCTGCGTAGTAGGCGCAGCAGATAGTGAGATCCGCTGACTACTGCCCCTATTTGTGCGTTCATTGTCATGTCGGAGTCAAAGATGACCCCAAGACTTTTGACTTTGGCGCTGGGGGTGATGACTTTGCCCAGAATGGGCGGGGGGATCCAGGTTGTTATCGGTTGACTCCTACGCTTGGCGTGAAACAGAAGAAGTTCTGTTTTCGCTCCGTTGAGTTTGAGATAACTCTTTGTCATCCAATCCTCTATCAAAGAGAGGCATGTCTCTAGATCGAGGTGGTGATCCTTTTTATTGCTAATGCGGAAGTACAGTTGCGTGTCGTCTGCGTAAGAGTGATATAGCAGTTTTTGGCTGCTGATGATTTCAAAAAGAGGACGCAGATAGATGTTGAATAACATCGGCGACAGGGGAGATCCCTGAGGGACCCCGCACGATAATGTGCGTTGTTCCGAAGTGAATGATCCTAGCTTGACTATTTGCGATCGGTTTTCCAAAAAAGAGGAGAACCAAGATAGATCGCTTTCTGCGACTTTGGCTATTTTAGCCAGCCGAGTCAACAACAGCTTGTGATCAACTGTATCAAAGGCTGCGCTTAGGTCCAGCAGAACCAGAAGAGAAGATTCTCCTTCGTCTGCGGCCTCAAGAACGTCGTCCCATATCTTAAGCAATGCTGTTTCCGTCCCGTGTCCGGGACGGAATCCTGATTGCAATGGGTCTAGTAAGTTGTGGGTATCTAGATGCTGTTGCAGCTGCTGTACCACTGCTTTCTCCATTATCTTGGAGAGAACATTTAGGCCTGTTATGGGGCGCCAGTTGAGTGGATCTTTAGGATCCAGGGTGGCTTTCTTCAAGATGGGTTGAATGAAGCCCTCCTTCAGCTGGGAGGGCATTATGCCCTCCCTGAAGGATTGGTTAATAAGCTGCGTGACAGGAGGTGCCAGGATTTCGGCGCATTCCTTCAGCAGTTTAGTGGGGATAATATCATTTGGCGCCGTGCTGTTGCGCAGAGTGCCGATGATATTTTTAGTGGTCTGAATGGAGATGGGTTCCAGCGTGAACTCACCAAACTGTGGTGAATTGTTGCCGGTGCTGTGTAAATGACTACGGGGGGAGCTGGGAAGGCAATTGTTCCGCTGAATGCTTTGCCAGATTGCTTCAATTTTGTTAATGAAGCAATCCGATAACTCATCGCAAAATTCTTGTGTATCCGAGTTGGGGGCTTCAAGACATCCTGGATTCATGGTCTGAGTGACCAGCTTGAAGAGTTCGCGGGGGCGATTTAGGGCACCGTTGATAGCCTCAGAAAAATAGTTTTTCTTGGCTTCGAAGATTTGCTTGTAGTATTTTCTGGTTATTGCCTTGTAAATCGCGAGATTCTCATCTGAGGAGCTTCTCTTCCAGGCTGCTTCTGCCCTTCTGCGCTCTTGCTTCAGTAACGCCAGCTGGTTGTTGAACCAGCCGGAGTTATTTTTCCTGATCTGGGTCTTTCGTTTCGGCGCTATCAAGTCAGCTGACTGCAATAGTGCTGTGTTTATGGCCTCTAGTGTTTCTTCCGCTGTTTGGTGCGGCTGAATTGTGTTTATTTTTTCCCCTAACGTGGTTTTGAAGAGTTCCGAGTGGAGCTTCTTCTGACATCTGGTCCAGTGTGTTGTCACTGGATTTGATGTTTTTGTTAAGGGGGGAATTCGGAAATAATGAATTTAATTGCATGGTGATCTGTCCATGGCAATGGTTCATTTTCCAAGATTTTTATTTCCAGATCTTGTCTGAAAATAAGATCGAGCGTATGACCTGAAGCATGTGTGGGCCCACATACTAATTGCTGAAGCCCTAATCCTTCCAGGTGGGCGATGGAGGCGTCGGCAATGGGGGTCTTGCGGGGAGTTGGCCCAAAGGTTGAAGTCCCCGAGCAGCAAAAGGTGTTTGCTATTCAGGGTATAGGTGGAGACAAAGTCCGTCAAAGATGGGAGCAGCTGCGACTTGGGGCCAGGTGGCCTGTAGCAGAGTAGAATCCGGACGGTCTTCTGGCCGTTTACTTGCAGTTGAAGAGTAAGGGTTTCCATGAACGGAAGAGGGTTTTGGAGGCTTGGTTTTGTGATCGCAAGACGCGTCTTATGGATCACCGCCAGTCCTCCACCTCTTTGCCCTATTCTGTGTTCCGTAATAATACGGTAGTTTTCTGGCACCAATTCTCCTAGAATGGTGTTACAGTCGGCTGTGAGCCAGCTCTCTGTAATAAAAAGGCAGTCTAGGTCGTGTTGTAGAATGAAATCATGGATTTCAAGTCGGTGTTTTACTGCCGATCTTGTGTTGATCAGAGCACATGAAATGTGCTTAGGTTGGGGTAAACGGCTAAAAATTTTGACGGTCGATCGTCGATCGATCCTCAAAAGGTGCTCAATTCTTAGGGTCTTTTTGGTGATGGCTGGCAGTATTGCGGCGAAACGCCTCAAATTCCAAATGGTTTCTGCGGAGTACCGCAGATTAGCCATGGTCGCCATTCACCGGGGAGAAAAGTCGTTCCTTTTGGTGGCGACACTTTTTGGTTGCTATGGACAATCTCCAGTTTTCAGGCAGAAAGAACAGCATTTATAATATAAAACTGCATGCAGAACACTGGGCAGACCACTAGGGTCAAAGGGGGTGTGTAATTATTTGATACAGTACTGTTTGTGTATTGTGTGTTTCACTTTTTGAATTGGGCGCTGAACTCTGTGCCCACGCGTCGTAGCGTAATTAAAAATGTTAGTGTCAGTGACTGATGGCCACAAAATGCCTACAGGAGGTCATTTCTGCTACAGGAGGATTTTCCTGATTTTGATGCCAAAGGTGTACATAGTTTTTAACAATATACTGTACCATTAAGTCAATGCTAGTTCTGTTCAATAAACTACTAAAAAGGCATTTTCTTATTCAAGTATAACAGTTTTTTCTGTAGGTTCAAAAAAGGGTTCATGTTTGCCTGGTCAAATGCATATCAACAATTTCCATGGTGTGTACTTAATTTTTTACATGACCATATTTATATATGAAGGGGTCTTATAAAAGTTTCCACATTTTTTTAAATATTTAATAGAATTAAAAAAAGTACAAAAACTTTTTAAAGAACCGTCATGCATATTTTTCTTCTATTTGAATTTGCCTTTCTAGGACCTTTTTTACGTTTGGGTTGTGAAGAACTAACCACACTTGTTGCTGAACAATTGTTGGAGTTGATATGTGTATGTCACATGCTGTACATCAAAATTACACATTTATGACCTTGTCACCATAGTTTCAGTAGAAGCCAGGCATTTAATCCACATCCCTATAAATACCACATTGAAATCCTGGTCTAAAGGGAGAGGCAGAGACAATTTGTGTTGCAGTTGTAGGTGGTGAGCAGGTCCTGTAGGGAGGTCCACCCAAACTAGAGGTGGGCATCTGTGCCTTTTTTCCCCAAAGTTGCTGACCAATACAGTCACAGGATACCCAACAGATGGCTAACTTCTACATCTACATCCTTTAAGGTGCAGAGCAGCCAGATGTCTGCCAGCATTACTAAGAAACTCTCTTACCCCTCCTCTGCTCTGAAGCTATCTGTGAATATTGTGCTGCTCTATAACACCACATACAGATTTAACATATTGCCCAAACCTGTCATTTACAGATTTGCCTATATTTAATGTAGCCCTTGAAGCCACATCGGGGTATTGCGCGCTCCCGCATATAGCGCACACCCCTAATGTCGACCTTGAATTCCTGTAAAAAAACATTTTAGTACTTACAGTTTTGGTGTCTTGCGCGGCGATCATCGGCGGCCTAAGTCCGGTCTTCAGTGTCCTCCCGGCTTCTCCAGCGCGGTCTCTAGTCAAATCCCCACTTCCCGGCAAGGCTCGGCTTCGCTCGTGCTCACGCTCTGTGACGTTTATAAATGAGCACGAGCGAAGCCGAGACTTGCCGAATGTACCCGAGTGTACTGCACTCGGTATATGTTGGTGGCTCAGTTCAAAATGAGCGCGGGAAGCGGGTATCGGCATATATCACGCACCCACGATTTTCCCCTTATTTTAAGGGGAAAAAACTGTGTGGTATACGCAGATAAATACGGTATATATTTTTAAAGTGGGACTAAGCTCCCATGCATGACTTCTACCTATAGGTAAACCTATAGTAATGTTTACCTATAGCAGTGATGGCGAACCTTGGCACACTAGATATTTTGCAACTACATTTCCCACTGTAGAGTGCATGAGCATCATGGCAAATGTAGTTCCAAAACATCTGGGGTGCCAAGGTTTGCCATCACTGACCTATAGGTACAGTAAATATCCCCTAAACAAGTACAGTTTAGGAGATATTTACTTTTGATGCAGCTGGTGACTTCATCCTAGCATGTGCTCTGAAGGAATGGCATACTGTGTGCATTCATAGGAGTGAAATCATCACGGCTCCGGCCACTCACATAGCCAAAGTCTGCAAACCCGGAAAGAAGACCTGGTAAAGATGGAAGTGCCTTCAGCGGTTACATTGTGTCACTGGAGGGCTTTGTTTTAAGGTAAGTTTCACAAATGCCTGACATGTGCATGATTAAAACATTTGTTTAGTTTTGTTTCAATTTGTTAATCTAGTTATTTTGTTTAATTAAATTTGGTTGGTTCATTCAATTTGTATGTGGGATTGGTATTTGGAATATCATTTCATGTCTTTCCAATTTTTTTAGAATTTAACAATTTATTTTATTTCTAAATGTTCAAATCGATACATTTTGAATCAGTCGAAATGAAAATGTTTGATTTTTTTTTAATTTGAATCTTCATCAACTGATTACAATGACCGTTGGCCTAACAAAAACAGCATTATTTTGAAATGGTACTCTAATAACACACACAGTGTGGAAGTGCAGTCGCTGTAGATCCAAGGGGGACATGCAAGGAAAATAAAAAATAGCATTTTAGCTAGCACATGATTGGATAATAAAATCAGCAGAGCTCCCCCTCATTTCAGATCTCCATCTCAGATTTACAATGACTGCACTTCCAAGTGCACTTTCAGTGCAATTTCAAGTGCACTTTGCACTTGTATTGCTAAGAGGATTTGCCTTTCGTAAATAACTCCCAGTGTCTTTGATTTCAGCAATATGTGTACAGTTAAAATTTGACTGGAATTCAATACTTAATAAATCTACAATCATTTCACTGCTGTCTAACGGGCAGGCAAAGAAAGGGTTAATATCACAACTTTATGGTGTACTCTATAATAGACATGTGCACAACGAAAAATTTTGTTTCGTCTCGTTCCGTAGATTCGTAAAGATTCGTGATTTCATAAGACTCAAGTTTTCCTATTCGGACCCGTTCGTATTTTGTAAGACGCAAGTTTTCCTATTCGGATCCGTTCGTATTTTCGTAAAAGTTTTATTTTCGTTTTACTGAATGTTCGTAATTCTGTCTAATTTATTTTCGTTGATTCGAAATTCGTAATTTTGTTAGATAATAATTTTCGTTTAATGAATTTGTAATTTTGTACTTTCATAAATACATAGAAACACACGGCTAATCCATATTAAGATATACTTTTTCTGAAGCCCCCGTACACATGGTCTGACTTTTTGCAAACAAACGTCAAAATTAGCATTTTCCAAAAAATCCGACCGTGTGTACGCTCTGTCGGCCAACTCCCTTCAGACAAAAATCCACGGAAAAGTTTGTTTGAAGTCCAATCGTATGCACAAGGCTTTACACTGTACAATGTGACTTGGCACAAAAGAGATAAGCTGATTTGCTAAGATATTAAGTAAGATACATCACTCACTAACTACACTGCCCAGTGCCTAATCGAAAGAACGATGCAAGTACACAAATTTACGAACAGACAAAGAAACGGATTTACAAAACACACATATGAAAATACGAACATACAAATGAAAATAAGAACAGACAAAGGATTTAAAATACGGAATGCAAATCGTTCGTTATAGATGTCATTTTCAGTGTTTCGTATTTTAGTAAGATTGTCCAATCATACATTCGTATTTTCGCTTGTTCGTTATTTTGCTTATTTGTAATTCCGTAATTTTTGTATTTTGGGTCTTTCAGCTTTTCGGATGTTCGAATTGATACGAATGTACGAATACTAACAAATTTGTATGAAAATCCATTCGTTACGAATGGGAATGCACATGTCTACTCTATATTAAGCCCCAAGAAACGGTGGATATACCAGCAAGAACTCAATGGGAACGAGATTTGAGGACAGTATATGATGACCAATGACAGGCTGCATTGCATGCAGTGGCCAGAATCTCCTTATCCTCTACACAAAAATAAACCCAATTCTCCCTGAATAGGACTTATCATACACCAGAGACGTTATTTAAATGGAAGCATAGAGATACCCCTTTAATGCCCTAGATGTAATGGGGGCCCGGGTTAACCTAATACACGCATTATGGAGATGCCCCAAACTTCATTGCTATTGGCAGGGGATTATGTCTACTATTAACGGTACCTATGGGATGGAGTTGCTGTTGGAGCCAGGTATATGTCTTCTGAGTATGATAGATGTAACTAGGATCCCTGAAAACACCCTTACATCAATAATGAGGTGTTTCAGACTCGAAAGCTTATAGCATGAAAATGGATGTCATTATTTTCCTCCAACTCTAGCTGAATGGAAAATACAAATAAAGGACACCATAATTAAAGAGTAATATATATTTTTACATAGAGGTTGCCCAAGAAAATTTGAGAAAGTGTAGAAGTGGTGGTCGGAAATCCGGGAGTAGATGGATAGACTATAATGATAACAATATCATAGAGGAAGGGGCTTTGTTTTTTGTTTTGTTTTTATGTTTGGTTTACTTTGCTTAATTTTAAGATTTTTCAGAATTTTGAAAATGTTTTTTTTTTTTAAACAGACAGAAATCAAACCCATTCATATTTAGTCATCCCTGTTGAAGAGTATGGTTCAACCAGGTAACACAGACTAACACAACATGAACATTTCTTGTTGCAAATGCACACCTTTTTTAAAATTATTAAATCAGGAGCAATAGTACCCCTCATAGACTGCTTTGAGGACAAAAACTATTTTGTGATGACCCTCAAGAACTTCCTATGTATAAGGTTCAGTATTGTACAGTAATGTCCCCACAACCGTCCTTGTAGCTTTTGTTCTTTTTCAATAAATGGCAGATCAGAAAGAAAAAGAAAATTTGTGAAATTGCATTGGAAAAAAGCACATTAACTGACATATTTTTGTTTTACATATCTTACAGCACTATTGTATTTCAAATGTCTCCTCAACAGAATTATTTATAGAGAACTGTTATTCTTTTGTATCCATTTTGGCATTTTACAGTCTAACACACAGCTGTACACATTTTGTTTTTTTGTGGAATCAATTATCTCAAAGATAGTACTAAATCCATACCATCTATGTAGAATAGACACATTCATTTCATTGTCTGCTAAATTAGTGTCAAAAGGGCAAGAGAGTGAGCCATTCAATAGTGGATTTAAAAATAGAAATACAATATACTTGCACAGATAATAGAGATACAATATACTGTACTCGGGAGACATGCATTTTCTGTTGACTTTCTTAGTCTTGTAATTTAAACCACAATTATAAACAATTTCTTTTTCAGTGCTTCTTCTACAATGCTTGTCAAAGACTGACAGATCCTTGAATTATTGTAATCAATAGGTACGGTAATCTAGAGCCTTCTGCAGCACGGATCAGCATTTCCTCATGAAATATCACAGCTGATAGAAGCGGTGTCAAGGGGCACATTTCCAAGTTGAGATGCGCTCTACCAGGATAGTCTTCAACAAATTAACGTATAATTTCTGAAGTGACAAGGGTCATATTGCTTAAAGTGAATCTGTAGTAAAATTAGACCTGCTCAACTAACACCAGTTGTTAAAGTGTATCTCTAAGGAAAAAAAAAAGAAAAAAAATATTTAAATTTTTTGGATATCGTAAGGAATGATCAGACATTCTACACGTTTTCAAAAAGTCTCGTCTGGTGAGATTCTCCTCTCTATTTGTACTGGTGATCTTTGTCACTGAAACAGGAAGGAAGAGGAAATCCCCAGAACAGGAAGTCGGGGTAAATCTTCTTATAGGAACAGCTGTATAATAGGGGAATTCTTTTTAGTGGATTTCCACTAACATCCCGTTGTATCTCTGGGTTAGGAAGGAAGGGGATATTTCCCCAGTGGTACACAGACAGCAAAAAATGCCTGGCAGAATTTTACCCTTCCCTACATTTTGCAAAACTAAAAATAATTTGGCTATGCAAACACTTAATATGTAGCCACCTAAATACACCTTCCAGTAGCTTAATCATTTTCCAAAATACCCTAGGAGCCCCAAAGCCAAGTATACTCATTGTGCTACTAGTTTGAAGGTCCAAACCTCAGAGCTCTGGCATGACTCTTTATATCTCCCTCATCTCACTAGTTTAGTGTAAATGTGGTGGGCAGCCTAAAAGACCAAAAGTGAGTTGCATGAGGGGATAGCCAGAGCTCTGACCACAAGGTTAAAGTGCTGATTTGCAGAGCAGTGGTAGAAAGTGACTACCCTAAAAAACAAAAGGACTCTGGATATTTGTTTATTCTGCTATTTTTTATTCATCCTCTTAAAAAGTCCAATGTGATCTTTTTTCTGATATTAGCAATGGTAACAAGTTGCATGTGAAAGGTAGATGGGTCGTTATGTATTCTATGAGGGAAAACAACACCACAAATTTTCCAAATGCTTGTATCTTATAAGATACCCACTACATAGCCAATTATTCCAAATAGTGCTCGAAATTGGTCACCTGTTCATAAATAATTGACAATGTATTAGGCATCAAATCTACACTGTTCAGTTGTGTTCATAAATCAGTCTTACCTATCAGGGATTAGTTAAAGTGATTACCCAGATAGCAAGAATAACTTGCCACAAATTTGTGGCAGTGTTGAATTGTAAGTCTTTTTGTTTCAAAAGTTTTATTATTATACTCAAAATATAATGTAGTAACATTAAGTACATTGAAGTCCAGGTGCAGAATTGCGGGCGCAGCCGCAGTACCTTAACAACAGTAAATTGAAATAACATTACAAGGTTAACGATCATGCATAACAGTATAGGCCTTCAAAAGGGCACAGTCTAACCAAATGTACCATCAACAGGCAGTAATATATAACAACATAACCTTTCAGGGTATGAAAAAGGGTATGAATAGCCGGGGCTGAGGACGGGGGATATTGCACATAACGAAAGGGTTCGTCAGGTTATCTGCAAGGGTAGAATGGGGAAATAAGGAAATATGTCCGGCAGTGAAAATGGGGTTGAACAATCCTAGGGGGGCGGTAAGTGTGTAGGGCAGCTAGGGGGATTGGTGATGGGCAATTCGGTATACAGGATGTGGCAGTCTAGGTGGGGTCTCGATCAGAAACAGTACACGGTCAGGGGGATGATTATTGGTAGGGAGGGGCTGGTCTGGGAAGGGATCTGGAAGGGATGGGTGTAGGGGAGAGGGTGGGGAAACAACAGGGATAAACGGACAGTGTCTCACCACAGCTCTCGGATAGTGTCTAAGAGGTGATTGTTTTATATTCATCCGTCGTGAGGAAGTGGAGCCAACAAGACCAGATTTCCGTGTATTTGTGTGGTGTGTCGTTGGCCTGGTGTATTAGCTGCTCCATCTCTGCCATCTTGTGCACGCGTCCGAACCACTCTGACAGAGTGGAGGGTTCAGTAGACTTCCATTTTGCTGGGACACAGAGTTTCGATGCGTTAACGAGGTGCATCGCTAAAGATCGTCTGTAGGTTTTCGAGGTAGTGCTGGAGTGGTGAAGCAGAAACTGCGCTGGTGAAAAGTCAAGGTCGTAAGTGGTGATGTGGAGAATCAGGCGGTGAACCTCCTTCCAAAAAGATTGCAGTTTGGGACACGACCACCAGATGTGTGATAGTGAGCCGTTCTCAACTTCACATCTCCAGCACTTCGGGGAAACAGAAGGAAAAATGTTGTGAAGTCTCAGGGGGATCTTATACCAGCGTGAGAATACTTTAAAGGAGTTTTCCTGTACGTGGACATTCACCGTTCCCTTGTGTATACATGAATAGATGTTTTCCCATTCTCTGTCAGTGAGGTCAATGGAAAGGTCAGCCTCCCACTTTTGGCTGGCCCAATTAAGTTTTGGACTCTGGTGCATAAATAGCATTGCGTATATGGAGGAGATCAAGTGGGTGAGAGGGGGGTCATGTAGACAAAGTTCTTCGAAGGGGGTGAGTGAACGGGACCAGGTGGGTATCGGGTCGGATCGGATGAAAAAGTTTCTAAGTTGGACGTAGGTCCAAAAGGGAAATGTGCCATTCAACATAGTCGCTGCAAGCGTTTCATAAGGGATAAGTTGGCCAGCGTTAAAAAAATGTTCAGCGCGGATATGACGATGGGGCCACGTATCTCGCAAGAAAGAAGGGGAGAGCCCCGGGCGGAAGTCAGGGTTTTGTCTAAGTGGGGTCATCGGTCCCAAGACAGAAGAGATGTGGTGTTTAGCACAGGAGTCTCGAAAGGAGTTCAGCGTGGGATGGATGATGGGGTGTGTACGACAGGGTGCGGAATTCTGCGTCGATTTGATCCAGGGAGCTTGGGAGAGTGGTGTAGAAAGGAATGAGTGTTCCAGGCGTACCCACGCCTTCGTGTCCAAGTGCACATTCCAGTCTTTTTTTTCCTAGGTAGGTGACAGGCCTGGTGGTATTTGTGAAGGTCCGGTAGGCCAATGCCGCCCTTGAGTTTAGGGATAGTGAGTCTGGCATGACTAAGTCTTGGTCGGAGTCCACCCCATGTGAAGTCAGAGCAAGCTCTTCGTAGTGTGGAGAAGAAGGCGTTAGGAACCTTAATCGGGACTGTCTGCAGCAGGTATAGAATTCGGGGTAATATATTCATCTTGATTGCGGCTGCTCTGCCGAACCAAGAAAAAGGCCGCATAGACCAGTGTTTAAGGTCTTTCAGTATGAGTTGGAGTAATGGGATATACAGTGCCTGCCGCCGAGAATGTGTTTTTAGCACGACAGCATCGCGCTGAATCTCGGCGACAGGCTGCCGATATCTCGCACTCGCTGGAATAGTAAAAGCACATTCCAGCGAGTGCGTCATAGAAGCGACGGGGATCCGACGCGGATTCCCGCCAATTCTACACGTGGGCGGAGTTTTGTTATGAATCCTGAAGGAGAAATCCCCGCCGGATTTTTTAAAAAAATCCGGCATGGGTTCCCCCCTCAGGAGCATAATGGGCCCTTAGGTCTGTTATGGGTTGTAAGGAGACCCCCTACGCCGAAAAAACGGCGTGGGAGTCCCCCCACAATCCATAACAGACCCGTATCCAAAGCACGCCGGCCGGCCGGTCAGGAAGGGAGTGGGGGCGAGCGAGCGCCCCCCCCCCCCTCCTGAGCCGTACCGGGCAGCATGCCTTCAACATGGGGGGGGTTAGGTGCTCTGGGGCAGGGGGCGCACTGCGGCCCCCCACCCCAGAGCACCCTGTCCCCATGTTGATGAGGACATGGCCCCTTCCCAACAACCCTGGCCGTTGGTTGTCAGGGTATGCGGGCGGGAGGCTTATCGGAATCTGGAAGCCCCCTTTAATAAGGGGGCCCCCAGATACCGGCCCCCCACCCTAAGTGAATGAGTATGGGGTACATTGTACCCCTACCCATTCACCTGCAAATAAAAAGTGTAAACACAAATAAACCACACAGGGTATTGAAATATTTTATTAGTTGGCCGCCGGGGGGGGTGTGTATGATCGCTTTTATAAAAGCGCCCCCCTCCGGCGGGCTTCTGTGGGGGGTGGGTGCCGCCGTCTGGTTCTCTTCCGCCGCCGGGGGGGGCGCTTTGATAAAAGCGTCCACCACCCGGCGTGCTTCTTTCGACGTCTTCGGCGGCTGGGGGGTCTTCTCCCACTCTCCGGGGTCTTCTCCTGCTCTCCGGGGGTCTTCTCCGCTCTCCGGGGGTCTTCTCCGCTCTCCGGGGGTCTTCTTCTTCTTCAGGACTCGCCGCCGCTAACTTTGTGTGTTAGCTCAATTACTAGCGGCGGCGAGCCCCCTCTTCTGTGACGTCGTCGTCGTCTTCTTCTTCCTCTTCTGTTCTCCAGATGTTGACACGACGCTTCCTTCCGCTGTTATGCCGGGCGCGCGGCTCGCAGCGAATTATATAGGCCTGTCTTGTGACGTCGCAGTCCCATCATGCTCCGGTAGGTACCACGTGGTAGGTAGCACGTGGTACCTACCGGAGCATGATGGGACTGCGACGTCACAAGACAGGCCTATATAATTCGCTGCGAGCCGCGCGCCCGGCATAACAGCGGAAGGAAGCGTCGCGTCAACATCTGGAGAACAGAAGAGGAAGAAGAAGAAGAAGACGATGACGTCACAGAAGAGGGGGCTCGCCGCCGCTAGTAATTGAGCTAACACACAAAGTTAGCGGCGGCGAGTCCTGAAGAAGAAGAAGACCCCCGGAGAGCGGAGAAGACCCCCGGAGAGCAGGAGAAGACCCCGGAGAGTGGGAGAAGACCCCCCAGCCGCCGAAGACGTCGAAAGAAGCCCGCCGGGTGGTGGGCGCTTTTATCAAAGCGCCCCCCCCGGCGGCGGAAGAGAACCAGACGGCGCCACCCACCCCCCACAGAAGCCCGCCGGAGGGGGGCGCTTTTATAAAAGCGATCATACACACCCCCCCCCGGCGGCCAACTAATAAAATATTTCAATACCCTGTGTGGTTTATTTGTGTTTACACTTTTTATTTGCAGGTGAATGGGTAGGGGTACAATGTACCCCATACTCATTCACTTAGGGTGGGGGGCCGGTATCTGGGGGCCCCCTTATTAAAGGGGGCTTCCAGATTCCGATAAGCCTCCCGCCCGCATACCCCGACAACCAACGGCCAGGGTTGTCGGGAAGGGGCCCTGTCCTCATCAACATGGGGACAGGGTGCTCTGGGGTGGGGGGCCGCAGTGCGCCCCCTGCCCCAGAGCACCTAACCCCCCCATGTTGAGGGCATGCTGCCCGGTACGGCTCAGGAGGGGGGGGCGCTCGCTCGCCCCCACTCCCTTCCTGACCGGCCGGCCGGCGTGCTTTGGATACGGGTCTGTTATGGATTGTGGGGAGACCCCCACGCCGTTTTTTCGGCGTAGGGGGTCTCCTTACAACACATAACAGACCTAAGGGCCCGTTATGCTCCTGAGAGGGGAACCCATGCCGGATTTTTTTTAAAAATCCGGCGGGGATTTCTCCTTCAGGATTCATAACAAACTCCGCCCACGTGTAGAATTGGCGGGAATCCGCGTCGGATCCCCGTCGCTTCTATGACGGCTTTGTCTCCATCGCGGCAAGCCAGCTCGGCGCTGGCTCTCGCGATGGGGCTCGCAAGTGCTCAATCTCGCCGAGAAAGGGAGCGAGATTGACACAATATCCCAGTCACCTACTGTAGTTGGTACAATATAGGTCATCCAGGGAGGAAGGGAGTTGGATACCCAGGTATGTGATCGAGCGGGCGTTCCATTTGAATGGAAAGTTTGTTTGGCATTGCGTGCAGATATCAGAGGGGAGAGTGACGTTAAGGGCAGTGGATTTGGAGAAATTTATTTGCAAATTAGCTAGGTGGTTAAAGGTATGGAGATCCGCGAGAAGATTCGGGATGGACGTGAGAGGTTCTGACAGGAAGAGAAGGACATCGTCGGCGAAGGCCGCTACCTTGTAGTTTTGGTGGTTGATGTCAATTCCCTTGATGTCTGGGTTGTCTCTGAGGCGTCTTAACATTGGCTCAAGTGTGAGGATGAAGACTAGTGGGGAGAGGGGGCATCCTTGTCGGGTCCCGTTTGAGATGGAGAAGGCGCTCGATAGGTGGCCATTGACACGGACCCTGGCAGTGGGATTCGTGTATAGTGCGAGGATAAAATGAAGCATACGCGGGGGAAGGCCTAGGAAACGCAGGGTTTCTGACATGTAATCCCATGCCACTCTATTGAACGCCTTCTCAGCGTCAAGTGAGAGGAGGAATCCTTGTTTGTGGTGCGATGTGAGCCAATGGTGAACAAAGATGGCCTTGAGGGTATTGTCCCTCGCTTCTCTGCCAGGGACAAAACCAACCTGGTCTAAATTTACAATTCGGGGCAGGAGGGGGAGAAGTCTATTGGCAAGTATTTTTGCATACCACTTGAGGTCTACATTCAACAGGGAGATAGGTCTGTAGTTTGAGACCTCAGATGCGTCTTTCCCCGGTTTAGGTATGACCGCAACATGCGCCATGAGCATGTCTCTAGGGGGAGTGATAGGATCACTAAATGAATTGAAGGCCGAAATGAAAAGGGGAGTCAGGAGGTCTGTATAGGTCTTATAGTATCCAACCGTCAGTCCGTCCGGGCCGGGGCTTTTTCCAGGTTTCATTTGCTTTAGTGCCATTTTTGCCTCCTCAACAGTTAGTGGGGCATCTAGTTTCTGAGACCTATCAGCAGGGATGGGTGCAGGGCAGTATCGGGATAAAAAGTCTTTGATTGCCTGTTGTCTGGAAGGAGATTGAGAGTCAGGGGTGGACCCAGTGGGAGTTGTGTTGTAGAGCTGAGTGTAGTACTTAACAAACTGTTCAGCTATGTCAGGGGTTGAGTTCAGTTTGCGACCTGTTGAGTCATTCAGGGAGTGAATTGCCGTGGAGGCTTTTTTGGCTTGTAAGGCTCTTGCCAGTAGCTTACCTGCCTTATTGCCATATTCATAAAAAGTATTTTGGGAGAGTATAAATTTACGTTTAAGTTCCAGTCCTAGAAAGTCTAGTAATTCCTTTCTGGATTGCGTGAGGGCCTGGAGGGTGACGAGGGCTTGGGAGAGTTTATGTGACTTTTCTAGGCGTTGAATCCGGGCAGTAAGGTCTAGGAGATGTTTTCGTTTTTCTTGGTAACGCTTGGCTGCAGCAGCTATTAGTGTCCCCCGAATAACACATTTGTGTGCTTCCCAGTTAACAAGCGGGGAGGTGTCAGTGGGCTTATTTTCTTCAAAAAATTGTTGGATACTGGTCTCGGTGTCCCGAGCGGTGGTCGGGTCTGTGAGTAGAGAGTGGTCCAATGTCCAAGATCGTGAGTGAGAGCGTTTTTCTGGGAAGGCCAGGGTCACAGAGACGGGATGGTGGTCAGAGAGAAACATGGGCTCGACGGAGGAGCAGTGAAGGAGGGGGAGGTCATGTTGGGATAGAAAGAGGTAGTCAATCCTGGAGTATCTATTGTGGGGTGCAGAAAAATGGGTAAAGTCTTTACCGTCAGGGTGGCGGGTACGCCAGGTGTCATGTAATGAGAGAGCCTGGAGTTGGGCCTTAATAGATCTGAGAGCTGCATAAGTGAGGGAGGAGGTGCCTGTAGAAGTGTCTTGGAGCGGATGGAGAGGGACATTAAAGTCTCCCCCAAAGATGAGCATACCTTTCTGGAAGGTAATTAGAGAGGCCGTGACTTTCCGAAAGAAGGCAACCTGATGGGAGTTGGGGGGCGTAGATGTTGGCTAACGTCACTGTGCGGCCATATAGTGTCCCTTTAATAAAAATGTATCTGCCATCTGTGTCTGCTAGCGTGTCAGTGTGTTGAAAGGGGCAGTTTTTGGCCACAAGGATCGAGACTCCCTTCGATTTAGACACAGAGTTAGTAGCATGGAAGGCAGATGGGTAACGATAGTTGTGAAGTTTAGGAATGGCGTCAGTGCGAAAGTGTGTTTCCTGAAGGAAGGCAAAGTCAACTTTGTTGCGGTGTAACGTGTGGAGGAGCTGGGAGCGGCGTTCAGGGATGTTTAGACCACGGATGTTGAGCGAAGTCAGCTTGACAAGGGTCTTGTTAGTGATTGTGGGGGTGTTCATCATTGTAGGTGGAGTAGGGGCAGTAAACCGTAATGTAGGGCTGATCCGAGAGCTGTGGTGAGAGTAGGGGTATTGAGGTATTAAAGGGGTTGGGATGGTAGGTAGGTATGAGGATGACTCACTGAGGGTGATGTGTATCCTAATTTAAAGTAAGGGGGGGTGAGCTGCCCTTGGGTGAAAGGAGTGCGCTTAACTGGCAGTAGGGGAGGGAGGTGGGGTGTCAGGTAAGTTCCGGAGACAGGTGGAAGCCTGCCACCTATCCGAAGTTATAAGTACTCGCGGGTGCGGTATGTCCGGAAAATGTCAGTGGCGTGGTAGGGATAGTGGGAATGACAGTAATTGAATTTGCGGAGGACCACTGTGTGGGAGGAGGTATGTCTTGCGAGGATGGAATCAGGAGGATCGACAAACAGTCAGCCGCTTAGGGGTTAATGATAGCGTAGCAATGGGACTAAGATGTTTTAGCATATGACGATGAGGTGAAAGGTTTCGACAATACAGAGAACATGGGATTTAGGGTGGGGAGTAAGACCCTAGTGGGAGATGAGGCTTCTAAGCCATCATGGCCTGCTGAGTCTGCATGGTGGGATCCCGGGAGTGGGGGCATTTAAATGGTGAGGGACACAGAGCTATTGAGATATACAGATAAACAAAACCTTTGCAAATCCAAAACATACTATAACTTCCGTTAAAAAAGTATAACATTAGAAACAATCTATAAGCGACCCAGGAATAGAGTGAGAGCAGTTATGATGCCCAAAGTGGAGAGGGAGAAGGGACTATGTGCCGCCAAAGGAAAATAAATAGGTAGGGAGGAGAAAGAAGAGTGAGGAAGAAAAGAGGGGGGAGATCTAGGGGCAGGCGTAGGAGGGTGTAGGGTTAGCCTAAAGGCAGCAGGGCTTATGCTGTTTAAATGTGTCGGGAGTCTTCTGTTCCATAATGGGAACGTGCAGAGTGTGAAATTCTCCCGAGGAAGGGATCATGTTGAGGGAGATAGAGAGGTTAGGGTTGGGGAAGAGAGGAAAAGTGCGGTGAAGAAGTGTGAGCTGTCAATCTCGAGCTTGGCCACAGGCGAGCGCATGGAGTATGCAAGATTAAGCAGTAGATCAAGACGAGGAGTATAGGAAATTATGAGGAACGAAAGGGTAGGGACAGATGTGGGAGGCGGAGGAGTATGGAGGCAAGATAGAGGAACAATCATCAAACATTATGTAAGGCAAATCGGTATCATGGCATCATATTAAGCACAATCTCACCTCTAGAGGTACAAATGAGGGGGGTTCCCTGAACCCAGCAGGAGCGTATCATGTCCCTAGTGAGAGGAACGGTAGACCCGTGAGATATGAGTGCAACAAAACAAAGTCCAAATCGCAGCATAAGAAAACATAAAAAACAAAGGGTGCCGTTAAAACACTGCACATCTCCTGCTGCTCTTGAGAAGGATGGTAGGCATCATCTGGGCAGTACAGATTTTTCTGTCGCCGTAAGAGGGTCAGGGTTCGATCAGGTGGCAATGTGTCAGAAACACAAGTACTTACCGAGGCCGAGATGCTGAGGACGGCTCACCTTTACGACCAAGCGCACCTGCCCCCTGGAATTTGAGACAGGAGGCAGAGGCACAAGGAGGTACCGGTACCGGAGGGTCGGTAGATGAGATGCAGGTACTTTAGGTCAGAGGCTGAGATGTGCTGCAGGTGCTGGAGGGTCACCAAGGCAGATGAAAGTGGTAAAGTCCCAGGGCACAGTTCAAAAGCCAACAGACTAATGGTAGCAGATCCGGGGTACAGGTAAAAAGTCCGGGTTCCGGGTAGCGCTAAGACAAGTCCAGGTATGTAAGCCGAAGTTCAAGGTCAGGAGACAGAAGCAAATCCAGGTCACGGTCCGAGGTCAAAAGGGTTCAAGAAGGCAGCAGAGTCCACAAACAGGCCGAGGTCAGGTTTCCAGGCGAGAGCTGAGTCGGGAAGTAAATCCGGGTCAAAGAGCACAAGTCAAAGTGTCAAAACTTTACTCAGAGCTGACGATAAACCAGCAACCTGTGCAAAGACAGGGGCTGGTTTAAATAGGCCTGTCAGGTCTGTGATTGGTCCCGGGAGGAGGCGCGCACGTCCGCGCCGCTGCGCCACGCCCGCGCGCACCCCAGGTGCGCGGGCACGCGCCGTGACGCAATTCTAACGTGCCTGTGCACGGATTGAGCGCTGTGAGCGCTGGGACCCTGACAGTGCCCCCCCCCCCAAGGGGCGGACTCCGGACGCCCAAGCTGGACATCAATTCTGGGTGTTCCTGATGAAAAGTTCGGATTAGACGTGGAGCATGCAGATTTCTTGCGGGTTCCCATGAGTTATCTTCCGGGGGATAGCCCCTCCATTTAATCAAATACTGAAGCTGTCTACCTCTTTTCCTACAGCTGATGATGGACTCAACTTCAAATTCTTCCTCTCCCTCGACCTCTACTGGTGGAGGCGGAGGTCTTTCTCTTCCTTGGAAAGGATCAGGGGTAACAGGTTTCAGGAGAGAGGCATGGAATACTGGATGGATCCTGTAGGAATCCGGCAACGAGAGTTCAAAGGCCACCGCGTTGATCTTGCGCTTGATCCTGAAAGGGCCAATGAATCTTGGACCCAACTTTCGAGAGGGGACCGGTAATTTTAAATTAGTAGCACATAGCCAAACCTCTTCTCCAACTTCAAAAGTAGGACAATCCTTCCTTCCTTTGTCTTAAAATCATTTGTAGTCCTCCTGGGCCCGTTGCATCACTCTTTGTAATTGTAGAAAGTTTAATTGGATAGCCGTTAAATGCTCTTGGGCCGCCGGAACAGGTGTTTCTGGGAGGGCATCAGGAAGAAAGGGCGGGTGAAAGCCATAGTTGGCCCAAAAGGGTGTTTGATTCGTGGTGGCATGGACGGAATTATTATAGGCGAATTCAGCGGAAGGTAAGAGGGACGACCAGTCATCTTGAGAGGCGGAACAGAAACATCGGAGGTACTGCTCCAGCGTTTGGTTAGTCCTTTCCGTTTGGCCGTTACTCTGGGGGTGGTAGACAGAGGAAAGGCAGGTCTTGACTTCCAAAGATTTACAAAGTTCCCTCCAAAATTTTGAGGTGAATTGAGAACCCCTATCTGAAACGATGCTCCTGGGCACCCCATGGAGCCTGACGATTTCCCTGAAGAAGACTTTGGCTGTCTCTAGGGCAGAGGGAGTACCGATCATGGGCACAAAATGTGCCATTTTGGAGAGACGATCTACTACGACTAGGATTGTGGTGAAGCCTTCAGAAGGTGGTAAGTCGACAATAAAATCCATAGAGATTTCAGACCAAGGCCGTTCTGGAATTGGTAGAGGCTTGAGTAACCCCCAGGTCTTGGTTTTAGGACCCTTATTACGTTGGCAAGTGGTACAGGATGCAACGTAGGCTTTACAATCTTGTCTGCAGCTTGGCCACCAAAAGTATCGTAGAACCATCTCCGTGGTCTTTCGTGCTCCAAAATGACCTGCTAGTTTACGGTCGTGAAAGGTGCTCAAGACCAGTTGTCTAGATTCTGATGGAACGAAAATTTTCCCTCGGGACAAAAAGATATCGTGATGTTTTACCAATGAAGACACCTCTGGATCAGAACATTGTCTGGATGAAGCCTTAATAGAATTTAACAGGTCGATTTGAGAGACTAATAGAAAATTCCGAGATGACAAAATGGTGCTCGGTTCAGTTGTGGATGGAGTTTCAGGGAACATTCTAGAAAGAGTGTCTGCTTTTCCATTCTTTGAACCAGGCGTGTAAGTGAGATGAAAATTAAACCGAGAAAAAAAAAGAGCCCAACGGGCTTGCCTGGGTTTTAAACGTTTCGCTGTCCGCAGATATTCGAGGTTTTTATGGTCGGTAAAGATCATTATAAGATGAGCCGATCCTTCTAGCAGATACCTCCACTCCTCTAGGGCAAATTTGATAGCAAGCAGTTCCCTGTCTCCCACATCATAATTCTTTTCGGGCGGAGTTAGTCTCCGAGAGGCATAGGCCACAGGGTGTAGTAGGGACTTTGGCCCTTGTCTCTGAGATAGCACGGCTCCTGTAGCAGTCTCAGAGGCGTCTACTTCCAAGGTAAAAGGCAACATTGGATCGGGGTGTCGCAGAACAGGAGCGGAAGAAAAAACTGATTTTAGTTTCCTGAATGCTTCTTGGGCCTCCGGTGACCAGCAAAAAGGATGACCCTGGCGGGTAAGCTGAGTGATGGGGCTCACGATGGAGGAGAACCCCACAATGAACCGTCGATAAAAATTGGCGAAGCCGATGAACCGCTGCACCCCTTTCTTGTCCACCGGGGCTGGCCATTCCTGAATAGCTTTAACCTTTTGAGGGTCCATGGCGACACCACTGGTGGATATAATGAATCCCAAGAATTGCACGGAAGATTTCTCGAATTCACATTTCTCAGCTTTTAAGTAGAGTCTATGTTCTCTGAGTATGGTAAGCACTCTTTTTACATGGCACCTATGTAGGTCTAAGGAAGGTGAGAAAATTAGGATGTCGTCCAGATACACGACCAGGAAATCGTCCAGGTGTTCACGGAAAATGTTGTTAACTAAATGCTGAAAAGTGGCTGGGGCATTGCAAAGTCCAAAAGGCATAACAAGATATTCAAAGTGCCCGAATCTTGACCTGAAGGCGGTTTTCCACTCGTCTCCTGCCCTAATTCTGACAAGATTGTAAGCACCCCGTAAGTCCAACTTAGAGAATACTTGAGCTGATCGGAACCGCTGGAATAATTCTGATATGAGGGGAAGCGGGTATCTGTTTTTTTTTTTTGAAATATGTCTTTATTGAAAGAGTTGCAGAACATGGTATGGCAAAAAAAACAGAACATATGAGAATGTTTTAAGGATGTTAAGCATAGAAAGCAGGAATCATACAGAAAGAAAAACAAAAACAAAAATGTACGCAGGAGTCCAATTGAGTTGATAATGTACTCCGACCAAGTGGAGGGGGGGAGACTGCGCACCCCACGTGACATGGGGGGGGGAGCTCCGTAAGGCACGTCCAAAATATAAGAGGGGGAAGAAGGAGGGGGGAGGAAGGAGGGGGGTGATCAGTCCCGCGGGGGATCCAGGTAGAAAAAGGACATCTTCTCAAACTCTCCGTGGGGGTGAGAGTGTACAGCATGAAAGGTTGCCATATATGATAGAAGCGAGTTTTGCTCCGTTCATGGGTCAGATCCGTGTTGAGCTTGTCCTTGTATAGTAATTGCAATAGTTCCTTTTGGACTTGAGAGGTGGTTGGGCAGTCCGTGGAAATCCATTTCTGTAGGATGGCCCTCCTGGCGAGCATTAGACAGATCAGGATCCAGTCTTTACTAGGGGGTGCGTTTGGGGGCGACCAGGGGAGCAACTGGGGGTCCCAGTGTCCGAAGATAAGCAGTAGCGGATCCTTGGGTAGGTGCACCAGGGTGACATCAAAAACATATTGAATGACTTGTTCCCAGAACCTGGCTATGTGTGAGCAGGACCAAAACCGGTGGGCTAGATTTGGCTTGGGTTGTTGACAGAGGGGGCATTCTGGGGTGGCATGGGCTCGACTAAAAGGGATGTGGGCCCGGTGGACGATTTTGATCTGAGCCTCTCTCCAGATCTCATTGGGTACTAGTCTGTGGACGGTGTTAAGGCCATGAAGGAGTTTCTCCACCAGATCAGGGGCAGAAAAATCTTTCGACCAGTTGGCAGCAGACGAGGATGACAGGGGGGGAGTGACGTGTAGAAGGAGAGGGAGGTATATTTCCGAGATTCTGTACGATCCCCGGGTAAGAAGGGTGTCGGTAAAGGAACTCTTGAACCTTTTACTATCATCCCTGCAGGTACTTTTCAAGAAACTAATGCATTGATTGTAATGGAAAATGTGTGAGGGGGAGGGAGAACTTGTCCGCCAGGGCTCTGAAGCCTATGGGGCGGCCCGATAGAGGGTCACACAGGGAATAAAAAATTTCTAGGCCCTTTACCTGCCATATGAGGTAAGGATGGTGTTCCAGACCAGGTTGAAAGCTTGGGTTTCCCCGGATAGGGAGATGGCGTGAAATAGAGGATGGTGTATTAAGGGCTTTCCTGACCTCTCTCCAGCCGACGACCGTGTCCCGAAGAAGGAGATTGTGTTGGAGGGGGGGAGGAATAGATTTCCAGTGACAATGGAGAAGGGCCGTTAGGGAGTAGGGGCGGACCATTGCTAAGGGGTAGTTTGAGCATCGGGAGGACTGGGTGATCCAATCCAGGCTCGTTCGCAATAAGCATGCCAAATTATAAAGTCTGATGTTTGGCAGGGCAATGCCCCCCTCGCGCCTGGGAAGATGTAGTTTGGCAAAAGCTATGCGCGCACGTTTGCCACGCCAGAGGAACTTTGAGATGGCCAAGTTTAGGGATTTGATGTCTTTGTGGCGAAGAAGTAGGGGGATGGTCTGTAATGGGTACAATAGGCGCGCAAAGCTGATCATCTTGACTAGGTGGCATCTACCCAGTAGCGAGAGAGGCAGGTCCATCCAATTTCCCAGTTCTTGGGATATTTTCGTAAACAGGGGGGGATAGTTGAGATGATATAGGGAGGAGGGCAGTTTACCTATTTTAATTCCCAGGTATGTGATATGGGACCTGGCCACAGTAAATAAAGAATTTTGGGACCAGGAAGGGACAGTGAGGGAACCTATGGGGAGAATTTCACTTTTGCTATAATTGATACGGAGCCCCGAGCACTGCCTGAATTCATCAAAAGTGGTTTTGATCGTGGACATGTCCTGGGAAGGGCTGGATGTGAAGATGAGGACGT
Organism: Rana kukunoris; assembly: GCA_029574335.1. NCBI lineage: Eukaryota > Metazoa > Chordata > Amphibia > Anura > Ranidae > Rana > Rana kukunoris. The sequence goes on along the minus strand of CM056053.1, from coordinate 401,860,128 downwards.
CGTCGGCAAACAGTGACGTGCGAAGGTCATGGTCTCCAATCTGTATGCCATGGAGAGGGGCTTTCTGGGTCAGGTATCGGGATAGGGGTTCAAGTGCGATGTTAAAAAGGAGTGGGGAAAGCGGGCAGCCTTGCCTCGTACCTTTGTGTAGCCGGAATTCCTCTGAGAGGAGGCCCGCGGCCACTAATTTCGCGGCTGGGGCAGTGTACATAGACTCAACTAGATGTGTGAAGGGGCCAGAGAAGCCCATATTGGACATGACTATGGAGAGCCATTCGAAGCTGACGTTATCAAAGGCTTTCTCCGCGTCTAATGTGATGATAGCATGATCCCCTTTAGGGTTACATTTTGCGTGTTCGAGGGCTAGCATTACTTTCCTAATATTCATGGTGGCCGTCCTGCCCTTCATAAAGCCAGATTGTGCGGGGTGGATCAGGGAGGGTATGATGGACGCCAACCTAGTGGCAGCAATCTTGGAGAGGATCTTAACATCGAGGTTCAGAAGTGAAATGGGCCTATATGAACCGGGTTCCAAAGGGTCCTTACCCTTCTTCTCCAAAAGTTTTATGATGGCCTGGTTTCCAGTGGGTAGGTAGGTGCCGCCTGACCAGATATGCTGGTAGACTTTGTGTAGGGTGGTGGAAACAGTTAAACTAAAGGATTTATAGAATTCTCCCGTAAAGCCATCCGGGCCTGGGGCTTTAGAGGGGGCAAGTGTTTTAATGATGGATTGCACCTCCAGGATGGATATAGGGGCATTCAGAGCTTCGAGTTGAGAGGGGGATACCTGATCCAGGGATATATTTTGGAGAAAGTTGCGGGCCGTCGGTTTGTCAATAGGATCCGGGGCATAGAGGGAGGAATAGAATTGGCGCATAGCAGCATTGATACCTTTTGGGGTATTGTGTACTGAACCCTACGAGTCCCTCAGAGATGTGATATGGGTCGGGCGGTTGGGGCCTTTGCTCAGTCTGGAGAGGAGTCTCCCAGCCTTGTTGCCGAACTTGTGAAGGGAGGCATCCAGACAGTGGCGGAATTTTCACTGTCGCAACAGTCGCACTCGCGACTGGGCCCTGTAGTTCTCCGCTGCCTTCATGGGGCCCGCCGACCGCCCGTTCGTGTGACTGCGAGGGGCCCGCTGCCGCGCGAGCGGCCCACCTGCCTGTCCAGTGTGTGTGACAGACAGTGTTTATCCATGCCGCGAGGAGGGGGGTTTTCGCCCGCTGAGGAGAGAGAGAAAAGGCAGAGGCAGCGCGGCGCTGAGACAGGCTGTGTGTGTGCACACTGAATAATAAAGATCAGCAGACCAATTGAGTGAAGGCGGGGGAGGAGCTCTCCCCTCTGCGTGGAGTACCTGCTGTCTCGTCTACGATCCATCTACCCATGAGGCAAGGCATTTCTGGAGGAGGCACAGTGAAGGATCTTTTCTGTGGGGGATTGATTAATTGGCGGTAAGTCGTGACATTTTGCACTGCAATCGATCCCTAACACCACCACCCCCCTCTAGTACCACTGCTATCACCCCCCCCCCCTCTAGTACCACTGCTATCCCCCCCCTTCCAGTACCACTGCTATCACCCCCCCCCCCTCCAGTACCACTGCTATCACCCCCCCCCCCCTCCAGTACCACTGCTATCACCCCCCCCCCTCCAGTACCACTGCTATCACCCCCCTTCCAGTACCACTGCTATCCCCCCCCCTTCCAGTACCACTGCTATCACCCCCCTTCCAGTACCACTGCTATCCCCCCCCTTCCAGTACCACTGCTATCACCCCCCCTTCCAGTACCACTGCTATCACCCCCCCTTCCAGTACCACTGCTATCACCCCCCCTTCCAGTACCACTGCTATCACCCCCCTTCCAGTACCACTGCTATCACCCCCCCTTCCAGTACCACTGCTATCCCCCCCCTTCCAGTACCACCGCTATCAGCCCCCCTCCAGTACCACTGCTATCAGCCCCCCTCCAGTACCACTGCTATCAGCCCCCCTCTAGTACCATCACCTCCCCCCATCCAGTACCACTGCTACTACCCCCCTCCAGTACCACTGCTATCACACCCCCTTCCAGTACCACCGCTATCAGCCCCCCTCCAGTACCACCACCTCCCCCCATCCAGTACCACTGCTATCAGCCCCCCTCCAGTACCACCGCCACCACCCCCCTCAAGTACTACCACCCCCCCAAGTACCATCGCTACCACCCCCCTCCAGTGCCACCACCACCCCCTTTAAAGTTGAAATCGGAAACAGAAATGTTTTGCTTTGTTGTACAATGGAAAAAAATATAGTATCAAAATCATGCTTTTCAGGGGGGGGGGGGCCCTTCATGATTTCTTGCACCGGGGCCCTGAAGTTTCTAGTTACGCCTCTGCATCCAGACGTGCCTTCTGGGTCTGCTCGAGGGTGGCTGCCCAAGTGTCAAAGGATTGTTTGGCCGTAAACCAGGACTTTGGGGGGGGAGTTGTCAGTGTAGAGGGCCCGCTGGGCCTTGTGCAGTGTAGCGCTGGCTAGTTTGTAATGTCTGAGTGTGTTTTTCTTGAAAGTGGCGGCGTACGCTATTATGCATCCTCTGAGGAAGGCTTTACCCGCTTCCCAGAAAAGATTAGGGTTGTCTGTGTGTGGCGCGTAAAAAATAGCATTGGGCCTACCGGGGTGCCCTTGGGCAAGGAAAAGGGCGAAGTGTAGTAGAAAAAACAAAAAAACAAAAAACAAAACGAACGTCACAAGAGGGATCCAGGACGATCGTAGAAAAAACATAGTAGCGCCAAGGCGATGCGGCTGTCAAAAGGGGATTCAAGAAGAAATTTGTTGTCGGCCGGATCCAGAGGCCTTGAATCTTTTGGGAGATTCTTTACGTGGGCTCCCGTGCTCCAGGGCCCGGTTGGAGGGCGCCGCTCTTGGAGATAGGTTGTTGTGAGGGCCTGGGCGATGGGAACGCAGATACGCCTCTGCTTCAGAGGGATCGTGGAAGGAGAGTTGATCCCCGTTAGGTGCTTTGAGCCGAAGTACGGGCGGAAATGCCAGGGTGAACTTGACCTGCAGTCGTTGGAGCTCCGAGCAAATCGGTTGGAAGGCTTTTCTCTTTTTGGAAACGTCAACGGAGTAGTCGGCAAACACCAGGATATTCATGCCGTCTATCTGGAGGATCCGAGACTGCCGGAACTTCTGCAGGATGAGGGCCTTCTCCGAATAGTTGAGATATTTGGCGATCACTGGGCGAGGTGATTTGCGATCAGAGCTGAAGAGACCCATGCGGTGGGCACGTTCAACCGTGCAGGGGCCAGGCAGGCCCAAGGCCTCAGGGATGCGTTGTGAACAGAGTTCTGAAAGAGCCGAGGGTTGCAGCGATTCGGGGACGCCAATAAAACGCAGATTACTCCTCCTGGATCTGTTCTCTAATTCATCCAGCTTGTCTAGGATATATTTATTCGTCTTGTCTTGTGCATGTTCTATGGATTGGGCCTGGTACAGCTCCTCTTCTATGTTAACGATGCGGCTCTCAGCTTCATTCAGCCTTGATGCATGTTCCCCCAGCTGTGCCTGGATCTTTTGCATGCCTGTGTGAATGGCATTCTCCACTGAGGTGGTAATCATATGTGACAACAGAGCAGCCACTGCTTGGGCTATGAGCTCAATGTTGTTTGCACCTGTGTCCCCAGTGTGTGGATGAGCTGGGAGGGTTGGGATGGCCTGTGGGGAGGGTGAGGGAGCTGGTGTAGTGCTCACCTCCATCGCGGGAGCTGTATTTGCGGCCGCGTCCGAGTAGGCCGAAGCCGGGGGCCTCGATTTGCGGCTGCCCCACGGGCGCCGCGGCGGCGGCCGCGTACGATCGCGCGCCGCCTTTCGCCAGGAATTTGTCCATCCTCACTCAGGGAGGGGTGGCGGATGGTAGTGGCAGGGTTCGGTGGCGGGTCTGCCTGGTTTTTAGGCCGATTTTGTGCCTGTCAGCGGGAGCTGATTAGGGTATCAGCTAGTCCATGCTGCGCTGAACTGGAAGTTGGTATCTGTTTTTAATCGTAACTTTATTGAGCTCCCGATAGTCAATACAAGGTCTAAGAGTTCCATCTTTTTTCTCAACAAAAAAGATTCCCGCTCCAGCCGGGGAAGACGAGGGACGAATAAATTTCTTTTGCAGATTTTCGTCAATATAGGCCTTGAGGGCCTTTAATTCTGTCTCGGACAGCGGAAAAATGCGGCCAAAGGGAATCTCGGAGCTGGGTAGGAGGTCAATGGGGCAATCATACGGTCGGTGGGGCGGAAGGCAGTCGGCTTGCTGTTTGTCGAACACATCCGTGAATTCCAGGTAGACGGAGGGAACGTTCCGGAGAGTTTCAGGCGAGGTTGTCACGGCAGAGCAGGAAACAACTGGAGGTGGAAGGCAATTCTGTGAACAATATGAGGATGTAAAGTTGACCTCTTTCTTTAGCCAGTTTATGACCGGTTGGTGTGCTTGTAGCCAGGGAAGACCCAGGATGATGGGAAACAGTGGGGAAGGAATGAGGTCCAGACGTAGAAATTCCTGGTGGCCGGAGTCGGTGGTGGCACAGATAGGTGCGGTTTCTTGCGTGATAAGTCCAGATCGGGGTAGAGAACCGTCAGCTAAATGAATTTGAAAAGGATGGTTTTTGTTGCGAAGGGGTACATGAAGCTTTTGAGCCAATGTAGCGTCCAGGAAACAGCTGCATGCCCCGGAATCAACTATGGCCGGTAGACGGGTTGCCCCTTCCGGTAACTGCAAGAAAATGAAAAGAACAACGTGAGCCTGAGAAAGGTTTGCAATATTGTAACTGAGAGTAGGTTGTAGTTTGGACTTACGAGGCCTTGTTGGACAGGAGTGAAGGAAATGACCGGCTTCTCTGCAGTACAGACATAAGTGGTTTTGACGTCTCCGCAGTCTCTCCTCGGAGGTAAGCGGGGTTCGGACCAATCCAACTTGCATAGGTTCAGGATCCGGGAGGTTTATGTTTTGAGGAGCTGCAGGTGGCTGTGGAGCCGGAGTGAGCCTTGGATGGGCCCAGGTAGAGCGTGGAACTTGATATCGTTCAGAACGACGTTCTCTCAGGCGTCAATCCAGCTGCGTGGCAGTTTGAATCAGGTCTTCCAGAGTGGCCGGGACTTCTGTCCGAGCCAGCTCGTCCTTAAGAGACTCAGACAAGCCTTGGCGAAACTGGTATTTTAGCGCAGCCTCATTCCAGCCTGTGTCGGCTGACCATTTTCGGAACTCGGCTGTATAGTCCTCGATAGGCCTTCTACCTTGGGTAAGGTTATGGAGAATGGTTTCGGCAGTGGCCGTACGCTGTGGGTCATCATATAACTTTGCCATGTGTTCAAAAAAGGTGTCTATTGTGTTTAGGATTGGGCTCTGTTGCTCCATTAGAGTGTGAGCCCAGGCTTGTGGTTCTTCCGAGAGAAGAGAAATGACGAAACCCACTTTCACAGTCTCTGAACAAAAGGTTCTGGGCTGAAGAGATAAATATAAGGAGCAAGCATTTTTAAACGCCCGGTATTTCCGGCGCTCACCTGAAAAACGTTCCGGGATAGGCACACGTGGTTCCGGGTGGGTCACCATTACGGCCGAGCTAGAGGCGACTTGAGGTGCTGCAGCTCCAGAGGATGGTGGTGCAGGTGGAGATGAAGGTCCAGGAATCACGGCCAGCTGTTGGAGACGGCCATCTATTTGGAGGTAGCCATCTTTGAGCTTTTGAACTGCGTCAGTAAGTGCGGACACTTGCAGGCAGAGTGTTTCAAATGGTGAGCGCGCCCTGTCGGCCTCAGACATCTGGCTGGTTTATACTGTCAGAAACACAAGTACTTACCGAGGCCGAGATGCTGAGGACGGCTCACCTTTACGACCAAGCGCACCTGCCCCCTGGAATTTGAGACAGGAGGCAGAGGCACAAGGAGGTACCGGTACCGGCGGGTAGGTAGATGGGATGCAGGTACTGGAGGTCAGAGGCTGAGATGTGCTGCAGGTGCTGGAGGGTCACCAAGGCAGATGAAAGTGGTAAAGTCTCAGGGCACAGTTCAAAAGCCAACAGACTAATGGTAGCAGATCCGGGGTACAGGTAAAAAGTCCGGGTTCCGGGTAGCACTAAGACAAGTCCAGGTATGTAAGCCGAAGTTCAAGGGCAGGAGACAGAAGCAAATCCAGGTCACGGTCCGAGGTCAAAAGGGTTCAAGAAGGCAGCAGAGTCCACAAACAGGCCGAGGTCAGGTTTCCAGGCGAGAGCTGAGTCGGGAAGTAAATCCGGGTCAAAGAGCACAAGTCAAAGTGTCAAAACTTTACTCAGAGCTGACGATAAACCAGCAACCTGTGCAAAGACAGGGGCTGGTTTAAATAGGCCTGTCAGGTCTGTGATTGGTCCCGGGAGGAGGCGCGCACGTCCCCAGGTGCGCGGGCACACGCCGTGACGCAATTCTAACGTGCCTGTGCACGGATTGAGCGCTGTGAGCGTTGGGACCCTGACACAATGTCAGGGAAGGGCAAGCAGAGGCTGCCTGGTGAAGTTTGGTGAAGAAACAGTGGCATCGCCGCATCTCCTCCGACAGTTCCGGGAAATAGGTTTAGATTGAGAGGCACATCAGCATAGTCCCTACGAGGGGTTTACTTTCTATTCCTGGGAGCAAGCAAGTGAGGAGAACTCAGTGATCTCGACGTGCTCTGCGGTGTGGTGGGGCTGCTTGAGTGTTGGAAGGCGGGTGGTCAGGCATCCGAACCGGGCTCGGTCTAACGGTAGAGGGTGAACGCCTTTGCCGAAAGCGGGATGCTTGGGCGTCCATTGGCTCCTCTCTATCCAGGTGGCGAAGCAGACCACTGACATCAAAGTCCGCATACCAGTGTGGGAGATCCACAACGGGGATATCCAAAGTTTTGCAGAACTCATCCAGTTCCTCCGGAACACGCAGCAGGGCAGACCGGCCATGATGGGAGGCAGAAAGCGCAAACGGGAATTTCCAGCGGTACTGGATCCCTCTGGTGCGCAACACATCCAGTAGAGGACGGAGGTCTCTGCGATTGCGGAGGGTGATGGCTGACAGGTCCTTGTAGATTTGGATAGTATGGCCGTCATGAAGCAGTTGAGCCTTCGTACATGCCTTACGGAGGACCTCCTCTTTAGTGTGGAAGTCTATCAGGCAACAGACCACGTCTCTGGGGGGATCTGTGTCCTTACCACGGGGTCTCAGGGCTCTGTGGATCCGTTCCATGGGGATCTGCGTCTGAGGGGGTTTGTCGAGAATGCCATTGAGGAGCTCCGTGACGGCCGGGAGAATGTGATGCGGGTCCACCATCTCAGGTAGGCCTCTAATTCTTAAGTTACGGTGGCGGCCTCTATTGTCCAAATCCTCGAGATGTCTTTGGATGTCACGGAGCTGCAAGGTGTGGACGTCCAGCTTGTGGTCGACTCGCTTGAGAGCCGTGCTGTGCCGGACCGTGGTATTTTCCACCTCATGGATGCGGCCTGTAATGGCGCGAATCTCTTGTGTGAGATCAGAGATGGCTGTGAATAGTGTGGATTTAATATCCGCCGCCACATTGTGAAGGTCCGTTAGGCTCGGCTGTTGGAGAGTCTGTGGCATCTGGGCTCCCTGTGAAGGTAGTGGGAGGAAGGTGGGGGAGAGAACGATCCCGGGAGCCGTTTGTGAGGGGATGGAGGAGGGGGACGAGGCCGCCATGTTAGACCTCTGGGAGCGGAAGATATCCGGGATAGTCTGGGTCGGTCGACCGTCAGTGTCTCGCGGAGAGCGAGATCTGGTTGCCGAAGAGCTTCTGGATGAAGTTCCCATACTTTACAGGCGAATTAGAGGCGATCGTCCCGTGGTAGGAGCAGAAATTTGGCCGCTGTCTGTCGGAGCTCAGGAGCTATGCCGCCACAGTGACCCCTGTGGTGTGATGACTATTATACAACATAACTGAACCAGAATTTGCTGCAGACTTGCAGAATGTTTGAAAAGAAAGTTGATTTGGAGTCATGTAATGCAGACTTGCTGTAATTGCGCAACTTGTGAAACTTGTGCAGTAGGGATGAGCCGAACACCCCCCCGTTTGGTTCACACCAGAACCTTCAAACGGACCGAATATTTGCGTGAACATTTAGAACCCCATTGAAGTCTATGGGACTCGGACAATCGAATTCAAAAGTGCACATTTTAAAGCCGAATATGCAATTTATTGTCGTACAACGTTGTTGAGAACCTGGGTCTTGCCCCAGGGAACATGTATCAATGGTAAGTTTAAAAAATGGTCGTTTTTTCAGGAGTAGGACTTTTTTCCTTTGATACATGTTCCCTCGGGCAAGACCCGGGTTCTCAAAGACATTTTACGACAATAGGAAAAATGGAAACAGCAGGGGGCGCTAGTATTGCAAACAAACAAAATTGTGCCACAAAAATAAATGCATCTACATCAAAGGAGATGCCTATCATTAAAGTGCAAATATGTGCAATAATTAATTAATAAATAATTATTAAATATAAATGTCCATAGGTTGTGCAGAAACAAAATGTCCATATACTGTGCAAAAAGTCCTTCTACGTTCAATAGGTGATCAAAAAATGAAGATTTCCACCTTCACCAAATATAACACCAACAGTGTGTGTAAGGGATGGCTCCTTACCACAACCAATTGACCTTTCTCGTTAGAAAAGAGGTCAAAGTAAGCTTAGTATCTCCACGGACAGTTGATAGCCTGGATTCTCTTGGTTGGATACGTTAACCATCATAGGGCAAAAGAACAGAGAAATACCGCCATAGCATAATACCGTTTATTTGAAAACATGAATAAAAAACACACAGTGAGGCTGATAGCTTGGGTCTACGAGAAGATGTGTCCTTAGCTGGGGAGACGATCGCGTGCGTTCCACCTCACTTGAATTGAGAACCAGCTGGACCGGAAGATGCTGTGCGTGGTCACGTGCCGCCTCGACGTACGTTTCAATATGTTGTCATCAGGAAGCGCACTTGACACACGCACCAGACCAGATTAAATAGGTCTCGGCAACAGCAATGGGATAATTTGGGCCAATCACAGCCTCAGTCCCGGTTCCTTCCGCAACCAGTGCACATCTAACAACAAATTGCGCACCTATATCATAGCGAAAATTTAACAGTCATATAACGGCATGATTTTAAACATTGTCTAATGTCCCTTTGTATGACACCAATCTCTTGCTATGAGAACAATGTTAAAAAATAAAATATTTAAAATATTTAAAAATGTATACAAACAATTTTAAATCAGTCTAAACAATACATCTGTATCAAAATTGTCTATTAAAAGTTAAAACCAATATTAAAATTAATTTTATTTTTATTCATTAGTAAGGAAACAATTTAAATCGAGCTCTATGTTGAGACCCTGTGGTCGCATAGTCCTTAAACGATGCAACCACTGGGTCTCATTTTGGGATACTGCCCTGGTGAGGTTGGTACCTCTCCAGTGGCTAGTGATCCGATCAATCCCAAAAAACGTGAGCTTACGGGGATCTCTGTTATGAAAAAGATCAAAATGTTTCGAAACACTATGATCAGGATAGCCTTTAATGATGTTTGCTACATGCTCATTGATCCTTACTTTGAGTTCCCTGGTAGTTCTACCTACATATTGAAAAGTACATGGACACTCCAAGACGTATGTAACATATCTGGAGTGGCATGTTATGAGTGGTTTAATAGTAAATTCCTGTTTGGTTACGCTAGAACTGAATTTACTCACTTTTCTACTTGTTCTATTCGTTTTTTACACGATCTGCACCGAGTGCAGTAGTGAAAGCCGGAGCCATCTAAAAACGTTAAAGGTCTCTCCGGGGGATCCGGCACATTGCCAGCAATCATATTTCTAAGACCAGGGGCCCTCCTATAAATGAAGGTGGGTTTAGGAGGTAAAATCTTGGCCAAATCATTGTCTTTCAACAAGATGGGCCAAACTTGTTTGAAAATCTTTTCAACATGCCTGTATTGTCTATGATATCCAGACAGAAAAGATAATTCACCCTGGCGAGGGGGTCTAGGTTTGGATTCAAGCATAATTTTTCTATCCATGTTCCTAACCTCTTCTTTAGTCACTAACAACTTGGTTTGGGAGTAACCTTTAGCAATGAACTTATCAATTAGCAAGTTGGATTGTTGATCAAAGTCAACAATATCATTGCAATTGCGACGGATCCGCATAAGTTGCCATTTAGGGACAGCTCCCAACCATTTAGGGTGGTGACAACTGGTCATAGGCACATAGCCATTTCGATCCATGGGTTTAAAAAATGTTTTGGTACAGATCCGATTATTTACCTTGGTGAGGGTCAAGTCTAAATAATTAATGGTGGTCAAACTGAAATCCGAGACCATAGTTATTAACATTCATTTGGGATAAAAAGATGTCCAAAGAGGTCTGGGATCCCTCCCACAACAGAATGATGTCATCAATATAACGTTTATAATATACTACTGGACCAATATTATCTTTAAAAATTGTCTCTTCTTCCCATTTATTAAGGACCAGATTCGCAACACTGGGAGCATAGCGAGCCCCCATGGCAACCCCTTTAATTTGTTTTTAAAAGTTACCCTGGGCCCAGAAGTAATTGTTCCCCATGGCTAGCATGAGGCCTTTTACCAAGAACATTATCTGTATATCTGGTAAGGTGGACTTTTCATGAAAAGCCTCCGTGACAGCCATAATTGCATCCTGTTGTGAAATATTCGTATACAGAGATTCAACATCTATTGTCACTAGCCAAGTATTCTCTGAAACAATAATAGGGGCTAAAGATTTTATAAGCTCTTTGCTGTCTTTTAAGTATGCTTTACCCAGTATGACCATGGGTTGCAAAAATATTTCTAAATATTCGCCTATCCTGGAAAATAAAGAGTCGATCCCACTTACTATGGGTGGACCGGGGGGCTTGGTCTTATTTTTGTGTATTTTGGGAAGAATATATAGCACCGGTGTCCGTGGTACTTTCGGTACCAAGTACAAGGCCTCTTTTTCTGTCAGTATAGTTTTAGTCACTCCATCATTGACCCAACATGAGAGTTCTCCTTTCAGTTTTGACATAGGATCTCCCGGAAGGGGTAGGTAGGTAGTGGTGTCACTAAGGAGGCCCTGAATCTCTTCATAATAATCCTCCTTTTTAAGTAACACCACTCCACCCCCTTTGTCCGCCGGGCATACCACTATATTTTTATTTTGTTCTAATTTCTTAATTCCCTCTGTCACCATTTGGTTGTTAGTGTTATGTTTTTTAAACTCCAAATCCTTTATTTTTTCCTGTACCATGTTTTTAAAAACCTCAACATGATGGTGTGAACCTTTGTTGGGGTTAAAAACAGAATTGTTCTTAAGACCACTATGTTGATAATTAGTGGAAATAGGTTGAGGTGGATTGGTGGTTTGCTGGCAAAAATGTTTTTTAATATTGAGTTTCCTTACGTACTACTCAATATCCAAAAAAAGGTCAAACTTATCAATATTTTTATTTGGGGCAAATTTTAAGCCTTTTGAAAGGACTGTCAATTCGGCCTCTGAAAGTTCAACCCCCACTAGGTTGAATATTCCTTCATCTAATTGTCCCGGGGGCCTTTTTCTTTCTGACTCCCCCTCTTTTTCCTCTCGGTCTGCATTGTCTATAGGGACCTTGGGTATAACTGGGGGAATTTTGTAGGGCTCTTTCCACCCCCTCCATTCCCCCCCCCCCGTTTGATAGTTATTTTGTTGCTGTGTAGGTCTACCTCTATGTTTACCCCTATGGTGACCTCGTGGAGGTCTGGGGGCATGATATTGTTGACCCTGTGGGTAGTAAGGATTATAATAATCCGCAGGTCCGCCATCCAATGGGGCAAACCGATTGTTGGTGGCTACCATGTAGGGAGCTGGATAATAGTTATTTGGAGGAGGTCGGTGATTGCCTCCATGGGGTGTACCCATGCTTCCAGGTGGGCGATGACCTTTATTTCAAATATGTCTTTATTGATATTTTCAAGAAGAAAAAAAACAGTAGATACATTTATTACAACACATCAGATGTTCCGACTGGAGCAAAATGCACCAAAGAGAAGAAAAATAATTAAAACCAGACATAATCAGTCTAACATTCGAAGCTTAGCAGGGAAAAGTTCTGACTTGTATGCAATCAGTATAAACTCCAGACGGGGGGGGGGGGAGGGCACCAGCTAGGTAGGTATGTAAAGTTGCCTAAAGGTGTATGGGTGGATAGAGAGGGGGAAAAAAAAAAGAGGATGAGAGAAGGAAAGTTAGAAGCGGGAGGAAGCTGCAGTGTAGGGGGAGTATCAGACAGTTACAGTACATTTAGGATGGGCGAGCCAGGCTGACCATCTAAACAAAAACTTATCCATTTTAAAGTTTTTCCTAGCAACTAATCTCTCCATTTCGCATTGGAGGTTTAGGTCTGCGATTGTATGAGAAACAGACGGGCAGTCCGAAGACTTCCAGAGTTTGGTGATGTTCCGTTTTGCTGCTAGTAGTAGGTGTATTATCACCACTCGTGACCTGGGGGGGAATTTGTCTATCCCAAGATGGAGTATTGCTAGCGAGGGATTGGGGGTGGTAGGAGTCTGAGACACCGTGGAGATCAAAACAAAAATTAGTTTCCAGAATGAGCTTATGGACCTACAAAACCACAGAATGTGAGCTATGGTTCCAGCGCTCCCACAGGACCGCCAGCATGTAGAGGGGTGGCCTGGGAAGAATTTGGAGAGGCGGTATGGTGTGAGGTACCACCTGTGTAAGGTTTTCTGGTATGATTCCCAGTGATTGGAGCAGTGGGAGGCCGTAAAGGTATGTTTAAAGGCACGCGTCCACATATCAGGGGCCATAGTTATGTTTAGTTCATCTGTCCATTTAGAGAGAGAAGAGATTTGGGAGTAGGGTCGGTTATCGCTAATTGAAGAATACATCGTTGATATGCCATGTTTTGGGTATGGTGTGCATGTGTAAAAGTTATGGATTGGTTCAGGGATCTTAACTACACCGGGGACCTTAGATTTCCGGAGAAAGTGTGAAATCCTTGTATATGTAAAGATTTCAGACTGTGGGAGATCGTGGTCGGTTTGGAGTTCTTCAAAGGTTTTCAGGGTATCGTTTTTGAAGAGGTCTGTTATGTACCTGATCTTATGTGTCTGCCACGTCTGCAGGTTGAGATATTGCAGATGCACCATTAGCGTTCTGAGGGGTATTGGCAGAGTGTGGGACGAGTGTATGTTAGATGGAGTCTGCGTAAGTTTTTTCCAGACCGTTAGTGAGGCCGTAATTGAAGGGGGGCTGTCCGATGTGAGAGGGGGAAACCCAGCTGACGTGATCAATAGTATGTCACCTAGGTTATTAGGTTTGAAGAAGGATGACTCCATAATCGACCAGGTCTTAGTGGGAGTCGGGTGCCACCAGTAGTACAACTGGTCTAGGATGGAAGCATAGTAGTAGTTTTGAACATGGGGGAGACTTACACCCCCTTTTGTGTGATGTCTGGTTAGAATGTAGCGCGCGCATCTCGGAGGTTTAGATCCCCAAACATATTTTGAAATTTGTTGTTGTATGGAGGCAAAGAAGGAATGGGGTATAGGCAGAATTACTGTCCGGAATAAGTATAGCAGTTTGGGGAGGATCAGCATTTTAAAGGAGGCAATTCTCCCAAGTGTAGATAAGCCTGATGTACGCAATTGGTTTAACAGTTGGGGGAGCCGTTTTTGGAATGCATGATAATTAAGGTCATAGAGATGAGGAAGTGAAGGGGCTAATTTTATCCCAAGATAAGGGATGGAGTGTTTCGTCCAAGAGTAAGGTAGAGAGCCCTCCAGAAAGAGTTTTTGCTTGTTTGTAAGATTAAATGGGAGTATTAGGGACTTAGAGGAGTTAAGCTTATAGAAGGAAGCTAAACTGAATTGAGCGATGATATCCTGTATTGCAGGTAGGGATTGGACCGGTTTTGTGGTCATAAGTACTACATCATCAGCAAAGAGACTTATTTTATGTTCTATGTCGTTATGTACAATGCCTGATATGCGCTTGTCTCCTCTGATCCTCGCTGCCAGGGGTTCTATAATGAGAGCAAAGATGAGAGGGGAGAGCGGGCACCCTTGGCGAGTGCCATTAGTGATCTCAAAGGGTTTAGACAAGGATCCATCAGTTAAAACTCTAGCCGAGGGGTTTGAGTAGAGTGATAGTATTGCGGATTGGAACCAACCTGTAATTCCAAACTTACCCAGGACTGCTTTCAAAAATCCCCAGTGCACCCTGTCGAACGCCTTCTCTGCATCCAAAGACAGGAGCAGAGAAGGCGTTCGAGATCGGGAGATCTGATGGACCAGATTGATGACTCTCCTAGTTGCATCCGGGGCCTGCCTATCTGGCATAAATCCGACTTGGTCGGAGTGCACCAGAGAGGGGAGACACTTCAGGAGCCTAGCTGCCAAAACTTTGGCGAATATTTTTACGTCCGTGTTAAGGAGCGATATAGGTCTATAATTGGTCGTGGATGTAGGATCCTTCTCAGGTTTGGGGATGGTGGTGATAATGGAGCTGAGCATATCAATTGGTAAAGAACCAGAGGTGGCAGCAGAATTAAAGAGGGCAGTAAGATGAGGGGTGACTAGCGTAGCGAATGTCTTGTAGTATTCATTTGTGTAACCATCTTCTCCCGGAGATTTATGGAGAGGGAGAGTATGGATGGCTTTAAGGACTTCGGCGTCCGAGAATGGTTGGGAAATCTCCGCTACTTGAGCAGGTGATATAGAAGGGAGATCCACTAGGGATAGGAAGTTTTGTACAGCTTGATCTGTAGGTTGAGGAACAGCCGTGTCGTTTTCTAAATTGTAGAGGGAGGAATAATAGTCGCTGAAGGCATTAGCTATATCTTGTGGGTTAGTAAGCAGTTGTTTGGTGGTAGGGTGGTGGAGGGAAGCTATTTTGCATTTAACTCGTTGAGCTTTGACCTGTCGAGCTAATAGGGCTCCAGCTTTGTTGCCTAGGGCATAGTAAGAGGCTTTAGTAAATTTAAGGTTAGTTTCGAATTTATAGAGTAAAATCGAGCGGAGTTTTTGTCTTAGTTCCAGGAGTTCACTGGCTAGTTTGTGGGAGGGATTCTGTTTATTTTGGTTCTCTAAGTGGGATATTTGGGATAGGACCGCATCAATTTGCTTAGACCTCTGGTTCTTAACATGACTGTGGATTTTAATTAGGAGCCCACGCATGTAGGCCTTATACGCCGACCAAAGTACAAACCTATCCGTGCCCGGCAGGTCATTGGACTCAAAATAGGAATGGTGCTCGGAGGTCAGTTTTTGGACGTTGCACGGGTCAGAGATGATGGAGGCATCAAGTCTCCACAGACGACTTGTTCTGGATCTACCGTTACCTATGGTGATGGAGATAGGCGCATGGTCCGACCATGCAATGGATCCAGTCTCTGATTTAGTCACAGTCTGGAGAGTGATTTTGTCAACAAGGAAAAAGTCTATGCGGGAGTACGATAGTTGAGAGGAGGAGAAATATGAGTAGTCTCGTTCATTGCCATGTTGGCATCTCCATGGGTCGAAGAGATCATTTGTTTGAAGAAAGGAGCGTAGAGTCGGTCGATGTTTGGTCGCTGAAGATGAAGATGAAGTGTCCAGGTTTGGGTCTCCAATCGTGTTGAAGTCACCTCCGATAATAAGCCTTCCTTTTCGGATACGGGCTACCTTTTTGAATAGTCGGTTGTGGAATCGCAGTTGTTGCTTGTTCGGCCCATATATGTTGACCAATGTGTAGGTGACTTGGTTAATGTCGCATACGAGAATCAGGAAACGACCTTGGGGGTCAGTCACAGATTGGTGTAGCTTAAATTGTAATGAGTTCCGTATGGCCGTGAGGACTCCATTTTTCTTCTTTTGGCCTGAGGCTAGAAAAAGTAGATCATAGTCTTTCAGGGTGAACTTTGGAGTCTTAGCAGAAGCAAAGTGGGTCTCCTGCACTAAGAGGATGTCAGCTCTTTGACTGGTGGCCTCTCTAAGAAGCGAGGATCTCTTTTGTGGGGAGTTCAGGCCTCGTGCGTTAATTGAAACCAATTTGAACGCCATTGTGAAGGGGAGGAGTTAGGATAGATTATTCCCAAGTGAAGGTGGTAACGAGTAGGTATAAGGTGATTTGGTGAATTGTCACTGTGTTGTGTGGGCAGAATGAGATAGTGCTTACCCAATGAGAGAGGGGATCGGGGATATTCCGATCGAGTGAAGTGTGGTTGTCGGCTGGTGCCGGGTTCAGGTGGGAGGACAAGGTTAAAAAAGGCGAGCCCTTTAACAATGGGGTCCGGGCTCAATGTGCAGAAACTACTGCAAACAATGGGTGGGGGATAGTGGTCCCCTGTCAACTACCAGGGACAGGGATCACTAAACAGGCAGGCAGGTATCGGAAGGGAGCACCACAGTCCTTTACAGCCTTACAGTATGTGCAGAGAAGGAGATGAGTATAGATTTCAGGCTTCAGAAGTTGCTCCACCGGTTTCCATGTGCGCTGGAGGTTGGTCAGAGGGGTTCGGCACGTCTGCTGGGAGTATGTGCCATTCACGTAGAAGTTTGAGCCCCGCAGTGAGAGTGCGCACTGCGTGGGTTTTATTTTGGTGCGTAACGAGTAGTTTGGTAGGAAAGCCCCACTTATATGGTATCTTGTGGTTTTGGAGCGCCTTGGTGATTGTCGCCAGCTGTCTGCGATTTTCCATAGTTGTTTTGGATAAATCAGCGTACAAGGCTACGTTGGTGAAAGGATCAGGAAGTCTGGCCGCACGTTTCGCTGCATGCATGACTCTGTCTTTAACCGTGAAAAAGTGGATGCGGGCCAGAACATCTCTGGGAGTAGATGGTGGAAGGTGAGAGGGTTTGGGGAGTCTGTGTGCCCTGTCAATCTCCAAGTCACGGGTCGTTAAGTCAGGTACGAGGGTCCGCATCAGGGATTGTATGTATCGTGCCAGTTCTGGTTGTTGGACCGATTCCGGGATGTTGCGGAATTTAACGTTATTGCGCCTGGAGCGGTCCTCCAGGTCTGCGAGTTTCAGTTTAATCATTTGGAGCTCATCCTCGTGATCAGTAAAGCCATCAACAAGCTCATTATGAGCAGAGAGTAAATCTCCCATTTTAGCTTCTATATTGGCTATGGACTGATCATGCTGATATACAGTGGTTGATAGTGAGGAGACAGCAGAAGATAGATCACTGTATAAGGTTTGCCTCAGGGAGAGCAGCATGCTTTTCATTGTGTTTTCAGATAGGGGCTGATCTGATGCAGGGAAGGAGTCCAGCACTGATGATTGCTGAGGTGGGGGGAGAGAGAACAGACAGGGAGCTGTGACAGGCAGTGGATGGTGCGGCTCCTCCGTTCTGAGCCGTGATTTAGCAGGGCTGGATGTTGTGGGGGAGTTGGGAGGGGAGCTCTCACCTTGTGGGTCTGAAGTGTGAGGGCGATGACCTTTAGGCTGAGATGGAGTACGGGGTTTTTTTGGAGTATGAATTTTGACTTTAGTTTTAGTGGTTGCTTGAGTAACCAATGGTTGAACTTCCCCATCTATCTTAGCGGAAGTATCAGTTGTCCCACGAGGGGCAGATGTCACTTGCCACTTATAGACCTTGTGTTCACTATAATCTGTGATGTCCCTCTGATATTTCTTTAGTTTTTTGTTTTTAATATCCCCATCATGTTTACATAAATGGGTCTGGAGAGACTGTGCCCTATCTAAAAAGTCTTGGGTTCCCATAATGGGTCCCATAGTTGCTTTTAAATCTGCAATATTGGCTTCTATAAGAACATTTTTGGTTTTACGTCTCCTAATCATGAGCTGCAATAGTTTCTGTTCACAAGCATTGAATAATTGAAACCAATCATCTAATAGAGAGGGATCTTCAATGCCATCATTAGGTTGTACATCCCACCTTAGTCTCCTCGGGGTAAGGATCGAAATGGCTATGTTCCTATGACCAGTTGTCACCACCCTAAATGGTTGGGAGCTGTCCCTAAAGGGCAACTTATGCGGATCCTTCGCAATTGCAATGATATTGTTGACTTTGATCAACAATCCAACTTGCTAATTGATAAGTTCATTGCTAAAGGTTACTCCCAAACCAAGTTGTTAGTGACTAAAGAAGAGGTTAGGAACATGGATAGAGAAATTATGCTTGAATCCAAACCTAGACCCCCTCGCCAGGGTGAATTATCTTTTCTGTCTGGATATCATAGACAATACAGGCATGTTGAAAAGATTTTCAAACAATTTTGGCCCATCTTGTTGAAAGACAATGATTTGGCCAAGATTTTACCTCCTAAACCCACCTTCATTTATAGGAGGGCCCCTGGTCTTAGAAATATGATTGCTGGCAATGTGCCGGATCCCCCGGAGAGACCTTTAACGTTTTTAGATGGCTCCGGCTTTCACTACTGCACTCGGTGCAGATCGTGTAAAAAAACGAATAGAACAAGTAGAAACGTGAGTAAATTCAGTTCTAGCGTAACCAAACAGGAATTTACTATTAAACCACTCATAACATGCCACTCCAGATATGTTACATACGTCTTGGAGTGTCCATGTACTTTTCAATATGTAGGTAGAACTACCAGGGAGCTCAAAGTAAGGATCAATGAGCATGTAGCAAACATCATTAAAGGCTATCCTGATCATAGTGTTTCGAAACTTTTTGATCTTTTTCATAACAGAGATCCCCGTAAGCTCACGTTTTTTGGGATTGATCGGATCACTAGCCACTGGAGAGGTACCAACCTCACCAGGGAAGTATCCCAAAATGAGACCCAGTGGTTGCATCGTTTAAGGACTATGCGACCACAGGGTCTCAACATAGAGCTCGATTTAAATTGTTTCCTCAATTGTCACCACTGTGCCATGCCATCATATGAGTCACTGTGCCATCAATTGTCACCACTGTGCCATGCCATCATATGCAGTCATTGTGCCATCAATTGTCACCACTGTGCCATCATCAATTTGCACCACTGTGCCATGCCATCATATGCAGTCACTGTGCCATCAATTGTCACCACTGTGCCATGCCATCAAACGCCACCACTGTGCCATCAATTGTCACCAATGTGCCATGCCATCAAACGCAGCTACTGTGCCCATCAATTGTCACCACTGTGCCATGCCATCAAATGCAATCACTGTGCCATCAATTGTCACCACTGTGCCATGCCATCAAATGCCACCACTGTGCCATCAATTGTCACCACTGTGCCATCAATTGTCACCACTGTGGCATGCCATCAAATGCCACCACCGTGCCATAAATTGTCACCACTGTGCCCTTTAATTGTCACCACTGTGCCCCATGCCACTGTGCTCATTGTCGCCTCTGTGCCCTTTGTCACCACTGTGCCCCATGATGCCACTGTGCCCCATGATGCCCCTTTCCCTGTAAAAAACACTTACCTGACGCTTCCATGTCCTCCCTCGATGTCTTCTGCCGCCGTGGAGAAGCTTCAGCCAATCAGGTTCCCGATAACCAGAATCCGGGAACCTGATTGGCTGAAACGGACGTCAGTCTTATGCAAGGACCGCAGGTTGCCTGCGCTCCGAGTATAGACTTTCGAGAGCCGGAGGGCGGTACTGGAAAAGCCTATCAGAGCCGCTGGCTTTGATAGGCAGTTCCCCTCAGCCAACCAGCTGCCGCTATTCGGGTAACCGGCGACCCATGTCCGGTTATATGAATAGACCAGGCAGCTGGCAACAATAACTCACGTTCAATGCATTGCATTGAATGTGTGTTATTTGTGAGAGGGGGTGGCGCTGAACCCCCCACCTATAGACGGCCGCCAGAACTTTGGCTAAAATGTCAAAATTACATTTTAGCAGAATAAAAGTTCTTAAAAGGCCCATTTTTTTTTGTGACTGCGGGAGGGGGGCGGCGCCCGTGCGTCCCTATGGACGGGCCACCACTGGCTTGAGCAGTCATTCCAGTAATATTCAAAACAAACATAAGAAAATAATTATGAATTACAAATAATTGTCTTGCTAAAATGGAAGCTTTTTTTTATGACAAGAGGATGAGAACACCAGATATAATTCAACTGCATTTTTTGTAAAGATCACTTAAAAAATGTGTCACTTTTTTATTTGCAGCTGTAAAATATCACTGGAAAATTCATACATTTAAATTTGTGAAACAAGTTAAAATAATGTACGCTCAAGTGGAAAATTCATTGCCCTTTCATGGTAGGCTAGGGTAACCACCATTTTTAACTTGCTGTCCCTATGTCAACATCTTGGTCTTCATTATCGTGTTCTTTTGAAAGTCCAGAGATGAGAAAGACTCAGTTACTGAGCTGTCTCAGCCTTTTTTTAATAATATCAAAATGATCCATGTTTCTCCTGTACAGCAAGTTATTGTACAGGTATTCTTTTTCATCTTCTCTTTGAAAGACGGAGATCAGTTAAAGGTCAGGAATTTAGATAAAGAATAAATGGAGTGAGACTCCGCTTATGCACACACTGTCAGAGGCCTCCAAGTCTCTTTAATCATAATGGAATGAGCTATAGTCAGGTAACCCTTTACTTATAAGGGGCTAAATATTCTGTATGAAGCTAGAACACAGTGCAAAGCTGTGTAAAACTTTGCTAACAATGATCTCTGCAGAAACGTCTACTGGCATTCCCTTAACAAAAAGTAAAGATATATAGTCTATTGTTTTCAAGCAGTATATTTGTAAATTCTTTATTTTTTCATGAGTTTCTCACCATTATTTCAGATAGATATAATCATACATATTCGTAATCCCACCTTTATATTACATCCTATTAATTGTATACATTCTTATTACAAACTCCTCTTTTCCTTTCTTCCCCACCCGTCTCCCCCCCACCCCCAAAAGCAGTATATTTGTGAGAAAACACATTTTTTTTAAAAGTAGGAATTTTATGGATTTCTAAAACTTGGTTTGCATACACTTTTTTTTTTACAGTGGCAGATCTTTGACACATTTTTAAACAACCAAAAATAGAGGAAACTTTTAATCAGGTATTTGAAATATTCCCTTAAATATTCCCCAGCAGTGGGTTTTACATTGCAATTCTTCAAAAGAAAATAGAAAAAAAAAAGAAACATAGTTTTGGTTTGCACAACACAGATTTTGCCTGAAGTGCAATATGACTTGATTATAACAGATCTTACAGATGAAGTTTGTGAAACTCATAACACTGGAAAAGGTTATAAAAGTTTTCAATGACCATTATGTCACAGCCATGCACATAGCCCTAGGAGGCGTAGCTTTGACCTTGATTTCTCTATGCCCCTCATTTCACTAATGAAAGTATTATACAGTAATAGGGTCTCATCTGATTTGTTATATTGTTTCAGAAATGTGCATTTTTGCTTGTGAAGAAACACATAAAACCCAGCAATTCAGGTTTGCGTTAACATCTTAGAAAAGTCTTTCATGCTGTACTGTATGTTTCAAAGACTGTCTGCAGGGATGTAATACAATGAAAGTCTTCTTCTAAGTGGATGTGTTAAACCATAGTCAGGTCTGACCAGCACTTTTCATGTATTAAAATAAAAGTGTACAATGTATTTAATTTCTTTTGCAACGAATAAGCCCTTCAGGTGCATTAAGGGTACAATCTTGACTAGCCAAAATGCTCAGCCCAGAAATTAAGTAATGCTCTTTAACCACTTAAGACCCGGACCTTTAGGCAGCTAAAGGACCCAGCCAGTTTTTGCGTTTCGGCACTGCATCGATTTAACTGACAATTGCGCGGTCGTGCGACGTGGCTCCCAAACAAAATTGGAGTCCTTTTTTTCCCACAAATAGAGCTTTATTTTGGTGGTATTTGATCACCTCTGCGGTTTTTATTTTTTGCGCTATAAACAGAAATAGAGCGACAATTTTGAAAAAAATGCAATATTTTTTACTTTTTGCTATAATAAATATCCCCCAAAAATATATAAAAAAAAACATCCTCAGTTTAAGCCGATACGTATTCTTCTACCTATTTTGGGTAAAAAAAAATCGCAATAAGCATTTATCTGTTGGTTTTTTGTTGGGGATAGTTGGGGATAGTTTTATTGCATTTTTATAAAAAAAACATTTTTTACTACTAATGGCGGCAATTTTGACACATTTTTGGGACCATTGTAATTTTCACAGCAAAAAATGCATTTAAAATGCATTGTTTATTGTGAAAATTACAATTGCAGTTTGGGAGTTAACCACTAGGGGGCGATGAAAGGGTTATGTGTGACCTCATTTGTGTTACTAACTGTAGGGGGGTGTAGCTGTAGGTGTGACGTCATTGATTGTGATTCCCTATGTAAGGGAACACACAATCAATGCGGGCTCCACAGTGAAGAACGGGGAAGCTGTGTTTACACACAGCTCTCCCTGTTCTTCAGCTATGGGGACCGATCGCGGGACTCCAGCGGCGATCGGGTACGTGAGTCCTGTGGTCCCGGAGCTAAGGACCGGGTCACGTGCACGCACCCGTGGTGCGCGCGACCCCATGGCTGTAGGCAGGTACGTGGATGTGCCCAGCTGTGCCATTCTGCCAATGTATAACGGCGTGAAGGGGTCGTTAAGTGGTTAAAGGAGTTCTAAAGTCAAATTTCCTTTTATAGCATCAGCATTGTAATAGCAATACAAACAAAAGTTATTTTTGACAAATCAGTATAAGCTTACTTGAAAAATGTCCTGTTGAATCAATGTGCCGTTGTTAATGCTGCTTGTCTAGCAGTCTTTTTTTTACAACGTCTTAACTTCCCTTCATGCTTTGCAGATTCTCTTCTGCTATTTACTTTCAATTTCTAATTTCTAAGGACTACATATCCTTTAGTACCTTCCTGCCTGCAAGAAGTGATTCCTGTATTGACTTCACCTTCTTTAACTCCTCTTCTCAGCATCTCTGTAGTTAAGGCAGGTCTGTGAAATATGTGACACAGCAGTGCCTACTTATGCCCTGTACACACGATCGGTCAAACCGATGAGAGCGGTCTGATGGCTTTTTCCATCAGGCCCCGTACACACGAGGAGATATATCCGATGAAAACGGTCCGACGGACCGTTTTCATCGGACATGTCTCATGGGAGATTTTGGTTTGATCTGTGTACACACGATCAAACCAAAATCCCCGCGGACAGACAGCGCGGTGACGTGGCAGTGACGTTGACGCCACCACGTCACTGAACCAGGAAGTAAAATACTTCCACGCATGCGTCGAATCCATTCGACGCATGCGGGAGATTTCAGTCCGCTGGTTAGGCGTACTAACCAGCGGACATATCCGACAGACGGCTTTCTAGCAGACTTTAAAACTTTTGTCT
The DNA here is from genome assembly GCA_029574335.1 of Rana kukunoris. NCBI lineage: Eukaryota > Metazoa > Chordata > Amphibia > Anura > Ranidae > Rana > Rana kukunoris. The sequence goes on along the minus strand of CM056053.1, from coordinate 401,836,828 downwards.
GCCGGAAACCTGTCTGCTAGCCCGTACACATGATTGAATCTGTCCGCTGAAACTGGTCTGCGGACCAGTTTCAGCAGATATATTCGATCGTGTGTACCGATGAAGCTGACTGATGGTCAGTCGTGCCTACACACCATCAGTTAAAAAACCAATCGTGTCAGAATGCTGTGACATAAAACACAATGGTGTGCTGAAAAAAATGAAGTTCAATGCTTCCAAGAATGCGTCGACTTGATTCTGAGCATGCGTGGATTTTTAACCGATGGCCGTGCCTACTAACGATCGTTTTTTTTTTTATATCGTTAGGTATCCATCGTTTAATTTTAAAACAAGTTTCAATCGGTTTGGTCTGATGAAAACGGTCCATCATATCGTTCCCATCGGTTTGACCGATCGTGTGTATGTGGCCTTACAGGACATAGTGAATACAGGTCACTGAATTCAAGTACAGGTGCATTTCCAAAAATTTGAATATCAAAAAGTTTATTTATTTCAGTAATTCAATTCAAAATGTGAAATTCATGTATGATATAAATTCATTAAACACAGAATGATATATTTCAAGCATTTCTTTATTTTAATTTGTATTATTATGGCTTGCAGTTAGTGAAAACCCACCATTCAGCATCTCAGAAAATTTAAATATTACATGAGACCAATATAAAAAAAGGATTTTTAATACAGAAATGTTGGCTTACTGCAAAGTATGTCCATGTACAGCATAGTATGCACTCAATACTTGATATGAGGTTTGGGTCAGGTGAGTTTGCTGGCCAATCAAGCATAGTGATACCGTAATCATTAAACCAGGTATTGTCACTTTTGGCAGTGTGGGCAGGTGCCAAGTCCTGCTGGAAAATGAAATTGGCATCTCCACAAAGCTGGTCAGCAGAGAGTAGCATGAAGTACTCTAGAATTACCTAGTAGAGGTCTGCACTGAATTTGGATAAAAAAAAAAAAAACACAGCGGGCCAACACCAACAGATGACATGGCTCCCCAAATCATCATGAACTGTGGAAACTTCACAATGGACCTCATGCAACTTGGATTATGTGCCTCTCCACTCTTCCTTCAGACGCTGGGACCTTGATTTCCAAATGAAATGCAAAATGTACTTTTATCCGAAAAGAGGACTTTGGACCACTTAGCAACAGTCCAGTCCTTTTTCACCCTAGCCAAGTTAAGATGCTTTTGACGTCTCTTGTTCAGTATTGGCTTGACAAAAGGAATGCAACAGTTGTAGCCCATGTCCAGGATGCGTCTGTGTATGGTAGTTATTGAAGAACTTGCACAAGCCATAGTCCACTCCTTGTGAATCTCCCCCAACTTCTTGAATGGCCCTTGCTTCACAATCCTCTCAAGGCTGTGGTTATCCCTGTTGCTTGTGCACATTTTACTAGCACACTTTTTCCTTCCACACAACATTCCATTAATATGCTTGGATACCGCACTCTGTGAACAGCCATCTTCTTTAGCAATGACCTTTTGTGACTTATCCTCCTTGTGGAGGGTGTCAGGGACTGTCTTCTGGACATCTGTCAAGTCAGTAGTCTTCTCCATGATTGTGTAACCTACTGAACCAGAGCATGTAAAGTCTGAGGAAACCTTTACTGGGGTTTTGATTTAGTTAGCTGATTAGAGTGTGACACCATGAGTCTACTAATATTGAACTTTTTTAAAATATTTAAGTTTTCTGAGAAACTGAATGTTGGGTTTTCACTAACTGTAAGCCATTATCATCAAAATGAAAATAAATCATTGCTTGAAATATATCACTCTGTGTGCAATGAATCTATAGAATATATGAGTTTCACTTGTCGAATTTAATTACTGAAATTCAAATTAACTTTTTGATGATATTCAATTTTTTTGAGATTAACCTGTAAATGTGTTGAGCTTCACAAAGTAATTTTTTAGCCCTCAATATCCTTCAGGTTAATAGGAGTACGCTACACATATTTGAAATTTAGTGTGGAAATGAATGTGTTATTTTAAGTTTTGACCATATATACACTTTAAAGTCCAAGGTTCACAAAAGTTAAAATTTACAACATATAAGGAGTGTAACAGCAACAAAGCTCCTCACATTATTGCAACATTTCAGGTCCAATCTAAACCAATCTGAACCTTTATAAAGCCAGAGCCCAATTGTATATTGTATATAAGTGTAACTTATGAAAACCTTGAAATTAAAAAGAGCCTTAATTGAAGCCATCTGCTCTGACCTTCTTCAACAACCAGCATAAACAACCAAATATGAAATCTACAATCAAAGGTAAAGTACATGTACAGCCATTTTTAAAAGTTCAGCTAGAGAAGGATGCAACTGAAGAAATGGAAAAAAAAAGTTAAAATAAGTAAATATAATATACCTTCCTATCTATTTACTAAAGCTACATAGTTACATAGTTAGTCAGGTTGAAAAAAAGTCCATCTAGTTCAACCAAGGGAAAGAAAAAGCAAAAAAAAAACATACAGTCTCATATACACAATCCTATTTCCACAGTTCATCCAGAGGAAGACAAAAACCCCAGAAAAGCATTAACTAATTTGCTTCATCACTGGACAAAATTCCTTCCTGATCCCCTGAGAGGCAATCGGATATTCCCTGAATCAACTTTAGCTATAAATGTTAGTATCCAGTTATATTATGTACATTTGGGAAAGAATCCAGACCTTTTTTTTAAAAAATAAGCTACTGAGTTAGCTAGAAACAGCTCTTAAGGGGGTCTATTCCACATTTTCACAACTCTTACTTTGAAGAAACCTTTCTGTATTTGAAAATGTTAATCTTTTTTCCTCTAGATGCAAAGAGTGCCTCCTTGTCCTCTGTGAAGTGAATAGCTCAACACCCAATTTACTACACGTACCACTTATGTATTTGTACATTATGATCATATCCCCACCTTAATCCCCTAGTCTCAAGAGGGAATAGATTCAGTTCCTCTAATCTTTCCTCATAGCTGAGCTCCTCCATGCCTCTTATCAGTTTGGTTGCTTTTCTCTGTACTTTCTCCAGTTTCCGATATCCTTTTTGAGAACTGGAGCCCAAAACTGAACTGCATATTCCAGATGAGATCTTACTAATGATTTGTACAGGGGCAAAATGATATCTCTCTCTGGAGTCCATACCTCTCTTAATACAAGAAAAGATTTTGCTCACTTCGGAAAACGCAGCTTGGCATTGAATGCTGTTATTAAGTTTATGAACTACCAAAACACCCAGATCCTTCTTCACCATTAATTTCCCAAGTTGTACTCCCCACTGCATATTCTTACCCCTCAAGCGCATTACTTTACATTTATTATCATTAAACCTAATAGTCTACCAATTAAACATTGAGGTTGACTTGTAAGTGCATTGAGGTTGACTTGTAAGTTGGAGACATTCTGTAAGGACGTTATTGCACTGCATAGCTTGGTGTCACCTGCAAAGACTGAAATGGTACTTATAATCCTAGACATCCCAACACTGAACCTTGGGGTACACCACTGATAACATTGGATCATTCAGCATAAGAATCATTAACCACCACTCTCTGAATTCAGTCTTTTAACAAGTTTTCTATCCATTTACAAGCTGATCTTTCAAAACCAAAGCTAGTAGTATAAGGACTAAAAATTATTTAAGTAATATTAAATGTATATATTTTCAGTTTTAAAATAACAAAATGTTATACTTACCTGTTCTGTGCAATGATTTTGCATATATCAGCCTCAATTCTCCTCTTCTTGTGTCCCCTGCTGTTGTTCCTAGCTCCTCCTCCCACCGAGTGCCCCCATAACAGTCCCCACCCCGGCTCCCTCTTCACTTGCTCTGATTGATAGCAACAGGAGCTAATGAGGGGCAAGGAAGCCTTGGCTTTTGTGCACATTGCTGGATGGAGATCAGGCTTAGGTATGTATTTTTTTTTTTGGGGGGGGGGGTGTGAGGAATGCTGCATGCTGAAGGTTTTTAAAATGTAGAAAGGTAAAAAAAAATCTTCTGCCTTTACAACCACTTAAATGTTGATCAAGAGAGTTTAGTCCCCTTTTAAATACAAGTTTTGGGTCAATGGTCTTTGTCCTTACAGGGAATCGTCAGCCATATGAAAATGTGATATTACGTATATATTTTGCAACATGGTCCAGTGGGCTGGTAATTTGTGTTGAATATTTAGATTAACTGCAATCCTAGAAGTACAAGAGAGTGATATGAAAAATTCCACTAAACACCTGAAGAATCAGTGGGAATAGTAATTCTGCTACTTTGCTAGGTAACAATAGCATGAAACAAATGCATGGAGAGAGGAGATTTGAGAACCACAGGACATAGGAGCTATCCATGCATGGAAGAGCCAAGCTATATAAAAGAAGAAAGATTCTGGCAGTGCTGAATGAGTGTGAGACAATATAGTGTATCGTCTGAGAAACATCTTTTCTAATTCTCTTTGATGTCGAGAACGAAGACAGAGATACCCTGCCTGTGCAGTAATATCTTGCAGTGGTTTGGATAAACTCCTTTTGATCATTATTGTCTTTTTGCTTTCTTCTTTTTTCCACCTGGCTTTAATAAGAGAAATTCTGTAAACCATATTCATGATTTCTTCTCCCCAGGAGCAGCCTAGGGTTAGTCCACCTAAAATGTATATTTAAGAGAAAACTAAAAAATCTAATGGTTTCTCTGGTATACTTCAAGGAATATGGCAGAGAAATTATTGAGTGATGCAACAATTACAAAGGGGTCTTTTGTTTGATTGTTAATCTATGTTACATTATGGAACGTGAAGCAGTGGAATTTGGAATACCGCTGCTGCAGCTGTTAGGCTCCAAGGCGAGTGAAAACTATGGTGAGAAAACCTTGATGTTGGAAACCAAAAGAGTTACAGAAATCCAGTGTCATGTTTACCCCAACGCAGTTGGTCAGACACTATAGCTGGCTACTGTGTGATTCACCTATAGCAGCCCCCTTTCCCATAAGGCAAGCATGCCCAATGGTACTTGTTTGCCCCCAGGACTTATACACAATGATATATTATAGCATGTAAATAAAAATTGAATATGTCAAGAGTCGGTTTATTGCTAATGATTTAAGCAATGAGGGCTTTAATGAGGGGTCACTCCTCGTATGTGAGGTTATTACCTTAGCCAAAAACTGGTATGCAAAAAAAGGGGGGGGGGCTACCAAGCAGAGTATCTCCAAGGAATGGAAAGAATCTCTGATGATAAAAAAAAAGCTACTCTTGGCAATAAAGGACCATACTCAAATTATTAGAAAAATATACCCTTATTAAAGGATCTAAAAAACCCTAACCTAATGAGGAAATGGCTAGAATTAGCTAAATACCTAGTCTGGTCACCAAATTAGAGACAGAGGTACACCAGTGAACTAGCAGTGCACTGTGTACGTGTTGATAGCTAACACACAAAGACAGGTACAAACATAAAACAAAAATTAAAGCAAATGTCCGGACGACAGAATGTCCGAACTAATTGGGGTTCCCAGCGGTAATTCACCGCATATAGTTAACTAATTAATGTAGATCATTTTGGGAACAAGACCAATTAGTGCGTCCCCGCGTGGGGTAGAAATAGCGGAGGCTGATAGCAGAGAAAATATAAGATCCGTGCAATAATGGCTATAGATCCAACGTGATTGAAAATGAAATTGAGTCTCAAATTAATTTTCACAATGCTATATTGCCTGGCCACCACTCCAGGACAGATGCAAACTGAGCAAAGCAAATAGATACTTGCGGTTAGCAGACAGATAGCACAGTTCTATGACATTCTGGGTAAAAAGGCAGGCTGAGTTCAAGGGATAGTCCAATAATTCAGTCCAATGTCATACACAGGGAAATCCAAACTAGAAAAGCAGGGCAGACAGACAGGGAGCTTGATCAAGAACAACACAGGTATCACTCACTATCACAAGCACCCAAATGAGGTTTGAGCTGGCTGATCACAGGCTTGCTTTCCACCCAGAGATTGATAACATTAATCAGCCTGCAGGTGGACAGACAGACAGACAAGGAAAGTGCCATAGCAAAACCCCAGATGCTGGAATGAAGAACAGGGGCACTAGGTGCTCATAACAGCCAGTTGAAGACTCCACTCATAACTGAAAAATGGGCAGGGTAGACTTTTAACACATGCATATATGTGTACTATGTCACTTCAAAGCAAATAGACATATGTAAAAAGAATATGACCTAGAACAAATATGCAGAACATGATATCTGATTTATTTTTTGACTTTCCAAATCTGCATGTTTTCAGGTAGAGGTGTTTTTGGTGAGTTGATTGGTGCTAAAGTTAGAGAAAGTTGGTATTTTTTGAAGGTCAGAAATGACAGCCTTCACATTTATCTCAGTACAGGTAGATTTTCTATAAATATAATGCCACATGAGAAAGAATTCTTTGTGATTACACACTGTGCGTGTATCTGAGCAGTTTGGGTAATTTATGTAGCTGGATAGAAGCCAAAAAATGCCATACTGTGAAAAAATTGAAGCTGAATCATGTGGTCTTTTGTTTGCAATTACGGGAGAAAATGGAGTTACAGCTTCTTTCCAGAGTCTTTCCCTTAAAGTACTGTATACTTATACTTAAAGTATATTTATTTTTAGATTTTATACTATGCTAAGCTTTGGATTGAAGAAAAGGTATCAATAGGGGCTAAATTGTATCCTCTGCTTGTCAAGATAAGGCTGTAGACTGCACTGCACCCCTGCAGATAAATGCATTTTAACTTTCAAAAAAGTCAACATCAAGGCACGTCATTACCCCATTTCAAAACACATTGCATGATGTGGCCGTATGCAAACCCTGAACTGTATTGTACAATGCAAGCTAGTCAACCATTGGTCATTTAGGATTTTCTGAAAGGTCTGGGGCCTGTGGGCTTCCGGTGCATTTTGCAGCAACAATTTACTAATTGAAGATTACTGATCTGATACTATCCATCTCTTGTCCAAGAAATGCACCCCTGTTTGAGTGTCTGTCTCTGCCCACTTAAAGACCAGAAACTCAGTTTATACAGGAATGCAGAGTATTATCCTCTAATAATAAATTAATTCCTCTTTCAAGCTAAAGACATACATTCATTCGAAAAAAAATCAAGGCACTTTCTTTTGGTTAAAGTGTTACTAAATCCAGGACTCTGCATTCACTATTTATGGTCTCCAACAGTACACATAGCATGGAAATGCAATTATTTTAGTAAATATAAACTGCTAAATATCTTTTCTCATCAGCAGCATATAGCAGTCCTGTGACTTCTATCAATGTCCAGCTTAGCACTGGTTAAAGCTTGTAGAAGGAGTTTTCACACTCCCAAGAAAAAAAAAAAACTCTCTAGCAATACACAACTGAGCATGTGTAGACTGCCCCACAAGGCTCTGTACTATCAGGAGATACAGACAGGATCAAACAACATTTTTACACAATACTGAGGATTAACCCCTTAGGTACCACAGTGAGTATAATAAGCATGTTTTACTACATATACATACTTATTTTACTGTTGTGGGTTTAGTAAAACTTTAAGGCCAGGGAAACATTTCTCATATGAGTTAGGAAGCTAGCCTTGCAATATGCAGCATAATACCACCAGCAAATCCAGCAGTGAGGCATGTGGTTGACACTATTTATATTACCAATGTATATAACTACTGTATTATTATTTTTTAGGAACAATGGGGTAGATTTACTAAAACTGGAGTGCTCAGAATCTGGTCTACCTGTGCATGGTAGCCAATCAGCTTGTAACTTCAGCTTCTTCAATTAAGCGTTGGCAATAGAACTTGGAAGCTAATTGATTTCTAAGCAGATGTGCAATAGATTTTGCACTCTTTAGTAAATACACCCCAATGTTATTTCTATTACAATCAATGACAGGTCATTCCCAAAAAATCATATCAGGTTTTATTTCTAGTTGTGCTTGAACTTTGGGATGTTTTCTACTGGGGATAATAAATAAAAACAAATGATATAGTTTAAATACCTATAGTATATGTGAACTACCTAACAAAATCGTAATTCTGTTTAATAACTCATGCAGTATAAACACGTAATTACTGAAGAAGTAGAGAATGTTCACTTATCGTCAAACACTACCTAATTGTATTCACAAAGCTAAGTGAACATTAAGTGCTTCTGCAGTCTTGGGAAAAAGTATATGCTGGGTCCAGGACAACCTGCCCAACCCCCCCATAATCCCCCCTCCCCCCAGAGCAGGAGAGCAATAGGTTTCTGCTATCCATCAAATTGGTGGGAGGTGGAGGGTAGCAGGGGCTGGACCATTTACAAAGCTCAGTGCAGTAGGTAGCCAACTGTGAAGCCACACACGATCACAGCCGTCTGCCACAGTAAACATGCCGGAACTGGGGATCCAAAGACTGACAATGAATCGATTAGGATGATCATGGCGCTGGACAGGTAAGTGTTCTTTCTGTTAAAAGTCAGCAACTACAGTATTTTTTTTTTTAATTACAGGGTGAAGAACTGCTTTAAGTTTGACAAAGTAACATTCTTATTCTGTAAGGAAGTACAAAGAGCAGTCACCTATAGCAACCAATGATTACTGTAGCCAGTTAAAATACGGTTGCTAAGATTTATTTCATTTTAAACACAGCTGCATACATTGAACTTTGCCAGGTAACAGCTAAGTTTACAAGAGTGAAAGTTTAAGAGTAGAAGTAGAAGAATTGTAATTTTTTAAGTGATTCAGATGGTACTCTTTGACCTAGTTTCTCTAGCCGTTATGCTAAATAATTCAATGTGAGATCAGAGCATACAGTTAAAAGGTTTATGCAGCAATTCCAAAATAGTTTAGTTCATGAAAAAATACTTACTGTACATAGTTTTGTTAAAGGACCAATGTCACCCACAATGGTCTATAAACATTTCAATTCTGGCTGCGCTAAACAAGTATTTATAATATTTTCCTGTAAAGCCGTGTACACTCCGACGGACCGTTTTAAGCAGACATATTCGATCGTGTGTACGGGCGAGCAGACAGGTTTTTTCAGCAGACAAATTTTAAAGCATGCTTTAAATTCTGTCTGCTGGGAACCCGTCTGTCCGACATGTCCGCTGGTTAGTACACTAACCAGTGGACATATCTGCCCGCACATGCGTCAAATGGATTCGACGTATGCGTGGAAGTTTTTCACTTTCTGGTTCGGTGATGTGGTGGCGTCAATGTCACCGCCACGTCACTGCGCTATCTGCCGGCGGGGATTTTGGTTTGATCATGTGTACACAATCAAACCAATATATCCCAGCAGACAAATCCGATCAAAACGGTCTGTCAGAACGATTTGATCGGATTTATTTAGTGGTGTGTACGCGGCCTAAAAGCTGAGATCCTGGTAAAAAAAAACTAAAGATGATGAATGCCAAGGTAAGCCAGCCATTCTATCTTTCCCTTCTGGCCCTATCTTCTACCTTTGTTGGAATGAGAGGCTGGTTTTAGGCTGTCATAGCTGTCAGACTGTAGCAGCATTCAGATTAAATGGGGTAAAGAGCACTGTTAGTCAGTTGTCTTGTCATACAGGGGTGCTACATCTAATAAGATCCCCTACAGGTAAAACGTCAAGGGTGTTAATCATCCTGACATCTTCTGTGTTCTGAAATAGCAGAGATCATGACCTGGAACAAGCAGGTGGTGACTAAAGCTGAAAGTAACACTATTGATATAATAATAATAATAATAATAATAATGTTTACACTTATATAGCGCCAATTGCAGCGAAGCCGCTGCGTCTAAGCACTGATAATGGTTGTCATTATTACCCAACACAATGGTACTCATTTTACCGACCTCGGAAGGATGGAAGGCTGAGTGGACCCCGTCGGGATCGAACCTGCAACCCTTGGAACACAGGCAATCACAGACTGCTGCAAAGGACTGCTGCAACAGAGCATTATCTTATCAGCTGATATGAATAATTATTGAATAAAGCAACCAACCCAGAATGTTAGTGTGGGAACTTTTCTCCTATTTACTTTTGTGTTTCTAGGACAGCATGTCACAGGCAGTAAAAAAATAACCTTACATATAAACTGATAGTTGGATGTACAGTACAGACCAAAAGTTTGGACACACCTTCTCATTCCAAGAGTTTTCTTTATTTTCATGACTATGAAAATTGTAGAGTCAGGGGGGGCGTGGCGACCGAGCTCCAAGATGGACGTGTGAGTCTGGAGCTCCTCTCGCGCACCGGAGATATCTAACAGCCACCAGCTGCCACTGACACCATCCGCGGCCGTTGTACCCGCCATCGGTCTTGTGAATCTCTGAGGTACCGTCCGGGATGACAAGGAACAGAAAGAAGCCGCTGCAACCGCAGAAAATGGACGGTTACCTCATACACCACGAGCGCGGCCATCCGCAACATGGCGGCGCCGCGGGGAACATCCGAGCGGACCCTCGACAAGGAACGCAGCCTAACAACACTGGGGCTCTCCCCGGATCCTTGCCTCAGGTAGCACTGGCCAGCGGATCATCCTCTGGGACTCCCAGCCCTACTACACGCAGTCCAGCTAAATCGAAACCGCGGAGGGATTCGCCGGCTAGGCCGCAAAATGAGGAGGGTATGGAGGTAAGCAGGCCTAACATCCCCACAGCGCGCCATCAACCACAGGGGGGGGATCCCATTGCAGACTATCCCACAGCAGACAGGCCCATATCTGACACGCTGCTGAAAGAGATGCTGCTGTCCCTGAGATCATCCCTGCAGGCTGACATGGTATCAGGACTTAATGAATGTAGGAGAGAGGTGCAGTCCCTGGGTAACAGAGTGAATCAAGTTGAATCCAAGATGGGTGATTTCACTGTATCATACAACACAATGGTAGAAGCACACTCTGACCATAGCAGGGACATTGAATGGATAAAGGACAAGCTCTCGGACCTCGAGGACAGGTCCAGGAGGAACAATATCAAGTTGAGGGGTATTCCCGAGTCTGTCCCCCCGCCACAATTACTGCAATATGCACAGGCTCTGTTCTCCTCACTGCTGCCAGAGGCCTCGGCTCAGGATCTCCTAGTGGATAGGATTCACAGAATTCCCAAACCGTCATTCCTCCCAGACGAGGTCCCGCGTGATGTCCTTCTCAGAGTTCACTTTTACCACATTAAGGACAGACTCTTACAAGCTTCACGTAGACCAGGAGGCATGCCCCAACAATATGACACTATCAGACTGTTGCCGGACCTATCCAGATACACACTGCAGAAACGCCGTAACCTCCTAACCATCACCAAAGCCCTGAGGAATCACAACATCCTGCATAAATGGAAGCACCCAGCCACCCTCACCATCACTCACAATGGGGCCACTGTTTCTGTGTCCTCCATGGAGGACGGGCTATCAGCCCTGCGCAAATGGGGTATTATACCTGACCAACCAGCCCAACCAACCTCACCACCTGGCCTGCACCCCATACATGATGATTGGCAAGTGGTGTCCCACAAACGCTCAAACAAGAAAAAAGTCGGTGGAGGCACAAACACCTAATCCAACTTAACCCTATGTTATCTCCGGGGACGAGATAGCGCGATTGACGCATTCTCATTTCCCCACAGCTTATAAATAGCAGTTACGCCTGCTCAAGGATCAGTTATGGATCCACTTCTTATTGTTCTCCAGTTAACTTTTGTTGATTTTTTCTTTTTACTTTTTGTTACCTTTTCTCAGTTTCTTGAAGTGCACAGGAACACCAGCAGAATTCTCCCAGTTGTCATGGACGGAACCGTAGCTCCTCAGTCCTGGTATATCAGAAGGGTTTGGCCTCAGAAGCCCGTCTCAGGCGCAGTGAGTACCAACACTAAGCCCTCACAGATCTTCCTACTACTCTATCACAATGACCATTAAAGTACTGTCTATTAATGCCCGGGGCTTGAACCATCCAGCTAAGAGATTCTCACTTTGGGCGGAGGCCACCAAACAAGGAACGGATATCTTATGTGTGCAAGAAACACATTTTCAGGCACACAAAACTCCGCACTGCTCGCACAAGAACTTCCCACTCATTCTTATGGCCTGTACACCGGACAGCAAAACTGGTGGTGTCATGATGGCCTTCAGGGACTCTATATCTTTCCATCCCAAGGAGGTTGTCACAGACGACGGTGGCAGGTACATTATAGTCACTGGGGACATTAACTCCAAGCCGTATACGATTGCCACGATATACGCTCCTAACACACATCAACTACGATTCCTACGCAGGGTCTTTAACAAAATCAAATCCTTACAGTATGGAAACCTACTACTGTGTGGGGACTTTAATATTACGTCTGACCCAGAAATGGACACCTCAGGAAGCAAGCCCAAAGGTTCATCAGCTCTACAACCCCTACTTCACACCGAAGACCTTTTTGACGTGTGGCGCTGTCTACATATGAGTGAAAGGGACTATACTTTTTTTTCAAGTAGGCACAGATCATATTCGCGCCTTGATATGTTCTTATCAGATAAGTGGTTATTACAATGTGTTGAATCTGTGACAATTCATGATATTACATGGTCAGACCATGCTGCCATTTCCATGTCAGTTGCGGAAAAGGATGTCTCCCTTTCTCCTCCCACCTGGCGCTGTAACCCCAAACTGCTGCAGGAACAACACTGCTTAACCCACGTCACCAAGCACCTTAAAAATTTTATTTTAGACAACTCAGGATCAGTAGACGACCCTAATATATTTTGGAACTCACACAAAGCTTTTATGAGGGGCATTTTAATCCAAATGGGTGCTAGAGAAAAGAGGAGGCATGCTCAGGCTTTCGACGAGGCCCTCTTGTTGCTGAGGAATCTGGAGTCCCAGAACAAGAGGGCACCATCTGAGGCAGTATCTAAACAACTTAACAACCATAGGGAACACATTAGGAACCTTATCTCACAACAATTTGGCAAACACCTGAGTCGCCTTAAAATCAACTACTACTCCAACGCCAACAGAGCGGGTAAATATTTAGCAAACAGGCTTAAAGCTGCCCGAACCAAAACTAGAATAGCTTTTCTGAGGCACCCCACTCTGCCCCATAAAATTACTAACCCCCAGGACATCGCAAACCAATTTGCGCAATATTATAGCTCCCTATACAACCTTCACGCAGACCCTAACACCCCCCAACCCACGGGCGAGTCTATCCAGGGGTTCCTCAATAAGGTACGTTTGCCATCTCTGACACCGGATCAACTCGAAGACCTTGACTCACCCATAACACCCCATGAAATTGTTCGTGTCATTAATTCCCTCCCAATTGGCAAGTCCCCTGGCCCTGATGGCTTCTCTAATGAGTACTTCAAAGTCTTCAAAGAAATCCTAGCACCTCATATGGCCAGCGTATTCAACAAGGCAGCGGACACCGCGTCCCTGCCTCGAGAGATGCTCCAGGCCCACATAGTCACTTTGCCTAAACCAGGCAAGGAACCCAACACCCCGGCGAATTTTAGACCCATATCCCTACTTAACACGGACACTAAAATCTATGCAAAGCTCTTGGCTAAGAGACTTTCCGAATACGTCCCGTCACTCATAAAGCGCGACCAGATGGGTTTTGTTAAAGGGAGGCAAACCTCTGACGCAACACGTAGGATAATTAATGTGATACACCAGGCCGAGTCAACCCGAATGCCTTCTCTGCTGCTCTCAATAGACGCTGAGAAGGCGTTCGACAGGGTCCATTGGTCCTATATGAGGAGTGTCTTGGATAGGTTTGGTTTTAAGGGTCACATCTCCAATGCCATCATGGCCCTGTACTCTACCCCTTCGGCACAAGTTTATACAAATGGATTCCTGTCAAATTCCTTTGAAATCTCGAATGGGACCAGGCAAGGTTGTCCCCTGTCTCCGACAATTTTTAATTTAATGATCGAACCACTGGCCGAAGCGGTCCGCTCAAACCCCTTGATATCGGGCTTCCAGTTTGGCGATAGCACACATACCATTAACCTATTCGCAGACGATGTGATCCTATTTCTGACCAACCCAATGATCTCACTGACAGAAGCTCACGCACTTCTTACGTCGTTTGGAGAGGCCTCATATTATAAGGTGAATTTCACCAAGTCCCTGATTTTGGATCTAGGGGTAGCACCTCACTCCAAATTGGCCCTACAATCTCAACTACCATACACCTGGAGTTCAGGTGGCATTACATACCTAGGTATCATACTCACAAATCGAGTGACGGAGATGGCCAAGGCCAACATGACTCCGCTGATCGCCAGACTCGAAGCCCAATGTAAATCCATGGCACAGAGGGACCTATCTTGGATGGGTAGGATATCCGCTTATAAAATGATGGTGCTTCCCCAAATTCTGTACATGTTTCGCACCCTGTCTATACACATACCGACGCACTACATTAAAAAACTGGCGGACATGGGATGGAAATATGTTTGGAATGGAAAAAAAGCCAGGTGCTCTCGTAACAACCTTGTCTCCCATAAACGAGTGGGTGGGGCGGGACTGGTAGACATATACGACTACCTATGGGCAACGCGCCTAGACCAACTAAAATACTGGATTCACACCCTTGAAAAACCTCTATGGGTAGATATCGAACTTGCTGTTTCACCAACCAAAGACCTGCCCCTATTATTGTTGAGCGACAGGTGGGACAAATGGGACTTACCCCTACTCTCTCCACCGATGCGAACCTCCATAAAGGCTTGGAGGTTCCTTCTGGACCAGAAACACGGGGACCTTCGAAACGTCGACTATAGACTACCATTGCTACTGCTGGAAGCCAAAATTCCTATGCTGAAAGTAGGGGACCTGACGGCTAAAGGGATTAACTATATTTCTGACCTCTACGAGGGTAGTAGGCCCAAGTCTATACACAGACTTCTGGCACAGTACTGCCTCACGACAGACATAGTGTACAAATACTTACAAATCACTCACTACTTAAAACGATTGACCCCCCCAACTATAGACATACCGAGCTCGGTCTGGCGATTTTACCTCATTGATAAAAGCGACAAAAAAGGCATTTCCTTCTTTTACAATCTGCTCCAGGACAAACTACAATTTTCCAAAACGACTAACATGAAAAAATGGGAAGCAGACCTTGACACACCTTTCTCTGACTCCCAATGGAAGTGTGCGTTTCGGGAACTTCACAGAGCGTCACATTGTGTGAAACACTGGGAGCTAGGGATTAAAATGGCCAACAGATGGCAATATACCCCTCTAAGGCTAGCTCGGTTTTCCCCGGGACTGAAATCTGACTGCTGGAGAGGTTGTGGACAAGTGGGGCATCTACTACATATGCTCTGGCAATGTCCGAGCATTAAAAGCCTATGGACCCAGGTGTTCAGTCTCATCTCCTCACTGACTGGTGTAATCACGTCCCCAGACCCGGCCCTGGCGATCCTTCATTTAAACATAGATAAATTCCCGCACGACATTAGGCCTGTGGTTACCCACATACTATTGGAAACAAGGTTATTGATACTGACACATTGGAAATCTGACAAAGCTATGAATGTTACTGATGTCCAAGCAGCAGTGCATAGGAATCACACGTTCGAACGCCTGCTGGCGATTAACGCTCTGAAAGTTAAGAGGTTTGACGAGTGTTGGGCGATCTGGCCCGCTCGTACATAAATTGTTGATTACTTTAAATTGTTGACTACTTTACATTGGTTGTATTACTGTGAAATGAATCTGTGCATTTCCATATTTTCTGTTGCTATATTTCACTTTGTATTTTTTTTTTTTTTTCTCTCTATTTAGTTTTATCTGTATTGTGCTTATGTATTGTTTTGAAAATTTTCAATAAAAACTATTACATAAAAAAAAAAAAAAATTGTAGAGTCACACAGAAGGCATCAAAACTATGAATTAACACATGTGGAATTATATACATAACAAAAAAGTGTGAAACAACTGAAAATATATGTCATATTCTAGGTTCTTCAAAGTAGCCACCTTTTGCAGCAGACACATCTCTAGAACAACTGTTAAGAGGAGTAAGTGTGAATGAGGCCTTCATGGTAGAATATCTGCTAGGAAACCACTGCTAAAGAAAGGCAACAAGCAGAAAAGACTTGTTTGGGCTAAAGAACACAAGGAATGGACATTAGACCAGTGGAAATCTGTGCTTTGGTCTGATGAGTCCAAATTTAAGATCTTTGGTTCCAACCGCCGTGTCTTTGTGCGACGCAGAAAAGGTGAACGGATGGACTCTACATGCCTGGTTCCCACCGTGAAGCATGGAGGAGGAGGTGTGATGGTGCTTTGCTGGTGACACTGTTGGGAATTTATTCAAAATTGAAGGCATACTGAACCAGCATGGCTACCACAGCATCTTGCAGCGGCATGCTATTCCATCCGGTTTGCGCTTAGTTGGACCATCATTTATTTTTCAACAGGACAATGACCCCAAACACACCTCCAGGCTGTGTAAGGGCTATTTGACCAAGAAGAAGAGTGATGGGGTGATGCGCCAGATGACCTGGCCTCCACAGTCACCGGACCTGAACCCAATCGAGATGGTTTGGGGTGAGCTGGACCGCAGAGTGAAGGCAAAAGGGCCAACAAGTGCTAAGCATCTCTGGGAACTCCTTCAAGACTGTTGGAAGACCATTTCAGGTGACTACCTCTTGAAGCGCATCAAGAGAATGCCAAGAGTGTGCAAAGCAGTAATCAAAGCAAAAGGTGGCTACTTTAAAGAACCTGGAATATGTCATATTTTCACTTGTTTCACACGTTTTTGTTATGTATATAATTCCACATGTGTTAATTCATAGTTTTAATGCCTTCAGTGTGAATCTACAATTTTCATAGTCATAAAAATAAAGAAAACTCTTGGAATGAGAAGGTGTGTCCAAACTTTTGGTCTGTACTGTACATACAGTATATATTCAGAAATATAATTACAGTAGAGAATAGACATGTGCATTCATTTTCGTCCGAATGTATTTTCGTCCGAATTTCAGGTATTTTTGCTATCGTTAACGATAACGAAAGCACAGAAAACGAAAACCGAAAGATCCGACATAAACAAATGCTTTATTTTTGTTTTCGTTGTGGTCAAATGTGCCTAACCTTAACTCTATTAGTCCAATATTATTCTACATAAAGAGAAAAGATTTGACATTATAGAGACATGAAGAAGAGTCGACATAGAGAGAAAAGAGTCGACATAGAGAGAAAAGAGTCGACATAGAGAGACATGAAGATTCGACATAGAGAGACATGAAGAGTCATTTTTTTTATTTTTTTAAAGATTCTGATGAATCTTCTTTTTTTTTTTTTTTTTTATAAATTGTTTATTTATGAAAGATTCACAGAAACAGAGTATATCGTCCGACATAAGAAGAAATACAATTGACAAGCAATTAAACATAGTCAATCACATCTCATAGAAATCAACGATCTCAGGCAGGAATCAACTAAGTCACACAATGACTATAAACCGGTACATACATAACCTGGAAAATTTAACTAGATCTATGCCCGAAGTAGTATCTAAAAGATATGGGCAAAAATGTAACCAGTAATACATGTGAAGTTAGACAAACAAACGGGTAGGAGCATAAAATAAGGTAACGTAAAATGAAACTGAACAAATGAAAGCAAAAGCATCATGAAAATCAAATACCCTGGGGAGGCTCAGGTAGGGAGTCTGGTGAGAATTCAGAAACATCCCAGGCATTCCATGTTTTATCAAAAAGACATAATGTGTCTTCAATCTTGGCAGTTAGGTGTTCCAACCGTCGTGTATCAGCTAGAATCACAAGGACTTGATGAAGGGTGGGGGGAGAAGTGGAGAGCCATAGCCTGGGGATAGCCCTCTTGGTAGCTAAGAGAACAAAGGACATTAGTTTCTGTGACGCTTTAGGTATATCTGTAAGGGGCAAACCTAAAAGAAAGTGTATAGGCTTCAGGGGTATAGTGTAAGGTAACAATTTCTGTAGAAGCTCCTGTACCTGTACCCATAAAGGCCTAATGAGGGGGCACTCCCAGAAGATATGAAATAGGGAACCCACTGCTTCCTGACATCTCCAGCAAAGATTGGAGAGGGTAGGGTCACGTGCATGTAATAGATCTGGAGTCCTATACCAGAACATCAAAATCTTAAAGGCAGTTTCCCTCTGTATCACACAGCGTGAAATTTTGGACGTATTATCCCATATCTTCCCCCAATCCAGTAATGAGATCGAATGCTGTAAGATGGAGGACCATTTGTGCATGTATTTATGCATAACATCAGATAGAGGAGAAGATTCGTGTAAGATCTTGTATGTAGATGAGATTTGTTTAGGCTCATAGGGACCAGCTACACACAAGCACTCGAATTCTGTGGGCCTCTCTAGCGAAAGTGAGGGGGAGGAAGAAAGGAAGAAATGTTTAAACTGTAGGTATGGGTACTGTAGGGAGGATGGGAGATCATATTTCGTTTTGAGTTCTGGGAAGGTCAGCAAAACACGTGTAACTGGGTGGACCAAGTGACGCAGCTGAAAGATCCCGGCTTGAGTCCAAGGACCCATCCTTTCAAATGACAGGCTATCGGGGATGTCCGGGTTAAAAAGAACGTTCATTAGGGGGGAGCATCTGGAGGAGAGGGAGAACCGCTCCACACATCTCCTCCAGATAGTTAGGGTAAATAACATTGGGGCGAGACATAACGATCTAAGTTGGGGCATAAATTTAGCTGAAGACGGCCATAGCATGTAACAAGGATGCACTGGGGCAGTAACCCCCATCTCTATCTCCGCCCATCTGGAAGGGGCTTTCCGAGAGATCCAGGAGGTCAATACACGGAGGTGAGAGGCATAATAATATTTGATAACATCCGGTGCCGCCAGGCCACCCCTGTGTTTAGGGGCAAATACTACAGATTGTGCAATCCTATGGGATGCATTATTCCAAATAAATTTGAGAAACCTCCTCTGGAGAAGTTTCAGCTGCGACATCGGGACCGGCACAGGTAGGGTTTCAAAGAGATACAACAGTTTTGGGAGGATTGACATCTTAAGAACGTTGATTCTGCCTAAAAGAGAGATCGGGAGGGAAGTCCATGAACTTAAAAGGCGTGTTATTTCTGCAAAAACAGGGGGGAAATTGGCCTGATATAGGGTGGAATATGATGGGGAAATCTGCACTCCCAGGTATTTCAGCGAGGAGGGACACCAGTGGTAGTTATATTGAGTTTGAAGGGATTGGAGCAAGTCAGCAGGTAAATTGATCGGTAAAGCCTCAGTTTTTGACTGGTTAACCTTAAAACCTGATAGATCACCAAACTCAGAGAGGACACCGTGTAAAGCGGGCAAGGTGGTAGAAGGGTGAGTAAGGGTCAAGAGGATGTCGTCAGCAAAAAGTGAAAGCTTGTAATCCCTCTGTCTCAGCGGAACCCCCCGTATATCTGGATGCTGTCGAATAGCCGCAGCTAAGGGTTCTAGACATAAAATGAACAGCAGAGGCGATAAAGGACACCCCTGCCTGGTACCATTAGAAAGGGGGAACCTCCGAGACAGAGAGGAGGACAGCTGAACCTGAGATGTGGGGGTAGAATAAATGGCTCGTAATGCTTTAATGAAAGGGCCCGAGAACCCGTACCTGTCCAGGACTGCAAACATAAAAGGCCAACTAAGGCGGTCAAAAGCCTTCTGTGCATCCAGACTGAGGACAATAGCTGGCTGCTTAGTTCTAGTTAGTAAGTCTATCAGGTCCACCGTCCTCCTAGTGTTGTCACCAGCGTGCCTGGTAGGGACAAAGCCCACCTGATCTCTATGTATCAAGGCTGTCAGAAGAGGAGAAAGTCGGTTTGCTAAAATTTTAGTAAAAATCTTATAGTCAGAATTTAGGAGTGCGATGGGACGATAGTTATCAGGCCATGAGGGGTCCTTACCAGGTTTTGGGATGAGCGTCAGGAAAGCATGTAAGAAGGAAGTGTGAGGGACGGTGCCCTTAAGCAATGAAGAAAATAAAGTTTGTAGATGAGGGCTTAAAGTGTCTGAGAACACTTTGTAGTAGACATATGGTAGCCCATCTGGGCCAGGGGACTTGTGAGCCGGGAGATCCTTCACTACCTTCACTATTTCCTCTAATGAGACAGGGGCGTTAAGTGTCGAGTTATGTTCACTGGATAACTTAGGCAAAACTAGGGAGGACATGAAGGCATCGAAACGGGCCTGAGGGAATTGGGTAGGTAGCTCCTCCCTCAAGCAATTATATAATTTCTCATAAAAATTTCCGAATACATCAGTCATAGCTTTAGGGCAGTATGTGGGGGTGCCGTCCGATTGTATCAAGTGATCAGGGATTGAGAGGGAGGGGCGTGGCTTTAGCCTATTAACTAACATTTTATGCGGTTTGTTGGCGAACTCATAAAATTTCTGTCTAGCCCATAACAAGGATTTGGAGATTTTAGTCATGTTAAAAGTCTTAATACGGTTCCGCAGGGATGTCACGACCCTCAACCTTTCCACTGTAGGGGAATCAAGAAGACGAGCCTCCGCAGCCTTAAGTTGAGCTATAAGCTCATCTTTTTGTCTTATAGATTCCCGTTTGAGACGAGAGCTAGCGGATATACATTCTCCCCTGAAAAAGGCCTTGTGGGCTTCCCATAGCGTGGAGACCTCTGCCACTGATCCCACATTGAGATCAAAAAATTCAGATAATTTTTGTTGTAACTGGATTTGCATCAGCGGGTCTTTAATCAGAGACTCGTTGAGACGCCAGTGGCAAGTCCTGGGGGTAGGATCTGACAAAACAACATCTAGTTCAATGGGGGCATGATCTGACCATGTGATCGGGTTAATCTCAGAGGAGACCACGTACGGAAGCAGGGGGGCCGTTACAAAGAAATGGTCCAGCCTAGAATAAAGCTTATGAGGCGGGGAATAAAAGGTGAACCCCCTCTGCACAGGGTGTTTCACTCTCCAGGTATCAAAAAGGTTATAAGACCTGGTCAATTTGCGGAATGATGCAGATAATTTCTGGGCAGCATTACTAGGAGTGTCCCGAAACAAGGCCTGCCTATCTCTATTCGGGGACATGCAGACATTAAAATCTCCCCCTAAAATCATAAAGGGATGGGAAAGTGTTTGGAGTTTCTCAAGAACTTCCGAAAGAAACCCAATTTGACCTACATTGGGGGCATAAATGTTTACCAAAGTAAGTTGGGTGCCCAGGTGACTACAGTCCAGGAGAACATATCGGCCCTTAGGGTCTAAATGTGAGGAAATAACACGAATCTGGCACGATCTTTTAAAAAGAATTGCTACTCCCGCCTTACCAGAGGGATCAGAAGCCACAAATGCCGTGGGAAATTGTTTGGAAGCAAATTTAAAGGATCCCCCAGGCTTAAAATGAGTCTCCTGCACCATAATCACCCCCGCACCCGAAGATTTAAATTCCCTCAGAGCCTGCCATCTTTTCCCGATGGAATTCAAACCTTTGACATTGCATGAGTAAACCTTTAGAGCCATTGCATATCATTCAACAATACAGCTTTGATTGCATACATTATATCTGAACCAAGAAACATCCATGGTGCAAAAAATACCGCGGTAAGCATGCGCACATTTCGGACAAGAGTAATACAGAACATATTGGATAGCAGTGGAGGGTCAAAAAAAAGACCCAAAAAAGAGATAGAAACAACAAAAACAAAAGAAAAAAAAACAATTGAAACAAAAATAACAGTTTAAAACACATTTTTCCAGATAGCCCTGAGGATAAAAAAACCTCAGGGAACCCAGGCCGTAGCCCAGGATTGGGGTGGGGGACGTGTCGACACACGAAGATCGAGGACGAGCGAATCCCCGCCGCACTTGTAGGAGTAGTCCACACCGATTTGCATCAGAAAAGCAGATGAAACACCCGAAGGACAGTTCACCTTGGGGGGCAATGATGTGAGTCAAAAAGGAAAGGGAGAAACAAGGGATGTGGAGAACAGGGCCAGTGTCAATTAGGGGTAATCAACAGAAGGGTCAAATAATGACATCAAGGAGAGTAACATGGAACCGTAGATCCTGATGGACTCAGGATAAGCCTCAGCCTACACCGCGAGGCGGGGGATAAAGGAGGGTCTCTGGAGCCAGCACAGAAGGGGAAATCTTCAAGTTTGAAACCTGGAACGGTCGGCCCTCTGAGGTGTGGAGTACATCTTTCTTGATTTGTGTTGGACAGGGGTCCAGATCTTGGCTGGTGTCATCAAAGGCCTAGGGTTCGGCATAGGGAGTTGAAGGTCCTCCTCAGGGACAGGGGGGAGCCCCAGACTGCGCGTGAATGCGTCACTTTCACAGAGGTCTCTGAGGGAATGTTGGACCCCATCTTTCAGGACAGATAGGCGGAAGGGGAACCCCCAACGGTAGGGGACCTGGTGATTCTGCAAGTGAGTGGTGATAGGACGAAAGCTGCGTCTTTTTGCCAAAGTGATAGGGGAAAGATCATTGAAGATCTGTATTCTGGCCTGTTTAAAGTCAATACGAGATTTGTTGCGGGTCGCCACAGAAAGGGCTTCTTTGCTCTCATATAAATGAAATCGTACCACAACATCCCTGGGGTTGGATCCTGCAGGGGGTTTAGGGGCCAAGGACCTATGTGCCCTATCCAGACGCCAGTCAATGTCCGGTATATGGGGTGCTAGGGTAACAAATAAGTCTAGTAGGTATGGACGCAGTTCCTTATCAGTGACCGTCTCAGGTATCCCCCTTATCCTAAGGTTCTGGCGCCTTTCTCTGTTCTCCAAGTCTTCCTGCTGTAGTTGGAGTTGAAACAGGGTATGTTTCATGGCCGCGTTATCTTCCTCCAGCACATGAACATATTGGGTCATTTCATCAAATTTAGTTTCAAGCGTGTCCGTGCGCTCACCCAATTGATCAATCTCCCTCCTGAGCTCTTGAGTAATTTTACCCACCTCTTTGGTGATGTTATGGGTCAAGTTCTGCAGGAGATTCTGCAGTTTATGATCCAAAACGTCCACCGTGACCACGTCCTTGCTGCTTGATGATAGGACATGCTGGGATCCATTCTGCTGGGAACCGGCATCCGCCGTCTGAGTTGTCAGCGCCTCCGGACTGGATTCCACGCGGTCTGACGGGACCGTTGGGTTAATCAAGGCCGGGGATTGTGGCCTATACAGGAAACGCTCCATGTTACGATCCGTTTTTGTGGGTGGAGGCGGGGCGAAACCTTTGTACCCGGCTTTCTGGTAGCCGATCTTGCCCATAGGGTGTTAGGGGATGTTCGGGTAGGTGCTGGGATCACTCCCAGAGCTATGGCAGCTACAGATGCTATACGGGAGCGGCTTTGTGCGGTGCGGGGACTAGAGCTCCTCCTCTACATGGCCACCATCCTCAGAAGCCGCCGGGATGGGTCACTTTAAGTGCAGTGTAGAGAGTGACCTGACCCCATCTACTCTTCTGGCAGAGAGAGGAGCATCGCCACAATCCTCCACCAAGGTAAAGAACGAGTCAGGGGGTCCTGGTGGTGAGGCAGTAGCTGTCATACACTGCTGGAGGCCTCAGGTGTACCAAGATGGCCGCCGGGAACCTACTATGCAGCAGCTCTGTAGCAGCTCTCCATCTAGGGCAGCAGTCTCAGGGGCTCAATAGGACTTAGAGAGGGTGGCAGGACGCGTGACTATTGAGGCCTGTGTCTTCCGAGATTGCGTGGTTGAGGCGCGCTCTCGTGGATCACCACGTTAGGAAAGACCGGGGATTCGGGCCTAACCAGGCCGCACCAGACCGCGGTTGATGTGAGCGCCTCTGGAGCCCGGGGTCCCTGCCGGACAGCACCGGGTAAGTGGGATGGTGGATGGTGAGGGAGGGAAGCGGACCCCTACCTCCAGAAACAGTCCAATTCGGCTCCTTGGTGGGCCCTCAGGCATACAACATGGCGTCGGCCTCCGGAGCGAGTGGTAGAGTATCTCCGGCATCCATCAGCCAAATCCCCCCCAAATGGCTGCACCTGGCTCTGTGGAATCCGGGGCAGAGGATGTAGTTGTGCCCTGGGTGCTAATGTGTGGGTAATCGTCCCGATGGCAGCGGATGACACTTCTCGAATCTTCTTTTTTTTTTTTTTTAGAACATTCGACAGACACCATAAGCCATCAATGACAGATTCGAACATAATTTTGATTTTTGGACGAATGCATTTTTTTAACAAAAAACAAAATATATAAAAACACATTTTGGGAGTAACTTAATAAATTTATTTTTGGGACGAAAACTAAATTAAGAAACAACAAACAAAATATTTTTTAGTGTGCACATATCTAGTAGAGAAATATTTCTTTCAAGTGTTTGCATTATATTTACATTATTTTATTTTATAATCTACTCAATTAGAGTTGCAATGGGAACTTCAATTCTCATGATCATGGGAGGGTCAGAGACAGACTCTCCTGGGGATATCACTGAAGGATGCTTAGAACCTCTATGAGCAGAAATTTCCAGTATCTGGTCAAAAAAAAACTAGGAAGTCCCTAGTGACATATACGTGCCTATTTAGAGATAATGGGTAAACACATCAAAACATCAATTAGGCCTAATGTAATGCAAGGATTCTAGATATATTATTATTATTATTATATAAGATTTATATAGCGCCAACAGTTTGCTCAGCGCTTTACATCAGGGAAGACAGTCCATTCACAATATACACTTGGTGTCACACTCACCTGTTCTATGCTCCAGCACTAGGTATTTCCCTTTTTGTTGGGCCACTGGCTTCCTGATTCCGCTGGTGCAGCAGCCAACCACAGAGGGGACATCATCTTTAATATCTAGAATGTGGGTTTCTCAGTGTTCAGTGATCTGCATTCTCTAGCAATCTGACATTCGACCCCTAGTGGCTCCTTGCTTTGCATATGTGACCCTAATGTTCCTCCACTGCCAAAAGTCACTCGAGTGACTGTGCATGCAGCCCTGTGATCCTTGTGTACTCCAGCCAGCCAGAAAACATTCCTTGGGTG
This sequence comes from Rana kukunoris, assembly GCA_029574335.1. Classification (NCBI taxonomy): domain Eukaryota; kingdom Metazoa; phylum Chordata; class Amphibia; order Anura; family Ranidae; genus Rana; species Rana kukunoris. The sequence goes on along the minus strand of CM056053.1, from coordinate 401,811,899 downwards.
GTCCAAAGGAACTGACAGAAATCATGTTGAAACTTCACTGAATCAATTGGAGAAAATAGGAAAATAAAGCACACTGTACAAGGGTCCCCACCATAGAATAAAGGGCAAGCAGCTTTTAAAATGTACCATTAATGTTTTTACCTTGGAATCCCCAATAGGCCCTGTTTTGTAACCTACTTCCCTAAATCTATGTCTCAATAAAAAGAAGTAAATAATTAAATAAAAATGCTTAGACTAGACCCTTGATGGCCCCCAAGACCCACAATTGATTCAAACCAGACTTGATGCATATATTTATTTTTATTTAAATAAGAGTGCACTAGGGTAGCACTGTTGCCGTATGATTATAACATTGTTCTAAGGTTGGCATGAAGGCCTTTAAGGGTCACATCCAGCATCCCTCCTCCAAAAAAGAGGTCCTAAGTACCTCAGGGTGAGGACTGGCTTTGCTCTCCTTGATAAGCCTAACCCTGGCGGGATCATCAGGGACAGACTTCACCACTGTCAGACCATGACTCTAGACTTGTAAAGCAATGTGTAGCTAACTCAGAACGATGCACCACAAGCCAAGGTAGCATCCAATGCCAGAAGCTACGTTACAGTCCAGCCACACATTTTCTCCAAGTGAGTGTCTGTGTATGGTTCCTCAAAGCTCGTGGGAGAAGTCAATCTATCAGGAAGCTGCAGATATGAGCCAACGTGGCAATAGTACAGCCAGGAATCTTGTTGACTCTTGAGGGCCAAAAAAACCTCCACATAAAAAAGGAAAACATATCTCAGTAGAGAGAAGACTTCCATAACCCAATGAGAATTGCAAAAATCTGAGGCTTGCTGGGAGTAGTTATATTGGGGATGCCCCTGTAGCTTTTTTATGCCAGTGTTTAGTCACAAAGTAGTTGCATATGACCCAGGATTATTGATAAAATCCTCTGCCCTGTTCTATATAACTAAGAATTATAGATTATAGAATTATAGACTTTCTTAGCAGAGATGTGGAAAAGGCATTTATTTTACCTCCTAGGACACTAGAATGATCGCTTGAGGAGGGGTTAGATGAGCGCAGACCTTCAATTTTTTTTTTTGCTTTTTGCCAGTATGCAAACCTCTGGTAGGCAACATATAACCCATTCATTTCAGAATTCCTGTGTCCCTCAAGGGATCATAAAGAAATCTGACACAGATGCCAGATTTAGACCCACCCAGTGCAAATGTGAGGGTTCTCTTCAGTGAACAGCATAGAACTTATACTCATTTAGGGTAAATTGATTGAACTTTCTAACAATAGCAAATATGTAACAGCTCCTGGATATTAGTAGTCCACACATGTATGTTATGTGTTGCCTGATTTCTTTGTTTAATTAAACTGGTTTACAAAAGCATACAAATTTGCGTAACACAACATAATACCTGAAGGTGTAGTGCACTGTCTGATGCTGTCATATAACAATGGCTGTAGTTTATCAACAATAACTGTGCATCCTGCATGATTATCCGAATCATTTGAAGAAAAGAAAGAAGATTTCATGATGTATAATTCACACCCCATTAGTGAAGAACATACAAGACAAAATCTACATCAAGAACGACTGCTCAAATATGCACAATTACTAGGCATTCAGAATTAATTTTGTCGGGATAAAAACATGTCGCATTTAATTTATCAGATGCTACTTTTCATCAGAATTTCTTTTGTTCAGCGTTCTGAAAAATCTATAATGCATTTTCACATTTTTACAAGTATAGACATAAAAAATGAGGTTTTCAGGAATGGAGAGATAAGATATATCAAATCAAAATGTGTTTTTGTACTAGGAATATGAAAAGCAAATTGACTTTATTGACAACTGGGCCAGGAGTCAATGTGTTCATTTTCCAATTACCCTGGTCCAACTGAAGAAAAAGATAATGCATTCATAAGAGCGTCTAATATATTTCAGCACAAACAACTGTAGTTAAAGTGTACCAATACTCAGACAGTGCATAGCACACTGCAGGACTGGCATAGTACAGGCGGAAGGAAACAAAAAGGTACATGGGTAAACTCCTAATCCAGTTTTATAAATCCAATGATCCTCATGTACTCTGTATCTCTCTATTATGACAATCCATAGATCAAAAAAGGTAGTAAGGGTGTTAGATTGTGTTTGACATTGGCAACATAAAGTGTATGTTCAGACAAATTAAAAATAAAATTCTGCATGTCAATAGTTCATCAATGTAGGCTTTTATATAATCCCCTGTGGTTCCCCTTCCATTCATAACTTTTTACATGTTGACCAGGCCAGGATACCCCCTTGGGCAGCACATACTGGGCAGCATATATTAATCAGAGGCTTGGTGAACCAAAAATGTTACAGTAAAACTTGGGGCCCACAAGATATACAGTAAAAAGACAGAGAATCTCTGTCTTGAAGCAGTTACTGAATTCATGTGGGAAATTAATATGTAAAGAATGGTAATAAGAAAATATGTGTCTGCATAAATGCTATTTTTACAGAAGATGCTTGGTGCTTGATTGTGATGCAACCATATTGATGGTTGGTGAAAAAATAGATAAGATAAAATGAGTCAGCAGAACAGTGTACACTTTAAAACAAATGCACATTTTTGACAACATCATAAAAAATTGATTACTTTAATACAAAACTTTCTGGCTTCATTTAAATTTGTTTTGATATTTCTGTTTATATTAAGTTATATCTCTTTGGCTGCGAGCAATATGAAGCATGTGTTTTCATATATTTTTCTCTAAATATTAAGTCTTGGCTGCAAGGCAAAGGTTTGAGTTAGAGAAATGTATTGCTATGCTTGCTGTGATGTTCCAGCTTAGTAAAGGGAGCACATTTCATCTGTTGCAGTTTCAGAGGGGTTTAAGAAGATATTAGAGGGCTATTTCAGTTGTAAGGTCGATATTAGAGTTGTGATGCTGACAGTTCTCAATATTATTTCTAGAGCTTTTAGAGGAATATCTCCCCTGGCAAGGCACCATGTCTCCTAGCTGCTGGGGACAAGCACCTCATTCCTGGCCTATTTGATGTGGGGGTCTGCGAGGGTAAATTTGTTAGAATCTGTTAAGCCTTTAGAGGTTCCCAATTATAATTGTGACTATATTTGGGCAATGACATCAATCAGGATACCAGGTTGTTTACTATGTGAATGGGAAGTCATTCATTTAGAGGTAGCAGGTTCCAGAGGTTTCGGCAAGTGTACAGGATAATAGTCGCTCTATTTTTGTAAAATCCTCTCTTTCGTTTTCTCATATTTTTGTTTATAGCGCAAAAAATAAAAACCGCAGAGATGATCAAATACCACCAAAAGAAAGCTCTATTTGTGGGAAAAAAAGGACACCAATTTTGTTTGGGAGCCACATCGCACGACCGCGCAATTGTCAGTTAAAGCGATGCAGTGCCGAATCACAAAAAGTGCTCTGGTCAGGAAGGGGGTAAATCCTTCCGGGGCTGAAGTGGTTAAAAGAGAAAAATGCTGCTACTGATAAAATAGTCATTAGAGAGATTGGCAGTGAAACTGTTTGCTGTAAAATGGGTGTAAACCCAGTTGGAGGATCGGCTATGCAGATCTCTGTGAAGTGTGGAGTCAGTAAACAGACTGAAAAGAAGCATGACATCCCAACTGGTCAACAGCGAATACATAATATTAATATGCACACTTTCTTATTTACCCACTTAAAAATAAAAAAATGTCACCCCTAACCCTAGTAAAGAAATAATAAACAAAGCCACTATACATTACCAAAAAAGACTTTAATTATAGTAAAAATGGAACCGCTAGCAATGGGTATCTTCGATAGTGCTAGACACCAAGAATTGGCAAATATGCCAGTAAATATATACATTAGGGCTCGTTTAGGCTTGCAGTTGGAGGCTCAGTTTGCATTAATAAATACATTTAGCGATTAACTAATGATTATAGCGCTGCATTAATTTGTCTCTTTCATACCTGCTTAGAGACCAGCTTTAAAGTAGAAGTACAGCCAAAACACTTTTGGTTGTACTTCTATGGATCATAAGAGTGTAGTTTGTTTTCGCAGACACTGGGTTGAAGTCCACTGACTGCTGGTGTTAGAGAGCTGGTCCAAGCTCGGGCAAGATCGCGACAAAAGAGCCGAGATCTGCCTACATGCCTGGATCGGCACCCAGCTCCGCCTCTCAGTGATCCGCTGAGAGCTGGGGACAGTCACCAACGCTCTGCCCCTGGGAGCTCTGAGAACCGAGTGATCAGCAGTGTTAGATCACGCGGTTCTTCTCAGTGTTAGAAGCCCTGGGGGACAGATGAAGCATCAGACCGATGCTGCATCCACCTAGGTAAGTATGATTATTAAATAAAAAGAAAATCTATACTTCTCTTTTAACCAAAGAATACAATAACAATAATTTAATACCAAGTCATTATAATCACTCTTAAACTAATTTATATCCACTACAACAAAGGTTTCAATATTTTGGTAATTCCAAGTCTGCCTCAAACTTTGGCATATGGACTGAACAGCAAACTAGTTTAGACTAGCTATAGCTTTCCTTAATTGCATATCTGGCACCAGCTACAAGTTTCTCTCTCAGGCCTCGTACACACGACCGAGGAAATCGACGGAAAAGACACATCATTTTCCTCAACAAGTTCCTTGTTAGGCTTGTCGAGAAACTTGACAAGCTGTCTTTGCGTACACACAGTCAAGACCAAATCTCCTTGTTCTTAAACGCGGTGACTTTAACACATACGACGGCAGGGGAAGTTTGATTCCACTGGCACAACTCTTGGTTTTGCTAATCTCATGTTACTGCGTGTTAGGTAAAAGTTTGGTAAGAGACATTTGCAATTTTCAGTCTGTTACAGCGTGACAAATGTGCTATCTCCATTACAAATGCTACTTTTACCGAAGGTGCGTGGGTTTTTTAAGCATACCCACCAACGTGTTTCTCATTGAAAACCAGCCCGACGAGGAACACAACGAGGAAATTGAGACTCCTGTCAAGGAAAAAGAGAACTTGCATACACACGATCGTTTTCCTCAGCAAAAAAGCTCTCCCGCCAAGTTTCTTGATGGATTCTGTCGAGTTTCTCGGTCGTGTGTATGAGGCCTCAGGTATCAAAAAGGAAAATGTATCAAATTCTTGGGAATCCCAACACAGCCTTTTTTTCATGGAAACCCAATGCCTTAGTCACCCTCTATCCATAACCTGGCTATCCATAATATGTTAAGGTACAGGTACTGTAAGAGAAATTATCATTTGCATATTATTAGTTCTAGAAATAGGAAACAGTCTATAAATTATAAAGCCTGGCTAGATACTTCTGTTATTGAAATAATAACAGCTATTTTTTTTTTAAAAAAAAGGTACAAAATATAAATTATTAAAAATCTTTAAAGATGCTGTCTGCCAGCTGAACAATTGATACAAGCATTGTCATAGAGGTCTGGAGGCTAAATAGGATTTCATGTAAGTACCGAAGTGTAAGTACATGTACAGTGTAAAGGTTTCTATCTTGTTCAGTAATTAGCTGTTGAGAATTAATAAAGCGAAAATCAGTAGACAGAAACACAAAGACTATGAACTTAAAAATCTTTCTGCTGTTAGTGATGCTCCTACAGCAACAAAATGAAACTGTAAAGTTTTTTTCTATTTAAAGGCTTAGCATTTTCTGCATTACCGCTGTGTGTGTGGTTACTTCATGCGATGGGCAGCATGAACAGGGTTGCTTTAAAACAGTTGCAATTGAAGGGCATCTCATTAGATGGTCACCCCACCAGGCTGTAGTAGGAAAGTATTTGTGTATAATAGTTTTACATATCACTTTTCTTTATTATATTAGGACCAAAACAATCATTTTCTAATTAAAATGTATCTTTTTTTTCAATCTGCTAGATATAAAATATTGAACACATTTATTTTGAGTTTTTCTTATTATCCATTGGGTGGTTCTTTAGCTTTTGCTTCATATGTATTTGCAGGCTTTCCTTATCCATATGTGCTTGGCACTGAGAAAGATACAATCTGGATGTATACTGTTTTCTGGTTGAGTTCCCTAGCTTACCTGAAAAGTTGCTTTACTTCAACATATAAGATCCCACATGCGCATAACATCTTATTACTATTCTTTCCACTGCATATGTGACTTTAATTACTTGAGTATACAGTTATGCTGGATTGAAATTCTGGTGTGACATCTACACTACCGAGAAGGTGAATGGACATTATTGTTATGCTAGTTGAGTGGTTACTCCTGTGAGGGAGGGAGTACATGTCATTTTGATTAACACCAAGTTTACACCAAGTTTACACGCCTGTAAAAACCTCCTCTGGAACGGGAGTGTTCCACGCATCAGTCAAAGACACCTTTGTATGAGCACTTGTTTGAGGAAGGCAGCATGAACTACACAAACATGGATATACTTTAAAGGGACATCACGTCATATGACGTGATGTCAGGATAATAGAGTCCTCTGCCCGCCGTCATTTGACAGTGGGCAGAGGACAAGTGGTTAAAACGAAATTTACGAGATGTTGGGGGCACCATCAGTAAAGTGCCGCTATTTTATCAGCGCTTTACTGTCTTTTTTGTAGGGCTTTTTGGCTGCTAGCGGGGCATTTTTAACCCTGCTAGCGGGCAAAAAAGAGTTAAAATCGCCTGCAAAGCGCTGCTGCCCATTGATTTCAATGGGCAGTATACACCGCTCCTACAGCGCAGCAAAAATAAGGCTTGCAGGACTTTTTTCCCGGTGTGCCAGCTCACCGCTCCAGTGTGAAAGCCCTCAGGCATTCACATTGGAGTGAGAGGAGAAGCTCTTTACAGGCGCCTGTAAAGCAGCCTTATGCAGCTGTGTATGGTAGCTGATCAGCTTGTTCAATTAAGCTTTGGCAATACAATCTGGAAGCTGATTAATTTATATACAGAGCTGCATCAGATTTTGCACTCTCCATTTTTAGTATATAACCTCCATGCATTTCGCTCCAATAAGTAGCTAAATTAATTCCTAATTCCTGAAAAGCAGATAACTTCTTCAGCAACACTACATTATGTATTACTTATGAACGCAATCATTTCTTTATAAACCTTCTTTCTTCCAGTTGCACGGAACACCCTTGTGTCCTTTGTGGTGACATTAAAGCTAACCACTTTTTCTGTGAGCCATTTACTTATTCTGACTGCGAATATCATATAAGTCTATGATCAAATTACTGACGACTGGCTGCATGCAGAGTAGCAGGCAGAGAGCAGAAGCAAACTAGCTGCCAAAGTTTACACATCTGGAACAGGAGAACAGAGTTAGGAATTATGTGCAAATGCCATTACTTTTAAGTATACTGCTTGGAAAAGGGTATGGTATGGATCTTGTGGGAACCCCCACGCCATTTTTTTTGGTGTGGGAGTTCCCCTTAAGATCCATACTAGACCGAAGGATCTTTTATCATCTAGGGGGGAAACCCCATGCAAACATTTTTTTAACATTTTCGCGGGGTTCCCCTTCAAGATTCTTATCACGCAAGTCACACTGCCTTCTGGTGCAACCACTGTTCAAATCAGTGGGCTCCCTTAGGGAACCATTGATTTTGAATAGAGAAAGAAACGCCGAACGAGGCTTAACACAGCATTAAGCCTCGTTAAATTGCGTTTAACATCTTTTGCCGGCATCTTACGTCTTTAAAGCTCTAACACTGGAGCTTCAGGACTCACTGGTACTGTTTTTTTTTTTTTTCCATTTACAGCTCAAAAACATCATGGTGGGCAGGCGGCCATAGGCTAACATGGAGAGGCGTTTTTAAGCTGCAAAAAAAAAGCTCATAAATGTGGCTGTAAAAATCGTCCATGGGCATGAGGCCTAAATGTTACAAATATTTACTCTGATTCTGTTTATACATTTATAGTGATAAAACACATAGACAGTGAAACATACAAAAGAGGGAGAGGAGATTGAAACATAAAAGGAAACCTGTAGCATAAGAAAATGTGGGCTCCCATTGCTGACCTTTTCTTTTGAAAATGCTACTTGCCTGGATCTCATTAATCCAATGGGGTTGATTTACTGGGGGCAAATTTGCAGTTGCACCTTGCAAGGGCAGTTGCTACAGAGCTTAGTAAATAAGCACAAGCTCTGCTGGCTTCCATCGTCCAATCATGTGCAAGAAAAGTGCTGTTTTTTCCCCCTTGCATGTGATTGGGTATTCTTTGCAAGTGCACAGTCTATTTTTCTTTAGTAAAACAACCCCAATATTCCCATTGTTCACTTCTGCTCAAGAGATCACTTTTTTATACATAATTTAAGAGACCACATGGGGAACTGTGTTGTTTTCTTTTCCTTCCTTACCACCTGCATCTTCACCTTCTACCCTTCATCCTCTCTGTTTGCACTTTCCTATTTGTAACCTCTAGCTCCACTTCCTAATTGCTAGAGTGCTCTTATTGTTGATATTGCTATTGGATTGTATTGTTATTAAAATAACAATCCTCTTGTTATTTTTCCATTACATTTAACACTTTAATTCATGATCTACCAGTAAAATACCCAGTTGTTGATTATGTAAATATGCCCATGGCCCCACTGTGGTACCCTTACTGTGTGACAATTGAATGTTAAACTTGTGCTTATTTGTGTCTTTGTATTCATGATCATGTTTGTCTATGCAAAACTTTAAGAGAAATTTCTTGAAAGTGAAAATGCTATTTGTCTGGCTGTTACAATAATGGGTATAGTATGACTTAGAACAATTATGCAGATTAAGGGCTCATTCACACAAGTGGAAACTCTGTGCCCCTTTGAGAAGCACTCCGCAGTTTACCAGGCATTTAAGAGGAGAGGCTGTCTCTTGAGTGCCTTTTTTAGTAGCCAAACAGGGATTTTGAATAGGAATTCCACACCATAACCACAAGTGTAGCATCTGGCTTGTGGTTGCAGTGTGGCCCTATTCACTTGCATGTATACAACTCCTTTTGGTTGATGGTAGGTATATTTATAGTGCGACTGCCTATTTTTATGCCCACGAGAATGAGTCCTAATGCCGCGTACACACGATCGCTTAAACCGATGAGAGGACTGTTTTCCACGGTCCAAACCCATCGTGTGTGGACGCCATCGGTTATTTAACCATCGGTTAAAAAAAGTTGTTTTGAATTTAAACGATGGAAAGCTAACCGATAGCAAAAAAAACGATCGTTTGTAGGCACGACTATCGTTTTTTTTAACCGATAAAAAAAGATACACTGTAGATTACCATTCTAGGGCTAGTCCATCCCTCTCGATTAAACTGTGATTGGAAAAATTTAAGATACCCCAACAATGAAGCTACTAAGACATAAAAGCTGACTATACTGACACATTTTTTTTTTAATATTACACAGCTTGAAAGCCATATTTCTATTATTGCACAATACAAGCAGATATACATCACTTATGAGCAAAACAAGATGGCCCTTCCTGATCTATGCAAGGAAAAACTGGGTTGATACCTCCATGATTAGGAGCCAGACAGTAAATGGGGTGACAAAGTTGACTGGTTAAACTTCAATGTTCAATTTTAACTTGCTCCCTCTTTCACACAGACCTCCTTGATTATCAGTGCTGCAAATGCAAGACTGGATAAAAAAAAACTGTCACTGCCAGACGTCTGCATTTGGCTTGGCAGTGAGTGTGAAGCCTGTCTACACCATTCCTAATGCTGTCATGTTATGACCAGAAATAGTTTGCATAAATCTTCTGTCTGATATTGTAAAAAAGAGGTCAAAGTCTCAATTAACACAATCTCTTCTCTGATTTATCTATCATTCCAGATGTTGTGAGTATTTGGAGAGAAAACTGCTGACTCATTGGGACATTAGACTGACTTATAGTAACTAATTGCTCAAATGCTGAATATGCAATTTTTCACGTTATGTTATCTCTGAAACACAATATTAGAAGTAAAAGGGATTGTACAGGAGCCTCTAGTAAAAATGTTATACATTTTCTGGCTTTTTACCATTAGGCTTCCAGAAAAAAGAAGTAATATACAAACTACTGCAGTTGGCCAGATTTTTACAAACTAATAAGTATCCCCCACACTCAAACATCCCTTAAAACTTTGTGGTGTATTTATTTAAAAAAAAATGCATAGCTATTCATCCAACAAAACTGCTGGTACCTTAATTCCGTGCCAATGGGGAAAAACTGAATGCTCTGCTATTTTTCTTATACAGCTTGAATGTTACAGTATTTGTAAAAAAAGGAGAGTGGTATGGCCTTGAGCCAAGCCCCTAACAATATCACCTAGTGATAAACCGCCTAGAGTGAAGCCTGATGTGAAGTCATAGCACATAGTTTGGATGTTTTAATGAGTGGTAATGTTTTCTTGGAGACTGTAAATCTACTATATAGGGCCCCTCTATTTTATTCATATTTTCTTGTGAGCTTGGTTACCTCTAAAGGTGGCCTCTGTGATTAATGTGATTAATAGACATCTGCATTTTCATCTAAATTTCTGGGATTTTCGTGTTTGTTTTAACAAACGATAACGAATGTGCAGAATCTGAAATCCGAAAGATTGACCTACAAAATGCTTTATTTTCGTTTCGTTGTGACAACAGTTCCATATGGATAGTAGATTCTACATGACGGTGACAATAGCAATCATTGTCTATCGAACCTGTGGTCGAATGTGCCTAACCTAACTCTATTAGTCCAAGATTATTCGACATAGAGAGCAATGATTCGACATTATAGAGACATGAAGAACTAAGTAGCTAAAAACATACGATCGCAAGAAATGGACATTTATGGTCAAATGCTCCACCCATAGGCTATACAAGAATTCTAATGTTGGTTAACTAGTAATATTAATTCATAAATATAATTATTACTAGTCATACAACATTAGAATTCTACTATAGATAGTGGGCGCAGAATTCAACCAGAAATGTACGATTGCAGCGTCGTATGGTTTAACTGCTTCGTCTAATCTTAAAAAAATCTTAAAAAAATCAAAAAAAATCAGGAGTAACTAAATACATTTATTTTTCGGGCGAAAACCAAATTCCGAAACAAAATATTTCAGTAAGCACATGTCTAATGATTAAGCCCAATGTGGGTAAAACATGTCAGAGGAGTATGACTGATGGGTGGGGATTTGAGCTGAAGCCTGTCTTTCATTTTCCTTTTACTGGAGTTAAATATAGTATGTGGCAGTACCTGTATGCTATACATTATCTTGAAGAAAGATGTGCTCTATCTCTGGTAGCACCTAAACACAGAGTGTAAACCTGGTAAACTGATAGTACAGGCTTGAAGTGGGATCAGTTGGTTATGGGGCTTGTTTCCAATACGGTTAAAAAGCAGAGATCATCCTGAGTATATGGGGATTTTACTACAAGTGCATCCCAGATAGGAAGCAATTGTGCTGCAAGTTTGAAAATGACTTGCTAAGCTATTACTAGACTTGCCAGGCTTCACAAAGTCCACATTGCATGACTCCAGATCAACTTTCTTTGCAAACATTCTGCAACTCTGCTGTGAGTTCTGGTTCAGTTATGTTGTGCAATAGTCATCCCACCACAGGGGGCAATGTGGCTAATTTGTCATGCTGTAGACTTGCAGAGCTCTTGCTGTAGACTCACCACTTTGCTCTAGCTAAAGAATTGCCAGGCAAATTTGCTACAAATTGGAAAAGTGTCAACTAGAACTTGTGCTTCAAGTGCTCTCTAAGGCCGCGTACAGCCGATCGGTCAAAACCGATGAAAACGGACTGAAGGACCATTTCATCCGTCCAAACCAATTGTGTGTGGGCCCCATCGGTCAGTTATCCTTCGGTCAAAAAAAAAAAGAACTTGCTAAAAAATGTGACCGATGGATGCCTGACCGATAGGTCAAAACCGATCGTTAGTATGCAAAAGCATTGGTTAAAAGGCTGCGCATGCTCAGAATCAAGTCGACGCATGCTTGAAAGCATTGAACTTTGTTTTTTTCAGCACATCGTTGTGTTAAAACACGTAAACGTCACTGCGTTCTAACACAATCGTTTTTTTAACCGATGATGTGTAGGCACATCAGACCATCAGTCAGCTTCATCGGTTAACCGATGAAAACGGTCCTTAGGACCGTACTCATCGGATGGACTGATCATGTGTACGCAGCCTAAGTGTACAACTTACCAATAAAAATGTGCACCAATTTATCAGACTTACAATTGAACACTGGCACAAATTTGCGCCATGTTATTTTTGCTATCTGGTATACAGTTGCAATAAAAAGTATGTGAACCCTTTTGGAATGATATGGATTTCTGCATAAATTGGTCATAAAATGTGATCTGATCTTCATCTAAGTCACAACAATAGACAATCACAGTCTGATTAAACTAATAACACACAAATAATTAAATGTTACCTTGTTTTTTTGAACACACCATGTAAACATTCACAGTGCAAGTGGAAAAAGTATGTGAACCCCTAGACTAATGACATCTCCAAGAGCTAATTGGTGTGAGGTGTCAGCCAACTCCAATCAATCACACTGCAACTGTATGGCCACTCATTTATAGAGGGTCATGAAATTCGGGTAAGCAAATCTGTTGGCTGCTTGTTCACTATTGGAAGAATCAGGACAGAAGGATTTTCTACTCTTGTTGTATTGCTGCACAGTGTGATGGTCACAGTTTATATATTATGGAGAGTAGATGTATGCACATTTTATTTGGCCGTGTTATACTGAATGCGTGCACAACCAGTTGAATAGATCAAGTTTACCTGGGACCCCGAAAGTGACCCAGGAATAACTTGGAAATGGGGGAGTGGGCGAGTGCACTATAGCGGTACTGGGTATAAGAAAATACAATGGAATGATGAACTAAGGTAAAAAGTTATTACATTTGTTTATTATACATAATAATGGGCAAATAGAACACACATTATTGGATTATAAAAACAAAAACAACATTAAAAACGTGACACAGTGCATGACCAACCAGTATTTTCTTCTGGTCACTTTTGGGGTCCCAGGTAAACTTGATCTATTCAATTGAAATTTAGGATGATGGTACTTTTATGTTTATTTTTTTCTGTGTTTACTGTAAGAGGCTCCAATTTAATCAGTGCACAACCAGTATCAAATTGGGAAATTGTTCAGGTTTTACACCATTTTGTATGTGCATTGATATTTCACAGATTATCATGTGTATGTGTGATTTTGTAAATGATTGCAAATATTTTTTCACTTTGCAATAAATCTATGCACTTTTGTATACAACATAGTATTATTATTCAGAATTTGTTTACATACGTTTACTGCTGCACTTTTATTGAGCACATATTTGCTTTCTAAAAAATTGTTTGCATAAGTTTACTGCTGCTCTTTTATTGAGCACATATTTGCTATCCAAATATTTGTGTCGGCAGCTTTAGAATTGTTTTTGCCCGATTAAGGCTGAAACTTCTCAACTTCTCTGTATTGGGGTTGTATTTACTGTGTACTAGTCAATAAAGGAGGATTTTATTAGCATCACTTGGAATTGTGGACCTTCTATTTGGAGTTTTTCTCTTATCTGTTGACCTGAGCACAGATTTATTTTTATGTTCAAGAAAGAATGCTCTGATAAACTATTTTTCAAAATTTCTACATGAATGTTAAAATGAAAATCCAGCTTTACATGTCTAAGACAAGTTACTCCAGCATGAAAGATGTCGTATTTACTGTACTTCAACTTTCCTTATCACAGATATTGAAGAATTTCTTTATGAATATGTTGCAACAATAGTGATGTACAATAAAAGTGTCACAGATAAAAACTATGGGCCAGATTCAGGTAGATGAGAGCATCTTTGCTCCAGAGTAACGCTTCTCATTTACGTTACTCTGACGACCCTTTCAGCGCAAGTACTGTTATTCACATAGCAGTTGCGCGTAAACTTGCGCCAGAGTAACGATAATGCGCTGGCGTAACCCGACGCAAGGGAAAGTGGGTGTGATCATATGTAAATGATGGGCGGAGCCCAGCGCAGAGGCTTACGTTCAGCGCATCAACCACGGAGCATGCGCAGTGAGTGAGGCTCCACTCGCCCCCTTTGTGCGCATGCTCACAACTTCCGTCGGCACCACTTCACGGGAAACGTCAGCGCAATGCCTTCCGTTGGGCGTTTAAATGCGCCCGTAGAAGCGCCATTCCGGCACTAAAGTATATCCTGCTCCCCCTCCCCGCAGTGATGTTACTTTTGTTCTGAGATGGCTGCTCCCGTTCCCCGCAAACACACAGGAGAAAGCTGAACTTTAATGGCCAGGAGCTGTCAGCCGTCATCTCGGCTATGGAGACCTATGATGTCTTCCTCCATGGCTGTAAAATTTGACAGACAAGCATGGACAGAGGTGTTGTCCTGCAAGTGGGGGTGCTCAGCTAGCTAGTTTCGTCGGTAACGCTGCTGTAGCTGCTCTCCTGCTGACCTGTGGCCATCTGGAGTAAAGATAAAGCAGCCTTTTGTAGAAATAACTTTGCGCCGGACGGACGAGATACGCGCGGTGCATGTAGCCAGCGTATGGTGCTAATCCGTTCGTGAATTGGGAAAAATCCCTCATTTGCATATTTGCAGGGGAAATCAATAGGCGCGACTGATGCGCCAAGCGAAATTAAGCGCTGACGATACTCTGGCGTCGGAACGTTCCGCCGGTCGCAAATGGCCCGTTATTGGGCGCATCTAGTTTGGTGGGTACGGGCACATAGAAACGACGGCGCATCTTCACAGTTACGCGGCGCATATCGAAATACTCCAGCGCAAGTGTTGCTGAATCTGGCCCTATGTGAATTTTCCCCAGTAAAAGTTAATCAATTACAATTTTGCATGGGTTTCAAGAATTTGGCACAAGGCTTTAGAATATATCTACTCCACCAGAATAACGTCACAAACACCTTGCTGAATCTCTGTGGAGTAAAATGGGGTAGAGGGTTCGTTATTTATTTATCTAAAATGACACTAAACATATTTTTTACATTAACCAGTCTAAAAAGTTCAAGACCGTGTACACACGACCAAATAAATCTGTTCAAATCGGTCTGACAGACCGATTTGATCAGATTTGTCTGCTGGGCTGTTTTGGTTTGATGACTGTACACACGATCAAACCAAAATCCCCGCCGGCAGACAGCACGGTGACGTGGCGGTGACGTTGACGCCGCCACGTCACCGCACCAGGAAGTAAAACACTTCCGCGCATGCGTCAAATCCATTCAACGCATGTGCGGGCAGATAGGTCTGCTGGTTAGCATACTAACCAGCAGACATGTCGGACGGACGGATTCCCAGCAGACAGATTTTAAAGCATGCTTTAAAATCTGTCTGCTGGAAAAATCTGTCTGTCCGCCCGTACAAACGATCGAATCTGTCTGCTGAAACGGTCTGTCAGACCGTTTCCAGCAGATAGATTTGATTGTGTGTACGCGGCCTAAGAGGAAGTACACTGCATCTGAGCACCACAAACCAAAAAACACAATTTTATTCATTTTTAGGCCTCGTACACACAATCAAATCTGTCTGCTGGAAACGGTCTGCTAGACCGTTTCAGCAGACAGATTCGATCGTGTGTACGGGCAAACAGACGGATTTGGCTACCTGACAGATTGGAAAGCATGCTTACCAATCTGTCGGCTGGGAACCCGTCCGCCCGACATGTCTGCTGGTTAGTATGCTAACCAGCAGACATGTCTTCTCGCACACGCGCCGAATGGTTTCGACGCATGCGCGGAAGTGTTTTACTTCCTGGTGCGGTGACGTGGCGGCGTCAACGTCACCGTCACATCACCGCGCTGTCTGGCGGCGGGGATTTTGGTTTGATCGTGTGTACACGATCAAACCAATATGTCCCCAGCAGACAGATTTGTTCAAATCGGTCGGCCCGACCGATTTGAACAAATCTGTCTGCTCGTGTGTATGGGGCCTTACTCCCCCATCCATCCATATCTCCATGCTTTATTTTGTTAAGAAATCACTTTAAAAAAAAATATATAGCATTTCTGGCAGTAGCCATCTTGAGTAAGGGCAGATGATTCATGTAGCATTTACGTCCTGAAATCCATCTGCCCTTAGCGCAGACATGCAGGCAGGAGGGCGTGCTTAGCTGAGAAAACCCCTCCTCCCCTTT
The DNA here is from genome assembly GCA_029574335.1 of Rana kukunoris. NCBI lineage: Eukaryota > Metazoa > Chordata > Amphibia > Anura > Ranidae > Rana > Rana kukunoris. The sequence goes on along the minus strand of CM056053.1, from coordinate 401,795,791 downwards.
AAAAGGCATGGAAACCATGAAGTAACTGACAGAAATATAGACAAAGGGTTAAAACAAATAAATAGAAAATACACTGTAAGTTTCTATCTATTTAATATTGCTAGCAGCATGAGGGTTAAAAATGGTCAATGTTGATTGAGAGTGTGAAGTTCGACTTTAAGTATACCATGGCTCTGTTTTTTTAAAGTCTCTTACTATTGTTTTCAGGCTTCTTTTTTGAGCATGCCCCCTATCTTCCACTAATACACCTCACGTCTCCTAATGTAGATTGAGCAGTGCTGTTATGTTTGGTCATATGCTTCATTCTATATGTACTACCATGTACTACCATTTCCATAGAATGCATCTGCACATACAGTAGATGTGTAGTCCATCTTAGGGGTGGGTAGGAAAGAGTGGCTACCTTCACATACACAGGTGGGGTGGAGAATGAACATAGCCACCCTAGAACAGGAAGTCTGAGAACAGCCAAAGGAGAAAAGCCATAGCAGGCACATTCTACTTATTTTTAGACATTTTTGCATTTATTTTATTTTCATAAAAAATATGAGTCTCACTTTAATAGTTTCTAGTTATCAATAAACCATCTACTCTAGTCAGTGCAAATTGCCTTCTTAAAAACCAGTACAAGAGATATGGCAGGGGGGTCACAGATATCCCAAGTCTCCTGTGAGGTGCGGGAGTTTCCCACATTTGGTAGAGGGCTCCCGGACACCCGTAAGTGCCCTGCAATGTCCTTGCTGCAGGGCTGACCCTGGGCGGCAGTGGCATATCATCCACGTGTTCCCCACCGTTCTCCTCTAGTCCGCTGTCATTCTCCACTCCCCTCTCATCTGCAGCCGGATCTCTCCTTTCCTTTCCTGCCGCCTGTGGGGGGAATGTGGGAATGTGTCAGGATGGAAAGCAGAGGAAGGAGACGATTAATATGTTTTTTACCGGACCCTTCCTGTTATAAATCGGACAAATTGAGCTATCACTCCTGTGTCCTGTGATAACTGAGCAGAGAAAAGGGACTGGGGAATCTGTGTCCTCAGTCCCTTTCTCTGTCTCAAAGGGGAGATGTCAGGGATCTGATTAGACCCCTGATATCATCTTCACTGCTGAGAAAGGGACTGGGGAATCTGTGTCCTCAGTCCCTTTCTCTGTCTCAAAGGGGAGATGTCAGGGATCTGATTAGACCCCTGATATCTCACCAAATCCCCCAACAGGGCTGATAAGAAAAAAAAAAAACATTAAATATTAAAAAACATTATTGTAAAAAAAAATATTACAATTTAAAATTTTGAAATATATATATATATATATATATATATATATATATATATACACACACACACACACACACACACACACACACACACACACACACACACACACACACACACACACACACTATATATATATATAACCCTCTTCCCTGAAAAAAAAGTAAAAACAAATTAAATTGTGAAAACAATCATATGTAAAAATAAAAAACTGACACCATTCACTCCTTTACTGACGCGTACCAGTACCCAATGTATTGTAAAAATAAATAAAATAAATAAATACGGTAAATAAAATTAAAATAAAATAAAACTAATTCTGACACTGTCCATTGCTATACTGGCACTGTCCACTTCCCATACGGACACCATACACTGACCCCCAAAAAGCATTTAAAAAAAAATAAAAAATAAAACATACTAAAAAATGTAATTGTAAAAAAAAAATTAATAAAGAACTACTGACACCGCCCTACTGACACCATCCTGTAAATACTACCCACCGCTGTACATTCTGCACTCCTCACGTGCACATTATACCCACCTACATACACTCTGCACTCCTCTCCTTCACATAATACCCACCACCATACACTCCATATTCCTCTTCTGCACATAATACCCACCTTCATACACTCCTCGCTTTACCTATAGATGTCAGTATACAGTTATGAACTGTAAATTTAGGAGATAATCCAGGCCTTTTTTAAAACAATCTACTGAGCTGGACAGAACCTGCTCTTGAGGGAGTCTATTCCACATTTTCACAGCTCTTACCATAAAGAAGCTTTTTCGTATTTGGAGATAAAATCTCTTTTCCTTCAGTATGGTCATGTATGATAAAAAAATTGGGCAATATGCCAATTTTCTTACTCTCTTCCTCTTATCCTCAGCCAAGATACCAAACTTACGAGGACAGACAGACTTTCTATAGACAGACAAAATTGAAAAACATTTCTCGGTCATTAACCATGCCATGTTACATTTGACAACAGATAAGAAAGGTGACTGCTACTATGAAAGAGAAATCTTTCTGGCGGTTAGCCAGAAATCCCTTTGGATTCCCAATTTAGTTCCAGAACTCCAGGAACACCCTTTCATGAATGATCTAAATTATATTAGAATCCCTCCTATCGCGTCAGCTCAAGCCCCATCACCATAATTATTAATCAGAGCATGAGAGCACGTAAGAATCTGGAACTTTATGTTTGCTAAAACAAAATTAAAATGTGCAGCAAGGTGAGACAGCGAAATGACAGACAGTCATGGGCAGCCAGTGGAGCACCGTGTTTATCTATGAGCTGCCTTCAGGTGATTACCTTGCAGCCACTGAAAGCTGCTTCTCCTGACAATTCCCATCTGCATGGAGCATACATCTGTACAGTTACATCTGTATCTGAACAGGTTCCCGAGGAAATTACTCACAGTCACTCGAGCACTTCTAAGCCTGTCAAGCAAGTAAATGTAACACTCCTGATAAACAATGTTCTGCAAAGGTCTAAAAGTTGGATTTGCACACATGTTTACCTAATTCTCAAGAGCTTTGCCTATTCACTATAGTCTTTGAAAGGACTTACATCCAGAATGCTCATCGTGCTGTAGGAGATTTCAGTTATTTCACAACTCAGCTACTCTGAGACCGTGTACATGCTGTCTGAAAACAACACAGTATCCATCATTTTGTAAAGACTTTCTGAGAAAACAAATAACATAAATATGCTACAGGAAAAACAAAACATCTTGTATAACTGAAGGAAGGACACTTTAGAAAGAAAATCAATATTCTTGTAGTATATATTCTTTATTTGTTTTGGCTCTAGTGCAAAATCAGAACCCTCCTGTGTTCCATACATCAACCTTCAGCAGTCCTACTGAGCTATTTAGTAAAGGGGGTATGGTTTGTATTTGTCAACTCTCTGGAGGTGCGTGAGACATGCAACAGAGCGTCTTGCCTTAACCACTTAAGACCCGGACCAAAATGCAGGTAAATGCCTTTTTGCGATTCGGCACTGCGTCGCTTTAACTGACAATTGCGCGGTCGTGCGACGTGGCTCCCAAACAAAATTTGCGTCCTTTTCTTCCCACAAATAGAGATTTCTTTTGGTGGTATTTTATCGCCTCTGCGATTTTTATTTTTTGCGCTATATACAAAAATAGAGCAACATTTTTGAAAAAAAATCAATATTTTTTAATTTTTGTTATAAGAAAAATCATATAAACTAAATTTTAGTCAAACATTTAGGCCAAAATTTATTTAGCCACATGTCTTTAGTAAAAAAAAAATCGCAATAAAAAAAAATTAGCTACCTAGCGGGAACAGCGACACTAATACAGCGATCAGAAAAATGATCGCTTAGTGATGCTGGCAATAGGGAGTGAAAGGGTTAACTAGGGCGGTGATTAAGGGGTTAAAACTTTATTAGGGGGGGGTTACCTAACACTAACTGAATGTCACACTGACACTAAATACAGTAATCATACATGTATAATTACTGCATTCAGTGACACTGTGACAGGGGGGAGCGGGGGCGATCGCAAGGGTTTATTGTGCCTATGTGTAGTGTGTGTCAGTGTAGTGTTGTGCAGACTTACTGTGCGATGTGATCTCTCCTCAGCGGCGGTTGAAAAAAACGCTGAGAGGAGAGATCACATCACTTCCCCCTTCCTGTGTTTACACAGGAGGAGGAAGTGCAGGGCGGGGGAGCACGCGGATTGGCTGGGAGCGATCTGGAGGGGGCGGACAAAAACGAATAGCCGCCCCCTTGTCCCGGATCGCTCGGCCAGCCACGGGGACCGCCGCATGTACCGGGGGGGTCCCGATCGGACCCCCGACCCACCTCAAGGCACCAACGTATATATACGTTGATGTGCCTGTCGGTGCCATTCTGCCAACGTAAATGTACATGCGGCGGTCCATAGGAGGTTAAAGTGGTTTTAAAACCTTACATATAACCACTGGAATGAATAGGATCAGATTATACATATAGATGAAGCAAATCCTTCTACATAAGTTGTACCTGTTTATCTACGACCATCGCCCCTCTACAGCCTCCTAAAACGTACAAATCAAAGGCTATTTCTCAGCAGTAGAAGGCAGGGGGTGGGGATCTGATATCACACACACTGCACAGCTAGAGCACAAAACTCAGTGTAACTTGAAATTTGAGTGGGGTAATGGACACACCTCCCTCTACACAGAATTATAGGGAAATATACACAGCTGAGGCTGTCAATCAGCTGCTGTGTGCTCAGAGGAGGGGCAGGTGCACTGTCATCTAGGATGATGTGGATGCTTGGACCGTTATCAAGGACTCATGGATATGCAAGGTAGAGACAGCACAGAGATGTGTGGCAAGTCTGCTGTTGTAAAAAAAAAAAATTGTTTTATATTGATTTGTACTTCACTGTATCCTTTAAGCTGACACTTTTAGCACAATTTATCTATGCCTAAAGTTCAGAGAGGTGTGTGTAGATCACCCCTCTTCCCTAACAACTGCTCCCCGCCCCCAATCTCAGCACTTGCAATTTTAAGCTTTACATTAATTCATATTTGAGGTAAAGCAAAATAGATCAGGAGTGAATAGGTACATTTTTGTCAGCTGTGTTCAGGTGGTATCAGAGGCCAAAAGAAGAGAATTCTTTGCCAAAAGAGGAGATATAAACAGAGAAAAGGACTAAACCAAGGACTGAACCTTTAGGGGGCACTGACAAAGAAAGGTGTGGTTCTGAATGGCAGATGAGTGCAGAGTTTACATAAGGACCTGGTAAATAAGTCTCTGATAGAATTTGTCATTCCTTAACTTATGAGTTTGTTTTCTTCTACAGATAGGAAGTAAACACATAATGTCCTGGAAATAGAATGGGACCTAAGAAACAGAGAAGGCCAGTTTTCATTAGAATTCTCACCCAAGTAGTCAGTTTTACTACAGAGTCTCTTTAACCACTTTAGCCCCGGACCATATTGCTGTCCAAAGACCAGAGCACTTTTTGTGATTCGGCACTGCGTCGGTTTAACTGACAATTGCGCGGTCGTGCGACGTGGCTCCCAAACAAAATTGGCGTCCTTTTTTTCCCAGAAATAGAGCTTTCTTTTGGTGGTATTTGATCATCTCTGCGGTTTTTATTTTTTGCGCTATAAACAAAAATACAGTGACTACTTTGAAAAAAATGCAATATTTTTTACTTTTTTCTGTCATAAATATCCCCCAAAAATATATAAAAAAAAGTTTTTCCTCAGTTTAGGCCGATACGTATTCTTCTACATATTTTTCGTTAAAAAAAAAACGCAATTAGCATTTATTTAATGGTTTGCGCAAAAAGTTATAGCGTTTAAAAAATAGGGGGTAGTTTTATGGCATTTTTATTATTTTTATTTTTTTTACTAGTAATGTCGGCGATCAGCGTTTTTTTTTTAGTACTGCGACCTTATGGCGGACACTTCGGACACTTTTGACACATTTTTGGGACCATTGGCATTTTTATATCGATCAATGCTATAAAAATGCATTGTATTACTATAAAAATGCCATTGGCAGTGAAGGGGTTAACACTAGGGGGCAGGGAAGGGGTTAAGTGTATTCCTGGGTGTGTTCTAACTGTATGGGGGGTGGCCTCACTAGGGGAAATCACTGATCTTCTGTTCATACATTGTATGAACAGAAGATCAGCGTTTCCCCTGCTGACAGGAACGAGAGCTTTGTGTTTACACACAGATAGCTCTCGTTCCCCGCTCTGTAACGAGCAATCGTGGGTGCCCGGCGGCGATCGTACCCCCCTAGTGGCCGCGAATGTCCCGACGTAGCATGGCGGGCTCTCGCCCAGGAGAGCCGACCTGCCGCCGTAGAACGACGGCGGCTGGTCGGCTAGTGGTTAAATAGAGTCTCTTTAAATCTTTGGGTCCACCAAGGTTCTATTGTTGGACCTCTCCTATTCTCAATCTACACCTCCTCCATGGGTCATCTAATAGCCTCCCATGGCTTTTAATATAATTTCTACACGACACCCACATTTATCTCTCTACCCCTCACAACATCAGTCTCCTAGTGCATCACTAATATACTGACCAACATATGAGTTTGGATGTCACAAGTCTTCAAACTCAACCACCTGTCTAAAACCGACCTTAAAATATTTCCTCCCCCATGTGCCCCTTCCCCTGACTTCTCTGTCAAGATCAGTAACACAACCATCAATCATCCCTGCATGCCAAGGTGCTAGGTGTAATCCTGGACTCTGAACTGTCCTTCTGGCCCCACATCTAATCAAAGCTTGCCAGCTAAACCTCCTTAAAGCGGAGCTCCAGCCGCGATTTTTTTTTTTTAAAGTCAGCAGCTACTAACAGTGTAGCTGCTGACTTTAAATAAGGACACTTACCTTGTGCTACTTGCCCGCGCTGATGGGCCCCCCGATGCCGGTCCCACGATCGCTCCGGGTCCCGCGCCGCCATTCACACTATGGGAAACAGGCAGTGAAGCTGTACGGCTTCACTGCCCATTTCCTACTGTGCCTGCGTGAGTCTCACGCTGGCTTGTGAATGGGCGCGCTGCTCTCTGAGAACACACACAGTTCCCAGAAAGCAGCGCGCCCCATTCACAAGGAGAAGGACAAGAAGAAAAGGCACCGCGGAGTGGAAGAGGCAGATTACGGACTTCCGCATAGCAACAGGTATTTCGGGTGAGTATTTTTATTTTTTTTCAGTTTTTTTTATTTGATTTTTTTAAACAACATGGGTGGAGCTCCGCTTTAACATTTCCAAAATACGCCTTTCTACCATTTCTTTTTTATAAATATGTTTTTTTTTGTTTCATAATAAATATTTTATTGTTACTTATAGCACCTTAAGAATACAATTTTTGTACATACATTTTCAGGATTTATAATATTAAATTATATAGTAATTACTATATAATATATACTATATACTCCCTACAAATGCAGATTTGGCTTATTTTGTAGTGCTAAACAATGAATTGGCTTCACTGCTCTTTCTCACAAGTTGACTAACCCATTAAAAACAGTTTGCTCTCAGTTCCAAAACTACATTTACTAAGCATTCTTCCCTTCAAAAATGGGAACAAGATCTACAAGAATCATACCCTGAAAGCCAATGGCGGTCGGCCATCTACTATAATGCTGCCTCTACCAAATGCACCAACTACTGGGAACTAGCCCAAAAAATTCCACAACAGATGGTACTTTACCCCAAATTAATCAAATTTGCAAATACAGATGATGTCAAATGTTGGCATGAATGCAGCTTTACAGGTTCTCTACTCCACATATTATGGAAATGTCCTTAAATATGCAGTTTTTGGAATAAAGTGTTCTCCTTAAAAGACGACGAGGTGTCTTACACCCCTGGCAGTCTTGAGTCTAGGAAATAAAAAATTCCCACACAATCACAGATCCTTAGTCATACAAATACTATTGGCAGAAAGATTGATGATAGTACAGAAATGGCGATGCAAACTTAGCTCCTAACTAGAGTTGAGTGGACACCTGGATGTTCGGGTTTGGCGGGTATGGCCGAACTTCAGAAAAAAGTCCGGGTTCAGGACCCGAACTTGACCAGAACCCGAACCCCGTTGAAGTCAATGGGGATCCAAATTTTTGACTACTAAAATGTCTCTAAAAATCTAAGGGAAAGGGCTAGAGGGCTGCAAATGGCAGCAAAATGTTGGCAAGAGCATGGCAAGTACTCTGCAATCAAATGTGGATAGGGAAATAAGTTTAACATAAAAAAAATCTTGACCTAGGAGGACGTGGTCCATATGGAGTAGGAGGTTGAGGGTTATGGTTAGGGGTTAGGGTTAGGGGGTTAGGGTTAGGATTTGCTAGAGGGCTGCAAATGGCAGAAAAATTTCAGTAAGAACATGGCAAGTACTCTGAAAATAAATGTGGATTGGGAAATAACTTAAAATAACATAAAAAATAAAAATAAAAATAACTTAAAATAAATAAATAATAATCTTGACCTAGGAGGACGAGGTCCATATGGAGTATGAGGTTGAGGTGGCGGTGGATGTGGTGGTGTAGGTAGAAGCGGCGGTAAAGGAGGACATGGTAGCCAACACAGCAGGTTTTGGTTTTTTATTTATTTTTTAAATTAGGGTACACCCCAAAAGAGTGAGAAAGATCTAGGGTTGCCACCTCATCTCTTTAAACCCGAACACATAGTAATTACACAGGTTCTGGGGCTAATTTAATGTCGATAAGGCACCAAGTAAGTTTAATTAGCAGCACCTTAATCAGCCAGAGAACCTGTGTAATTAATATGTTTTCGCTTTTAAAGGGATGAGGTGGCAACCCTAGAAAGATCAGAAAAAAAGAATGGCTGGGTAAGGCCGGCACGGTGTCTATTCTGCACAAGGTACGGACAAGTCCTGTGGGATCCATGCCTGGTTAATTTTAATGAACGTGAGCTTGTCCACATTGGCTCTGGACAGGCGGCTGCGCTTGTCTGTGATAACGCCCCCTGCCGTGCTAAATACACGTTCAGATAATACACTGGCTGCAGGGCAGGCCAGCACCTCCAAGGCGTAAAGGGCAAGCTCAGGCCATGTGCCCAATTTGGAGACCCAGAAGTTTAAGGGGGCAGACCCGTCATTCAGTACGTGTAGGCGTGTGCACACATACTGCTCCACCATGTTGCTAAAATGCTGCCTCCTGCTAAAACGTTCCATATCAGCTGGTGGTGCTGTTTGTTGTGGCGTGCTGACAAAGCTTTCCCACATTTCGGCCATGCTAACCTTGCCTTCTGAGGTGCTGGTAGTGCCCCTTCTGAGTTGGCGACCTCTTCCTCCTCCTCTGCCTTCGCCTTGTGCTTTCACTCTGCCCCCGCTGTCAGGTGGGAATTCCACCAGCAGCGAGTCTACCAGCGTGCGCTTGTACTCGCGCATCTTGCGATCACGCTCCAGGGAATTAAACTATGTAATGCACAGTATCTCACAGGGGACAGATGCAGTGCTGGTGTAATATGCAGAGTATCTCCTATATAATTCTCTCCATATAGCAACAAGCAAGAACCTTGCCTCAAACTATGTAATGCACAGTATCTCACAGGGGACAGATGCAGTGCTGGTGTAATATGCAGAGTATCTCCTATATAATTATCTCCCTATAGCAACAAGCAGGAACCTTGCCCTAAACTATGTAATGCACAATATCTCACAGGGGACAGATGCAGTGCTGGTGTAATATGCAGAGTATCTTCTATATAATTCTCTCCCTATAACAAGAAGAAACCTTGCCCTATACTATGTAATGCACAGTATCTCACAGGGGACAGATGCAGTGCTGATGTAATATGCAGAGTATCTCCTATATAATTCTCTCCCTATAACAAAAAGCAGGAACCTTGCCCTAAACTATGTAATGCACAGTATCTCACAGGGGACAGATGCAGTGCTGGTGTAGATGTCTGAAGCAGGATAGTCCTATCTCAATCTCTCCCTCAGATCAGCAGCAACCTTTCCCTACCCTAGCTAAAGCAGACTGACGAGCTGTGCTGTGTGCCTCTAGCTTAAATAGAGGCTGGGTCACATGCTGGGTCACATGCTGCACTGGCCAATCACAGCAATGCCATTAGTAGGCATGGCTGTGATGGCTTTATAGTCACAGTAGTAAAACAAATGGTGATTGGCTGCCGTGCAGTGCGCCGTTACATAGCCGAACTCTGAACCTGAACTTTCAGCAAATTATTCGAGTTCGGGTCCAAAAAAAAATAAAAATTTGGTATGAACCCGAACTTTACAGTTCGGGTTCGCTCAACCCTACTCCTAACATAACTGATGTGGAACTTCAGATAAATCTAGTTAGGACTGGTTACGAAGAGAACATAGAATTTCAGTCAGGTTCATTAAAAAATAAATAAACAAAATCACAGTTTATGGGTCCTGTGGGATAACATACTTTGTATAATACTTCCAACAGTTTTGCAACATGTTGCTGTTATTTTCTGCTTTCAAGTCAATGTACCAATGAAGCCATTGAAGCTGCCTTTTCTGTGTGCTTAAATACAATGTCATACTGAAACGTCTCTTCTGTAACAACTGCATTATTACTCAATAATTGTATTTTCATTATAAAATCATTGAATTAAAAAAAAAAAAAAAACATAAAAAAAAGAAAAACAGTATGCTCCCTGTGTACCCAATATCTTATCTCTACCAATGTTCTAGCACTTAATCTAGAAATCTTTATATTTGATGCAATAATAAGAATAAGGGGGGATGGGGGGCCAAGCTATTAGATATTGTATGTAAACGTAATATAAAAATATAAAAATGAGAGACACTGTCACATTGCTAATTTAGGGCATAATGAGAGTGTTTCTTTAAACCCCTCCTCCCCCCAATTCCTGAATAATCACCTTACTGGTGCTTCTACACTGTTTTTTTTTTTGTAACAGGTGACAAAACCCAGGGCTTCCAGGTACGGGCGAGCAGCCAATCAGGGAGAGCACTATTAAAAGAGTTGCATCACAAATCCCCTGGTTACCAACATCACTCATTCACAGTGATAGCTATGGTGAAAGAAATTGGAGTGAGGGAATGCAGCCAATGTCAGCATAGGAGGTTGTAGGCTCCCTTATCAGAGACATTATCACGTTGCCTTCCAAGGTAAACACTGCAATACTAGTAATAATAAATGTATACAATCATTGAAAATACACTACATTTTTCCTTCAGATGAGATGTGACATGACTCTTTACTTAGCTAATGTCTATGCCTGAAAAAGTGCCTCCAATAGCCTCAGGAGATAGCCATAGGAGCAAAGCAAAACTGTCCAGATGGTAATAAGAAGAGTGTTACAGATCATGGGCACAGCACATGCTCACCTGTAGGATCCAATCTAAATATCCTTTCTTGGACACATAAGAACCAAGCCTGAGTGGTGACGAATGAATCACCTTTAAAATTAGGTTAACTAGCAATCCGTTAAATATTTTTTTTTTCTTTTTCTGAATATATGCATGCAGATTTGTTCAAACTGCATAAAACCACATAATTAATTATAATGTGGCTAGTTTTACTAAACAGCATTATTCCCTGTAGATCACACAAATTTACACAAAGATCACAAAGTGATGAATCAGCGATCTCCCTGATGCTGTCTCCCCTTAGCCTAGCAGACTGCTAAAAGGAATCTGAAGGTATTTATAGCCATTTTTATTTCATGTTGAGTGACCCATTAAAAAGTATTTGTCTTGTTTTTAAACATTGTAGATCAATTTCAACAATAACTTAACACTGAACTGCCAGAATTCCTTTTAGATAGGGCGAGGAAGGGTTATAACTTTTAGATGCGTCCTCTTTATTCATGGCTGGCTTGAGGATCATGACATGTTCTTTACACTCCCATTGTGAGGAGATACCTCTAGATACAGTATCTTTGTAGGCTGTGGCGATCTGAGTAATTTGTTGGATGAATACATGGACTGAACAGCAATGTCTGCAATGTCAGTGATTCTTTTATATACTCACAGTCCAGGAAATCCAGCCAGCATATCAGTTTTGTTACACCGATGATTGCCTCTGAATTCTACTTCACTGGTGGTCCTTAGGGAGGGGGTAGTTCTAGTACCCTATGCCGATATATGGACATTAAAGTGATACTAAACATACAGGCCCGGATTCACATACATAGGCGCATATATATGCCGCCGTAGCATATATTCTTTAAGCTATGCTAACGCAGCGCAGAGAGGCAAGCACAGAATTCACAAAGCACTTGCTCTCAAAACTACGCTGGGTTTCTAAGGCGTAAGCCGACGTAGGTGGAAGTGGGCGTGAGCCATGCAAATGAGGCCTGACCCCATGTAAATGATGGGCCGAGTGCCAGACAAGTACTTAGGACGGACTGCGCATGTGTCGTGTCGTAGTCGCATCCCAGTGTGCATGCTCACAATCACGTTGAAACTGCCTAAGATACGTCAAATCACTGCCTACGGTGTGAATGTAACCTTTGCATGGGTTGCGCCTTATATATAGGGGATTAACTTTACGCCGGACGTATGCTTACGCAAACCACGTATATTATGCGCCGGGCGCAAGTACGTTCGTGAATTTGCATATTTTAATCGAAAATCAATGGGAAAGCCACATGCGTCCAGCGTAAATATGCGCCCACTTTACGCCGGCGTAGGCAAGTTACATCGGTCGGATGAAGTCAGTTTTTAGGCGTATCTAAATTTGTGGATGCGGCGCACAGATATGACGGCGCATATTTGTACTTACGTGGCGTATCTGGAGATACATCGGCATAAGTGCTTTGTGAATCCGGGCCACACTGTTTAATTGATATTGTCCCTTTTATTTCTGGATGATGGCAATGTAATTATTTTAATTAAAGAAACAAACATCCAAGTACCTTTTTCCTAATCGCTATATGTCTGTCACATTAACCAGATCTTTCCCAGCCTGTCTGGAGGGAAATAGTGACATCATGAGCTTCTAGTCCTATGCTGCTGTTTAAATGTTAAAAAAAAAAAAAAAAACAGCCTTTGGAATACACAGTAAAAATACATAGATAATATCAACAAACTGCTTTAAATTGACATACAAATATATATTTGAAATTAAATATTTATTATCTTGTGGAAATAGCATGGTGTGGGCAAAATTCTGCCAGTCACAGACTCTCTAGCCTGTGTCTTAGATCTACATGTAATATCCCACACCTAATGGCCCAGATTCACAAAGCACTTACGCCGACGTAAGTGCAAATGTGCGCCCGTAAGTGCAAATTTGCACCGGCGTATCTGAGCGCTGGACCCACAAACCAACATACGCCTAAATACTGGCCACCCTACGCCGACGTAGCTTACTTATACCGGCGTAGCATGGGCGCACTTTTCGTCTGAAAACATGTTGCTGTTCCCATTGATTAGGCATTCAAACATGTAAATGAGGGAAATAAGGCGATTCACGAACGTACGTGCGCCCGACGCATGCTCCGCGAGGTGCGCGTATATTGTACGTCCGGCGTAAAGTTATACCCCATAGATGAGGCGCAACCCGGCAACAGACATGCAAAGGTCTGCCCCACAGAACACAGGCCGGCGTATTGGGCGTACATCAGAGCTTTTTTTCTCAGAAAATAGGTGCAGGAATTTAACCACGACCCGTTCAAATTTCACAAACAGTAGAAGGGTCTTAAAGGGGCATTAAATACCAGAATTGCATTACATACAGTGTGCAGAGTTCAGGGGGTTACAAAGCAGTCACTTGTAAACACAGAAACCAGACTTCTGTGTTCACAAGTGATTGTGGTGAGCGGGCACCAAAGGGTCTGAGCCAAAGGTGGTGGAACTGAGTTCCACCAAGTTCCCCCAGAAAAAAAGCCCTGGCGTACATTATGTTCACAGCATACATGGTGATCCGGTGTAGCTTAGGCAGTTGTGCCGGCGTAGTTGTGAGCATGCGCATAAGGATGCAGTTTCATGCATCCACGTCATGGCGCATGCGCAGTTCGCTGGGCATAAAACACTGCACCATGCTCGGACTATCATTTGCATGGGGTCACGCCCACTTCCACCTACACCGGTCTGCTCCTTCGAAAAAATACGCCATGCCGACACAGCGTTGGAAGCAATAGCTTGCTGAATACAGTGCTTGCCTCTCCGCGCTGCGTTGGCGTGACGTACGGTGGCGTAATGTGTGCCCAACTCTCTGTGAATCTGGGCCATTGTGTTTAGCTGGTTAGTGGGCATGGAGGAGGGAGTGAGTGGGCTGTCATTTAACACTCTGTATACGCCCACATGTGTGACTCTATAGTCACACGGGCTGCTCAGAAGTGATAGGGAAGAAATGTTCAGCATGGAAACTTCCTGAAAACCAAGCATGTGCAGAGTTGCCACCACAGCTGCAGAATCCCTACCTAAATTGGGGACTTGAGTGAACAGAAGGTGGAGAAAGAGCAGCAGGATCCATCATTTTTAATGTGTTTCCCGTCCGAATTTTCTGGTCAAAGTCCTGGCCAGCTCAGGAGATTGTTTTAAGAAAAGCCTGGACTATGTAACTATGTAATAGCAAAATTAATGACACCACTGGATACTCCCCCATATAGGCTAATGTTTAGGAGCAAGGCCAGACTTCTAGTTGACTTGGCTTTCTGAATGTCCATTTATTGCACCTCCCTAGCCTCCTAAAACATCAGGCTAGACTACGGATTAACCTAAAACACACTTATGAGAAAGCAGTAGAAAATACTACTACTGTACTTGAAAGCAAAGGAACAAAAATAATTTCGACCTGAGAGTGAAGGTGCAAGATCTTTCCTCATCACAGGGGATCTGTCCTCATTTGTCCTCATCATCTCATCTGCCCAGCACAAGGTTGGGAGGGAGTTATAGCATGACGACTGTGATTTAGGAGAATTTAGCTGGCATGCAGATTTCAATACAAAGAAGAGCCTTCAAAAGCTGCTATTGTTTGCATGGAAACTGCCACAAAACAACACAAGAACACTTCAAAAGTTAATACGTTAAAGAGTAAAAAACTTTTGTATACTTGCCAATTTATTCATGCTTTGCATCAGATTTAATTCTTACTGTGTTATCTGACAAAAAGTGGGGTGACATTCTGAACAGTAAAAAATCAAATGCATGGCAATAAACTTAGTAAACAGTCTTATTATAGCTTTTCAGTAATTTGATAAAGAATATTTCTTCAGCTAGTGTCAGTAAGTCAAGGATATCAGATAAATGATTTCATTATTAATAATGACGCCACTATCAAGAGCTTGATAATGCTAATGCAGTTACTAATAACTGATGATTTGCTTCTTTGAAATTAAATTGGCCAACTGCTATCTTGGCAATGCACTAATTATATTTTCTTGCAATGTCTTTCTGTTATTCATTCAGTGAACTCATTGAATGTAAATACATTTAATTTATAAAATGAAGGTGTGGGATCTAGTGTTTTTTAGGTGTGGTATCTAGCGTAAATTTAAAGTACACCTGTCAATTTTAAAACATGTAACTGCAAGTACATTTTTATATTCTATGTTCCGACCGCCCTGTTCCTGAGATTCGCCATACACCAGCCCAAAGTCACAGCTGAGATGGCAGTGCCAGTGACACGTGATATCTTGCATGAAGAGACCAAGTTTGGGGTATTTCAAGTCATGTAAACCAAACCACTAAAATCACATTAGCTTTTTAATGCAATATTAGAATTTGATTTTAACCTATTTAAAATGATTCTAAACAGAAAAGTGCCAATTGCAATAATTAATTTACATAAATCATATATATCGTGTCACTGTATTTAGTTTTGTTTTTTAAATCCTCTAAGTACATAATTCCTGCAGCACTTTTGTGCGGTCACATGATCTTTCCCTGTTGTTTGGAATCTGCAAGGAAAGATCTTTACGGGCTTCACATAATGCTGATATATTCTCTCTACAGTGTGTCTGTGTCTGATCAGCCATGATTGGTGCTATGTCAGTCACTAAGAATGGGTAAACGGTTTGGGCTGAGCATTTGAATGCCCATCCACCGAGTGCCTCACAATGCACTGCATGCTGCACAGTGCTTTCTAAGTCCTGATTGGCTAAAGCAATACATGGAACCCCCACGCCAGAATTAAAAAAGAATGGTGTGGGGTCCACCCCAAAATCCATACCAGACCCTTATCCGAGCATACAGCCTGCTCTTCCCCACAACCCTGGACGGTGGTTGTGGGGGGCCTACGGGCAGGGGGCTCCCAGATCCCAGCCCTTATTGTAAATGAGTTTGGGGTACATTGTATATTCACCAAGTTAAGTGTCAAAATAAATAAAAATGTTTTTCACAATTCCATTATCAAACAATGTCCCCAATGTGGATCCATCATCAATCACGACTCCTGCTACATGGCTGGACCCAGAAAAAAAAGAAGCTCTGCCTGCAACGAAGGCTCCCCTCAGACTGCCTAGCCTGCCACCTGAATGTTCTTAAATAGGTAAGGGGCGAAGCCACCTGGTGACCTCACCTGGTGGTATTTTTTGCGCTATAAACAAAAAAAGATAATGATTTTTTCATCAGTTTAGGCCAATATGTGTTCTGCTACATGTTTTTGGTAAATCTAAAGGAAATTGTACAATCAGAATGCATAGTGTATGGCCATCTTTATACAAGTGTATAGAAGGGAGTTGATGGCGACACTCATTTGTCATTCCCCGTTTGCATCTCCACGAACGGTTGGCAACACTGCTCCCATAGTTGATGGGTAAAAGGTGAATCAGTATGTGGTCAACTGGAAAACCCCTTCCTGCGTCTTAATGGTTTCTCCATCCCAAATCTACATACTAGCAAGTGATGAAGCGTTCTAAGAAATACAGAAAGGGCTAAGGTAAAACCTTGTTCTCAAAATCAAAGAAAGCTTTTATTTTTCTGCAACTACATTAATGGTATATTGGTACATAGGGGAAAAGAATTTTAGAAAAAAAAAAGTGAACTTTAATGTTTTCCACTTAAAATTTCCATCTACTTGTCAAATTTCAGTTAAAATTGAATGAACTATAGTGCAATTGTTAGAATTTATTTTTCACATATGAAAACAAATATGACAGTAAAAGTAGCTTCAACTGATCAGAAAGACACATTATACACATTACACACTTTATACACATTATACACCCCTGGAGAATTTATAAGTAAAGACGCACAGATTTAGGAGCATCTCCAGCATATCAGCAAGCCATCATTAAACTCCTAGATAGACATTAGCGATTACACATTGAAGTTTTACAATTCCATTGTTCCTCACCTCTTGACTTCCAGGATTGTGAGTGCTATGTGATGGATTTTACAATTTATGATTGCTGAAGTTTTAATCTGAGAAATTTAAAAATGTGGAGACTATAAACCTAGCAATGTGTGCTGGGTATCTCTATAACATTTTCGGAAGTAAGGGCCTGTTTTGGGAATGCAAAACCTGACTGAAGCAAGTTAAACACAGGTCAGGAGGTCAGCTGCAAGTCAAATACATCTGAATGTAGGATGATCTCAGAACTGATCTCAAACTAATCTCAAACTGATATTAGGCATCCATACTGTATTCTTTTGCAGCAGGGCTGTGTACCCACCACTTCAACCTTTGACCCTGGGCACCCACCACTTCAATCTTGGACCCTGGCACTTCAACCTTTGAAAATGGGCACAGTGAGGCTGCATACGGGCATAGTGAGGCTGAAATGGGCACAGTGAGGCTGAAAATGGGCACAGTGAGCCTGAAAATGGGTACAGTGTGGCTGAAAATGGGCACAGTGTGGCTGCATATGGGCATTGTTAACCCTCTTTTCCACTTACAGAAGTTGCTGCATTTCCCACCCTAGGCTTATATTTGAGGCAATAGGTTTTCCCATTTTTGTGTGGTAAAATTAGATGCCTCGGCTTATACTCTGATTGGCTTATGCCCAAGTATTTACATTGCCTTGTTGACAGGCACTATTGTGTCACTCGTTTCACAGCGCCTGCCTTCTGAGCTACAGAGGAGCTGAGCGTAGCATTTTCAGGAGGCAAAGCCAGCAAGAGCAAGGTACCATGGGATATGTAGTCCTTAGCTGTGGAAAGTAAACAGCAGAGGAGCAGCTGCAAAGCCTGCAGGGAATCCAGAAAACTGTGGAAAGAGACGACCAGCAGACAGGCAGAACTCACAGCATGAAACTAGTTTTAAGTAAGCCGTTATTGGTTTGAATTGGTGTCACAATGGTGATGTCAAAATATTAAAGTATATGCTGTGATCATAGGTCTCCTTTACCCTTATGTTCTGAGTGGTGTAAAGCTGATAAAAAAGTCACTTAAAGCTAAACTCCAGTCAAACGCTAATTACACAGTTGAGATTTAGATATGAAAATATTTTTAAGTGTCAAAGGTGTTTTAATTGTGTTCAAGCAGTCTGCATGGCTGCATAGCAGCAATAGTGACCACCCTGGTATTTATTATATAAACTAAATTTAAAACACAAAGTGCAACACCAGGCCTAGAAGGACATCTCAGCGCCACAGTGCTAAGTTATCTCAAAAAAATTAAATTAGATTAATTCAATTAATGAGCAGTAGACCAGATAGGATAAGATACCACTATCACTCTTTTTTATAAAAGGGATATATAAAAAATAAATTTAGGTATTTATTTATTATACTTAAAGGATCACTAAAGGATTTTTTTTTAGCTAAATAGCTTCCTTTGTGAAAAAAAGTGCAGCGCCAATTAAACCGAGGTATCCCACGGTAGGAATACCAAACACAAATAAGTGATATTTCTAAATGAGTATAAAACCGGTTATGTGGGAGTGTCAGTCCCCACCGGAAAGAACTATTCACAATAAATATTTTATACCAAATAACAATGATGTAAATATTGCGAACAATGTGCAAACCTAATAGTGAAAATAAACTAATCCAGTGCTAGATTGTGGATAATCATAATCTAATAAGCAGTCCAAATCCAAAAATGGATATATATGAATATATATCCGAAATAATGATAATAATAATGTCCTCTGTAGGATAACTTTGCAGCATCTGAGGATTGTATGTATCTTATTCCAATTGGAACCAGAAGGGGATTCTTAGTACTGGTCAGTATCATACACTTCTTTTAAAACTCCACATTCCTGTAAGACTCCACATTCTTGTATAGTAGGTGTAAGGTAAATATGGAATGGCTACGCTTACCAACTGTTGTAGACCCACAACTCACCATACGGTGGGGGGTCCCTTGAGCTTGGATGGGCTGGATACCCAATCTTTATACCAATGCAGATCTTCCTGTGGATGATCCAGGAGTCGCCAGGATGTTCAGTAAAGATGAAACCTCAAAATGAATCCTCACAAGGAAACAGCCAAAGTTTTCAATGCAGTTGAATCCTCATACAAGGTTGATCCGAACAGGCAATGGGAGATAAAAAAAGGGAGAAAATCGTCTCCTCATAGTGTAAATTTTTTTATTAAAAATGAATACACATTTAAAACAAAGCAAAAAAGGATGCTCTCCTTTTGGCAAAAAGGAAAAGCTTTGAAAAGTGGTTACAAATTCAAGACTAAAAGTCCTCACACACCACAGCAAAATTCCACTTCTAGGAACAACAAATGGATAAAAAATATAAATAAAAAGTCCAGGAAGCGCAAAGAAATTCGGGTAAATTCCAGTGATAACCCGACCGGTTTCGTCTAATAAGACATCAACTGGGGTATAGGACTGGATAACACGAGTCCCTTTGCGCTATAAGTAGTCATCCCAAATTAATCCCATGAGACCAAACATTACCACCTGTTACGAGGACGGCGTGCGTTCCAAAAAGCCTCCATTTCCTAGATTGTATGCGTTCCAGGCGCCAGGAAGTGACACCTCAGGTGCATCGAGGCGCGCGGAAATGACCACTCATGATGAGGTGGTATGGTTCCCCATATCTCTACCAATCAGAAGTCCCGCTATCCCCAGGGAAGGGGAAGGGAGATTCTGAGATTGACATCAAATGAAAATTCTGAACCGCATCTAGGGGGAGGAGACAAGTGACGTTGCGCTGCGCTCCACCAATCACGCAGCGCAACGTCACTTGTCTCCTCCCCCTAGATGCGGTTCAGAATTTTCATTTGATGTCAATCTCAGAATCTCCCTTCCCCTTCCCTGGGGATAGCGGGACTTCTGATTGGTAGAGATATGGGGAACCATACCACCTCATCATGAGTGGTCATTTCCGCGCGCCTCGATGCACCTGAGGTGTCACTTCCTGGCGCCTGGAACGCATACAATCTAGGAAATGGAGGCTTTTTGGAACGCACGCCGTCCTCGTAACAGGTGGTAATGTTTGGTCTCATGGGATTAATTTGGGATGACTACTTATAGCGCAAAGGGACTCGTGTTATCCAGTCCTATACCCCAGTTGATGTCTTATTAGACGAAACCGGTCGGGTTATCACTGGAATTTACCCGAATTTCTTTGCGCTTCCTGGACTTTTTATTTATATTTTTTATCCATTTGTTGTTCCTAGAAGTGGAATTTTGCTGTGGTGTGTGAGGACTTTTAGTCTTGAATTTGTAACCACTTTTCAAAGCTTTTCCTTTTTGCCAAAAGGAGAGCATCCTTTTTTGCTTTGTTTTAAATGTGTATTCATTTTTAATAAAAAAATTTACACTATGAGGAGACGATTTTCTCTTTTTTTTTATCTCCCATTGCCTGTTCGGATCAACCTTGTATGAGGATTCAACTGCATTGAAAACTTTGGCTGTTTCCTTGTGAGGATTCATTTTGAGGTTTCATCTTTACTGAACATCCTGGCGACTCCTGGATCATCCACAGGAAGATCTGCATTGGTATAAAGATTGGGTATCCAGCCCATCCAAGCTCAAGGGACCCCCCACCGTATGGTGAGTTGTGGGTCTACAACAGTAGTGTTGAGCAGAATATGCCATATTCGAATTCGCGATATATCTCGAATATATAGTCGAATATTCGACAGATATTCGCTAAATACGAATATTCGTGATATATTTTCGAAATGAAATGATTGCGAATTTTCGCTATCGCGAATGCGAATGCGATTGCGAATTGCGAATTGCGATTGCGAATATTCGAGAAATGCGGAATGGAGCACTCTGATTGGCACAGAATATTCGTGATATATTACAATATAAAATAATTGCGAATATTCGAGAAATGCGGAATGGAGCACTCTGATTGGCTCAGAATATTCGTGATATATTACAATACACAATAATTGCGAATATTCGGCAAATGCGGAAGGAGCACTCTGATTGGCTCAGAATATTCGTGATATATTACAATACACAATAATTGCGAATATTCGGCAAATGCGGAAGGAGCACTCTGATTGGCTCAGAATATTCGTGATATATTACAATACACAATAATTGCGAATATTCGAGAAATGCGGAAGGAGCACTCTGATTGGCTCAGAATATTCGTGATATATTACAATACACAATAATTGCGAATATTCGAGAAATGCGGAAGGAGCACTCTGATTGGCTCAGAATATTCGTGATATATTACAATACACAATAATTGCGAATATTCGAGAAATGCGGAAGGAGCACTCTGATTGGCTCAGAATATTTGTGATATATTACAATACACAATAATTGCGAATATTCGAGAAATGCGGAATGGAGCACTCTGATTGGCTCAGAATATTCGTGATATATTACAATACAAAATAATTTCGAAATTTCGAGAAATGCGGAATGGAGTACTCTGATTGGCTCAGAATATTCGTGATATATTACAATATAAAATAATCGCGCGATATCGCTATTTGCCGAATAATCGCATTGCGATTTTTCGGCAATATAAAATGAGCGCTGCAGCTACTCGGCCCAAGGTCTCTAATCATACCAGCAATGCTTTTAGACGTCGATGGGGATCTCTAGGATGTGATCTGTTCTAAAAAAAAATTTAAAACATTTGAATATTCGAAATAGCGAATATTCGCCGCGATATTCGCGATATTCGCGAATACTCGAATATGCAATATTCGTAGCGAATATTCGCAATGCGAATATTCGTGAGCAACACTATACAACAGTTGGTAAGCGTAGCCAT
Organism: Rana kukunoris; assembly: GCA_029574335.1. NCBI lineage: Eukaryota > Metazoa > Chordata > Amphibia > Anura > Ranidae > Rana > Rana kukunoris. The sequence goes on along the minus strand of CM056053.1, from coordinate 401,773,970 downwards.
TCCATATTTACCTTACACCTACTATACAAGAATGTGGAGTCTTACAGGAATGTGGAGTTTTAGAAGAAGTGTATGATACTGACCAGTACTAAGAATCCCCTTCTGGTTCCAATTGGAATAAGATACATACAATCCTCAGATGCTGCAAAGTTATCCTACAGAGGACATTATTATTATCATTATTTCGGATATATATTCATATATATCCATTTTTGGATTTGGACTGCTTATTAGATTATGGTTATCCACAATCTAGCACTGGATTAGTTTATTTTCACTATTAGGTTTGCACATTGTTCGCAATATTTACATCATTGTTATTTGGTATAAAATATTTATTGTGAATAGTTCTTTCCGGTGGGGACTGACACTCCCACATAACCGGTTTTATACTCATTTAGAAATATCACTTATTTGTGTTTGGTATTCCTACCGTGGGATACCTCAGTTTAATTGGCGCTGCACTTTTTTTCACATTTTCACATACAATATTTTCCATTGTTGTGTTGGCCGCCTCACCTTTACTTTGTTACCAATTTTTACGTATTTTACTAACACTATTGTATGTCACTTACTCATTTTCACTTTGGATTAGCGCAATATATTTTCATTTTTAAATAGCTTCCTTTACCTTACTGCAGCACTGGTTTCGTGTCCTCACTGTTCGTTTTTTGCTTTGAAGTTGCTGTAATCCTGCTCTGATCTCCACACTTCCTGCTTGTCCGTTTCCTTATAACCACAGTACTGAGAGCTTTCTCACGGTGGTCTAAGCTGTCATTACTGTGTGTCTAAAACTTCCCAGAACCAATCAGATTCATTTTAAAAACAAAACACTGCCCTGGATTTGTTTGTTTTTGTCCTGTGTGTCTATTTCTACTTCACAGAAACATGAAGCCAGTTCAAAAGTGAAACTAACCTGCAGGCACATTATATGATTGATTTTTTTCTATGTTTAATCATTTTGAAAAGGAATCAGTTAACTTTTATGTCTCAATACCCTGTAAACAGTCATTTCAGCAAAAAAAAAAAATTATTTTAGTAAGCAATGGAACTTGGTCATGAAACTGCACTGAACAATAAAGAAGAAGCAGCAGATTGATCCCATCTATATATTTATAAAGCTCGACACAGCACTCTACAATGCTCTAATGAGAGCATGCCCTGAGGGCCCAGAGCCTAAGCAGCTGACCATCCTCTGAAGTCAATTAAGTTGTGTAAAGTGAACATGTTGCACATATTAAATCCTTACACAGGCTATCCCCCCTTTCAGTCTATTATGAATGCTGCTGCTAGACTAATACACCTCACTAACCGATCCATGACTGCTGCTCCTCTCTGCCAATCCCTTCACTGGCTTCCCCTACCCCACCATATAAAATTCAAAATACTAACCACAACATACAGGGTCATCCACAACATCGCCCCCAGCTACATCACCAACCTCATCGGCAGATATCGCCCAAATTGTCCTCTTCGTGCCCAAAACCTCCTGTTTTCTAGTTCGTCCATCAGATCACCCCCCACAGCTATTACCTTTTGTACCACCTCCCCCTCCCCTTAGATTGTAAGCTCCAAGAGCAGGGCCTTCCTATTCCTTCTGTATTGAACTGTACTGTAATTGTATCGTCCCCGCTCTACATTGTAAAGCTCTGCGCAAACTGTTGTCTTTATATAAATCATGTGTATTAATAATAATAATAATAATAATAATATAACATATATTTAAAAAAAAACTGTGAAGCCCCATACACACCATCAGTTTTCCTGACGGTTTTCTCTTCAGGTTTACCAAAACCATCTAATATGAGGTCAAACCTCCAGAGTTTCAATTTGTATGCAATCAGGCAGGCCCTTGTACTACATGGTTTTGGTAAACCTGATGAGAAAACCGTCAGGAAAACTGATAGTGTGTATGGGGCTTAACTCTGCTCTTTGCTACATTGAAGAGTTATGCCACGTACACACGACCATTTTTCCTGTCCTGCAAAAAAAACAATGTTTTTCTCCACGTGGTTTCTCTCAAGCCTGCCTTGCATACACACGTTCATAAAAAAAAACAGTCGAGCAAAGCGTGGTGACGTACAACACGTGCGACAGGACTATAAAGGGGAAGTTCCATTAAAAAAATTTGCGGGCAGTTTTCTTGTCGAGAAAAATGCTATGAAGCATACACACAAGCATAATTCGTTCCAGAAGCACGATTGTAATCCAAAGCACTTGTATATCAAAGCATTTTTTTTACAGCGTATAAAAGAGAAGAGAGGCACCTCTAAGTGTAGCAATAAGTTGCTAAATGTTGTACCTTCTTTAAATGTAATCATATTGCTACACTTATGCTGCGTACACACGATCATTTTTTGTGATGAAAAAAAACGACGTTTTCTGTGAAGTAAAAAACGACGTTTTTGAAACGTCACTTTTCAAAGACGATGTTGCATACACACCATTGTTTTTTTCACAAAAAGCGAGGTTACGTTCACCACTCTTTTATATTGAAGCTCGCTTCATAACTAGCTTCTGGGCATGCACGGGTTGAAAAACGTAGTTTTAAACGACGTTTTTGCTACACACGGTGACTTTTTGTGAAACAAAAAACGACGTTTTGAAAAACGACACAAAAAATTCAAGCATGTTGGACGTTTTGCCCACACACGATCAATTTAAATGACGTTTTAAAAAACAACGTTTTTTTTCATCGCAAAAAACGACCGTGTGTACGCGGCATTAGAGGCTCCTCTCTTCTCTTTTATAATCAGTTGTGACATGACGCTACTCTTATATCAAGACATCGCTTGTATATCAAAACATTTTGCTCATCTTGTAAAACGCTCTCAAACCAAGTTACTCTCAAACTAAGGTTTCTCTGTAGTTTACTGGGGAATCCTTATCTTTATTGAGCTCAATGTGTCGAATTAAAACATAAATTCTGAGGGTTTATTACTACTTTAAGGAAAACTCTGGATAAAAATCATTGTCATGAGATCTCAGTATTAAAGCGGAGGTTCACCCTAAATATAATATCTCCCATGCGATCCAGCATACTGGCGTCAGCGCCAGTATGCTGGGTTTTTTTTTTTTTTAATAGCACACTTACTGTATTATTGTAGAATTCCTTTTCTGTCCCCCGCGGTGGACGGCTGTAGTATAGCGCGTCACATCTTCCTAAAATACCCGATATGGACTCGGGTAATCTCGGCGAAAATGCGGCGCCTGCGCACAGACCTAGGAGCTGACTGCGCAGGCGCCGTATTTCTCCGAGTCCTATTTCGGAGGGCGTGACGCGCCATAGCCGTAGGACTCGGAGAAATACGGCGCCTGCGCAGTCAGCTCCTAGGTCTGTGCGCAGGCGCCGCATTTTCGCCGAGATTACCCGAGTCCATATCGGGTATTTTAGGAAGATGTGACGCGCTATACTGGCGCCGTCCACCACGGGGGACAGAAAAGGAATTCTACAATAATACAGTAAGTGTGCTATTAAAAAAAAAAAAAAACAGCATACTGGCGCTGACGCCAGTATGCTGGATCGCATGGGAGATATTATGTTTAGGGTGAAATACCGCTTTAAGTCATACTTATGTCATACTTATGTACACCGATCAGCCACAACTTTATGAACACTGACAGCCTAAGTGAATAACATTGATTATGTTGTTACAATGGCATCTGAAAGTTGGCAGCATATACTAGGCTGCATGTAAACATTGTGTCCCTGAATTTGATATGTTGAAAGCAGAAAAAAGGGCATCACGGTTCATTGTGCATGGGACTGGTCAGGGTGTTTATGTTGACCTCTCCACAGTCAAAAGTGCTTACAATGGGCACATGAGCAATTGAGCATCAGAACTGGACCATGGGGCAATGAAAGAAGGTGGCCTGGTATGATTAATCATGTTTTCTTTTTACATCATGTGGATGTGGTGGGGAAGAGATGACACCATAATACAGTTTAAGAGGAAGGCAAGCTGGCAGAGACAGTGTGATGTTTTGATCAACGTTTTGCTAAGAAACCATGGGTTCTGCCATTCAGGTGAATGTTACTTTTACACGTATCACCTACTCAAACATTGCTGCTGACCACGTACACCCCTTCATGGAAACAGTATTCCCTAATGGCTGTGGCCTCTTTTAGCATAATAATGTGCCCTGAAATGGTTCAAGAATGGTTTGAGGAACATAACGAGTTTGAGGTCTTGACTTGGGCTCCAAACTTCAGTCCAATTGATTCAATCTGGTCAATAGAGCCCCTATCTTATATTGTAGAGGACTTAAAGGATCTGCTACTGACAGCTTGGTGCCAGATAGTACATCACACTTTTGTATAATGTAATTTCCTCCTTCCTTATTGTAAATTCTTGCAAGCCATGCACATCAAGAGAAATATTTCTTTTGACTTTCAACCACTACAAATGTCACCGTCTTTGGCAAAATATTGCCTGCCTGCTTGCCAAATGCTTGGTGAGTTTAACATATGATGAAGATCGTCTACAGGAATTGTCTCTGCTACATTCAGGCCAGGCATAGAGATCTCAGCTCGGCATAGGTCGCTATTACAACAGTTGGAGTCAGAATATGTTCTATTATCACTTGCACCCTCTGAACACAAATGTATACTGCTGGACCTCGCACACATGCCAAATGCATGCCAGGTGAGAGGCAAGACATGTACACTGCATAGAGTGCAGGGTTCCATGACATGAGGCCAGCTGTGTACTCCTGTAACCAGATTACTGAGTTGATTCAGTATGATTCCCTGAAAACCAATTTACTCCTGTCCTTTTAGGAAAAGTGGCTTAAGTAGGTGCAAAATAATAAAAGAGAAAAAATAAATAAAAAAACAAATGCATTGATATAATTATTTTACTTTGTGATGTTGCAGTAATCAATTTTTGACAAATGATTTGTTAGTATTTGTTTTATCACAGGTCTCAGAATATAGCAGTGATGTTTTATGTGCTAAGAGCATGCTCTCTGTGTGCTCCAGCACAGAGAACGGTGGGACTGACTCAACAAAGGGTGACAACATCAACCCTTTGTAAGCACCCATTTACACCAGAGTACGAGAAACCCTTTTAGTGTGCATTTCCCACACTGCATTCAAAACGCACTGGGGGTGTGATCTGCTGTGAGTGTATTCCTAATAACACCCTGAATGCAGATCTGTTTGCCTGCAGCGGATCACAGGGTACTACGGTAATTCAGTTGCAGTGCGCTTTTAAAAGTAGTGCATGCACTACTTTTGGTGAGATCCAGTGCAATTTAAATAAATGGGCTGATAATCACACTGCACTGAATCACACAAGAATGTGGACTGCTTTCCTGTGCAATTCAGTTGTGAACTTGTTCCAGGTTCTGACACCATCTAACATGGAGTTTAGAGAGATACTACAGCATCTAGATGAACTGAAGGACCCATTAGTTTACTATGACTAAATAACATTGCAGGAAATGACCTGATCTTATGCCGCGTACACACGATCACTTTATGTGATTAAAAAAAAACGACGTTTCAAGTGATGAAACAAAACAACGTTTTTCAAACTTCATTTTCCAAAACGACGTTGCATACACACCATCGTTTTTCTAAAATGCTCTAGCAAAGCGTGGTGACGTACACCACGTTCGACGGCACTCTGTGACATTGAAGCTCCGTCTCATAACTTGCCTCTGAGCATGCGCGGCTTTAAAAACGCCGTTTTCAACATCGTTTTGCCCACATACCGTTACTTTTTATGACACAAAAAACGACGTTTTGAAAAACGACACAAAAAATTCAAGCATGTTCGAATTTTTTTTTGGTCGTTTTATTGAAGACATAAAACGACGTTTTGCCCACACACGGTGATTTTAAATGCCGTTTTTGAAAACGTCGTTTTTTTTCATCACAAAAAATGATCGTGTGTACGCGGCATTAGACCTCTGACTACAGCTCGCTGCTATCATCCAAAAAAGATTCTGTAACTAACAATAGACTCTCATCTTTTCATGAGAATTTAGATGACACAAATGGTTCAGCCCCTGGGACTGACTGATTAAAAGATCTTGTTCATTATGACTCAGCTAGAGATATGATTCCTTGGAGTATTCACACTTCTTTTTCCTCTGTCTATTGTAAATTGTCTATATAGCCGTTTTGTCTTTATGTCTAAATTAAAGAGACTTTAGGGTTTATTTTCTAAAACTGGAGAGTGTAAAATCCGGTGCAGCTGCGCATGATAGCCTCTAACACAGGGGTGGCAAACTCAAATTCATCGGGGGCCGCATCAGCAGTTTGGTTGCCCTCAAAGGGCCGGTTGTATCTGCACTCCACCATATTGTACAGTCTGAGCAGTCTCCAAGTTTTCTTGCGCTGCATATGGACGCAGCGCAGGGTTCAGGAGTGCGCTGTGCAGGGTTCAGAAGTATGCTATGCACAGTGTGCAACAATTAATTTCATCCCTCCTCCTGGGTCCTGACCTCACCACCCCCCTCCAAAAACAAAAGACCTCTGACATCTATGCTATCTCCAGTTTAACAAATCAGCAGATAAAGACCCTCCAATCACCTGGTGTTGGCGCTTTAATCATCCCGGCACCATGGTTGTTATGGTATCAGGATGATTGAAGCACATTATTTCTAATATTACATTGTAATATAAAATTAAATTATTCAACTCACCATAATGCCGAATCAGTGGAAGCCCGCAGTCCCTCCTTGCATCAGGCATTCCTTCCGGAGCGCCTCCTTACACCAAGCGTCCCCACCAGCCGAGTCCACCCTTTACATCAGGCGTCCCCCACCAGCTGAGTCCCCCCTTTACATCAGGCGTCCCCACCAGCGGAGTCCCCCCTTTACATCAGGCGTCCCCCACCAGCCGAGTCCCCCTTTACATTAGGTGTCCCCCACCAGCCGAGTCCCCCCTTTACATCAAGTACGGAACATGTTATGCATCTGATGGAAACTGATAGCAGAAAAAATTATTCCTTCCTCCAGATAGATGGTGACATCAAATGCAAAAACCTCAGAAACAGTGCATGGATAGATAAACACCTCCACCTTTCAATCACACCGCCCCTTACCAGAGGGGAAGATCCCAACTAGAGATCTTCTGACAGCAGATGGCTTAATCCCCAGCCAGGGGTTAACGTGGCAGGATATCCAAAAGTCGGGACTTCTCCAACAGTGGACCGATGATTCGTGTTGCAATGAAACCAGTATGGAGAAGAAAAAAAGCTACATAGTGTGAACCCATATAACTTGTTTAATAAAAAAATTAAAATCACACTTACAGGAAAGTAGATAAAATTTGCATGTGAAAAATATAGCCGTTCACTCCGGGACACAGTTTGCGGTTTAAAGGACGTCAGCACGCCGCTACCCTACGCCGGTTCGTCTCCTAAAGACTTCGTCCTGGGGCACGAGCGGCGTACTGACTCACCGCAATTTATATCTAACAAATACAGATGGTACCGCCCCCATCTGAGCTCCCAGAATCCTTGAAGCTAATGTGGCCATCTTGGATAAGGGATGTATCCAATATGTGGGAATGGCAAATCCACTAAAACCTCACCTATCTAACTGCAATTACTGCCATTGCAAAAGAGGAAAGAAAACAGGGATAATATTGTAAATGATAAAAACAAATATCTTTGCCACTCACAGTGATTGGTGGATTATGGTGTCAACCATATAGGATCAGGGATCACTCGTACAAGTCTGTCCATGTCCCTATTTGTGGTACCTCCCTGCTCTTGGTGCCAGCCTCCATGTGTGTTGTGACCATCTTTTTGCAATGGGTGAAAACCTGATCATCCAGAGCGCGCTGCGCTCTACAGTATACACAGTGATCACATGACTTCTTAGTCAGGTGAGCAGTAACACCAATCGAGGCGCAGGGTGGGTGTGGGCAAACCTTGCCCACACTGGACACGTCATGTATACAGTCCGCGCGTCCCCGGATGATGACGCGCGTGATCGCAAACACGACGTGATTGGGCAGGACGTCAACATGCCCTCCCATCAATACTAATCTGATCTTTGCCCATACTGGACGCTGTGCGTCACCCGATCGTGACACGCGCCATCACGACTTGCTTAGGCGGACATGAGCACGCCCATTCATCGGTGTTAGCCTAGTCATAGGTTAGCACACCACCAAGGAAGTGCAATCATCCATGACGCAGGCAACGCAATTTTGGTAGAGGGAAAAGGTGCCCTAATAAACAGTTTTTTTCCCCCATTCCAAAGCAGACTGATTAAGTCTGTTTGAAAAAAAGGGAGGCAAAATACTACAGGGGATTTTCATCCGGCTAATGATCCCGGCGGGAGATTCCTAATATATAGATATTAAAAATGAAAAATTGTTGAACTTAAAAACAATATTCAAATGGGAGAAGTGTCCCCCCTAAAATCATGTGTCAATGGGGAAAGAGAGTAACCCCAATTAACTAAGGTTGGGACGAATCCCCCAACTTAATAAAATTGAGCATATACATGTAAAATTCTATTTCTGGACAATATTGCATTTCTGGTATATAAACCTGAATACAACGGGGAAGAAATTAAAACGTGGCCCCCCAGTGGATAAACTCAATATTACACCTGGGGGTTGTGAGCCTAATTAGGTGATCTGATTAGCAAATATTCAAAGGAAAATATGTAACCGTCATTACTTGTTGTTCTCACCGATATTTTATGATGTTTAACCAGGATTTAGCTGGGAACTCAGATGTGATTCACAATCAACTAGTTACTCAACTATTGTCAATAAATGCATTAACATCAATGTCGATGTTCAAACCATAGGGTGTGTAACACCGTACCCTGTGGATCCAAGCCATTTCCATCTTAGATAATTGTCTGACTAGTGAGTCACCTCTCCAGTGGGGGCTATAGCGTTCTATGCCCAAAAAGATGGTATTGGCAGGATCCCGATTATGACAGAGATCATAGTGTTTTGAGACTGAATGATCCTTGTAGCCATTCCTGATGTTAGTGATATGTTCCCCTAAACATACCTGCATAGCCCTTTTGGTCCTCCCTATATACTGGAGCCCACAGGGGCATTCCAAAAGGTAGACCACGCCTATTGAACTACAAGTGACAAAGGATTCTATTTGGTATTCTCTCTGTGTGCTTGTCGATTTGAATGATTCCGTTTTTTTATTTCTGATTCTATTCAAAGAGCAGAGCTGGCATTTTCGGCATTGATGGTAGCCCTTCAATTCCCTTTGAAAGAAAGATACCCTTTTGGGTGGTGGATCCACAACATTAGGTGCCACCCTATCTCGAAGAGAGGGTACACCTCTAAATATTACTTCGGGTTTAGCTGGTAGAAAAGTGCTGATAACCCGGTCATTAGCCAAAAGATGCCAATGTTTACGAAAAATGTTGTTAATCAAAAAATGTTGTGAGGAGTAAGTGGTGACAAAAGGGATCAGTAGCCCATCCCTTTTACGTTTAGGGCCATCCTTTAGTAATGAGGCTCTTTCTAATTTGGCTACTTCTCTTTGAGTTGTCTCTAGAGAATCATGACTATACCCTTTTTCCAACATTCTCTTTTTTAAGATGTCAGACTATATTTGATAGTCATTGATCTCTGAGCAATTCCGCCTCATACGTATAAATTGGCTCTTCGGTACTGATTGGAGTCAAGACTGTTTGTGACAACTTTCCAATGGAATGTAGGCATTACGATCAGTTTTTTTAAAGTATGAAATGGTTTTAAAATTTGTACCCTCTTTCATAATAGTAAGATCAAGAAAATTTACGCTCTCCAGACTTGCGTCGTATGTAAAATGAATTCCTCTATGATTCTGGTTAATGGAGAGAAAAAATTCTTCTAGTTGTGCAGCAGAACCATCCCATAGGAGGAGGACGTCATCGATGTATCTTGCCCAGAAGGCAAGGCACGGGTTGCGGTCCCTATAGATGATGTCCTCCTCCCACTTGGCCATGAATAGATTGGCCAAGCTAGGGGCATATTTGGCCCCCATAGCTACACCTCGCTGTTGCTTGTAAAAGTTAGAGCTAAACCAGAAGTAATTGTGGTCTGCTGCATATTCCAACAATTCCATAATGAATTCCTGTTGTTCCTCAGGTATTGTGGAAAAAATATGTAAATAATATTTAACAGCTGATAAGCCCAGATCATGTGGTATGATCGTATAAAGGGACGTGACGTCCGCTGTAACTAGCCAGGTATGATTACTACACGATTGACGAGACAGTAAGTTCAGTACGTGTTTGGTGTCTTTAAGGTATGAAGGTACCTGTTGGACTAGTGGTTGGAGGAAGTGGTCAATATACTTGCCCACCCGGGACGTGATGGAATCTATACCACTCACAATGGGGCATAACATGTTCCGTACTTGATTAATGGATTTTTTTATTTTATTCATCACCTGCATGACGGGACTTACACTTACTCTACACAGGACTACTATCGGAGTTCTACACTGTAGTGTTTATATTTGCGCAGCTTTTTTTTTTTTTTGTTTAGTTGTATTGTTGTGGGTATCTCACATTTTAAGTTGCTAGCATTTTTCTAGACCATTCACATAGACAGCGCAGTATTACCACTCCCCCCCCCCTTTACATCAGGCGTCCCCCACCAGCCGAGTCCCCCCTTTACATTAGGCATCCCCCACCAGCCAAGTCCCCCCTTACATCAGGAGTCCCCCCTTACATCGGGTATAATCCCCAGCAGAAGAGCCCGCGGAACTCTAGCATCAGCGACGGCGGTCTTCAAGAAAATGGCGGCCGGCGGAGACATTGTCTCTGCCCGGCCACGGACCTCTAGCGGTGGCGACGGCGGTCTTCAAGAAAATGGTGGCCGGCGGAGACATTGGGCCAGATTTAGAAAGGAATTACGCTGGTGTATCTACAGATACACCGGCGTAATTTCGAATTTGCCGCCGGCGTATCATTGTTTTCTATTCATAAAACATGATTCGCAGGATTTACGCTAAGATCCGACTGGCGTAATAATCTTACACCATCGGATCTTAAATGTAATCTTCCGCTGGTCGCTAGGTGGCGTTTACGTTGTTTCTCGCGTAAAATATGCAAATTAGCTACTTACGCAGATACACAAGCGTACTTGCGACGGCGCGTCAGAGTTTATGTCGTTTGCTTTAGCGTTATAGCGGCGTAAGGTTACCCCTGCTATAGCAGGCACAGCCAATGTTAAGTATGGATGTCGGGACCACGTCGAATCGAACGTCGGTTACGTCGTTTGCGTAAATCATTCGGGAATGGGGCTCGACGTTAGTTACGGTCACGTCGTTTACACTGAGAAAAAAGTGACGTGATTCCACGCATGTGCACTGGGAACGTCCACGGACAGCGCATGCGCCGTTCAAAAAAAACTTCACTTACGTGGCATCATGATTCATTTACATGAATCACGCCCCCATCATCCAAATTTGAATTGCGCGGCCTTCCGCCGCCACAGATACACTACGCCGCCGTAACTTTCGGCGTAAATAGTTTCTGAATAAGGAACCTGCCACTGAAAGTTACGGCGGCGTAGTGTATCTGAGATACGCTACGCCTGCCGATAGATAGGCAGAGATTTATGAATCTAGCCCATTGTCTCTGCCCGGCCGCCGACCTCTAGCGGCGGATGCCAGACAGGTAAAAGTTATTTGAGGATAAGAGAGATCCCCCCAGCTGACGGGGGCCTCTGCGCGGGCCACATGACAAGGCCTGGCTGGCCGGATTCGGCCCGCGGGTCTTGTGTTTGCCACACCTGCTCTAACAGCTTCTAACTTCAGCTTATTCAATTAAGCTTTGACAATACAACCTGGAAGCTAATTGGTTTTTTAGCAGATCTGCACCAGATCTTGCACTCTCCAGTTTTAGTAAATCACCCTTTTGTTACTTTACTTATTCGGGGCAAAGTCTCTTTAAAGCTACCATGCCAATGTATACTCTTCTTCTCTACCATATGCTCCCACGCCACTGTAATTCACCTATTTGAGCTGTCTCAAAACTCTGTGCTTTTGAGTATGAGAGAGCACATGGCCTTCTCCCATTGTTAATAGTGTTGAGCGGAATACGCCATATTCGATTTCGCGATATTGCGCGAATATATAGAAGAATATTCGCGAATATTCGCTAATATCGAATATTTGTGATATTTTATCCAAAAAAAATTTTGCCAAATTTCGCTAATGCGAAAGTGATTGCGAAATTCTCATAAACGGAGATCATTTCCTGTATTACTAAACTAATATGCACTAAACACTAACTCTACACTAACTCTACTTAAAAGAAAGGAGAATAAGGGGGCAAAAGAAGGACGGAGAAGATAATCGCGCAATATTCCTATTGCGCGATTATCTTCTCCGCCCTTCTTTTGCATCAGAGCCAATCAGAATAACTTGAATATTTGGCAAAAGGAATATCGCGCAATATTCCTTTTGCCGAATATTCAAGTTATTCTGATTGGCTCTAATGTAAAAGAGGGGCGGAGAAGATAATCGCGCAATATTCCGTTTGTCGAATATTCAAGTTATTCTGATTGGCTCTGATTCAAAAGAAGGGCGCATCAGAGCCAATCAGAATAACTCGAATATTCGGCAAAAGGAATATTGCGCGATTATCTTTTCCGCCCTTCTTTTGCATCAGAGCCAATCAGAATAACTTGAATATTCGGCAAAAGGAATATCGCGCAATATTCCTTTTGCCGAATATTCGAGTTATTCTGATTGGCTCTGATGCAAAAAAAGGGCGGAGAAGATAATCGCGAAATATTCCTTTTGCCGAATATTCGAGTTATTCTTATTGGCTCTGATGCAAAAGAAGGGCCGAGTAGCTGATGTGATTCTTTTATGTTGTCGAAAATTCGCAATGCGAATTTTCGGCAACATAAAAGAATCGCATCAGCTACTCGGCCAAGGGTCTCTCTCTAATCATACCAGCAATGCTTTTAGACGTCGATGGGGATCACTAGGATGTGATCTGTTTTAAAAATAAATTTGAAAAAATACGAATATTCGCGAATACTCGAATATGCAATATTCGTAGCGAATATTCGCAATGCGAATATTCGTGAGCAACACTAATTGTTAAGTGTTTGGGCCTGGTGCAAAATAGCCAGTGACAAACACTGGTACACAACAAAGGGTGAAAACATCAACTCTTTGTAAGCAGCCGTTCACACCATAGCGCGGTATGAGAAACGCTTTTAAAGTGCATTTCCCACACTGCTTTCAAAAGGCACTGGGGTGTAATCTGCTGTGAGTGTATTCCTAACAACACCCTAAACGCAGATCTGTTTGCCTGCAGCTGATCACAGGGTACTACGGTAATTCAGTTGCAGTGCGCTTTTAACTACTTAAGACCCGGACCAATATGCAGGTAAGGACATGGCCCCTTTTTGCCATTCAGCACTGCATCGCTTTAACTGACAATTTGGCGTCTTTTGGTGGTATTTGATCACGCCTTTATGACATTTTTATAAAAAAAATTTTTTACTAGTATTGGCGACGATAAGCAATTTTATTTAAGTGTGCCCTAAGGGAGTGATTCTTACTGTAGGGGGAGTGGCTGGACGTGTGACTTCACTGATCGTCATTCCCTATAACAGGGAACAGACGATCAGTGATACTGCCACAGAGAACGGGGACGGTGTGTTTACACTCACCTCTCCCCGTTCTTTAGCTCCTGTGACCGATCACGGGACACCGGCTGCGATTGGGTCCGCAGATCCCGCAGGCAAGGTCATAGAGCTTCGGACCGGGTTGCATGCGTGACCCACGTCTGGGCTCTTAAAGGCGATGTACAGCTTTGACCAATCAATGCCCATCTCCTGCCAGCCTATCCCCCTCTATAAAGCCTGTCAGTGCCCAAAAAAGTGCAGATCAGTACCCACAACAGTGCCTAAAAAAGTGCCAATCACTGCCCCATCAGTAATGCCTGTCAGTGCCCGATCAAAGTCCCAATCAGTGCCACTCAGTAAAGCCTGTCAGTAGCTCCTCATCAGTGCTGCCTATCCAGTACCACCTATCATTGCCCATCAGTGCCACCTTTCAGTGCCCATCAGTGCTGCCTATCAGTGCCATCCGTGCCGCCTATCAGTGCTGCCTATCAGTGCCCATCAGTTTCCTTTTTTTAAATTGTCATTCTTTTTAAATTTATAGCGCAAAAATTAAAAAACTGTAGTAGTGATCAAATACCACCAAAAAAAAAGCTCTATTTTTGGGAAGAAAATTATAAACATTTAGGGCCAGATTTAGAGAGCCATTACTCCGGCGTTACAGGAGATGCGCGGTGTAAGTCTAAATCTGCGCATGCGTATCGATGCGCCACATCCCCAAAACGATATACGCATGAAATCTAATTTTTCGGCCGGCAAAATTTCGATAGACCGGCGCATCCGTGCACGCAAAACTGCGCTAGACACACCATTGATTTGCTAGTCAAATATGCAAATGAGGGAGTTACGGGGATCCACAAAAGCAAGTTGTTGCAGCACAGGCTACGCGCTGTGCGCAACAGCTGCACGTTGTGTCTAAAATTAGTCCATATAAAAGGTGGTGTAAAATTAGACAATCCGTCTACATGTCAGCTAAAGCAACACTGTTAGGGACGAGCTGAGCAGTCACGCTTGCAGGACAACAAACTGTATGCCAACATGCCAGGGGCATCCTTGCTCATAGCTATACTACTGACTTTAGATGAGCAAAGAAGGAGGAGGCCACGGAGGAGGGCACGGAGGAGGATTTTTTTTTCTCCCAAAAACTTTTTATTTGCTTTTATAAACATTACAAAAAAATATACATACATATATACATCAATACATAACATACATACAAATTACAAACACTATCTCACTATCTTTCAATAGCCCTTTAAAACCTTGATGGATATAATAATCTAATCTAATAAAATATTTTTATCTGATACAAGCCCCTCACTCTTCACTTGATATATCACACACGCATAGACATCTTTGGCATGAGTGATTCTGAGGTGTCTCGCATCTTCAGATTCACCCCTCATGCCATCCTGGAATTAACCACAACCCTGCAGGAGGACATCACCAGCCCAACACATGACACCACCCATGACACCCATGACAGCTACATATACAATCCTAGCCCCATCCCAATGGAATTCGAACAGAACATGTATGGGGACAGCTGGCTGGTTGGTGAGTGACATGGGTGGCAGGCATGACTGCCCCCCCCCCCCCCCTATGATGCTGAGGGGCACATGCACTACTAACATCCTCCTGTCTTATCCCTTCAGGGTGACTCTGCATATGCACTGGGACCCCATCTCATGACCCCTATGCGGAACCCCCAAACCCCAGGAGAGGAAAGATACAATGAAGCCCACGCCCAAACACGTGCAGTGGTCGAGCGCACCTTTGGCCTCCTGAAGTCACGTTTCCGATGCCTGGATAAGTCTGGGGGGACCCTGTTGTATTCCCCAAACTTCGTGTGCCAGATCATCGGTGCATGTTGCCTGCTGCACAACTTCGCAGTGAGAAAGGGCCTGCAGATTGACATACGTGATGACCTGACCCCTAAACCAGACAATCCCCCCCTAACCGAGGCTATCCCGTCTTCTGAGGGAAGAGCAGCCAGGAGACAGCTCACATTAGGCATCTTTGCACGTTAAACACACACATTAATCATGGCACAATGAGAATGCATGCATGCACACCACTGTGGTCCCTAGCACAGACACATCACATCCTCATCAAATTGGATTAGCACAAGGCCACCATGCAGGACTTGTGAGCAGCAACGCCACGCCACGGCTCCAATTATGTCACTGTACATTCATACACCATTCACACGGACCTGGGGATCACTTCTCCCTGGTCCTGGGGAACCCTTCTCTACCACAAATGAGGGTGACACCCCTTTTCCGGCAGGAATGTCACCCCCACATTCCAAAATCATTCACAAACAGAACCAAAAAATAAATAAAAAAAATGACCAGCAAAAAATATAATTTAAAAAAAACACAACAAAGAAAACACAGAAAATACAAAAATCACTCTGCAAAACAAACAGTCACCAAATATCTCAAAGACACATCACAAACAAACAAACGCTAATAAACAACAGAACAAAAACACCTTGCTGTATAGGAAGGGATACAAAAGGATGTACTTTTGCAAAGGAAGGGCGTTTGTGTCTGTCTAAGTTGCCCGGGTCCACTTCCAATTTCACTGATTGCTCCGTTCCCGAGTTGTGAGCATGCGCACAGAGGTGCTGACCATCGTCTGCTTCATGTGCGCATGCGCGATCCGGCCGGCCCTTCATTTGCATGGGGTCACGGCTCATTTCAATGTTACACGCCCACGTCCTTCCCAATTTGAATTACTCCGCCTTACGCCTCGGGAATTACGTTGCACCGGCGCAAATTTCTGCGCAAATACTACGAGGATACGGTGATTGCGCCTCTACATTGCGCCGGTCTAACGTAAAGGAGGTGCGCTACAAAATATGCGCCAATGTACCTGAATCTGGCCCTTAGTGTGTGTATAGTGAGGCATGACCGCGCAATTGTCATTCAAAGTGTGACAGCGCTGAAAGTTTAAAATTGTCCTGGGCAGGAGGGGGGGATGTGCCTGGTATTGAGGTGGTTAAGTGCAATTCATACAGTATTTCCACTAAAAGCTACTTATTGGTGTAACTGAACAGAAGACAGTAAAGGGTTGGGGTACCAAATCACCAACATAGGGTACATCCATCCACAGTGCTGCCTACATATTCAGTATCATTGGATATTTCCAGTTATTAATGCCTTTATGCTCAGTAATACACCTCAACTGCAATTACATTTTCTTACACCCTTACCTTATAAACATGTAAGAAATGACTGCACAGGCCATTGTTTTTTTATCAATATTTCATTATGAGCATATTTCTGCTTTACTTTATGCAGTTAATTATTTACAAGTTACAAGCAAAAGCATAAAAATGATTTATCACATAGGTAGTTCCTTTTCCATATAACTTCTCCGTACAGTTAACTATGATATAGTAATCATCAATACTAGCTGCCTGTGGCAAATACACGGTACAACACACGCTGTCATTTTATGTAACATATCACCAGATTAAATAAGCAGCTGCTAAACATTGCACATTTCCAAGGTAATTGTGAAAAAAAATCAATACATTAATGCCCACCAACCTACTGCTAAGTGTTTTTTTTATTTATTAAAACAAGACATGACAGTTACTGAGCAGCAAGCAGATGGTTTCACAGACTTTTAATGGATTTCGTAGACTTCAGTTTATACCATTATAGGAAAGTAAATCTTCAAGCAACATAAATAACTTTTGCTTCATTGATATCTTTGTATTAATGATAAGCTAGCAATTTTCAGCCCCTGGCATGGTTTCTCTTTAACTAATTAGTGACCAAAAGGATTTACCCACTTCCTGAGCAGGCATTTTTTTGCGATACAGCACTGCGTCGCTTTAACTGACAATTGCGCGGTCGTGCGATGCTGTACCCAAACAAAATGTATGTCCTTTTTTCCCACAAATAGAGATTTCTTTTGGTGGTATTTGATCACCCCTCTTTTTCTATTGTTTTTTTTTGCAAAAAAAGGCAGACAATTAAAAAATAAAATAAAAATTGTTTTACTATTTGTTACAATAACTATATAAATATCCCCCCCCCCCCCAAAAAAAAAAAAATCTGCATCAGTTTAGGCCAATATGTATTCTTCTACATATTTTTGCCAAACAAAAATCACAATAAGCGTACAGGTATATTGATTGGCTTGCACAAAAGTTAAAGGGCCAGATTCAGAAAGAATCTACGCCGGCGTATCTCCTGATTCAAATCTGCGCCATCGCATCTTTCTGCCGATTCAGAAAGCAAGTTACGCTGAAAAACATGGCTTCAGTCGTCCAGCGTAACTATGCGCCACGATACGCCGGCGTAGGCAAATTACGCTGGACGCATTAGACTTTCCCATAAAAAATATGCTAATGAGCTAGATACGCCGATTCACGAACGTACGTGCGCCCGGCGTATTGATATACATCATTTACATAGGCGTTCGTCCGGCGTAAAGTTACCCCTGCTATATGAGGCGCAACCCATGTTAAGTATGGATGTCGGAGTAGCGTCATTCGTTAGACGCGTCATTTACGTGGGGTCACGGCTCATTTCAATACTACATGCCCACCTCCTTCCTATTTTGAATTACGCAGGCTTACGCCGGACCAGATACGTTACGCCGCCGTAACTTAGGGCGCAAGTTCTTTCTGAATACTGTACCTGCCACTCTAAGTTATGGCGGGGTAGTGTATCTGAGATAGGTGATTCTTTCTGAATCTGGCCCATAGTGTCTACAAAATAGGGCATAGATTTTTTGGCATTTTTGTTCTTTCTTATACTAGTGATCAGAGATTTTTTAGTGGGACTGCGACATTGCGGACAGATCAGACACTTTTGACACTTTCTTGGAACCAGTGACATTTATACAGCAATCAGAGCTAAAAATAGCCACTGGTTACTGTATACATGTAACTGGCAGGGAGGGGGTTAAGTGTTCCCTAGGGATGTTTCTAATTGTGGGGGGAGTGTAGTGATAGAAAAAAGAAATAGATTGCTGTTCCTGATCACTAGGAACAGCAGATCACTCTCTACTCCCCTGTCAGAATGGAGGTGTGTCTGTTTATATTGACAGATCCCCATTCTGTCTCTCTGAGGAGCAATCGTGGGTGTCTGGCGGACATCGTGGCCGCCGACCACACGAATCAGGTCTGGCGTCGTGCCCCCTATTCCTTTTAAAGCGGCCAATGTACAATGATGGCAGTTAGCACATTGGGAGACAACCTGCCGCAGTACAACTGTGGTGGCTGGTCTTAAAATGGCTAAGGGAGAATTATGGGCAAAGCTCTTTTGGCCATGCTTCTTCTGTGGCTGACACGAGTGCACTTCCTTCTACAAACCTGTGACTCAGATTTAGCAAATAGCAGGCTAAAATCTGCTGTCAGCTGACGTCACAGAGCCGGTTCAGAGTCTGCAGCGATCCAACAATAATGTTGGGATTCGTCCAGATTCGCCCAGATGCCTGACCACCAGTTTTTCTCTACCCTTCTACAGCCTGGTAGCACTGAGCACTGAATGGGCAGAGCAGAGAGCTGGTGATTGACAGTCTAATTGTGAATATACTTATGCACTACCACTCTAAACTATCAATCCACCAAGCCAACTGTCAAGAAGAAAAAAGAACAAGAAGCAGCTGCTCACACTTAGTATATGTGTCCATATACAATAAAGTAGGTATTTAGTAAGAATAGTGTGGTGCCAGAGCAAGAACCACACTTGCTAGGTGACTGTCAGTCACCATACATACAATATAAGTAGATATATGGTCAGTTCTGCTCTCTGTCCACTGAAGAGTGAGAACAGCGGTCTTTATTTGTTCAGTTCTTAGTCTTTGAGGTGGGGGACCTATACTGCTTCCACCTAGGTGAGTATGAATGTTTGTTTTAAAGCTGAACTCCAGCCTTACTTCAGTGTTACAGTTATGCAGGCTCCTCACCTATATTGAAATAGCTTATTCCGATTTCACTGCATACTTTGAGCTTTTCTCAGTGTGCATTGGAAGCTGCAGCAAGTCATATAGCGCCAACTTAAAGCATTATTAAAAGCAATTTTTTTCAGGAGTATAAAAAAAATCATACTCACCTACTGTAGATGGCTGGAGTACCAATCCTATATGCAGTTGTTCCCCGTCATCTTGACCCTGGGAACTAAACGATCAAACACCACTGATCTCTCAGTGCTCCCCCCATGCTCTAAACAGTAATTAGTGACTGTCAGTCATGGTCTCTCTGCTCTGCCCCTCCAGTGCTCACTGGAGCACCAAGCTGTGGAGGGGCAGGGGGTGAACCTGGCTCTGTCTTTTAGCAGCATGCTGAGAGGCTGAGCCAGCTGCCGGTCCAGGCATCTGGGTGGATGCAGAGCATGTAGCGGCTGAGTGGCGTCAGCCATCAACAGGCTTCAGCCTCCTGTTGGCTAAAAATGGGTCACATGATCCATGGGAGAAGTAAAGCCAAAATAGCTTTGGCTACACTTAGCCTTCAATTTAAATAAACATGTTATACTTACCTGCTCTGTGAAATGGTATTGCTCCCCAGATATGTGAACAGTCTTGCATTAGAGCCTAGGACCTACGCTGGCTTTTTATAGGCAATGAAAGAACAGCAGGTCATTGATGAGCTATTCATTTTTCTATCCCTTCCTGCCAGGAATCTGTGTGATTTTATATCTGACTTGCTTTCAGCTTGAATTAATGTTTAAATCTAATCTAAACCAGTGGCGGCTGGTGCTTACATTTTTTTTTAGGTGGTCAATTTTCATCCGATCTCCCCATAGAGAACAGTAGGCTTTGACAGGTCCATCTTAGTATAGTGAGCAGAGACAGACCTGTCATCAGCCTGCTCAGAGGGGATCAGCGAATCGATCCCCCCTGAGCAAAGTGAAGTCCACTGGGTGGACCGCCCTTGTGAAAGGACCCTTAAGCTTTATCATGGAAAATCTCATGTGACCAGTCTTCAATTATTCCCTTTGCCATGAGTGTAATACAGAGCAGCCAATCAGATTTCAGTATGCTGGAGTCAGGTGAGTGAAAAATGATTTGCTGTTATGGTTGAACGCACTTTTGCACAATGCCCTAGACATAAGTAGAATGAAAAAAAAATTTTTTTGATGCATTATTAATTTGTTTCATTAAATTTGGTTATTTTATTTCCTAGAATTTGTTTTGTTTCTTTGAATTTGAATCAATTCAAATTTTCTGAATTAGATCAAAGTTTGGAAAATTTGAATTGATTGAAATTCTATTTGAAT
This sequence comes from Rana kukunoris, assembly GCA_029574335.1. Classification (NCBI taxonomy): domain Eukaryota; kingdom Metazoa; phylum Chordata; class Amphibia; order Anura; family Ranidae; genus Rana; species Rana kukunoris. Next base: position 401,753,147 of record CM056053.1, on the reverse strand, counting down.
TTCTTTCGAAATGTAATCGAATTCCATTCTTCCCAAAATTCTAATTTTGGAAGATGGTTATATTCTTTCTTATTTTCCATTCTATCCTATTGCTTTTTTTCTATTCTATGATTTGCTATTCATTTCTTTTCTATTTAAATTCAAGTTTTTTTTATTTGAAATTTAAATTTCGGAAGAAGGTTATATTTTTTCTATTCTATTTTATAGTTTTATTCTCTTCTATTCTTTTCTATTCTTTTCTATTCTATTGAATTACCATTTTTTTAAATGGTTGTATTCTTTCTATTATATTCTATTACGTTCTTTTTTTATTATTTTATTTTCTATTCAATTTAAATTTAAATGTATTCTATTCAAAATTCGAATTTTGAAAGATGTTATATTCTCTTTGACATGCTATCCTATTGTTTTTTTTTTATATTCTATTATTTTCTATTAGTTACTTTTCTTTTCTTTTCTATTATTTTCTATTCTATTTGCATTTGAATTTATTCTGTTTGAAATTTACATTTTGGGAAGATGGTTATCTTTTTTTCTATTCTATTTTTTTATTCTATTTTATTCTTTTATTTTCAAGAATTTGGGGAAATGGTTACATTCTTTCTATTCCAATTTGTTGTTATTATATTATTTTATTTTCTATTCTATTCTTTTCTATTCTATTTGAATTCAAATTTTATTTGAAATTCACATTTCAGAAGAAGGCTATATTCTTTTTATTTTATTATATTATATTCTATTGTTTTTTTCTGTTCTGTTCTATTCTATATTCTCCACTCTACTATTCAAATTCAAGTTTCTTCTATTTGAAATTCGAATTTCAGAAGATGGTTATATTCTTTCTATTTTATTCTGCTCTTTTATTATCTAATTCATTTTATTCTGTTTTACTATTTTTTTTTATTTTTTTTTTTTCATTCTGTTCTGTTTTACTCTATTATATTCTATTATTTTATTTTATTTTTATATTGTTTTCTATTCTATTCTATTGCTTTCTATTCTATTCATTTTTTTATATTCTATTTTGTTCTCTGCAGAAAATCAAATTTGATTCAAAAACAATTCTAATTCAATTTGAATTTTGTTTAAAATTTTGTATGGTTAGTTTGGATTTGTTTAAATGTGTTACTATTGTAATTCAGAGGTTCAGATACTTTATTGAATAACAAAAAATGTGTCCGCATTTTGATTCAGAACAAAATAAACCACAATGCTACAATGCCTCCAGAAGCCCATTATAGTTAGCGGTTTGGGAAAAGGGTTACAGTAGCTGGGAGCAAAGGCTACTGGTCAGTTATCCTGAGATCTACCCATTAATAGACAACCTCTAATTTGTAAATCAATTGACAAGTCTTCATTAAATTGCAGAATATTAAATTGCTTTGGTGCTTAAATAAATGTACACAAAGGTCATTAATAGAACTTTACTGCATATCTCTGCATCTATATTTACTTCCCTGCTTTTTTATTCTTCAAATCATCAGTATTTTACATGGTACTCTTCCATCTCTTCTCAAGTAGGCACGTTCCACAAATAACATGATTACTGATAAAGATAAGATAATTATGTTGTCACCACCCAGAGCATGCTGGGACTGTGATGTTATAAGAGGCCTATATAAATCATTGGGCACCTCACACCCGGCATTACAGCGGGAGGGAGCGTTGAATCAACATCGGAAGAAAAGAAGAGGTAAGAAGGAGGCGACAAGGAAGACCGGGCTGGCTGCCGCTAGTAGACGAGTTTTAAAGAAGATAGCAACGGCGCAGCCCGGCAGAAGGAACAAGGCACCTGAGAGCAGGAGAAGAACTGGGGAGCGTGGAGACGACACCGGAGAGCAGAAGAATAGAGGAGAAGACGAAAGATGACCACCGAAGTCAGAAGAAGACCCCCGGAGCTGACTAATAAATTATTTTAAAAACCTGTGTTGTGTGTTTATTTTTTTTACACTTTTCCTCCAGGTAAATGGGTAGGAGTACGATGTACCCCATACTCATTCACTTATGGTGGGGGCCGGTATCTGGGGGTCCCCTTATTATATGGGGCCCCCTTATTCCGATAAGGTCTCCGCACGCAGACCCCGACAACCAACGGCCAGGGTTATCGGGAAGAGGCCCTGTCTATCAACATGGGGACAGTGTGCTTTGGGGTGGGGTGCCCCCCTGCCCCAAAGCACCCACCCCCCCATGTTGAGGGCATGCGGCCTGGTATGGCTCAGGAGGGGGAGCGCTCGGATACAGGTCTGGTATGGATTTTGGGGAAACCCCCACGCCGTTTTTCGGCATGGGGGGTTCTCCTTACAATCCATACCAGACCTAAGGGCCTGGTATGCTCCTGGAGGGGAACCCATCCTGTTTTTTTTATTTAAAATTTGGCGTGGAGTTCCCCCTCATGATTCATACCAAACACAGCATCTAGAATTGGCAGGAATCCAAGTCGGATCCCCGTCGCTTCTATGTCGGCTTTTTCCCCTCCTGGCGAGCCGGCTCGGCGCTGGCTCCCACAACGGGGCTCGGAGGTGGTCAATCTCGCTGAGAAAAGGATCGAGATTGACACAATATCGCGGTCACCTACTGTATATTGATTGGTTTTCAATAAAATGTTATTGCGTCTACAAAATAGGGGATAGATTTATGCAATTTTTTTTTACTAGTAATGTCAGTGATCAGTGATTTTTATCAGGACAGCAACATTGCGGCGGACACTTTTAACACTATTTTGGGACCACTGACATTTATACAGCGATTCTTGCTTTAAATAGCCACTGATTACTGTATAAATGTAATTGACAGGGAAGGGGTTAACACTATGGGACGATGAAGGAGTTAACTGTATTTCCTAGTGTGTGTTCTTACTGTAGGGGGATGGGACTGGCTAGGGAAGGAGACTGATCAGTGTTCCTATATACTAGGATCACACTATCTGTCTTCTCTCCCCTGACAGGATGTGGCTGTGTGACATGACCATTCCTGCTCTGACAGGAGCGATGGCGAGTGTGGCGGCAGACAATGCAGCCACCGGGCACGGGTTTCTCAGTGACTCGGATGTTGTACAGCTACTGAGATTCGCGCAGGGGAGCCATTCTGCTGCCGTCAATCGACGCCGGGAGATCTGGAAGGGGTTTCAAAGAGGAAGTAAACACAACAGTTTAAAAAAAAATGTTACATTGCTGGCATGTGCCAGAAATGTAACTCAACCAAACTGCCAAACCATCCAATGACTGGTGTCATAACTGATCACATGTGCAGCATCATGGCAGTTAAAGATTAAACAGAGACCAAGATGGCAGCTTCCTTTGCTGAAAACGATAGATGGGTTTACTTCCCCTTACATTTTTTTAGCAAATTTGATCTTAAAACAATTGCGCCCTGTCATCTGGGTAAAACATTCCAATTCTAAATGATCATGGGCTTTGCCTGAATATTATTAAAAAGTTGTTACTAAGTACATTTTACAATATTATTGAACCACTGCTAATCAGTCTGTACTATTAATTAAAACTTAATGACCTGTATCTTTCCGTCATTAACAATGTGTGACTTATGACTACAAAGGAATTTAAATTAGCATAGCTGCATCACTGTAAGTATGTTTACCCAAAACAGAGAGATAAAAAAAAAAAAAACATAATGGAAAAATTATCTGTCTTTCTTTGTGCCTTATTGTTCATTAATTATATTCACAGAGACACTTTGAATGACAGTTTTTCTTATAACTAACCGTTACAGTTTATTCCTTTTATTTACACTTACACTTATTAACTTTTATATTCCTGAATTTTCATTGTTTTATCGTCCATTTTGTAGATGACATTAGTATTACATGCTATACTTTTATGTAAAAGGCTTAAATTCAGTGGCGGAACTTTCACTGTCGCAGCAGTCGCAGTTGCGACTGGGCCCTCAATTCCGGGGGGGCCCTGCCTGACTGTCATATTGTGTTGGCAGCAGAATCGGCGGATCATGATGCGGCGCGAACTGCGTGCTGTTCGTTTTAGCCGCGGGCATGCTTTTGCCGCTGCCGCCCGGCCCTGGTAAAAGAAAAACATTGAAGAGCCGAGGCAGCACTCACTGACCATCCCCGCCCCCGCCTCCGCCCCCGCCTATCCAGAGACACAGATGTAGGGAGGCGGGGCGGACTCTGCTGCAATTGAGAGAAGACGGGGAGGAGCTTTCCCCGACGTGCGTGCGTGCGTGCGTGGAGTACCTACCTACCCGGTGTTTACCCAGGCTGGCATGAGGCAAAGCATCTGGGAGAAGGCACACGGTGACTCAGTCAGAGTCAGACCCAGGCCACAGAGCAGGGATCATCATCAGCCGGTAAGTAAATCAAGAGTGACAGAGCTCAGCAACCAACCTCTGCCACTGTGCCTACAACAGAGGTGGCACAGTGGTGACAATTGGGGGCACAGTGGCTGTGTTGTGTTTGATGGCATAGTGGTGATAATTGATGGCATGATACAGTGGCGACAATTGGGGGCACAGTGGCAACAATTGGGGGCACAGTGGCTGTGTTGTGTTTGATGGCATAGTGGTGATAATTGATGGCATGATACAGTGGCGACAATTGGGGGCACAGTGGCAACAATTGGGGGCACAGTGGCGACAATTGGGGGCACAGTGGCGACAATTAGGGGGAAAGTGGCTGTGTTTGATGGCATAGTGGTGACAATTAATGGCATGGCACAGTGGCGACAATTGGGGGCACAGTGGCGACAATTGGGGGCACAGTGGCGACAATTGGGGGCGCAGTGGCTGTGTTTGATGGCATAATGGTGACAATTGATGGCATGGCACAGTGGCAACAATTGGAGGCACAGTGGCGACAATTGGGGGCACAGTGGTGACAATTGATGGCACAGTGGCTGCGTTTGATGGCATGGCACAGTGGTGACAATTGATGACACAGTGGCTACGTTTTAATGGCATGGCACAGTGGATGCGTTTTGATGGCATGGCACAGTGGCTGCGTTTTGATGGCATGGCACAGTGGCTGCGTTTTGATGGCATGGCACAGTGGCTGCGTTTGGCATGGCACAGTGGTGACAATTGATGGCACAGTGGCTGCGTTTGATGGCACAGTGATTGCGTTTGATGGCATGGCACAGTGACTGTGTTTGATGGGCACAGTGGCTGCATTTGATAGGTACAGTGATGCTGGAATTTTTTGTTTTTCGTTTACGCCCCCCCAAAAATGTTGAGCACCAGCGGTGGTACTTGTGGGAGGTGGCAGTGGTGGTGCCATCCTCTCCCTCCACCACCTGAAGAGGCACAGGTGGTGGTGGGAGAGGATGGCACCACCACTGCCACCTCCCACAAGTACCACCGCTGGCACTTGATGGGGGTGGTAGCGGTAATACTTGAGGGGGGATGGCAGCAGTGGTACTTAAAGAGGGGTGGTAGCGGTGGTACCTGAGGGGGGGCGGCCGTGGTGGTACTTGGGGCTGGTGGCAGCGGTGGTGCCATCCTCTCCCACCACCACCTGTGCCTCCTTACTGATCCCATCCCCCCCACCACTGATCTCATCCCTATCCTCCTCATTCCTTCTACAACAGAGGTGATAGGGGGATAGGGATAAGATCAGTGGTGAGGGGATGGGATCACTAAGAGGCACAGGTAGTAGTGGGGAAGAATGGCGCCACCGCAGCCACCCCCCCTCAAATACAACCGCTATCACCCCCCCTCAACACCAGCACTGATCCCATCCCTCCTCCCCATCAGCACTGTTAGGCGGCGTACACACGATCGGATATATCCGATGAAAACGGTCCGCGGACCATTTCCATCGGATATGTCCGATCGGGAGTTTGATCCGATGGCGTGTACACACCATCGGATCAAATTCCCCGCCGCCGGAAGGCGCGGTGACGTGGCGGTGACGCGGCGGTGACGTTGACGCCGCCGCGTCACCGCAACGTCACCGCACCAGGAAGTAAAACACTTCCGCGCTTGCGCCGAATCCATTCGGCAGCGGCGCGGCGGCGGTGGGGGCCGACATGTCTGCTGGTAAGTGTACTAACCAGCAGACATGTCGGGCGGACAGATCCCCACCGGATAGATTTCAAAGCATGCTTTGAAATCTGTCGGGTGGACAAATCTGTCCGCTAGCCCATACACACGAGCGGAGATGTCTGCTGAAACGGTCCATCGGACCGTTTTCAGCGGACATATCCCCTCGTGTGTACGAGGCCTTACTGATCCCATTCCCCAGGTCAGATTTAATTGATCCTATGATTGCTTCATAGGATCAGCAACCAATGTATTGCTTAATTTACGTGAAATCCCTGGTGATATGGCCAATCCCTCTGTTTTCCTGTTACAGCATGGTCAGTACTCTAGTTAGGCTGGTAACTGCGTGTGATCTCCTCCAATGATCAATATTGTCCTGACACATCCCCCCTGCACAGCCATACACAGGGAAGCTCAATGTGGTTTTGCTTTTTTTATTTTTTTGTAATATATATATCTATATACAAGTGTAAAAAAATAATGTATAAAAATTGAGCTTTTGGGGGGGGGGGGGGGGCCTTCGCGATTTCTTGCACCGGGGCCCTGAAGTTTCTAGTTACGCCTCTGCTTAAATTGTACTTCTACTTTGGCAGCCAATTTGGGATACTACCTAATTTATATTTGTTACCTGTTATCATTCATATAACATAAAAAAATATTTAAAAATGTTTCACTATTTTCAATGCTGTTTTCTAAAAACACCAACTCTGAAAAATACTACTTAAAGGGGTTGTAAAGGTTCGTTTTTTATTTTCTAAATAAGTTACTTTAAGCTAGTGCATTGTTGGTTCACTAACCCTTTCTTTCAATTTCCCTTCTAAATGTTTTTTTTTTCTTTGTTTTCTTTGTCTGAATTTCTCACTTTCGGTTCCTCCTCAGTAAGGTGTTCAGTAAGCTGTTCTAAATGACTTTCCACCGATGATGGTGAAACAGGAAGTGAGAAATTCATACAAAGAAAACATTTTTTAGAAGGGAAATCGAAGGAAAGGGTAAGTGAACACACAATTCACTAGCTTAAAGGAACCAATTTAGAAAATAAAAGACAAACCTTTACAAGCCCTTTAAGCTTAGTACATACTGCTAGCTTTTTTACATTCAACTTCATTCAAAAAACCCAACAGCTCAGGTTGGAGCCAATGTACTGACAATCCGATGTTAGTTCATAGTTACATACCTGGTAAGGCTGAAAAAAGACCCCAGTCCATCCAGTTCAACCTGTATTGTGTTCTGACAGGAGGATGCACCCCTGGCCAGAACACTCCGGTCAGCCATTGGCTAAGAGTGCTGATCTTTTTTAGTCATGCCCCTTCGACAGAAGCCAGCTTTTGTTGGACCGGCTGCAGTACACACAAGCAGAATGTCGGCTGGTTTCTATTAAACCGACCAATGCAGCCCAGACATTCAGCCCGTGTCTACAAGGCTTTAGTTCTCTTTGTTTATTATTAATTAACCTTGCCTGTAGTACACTGGTAGACTTCATTACCGATTGTAAACAAGATTTGATTACATTCCGCCCTACAAAGGGTTAAAGGTTTAGAAGCTGGACTACTTTATTGTATGGTAACGAGAGAAGGCTAAACCTGTTGCATGCTTTTCTCTTGGGACAGACTAAAGCCTCGTACACGCGCTCGGTTTACCCGGCAAGAACCAGCAAGAAAACTGCTGGCAGAGCTTTCTTGCCAAGTATACCGTGCGTGTGTACGAGGCTTTGAGGTTTCTCGCCAAGAAAACTGCCTAAAATCTGGATGAGAAAAATAGAGAACCTGCTCTCTATTTTCTTGTTGTGTTTCTCGGCAGTGTTTTCCTGCCGAGAAACCCGAGAGTGTGTATACTTACCTGTCGCCGTGGAAACCAGCGCATGCTTGAAATGACTTTGATGCATGAGCGGGAGCTTCCTAGGCATAGGTAGGGTGCAGCAAGATGGCGGCGACAGCATCGAATGTGACGAGTGCATGCTTGTCGAAAGTGATGACGTCACCGCGTTCTTGCCATTCAAAAGAACCGTAGTTCTTTTGAATGGAGTGTCTGTACACTCAGGCGGCAAGAGATTTTTGCCAAGAATCTCCTCAGGAAAAACAACAGTTTTTTTCCTGATGAGATTCTGGTCCGTGTGTACAGGGCTTGACTCTTATATTGTTCAGATGTTGTTCAGCCATGAAGCCTTCTCCTGAGAATTTAAAAAATCAAAAGATTTTTTTTTGTTTTATTTTTGTTTTTGTATGCTATGCTTTTGTTTTTGTATGCTAAGTATGCTATTTAAATAGGAACACATAACACACATATGGGAGTTTTCTTAAACTTGATTGCAAAAGTGTAAATACAATTTACATATTCAACATAGCCACAGCTCATGAAGACCCCAAGACTTAAAGCGGGGGTTCACCCTAAAAAAAAAATAACATTATATTCAGCCGAGTTGTTATATAGAGATTACGGCAAGAGATTGCCGAAAGAAGCCGAACGTCGGTGCGCAGGCGTTCGGCTTCTTTCGGCAACTCGTGACGCGCTGTATGCGCCGGTTGGAAGGATGTCAATCAATTAGGAATGCCCAGTGCCACAGTTAACATACCCGGAAGCCGCGGTGAAAATACGGTATGTACGATGTTTTTTTTTTTTTATTTCTTTGCCGTAATCTCTATCTCACAACTCGGCTGAATATAATGTTAAAATGTTTTTGGGGTGAACTACCGCTTTAAGTGTGTGCCTGGGCAAAATAAAAATAAAAATATTCAGTAAATCTCTGTAACAGAAGAATATTTGCCAGTGTTTTATTAATTTAAAAATGCTATAAATACAGAAAAATACCACTGATCTGCCAAAATCCAGTGAGTTCCTAACTTCTTGTAGTGAGCTGACAACTCTCTGCCTCTGTTGCACTAAAATACCAAGCAGTATTATCAGCCTGAGTTCTTTTGTGCTCATTTACAGAATACCTTCCCCTAAGTTACAGTGCCTTGAAAAAGTATTCGTACCCCTTGAAAATTTCCACATTTTGTCATGTTACAACCAACAATGTAAATGTATTTTATTGGGATTTCATGTGATAGACCAACACAAAGTGGCACATAATTGAGAAGTGGAAGGAAAATGATAAATGATTTTCATTTTTTTTTTTTTTTTTAAATAAATATCTAAAAAGTGTGGCGTGCATTTGTATTCAGTCCTCTTTACTGATTTGTTTTTTACACCTGTTTATAATTTTATCTCAGTATACATGCAGCTACCCTCAGAGAACCTTAGTGAACAAACAGCTTTTCGAAGGCCAAGGAACACACCAGACAGGTCAGGGATAAAGTTTCGGAGAAGTTTATAGCAGGTTAGGTTAGCTCTGGAGGAGCTGCAGAGATCCACAGCTTAGGGGAGAATCTGTCAACAGGACAACTATTAGAATGCACTCCACAAATCTGGCCTTTATGGAAGAAAGCCATTGTTGAAAGAAAGCCATAAGAAGTCCCGTTTGCAGTTTGCGAGAAGCCATGTGGGGGACACAGCAAGCATTAAAGAAGGTGCTCTGGTTACATAAGACCAAAATTTTACTTTTTGGCCTAAAAGCAAAATGTTGTGTGTGGCAGAAAACTCACACTGCACATAACCCTGAACACATCATCCCCACCGTGAAACATGGTAGTGGCAGCATCATGGTGTGGGGATGCTTTTCTTCAGCAGGGACCGGGAAGCTGGTCAGAGTTGATGGAAAGGTGGATGGAGCCAAATACAGGGCAATCTTAGAAGAAAACGTTTTCAATTCTGCAAAAGACTTGAGACTGGTTCACATTTCAGCAGGACAACAACCTTAAACATGTAGCCACTTTGTGTTGGTCTATTACAAAGGTCTCCAAACTTTTAAAACAAAGGGCCAGTTTATTGTCCTTCAGACTTTAGGAGGGCTGGATTGTGGCCAGAAAATGTACTGGGCCGAGCATCACGGGCAATAAATGTGGTCCCATGGTTGGTGGTCAATAGGAGGAGGAGTAGTGCCCCTATTAGTTGGAGGAATAGTATCCCATGATTGGTATCAGTGGAAGAAATAGTCCACCATTGTTGGTGTCAGTGGGAGCAATAGTGTCCCAAAGGGCCAGATAAAGGCTAGCAAAGGACCACATCTGGCCCTCGGGCTGCAGTTTGGAGACCCCTGGTCTATTACATACAAATCTAAATAAAATACATTTTGTTTTTGGTTGTAAGATGACAAAATGTCACTGTATGGAGATGGGAGACATTCTGTAATCCAGAATGTAAATGGACAGGGCTGACTAAAAAACAAAAAAAAAAGGTAGAGTATATAATATAAAAAAACTAAATTATTCTTGTTTTTTCCAATTGTAAAAAAAAACTCTGTGTCCCAGAGACATAGCAAGAAGTGAGAAGAAATCTCTCCATAGTGAGGGAAAATCTTGGACAGTTTTCAATGAAAAAGGTGTCCCCTTTTGAAGATGTCTTCTTTATTTCTGTTCAGGTGAAAATGATAAAATGTTGAGTTTCCCATTAGCCCTGATGACAATAGTTTCTAGGACAGAAAGTGAAGATGAATCTCCCCAGCAGGGACAGAAAAAGCCTTAAAACCTGACAAGGGTTTAGCCACTTATGAACTCTATCGAAAACATTTGGCTAAAAATTACTTTAATGCTGATTTACACTTGAGTCGCACAGTACTTCATGACAAGGAAAATCACATATCAATGCAACTCTGTGTGGTCTGATTTTGGAAAGGTTTGTGTGCTGCTTTGGTGCAATTTCAACGTAATTTAGCTCCATAGATTATGGTAACCACACGCAAAGTTGCATCAAAGTCCCACTGCATAATCGCACTGAAAATCACATCACAATTAGTTCACAATTACAGTGCACCTAGCCTTAAATTAAAACTTGGGCAGTTCAAACAGATGAAAAATTACAAAGATAGAGGATACCTTTTTTGTTTCCAATATTTTTATTGAGTTTTCAAAAATAGAAATAAGGGTATACAAAAAAAAGGGGGGGGAGAAGGGGAAGAAAAACACTCGCAGTCATCATCTGGAGGACTAACATGCAGATACAGAATATTGCAAGTATGCACATAATATTTGCATATCTTATGTCTTTAAGTGCTCCCTCTAGAACTATCCCCAAACAGGGACAACTGCAAACCTAGCTCAGGATCGCCCATTTGGAGCACTATCCAGACCCGGAGGGCCAACAGACAATAACCAGCTATAGCTGATTTAGTATCATAACAATGGAAAGTGGCAAAAAAAATAAAAAATACAAATAAGCAAAAAGCAAAATAAAGGGGGGCAGGGAAGAAGGAAGAAAGGAAAGAACAAAAGATAGAAGAAGAGGAAAGAAAAGAAAGAGAGGGAGAAAGGATGGTGCATCCCTACCTTAACCCAGAAAAAAAAGGGGAAAGCCCTTGCGTTGATGTGGATCAATGTACATTTGTGAGGTAGGTGATCCAGGGATCCCACACCCTGTCAAAAACCTTGACTTTGTCATTCAGAATGGCCGACATCCTCTCGTTCACCATAATCCATGACAGTTTAGACTTCAGAAGACAAAAGGGGACAGTGGGGGTTCTCCAAGACTTGGCAATGGAGATTCTGGCTGCCACAAATATAAAAGCTATCAATTTTCTCAAGTGCTTTGACGTTCCCTCTACCGGGCGTCCCAGCAGTGTATGCAGAGGCGACTTAAGAAGATTAACTTATAAGTGCGTATCCAAAATCGTCTCACCTTTTGGCATGTCCACCAAATGTGGTACATGGTGCCATCCTCATTGCACCCCCTGAAGCACCGCAGGGACGCCCCCGAAACAAAAGTGGCTATTCGCGCAGGGACCATGTACCATCGCATCAACACTTTATAATTAGCCTCTATTAGAGAGGTATTGATATAAGACCTAGAAGCCCCCTGTACCAGTATACTCCATTCCGCAATTTCCAATCCCGTGCCAAGATCATGTTCCCACTTTTGCATGTAAACCATCTTTTGAGTATTGGAGGACAATAAGCCATAGATTAATGATATGTGACCGGAGTGTTTGTCATAGGTTCTGCAAAGTTGTTCCATAGCCGTAGATGTAGAGAGGTCAGAAGTATGATTCAAAGTCTCTAAAAATGAGCAATTTGAGCGAATCGAAAATATTTAGCATTCGGCAGACCATACTTCTCCTGTAGAACCGACTTTGACAAAGCTCCCTTGTGATCGCATAGATCCGCTATCCTCAATAGGCCCTTATTGATCCACCAAGAGAAGTCCTGGGGTCGGAGACCCGTGGTGAACTGGGGATTATGGAACAAGGACGCCATCGGGGTGTGTAGTGACTTAAATCTATATGTTTTTGCTAGGCGATCCCAAAGGCTCAGGGAAAACGACAGAGACGGACATAGCACAGATGGCCTATCCCATCCCCTCAGCCACATCAGGTGACTGATCTCTCTGTCTGGGGTCAGGGGAGACTCCAACCCCATCCAGAGTGGTCTGGATCGACCCGTATGAAACCAAATCAACTGGGCCAACTGAGCCGAGTGGTAATATTTAAGGAGGTCCGGCATACCCAAACCTCTAGAGCAGGAGTCTCCAAACTACGGCCCTCCAGGTGTTCAGGAACTACAATTCCCATCATGCCTAGTCATGTCTACGAATGTCAGAGTTTTACAATGCCTCATGGGAAGTGTAGTTCCACAGCAGCTGGAGGGCCGTAGTTTGGAGATCCCTGCTCTAGAGGATACCTTTTAAAAAACGTATTGAAACATTCAGTAGATCTAGAAACATAGGCAGCTGAAGACAAATGAAAATATTCCTTAAAGGATATGTTTACCTTTCTTGCTCTGGCACTTCCTGTTACCTTACTAAGGCTTTTGAGCCAGAGGTGTAAGAAAAGCCTACCTCTACACATCAGACTCTACCACCAGGTAAGTTACACAGTCTCCCTAATGGAGGGGGTATTTACTGATCTGGGGGATTCCACAAACACTTCTGAACCCAAATGAAGATATTTACAGCCTTTAGATCCAAAATGGGTCAGATACTCATGTTTGGTAGGTGAAACTCTGAATCATTTCTTCCATATAAATTATGTCAAAGACCTCTTAACCCCGCTGATGGTATTCCCGAGTGTGGCTCGGGGTGAATTTTCAGTACCAAAAGCGGTAACCCTAAACCACACTCGGGATTGCATCGCAGGATCCATTTAGAGGTTACTTACCTTGTCCCTGGTATCCTGCAATGTTTCCCTGCTGTGATCTGCGAGCCGCTGTGGCTCGCTCGATTCACAGTGCGGAGCTTCGTTCCCTGAGAGCGTTGCAACACATGGGGATGGAGGTCGGCGCCAAATTCAAAAAGTAAAAAACACTTTACAGATTACAGTACTGTATCAAATAATTACACATCCCCTTTGTCCCTAGTGGTTTGTCCAGTGTCCTGCATGCAGTTTTATATAATGAAGACTGTTCTTTCTGCCTGAAAACTGGAGATTGTCCACAGCAGCCAAAAAGTGTCCCTTTACATCAAAAAGTGCTTTTAGACCAACTACAAAATAGCGATAATAAATTAGAATCACTTGCAGATTTGAGCGACAGCGATTTGTGTGGAAATTCGTCATCCAACACTGAAAGTAATGACAGCGACAATTCTGCAACTAAGCAAATTTCAGTGTTTTTTATTTGATTACATCATTGAATCATTTTTATCATTATTATATTAATATTTGTTAATATTATTTATAGTTATTTATTATATTATAATTAATGATTTTGTGTTTCAAACTTTATCATACCTGGGATGTCTACTAGACTCTTGTTTGGACAGATTTAAGTGAGTTATTTCTAAGAATTACAGGCCTACAATATAAAACGCCAAATTTCCATGCAAAACAATTGTACCGCTTTCAGCATCAAAAATCTGACATAATCATACCGTCAGGGAGGTCAATTCAATTCAATTATTAATAAATTATTAATAAAACGGGGTAAGGCGGGTGTAGAGTAGTACTAGATATGAACATAAATGTTAAAGGAGATCAGACAAGCAAATTACACTTGGTGATATGAACAACTATGGTCATCATCTACCAGGATTTTCAAAGAAAAAAAATAATTAGAAAACATGAGCAAGTGTGGCATGCAAATGGTGTAGCGGTTATGATGACTGAGACACATATGATATTATGAAGATGTCTCAGTGCTGTATGTTATGGGACAGATATGTACAACACTACCAGCTAATGAACAGAAATGGCCCTGCAGAAAATTAAGTCTGCAATGGATACTTCATTGGGATGGGCTGAAATAAGGGCTTTGACATAACGTCTGTCATCTATCCTAGCCAGAGGCTAAGAAGTAATAAAGCTCAGGTAAATACACATCAAGACATGAGGAGGTCAATCACTTTCTGCCAAATTAAGACTTCACTTATGTAGCAGGGAGCAGTATCAAATGGTATAGATAACAATAAGAGTCAATAATGCTCAGCCAGCATGTCCAATGAATCAAAAAGGGGGCAGAGTCAGACTAGATATCTAAGGAGACACAGAGTGGCATACCAGTCTGCCTCCTATGGCATATTATCAAAATGAGGTTGGTCTTCGGTATAATAAACCTGAGTTTAGAATAATCATAGCATGAGTCCTGGTTATAAGTACCGTATTTATCGGCGTATACCGCAAACTTTTTTGCCCTTAAAATCAGGGCAAAATAGTGGGTGCGCTGTGTTTGAACGCCAAATGCCGCCACCGACATATACCGAGCGCAGTACACTCGGGTACACTTGGCCAGGCTCGGCTCCCCTCGCTGTTATGCGAGAGGAGCCGAGCGTGTCCGAGCGTGCCCTAGTGTACTGCACTCGGTATATGCCGGAGGCGTTCAAACACAGCGCTGGAAGCGGGGATCGGCTCAGAGACAGCGCGGGAGAAGCGGGGAGGACACCACCAAGGCCGCAGATGGACGCTGGACCGGACAAGGCCGCAGATGGACGCCGGGCAAGACACCAAAACTGTAAGTAATAATAAAAAAAAAATCAGGAATTTCCCATCCAGATTAGGGGTCCGCGCTATACGCCGGTGAGCGCAATAGGCAGATAAATACGGTATATACATGACTGTTAGATGGTAATCTTAAGGTTGCATAAATTCCATAAACTATTGTTCTAAGTACCTCAGGTATAAAGGGATCTTATAAACCATACATTCCCAGGACATAGAGTCACCAACTTATTGTACTATTAACCACTTAAGACCCGGACCTTTAGTCAGCTAAAGGATCCGGCCAGGTTTTGCGATGCGGCACTGCGTCGCTTTAACAGACAATTGCACGGTCGTGCGACGTGGCTGCCAGACAAAATTGGCGTCCTTTTTTTCCCACAAATAGAGCTTTCTTTTGGTGGTATTTGATCACCTCTGTGGTTTTTATCTTTTGCGCTATAAACAAAAATAGAGCGACAATTTTGAAAAAAAATCAATATTTTTTACTTTTTGCTATAATAAATATCCCCCAAAAACATATAAAAAATTTAGGCCGATACGTATTCTTCTACCTATTTTTGGTAAAAAAAAATCGCAATAAGCGTTTATCGGTTGGTTTGCACAAAATTTCAAGCATTTGCAAAAAATAGGGGATAGTTTTATTGCATTTTTTTATTTTTTATTTTTTTTTTACTACTAATTGCGGCTGTAATGGTCACCACCGTTTACGACCTTCCATCCAACCATGACAAGCTTATCCAACACATTGCGACAATCCTGCATACATGATCCATTCCATTTCCCATAATCAAGACGAGACACAAGCTCTGTACTTGTTTGCGAATGAATGAACACTTTATTGGTTTCTCAGCTTGCTTATATATCTAGTACAGCACGTTAAAGTTAATCACAGGACAATGTAATCTCCACCCCCCTATTCACACACTGGGGCTAATTATTAATTAGTATCAGACATTTCGGCACCGACCCTGACGAGATCTATCACATTCCTTTATCAATAGAATTCAATTAAAATACAATTGACATGCTAATTCAATACATCTGAAGAGAGACTTTAACACAGGGCTTTAAACAGTTTTATCACACAATGAAAAGGTCTTTGGAGCAGACCTGGATTAACACCTCTACACAATGAAATGTCTTTCACAAGCCGGGTCACTTAGCATTTTAAAAGCAGATGTCAAGTAGGAACACCTTAATATATCAGTATCCTGCAATATGAAGTATCAATAATGTCCCATCTCATGTATTACATGAAGTATGATTTTATTAGCCACCCTACGCCCAAAGGGCACAGGGTGGACTTAGACCCAGGAGTTATTAGTGCCGCTGGCACAAGAGTATCTCTCATCCTTCCAAAGTCTCTGGTTGTCACGGTTCATTCCGTTACAGTGGCGATCAGCGATTTTTTTCGTGACTGCGACATTTTTGACACATTTTTGGGACAATTGTCATTTTCACAGCAAAAAATGCATTTAAATTGCATTGTTTATTGTGAAAATGACATTTGCAGTTTGGGAGTTAACCACAAGGGGGCGCTGAAGGGGTTATGTGTTCCCTAATGTGTGTTTACAACTGTAGGGGGTGGGGCTGTAGGTGGGATGTCATCGATTGTGTCTCCCTATAAAAGCAATTACACAATCTGATGATGCCGCCACACGGCTCTCCCAGTTCTTCAGCTCCAGGGATCGATCGCCAGACTCCAGCGGTCTTTTGACCGGGTTGCGACCCACGGCTGGGTACTAGTACAGGACGTACCTGTACATGGATGTGCCCAGCCGTGCCATTCTGCTGAGTATATGTACAGGAGGCGGTCCTTAAGTGGTTAAAGCTATTTTTGGAAAAAAGTGGGAACAGCTTCTTCTATGGAGAAGGTTCCCAGACAATATAATGGTAATTTGGCAGGACAGTTTTAAGTCTTTGGAATCTTTCTTTAGATGTATTGATTGTAATAATAATACAATCAATCTATCAAAAGAATTGAGTAAAATTTCTGTAAACGTATTAGATTTGAACATCTCTGTGCAGAAAGGGAAGGTATGTACCAAACCATATTTCAAACCAACAGATCATAAAGGGCATATACCCGTTAGTAGTTGTCATCATCTGATATGAATAAATAATATCCCCAAGTGACAATAAATTAGGATTAGGAGACATTGTTCTAGACTAGGGTAGTTGCAGGGGTAGCTTCTGGTAGTCCCCTAATGTGAGCATTATTTGACCTACTGCGGTTTTCCTGGTCCTCCATTTGGAGTTGTAGGGGTGATGTAGGGGTGCAGAGTAGCTAGTTGTGTCTCCAAAGCCTGTACCCTTGACTCTGTAGTTAAAGAAGTGGATATTTTGCATGCACATAAGAGGAGAGCTGTGTAATGGTGTGTTGCAGGGCAAATATGTCCTCTCTAAATGCAGATTCTATGTGGGAAGTCAATAAGTCAAAGTCTGCTTTGGAGGGGATGTAGCAGAGAAGTTTCCTTAATTCAGCTGGCAATGTGTCTGCTGGCAATGTGTCTGGATAGACATTCAGGGTGTGCTTGTGAGATAAGGCAGTAGGTTCATCACTCACTAGATCTTGGTGTTGCCGAGTCAGTTTTGAGGTATCATAGTTGAACAGGTCTGGTAAAGGGGTACCTCGTGCTGAGGAGGCACATGTTAGCGCCATTTTGGGCTGAAAGGGCTCTAGCGGTTTGTGAGTTTGCTTGCTTGCCATGTGAAGATCCAATAGATAGGTGGCTCTGAGGTGACTCTTTGTTGTTCCCCATGTGGCTTATGCTTAGGCATGCCTCTCTGGTCTGCTTTGGTGAGCGTGGAAGGACCAGGCAGGCTAAAGAGCAGTTTATCTCCCTGTGTACTCAACTTACTACACCATGCTCTTGCCACACCCCATACTACATTTTTGTAGCCAGTGTCCAAATCCTCCTGTAGACAGTAGTATAACCCAATTGTCTTTAAGTCCTGTGTCCCTTAATGAATAAGAAATATTTAGCAAAATGGATTTATTTTTTTCCCTGCCTTACTCTTCCATACCTACTAATAAGTTGAAGTTGGGCTTTACATACATAAGGTTGTAATAAATATTAAATGGAAAAAGCAATAAAATATGAATTTCTTGCAGTCCCCTGATCCCAGGGAAAACAGGTCTTTCATTCCATAACTCTATTTTGGCTGCACACAGCACATTCCCTTATGTAAAAATGAATGTGCATTAAGTAAGACATAAAACAACATTCCAATTTACACATTAGCTAATTGCTGTGTACATTATTCAGTGTTTATTTTTAACCTTCTACACATTTCGAGCCTAACTAAAGAGAAGGCCTCGCTATTTGCTCATGCTATCAATGTTTTGCAGCTTTCTACAAACACAGCATTCCTTCTGTTGCCATTCTCTGTATAAATTGCTCTGCTTGACAGTTGTATGAATCAAGCATTAACAACCTAGATTGCACTGAAGTAGGAAAAGCATCAGAATGAAAAACTCTCATTTATCACTCTACTTTATCCCAGTGATGGGATTTTATGAGCACAATTTATCAATCCCAGCAAGGCATTAAATGCCAAGTTAGGGTCTTATTCACTAAAAGCCAAAGATTCTGCATTGGAAGATGTCATTCAATGCAGACTTCTAGTGAGTGAACAATTTGTAATATTCCTATATTTTTAATATGATGAAGATAGATACTGCAATAAACAAAATCTATTACATATGTATTGTGATGCTGGAGTAAAAACAAAATATTTGGAATCTTGAGCCAATCTACTGTACTTTACTAATAATATCTTCAAACGATCAATAATATATTTTAAATGTTAGTTCTTAGACTAACTGGCTGCATCTAAAATATAGTTTCCTGTACTCTTTTTACTCTTTCAAGTTTTCATTTCTTCATGGGACCTTGAGAGAGAGAGGAAGATAAAGTTCCACCCAGATTTTGTTTTTCTTTTTTTATGGATTACATTCTATTAAACTGTTTAAACACTAGGAATCAATGCTATTACAGAAATCGCTGCTTAAATCAGTTTTTTTTTATATTACTTCTTATTTTTGCTCTGCAGAGCGCTTCCATCTCTAGTGTGGACATGTGAGGCCCACTGGCATTCTCTTCCTCAATATGGTGATGCTGATTACCCAGCATGCACCTCCCATCCTTGCACATGTGCCGTTTACACAGGGTGCAGGGAAAGGATAATTAATGTGTTGCCATAGCAACGGTTGGGGAAGGAGGGCGTGCCCGCCGCGTTGTTAGGGTTTCATAGATACATGATCTAAAGCAAACACATTTAGCCTCAGAGCAGCGTCACTTCTGGTTTTAAAAATAACGCAAAGCAAGCCCTCGGCGGTGTACACTGACTCCTGGGATAGGATGACCCACATCTGTCAGGAGCACTAGCGAGCACAGGAGCTGAGTGAAATTACGTCAGGTGCCGCGGAGAGGAGGTGGCAGAATACAAGGGACCCCAAAGCAAAAACCCTGAACGAGTAAGTAAAAAAATATATATTTTCCAAATAATGTTGCTGATGGATATTACTGTTGCTTTCTGTAAAGTTCATTTTATGGGTGGAACTCCACTTTAAGTACATTGTTAATCTAGATTTAGATTGCAGTGATACATTGTTGGTTACAGCGTGATGGCAATGATGTATCACTTGTAATGATATCATACTGCATTTATCAAAATGCTCTGGATGCTGTTTCTGGGTATGGAAAGGGCTCCTGACAATAAATTTACCAAAAGGGCAACTGCCTCGAAACGCTTTGTACTCACCCTTGCACTATGATGCAATATTAAAAAAAGAACAGGATAAAAAGCATAGCTGAAACATGTATTTAAAAAAATCTGAATCTGGCAGCCCATAGATGATTTGATTTGATTTCCTTCCAGCATGGGTGGAAAGAAGCCTTGCCGGCTAGCAGAACACAATAATTACTCCTAGTGGACATGGCCGCCAGCAGTAATCACATGAAAATACTCCAAGAAAAAACTCCAAGAAACTGGTTGTACCCAAGTTGATCAATGGCATGAGTTGGATACAATCAGCCTGCTCATACATGGATCAAATCTTGGCCAGTTCCTGCTGAACAATCAATGTACTACAGTAATGTTAGAAAAAAAATAATGTTGACAACTTTTCCACCTCTGTTCCTATAGGCCAGTGATGGAGAACCTTGGCACCCCAGATGTTTTGGAACTACATTTCCCATGATGCTCAACTACACTGCAGAGCACATGACCATCATGGGAAATGTAGTTCCAAAACATCTGGAGTGCCAAGGATCTCCATCACTGCTATATCAATTCTAAACGCTGTCCACAAGCTGCAGACAACTGGTAGGAAACCCTTTTGCTCATTAACATTGACTGTCATAGTCTAAATACCATGCACACTGATAAGTAATTAATGGATGTACTACAATACAGAAGAAGAAAAAAAAGGGTTGAAATGATTTTCAATGAAAATACATTGAAGCTTTAATTGGATATAATGTACCACTAAACTTCAATATAGGACAGGGTACTAAAATTGCTATTCCTAGTTCGGATTAGTTTATTCATTGATAAAAAGAAGCCGTAAACCCCAAATGAGATGCGGCAATATACTGTATCATGAAATGGGGCATTAAACCATACATATCATAAAAATTTCACAAGGAGAGGTAGTTAACTTTGTAAACAAACTTGTCAGCCTTGGATAAGAGAACTGCAGCACCTTGAATAAGAAGTTTTCATAAAACAGTTGGAGTTGTAAAACAATGTTGAGGTCAATAAACACACACACAAAAATCTGAGGTTCATACAAGATTATAAACTAAACCTTATAGTGTATCCAAAGTCTAAACTTTTTTTTCATTTTCTTTTTGCCATATGTCCCAATGTCCTATTGGGAGATTTCCCTTCACATCTGGTCCCACAGAAAAAAGGGAAAGTGAGAAGAAATCTATACAAAATAAGGGATATTCCTGCAACAAGTGTCATTTCTGTTCTGGTTCATTCAAAATATTGAAATTTCCTTTACATTCGGTCTTAGTGAGAATAGTCACCAGGACAAATAGAGAGGGTGAATCTCTCTAGCAGGGGCACAGACAGCAATACAAACCCGAATTGGGTTTGAACCGTTCACACTTTAAAGGGAGTTCCCACCTACACATTAAAAAAAGTTTTTGATATCTATACATATTGAGTTTGATTTACTAAAACTGGAGCATGAAAAATCTTGGGCAGCTCTACATAGAAACCAATCACCTTCCAGGTTTTATTATCAAGGATTAATTGAACGAGCTGAAGTTAGAAGCTGATTGGCTACCATGCACCACTGTACCAGATTTTGCACTTGTCAGTTTTTAGTAAATCAACCCCATTAGCCTCTTACACGTAATTGATCAGAGTGGCTTTTGGCTTGTACAGCCAAGAGTCTGTTGGATGCCATTGTCCAAATCCTTTTGGTAGAGTTGAGCGGACACCTGGATGTTCGGGTTCGGACCCAAACCCGAACTTTAAAAAAAAGTTTGGGTTCGGGAACCCGAACCCGAACCCCATTGAAGTCAATGGGACACAGACTTTTAGTAAAAAAAAAAATTGCGTGAGGCCCCCCCCCAAATTCAATAACCAGACCCTTTAGGTCTGGTATGGATATTAAGGGGAACCCCGCCGTCAATTTAAAAAAAAATGACGTGGGGTTCCCCCCAAATATCCATAACCAGACCTTTCAGGTCTGGTGTGGATTTTAAGGGGAACTCCACCCCAAATTTTAAAAAAATGGCGTGGATTCCCCCCTAAAATCCACACCAGACCCCTTATCCGAACACGTTGACCTGGCCGGCCACATAAAAGTGGGGGGGACAGAGTGCGCCCCCCCTCTCCTGAACCGCACCAGGCCACATGCCCTCAACATTGGGAGGGTGCTTTGGGGTGCCCCCAAAGCACCTTGTCCCCATGTTGATGGGGACAAGGGTCTTATCCCCACAACCCTTGCCCGGTGGTTGTGGGGGTATGCGGGCAGGGGGCTTATCAGAATCTGGAAGACCCCTTTAACAAAGGGGACCCCCAGATCCTGCCCCCCCCTGTGTGAAATGGTAATGGGGTACACTCTACCCCTACCATTTCACGAAGGAAGTGTAAATAGTAGTCCCGCTCTGATGCAAGGGGCATGTCTGGGATGTCCCAGTAACGTAGCAGAGTGTGCGTCAGAGGGGGATGGGGTCACGTGATGCGTGGCCCACCTCTCCTATAAAAGAACTGTCAAAATCTCTGGTGCGTCATTCGCTGAGCTGTGCTCTGAATGGATGGATGTTCTCATTGCTGGACCAATCGTCCGTCACTGGAGAGATCACCCGACGCTGGATAGAGACAACGTTGGAGCAGGGAGCAGCATCGATCGTCTATTTTCACCACTGGATTTTTGTTTGGTTTAATTAATAAAGTAATTTGTTTTACGGTGTGTGTTTTTTTTCTGAAAACTACTATTTACACTTCCTTTGTGAAATGGTAGGGGTACAGTGTACCCCATTACCATTTCACACAGGGGGGGCAGGATCTGGGGGTCCCCTTTGTTAAAGGGGTCTTCCAGATTCTGATAAGCCCCCTGCCCGCATACCCCCACAACCACCGGGCAAGGGTTGTGGGGATGAGACCCTTGTCCCCATCAACATGGGGACAAGGTGCTTTGGGGGGCACCCCAAAGCACCCTCCCAATGTTGAGGGCATGTGGCCTGGTGCGGTTCAGGAGAGGGGAGCCGCACTCTGTCCCCCCCTCTTTTCTGCGGCCGGCCAGGTCAACGTGCTCGGATAAGGGGTCTGGTGTGGATTTTAGGGGGAACTCCACGCATTTTTTTTTTTAAATTTGGGGTGGAGTTCCCCTTAAAATCCAGACCAGACCTGAAGGGTCTGGTTATTGAATTTGGGGGGACCTCCGCGCATTTTTTTTTCCCCGAACTCCGAACCCGAACTTTCAGCAATTATTCGGGTTCGGAAAAAACCCAAAGTCCGTACCGAACCCGAACTTTACAGTTTGGGTTCGCTCATCTCTACCTTTTAGCAGTCCAAATTCCAAGACAGGGGTTTTCCTGCAAAGGTGTAATTTATTTTGAATTAGCATTGATTCCAGGACTTGGACAATAACCTAAAGAGCCAGGTAACAAATAAGCCCTAAAATGTTATATTGTGTTAAACATTGGTATTAAGTATATAATGTATTTGTGCTAAACATTGGAACAGAAGAGACAAATTGAATTGAATGGGAAGCGTTGCTTGACATTGTACTATCACTTTAAAAAAATAAATAAAATCTTTCTTTGTCCACAGTGGGTGCACATAGAAAGAAAAACTCTAGGGTCCCTAGCCCCTAATTATAAGCAAAACCATGTGACCACAATATCATAGCTGACAGTGATCACATGATTTGGTTCCACACCGATTGGTTCTGGATTGCTAGTGAAGGCCCAGAGTTGTTAGCAACAATGTGGGTCTTACATATAAGAGCATGCATTTGTGCCTCATTGTGCATTCCCGACTGTAAAAGGGAACATAAAATAATGTTCCCTGCAGAATGTTAACCTAGAAACTGTGGGGGGGAGGGATTCAATGTGGGTTATACTGGGATAAATATGGAGGCTACCACTTCTGACACCTATTTTTAAAAATGATAGTTTCCTGGTTTCTGGAATTTTTCTGAATGACTGACCTGGAATAAGCATGCAGATCAGGAGTTATGCCTTCACTTGCTGCATAATTGTTTTAGTCAATTGTTCATAAAACAATTACAACTAGAGACAGTCAGGCAACTACCATATTCAGAAGGAGGTCAGCATTGGAATTATCCATGTTTTCCTCAGTACAAGTTTCCTTTAAGAATGAAGCATGATGTTCCCTAAACCACTCTGAGACCCCTTTAGTGACTAATCTGCATGTCTCTATATTTAACACATTACCAAAATGTAAAAACAAATGTATACAAATGTTCATGCAAAGTACACTCTAGTTAAATAGAGACGGTCCAGTGGAATATAATAGAAATCATGACTACCTGACAAAAAATTTACATTTAAAATATTTTTTCCAATTTTTTATTTTTATTTCGACAATTCTAAAAATATATTTTTTTTACAGTATTTTTTTTAATGTTTTTTAATGTTTCAAATTATTTTTTAGAAACATTTTTTGTACAACGCTATTGAGGGGGATGGCTTGGATGACATATCAGGGATATGAGCTTTGTGTTCGACTTGTTCGACTCGAACATTGTATGAAATACGAACAAAACGGGTCGTGCTGGATCGAGTTTGGGCTTAGGTAACTATTTGGGGGGAGGAGGGGCTGGCTGACAATAAAATGCATTTGACTTAAATGTTGATGGTGCAGTAAGGTGATAAAAAAGTAAAAAAAAATGCCTTTACAACCACTTTAAGCTGTGCAAGCTAGATTTTTTTATTTTTTTTTGGCTGAACTTGATGGACAGGTATCTTTTTTCAAACAGTCTATGTAACTACGCTAAAGATATTTTTCTTTTTAGGCGTACAACAATTTAGGTTTGTGAATTTTCCACAATCATGTTGAATATAATCCAAAAGCTATGTATTAGTGAAAATTTAAAATGATTGTTTATATAAGAAAAATGATATTCTTCAAGAAGCAATCTACATTCTTGGGTCTGCTAACAGACTAATGGCCCGTACACACGATCATTTTTTGTGATGAAAAAAACTACGTTTTCTGTGAAGTAAAAAACGACGTTTTTGAAACGTCACTTTTCAAAGACGATGTTGCATACACACCATCGTTTTTTTCACAAAAAGTGAGGTTACGTTCACCACTCTTTTCCATTGAAGCTCGCTTCATAACTAGCTTCTGGGCATGCGCGGGTTGAAAAACGTAGTTTTAAACAACGTTTTTGCTACACACGGTGACTTTTTGTGAAACAAAAAACGACGTTTTGAAAAACGACACAAAAAATTCAAGCATGTTGGAATTTTTTTTTGGTCGTTTTTTTGAAGACAAAAAACAACGTTTCTTTCTCGTACATCACGGGACACAGAGCAGCATATTCATTACTATATGGAGTACCTTCAGGTGTGGACACTGGCAATCTCAAACAGGAAGTCCCCTTCCTATATAACCCCCTCCCATAGAGGAAGTACCTCAGTTTTTTCGCTAGTGTCTTAGGTGTTGGTCACGGAATAGCTTTGCCTCCACCTCCTTGGGATTAAGGCGGGCTAACCGGATCTGTCCAAGGAGCCTCAGTGCCAAAGTGGACAGTACCCGGGCCCCAAACCGTGGGGTTTTGCCTATAATGCTCCTCTCTAGAGGGCTGGACCCTGGGCCCAGGACTTGGAGTTTTTTTCTAAACCAAAAGATCCTGTTTGCCAGGGTGCTGTATAGGTCCAGGACAGTCGGTTCCTTCCAGGACCCCAGTGCCTGAAGGTCTACTGCGCTACCCATGGAGATGGGAGAAGATTGGACCGTTTTTGCTATGCAAACGTCCTGCGGCATGGAGCAGGTAAGAGGGGAGCCTGCGGGACTTGGTTCGACAGCAGGCTCTCCAGGGGAGATCTTAAGGGGGGTAGCCTGAGTATGCTCTGCATTGGCACCATGGTCACTATGTCTGATGGACAGGATGGCCTGAAATGTTCCCCCCCATCACTTGATCCCCCTACCTATCTATGTATGTTTGCTAGCTACCTGCTGCTCGCTGGTTGAATGTCTTTTTAAAAAAAAAAAGAAAAAAAGAAAAAGAGATCTGTCTCTAGGCTAAAGGGACTCCTTAGGGGCCTGTTTTAAGCCTTACCTAGCCGGGATTCAAATCTGCTGCCTGATGCATCCTCCAGCCTGCATTCCTGGGCTCCAGAGTGCGTCTCCTCCTGGGCTCTCCTCCCCCGACAGTCGCGCGCGCACGTGCGCATGCATATAGAAAAATGTTCGCGCCGTTCGGGAAGGGGGGGGGCGGGGAGCGTGAATGCAGTGTAGAGTGGGCGTGCCTTCAATTGCTGTTATACACAGCAGGCGCGATCTTAGCTCAGATCAAAGCTGAGCTGGAAGAGAGAGGACGCAGAGCTGGCAGCACAGTGACTCCCGGTGGCGAGAAAGGGGTAGTACATGCTGGAGTCAGCTCCAATGCTTTTTGTTAAGCCAAAAATCCCCTTGGCAACAGGTTGAATGCTGGCAAACATGTTGGGGGTGGGGCTGTATGTTGTGAAAAACAATAATATTATAAAGGAAAACATACTGAGCCCCACCGTTTTTGGGCATTAGTGATCCTATTGTCACCTAAACCTTATTTTTCTGTACTCCTGGCTATAACAGTCTGTTGTTTTAGGTGGAGTCCCTCGGTTTTGTATTATGGCTTCCAAAGGTTCAGGATCAAAACACAAAAAAAAAAAAAAAGGCAAAGACAAGGGGTTCCTCCTCTGGTTCTGATGATATGCCAATACTTTCCCCCACAGGTTATTCCTATAGGGGTCACCTTGGATAAGCCATTAAGGGGGTCTGGTGCTGAGGCTGGCCCAGATCGGCCCAACCCTGTGTTATCACAGAGGAGATGCTAGCCGTCACCCTAGGGGGGCTAGAGAAAAAAGTTAACAGCTATGATCGCTGGCTCTTTTTCTGGCAAGAAGCGGACTAGATCCCCATCGCCAAAAGGTGTATCCTCGGATGCTGAGATTCTCTCTCCGGAGGAATTAGAATTTCAGGAGGATCGGTTGGACCAGAACCTAGAGGAAGGATCTACCACTGAAGAATCGTTTTCAGCCTCCCAGACGGAGAGTCTGTGGGTCCAGTCTTTGACAGACATGGTCCGCTCGGCATTTAATTTGCCATTTCCAGAGCCTCAGGTTCCTGCAGTATCCTCTTTGGGTTCTTTTAAAGACGTTGGCCGGTTAGCTCAGTTGGTTAGAGCATGGTGCTAATAGTGCCAAGGTCGCGCTTTCGACCCCCGTACGGGCCATCCATGCGCTTGATCTTTGGGTTCTTTTAAAGCGCCTTTAAGCAACGCAGCTTTTCCGGTCCATCCTCTGTTAGAGGAATTGGTTTTTCCAGGATTGGGACGACCGGACAGAACTTTTTCTGCCGCCTAAAGCCTACGGCCACATCACCCTGAAAGCGCCCGATCTCGTCTGATCTCGGAGGCTAAGCAGGGTCGGGCCTGGTTAGTGCCTGGATGGGAGACCGCCTGGAAGGTTTTCTGTTATTTACCCTATGGAAAATAAATTTTTCTAAGAAAGAGGCGCTCCCAACTGTGGACGCAGCCATCTCATGGGTGAATAAATCATTAACTGGCCTGGGGGAAAACATACAAATGTTTAAGGTCCCGGTCGATAAACGTTTAGAGACACTTTTTCAAGCATCCTTTGCTACGGCAGGAGCAGTGGTACAGCCAGCAGTGGCTGCAATTGGAGTTTGTCAGGCGTTAAAGGACCAGACAAAACAGATGCTTAAAGACATCCCTGCCCAATAGGCAGAGGAGTTATTGGATATTCCCAGAGCTCTGTGCATCCAGCAGGCGTCTCGTTTGTCACTATTTTTAGTGCATATGAGAAGGCTCTTATGGTTGAAAAACTGGGCGGCCGAGCCCCATGCAAAAGACTACTGGCAGGGTTTCCCTTCCATGGAAAGATCTGGATAAATACATTCAGACTGTTTCAAGTGGCAAAAGTACCCTTTTACCAGTCAAAAGAAGTTCCGGGGTCCTGCGTTTAAAAGGCAGCTCCCCCCTGTTCCGGGGCCCTCAAATTCCAGGCAGTATCGGGCCTCCTGCGCGATCAAACTTTTAACAATGGATCGCAAGGACAGGCCTCTGGGGGCAAGGGGCCATGGTATCGATCCCCGACAGAGGGGGTCCGATCATCTGTGGCCACAGGCTACAGATTAGAATTTCTAAAGTTTCCTCCACAAGGAAGGCCTCAATGCGGGCGGCATTGGATCATCTGCTTTACCAGGGCATAATGGTAGAGGTACCAGCCCAAGAACAGGGGCTAGGTTTCTATTCCAATCTGTTTGTCATACCAAAGCCCATCGGCGATGTCAGACCAATTTTCGACCTAAAAGGTTTAAATGCTTACCTAAGGGTTCGCTCTTTCCGGATGGAATCCGTTCGGTCAGCAGCCGCCACACTCCAGAAGGATCTGGCTTCTATAGACATAAAGGATGGTTACCTTTATGTACCAATCTGTCAGCCACATCAAATATTTTTTACGCTTTGCAGTGATACAGCGTCACTTCCAATTCATGGCGCTCCCCTTCGGGCTGGCTATGGCCCCCCGGGTATTCACGAAGGTCCTAGCTCCAATTCTAGTCAATCTAAGGATCCAAGGGGTCTCAGTCCTAGCATACCTGGACGACCTCTTAATCATAGATCACTCGCTTCCTTGGCTGGAATGCGCAGTAGCCCTCATGTTTCAGTACCTCGAGAGGTTCGGCTGGGTCCTAAACCGGGGAAAAAATCAGCATTTCAACCTACAAAGCAGTTGGAATATCTCGGCATGAGATTAGACACAGAACAGAAGATGGGTGTTCCTGCCCCTGGTAAAGGTCGAGGCTATCAAAAAATTGATTCAGTTGGTTCTAAGCAAAAGAGGACCAACTATTCGCCTATGTATGCGATTACTAGGCAAACTAATGGCCATGTTCGAGGCGATACCGCACGCTTCCACACTCGCGTCCTACAGACAGCAATTCTAGCAGCTTGGAGCAAGGGAGCAAAGGCCTTGGAGTTTTCTTGGACGCCGTCATTAAAGGTCCGGCAGAGTCTATGCTGGTGGTTAAACCTTCAGAACCTTCTGAAGGGGAGTCTTTCTGCCCAGTGGTCTGGAAGGCTGGAGAGCGGTCTTGAACGGGTTCACTCGCCAAGGAACTTGGGCAGAGGCGGAGAGGCAGCTGCCCATCAATGTCTGGTAGATCAGAGCGGCTCGGCTAGCCCTCCTGGCATAGACATCCAGATTACAGGGGTCCTCGGTGAGAATTCATTCAGACAATGCCACAGCGGTGGCATATATGTGAACCACCAAGGGGGAACCAAGAGTCAAGCCACTCAGAGAGAGATGAGCTTGGTTTTTCGGTGGGCAGAGGTTTATGTACCCTGCATATCGGCGACATTCATTCCCGGGGTGGACAACCTGCAGGCGTACATCCTAAGTCGCCAAACAGTGTCGCCGGGGGAGTGGTCTCTGCATCCACAGGTTTTTCAGACAATCTGCCAGAAGTGGGGAGTGCCAGACGTGGATGTCAGGGCATCAGGATTCAACAAGAAGCTAGACAGGTTCATGTCTCGAACGAGGGACCCTATGGCCTGCGGAACCGATGTGTTGGTTAGCCCTTGGCATCAATCATAACTTCTATATGCATTTCCCCCGCTGCAGTTACTACCCCGCCTGTTGCGCAGGATCATAGCACAGGCCGGTTATCCTGGTAGCCCCAGCTTGGTACCAGAGGGCATGGTACTCACTAGTCCTGAAATTGGCAGCGGGAGGCCCTTGGACTCTTCTTCTATGGCCAGACCTACTCTCACAAGGCCCGATCCTCCACCCTGCATTACGGCGTCTAAATTTTACGGCCTGGCGGCTGAATCCCTGATTCTCAGGGGTAGAGGTCTGTCTAGGCAGGTAATCCCTACCCTCATTAAGGCTAGAAAGCCGGCCTCCAGGGTAATTTGTTACAGGGTTTGGAGGGCCTACGTAGGCTGGTGTGAGTCTAAGAGATGGTTTTCCCGCAAGTATACCATTGATAGAGTATTAAGTTTTCTCCAGCTATGAGTGGATAAAGGCCTGGCATTGAGCACGATCTAGGGACAGATTTCAGCCTTATCAGTGTGGTTTCAGAGGCCGCTGGCCGCCCACTCGCTGGTTAAGATCTTCATACAGGGAGTCTTACGTGTTAATCCTCCGGTCAAATCACCACTTTGTCCATGGGACTTAAATCTTGTTCTTTCAACTCTACAGAAACAACCCTTTGAGCCGTTGGCTGAGGTACCTTTGGTTTTACTGACTAGAAAGTCGGTATTTCTGATCGCCATAGTTTCGGCCAGGAGAGTATCGGAATTGGCAGCCTTATCTTGTAAGGAACCATATCTCATTTCACATAAAGATAGGGCGGGTTTCCGTCCTCATCCTTCCTTTCTACCAAAGGTTATATCCAGTTTCCACCTGAACCAGGATGTGGTACTTCCATCCTTCTTTCCAAAACCCACCTCTAGAAAGGAGGGGTTGCTGCATACGTTGGATATTGTCAGGGCCATAAAGGCCTATCTTAAAGCTACAGAGAAGGTTCGGAAAACAGATGTGGTGTTCGTTTTACCGGAGGAGCCCAAGATGGGTCAGGCAGCTGCTAGATCCACCATCGCAAGATGGATTAAACAATTAATCACTCAGGCCTGCGGTTTGAAGAGGTTGCCTCCTCCTTTGTCGGTAAAGGCCCATTCTACCAGGGCCATGGGCACCTCCTGGGCAGCACATCATCAAGATCTCTATGGCTCAAATATGCAAGGCAGCAACGTGGTCGTCAGTCCACACGTTTACAAAAAAATGTTTTATCAATTGGACGAAAGAAGGAATGCGGATACAGCCTTTGGGCAGGCAGTACTGCAGGCCGCGATTCAAGCTCCTCAGGATCTGAGGGGGCTCCCTTGATTTAGATTTCAGATTTCCATTCTTGACTAAGTTGGATTTATTATTATTTGAGTATACCTCTAAATTAAATCCTTTTTTGGAAGATGTCTCCCTCCCCTCATTAAAGCACTGCTTTCGGACATCCCATATAGTAATGAATATGCTGCTCTGTGTCCCGTGATGTACGAGAAAGAAAAAGAGATTTTTTAATACAGCTTACCTGTAAAATCTTTTTCTTGGAGTACATCACGGGACACAGAGCTCCCACCCCTCTTTTGGGGAACATTTTTGGGAGGCATACTGCTTGCTACAAAACTGAGGTACTTCCTCTATGGGAGGGGGTTATATAGTTTGAGATTGCCATTGTCCACACCTGAAGGTACTCCATATAGTAATGAATATGCTGCTCTGTGTCCCGTGATGTACTCCAAGAAAAAGATTTTACAGGTAAGCTGTATTAAAAAATCTCTTTTTTGCGCACACACGATCAATTTAAATGACGTTTTAAAAAACAAAGTTTTTTTTCATCGCAAAAAACGACCGTGTGTACGCGGCATAACAAGAAAGGTATTGATTGCACTCTGTCCCAGGAGAGCCTTTTTACAGATGGATCAATTATGAATAAATGTTGCTAATAAATAAATTGACTCTAGTGTTTGACAAGCAAGTCTATTTATAAATGCATTTGTTTGCAATATGTATCAAATATCTTAAATGATTACATTTTAGATTTAATATTCAATATTAAATATGTGGCTTTAGATTTTTTGCTAGCTTGTATATGACTAACTTTACAAAATTCCTTCTTGATTTGTCTAAGATTCTGGAACATTACCTAGCTGATTATGTGTAATCCTTACTAATCACCAGTATAAAATATAAATCTACCATAATAATATTATATTAATAACATCTATTCTTGACAGTCATTTAATTTCTATAAATTCCAAAGCACAGCACACAAGAGATGTTCTATTAAAAATACTAAAATGAATATAAAATGTGTTCATATGCCAGGTTTGCCAGTCATGGCAGAAACTGGGTTGCCATATGTTCTCAAAACAATGAATATGAATATGAATGTATTTGACAGTATGCCAACTTCTAGGTACATTCATAAATACAAATAAATAAATATGCGATATGTAGCCTTTTTTTCAGATTTATTTTGACCTACATTTTTAAAAGTATGCAACGTTTCTTTCTTTGCAATTTAAAGAAGAACACCAAGCAAATGTAACTAATTTCATACAGACCATAGATATACTTTTGATTGTAGGTACTGTATACAGTTGTTTGTTTGTTTTTTATATGTTTTTTGCTTTAATTTTTTATTGCATTAACATAATTTCATATATTTCAAAACATTTTGTATCAGATAAAAAAATATAAAAATACAAGTTTGACACAGAACTCTAGTACTTTATTTAACAAATTGTCTATTGTTAGAGGAGTAGGGAAATTCCAGTAAACCATAATTAAATTTCTAGCTGCCAAGAACATACATGTTTAAATCATGTAACAAACTATTTGCTTTAAGAGCCTGTCTCTCTAGAACACAAATGAAGGGATCTCTGGCCCTGGTGCCCATTCTGAGGGCTAGGGCCATATTTGGGCCTTACCATATGGCCATCAAAGACTCTGTCAACAGTAGTTTGTGTTTTTTTTACCTGGGTGCTAAGGTGCTCACTCAGAAGCATGAAGGGATAACATTTCATGGACTGTATTCTATTAGTTAAATGTTTATTTAATTTTATTCACATTATCTTACTTTGTCTGTGATTCCCATCCCTCTTATTTTTTTCCTCTAATTTTTTTCCTCTAATTTTTTTATAATGGATCTTGCTGCAGCACACGTCATTTTTAAGGGGACTGTAGAGAGCACTAATGTGGAGGAATTGATTTGTAAAGGACTGAAATTAGCAGTGACTTTTAGTAATTATGACATTGGGGCTGATTTACTAAAGCCAAATAGACTGTGCAACTTTGAAAATGCAGTTGCACTCTGCAAGGGCAGTTGCTCCAGAGCTTAGTAAATAATGAAGAGCTTTGCTGACTTCCATCATCCAATCACATGTAAGCAAAAATGCTGTTTTTGTAATTTTCCTTGCACATGATTGGATGATGGAAGTCAGCAGAGCTCTCCATCATTTACTAAGCTCTGGAGCAATTGCCTTTGCAGAGTGCAACTGCACTTTCAAAAGTGTGCACTGGTAAATCAACCCCATTTTGTCCCCAGTCTTTAGTAGTACTCTAAATCATGTGATTTCAATTATCTTCTGTTGCAGGTTTCCAGTTTATGACAGTTCTCTGTGCTTAGTTAATATATATAGTTAAATATATAGTTAATATAATGTGTTTCCCTTTGCTGATGTCAGAGGCCACACTTGAGGCCCTGTATATTAAGAAAGTTGACCACCACTGATGTAAAGGAGAATATATATTACTTTAATTTAGTGCAGAAACTTTGAAAAGAGTGGTCCTCTCCTGCACTGTAAAGAAGTGGATTGCTACATTTGATGGAGAACACATTGCATATAATACCATTTTCAACTTTTTTTACACACTTTTTGTACGTGCATATGATTTTTATTTTTTTGCATTTTCCCAGATCAATTTCCATTCTAGGATTGTAATTTCTTCTATTTCTCATTTACATATGTTTAATAGAGTTAGTTACTTGCGAGGATTATATTAATTAAAGTATGTCTAAATTGAAAGCTCTCACATAGAAAGAATGAATATCCCTACAAAGGCAAAGGCAGCAATACAAATCTGACAAAGGTTCTTATCTTTCCCTCTTTTATCTGAAACTATAAAAAAAATCCAGGCTTAAAGTGTTTATAAAGTAGTGGCTTAGACCCTCTGCCAAGTTTAATTTCATTGCTGTCAGAGATGAGGAGAGTCACCTCTCTACTTGTCTTGGTGACCACTGTCACTAAGAGAGAACGCGAGAAGAAACCCAGACTTTTAGAGTTGTCATGAGTGCAAGAGGAGAGATAAGATATTCCAATGGGAATTTATGTTATGGTGACAAATGTCTAGGAAATCTCCTTCTAATAACAAAGATGTCCTCTTATTTCCTATTTTGTCTCTAGAATGAAAGTAAAATCTTCCCAGCAATAATCTGATAGGGGTTTTAATTTTTCTCTACTCTATCCAGATAGAGGTTTTGCTTCCCATACATTTTAAGTTAAATTAAGTTAACAAGTAACCAATATTTTATTTACTGTCTATTTTTATTTCTCCTGTGACAGTCATGCAAGAAAAAGGAGATCAATACAATAAAGTTAACTATACTAATCCAATATATTAACTCGATTGGTTATTGTGGATCTCTTATTTGTATGTAGCTAAAAGTTGTATTTTTCAATAACCTTTTTTTGTGTGGTCTGTACAATAATATAAGGTGGTACAGATACATACAAACTGATGGGTTATAATGCTAACTTACTCTATCCAAAACAAAAAGAAAGTAATTACGTGAAGAAAAAAGAAAATTACAAAAATGAATAAGTAACAGATAATACAAAAAAAAAAAAAATCATGCACACACAAGGCATTTACACAGACTTATAATACACATCCTATTAGGACACACAGAGGCACCAGACCCTAATAACACTACACCCATGTATCCTTAAACACATTACAGACTTCAAAATAATTTTCATAGCATTAGTTTAGTACAAAACCAAATAGACTAAGTGGTTAATTTTTTACTGTAGGTTACTTATTTTCAGTGTGACCCAAAAAGACAAAATTTAGGTGCCGCTCAGGTACAGAGGTAAAGAGCAACTAGAGAGCTGTGAGTGAAGACAAGGACAGGGAGTTCACCCTAGCTCCAAGCGGCAGCAATGTCAAAGGAAAAGATCCATAAGCCACACATCATGACCCATGTGCATAAAGTGAGATGAATGGCAGAGAGATCAGGGAATCATGATTAAGCTCCAATGGGCGGGGCAAAATCTATTGGAGTCATGCCCTGGCTGGAGTCTGGGCTGAGGCTATCATTCATCATACTTCATGCACATGGGTCTGCTTCATGATGTGCAGCTTATGAATCTTTGACACTTATTTTCATCGTTGCACAGTTTTGACTTTCAGTGATGTTTTTAGAACATATTTTTACATTTAAACCTATTTTATTATTTGATAGCTTGACACATTGTTATTTTTCATATTTAGGGAGACATTTAATGATTATATAGTATATATATTTGTGCAGGCTAATACCAATTTAAGTGTATTTTTTTTACCCAAAATACTGTATTGTTTTGATAAGCATTTGTGTAAGCATCATGAGGTATAAAAGGGGGAAAGTAATGCATTTTATTCCATAAATTCTCTGATTTGGAGAGTGTTCAGGAACATTTCACATGTGTTATATGCATTTAAAAGCATATAGCAAATATGTTGGACAATTGAGGTGCAAAATTAAAGCTCATTTTTAAAAAAAATGAAAAAAAAAAACAACATTCACACCGCCTTCTATGCCTGTTATATTTTTTTTTTTTTTTATGTTTTGTTTTATAAATATACAACCTGAATTTCCTAGGTTTACTTACTTACTGTAGTCATTCTTATGGGGTCTTTTGAGAAAAATATTAGGACTGGAGCAGCAAAAACACAGAACAAATATCTTACTGCTAGAGGCCATTATAATAAACAAGCCAATAGGGGACACCATACTCTGAACTTCACCTGTAATTAAATATATCATTGGTGGACTTTGTGGTGAACACAATGTTGTGTATAATGATCTTCTTAGTAAATCAGTGTGGAGATTGAAAGTGGGTTAGAGCATCCTCAAAGGTCAGACAAAGCTGAGACTCCCAGAGAAGTGTTTACAATCTAAAAATAGTTCTCTTGTTTAAAGCAGCTAACCGCTCTGGGTAAAATTGGTAGAACGTTGTTGCACAGAATATGAAAAGATTTTACAGGTAAGCAGAGGAAATTATAACAGCTTGAGAGCATTACTGACTGGAGTGTCTCAACAAAAGCTTACAAGCAGAAAATATAACAGAATTCCTATCTCACTAGCTACAATTTATTATGTAGCATTTTATATTTTGAGAAATAACTTAATGCATAAATTAAAGCAAATATGTGTTAAAACTCAACTAGTAGACCAAAAGAGTTGCCAGGGAACAAGTAGCAAATGGTGCCATGGTATTTTACCCTCAGTTCCTTCATTACAACCCTGGGAGCTGCTAAGATAAGGGGGTGGAACTTAGTGAGAAGGGACAGGGTTTAAAAAAAAAAACCTGCATAGCATACTAGCTCATTATGAAATACTAATCTTAGCTTTATTGGTCCCCGTACACTGTTCCGGCCGGCGACATCGCTCCTGAAGCTACTTCCGGGTACTTCCGGGTATCACTGGCACGGCGCTGTGATTGGCCGGAGCCGCAATGATGTCAGCCGCAATGATGCGCCTGGGAGCCGCCGGTAACGGCACACCAACTGAAGCAAAGTGTGCATGTGCCAATGACCGTGCAGGTTTAAGAGATACCCGGGCTAGCAACAGGTAAGCCTTATTATAGGCTAATCTGTAGCAAAACGTGGTCTGTAAGGGTTTACAACCACTTTAACAGAAGCGATGCTCTAACTTCAATGATTAATTAGGTAGTATTTTATGTGACATAAGAAGTCTAGTGGGTGATGTGTGTAGATGTCCAAAGGTGCTTCTACATAAGAAGTGTTGTAGGGCATATGGAACAGTGGAAACTTGGTCAGGAGTTCTAGTACTTCAGTTTGTGGAGGAACAACAGTTCACACACTTTCACGGCAGTTATATAAACAAGCCCCAACCAGACTAAAATAAGACTTCATACCTTGTACGGTATGAAATGTCATGTAGCATTTTGTTTGTGTTGGGGAGTCTGCAAGGAAGATGCTGTAGTGTAAATGCCCAAAGTTTTCCATTGTAAGAGATGCAGTACTATATCCTGGCGCAGAAAGGACTGTGCAGGAAGATCTGGCACTATCATAGGTTAGTTATTTAGCTTGCAACAAGCAGAACCACCTACAGCAGCATTTAATAGAAATGGTAATTCTGGTATTTATTATATAAAACCATGGCAAATTAAATAATACAAGTCACATGAGTTTTTTTTTTTTTTACTAATCTATTTATCTGTATTGCCTTCTACCAGCTTTGGACTCCCAAAGCTGGCAAAGTGCTATGCTTAGATATAAATGTGCAAAGTTCTGGTTTCTGCAATAGCACTGTTTTTTTTTAAAATCAGTCCCTATATCAAGGTTTAAAAATCCCAATTACTAGGTTAACTTGGTGGCAAAGGGATCACCACTCCAGGTGGATGTGTGGAAATGGCACTTTCCTCAAGGTGGAAGCATCAAGTGCAGGCTAAGCATATATCAATTAGAAGATAGAAAGTCTGGACAGCTGCACTGCAAAATAACAAAAGTACAAACCACAGCAGGGTACAGGATAAAAACTGATGCATTTTATACTCTCAACAGTGCTTATTCATAGCTATACAACCAGAATGTATAGCTGTGTATAGCTATGACTAAGCACTGTTGAGTGTGAAACGTGTCAGTTTTTATCCTGTACCCTGCTGTACCCAAATTATTAGTTTTTTTTTTTTTTTCCCACAAATAGAGCTTTCTTTTGGTGGTATTTGATCACCTCTGCAGTTTTTATTTCTTGCGCTATAAACAAAAGAAGAGTGAGAAGTTTGGAAAAAAAAAACAACAATATTTTTAAATTTTTGCTATAATAAATATCCGATACATATTCTTCTACATATTTGTGGTAAGCGTATATTGATTGGTTTGCGCAAAAGTTATAGCGTCTACAAAATAGGGGATAGAATTATGGCATTTTTATTATTTTTTAATGGCGGCGATCTGCGATTTTTTATCGTGACTGCAATATACTGGACACTTTTGATACTATTTTGGGACAATTCACATTTATACAGCAATCTGTGTTTTAAAAATGCATTGATTACTGTGTAAATGTCACTGGCAGGGAAGGGGTTAACTGTGTGTCCTAGGGATTGATTCAAACTGTAGGGGGAGGGGACTCACAAACAGAGGAGACCGATCAGTGTTGCTCTGTACTGGGAACACACCATCGGTCACCTTCTCTGACAGGACATGGATCTGTTACTGTTCACACACAGATCCACGTCCTTGGCTGTGTCACTGGCAATCGTGGGTGCCGGTGGACATCGCGGCCACCAGCACGCGCACATGTACCTGAATGATGTGGCGGACAAGACCGAGAAGCCTCGGCTGTCAAATGACACCCGACCAGAACAAGAGCCGCACCGCCCAGCCATCATTTGATGGCCGGCGGGCAGTAAGTGGTTAAATTCCCTAGCTTTGTCATCCCTTCTCAGGTGCAACCTCTGCAGAACTACAACACTGACTTTGGATGTCAGTATTGTCTTCCTATCCACAGGAGGGTGGCAGGCAGGGCTAGGCAACAGGAAGGGGTGCAGAAACAAGAAACTTGTACTGAGGAGAGATTTTATATGGACACGGGAGTTGTAGCAGTCAAGCTTACAGGATGATGACCCTCCACTTAGACCAGGATTTTAAACTAGAATACAGATGCAAAGTAATTAGTAGTAGTAAAGTACTTGAAAATAAAACTAATGTGCCATATGGAGCACTATTAATCTATCAGACAATACTGGTGCAAACATAATCACAAGCAGTCAACTCACTCTACATCGATGGTGGTATATCTGTCTTGTAACAAGCAGAGAATGAAGTGGGGGCTATCAATTTCTAATCAAAACAATAATATATGTTGAACCACTTTCTGACCACTCTATAGATGTTTTACTGCTACAGGGGGGCAGGTGTGCACAGTATCATGTGTGAGTATATATATATATATATATATATATATATAATGTGATCCTGGACGTCTGCCTGCAGGGGGTATAATTTACAGCCGAAGCCAAATTGTTGGTGCTGGGCATTTGATGCCCTCTGGCACCCATCGATCGTTGGTAAAGGCAGATCCCTGTTCTGACAGGGGGAGGGGTGGATTCTGTGTTTCTGCAAAGAAGGGACTAAAATCAATATTTTCCTTTAGTAAAATCAGCACATACGGTACACAAAAATACTAGCTAGGCACACAGTTAACTCTTTGATCGACCCTGATGTTCAACCCCTTCCCAGCCAGTGTCATTAGTATACTGACAATGCATATTTTCAGCACTGATCACTGTATTAGTGTCACTAATTTCTACAAAGTGTCAAAAGTGTAATTTAGTGTCTGATTGTCCCCTGCAATGTCACAGTCCCACTATAACTTGCTAATCACTACCATTACATGTCTTTAAAAAAAAAAAATCCATAAATATATCCCACAGTTTGTAGATGCTACAACATTCACATAGACCAATCAATATATGCTTTTTTGGGATTATTTTTTACCAAAAACATGTAGCAGAATACATATTGGCCTACATTTATTAATAAATTCAATGTTTTTAAAACAATTATTGGATGTGTTTTATAGCAGAATGTAGAAAATATTTTTTTCATTTATTCTCAAACTTGTCGTTTTTTTTTTTTTTTTGTTGTTTATAGTGCAAAAAAAAAAAAACTGCTGTGGTGATCAAATACCAGCAAAAGTTACTATATACTGTAGTTACTATTCAGACTACAAGGCATTGAATTCAGAAAGGCACAAAAACCATGCAACAAAGGCAAACATTTTTGGGAATCTTTACATAATTTGTGTAAATACTTACTTCAATTACCCAATAATATGCAGAAGCACACCAAAACTTGTTTTTTACATCATTGGATAATTGAAGTGAATATTTACACGATTTGTGAATTAGTTGTTATAAATTAGTATAGAATTAGTATTTCAGTCTTCATATGTAAATTTGATGATTTATTTGTAGCCAAACATTATTGATTCCAAGTGTGTTTGTCTTGCCCAAAAAATCAGAGCTGCATTGTTAAGATAAAATATGTGCCCGCTAGCTGATTTGCACTTGAGATACCTCTCTTGATCACTGAATACCTGGGCATTTTCCCACGGGTGACTGCAAGCTAGTTCAAGCTAGAGCAAGATGCAGAGCCATCATGATTAATAAATAACCCTTGCTGCTTTCAGCCAATTTAGTTAGACATAATTTTATTCATTCAGCCTTGGCCACCTACACAGCAATCACAACATTTTAAAATACAGAAAACGCTTTAACCAAACTGACAACTAATAACATTATTTCTATATTTTCATTTCATAGCCCCTGATGCTCATTAAAATCATGTTATAATTTGTATGAAACAAAATTAACATTATAACTTACATTAGTATATAAAGCTCTAGTTATATGTCACAGTATAAATACATAATCAAAGGACATAAGACTCTTGATTTGTCGGTGTGAAAAGTCTATTAGTCTATTAGTCTATTGTAGCAGTGCGGGTCTCAGTCAAACTGACAGCATCTGTCTTGAAGGGCCGAATGAGGCGTGGCCAGTTTGTGCTCTAGCAGGAAAGTTTCCAGAAGTGCCAGATCCATAGACTTTCCCACCTCATCAGGAACCTTTACTTGCCACTATCATTGTTCCTAACAGATGGGTGACCTGTTTCTGCTCTAAATATGTGCCAAACTCAGGAGCCAGGGACTTAAATAGACTCTGACTGACCCTAGATGGCCATTAGAATCACATCCCTGTCAGCATCCAACTGGATAGTTTCCCCAGTGACCCAGGAAACCATAGAGGAACCATATTCCTCTTGACTTCCTCTCCCTCTACACTGCTGCTGCTGTTGCGTACCACCTGCAATGGAGAAAATAGACTGCACCTGCATACAGGGAAATTTTAGGTACATATAAACAAAAAATATTACATGTAGAGTAAAGGAAGAGAGCCAGCACTAGAAATCTATCAGACTCTGCAGCAGTTCATGCTGTATGTGCAAACCACAAACTTGCTGACAGAAAACAGAGCAGAGGCATGACTCTCACTTTTATACAACTCCTTAATGGCACTTTCACACTGAGGCATAGGGCGTTGGTGGTTAAGCGCCACTAGCCTTAGCGGTGCTTTACCATAGTTTTAGAGGCACTAGCAGCAGAATAAAGGGTTAATAGTGCCTGCAACGTACCGCTGCCGCGGCACTTTGTGGGTACTTTGGCAGCACTTCCTATTGATTTCAATGGGCAAGGACGCTTTAGGAGTGGTGTATTCACCACTTCTAAAGCGCCTCAAAGATGCCGCTTGCATGACTTTTTCTAACGTCCCTCAAGCGCACCACTCCAGTGTGAAAGCTCACTGAAGTGACAGGAGAGGTGCTTTTTAACGCTTAAGTGCCTGTAAAGGGCCTAAGTATGAAAGTAACCTAAAGTGATTGTAGAGTCTCGTTTAAAAAAACAAAAATCAAACATGTCATACTTACCTGCCCTCTTCTCGGGCCTCCTCTTTGTTGCTCCTGGCCCCTCACCCTGGTCAAGTGCCCCCACAGCAAGCAGCTTGCTATGGGGACACCTGAGCTGCTGCTCCATGTGAC
The DNA here is from genome assembly GCA_029574335.1 of Rana kukunoris. Taxonomy (NCBI): domain Eukaryota; kingdom Metazoa; phylum Chordata; class Amphibia; order Anura; family Ranidae; genus Rana; species Rana kukunoris. The sequence goes on along the minus strand of CM056053.1, from coordinate 401,712,071 downwards.
TATTCACTAGATCACAGAGTCATTTGATCACAGAGATGCCATTGTATCTCTCTCTCGATTGGCTAACTGACAGTGATTGACAGCTGCGGGAGTCGTTGGTGCCGCTGCTATGCCTCACCCAATCATAAGGGTAGTCAGGGATGGCCGAGGGACTCGTGGACATCGCTAGACAAAGAGGGGGCTCAGGTAATTATTAAGGGGTACTGGAGAGGCTGCTACACACAGAAGGGTTTTTATCCTAATGCATAGACTGCAGAGAGAGCATCCAGCTGTATTGTTTTAGACTGGGTTCACGTCCGGTGCATCCCCGTTCACCATTTCAGGTCCAATTTCAGCCCCAATTTTTGGCTGAATTCGGACCTGATACAATCCAAAAGACACACAAGGCTCCTGTGCAAATTTGCACCAGAGCCGCAGTGGAGGTGTGTTAACTGGTTTCATAGAAAGCTGGTCAAAATGTCCTGCTATTGTTTTGGGGAACCCGCATCCAATTTGCAATAGTGTGAACCCAGCCTTACAGAGGTACTTTGATCACAGAACTGCAAAATCTTTGGCACATAAAACAGTTCCCATATTTTCATCTTATAAGTGTATGTAGCTGCTTGCCTCAGTTTAGTGCTTTAAAGCATACTTGGCATTTGGAACAAACATTACAATATCTCATACACACACAAATATATTTCTAACAACATTCTAAGTCATACCAGATTATTGTGCCATTTTTCTGCCTCCGCAGATATTTTGCTTTCCCTTTGTAATTAAATCTGCTGTACTTCTATATATGTCTGAGAATTTACTCCCGCTTGTTTTACACATGCATGCTTCCTATCAGGAGAAACCTTCTTGCTACTGCAGAATAGGATTAGTGATGTTCAGTGATTTCTTATACACCTATTTAGCAAGTAGTGGGAAATTTCTGTGCGGCTCTTGACAGCAGAGATGTGTGAAATAAGGAACAGAGGTCAAGGACAACAAGCAAATACTAGAGTTGGAGAGCTCTGGAGAAGATGGGCGCTAATCCAAGAGGACAGCAGAATATATAAGGGGATTGTCAAAACTTGTCTGTATACAGACTCTGGGTTAGAGCCAGCGTCAGATCTTTAAACAAGCAGCACAAGATTTTGCATACAGGAACAAGGGCGCCTGCATGTAGGTAAATCCCATTCTCCTTGCTTCCTAAGCATCCTAAACCTCAAATATAAACAGATGTCAGACTAACATATCTCTGATAAGATGCTGTATTCTGAGCATCGGTGCTCCTAATTAGGATATTGGTAATTAGATTTTTAGAAGCAAATGCCACAAGAGACTATACATTTTTTTTCTGCAGCAAATAAAGTGTTACTAAACCCACAACAGTAAAATCAGTCTGTATATGCAGCATAGCATGGTTGGTATACTAACTGTTGAACTTATGGGGTTATTCTTCTGCATTGTGTAAAAAGGCTGTATGCACATATTCTCCCCTCCTGCACTGTCTATCTGGGGAAGGCCAGCTAACACAGGCAGGGTAGCCGACCTGCACATGCTCAGTCTTGTCTTTTATGCTGGAGAGAACATTTACTTGGTCTCAGAGATAGCCAGGTCACATGATATTAACATCACATAAGTGGGTGTGTATACAGGCTACAGTGCAAATCTCCTCCTTCCTGAACTCTCAGCACTGGAGAAACTGTGTGGTTTATCATGTAACCGTGGTATACAGATCATCCAAAAATGTATATAGTGGCAGTATTTTAATGTAAAAATAAGATTTGTAAGCTGTGGGCACTGGGGGGGGGATGAACAAATTTCATATTACTGGGTTTAGTAACACTTTAACCACTTGAGGATCGCCTAACGCCGAAATATACGTCGGCAGAATGGCACGGCTGGGCACAAGCACGTACGGGTGCGTTGCCCTTTAAGTGCCCAGCCGTGGGTCGTGCGCACTCGCGACCCGGTCTGAAGCTCCGTGACCGTTGGACCCGCGGACCCGATCGCCGCCTGTGTCCCACGATCAGGTCACAGGAGCTGAAGAATGGGGAGAGGCGAATGTAAACAAACCTTCCCCATTCTTCTCTGTGGCTTGTCACTGAGCGTTTGTTCCCTGCCATAGGGAACGACGATCAGTGATGTCACACGTCCAGCCATGCCCCCCTACAGTAATAAACACAAATCAGGGCACACTTAACCCCTTTAGCACCCCCTTGTGGTTAACCCCTTCACTGCCATTGTAATTTTCACAGTAATCAGTGCATTTTTATAGCACTTTTCGTTGTGAAAATGACAATGGTCTCAAAAATGTGTCAAAAGTGTCTGATGTGTCCGCCATAATATCGCAGTCATGAAAAAAATCGCTGATCGCCGCCATTACTACTAAAAAAATATTTAATAGTAAAAATGCCATAAAACTATCCCCTATTTTGTAAACGCTACAACTTTTGCGCAAACCAATCGATAAACGCTTATTGCAATTTTTTTTACCAAAAATATGTACAAGAATACATATTGGCCTAAACTGAGGAAAAATAATGTTTATTTATATAGTTTTGGGGATATTTATTATTTATTATAGCAAAAAAAAAATTGTTTATAGCGCAAAAAATAAAAACTCTATTTGTGGGAAAAAAAGGACGCCAATTTTGTTTGGGAGCCACGCCGCACAACCACGCAATTGTCAGTTAAAGCGACGCAGTGCCGAACAGGGGCAAGGTCCTTTACCTGCATAATGGTCCGGGACTGAAGCCATTAAAGATTATATCTTACTCAATACTAGTCTAGAAATTAATACATTAACTCTTTGGGAAGCCCATAAACCAGTTATAAGTAATACAATTCAGAAACAATCAGCCATATTCAAACGCAAACGGAAAACCCTTGCGCGTAAACTGGAGATGGAGTTTAACCCCTTAAGGACCGCCGCATGTACATATACGTCTGCAGAATGGCACGTACAGGCACATTGGAGTACCTGTACGTCCCTGCCTAGACGTGGGTCGGGGGTCCAATTGGACCCCCCCCCCCTGGTACTTGTGGCGGTCCGGTTTGCTGTGGGAGCGATCCGGGATGAGGGGGAGGCTGTTCGTTTTTGTCTGCCCCCTCCGGATCGCTCCTAGCCAATGCGCTTCCTCTCCGCTCTGCACTTCCTCTGCCTGTATAATGTAAACACAGGCAGAGGAAGTGATGTCAGCTCTCCTCTCGGCGGAATTTTCAATTCCGCCGAGAGGAGAGAAGACATCACAAGTGAGTCGCACCAACACTACACTGACACCACACACATAGGTACATTAACCCCTTCCGATCACCCCCCCACCGTGTCACAGTGTCACTGAATGCAGTGATCATATATTTACTGATCACTGCATTTAGTGTCAGTGTGACAGTTAGTGTGACAGGCAGTTAGTGTTAGGTCCAGGGTAGCCCCGTACCCCCCCTAATAACATTTTAACCCCTTGATCACCGCCCTAGTTAACCCTTTCACCCCCTATTGCCAGTGTCACTAAGCGATTATTTTTCTGATCGCTGTATTAGTTACACTGTTGCCGCTAGGTAGCTAGTTTTTTTTTATTGTGATTTTTTTTACTAAAGACATGTGGCTGAATACATTTTGGCCTAAATGTTTTACTAAAATTTAGTTTATTCAATTTTTCTTATAACAAAAATTAAAAAATATTGTTTTTTTTTCAAAAATGTCGCTCTATTTTTGTTTATAGTGCAAAAAATAAAAATCACAGAGGCAATCAAATACCATTAAAAGAAAGCTCTATTTGTGGGAAGAAAAGGACGTGAATTTTGTTTGGGAGCCACGTCGTACGACCGCGCAATTGTCTGTTAAAGCGACGCAGTGCCGAATTGTAAAAACGCCTCTGGGAATTTAGCAGCATATTGGTCCGGGGCTTAAGTGGTTAATACTGCCTTTATATCCCATCAGGACAATCCATCACCATTAACAAAATCCAGTTTAAACAAAACTTGTTTTGCATATGACTTATTTTTAACTGGAGCAGTGGAAAAATCCTGCAAATGATCAAGACATAACTATTTAATGAAATCCAATAAAGCGGGTACCTACCTTGCACGTGCGCTTAATTGATGAAAAAACCCTTTAAACCAATACGGCTTTTGAATCCATATCATGGCCTTACCTTCAATATACATTGCAAAGATGGGGTTTTGGTCCCCACTTCTTAACATGGATCGAAGCGATTTATAACAAACCAATTGCATACATTAAATATGCAGGCTATAAATCTAATCCATTTAGAAATAGAAAGAGGAACTCGCCAGGGATGCCCACTCTCCCCCCTCCTATTTGCCCTCCTAGTAGAACCTTTAGACCCATGAATCCGCACAGACCCGACAATTACAGATATTGAAACTGCTGGATACCATCATAAATTATGTCTATTTGCAGGTGACATACTCCTATTTCTGTCATCCCCACAAGTTTCCGGACCTAACCTCCTGTCCATTCTAGACAAATTTGCAATGATTTCGGGACATACAATAAATACTAAAAAAAACAGAGCCATAGATATATCCCTCTCCAAAGTAGAATCAGACTCGGCCAAAAATGCACTCCCTTTTATATATACTGAGCGGTCAATCCCCTATTTAGGGGTTCACCTAATAGCCTCATATTCTGATCTTTTTGTAGCAAACTATCCCCCACTCAAACAAATTACACATTTTTTACAACAATGGACACATCTTCCGATTTCATGGATAGGTAAAATTAATGCAATCAGAATAACAATTCTCCCAAAACGACTTTATTTATTTTGAGTTTTGCCGATCCCTATCCCATCTTACTACCTTAGATTACTCCATAGAAGAACATTAACATATGTCTGGGGCTCCAATAAACCCTGTGTATCATTACATACGCTGCATTTACCAAAACTCAAAAGGAGGTCTTGGATTTCCAAATTTTGCTAACTATTATAGAGCTGCACACATTGCTAGCCTAAATATCACGCTACACATGAAATACCCCTATGGGTAATAATAGAAGTGGCAGAATGTGACCCTCTTTCTATTTCCAATCTGTTATGGCTCCTCCCCAAGGAACGCAAAACCCTATGTAACCCCATCACTAAATATTTTTTATATTTATGGGACAAACTTAAATTTAAGCATCAGCTACAATCTTCTCACAACCCTCTTTTGTAATTTCTCAAAAACCCTGCTTTCTACACAGCATGGGTCTCATCCAAATCATTTAAGATCTGGAACTCATTGAACATTACGCGGCTTCAACATACTTTCACACATTTCCTACCCTTTGTGACACCTACAGTATAACTTACCAAATTATGAACTTTTTAGATACCTTCAAATCAACATTTTTTACACACCTTTGTTAACCACTTGACCACTGGGCACTTAAATCCCCTTCCTGACCAGACCAATTTTCAGCTTTCGGTGCTCTCACAATTTGAATGACAATTACTCAGTCATACAACATTGTACCCATTTGAAATTGTTGTCCTTTTTTTCACACAAATAGAGCTTTCTTTTGGTGGTATTTGATCACCTCTGGGTTTTTTATTTTTTGCGCTTTAAAAGAAAAACGACTAAAAATTCTGAAAAGAATAAAAAAAAGCGTGTTTCTGTCATATTAGCAGGTTTTTATTCGCTAGAAAATTACATAGAACCCCAAAACATTATATATTCTTTTTTAGCAAAGACCCTAGAGAATACAATGGCGGCTGTTACAACTTTTTATCTCGCATGGTATTTTCGCAGAAATTTTTTGAACGCGTGTTTTTTAAAAAAAAACAGTTTTGTGCTTAAAAACTTCGCTACTTAAAAATCCCCATAGGCGACGGTTTAATTACTTTTATTGGTTACATGTTTTTAGTTACAGAGGAGGTCTAGGGCCAAAATGATTGCTCTCGCTTTAACGTTTGCAGAGATACCTCACATGTGTAGCTTGAACACCGTTTTCATATGTGGGCGGGACTTACGCATGCGTTAACTTCTGCATGCAAGCACACGGGGACAGGGGTGCTTTAAAAAAATGGGTATTGCAGAGTATTTGGGTATTGCAGAGTATTTGGGTATTGCAGAGTATCGCACAAGCTATTGCAGAGTATTGGGGTATTGCAGAGTATTGGGGTATTGCAGAGTATTGGAGTATTGCAGAGTATTGTGGTATTGCAGAGTATCACGCAGGGTATTGTAGAGTATTGGGGTATTGCAGAGTATTGGGGTATTGCAGAGTACCGCGCAGGGTATTGCAGAGTATTGGGGTATTGCAGAGTATTGGGGTATTGCGCAGGGTTTTGGGGTATTGCAGAGTATCGCGCATGGTATTGCAGAGTATTGGGGTATTGCAGAGTATCGCGCAGGGTATTGCAGAGTATTGGGGTATTGCAGAGTATCACGCAGGGTATTGGGGTATTGTAGAGTATTGTGCAGGGTATTGCAGAGTATTGCACAGGGTATTTCAGAGTATTGGGGTATTGCAGAGTATTGGGGTATTGCAGAGTATTGCGCAGGGATAGCTGAGCTGGGATGGATGGCTGGATCTGTGACTGCATTTGTCACAGATCCAGCCACAGCGCTGCTGCTGCCACCCGGTCCCCCACCTCTCCTTTCACACTGTACCGAATGGTACAGAGAGGAGAGGGAGGAACCGGCGTCATCAAATGATGCCGGTTTGTTTACAAGTGATCGCTCTGTCATTTGACGGAGCGATCACGTGGAAACCGGTCGCTATCAACGGCAATTTACGGCGATCCGTGATGCGCCGGGTCTTCTAGACCCGGCACTCACGGATGATTCCAGGAGCGCGCCCCAGGGGACGCGCGAGTGAAGGATTGTGGGAGGACATCCCAGGGACGTTGTGTCACAGTTACTCCACCGCACTGTAGCAGTAAAATGTCTATGGCGCGGTGGCCAAGTGGTTAAACACTGATATCTCTCTATCCCAAATTACGATTTTTTAAAAAGCATGCTTTAAAATTTGTCTGCTGGAAAAACCTGTCTGCTCGCCCGTACACACGATCGAATTTGTCTGCTGAAACTGTCCGTCAGACCGGTTTCAGCAGATAAATTCGATCGTGTGTACGCGGCCTGAGAGAGAGGCAAATTTGTGTAGAGTAGTAAGTAAATTTGATAAAGAGATTAGTGGTTTAATAATAAACAATAGGAAATCATCTGCATAAGTACCCAATTTAAATTCTTAAAAACCAATAGAGTAGCCAGCATTGTATGTAAATGAATTGCTCTAGCCAATGATACCATAGCGAATGCAAAAATGAGAGGGGAGAGAGGGCACCTCTGATGAGTACCACAGACAATAGATTTTAATGGATGTCTGGTATAGAACACATGGTAAATGAATGTCGGGAACCTTTCCACTTCCAAAAGCGAAACTTTTAGTAAAATGTATAGACCTAAAGCTCTGTCACTGGAAACTACAACATTTTTTTAGTTTAGGAGTTATTTTTGCTACTACAATCAGCACTGTAAATTAAAAACAAAACAAAAAAAACATAAATGACCCATGTATTCTACAATATGAAACACCCCTATGCATTTCTGCTCACACGAGGCTCAGGATGTCCTTCGGAATGAAAGGTTCATGTAATGTTATGTCGATTTATGCATGCCTAAGGCATAATGCAAATTATAAAGTCAAGCATATATTAAATTAGCATTTTGCTTGAAGCATTTATATAGCTTCAGTCTGCTATACCTGACAAGGATCATTGTTTGTGTTTTTCATCACATTTCTATGGTTTTAAACCATCAAATGTACAATTTCAAACACATTTACAGATAGACAGCTTGTTCCACAAAGTCTGCAGAGAATTTACCTCTGCATCCCAAGCCAGGGAAACTGCCTGTTATGTGAAAAAAACAAGAAAAAACTGTGCTAATAAAATAAAATAAACCTGTAACTGAAAACAGGTGAGGGTGGTAATAGCTAATAAAGCAGAGATGACAAAAATATAATTTTGTTTACAAAACGTTTTCTGCAATCAATTTTAAAGCAACGAACCACAAATAAGAAGGAACATTCTGGTGAAGGAAGAGACTCCATGTGTTGTCAGAAGAAGCCAGTTTCCACTCCATTCATTCAATGCCGCCTGCTTCCTTCACCTCGTGGAAAGTTTTTTTACCTCTACTGAGAAAGAAGCCTCGGTTTTCCTCTGGATGTAATCTGCAGATACAGCTTTAAGGACCCAGGACCAGTAATGGAATGAGGTGATGATCCCCATTAGACTGTCTCCATCCAGCTTGTGGCTCCGCAAATCCCTATACCTACATGCTACCTGGGGTCCCCTATAATCAAGGGACCGCAGGGATCTGGTAAGCAGATTCATATGCTTTGGTGGTGGAGGATCCTAGCTATTCGGTTATCACTCCGTATTGGTGTTTCATCTGATTGTTCAATTTGAGGACTTTTTCTCTTCACTGGTGAAGGAACATTTCACTCTGATCACTTCTGTGATCTAACTTTTCAATCACTTTATGGACTTTTGTTCATGTTAAATGATCATACTGTAAGTTAACCGATTAATTCTCAACTGGTCTCCACAAAATATATTTGTTTACATGTCTATTGTTCACATTGTTTAGTGCAACTTGTTTTTTTTCTCCAAACTGCCTGTTATACATATTTTAAATCATTGGAATAAAAAAAAAAAAAAAAATTACTGCAGCTGAGGGACTTGTTTTATAAGACGGTAATATTATTTGTTTTCATATAAATATACTATTATGGCAGTGGGCCTGGGGTACCATTATGTAAACTGGGTTTGTGTAAATTACTGTCAAAATATTATTAATACCAATCATCTATTTTGAAATGCATAGAACCAGTAGATAGGAGTAGTAAAATAACATATGTCTAAAAACAAAAAATCTTTTTTTTATTGGCGTTTTTATCCCCCCAAAATAGAAATAAGATTCCTGGACATCTGCTTTTCTCTCCAGGATGAGATCAGCATTTTTTTAGACATTATCCATGATTAGTATCTACTCCCTGGACTGAGATTTGTAGCTTAGTTTAATCGCTGAAATCTATATTGTGCCAACAGTAAGGCTAATTCAAATCCACAATTCCAGTATAAAGAAGTTTTGCTGTTATAAAACACTCAAAATACAGAGTAATCTAAAAAACCAGCACAGAACATTACTTTTTGTTATAGTAGTTCTTGGAGTGAAAAACAAGTTAAAATGTAATTGCAAAATAAAATAAAAATGTGTAGTACATTTCTATAGTACATGTAGAGATTTGTTTTCTTTAAAGATCCTGCAAGTACAGAAATATACATGTTTATCTGCCAGAAATCCTGTTGTGGACAAGTCCTGTTTTGGACTGACAGCACACAGTATTTTTGTTGATGAGTGATGTTAGCCCTGCCTAGCATTTTTTTGCTAAACTTCTCAACCACTCCTATCCTCAGTTGTACACATCACAAAAAGTAAAAAAAAAAAAAAGTATTAGGATGGTTAGAGATTACGTGGGAAGTGTGCAGAGGATACAGGTAGAGCTCTGAATTTTTGACAAAATCAAGGTTGTTTATTTTCAAAATGTATTAAAGGGATTTAAAATATGCATTACCAGTGATAGGGACATACCAAAAATGGTTATTGAAACTTAAAATAATAACAATTGTATTATATAAAAGTTTAAACCAATGACAAATCCAAGCATAATATACACAAATTTGCTCTGTAAATCTACACGTTTTGCTGATTTTCCGCTTTATCAGGACTCTTAAACAAAGCTTTCATGTGCTGCTAGAATAGGAAAGCAGCGATCCATCTAATAAAAGAAAAAATACACCCCTCAATTTTTTGTAAATATTTTATTATTTCTTTTCATGTGACAAAACTGAAGAAATGACACTTTGCTATAATGTAATGTAGTGAGTGTACAGCTTGTATAACAGTGTACATTTGCTGGCCCCTCAAAATAACGCAACACACAGCCATTAATGTCTAAACCGCTGGTAACAAATGTGAGTACACCCCTAAGTTAAAAAAATGTCTGAATTGGGGCCAATTAGCCATTTTCCCTCCCCGGTGTCATGGGACTCGTTAGTGTTACAAGGTCTCAGGTTTGAATGGGGAGCAGGTGTGGTAAATTTGGTGTTATCGCTTTCACTCTCTCATACTGGTCACTGGAAGTTCATGGCACCTCATGGCAAAGAATCTAAAAAGAAAAAGATTGTTGCTTTACATTAAGATGACCTAGGCTATAAGATGGTTGTCAAAACCCTGCCACTGAGCTACAGCACTGTGGCCAAACCATAGAGGGGTTTAACGGGACAGGTTTCACTCAGAACAGGTCTCGCCATGGACGACCAAAGAAGTCAAGTGCACGTGCTCAGCTTCATATCCAGGTTGTCTTTGGGAAATATACGTATGAGTGCTGCCAGCATTGATGCAGACATTGATGGGTGGGGGGTCAGCCTGACAGTGCTCAGACCATACACCGCATACTACATGAAATTGGTCTCCATGGCTTTTTTCCCAGAATAAATCCTCTTCTAAAGATGATGCACAAGATGGCCCGTAAGAAATTTGCTGAAGACAAGCAGACTAAGGACATGGATTACTGGAACCATGTCCTGTGGTCTGATGAGACCAAATGTAAACGTATGTGGTTCAGATGGTGTCAAGCGTGTGTGAGGAGTAGCAAATCTGCAATATTGGTGGTGGTGGGAGTGTCATGGTCTGGGGCTGCATGAGTGCTGCTGGCACTGGGGAGCTACAGTTCATTGAGGGAACCATGAATGTCAACATGTACTGTGACATACTGAAGCAGAGCATGACCCCCTCCCTTCGGAGACTGTGCCGCAAGGGAAGGGTCTTGCTAAAGAAGCTAAAGAAGCTGAGGGTAAAGGTGAAGGACTGGCCAAGCATGTTTTCAGACCTAAACCCTATTAAGCATCTGTGAGGCATTCTCAAACAAAAGGTGGAGGGTCTCTAATATCCAATAGCTCTGTGATGCTGTCATGGAGGAGTGGAAAAGGACTCAAGTGGCAACCTGTGAAGCTCTGATGAAGTCCATGCCCAAGAGGGTTAAGGTAGGGCTGGAAAATAATGGTGGCCACACAAAATATTGACAATTTGAGCCCAAATTGGACATTTTTACTTAGGGATGTACTGACTTTTGTTGCCAGCGGTTCAGACATTAATGGCTGTGTGTTGAGTTATTTTTAGGGGACAGCAAATTGACACTGTTATACAAGCTGTACACTCACTACTTTACATTGTAGCAAAGTGTAATTTCTTCAATGTTGTCACATGAAAAGATATAATAAAATATTTACAAAAATGTGAAGGGTGTACTCACTTTTGTGAGATACTGTATATACAGGCATGAAGTTGTGAAGTAGGGCGTGATCCTTACTAGCCCGAAACTGTTACTATGCCTGTATTTCTTGAATGTTTTAATCTTTTCATTAACCACTTAAGCCCCGAGCCTGTTTTTCAGATTCGGTGTTTACGAGACTAAAACATTTTTTTTGCTATAAAATTACTTAAAACCCCCAAACATTGTATATATTTTTTCTAACACCCTAGAAAATAAAATGTCAGTCATTGCAATACTTTTTGTCACACCGTATTTGCGCAGAGGTCTTACAAGCGCACTTTTTTGGGGAAAAATTCACTTTTTTAAATTAAAAAATAGTTTGGCATGGCGTCAAACTTTTACCCTTAAAAATCTCGATAGGTGACATTTAAAAAATTCTACAGGTTGCATTTTTTGAGATACAGAGAAGATCTAGGGCTAGAATTATTGCTCTCCCTCTAACGATCGTGGCGATACCTCACTTGTGTGGTTTGAACACCGTTTTCATATGCGGGCCCTACTCGCGTATGCGTTCGCTTCTGCGCGCGAGCTCGTCGGGACTGGGCGATTTTTCAAATTACATAAAAAAAAATGTCTCTTTAAGACGCTGGGCGGGACTGACGTTTTGACGTCACTTCCGTCCAGCAAAGCTACGGGGACAGATAAGGGAAATTTTTCCCTCACTCGCATCCCCACTGAGCACGGGAGAGGACCCGATCGCCTCCGCCGATACCGACGGCTCTGGTAAGCGTTGGAGGGCGCGGGAGCGCCACCGATAACGGCGATCTCGCGGTGAATCGGCCGCGGAGACCGCCATTATCGTTTGACTGACAGCCCACTGAAGAGATGGATATCTCGGTTGTGACGTAGAATGACGGTGGGCGGTCGGCAAGTGGTTAAAACCTTTTTTATTTGGTGCAGCAATCCCTCTAGATTTTATGTATAAAGTATAAAATAAACTATCCATATTGCATCCAGGAGGTGCAGGCAATCACGCAAAAAAATAAATAAATATGTATATATATATATATATATACAAAATATGTATTAAATATATGAATATGTGTATCTATGCATATACATTTTTATTTTATTTTTTATGTTATGGTTTGCCCGTCTGGATCTAATATGGACAGTTTATTGTGCATTATTTTTACCAAAAGCATTGGGACGCCTACCTTTAATGGCATCCTATACCATAGAGTTCAATATTGGGTTGGCTCACCCTTTGCTGCTATAACAGCTTCATCTCTCCTGGGAAGGCTTTTTACAACGTTTAGGAGTGTGTCTATGGGAATGTTTGATCATTCTTCCAGAAGCGCATTTGTGAGATCAGGCACTGATGTGCATGAGAAGGCCTGGCTCACAGTCTCCGCTCTAATTCATCCCAAAAGTGTTCTATTGGGTTGAGGTCAAGACTCTGTGATGGCCAGCCAAGTTATTTCACCCCAAACTTGCTCATCCATGTCTTTATGGACCATGATTTGTGTACTGGTCCAAACATTTGGTGGATAGAAGATTATAGTGTGGGGTTGTTTTTCTGGGGTAGGGCTTGGCCCCTTAGTTCCAGTGAAGAGAACTCTTAAGGTGTCAGCATACCAAGACATTTTGGACAATTTCATGCTACCAACTTTTGTGGGAACAGTTTGGGGACGGCTCCTTCCTGTTCCAACATGACTGCAGACCAGTGCACAAAACAAGGTCCATAAAGACATGGATGAACAAGTTTGGGGACCTGACCTGCACAGAGTTTTGACCTCAACCTGATATAACCCCTTTGGGATGGATTAGAGTGGAGCCAGGTCTTCTTGTCCACATCAGTGCCTGACCTAACAAATGAGCCTCTGGAAGAATGGTCAAACATTCCCATAGACATACTCCTAAACCTTGTGGACAGCCTTCCCAGAAGAGTTGAAGCTGTTATAGCTGCAAAGGGTGGGACAACTCAATCTTAAACCCTACAGACTTAAGCCTTGTACACACGATCAGTCCATCCGATGAGAACGGTCTGATCGTATCAGAATGCAGTGACATAAAACACAACAATGTGCTGAAAAACAATGGAGTTCAGTGCTTCCAAGCATGTGTCGACTTGATTCTGAGCATGCGTGGATTTTTAACCGATGGTCGGTTTTGACCTATCGGTTAGGAATCCATAGGTTAAATTTAAAGCAAGTTGGCTTTTTTTTTTAACCTAAGGTTAAATAAACTATGGGGCCCACACACGATCGGTTTTGACCGATGAAAACGGTCCATCAGACCGGTGTCCTCTGGCTAACCTATTGTGTGTATGAGGCCTTAGACTGAGATGCCATTAAAGTTCATGTGCGTGTAAAGATATGTATCCCAATACTTTTGGTAATATAGTGTATATTTTTGCGACAATTTACACAAGAAAGCTTTGTTGAAGAGTCCTGATGAAGCAGAAAACCTGCAAAATATAGAGACTTACAGAGCTGATTTGTGTATATTAATCGTGTGAGTTTCTATACTCCTGTATGAGAAACATTTGTCATTGGTTTTAAACATTGTATTTATCATTAACAGTTTTTTGGTATGTCTATATCACTGGTAAGGCATATTTAAAGTTAGTTTTGTACGTTTAATTATATGTATTTGGACAATGCCTTCCAGTGTTAAATCATTTCATATCATAAATTGTATTAAGTCCTTTACCTTCTTTATAAAGTTGTTTATTATCACATATCAAACCAATGTAACAAAATGCTTCCGAATAAAAGAAGTTCATTGTTAAGGTTTACGTACCATAAATTGTATGTCCAGCCAAAACTGCTATCTGGGGCTTTACAAAAATCTGGAGCTTAAAAAAAAAAAAAAAAAAACTGCCGTTGCAGATAAGAGAAGCAGCTTTCACCAAAATGTAATAATGTCTTTTTTTAAAGGTGTACTGTAGACCATTTACTAACCTCATAAAGCCTGGTCAGAAAATTTGCTAAGAGAGACTAGCTGTTACTGTTCACCATCAGAGGAGTGAGCTCTTTTTCCCATTCAAATCCTCTCACATTTCTCTATGATGCAGTAGCTCAGCATTTGAGAGATCACTCATGTGATGGTGAAGGTGAACTGTAACAGCTGAGCCTCTCTTGGAAAATTCCTTAGCATCGTCCTAGGAATTTTGCAGTCTGACTTCATTAGATATATTAATGGCCTACACCAAGAGCAAGGGCATTATTCAACATTGGTCAAAGTTGCACAGTTTGTTGCTCAGTTTGTTTTACTCTACAGATGCCCCTTATCTAAATATAGGTATAAAACTGGACTGAGGCACTTTTTATAGAATAGCCGCTTCCGGACCACCCCGCGCATATATAATGCGGCAGGGTGGCCCTTCAGCGTGAAATTATGTACCCATACATGATTTTGTTTTTCTGGTTCAGGGGAGCGTGCGCCGCTGGTGAACAGCTCCCACTTTGATTGGACACAGTGGGAGCCAATCAGAGGACCCGATGTCTACCAGGACCCGCTGATCATTCCTGAGGCAGACAGAATGGTGGTCTGCCTATGTAAACAAGGCATATCTTCATTCTGTGACAGGAGAAAACAGAGATATATGCTAAGCAGGAACACAGATATCAGTCTTCTTACAGTACAAGCACCCCCCCCCCCACAGTTAGAAAGCTCTCACAGGGAACACATTTAACCCTTTGATTCTCCCTGATGTTAACACCTTCCCTGTCAGTAGCCATTAGTACAGTCATTAGTACAGTTACAGTGCATATTATTTAGCACTGATTACTTTATTAGTGTCACCGGTTCCCCAAAAAAGTGTCAAAAGTGTCACTTAGTGTCCGATTTGTCCGTCGCAATATTGCAGACTTGCTATAAGTCGCTAATCGCTGCCATTACTAAAAAAATAAATAAATACAAATTCCATAAAAATATCCCATAGTTTATAACTTTTGTGCACTTATTATAATTTTGTTTACCAAAAATTTGTAGCAGAATACATATTGGCCTAAATTGAAGAAGAAATTCGATTTTTTTAATCTTTTTATTTAATGTGTTTTAAAGCAGGAGATAAAATAAATATATATTTTAAATGGTTAGTCTTTTTTTTGTTTATAGCACAACAAATAAAAACCACAGATGTGATCAAATACCACCAAATAAAAGCTCTATCTGTGGGAAAAAAATGGCATCAATTTAATTTGTATACAGCAACGTGCAAATGTCAGTTAAAGTAACGCAGTGCCATATCACACAAAAATGGCCTGATCATAAAGAAGGGTAAACCTTCCAGAGATGAAGAGGATAGTGAGACTTTTTTTTAATGAATACATAATTTGATTAATTGTGGATCTTTTATATCAACCCTTTGCTCTGCTTTCAGGAATCATGCTCTTAATGTATGAAGCAGTTCTTAGTTTGATCTTCTACACATTTTGAAGGTTTATAGCAACAATAAAATGGGTCTTAATGGTGGTGTGTTAATAAACTCTCTTCTTTATACTTAATCAGATTAGTATGTGATGGGACCAGTTGTGTGATTGACTAATACTCAGATGGAGGTAGAAATCAATACTTTTTTTTACAGTTTCTTTTCCTGGATATTTCAGACATCTTTAAATTACCTTTATGTTTTGCAGAATGTCCATACATTTCTTGGCAGTTAGCAACCTTGATGTAAAAGATGTTTAAGCAGGCGGTGTCAGGTCTTTGCATGCACCAAGTACTAAGAATAGTGTGTGCACATCAGGGAAATTACTATGCACTACAGATACACTTGTCTTAAAACCCAAAACCAAAATGTAATATATTGCAGCTTAACAATCATTAGATGTGGTGACTGCATTCATTTTCTTTTTTATGCATGTTTCCCTCTGTTTTCACTTGGTGATCTGGCCACTAACACACCAGTATTAGAGTGCCCCCGCTTTGGATGAATGAGCACAAGGGGCACCTTTGGACAGCAGCATTGTCAGTATGTGAAGAGGGGAGTGTTAGATGTATTAACAAATTTAAATACACTTACAAATTGTGTGCATGAGGCCTATTACAACCCAGGTCAGGTTTTCTTGTGTTTAACCACTTGCCAACCAGCCGCCACAGTTTTATTGTGGCAGAATGGCATGGCTGGGTGAAGCAATGTTACCTTACATTGCTTCGCCTTTTGGCCACTAGTAGCACGCGTGCGCATGCTCACAGCGTGTGCCTGGAGCCGATGCAGGTGCCCAGCAGGCGCGATGACCGTCGGTCCCCCGTAATCGCTTGTTACAGAGCAAGAACCAGGATCTGTGTGTGCAAACACACAGATCGTGGTTCTCTCAGAGGAGAGTAGACTAATCTTGTGTTCATACTGAGTATGAACACCGATCTTTCTCTCCTCCTAGTAAGTCCCATCCCCCCACAGTTAGAACACACCTAGGAAAGACAGTTAACCACTTTTTTCGCTCCCTAGTGTTGACCCCTTCTCTGCCTGTGACATTTACACAGTAATCAGTGCATTTTTTATAGCACTAATTGCTGTATAATTGTCACTGGTCCGAAAAATGTGTCAAAATTGTCTGATGTGTCCAACGCAATATCGCAGTCCTGATAAAAATCGCTGATCACCGCCATTACCAGTAAAAAAAAAAAAAAAAAAAAAAATGGCATAAATCTATCCCCTATTTTGTAGACGCTATAACTTTTGCGCAAACCAATCAATATACGCTTATCTGAATTTTTTTTATGTAGAAGAATACATATCGGCCTAAACTGAGGAAAAAAGTAAAAGATAGTGGGCCAGATTCAGAGAGCCGTAACTCCTGTCTAACTGGTGTTAGACTGGAGTACTTTCTAATTACGCGCGTTTTTTCACTAGTTTGAATCCTCAAACCATGAAAAGACGGCTTTGCGCTTCAATCCGACTGGCTTACGCGTTCGTACGCCTTCGGATCTACACTGCAATAAAATTGCGGCCGCTGGGTGGAGTTCCCGTCGTTTTCCACGTCGGGGTATGCAAATGAGCTTTTGCCGACTATCCTCGAAATTACGAACGTCTATCGCAATCTCTTACGGCATCTTTAGTCATCTTTTTGCTGCGTAAAACTAAACCGCCTTTTTTCTGGTCTAATATTAGACAGCCCATGTTAAGTATGGCCGTTGTTCCCGCGTCGAATATGAACGTTTTCCGACGTCTTTTTTTATTTTTGACGTAAAACGTCCGGGAATAGGAATGTCCCTAAACGACGCTACTCAAACAACGAATGACGTATCGACGTTATTTCACGCAATGCACGGCGGGAAATTTCTGAACGGAGCATGCGCAGTTCAATCGCCGCGGGGACGCGCCTCATTTAAATGCTTCACGCCCCCTAATCGCGTATTTCGATTACGCGGCGAGAAATAGACTACGCCGCCGTATCGTACGGGCAAAAATCAACCAGGATTCGGTGTAGAGGCTGGTAAAATACGGCTGCGTAGCGTATCTCGCATACGCTACACAAATGTACGTGTACCTGAATCTTGCCCAGTGCTTTTTTTTTTTCAAAATTGTTGTGTTTCTTTTATAGTGCAGAAAAAAACCGCAGAGGAACTCAAATACCACCAAAAGAAAGCTCTATTTTTGGGAAAAAAGGACGTCAATTTTGTTTGGGTACAGCGTTGCACGACCGTACAATTGTCAGTTAAAGCGGTGCAGTGCCGTATCGCAAAAAATGAGCAGCCAAATCTTCTGGGGCTGAAGTGGTTAAATGTACATGCATTTAGAGTATTAAATCTGCCCCTGGATACACATATTTCTATTTTTCCATACCCAGCTGAGCTGAATGCACCTAGAAGCTTGGAAATACACAATGTGAATTACTGTATATTGTTTAGTATAATAATATGCATTTATATGTGTTTAAAATTGCCTTATAAATGCATAAAAATGCATGAATATGGTGCATTTTTACATTTGTAGCCAAACTATTATATTTGTTATTATAATAATAATGATAATAATAATAATAATAATAAAAAGAAGAATACTTTATTGTCATTGTATAAAGGCATACAACATAATTCCAATTAGCATTCCCTGAATGGTTTAATAAATGATGAATACTGTTTCACACTAATAAAAACTGATATGCACAGTATTAATAATACAAAAAAAAACTGTATACAAAAGAGAGTCTGTATATATTTCAAAATAGCCAATTACTGGTAATTATGCAGTGATTGATTCAGACATGCCATCGCACCAGCAGAAAAACTATTCCTTAAAGCTAACTGTGCAGAATGATGCTTGAGTTTTATATACATTTATCCACCAATTCCATAATTAAATGTTATTTGGAAAAAAAGCTCCTTTCAATATATTTCGGCAGAATATGTATTTCCTAAATCTGGGAAAAATGTAAATGTCACTTTGTGGCAAAATGGTAACTTTTTGTTTTCCCAAAAAATCGAACTTCCTGTCTTTGTGATTGGCTTGCTGCATTCCCAAGAAGTTTGCATTAAGAGACTTGAATAATTTAACGGTTACGTTTTCCTTTGGTACACTTTTGTCAAAGGTGACTATGCAAACAAGAGGCCCCAGAAGGTTAAACAAACTGTTTAGCTTTTAAAAATATTGATTACTGTAGACCATAGGCTTTATCTGTCCCCCCAAAACCTGGAAGTCACCCCCCCTATCTTAGTTTATATTCCTGTCAAAAAAATAATCCTAACAGAAAAAAACTAACAGGACATTGACGGTACCATCATTTTTACAAATGTTAAAAGATGTATTGATTAAAATCAACAAAATCTATCATAAAATATTATGTCTACATCTGCCATATATTGCAAAACATTACATAATGTTTTTCCCATCATCCATCTCATGTGTAGGGTGATGGATTGCTTGTTAATTCTTCAGCACGTTTCACGGGTCAGAAGCCCACTTCATCAGGAAAACAAGCAGTGACAACAGAAACTCTGAAATTGTAGAAGAATATATCAGAACATTTGATTCAGTAACATATGATAAAAAATACATACATATCACAATATTTTAATTTGGCATATATTCTTCATATCTATTGCAGATGAGAAAATTACTCATAAAAAAACAATAAATGATTGAGGCCAACAATTGAGAGCAGATCCATAAGCGAATATGTGTTCAATCAAGTCAGAAGAAAAGCAGGGACCCAGTTTGAGACTATATTTATAATATATAAAGATATTAATATTAGTAAGCAACCCATCACCCTACACATGAGCTGGATGATGGGAAACAACATTATGTATTGTTTGCACTATATGGCAGATGTAGACATAATATTTTGTGATAGGATTTGTTGATTTTAAACAATACATCTTTTAACATTTTTACAAATAAAATTTTAATATATTTGTTGTGGTACCATCAGAGTCCTGTTAGATTTATTTTGTTATATATATATATATTTATATATATATAGATATATATATATCTATATATATATCTATATATATATATATATATATATATATAGGATGTGGTACCGGACTATCTTTGTCCAGTCCATGAAAGGTCCCTGCTAATTGGACTCCTTCCTCCCAATTATATGTTATCTAAGTACCCTTTATATTCCTGTCCTACCAAGTTTCCAGAAGGTTGCAGCCACTGAGGACTTGCCCACAGTAGGGGTGTTCTAGTAGAATGGTTTCCCCCTGGACTAAAATTACATTACTTTTCTCTATAATTTTTCCTAAAACAATTCACACAGTTCTACTCCAAATGTCCAGGTTTTAGATTCCTGGCTTATAGAATGCTAGGAAACATGTAGTGGGTAAATGGGGAGCAACCACATTTTCATATGAAATGGTTATATAGAAAGAAAACATAATTACCGGTGCTTAAAAATTCTTGCAACACAAGCTGATTCCAGAGACAGAACCTGGCAAACTTGGGTGAACTAATATGTGGACACAACTCCAGAGTTCTAAACTACAATTTAAATAAGATACCAAGGTGTTTCAGCAGCTGCACACGCTCAACGACCTCTGTCATTTCCTCTTTCCACCACTGAGTTTGGAATACACAATCACCACAACTAAGAAAACAATACCAATAAGGGACAGTCAACTCAGATTCATGAAAGACCAAAGTTGTTCAACAAATCTATCTTCCTTGTATGAGAAAGAAATCATAAATATACTGTAGACAATGGGGTGGCTGTGGATTTGGAATACCTGGACTTTTTTTCAATCATTTTTATTTGGGTTTTGTTATTGAACTTTGTATAGACACATAGAAAAAGGGAAAGCTTTCCATTTATATTATATAATAAAAAATACAACAATCCTAATGTAATCCAACATTGTAATAATTATCTATTCCAAAGAAAAGACGAGAAGAAGAAAAAAAGACCAATAGCTCAACAACATTAAACATTAAACAAGACCATACAACAATAAACATACACCTCTATATATTGTTCACTTTCATTTCAATCTTTACTTCTAGATTTATTAGAGATCTATCTCCTAACTCCATTCCCCCACTCCCCCTCCTCTCCCAACTTCCTGCACATACCATCGTAGAACAAATTGCCAGGAACAAGCGAGTAGGACCATATTCTATTGAATTTATGGGGAACTCCCCTGTGTTTGTAAGCCAGGACTTTGGTAAAGAGCTTGACATGGCTTCCTATAGTTAATTAACCACTTAAGGACCGCCTCCTGCACATAAACGTCGGCCGAATGACACGGCTGGGCACAAGCACGTACAGGTATGTCCTCTTTAATTGCCCAGCTGTGGGTCGCGGGCGCACAACGCGGTCTGAAGCTCCGTGACCATGACCACGGTCCCCGGAGCTGAAGAACGGGGAGAGCTGTGTGTAAACACAGCTTCCCCGTTCTTCACTGTGGCGGCTTTTATAGGGAAACACAATCAATGATGTCACACCTACAGCCACAGTCCCCTACAGTTAGAAACACAAATTAGGTCACACTTAACCCCTTCAGCGCCCCCTTGTGGTTAACTCCTAAACTCCTAAACTGCAATTGTCATTTTCACAGTAAACAATGCATTTTTTGCTGTGAAAATGACAATGCTCCCAAAAATGTGTCAAAATTGTCCGAAGTGTCTGCCATAATGTCGCAGTCATGAAAAAAAATCGCTGATCGTCGCCATTAGTAGTAAAAATTTTTTTTTTATAAAAATGCAATAAAACTATCCCCTATTTTGTAAACGCTATAAATTTTGCGCAAATCAATAAACGCTTATTGCGATTTTTTTTTTACCGAAAATAGGTAGAAGAATACATATCGGCCTAAACTGAGGAAAAAAATAATATATATTTTTGGGGGATATTTATTATAGCAAAAAGTATAAAATATTGCATTTTTTTCAAAATTGTCGCTCTATTTTTGTTTATAGCGCAAAAAATAAAAACTTCAGAGGTGATCAAATACCACCAAAAGAAAGCTCTATTTGTGGGGAAAAAAGGATGCCAATTTTATTTGGGAGCCACGTCGCACGACCGCGCAATTGTCAGTTAAAGCGACACAGTGCCGAATCGCAAAAACTGGCCAGGTCCTTTAGCTGCCTAAAGGTCCGGGTCTTAAGTGATTAATGTGAAGATTAAAGTCTGTAGGCTTAGAAAATTCCATCTGTACTTCAACACATTCACAAAGAAAAAGTGAATTATTTTGTCTATAAATGGTCCATTGTATCCCAAGGTTCAATGTTGAGGCCGTTACTATTTAGTATGTTTACAAACAATATATAGTTTGGAATAACAAATGTCTATCATTATCAATGACATAAAGCTATGTAGTAGTATTGAGTCCTTACAATCCTATATTTATAACTTACAAGCTGACCTGAATGCCCTTTTGATTGTGCAGCTACTACATAGAAAACGAGTTTCATTGCTTAAATGTAAAGTTATTTACTTGGATGCTAACAGTATGAATGGATGATACAATCTAAAAGGAGGAGTTTATGGTGGTCTGGCATATCATAGACTTAGCGACATCATAAAATGTAAACCTGTAAATTCTAGAGCAAGCAAGACGAGGAGGGACACTAAAGATGGGTACAGACTACAGTTATTTCCAGGCAATAAAATTATTAAGAGACGTAATCCACTTCAGCTATAAGGACATCTTAGCCAAACTGAATTTATTCTCCCTTAAGAAGCTGCAATAACAAATGGGGATGTGATCACATTCTACAAATACAGTACATATGGTAAAAGGTCCAATATAGAGAACTTTGTTAAAAACTGTGCAATTTAAGGTTACCAAATAGGACAATATACTTTCACAGGAGCGAGTTCTAGATGAACCATGTAAATTGTTTCAAAAAAGCTACAAAACATAGATGTAGAATATTGATCTGAGGAGTATCCATTTGCCTTTCAGGGGACCAAAATATTATGCTGGACCACATCGTCTAGATTTACTGTAAATTTAGGGTTATGGGGATGTGAGATTGTTTATTTTTTAATTTATTACACTATATTTGTTGTGTCTTTTGTTTGAACTTGATGGTTGTTTTTTTTTTTTAAATAAAAAAATATATAACTGTGCCACTTGTCCCTCTTGGTGACACACATTTGTAGTATCTATATTCAATAACTCGTCACCCTGTATGTGGACGCTATTGCAACTCTATGGTTATTTAAATTGTTTTTAAAATGCAACATACGGGCTACCAACCACACAGGGAGCTTTTCCCTGTACTAATGGGCCTACTGGATGGTCCCCTCCTTGGGTTACCAAAAACATCTCCCTCTCCTCCAACCATCGCTGATGTAAAGGCAGATGTAAAGGAAGTTCTACCAGCTTCAGCGATACCTATTTTACACCTTCTGCTTCGGAATAATGGGGTGACCCCGCCCTTTACCTAACCCTAATCTTTTTGTTTCTTCTGTTTTATTTGTTTTTCTTATTTGTTTTTCTTGCTACACTGATTTGGTGCTTTATGTCTTACCATTGATTATTAGTGGTACTAGCTACATATTTACTGATTTAATTTTGCTTTCATTTGTGCTTTATTTATCCAAGCCCTTTGCTAGCTCATAGCTTGTAAAAATGTAGTCTAATACCGTGTATACATGATTGTTTTTTCCGATGAAAAATGTCAAATGGACTTTTTCCATCGGAAAAAAAGATCGTGTGTGGGCCTCATTGGACTTTTTTCCATCGGTGTAAAAAAAAATGATAGGAAATTCCGATCATCTGTGTGGAACTCCCATTGGAGAAAAATTCATGCATGCTCAATATCAAGTCGACGCATGCTCGGAAGCATTGAACTTAATTTTTCTCAGCTCGACGTACTGTTTTATGTCACAGCGTTTTGGACGGTCGGAAATTAGTCTGATAGTGTGTAGACAAGACTGATGAAAGTCAGCTTCATCGGAAATTCCTATAAAAAATTCCATTGGATTTGATTCCATCGGAAATCCGATCGTGCGTACGCGTGTGCTTTATCTAGCATTATGAATATATTTTTGCTGTCTGTTCTATTTAAATGGTTTGGAATTGTCCTTACCTTGAGATACTTGATTTTATTTGTTAGAAAACTCAATAAAGTTTCTTAAAAAGAAAATATCCTCATATCTTATTTGAATTTCAGAAAGCCTTCAACCCGTTCCGTTAATTAAACTTTTTTTTTTTTCATGTACTGTGCCACTCATGGTCAGGAAACTCATAGTCTTCCTTTGTGCAATCCCTCCTCCTCAGAATGTCAGATTTTACAATATCTAATCCTAAAGAGAAGCTCATCACCTATGAAGCACTGCAACTTTCAGTCATTTTTTCTAGTATGCATAGGTTAACACGATGTGAAGATAAAGGTGGTCATGGGCATTATTTGTGCAGGGTCTTATGTAATGGTTTGTAAGTGATTGTAACAAAGGCGGCAAAGGTATTCAATATTAATATGTATACATTTTAACAAAATCCTTGCTGAAATAATAAAATAATGTAATGCTTTATATTTAGCCTTGAACCTTTTTTTTTTTTTTCCAAAAGGTATTAGAAAAAGTAAAACTGTTATAGTAAAATAGAAAGACAAGGAGGGTGGCAAGGGTCTAACAAAACAGTTTTGTTGATTGGTATGCTAATGTACCAAGCATAAAGACCCATCACTCATAATAGCAATATTTTTTTGGATGGTAATATGCTATACTATACAATGAATACAATTAGATGGCATTTTGAACACAACGTACTGATATTTTTCATTGTATTTGCTTCTCGGTCTACAAAGTTCTGTGCACTAGGGAAATCATGTTCTTTTTCATGGTACAGGTATTACCTTTCATGACAAACTTAAAAGAGTCAAACCAAGTTGTGTACAGGGATCTCTCTGTCCCTAATCAATTTAATAAACACTTGATATTTGTAGAAGATTAGCAGGTAAATCTTTAGCACTCCGGATGTCTTATTGGACCAAATACACAAGGCAATTTTGACCTGGCTAAGAAAAAGCCCATTGCAGTTGGCAGGAGACAGTTAAACTGCAGAATAACTACCTATTCATGGACATTATTTACAGAGCTGGAAGGATGTGACAAATTACTAAGATTTATGATCAGTACCCTACAGATAAAAAAATTATATTATTGCTGCAATAAGTACTGTATACTCACTCAATTACCACTTCTCTGGAAGATTTACCCTCCATCATGACAAGGTCATTTTTTGCAACACACGTTACTTTTACTGACAATTGCGTGGTCGTGTGATACTGAACCCAAATAAAATGTATGGGCCAGATTCAGAAAGAAGTTAGGCAGCTTATCACGCGATGCGCGGCGTAAGTGTAAATATGCGCCGTCTTATCTATGCTCCGTACCCACCAAACTAGATACGCCTGAAAATAGGCTTCCTCCGACAGACCTAACTTTCCTACGCCGGCGTGTCTTAGGTGCATATTTAGGCTGGACGGATCTGGTGCGCCCATTGATTTCCTATTCAAATATGCAAATGAGGGAGATATGCCAATTCGCGTACGTATTTGTGCCAGACGCTGGCTAAGTGCGCCGCGTGTAAGTCCTAAGTCCGGCGCAAAGTTATTCCTACAAATAGCTGCCCTGAGGCCCCTGGATAGCAACCCCCTCCCTATTTTTATTTATTTAAAAATATATATATATATATTTTTTAAATATTATTATTTTATTTTATTATTAAAGGGCCATTTTTTTTAGAGATCTGGAGATCCCCAGGGCCCCAGATGAGAACCCCCCTTTTTTTATATATATAAAAAAGATTTTTTATATATTTTTTTATTCTATATATATATATATATATATATATATATATATATATATATATATATATATATATATATTTATTTTTTATTATTATTATTATTATTATTATTATTATTATTATTGGGCCCAGAGGTCCCCCAATGCCTTTTTTATACAAATGTTTTAAAAAATATATTATTTTATTAATTTTTTTCTTTATTTTTTTATATATAGATATATTTTTATTAAAGGGCTCAGAGGTCCCCAGGGCCCCATGTGTCAAACCCCCTTTTTTTATAATTTTTTTTATTTTTGTTTATATATATATATATATATATATATATATATATATATATATATATATATATATATATATATATATTTTTATTATTAAAGGGCCCAGAGGCAAATTTGCACCAGACGGGCACAAGTCTGGGCTTATTTTTAGGCTCGGCATAAGGTGGTTGGGCCGGCATATCTCAGGAAGTTGGGCTGGGGTAGTTGTGAGCATGCTCAAAGGGAAGCGATCAGACACCGAGGTCACTGAGCATGCTCCGTGGATAATAGGCCAGGCGTAAGTGTCAGATCCAGGCTCAGACCATCATTTGCATAAGGTCACACCCACTTCCACTTACACCTACTTGCGCCTTCACATTTAAGTTACGTCGGCACAAACTTAGGAGCAAGTGCTTGGTGAATACTGTACTTGCCTCACTAGTTTGCGTCGGCGGAACTTAAATGTGCTGCGTTATGCCGGGACAAAGATGCGCCCATCTACCTGAATCTGGCCCTATGTCTTTATAGAGTGCTGGTGCTGTTGCATCTGCTCTCCTCTGGGGGTTTTCTATCTGTCCTTCCCAGCCTGCTGATCTCTATGGTAGATAGTGTCTCTATGGTGGTCCAAGGGGTTCTCTCTCCATACCATCTGTAATTATGCAATGGTGAAAGAGACTCCGACAGTGTAATGTTGTTTAAAAGTCAGATGGGCATGTTGTAACGCGTATTGTGTGAGCAGAGGCATACCGCAAGTGACGCCAGCAAGCATACAAGTACGGTATTCATGGATTTTGTGCATTTTTAACATATTAAATGTGATTAATAGCTGTTTATTCCTAATAAATATTTTTTTTCAATATTTTTATTGAATATTTTCAAGGGAAAATACAGAAAGGAAGGGGTAACAGGACATAGGTGAAGCGATATACACATCTTCCATCGTACGTACTTGTCATATACAGACATTAACAATAGTCAAAAGCATTATAACAAAGCGTTGAAAACATCAAAGGTGTTTGGGCCAAATAGACCAACAATCGTCAAACTGTTTACCTCTCATATGGTTAATAGCTATAAGTCTTTCAAATGTGTAGTTCCTATGTGTCCCTGCAATTACATCGGACATGTTTATAGCCTTATTTGATTTCCAGTGTCGTAGTATCGTGGATCGTGTTTCTAGAAGTACATGAGTGACAACTGGACGCATGTTGCATAGGAATTTGTCTATGTTTATATGAAGAAGGGCAAGAGCCAGGTCAGGATGTGTAAGTTTCCCTGTCATGAATGAGATAAATTGGAAGACTTGGTTCCAAAGGCTCCTTATAGTTGGGCAGTGCCATAGCATGTGCAGGAGATTACCTACGTGTCCACAAGCCCTCCAGCAGCTAGGCGATGTTCCAGGGAAGAATGTGGCTAGCCTTAACGGTGTGTAATGCCACCTATTAGCCATCTTAATTGCTAGTTCCCAATGTTTAATGCAATGAGAGGCTTTATGGATTTCCTTAAAGGCGTGTGTCCACTGCTCCACCGAGAAAGTGGAACCGAGGTCCATCTCCCATTTTGTCATTGCAGTGGTCTTGGAGAACGTTAGTTTATCCTGAATCATGTTATAAAAGAATGATATACCTTTAGGGCCAGATCCACAAAGAATTACGGCGGCGTATCTCCAGATACGCCGCCGTAATTTCAAATTCGCGCTGGCGTATCTTTGTTTTGTATTCATAAAACAAGATACGCCGGAATTACGCTAAGATACGACTGGCGTAACATTATTACACCGTCGAATCTTAGTTGCATACTTACCCTGGACGCTAGGGGCGCTTTCGTTGTGTGTCCGCGTAAAATATTGAAATGAGCTAGATACGCCGATTCACGAACGTACGTATGGCCGGCGCAGTGTTTTTACGTCGTTTGCGTAAGCGTAGGTCCGGCATAAAGTTACTCCTGCTGTATAGAGGCGTACGTAATGTTAAGCATGGACGTCGGGCCAGCGTCGATTTTTCCGTCGTTCACGTAGTTTGCGTAAACCAGTCAGGAATAGGGATTTGCGTAAGTTACGTTCACGTCGTTTTCATTGATGTTTTGTGACGTGATTTCGCACATGCGCACTGGGATACGTCCACGGCCGGCGAATGCGCAGTTAAAAAAAGCGTAGTTTGCGTCGGGTCATTCATAATTATAATAAAACACGCCCCCCACTAGTTAATTTGAATTACACCCGCATACGTCGGCCCATTTATGCTACGCCGCCGTAAGCTACAGCGGCATTTCTTTGTGGATAAGGATACGCCGCTGTAACTTACAGCGGCGTAGAGTAAAAGGGACACTCCGCGCCGGCGGGGCAACTTTGTGGATCTGGCCCTTAGTGTCTAATTTGGCAGTAGAGTAAAAATGCCAAACTTCTTTCGAGAGAGATATAAGTGAAAGCGGCAAGGGTTGTAGGAAGTTAGTGAGCCTCAGACAGGTGAACAGTGCGTTATTAGGCACGTGAAGTTGTGCCATAATTTGGTTAGCTGACTGGAGGGTGTTGTCCACGTAAAGGTCTGATATAGACGTGACTCTTGACTAGTCAGGCATCTGACAGTTAACATAGGGATTTGGGCTTCGAGAAGTTTCAAGGGTAATGCAAGTTCAATGTCATGGACATCTCGTTGTTTGCGTTCTAGAATGAACCTCCAAGCCCTCAGTGATGTCTGTATAGTGGGGGGTAAAATTGCCAAGTCCCAAGGTACCCACCTGTCGCTCAGTAGTAGGAGCTTCAGGTCCCTAGTTGGTGATGATGCTGTTTCTATCTCTACCCAGAGAGGATTGTCAGAATCGCGGAACCAGTGTTTGATTTGGTCCAAACGTACCGCCCATAAGTAGTCATGAATGTCCGCTAGGCCCGCCCCGCCCACTCGTCTATGTGAAATTAAATTGTTTTGTGAACATCTAGCTTTTTTATCCTTCCATATGTATTTCCAACTGAGCTTCGTGATACTCTGTAGGTAATGTTGGGGCATATGGATCGGTAGTGTGCGGAACATATACAATATTTGCGGCAAAATTTACATTTTGTATGCAGAGATCCTCCCCATCCAAGACACTTCTTTTTTGGACATATCCCGAAGTTGGGTTTCCAGTTTGGTCACCAGCGGGGATAGGTTGGCTCTGGCAAGTGTCGAGATCTTACTCGTGAGCGTTATGCCCAAGTATGTAATTTTACCCGAGCTCCAAGTATATGGCAGGTTTGTTTGTAAAATAAGTTTTGTATGGGGTACCACACCCATGTCCAGAATTAATGATTTGGTGAAGTTAACTTTATAGTATGATATCTCCCCAAATGATGTTAGGACATTGTGAGCCTCCTTTAGGGACGTATAGGGATTAGATAAGAGCAGTATGACGTCGTCCGCAAAGAGATTGACGGTGTGCTTGCTAGAGCCAAACTGGAAGCCTGTGATCACAGGGTTAGACCTGATGGCTTCGGCCAAAGGTTTTATCATCAGTTTGAATATGGACGGAGACAGGTGGCACCCCTGTCTCGTGCCATTCGTGATCTGAAATGGCCTAGAGAGAAATCCTGAGGAATATACCTGTGCAGAGGGAGAGGAGTATAAGGCCAAGATAGCATGTAAGATGGAGCCCTGAAAGCCGAATCTGTTTAAGACCATTTTCATATACTTCCAGTGGACTCGGTCAAACGCCTTCTCTGCGTCAATGGATAACAGCAGAGAGGGCGTTTGGGTCATCTCAGCATGGTGAATCACATTTATAATATGTGGCATCAGAAGTTTGTCTCCCCCTCACAAAACCCATCTGGTCACTCTGGACAAGCATTGGAATTATATGCTTCAGTCTTGTGGCTAAGAGCTTTGCGTAAATTTTGACATCTGTGTTGAGAAGAGATATGGGTCTAAAATTAGCCGGAGTGTCAGGATTTTTGCCCGGTTTTGGTCACTATGTGAGCCCTCAACATTTCTTGGGGAAGGGATGCAGAACTTGCAGCCACATTAAAGATTGTTGACATATGTAGCGCTAATATCGTTCAATCGTGGGGGCCCGGGGATTTGCCAGTGGAAAGTGAGTGGATAATTTTTTCTACTTCTGGGGCATTGATCGGAGAATTAAGTTCCTCAAGCTGTTGTGCAGACAGTGAGGGGAGATTCAATTTTTTCAGGAAAGCTTGGATTTTATCTACACTAGGTTGGGGGGGTGTCTGCGTCGTCACACAGATTATACAGGGAACTATAATAATCCGCGAACCTGTCGGTTATTTCTTGAGGGTTAGTAATTTTGTGCGAAGTGGTCGGGCCGTGTAAGTAAGCTATTCTGGATTTTGTGCGTGCCGCTTTTAGCCTATTCGCTAGGTACTTTCCCACCCTATTGGCATTGGCATTGGAGTAGTAATTAAGCCGTACACGTCTCAAGTGCCTGTCGTACTGTCGTACTGTTGTGACAGAAGTTCTCTGAGTTTTTCTTTAAGGGATTGCAGTTTAGTGGCCAGAGAGGCTAAGGGTGACTTTTTGTTTTGAGATTCAATGTATGTAAGTCCGTGAGGACAGTCTGGAATTGCTGGGACTGTCTCTTTTTTTTCAACTGCTCCGATTTGTATGAGGATGCCTCTCATGAAGGCCTTATGCAGATTCCACATGATGCAGGGATCCTTTACAGATCCAGAGTTGATCAGAAAATAGTTGGTTAAATGATCAGAAATGGTTTTCTGATCGTGTTGGTTTTGGAGGATTTTGGGATTGCAGTGCCAGATGGGTGAGGAGGAGGAGACTCCCCTCTCTGGGATAGACAATGATACGGCAGCGTGGTCTGACCATGTGATGTCTTGTATTGTGGCTGCTTCAACGCATTGCAGCAACCACTTGTCCATCAGAAACATGTCAATGCGGGAGTAGGAACCATGCCTGTTGGAAAAAAAAATAGTCACGTTCATTCGTGTGTAGGCACCGCCAGGGGTCAAATAGTTCTTCAGAATGAAGCAGTGGTTGTAGTGTCAGCGCACCTTTTGCTTTGCCTGCTGAGGTGTCTAACAGCGGGTCAGATGTGACGTTGAAATCCCTGCACAACAGGAGATTTCCATAACGAACGGAATTAGCTTTGTTAAGGACTTTCCGTATGAAACGCAATTGGTGCGTGTTCGGGGCATACAGCGTGACAAACCGTGTATGGTTTGAAGTTGATATCACCAGATACAATCACACCTTCATCCAAAATCACATCTTTGGGTTGGAAAGCGAGTGAGTTTTTAAATGCCAGAAGAACCCCACCACTCTTGTTACTGGGGTTGGAGGCCATGTATATAGTGGGGAAGTCTCTATGCGCACAGTACGGGACTTTATCCAATTGGAAGTGCGTTTCTTGCATGCATAGTATGTCTGCTCCTGCTTTGCAGGCCTCCTTCCACATGGAGAATTGCTTTGCTGGGTGGTTTAGGCCCCTGGCATTAATTGAAATAAGTTTAATTGTCATTGCGGTAGCAAAGTGGCGTGGTGTGTGGCGGCAGTGTGACGGTACTTACAGTTCCATTTAACAATATTTTTGGCACAAACACGATGAACGGTGAGGCATTTTGCGTCCTGTATTCAATGGTGTTGTCAGAGTCAGGGATTCGGAAGAGTCTGTGTATATCAGGTGAACAAGAAAGGAGAACAGAGATGAGTAAAACAAAAACAGTCAACCGGTGAAAGGTAAAAAATAGATCCATCAAACGATCTTAGTGCAGGCGTAACTGCTATAGAGTAAACGGAGGGTATAAGAGAGTCAGGTTATAACATCTCAGCCCCGGAGATATTTAAGTGCGGACTTAGTTAAAATCTGTATGCTACCACCGGTCTTCTTCTTGCTGGACCTTTTACGCGACACCACCTGCCAATCGTCATGTATCAACTGAGGGCTTGCTGCAGTAGAAGGCAGGGAAGATTGGTCAGGTATGATCCCCCATTGGCTCAGGGCTTCCAGGCCTTCTTCTAGTTTAGAAACAGAAACGGTGTTCCCATTATGGGTGATTGTAAGTGTAGCAGGGTATTTCCATTTGTGGAGGATGTTATGGTTCCTCAGTGCCTTCGTAATAGACAGCAGATTGCAGCGGCGTTGCAGCGTGTGTCTGGACAGGTCAGGCAGTATTCGGAGGCTAGCGTATTGCTGCGGCATACTTCCCGATTTACGGAACATTTGCAAAATCTGATCTGTGATATGATAGAAGTGTACCCTGAGCAGCACATCCCTGGGGGTATCATCAGGGTGGAATGACGGTTTAGTGACTCTGTGTATCCGGTCAATCAGGAGGTCCTGAGCTGTTGCCTCCGGCACCAAAGTGGAGAAAATGGGGCTTGGGCGAACTGCAAGAGCTGAGCGGGGGGAACGGATTCAGGAATACCCGTGAGTTTGAGGTTATTCCTCCTAGATCTGTCCTCGAGGTCCGCCATTTTGTCTTTAAGCCATTCAATGTCTGCCTTGTGATCGGCGTGTGCCTCCACCATCATATTGTATGAGGAGGTATGCTCCTCCATTTTATTTTCTAATTGATTGACTCTGCTGCCCAGAGTGTGCACCTCCCTCTGACATTCATTTATTCCTCTGTATAAGACGGACTGCAATGAGGATCTGAGAGACAGCAGCATTTCTTTCAGCATAGTGTCCGACACTGGCCTCTCAGCTGTGGGGAAATCTGTTATGGGGTCCCCCCCCTGGTCCCGAGTGCCAGCAGTGGCAGAAGCAGATCCACTCACCTCCATGGCGGACTCGATCCGCGGTCTCGGCGGAGAGGCTCTCCACGGTTTAGACTTAACCGGGCTTCTTGTAGTGGGGGAGTCAGTCCCCGAGGACAATCCACTAAGCGGCACTGTCGGACGGGATTCGGCGTATGCAGAGCCGTGGCTGGCGTGGTGGATGTCAGTCCTGCAGTCTAGCTGCTTGTTACTGGCGCTGCCGCCATTTTGCGAGAGGCCGCGCGCTGTGAGGGAGAAGAAGCTCTCCAGTTTCTGCGGCTGCAGAGGCTTCTTGCGGCTTCTCCCCATCTGCATTCCGTTCGGCGGGGATTTACAAGCCGGGTGGACCGTTGGTGTGCTCGGAAGGCCGGGTGTGCGCTGCTGGTGGCTGGATATCTCCGGCGGGCTATAGGAGCTCCCAGGCTAAGTATCCATCTTAGAGTCCGGTCGCCACGCCCCCATCCCTAATAAACTTTTAAACAATATGGGCAAGGCCCTCCTTCCCTCAGCCAGGACATTGAAAATGGGTCGTGGATGGTATTCCACCATGACAATGACCCAAAACAAACAGCTAAGGCAACAAAGGAGTGGCTCAAGAATAAGCACATTATGGTCCTGGTGTGTCCTAGCCAGTATCCAGACCCTAATTCCATAGAAAATATGTGGAGGGAGCTGAAGGTCCGAGTTAACAAACGTCAGCCTCAAAACTTCAATGACTTGGAGAGGATCTGCAAAGAGGAGTGGGACAAAATCCCTTCTGAGATGTGTGGAAACGTGGTGGCCAACTACAAGAAACGTCTGATCTGTGATTGCCAACAAAGGTTTTGCCAACAAGTACTAAGTCATGCTCTGCAAAGGGGTCAAATACTTGTTTTACTCATTAAAATGAAAATCAATTTATAACTTTTTTGAAATGTGTTTTCATGGATATTTTTGTTGTAATTCTGTCTCTCAATGTTAAAATAAACCTGCCATTAAAATTACAGACTGATCATTTCTTTGTCAGTAGACAAATGTACAAAATCAGCAGGGGATAAAATACTTTTTTCCTTTACTGTATATAACAGAGTGGATTGTAGGGACATTACACTATTATTTTACCAGCCTGACGGGAGGATCGTGGAGCAGACAAATCTGACAGGTGAAGGGAATCAGGGGAGAGAGGAGACACAGCGAATGATGGAGGCACTTAAACTGACCATGTTGTCAGGGTGCAGCAGCCATGATAAACCGTGGTCAGTTTAAAGGGAGGATGGCAGAACCAGGCAGTATCAACCAGGTGCTTCAGGTGATATAGGGGGCCAAATGATACAGCATAAGCACTGTGCTGTATAAAATGCTTTAAAGGAACAGGATCTGTTTTTTTTAGGGTTACAAAAACTTTAAGATATAATTCTTCTTTAACCATTTCTTGACCACCGGCCTGCAATGTACTGAAGATGAGTGGGCTGCTGTAGGCAAAGCGACATACCCATACAGTATATCACTGCCTACCTCCAGGTCTAGGGCACGCACATTTATGCCCCCTACTCAGCTCTCTCTCTAGATTGTTCACAGCACAAAATTGTCAGCAAGTCTCGACCAATGATTCATGGCTGGGACCTGATGATCGTCTATGTGCAATCAAAGCCCAGAGCTCTGTGTTGGTAAACAATTGAGAGCTCTGTACAGAGGGAGCGATCTGTCAGTTTTGCTGGGATGAAAAACTGAGAGATCTTTAGTAAAAAGCAGCATACGCTACACAGATTGTGTCATAAGCACAGTGACAGTGTATACCGTGTTTCCCCGAAAATAAGACGTACTCCGAAAATAGGCCGTAGCGGGATTTCGACGCAAGATAGAAATATAAGACACCCCTCCGAAAATAAGACGTAGCGATGTAGTGTCGAATCTCCGAAAATATGATGTAGTGTCGAATCTCCGAAAATAAGATGTAGTGTCGAATCTCCGAAAATAAGATGTAGTGTCGAATCTCCGAAAATAAGATGTAGTGTCGAATCTCCGAAAATAAGATGTAGTGTCGAATCTTGTAGGGATAGGCGTGTCGTATGCGGCGCGGCGCGGTAAACAACACGTCATAGGTGTATGTTACTGTACTGGTGCTCAGGAGCTGTGAGGAGAAGAACACTCTGTAAAGCAAAAAGATTCTCCCAGCATTGACCAGCAAACCCCTCTCTCACCCCACACAAACAGATCACCCCAGCTCCACTGTGCTCCACATCAGCTTTGCTGGCCTATCTTTTTGTACAACCAGACAAGATGAGTGCAAAAAGAAAGAGTTATTCTGTTGAGTACAAGAAAGGAATTGTGGAGGACTCCCGAGGCAAGAATCTTACGGCTTTTTGCAAAGAGAAGAAGTTGGATATCCGAATGGTCCAAAAATGGCGTGCAGAATACGATAATCTCAGTCTACAGGTGGACAGAGGAAATGCTAAGAAGCGCAAGTGTGGTTCAGGTAGGCAACCTTTATTTTCTGTAATAAAAATAAGACACCCCCCGAAAATAAGCCATAGTGTGATTTCTTGAGGAAAAAAAAATATAAGACGGTGTCTTATTTTCGGGGAAACACGGTAATATTATCACTGATCACTGTACCTTATACCCTCTTCTGGGTTTGCGGCATGCATGCCCGTGACCAGGTCCCACTGTGATTAGACACAGCGGGAGCCAATCAGTGGGTCCAGTGGACCCGTTGTTTTCCGGGACCCGCTGATCGTTCCCGACAGAGGCAGAACTGTGGTCTGCCTATGTAAACTAGGCAAATCGCCGTTCTGTGACAAGGGTTTCTACTAAGCAGGAACACAGATCTCTGTTTTCCTACAGTACAAGCACCTCCCCCACACAGTTAGAAAGCACTCCCTAGGGCAGGGGTCTCAAAGTACCGGCCCGCGGGCAATTTACGGTGATTTGCGGTAAATCCCCGCGATTCGCGGTAAATCCCCGCGATTCGCGGTAAATCCCCGCTCAACAACTCCGAGCCGTGGAACCCCCCCGCTCAACAACTTTGATCTGCGGACCCGCCCCTCAACAACTCCGAGCCATGATGGACCCCTCCCGCTCAACAACTCCGATCCGCGGAACCTCCCCCGCTCAACAACTCAGATCCGCAGACCCCCCGCTCATCAACTATGATCTGCGGACCCCCCCCCCCCGCTCAACAACTTCATTGGGAGGTATGCTCATTTGTCCCTCAGTCTGAAGTTGAAAAGTTGGGAGGTATGCCTGATGTGCTCTGATTGTGCCCTGATGTACCCCATGTACCCTGATATGCCATGTGCCCCAGGTACCCTGATGTGTCCCTGATGTGCTGGTCTCTGTACATCAGGGTACCCTGTGCCCTGTACCCTGATGTGCCATGTGCCCTGTACTGATGTGCTGTGCCTGATGTGCTCTCATGTGCCCTGATATGCCCCATGTGCAATGATGTGTGCCATGTACACTGATTTGCTGGGCTTTTTACCCTGATGTGCTGTTTCATGTGCCCTGTACCCTGATGTGCCATGTCCTGTACCCTGATGTGCCATGTGCCTTGTCCTGATGTGCCGTGCTCTGTACCCTGATGTGGCCTGTTGTGCTGTACCCCTATGTGCTGTGCTCTGATGTGCCCTGTACCCTGTTGTGCTCTGATGTGCTGTGCCCTGTACCCTAATGTGCTGTGCCCTGTACCCTGATGTGCTGTGCCCTGTACCCTGATGTGCTGTGCCCTGTGCCCTCATGTGCGCTGTGCCCTCATGTGCGCTGTGCCCTGTACCCTGATGTGCTGTGCCCTGATGTGCTGTGCCATGTGCCCTTATTTGCTGGGCTCTGTGCCTTGATGTGCTGTGCCCTGTACCCTGATGTGCTGTGCCCTGATGTGCTGTGCCCTAATTTGCTGGGCTCTGAGCCTTGATGTGCTGTGCCATGATGGTGAGTGGTCAGTGTGTAGTGTAGTGGTCTGTCGGCAGTGTAGTGGTCTGTCGGCAGTGCAGTGGCCCGTGTGCTGTGGCCCGTGTGCAGTGGCCCGTGTGCAGTGGCCCGTGTGCAGTGCAGTGGTCAGGGTTAATAATGCGTTTGCTGACACCAATACTAGGGTTTAATAATGTGTCCACTGACACCAGTACTGGGGGTTAATAATGTGTCCGCTGACACCAGTGCTGGGGGTTAATAATACGTTCGCTGACACCAGTGCTGTTTTTGAAGTTTGAAAGTTTGCATGCGGCCCCCCATGGGATATGAAAACTTGTCTTGCGGCCCTCCGGTAATTTGAGTTTGAGACCCCTGCCCTAGGGACACATTTAACCCTTTAATCGCCCCTGATGTTAACCCCTTGCCTGCCAGTGTCATTAGTACAGTGCATATTTCTTAGCACTGATCACTGTATTGGCGTCACTGGTCCCCAAAAAGAGTAACTTAGTGTCCAATTTGTCCGCTGCAATGTCACAGTCCTTCTATAGGTTGCTGATCATCACCATTATTAGTACAAAAAAAAACATTTAAAATTCCATAAACATATCCCATTGTTTTTAAACGCTATAACTTGTATGCAAACCAATCAATATTCGCTTATTGGGATTTTTTTTTACCAAAAATATGTGGAA
The DNA here is from genome assembly GCA_029574335.1 of Rana kukunoris. NCBI lineage: Eukaryota > Metazoa > Chordata > Amphibia > Anura > Ranidae > Rana > Rana kukunoris. The sequence continues at coordinate 401,675,050 of CM056053.1, read as the reverse complement.
GAATACACATTGGCCTAAACTGATGAAGACATTTTTTTTTATTTTTATTGGATATGTATTATAGCAGAATTTGTATTTTTTTTTTCAAAATTGACGATTGATTTTTTTGTCTATAGTGCTAAAAATAAAAAATTGCAACCACCAAAATAAAGCTCTATTTGTGGGGGGAAAAAGGACATGCATTTTTTTTGGGTACAGCATCACACGATCGCACAATTATCAGTTAAAGTAACTTAGTGCCGTATTGCAAAAAATGGCCTGGTCATGAAGGGGGGTAAGCCTTCCGGAGCTGAAGTGGTTAAGGAAAGAACCTGAGCTGAATGAGTGATAGTGAATCACTGTATTTTTGAAACGTGACCAACAGGACTGGATGCTACACTGCCTTTAAAGGGGAGGTTCCCCTAAAAAGAAACTTTTAACATTGCCTGTCTTTTCTTAATAAGATGTAGAATCGGCTGGTAGTTTAAAAAAAAAAAGTCCGTACATACCATTTTCGGCATGTAGTCTCACCGCCGCTTCCGGGTCTGGCGGCCGGGGATGGGCGTGCCTACTTAAATGACAGGCATCCGATCAACGCATACAGCGCCTCACGAGATGCCGAAAGAAGCCGAACGTTGGTGCGCATGCGCCGTATAGAGCCGCACCAACGTTCGGCTTCTTTCGGGATCTCGTGACGCGCTGTATGCGTCGATCGGATGCCTGTCCCCACACATCATACCCGGAAGCGGCGGTGAGACTACATGCCGAAAATGGTATGTACGGACTTTTTTTTTTTAAACTACCAGCCGATTCTACATCTTATTAAGAAGAGACAGGCAATGTTAAAAGTTTCTTGTTAGGGGAACCACCCCTTTAAATCAGACAAATAAAACACAGAAAAAAAATGATGGTTTATTTGTAAAAGACAACACATATTTGGTTTCATTTAGTACAATATAAAAGCATATCCTGTGCTAGCCAAAGTGAACATCAGCAGCATTACAATTTGCTGTGATGTATGTGCTGGTTAATTCAATCTGCTGTGAATGCACCAACCCTGCCATTGATTACGAAGCCAGGATAAAGATGGAAACGGTTTTAAAACTGGCCTGGCGAATTATAAATGAGCCATATTACAGATGCTGTGTCACAGAAGCCTAATGTACTGGGGAGACATTAGACGCTGGACAGATCTGCTCCTAGGGTAAGGCGAGAAGAAGATTTTATGAAGAATATGTCTAGAAACACATAGGCAGAGACAGAAAATTTAGACCACGATATAAGGGCATATTTACATAACATCTGCCATATTTGCTGGTGAATAGTTTACAATACATTTGCCAAGTAAACATTTGCTACATTAATCATTTATATTATGATGGCATTTTAAATTGTATACAACTAATAATTTGAATACACACAGTATGCAGAATACATAATTATTTCCTAAATATAATGATATCAAGTTATACAATAATATTATTAGGTGTTAGTCTTAAAGTGGTTGTAAAGTCAGAAGGTTTTTATCTTAAAGTGTTTGTTAGCCTAAATAAAACTAAAAAAAACACAGATCCTGTTCCCTTAACCTCCCTGGCGGTATGATTATGTAAGATTTTTGCATCTCAAAGCTGTACATTGTTTTGCATAGAAATTTGGTGTTTTATATTGTAGGCCTGTAATTCTTAAAGAGGAAGTAAACCAAGATGGGTTTTTCTTCCTCTTTATTTCCCTGCAAAGGTAAAGCATAATGGGCTACTATGCTTTGCATAGTAGCCCATTATGTGTCACTTAACTGAAACCGAAGCCTGCGATATCACTGCTGTCCCCACTAGCAGCAAGCGTACATCTTCACCCCTCTTCCTTCTGGGGCTGCGAACTCCGGCTCTGTGACTGGCTCCCACACATGCACATGGGAGCCGCCAGTCACAACATGACCTCCTTTAGAAACAGCACGATCTCCATTTCTAACGTGCGCTTGTGTCGTTGTCTACAGCGCACGTGCCATAAACATCGGCGCTCATCTCTATTGTAAATATCTCCTAAACTGTGGAGGTTTAGGAGATATTTCCAGCACCTACAGGTAAGCCTAGGATTACCTGTAAGTAAAAGTGATAGTACAGGGTGTACAACCACTTTAGGAATAACTCACTTAAATCTGTCCAAACAAGAGTCTAGTAGACATCCCGGGTATGATAAAGTTTGGAACACAAAATCATAAATTATAATAAAATAAATAACTATAAATAATTATAACAAATAATAATATAATAATAATAAAATGTATTCAATAACATATTCAAATCAAAAACACAGAAATTTGCTCAGTTGCAGAATTGTCACTTTCAGTGTCTGATGACAAATTTCCCCACAAATTACTATTTCTCAATTCTGCAAGTGATTCTTATTTGCTATCACTGTTTTCTAGCTGTCAAAAATGCTTTTGACGTAAAGGGATGTTTTTTTGGATGCCATGGACATTTACAAGTTTCCAGGCAGAATGAATGGCATATATAATATAAAAGTGCATGCGGGGCATTGGACAAACCACTAGCGACAAAAGGGATGTGAAATGATTTGATACAGTAATGTAATCTTAAAGATTATAGTGTACTGTATGTGTTATGTGTTTTTCACTTTTTGAATTTGCCGCCGGGCTCTGCCCCCGTGTGTCGCAACGCTCACAGGGAATGGAGCCTGGCACACAGTACATCAGGCGGAAGACACAGCCCATGGACACAGCAGGAGGACATTGCAAGATCCTGGGGACAAGGTAAGTAAGTTTGCCTGGATCCTGTGATGCAATCCTGAGTGTGGCTCTGAGTTACCGCTTTTGATAGTGAGCATACCTAGGCAAACTGCATTTGCATTCCGACTGTCCTAGGTAACATCCACATGTGATGCTGACCTTCCACAATTGAAACAATTGAAATACAATGCTGCTGTCACGATCAGGGGTTCAAGCTCGAAGACCAGTTTCTATAGCAGTAGCAGAACTGCTACCGACCAGCAAAATAGGTACACAGGAAGTCACCCTGGTGAATTACGTCGGCTTACCTTAGGTGCGGTGTCTAAGTACTAACCAGTGTTCACCAGAGCTCCTGATGGCGGTGAGATGGGTTTACTGTGTGTTAGGACCAGGTCGCGTTCCTCATGATCATCCCACCAGGAGGTGAGCAATCAGGGGGGCCAAGAGCAGATAAGCAGGTAGGTATCAAACAGAAGCATAGTCAGTAAAAAATACAAAAGGTCAGTAATGATTAGTTGGAGGCTGGGATCAGGCAGAAGCCTAGTCAAGGAACAAGTTAAGGGTCGATAATAAGTGGTAGCAAAATATGGACGGCGGCATGGAAGGCAGAAGTGAGATACTGGCTGGAAAGAACACATTAACCACTTCAGCCCCGGACCATATTGCTGTCCAAAGACCAGAGCATTTTTTGAGATTCGGCACTGCGTCGCTTTAACTGACAATTGCGCGGTCGTGCGACGTGGCTCCCAAACAAAATTGGCGTCCTTTTTTTCCCACAAATAGAGCTTTCTTTTGGTGGTATTTGATCATCTCTGCGGTTTTTATTTTTTGCGCTATAAACAAAAACAGAGCGACTATTTTGAAAAAAATGCAATATTTTTTACTTTTTTCTATAATAAATATCCCCAAAAATATATAAAAAAAATATATTTTTTCCTCAGTTTAGGCCGATACGCATTCTTCTACATATTTTTCGTAAAAAAATCGCAATTAGCGTTTATTGATTGGTTTGCGCAAAAGTTATAGCGTTTACAAAATAGGGGGTAGTTTTATGGCATTTTTATTATTATTATTTTTTTACTAGTAATGGCGGCGATCGGCGTTTTTTTTCGGTACTGCGATATTATGGCGGACACTTCGGACACTTTTGACACATTTTTGGGACCATTGGCATTTTTTTAGCGATCAATGCTATAAAAATGCATTGGATTACTATAAAAATGCCATTGGCAGTGAAGGGGTTAACACTAGGGGGCGGGGAAGGGGTTAAGTGTGTTCCTATTTGTGTTCTAACTGTATGGGGGGGTGGACTTACTAGGGGGAATCACTGATCTTCTGTTCATACATTGTATGAACAGAAAATCAGCGTTTCCCCCGCTGACAGGAACGAGCGCTGTGTGTTTTCACACACAGCTCCCGTTCCCCGCTCTGTAACGAGCGATCGCGTGTGCCCGGCGGCGATCGCGCCCGCCGGGCACACGCACGGGACTCGGGGGCGAGCGGGGGGCGCGCGCGCGGGGCGCCGGCGGCGCGCCCGCGCCCCCCAGTGGCCGCGAAAGGCGCGACGTAGAGCTACGGGCTCTCGCGCACCCGTGCCGACCTGCCGCCGTATAACTGCGGCGGCTGGTCGGCAAGTGGTTAATCTGGAAAACAGGAAGTGCAGAGACATGGCTTAAATCAGGAAGTTCACAGGAAGAGCAAGGAGTTCAGGGTTCAAGACATTGCCTGACACAGCAGAGGTTTAGGTTCTAATCCAGCCCCTGATAGAGGCATTCTCTGCATTAAGGTAAAAAACACTACCTGACTCCATGTCACTTCCATAGCACCGCACTCCCAATTTCCTTCTTTTACAGGAGAAAGTGAGGGCAGTCAGTGGAGCCATAAGCCCCTGCTGCAATCAGTCAAACTTCTGTAAAGAGGAAGTGGGGGCATGACTGGGAGTGGGAATGTGACTGCTAGGCTCCTGAGTGTACATGCATGGGTGCCTCCTTAGCACCCGGCTTGATACAGGAGGCACCCAGAAGAACTAAAAGCTTACAGCTCTGATGGGGGACTACCACGAGAGGAAAGTGACCATTTTGTGCAATATTGTTGCACAGAACAGGTAAAGATTACTTAGATTTTATTTATAAATTGAAATTATTTACCCTTTAGTATCACTTTAACCACTTGCCGACCGCTTCACAAACATATACAATGGCAGAATGACTTGGCTGGGCAAAGCAATATACCCGTATGTCGCTTTGAATTTTGGCACCCCACACTTGGGGACCTGAGCTCTCATTTGATCCAGTGCTGTGCCCGTCTCTCACCTCTCACTTCCTGGTCTCAACAGCTCTGCTATGGCAATGGGAGCCAGTGGCTCTGAGTAAGGGAGTGTTCCCTAATACGTATCAGCACTGGATCTGGTATTGGTGTGGTGCAATGGGGGAGATTTACTAAAACTGGAGCACTCAGGATCTGGTGCAGTTGTACATGGTAGCCAATTAACTTCTAACTTCAGCTTGTTCATTTAAAACCTGAAAGCTGATTAGTTTATATGTAGAGTTGCACCAGATTTTGCACTTTCAAGTTTTAGTAAATAAATGCTTGCATGTTGTTCCTTTTTTGTCAGTATGAATTTGGTGTTTGATTATTTTGTCAGTAAATCTTTTTCTAATGCACTAGGCATTTGCACCCTCTAATTTGCTTTTCCTACAGGCATGGTATTTGAATTGAAAGTATAAAAATAACTATAATTGATTTTCATGATGAACGGATAGTACATAACATTGTTGAAGCAGTGAACTTTTGTAAATTCTTATAAAGTATTGCAGATTTCCTTAGTCATTTGAGGGTGGGTGGATAAATCCCTGGTCTTAGGTCAGGTCAGGTCTTAAAATGCATATTTTTTTATTTTAAAAAAGCTTTTTAAAAACAAATTTTTAACAGAGTTTGTTACTGTTACAAACTAACACATTTTCTCTATTATTGGCATGATTTATGGTGATCACATGATCTGGAAGCAGACAGATCGCAGCTTCATGGAGTGAATATCAGCAACCAAACAGCAGCATGGCCCATAGCTTAGGCACTCTCCCAGGAATAAGATATTGTTGTGTTCAATTCACATAAGATAGAGCAACACTGTAATGCTCAGTGTGATCTGTCTGCTGACTCACTTTACTCCCAGGGCCTGTGACTTAGGGTCCTTTCACACGGAGCGGATCCGTATTGATGCGCCACGTGTGTGTCCGTCTGCTCAGTGGGGATTATCCGTAAATCCCCGCTGAGCTGTCGGCTGACAGGGCGGTCCTTGCACAGTGTGCGGGGACCGCCCTGTCTTTTCTCCGCTCTCCCCTATGGGGAATCAGAAGAATACGGACCGTGTGTCCGTATTCATCAGATCCGATCCGCCAGACAGAAAAAAAATAGGATTTTCTTCTGTCCGAAAAAACGGATCTTGACAGAGGCGGATGTTTGCGGACTTTAGCGGATGCTCAATTAGCTAACGTCCGCGATCCCATAGGGAAGCATTGTGAGTCCGTAAATGGACTTATGAAAAGCGGACTGTTCGTCTGCTCGTGTGAAAGGGCCCTAAGGGAGAAAGTAAACCCTGATGGGGTTTACTTCATTTTTTGTTACCTGCAAAGTAAAAGCATCCTTGTTCTCCCCTCTTTCTTCCATGTCCACGGACTCCGGCTCTGTGACTGGCCGGAGTCACGTGACGTCACTCCCATGCAGTCACGGCCCTCACTAGTTAAAAAAAACGGCACGGAGGGTCGCTTCCTCAAATCGCATGTGCCAATGATATTATTAGTGCAGTAAAAAGTAAATATCTCCAAAACAGCGCACGTTTAGGAGATATTTACTGTACCTATAGGTAAGCCTTAATATAGGCTTACCTTAGGTACAACTTGAAAATGGAGGTTTACAACCTCTTTAACAGTTGATTCTCTTGACGTGACATTTCTTCTCCCCAAATATAGGTTATATGTCTTAGGCTTCATGTACACGGGACGTTGTTTAACCTCTCTTGAAGTATTTAATTTGACAGCTAGGAAACCGACATCTTAAAACGTCAGTTACATGCTGCATTTAGCCATGTTTGCGTCTATAAGCTGTTACAGGCATTTGGCATTTAAAATGCCTCTGAACATCCATCTGAACGCATGTTTTTGCATTCTAAACAAGGCTTCTAAACTCAACTGCCTAGAAAGGACTATAAATATCCCTGTGTACATGTACTGATAACTTTGAGGAGAGTTCAGAGGCAGCTTGAAAAAAATGCCCAACTGCTCCTAAACGTCCGTTTAACAGCAGCAGTATACATGACCCTATGCCATTAAAATCTAGTAATGTGCAAACAAATATTACCGTAGATAAATACATACGTATATATGTAGATATATGTATGACGTCCTCAGGATATTGAGCCGCTGTACGCTCCCGGGGGCGCGCATCGTGGTGATCATTGTTGCGGGGTGTCAGTCTGACACCCCGCAACACCGATCTAGGTAAAGAGTCTCCGTCGGAGACTCTTTACCAAATGATCAGCCGTGTCCAATCACGGCTGATCACTATGTAAACAAGATCAGCCATGATCGGCTTTTCCTCACTCGCGTCATACGCGAGTAGAGGAAAGCCGATCGGCTGCTCCTCTGACAGGGAGGGGTTTGTGCTGATCGATTATCAGCGCAGCCCCCCAAGGATGCCCACACTAGACCACCAGGGATGCCACCTAACCACCAGGGTTGCCACTAGATTACCAGGGATGCCCACTGCCAGGTATGCCACCCTAGACCACCAGGGATGCCATCAGTGCTCACAATGGACTCCAATCAGTGCCCACAATGGATGCCAATTAGTGCCCACAATGAGCATCACTGATTGTCAGGCATTGTTTGGCACTGATTGGCATGCATCAATACAAAATATTACAGTACATCTGTGCCGCCCATCTGTGCCCATCTGTGTCGCCCATCTGTGCCCATTTGTGTCACCCATCCGTGCCGCCTATCTGTGCCTATCCGTGCTGCCCATCCGTGCCATCCATCTGTGCTACCCATCTTTGCCGCCCATCTGTGCCTATCCGTGCTGCCTCATCTGTGCCCATCCGTGCCGCCCCATCTGTGCCCATCCGTGCCGCCCCATCTGTGCCCAACCGTGAAGGATAAAACATACTTATTTACAATGTTTTGTAACGGAAACAAAAAAAAAGCATTTGTTTTTCAAAATGTTCGGTCTTTTTTTTTTTTTTCAGAGGTGATCAAATACCACCAAAAGAAAGCTCTATTTGTGGGAACAAAATGATAAAAATTTAGTTTAGGTGCAGTGTAGCATGATCAAAGTGCAACAGTGCTGAAAGCTGACAATTGGTCTGGGCAGGAAGGTATATAAGTGCCCAGTATGGAAGTGGTTAAACCACCCAAGATTAGTGTAACGGATTGGCCCGTGACAGACTGAGATATTCCTATGTCTAGGGTCACCTTATGTCCACTAGGGCCATAGGGTGACAAAGAATCATAATTCATATATTACAGAAGACATTAATAAGGGACATTAATAATAATTCATGTTTGCAGGATGTCTTCAAATATCAAAAGCTGTTAGCTATTCAATCTGGGCACACATGATTTGGAAAGGTGTTAATTCAGGTCTACAAGACCAGAGTGAGTCATACCTTTGTATAATATGCTATTGAAATATCTTAAGGCAGGGGTGGCAAACACAAGGCCCGCGGGCCAAATCCGGCCCGCCAGGCCTTGTGATGTGGCCCGCGCGGCGGCCCCCGTCAGCAGGGGGATCTCTCTCATCCGATTTTTTTTTTTTTTTACATTGCTAGACGGCCAGGCAGAGACAATGTCTCCGCCGGCCGCCATTTTCTTGAAGACCGCCGCCGTCGCCGCCGCTAGAGGTCCGCGGCCGGGCAGAGACAATATCTCTGCCGGCCGCCATTTTCTTGAAGAGCGCCGTCGCCACCGCTAGAGGTCCGCGGCCGGGCAGAGACAATGTCTCAGCCGGCCGCCATTTTCTTGAAGACCGGAGAGAGTCTATGCTGGTGGGGGAAGCCTGATGTAAGGGGGGGACTCGGCTGGTGGGGGACTCGGCTGATGTAAGGGGGGAATCCTAATGTAAGGGGGGGACTCGGCTGGTGGGGAATCCTAATGTAAGGGGGGGACTCCTAATGTAAGGGGGGGACTCGGCTGGTGGGGACTCCTAATGTAAGGGGGGGACTCCTAATGTAAGGGGGGGACTCCTAATGTAAGGGGGGACTCCTAATGTAAGGGGGGGACTCCTAATGTAAGGGGGGGACTCGGCTGGTGGGGATGCCTGATGTAAGGGAGGGACTCGGCTGGTGGGGATGCCTGATGTAAGGGGGGGACTCGGTTGGTGGAGACTCCTGATGTAAAGGGGGGACTCCTGATGTAAAGGGGGGACTCCTGATGTAAAGGGGGGACTCCTGATGTAAAGGGGGGACTCCTGATGTACTTCTGATGTAAAGGGGGGACTCGGCTGGTGGGGACTCCTGATGTAAAGGGGGGACTTGGCTGGTGGGGACGCCTGATGTAAAGGGGGGACTCGGCTGGTGGGGACTCCTGATGTACTCCTGATGTAAAGGGGGGACTCGGCTGGTGGGGACTCCTGATGTAAAGGGGGGACTTGGCTGGTGGGGACGCCTGATGTAAAGGGGGGACTCGGCTGGTGGGGACTCCTGATGTACTCCTGATGTAAAGGGGGGACTCGGCTGGTGGGGACTCCTGATGTAAAGGGGGGACTTGGCTGGTGGGGACGCCTGATGTAAAGGGGGGACTCGGCTGGTTGGGACGCCTGATGTAAAGGGGGGACTCCGTGCTTCCACTGATTCTGCATTATGGTGAGTCGAATGATTTCATTTTATATTACAATGTAATATTAGAAATAATGTGCTTCGCACTCCTGAACCCTGCACTGCGTCCATATGCAGCGCAAGAAAACTTGGAGACTGCTCAGACTGAACACTATGGTGGAGTGCAGATACAACCGGCCCTTTGAGCGCAACCAAACTGCTGATGCGGCCCCCGATGAATTTGAGTTTGCCACCCCTGTCTTAAGGTGTTGGCTATTCACTGTAAAGACATTCTGTCGAAGGTGTTGATTGCACCCACTCTCACAAGACTCTGCCATTGTGTGATAAAGCTGTCTAGATAACTTATTCAACTAGATGTCTGTGTATTATTCAAGGTTAATTGAACCCTATTGATGATACGGTGCCGTCATGTCTAGCTACCAATTAAAGAATTATCCTCAGTGAGTAAATATGGGGGTGGAGATTGCATTGTCCTGTGATAAACTGCATTATGCTTGAGACTGTATAAGAAGCTGAGAAAATACCAATAAATTGTGATATCTTTGAAGCAAGTGCAGAGCTTGAGTCTCGTCTTGTTTATGGGAATGGATATGGATCGTGTATGCAAGATTGTCGCAGTGTGTCAGATAAGCTTGTCGTGGTTGGATGGAAGGTCGTAAGCGGTGTGGTGACCGTTACAATTAGCATCTGTTTTTCTAATTTTTATTCTTTGTATACGTCTGGTGGACATATTTCAGACTCCTATGTCTATTTATCGCATAACAATTAAATTCATACCTTGAATACTAGAGAACATGTTCTTGAAAAGGTTGCCTATGTATCTTCATGCCTATGCCTCGCTGAAAATGCATTCAATTTAACCATAAGCAACGTGTGTTCTTACAGAAATATCTGAAGGTAAAGTATTAAATTCCCACTCCGCTCATCATAAAAATAACTATTTCTCTCTTGCTGCTTCAATTTTTGTTTTCTCGTTCTAGGAACAAGGTCATAAAAAGTAATTTCCCCATCTACCGCAGAATTCCAATTCCAATAAAGCACGGAACACGGCCAACATGTTGTCAGTTAAGTATGACATGGATGAAATAACTTAATATTATAATTCTAATTATTATTTTTATTTCTTGGTAGAAACTACTCTGCAGGATAAAATGTTCTATGTTATATAGCATTGCTGTATTGTTTAATGCTATGTTATGTGGAGTTATATCTTCTTTCATTAATGCCGACCCAATGTTTTTAGAATTGAAACTGAACCACCCATCATTGGTTATATCAACAATGGCAGGGGATACAAAATGAACAATACCTTGTCTAGCACTGTCCTCATAGACTTTCAGTATGCTGTTAGTCCCTAACATCATGGGCGTCTGCAGAACCTTTTCTGGGGGGGGGGGCATCATTTTAAGGCCACCCATGCTTCGCCCCTTTTCGACAATCTCATGAAAATCTTTTCACTGGAAAGATATTTGTGTGTTATATAATAGATAATTCATCTTCACGTTGTATTGGAAGTAACTAAGGCGGATGCGTACCACGCTCGTATAGCCTAGAGCAGTGGTCATCAACCATTCCTGCAGGGCCCACTAACAGGCCAGTTTTTTTGTATTACCTTGGGGAGATGCAGACTAGAATACTGCAATCACTAGAGCAGCAAATGATATCACCTGTGATGTATTTCAGTTATCTTGCAAACCTGGCCTGTTAGTGGGCCCTGCAGGACAAGGTTGATGACCACTGCCCTAGAGCATGGGTGCCCAACCTGTGGCCCTCCAGCTGTTGTAAAACTACAAGTCCGATGAGGCATTGCAAGGTTGACAGGTTTAAGCATGACTCCCAAAGGCACAATGGGACTTGTAGTTTTACAACAACTGGAGAGCCACAGGTTGAGCACCCATGGTCTAGAGCAGGGATATGCAATTAGCAGACCTCCAGCTGTTGCAAAACTACAAGTCCCATCATACCTCTGCCTCTGGGTATCATGCTTGTGGCTGTCAGACTCTTGCTATGCCTCATGTGACTTTTAGTTCTGCAACAGCTGGAGGTCCGCTAATTGCATATCCCTGGTCTAGAGAATGTACATCTTTTTACATTGCAATACATCTTTGGCCGTATTTTGATTTTAATGCTGTCACTGTATAGGCTGTTTTCATCAATATCAAAATATGGCCACAACAGATGTATTGCAATGTAAAAAGATGTACATTCTCTAGGCTATATGGGCATGGTACACAGCCGCCTGAGTAATTTTGCGGACGCCTATGCATTCAATCCAATACAAAGTGAAAAGTGAAGATAAATTATCTCTTAAATCTCTTAAACTGTACACACACGTATCTTTCAATTAAATTGCAATTATAGCTCAGCTCAGCTGTCCCACTTTCCAAGAAAAGCAATATATTATTATACATAAAAATGCTCCTCCTGAGTCTTGCTGTTATCCGTGGTTCTTCACTGGGTTTGTGAAGAACCACATCTGTCTGTGATGATGATCCTCTAGGCTAAGGGCAGCACTGGCAGGCGGCAGCTTATCAATGACTCGGACTCGGCCACTTGAGTGTGCGGGGCCAGCGCTGGCCAGATCTACACAACACAAGCAGGCTGGCAGTCGAGTGGCCAGAGCGAGCATCGCATTGGATGATAGGGCCGGGGTGAGGGGGGGACGTCAGATGATAGATGTCAGAGTCTCAGAGACACAAAGAGCAGCCAGATGCACCATGGAAGCAGCCCCTGCTGGCTGCTGCAACACCTTGATGATTAGGGGGGGGGGGGCACTTGACCTCCCTTGTCCCCTCCTGTGGATGCCCATGCCTAACATGATTATATTTTAACCACTTCAGCCCCAGAAGGTTTTACCCCCTTCCTGCCCAGGCGAAATTTCAGCTTCCGGCACCGCGTCAATTTAACTGACAATTGCACGGTCGTGCGCCGTGGCTCCCAAACAAAATTGCGTCCTTTTTTTCCCACAAATAGAGCTTTCTTTTGGTGGTATTTGATCACCTCTGCAGTTTTTATTTTGTGCGCTATAAACAAAAATAGAGCGACAATTTTGAAAAAAAAAATCAATATTTTTTACTTTTTGCGATAATAAATATTCCCCAAAATATATAAAAAAATAAAAATGTTCCTCAGTTTAGGTCGATACTTTTTTTCTACATATTTTTGGTAAAAAAAACTGCAAAAAGCGTTTATCGATTGGTTTGCGCAAAATTTATAGCGTTTACAAAATAGGGGATAGTTTTATGGCATTTCTATTATTTTTTTTTTACTAGTAATCTGCGATTTTTTTATTGAGATTGCTACATTATAGCGGACACATCGGACACTTTTGTGACATTTTTGGGACCAATCACATTCATACAGTGAACAGTGCTATAAATATGCACTGATAACTGTATAAATGTGACTGGCAGGGAAGGGGTTTACCACTAGGGGGCGGGGAAGGGGTTAAATGTGTACGTCCTGTCAGAACAATGGAGTCTTCCGCCCGCCGTCATTTGATAGCGGGCGGATGACAAGTGGTTAAGAACCTTTAGAATCTAAGGTCCCTATCTCACATGCACTAGGGCCAATATAGTCAGGATCCAATAAACCTACCAGCATGTCTTTAGAGATTGGGAGGAACCTTACACAAGCAAAGGGAGAACATGCAAATTCCATGCAAATAGTGTCCTTACTGGTATTTAAACCAGAGACCCCAGTACTGCAAGGCACATGTGCAAACAAATTAACCACTGTGCTGCAGTATGTATAAAATATAATAATACACATTTTACATCAGCAATAAGATAACTTGTAAAATAAAATAAAAATGTGTCTGATTCAATTAGAGCCATCAATCAAAACAACTTTAAAATGACTTCCAGTGAATGTTATCATTCCTTCAGGCAATCAGGGAGGGAAGGCAATTTCACTTTATTGTATTATCTATGCTGGGTGAAAAGAAAGTTTCTTTTTATTTGCATTCCATAATTTCTTTTCTGGAAAAATAATAACTAGTCTCACATTTGACTGACCAATATATCTAATAATTGTCGGGAAACTCTTATCTGTTAAAACCTTTTAAGGGTTTTTATATCCCTATCCTTTAGATAAAATCCTCTACAGCCATCTGCAGCAATGAAATAGGCTGCCAGTCTGCCATTGCCAGGCCTGTTGGGACCAGCTCAGAATTTATTATCTCCACTGCTTACTTTTCCTATTGCAAACCTGCTCATATGCTGGGCCAGGAATCAGGGTCACACCATAGAGAATAACAACAGGCTGCCCAGCTCTTGTCTCATGCAATGGTTTTACAAACCAAAACAACTTTGTTGCTGCTGCTTTAAGTGGTATATGAACTCATATACTAAATAAAAAAATTGGTTATTACTAGGGATGCACAGATACCAGGCATTTGCGCAAGTATCAGTACTCGCCCAAATGCTCTCAATGCCGAAACCGATACTTTGCGGTGCGATTTGCGTCTGTATAAAACGAATGGGCGCAAATCGCATTGCTAAGTATTGCATGCGATTTGAACAGAAATGTGGTGTGAGTCCTGTCTGAATCGCGTGCACTTTCCCCCACTGCTGTTGTGTGTGTAGAAAGGGATTAAAGTCCCATCTAGTGGGCAGTTTAGAACTCACAGTACATATCTGGTAGATGTCCTAAGCCTAGGCTAATGACCAGACAGACAAGGTTCTCCACATTCAATTCACAATAGCAGGAGATTTTCACTGACTCTCTATGGAGCCAGTTCACATATCTCCTCTGCGGCTCCATGCAAATTTGCACAGGAGTCCTGTGTGTCTTTTGGTTCGTTTCAGGTCAGAATTCAGCCACAAATTGGGCTGAAACTGGACCTAAACTGGTGAACAGACACACCGGACCCCTGCTGTGAGCCGCATGCGGCGATAGTGTGAACCCAACCTAAAAGTCCCAACTGAACCACAAACTTTGGCTTTTAAACAGCTACAAAATGGGGGCTGGCAATGCTGGTCTCCTGAAAATGCTATTTGCCAGGCTGTTATACTAGCTCACCATCTTAAATACTTCCCGAGTGACCTGAAACAAATGAAATGTCACAGAAAAATCCCAGGATCTATTCAGAAAGCTTTACACAAGCCTATGGCACTCTATTTTCAGGTGACTGTTATTTACATATCTCATGGGACTCTACTGAGAACAACTGTCACTTTTTTTGAAAATAATGAACCCTATTACGGGGTGTTAGCTTTGTGAATGGAGCTATTTGCATACTTGTCCCAATACATTTACTCATGATACTGAATCACTATGGTCAGCATGAGAGCCAGGCAACTAGCACTTTCAGAAAGAACTATTGGCAAGGGCAGCCTCCATGTACCCATCATGACAGACTTACTTTACATTTCAGCCAACTCACACATTAGGAACGGTATTCAAAACTCCCGGACTGGAGCTAAATGGTCATACTATGGGGTTTCAAGAATCTTGTTAAAAGCTTTGTGATGCTTGCTGGAACTGATGCTCTTGGGACTAACATTTGCAGACTAAACTGATACTATGAATGTATATATAGGGCTTAGAAATATTCTACTACTTATGCTCAAGTGGAAGACTGACAAGCAGCTAAAATGTGCTGCAAAACATAACAATACTTGTGTCGAAAATTGAACAAGCCATGTATCAGACAACAGCCTGGAACGTAAAAACGGAATGCCAAACAAACAGCTGAAAAAAAGAAGAAATACGTGTAAGGGGGCATGTTTCCTAATGATGGATCTGTGTTCCTGCCCATCCAGGCTTGATATGTATACAGCCCTTTCACATAGGACAATCCTTCCTGGCAAGGTTTTTTTTTTCAGGAACACCTGCAGGTCCTATTCATCCCCCAGCCTGTGACTGGACAATAAAAGAACAAGCAGCAGACTGATGAGTTCACCTTTCTGTCACTCTGCTCTTTCCTCCTTTGAGTATGCTCTTTGCACTGCAGCACACCTGATTGGCTCTTTGATACCCTCTTTAAAGCGGAACTGCAGTCTGCTCACATAATTTGTAATAAAAACATCTTCACCATTCTAAAGGCTTCCCTCAAACCACTTTGCATATTGTTTTATATATACTGTGATTCTGTACTTTCCAAAAATGCTGCAGAAATCTCCCACCACTAAGGCCGCGTACACACGATCGGTCAAACCGATGAGAACGGTCTGATGGACCGTTTTCATCAAACTTGTTTTAAAATTAACCGATGGATACCTAAACGATAGAAAAAAAAACGATCGTTTGTAGGCACGTCCATCAGTTAAAAATCCATGCATGCTCAGAATCAAGTCGACGCATGGTTGGAAGCATTGAACTTCATTTTTTTCAGCACGTCGTCGTGTTTTACGTCACCGCGATCTGACACGAACGTTTTTTTAACCGATGGTGTGTAGGCACGACTGACCATCAGTCAGCTTCATTGGTTAACTAATGGAAAAATCCATCAGACCGTTCTCATTGGTTTGACCAATCGTGTGTACAGGGTATTAGTCTGGCTGCATCCATTTTAACTGTGGGCAACAGAAGCTGCTGCCTGTTCACTTCCTGGATTTACACGACACACAGAGGCACACCTCTAGCCCTGCAGCTTTTTTTGGCCCTCCTATGACTCACCCCCCTTCCTTCCTGGCAAACTTTCACAAGAGTTAGAGAGAGAGCTGTGCATGATGTCATAAGGCTAGGCTAATGACCAGACAAGAAACAGGAAGTGGGCTGTATAAGGTATTTACTGGCAGAAAAAAAGTTTTACTATCCAAAGTTAAAACAACAAGGAAAGAAGATTTAATGGATGAAAAGTTGAAAAACAAATACTGAAGTTCCACTTTAAGCTCTGCTGCTATACAGTAGACTGCAGTTCGTTTTGTTCCAAATCGAAATTCAGACATATTTTTCGTTATTCAGAAATTCAGATGTATTCGAATTTCCAAATTACAACAGTAACAAATTTAAACAAATTCGAAATAACAAAACAAAATGTGAAATGAAATTAGAATTTGAAAAGTTTTCTAATCGGATTCAAATAGTTTTCGCGTTGAATTTCCAAAGAGCTGAACCTGAATTATGGTGTCTGTCGAATGTTCTAAGAAGATTCGACGGAGCAGCTAAACTGTACGACGCCGCAATCATACATTTCCGGTCGAATGTTCCTTCTACAAGCTATAGAAGAATTATTCTTACTAGTCAACCAACAATCGAATTCTTCTATAGCCTATGGGCCGAGCATTTGACCGGAAATGTACGATTGCAGTGTCGTACAGTTTAGCTGCTTGTCGAATCTTCTTAGAACTTTCGACAGACACCATAAGCCTTCAATGACAGATTTGACATTTGTATGTTTTTCTCTTCTACGTCTAATCTTCGTTGTTCATGACGAATGGTCTACCCCAACACTGTCTCTATGATGTCAAATCTTTTCTCTCTATGTAGAATAATCTTGGACTAATAGAGTTAAGGTTAGGCACATTCGACCGCAGGTTCGATAGACACAGATTGCTATTATCAGCAACATGTCGAATCTCCTATCTATAATGAATTGTTGTAGCAACGAAAATGAAAATAAAGCATTTTTTATGTTGGATCTTTCGGATTTTGGATTCTGTGTGTTCGTTTTCGTTTGTTAAAACGATAACTAAAATACCCAAAATTCAGACGAAAATGCATTCGGACAAAAACGAATGCAGATGTCTAGAAAATGTTAACGCATGCCATCCCACATTTGTCCGTGGAAAATCCGACAACAATTGTCCGATGGAGTGAACAAACGGTCGGATTTTCTGACAACAGCCTGTCATCACACAATTGATCCGATCGTGTGTATGAGGCTTTAATGCAAATGGCTGTTGTGCCACATTATTAGACCATTTCAGTCATTTCAGAATGTTCTACTAGTCACTGTTTCGGGATCTACGTGTTGTTCTTTCAAAAGCTGCATTGTTCAGAGCGTCATTATCTTAAAAACGTTTCTTTTCATTGCTCTGTATTTTATGTCTGAATTTTTTGCAGATGTAGCTTCAAGAAATGCGCTCTGAACTAATTTAAGATCTCACAAATGATCTATAAAATGACATTACCACCTCTCTCTTTATGCTGCCAATAATACAGTGTGCATTTACTGTACAAAAGAGCACCTTGATGGCTACTCAAGCACTCTGAAATATTGCCTCCCTATCATTAAGTCATTTAAGGTATTGACTCCAATGTCCTTTACAGTCCTTGATTTATGCTTCAATGACTTTTTTCGATCCAATATTCTGATACCAGGATTCAAAGATGACATTAGCCAACCCTTAACTTCTTTCTAAACCATAATTACCAAAGAGAGAAGCTTTTGTTTGGTATTTTATACACTGTTTTAAAAAATGGATGCATTTTTCAGTAAAGCATATCATCATGTAAGTCTACTATTAGCACTACTTTTAGTAATAGCTGAAAAGCAAAGTATAATTATTGCCCTATGAGAAATGGCTTAACGTGGGAAAGGCTCAGTGATATCACCTCTGCCTAGACAAGACAGATGCAAGTTGTATATTTTATACATTTTTCATCCAACTTTTTTTTTTTTTTTTTCTTTAAGCTGGCCAAACATTATACAATTCTCTTGTTCAATTTTCTTTAGATTTACCTTGAATGATAGAATAGAAGGGCATGCCTGATTGCATACAAATTAAAAATGTTTAGGTTTGACATCATATTATATGGTTTTGGTAAATCTAACGGAACATTTTGCAAGAAAATTGTATAATGTGTGGCCAGTCTCAGTTAGAACTTGTATATGGTACAGCACTGTGGAGCTGATTTAATAAAACTGGAGTGTGCAAAATCTGGTGCACATGGTGGTAGCCAATCATAAAATATATAAATAGTCCTCTGTGCTAACCAAAATTCTGCAAATCCTAAAAGTACACATGTAAATATATATACAGGGAGTGCAGAATTATTAGGCAAGTTGTATTTTTGAGGATTAATTTTATTATTGAACAACAACCATGTTCTCAATGAACCCAAAAAACTCATTAATATCAAAGCTGAATATTTTTGGAAGTCGTTTTTAGTTTGTTTTTAGTTTTAGCTATTTTAGGGGGATATCTGTGTGTGCAGGTGACTATTACTGTGCATAATTATTAGGCAACTTAACAAAAAACAAATATATACCCATTTCAATTATTTATTTTTACCAGTGAAACCAATATAACATCTCAACATTCACAAATATACATTTCTGACATTCAAAAACAAAACAAAAACAAATCAGTGACCAATATAGCCACCTTTCTTTGCAAGGACACTCAAAAGCCTGCCATCCATGGATTCTGACAGTGTTTTGATGTGTTCACCATCAACATTGCATGCAACAGCAACCACAGCCTCCCAGACACTGTTCAGAGAGGTGTACTGTTTTCCCTCCTTGTAAATCTCACATTTGATGATGGACCACAGGTTCTCAATGGGGTTCAGATCAGGTGAACAAGGAGGCCATGTCATTAGTTTTTCTTCTTGTATACCCTTTCTTGCCAGCCACGCTGTGGAGTACTTGGACGCGTGTGATGGAGCATTGTCCTGCATGAAAATCATGTTTTTCTTGAAGGATTCAGACTTCTTCCTGTAGGTGACTGAAGGTGTCTTCCAGAAACTGGCAGTAGGACTGGGAGTTGAGCTTGACTCCATCCTCAACCCGAAAAGGCCCCACAAGCTCATCTTTGATGATACCAGCCCAAACCAGTACTCCACCTCCACCTTGCTGGCGTCTGAGTCGGACTGGAGCTCTCTGCCCTTTACCAATCCAGCCACGGGCCCATCCATCTGGCCCATCAAGACTCACTCTCATTTCATTAGTCCATAAAACCTTAGAAAAATCAGTCTTGAGATATTTCTTGGCCCAGTCTTGACGTTTCAGCTTGTGTGTCTTGTTCATTGGTGGTCGTCTTTCAGCCTTTCTTACCTTGGCCATGTCTGAGTATTGCACACCTTGTGCTTTTGGGCACTCCAGTGATGTTGCAGCTCTGAAATATGGCCAAACTGGTGGCAAGTGGCATCTTGGCAGCTGCACGCTTGACTTTTCTCAGTTCATGGGCAGTTATTTTGCGCCTTGGTTTTTCCACACGCTTCTTGCGACCCTGTTGACTATTTTGAATGAAACGCTTGATTGTTCGATGATCACGCTTCAGAAGCTTTGCAATTTTAAGAGTGCTGCATCCCTTTGCAAGATATCTCACTATTTTTGACTTTTCTGAGCCTGTCAAGTCCTTCTTTTGACCCATTTTGCCAAAGGAAAGGAAGTTGCCTAATAATTATGCACACCTGATATAGGGTGTTGATGTCATTAGACCACACCCCTTCTCATTACAGAGACGCACATCACCTAATATGCTTAATTGGTAGTAGGTTTTGGAGCCTATACAGCTTGGAGTAAGACAACATGCATAAAGAGGATGATGTGGTCAAAATACTCATTTGCCTAATAATTCTGCACTCCCTGTATATATATATATATATATATATATATATATATAAATGTACAGTGTTTGTGTGCACAACCTTCAGGCCGGGTTCACACCCCTGCCATAAGCGGCGCACAGCAGGGGTTCGGTATGTGCTGGTTCACCAGTTCAGGTCTGATTTCAGCCTGAATTTTGGGCTGAAATTTAACCTAAAATGCACCAAAAAAGGCACACGTTTTTCTGGCACACCTCACCTGACACGCTTCAGGGATATGTGAACCGGCTCCATAAGGAGCCAGTCACATTCTCCTGCTATGTTTTGAACCCAGAGCCTGGTGCATGGAGGGCAGGCACCATACCACAGAGCCATAACCTCTCCTCTCCTGCTATGTTAAATGAATGCGGGGAAACGTGCATTCAATTCACATGGGTGTGAACCCGGCCTCAATATAACACCATAATAAGTATGTAAACCATAGGTGAAAAATTTAAAAATAATTAAATATAGAAAATAAAGTCCAATGATTTGGCTCATCTAATGTTCCAATAGTGAAGATAATTTAAGAAAGTCTATTATTGGTTCCAAGAGAGTAAAAACGCTCCCAGAACTCTCATCTTATAGGCATGAAACATAAGCCTTGGACACAAATCCAATAGGAACCAATGAGCTCCCCTTCTGGGATCACAGCTGCAGTTCGAGGTAGGGGCGGTCGCGACTGACGAGCTGCTCATGTCTACGACCTCTTTGCCTGTGAGTGTACACAGCCTATAGGCATGTCCTGGGTGTGAATCACTGGCTGGGACTTGCTGACAGGCTCCCGCTGTTTACAATCACAGCAGGTGCCTTGCTGGGGGCACACAGAAGACAGCAGCGATGTACAGGTATGTAAAAATGAGGGGTGTTGAAGCGCTTGCTACTAAACAATAAAATAATTACTAAGGTGCTGATGTGCAATTAATTGTGCAAAAAAAGGTGCATAGATATCCTGTGAATAAACACACAATATAGGCAGCAGGACGTATCCGCTGTCAGAAATAAATGAAATATCAAGTGAACTTGTGTCAACAAACTCCAAAAAAATAAATTTAAACTAAATTGATTGATGCAATTTGACCAAAAAAAAGTATTTCTTCATGCAGAAAAAATATAAATATATTAAATAGTAAAGTGCAACTGTGAATCTCTGTGCAAAATCAAACAAAGTCCAGTATCATGCAGACTATTCCAACGTTCACAGCTAAAATGTATGGTGCTCCAACCAACAACAATTCACGAGTGTAGGGTGCTCCAATCCTGGAGACCCTGTTTCCCCCAGCCTCTCCCCTTAGCTGGCTTGCAATCAAGCCTCTTCAAATACACACTGGCAGCGGCTCCTGAATAGCAATGCAATCTTTAACATGGATGGATGACTCTTAGCTAACTTTTAATCAGGCCTCTTTAAATCCACATTGGCAGTGGCTTACAACCTTTACCATGGATGGATGGCTCCCAACAATATAAGTGAGAAAAGAAGGGGCTCCATAGTGTATTAACGTTTCAAAAGTTTTAATAACAAAAGTATATACACTTACACTTATGACGATACAACAAGCACATCAAGCAGTAATTTCCTCCACTCTCGACCGCGAGCGGAGATGACGTCACCACTTCCTATCCTCCCTTACGCGTTATGTGGCTGCACACGCCACTTAATCATAGAGTATCGAGCTGCTCATGTCTATGGCCTCTTTGCCTTGTTTTTTTTCTGCTTTGCAGGAATAAAAAAACTGAGATCTTTCCCCGTCTACAGAGCTCTGTGTTAAATGTCAACACAAAGCTCTGGGCTATGAATGTACACAGCCTATAGGCATGTCCTGGGCGTGAATCACTGGCTGGGACTTGCTGACAGACTCCCACTGTTTACAATCACAGCAGGAGCCTTGCTGGGGGTACAAAGAAGAAAGCAGTGATGTATAGGTATGTTGCTTTGCCCACAGCAGCCACTCGCCCACAGTATATTGTGTGTGGGTGGTCACTAAGTGGTTTAAATAAATATATATATTTTTGTTTGCACATAATTAGATAATGAAAGTCAGCAGGGCTTTGCCTCATTCACTGTGAAAATTCCAATTGAAAATGGCCTGTTTGGCTTTAGTAAATCAACCCCAATGGGTGCCTCGAGGTTTGAGGAACATCGATAAATCCATCACTTAGGAGGACTGCCGGAAGAACATGGAGATCCAGTAGTCTTTACAGAGAGGTTGGCAGATTTTGCAAAAGGAGACAAGGCAGAGGTAGAATTTTTTTTTTTTTTAAATGAGCATCACTAAAAAAAGAAACAAACTGATAAAAAAATGTTAAAGGCATAGTCTATAAAATTCACCCACACTGATTAAAGAAAAAAATGTGCATTTCTTAATTTTTTAATGGAAAGTTCAGACCTATCACTATGAGGCTGGAGAATTTAATGAATGGACTATAAGTGGCATGATGTGAAAGTGGAAGTAAACTGTATCTGAGCATTAAAAACTGAAAAATATATTTAATACATTTTTAATATTCACAGCAAATCCATCCATCCATGTATCCATGCTTTATTTTATTGAGAAATTGCTTTGAAAAACACCCCCTAGTGTTTCTAGCCAATGCCACATTGAGTAAGTGCAGATGATTCATGTAGCCTTGAATCTATCTGCCCTTAGCTCAGGCATGCAAACATGAGGATGTGCTTAGTTGAGAAACTCTTCCTCCAGTTGAAGGTAATAAAATGCTTGCACAGACTCCTGGGATGCATGATGTTCTATCAATATACCTTACACTGTGTAAATGTTTTTTTATAAAAGGATGTCTGTAAATACCATTTTATGGTCGGTCACTTGACCTCCGGCCACTCTCCTCCTCTGATGTCAGCCAGGAAGGTCACTTGATCTCTGTACTGGCCGCTGAACTCACACTGTTGCCCTTAGATGGGGCGGAGAGTGGATGGAGGTCACATGACCAGCCAGAACAGATCAGAGATAAGGTATTTACTGGCATTGTTTTAAAAAAAACAAAATAATAATTACACAGTGAAGGATAGATCGGTAGAACAGAGGAGCTGGCAGTGATATGTCTTTACTTTTACTGCCAACTACTAATAGCGACAGGAGGGGGGGGGGGTAGAGACACACGGGACATGACAGGCAGAAAGGGAGGGGGAGAGAGGAGAGCAGCGGATGACGGCGGCATGTAAACTGACAACGGTAATCAGGGATCAGCAGCCATTATTTCCATGGTCAGCACACAGAGGAGGACACAAGAACAGGCAGGATCAACCAGTTGTTTTGCATCTTAGAAAGGGGCAGATAGGACAGCACAAGCACTGTTCTGTTTAATCGGCTGTAAGGGAAGAGGAGCTCTTTTTTTTTTTTTTTTTTTTTTAGGGATACAACAACCTTAAAGGAGTTGTAAAGGAAAAAAAATGCCTAAAATTAATGTCTGCAAGGTAGACAGACAGAATAGTGTAATGATTTTGTTAAAAAAAAAACAACAATTAAATTCCTTCATCTATATCACCTCTGGCGTTCTAGTTGCTGTTCTCTCATTCACTTCCTGGTTTGCAGCGCTCGTTCATGTATGAACTACATTTCCCAGTATGCATTGTGGCACGCCCAGTAATTCAACCTCCTTGAAGTCTCTAACACATAGAGAGTGTCCTCTAGCACAGATGTAGTTCCCAGGAGGGGCGAGCACGTCACTGACCACCGCAGTAAAGCCTCCCTTCATGGTGGTGAGTAACAATCAGACAAGCAGGAAGTGAACAGAACAGAGAAGAAATAGAGCAACTTCTGAGCAAAAACGAACAATGAGGAAGTGAAAAGAGGAATGTCTGCAGGTAAAGGATGCTTATTATGAAAAAAAAAATCCTTTACAACCCCTTTAAGAAATGTAAATAAAATGTTAAAACAAGTAAATATACTGCACCTTCCTATCTATTTACGAATGCTATCAAGATAAGGAATAAAAATAGTTAGTGTTGATTTGAATAGTTAAGCTACACTTTACGTGTTCCTTTGAGATCTACTTGTACATTCATCATGGTGATAGATGGGACTTGTAGTCTTCCAGTCACAGATTTTGGGCAGAGCCAAAAACAGCCATGCCAAATTTAAAATAATATAGAACACTACAGGTAAGTATGGAGGGGGGTGGATGATTGGGTGTGGGGGCTAAGGAATGGAACTTTGTTTCATGTTACATCCTAAATGCAGATGTAATATAAAACAAGGTCACAAAGGTAGATGCAGCATTTAAATATTGACAAAATAGAAATAAAAAAAAATGTGGTCTAATATGGCTAATTAGACCTAATGAGAGTTAACTAAGGATTAACAGAGGATTACATTGTTAATTTAATTAATTAATTATTAGCATGTCATTTTGCCTAACTCACATAATATGCTGATCAAAGGTTACCTCTTTAAACTGTGATAAATGAATCAGAATAGTTACAATGTAGAAAATTTAGCATTATATGAGATGTATGTGTATGTTCAGCCACAAGCTGAGAGCCAAAGCTAAGCATGTCGGCTGATTCTGTGTCATAGGAAAGCAAATGTCAGTGCACTCTTGAGATGTATGGCCAAAAAAGCTTTAGACATATTTCTCCTTTAACCACTTGAGGCCCGGCGTATCGCCGAATGACGGCAACCGCGCGGACCTCAATTTCCAACATGCCGTCATTTGACGGCAGTTGCTTCCTGGTTCCCTGCGCGCGCTCTGGAGCGCGCGTCGGGGAAATTCTGTTGCTGGCCGTGTCCCTTGGACACAGCCAATCACAGATCGCCCTGAACGGCCAATCGGAGTGGCCGTTCAGATGCGATCTGAGGACGAATGAGAGATGATCTCAAATGTAAACAAATGAGATCATCTCTCATCGCCGCTTCTCCCTCCTCACACAGAGACAGCGTGTGAGGAGGGAGAAACTTCTGTGAGTTAAATACAGCGCCCATACAGTGCCATCACAGTGCCACAATGCCCATACAGTGCCACCACAGTGCCCATACAGTGCCACAGTGCCCATACAGTGCCACCACAGTGCCCATACAGTGCCACCACAGTGCCCATACAGTTGCCACCTGTGCCCATACAGTTGCCACCTGTGCCCATACAGTTGCCACCTGTGCCGCCAATCAGTGCTCACCTGTGCCGCCAATCAGTGCTCACCTGTGCCGCCAATCAGTGCTCACCTGTGCCGCCAATCAGTGCTCACCTGTGCCGCCAATCAGTGCTCACCTGTGCCGCCAATCAGTGCTCACCTGTGCCGCCAATCAGTGCCCACCTGTGTTGTGCCGCCAATCAGTGCCCACCTGTGTTGTGCCGCCAATCAGTGCCCACCTGTGTTGTGCCGCCAATCAGTGCTCACCTGTGCCGCCAATCAGTGCTCACCTGTGCCGCCAATCAGTGCTCACCTGTGCCGCCAATCAGTGCCCACCTGTGCCGCCTCATCAGTGCCACCTCAGTGCCCACCTGTGCCAATCCGTGCCCATCTGCTCCGTCAAAACATGTCAAAAAAATCCTATTCACTAGAGGAGGCATTCCAAATTATTTCTGCGCCCGATGAGAGCAACATGGACCTCTCTCGTTCAAACTCCACTTCCAATTTTTCTTCTGAGTCGGACGTCAACTATGAGCCTGCCCCCAGTAGCGGAACACTGAGTGACTCCGAGGAGGAAGATAGCCGGCCCGCTAAACGAAGGCGTTCTGGTCAGGAGGCAGTGCCATCCACCAGCACCGCAGTGCCTTCCACCAGCACCGCAGTGCCTTCCACAAGCACCGCAGTGCCTTCCACAAGCACCGCAGTGCCTTCCACAAGCACCGCAGTGCCTTCCACCAGCACCGCAGTGCCTCAGCAAGAAAGGCCAAAGACCTATGCCGGCCTTCCCTATGCCCTTCAGAACCCTTTGTGGCTTCCTCCAAATTCCGGGGAAGCCAACATTCCCCCTTTCACGGCCCAGCCAGGAGTCCAAGTGGACACGGAGAATTTTTCCCCGATCGATTTTTTCAACCTGATGTTCACAGAGGACATGCTATCTGAAATTGTGGCCCAGTGCAACCTATTTGCACAACAATTTATTGAAAGAAATCCCACATCCTATCATGCCCGTCCCTTCCAGTGGAGAGACCTTACGGTGGAGGAGTTGAAAAAATTTTTAGGCCTCACATTATGTATGGGACTCAACCCAAAAAATTCTTCACGTGCCTTTTGGTCCAAAAACCCAATTTATCACATGCCAATCTTCTCCAGCATAATGCCCAGATCCCGATACTATGCCATCATGAGATTTCTACATTTTAACGATAACACCCAGTGCCATCCCCGAAATCATCCAAATCACGACAGGCTTTTTAAAATTCGGCCCTTACTGACTTATTTTTCTGAAAAATTCCCCCAATTGTATACCCCGGACCAACACATCTGTGTGGATGAGTCGCTTGTGAAATTCACTGGCAGGCTTCAAATAAAACAATTTATCCCCAGCAAAAGAGCCCGCTATGGCGTGAAGATCTACAAATTGTGTGACCGAGTCACAGGATACTTGTATGCCTTCAGAGTGTACGAAGGCAAGGATCCCCCTAATTGCCCAGACTACTTGGGATCAAGTGGCAAAATTGTTTGGGACCTCATCACCCCTCTATTGGAAAATGGATACCATCTATACGTGGATAACTTCTATACCTCCCTTCCCCTGTTCCACAACCTGCACCGGAAGAAGACGCCAGCATGTGGCACCATCAGGAATAATCGGAAAGGCTTTCCTCAAAGTCTCGTGAATAAGAAGCTGAAAAGTGGAGAATCGGCAAGTCTGCGAAATAAGGAGGTCCTGGCAGTGAAGTGGAAGGACAGAAGGGATGTTTACATGCTATCCACCATCCACAATGACACCGTCGTTGAAACCCGCAGAAGGCGTGGCACCGTCATTCGAAAGCCAACATGCATCCAGGACTATAATTTGTTTATGGGGGGGGTCGACTTCAATGACCAGATGCTTGAACCCTATCTTGCTACAAGGCGGACGTACCATTGGTACAAAAAAGTTGCCATTTATTTTTTTCAATTGGCCATATACAACTCATAAGTAATTTATCGCAACTCCACCCAAAACCCCAAACGCTTCCTTGGCTACCAAGAGGACCTTATCACTGCCCTTATTTTCCCGAACGGCCCACCCCAAACTATCCGATCTGACGTTTTAAGTCGTCTCGTCGAGCGTCATTTTCCCGGTAAAGTCCCTCCCACAGAAACAGGCCGACGACGTCAAAAAAGATGCAAGGTGTGTTCCAGTCAAGGAATCAGACGAGACACAACTTTCCAGTGTGCCGATTGCCCTTCACAGCCTGGCCTCTGTCTAACTGACTGTTTTCGGATTTACCATACCAAACTAAATTATTAATCCTCCGTTCCTGCCTTCATACACCTTCACACCCCTTATGCCACTGCCTGCTCTGTAACTGACCCCGGCTTGTTTTTTGACCACGATTCTGCCTAACGATTTTGTAATATCTCTGCCTGAACCGGAACTGACCCCGGCTTGTTTTTTGACCATTCTTCTGCCCAACGATTCTGTAATGCCTCTGCCTGATCTGGAACTGACCTCGGACTGTTTGACCATGCCTTTTGCCTGCCCCTTGGACTGATCTTGTACCCTGCTACTGGACTAGTGGGATTTATCACAGGGGTCTCACAAATGTGAGGGGCTCCAGAAAAGTTTTTCTAGATGAAGAAAAACATTTTTTTTGTTTTCTCATCCTAGATTAGGGTCTGGTTGCCCGGAGGCTTCAAAGAGATTTGGGTGGGAGAAGCCTCTACCCCTGTCCCGATTCTGTCCTAAACGAGGCCCTACTTCTGCCTGTTACCTATCGGACCTATGACATCATGCCTTTGCCGGTTGCATGAACTGACTACTTGTGTATGCCGTTGCTGACCAAGTCCCTGCCTGCTGCCTGGACCAGTGCTATCCTGCTGTGTAGAACTGCGCTACTATTACCACAGGTAATCTTTTGTTTACACTTTGCTCAGCATAATGTATTTTGGGGTGTAATTCTTGGTATGTGCATGCTATGTGTCTCTGGAACACCTGACGTTGTTCCTTGCATGTTGGATCTCTGTATGTGGTCAGGCTGTGTAGAAGTCTCACACATGTGGTATCGTTGTACTCAGAAGGAGTAGCAGAATGTATTTTGGGGTGTAATTTTTGCTATCTAAATGCTATGTGTTGGAAATATCTTAGAAACCGACAACTTTGTGTAAAAAAAATATGCGTTTTCATTTTTTTTCCACGTTCCAAAAACTTCTGGAAACAAATGACCTGTTCAAAAGACTCATTATGCCTCATAGATTATACGTTGGGGTGTTAGCTTTACAAAATGGGGTCACTTTGTGGGTAATTCCATTGTCCTGGTGTTCCAGGGCCTTCAAAGTGTAATAGGTAATCAACTAGTTAGATGTGCAATTTATGCTCCTAAAACCCCTGATGGCGCTTCCTGCATGTTGGGCCTCTGTATGTGGCCAGGCAGTGAAAAAGTCTCACACATGGGGTATCGTTCTACTCAGGAGGAGTAGCAGAATGTATTTTGGGGTGTCATTTTTGCTATGTACATGCTATGTGTTGGAAATATCTTAGAAACTGACAACTTTGTGTAAAAAAAAATGCGTTTTCATTTTTTTCCACATTTTCCAAAAACTGCTGGAAACAAATAAACCGTTCAAAAGACTAATTATGCCTCATTGATGATACGTTGGGGTGTTAGCTTTCCAAAATGGGGTCATTTTGTGGGTAATTCCATTGTCCTGGTGTTCCAGGGCCTTCAAAAGTGTAATAGGTAGTCAACTAGTTAGATGTGCAATTTATGCTCCTAAAACCCCTGATGGCGCTTCCTGCATGTTGGGCCTCCGTATGTGGCCAGACAGTGAAAAAGTCTCACACATGGGGTATCATTTTACTCAGGAGGAGTAGCAGAATGTATTTTGGGGTGTCATTTTTGCTATCTAAATGCTATGTGTTGGAAATATCTTAGAAACGGACAACTTTGTGTAAAAAAAATGCGTTTTCATTTTTTTTCCACATTTTCCAAAAACTGCTGAAAACAAATAAACCGTTCAAAAGACTCATTATGCCTCATAGATTATACGTTGGGGTGTTAGCTTTCCAAAATGGGGTCATTTTGTGGGTAATTCCATTGTCCTGGTGTTCCAGGGCCTTCAAAAGTGTAATAGGTAGTCAACTAGTTAGATGTGCAATTTATGCTCCTAAAACCCCTGATGGCGCTTCCTGCATGTTGGGCCTCTGTATGTGGCCAGGCAGTGAAAAAGTCTCACACATGGGGTATCGTTTTACTCAGGAGGAGTAGCGGAATGTATTTTGGGGTGTCATTTGTGGTATGCACATGCCATGTGAGAGAAATAAGCTATTACAATGAAAATTTTGAGAACATTTTTAAATAAAAAATAAAAATCTTAATTTTGCAAAGTATTGTGGGAAAAAATTACAACTTCAAATAACTCACCATGCCCATTAATAAATACCTTGGAATGTCTACTTTCTAAAAAGTGGTTATTTGGGGGCATTTGTACTTTCCTGGCTTGTTAGGGTCTCAAGAAATGAGATAGGCCTTCAATACATCAGGTGTGATCAGATGTGATATATTTTTATGATTTGCACTATAGTTTGTAGACTCTAAAACTTTCACACAGACCAAATAATTTCCAAAAATGTTGAGTTATTTTTATCAAAGACATGTAGCAGTATAAATTTTGGGCAAAATTTATGAAGAAAAATTAATCATTTGCAAAATTTTATCACAGAAACTAAGAAAAAAACATTTTTTTTCCAAATTTTTGGTCTTTTTTCATTAATAGCGCAAAAAATAAAAAACACAGAGGTGATCAAATACCACCAAAAGAAAGCTCTGTTTGTATGAAAAAAAGGACAAAAAAAATCATTTGGATACAGTGTTGCATGACTGAGTAATTGTCATTCAAAGTGGGAGAGCGCTGAAAGCTGAAAATTGCTCTGGGCAGGAGGGGTGTTTAAGTGCCCAGTATGGAAGTGGTTAATCTACAGAGGAACAGCAATATCTGCTTTTATAATGCTAAACAAGTCCAGGCTGTAAAAATGACAGGCAGGATTGGCCAAAAAAATGGCCAGGGAGCTTTGGTGGAAGGAAGATGAGTAGGGCATACCACACACATCCAAAGTAGAACAGAGTTTATTTCATGTGTATTTCCAAATTCAAGGCTGGCTTAAAAGGATTGTTTAGGTGTCTAACTTCTTGATTCCGTAGTATTTATTTTAGAAGTCCTAACCCAAACTATTACAAAAAAAGACACACAAATTATTTCTCATATAACTACACTGCTCTCCTAACAAAATAGCAACAACAGGTGGCTCCTATAAACATACAACAGTAACACTGAATTAATGATACACAAACAATAGAGGGCCAGATTCAGGTAGATCAGAGCATCTTTGCTCTGGAGTAACGCTTCTCATTTACGTTACTCTGCCGAAATTTTAGGAGCAAGTGCTGTTATTCATGAAGCACTTGCTCCTAAAGTTGCGGCAGCGCATTACAAATGAGCCGGCGGAATTCAAATTGGGCGGGTACGGGGCGTGTAGTATTCAAACTAAGCGCGATCCCGCGGCGAATGTTTTACGCAAGCGACGCGATTTGTTTTTTTTCCGACGCGATGACGACGCCTATACTTAACATAGGATACTCCACTAGGGGGCTGCTTTATCTATACGCCGCGTATCGCTTCCGGAAACGTCGTAAAGTCACTGCGTCGCGCCCAAAAAAGATCGTGAATTGCCGATTCCCGCTCATTAACATATTTTTTGAGCGTAAACCGGCGCCATTTTTAAGTTGAAGTAACGATGCGATGGCGAAATTCAATTGCGCCGATCGCATCGGAACTCCAACCCGGCGTTTCTTGTTTTCTGCTTACAGAAAACAAAAACGCCGGCTTAAAGTGACAGTTAGGCTGGCGGATCCATTGATCCGCCAGCCTAACTTTACCTGAATCTGGCCCAGAGTTTCTATCAGCCGTAATAAATCACAGTGCAAAAATTATAACACCGTTGAGCCAAATTCAAAATAGTTAAGTAGTTAAATGACCAGGGTAACCCAATCTTCATGGGTAGCTATGAAGATCTAATGATGATAGATACCGGTTCTTCATCACTCCCTTTAACAATTTCTAACATTCATTTTCTCTTTCTATTTTTTTTTAAGTAAAAGGTAATATACCCAAAAGATTTACATTTATTATATTGCAGCTTTCTTTCCTTTATTTTCACGTGGTAATCCTTCCAATACGTTTTGCCGTTTTGCTTTGCAACAGAAAAAACTGTCCGGTAAACCATTTAACACTGACAAGAGTACTTACAATGGTCAGCTTATTTATTTATTTATTTATTTATTTATTTATGTAAAACCGCCATCCCTAAAGGGCAACAATTGGTGCTGTAGCTGCTCATAAAGTATTAAATGGATTTGGATTTAATTTTCTAGTGTATCTAAATCTGCTAGTACTTCTAACACTCCCCTTCCCCAAGACTAATAACACTGCTGTCCAAAGAAGTCTCTGATACAGGAGGTGTGTTACTGGCTGGATCACCGGGTGAAAACAGAGGGAGAAAAATATTAAAAAAGAAAAAGGAATGTAGCCACCACATCTAATGATTGGTAAGCTACAATATATTACATTTTGGGTTTTGGGTTTAATGACGCTTTAAACATAAGAGATAAACAGTTAAGCCAGAATTCACAGAGCACTTACGCCAACGTATAACAAGTTACGCCGACGTAAGTGCAAATGTGCGCCGTCGTATCTGTGCGCCAGACCCACAAACAGAGATACGTCTAAAACCAAGCTACACCCCGCCGACGTAACTTACTTACGCCGGCGTAGGGTGGGGGTACATTTAGGCTGGGTGCATGGTGCCGCTCCCAGTGATTAGCCAGTTTAAACATGCAAATGAGGTAAATACTACGATTCACGAATGTACGTGCGCTCAACGCAGGCTATGTGCGGTGCGCATAAGTTGTACGTCCGCCGTAAAGTTATTCCCCATAAAGGAGGTGTAACTCAGCAACAGACAAGCTCAGGTCTGCACCAGGGAACACAATCCGGCATATTTTATGTTGGACGTGTGTCTGGCAGGGCGGAGGTTACGTTAACGGCGTATGTTAGGCAGTTGTTCCAACGTGGTTGTGAGCATGCGCGGCGCATGTGCAGTTTGTTATACATACTTGTCTGGCACTCGGCCCATCATTTGCATGGGGTCACACCTCATTTGCATGAATCACGCCCACTTCCATTTACGCTGGCCTGCGCCTTCGAAAATACGCTAAGCTGGCACATCTTGGTGAGAAATGGCTTGCTGAATGCAGTGCTTTCCTCTCCGCACTGCGCCGGCGTAGCGTACTGTGTGTGCACTACGCCGGTGTAAATGTACGGCCACTCTCTGTGAATCTGGGCCTAAGTGTACAGTCTTGTAATTCACACACATTTGCCCTACTGCACAGCTAGGCAGGTGATAATTCTTTTACTTGGTTCACATGTATGGCCTCCAATCTGCTAATGCTACAGCAAATCAGTATTAGAGAAAGTGAACACATTAGATAAGTTTGGATACCGACTCTGAACTCCATTGAAATCAATTGGAGCTGAATCTGTAAAACCAATAATAGCCATTTTCTTGGCTATTAGGCTAGGGATTCTCAAACAACTAACATGGGGGGCTGGGCACTGATATGGGGGACAAACAAAAGTTTCAATTCAGCCAGGAACAGTGATTTTATTAATTCTTAAACTAAAACATTTTAAATGGCCAATTCCTTTAAATAAAATTTCCTTAAGAGTCCGATGAGTATTTTGGAGGACCTTTGGAGGGCTTCCCATGCTTTTTTTTAAACAAAAGCTGGCATTTAAATATTTTTTTTCTTATTTTTTATTGCCAATTTAAGAGCTATTTCTCTTTGTAAATGTCACTTACATTCTAAAGCAAGAATTAAAAATAATAATAATAATTGGTGCTCCTCCCTCAAACTCGATTCCAGACTCCTCAGTTCTAGTATGAATTTTAACCACTTGCTTACTGGGCACATATACCCCCTTTCTGCCCAGTGAAATATCAGCTTTCAGTACTGTCACACTTTGAACGACAATTGCACGTGCGATGTGGCTCCCAAACAAAATTGATGTCCTTTTTTTCCCACAAATAGAGCTTTCTTTTGGTGGTATTTCATCATCTCTGCAGTTTTTATTTTTTGCGCTATAAACAAAAAAATATTTTGAAAAAAATATATTTTTTTTTTCCTTTTTTGGTAAAAAAAATCGCATATCGTATATTGATTGAGGGAAACCGCGCGCTCCTTTCTCAAAAAAGAGCAAGGAGTAAGGAGCGCGCGGTTTCCCTCAATGGACCAGCGCTAGCTCTGAAACGCGTTGTGTGTTTTTTGGCCCTGATCGGCCACCGTCCTTCTGACGTCACCACCCAACATACTCAGCATACGAGCTGCTTCCTCCACAGCCTTACAGCTCACAGATCGTATACATCGCTCCTTGCCAGCATTTCAGCTAAGAATATTAAAGGTTCACGGACATCCCTCATCAGCCGCTGTCCTGGTTTAAGTGTCAGCACCTCCACCTTCAGCAGTGATATACTCGGCACTCTTCAAGCCACTGATCTGATGCTCCACACAGCCTGTACATACTTGACTGCCAGCTTTTTCATCTCCTGCCGCTGCCTTATTATATGTAAGTGCTGGATACGTTTTATTTGTTATTAAATTTAACTAGATAACCTAGAGGCGCTTTTCTCCTTCTTTTCCTTTTTTTCATGTATATTGGAGTTGACTTCACTCTTGGAGAAGCAGCCCTGGTTGTCTACAACAAATTCACTCACCAATTGATTACCTCTCCATAGACATGGATTTTCGATACAGATTTTATGGACACTAATAACCGAAATATTATAAACATTGCCGCTAATGTACTCCCGTACTAGTTAGTTATTTTATATATGATTTTCTTATGTTTATTCCTATTTGTGAACACTCTGAGCGCTGTATTTACGTGTTGTTTATGCCCTCAACATGGGAGAGTATCTTGCCAGTGGGGACATCCCTGGCAAAGCATCTTGTTCCCATCTTGAAGAGGACAAAGGCCTCTTCCCCACAACCCTGGATCAGTGAATCTGTAAGCCCCTTTTGCTGCACCCTGCCTGTGCCCACCTCGTTCTTAGAAAAGTAATAGAGAGGAACTCTTCCAATGGGGGTGCTAGTTCTGGGGACCCCAGTATTCCCAAGATATCCCCTAGACTTGCAGGGATTTCCTCTCACTTCCTGTTTTGGCTTTGGCCAAAAACATTATTTGATTCATTTTGTAATTTTGCAAACTCATCCATCCATCCAAGTCTCAATGGTTTATTTTGCTTAGAAATTACTTTCAAAAACACCATCTAGCATTTATGGTCATCTTAAGTAAGGGCAGATGATTCATGTATCATTTACTTTCTGGAATCCATCTGCATATAGCTCAGTCACGCAGGCAGGGATGTCCCTGGAATGTATGAAATCATTTGCCTAGACCTGGAAACCAGGAACTAACAAAATAAATGTAAAAAAAAATAGTTTAAAAACTGACCGTCGGACAATTGTTGTCGGATTTTCCACGGACAAATGTTGGATGTCAGGCTTTAAAATTTTCTGTGGACACGGTCTGTTGTCGGATTTTCTGAGCGTGTGTACACAAGTCTGTCGGAGAAAAGTCCAAACATGCATGCTCGTAAGAAATGCTCACCAAACACAATATTAGCTGAAGGTGCCCTAAGGGTGGCGCTAAAGAGCTAAAAAAAAACGACGTAGTACGTAACTACATTCGTGTTTGTGTGCCGTTTTTATGCAAGACAAGTTTTTTGCCAACGCCCTTCGGAAAAAAGTCTGAGGCTTTGTTTACAGAAAATCTGATCGTGTGTACGAGGCTTTAGTCTGCTGGTCTCAGGATATTTGAAGTGAGATTTGTTGATGTCACTAATGTGCTTCTCAGCGTTCTCCTTGCTGGAGGTTCTGACATTAGGAAGTAAAACTCTACCTCTACAAAGATGGCTGCCTCCACAAAAAGACAAAGCACAGAGTACACCATGAGAAAACAATCAGCTGCAGGAAGACCACAGGCAATACTGGTGACTAGTCGTCCGCCCTCTGCATGCCTTATTTTCAGCTTGGCTTTTAAAATTGAGTGCCAGTCCCAAATTCTACCTTCTTGGGATCTGAAAAAATAACAGAATATCCTGAAATTGTCATTTAAGTATCAAACTAAAATTCACTGTCTTCCTACGTTATGTTTTCTGTTCTATAACGTTAGTATTTTTACTACATTTTAAGTTCATATGACACAAGTTAATAATCAATAATTATTTTGAACTTAAATAGCATTTATAAACTGTACAGAGAATGATTTAATGCTGCCAGCAGTCAAAACATCTTGAAGTATTTCATGCAATATATATATAATTAAACATTTCCTTGGGATTAAAGCGTGGAAATGCGCTTGCACAGATAACTATTTGTAAATGCTGCTGACAAAGGCATAATGTACTGCTGGGAAACTATAAAATGTCATGATATTTCAGAAATATTTTTCACTGTGTTTACAAATTAAGCTTAGTGGAAGAATATCATGCAAATTCCCTTTTGTACAGATAAATAATATTTTAGCCAATTTATAATGTCATAAGTATTGTGGAGAATTTTAGGTGAAGGAAAACATTTAAAGCAAATGCCATTGTTTGAATAATTGTGCAATAATATTTTGACTTTCGATTATAACTGGATATTATTTTTTTCAAACAGACATATTTTGGCATTTAGGAATGCATTCCATTCTTTTGGAAAACAATATACTGATCTGGCCAGAACTAGTTTTTAACCGCTTGACGACCGTATACTGTAAATACAGTACTTGTAAGTGATCCTGCACTTCCGGGTCTGGGGTGCACGTGCACTGCTGGCAACCCACTCCCGCTGTTGGACCGTTAATCATTTGAGACACAGGCAGAACGGAGGTCTACCTATGTAAACAAGGCAGATTGTCGTTCTGTGAGAAGGGAAGGTGGAGATCCACACAGATCTCTGCTTTTCCCTAGTACAAACACATCCCCCACAGTTACTAAGCACTCCCTAGGCACACATTTAACCCTTTGATCACCCCTGATGTTAACCCCTTCCCTGCCGGTGTCATTAGTTCAGGGACAGTGCATATTTTTAGCACTGATCACTGTATTAGTGTCACTGGTCCCCAAAAAAGTGCCAAAAGTGCAAAAGTCTTATCTGCATTGTCTGCTACAACGTTGCAGTCCCACTATAGGTTAATGATTGCCACCTTTACTAGTAAAAAAATCTATCTCATAGTTTGTAGACGCTATAACTTTCGTGCAAACCAATCAATATACTCTAATGATCACACGATCATTTTTCAGGTTGTAAAAAACAAAGTTTTTCAGACTCTAGAAAAAACAAAGTTTTTCAACTTCATCATTAAAACGGCATTGCCTACACATGATCATGAAAAAAAATGCTCTAGCAAAGCGCAGTGACGTACAACACGTACGACGTCACTATAAAGGGGAAGTTCCATGCGGATGACGCCATCCTTGGGGCTGCTTTTGCTGATTTTGTGTTAGTAAAAGATGATTTACGCTTTTCTGTCTGTTACAGCGTGATGAATGTGCTTACTCCATTATGAACGCTAGTTTTACCAGAACTAGCGCTCCCGTCTCATAACTTGCTTCTGAGCATGCGCGGGTTTTTCACGTCGTTAAAGCCCACAAACGATCAGTTTTTACAACCCGAAAAACTACATTGTTTAAAACGTCGTGAAAAAATAGAGCATGTTCGGAAAAAAAATGGGTCGTTTTTCAGAACCCGAAAAATGCTCTGAAGCCCACACACGATCGTTTTAAATTACATTTAAAAAAACATTTGTTTACAACCCGAAAAATGGTCGTGTGTACGCTGCATATTTTTATTTATTTTTTTACCAAAATATGTAGCAGAATATATATTGGTCTAAATTGATTAAGACATTTTTCCATTTTTTATTGGGTATGTTTTACACCAGAAAGTAAACAATATATATATATATATTATTTTAAATTGTCTGTCTTTTTTTGTTTATAGTGCAAAAAATGCAGAGTTGATTAAATACTCTGCCCCAAAGCAACCCTCCATGTTGAGGGCATGTGGCCTGGTATGGTTCAGATAAGGCTTTGGTGTGGAATTTGGGGGGAAACCAATGCCATTTTTTTTATTTTGGTATGGGGATTCCCCTTAAAATCCACACCAGATCTAAGGGTCTGGTATGGATTTTGGGGGGGACCCCACATTGTTTTTTTCACATTTTTGTATTGCCACCAATATTTTTTTCAATTTAAATGTCATTTTATTTTGTCCCCCAGGGCCGGCCCCGTGCCCAATACCCTTTTTATGGGAAATAGCTTGCATATAAATCTTCAAAATGGGGACTTTTGATTTTTTTAATAGAGTTTGCAGTTTGAGTTTGAACTTTCTCCATGTTCTGGAGTTCTAGTGCAAATCGAACCTGGGGGGTGTTCGGCTCATCACCAATCTCCAGTATTTTCTTGACTATAGAAAATAGGATAACAGGTCAGTAGTTACTTTGACTTTGATCAATTTTTAAATATAATCACCAAATTGGCCTTACACCAATCCAGTGGTACTATGCCAGTCATTAAAGAGTCTCTAAAAATGATAAATAATGACTTTGAAATAACAGAGCTCAACTCTTTGAGGACAACTGGGTGTATGCCATCTGGTCCAGGTGCTTTATTCATCTGTATCTGTCCAAATACTTCTAGACCACATCAATTTTAAGCAATTGTGGATAACTTGTGGCTATGCTGATATTATTCCCGTTAAAGACTTGAGCCCCCACATTTTCTTTTGTATACACAGAGCTGAAAAATACATTACATACATTTGCCTTCTCTTTATCCCCAGTCACCAACTAAAAATGATCTTCTTTTCCTAATATCTATATTTTATTATTATTTATATGTTTTTTGTAAAAAAAAAAAATCTAAAAAGCATAACAATGACCAAAGGACATGCTGCAATAAAAAAAAAGAAAGGTACTAATAAAAAATTATATGTTGTAATAAATATGGGCATGTGTATACCTCCCAACTTTCTGATATGAGAAAGAATGCATTTTAACACAGTGTGGGTTTATTTACTGAAACTGGAAAGTGCAAAATCTGGTGCAGCTTTGCATGGAAACAAATCAGATTCCAGGCAGTATTGCCAAAGCTTAATTGAACAAGCTTAGAAGTTGGTTGGCTACTATGCACAGCTGCACCAGATTCTAGTTTTAGTAAATACACCCATTTTTAACTGTTGAAACCGCCAGGGCAACTTATTTACTCCCTTGTTATCTTTCGCCTTGACTATTGTAACTCTCTTCTCATCTCTTGAGTCTATCATGGATGCCGTTACCAAACGCATCCACCTTATCAACCAGTCAGTGTCCGCCACCCCTCTCTGCCAATCCCTCCACTGGCTTCCTATTGCCCAACGAATAACATTCAAAACACTAACAAAAACATACAAAGCCATTTACAACTCTGCCCAAGCTACATCACCAATCTTGTCTCCAAATATCATACAAACCATCCTATTCGCTCCTCCCAAGACTTCCTGCTCTCAAGCTCCCTAGTTTCCTCCTCCCATGCTTGTCTCTAGGACTTCTCCAAAGCCTCTCCCATCCTCTGGAACACCCTACTCCAATCTGTCTGGTTATATCCTACTCTATCCACTTTTAGGCGAGCCCCTCCCTATAAGATTGTAAGCTCACAGGAGCAGTGCTCTCCTAACCCTCTTGTATTGAATTGTATTGTTGCTGTATTGTCTCCCTTTATATTGTAAAGCGCTGTACAAACTGTTGGCGCTATATAATATTAATAATAGTAAATCCTCCCCTGTATTTAGGCAAAGAAGACACCCCTGCCACATCCCTAGTTATGCAGGCCATGCAGAATTAATGAAGAAAAAATTAGTGATTAAACATACATTTTAGCACCACTACTTTACCTAACTTAAATAAAAACTGCAACAAATGTGAAATATTTTGTGCAATATAACATTTTTGTTAGTTAAACAGCAAATGTTTAAATAGAGGTTTATACGTTGGACTAAAAAGAGGGACAACTGAGAGCAAAAGAAGGACATAAGGATTTAGTTCCAAAAGAGGGACAAGTCCTTCTAAGTAAGGGAAAGTTGAGGGTATGTGTAAATGGGAGCTTATACACTGTTGAAAAGTGAAATCATTAGCTGTAATAGATTATATTATGCCACACCACACTGCCTGGTGCTTTACTGCTTTGAATTTGGGCACACTCTGAATGAGTCATTTATTTGTATATCAACTCAAAATATATTTTTTAGTTTGGCATCATGCTATACTCTTTGTTAGTTTTTATAAGCAAATCATTTATTTTTCAAATCTGTGTAGTGCCCAGTGGGGATCAGGCACAGATAACAAGAGGTGCCAGGAGAGGGTGTCTGGCCTTAAAGGAGTTGTAAAGGCAAAAGTTTTTTTATCTTAATGCATTCTATGCATTTAGATAAAAAGCCTTCTGTGTGTAGCAGCCTCCCCATCACCCCTCTAATACTTACCTGAGCCCCATCTCTGTCCAGCGATGACCACAAATCCCTTAGCCATCCTGGACGCTCCTTCCTGATTGGCGAGACACAGCAGTGGTGCCATTGGCTCCAGCGGCTGTCAATCAAAGTCACTTAGCCAATCAGGAGAGAGAGGGGCGGGACACATGGAGCTGCAGCTTGGCTTGATATGCATGCATGTATTAAGTTAGGCCCCCCTTCACATCTCTGCAGTGATCTGCAAAAGTGTGAATAAAAAAATGTACTTCCTTTTTTTTTTTTGCACACCCTGCACCACAATGCAGAGATGGTACTGTACAATTAGCACTTACCCTTGCATAGCAATTCATCATGCCTTTTGTTGTTAACAGTGATAAAATTCTCATCAACCTCTAAGGCGGCGTACACACGATCGGATATATCCGATGAAAACGGTCCGCGGACCATTTCCATCGGATATGTCCGATCGGGAGTTTGATCCGATGGCGTGTACACACCATCGGATCAAATTCCCCGCCGCCGGAAGGCGCGGTGACGTGGCGGTGACGCGGCGGTGACGTTGACGCCGCCGCGTCACCGCAACGTCACCGCACCAGGAAGTAAAACACTTCCGCGCATGCGCCGAATCCATTCGGCAGCGGCGCGGCGGCGGTGGGGGCCGACATGTCTGCTGGTAAGTGTACTAACCAGCAGACATGTCGGGCGGACAGATCCCCACCGGATAGATTTCAAAGCATGCTTTGAAATCTGTCGGGTGGAGAAATCTGTCCGCTAGCCCATACACACGAGCGGAGATGTCTGCTGAAACGGTCCATCGGACCGTTTTAAGCGGACATATCCCCTCGTGTGTACGCGGCCTAATACTCCGAAAAGCCATTACTGCTCCCTGGTCCACTAGAGAGTCAGATTGGTGCTCATGCTTCCAAACTTTTTGAGATGGGGATGAGGGACACCTATTATCAAAAGTATGTAGGCATAGGACACACCCCCTTAAAGGAGAATTGTGTTCCAAATCAGGTACAGTCCCTTAAACTCAGGGACAGTTGTTCGCTATGCTCCAGAATTATGAGATTTTGCCATCTGTGCCAAGTTTTGGAACTTACTGTTGTTCTGATAATCTGCAGGCACTCTCCCCACACACAGCTCCTGGCAGCAGCAGGACACCTTGGAAAAATCAGGGCCAGCAAAGGTCCTACTACAGACAGCCTCTAACACCCTTAAAAGTGTCAAAGGGTGAAGAAAACTATTGGGCTATGGATCATAGGAGTACAGTTCATTCTGAACTCCTGTGACCCATTTTCAGCAGACAGATGGCATCACAGAGTCGGTCCAGGCCTTGGAAAAATCACAAAATATAAGGTCAGGATCCACCCAGAAGCCAGACCGATGGCTGGCTCAGCCTCTCTGCTGCGACGCTGGGAGACTAAACCGATGGCTATCTCCCCTCCACAGCTTGGCACTCCAATGAGCACTGGAAAAGTGACAGTCACGGCTCTCTGTTCAGAGCAAAGAGGAGAACTGAGTGATCAGCAGTGTTTGATTGCTCAGTTCTCAGGCGGCAGGGGATAGATGCAGGATCAGAATAATGCTGCATCCACCAAGGTGAGCATACATTTTTTATTTTATTTTTTTTAAATCCCATACTTCCCATACTACAGAGCTCATTGCCATTCATGGAAACAATCACTCTGCAACTCCAAACAACACCCCAGGACACCGTTCACATAGTATTGTGCTATAGACCGCCTGGACCAAAAACGCATCTTCTCACATCACTGACAGAATTTATCTCGACCTACACCTTAAATACCAAACATCTACTGTTACTTAAGGACTTTAACCTCTGGGCCAACTCCTCACAGGATCCCGTCGTCAACACCTGCATTGACCAATTGGAAGGATTAGGTCTACAGCAACTGATATGCGCGCCCACGCATGTTTCTGGTCACACCCTCGATTTTATCTTCATACAGGAAATGGATATCAACATAACGGAGAATGGGGCCTTACCCTGGACAGATCACCATGCAATCAAATTCAAAATTACTACCAATGCCCTCTTAAAAAAAAGCGACAAACCCGTTAACAACACACTGGACAAGATCCCAGAAAAAGCTCCACTTGGAACTCTTTAAAACGACACTATTAAACAAAATAAAAGCAATAGAACAATGTCAAACAGCAGCGTAAACACTCAACTCCATTAATAAAGCTCTACTACAGACAGCAGACATAGTCACTCCGAAACGCAGAGCACTTATCCGGAAAAACAACTCCGGTTGGTACAATGACGCTCTCACATTATTGAAGCAAGAATGCAGAAGAGCGGAAGCCGTCTGGAGAAGAAACTCAACCAAGGAAAACCACACAATTAATTACAAATAAATATCACAAAGAAATCTTTAAAGCAAAAAAAAATTCTAACATCCTCACTAAAGCCTGTAACCGTCCCCGCAAACTCTTCAACTTAGTCGCTCAGACCATGAATCCAGCCTGCCTAGATCCTCCGAATTTCGAAACACAAGATTTTTGCAATGAATTATCAGATTATTTCATTAACAAAATCGAAAAAAATCCATGAAACAATTCAGCAAAATAAAATCACCAGCCCCACCCCTTTAATCAAAAAGGCAATATTAATAAAAAATTGACTCAACCGATAAAATTTACACTAAAGTCAATTTCTATCAACACCACTAAAAATATTATTGCAACTCTGTGAGACAGTACATCGCCTAATGACATCATTCCCACAAAACTGCTGAAAAAATGTGCCGATATTTTGGCACCTGCAATTTCGCACCTTATAAACCAATCATTTAAGGAAGGTACGGTACCAACCTCCCTGAAACAAGGCATAATGAAACCCATTCTAAAAAAA
Source organism: Rana kukunoris (assembly GCA_029574335.1). Taxonomy (NCBI): domain Eukaryota; kingdom Metazoa; phylum Chordata; class Amphibia; order Anura; family Ranidae; genus Rana; species Rana kukunoris. The sequence goes on along the minus strand of CM056053.1, from coordinate 401,632,465 downwards.
ACAACCGCGACCCAAAAGACCCAAACCATCGTCGACCCATATCAGGCCTAAACGTCTTCTCCAAGGTAATGGAGAAAGCAGTAGTGCAACAGCTACAACACCATTTAGACACCCACAAACTACTGGACCCACTTCAATCGGGTTTCTGTCCAGGTCACTGGATGGAAACAGCCCTTCTCAAAATATGGGATGACGCCCCTGAATCAGCAGACGAAGGAGAATCTTGTCTTCTGATACTGTTGGACCTGAGTATGGCTTTTGATACAGTAGACCACAAAATGTTGCTGACTTGCCTAGCAGAAGTAGCTTTAGTTGCAGACTCTGACCTACCCTGGTTTTCCTTCTTTCTGGAAAACCGATCCCAAACTAGGTCCTTTCACTTCAGAAAAATGTACCGTGTCATGCGGAGTCCCTCAAGGGTCACCCCTGTCGCCCGTATTATTCAATATTTATCTCCGTCCTCTCCTCAAAATCATCAGTGACCAGGATTTACTCTACCATTCCTACGCCGATGACACCCAACTTTACTTTCGTATCAGCAGCAAAATGGATCATTATCCCGGGCTAGAAAAATGCCTCACACTGAACTGGAGAAATTGGATGACAGAGAGTTACCTTAAACTCAATAGATCAAAAACAGAACTTTTTCTGTTCCACGCAAACCGAAAGAGACTTGCTACGACAACTTGGGCACCAAAGTCAAAAGCTTCGGAGTCACATTTGACTCCGACATGACAATGGATGCACAAATAGGTTTAGTAGTGAGCGGATCTCACCATTTGCTGCGCCTGCTACGTAGACTCATTCCCTTCATCACAAAAGAAGACACAGCAGTAGTGGTGATAACAATAATCAACTCCAGGGTCGACTATGCAAAATATCCAAAATACCAGGTTGCTCGTCTACAAGTCGTCCAGAATATGGCTGCACGACTTGTAACAGGAAAAAAAACTGGGAATCAATCACCCCTCCCTCAGGTCTCTCCTCTGGTTGCCCGTAAAAGACCGGATCACATTTAAGGCCCTCTGCCTGACGCACAAATGTGTACAAAGAAGCGCACCCCAATATTTATGTGATAAAATAATAGGCCACAACACCAATTGTGTTCTCCGATTTACCAACCAAAATATACTTCAAATACCCAAGGCCCGCTACAAGACCAAAGGAGAACGAAGATTTCCAGTCCAAGGACCTCGATTGTGGAACGCATTACCAACCAATATCCGAACGGAAGTGAATCACCAGACCTTTCGAAAAAAACTCAAGACCCACCTATTCTGAAGGCAAATAAAAATAGAAGGACATGGATACCAAGCGCCTTGAGGCCATTCAGTTTGCATTTGTAGCGCTATACAAGTTTTTCACTCACTTACTCACTCATACTTCTCTTTTAAGTCTATCAGCGGGCTAAAAAGGGTTACTTGATGGCAGTGTCTCTTTAACTTGAACTTGAACTTTGCAACAGTAGTTATACATTTATTTAGGGTTTATTTCTTTAAAATAATTTGAATATTTCACTCTTCTGGTATTGACTGTCTGCCTATGTGCTGTCCACTTTATGCCTGTCTGTGAAACCAGTCATATAGCAAGTTATAAATCCTGCAATTTGTCCAATAATTAGATGGAAAATTCCATCATGAATATTTCCTTCTGGACTTCTTTCCATTTCCAGGTCGCTCTTCAATCATTAAAATGTAAATTAATTTCCTCACTGAACTCCCTATCAAGACATTTTTAATAACCCAGAGTTTGTAATTAAAGCATTTCACAACACTATTAAATGCTCAGAATATAGAAATAGAATCTTCAATACATTCCAGCTGGAAGGTATTACAGGGTACAGTACCCACATAATACACATACTGATCATTATCTTGTACTAAGCTATTGAAAAGGTAAGGTTTCCTCTATGTTTTCATCTTTAAAGAAATATTATTATAAAAAGGTTGATTTTTCAGAGAGTTTTGTTTACAATAATATATAATAATGTATAATATAAAATAATGATATAATATGTTATTAGTCTGGTTATAAGCATTTATTAGATGTCTTAACCCCTTATGATGAAGGTAAAACAAACTTTAACACCTGAACCCATTTTTGAAACTTTGGCATATACGTATTAGTAAAGATATACATATCATCACAACTACTTTGTTTATGTAGGTATTCAAATTACTATTTTTTCAAATGGTAATGGTTATCTCCTGTTTTTTTTTTTTTTTTTTATTATCACAGAAGAATAAAAAAAATATATATATTTTTTTAAATGTAGCTGTATATGTCTTGCTATTACCATGATCTACTCACATATGTGTACAATATTTTATTGCTTGTACCTGTGGTAGGGTCCACAATAGTGCACATTTCATTTTTTTTATCCTACCAAAAACACATTACGGGCCTAAATCAAACTTTGTGTAGCTGGCCATCTAAGACCTGTCCTATGTTGCTAATGTGATTTACATGTATATACAGCTAGACCTGCTAATAACATTAATAAAGTTCACATGCTCATATGTGAGAGATAAAAGCAGAGTTATTTACTGTGACATTATATATGGATGTCATGTATGGCCACATACACACGATCAGACCGGTCCGATAAAACTGGTCCGACGGACCGTTTTCATCGGACCAGGCTGAAGTGGTCTGATGTGTGTACACACCATCGGACCAAAAATCCGATCAGACCAGAACGCGGTGACGTAGAACACAACGACGTGCTGAAAAAATGAGGTTCAATGCTTCCAAGCATGCGTCAACTTGATTCTGAGCATGCGTGGGTTTTTGGTCCTATGCTTTTGCATACTAACCATCGAATCTGTCCGACAGACAGGTGTCCGTCAGACAGATTTTAAAGCAAGTTTTAAAACTTTGGTCCGACGGACAACAGTCCGATAGGCCGTACACACCATCGAATTGGTCCGATGAAACTGGTCTGCAGACCAGTTTCATCGGACCGGTCTGATCGTGTGTACGCGGCCTAACAGTTGTATATTTTGTTCACAGAAGCAAAAAGACAGAATATGCCTTTTAAGATTTGTTGTGTGACAGTAAGGTAAGCTTAAAAACACAGCAGAATTTAAACCAGAAAGCATAGAGTTAAACTTTTGTGGCTCATCAGGAGTTTTGGCCAATCACAGCCAATTTCACACTGAGCAAGAGTCTTGCTCTATATATAGCGCTATATATAAGTTTTTCATTCATTCATTCAGTCTTGGCCAATCACAGCCAGCCTTACACTCATTCTGTCTGGAAAGTTCCATGTACACACCATCGGATAAGGATCCCCTCGGGCTGAGGACGCAGTGACGTGGCGGTGACGTTGACGCTCTACCTGAATCTGGCCCTATACGTTTTTCTCTCCCCCACATGGAACGTATACTAGGATAGATTACATCTTGGTGGACCATAGATTGTTGGTAAGGGTCACTGAGACAGATATTGGAATCATGACCATATCGGACCATGCACCAATAACTATGAAAATTGAATTATCTATACAAAAGATCCAACAACCTGCCTGGCTCTTGAGTAATAACCTGATAAGCGACGAGGTAGTGGCGGGCAGAGTGGAAGAAGAACTCACATTTTTCTTCGCCACGAATGATACAGAAGGGATCTCCAGCACCACCCTTTGGGAGATGCACAAAGCATACATTAGAGGGGTCCTAATCTCCGAGGGCGCAAGGGTAAAAAGAGAGAGAAATAGGAAGAGGGACATCTTGGTTAAAGATATAATAAATTTAGAGCGTGAACATAAAGAACAACGATTAAAGGAGACGTTCCTTAAACTAACTATAAAAAGAAACGAGCTTAAGGAGATCATGGAACAAGAAACAAGCAAAAACTTTAATAATATAGCCCGAGAAAGATATCTATGGGGCAATAAATCTTCTAAACATCTAGCTAAAATGGCCCAAAAAAAGAAAGTCAGGAACTATATTGAAAAAATCAAAAGGAAAGACGGGGGATTGGTCTATGCAACTTCAGATATTGCAGAAACCTTCAAAAACGATTATGAAGAACTATATACTTTAGATGGGTCAAGGGCGCAAGCGGTAGAGAGAGAGGCCAGAACGCATGACTTCTTGGAGAAAGTGGGACTCTCTAGAGTTGATGAGTTGGATAAGATCAATATGGATAGGCCTATAACTGAGGAAGAAATTAAAAATGCATTGAAAAATACAACATCCGGGAAGAGTCCCGGCCCGATGGGTTTTCAGTATCTTACTATAAGAGATACAGTAACATTTTAATCCCGAAACTAGTCAGATATTTCAATGACTTGGGCTCTGAGTTCGAAATGAGCAAGGAAGCGCTGGCCGCCTCGATCACAATTATACTAAAAGAAGGGAAAGATAGCACACTCTGCTCAGGGTATAGACCAAACTCCCTCCTTAACACTGACACCAAGCTCTTTGCGAAAATATTGGCGGAACGCTTAAAAAGGGTAATGAACTTTCTGATACACCCTGACCAAGTTGAGTTTGTCCCAAACAGAGAGGGTAAAGATAATAGCATAAGGGCACTACTGCTGCTTCAGAAGATAAGGCAGAGCAGGTCCCCGGGTCTATACCTGTCGGTGGATGCCGAAAAAGCTTTCGACAGGGTAGACTGGGGACTTATGACGCAAACTCTCTCTGTAATGGGAATTGGTAACAGGCTGATTAGCTGGATTAAAACACTCTACCACCATCCCTCTGCCAAAATAAAAATCAACGGTACACTATCAGAGTCCTTCGAGATGAAGAATGGGACAAGACAGGGGTGCTCCCTGTCCCCCCTTCTCTTCATTTTGTCATTAGAACCTCTTTTGGCTACCATCCGAAAATACCCTGACATCAACGGCGTCAAGGTGGAGGAGGAGGAACACAAATTATCCGCTTTTGCTGATGATATTTTGTTCTACCTCACCAACCCGATTTCCTCTATCCCTAAGCTCTCCATGATACTGCGTCAATACGGTTTCATATCAAATTTCAAGATTAACGTAACAAAATCCGAAATTTTAAATATTAATCTTAACAAGAAAGAAGTAAGGCAAATAAAAGGGATGTGCGCCTTCACTTGGTGCAAAGAACTAAAATATCTTTAATTAAATTGGCTAGTACGGTCCAGAAGATATACAAAATAAACTATGTCCCCCTGCTAAATGAGATCAAAAATGAACTAAAAAAAACAATTAACAAACCTATCTCTTGGGTAGGACGAATAAATATGCTAAAAATGGTGGTAATACCAAAAATACTTTATACATTTTTATTAATTCCAATAGCGGTACCCCAACAATTTTTGAAAATATTAAATTCCCTACTGATGAATTATGTGTGGAAAAACAAAAAGCATAGAATATCTCTCTCTATCCTTAAACATGAGAAGCAATATGGAGGCCTAGCGGTGCCCGATATTAAAAGTTATTACAAAGCGGCGGTTTTATCCCGGGCGGTGGAATGGGCTAGAGATAGAAAAGACAAAAGGTGGGTACAAATCGAGAAGGCACAAGCGGGTATACAACTGAGCAATACCATCTGGATCCCGGCCCAGTACCGAGCACTTGAACACAAAACATTGGACATGACACGAGACACACTGAGAATGTGGGATAGTGTTCAGACACAACTTGAAGGGAAGTTTAACTCACCATTAATGAATTTAAAAGATAATGCCTATTTTGCAACAGGGGAAAAAAAATTGGAGGAAATTGTATAAAAAAATATATTGTTTACTTAGGAGACATAATTACAGAGGACAGGATCAAAACATATGAAGAATTGAAATTTAGAATTGATTTCTGGAAACTGGATAGGTGGCACTATTCACAATTATATCACTTTGTGCAGCACCTCCCCCGACCATTGCGATCGTGGGCGGAGCTGACACCACTGGAAAAGGTCTGTAAAACCGAGAATTCAAAGGGCACAATCACCAAACTGTATGGGATACTTATCAAACTAGTAGCACAGGGGGAGGCACCTTTTGTAGAAAAATGGGAAAGGGAGTTGGAAATACCCAGAGGTGAAAATACATATCAGAGGATAATGCAACTGACCCACTTGTCAGCAATTGATATACGAACCGCTGAGACCAACTACAAATGCATCTCGGGCTGGTATATCACACCAGACAAATCTAGCCGCTTTAAAAATGGGCAGACCGCAGATTGTTGGCAAGGATGCCCGGATAAAGGTACAATGGCACATCTATGGTGGACATGCCCGAAAATCCCAAATTACTGGGATACTATATTGAGCCAAATAAGAGAGATTACGGGCAAGAAGATCAAAAAAGATCTCTGGGGGGTCCTATTCCATTGTAACCAGGTAGGCATTAAAAAGTACAAGCAATCCCTTCTGCCCCACTTGCTAAATGCTGCGAAAAGGCTCATACCAAACAAGTGGCGGGAAGTGGATACTCCTCTGATTTGGGATTGGGTAAACGCAGTCGAAGAAACGTACAAGATGGAAGAGTTAAAGGAGAGCGTATGCGAAACGAACAGGGATTTTAAAGAGAAATGGGTAAAATGGCAAGATTACAAAAAATCCTGGAGTTATGCAGAGCATTTGAGGGCCCCCTAACCAAAATATGCCCGAGAACATGCCGTAATCTAGACCCTTGGGGTCTAACACTGCTAATACATCTTGATATCGCTATTGAATATATAAATTAAGATTCTATTATTTTTTATTTTATCATTGGAGTCCTGGGTGCCACGAGGGGGGGAGAGGGTGGGGGGAGAAGATAACTTTATACAATATCTATTTCCAGGGTTTCGGCATGTCAAATGACAGGTCTCATCAGAAGCAGGCAAAGGATTTTACCACCCTGTTTGAAAATGGGATATACATAGAACTATCAATTTTTTGTATAACAAAAAAACAAAAACAAAGGGAGATTGTAATGAAGAGACCTGATACACTACAGGTATCTTAAAATACCACAGATGATGCAAAACCGTAAACAGAGACGAAACGAAGTATCAAACCATGAGCTGGTCTCTGGAGTTCAATAAAAGCTGAAGTGGTAAAAAAAAAAAAAAAAAAGAATTGTATACTAACTAGTTATGTGTTCACTTGTAGTTCCACCAAACGTGCTATCAAACTGCAACAGCAAACAGCAATATAGAGCGAGTAAAACTATTGATTACGCCTCAGAGAGTTCATAAAGTGTTTAAATAACTTAAAGTGAGAGTACAGATACTGAAGAAAGAAATACATCTACCATTTTTTGTAGAATGACAAGATTGAACAGTTGAACCGCCATTTTTTATACTTTATTCAACACGTGTTTGTACATGGACTGCCTGCTGCGAAATTGTCAGTGAATGAAGAAAAGCTGAAGTTAATAAAGAAGTTATCTCAAGAGTTTGGTGTGCTCTTTAAACCTACTCCTTCCATAGAACGGTGCTAGAGGAATTATAGAGTAAAGCCGCGTACACACGGCAGAGAACCTCGACGGGCAGAACACATCGTTCCGCCCTTCGAGGTTCTCTGCCGGCCGCCAGATTCGGCGACCCGCCCGTCGGGAATGGCAACCAGCCATTCATCCAGGCGGGCCGTCGAGCAAATAGAGAACATGCTCTCTATTTCTGCTCGACGGCATTCCCGACGGGATGCTCGCCGAGAGCGCACACACGGCCGAGGTTCTCGCTGGAATGCAGCTTCCAGCGAGGTTCTCGCTGGTTTCTATCGAGAACCTCGGTCGTGTGTACGCCACCTGACAGATAGTCTTGTTTGGACTAAAAGATCAGAGAAATCAAAATTCTTCTAATGCCACAGCGCATAGAGGCACTTCATAGTGCTGCGCCTGCCACACATTGATCTAGCTTCTTTTTTCATCACAGAAATCATTTGATTGACAGTTGGTCAAGACCAACTTTAGTGAGTCATACACATATAGACTCCGTTCCCGAGATTTGCTGAGGGCAGCTGAGCTGTCCTCAGTTCTTTCCGTGCATTTCCAAACGGCGCCGTTCAGCTCTGCTCGGCTCCGGCGCCCCTCCACCTCAGGCCAAACGCAGTACTACACACCACTTTGGCCTGAATCGTGCTCGTTTTGCAAGACAACACTCGCAAACTGAGTTACGATTTTTAAAAATACAGTGCTCGTATTGCGAAACGCTAGTTAACCGCGTTACTCGCAATCCAAGGTTCCTCTGTATATATATGCATATGGTCTGCAGAAAGGGGTTAAAATGTAATACCCAAAAGTAAATATTAATTATAATGCAGTTTGCCATTTCTAAGGCCGCGTACACACGAGGAGACATGTCCGCTGAAACTGGTCCGCAGACCAGTTTCAGCGGACATGTTCGATCGTGTGTACGGCCTAGCGGACAGGTTTCCAGCGGACAAAAGTTTCTAAACATGCTTAGAAACTTGTCCGCTGGAAACCTGTCCGTCGGACATGTCCAATGGTTAGTACGCCCAACCATCGGACCGAAATCCCGCGCATGCGTGGAAGCATTGAACTTCCTTTTACCAGCACGTCGGTGTCTTCTACGTCACCGTGTTCTGGTCCGCGGGGAAAAACATTTATCCGAAAAGAAAAAAAAACTGTAACAGCACACGCTAACGCTAGGGAAGTAACGGCACACGCTAGGGAAGAAACGGCGCACGTTTAGGAGAAATTTTCACTACCTATAGGAAAGCCTTATTCTAGGCTTACCTATGGGTAAAAATCAGGAGGGAGGGAATTCCATCAGAGTAAAAGAGAACATGTTCTCTATCTAAACTCCGACAGAATTCATCAGAATTTCCGACGGAAATCATCAGATGGGGCAAACACGGTCGGAATTTCCAATGAAAAAGGTCTGTCTGACTTATTCCATTGGAAATTCCGATTGTGTGTATGGGGCATAGCTCTCTAAAGCCAGCATTTCTGTGGATTAGACTTGCCCCTTGCCTCCAACAACATAGCACTTCAAGCTTTAGGGGGAAGTTGACCAACTAAAAATATGCAGAGCCACCTTATGATGCCTTCTACTGAATTTACATTGTAATATTGTATCTTTAGTAAGTTTAATAGCATGATTTTAGCTTTCTATTTGATAGTATGACTTCAGCTTTAGCAATGACCCGGTTATATCTTATGAGTTTGGCACTTACATAAAACATTATTATTTCATAATACATTATTCTTTGACAACCATGTAAGCAACGAATGTTCTGGCTTATTTATTCAATTATCCATTTAGGACTAGCTCCAGAGTCTATGAAAAAGTAAATAAGTCAAAAGCATACACATAACACAATGCTGCATAAGCAGGCTTTCTGAGATGGCTTAGTTTTACAGTCTGTCTGTAACTAACTATGATACATTTGAAGTCATCTTTCTTCCATTCACAGCCTATATTACGTGTCTGTTCACTAAATAAGGGGATCTGTGTATGTAAACAAACAGATCTCCGGGAATATAGAGGAATATAGAGAGATGTGCTGTTCCTAGTGATCAGCAACAGCGATCTCTCTTCTCTCCTCCTCCAGGCAGTACACTCCCCCCACAGTTAGAAACACCTCCCTAGGGATCACTTAACCCCTTGATCACCCCCTAGTGTTAATCCCTTCCTCGCCAGTGACATATTTACAGTAATCAGTGGCTATTTTTAGCTCTGATCACTGTATAAATGTTGCCGGTCCCAAAAAAGTGTCAAAAGTGTCTGATCTGTCAGCCACAATGTCGCAGTCCCCTAAAAATCGCAGATCATCACCATTACTAGTAAAAAAAAAAGAATAATAATAAAAATACCATAAATCTAGCACCTATTTTGTAGATGCTATGGGGCCAGATTCTCATAGAATTCCGGTGGCGTAGCGTAAGCCATTTACACTACGCCGCCGCATCGTACTAGAGCAAGTGCTTTAATCTCAAAGCACTTGCTCCGTAGTTTTCGCCTGCGTCGCGTAAATCGCCCAGCGTAAACCCGCGCAATTCAAATGGGGCGGCTTGTATTTAAATTAAGCGCGCCCCTGCGTCGAACGAACTGCGCATGCGCCGGACGGGGAAAAAGCCCAGTGCGCATGCTCCAAAGGACGTCACATTTTCTCAATGTAAACAACGTAATCGCAGCGTACGCCAGCCCCATTGAGAATCAACGTACGCAAACGACGTAAACGACGCACAACACAACGCCGTCCCGAGGCCATACTTAACATGGCATCCGACGGCACCCGACGGCATCCGACGGTACTTCGTAAGGTTACTCCACATCGAAGCTGGGGTAACCTTACGCGGACGAAAACGACGTACGCGACGACGGAGCGGCGTAAAAGCGATCGGGAATCGGCGTACTACCTCATTTGCATATGCAAATGAGAAAACAACGTAAAGGCCACCTAGTGGCCGGAGTTGTCATTACAACTAAGATCCGCAAGTGTAATGGTTTTACACTTGTCGGATGTAGAAGCGTATCTATGCAAAAGTGATGCTAAGCATCACTCGCATAGATACGAGCCAAAAAAAATGGCGATACGAGGGTTATCTGAGATACTCCGTCGTAACGCCGCTGAGAATCTGGCCCTATAACTTTTGTGCAAACCAATTAATATACGCTTATTGCAATTTTTTTGACAAAAATATGTAGAAGAATACATATTGGCCTAAACTGATGAAGAAACGTGTTTGTTTGATTTTTGAATATTCATTTTAGCAAAATGTAAAAAAAATATTTATTTATTTTCAAAATTTTAGCTGTTTTTTTGTTTATAGCACAAAAAATCAAATACCACCAAAAGAAAGCACTATTTTTATTTTATTTTTATAATTACATTTTTATTAAGATAGCAATCAAGAACAAGACATAACGTATATTTTCCATATTAAATGACATAAACATAAACATAAGGCATCCCACCAAAAAAAGTGAAGAGCGTTGGCCAAACCTGCTTTGTCTGCGGAAAATCCAATCGTGTGTAAGAGGCTTAAGTCTACCACTTGGCCATTGTTCCTCAGCTCACAATGACGAACTTCTATGAGCTAATTGTTTGCTAATATAAAAAGGGTGATTCTCTTCTACCTACAATCTAATAATCTGGCCATCAGGACATTTACTGGTTGGTAGGTGTTACTCTCATCCCACCACCAATTCTTCCAAACCCCTCCAACACTTCCTTACATTCATTTTTTTCTCTCTCAGACTTTTTAAAGCAAAATTGCTATTTTTCATTGATAAAATATTTATACTGCAGACATTTTACTGGTTTCCCTAAGAATATTTTTTTATTTTGGTACAGCCTTTTCTTGATTTACACACCCATTCCACAGTGTACAGCCAGATAGATGGCACACATAGTTCACGAATAAGCCATTTTTCAGGTTCAGCAATTCAGCTTCCTATGTGAACTTCCGCCTCCTGCCTTGTCATTGATTAGTGAATCAGCATTATCACCTGTGTCCAGTGAAAATGAAGGTGACCCAGAAATAAATAATGATAATCAGAAGGTAGAAGAGTAATCTTAGGCAGGACATACATTATGCAAATTTCTTTCCTTCAACTATGGGTTAAAGGAAAGAAAATTGCTTGATTGTCCCATCAACACAGTCAGCATTGATGGAGAATTCCCTGGCACAGCGCTTTTGTGTTTTGCCATCGGGGAGCTTGGGTAGTCTTCACCAACGACAGAATATAATGATCACTTTTGGCAGCTATAGCATGTGAAAAAACACATCAGGCTGGTTGTACTGAAGTCAATCGATGGATCAACTTAAGTACTACCAGCCTTACCATATCAAAATTCAGCCAGTTCCTGCTGAACCGGTCTATTTCTGAGTGGCTTTACTTATTATCTGGAGTGTGTGTATTACAAGAGTGTCTAAACAAACTTACAAATCTTTTTTGGCTCAGAAAACAACACACATGTAGGTATTAATTAGCTGGTTGCCTGGAGCTCAATTTTAAAAGGGTCGTCAGAAGGTTTTGCTATCTTAATGCATTCTATCCATTAAGATAAATTAAGCAGCCGTCCCAGCACCCCTTAATACTTACCTGAGCCTCATGTCCATGAGTTCCTTGGCCATCTGGGATTCTCCTCCTGATTGGCTGAGACACAGCAGAGGCGTCATTAGCTCCCGCGACTGTCAATTACATTCAGTTAGCCAATCAGGAGAGAGAGGGGCGGGGCACAATTAGGTAGCTGTATCTGAATAGTCACAGGTAGTTGTGACTCAGCTCGGGTGCCCCAATAGCAAGCTGCTTGCGGTGGGGACACCTCAACAGGGTGGAGGGCTAGTAGAGCCTGCAGAGGGACCCAAGAAGAAAAGGATCTGAGCTGTTCTGTGCAAAACCAACTGCACAGAGCAGGTAAGTATAATGTTTGTTATTTTTAGAGAAAAAAAAACAAGACTTTACAATCACTTTAGTTCTGAAAGGGTCCTCTGTGGTGTTTCTTTCCTGGATATGATAAGTGTAACAATCTCTGCTGGAAATGACCACTGCATGTTCTTCCAGGACATAAGTATACTAGTGCATACCAACTCAGGTAAAAGCACATTGTTTTTAAGTTTTCTCCATGTCTAAAGGCCCGTACACACGGTCAGACTTTTTGCCAACAAACTTCAAAATCAGCAAGTTATCAAATTAGTCCGACCGTGTGTACGCACCATCGGACAAACTATTTCGGGTTTCATCGGACAAAAAGTTTGGTCTGCAAACGGACAAACTTTTTGGCAACAAAAGTCCGATGGTGCCTAGTCTGACCGTGTGTACAGCAAGCCATCGGACTTTTGTACAAAGTGCAAATACGCATGCTCAGAACCAATGTTAAAATCCACCAACAATAGCAGAAGTAAACCAAAGGGTGGCGGTAAAGAGCTATGGGTGTGACCGGACAACTCCCTTCAGGCAAAAATACAAGGGATAGTTTGATGTCCGACCGTGTGTACGAGGCTTTATATGTAGCCAGGGGTCAGATATGTACTAGGTTATTAGCTCCCCCCCCCCCCCCACTATCTAAATTCATGAATAAAATGCTTTTAAACCTTTTATATCGGCAATGCCAATATGTAATTTAAAATCATGTTAAGAAGTAGATAAGCTGGTTTACAATGTATATCTTTGTTTTTCCGATTTTCTTTCAAACATTTTCCATATAATTATCTAATGAGTTCTCAACCTATTCTGATTTAACAATAGAAATGCTTTCACTCTTATAAAACTAGCAACTCAGAATGAGTCACTTCTTTCTAAGAACAGTGTGCTGGAGAACAGTCCATCACCAGTATCAGACTACAAAGGGACACTTCAGGTAATTGAAGGTAATTCAGGTTATTGTAAGTATACTTAATAATGGATTGTATGTACAACAATACAATTAAAAAAACAAATGTATTGCTTTTAATAAAAAAAAGTAATTGATATTTCTTATTTAAAAGAGAAGCAGCAAGCACTCGCAGAGCTATAAATGCAAATTTTAAATACCGGGCCACCCAATGCTTGATTACTATTGGGACCTTAGACTGATGCTTAGAAGTTGACTTTGGTAAACCTGTTGTGAGATTTTAAACTTTTAAAAACAAAAGTCTTGTCTTTTGCATCCTTATGCAAACTTGTTTAACTGTTACCAAGGGTTTGACTTATATGGTAATCAATATTCTCCCTTAAAATGGCTCTGTCATAACAAATAAAAAAAAATGATGTAGTCAGAGCTCAGACCTTAACCCCCAAAGAGATGGGTGACCATTGGTGACCTTCTTTTCAAAAAGCTAGTGGCTTGACTTGAATTAGTTCAATACTTTTGAGACATAGAGCTGGAACAAGCATGCTGAACGTAAGTGTCAGAATTCCCTTCTCTGTATTTGTTCAGGGTCAGTGACTCAGAAAGTGCTGATGCTGAAGTAGGCAGGGAACTTGAATTTGCAAAGGATAGATCATCCATGGCAGCCCCCATATTTTTCTAATGATATATTCATTTCAGTTACTCTTCCCTGGAAAATGTAGGTATTAAATTAATTTTAGTTAATCTTTTATCATAACGAAGGTCCTTTATTCATTGTGTAAATTTTTCTGGCCTTTTCCTCCAAAATAGACATCATTTTTATTCTTAAATGTTTCAAATGGATGACAGATTTGTAGTTAAGCCACTGTAAATTACCAAAAGTGCTGGGATGGATAAATAAGGATCAATAGATGGGTTTAATATTTGCCTTTCTACATAAAAATGCTGTTCTAGGTTATGTCCGGAATTGGTCATTGCTGTTGTGGAATAAGAAATGTATAGCACAGTATACACAATGATGTGTAACTATTGCAGAGTACAGAATCAGGCAGCGCAAAACAGGGAACAGCACAGGATACAGAATGAGGTAATGTGAAATAGGGAATTTAAAAAGAGTATGTACAGAATGTAGAGATGTGGAACAGGAATCATACAGTGTGTATACAGAAAAGGACAGTGTGGGATAGAGAATGTACAGCACAGCGTACCCAACAATATAGAATTGAATAGGTATGTACAGCACAGCTTAAAAAATCAGGTGATGTGAAATAGGGAATGTGCATTGCAGAGTACAGAATAATGTGGTGTGGTATAGGAAACATACAGCCCTTACTGGTAAATACACTATGACATAGGTGCGCACAGCCTAATGCATAAGGGTGTGTACCCCAAAGCTCAAACACATATGCATGTGTATGTATGTGTATTTACTGTATTCTGACAGTGTCAGTAGAGCAATGGACGTTATCAGTAGAGCAAAGATTGGTGTCAGTATGGCAGTGGACGGTGTCAGTAGTTTTTATTTGTATTTTTTTTTAATTATTTTATTTTGTTTACAATTTTTTTTAGGTGCAGTATCAAGGAACTACACACGAGAAATCTGCATCACATGAGGTGATTATGGTGTGCCCAGGCACACCTGGCACACCCTGTGTGCACGCCTATGCACTATAATGGTACATTTTATTATTGGGCTCTACACCATTAAAATCATCATGTATGATTTTTTTAGCATTCCGAGTGTATATGAAGGCTTTCCTCCAGAGCTGTGCTCAACTTTCTTTGGCAGGCACATTTAGCGCCTGAAAAGTTAAAAGTGCCACAAGGTTTAGGAGATCACTTCCTGAACCTAGAAGGGGGTCCTCTGGCATCTGGCACTTCTTTCTGTTTGTGGGACACAACCATAGCAGCTGACAGACATCAGACATTAGGGCTGAAGTGTAGACACCTGACTAGAGAAACCTACCCAGTCTGCCCAGATGATACAGCATCAGTATGATAATCGTTGGTCATAGCTTCAGCACCAGGGGCAAGAGATCCAGTTCTATGTGGTTGAAAAGCTGACATTCTTAAGATTTGAAAATAAAACATCAGATGTCCAATGTAGGCTGAGATGGATATACAAGTACGTGTCCAGTATATGGCTGGATGCTTTTAAACAACTTACATTGTAAAGCTATAGGCCCGAATTCACAGAGAGTGGGCGCACATTTACGCCGGTGTAGCGCACACACAGTACGCTACACTGGCGCAGCGGGGAGAGGCATGCACTGTATTCAGCAAGCTAATGCTCACCAAGATACACCAGCGTAGCGTATTTTCGAAGGCGCAGGCCAGCGTAAGTGGAAGTGGGAGTGACCCCATGGAAATGATGGTCTGAGCATGGTGCAGTGTTTTACGCCCGGCGTATCACGAACGCGCATGCGCCGTGACGTAGTCGTGACGTGGACGCATGAAACTGCACCCTTATGCGCATACTCACAACTACGCCGGCACAACTGCCTAAGCTACGCCGGATCACTACATACGCCGTGAACATATGCCAAATACGCCGGCCTGTGTTCTCTGGGGCAGACCTTTGCATGTCTATTGCTGGGTTGCGCCTCATCTATGGGGAATAACTTTACACCAGACGTACAACTTACGCAAACATCGCATAGATGCGTCGGGCACACGTACATTCGTTAATCGCCGTATTTCCCTAATTTGCATATTTAAATGCCTAATCAATGGGAGAAGCAACATGCGTCCAAACCATATTTGCGCCCACGCTACGCCGGCGTAAGCAAGATACGTCGGGGTAGGATGGCATGTTTTTGGACGTATGTTGGTTTGTGACTCTGGCGCACACATACGCCGGGCGCACATTTTCACTACGTCGGCGTAAAGTGGTTTACATCGGCATAGGTGCTTTTTGAATCCGGGCCATAATTGTCAGGTTGCAAAATATAACAATAGTAGAGAGTGCAATCAGCGCAAAAATAACAAAGAGATCAAAATATATATTGGAAGTATAATAATGTGCTAATAAATGTAAGAATGAAAAACAACTCCCAGAGTGAATTTCATATGGATGCAAGCTGAACACCAAAAAAGGACAATCACAAAATCCCAAAAGTACATAAAATAAAGAAAGAAGTGCAGTGCAAACCTAAATAAAAATGGTAATAAATATATTCATATAAGTGAAAACCAAGAAAGAAAAAAATAGTCCAAAATTGCAATAAGCAAACAACATGAGAAATAAATCCTGCGACCAGATGATAAGAGTATCTTCACCACGTGACTGGAAAACCAATTCAAAGTGTGATCCCTTCACCAGTAAAGATGGGTACTCTCACCTCACAGAAAGACCTTTGTTTTACCAAAGGTCTAATAAGCTTAGATCAATGGTGGAAATCCGGATGGCTCAGGGGTGTATACTATTCGGCCGTAGGACCCGGAGATATGAATGTATCCTCAGTGGCACCAACGAACAAGTATGTAACCAATATGCAAAGAAAAAACCAAATCTTCTGTAAAATCAGGTCAATTTATTACGTTTAAAACGTGCAGGTTACTCACATTTGTGATGAAAATAAAAGGCATGTAAGACCATAAGAAAGGTAGCTCCGATGAAAATATGGGATGACAACGAGTGACGTGGAGTGGTTATGAAGCTCGTGTACTTACTCCGGAGGGTCTTAATGTAGATTTCGACCTGAATTGCTTTATTTCAAATAAATAGGTGTTTACTAGTAAGCTTTTAATTATTAATTCTCTTAGCATTCTCTTCCTTTAGGGAGAGTGCTATGATTGTATTTGCCATGGATGTATTTTTTGGCTTTTTCATCATGCTCATTTTTAATTATGATAATAGTAAAGGTTCTATTAAAATAAAACATTTATACGAAATATTTTTAATGTTTTATTTTATATTTCTTTATATTTTTATATTTTTTATATATATTTTTTATATATTTTTTATATATTATATATTTTTTTCTCATTTTCTAATATTAATTTCCTTAATATTACTTTTATATGTATGTATGTTGTATATATATATAAAGTATTTTTAGTTTTTATTTACTTGGAATATGTATTATTTTTTAATGTTTATTATTCTTTTTGTAAGAAAACTTGGGACAACATAGAGTGATGTTATTACATAAATTGTATTCTCTTTTTCGTCCAGTAGATGGCGTTGAAGAATTTTTTTGTTATTGTTGCTGAAATAGGGAACAATAACGTTTTTCGCATACACAGCGTGTGACGCGGGACGTGCCTTACCGCGTCATCACGTTCGCATTGGGAATCGAGCCGTGTTTACGGCAGTGTATTTTAAACCGAGGATGTGAATCAGAAGGTTCCGCCCTGCTGAGGAAGTAGTATTACGATACGCGTCCGGGGTCAGGAACCACTCCACGTCACTCGTTGTCGTCCCATATTTTCATCGGAGCTACCTTTCTTATGGTGTTACATGCCTTTAATTTTCATCACAAATGTGAGTAACCTGCACGTTTTAAACGTAATAAATTGACCTGATTTTACGGGAAGCTCTTAGATTTGGTTTTCTCTTTGCATATTGGTTACATACTTGTTCGTTGGTGCCACTGAGGATACATTCATATCTCCGGGTCCTACGGCCGAATAGTATACACCCCTGAGCCATCCGGATTTCCACCATTGATCTAAGCTTATTAGACCTTTGGTAAAACAAAGGTCTTTCTGTGAGGTGAGAGTACTTATCTTTACTGGTGAAGGGATCACACTTTGAATTGGTTTTCCAGTCACGTGGTGAAGATACTCTTATCATCTGGTCGCAGGATTTATTTCTCATGTTGTTTGCTTATTGCAATTTTGGACTATTTTTTTCTTTCTTGGTTTTCACTTTCACTTATATGAATATATTTATTACCATTTTTATTTAGGTTTGCGCTGCACTGCTTTCTTTATTTTACATAATTGTCAGGTATACACCACATGTTAAACTTAAGGAACTTACAATAACAGGTTTATTTTTCATTCATGGAAATACTAAAGCTGGCCTTAGATGGATCAAAATTCAGCCAGTTGAACAGGGACCCACCAAATTTCAATCTATCTATGACCGTTCCCATTCTCTCTCGAGCTGGCTTGTTTGAAAAATTTTCCTTCAATCAGTGCTGTACCCAAATGATCAGCATATTCTGACAAGGAAGGAGGACCTGCTGTATGAATACAATACAATAATAATTAATACAATAATTGTAACTTGTATGGATGAGGGAATCATCTCTTTTGAGAAGATGAGATTAAGGGGGGGTATGCTATAAATACATAAGGGGTCCATATAGTAAACTTGGTGTTGAGTTATTCACTTTAAGGTCATTAAAGAGGACAAGGGGACACACTATACATCTGGATTAAAAGGTATTTTGTCTACAAATATGGAAAGGTTTCTTCACAGTACGAGCTATGAAAATGTGGAATAGACTCCCTCAAGAGGTTGCTCTGGCCAGCTCAGAAAATTGCTTTAAAAAAGGCCTGGATTATTTCCTAAATGTACATAATTTAACTAGATGCTAACATTTATAGGTAAAGTTGATCCAGGGAATATCAAATTGCCTCTTGGGAGATCATAATGGAATTGTTTCCCCTGCTGGAGCAAATTGGTTCATGCTTTGCTGGGTTTGTTTTGCCTTCCTCTGGATTAACTGTGGTTGTAGGATTGTGCATATAGAATTGTATGATTTTTTCATTCCCTTTTATAGATTAGACTAGATAGACTTGTATAAAAAGAAAAGGAAGGATGGCAAAATGTCCTGATCGTTTGACTAAAACTCACAATCCCATTAGAAGATACATAAAAAGAGAGAGAACGCAAGAGGTAAGAGAAGCCTCTTGCCAGATTTAGGGATTTTAGTGTGAGTCGTCGAACGTTATATTAAGGTAAGCACACCAAACAGCAAATTATAAATATATCAAAAAAAGTTTAATTTATAGATAGACTTGTATCTTTTTTCAACCAGACTAACTATGTAACTAAGCAACATATATGGACAGCTTTCCAAAATAAATTCTATTACTTACAGTAGAAAATTAATATTTAAGATGGCAAGCCAAAGAATTAAGTAAACCTAGTAAAAACAGTGGCTGATCTAATACCAGTTTATAGACCGATATTAAATCCAAACAGCAGTGCTAAACTGGAACTTTTTGCTTTAGATAGAGTAGAACCTCTGTTTTATTTTATTTTTTTTGTTTTCTGCATCCCGGTTGGGTGATTTTCCCTGTTTTTTTGTTGCATTTTCAGTACAGAAAGTTGAGATAAGCTAATGACCCTATTAGCATCTGCTCATTTTCTGTTTTGCTAAAAGACATCAGCAGAAAAGAAAATCTAAATTTTATACATACTGTAAGTGTAATACAAAAATCACACAGGCTAAAGTCCTTTTGTATATACAGTATATCTGTAAGGCAGGCCCGTCAATAGAGGACAGGCAAAACAAACAAAACAAACAATTGCTTGGGGCCCCAGGCTGGCCTGGGGCCCCCAACTTCCCCTTCCCAGGCTGTAGCGAGATTCAGTTTCCTGTTCCCGGCCGAACTAACACTGAGCGCTCACTTCCTTCCAGTCTGGCCGGGAACACAGGAAACTGAATTTCCTGTACCGGGCGGTATACAGCCGGTACAGGATAGGGAACCCATAATGATAGAACACCAGACTGACAGAAGGAAAGGGAGCTCGGCAGGGGGAAGGGGAGGTGAGAATAGAAAAACATAGGGACTAGGGAGGGGGAGGAGTAAGAACGTGGGTGTAAAAAATTAGTGTAGCACTAACATAGGCTTTGCATGCGGGGGGCGCAGGGGCCCCCATTTTGCTTGGGGCCCCCAAATTCCTTCAAATGGCCCTGCTGTAGGGTCCTGCACCAGACCACTTTTGTGAGCTCCTGACCCTGGTGTGCACTTTGGAGAACACAGTGCCCATGCACTGAATACAAAGCACTGCACTGTTTCCTTTTTTTTTCTTACAACTTTATTGGAATGTCACAAAATGACGTTCTATTCATTCTCAGCAGCATGGTGCAAGGAAGTGTAGTGTGAGG
This sequence comes from Rana kukunoris, assembly GCA_029574335.1. Classification (NCBI taxonomy): domain Eukaryota; kingdom Metazoa; phylum Chordata; class Amphibia; order Anura; family Ranidae; genus Rana; species Rana kukunoris. The sequence goes on along the minus strand of CM056053.1, from coordinate 401,612,181 downwards.
CAACATTTTGCTGTGAAAAAAGTTACAGCACAACATATTTTCTTCCTGCACACACCACAGCAGCACGTTGATATAAACTAAACAAAAGGGTAAAAGGGAACAAAAGGGACATAAGGTAATTTTCCTTGTCCATGTATTGGGACTGCTCTGGACAAGGATGCCCAGCACAGCCAAACATACATACTGGGAATGGGACCCTCAAACAGAACAACCAAAAGTCCTGATGTTTCACTTAAAGGGTAAATCCACACAAGTGAGATGTCAGTTTTCTTTTCCAATATGCTTCATTACAGTTTTGCGCATAATACAGGAATGATTGCAAGTACAAAGGTTTGGCATAGTCAGGATTTGAAAATAGATTGTATATGACTTCATATCCTAAATGTAGATACCTGACAATTAAGAACCTTGAGTTGGATACTTTTTCCTCAACCACAACTGAGGTATAATTTTTTGGTAGACGTTGAAGAGGTCAAACCATCTACTATCTTTTCTATCTCTCTTGGATGCTATTGGTAGGATATATGTACATGAGTACCTGAGCCTACACCTGCTGTGAGTGACAGTTATGAAGGATGATGGACAGATTTAAAAGACACAGCTAGGAAATATGGCAGAGAGACCTTGCATCTGGAGTATTAAAAAAATATACATAAAGCCAGTTGCTGATTAAGCTTATACGATGTATAAATAATATATTACGGTACTTTATACTGAAGGCAAAACCTTCAATCCCTAGCAGGTTGAAATTTAAAAAGTTAAACCAATGTGTACACGATAACACTATTAATTCCTTGTGACTTACTTTACTTGTTGCAGATTTCCTTTAAATTCAAGGTAAAAAATAAAATAAAAACAATAGTTCTCACAATCCTCTAGTAAATAAAAAAAAAAATGTAATATGATTTTGCATGTGAACCTTGATAATGTTTCTTCTTGTCAAGTAAATGGGATTGTTAGTTGATATATATATATACAGTTTATCTCTCTCTCTCTCTCTCTTATATATAATATACTATAAATAAATAAATATATATATATAAAATACAGTTTATCTCTCTCTCTCTCTCTCTTATATATAATATAATATAAATATATATATATATATATATATATATATATATATATATATTAAAAAAACGAGATATATATATATATATATATATATATATATATATATATATATATATATATATATATATATATACACTGTGTGTACATATTCAGATATATCCAATCATAGAAAACATACAAATAGTTACAAATGCTTCCAACATAACTAGACAATTGCCTTGGAGATAAAATAATACAACAAAGCATTAGAGTATCGTACAGGATGGACTCCACACATTATTATTAATACTCAGTACTGCAACATTGTGCACTGATCGTAAACCCATTTCTAAAAAGACAAGCACTGTGTGTGATGTGTCTTGTGCTATTTCCTGCTCATCATATTTTAGCCTTTTAAATGACAGCATCAGTATCCCTGCCTGAAAATGCTTGGGGGCAACAACATTCCCAGCTAAAGATGAAGTACACAGTCAGCCTTAGCATAACAACAGTTCCACTTACATTGGTGTGTTATTTATCCCATTCACATAAACATAAATAAAAAATCCTGGAGCTGCTAATCAACATAGTGTACAGCAATAATTCAGCAATCTCTGACAATGACAAGCAGCAATTCATATAGCATTCATGACTCTAGAATGTTATTAGTAAAAGCAACAGTATATAAAATCACACAATACATATGATGCAAACAAAAGCAGTTACGTATATCATCTTTTCAATCACATTCCAACATTTGACAAGGATTTATAAACCGTTCATCCAGAACAATCCAAGCACAAATAAAGCTGTCTGAGATGCATTGAACACAGGCTGCGGTTCACATAACTCTAGATGTCTTTTGACCTTTCCAGAACTGACACTAATAAACAACACTACCAGCAATCAGCAGGGCTGTGTAGTCATCATCATAATTGGGCAGGTCACATGTGGACAATTTATGAAAGAGCATAGGTTTTACGCCAATACTGAAAACTTGCAGTGCATTCAAGCAGCCAATCAGCAGACAATCAGATTAAGAAGACATAAGCTTGCATGGGTGTTGCTTTACTAGCTGATCTCTCATTTATTGCAGCAAGACAGCCAATGCTCAGAATAACTGACATGGAAGAAAAGTTTCTCTCTGAGCACCATTTTACTCGAGGGTCTTCACCAGCCTTTCTCAAACTTTTTACCCCAGAGGAAGCTTTAACATAATTTTCAGGTTTCAAGGAACTCCTGCTAAAACCAATTCTTTAAAGGTCAGTAGGAAATGTATATTTCGGGGGTCAGTTGGAAGAATTGCCACCCTTACAGAAAACTAAAAAGGTCTCTGGTTTCATCCTGTTGGTTCTGTTAAGTGGCATTGGCTCAAAAACATTGCAGCCATTATCTACTGGGAGGTTAATCAGTCACAACTCGTGGAACCCTTAGCAGACCTTAGAGGAACCATGGTTGAGAATGGCTGCACTACACACTTGTAAAGCAGAAATCTTTTAGCATGCCAGATGTGTCCTATCAATCATCATTGTCATGGCATTCTTAAAGAGAACCTGCCAGCAAGATGAATTTTTTTGCACATGCAACATCTATGTGAACTACTGGAGAATTCAGTGTGGGTGCAGCCATTTTGAATAATTACCTCTACTCTCCAAGGGCTCCAAACAGGATCATTGCTAGGGTCCTAACAGGACTGGGACACCTCTGGGCTAATAGATTAAAATGCAGAGGGGCTGCTGGGATACCATAATAACCACGGTGGTTCAAATATGAGATTAATATAAGGAACTGGTCTAAAAACCGAAATGTCACATTATGAAGACAAATTAAATAATAAATGGATTGAAAAGTAGAAACATTTTACATTGCTGCACAACTCTATAATGCATAGAATATATGATCTTCATATCTCAAAGAAGACCTGAGGGACTTAGTAGAGGACCTGGGGCACTTGCCCTGGAGGGTCTAGCAACACCCCTGGCTCCTTATCTTAGCAGCTTTCTCCTGACATTTATTAAAAAAGCTAGGATGGGTTCAGAAGTAAAACCTCTAGGTTTTGTCTGCCCTGCAATATCATAATCTATCATTATAACAAACAGATATGCTGTAAAATTGAGCCATTCAACACCACAATCAGTCTTATCACTTTTGAAAACTGAAATGTGTACAGCCTTTATGACATCTTTTAGTAAATCAATACTATAGTGTGCAAGGGAACTAATAATCAATGACTTGAGCATCATGCAGGCAGTTGTTAAGCTTGCCTAAGTTTTCATCCTTTGCCTAGACAATAACAATAAGGAGTCACCTATATTATACACAATCCCACAACAACACTGGATCAACAACAAAACTTCTTTGAAAGCCTCAGCTTGCAGAAAGGTTGATTTCCTTGCAAGCGAATAGTACAACTAAGTTACATAGGGATGCGTTAAAGCATTTGTAAGTAATAACAGTGACACTTACTGAGTATCTTATAGACATATACAGTAAAAAAGCAATAGGCAGTGTAGTTGCTGTTCTCGTGATTGCAAACAGTGGAAACGCCTTCAAGAGATGAAGTACCTGCACTGTGAGCCTCTCAGACGTTCACTTCATCTTCTGTTGACAAGGAAACCAAAGCGCACTTCATTTTCCAGAAAGAAGAAAAAAAAAAACACCTTCCACTGCCATCAATTGGAAATGTTAATATGTGTACAGAGCAGATAGACATACATCATCTTTTTTTTTTTGTGACCCCATATCATTGCAAGAAAGGACACATCAAATAGGCACAAGAAGTCAATGGCATTTGAATAGGTAAAGGGGTGGGGGGATTTTAAAAAAATATATATATATCTATATATATGATCACACTGGAATAAAAAAAAAAGTTTTCACCTCATGAAAGGGTTAATAGAAATTTACAGGAAACAAGAAGAAGAAGAAAAAAAGAAAAAAAAAGAAAACTAGAAAAAAAAGGTGCTTTTGCCAGATTTCAAGAAAAGAAAAAGAACGTTAACTCTCGCAGACCATAGAGACCAAAAATAAAAAAAAAGACCAAAAAGGAAGCAAGAGTTACCAAACATGCTTTAGAAGGAATAAAAATATTATTTATTTTTATGTGTGTAAGAAAAAAAAAAAAGAAAAAAAAAGAAACAATAACATTTACTTTACACTGCCAAGGAGGACCAGTTGCACATCCTGAGCTGTGGGGATCTCCCAGCAGCAGCCTGTAGATCCAGCAGCAGCAGCAGCACCTCTCTGTCTAGCCCCCAGCAGCCTGCTACAAAAACTTGCACTCAGGATTAAAAAGCAGCATGCCCCAGCTCCCATCTTTAAACAAGTTAAAAATAATAACAAGAGATAAAAAAAAATGAAAACAAAAGAAAAAAAAAAGAAAAAGAAAAAGACAAAAAATAAAAAAAGACAAGAATTGTCACCCAGAAGGTACTCACCAGAGTGGAGAGTAAAATGTTGGAATTAAAAATGAGATTTTTTTTTAGGAGTAAAATTACAGTATGGCGGTGTGAATAGGAAAGAGCAGCTTCTCCCTCGGTGTCTGCCTCGGGCACTGACACGTGACTTGGAGCCAGGCTGACTTGCAGGCAGAGGAGGTGGGATGTGTGCATGGAAGTATGGGGGTGCTGGGCTGGGGGGTAGCTGTAAGGTAATGAGAGGCTGGAGGTGGGAGGAGGACCTCAGTAGAGTTCAGGAGGATGCCACCTTCAGAAGGAAAGTAAGAGAGGGAAGCAGGTGTCTTCCTGACTGCTTCCTGGGGAGGATGGAGACAATGTAGCGGGCAGAGGATGAAAGAAGTCAGCACAAGTTTCTCCTCTGTCCTCCGGGCTCTCAGCTCCCTCCGACCGCTGCCACTCACTCTGCACGTTGTCTGATGCCGCGGCTGGTGCTAAGGAGGCTGACAAGGAGGATGCTGAGGAGAGGAGAGGAGGGAGGGGGTGGAGTGGGGAGAGCAAGACTACAAGTACAGGCGGAGAGAGAGGAGAGAGAGAGAGAGGAGAGAGAAGGATGGAAGAACGAGAGGGAGAGGAGAGAGCGAGAAAGATGAGAGGGAGAGGAAAGACAGGAAGAGGAGATATAGGGATGGAGGAGAGAGAGAGGGGGAGATAAGAGAGAGAGGAGAGATGAGAGAGAGGAGAGATGAGAGAGAGGAGAGGAGAAAGGGATGAAGGAGAGAGAAAGGGGGAAAGAGAGAAAAAGAGGAGAGGGAGAGGAAAGACAGGAAGAGGAGATATAGGGATGGAGGGGAGAGAGAGAGAGAGGGGGGAGAGAAGAGAGAGAGGAGAGATGAGAGAGAAGAGAGAGAGAGGGGGGAATGAGAGAGCGAAAGAGAGGAAAGGAGAGAGGGATGAAGGGGAGAGAGAGAGAGAAGGAGGAGAGGGAGAAGAAAGACAGAAAGAGGAGATATAGGGATGGAGGGGAGAGATAGAGGGGGGGAGAAGAGAGAGAGGAGAGATGAGAGAGAAGAGAGAGGGGGGATGAGAATGAGAGTAGAGGAGAGATGAGAGAGAGAGAGAGAGAGAGGGATGAAGGAGAGAGAGAGAGGGGAGAGAGAGATAAGAAGAAGTGAGAGAGGAGAGATGGGAGAGAAAGGGGAGAGGGAGAGAAAGTGGAGAGCGAGAAAAGAAGAGAGAAAGAAAAAGAGAAGAGATGGGGAGAGGGGAGAGAGAAAGAAAGGGGCACGAGAGAGGAAAGAAAGAGGAGCGATAGAGGGGGATATAAAGAGAGAGAAAGAGGAGAGAGAGCAAGAGAGATAGAGAGAGGGGGGAGGATATAGAGAGAGGGGGAGAGAGAGGAGAGAGAGGGATGGAGAGAGAGAAGAGAGAGAGAAAGAGAGAGGAGTGGAGAGAGAGGCAAGAAAGAAAGAGGAGAGAGAAGAGAGAGAAAAAGGGATCGTGGAGAGAGGGGAGAGAGGGATAGAGGAGAGATGGCAGGATGGAGGAGAGAGTGGGGTGGAGGAGAGAGAGAGAGAAAGGAGAGAGAAAGGGGGGTGGAGGAGAAAAAAATATGAGAGAGAGAGGGGAGAGATTGAGAGAGTGAGAGGGATGGAGGAAAGGAGAGAGGGATATAGTTACGAGGGATGAGGAGAGGAGATAGTGATGGAGGGGAGGAGAGAGGGATGGGGGAGAGGAAAGAGGGATGGAGGAGAGGAGAAAGGGATAGAAGAGAGAAGGATGGAGGTGCGGAGAGAGGGATTGAGGAGAGGAGAGAGTGATGGAGAAAAGGAGAGAGGAATAGAGGAGAGGATAGAGGGATGGGGGAGAGAAGGATGGAAGAGAGAATGATGGAGGAGAGGAGAGAGTGATGGAGGAGAGGAGAGAGAGATAGAAGAGAGGAGAGTGGTAATGGAGGAGAGTAGAGAGGGATAGAGAATAGGTGAGAGAGACGGATGAATGAGAGAGGGATAGAGGAGAAGACAGAGTGATGGAAGAGAGGAGAGAGGGATGGAGGAGAGAAGGAAGGAGGAGAGGAGAGAGGGATGGAGGAGAGAGGGATAGAGGAGAGAGGGATGGAGGAGAGAAGGATGGAGGAGAGAAGGATGAAAGAGAGGAGAGAGGGATGGAGGAGAGAGGGATGGTGTTGAGAGAGATGGAGGAGAGGAGAGAGTGATGGAGGAGAGGAGAGAGTGATGGAGGAGAGAAGAGAGGGATGGTGGAGAGTAGAGAGGGATGGAGGGGAGGATAGAGGGATGGAGGAGAGAAGGGTGAAGGAGAGAAGGATGGAGGTGAGAATAGAGGGATTGAGGAGAGAGGGATGGATAAGAGGAGAGAGTGATGGAGGAGAAGAGAGAGTGATGGAGGAGAGAGGGATAGAGGAGATGAGAGATGGATAGAGGAGAGAGGGATGGATGAGAGGAGAGTGGGATGGAGGAGAGAATGAGGGATAGAGGAGAGGGGGATGGAGGAATGGAGAGAGGGATGGAGGAGACAAGAGAGGAAAAAAGGGGAGGAGAGAGGGATTTAGGAGAGATGGATGTAGGAGAGAGGGATGGAGGAGAGAAGGATGGAGGAGAGGAGAGAGGAATGGAGGAGAGAGGGATGAAGGAGAGAAGGATGAAATGAAGGAAAGAAGAGAGGGATGCAGTTACGAGGGATGAGGAGAGGAGAGAGTGATGGAGGAGAGGAGAGAGGGATGGGGGAGAGGACATAGGGATGGAGGAGAGGAGAGATGGAGGTGAGGAGAGAGGGATTGAGGAGAGGGTGATGGAGGAGAGAGTGATGGAGGAGAGGAGAGAGGGATAGAGGAGAGGAGAGAGGGTTGGAGGAGAGAATGATGGAGGAGAGGAGAGAGTGATGGAGGAGAGGAGAGAGTAATGGAGGTGAGTAGAGAGGGATAGATGAGAGGTGAGAGAGAGGGATGACTGATAGAGGGATAGAGGAGAAGAGAGAGTGATGGAGGAAATAAGAGAGGGAGAGAGAAGAGGAGAGAGGGATGGAAGAGAGGAGAGAGGGATGGAGGAGAGAAGGATGGAGGAGAAGAGAGATGGATGGAGGAGAGGAGAGAGGGATGGAGGAGAGAATGATGGAGGAGAGGAGAGAGGGGTGGAGGAGAGAAGAGAGTGATGGAGGAGAGAGGGATGAAGTTGAGAGAGATGGAGGAGAGAGTGATGGAGGAGAGAAGAGAGGGACGGTGGAGAGGACAGAGGGATGGAGGGGAGGATAGAGAGATGGAGGAGAGAGGGATGAAGAAGAGAAGGATGGAGGTGAGGGGAGAGGGATTGAGGAGAGAGGGATGGATGAGAGGAGAGAGTAATGGAGGACAAGAGAGAGTGATGGAGGAGAGAGGGATATAGGAGAGAGTGATGGAGGAGAGGAGAGAGGGATGGTGTAGAGAGTGATGGAGGTGAGGAGTGAGGGATAGAGGAGAGAGGGATAGAGGAGTGGAGAGAGGGATGGAGGAGAGGAGGGTTAGGAGACGAGAGAGGAAAAAGGGGGATGGGAGAGGGATAGAGGAGAGAGGGATGGAGGAGAGAGGGATGGAGGAGAGAGGGATGGAGGAGAGAGTGACGGAGGAGAGAAGAATGGAGGAGAGAGTGATGGAAGAGAGAAGGATGGAAGAGAGGAGAGAGGGATGGAGAAGAGAGGGGGACGGAGGAGAGAAGGATGGAGATGAGAGAGATGGAGGAGAAAGAAAGGAATGGAGAGAGGGATGGAGGAGAGGGGAGAGTGATGAAGGAAAGGAAAGGGTGATGGAGGAGAGGAGAGAGGGATATAGGAGAGAAGGATGGAGGAGAGGAGAGAGGGACAGAGGAGAGGAGAGAGGGATGGAGGAGAGAAGGATGGAGGAGAAGAGAGAGTGATGGAGAAGAGGAGAGATGGATGGATGGAGGAGAGAAGAGAGGAATGGAGGAAATAAGGATGGAGGAGAACAGAGAGTGATGGAGAAGAGGAGAGATGGATGGATGGAGGAGAGAAGAGAGGAATAGAGGAGAGAAGGATGGAGGAGAAGAAAGAGTGATAGAGAAGAGGAGAGAGGAATGGAGGAGAGAAGAGAGGGATGGAGGAGAGAAGGATGGAGGAGAAGAGAGAGTGATGGATAAGAGGAGAGATGGATGGAGGAGAGAAGAGAGAGATGGAGGAGAGAATGATGGAGGAGAAGAGAGAGTGATGGAGAAGAGGAGAGAAGGATGGAGGAGAGGAGAGAGGGATAGAGGAGAGATGGATGGAGGAGAGAATAAAGTGATGAAGGAGAGAATGATGGAGGAGAAGAGAGAGTGATGGATAAGAGGAAAGAAGGATGGAGTAGAGAGGGATGGAGGAGAAAAAAAGGGATGGAGAGAGCGATGGAGGAGAGAAGGATGGAGGAGAAGAGAGAGTGGTGGAGGAGAGGAGAGGGGAGAGGGATAGAGGAGAGGTGAGAGAGAGAGAGAGAGGTGAGAGAGAGAGGAGAGAGGGATAGAGGAGAGAAGAGAGGGATGGAGGAGAGAAAAGAGGGATGGAGGAGAGGAGAGAAGGATGGAGGAGAAAGAAAGGGATAGAGAGAGGGATTCATGAGAGAAGGATGGAGGAGAAGAGAGAGTGGTGGAGGAGAGGAGAGAGGGATGGAGGAGAAAGAAAGGGATGAGAGAAAAAAGAGAGAGTGGGTGAGCGAGAGGAGAGAGGGATAGAGGAGAGGTGAGAGAGAGAGGTGAGAGAGAGGAGAGAGGGATAGAGGAGAGAAGAGAGGGATGGAGGAGAGAAAAGAGGGATGGAGGAGAGGAGAGAAGGATGGAGGAGAAAGAAAGGGATAGAGAGAGGGATGGAGGGGAGAAGGATGGAGGAGAAGAGAGAGTGATGGAGGAGAAGAGAGAGGGATGGATGAGAGGAGAGAAGGATGGAGGTGAAAGAAAGGGATGGAGAGAGGGATGGAGGAGAGAAGGATGGAGGAGAAGAGAGAGTGATGGAGGAGAGGAAAGAGTGATGGAGGAGAGGAGAGAAGGATGGAGGGGAAAGAAAGGGATGGAGAGAGGGATGGAGGAGAGAAGGATGGAGGAGAAGAGAGAGTGATGGAGGAGAGGAGAGAGTGATGGAGGAGAGTAGAGAAGGATGGAGGAGAAAAAAAGGGATGGAGACAGGGATGGAGGAGAGAAGGATGGAGGAGAAGAGAGAGTGATGGAGGAGAAGAGAGAGGGATGGGGGAGAGGAGAGAGGGCTGGAGGAGAGAGGGATGGAGGAGAAAGAAAGGGATGGAGAGAGGGATGGAAGAGAGAAGGATGGAGGAGAAGAGAGAGTGATGGAGGAGAGGAGAGAGAGTTGGAGGAGAGAAGGATGGAGGAGAAGAGAGAGTGATGGAGGAGAGGAGAGAGGGATGGAGGAGAGAGGGATGGAGGAGAAAGAAAGGGATGGAGAGAGGGATGGAGGAGAGAAGGATGGAGGAGAAGAGAGAGTGATGGAGGAGAGGAGAGAGAGTTGGAGGACAGAAGGATGGAGGAGAAGAGAGAGTGATGGAGGAGAGGAGAGAGGGATGGAATAGAAAGATAGGGATGGAGAGAGGGATGGAGCAGATGCCTGCAATGATCCTGAGCTCCGGACTCTGGCAGCAATGGCTCTCTGTGTGTGTCCTGGCAGTCAGCACACCTCATACAAAGAACCAGATACTTGTATGTGTAGATGGATTCATTCACTGCATGCTTGTATATGTAGATTCATGTCATGCTCTCTGCACTTCTCCTTGCTCAGTGATTTCCTCTGCTCTCTATATTATATTCCTGTCTTCCATGAGCAGCCACCTCTCTACACACTGCACTCTCTATTATAGAGACCGGGGGCACATGATGTATTTTACAAATACTTGCTGGAAGAATTTCCACCCCACCTCAAGATTCCCATTAGGGTTCCCATGAGAGTTTTCTCTTACATCAGTGTTACCGTCACATTCCTTTCTTACATAGGGTCCCCCTTACAACAGAGTCCCCTTTAAAGTTCTCTCTTAATCAGGGTCCCTTTATTTATTTATTACAAGTAATTATTTATTTATTGAGGGTATTTATATAGAACCAAAAATGTATAGTGTTTTACATGTACACTGTTGTGCAAACGTTTAGGCAGGTGTGTAAAATGACTGTATATTAACCACTTGCTGACCGTGCTATAGCCAAATGATGGCTGCAGCGCGGTCATCTAGTTCTGGGATGCCATCACATGATGGCTTTCTGTGATCGCAGTGTGCGGAGGACACTGCTGATCACATATTGAGGTAAAGAGCCAATCAGCAGTTCTTTACCATGTAATCAGCACAATCACAAAAAGGGGCATAAAGGGAGGGGGGCAGGGAGGGGACAAGTGGGGGGTAGGGAGGGTCCCAGAATTCAGCTGGAGAGGAGATGCCTAAAAGATATGTTGATCAGGTAATTGAATTAAGGTAGGAGCAAAGATTCATCAAAGTTAGTGGGGAAATAATGTTTCACCTATGGGTTCGTGTTTGCAAAATTTTATAACACACATTGAAAAAGTTTTTGTTTTGTTTTTTCATTTTTTTTTTTGTCTTTGTCATTTATTTAGCAAAAAAAACAGCACTGATTAAATACCACCAAAAGAAAGCTCTGTGTGAAAAAAATATATAAAAACGTTGTTTGGGCACAGTGTTGCATGGCCACGCAATTGTCATTGAAAGTGTAACAGCGCTGAAAGCTGGAAATTGGCCTGGGCAGGAAGGGGTACAAATTCCCAGTAGGCAAGTGGTTAAAGTGTTACTAGATCCACAACAGTAAAATCACTCGGTATATGCAGTAAGCCCCTGTTTACATTGGTGCGACTTGTCATGCGATTTGCCAGCAATCAAACCGTTCAAATCAGTGCGACGCAGTTGCATTCACACCAAATCAGACAAATACACGACCGCTCTCCGCCAAAGCCCATCTGCTGGGAAGCCACATATTTGCATGCAGGCAGCGCCAAGGGGTTAATTAATAAACATGTTATCCTTGCCTACTCTGTGCAATGGCTTTGCACAGAGCAGCTTTGTTCTCTTCATTGGGTCCCTTGCAGGTGGTGCTAGCTCCTCCCACCTGCCAAGTCCCTCCAATAGCAAGCTGCTTGCTATGGGGACACTCGAACAGGCTCGCTCCTGAGCCACGTTCTGTGTGTCCATTTACACATGAGCACACTCGATCAGGCTTGCTCCTGAGCCACGCTCCATGTGTCCATTCACCTCCACCCTTGGCTCAGTGGCTGTGATTGACAGCAGCAGGAGCCAATGACTCCTGTTGTTGTGTGAGCCAATGAGAAGAGAAAGACACAGGAGAGCTGCCGCTCCCATGCACATTGCTGGATCGAGATAGGGCTTAGTAACTATAAGGTGGAGGGGAAACCTGCACCCAGAGGGCCAGATTCTCGTATCTACGAGTAGGGCGTAGCGTATCCTATTTACTCTATGCCGCCGCAACTTAGAGACGCAAGTGCCGTATTCTCAAAGCACTTGCGTCCAGAGTTGCAGCGGCGTAGCGTAAATGGCCCAGCGTAAGCCTGGGTAATTCAAATGTGGATGAGGTGGGTGTGTTTCATGTAAATCAATCATGACCCCATGTTTTTGACGTTTTTTTTAACTGCGCATGCGCCGTCCGTTGACGTATCCCAGTGCGCATGCTCCAAATTACGCCGCAAATACATTGGTTTTGACGTGAACATATCTTACGCAAAGCCCTATTCGTGAATGAGTTACGCAAACGACGTAAACGGCGGAAAAAAACTACGCTGTCCCGACGTCCATACTTAACATTGTATTCGCCGGAACTACGCAACGTTACCCCTCATATAGCAGGGGTAAGTTTACGCAAACGCAAACGACGTAAACTACGACGAGCGGGCGCAAATACGTTCGGGAATAGGCGTATGTAGCTCATTTGCATATTCAACGCGGAAATCGACGGAAACGCCACCTAGCGGCCAGCGAAAATATGCAACTTAGATACGACGGTGTAAGTGACTTACGCCAGTCGGATCTAAGGCAAATCTATGCGTAACTGATTCTAAGAATCAGGCGCATAGATCCGACACTGCAAAAACAGAGATACGACGGCGTATCTGGAGATACGCCATCGTATCTCCTTTGAGAATCTGGCCCAGAAAGACCCGTTTTCAGCAGGAGTGAACAGAAGTCCTCTCTTTGCTGACATCACCAATGTCAGTCCAGGCACCGCATCATCCCGACAATGGGAATCTGGATCCACCAGGTGCCCGGACTGACCCCTGTCTCAGTTGAGAGGCTGAGCTCCGCCTTCTCCACAGCTCAGCACTCCAATGAGCGTGGAGGGAGAAGAGCAGAGAGCTGTGACTGACAGTCTGCAGCTCTCTACTCATAAAGCTCTGAAAACTGAGTGATCGGAGGTGTTCGATCGCTCAGTTCTCAGTGTAGAGGTTTCGGACTGATGCTTCATCCATAGGGATAAGTATAATTGCTCTCTAGCCCTTTGGTGGACAAACTGCCTCCTGCTATAGCCAAATGTTTCAAAACTTATCAGTCCAGAGCACCTGCTGACATTATTCTGCACTCCAGCTCCTATGTTTAATGCATAGTTTAGTCGCTTAGACTTTTTTCCACGTCAGAGGTATTACTTTTTGGTCACAATTCTTCCATGAACACCACTTCTGGCCAGACTTCTTCGAACAGTAGATGGATGTACCTGGGTCCCATTGGTTTTCACTAGTTCTGTGCTGATGGCACTGCTGGACATCTTCAAATGTCAAAAGCATGATGCGTCTTTCATTTGTTGCGTTAGGTTTCCTTGGTTGACCAGTGCGTCTACGGTCCTCAGTGTTACCAGTTTCTTTGTGCTTCTTCAAAAGACTTTGAACAGCACATCTTGAAATCTTTGCCTGGTAGAGGCTAATGCAGTAAAATTTCCTTCTGTCTTCTTCAACAAGAGGAGACAATGGTAGAAAATAAATCTCACTATCTGAAATGAGACATATTACATTAGCACATTAAAATTAAAAAACATTCTGATGGTTAAAAAGAACATGATTTATAGATACTCCGCATGTAACCTTTTTTGACAACATATAGCTACACTACCTTTGGGCAGTTAATGCCAAATATACAGATATATGGCCAAATATCGGAGACTCTATGGCCTCGCACACACGACCGAGGAACTTGTAAATGAAACATCGTTTTCCTCGACGAGTTCCTTGTAAGGCTTGTCGAGAATCTTGACATGCTTTCTTGGCGTACACACTGTCAAGACAAAATCTCGTTCTCAAACGCGGTGACGTAAAACACGTACGATGGCACTATAAGGGGGAAGTTTTTTTCCACTAGTGCCACCCTTCTAAACATGTGCGGGTTTCTAAGCATACACACGAATGTGTTTCTCGTCGAAAACCAGCCCGACGAGAAACACGACGAGGAAATTGAGAACTTGTTCTCTTTTTTCTCATCGAGTTTAACAACAGTTTTCTCAATGAAAAACATACACACGACCATTTTCCTCGACAAAAAAGCTCTGCCACCAAGTTTCTTGATGGATTCTGTCGAGGAAAACGGTCATGTGTACGAGGCCTATGAGTAGAAAAATTCCATAGGAAGATCAAAAGTGAAAATGTGAATATATCCAAAGGCTCTAATAAACATAAAATACAAAAACAACATATTAGAGACAGGGACAAAAACAAAATGAAACGTAAAAGTATATACAAAGGGATTACATACCAGAAAAGTACTTGGTTAGAACACACCGCTCCCTCTATGGGGAATATCCAATATAGGAATTTTTCTACTCATAGAGTCTCCGATATTTGGCCATATATCTATATATTTGGTATTAACTGCCCAAAGGTAGTGTAGCTATATGTCGTCAGAAACGGTACATGCAAAGTATCTATAATGCATGTTTTTTTAACCATCAGAATGCATTTTAATTTTAATGTGCTAATGTAATATGTCTAATTTCAGATGGTGAGATTTATTTTCTACCATTGTCCCCTCTTGTTGTTCGTCCTGAAGAAGCCTCACGGTGAAATGCGTAGACGCACAAGGGATACAACTCATACTTATATTATCTTGTATGGTTTTTTATCTTTGAACACTGTGTTGTTCTGTCTATTTTTTGTAATAAAGCTATTTTTTGCTATTCCTGTTGTTGTCCTGTCTGTAAAGTACGACCATTGGTTATTCTTTCCTGAGTAAACCCCTTTTTTCTCCTAATTATACGGATGTGGCAATGTGAGTGCTTTCCCCATTTCCTTTTTTTTGTATAATTAGTTTTATTATACATTTTCAAAATAACATGTACAAGACACGTCCAACAGCAATGGTAAAAGAAAAGAAAAAGACGGTGTCGACCTTGCAGGGTCGAAAGAACAGTAACATCACAACAAAGCAAGTTAAACAGACAAAACAAAATCCTTCCATGCAAATATGGTGAGCACTAGTGTTGAGCAGAATACGCCATATTCGATTTCGCGATATTTCGCGAATATTTCGAAGAATATTCGCGAATATTCGTTAATATCGAATATTCGTGATATTTTATAAAAAAAAAATGCGAATTTTCGCCAATGCGAATTTTCGCTAATGCAAAATTTCGCGATTTTTTTTTTTTTTATAAAATATCACGAATATTCGATATTTACGAATATTCGGTATATTTTATATAAAAAAAAAAAGCGAAATTTCACATATGCGGTCGCGAATATTCGTTAATATCGAATATTCGTGATATTTTATAAAAAAATAAAAAATTGCGAATTTTCGCCAATGCGAATTTTCGCTAATGCAAAATTTCGCGATTTTTTTTTTTTTATAAAATATCACGAATATTCGATATTTACGAATATTCGTGATATTTTATAAAAAAAAAAAAAAAACGCGAAATTTCGCATATGCGAAAGCGAAAATGATTGCGAAATTTCGCTATATTTTTTTTTTGGATAAAATATCACGAATATTCGATATTTACGAATATTCGCTATATTTTATAAAAAAAAAAAAAAAATTGCGAAATTTCGCGATTGCGAAATTCGCGATTGCGACATTTATTGCGAAATTTATTGCGAAATTTGAAAAATGCGAATATTCGAAATAGCGAATATTCGCCGCGATATTCGAGATATTCGCGAATACTCGAATATGCAATATTCGTAGCGAATATTCGCAATGCGAATATTCGTGAGCAACACTAGTGAGCACCAAGTAGGATGCTCAAAGTCTGCTCCGGACCAGGGCATGTGCAAGGAATCAGGGGAAACGTCTCATGATGCAGGCAGTGGGGTATAGTTAAAGTATACAGCATGTTAACCATCTCGTGGCATCCCCCGTCCCCATGAAAACGGGGCAGGGGGTCGCCCGCAGAGAAATTCAGAGTGCGTGGGCCCGTGGCCTGTGGCTGGGGCAGGGGGGGCACATAGGCCTCCATCAAACTACCCCTTACTCCCATCCACACACCAAGGGCACCAAAGGCAGCCATAAGTGCCATCGTTCAGGACTACCAGTGTCACAAGAAAAACCATGGGACCGTCCCGGAAACCCGAGGGCTCCAAGATGCTACTGCACCCCTCTGTCACATATTAAGCCCCTCAATCAGTTATTGTACGGTAAGAAGGATAAAAGAAAACCAATAAGAAAAAACAGGAGGAGAGAAGGAAGAGCAAAGAGAGGGATAAATAGGGGGGAGAGGGAGGAGGCAGACCAGCCAGGTGTACCTGCAATCCGGTGAAGAACTGCGCTTATGTCCACGCCGAGCACGGCACGTCAGGAGTCAACCACGTTCACTGCTAGGTCCGGAGTGCGTAATACACTATAGGAAGTCATCTCCGCCTTTCAGATGGCTAGCAACCTGCGAGCTTTAAGGGAGGGGTCCAATAGTTCTAATAAGGCAGTATCTAGACTAGATGGAACATAGACAGGGTCAGAAAAATAGTCAGACCAGGGTGTCCAGATGCCGGTGAATCTTTCCCTGGAGTCGTGACAGGTCGCTATCCAGTCTTCAGCTTCCCTGACCGCATTCACCCCACCGATCCACTTCTCCCGAGTAGGAATTAATCCTGGATGTTTTCCAGTAAATTGGGAGCAGGCGCCTAGCTGCATTAAGCAGATGGGGCAGCACACTTGATTTGTATTGGTGGAGAGGAATCGGTGGGACATGCAGAAAGAAATGTTTTGGTGAGAAAGGGACTTCTACCCCGGTCACTACCTTAATTTGTTCTCGCACATCCTCCCAGAAAGGTTTACCCAAGGGACAGTCCCACCATATGTGGAGAAGTGTTCCCCTAAGTCCACAGCCACGCCAGCAAAGTGCAGACGTAGTGGGGTAGATTACATCTTCCAGTTTACCATCTCTCATGAGTTTTCCGCAGCTGGCATTTCCATCATCAACCCACGGTCCAAAAAAGGCCACCTGCTCACCCGGGGGAAACCATAGGAAACCACCCAGCGGGGACATAGGGGGGGCCATTTTCATCTCCACATTAAGCTTATCCCATACCGACAGCACATGAGTCGTCAGAGGGGAAGTCGTCTCGGTTAGCCCCCTATGTTCTCGCAATAACCATGGCACATAAGACAGATTCCTACCCGCCAGGCTTTTTTCTAGGGGAACCCAGAGTTTTGATTGAGCATGGAAATGCCAATTAAGGATCCTCTGCAGAGCTATCGCTCGATAATATTGCCTAACGTCTGGGATCCCCAGGCCATCCCCACGCTTCGGGCGCCGCAGCACTCTTAGGGCTATTCTGGGTCTATGTGCATTCCAAATAAAAGTGGACAGCATGCTGGACAGACGGTTAAAGAATAAATTAGGTAGGGGGATCGGGAGCATTTGTAGGAAGAAAATTATGCGTAGCAGAACATTCATTTTTATGATGTTCACTCGGCCAAGCCAAGTAAAAGCAGTGTGTGACCATTGCGAGAGGTCCCTTTTAACGGCAGCCAGTAAAGGGGGGTAGTTTGCGGCATAGAGGGTGTCAAATCGATCTGTGAGCTGAACCCCTGAGTAGCGAAGGGACGACGTTGCCCAGGTAAAGGGGAAGGCAGCTTTGAGGCTAGAGGCTAAACGGGCGGGCAGGCAAATGGGGAGAATTTCCGATTTCGTAAGGTTGATCTTAAAATTGGAGAGGGTCCCGAAACGCTTCAGTTCTTTCATCAGGATGGGCAATGAGAGCAATGGGTCTGAAAGGTGGAATAGGACATCGTCGGCATATGCCGACCCATTTCCTTTTTTTACATTACCTTCCGTCTTGTTGCTGTGCTCAGTCTTGCCATTGTGTATGACCTGTGACATAAGACCACCTTCCACAACTTCACCTTAGTAGCAGAGTTTGGCTGTTCCTCGCCCAGTTTCAAGCCTCCTTCATAGCTGTTTCTGGTTGAATGAATGAATGAATGAATGAAAAACTTATATAGCGCGGCACATGCAAACTTAATGACTATGTTTCAGCCTAAATATGAAATTGATAATCAATAGCACCTGCTTGGTATTATTTATTACTCATACACCTGAGGCCCCTTTCGCACTTGTGCAATTTGTCCTTCAAATTGGGACTGCAAAGTCGCATGACAAGTCGTACCCCAGAAGCGAGATATGTGTAAGAGTCCCCCTTACATGAGAGTCTTTCCTTACATCGAAGCCCCTCAGAGTCCTGCCTACATCAGATATCCCATCAGCGTCCCCCTTACATCAGGGTCCCAAACAAAGTTCCCCTTACATTACAGTATCCATCAGAACCCCCTTACATCAAAGCCCCCTCAGAGTCCTGCCAACATCAGAGATCCCATCAGCGCCCCCCTTACATCAGGGTCCCAATCAAAGTTCCCCTTACATTAGAGTACCCATCAGAACCCCCTTACATCAAAGGCTAGAAAGTTGAAGCAGAGGGCAAAGGCAGTGTCTGCTGATCCTTATCCTCTTTAGATAGGGCTTCACTTTAGAGGTAAGGATGGGATACACATGACAATTCCCTGGAGGACAGTCAGGATAATCTTCTCCAGGGGATGTGACAAACGAGCAGTAGATGGCTGGCTGTGGCTACTCAGATAGTCAGCTTTGGCTCCTGAAACCAAGATGGTAATGCAGGAACAAAAGAGCTGTGAAGGCTTCCGGTGTGAAGAAGACAGCACTGGACTTCTTGGGCTGGTAATTATGTGTCTTTTAAAGTCAGCAGCAACAGTACTTGTAGCCTCTGACATTACATTTTTGGCTTGCCGGCTGTGGTACTTCTTTACAGTGTATGTTTAGTCCAAGATTTTTTTATTTATTTTTTACCTTTGTATAGAGTATTTCACAAAGAAAGTGTATTTAAAAAAAAAAAAAAAACACACAGACACAGCTTGACAAGACCTTTATTTAAAAAAAAATAAAAAATTCCAGCAATGTAATTCCGTCTCTCGATGTCCAACGATGATCCATTCTCCAACGATGCTGCAGTCTCCACTCATTCTCCAGTGGTGAACTAAACCCCCATGACATGTAAGAGGGGGCAGGGTCATCCATCCATGTCACTGGGTAACCCCTGGCCTGGTAATGGACTGGGAGGGGAATCCCTGCTGTTTTTTCAATGACTTTGATCTGTATTGCCGGGACTCGACAATTCATGAATAGCCACGAGTGGAGTTGAGCGAACCCGAACCGTAAAGTTCGGGTTTGGTACGGACTTTGGGTTTTTACCGAACCCGAATAATTGCTGAAAGTTCGGGTTCGGAGTTCGGGAAAAAAAAATGCGCGGAGGCCCCCCCAAATTCAATAACCAGACCCTTTAGGTCTGGTATGGATATTAAGGGGAACCCCGCCGTCAATTAAAAAAAAAATGGCGTGGAATTCCCCCTAAAATGCACACCAGACCCCATATCCGAGCACGTTGACCTGGCCGGCCGCAGAAAAGAGGGGGGGACAGAGTGCGGCTCCCCCCTCTCCTGAACCGCACCAGGCCACATGCCCTCAACATTGGGATGGTGCTTTGGGGTGCTCCCCAAAGCACCTTGTCCCCATGTTGATGGGGACAAGGGTCTCATCCCCACAACCCTTGCCCGGTGGTTGTGGGGGTATGCGGGCAGGGGGCTTATCAGAATCTGGAAAACCCCTTTAACAAAGGGGACCCCCAGATCCTGCCCCCCTGTGTGAAATGGTAATGGGGTACACTGTACCCCTACCATTTCACGAAGGAAGCGTAAATAGTAGTTTTCAGAAAAAAAACACACACACCGTAGAACAAATTACTTTATTAATTAAACCAAATAAAAATCCAGCGGTGAAAATAGACGATCGATGCGGCTCCCTGGTCCAACGTTGTCTTCTATCCAGCGCCGGGTGATCTCTCCAGTGACGGCCGGTTGGTCCAGCGATGAGATCATCCATCCATTCAGAGCACAGCTCAGCGAATGACGCGCCGGAGCTTTTGACATTTCTTTTATTGGGGAGGCGGGCCATGTGTCACGTGACCCCATCCCCCTCTGACGCAAGGGGCATGTCTGGGCTGTCCCAGTGACGTAGCAGAGTGTGCGTCAGAGGGGGACGGCATCATGTAAAGCGCGGCCCGCCTCCCCTATAAAAGAAATGTCACAGCTTCAGCAGTGTCATTCGCGGAGCTGTGCTTTGAATGGATGGATGTTCTCATCGCTGGACCAACCGGCCATCGCTGGAGAGATCACCTGGCGCTGGATAGAAGACAACGTTGGAGCAAGGAGCCGCATCGAACAAAGTAATTTGTTTTACGGTGTGTGTGTTTTTTTTTCTGAAAACTACTATTTACACTTCCTTTGTGAAATGGTAGGGGTACAGTGTACCCCATTACCATTTCACACAGGGGGGGCAGGATCTGGGGGTCCCCTTTGTTAAAGGGGTCTTACAGATTCTGATAAGCCCCCTGCCTGCATACCCCCACAACCACCGGGCAAGGGTTGTGGGGATGATACCCTTGTCCCCATCAACATGGGGACAAGGTTCTTTGGGGGGCACCCCAAAGCACCCTTCCAATGTTGAAGGCATGTGGCCTGGTGCGGTTCAGGAGAGGGGCGCACTCTGTCCCCCCCTCTTTTTTGCGGCCGGCCAGGTCAACCTGCACAGATAAGGGGTCTGGTGTGGATTTTAGGGGGAACTCCACGCCATTTTAATAAAAAAATTGGGGTGGAGTTCCCCTTAAAATCCACACCAGACCTGAAGGATCGGGTTATGGAAATTTGGGGGGGAACCCCACATCATTTTTTTTTTAATTGACGGCGGGGTTCCCCTTAATATCCATACCAGACCTTGAATTTGGGGGGACCCCCACGCATTTTTTTACTAAAAGTCCGTGTCCCATTGACTTCAATGGAGTTTGGAGTCCGGGTCCGAACACGAACATTCGGGTGTCTGCTCAACTCTAGCCACGAGTAGTTCTAAATTACTTTTTTTTCATTAGAAATTACATTTTGTGCAGGGACAGTTCTAAACACGGGAAACATGCGCTACTTTACATGCATACTATACATACCCCCCAGGTACAAATTTTAAAGGAATATTTCACTTTTATTGTTTCACTTTAAGCATTATTAAAATCACTGCTCCCGAAAAAAACATCTGTTTTTAAAATGTTTCTTTGCATTGATACATGTCTCCTGGGGCAGGACCCAGGTCCCCAAACACTTTTTATGACAATTACTTGCATATTAAACTTTAAAATGAGCACTTTTGATTTTTCATGTTCGTATCCCATAGACTTTAATGGTGTTCGCGTGTTTGAACAAATTTTTTGCCTGTTCGCATTTTCTGGTGCGAACTGAACCTGGGGGTCTTCGGCTCATCCCTACTCTTATTATTCGAGGCTGACCTTTGGTAACTTGAACCTCAAATTTTCTATGGGATTAAGGTCTGAAGACTGGCTAGGCCACTTCAGAACCCTAATGTGCTTTTTCTTGAGCCACTCCTTTGTTGCCTTGGCCGTGTGCTTTGGTTCATTGTCATGCTGGAATACACATCCACTACCCATTTTAAATGTCCTGGCTGAGGGAAGGAGGTTCTCACCCAAGATTTGGCGGTACATGGCCCTGCCCATCGTCCCTTTGATGCAGTGAAGTTGTCCTGTCCTCTTAGCAGAAAAACACCCCCAAAGCATAATGTTTCCATCTCCATGTTTCACTATGAGAGATGGTGTTCTTAGGGTCATAGACAGCATTACCCCTTCTCCCAACACGGCGAGATGAGTTGATGTCAAATAGCTTGATTTTGGTGTCATCTGACCACAACTCTTTCACTCTCGGTTCTCCTCTGAATCATTCAGATGTTCATTAGCAATCTTCAGACGGGCCTATAAATGTGCTTTCTTGAGCAAGGGGACTTTGCAGGAGCTGCAGGATTTCAGTCCTTCACAACGTAGTATGTTACCAATTGTTTTCTTGGTGACTATGGTCCCAGCTGAGCTCATTGGCAGATTTAAGTACACAGACAAACCTTTGTACTTAAATCTGCTACTACATTCAACAGTCCCCTCCCTCAGACTGACAATGCTGCTGGCCAAATGTGCCCCCTGTGCTCCTTCATCTAGTCTTCTGCTTCTCCTTTCACTGTCTAGTTTTAGGGTTGAATAGGAACAAATCCTCTAAGGCTGCGTACACACAATGAGATATGTCCGCTCAAACTTGTCCGACGGACAGTTTAGAGCGGACATGTCTCATCGGATTTTGGTCCGATGGTGTGTATACACCATCGGATCAAAATCCCCGCCGGCAGACAGCGCGGTGACGTGGCGGTTACGTTGACGCCGCCACGTCACCGCACCAGGATGTAAAAAACTCCACGCATGCTTTGCATCCTTCCGACGCTTGTGCGGGCAGATATGTCCGTTGGTTAGTGTACTAACCAGCGGACATATCCGACGGACATGTCTCTGGCGGACAAATTTTAAAGCATGTTTTAAAATTTGTCCGCCATTTAGACATGTCCGCTAGCCCATACACACGATCGGATTCGTCTGCGTGTACACGGCCTAAGTGTTACTGAAATGCAGTAAAAGAAAAATCAGTTGTTCTGCAATGCCAGGCAGAGCTGTGTAAAACGTAGAAATGGATGGACAGAGATACAAATCAATTTAGCAAGTAAAAAAAAAACTGCCATTTATTTTATTCATCTGTGTAGTTAGCTGTTTGCCTGGTGTTTCACTTTAAAGAAAATCTATGCTTTACATGGAAAAAATAAAGGCTGAGGAGTAGCAGGAACCATAATGTGCCAGATGATACCTTGGAGGCCCATTCCCACCTCCCATCTGCATTTTCCAGTAGCTGTTATGCATTTTTAAAGCCTTTTTCATTGGATGTTAATGAATTACAGTGCATCTAAAACAGAGATGCACATACCAGAACAAAAAAAAAAAAAGTGCCTGTGTTTTAGATGCATAGGCATGATAGACAGGCGGGGAAATATGCCTATTTCCCTATGCCTGAAAGGTTAAAGTGGTTGTAAACCCACTTTTTTAACTTTTACCTACAGGTAAGCCTATCATAAGGCTTACCTGTAGGTATAAAGAGTATCTCCTAAACCTGTACGGTTTAGGAGATATTCCCCTCGCAATGCGCCGCTGATTGCAGTGGCGCATGCGCAGGGGATATCCACGGTGAAAGGACCAGCAGCCGCTGACCCACTGCCGATTTGAAATCTCCCGCGCGCACGCGCGGGAGTGACGTCATCGCCGCTCCGGCCAATCACAGCGCTAGAGCGGCAATACCTGAAAGACACACCGGAGCAAGATGACATCTCGCTCGGCGTGGACCAGGTAAGTGTTCTTCATCTCGTTCCGAGGTAAGTATTTCATACAGGGCTTTTTTTCTAAAAAAAAAGGTGCTGGAGCTTATCCACGACCCCACAAAACCCCTCCCCTACACACACCCTCCAAATCACATCAAATAGTGGGTGTGGTCAGTCAAATTTCACGAACAGTAAGAGGGTCTTAAAGGGGCATTAAATACCAGGATTGCATTACATACAGAGTGCAGAGCTGTCACTTGTAAACACAGAAACCAGACTTCTGTGTTTACAAGTGATTGTGGTGAGCAGGCACCAAAGGGTCTGAGCTAGAGGTGGTGGAACTGAGTTCCACCAAGTTCCCCCTGAAAAAAAGCCCTGATTTCATAATCAGCTAGTATGCGGTGCATACTAGCTGATTATGCCTTTTGCCTTGCAAGTTCACAAAATAAATAAAAATGTATATGCGGTTTACAACCGCTTTAAGAATGCCATGTTTCCTCGGACATGTCTGATGTCTGATCGTGTGTACAGGGCCTGAGAGAGAAAGCAAAGGGAGATTTCTCCAATTTTACACAGACACCAAAAAAGTAAACTGCTAAGGATTTTGGAAGTGCACCAGTGTCTGAACTATGGGCATTAAACCATTTATATATTATGATCAAGCAGTAATAACGGGAATAAAGTGGAACTAAAATCATTGATTTTGTTGGAGATACAACAACTTTCAGCTTAGCCTATTGACTGCAGTTCACAAACAAGAGACTAGATGTCACTAATGCTCAGTGATATGTTATGCATTTTCTATGATGTGTTGTATTTCCTATACATTGTACTGTGCTTGTTGGTTTATTTTTCCTGTCTCTGTTTCTCAGCATGTGAGGTGACATCTTTGCTATTGTGGTTATGTTCCAATAAAGAAGCCAGTTCCTGTTATGCCACAACGTCTGATCTGAATCGACCCCGCTGCAGCCATCAATCATACTCTGCAACAGATTTAAAGGAGAATTACAGCCAAAGCACGTTTGGCTGTACTTCTCCTGTGAATCACAGGAGTGCAGTGATCTGTTTTCAGCAGACAGTGGGATGAAGTCTTCTGTCTGCTGATGTCCCAGAGCCAGTTCAGGTCGAGTCGAGATCCCCACACATTCCTCAGCAATCCACTAAGTGCCTGAGCTGGCCGCTCCTACCCAGCGCTCCAGTGAGCGAGGATGAGGGGGCAGAGCAGAGAGCCGGTGACTGACAGTCACCAGCTCTCTGCTTGAGGAGCTGTGAGAACCAATCGACCTGTGGTGTTAGATTGCTCTGTTCTCAGTGTTAGAGGTTTCAGGGGACAGATGCAGCATCGGAGCGATGCTGCATCCACCTAGGTGAGTATGTTTATTAAAAAAAGAAAACCCCATACTTCTCTTTAAACTGATCCCCAAAACAGTTACATTCAAGAGCATGCCTTGAATGATAAATGTTAGAGTTGCTTGGGCTCTCAACTCATTTGTGAAGTCATCAAAAGGCTGGTGTCATGGGGGGCGTGGCTACCGTGCTACGATAGGGACGGCTGACCTGAGTGCTCCGCTCCAGTGACGGGAAACCAAGCGTTCTGAGGCTCTGTAGGCTGCTCCTAACGACACCACCACCTTGCCAACATCCCGCTCGACTGCTAGAGATGGCTAAAAAATGGAAGCCCGCCGTTCAGCTGGCTGCTCTCCGGCCTCCACAGGCAGCTCCTCTACCACCACGCCGAGCCCTGGATCCAGAAACTGCTCCCATCAACATTCTCCTGCTGCATCCACTCCTCTCTCATGCAGCCCTGTGAAGTCAAAGCCACATTTGTCTGATGAACCTCTCAGTTCTAAGGTTAGTGCCCTTGTCTGATACCACTCTGAAGGACATGTTGGTCTCCCTGCACAGTTCACTGCATTCAGACATAATGGAGTGCATGAGGAATTTTAAGACAGAGGTGGGGGAATTAGGAGGTAGAATTGATCATGTGGAGAAGAAAATGGGTGAATATGCATCCTCATACAACTCTTTGGTGGATTCTCCCAATGATCAATCTGATGAAGTCGCATGGCTCAGAGCTCAAGTCACAGATCTCGAGGACAGATCGCGTAGAAATAACATCAAACTACAAGGCATCCCTGAATCAGTCCTCCCTGCCCAGCTTCTCCAATATGCCCAGGAGCTTATGGGGACTTTCCTTCCCTCTACGCCTAAAGCAGAGCTAGTGATTGACAGAATACATCGGCTTCCTAAACCGGCACATCTCTCGGAAAATATCCCTAGAGATGTGCTGATGCGGGTTCATTTTTATCACATGAAAGACCAGTTCACTATGGCCTTCCGTAAAAACTCTCAGCCACCTGAACGTTACTCTGCTCTTCAGGTGTTCGCTGATCTCTCTCAGTACACTATGCAGAAACGCAAAGCCCTCCTGCCGGTTACTAAAGCGCTCCGCAATCACAGCATAGTCTACAGGTGAGGGTATCCAGCTAAACTCATGCTTACAAAGGAAGGGGCAACTTCTGTGATTTCAAGCCTAGAGGAGGTCCTGGTGATTTTGCGTAAATGGGATATACTACCGGATCAATCTGAGGATGGGCCAGCCTCCTCCTCCAAAATTCCAACCCAGGATGGTTGGCAGATGGTGTCGCACAAACGTAACAACAAAAAGAAATCATGAGGCCTCAATGCCTTGGTAACTTAAAGCTATTTACTCTACAAGTTTCCTGACTCACTCTGGAGCTCCTACTCCACGTTTTCTCCCTCCCTTGAATAATGCGCAGAATTTCTGCCATCAGATTCCGAACAGAATCTACCTTTTTGTCCCTCCAGTTTTGTGTTTGTGTTTTGAATTTTCTTTTTTTATTTCCTTCAGTTATTGCCCTTCTCCCCGTTCTGTCTGTGGTGGATAACACACCGCCTGCTTTGAAGACGTCCTGTTTGTCATCTGCATCTACTGCCTGGCCCTCCTGGTCTCAAATAAGCTGCCAGAGGATCTGCAAGGTACTGTATTTTTTTCTCCTTTTGTGACCCATGGCTCTCACAGTGACTTCATTTAATGTCCGTGGTTTGAACCACCCGGCTAAACGTGCTTCGGTCTGGAAAGAAGCCCTTAAGTTGCATTCTGACATCCTGTGCTTGCAAGAGACACACTGGACACCCTCGAGTATGCCCTCCTTTCGTCATGACAAATTCCCCCATATCTTTTAGTCCTCCGCCCCTAAAAAACAGAAAGGAGTCCTCATTGCTGTTAGGGACTCTGTGAATTTCTCCCTCCAGGAGTCAATTTCTGATCCGGATGGCAGATTCCTGATCTTGGTGGGTACATTCAATAACCTTCTTTACACTGTAGTCAATATCTACGCACCCAACATGCATCAGCTTCGCTTCTTGAGGAAACTTTTGTTAAAATCAACAAAATCAGGAAAGGTGCTTTGATAATGTGTGGAGACTACAACCTGACAGTTGACTTTGCAATGGATACCACCTCTAAGACAAAATGTCAACACCCGAGTCTCCAGCCCTTGCTTCATGCTTAAGAAATGTTTGATGTCTGGAGGTGCCAACATTCTTGTGAAAGAGACTATTCTTTTTACTCCTCTAGACATAACTCATACTCCCGCATTGACCTGATTCTCGTTGATAAACAACTGCTGCAGAGGGTTTTCTCATCCACCATTCATGATATCACGTGGTCAGACCACGCTCATGTGTCTGTTGTTGTGGAGGGGAGAAGCCCAGTAGCTCCATCCTATATTTGGAGAGCCAACTCTCGTTTGTTTCAACAGCCTCACCAGGTGTCTGCTTTGACTGCCCACCTGACGGAATTCTTCTCTTTCAACTCTGACTTTGTCTCTAACCCATTCACTGTGTGGTGTACCCATAAGGCCTATATTAGAGGTATCTTACTCCAAATGTGTGCACGGGCAAAGAGGCAGAGAACTCAGAAATTAGACTCAATTCTTTCTGAGATTAAATCTTTAGAAACACAAAACAAAACCGCTTCTGACAATCTTAAAGCTAACAAGCTTTCTAGGTTGCGCTCGGATCTCAGGCTTCTTTTATTAGAACAATACGACAAACATGTCCAATCCCTCAAACTAATGCACTATTCCTCGGGGAACCGTGCAGGCAAATTTTTGGCGCAAAGGCTTAGGGACCGCAGGGTGAAGGCCAGTATTCCCTTTCTTCTTCGCACCTCAGATAGCAGTAAGATTTTTAACCCCCAAGATATCGCCAACTCCTTTGCTGATTATTATTCCTCCTTGTACAACCTAAAGGATGATTTCTCTACCCCCCAACCGCCTAATGCTGCCATCCAATCCTTTTTAGCAGATCTCACACACCCTATATTGTCCCAGTCACAGCTGGACTCCCTTAACTCCCCCATCACGGAGCCTGAGATCCTGAGAGCGATCAAAACCCTCCCTACTGGGAAATCACCTGGTCCGGATGGACTACCGAATGGCTATTACAAAACTTTTCACTCTATTCTTGTCCCGAATTAGGCAAAGTTTTTTCTGAAGCAATAATCTCTGCCTCTTTCCCCGATGAAATGTTGAAAGCTTTCATTGTTACCATCCCAAAACCGAGAAAAGAGCCCACCACTCCGGCTGTCAGGACCGAGTTTTGAACCTGGGACCTCAGCTGTGTCTGGCAGTAAGCCTTCTCACTGAGCTATCTGGGATGCTGGACAGCTCCCTGTCTGTTCTGCTTGACAAACCCATCTGATTCATTGGACCTTGCTGCCTTGTGTCTTGATTGTCTTGAACCTTGAACCCCTTGCTCCTCCCACAAACTTCCTGATATAAGCCATGTCTCTGCACTTCCTCCTTGCCAGAATATTGTGCTATCTCCAGCCTGTATCGCGCTCCTGTCTTCTCTGCTGCCATCCATATTTGCTACTGCTCGTTATCGACCCTTTGCTTGTTATCGACTACGCTTCTGCCTGACCCCAACCTACAGATACTCATTACCGAACTTTTGGCTTGTTTACCGACCACTCTTCTGTTTGATTCTTACCTGTTTATCTGCTATCGTACCCGGGCTTTCTCACCTCCTGGTGGGGCGATCCTGAGGACCGCGACCTGGTGCTAACATGCAGCAAAATCCATCTCCACCTTCAGGAGCTCTGGTGAACACCTGTTAGCGCTTAGGGTCCGCACCTCAGATGACCCTGTGTCATCAGCCAGGGTGACCTGCTCTGCTGCTACAGCTACTGGCCTCTGAGCCTGACCCCAGACCGTGACACCGGCCAACTTTAGACCTATTTCATTATTAAATTCAGACGTTAAACTTCATGCCAAGATCCTAGCTCACAGGTTACTCCCTATTCTACCAACTTTGATCAACCCAGACCAAACAGGGTTTACTTCAGGTAGACAGTCGTCTGATGCTACTAGGAGGGTGATTCATATTCTACACTGTGCTGGAGCCCGTCGGACGCCTTCTCTGCTCCTCTCTTTGGATGCAGAGAAGGCATTCGACAGGGTGCATTGGGGCTACATGTCCCTGGTCCTTGAGAAATTAGGATTCACTGGTAGTATCCTGTCGGCAATTCTGTCATTGAACTCATCCCCCTGTGCTCAGGTTTATACCTCCAACATGCTCTCCCATCCTTTTTGCATATCTAATGGCACCCGTCAGGGGTTCCCTTATCACCCTCTATTTTCAATTTAATCATAAAGCCCCTGGCGGAAAAGATCAGAGCCCATACAGGCACACCTGGCTTTTCATTCTTAGGCAGGTCGC
The DNA here is from genome assembly GCA_029574335.1 of Rana kukunoris. Taxonomy (NCBI): domain Eukaryota; kingdom Metazoa; phylum Chordata; class Amphibia; order Anura; family Ranidae; genus Rana; species Rana kukunoris. Next base: position 401,583,254 of record CM056053.1, on the reverse strand, counting down.
ATAACATTTGCAGATGACATCATCCTCTTTTTGACCTCCCCACAAACTTCCCTCCTTCAAGCGCACCACATACTTACAGAATTTAGTGAAATTTTCTATTACAAGATAATTTTCACAAAGTCGCTTATATTGGTTCTGAATGTTCCCCCCCGTCTCCAATCCCACTTGTAAACTTCCTTCCCCTATTCTTGGGCCGCATCGAGAATACCGTATTTAGGACTTCAGTTGACGGCAGATCCCTTGAAGCTTGCGGATGCCAATTATACCCTTCTGATAGATAAAATAAAGAAGGAGGCTGACCGCCTGTCTAGAGTCGAACTGACCTGGTCGGGCCGCTTGGCATCTTTCAAAATGCTTCTACTTCCACAGATTCTATTTGTGTTTCGTACATTACCCATTCCTCTGAAACGTAGTCACCTTAATGCTTTAAACCACATTTTGAGAAGTTACATCTGGGGTTCCAAGCGACCGAGATGTTCTAAGTCCCTTTTAATTAAGCATAGGTCGGTGGGGGGCATGGGCCTGGTCGACATTAAGAACTAACATCGGGCGGCTGTACTTGCCCAGCTCAAACATGGGTTTACCCCATCTCCAAATGTCTTGTGGTGTTATATTGAGCGGTTCTCAGCCCGATCACAGACTTGCACACCCTCTTACTCCTTGATGTCTGGAGGCCCTTTCCCCTGCACCGGCTTTCTTTGACTCTTCAGGCCTCTCTGCTGGCCTGGAGGGAAGTGCGTAAGCTGATACCCAACTCTCCGGATGTTGTGGCCATCCCTGTCCCCACTGAAATGTTGACGTACGCTATCCCACATACCACTTTCTCCAATTGGGTCACTAGTGGTATCCTACGGTTTGATTATTTGTTTAACAATGACACGCTCAAACCATTCATATCACTTGTTGCAGAATTTAATTTACCACCTGCAGATTATTTTAAGTATATTCAGGCCTCTCACTTTTTGAATTCTGTGTCCAGACACATACTTATCCAGGGCATTATCTGGCGATTTTACTGGCGATTTTACTCCAAGGCGCCCTTATCCCAGAGGGGATCTCCCTCTTTTACAGCCCTTTCCAAAACAAATTAACTTTTGAATTGGCCCCTCCCTTTCGCAAGTGGGAATTGGACCTGGGGAAGACATTTACACCGTTTCAATGGCAATACGCTTTTAAGATTATGTACAAAGCTTCCAGATGTGTGAATCACTGGGAGCTTTCTCAAAAGTTAGCCCAGAGGTGGTACTTAACACCATACCGGTTATCAACATTTTACCCCTCTATTTACCCACTGTGCTGAAGAGAATGTGGTTCTGTAGGTAATATTTACCACGTCTTCTAAACACCTTACAAGCTTCTGGAGAAGTGTATTTACTTGTATTTCACGCATCACAGGTATCCTGACGCCACCCACGCCTGAATTAGCATTATTGAATTTGGGGATTGAGGGCTTTCCTTCAGGTTTCCGCATCATAGTTACCCATATTCTGCTGGCGGCCAGGTTGTTAATTGCCAGAAGGTGGAAATCTAATAAGATCCCAAGCGTTTCGAAAGTCCTGGAATGAACACAAACCAACTGCACATTCAAAGCCTTATAAGCAAGTAGGGAAGACAGGAGAGCTCAGTTGGATAAACAGTGGAGGCCCTGGGCAGAGTGGCTTACCTCTTAATGACTCCAAAACGTCTTTGAGTTTATGTATTTGTGATAGATATAATGTGTTGAGAGAAATCTTAGTTGTTTGACATGTCTACCTAGCCTCTCATTGTTATCCATCCTTTATCCTTTTTTTTTTTTTTTCATCAAATATTTTATTGAGGTTTTACAGATAACAGAATACAGTGTACAATTAGATATTGTACGTCGTGCAACGACGTTGTTCGTAATAACAGAGATTATGTTTGCGTGTTCACTAACTTGACATCAAAATATAACTAAAATAAGAACAGACATTACTGAACCACATTCCTAGTAATCTGGAGCATAACTGGTCCCCCTCGCCAGAGCGGCACCCCATATGGGAGCACTAGTGTCACCCAAGCGGGAGGGACCCGCTTATACGGTGGTTCATCTTTCACCAAGTTTCCTCTATAGTCGAAGATATCAAGGTATAAAATAAATATCAACACGTTGGTCAAACGTATGGCTCGGTCATGAACAAAGCAGTTTTCGTGGATTATGGATCAATTGGTCAGGGGTTAATCGCAGCACTAGTCCAGTCGGTCCAAGGTCGCCAGTCGATGTCGTTTTTCACCACCTTATTTCTGCCAGAGGCAGTTATTGTCTCGTAGCTGTAGTGCAAGGCTACTAGTTCCCTAGTTTGGGCCAGAGTCGGGCTGGTGGTGGATTTCCAGAGTCGCGTTATAGTAAGTCTGGCTGCAAGTAATATGTGGGTAGTGACATGTCTGGTGGGGTGGGGTATGTTTTCGATGCCGAGGTTCAGAATCGCCAGTGCAGGGGATGGGGGAATGGAAGTTTTAGCGATACACGATATGAGTCCAAAGATGTCAGTCCAGTACTTCCTAATGGCAGGGCATGTCCAGAAAATATGGATCATATTTCCCACGTCGGTCCCGCATCTCCAGCAAGAGCTGGATACGTGAGAACCGAAGGAGGACATTCTGGACGGAGTCATGTACCATCTCAGTGAGATCTTTTGTGTAAGTTCCCAGAGGGTCGAACACTTGGTGGATTTGTAGATGGTTTTGAGGGCAGTTTGCCACTGGGTGTCGTCAAAGGTGAGCTCTAGATCAGCTTCCCATAGATGATGAGAGCGTGTCTTGGTGAAGGTGCGTTTTTGGTGGAGGGTATTGTAGAAATGGGAGATGCCCTTTGTCCCTGATGCGGGATTGGTGAGATAGTCCAAAGTCTTAGAGGGAATACCGTACAGGGGGGAAGGTAAAGTGTGCAAGCAGTGTTGTATACGTAGGTATGTGAAATGGTCAGTGTTGGACAAGCCATATTCGGATTGCAGGACGGAGAAGGGTTTGATGGAATCGTTACAAATTAATTGTTGGAGTGAGTGAATCCCTTTAAGTTTCCAGCTATGCAATAAAAGGTCTGGGGATAGATAGTGAAGGACTTCCAATGGAATATTATATTGTGGGGTGTTTGGAGAACAGTTTAGGGGTGTGGTCAATTTCTTCCAGGCGAGAGCCGAAGCTTTCATGGTCGGAGGTATAGCCGATGGAATAGGGGCACCCAATGGGGTGCTCAAGAGCCAGGTTCCCAGGGTAGGACGCGAGCGTGAGAGAGTAAGATTTTCTATTTGGGCCCAGGACGTGGTTGGTTGAGGTTGAAACCAGTTGGGTAGCTGTGCCAGGACTGCCGCTAGATAGTAGTCTTCAAAGTGTATGGATCCCGCGCCCCCCACTAGTTTGTGTTTGATTTAACGTTGTATGGGCGCATCTGGGGCGCTTGTCTTTCCAAAGATATCTGTTGTATATCGTTTGGAGGGCTCTAAAAAAAGATGTAGGTAGTGGAATTGGGAGGGTTCTGAAAAAGTACAGTATCTGGGGGAGGCATATCATTTTGAAGGCTGCTAGTCTGCCTGACCAAGATAGTTCGTTTTTCGTTAGTTGGGAGGTGACTGTTCGTATTTTACTGAGGAGTGGTAGGAAGTTACAGGAATAGAGGTTTTTAAGTGATTTCGGAAGTTGGATGCCTAGATAGGATATATCAGTGTTTGCCCACTTGAAGGGATATTGTAGTTGAAGTAGATTTCGCGTGACAGCGTCTACGTTAATGTCAAGAATGAAGGATTTAGACGCATTTACCTTGTAGTATGACACTGCGCTGAACCAGTCAAGCAAATTCTGAACGTTTGCTAGGGAAGGAGTCGGATTGGTAAGGATCAGGATGACATCATCCGCAAATAGGCTGATTTTGTGTGATGTTGAGCCAATTTGTATTCCCGAGATGCCGGGATGAGAATGGACATGTTCTGCCAATGGTTCCATAATCATGTTGAAAATAAGTGGGGATAACGGACATCCCTGGCGCGTGCCGTTAGTGATGTCGAATGGGCGTGATAGCATGCCTTCAGTAAACACTTGGGCGAGGGGTTTAGAATAAAGTGCCATGATGGCGTTCAATATATGGCCTTGGAAACCGAATTTCTTAAGCACCGCTTCGAGGTATGACCAGTGGACTCTATCGAACGCCTTCTCTGCGTCCAAGGATAGGAGCAGAGAAGGCGTTCCGCTAGTCTCGGCGTGGTGGATGAGATCGATCAGCCTTCTGGTGGCATCAGACGCTTGTCTACCCTTTGTGAAGCCAGTCTGGTCTTTATGAATCAATGTGGGCATAATTCCTAGCAGACGTGTTGCTATCGCTTTGGCATAAACTTTAAGGTCGAGGTTAAGGAGGGATATTGGGCGGAAGTTTTGGGGGAGATCCGACTCCTTCCCTGGTTTCGGTATTGTTCTAATCAATGCTTTTAGATATTCACTCGGAAAAGAAGAGGAGGAGGCAGCGCAGTTAAACACCTCAGTGAGGGATGGAGTTAGGATGTCAGAGAATTGTTTATAATACTCCCCCGTCAGTCCGTCGGGACCGGGGGCTTTACCGTTTGGTAAGGAGTCAATGGCAGTTCTAATTTCTTTGTCAGTGAATGGGGCATTAAGCGTGTCAAGTTGGGGCTGTGTCAGCGTAGGCAGATTGAGGTTGCAGAGGAATTGCTCGATTCCTTCTTGTGTGGGTTGTGGGGTGAGGGAGTCATTTTTCAGATTGTACAGGTCACCGTAGTAGGCGCTGAATGCGTCGGCAATGTCTTGGGGATTGGCCAGGGGTTGGTGTGAGTGAGGATGGAACAGCTGTGTGATTTTGGATTTTACTCGTCTGCCCTTAAGGCGTTGAGCTAGTTGCTTCCCTGCTCTGTTAGAAGTGGAGTAGGTAGAGGCCTTCAGTTTCTTGTGGAGGAATTCATAGGAGTGTAGTAGTAGAGTCCTAAGCTCCTGTCTAAGAGAGAATAATTGATTCGTTTTGGGGTCTCGGGGATCAGTTTTGTGTCTCAGTTCCAGGTCAGCTATTTGGGCAGTCAGGTTATCAAGTCGTTGCGTCCTCTTTTTTTTGTGGTAGGAGCTAAGTTTGATCAGTACACCCCGCACACAAGCTTTATGTGCACTCCACACCACGGCAGGGTCCGGAACGGAGCCCTTGTTTATGGTGAAATAATCATTGAGAGAAGCAGAGATCTCTGCTGCATAGGCGTTTTGTTGGATAATGTAGTTGTTTGCCCGCCACACAAATGAGCCACGTTGTGGACAGGAGTCCTCAAACGTGACAGATATTGGGGCATGATCCGACCATGTCGTGGTGTGGATTTCGGAATTACAGATCTTCTGTAATGACCATTTATCTGTTAAAAACAAATCAATCCTAGAGTACGTGGTATGTCTAGATGAGAAAAACGTGTAGTCCCGTTCAGAGCCATGGTGGCAACGCCACACATCATACAGATCATTTGTGGGGATAAAACTTTTTAGAGGGGAGCCACATCTCTTTGCTGCCGAGGTGGAGTCCATTGAAATGTCTGGGACTAGGTTGAAGTCACCACACAGCACTAAACGACCCTTCCGAATCATATTAACCTTGCGCATCATTTTCCTTAAAAATAGCATCTGGTGGGAGTTCGGAGCGTATAGGTTAACTAGGGTGTACAGGGTTCGGTTAATGTTAGAGATAAGAATTACAAAACGCCCTTCAGGATCGGGTATGAAATCTATGAGTTGAAAGTCCACTGTGTCCCTAATGGCGATCATGACTCCTCTAGCCTTAGTGGAGTGGGAAGCATGGAATATGTGGGGGAATTTGTTATACTTACACAAGGGAGTGGATGTAGGTAGTAGGTGAGTCTCTTGTACACATAGGACGTCACTGTGGAGATCTACAGCAGTCCTCCACAGTGAGTGACGTTTGGCTGGATGATTTAGTCCATTGGCATTTAGGGAGAGAATAGTGAGCGGCATCTTGAGATCGTGTAGGTGGCAAGGATATAAAGAAGCACTTACAGTCAGATGTTGTAGATCGTAGCTGAGGATGTTCAATGGCGATGGTAAGCGTTAGGCTGGTGGTAGACCAAGGATCTGGCGATAAGAAGAGTCTTTAGGCTGCAGATAGAGCGATACGTTATTCAAGAAGAAAAAAAATAAATAAAAAAAAAATCAAATGTAACCAGGGGTATACAAAAAATAAAATAAAAAAAATTAGTAACCACTGAGAGAGGAAACTGCAATGTGTTCGTCAGTGGACTATCACTGATGACCTGCGTTCTCAGTGGGCAATCAAGGTAAAGAGGGGGTGTCTAGCACCGTGCAAACCTCTAGGTGGGGGTAAAAAAACAGTTAGTAGGTACCGAAAGTCAAACAAGAAACAAAAATAACAACTGGTGCAGAACTCAGGGGAACTTTAGAGTGTTGTAGTGGTCGGCCACATATAACGTTGAAATTGCCTCTTCAGGTGTAGCTTCCATCTGTGGGCCTGCGGGATGTAGTTGATCTCTTTTCAAGAGGTGCAGGTTTGGGGGGTTCCAGTAGTATACCCCAAGTATGTAGTAGGTGCATGCCTTTTCCAAGGTCATTAACGACGTGAGTTTGGCCATTTCTTGTGATGAGAAGGGTGGCAGGGTAGCGCCATTTGTATGGTAGCTTGTGGTTTTGGAGCCCCTTGGTGATAGGGTTTAGCTGGCGGCGTTGTTGGAGGGTGAACTTAGAGAGATCAGGAAAAAATTGGACTCCTGTGAAAGGAGCCGGTAGTGGTGTTTTCGCCTTGGCCCCCATTAACAGTTGTTCTTTGGTGTGGTAGAAATGGACCCTCATTAATATGTCTCTAGGCACCGATGCAGCCAGGTGAGCAGGCTTTGCGATCCTATGGATTCTGTCAATGATAACATCTCTTGGGGAAGCGTCAGGGATAATAATATGCATCAGCTCTTTGGCATACTTATTCAGGTCTGTAGGCAGTACAGACTCAGGGACCCCGCGTAATTTAACGTTATTGCGGCGAGATCTGTCTTCTAAATCTGCCAGCTTGGCGCGGAGCCAGGTTTGTTCTTCCTTAACCTCCTCATAGCAATCAATAACATCATTAACAGTGGATGTACATTCAGTGAGGCCTCTCTCTACATTAGATACTCTGTCATCAAGAGAGTGTAGATCAGATGTGATTTTAGTGAACAATGAGGAGAGATCTGTCATAAGGGATGTTTGTAAGGAGAGTAACATGTCCTTTAAAGTTGTGTCCATCACAGGTTGGCCTGAGGTGGGGAAGGACGCCATGGATGAGTGTAGGGCCTGGTTGGAGAGAAGGGGATTGAAAGCCTGGGCCTCGATTTGTGAACGCAGCGGCTGCTGCAGCGGCGCGTCAAGCCGCATTTTTGCCTTTGCTGGGCTGCCAGGGAGGGTGTCACTGCCCGGGGGGTATGGGGCTTGGTCTAAGGTACCTGTATCAGGTGAATCCTCTTGGTATTCATCCGGGAGGTCTGTGTAGGAGCCGCGCTGCGTGGACTGGACGGCGCCATCTTGGTTCCCTCCGTTCCTCCCCGCTGGCTTGTAGGCAAACTCAGTGAGTTTCTGGGGCTTGTATTCTGTCAATCTCTTTCGGGATGCGCTCATGGTGTTCCCCGGTGTGTGCTCTCTGTGGATGGCTGTGGATGGAGCAAGGATCGCGGCCGTAGTCGCTGGATTGTGTCCCCTGTTCTGCAGAGCTAAGTGCTTAAGCGTCCATCACTGTCTCCGGCCGGCCACCCATCCTTTATCCTTTATCCTTTACTCTTTCCTTCCCTTTATTCCTCCCTTCCCCCCCTCTTTTTACCATTTTTTTTTTTGTTTCTTTTTCCCCGGGATGTACTGCTCCGCTCTCTGGCGGTGATATGACTTGCTGTATTGCTTCATCTATTGTACGCCTGGGATATTTGTTGTAGTTGTTATGTTACACTGTTTGCTCTCTGCTTTACTGAAGATAATGGAGGACAGTTTTATCTTAATAGTAGCACTAGTAATTCCCAAGGGAATGATAGTCAGCTAGGACAGTCTACAGTGAGTGAAAAAAAGTATTTGATTCACTACTTATTTTTTATGTTTGTACACTGACAAAGAAATGATCAGTATAATTTTAATGGTAAGTTTGTATAAAAGAAGCCATTACTGTAAAATGGAAGCCTCTGAGAGGCACACAGAGCCACAGCAGTGACTGATCGTCACTATTATAAATGAATTACAGGTCTGTTCATTCATAATAGTAAAAGATCACTCAGACCTGTGGCTGTGGGTATTGTATCTGCCATTGCATTCATTTATACAGGGCACTGGCAGGTACTTTACACAGAGCTGCATCTCTGAACGCTATTTTACTATCAGGAAGCAACAAGCCGTGCTGATTGTGCAGCCATCACATCTAAGAATCGGTAAGCTGAAATACAATACATGTTTGATTTTGGGTTTAATTCCGCTTTAATAAGGATGTATTAAAGAGAAGCTATCATTTTTTTATTTTTTAATGCTATTTAACTCACTATATAGCACCTAACATAGTTACATAGTAGGTGAGGTTGAAAAAAGACACAAGTCCATCAAGACCAACCTATGTGTGTGTCCCATTCAAATATGACCTTTTGTTTCTAAGCAGCGTATCCAGACAGGGTCTCCTCCCTACATTGCCCCACCTAACAAGGTTGTAAGAAAAGGAGACATTTGTGATTGATAGCTCTGGTCTCTGGCAGCAAGGGCCACTCAGGAGACCAAGATGGCATTCACAAAAAAAAAAAAAACACAATGGCCCAGATTCACATAGCACTTACGATGACGTATAGCACAGTACAGCGTTGTAAGTGCAAATGTGTGCCGGCCTATGTGTGCGCCAGACCCACAAACCAACATACGCCTAAAAACTGGCCACCCTACGCCGACGTAGCTTGTACACGTCGGCGTAGCATGGGCGCACATATGGGCTGGATGCAAGTTGCTGCTCCCATTGATTAGGCATTTAAACATGCAAATGAGGGAAATACGGCGATTCATGAACGTGCATGCGCCCGACGCATGCAACGCGAGATGCGCGTAGGTTGTACGTCTGGCGTAAAGTTATTCCCCATAGATGAGGTGCAACCCGGCAACAGACATGCAAAGGTCTGCACCAGGGAACACAAGCTGGCATATTGTGCGTTGGACGTGTGTCTGGCTGGGTGTACGTTAAGTTCACGGCGTACGTGGTGATCCGGCGTAGCTTGAGCATGCGCATAAGGGTGCTGTGCATGCGTCCATGTCACAGCAATGTCACGGCGCATACGCAGTTCATGATACGCCGGGCGTAAAACACTGCACCATGCTCGGACCATCATTTGCATGGGGTCACGCCTACTTCCACCTATGCCGGCGTGCGCCTTCAAAACCTACGCCACGCTGATGCAGCGTTGGGAGCAATAGCTTGCTGAATGCAATGCTTGCCTCTCCGCGATACGTTGGCGTGATGTACTGCGTTTACGCTACGGCGGCGTAATGTGCGCCCACACTCTGTGAATCTGGGTCAATCTATCTGTGCCTGCTCTTATACATACACAGCTTTTGAAAAGTCACATGGCAAAACATTTTGAATAAATTACATCAGACACATAGGCCAGAATCGCAAGTTGGGAGTCCGCCTTCTTTGTTTTTACCATCACATCTGGTTTTGTCTTCTGGACTAATGTAAGTGCATTTTTTATTTAAAAAAAAAATGTGGTTTAAATCCTACTACACTATGAGCTGTGTTTTCCCATCCAAATATTTTAAAGTCATACTATAGCTTTTTTTTTTTTTTTTTTATTAACGAACATGCCACTGTGCAGTTAATTTTGCACAGAGGCTGAATGCCATTTTCTGGGGTCCCCTGGCGGCTGTCTCGGCTCCTCCCCACTTCAAATAACCCCCTATGGGAAGAGCTCTCCCATTCGGTGTCCATAGTCGCCAAGTGCAGGACTCGGCCCCACCTCCAGCTCCCACATCATTGGATTTGATTGACAGCAGCGGGAGCCAATGGCTGCGGTGCTATCAATCTTTTGAATGAAGAGCCAAGAACCCTGGGGAAACATCAACCACGTTCTCGACGTGGAACTTTCCAGGGCTCAGGTAAGTAAAACAGGGGGCTGTCAGATGTTTTTTCACCTTAATGCATAGGATGGGTTTACAACCCCTTTAAGTAATCTGAGGGGCCTTTGAAACAGAGAGTTTGGAGCACAGAAAGTTAGCAAGTTGTGTCCATATATACTAAGCCTGTTTGGACCCTATGAGGACCAGGAGTCACATATTCTGGTGAGAATCCATTTGCATGTGGTTCCAGCACGTTGGTGGTTGTAAAGTGGATTGGCAAAAGCACACGTAGTACTATTTTGGTATCAGATTATTTATAAGTAATGTAAGCATAATTTTTTTATTAGGCCCCTTTTAATCAGCCCCTTTGTTAGGCCCCTTTGGCAGTGGATCCGCCCGCTCAGTGGGGAATCTGTCTGCTAATTCCCACTGAGTAGGCACTGTAAGATCTGTGTCCTCTTTTCTTATGCAGAGCAGATAGAGGCGCAGCCCGCTGTCCTCCATGGGCGGACAGATGGAAATGGACCTCCTGTCTAATACCATCCGACTGTCATCTGATCCGATCCACCAGACGGAATGGGGTAACGGATCCCCATACGTCTGTTTTTAGCGGGCAGGTTCAGATCAGATTTCAGGAAGACACATGTCCATTGACATCCACTGCTCCATAGAGTGCAATAGGTTGTGCACTTGGGTCTGCCTAAAAAACCTACAGGCGATCGGTCTATCAGTATGAAAACGACCTTACACTGGTTAATATTATATGCTACAATATGGACGTGCTATTTTTTTGGTCTTGCATGAAACGTTGTGACTGCCATAAGGACAGTGGAATATCTGAAGAATTATCAGCAAGGAGGAAGACATCTGGAGGTGAGAAGATATTGACATTGAGCCTCATTTGACCCACTGATATGTAAGGGTCAGAATATCTAGTGATGGGCTAAAGAGATCCAGGTGCTGAATACTGTGGCAGGGGATTCCGGACCAAAGTTTCTCATCTACAAAGGAAGGTCTGTGGCAGAGACTGTACTTTACTTTGTGCACCATCCCGGCTGCTAGGCCAGTGAGAGGGACCTATCCGGGTGAGCAATACCCACTCTGGCTAGAGTGGTGACTAGAACTGTTTTCTGGAAGCAGGAGTGTTTCCTTACTTTAATTATAAACCTGAACCTACCTACCCTTCCACCCTTCATCCTTCGTTTCTTCTAAAGTTCTCCCAAATGTACCCAAGAAAAAGAAGTCCATTGTGTGGACATTGAAATTCTTCAGACTCTCCTTTCACCCTGGACAGCGAGAATATAGAGGTAACGTGTCACCCAAAAATATAACTAGCAGCTCCTACGGGGGTAGTACTACACATATATACGGTATATATATATATATATATATATATATATATATATATATATACACTGGGCAAAATTATAAACGCAACACTTTTGTGTTTGGCCCTATTTATCACAAGCTGAATGCAAAGATCTAAGTTTTTTTCTATGTGCACAAAAGGCCTATTTTTGTAAAATATTGTTCACAAATCTGTCTAAATCTGTGTTAGTGTGCACTTTTACTTTATTGGGAGGTCCAAAAACCAATCAGTATCTGGTGTGACCACCATTTGCCTCAGAGATGATCAAGTTTTTGATTGTGACCTGTGGAATGTTGATCCATCTCTCTTCAATGTCTGTGCAAAGTTGCTGGACATTGGCAGGAACTGGGACACGCTGTCGTATACACCGATCCAGAGCATCCCAAACATGCTCAATGGGTAACATGTCCGGTGAGTATACTGTGGGAGGGTGTCTTGCCATGTGTGAAAACATGTGCCTGCTTGCTGCGTTTGGGGCGCACCACAAGCACAATATGCATTGTTTTGTGTTCTGTCCAGTGAGGAGCAGCACAGTGCTGGAACAAGATAGGGCTCGGGTAAGTGTTTGAGGGACTGGAAGGGAGCTGACAATAGAAGGCTTTTCACCTTTATGCAGAGAATGCATTCAAGTGGTTCAAAAAGGCTGAAGGTTTTCTACCTGCATTTACGGTATGCATAGCCTCAGCTGTCCCGGGACCCTCTCTCCTTATTGGCTGAGACAGCAGAGGGAGACCATTGGCTCCCACAGCTGTCAATCAAAGCTTTTCAAAAGATTGTAGAATTCATCTTCGTAACATCTCTAAAATTCACCCCTTTTTAACCACTTCCATATTGGGCACTTAAACACCCCTCCTGCCCAGAGCAATTTTCAGCTTTCAGCGCTCTCCCACTTTGAATGACAATGCAACACTGTACCCAAATGATTTTTTTGTCCTTTTTTCATACAAACAGAGCTTTCTTTTGGTGGTATTTGATCACCTCTGGGTTTTTTATTTTTTGCGCTATTAATAAAAAAAGACAGAAAATTTGGAAAAAAAATGATTTTTTCTTAGTTTCTGTGATAAAATTTTGCAAATGATTAATTTTTCTTCATAAATTTTGCCCACAATTTATACTGCTACATGTCTTTGATAAAAATAACTCAAAATGTTTGGAAATTATTTGGTCTGTGTGAAAGTTTTAGAGTCTACAAACTATAGTGCAAATCATAAAAAAATATCACATCTGATCACACCTGATGTATTGAAGGCCTATCTCATTTCTTGAGACCCTAACAAGCCAGGAAAGTACAAATGCCCCCCAAATAACCACTTTTTAGAAAGTAGACATTCCAAGGTATTTACTAATGGGCATGGTGAGTTATTTGAAGTTGTAATTTTTTCCCACAATACTTTGCAAAATTAAGATTTTTATTTTTTATTTAAAAATGTTCTCAAAATTTTCATTGTAATAGCTTATTTCTCTCACATGGCATGTGCATACCACAAATGACACCCCAAAATACATTCTGCTACTCCTCCTGAGTAAAACGATACCCCATGTGTGAGACTTTTTCACTGCCTGGCCACATACAGAGGCCCAACATCCAGGAAGCGCCATCAGGGGTTTTAGGAGCATAAATTGCACATCTAACTAGTTGACTACCTATTACAGTTTTGAAGGCCCTGGAACACCAGGACAATGGAATTACCCACAAAATGACCCCATTTTGGAAAGCTAACACCCCAAAGTATAATCAATGAGGCATAATTAGTCTTTTGAACGTTTTATTTGTTTCCAGCAGTTTTTGGAAAATGTGGAAAAAAAAATGAAAACGCAATTTTTTTACACAAAGTTGTCGGTTTCTAAGATATTTCCAACACATAGCATTTAGATAGCAAAAATGACACCCCAAAATACATTCTGCTACTCCTCCTGAGTAGAACGATACCCCATGTGTGAGACTTTTACACTGCCTGGCCACATACAGAGGCCCAACATGCAGGAAGCACCATCAGGGGTTTTAGGAGCATAAATTGCACATCTAACTAGTTGACTACCTATTACACTTTTGAAGGCCCTGGAACACCAGGACAATGGAATTACCCACAAAATGACCCCATTTTGGAAAGCTAACACCCCAGCGTATCATCAATGAGGCATAATTAGTCTTTTGAACGGTTTATTTGTTTCCAGCAGTTTTTGAAAAATGTGGAAAAAAATGAAAACGCATTTTTTTTACACAAAGTTGTCTGTTTCTAAGATATTTCCAACACATAGCATGTACATAGCAGCAAAAATGACACCCCAAAATTCATTCTGCTACTCCTCCTGAGTAGAACGATACCCCATGTGTGAGACTTTTTCACTGCCTGGCCACATACAGAGGCCCAACATGCAGGAAGCGCTATCAGGGGTTTTAGGAGCATAAATTGCACATCTAACTACAGTAGTTGATTACCTATTACACTTTTGAAGGGCCTGGAACACCAGGACAATGGAATTACCCACAAAGTGACCCCATTTTGTAAAGCTAACACCCCAACGTATAATCTATGAGGCATAATGAGTCTTTTGAACAGGTCATTTGTTTCCAGAAGTTTTTGGAACGTGGAAAAAAAATGAAAACGCATATTTTTTTTACACAAAGTTGTCGGTTTCTAAGATATTTCCAACACATAGCATTTAGATAGCAAAAATGACATTCTGCTACTCCTTCTGAGTACAACGATACCACATGTGTGAGACTTCTACACAGCCTGACCACATACAGAGATCCAACATGCAAGGAACACCGTCAGGTGTTCCAGAGACACATAGCATGCACATACCAAGAATTACACCCCAAAATACATTATGCTGAGCAAAGTGTAAACAAAAGATTACCTGTGGTAATAGTAGCGTAGTTCTACACTAGCAGGATAGCACTGGTCCAGGCAGCAGGCAGGGACTTGGTCAAAAATGGCATACACAAGTAGTCAGTTCATGCAACCGGCAAAGGCATGATGGCATAGGTCCTACAGGTAACAGGCAGAAGTAGGGCCTCGTTTAGGACAGAATGGGGACAGGGGTAGAGGCTTCTCCCACCCAAATCTCTTTGAAGCCTCCGGGCAACCAGACCCTAATCTAGGATGAGAAAACAAAAAAATGTTTTTCTTCATCTAGAAAAACTTTTCTGGAGCCCCTCACATATGTGAGACCCCTGTGTTAAATCCCACTAGTCCAGTAGCAGGGTACAAGATCAGTCCAAGAGGCAGGCAAAAGGCATGGTCAAACAGTCCGAGGTCAGTTCCAGATCAGGCAGAGGCATTACAGAATCGTTAGGCAGAAGAATGGTCAAAAAACAAGCCGGGGTCAGTTCCAGATCAGACAGAGTTATTACAAAATCATTAGGCAGAATCGTGGTAAAAAAACAAGCCGGGGTCAGTTGCAGAGCAGGCAGTGGCATAAGGTGTGTGAAGGTGTGTGAAGGCAGGAACGGAGGATTAATACTTTAGTTTGGTATGGTAACGCCGAAAACAGTCAATTAGACAGAGGCCAGGCTGTGAAGGGCAATCGGCACACTGGAAAGATGTGGCTCGTCTGATTCCTTGACTGGTACACACGTTGCATCTTTTTTGACGTCGTCGGCCTGTTTCTGTGGGAGGGACTCTACCGGGAAAATGACGCTCGATGAGACGACTTAAAACATCAGATCGGATAGTTTGGGGTGGGCCGTTCGGGAAAATAAGGGCAGTGATAAGGTCCTCTTGGTAGCCAAGGAAGCGTTTGGGGTTTTGGGTGGAGTTGCGGTAAATTACATATGAGTTGTATATGGCCAATTGAAAAAAATAAATGGCAACTTTTTTGTACCAATGGTACGTCCGCCTTGTGGCAAGATAGGGTTCAAGCATCTGGTCATTGAAGTCGACCCCCCCCCATAAACAAATTATAGTCCTGGATGCATGTGGGCTTTCGGATGACGGTGCCACGCCTTCTGCGGGTTTCAACGACGGTGTCATTGTGGATGGTGGATAGCATGTAAACATCCCTTCTGTCCTTCCACTTCACTGCCAGGACCTCCTTATTTCGCAGACATGCCGATTCTCCACTTCTCAGCTTCTTATTCACGAGACTTTGAGGAAAGCCCTTCCGATTATTCCTAAAGTGCCACATGCTGGCGTCTGCTTCTGGTGCAGGTTGTGGAACAGGGGAAGGGAGGTATAGAAGTTATCCACGTACAGATGATATCCCTTTTCCAATAGAGGGGTGATGAGGTCCCAAACAATTTTTCCACTTGATCCCAAGTAGTCTGGGCAATTAGGGGGATTCAGCTGGGTGTCCTTGCCTTCGTACACTCTGAAGGCATACAAGTATCCTGTGACTCGGTCACACAATTTGTATATCTTCACACCATAGCAGGCTCTTTTGCTGGGGATGAATTGTTTTATTTGAAGCCTGCCAGTGAATTTCACAAGGGACTTATCCACACAGATGTGTTGGTCCGGGGTATACAATTGGGGGAATTTTTCAGAAAAATAATTCAATAAGGGCCGAATTTTGAAAAGCCTGTCATGATTTGGATGATTTCGGGGGTGGCACTGGGTATTGTCGTTGAAATGTAGGAATCTCATGATGGCAATGTATCGGGATCTGGGCATTACGCTGGAGAAGATTGGCATGTGATAGATTGGGTTTTTGGACCAAAAGGCATGTGAAGAATTTTTTGGGTTGAGTCCCATACAAAGTGTGAGGCCTAAAAATTTTTTTAACTCCTCCACCGTAAGGTCTCTCTACTGGAAGGGACGGGCATGATAGGATGTGGGATTTCTTTCAATAAATTGCTGTGCAAATAGGTTGCACTGGGCCACAATTTCAGATAGCATGTCCTCTGTGAACATGAGGTTGAAAAAATCGATTGGGGAAAAATTCTCCGTGTCCACTTGGACTCCTGGCTAGGCAGTGAAAGGGGAAATGTTGGCTTCTCCGGAATTTGGAGGAAGCCACAAAGGGTTCTGAAGGGCATAGGGAAGGCCGGCATGGGTCTTTGGCCTTTCTTGCCGAGGCACTGCGGTGCTGGTGGAAGGCACTGCAGTGCTGGTGGAAGGACTGCAGTGCTGGTGGAAGGCACTGCAGTGCTGGTGGATGGCACTGCCTCCTGACCAGAACGCCTTTGTTTAGCGGGCCAGCTATCTTCCTCCTCGGAGTCACTCAGTGTTCCGCTACTGAGGGCTGGCTCATAGTTGACGTCCGACTCAGAAGTAAAATTGGAAGTGGAATTTGAACTTGAGGGGTCCATGTTGCTCTCATCGGGCGCAGAAACAATTTGGTATGCCTCCTCTAGTGAATAGGATCTTTTTGACATGGTGGTGCGACTGCACAGGTGTGTGCTAAGCCTTCACTGATGGGCACTGATGAGGTGAAGCAGATAGGCACGGATTGGCGGAGCAGATGGGCACGGATTGGCACAGGTGGGCACTGAGGTGGCAATGATGAGGCGGCACAGGTGGGCACTGATTGGCGGCACAGGTGAGCACTGATTGGCGGCACAGGTGAGCACTGATTGGCGGCACAACACAGGTGGGCACTGATTGGCGGCACAGGTGAGTACTGATTGGCGGCACAGGTGAGCACTGATTGGCGACACAACACAGGTGGGCACTGATTGGCGCCACTGATTAGCACGGGTGAGCACTGATGAGGTGGCACAGGTGGGCACTGCACAGATCTCTGATGGCACAGGTGGGCACTGTATGGGCACAGGTGGGCACTGTATGGGCACATGTGGGCACTGTATGAGCACAGGTGCACTGTGTTGGCACATATGGGAACTGTATGGGCACTGTATGGGCACAGGTGACACTGTATGGGCACATATGGCACTGTATGGGCACATGTGGCATTGTATGGGCACAGGTGGCACTGTGATGGCACTGTATGGGCGCTGTATAGAACTCACAGAACTTTCTCCCTCCTCATACGCTGTCTCTGTGTGAGGAGGGAGAAGCGGCGATGAGAGATGATCTCATTTGTTTACATTTGAGATCATCTCTCATTCGTCCACAGATCGCAGCTGAATAGCCACTCTGATTGGCCGTTCACGGCGATCTGTGATTGGCTGTGTCTAAGGGACACGGCCAACAACAGAATTTCCCCGACGCGCGCTCTGGAGTGCGCGGGGAACAAGAAAGGAGCTGCCGTCAAATGACAGCATGTTGGAAATTGAGGTCCGCGCCGTTGCCGTCATTCGGCGATAGCGCTGGCCTCAAGTGGTTAACAAATGAAACCACCAAACTCCTCATTCACTCCCTTGTTATCTCTCGCCTTGACAATTGCAACTTCCTTCATATTGGCCTGCCTCTCTATAGGCTATCCCCTCTTCAGTCTATCATGAATGCTGCTGCCATACTTTTCCACCTTACCAACGCATCAGTGTCTGCCAAACCTCTCCTCCCTGCACTAGCTCCGGATCATCCAGCGAATTAAATTCAAAATACTAACCACAACCTACAAAGCCATCCACAACTCTGCCCCGAGCTACATCACCAATTTTGTCTCCAAACATATCCCAAACTGTCCTCTTCGCTCTTCTCAAGACCTCCTACTGTCAAGCTCTCTCTTCTCCTCCTCTCCCATGCCCGTCTCCAGGATTTCTCCAGAGCCTCTCCCATCATCTGGAACTCACTACCTCAACCTATCCGGCTATCCCCTACTCTTGCTACCTTCAGACGATCCCTGAAAACTCACCTCTTCAGGAAAGCCTATCACGCCTCCAACTAATCTTTTACCACTTCCATCAGCTCATTCCCCAGAGTTACAACCTTTTGTACCACCTGCCCAACCCTATTAGATTGTAAGCTCTTCTGATCAGGGTCCTCTTAATCCTCTTGTATTTTATTGTATTGTAACTGTGTTGTCTCCCTTTTATATTGTAAAGCGCTGAGTAAACTGTTGGTGCTATATAAATCCTGTATAATAAAAATATCGTATTTATCGGCGTATACCGCGCACTTTTTTCCCCTTAAAATAAGGGGAAAATTGTGGGTGCGCGATATACGCCGATACCCGTTTCCCGCGCTCAGTTTGAACACCGCCGCCGACATATACCGAGCGCAGTACACTCGGGTACATTCGGCCAGGCTCGGCTTCGCTCGTGGTCACGCTCTGTGACGTTTATGCGTGAGAAGCCGAGCATGGGTGAGCGTGCCCGAGTGTAGTGCGCTCGGTATATGTCGGCGGCGGCGTTCAAACACAGAGCGGGCAGCGGGGATTTGACTCGGAGCCATCACGGGAGAAGCGGGGAGAACACCACTGAGGCCGCCGATGGACGCCGGACCGGACAAGGCCGCCAATGGACCTGGGCAAGACACCAAAACTGTAAGTAATAAAATGTTTTTTTACAGGAATTTCAGGTCTACATTAGGGGTGCGCACTATATGCCGGAGCGCGCAATACCCCGATAAATACGGTAATAATAATTGAGCTAATGAGGAGAGAGCAGAGGGCGGGCAGAGATGGACACATAGAGTAGCGGCTCGAGAGCTAGCACCAATCGGCTTTCTCTGGGGACACTGCTTGAGAGGGTGCTGGCAGGGGACCCTAAAAGAAGAGCTGCTCTGTATAAAACCACTACACAGAGCAGGGAAGTATAACGTTTGTTATTTTTTTCAAAACAGAAAACATAGCTTTAATACCACTTTAGGTAAAAAAAAAAAAAAAATCCGCCTTTACAACCACTTGAAAGGGGTTCTTTATTCAGTTAAAAAAAAAAGTGAGCAGCTACAAATACTACAAAGGACACTGAACTTCCCTTTTAGGGTAGAATTCTACTTTAACCACTTGCGGCCCGCACTATAGCCAAATGACGGCTACAGCGTGGACCTGAAAAGCTAAGCCGCCATCTTTTGACGGCCGCCCCTTAAGGCGCTCCCTGCACGCGCTCCAGAGCACGCAGCGGGGAAGCTCTGTGTTGGCCGTGTCCCTTGGACACAGCCAATCATAGATCACGGCGAACGGCCAATCAGAGTGGCCGTTTGCTAAGCGATCTGCGTGGCCAATGAGAGATGATCTCATATGTAAACATATGAGATCATCCCTCATTGCCGTTTTACACAGAGACAGCCAGGCCCGGATTTCCCACAAGGCCACCAAGGCCAGGCCTCGGGGAGGCAGGGTGCCAAGGGGCGGCAGTGGCATGGAGTCCCCCGACGGCCGTAACATACAGTTGATGGCAGTAAGTTGCTGTGTGGGAGAATTGAGTGGGGGAATCCGCTCGCTCGTTAAGTGATTACGGCAATGTCGTCAAAATCACTTGTCAAATGTGTGCTGCTATCCGTTCTCCCCTACCCCCACATACCTTTCTCGGCTTGCTCTACCTTCGGGACTCCTCCGTCCTCCCCCCAGCCACCGAGTCTGTCTCCTGTCTCTGCCGCCGATGTACACAATGAGAGGGGTGAGATGTGCTCTTCCAATCTCAGCTGTGACAGGAATTCTAGGACAGTGCTAGGACTTTTGTTTTGGAGGTGACAGGGTCAATAAAGAGAACCTGTCACCTCCAATTGTTATCGCACAGAGAATTGTTTTCTCCTGTGTGATAGCAATAAAGTTAAGTGAAAAATATTGATATTGAATAATAATAATTAAATTAAAAAAGTAACTAAAAAGTAAAGAAAAAGAAAAATAATATTAAAAATAATAGGAATATTACACAATTGATTTGGGGGGGGGGTTCGGTTGGTGGGAAGGGGGTGCATTGTGGAACCTGGCCTTGGGGCGGCAGGGAGAGCAAATCCGGCCCTGGAGACAGCGTCCTGTCTCTGGAGAGGAGGAGACCGATCTGTGTTCCTTGTACATAGGGACACAGATTGTCACCTCCCCAGTCACCCCCCTCCCCCCACAGTTAGAACACACCTAGGATACATTTATACAGTAATTAGTGCATATTTATAGCACTGATCGCAGTATAAATGTGAATGGCACCAAAAATGTGTCAAAAGTGTCCGATGTGTCCGCCATAACATCGCAATCCCAATAAAAATCGCAGATCGACGCCATTTCTAGTAAAAAAAAAAAATTATGTCCCCTATTTTGTAGGCGCTATAACTGTTGCGCAAACCAGTCGCTTATAGCGATTTTTTTTTTTTACAAAAATTATGTAGAAGAATACGTATCGGCCAAAAGTTAAAAAAAAATGTGTTTTTTTTTTTTTTTTAATTGGGCTATTTATTATAGCAACAAGTAAAAAATATTGTATTTTTTTTTTCAAAATTGTCACTCTTTTTTGTTTATAGCGCAAAAAATAAAAACCTCGCAGGCGATCAAATACCACTAAAAGAAAGCTCTACTTGTGGGGAGCCACGTCGCACGACTGTGCAGTTGTCAGTTAAAGCGACGCAGTGCCGGAAGCTGAAATTTCACCTGGGCAGGAGGGGGGTATATGTGCCCAGTAAGCAAGTGGTTAATGCTTAAAATGTGACCAATCATGCCTATAGAGCACCTCCCATCTAAGATTGATGTATTCTCTGTCTAGCAGGGCTTTTTACAATGACCCCATCAGGGGGTCTTTCAGATCACAAAAAAACAAACCTGTACTGAAAACAGCATTATACTTGCCTACACAATTTTTTTTTTCGTTATAATTAAAAATAAAAATAAAATATTTTTTTTCTCTGTTTGTTCCGTGAGTGAGTGCGCCCACGGGACCCGCGGACCCGATCACCACCGGTGTCCCACGATCGGTCCACCGGAGCTGAAGAAAGGGGAGAGGTGTGTGTGTAAACACACCTTCCCTGTTCTTCGTTGTGGCAGTGTCATTGATCGTGTGTTCCCTGTAAACAATGCATTTTTATAGCATTTTTTGCTGTGAAAATTACACTGTGAAAATTACAATGGTCCCAAAAATGTGTCAAATTTGTCCGATGTGTCTGCCATAATGTCGCGGTCATGAAAAAAATCGCTGATCGCCGCCATTAGTAAAAAATATTAATAAAAATTCAATAAAACCATCTCCTATTTTGTAAAGGCTATACATTTTGGGCAAACCAATCGATAAACGCTTATTGCGATTTTTTTTACCAAAAATAGGTAGAAGAATACGTATCGGCCTAAACTGAGAAAAAAATAGTTTTTTTAATATCTTTTTTTGGTGATATTTATTATAGCAAAAAGTAAAAAATATAGATTTTTTTCAAAATTGACACTCTATTTTTGTTAATAGCGCAAAAAATATAAACCGTGGAGGTGATCAAATACCACCAAAAGAAATCTCTATTTGTGGGGAAAAAAGGACGTCAGTTTTGTTTGGGAGCCACATCGAACGACCGCGCAATTGTCAGTTAAAGCCACGCAGTGCCAAATTGCAAAAACTGGCCAGGTCCTTTACCTGCATAAAGGCCCGGGTCTTAAGTGGTTAAGTTGCAGGTTGTTATTTTTTATGTTTTATTCAATTAGCACAGTTTTTCTTTTTTACATTTCTGACATACTTTGTAAACCTCAAAACAAAAATTAATAGTATTACAACTTACTGGTCCTTAGATCTGGTGGCCGCATTTGTTTTGTTTCATTTTTTATCTATTTTCACATAGTGGGCCAGATTCATGTACATTGGCGCATATTTTGACCGGCGTAGCGCACCTCCTTTACATTAGACCGGCGCAATGTAGAGGCGCAATCACCGTATCCTTGTAGTATTTGCGCAGAAATTTGCGCCGGTGTAACATAAATTCCGAGGCGTAAGGCGGAGTAATTCAAATTGGGAAGGACGTGGGCGTGTTTCATTGAAATGAGCAGTGACCCCATGCAAATGAAGGGCCGGACGAATTGCGCATGCGCACATGAAGCAGACCATGGTCAGCACCTCTGTGCGCATGCTCACAACTCGGGAACGGCACAATCAGTGAAATTGGAAGTGGACCCAGGCAACTAAGTGAACTACGCAGAGAGCTTAAATAGACAGACACAAACGGCCCTCCTTTGCAAAAGTACATCCCTTTGTATCCCTTCCTATACAGAAAGGTGATTTTGTTCTCTTGTGTGTTCGCGTTTGTTGCATTGTGACTTGTCTTTGTGATATTTGTTGACTGTTTGAGCTAGTGTTTTGTAGAATATATTTGATAGTGTCTTTTGGTGACTGGTTGTGAGACTTTTTGGTTTATAGATTTTGGTTTGTTTGTTTTGTTGCTTGATTTTTCCTGCTTGTTTTTGTAAGTGATTTTTGGTAATTGTTTGGAAGAGAGTTGTTGTATGAATATGACTGAGAGGAAGCGCAAGAGCAATTTTACTTTGGGGGAGAAACAAATTATTGCCCGGGCCCTTACCCAATATGGGCGTTTCCTGCACGGCCCAGAGAGTGCCAACACCACCCCGGCCAGGAAGAAGGAGATTTTGCAGAACATTACTGACCAGGTAAATTCATTGGGGGGGGGAGACCCGGACACGCGAGGGGATCGTCAAGAAGATCAATGATCTCCGGCGTCTGGTCCGAAAGAAGCTGGCCAAAATGGCAGCCCATGCCAGGAGCACTGGAGGGGGCCCACCATGCCCTGTTAGGCTGACAGCGGAGGAGCGTGTGGTGGCCCAGACCTTTAATAGGCAACAAGTGGAGGGCCTGCCTGGCCCTGACGCCAGTCAGGAGCCTGTGATGACAGGTAAGGTTTTTTTTTTTCCTATCTGGTGTGTAGCATGTGTGGGGGGGAGGGAATATGTGGCAAGTGTGTGGATCCTCCAACCTGTGAATGTTTTGTGTCATCCACAGGTGTGCAGGAGGGTGCTGGGCCATCTGGCCTGACTGCACCATCCCCGGGACACCAGCCTGATGAGGACCTCCCGACAAGGCCGTAGTCCTCGGAGGAGTTGGAAGAGGAGGAGTTTGAGTTGGAGGAGGAGGTCATGTCAGCCAGTGGATTGTTATTTTTGGAGGAGTCTTCCCCTCTGGCTGGCAGCAGCCAGCCCTCCATAAGGGATAGCCCCTCCCACTCCTCCCACAACAGGGCTCCCCTCCCAAGGGCCTCCCCTTCTCCCCGGCCACAAGCATCAGCTGAAGGCAGGAAGTTGTCCCAGAAGACCAGGGGGTGGCCGAGGTTCTGCCCACCAATCTCAAAAGAGAGCAGGCCCTTCAGACCCACCATCTGGGACAGGTCAGCCAGACTTTGGTGTGGATGGAGGAGAGCCTGTCCTCCATAAAGGATACGCTTGGGGACCTGGACTGCCACTCCCGGGCTCTTACAAACTGCTTAACGAACTTCAGACTACTACAGCAGACGTTGGGCAGGATGTGAGGGCCCTCACCCAGGCTATCCAGGCCAATACGGCAACACTAAGTGCTGGCCTGAACAGAATTTCCGTGGCCTTGGAGGGCAGGCCGCCAGGTGGGCAGAGACCAGGGGCTGCTCCTCCTTCCCCGGATTACCCCCCCCATGAGTCTCCCCTGAGGAGCCGGGGCCATGGCCGTGGGCACCCTAGGCGTGGGTCACGCCAGCGGCATTAATTTGGTTTCCCCCTACTTTTTTTTTTTTTGTGCTGGACTTTTTTTTTTTTGCTGGAAATGTTTTGTTTTTTGCTGGACAATTTTTTTATTTTTTTTGGGTTGTGAATGAATTTGGAATGTGGGGGTGACATTCCTGCTGGAAAAGGGGTGTCACCCTCATTTGTGGTGGAGAAGGGTTCCCCAGGACCAGGGAGAAGTGATCCCCAGGTCCGTGTGAATGGTGTATGAATGTACAGTGACATAATTGGAGCCGTGGCATGGCGTTGCTGCTCACAAGTCCTGCATGGTGGGCTTGTGCTAATCCAATTTGATGAGGATGTGATGTGTCTGTGCCAGGGACCACAGTGGTGTGCATGCATGCATTCTCATTGTGCCATGATTAATGTGTGTGTTTAACATGCAAGTTCAAAAATATAGGGAATGGGGAAACATAAAAGCACTCACATGTAGCCGACATCCGAAGTAATTGAATCAAAAATAGAAAAATACTACATAGGGTAGTAGAAAGGCGGACTTTTTCAGGCAATCACAAGGACATAAAAGTTAAGAAAAAATATTTAATTATATATCATAAAATCCAAAAACAAAGAATAAAATATACAAAAACAGGGTATACAGAATATACATAAGCAATGTTAGCTTGCATCTCGCCTTTCTACTACCCTATGTAGTATTTTTCTATTTTTGTTTAACATGCAAAGATGCCCAATGTGAGCTGTCTCCTGGCTGCTCTTCCCTCAGAAGACGGGGTATCCTCGGTTGGGGGGGATTGTCTGGTTCGGGGGTCAGGTCATCACGTATGTCAATCTGCAGGCCCTTTCTCACTGCTAAGTTGTGCAGCATGCAACATGCACCGATGATCTGGCACACAAAGTTTGGGGAATACAGCAGGGTCCCCCCAGACTTATTCAGGCATCGGAAACGTGACTTCAGGAGGCCAAAGGTGCGTTCCCCCACTGCACGTGTTTGGGCGTGGGCTTCATTGTATCTTTCCTCTCCTGGGGTTTGGGGGTTCCGGATAGGAGTCATGAGATGGGGTCCCAGTGCATATGCAGAGTCACCTGGAAGGGAAAAGACAGGAGGATGTTAGTCATGCATGTGCCCCTTGTGATGTGTGCATCATGGGGGGGACAGTCATGCCTGCCACCCATGTCACTCACCAACCAGCCAGGTGTCCCCATACACATTCTGTTCGAATTCCATTGGGATGGGGCTCTGATTGTATATGTAGCTGTCATGGCTGGATCCGGGGTGTTTGGCACGGACGTGCCATATGAGGCCTTGGGCATCGACTATCACCTGTACGTTGATGGAATGCCAATGCTTCCGATTGCGATATATGTGCTCTGTCTCATGGGGGGGCTGGAGTGCCACATGTGTGCAATCAATGGCCCCCACGGTGCGTGGGAATCTGGCAATTCTGTAGCCGCAGGTCCTCAGTGGTTGGTTTGATGATTTGGTTGGCCATGCGTCTGAGGATTGCAGGGATAACCTGGTGCACACATCTGCTCATGGAGGATTGTGACATCCCAGCCACCACTCCACTTGTTCTTTGAAAAGAGCCACTGGCAAGGAAATGGAGTGTTGCCAGGACCTTGACCAGTGGCTGCACTGCATGTGAGCGGTGTGTTGGGCTGGTGATGTCCTCCTGCAGGGTTGTGGTTAATTCCATGATGTCTATGCGTGTGCGGTATATCCTCTCCCGGGCCCTCCTCCGTGCCCTCCTCCGTGCCCTCCTCCTTCTTTGCTCCTCTAAAGTCATTAGTATAGCCATGAGCAAGGATGCCCCTGGCATGTTGGCATAAAGTTTGTTGTCCAGCAAGTGTGACTGCTCAGCTCCTCACTAACAGTGTTGCTTTAGCTGACATGTAGACGGATTGTCTAATTTTATTCCACATTTTATATGGTCTAATTTTAGACAGGACGTGCAGCTGTTGCGCACAGCGCGTAGCCTGCGCTGCACCAACTTACTTTTGTGGATCCCCGTAACTCCCTCATTTGCTTATTTGAATAGCAAATCAATGATGTGTCTAGCGCAATTTTGCGCGGACGGATACGCCGGTCTATAGAAATTATGCCGGTCCAAAAAAAGTAGATTTCATGCGTACATCGTTTTGGGGATGCGGCGCATCGATACGCATGCGCACATTTAGACTTACGCCGCGCATCTCCTAGAACGCTGGCGTAATGGCTCTGTAAATCTGGCCCAGTGTTTTTTTTCCCCTTCTTCTCTTACTGTATTTCCCTTTTTTTTGGGGCAGTTCTTTTCCCATGGGGAATACTTGATAGCACAGTATAGACGTTATGGAAGAACAGATAGAAATACACATTTATATTGACTATATATATATATATATATATAAACCCCAAAACAAAAATGAATAGTATTGTAGCCTACCGGTCCTTAGATGTGGTGGCCGCATTTGTTTTTTCTCTATTTTCACATAGTAATCCTGCCATTAACACACTTCGGGTCCTAGGGCAACAACTGTACTGAGCACCTTTGTCACCCTAGGATATGGAGTTTGTTAGGTGTTTTGCAGTCCATTGAGCTAGCAGGGAGCAATGAGAAAGAGACCACAAATAGTTATCAGCTCACAAGGTTTCTGGCTGGATAAATAGCCATTTTTGTGCACTTGTTGGACGAATAAAACAAACACGTTCAATGGTACATTTAACAGACCAAAAGGGAACAAATAAGAGAAATGTTAATATTAGAGTTTATATACACATTAAATCCTTGCCTGCATGCTTGTCCCAGGCCAGTGAGTATAGAAGAAAATTAGTAGACCAGTTAGTGTTGAAGAAAGCTAGTACAATATTAAATATTTTCGTTAGTTGGGCTTAATTTTTGCAATGATGACAAATCCCACCATGTCTGATGCTTACAAAAGGATCTTTACATTCGGGATTACCAATGGGAGTAATAAGATGCCATTATAAATGTCAAATGTGCTTGTTTTGCTCATGTAGATTTTTAAAATGGCGACACTTTAATCTGTTGATTGATTTGCATGAAAAGGAGAAACAGGCTCCCATACCAATTAATGACACATGCCTAGCTACTACTATTTCTCTGGGTTATAATTCCTGTTTAGGGCTAGCTGAAGGCAATTCAAAGAGCAGAGTTAAATAGAAAAGTACACTAGCCCCAAGAGTAACCAAATGTCAGATTTGGGTTTGTGAGCAGTGTACAGCGTGGTGTGTCAATGAGCAGAGATCACACAGAGGCCTAGGTGGATGATAACAAGTGTATTTACAGAACGTTTCAACAAGGTACAATCAGGGAGAAAGGAGTCACCGCTCCAGGTGGGATCACTAAATGGTTACAGGTGGTGCAGGATACCGAGGGTGCTGGCGGTGCACTAAGCAAAATGAAGACAAAGAAAAATGGATAGCCGCACTCCAAAACCTGATGGGTGGTCTTTTATTTAATAGACAGCATGTACAAAAATAGGGTCACAGCAGTAGAAACAAGGAACAGCCGACGCGTTTCGCACTGGATCAGTGCTTATTCATGGCTAATGAAGCATTAAAACTGTTAGGTATATATAGAACATAGGGTGAACATGTGACCAATCTCAATTAATTGCCCGGGAGGAGCCTATGATATTAGGACAACTCCTGATGCCAATGAGATAGTCACATTACACCTGTGCACACCAAAGCAAGAAAAAACAAACAAATACACACAAATGTGAAACCAATAATCAAAATGTATAAATAATAGCACATTATAAACATAATGCACATATAAAATACTGTACATGTGGTACATACATAGTACTACAGTGACACAAAATGGTAAAACATGAGGCAATGATGAATGAAATAAAATAAAAGCTTAAAGACGATGCAATTCAAACCACAATAGGCTGTAAAAAGAGCATAAGATAAACTATGCAAATGAAATGTATAATGGTGATGGAACAAATAAATATGAATAAAAGTGAAAAATGAATGTGAATATGTGTGTCGATATGAATGAAAACATATGTAATGAAATGAAGCACTAGATCTATCTAACAACTTGGTAAATGGCAGAAAGAATAGATCTATGTGTGTATTGGAGATGGATTCATCCATTATGGTGACGTGCATATAAACATAATTGAGAATGTGGATGTAAAGGGTTACCCGAGATTAAATGACAACAATCGGGAAAAATGCACCCATAAATACATCCAATCATAAAAAATATATTCATACATAAAAGAAAAGAGTGGCAAATTGTGTCAAAGCATGTAGACACATCGTAGCCAAATATGAAAAGTGTGAAAAAGGTGAATGAAAGTGAAATGGAAATAATTAATAATGGGCGTCACCGAAGTGAGAGACCAAAACATAATGTGATCAAAGGTGTCAGCAAATGTGAAAAACTTCCGTGTAGGGAGGCTGGTATATGTATTCTAAAACATTTGGGTCAAGGCAAAAGAGAAAGGTAAAAAGGTTCTCAATATGAGAATGTAATGTAAACAAAGTCCAAAGCTGGCCCAATGAAATAGTGAATTTTTAATTTTATATATAGAATGATAATAATGTCTGCTGAAAGTAAAAGGACCCATTGGCTATAACAGCAGAATGATGTATATAAAAAAAGTATATATAATATATATATAAAATACACCTATATAGAAAATGAAGGAAGTTAATTAAAAAGTTGTCTTCTATGGGTGGAATGAAAATTGACCTATGACAAACACATGTATAGGGATCTAGAGCGTGCATCCGAAAGAACTTAATTAGGCTGAAAATAGAGCTGGTTAACTGAAAGCCAGTATATTGTGTTCCATTAGTGCGGAAGGATGCTCCCAAAAATTATATAAATATATACATATGTAGGCGTGTATACATATATATGTTATGTTGGAGGTAGAAAAATGTACATGGCTGCATATGATCCCTAACATTGTTTGAAGAGGTGTATAATGCACAGGAATTAATTGTAAACCAACGCACACAAAACTAGGTGTTTGTGGAGATAGTACATATAGAACATCGATGTGCATGCATATGGATACAACTAATACTAAGTAAAAAAGAAACAGTAAAAAATGCAAAATAAGGTCCGAGATATCCGTGTGATCGGGTTGCATTGTGTGCATAACCATAGATATACCCGAGTATAGGACATGAAAAGTTCTAAAAAAGAGAAGATAAACAGTAGAGTAAATCGTATGTCTATAACTGCAATATTCATAATTACGAGGTGTACATCGTTTATTAACCCACCAATATGCCTGGGGTCCTGTCGATTAATTAATTATTGGGGAAATGAATCCCATATGAATGGGAAAAATTCTATAGAAAATTACTTTGTAAAAAAAAAAAAAAGACACAGGGCTGACGGCAAAAAAGTGGGTAGATAGAAGCAGGTACTGGACACTTGATGCAAAATTAAATGTAAACACGGATAAGTTGGTATATAACATTAGGACCGAATAACGCAGGACCTCCCATAGAGTAAAATGTGTGTACAGCCGAATGTGAAGCCACATGAGGCTGACACAATACATATATGAACAGGGGAGTGACATGAAGTGCTAGCTTGTGCATAGAGAACAACAGAGAGGAGACCAAAAAGTTAGAGTTTGTTGTAGGTAAGTGTGTATAGCGCAAGGTCTGAGTCTTGTATATCACTAGTCATAGTAGTGAGAAACGTCCCATTGGAAATTCAATCCCCTGGGCATTCTAGTGCCCAAGAGGAGAATCCAAAGAACCTCACGCCTGCACA
Organism: Rana kukunoris; assembly: GCA_029574335.1. NCBI lineage: Eukaryota > Metazoa > Chordata > Amphibia > Anura > Ranidae > Rana > Rana kukunoris. The sequence continues at coordinate 401,553,647 of CM056053.1, read as the reverse complement.
GTAATCTAAACTTGTCACCCCCTCTTATAGGACGAACAATTTTTTCCATACCCTGAATGCGCAGGCTGGAGATGTCTTTGTGATGGACTGAATTCCAATGTCTGGCTACATTTGTGTTGTGATCTTTCTCTATATCATAGAGATGATCCCCCAATCTGTCTTTGAGCCTCCTGGTCGTGCGACCTACATATTGTAAATGGCATAAGTCACATGTAATAACATAAACCAGGTATGCAGTGTTGCAATTAATAAAACGCTGAATGTCATAGTCCTTATTTTCTGAATGTGAATGTACTGAAGTACCAGAAAGGATGTGTTTGCAATATCTGCAGCTCCCAACACCACATTTAAAGGTGCCTTTAAATGACAACCATTGTTCTTTAGTTGTTTTACTCTGAAAGAGGCTTGGAGACAGAATACCCCCCAGAGAGGGGGCTCTCCGGCTAACAGTTTTTATACCCTGCGCCAAAATAGACTGATAGATAGTATCGTTGTACAGGACCGGAAGGTACTTATTGACTATATGTCTAATGGCGTTAAATTCGGGGCTAAACGGGGTAGAAAAAATGGGAATGGTGTCATTGAAAGACAACCCTTTGTTAGAGCTTTTATTAACAAGTAGGGACGATCTAGGGATGGAACTGGCTCTAAGGAGTGCCTTGTTAATAATTTTGGCAGGGTATCCCCTGGCTTTAAATCTAAAAGCCATATCTGAGGATTCCCTGTCAAAATCTTCCATATTGCTGCAGATGCGTTTTAGCCTAAGAAATTGGCCAAAGGGAATTCCCTTGATTGTGTGTTGGGGGTGGGAGGAATCTGCGCGTAAAAGGGCATTACCCGCCGTGTCTTTTCTGTGTAAGCTGGTAGTGATGACCCCATCAGCGCCGGTGAGTCTGACATCCAAAAAATCAATACTGATGGGCTGTAAATTGCCAGTAAAACGTAAATTAAGATGGTTGTCATTAAGATACAGTAGCCAAGAATCAAGGCTGGCAGACTCAACGGAGCTGATAAACAGCAGGTCATCAATGTAGCGGCAAAAGAACATGGTATCTCTGCGTCGGGGACTATCGCATCCAAAGATGCGGGACCTCTCCCACCAGCCCATGTATAGGTTGGCTAGGGAGGGTGAAAATTTGGCTCCCATAGAGGCCCCGCATCTTTGGAGGTAGTAGTCCCCATCAAACATAAAATAATTGTGAGTGAGCAGGTATTCCAGAGATAAAAGAATGAACTCTTGTAATGCCAGCGAAAAATTGCCTGACTCCTTTAAAAAATGGTTAACAGCCTGTAGGCCTAAATGGTGCGGAATGCAAGAGTACAAGCTAGCTACATCACAGCTAATCCACCTAAATTGTTTGTTCCATACAAAGCCATCAAGCTTCTGAAGGAGCTGTTTGGTGTCACGTAGAAAGCCGGGAAGCCCGATGACTAGGGGTTGTAGCTGTCCGTCAATCCATTCACCCAGTCTCTCATTTAGGGACCCAATACCTGCTACTATGGGTCTCCCCATTAGGGGATTCAAGCCTTTGTGTATTTTTGGCAGGTGATGAAAAACCGGAATGACAGGGTGACTGGGGATGAAGAGATTTCTGTCAGATTCAGAGAAAATGCCCGCTTGCACCCCTCTATCGAGAATGATAGAGAGTGCTTTGGTGAATGGAATGGTTGGATCGGCTCTAAGGGGCTGGTATGTATTGGGGTCTGACAATTGGCGGATAGCCTCTTCTCTATATGTGGAGGAATCTAGGACGACTACAGAACCCCCTTTATCAGCATTACGAATAGTAATAGTCACATCAGTCCTCAAAGAATTAAGAGCCTGTTTCTCAGTCTGAGATAAATTATTGGAGGATTGTTTGCTGCGACAGGTACGGGCCAGGTGTGTGAGATCCCTCTCCACTAGTGATTGAAAGGAGTCTAAATCCTTGCCCCTGGAGCCTAGTGAATAGAAATTAGATCTCATCTTAAAAGAGACAGTGTTATAATCATCCACCGGGTCAGCGGGACTGGGATGAGACTCAGTAAACAAATCTGTGAGGTCTTTCAGAGCACAAACCTCTGTAAAGAGAGAGGGAGATGGGATCGACTCACCTGACCTGGAGCTGTCAGCAAGACTATCCTCTGAAGCAGATGGTGAAGAAAAAAAATGTTTTTTAAGGGTTAATCCACGTGAGAATTTGTTCACATCAAGGATCGTCTGAAAAAGATCAAAATGTCTCGATGGACAAAAGTTCAATCCTTTGGAAAGAAGTCCAATTTCAGCAGCATTCAGGAGTCTTTTTGAGATATTGACAACGTTAGATGTTATTTCTGGGTGGCTCCCCGCAAAGCATATGGGATGCTTTTTGTCTTTGTGTCTCTTACCACCCCGTCGGGTTTTCTTGAAGGTGGGTTTTTCTTCCTGGGTTCTTTGTTGGACCCGCGGGGGTATCCCCCGGATCGTGTGGTATCGTTAGCGGAAGACCGTGCTTGTATGATGCCCCGATCGGGTGAGGACTCGGAGCCTGATGTCGCTAGGGTGTCATAAGCGACCTCGCTGTCAATATCTGAGAAGCTGACTTTTTTTACTCTGTTCTTGCGACCACGCTTGGGTTGATGTGGAAGTTGTCTCCAGACGTATACGTTGTTGCTTTCGTAGTCAATACGATCTCTGGTCTGCTTTCCTTTCTTAGTGTCAATTACATAGCGTTCAAGTTTGTCTAGCTTCTTATTTAGTTTACCATCCAGGCTGCTGAATTCAGGATGTGTTTGTAACAAGGTAAGTTCCTTCTGAATGGTGTTGATCTCAGCCTGGAGTTTATCTGTCTGTTCCAAATTGGATCTAATCAGTATGTCCATTAGGCTGAGTGAACAGGTGCTGAGAGCATCAGTCCATTCTTTTTTCAATTCATTACTGCAAAGTTCTGAGGTGGGGAATTTTTTGATACGTAAACCACGTGGAATTTGTGCCATTTTGACATAGTCCGATAGATGGTATGTGTCCCAATACAATCTGATCTCCTTGGCCATGAGATGTTCAAGCTGCCTAAACATGGTGAGCAAAGATAAATCATTACCGGTATTTGAAGGCAGAGTAGCTTGAACTCCCAGTCTCAATGGGTTCTCTGCTAGTGTTTTCAATGTCCTGCTAAAACCTTGTTCTGCTGTGACCGGTGTAGGTGCGCTGTTCTCCATAGATGACCGGTAATCCTGAATGATGATATAGTCAAAAGACAAATCTTGAAGAAGCAAATAGTGTGTATCCCCCGAGCTGGTGACAAAATGTGCAAAATCCAGAAACGATAGAGAGAAAGGAGTCACCGCTCCAGGTGGGATCACTAAATGGTTACAGGTGGTGCAGGATACCGAGGGTGCTGGCGGTGCACTAAGCAAAATGAAGACAAAGAAAAATGGATAGCCGCACTCCAAAACCTGATGGGTGGTCTTTTATTCAATAGACAGCATGTACAAAAATAGGGTCACAGCAGTAGAAACAAGGAACAGCCGACGCGTTTCGCACTGGATCAGTGCTTATTCATGGCTAATGAAGCATTAAAACTGTTAGGTATATATAGAACATAGGGTGAACATGTGACCAATCTCAATTAATTGCCCGGGAGGAGCCTATGATATTAGGACAACCCCTGATGCCAATGAGATAGTCACATTACACCTGTGCACACCAAAGCAAGAAAAAACAAACAAATACACACAAATGTGAAACCAATAATCAAAATGTATAAATAATAGCACATTATAAACATAATGCACATATAAAATACTGTACATGTGGTACATACATAGTACTACAGTGACACAAAATGGTAAAACATGAGGCAATGATGAATGAAATAAAATAAAAGCTTAAAGATGATGCAATTCAAACCACAATAGGCTGTAAAAAGAGCATAAGATAAACTATGCAAATGAAATGTATAATGGTGATGGAACAAATAAATATGAATAAAAGTGAAAAATGAATGTGAATATGTGTGTCGATATGAATGAAAACATATGTAATGAAATGAAGCACTAGATCTATCTAACAACTTGGTAAATGGCAGAAAGAATAGATCTATGTGTGTATTGGAGATGGATTCATCCATTATGGTGACGTGCATATAAACATAATTGAGAATGTGGATGTAAAGGGTTACCCGAGATTAAATGACAACAATCGGGAAAAATGCACCCATAAATACATCCAATCATAAAAAATATATTCATACATAAAAGAAAAGAGTGGCAAATTGTGTCAAAGCATGTAGACACATCGTAGCCAAATATGAAAAGTGTGAAAAAGGTGAATGAAAGTGAAATGGAAATAATTAATAATGGGCGTCACCGAAGTGAGAGACCAAAACATAATGTGATCAAAGGTGTCAGCAAATGTGAAAAACTTCCGTGTAGGGAGGCTGGTATATGTATTCTAAAACATTTGGGTCAAGGCAAAAGAGAAAGGTAAAAAGGTTCTCAATATGAGAATGTAATGTAAACAAAGTCCAAAGCTGGCCCAATGAAATAGTGAATTTTTAATTTTATATATAGAATGATAATAATGTCTGCTGAAAGTAAAAGGACCCATTGGCTATAACAGCAGAATGATGTATATAAAAAAAGTATATATAATATATATATAAAATACACCTATATAGAAAATGAAGGAAGTTAATTAAAAAGTTGTCTTCTATGGGTGGAATGAAAATTGACCTATGACAAACACATGTATAGGGATCTAGAGCGTGCATCCGAAAGAACTTAATTAGGCTGAAAATAGAGCTGGTTAACTGAAAGCCAGTATATTGTGTTCCATTAGTGCGGAAGGATGCTCCCAAAAATTATATAAATATATACATATGTAGGCGTGTATACATATATATGTTATGTTGGAGGTAGAAAAATGTACATGGCTGCATATGATCCCTAACATTGTTTGAAGAGGTGTATAATGCACAGGAATTAATTGTAAACCAACGCACACAAAACTAGGTGTTTGTGGAGATAGTACATATAGAACATCGATGTGCATGCATATGGATACAACTAATACTAAGTAAAAAAGAAACAGTAAAAAATGCAAAATAAGGTCCGAGATATCCGTGTGATCGGGTTGCATTGTGTGCATAACCATAGATATACCCGAGTATAGGACATGAAAAGTTCTAAAAAAGAGAAGATAAACAGTAGAGTAAATCGTATGTCTATAACTGCAATATTCATAATTACGAGGTGTACATCGTTTATTAACCCACCAATATGCCTGGGGTCCTGTCGATTAATTAATTATTGGGGAAATGAATCCCATATGAATGGGAAAAATTCTATAGAAAATTACTTTGTAAAAAAAAAAAAAAGACACAGGGCTGACGGCAAAAAAGTGGGTAGATAGAAGCAGGTACTGGACACTTGATGCAAAAGTAAAGGTACAATCAGGCCCAGGGGGTATGCACAGCTGTCAGGAGCCACTTCCGAAAAATGTACCAAAAATCGGTTAACTTTGGATAATGCTGACAGCTTCTGCAGGAATGTAGTCTGGTCAGGCAACACCCAGAGGATAGGCATAGTCCCTAAACTGTCCCTACTCCTTCGGAACCTCTCACTAAATCTCAACACTTTGACTGATGGGGAACTTGTCCTTACACTCAACACTCGCAAAAACAAGCACCAAACCTGGGAGCCAGTGTCTTAACCACTTAAGGACTGGAACGTTTTACCCCCTTAATGAGCAGGCCATTTCTTGTGATACGGCACTGTGTCACTTTAACCGACAATTGCGAGGGCATGAGACGCTGTACCTAAATAATATTGATGTCCTTTTTTCCCACAAATATAACTTTCTTTTGGTGGTATTTGATCGCCTCTGCGGTTTAAATTTTTGTGCTATAAACAAAAAAAGACTGACAATTTTGAAAAAAAATAATATTTTTTTATGTTTTGCTATAATACATACACATAACAAGGATATAAAAAATAAATAAAAATGTCTTCATCAGTTTAGACCAATATAGACCAATATAACCATTGTTTGGTTTTACTGGTAATGATCATTGATTTTAAGTGGGACTGCCCTAAGTGACACTTTTTGGAGACCAGTGACACCAATACAGTGATCAGTGCTAAAATGCACTGATCACTGTATAAATGACCTGGCAGGGAAGAGGTTAACACCAGGGGCGATCAAACGGTTAAGTGTGTCCTAGGGAGGTGCTTGCTAACTGTGTGGGGTGATGGACTGTCAGGTAGTGCACAGAGATCACTGTTCCTGTTTACTAGGAACAAAAAATCTCTCTGTACTCTCCTGTCAGAACAGGGATCTGCCTTGTTTACATAGGCGGATCCCTGTTCTGCCTCTCTTTGGAGCGATTGTGGGTGGCCGGCAGAAATCACGGCTGCCAGACCCGCGCATCGGCTCCCGCTCCTGCTCGTATCTATTACACGTGTGGTTAATAGACACTGTGGTTAAATAGACACTGCCATGACCAAAAATTATGGGGTCAGTTAGGGCACCAGCACTCCATTGATGACAGCGGGAAGTCAAAGAGGAATAAAGTTCCTCACCCTTTCTCCCTCTTCTGCATTGCCGCTAGCCTGCCTCCTCTTACAGAAGCGAGTACAGACTGCACCTGCCTACAGGTTTACTGAATCCATATTACTATAAAGGGATTTCTTACTGGCTGCTTCTAGTTTCTGAACTTTGCTCTTTAAAAAAAAACGTATATCCATATATATGGGGACGTTTACATACTGTACATATTTGTGAACATGTTCCTAGTTATTGTACATAAAGGTAAAGAATGAGATTTGTGGCTTACTGGTCCTTTAACCAATTAAGGACCAGAAGGATTGGCCCCCTTAATGACCAGGCCATTGTGTGCAATATGGCACTGCTTCGCTTTAACTAACAATTGCACGGTGGTGCGACGTTGTATCCAAACAAAATTGATGTCCTTTTTTTTCCACAAATAGAGATTTCTTTTGGTGGTATTTGATTACCTCTGCAGTTTTTTTTTTTTTGCGCTACAAAAAACCCCCACAATTTTGACAATAAAATTATATTTTTTACTTTTTGCCATAATAAGTATCCAAAAAATTATAATTTCTTCCTCAGTTTAGGCTGATATGTATTCTTCTACATATTTTTGGTAAAAAAAATTGCAGTAAGCATATATTGATTGGTTTGCACAAAAGTTATAGCATCTACAAAATAGGGGATGCATTTATGACATTTTTATTATCATTTTTTTTGCTAGTATGACGGTGATCAGCGTTTTTTTTTTTGTTGGACAGCAACACTGTGGCGAACAGATCGGACACTTTTGACACTTTTTTGGGACCGTTGACATTTATATAGCTAAAAATCGCCACTGATTACTGTATAAATGTCATTGGCAGGGAAGGGGTTAACACTAGGGGGCGATCAAGGGGTTAAATGTGTGTCCTAGGGATTGTTTCTAACTTTGGGGGGTGGGACTGCCTGGAGGAGGAGACTGATCGCTGTTCATAAGCAGTAGACATGTGCAGACTGGAATATTTTGTTTCGTTTTTTCGTTTTCGTTTGGAAAATAAATGTATTTAGTTACTCACGAAAATTGTTTTGATTTATGTCGTTTTCGTCTGGAAAGTTTTCGTCCGAAAACAATGATTTTTGATGCTTTGTCAAATTTTCGTCGTTCAATTCCTACCTATATTCACTGTATTCAGTGAATAGGTAGGAATTGAACGACGAAAATTCGACAAAGCATCGAAAATCGTCGAATTTTCGTCGTTCAATTTCTACCTATTCACTGTATTCAGAATAACGATTTTTGTTGCTTTGTCGAATTGAATGACGAAAATTCGACAAAGCATCAAAAATCGTCGGATCTGAACGAAAACGAAAATAAAGAATTTTTTATGTCGGATCTTTCGGTTTTTGTTACTTGCGCTTTCGTTTTCGTTCGTTAAATCGATAACGAACATACCCGATTTTCGGACGAAAATGCATTCTAACGAAAACTAATGCACATGTCTAATAAGCAGTATGAACAACAGATCTGTCTCTTCTCTCCTGACAGAATGGAGATTTGTCTATTTACATTGACATATATTCTTTCTGTCTCTCTCAGAAGCGATCACGGGTGCCCGATGGGCATCGCAGCCGCCGGGCACATGCACCGGCTCCGTTATCGAGGTTCCCTGCCGGCCGTCGAAATCGGCGACCTGCCCGTCGGGAATGGCAACCAGCCATTCTTCCAGGCGGGCCGTCGAGCAAATAGAGAGCGTGCTCTCTATTTCTGCTCGACGGGCTTCCCGACGGGAAGCTCGCCGAGAGTGTACACACGGCTGAGGTCCTCGCTGGAATGCAGCTTCCAGCGAGGTTCTCGCTGGTTTCCAGCGAGAACCTCGGTCGTGTGTACGCCGCCTCAGACAGTATAATCTGCATGTTGAAGACCACTGTGAGAACATTAATTGCAGGAAAAACCACCAGAAAAGTAAATTGTATTCCAGGCTGTGTAAAGTTTGATTTTGCACAGTAACACTCCAACAGCTTTCAATAAATCTTAAGTACAATCATATCTTACATGGGAAGCTTAGCATGCATTTGTAATGAGAAAATATGGCAAATGACTTGCAGTTAATTAAATACTAATTCAAAAGTCAACATGAAAAGAAGGTTTTTAAAAAACATTAATTTGAATCTTATCTACACAATGGCACATCACCTATATGGGGGTGAGCAATTGTCTGATGGAGGTTGAAGAACATTTCCAAATCCACAGTGCTGTATTATTAGAAGCAATGCTGTACTGACCTCCTAGGTTCCTTTGGCAGCAGGTTCCATAAAGTGCTTGCAGAATCTATGAACAATTAGATCCATTAGCAATGTAAAATATAATCAAAATATAAACAATCATCGTATTTAGTAAATACAATGAAACTACATATTTTAAAGTAGAATTTTAAGCCGATTTAAACATCCACTTATGTGTTCATTTAGAACACATTCTTGTATTTACCACGGTATCTGCATTAATCTTTATATTACTGTAGCTTCTCATAACTCCCAAAATATTAAAATTCAGTATGGAAAAGGACAGGACAGCACTGTAAGCCTGACAGGCCCTATTTGCATTGCACAATGCTGTCAGTCTAACACAGGCAGCTGATAAGTGGAGAATGACTTGATGCTTCTTCACCCAGTCACAGCCTGGGGCAAGTCCATGACCATAGGTGTGTGCACAGGGTGTGCCAGAGGTGCCCGGGCACTTCCTAATCACCCTATTCGCATTATCACTCTGTGTGTCGGTGGGGAGATGGGAAGGATCTCCCACAGAGCGGTTCTGCTTATAAGAAAAGTGTGGAAGCATTTCTCCTTCACTATGAATCTGCGGCCAAGGAGATCATGTTACGGTTGGGCAGAGTGCCACAAGGAATACTGTGTATATATATACAGTATATAGATATACATACACACACCATAATGCAAATGACCAAACTGTTTGTGAACTGAAAAGTGTGATCACGGACCATGAGTGTCGGCAGAACTTTTTTCAGGGGGGCATCATTTTAAGGTAACCCACACTCCACCCCTTTTTGACAATGGCATGATGGGAAGGGGCTTATTCATCTTATAAAGTGCAGGCATGCAAAGGTTTGAGAAACCTGATGCAAAAGCTTAATAGAAGGATCAAGCTGGCATGGTCTGATTAGCAATTTCGAATCTGTTTTTAACCACGACACTGTCCCGTCCCTAAATCAGTCCCTAAACATGCTCTTGCAAATTATCAAATTAAATTACACTGTTAAATGCAGTTTATGCAGAATTAAATTGGAAAAATAAATATTAACAATAACTTTAACAATATTAACATAAAGCATATGAGTGCCCATCAGTACAGCCTATTAGTGCCCATCAATGCAGCCTCATCAGTTACCATCAGTGCAGCCTCATCAGAGCCCATCAGTGCAGCCTCATCAGCGCCCATTAGTGCAGCTTATCAGTTTCGCCTCATCAGTGCTCATCAGTTCAGTCTGATCATTGGCCATCACAGCAGCTAATTTCCACTTGCCAAAGGTGAGCAGGAGAGTGGAAGTTTTGAGGGCTGCGTGTGCTGACATGTTGAGGTCCATGTCATGGACCTGACTTTGCTGTTTTCCAGGGGTGAATGTATTTTAAGGTAAATGTATGTATGTATATATGTATGTAAAAATGAATGTATTGGCAGGTAAAGCAGTACACATGTACATTTCAATTGCGTATTTAGCGTTGCCAACCGTTCTGCTTTAAGTATAAAAAATAAATAAATGTTACACTGTAGGTATTATAGAAAAATCTTCCAAACTAACAATCCCAAATCCTAGAACATTGCAGAGTATTGTTAAACATATAAGTCATCTTTATCTCTGGGTATTATTAGCTAAGGCTGAACACTTGTATAGTTACACTCATTTCACTGTCATAGTGCTGCATTGATAATTTGTATCCACTGATTTTAGCTCTGTATATTGAAAACTTGTAATTCTTATAATAAATATTTTATCTCCTCTTCTAGTGAACAGATATACATAGAGTAACACATCAGCTGTATTATGTCCCTCCGGGAGCTTAGCGGTGAGTCATTTCAGAGAGCAAAATGCACTGCCTACAGTATTTCAAAACACGCATCTACATACTGAAGATAATAAGCATCCCAGAAGATTTGCACACTAGTCAATTGCAAATGAAAGTCCAAAAAAGTTTCTAGCACACTGGTCATTACATATAAATATCAGTAGAGTTTGAAACTGGCTTAGTAGTGAAGCAGTACAGAGGAACAATAAAGATATAATGCAAGTTACCTTATGTAAACCTTGTTAAGGAAAACTAGTGTTTTGCTGTATTTTTATAGTTAACCCTTTAACGCCTAAGCCTATTTATGAATTTGGTTTTTACAAGTTAAAATCTGTATTTTTGGCTAGAAAATTACTTAGAACCCCCAAACATTATATATATATTTTTTAGCAGAGTATCTAGAGAATAAAATGGCAATTGTAGCAATATTTTATGTCACACGAATGAATAAAAAAAAAATGAAAAAGTAAAGTGAGCCCAATTTTTTTGCATAATGTGAAAGATGAGGTTACGCCGAGTAAATAGATACCAAGAATGTCATGCTTTATAATTACACGCACGCATGGAATGGTGACAAACAACGGTACCTAAAAATCTCCATAAGCGACGTTTTAAACTTTTTTACGGTTACCAGGTTAGAGTTATGGAGGAGGTCTAGTGCTAGAACTAATGCTCTCACTCTGAAAATCGTGGCGATACCTCAATTTGAACACCGTTTTCATATGCAAGCCCGACTTCCGTATGCGTTTTCTTTGTTGCGCAATCTCGCGGGGAGGGGGTGCTTTAAAACAATTTTGTTTTTCTTATTTTTTTTATTTTTTTTTATAATATTAAATTGTGTTTTTTTTTTTTTTTTTTTTTTACATTTTGATCACTTTTATTGCTGTCACAAGGAATGTAAACATCCCTGGTGACAGTAATATGTGGTGACAGGTACTCTTTATGGAGGGATCAGGGGTCTAAAAGACCCCCAATCCCTCCTTTGCACTTTAAAGTACTCAGATCGCCGAAAACGGCAATTCTGAATACTGTGTACTTTTTTAAAAGCGCCATTGACAGCCGAGAAACCTGGAAGTGTTGTCATGACGTTGCTTCCGTGTTTTCAATGCGGATACTGAATCGAAGCCGTTTACAGCTTAGTTTCAGTCTGTGCAAAGACGATGGAGGTGCTGGATTGAGGATCGGGTCTCCCGGTGGGACGGTAGGCCCGGTGGGAGGGGGGGAATGTCCCCTCCCGCTCCTCCGGCATAACAACCGAGCGGCTTTTAGCCGCATCGGTTGTTATGTTTGGATAGCCGATCGCCGGCTCTAAACAACGGTACCTGCAGCTGCAGGCATCATCCCGGTATAACCCCCAAAAGCCAAGGACGCATATATGCGTTCGCTCGGCGTGAAAGGGATATATAACTGTGAATGTGATCAGCCTAAAGCAAGTAACTCCAGAATGTAAATTCATGCACCTAGAGGATTCCTGTCCATACTTTAAACGGATCCTGTCAGATCTACCAAGGTGGATGAACTAGCATTCTAGTAAAGAGAATGCACCCTGTGTTAACTACAAGTGAGTTGTGACCATTCCTGTTTGTTTTCACTAAGATCTTATAAGGTTTCATTCTAATTCTACTGCAGCTTCTCCTGGAACTTGCAGACTTTGATCTAAAATGTTTCACACAGGTTAACTACCTAGTTCTAAATATATGACTGCCCTTGACCATTCCACATTTGTGCGCCCTTTCCATCTGGTGGTTTTGGCTATTCCCACGTACCGGAAACTTCCAGCTACACCTCTGGCTGGTTGACTTGAGTACTAGTACAGTATATAAGGAAGTGAACAGGTTCAGGAACAAGACTGAGCAAAGACTTCTCTGAGAGCCTTCTTCCTAGGCTTCTGCTCATTAGTGTTGAGCAGAATATGCCATATTCGATTTCGCGATATATCACGAATATATAGTCGAATATTCGAGATATATTCGCTAAATACGAATATTCGTGATATATTTTGGAAATTAGATCATTGCGAATTTTCGCTATCGCGAATGCGAATGCGAATTGCGAATTGCGAATTGCGAATGCGAATATTCGAGAAATGCGGAATGGAGCACTCTGATTGGCTCAGAATATTCGTGATATATTACAATACACAATAATTGCGAATATTCGAGAAATGCGGAATGGAGCACTCTGATTGGCTCAGAATATTCGTGATATATTACAATACACAATAATTGCGAATATTCGGCAAATGCGGAAGGAGCACTCTGATTGGCTCAGAATATTCGTGATATATTACAATACACAATATTTGCGAATATTCGGCAAATGCGGAAGAAGCACTCTGATTGGCTCAGAATATTCGTGATATATTACAATACACAATAATTGCGAATATTCGAGAAATGCGGAAGGAGCACTCTGATTGGCTCAGAATATTCGTGATATATTACAATACACAATATTTGCGAATATTCGGCAAATGCGGAAGAAGCACTCTGATTGGCTCAGAATATTCGTGATATATTACAATACACAATAATTGCGAATATTCGAGAAATGCGGAAGGAGCACTCTGATTGGCTCAGAATATTCGTGATATATTACAATATAAAATAATTGCGAATATTCGAGAAATGCGGAAGGAGCACTCTGATTGGCTCAGAATATTCGTGATATATTACAATATAAAATAATTGCGAATATTCAAGAAATGCGGAAGGAGCACTCTGATTGGCTCAGAATATTCGTGATATATTACAATATAAAATAATTGCGAAAAATGTCGAGAAATGCGGAATGGAGCACTCTGATTGGCTCAGAATATTCGTGATATATTACAATACAAAATAATCGCGCGATATCGCTATTGCCTAATAATCGCATTGCGATTTTTCGGGAATATAAAATGAGCGCTGCAGCTACTCGGCCCAAGGTCTCTAATCATACCAGCAATGCTTTTAGACGTCGATGGGGATCTCTAGGATGTGATCTGTTCTAAAAAAAAATTGAAAAAATACGAATATTCGAAATAGCGAATATTCGCCGCGATATTCGCGTTATTCGCGAATACTCGAATATGCAATATTCGTAGCGAATATTCGCAATGCGAATATTCGTGAGCAACACTACTGCTCATGTGATTAATTAATCCAATAATAACTTAGCTTGCTTTGGCTACTACAATTCCTAAGTTCCAACAACCTCTGCCAGGTAATGATAATCCCTGTTAAGCGCCTGTATTGGCCTCTTTTCTTTTTTACCTCCATTTTATCTATCAATTCTGTACCATGTTTTATTGCTGTCAGGTGTTGTCAGTCTGTGTGTAGCCAAGTGCCGCAACCTCAAAGTCATCCGCATCAAAAGCCCATCATATCTTTCAAGGTGCTCTGATAAATACTGGGCTACATGAGATTGACATTCCCAGAAGTTGCAGTTTCTGAAGAAGACTTTGAGATGATTTCTTTACATCTGAGGTATTTTTTTTTCTTTTACATCTTTTAAGGAGTGTCTTTTATGAATAAGTTACTTTTGGCAACAGGCTTTTCAGTTTTTAGTGTTGAATGCAGTGTGCCTTTCTGGCCTCCACCTTGACCTCACCCTTCCCCTCCCCAGATTCATACTTACCTTTATCTAGTGCATTGGTTCACAACCTGGATGTCGGGACCCCCTTGGGGGTCAAATGAGGATTTGCCAGGGGTCACCAAAACCTGGGCTGTTCCTAAAGCCCGCGGCTGCCCACTTAGCCTCTTCACAGCCACCCATTCAGTTCATGGCATAGCTGGGGGGCAGGGACTAGAGGTCAGCTGACTGGTGAGGAATGTGAAGTGGGAGGGGCTGGAGGAGACCCTATATGCTGATTTCAGCATAGGTGTCACTGCTACGAGAAACCACAAAGTCGGAGACACAGTGAATAACACTACCTGTGATTAGAGTTGCCTTTAAAAGTCCCCACTACAGTTCTCAGATCAGCAGGTGACCTTGATCAGGAGCACCTGAGTTTGCTGATCCCAACTCCCCACCAGCACTGCAACTCATCGCATACTCCCCACCAGGGAGTAAGAGAAGGAATAAAAATAGAGAATACATGGGAGGGAAAGGAAAGAAGGGGGAGGAACAAAAAAAAGGGGAGAAGGAATAAGAGAAAGAACAAGAAAGATGGCTAGAGAGGGATGGTGAAAACAAACAAGAAATTAGGATAGAGAGAGACAAAAGGGAAAGAAAGCAGGACAAAGAGAAAGAGTGGCACATCCTAAAATGTACTATAAGAGGTTTTAATATTGTACGAGTGGAATGGACTCATGGAGCGCTAAATGTCCATGGGTTAGGGGCGCAAATTACTTGTCTTACCTTGGGTGCCGACAACCCAATAAAATAATAATTTTACTGTTAGGGGTCCCCACAACTTGGGAAATTTTATCAAAGGGTCATGGCAGTAGAAAGGTTGAGAACCACTGATCTAGTGGTTGTCGCATCCTACAATGTTTGTTTACATCCAGTTTCAAATGTCTTCTGCATTATGGATGTGATTGCACTGTAGGTCCCCATAGACTTCTATTTGACTATCTCCTATGGCATCTACAGCTCACAGCACCCAAAAGCACCCAGGTAGAAGGTGCCAGTGCTGGCGAGAGACGTTGGACAATTGAAGGAAAAGTAAGTATTGTGGAGATTAGCTCTGCTTTAAGTCCCCATAAAACAAATTCTCACCTCATGCAACAGCAGTTACCAAGCAGTGGTGCCGTCAAATGAGAGGAAGGGAACCTTACATCATCCTGCACAGCCAGAAGTACCAAATATATGTTTTCAATCCTAGTGGCTAGTTGTAAAAGAAAAATTTGTATATGCTGCTGGGGAGGGGGGCATTATAGCTAACCTAAACAAATATGTGAACATCTGCGCTGTGGAACATATAAAGTGTGTAAGGCTGCGTTCACACGATCGAACATGTCCGCTGAAACTGGTCCGCCGACCAGTTTCAGCGGACATATCCAATCGTGTGTACGACCTAGCGGACATAAATCTCCCGCATGCGTCGAATGGATTCGACGCATGCGTGGAAGTATTTTACTTCCTGGATTGGTGACGTGGCGGCATCAACTTCACCGCCACGTCACCACGTTATCCGTCCGAGGGGATTTTGGTCCGATGGTGTGTACACGCCATCAGACGAAATATCCGAGGAGACATGTCCGCTGGAAACGGTCCGTCGGACATGTTTCAACGGACATGTCTCCTCGTCTGTACGCGGCCTAAAGGCTGCTATTACAAAAGGACAAAAAAATCCCAAACAATAATATAAACTAAAAAAATGTGCAGTGCCATTCAACAGAAATACATCAAAGCAGAAATAGTATATTAAAGTCCCATAAAACTCATATAATAAGAAAAATGGATAATGGAAAAAACGTCCATCCACCACAACAAATGTGCTTGTAGATATCAATGTGTTCAGAAGACCAGCCACCGACCAGGGCCATCTAGGGCCCCTGGGCAAAGTAATGTTCTGTGGCCCCTACAATGATGACAGTGCAAGTAAACAGACATCAAAAAGGTAGGATGCAGACTGCCCCTCCTGTGTATCGATCACTCTCAGTGCCATCACTGGGCCACCAATTTCGGGGCAGCGTTGGCTCAATGACCAGCTGCTTTGGGGAAAGAGCAGGGGCCTGCCTATGCAGCTGGGGCCCCTGGGCAGTGCCCAGGTGTGCCCTCTCATTAAGACAGCCCTGCCACCGACTCCTTGTGAATTTAACACTCACCAGAAGCATAGGCTGTCATTACAACAGTAAAACTGCCTGTGACACATGAAAAGTATTACAGAGACAGTGTAGTGATCTGTGTTCAATGGCACCTTCTGGTAAACTTCAGCTAAGGACAAATAAAGCTTACCACAAGCGAGATGTAATGTCCCATAGTGTAGTACCTATAATAAAACATAGTAAAAAACAGATGCACAAATACAAAGATAAAAACACTCACTTCAGAAGCTGCTGCCGTCCTGGGTTTAAGCAGCACTGTGACATCAGCACTAGAATATCCTCCCAGATGCGTTTGGTCCAGTTGGACGTTATCAAGGGGTCTTCTCGTGTCGATGTCCGCTATCTTTATGGAGCCTCGCCTCATACGCCCCATCACAGGTGCATGATAATGGCAAGACAAGAGAAGTTTAAAATTTTAATTTCCCCCCGTTATCTGTTTCAGTGACAATCGTCACGATTAAAAATTGAGGGATGAGTCTCCAACAACAGGGAGTAAGGTAGCAGTAGAAACTTTACAAAGGTTTTAACCCTTCCCCACTCTATCTAAAGCTAAAAAAAAAAAAAAAAAGCTAAAAAAATAAACAAGTGAAAGTTTTACATTTTTTGTGAATAGTCAAAAAGCTGTATGCTTGTAAGGCTTAAAATATGCAATAATGTGCACAATTGACATTCAAATCTGCACAATGCTTTCCAAGACATTGTGAAAAGCCAAATACTGGAGTCTAGGCACATGCAATTATTTTTGTTGCATTTACATTAGACAGAATAATTATCATCAAAACAACAATGCTTAAAATAATTTTTAATCATGTTTTGAATAAATTAGCATAACATGAATAATTAAAATATTTGAACTGCAGATTATTTCTAGTGCCATCAAAACAACACAACCTTTACAGCGAACAAAAAGATGATATACAAAGGGCAGACTAGTGGCATGTATGCAGTGGAGAACTAAATCATTTGAAGACCTAAAGCAAAGATGGCAAATAACACATTCCATGGGGAATGCAGAAAGAAAGAAAGAAAAGAAGCACATTTTTTTTCTGCTTTGTTGTGCGGTCTATAAAGATCGTCAGAGGGATTTAATTAAAAAGAGCAATTCTGAGCCATAATTATTGGGGTTGTAAAAGTTACAATATAATAAACACAATTAGATCACCTTGAATATTTAGAACAAACCTTTCATGCTGAAATCCAATTTAGTCCAAGTTTATGTTTCAGTCTCACATGCCCTGTCTCAGTAATTAAGCAATAAAATAATACCTTTATCCAGAAAATGCTTATCAATTTTTATCATACTAATGGTGCATTAGTAACTTTTAGTGGTGATCCAATGTCTAAATTTCATTCACAGTCCATTGTAGTAGGACCAACTGCAAGCATTGCAATAATCTTGGCCTTTCCATTCCATTTCAGCTACTTTATGCTGTTCACATTTATGCATATGCAGGACTTTGAAAGAAGGGATGTGAAAGTCCACAATGTCTATGAGTGGTGTTGGATGGGGGTAGGGGATAGCCATGAGGAAGTCACCCGATAGCCACTTTAATTAAAATTTCTACATGAATCTTCCAAGAGAAATACTTTATCTGACTTCCCTAAAAGGACAATGCCTCTTAGGCCCTGTACACACGAGGAGACATGTCCGATGAAATTGGTCCGCTGACCGTTTTCATCGGACATGTCTCTTGGGATGTTTTGGTCTGATGTGTGTACACACCATCAGACCAAAATCCCCGTGGACAGAGAACGTGGTCATGTAGAAGTCACCAACGTGCTCAATCCAGGAAGTTCAATGCTTCCAAGCAATTCGACGCATGCGCGGGATTTCGGTTCGCTGGTTAGACGTACTAACCAGCGGACATGTCCGACGGACAGATTTCCAGCGGACAAGTTTCTAAGCATGCTTAGAAACTTTTGTCCGCTGGAAACCTGTCCGCTAGGCCGTACACACGATCGGACATGTCCGCGGAAACTGGTCTGCGGACCAGTTTCAGCGGACATGTCTACTCGTGTGAGCGCAGCCTTAGGCCGCGTACACACGATCAGTCCAAACTGATGAAAACGGACTAAAGTTTAGTTTAATCGGTCCAAACTGACCTTGTGTATGCCCCATCAGTCTTTTGTCCTTCAGTCCAAAAATTTAGAATGTGCTTAAAAATCAGACCGATGGACCCCATACCGATCCGTCAAAACTGATGGTATGTACGCAAAAGCATCGGTTCAAAACCTGCACATGCTCAGAATCAAGTCAACGCATGCTTGGAAGTATTTAACTTCATTTTTTTTCTGCACGTCGTTGTGTTTTACGTCACTGCGTTCTGACATGATCGTTTTTTGAACTGATGGTGTGTACGCACATCAGACCATCAGACCATCAGTCTGTGAACCGATGAAACTGAACTTCAGTCCGTTTTCATCAATTTGGACTGATCGTGTGTACAAGGCCTCACAGACTGGAAAGATGGGAGAAAATACCTGAAGCACACATAAAGCACTGCACCTGACAATGGAGTCAACTCTGCATCTAGAAAAAATTCTTGTAAACTGTCAGGTAAATTGTGCTCAAAGACACTTTCCAAACAAAATTCCAGATGCCAAAAGCACAGAGGGGGTGCAAACAGTTATGAAAAATCTGACATGGTTCAGAACAGACTGTTTACATTCAGTAGGTATATGGGAAGAGACTGGGTCACGGTGTGAGAAGAAGTAGGAGACAGCACACGCATGGAGCTATAAATAATGCTCTGACAGAGAGCTAAGGAACTTAAATTTATAGACCATATTAACTCCTTAAAACCATAGTTTAGTGGAGTACGGGAAGAGATTTCAAAGTTACACAGAGAAAAAGCTACATATTTCGGCCTATAGGGCTGTTTTAAATCAAGAGTAATCAGAGACTGGGTAACACCAGCAGTCATAGCACTGCTCTGGATTTGGAGATTGTACTCTGTGGCAAACAGAACTGTATGTCTGTTTAGCTTCACATTGCACCATGCCCAAGGATTACTTATGACGAGTTATATCATCGAGTTCAAAGTAGTAGATTGACTACGCTATCAGTAAGGCCTCATCCAGGCAAGTTCTAACGCCATGAAGACTGTGTGCATTCATTCAGGGACACTCACCCACACCTGTGTCTACATGCCTGTCAAACTGGTCCATGCAATACCTGGCAGCTCAAGCTGCATAAACAGATGGGCACCCTTGTGAACGGGACCTAAAACTAGAAGACATTTATTTATATGTAGCACTACCCCTGCAGGGGCTGCAGATGACTCTTTTCCCCACTTCCCACAGCCAGGGGACAAGCATTTTTCCACGTCCATCCAAACACAAGGAACAGTCTTTGAGCTTGGTTTTTGTTGTTTATTAGGGGCAATAACTTGGATGGGGAATAGGAATTATGGGATGCTCATCTTGACTGCAACAAGAAAAAATTACAATCTTGCTCCCTATGTACACGATCCTGAACTGTTACCTCTCCTGGTCACTGACAGTCTCTAATAATCAAAAATGCAAAAGCCCCTTACGGACTAGGAACTTATAGCCAGATTCACGTACATCGGCGCATTTTTGGACCGGCGTAGTGCAACTCCTTTAAGTTAGACCGGCTTAATTTCGAGGCGCAAGTACCGTATTCTCGTAGTATTTTCGGCCAAATTTGCACCGGTGCATTGTAAATTCCGAAGCATAAGGCGGTGTAATTCAAAGTGGGAAGGACGTGTTCCATTGGGTGTTCCATTGAAATGAGCCGTGACCCCATGCAAATGAAGGGCCGGCCATGTGCACATGAAGAAGACTATGGTCAGCACCTCTCTGAGCATGCTCAGAACTCGGCACGGCGCAATCAGTTAGATAGGAACTAGGCCCGTCAGACTTAGTGAGCTATGCACAGTGCTTAAATAGACCGAGAGAAATGCCCTTCCATTGCAAAAGTACATCCAATTTTTTTCCCTTCCTGAGGCAAGGTGCTTTTATTCCGTTGTCTGTTGCTGTTTGGAGGTTTGTGTCGTGTTGGTGTGTATATATATATATATATATATATATATATATATATATATATATAATATTAAATAAGAAAATTATAATAATATTAAAATTAGTAAATTTATATTAGTTAAAAAAAATAAAAATATATATTTATTATATTAATTATTAGAAAATATATACTAAACAGATTTTTTTTATATAAAATATATATTTACCCATTAGGGTAAAAAGAGCCACTGGCAAGAAAATGGAGTGTTGCCAGGACCTTGCCCAGTGGCGGTCGGCAGATCCTCTCCCGTGTAAGAACAGGGGAGTCCGCACTATGGTGTCCTAGCTGTTGCCTCCCAGTAGGATCCCTATGTGGGGAGCTAATATAAATATGAATAGTAGAAAGGGAAATGGCGCTGCTAAATTAATACCTTTGTCGGGTATATCAGATGCACCCTAAACCATATAAAACAAAGAAAAAAATGTGTCTCTAGAGTCTAATAGGTAGGAATCCCTACTAGTGTGGTTACTAGTGTAATCAACCACACTAGTAGGGATTCCTACCTATTAGACTCTAGAGACACATTTTTTTCTTTGTTTTATATGGTTTAGGGTGCATCGGTCTCAACTGGCATCCTTATAGCAGCATAGGATCATTTTACTTTAGCAATCTTTGGGCCTGCTGGCCTGCACAGGCTCCTGACCTAATTAATCCACCTTTACTTAATTTCACTGAAATTAGTGGAAGCTGAGAAACCAACATCTACCCTCCTATTAACACAGGGTATCTCTCCAATTGCACCCTAATTCCAGCCAAAAGGGGGGCATATTACCATTGGGCTCACCCCACGGATATACCTGACAAAGATCCTCTCCTGTCCCCTCCTCCGTGCCCTCCTCCGTGCCCTCCTCCTTCTGCGCTCATCTAAAGTCAGTAGTATAGCTATGAGCAAGGATGTCCCTGGCATGTTGGCATACACATTAATGTCCTGCAAGTGTGGCTGCTCAGCTCGGCCTTAATGGTGTTGCTTTTGCTGACATGTAGACGGATTGTCTAATTTTAAGCAAGCTTTTATATGGTCTAATTTTAGACCGGCCGTGCAGCTGATAAGCACATCGTGTAGACTGCACCGCAGAAACTTACTTTTGTGGATCGGCTTATCTCCCTCATTTGCATATTTGCATAGCAAATCAATGGTGTGTCTAGTGCAGTTTTGCACGCACTCTGCACCAGTCTATCCAAATTATGTCAGTCTAAAAAATGTGGATTTCAGGCGTATATTGTTTTGGGGATACGGTGCATAGATAAGTGTGTGCATTTTTAGACTTACGCGTGCCTAACTCGTGATACTCTGGAGTAAGTGCTTTGTGAATCTGGCCCTCAGTCTCTTAGAAAGTAGCAAAATGTGTTGTAGGCTGCATACAGGAGTATTTCCAACTCCACTGTAGACACTGATCCCAGCTCTCCCACCAGTCTGCTAACAACCAAGACAATTATTACTGTGCTAGCACATATTGTTCACTAATGGAACATACAGGCTCCCTTCCTCCCTCTGTGACAATCCTGTACACAGCCTAACAGCACTTACACAGCTACCCTGTAAATGCAGCTGCAAGGTCCTTCTCCCTCGGGGCGGCAGTGATTCATGCCAGTCTCCCACAGCAGATGGCAGTCAACTACCTGATCCCCCCTATGTGACAGTGGCAATCCAACACAGCCTATCAGCTTTCACATATCACCCAGCTACCCCTGCTTGCAGATTCATGGGTGTTTTTTTCCCAGTGTGCAAGTGATTCATACTAGTCTTCCACCGCATATACAGGTGCATGTCAACTACCCAAACCTCCTCTCTCTGTTACAGTACTATCAGACTTCATTCACCACAGATACAATGGGACTGCATTGGGCGGCTATTTCAGAGCAGTCCCACTGCAAGACAAGGCAAAATGCCTTGCCCCCTATGTTCCTGGTTCACACCACTGCAATGGGGTGGTGTGCCAGTAGTGGATGCAGTACTTTTTCAGCGCAGTGCCAAACAATCCACTGTCTCGCACTGCACAGTGGTCAATTGAACCTAACGTAATGTCTGTGTGATATTTCAATAAAGTTTGTTACAAAAAAAACTCAAAATGATGTGCTGAATTTGGTGCAATATTACTGCAATGATTCCACTGGAATGCACCACCCTTCAGAGGCTGCATTTTAACGCAGTAGTTGGTTTAAATTGGCCCTCAGTCTTTCTCCCCTAAGAACAGCATTGATACATTCCAGTCTGCCACTGTACATATAGGAGCCGAGCAGTTATTATTGGTTTGGCCCCCCACAATAGTCCCAGCTTGAGAAAATTATTGCCCACCCCTGGTCTTGATTCTAGGACTTAATAGAGTTATGGATAACAGCAACTGCAAACTTGCATTCAGTATCTTTCTATCTGGGTTGAGTGGCTGTTTTTTTAGTGTAGTGCTACCTTACGTTTCTGGTCAATGGAAGAGATTATGGTGGTTAATCTATTACCACTGCCCAAAGACCCAGAAGGTTTCATTGAAGCCTAAGGCTGTGAAAAACTTTATTGAGCTCTCATTAAAATGTTATTAGCTTAATTTCTGGTCCAGATCTTTGTTTCGTGAAACTTTTTCCATAAAAAAAAGCAAACACATTTTTCCTTGGCCATACCATACACATTATCAATTCACATTATCAAAAAAATTTAATACGCCGACACCCGAACTTGTGACACAAAGGAATACTTTATTTACGCCATCATAAATACAACGGGGCAGATTCACAGAGAAATGGATTATCGTAGCGTATCAGAAATACACTACGCCGCCGTTTTTTACCTTGCTCTACGTGGAATTCAGGTAGATTTTCTACGGTAAACGACGGCGGCGTAGTGTATTTCTCCCGTCGCAATCCATCTGCGCGAGTAGGGGGCGTGAAACATTTAAATTAGGCGCGTTCCCGCGGCGATCGATCTGCGCATGCTCCGTTCGCAAATTTCCCGCCGTGCATTGCGCGAAATCACGTCGTGACGTCATTCGTTGTTTATGTAGCGTACTTTACGGGCGATCCACGTCCCGACGAGTTACGTAAACAAAATAAAATTTTAAATAAATTCGAAGCGGGAACGACGGCCATACTTAACATGGGCTACGTAAAGTTAGAGCAGCAAAAAGCTGCTCTAACATTACGTATAAAAAAATAGACGAAAACGATTGCGACGCCCGCTCGTATGTTCGTGAATCCCCGTAAAAACACATTTGCATATCCCGACGCACCAAAACGACGCGAACTCCTCCCAGCGGCCGCAAATAGATGGCAGCGTAGATCCGAAGGCTTACGAAGACGTAAGCCTCTCGGATCGAAGCCCGAAGCCGGCGTATCATGGTTTGAGGATTCAAACTAGTGATACGCCGCGCGAAATTTGAAATTACTCCTGTCTAACCCCAGTTAGACAGGCGTAATTGTTTTGTGAATCTGCCCCAACATGACTGCTTTAATGCTCACACATTCAAGCCCTGTGTGGGGCTATAGTTATGATTAAGACCCACACAGGGCTGGAACGAGTGAGCGTAGAAGCAGACGTGTTATTGTTATCTTGAAGTGAATTACAAGCGCAAGTGCCACTCTGCTTTATGTAATAGAAGTTACGGCTAACAGGACCTGCAAACTTGCATTCTGTATCTTTCTGTCTGGGTTGAGTGGTAGTGTTTTTTTTTTTTTTTGTTTATTACATATAAAAAAAAAACATTCCTCATTTTAAAAAAGAAAAAGAAAAAAAATCTTACATTTGAGCTCAGCCACATAACAATTTATTTCATATAAAAATGTCATTCTGTGTTCAGTATCCTCATATCATCCACTGGGAATTTTCATGATTAGAGTGAAGTTGAGTCAGTAGTAATATAGATATACATTCTGCTGAATAGTAAGGCAGTAATTAGTTCTCCCGATAACAGCAACATTTTATTTTTAACATTACAGAGACTAGGTGGCCATTGGGATAAATATCAGGGCTGCCATCTAAGATATTGCTAGTCCAGACT
The DNA here is from genome assembly GCA_029574335.1 of Rana kukunoris. Lineage (NCBI taxonomy): Eukaryota > Metazoa > Chordata > Amphibia > Anura > Ranidae > Rana > Rana kukunoris. The sequence continues at coordinate 401,529,290 of CM056053.1, read as the reverse complement.
TAAATAAGATAACTGTATCTGAATGTCTGTTCTATAAAATAATGCACAATAAAATGAATAGAGGCAGAGTAAGCCTTCACAAGAGCATCAACATTTACATATCTGAATTGTACCTTGGAAATTACACAAGCAAAATATATGTTGCATTATGAAGAATAGAGTAAATAAAATGTAGTCACTCTGGCTGCAAATTGTATAGTCTAAATGTAAAGTTAAAGCCATAACTTTAATTTATTTTTTGGATAGTGTGTAAAAGTCTTAAAAACACTGGCTAAATTTTTTTTTTTTGCTGTCTGTTACAATATTGGGGACATTCACAATTTGTACTGGTAACCATTGTCAACAGGACAGAATGTTACAGCTGTCACCAGTAAGGGAAGTGATGTTGTCCCAGAGACATAACAGGAAAGGAATTGTCCCCAAACTTAGAGGAAATCCCTTTTCAGACTGTTGTCCCTAGAATATATTCCCCCATTGAAAGATTGCAACTTACCTTTTGCTTTGGTGACAATTTTAATTTTTGCATTTCCCATAATATTCTTAATTACAATGGTCACCAGAAAAGACAAATGATGAATCTCCCAGGGGAATGGACAGCAATGAAAACCTGACTGGAGTTCTAATCTATTTTCTTTTTTAAGTTTTGGCTTTATATAAAATTTAAAGAAAACCTGTACTGAGAAATACAGTGGCAAGAAATGGATGTGAATCCCTTGGAGTTATCTGGTTTTCTGCGGTAGTTTGTCAGTGCTGGAGGAAAAAAAGTGAACAGTTGGAGTTAATAATTCGTCTAACTTAATTTTGCAGCAATGACTTCAAGCAAGCACTTTGTTAACGCAGGATCAGACCTGAATATCATTAAGGAGGAATTTTTGACTAATCCTCTTTACTAAATTGCTTTTTGCTCAGACTGAAGCCAGTCTGTTGTGGATTTAGTTTGGTGTTAGGGGTCAGTGTCATGCTGCATCACCCAACTTCTATTGAACCTCATCTGGCAGACAGCCACCCTGACATTATCTTGTAGGATATTTTGGTGAACGTAAAACTTAATTTTTCCCTCAATGATGGAATATGGTCCAGGCACTGAGGCAGCAAAACAAGCCAAAATGATGATGTTCCCTCCACTATACTCTACCCTTAGGATAAAGCTTTGATGTTGGTAAGTTGAGCCCTTTTGTGCCCTTTTGTACCATACATAGCGCTGAATACTCTTCCTGAACAATTCAACTTTTGTTTCATCATTCCCAAAACATTTTCCCAGTAGCTTTCTGGTTTTCCAAGGTGCTCTTTGGCAAACTTCAGGCACCAAGCAATGTGTTTTTTTTTAGAGCAGCAGCTTCCTTTATGGTGTTCTGCGAAGGACACACGAGTTATGTATAGTGAACTCATGTTCCAGTGATGTCTTCAATTCTTTAGCTGTTTGTGGCTTCTTCTCAACCTCATTGAAGATTCTGCATTGTGCCTAGGAAGTCATCATGGATGGGTGCCCACTTCTAGGAAGAGCAGCCAAAGTACTAAACTGTCTACATTTATAGAGAATTTGATGAACTGCCAACTGAGAGATGCCTTAACACTTTGAAAATGTTTTGTATCCCTTTCCAGCTTTATGCAGATCAACTACTCTTGATCGTATATCTTGAGTGTATATCTTTAGAGAGCCTCTTTTTGCGATGCATGGCTAACATCAGCTGATGCTTCTTATGAACAGCAATCTTAAAATGTTTATGTCTCTTTTATTAATCAAAGACGCTCTAAATCGCACCCCTCATTTGATTAATTGGACTCCAGGTGTGCAAACTACTGACTCCAATTAGCTTTCATTGTGGTCACTCGTCTATTTGGGTTCACTTGCCTTTTACTCCAGCACTCTAAATGTTTCATGAATGTGTTCAACAAAGACACAATAAATTAGAATTGTGTGTTACCTGCCTAAGTTTTGTCCATTGTTGTGACTTAGATGAGGATCAGATCACATTTTATGGCAAATTACTGCATGTAAGCTTTCATTGCTGATGGCCTTTTGAGAATGCTACCTGCTTGGCTACCTTTCTTCAATACTTCTGATTCACTGACAAGGAACAGCCTTGCCAGGATACTTGGATTGCATACACACTTTGGGTCAGCCAGTAGGAAAGTTTTGAAGTTGTTGGGTCAACCTGACAGCCAGTCAATTAGTATTTTCAAAAGGAAAGATCATCACTGGCACCTTCTTTATTTCTCTTTGTACAGGTTTTTTGTTCACAAGAAATCCAAAGCAGTTCTGAAAGAAGATTTTATTTTCACCGCTGATTCCAATTGTCTTTGTAATTTATAAATGTTCTGTGTTATCGTATTATGGATATTATGGACTTTCTTTTTTTTCTCATTCAACTTCTCTGGAACAGAAATATTTAATGTCTTATAGGACTGACCTTGAGTGTACACTACGTAGCAGTAAAATGTGACTGACGGGCACAATGAATCCTGGCTACCAAAATATTATTTATATCACGCTTATGATATTACTGTGCTGGCAGTTTTCTGTTTTGACATTAGACCATAAAACAAGCCATAAATTACAAAATCATGCGGTTAACTCTTTGTACTTTCTTCTTCTGAAGTTCTACAATTTTTTTTACTACTTTTATATTTTTGATAGGGCCTCTTCCTAATGAAATAAAATGTCCCTAGTTCTGTGTCAGTTTTAGCTAACAGGAAAAACAATCAAAATGATCAATGACTGCACCATAAATGTGTTCTAATAATTACAGTAGATCTAAACCCTAATACCCTAATAGATGACATTTAATTTGCTAATGCACTGTGTTTCATAAATAATTTTTAATACTTTTCTGCCTTTCACTGCTTATCCTTCTGCCGCGTACACACGACCATTTTTAATGGCCTAGAAAAAACATTTTTTTTTCGACGTGATTCTTGTCAAGCCTGCCTTGCCTACACCCGATCGTGAAAAAAAAATGCTTGAGCAAAGCGCAGTGACCTACAACACGTACGACGGCACTATAAAGGGGAAGTTCCATTTGGATGGCGCCACCCTTGGGGCTGCTTTTGCTGATTTTGTGTTAGTAAAAGCTTGGTGAGAGACGGTTCGCGCTTTTCAGTCTTCGTGCTTTTCAGTCTGTTACAGCGTGTGCTCCTGTCTCATAACTTGCTTCTGAGCGTGCATGTTTTTTTCACGTCGTTAAAGCCTACACACGCCCTCTTTCAGTCTCTTTCAGCTACTTCTTGTCTACTTGCACGCTTTCCTGCCTCAGCTACGCATCATTACTCAGTTTCCTGCACAGTCTGTGTTGGCACAGATACTGTACTTGCAGTTTCCACCAGAGTCATATGTGGAAACATGACAACACAGGAACACAACCAGAAAGAAGTTGTCAACCTGTGGCAGGTTGTTCAAAACAGTTCCTAGTCTACAGAACATTTTCTGTGCTGAAAAGTCTGAATTTTTTTTTCAGTTCATGCTTCTTGTCCTCCAGGCTTTGTTGATAAACACACATATGCACATAAGAGGGTCCCTTCTACTTCTGATCATTCCAGGTTCAGTTTACCAATAGGTTGTGCTGTATAACTGTGATTGCATGACATGTAGGTTTCAGGTTACTGGCATGTGGCTCCCCAGGGTGACCCGTTTTTCACCACGTGAATGGTTGACTTTTCTTAACTCGGTCACCACACTAGGCCACTGACCAGAACTAGTGTCATGGTTTCTACTTCCTAGGTATAGGTTCGCTCAAGCATCTACAGGAATGAAAGAATTTAAGAAGAATTTAACCATTTTTAGAGTAATGCACTTTTCTTAAAATGTTCTTGCTCTCATGTTCTAGATCCACTGCACACGAAAGGGATTTTTTTAAATACAGAAAGTCTGTGCTACTGTAGCTCTCCCTGGGCTCAGCCGCTCTGGGGAAATGGCCCCTTCCTACACACTAGGGGAAGCCATACAGTAGGCCAAGTACATGCTTCTACAGCAGTCCCTTCTATCCCACTGGGGCAACAGCCAATCTTACTCCACTTCAACAGATACTGCCCCATTTACCACAGTCCATTCTTCTGATTCTGGACCCATCTCAGACTGCATGTTTCCAGTCCTGTTAGGTGTGCCTGCCCAGTTCTCCTGAGTGTGTCTCACTCAGCAGCCCTCTTGGCTTTCGACCAGTTGTCCTCCCTGGAGTCTTTTAGTAGTGCTCTCTGCCACTGTCACCTCTTTGCTCCCTCTTATGCCTCCAATCCAAGATCTCTTCATGCACTGCTGAAGGTGGTCCTGACTGCACCCGAGCCCAGGCCCAAGGCCATCCCGCCAGACTGGGGGGCTCCCTCTTAGGCCCGACAGCCTCCACACTCTCTCATTCCAGCTCTTACACCTGTCAACTCCTCCCCAGCTGGGCTGACACTGGGTATTTAAGGAGGCCTGCCCCCTGCCAATCCAGGTTAGGGATTGGTCAGGGTTTCCTAAAACAGCCCAGGCTGCTCCACCTCTTCTTTCCTCCTCTCTTTCCAGAGCTTTTCAGCAAACTCTAGAAAGAACAGGGGGAGGTCTCAGTGATGCTGCCTGTGAGTCACCAGCTGCTACCCTGAGACACTCCTAGCCCAGATAAGATCAAAAAAACAAATAAGCAAAAAAATCCTATCTCTAGCACCTACCTACCTAGAGAGTGCTATATTAGGTATGCATATTTTTTCATAGTTATATTAATCTACAGTAGCTTATACCAATGTAAGTATACATGTTCTATGTCTGGTCGATCTCTATGGAAGCTGAAAACCTAATTCATTTTATACAGATACAGAACACTTTGACATTGCTGAGAAAATGCAAAGTGTTCTGTAAATGGCACCCATGCTGTGTTCACTAAGCAGAAGGGCAGGCTGAAGATAGTGGTGCCATCTCCAGTGCAGATCTTCCAGGTATGAGGCATGCAAACTTGCACCTTTTTCAACTGTATCAATGTAACTATGCAAAAATATGACTACCTGGAACTCAGTTTTAGTGGCTACTAAATAATCCTATGGGTAAAGTATAAAATCTCTTGTGAATAGGAGTGATACATGCTAACATGCATTTTGAAGCTCTACTAGGAACAACAACTGAAGTACAGTGAAACCCCAGATCGCGAAAAAATCGGTTAACGAGTGCTTTTCAATACAAGCTTTCTTTTTTTCTTTTTTTTTTTAATCCTGACTCGCTTTGCGAGTGTTGTCTCAAGACACAGTGGTGTGCAATACTGCATTTGGCCAGAGGTTCGAGGGCGCTGGAGCCGAGCAGAGCATTGCCATAGAAGTCAATGCGGAACAAATTATTTAATTTCCATCGACTTCTATAGGGAAACTCGCTTTGATATGCAAGTGCTTTGGATTACGAGCATTCTTCTGGATTGGATTATGGTCGTAATCCAAGGCTCCACTGTATAAGTTTAGGACAAGAATTGCAGTTTTCTTTCATTTCAGCATAACATAATTCCAGTTCTTTCCTAAGCACAGGTGTGTGTACAGGAAAAGAGCTATACATGAATATATTCTAATTGTCTCCCATCGGACTCCTGCTTATAAGTGAAAAACATAAAAACTATACAGCAGCAAACTACTTGTTGCCTTGTCAAAATATAGCCATCAATTTGAATATAAATGTTTGTTACCCTAAAAAAAATGTATCCGGTTCCCTTAAAGCATGTTATACAACGCAGTGCTTGTGCTGTGTAATTTGGCCCCCTGTATCACCTGAAATACCTGGCTGATCCTGCCTGGTTCTGCCCTCCCCTTTGTAAACTGATCATGTTTTATCATGACTGCTGAGCCCAGTTTACACACCTCTGTCACCCAAATCCCTGCTTTCTGTCTCCTGTATCCTCTCTCCACCTTCCCTCTCCTCCTGTTGCTATTACAGTAGTTTGCATTTAAACTTTAAGACACATACTGCCAGCCCCTCTCATGTATCTGGGTATAACAGACAGTGTATGTAATGTGCCAAATGGTGCTTCTAAATACAACTTTTTCAGATCTCTTCAGAGCCATCACATGATTCCCACCACATATAAGCCAGCACGTGTCCTACCGGCTGACGTCAGCGGGAGACCACAACTCATTCCGATGAAGCCATGGATCGTCGTAAAAGAGCGCCTGGGAGTCAGGTGACCAGCCTGGAGATAGCATCAAAAAAGATATATACTGTAGAAGCTTTGTTCGCCAATTCCACTTACACTGTGTGTTATAGGTGGATACTAGAGAGAGTCTGGTAGAGAAAAAAAAAGAAGTTTGGTTAACGAGAAACTAACGGCTGTCCTTTCTGACACACATGACAAGTTTCTTAGGGTTTGGCAGCCTTGGTTCTCATACTACCACCCTTCTAGGTTTGACACTGCATCACTATCATTATAGGACTGCTCTTGCGCGCACCCTGCGGACCTCCTACTCCCCTCTTCTTTTCCTCTCTCTTCTCATTCTGCTCCATTTTTTTCTCTTTTTTCATTCTTTTATAGTCTTTCTTTGCTGTTAACCCTTTCTATTTTTTCTAGATTATGCTATCCTTTAGGTTCTATTGTTGTGTATTGTACTGTCATACTACAGGTTTACAGACATCCGTGCATTTCCCGGGTTCTAGACCATCTGGTCCTAAGGACTTTTTTATTTTTTCCCTTTATTTGAGTATAGCATAAGATCACGGCTCATGCTTCCTTTATGCTGGTGAGGGCTTTAGGGTCCAGATTTGCTTTGTATATTGTATGCTATAACACTCTATTGTATACCTGTACTGTCGGTTTGTATGACAATAAAACTTTTGTAAAAGAAAACAAAATCAGTTAATAAACACTTTGAGGTACACTTAAAGTGGTTCTAAAGCCAAAACATTTTTACCTTAAAGCGTACTGTAAATTCATGTGTGTTTGTCTGTGTCCATGTACCAAGTGAGTCTAATGGGAGTGGTTTCATAATTATCAATCAGCTGTGCACCTGCAGGCCTCTAATGAGGAATCCCTTTAGCTGTGATTTCCTATTGGGAGTATCTCACCAAATTTTATGTATTTTTTGCAAGGAATGCCTGATTTTTAAATTGTATCTTAGGGCAGACTTCTGGGAAAATTGGTGAGCCAATCACACAAACACCTCCAGGTTGCCATATTGCATTTTCAGAATAGTAACAGAGCTGCTGATTAACAAAGGAAGGGTCATTTTTTATAACGTTTAAATACAATATGACTTACAATTGTACTATTTTTTTCCCATGAAAGTGGAGTTACTCTTTAATGCATTCCCTGCTTTAAGGTGTAAAAATATCCCTGTAGCAGTATGCCCCACCCCCCTACGCCCTAAACATTTACCTCACTAGAACCAGTGCTGTGCCCATCTGTAGTGGCTTTCTACTCTTTCCCTGCATTCACAGGACAGCAACTGTTGAAACTATTGTCTCCAGCTGTTGTCAATCAAATCCTGTGAGCAGAGAGTGGGGGGCAAGGCCGAGCTGTGTTGTGTGTGCTTATGGACGCACACAGCCCAGCTCGGGAGTGAGCCTGCACACCTGCCCCCATAGGAAGCAGCTTGCTATGGTGGTGGCAGACACAGAAGAGGGGGAACCAAGAGAGCAGGTGGGGGACCCCAGAAGAGGATATTCAGGGCCTTTCTGTGCAATCCCTTTGAAAAGAGCAGGTAAGTATACCAGATTATATCAGATTTTATGCTCAGCCTTTTATTCTAGTCATACTGAGTCTGTAGATTTTTTATTTACATTTATATACTCTTCATATAGACTCACCATATAGAATTGTAATATACATTCTCCCCTTAGAGGTGCCTCTTGCATTATCGCATTGCGGATGTTTGGGAAGCTTTTGATCTGCACAGATTCCCGCTCTGTGTCTCCATTATGGTCTTCGATAAAATGGCGGAACATCTATTTCCGGTTTTCAATATATATAAACAGTGTCCCGATTGCCCATCAGGTACCCCTGATGAAGTCACGAGACACGTGACGTAACACCGAAGGGATTTGGAATCACGTGACACCACCGCTAGCCAGAAACCACCACAGTAAGACAGTTCTGAGACTCTGCGCTCTTTGATCCATTTGTTGCCATTGTTTTATCCTTTCCATGTACGAGTCCATGTTTTACATTTAATAAAACACCCCATTATTTTAGCTATACTTCACTATCGGAGCATCCTTTTTTCTCTCTCCCATATGTTTACTGAGCATTCAGCCTGTAGATTTACCGCACATTCTGGGATCAGAATTAGCCTTAGTGGCAGGAGCTCACTACAGAGGACACCATTGGGAAGCATCCTGGCATCAATCTCCGGACACGCTTACACCCATACTACATGCCTGCATTTCATCTCCTTAAGGTGAGAGTTTTGGGAGACTAGTGTTGGATATCTCTTTGTTTTGTACTGTGATCCTATACAGCCACTTTTTGTCAGCACCCATCGATACCTACTATCGGTCGCTCCGATTGAAGGACATTTCTCCTATTTATAATTTTGCATACTCCTTTGTTATTGTTGGAACACTTGTGTCAGTTCACAGATTTGTACCACATTTGTTGTTGCACTTATTATTGATTTAGCATTTTCAGTTATTCATCTAAGTTATGTGATTTTTTATGAGATTTTACCTGTCTGCTAGCGTCTTTTAGATTGTTAGGCAATTGTGGTGGTATCAGTTCAGCACAGTGTGTAGCGCTTATCTCACTTTATTTTATATACCATGTTTATTATTTAAGAAAAATAATTTAACCTATACAACCACTTTGATAAGCCTCAACACTAGTTTTTATGAATATTGCCACTGGTGAAATCTCAGCCACAGAAGTATATGTTCTGAAGATCTCCTTTTAGGCACTCCGCTCTAAAGCCTAAGAGACAATCAGACAACTTGTGACAGGAACAGGTCACTAAAGCCAACATTTGTATATAGATCACTGATCACTGTATTAGCATCACTTGCGAAAAGTGGCAGACAGCATTGGGGTGAGTTAGCGTCCCTCCCTGCCAGAGTCAGTTAGCATTAGATCACCACCGTTACTCGTATTGTCTTTGTATCAGATTAATATACTGATCATGAACAGAACTATACTAGTATCCAACCTTAGTAAAGTGTCCCCAAAAATTTAGCATTAGCAGGATGAATACCTGTGTTTAGCCCCCCTGCCCTCCAATTAAGTGCAATGTCAGTAAATCACTGACACCTCTGATACATTGTACACAAAACCACAGTGTTAGAAATATCTTTATCTTTCATTTTGAGTGCAGATAGATTCTCTGGGTCGGAACACTATTGCTGAGTATCTATGATGAATAAAAGAAAATGAAAAGAAGCTTAGAAGAGCACAGTTTGGAGTGCGGTTCTTATCCTTTTACTTTCATCTGATGATAAGCGAGGATGGGCTTCTTTTTTTTTTTTTCACAAGAAAAGAGGACGGCTTCTTGAACCTGCACCAGAGTCCAGAGATCAAATGAAAAAGCTAATCTAGAGCGATGGGGTCCTTCATTACTTTATCCAAAACCAAAAAGTTTGGATTTAGGTGTACTTTAAACTTATCCATTCAGGTATATTGGTATTCATAATATGCCTTTACACTTTAAACCAAGGTAACTATGTATACACTTATCATACCTGGCCGATGCCCCTGGATGCTGGAAATCACTGAAGAAGACACTGTTACTCCCATGATCTTCCCTTGCTTCTGGGTCCCATTATGAGTGACCAGTCTGATGCATTGTAAACACAGGAGGTCGACTACACACAAAGAGATGAGGTGGAGTGATGTCACACTCTCCACCTTGTCCAATCATATAACTTTGCATGCATTCAGAAAATGTAAAGAATGACGCCTGTATCTACTGCCCAACCTCCTGTATTTACAATGCATTTGGCTACCCGCTTGCCAAGGGACACGGAAGTAAGCAGAGATGACTGGAGTATTGGTGTTTGCTTCATTGATTTCCAGCTTCCAGGGACATTAACCAAGTATGGTACACGGTATATATATTTACAGTGGTCTAAGCTGGACCAATGTAACTACGTAAAAATATACCATCGCTAGAATTCATCGTTAATGGAGACATTTTGACGCTGAATTTCAACAACAACATTGCTGCAGGTTAAATCTGATTCCAGTTACAAGTAAACAAGGAAACTGCTGTGGTACTGGAGGGTACCTTGATGTTTCACGGAGATGTCTCAGGAGGAAACTCTTCAATAGCTATTTTTCTGATAATGTTTTTATTCCAGAATCAAAGTGTGCACAAATAATTTTAGACTTTCCAGTCCACAGCACATAAAATCAATGGAGCACCTAGGCATACTTGGCTGTTCCTATCAGTCATTCTTCACTTTTGCTACTGCATTGTGCGCCAAGAAATACATTAACCATGCTTATATTAATTAAGCAAGATTGAGTGCACCATAGATGAATGAGCATTTGAGCAGGCTTGCCTTCATTAGGACATTTGGAATCATTAAGTATTATGTATGCCCATGTCAGAAAAACATCAGCCTCCCACTAAGATTATCATATTAGATTTACTGATGAATTTACATTCATTCTGTCCATACTCAGCATTAGTTTGTCATTTGTTTATTTTGATACACTTTTTCATGCATGGGATAAGTTGTGTGATGCCATGTGTAAATCAGTAATAAGGCAACATTTTAAACATTTATATTATTCAAAGCAGTGGCTGCCACTCATTAGGGGCACACGGGCACTGTCCCCCCTAATCCATGCACCCCGACACTCTGATCTACATGCAGGGTGCTGGATTTATGGATTTCTATGGATTTTTTTTTCTTTAGAAGCACATGATTAAAGCCTTAAGCCCCATACACACTATCAGTTTTCCTGCAGGTTTTTGTCTTCAGGCTTACCAAAACCATCTAATATGAGGCCAAAACTTAAGAGTTTCAATTTGTATGCAATCAAGCAGGCCCTTGCACTAAATGGAAAAATACCCCACTGGCTGAAAGTCCTAAGACCCAATTGGCCAGGAGAAGAATGGATGGCCGGGACACAAAGGAGATGAAGGGGGGAAGTCACCGCCATGACCTGTGGGTGAGAAGGCCAGCTGGTGACCAGGAGGGTGAGCAATGTTTTCAATAGTGTGTGGTGGCAGGCTCGAGTGATGGAGGGTTAGTATGGGATGGCGGGATGGAGCAATGGGGGGGTCTGTGGTCAGGTCTGTCTGCTGCCCCCCGACCAATGGAGCACCAGCTACCACTGATCCAAAGCAAAGCATTTTTAGGTTATTTTGTTTTCTTTTGTACATGGTATTTGATACTTAGATGGGGGAGAAGTACAGCCAAAGTTTGTTTTTAGCATACAGTCACAGAGCTGGTCCAGGCTGGTGCAAGACCATGGCAATATGGCCGAGATTGGCCCACAACCCTGGACTGGCACCTGGCTAAGCCTGAGCCAGCAGCTCCCACCCCCTCAATCAACAGCCCAGCGCACCAGTGAGTGTGGAGAGAGGGGGCAGAGCAGACAGCGATGACTGACAGTTACCAGCTCTCTGCTCCGAGAGCCCTGAGAACTGAGCATTCAATGGTGTTTTATCGGCTTGGAGCCGAACCGGGAACAGTGCAGCATTGGACTGATGCTGCATCCACCTAGGTAAGTATGATTCTTAAAAAAAGATTCTCAAAAATTCCCTTGGTGGACTGGCAAAAAAACTACTCTAGATCTCTTAAGGGTTTTAAGAGTCCATCCCTCATTGAAGCTAATATAAAAAATTTCACTAGATGATACTTGGTCCCATTCATATTGGCCACCATGTATCCGTCATCCTCACCACTATGCTTTAGAGGTTGTCAAGGAATAGGCACCATGATCCATACTTGGTGGGAGTGCCCTAGGATACGGGGATTCTGGAACAGGGTATTCCAGATTATCAGTAGAGTTAACGGTTGTAACCTCCATCAATCTGCTGCAATAGTCTTATTGAATGGTCTAATACCACAGAGTTCCAAGGCCATTAGACAGCTTATTCTATTTATACTGACTGGCGCCAGAATCACTTTAGCGGCTGCATGGAAGAAACCGTATGTTTCCATTTTACACATGAAGAGAAAGGTTACATGGATTATGGAACGGGAAAAAATAATTAACTCTATGTTAGATACCTCTACCCAGTTCACTGAAATTTGGGAACCTTGGTTGATTTACATGGGAATCTCCCACAACATGTAAGTTTAGTTTTGGCTCTGGACTCAGACTGATGTAATCCTATGGCAGGTAGGCCCACCCTCCCTTTCCCTTTCCTCTCCTTCCTCTTTCCTCCTTCTCCCCCTCTCTTTTCTTTATTCTTATTTTTTCTCTTGAACAGGAGATATTCATTACATATCATATTCTCCACTGGTCTCAGGTAGTGCTGATTTAGTTTAACTGGATGTATGTATTAAATTCCTTGTCTCCTTTTAGGTTTATAAGTTAAGAGTTGATTGAGAGATGTTTCTCTGGACAACATTTGGATCCAATTTTTTTGTCATCAAGGGGGGCTGGGTGGGGGGGGGGCTGCCCCCCCTCCTCGACACAGATTGCTCCCGGTGGGGGTCTCGGGGGGAGGGGATGTCCCCAAGAAACCTAGCATCTCCACGGTTCGGTATGATTTATTCCTTACATATATTTTAGTTTTATAAACTCAGCTTATAATAAAAGTTTTATAGATTGCTTAGTAAACAGGGAATTTTAGCCCTAAAATGTTGTCGCTACCTCTACTGATTCCCATCCCTCCTGATTATACACATTTACACTCCCATGTTAAACTTACCAGGTATATAGTTGGGACATTGGGGGGGGGGGAGGAGAGGGGGAAATCTAGTTAATAAATGTAATCTATTGTTTACTACTATAATTGTCAACACGATGTTTCCTGATGCATTTATTGTATTACGTTTATTACTCTGTATGCTTTTTAATTTATTATAATAAACTTAAATTTAAATGAAAAAAAAAAAAAAAAAAGATTCTCAAAAATTCCCATACTCCATACAGCATTGGTCATCTCAGGGCACAAGGTCACTTTCCTATGTGTCATTTGAGTTCAGTTATGTGATTTGGGAAGTCACATGGGCACAGGGGTTGTATGGGAAAGCATTGGATTTTCCATTATTTTCTGTACCATAGACAATGGTCATGAGGCCAAATGGAAAGGGGGGATCTCCTCAACAGTGACATAGATAGCTATACCCTTCTAGGTCTACAGTATCTAAAAGTTCTGGTCTATAAAGTAAAGTCATACAATAATTAACTAATAATACCAAGCATGGCTATATTATACATAGTTACATGTATTGTAATTATTTTTAATGGTACCTGCTCATTGCCCCAGGAAGTTGGAAATCACTGCTGTAGACCTCGCTACTCCAGTAATCTCCACTTCCTTCTGGGTCCGGCGTTGAGCAGCTGGCCTGATGCATTGTGAATACAACATGGGTGGCATTGAAAGAATGTTTTGCATTTTCTCAGTGAATGCAACGTGTTCTCTGATTAAATGAGGTAGGTATCACCTCCCTGCCTTTCCACCTCATCCAATCAGAGAATACTTTACATTCATTCAGAAAATGCAAATCAGACTATTAATGGCACCCATGCTTAGTGGCTGACCTCCTGTAATAAGTATGCCTGGCAAGTAAAGTTCACTGCAGTAGCAGTCTGTTTACTTCAGTGATTTTAGGCTTCTAGGGGAATTGGTCAAGTAAAGTATATGCATAGCTACATTGGTCAAAGCTGGATTAACTGAATTGACCCATTTTGTGCAGGTTTACAGCTTCTGCCTTGTTTGAAATCATCATACAGTTGACCCTTGGATTACGAGCATAATCTGTTCAGGAGAATGCTTGTAATCCAAGGCACTCGCTTATCAAAGTGAGTTTCCCAATAGAAGTCAATGGAAACAAAGATAATTTGTTCCGCATTGACTTCTATTGCATGCAATACCATATGTGGCCAGAGGTGGGGGGCGCAGGAGAGCCTCGGAAATACTCAGGGACAGCTCGGCTGAACTCGGAAACCCTCGGAAAAAGGTTTGAAAACACTCAGGAACAGAGTATTTTCAAGTGATTCCAAGTATTTCCGAAACGGCTCCGAACTGTTCCTAGTGTCACTAGCGCCCCCGCACCTCTGACCAAATACGGTACTGCACACTCCATTGGCTTGAGTCCTGCTCGTTTTGCGAAAAAACACTCACAAACCAAGTCAAGATTTTGTTTTTAAAGTTGATTGTCTTTCAAAATGCTCGTTAACTGCATTACTCGTTAACCAAGGTTCCACGGTATTGTGGAAAAACAACAACAACCAGTTAGAATCATGCTTATGCAAATATGTGAATATACAGCTTTAAAGAAAGCCTGCGGGTCATTTTAAACATTAAAAAGCAAAGATCCTGTCTGCGAGCAGACACAACCCTTTAAAAGCCTCTATTGTGATTCTGTTTTCACTTTGTTATTGTGAGCTTGGCTTTTCCAAATTTCACCTACAAGAAAAAGGTAAATCTTGCCCATGTACATTTCTCTTGAAGAGTTGGATTTGGTTGGGCAGGGGTATTTGATTTTGATGACATTGGCTCCCACAGTGGGGCTTAGTCCAAGCCCTTACTAATATAGTGAAATCAACATTAGAAGCAAGTGCCTAGTAATTATGCACTAGATATAACCACAATAGAGGCAAATTATAAACTCATGGTAAGATGGCACTTGACCCCAGTAAGAATTAATAAAATGCAACCAGATAAATCCCCTCAGTGTTGGAGAGACTATGGACAAGAATGTACAAAAATACACATATGGTGGGAATGTCCAAAACTAAAGGAATACTGGCAGCAGATAGCAGAACATATAGAGGAGATTGCAGGGGAAACAATTGCACAAAACCCCTGGAATGGTTTACTAAAACTAAAAAAACAATATAAGGAAACCTTGGTTCCTCCCCTGCTCAACGCTGCAAAAGTTTTAATCTAAAAAAAAAAAAATGGTCGCAAAAGGAGGTCTATTGTGACAGGAAGTCAGGTAAATCTGTGTGTGTTGTCCCAGACGGAAGATACTTTTCTACCTTGTGTAGACAATACACCAATTACTATTGGGCGTCGGCTGCAGAGATGGCCAGAGAGGTTTGGGGCGTTAAAAGGTTTCAGCTGTTCAGAATTAAGCAATTAAAAGCCCCTATAAAGACAGCCTAAGGATAACGACTGATTGCTGAATCCTGGGGCTTTGTGAGTGAAGGAGCAGTCACAAACATTTCTGAAGAGGTGAGGTGCTGATGGATATTTCTGTGTGAGAAATATCAAAGAGACTTTTTTGTTGTTTTCTGCTGTAGGACCAGCAGTGTCTGCCCAGCAGTAGGCTGTGCCAGACTCCATAGGTAGGTTCCTGTGTTGGGAAGGTAGACGCCCCAAGTGGCAAGGGTTTATTTTATGTTTTGTTTATACTATTCTGATGCTTGCACGTGTATCCCACAAGATGGAAAAATAAACCATATTATTTGTTTTCAGTCATCCTCAAGTGCCTTTTTGTACAGTTCAGCATGTAGTGAACCCATAGAGGGGGTCACACACACCCACTACCGAGTTAATCCCTCACACATGGTGGAGTGCCGCGGGCAGTTAAAGTAAACTCAAAATGGAGGAGATGATAAAACAGATGGTTATAGCAAATGCAAATCAACAGCAGATGAATGCAGCTTTGCAGCGGAGCCTTGCAGCTCAACAACAGGCTCACCAAGAGAGCCTTGCAGCTCACCAAAAGAGCATTGCAGCTCAACGACAGGCTCACCGAGAGAGAATTGCCGCTCAACAACAGGCTCACCGAGAGAGCATGGCAGGTTGGGAGGCCATCATGAAACAATTTGAGAGAACAGAGGAAAAGGATAGCAAGCCCTCTCTGATTGAGAATCCAGAGGACCATAATGCTATGGAGGTTACCACGTCTGTTGTTGAGACGGAATCATCACCGGAGTGTAGTACTTCACCAGAGGAACAAGAAGTGAAGCCAGAGGAGTGTGCCCTGGCACAGCCTGAAACTCCCGAAGTAAAGGAGCCGCCATTAGTAGTAGAAGAGTCTGTAGAGCCTGTGGAATCCAATGTTGTGAATTGCGTTCCAGAGGGCAAACCAGACGAGACCAAACCAGAAGAGAAAGACCCTTATTTACAAGAAGATGCTGAGGAGGTCCCGGCTGTCCCCGCAGTAGCAGCTCCTATGAAGCTGAATCAATGGTCTGACAGTTCTGCTAAATACAGTAGAGAACTTTTAGCAAATACTTTGAAGAAACTTGAAGATCCAGCTACCAAAGCTGTTACACAAACTGTTACACCACCTTATATGCAATAAATATTACAGATAGTCACTCCTCCTGTATGGAGGTCACCACCATAACCAAAAAGCATATATGGAAAAAAGGGGTTTTTGGTCCTATATAGAGCACTAAGACAATGTGCCTCTATGGACCTAGCGGTTATCAAGTTAGTGATGGACAATAACTGAATATAAAAATAGTAAATTTATTGAAAATATAAGAATTGTATATGGATAATATACACAAATCTAGTATATAAAAGGTACAAATTCTAAGACCTAAGTATGAAAAGGTTATTAACTGGTGATAGCTGGCCAAAGCTGCACCCGTGGAATTCCACGGGTGCAGCTTTGGCCAGCTATCACCAGTTGATAACCTTTTCATACTTAGGTCTTAGAATTTGTACCTTTTATATACCAAAGCTGTTACCTTGGAACTGGAACCCAGCAAGTTTAAAGGCAAGATTTTGGATTGCTCCAAATTTTTTCGCAAAGCCAAATTGCTGCATTACCATATGAAGTATTTCCCTGGCGTTGACAAGTCAGAGCAGGATCAGAGTCCTGTCACGAGGCATATGCAGACAAGAGGCTCTTTAGCTCACGAAAAGGCCAGTCAGCAAAGCTCAAAGAGAAGACGCACCACAAACAGTTCAATTTCCCACCGACCATCCCTAAAAGACAAAAGCAAGGAGAACTTAATCCAGAAGTCTCATCGCAAGCCTGACAAGCTGTCTGAAAGTGTTAAAGAAAAATTCAAAGATTTCTTGAGTCTGAAGTCAAAGAAAAAGATGCCATCCATATACAAGACTAAGTGATGAGGAGACGCTCGGCGATTCTTGCATGGAAAGCTTACTTTGGAGTGATGAGGATTACAACAAAGAGATGCTTCTCTTCACGCATGCTCATGGTTTTCTAAATGTTGGCCGCAACAGGAGCAAGTACAGCTCTGCCAAGCAAAGACTTGTGATGGACAATATGGATGAGAATGCTATGGATGCAAATATGGGCGAACTGTTAGATCTCTGCTCAGGAAAGTTTCACCAATCACAGTCCAACACCAGCCAGCCTGATGCAAATGACTCCAAGATTGGGGTTATGGATGAGTTGCTGGGACTCTGCTCTGGAAAATTTGTCTGTCAAGATTATGGTTCAAATCAAGAATCTTTTAGTTGTACAAAGGCTCATGCTGAAAATGAGAAAAGTGACCTAATGTCTGAAGCAGTTGCTCTCTGTTCCGGTTCTTTCACCAACAGAGAAAATGAAGAAAATGAGGCCGGGCTTGAGGATTTCCATCTTCTACCATGTGATGATTCTGACAGCGAAGAGCTTGCAGAAATTGAAAGTGGTGCAGAAGATGAAGAGGATGATGACGCCCTGCAGGATGAGGCGTCTTCTGTGCTGGCGGGGAGCGATTACGAAAAGTGCTCCTACCCCCTGGGTTATGTGAAGAGACAAGCGCTGTACGCCTGCAGTACCTGCACCCTGGATAAAGAGGAGCCTGCTGGGATATGTCTGGCCTGTACATACAAGTGTCATGAAGGCCACGACCTGTTTGAGCTAACTTTGAGGAACTTTCGCTGCAATTGTGGAAATGCCAAATTTAAACAGTGGGAGTGCAAGTTATATCCGGATAAAGAGAAGAAAAACCTGTCTAATAATTACAAGGCCTCTACTGCACATGTAAGAGACCATACCTCGATCCTGAGGAAGAGACTCCAGATGAGATGATCCAGTGTGTGGTGTGTGAGGACTGGTTTCATGGTCGGCACCTAGGGGCAGTTCCATCGGAGCACGTAGAGTTGCATGAGATGGGCTGCCAGGGCTGTATGGATCACTGTTCATTTCTTTGGGCCTACTCTGCCAAGTTAGGAGTTCCTGGTGTCACCAAGATTACCAAAGCAGAAACGGAACATGAAGATGTTAAAGTTGATGATTGTCCTACGGAAACAGCCAACCCTCAGAATAGACTAACAATAAATAATGAAGAATGTGTGGAAGATAACGACGATGAGGAGGAGGCAATTCTTAGAAAGCTAAATCTGAAGGACTTTATGGAAAATGAAGCTGAACTTTCTGGAAGTGATGTTGAAAGTGAAATCCCTGAACGCTTCAGGGCAAATGAAGTGGCTGAAGTGCAGGTAGTAGGGGTTTGCACATCTTCAGTTCTCAGTCAGTTGCTTGATGGAAATAAAGCTGAAAAACTTAATTCTGACACTGCACTAAATGATGTAGAAAAAGTGTGTCCAATATCCACTGAGCCTTGTGAATGTAGTAAGGCAGGTGATATTCATGACTTTCCCATAGTTGATGATCAGCGGAGCAGGGTCATTGAGGAATCTGAATTGCAGGAAATATGCACCCAGACTGAGGCTATTTTTGCCTCTGTGAATTATTTGCATGTTGAAGAGCAGTGTGTTAAGTAGTGTTGAGCAGAATATGCCATATTCGATTTCGCGATATATCTCGAATATATAGTCGAATATTCGAGATATATTCGCTAAATACGAATATTCGTGATATTTTTTGGAAATTAAATGATTGCGAAATTTCGCTATTGCGAATGCGAATGCGAAATTTCGAGAAATGCGGAAGGAGCACTCTGATTGGCTCAGAATATTTGTGATATTTTATAATACCAAATAATTGCGAAATTTCGAGAAATGCGGAATGGAGCACTCTGATTGGCTCAGAATATTTGTGATATTTCACAATACAAAAAAATAGCGAAATTTCGAGAAATGCGGAAGGAGCACTCTGATTGGCTCAGAATATTCGTGATATTTCACAATACAAAATAATTGCGAAATTTCGAGAAATGCGGAATGGAGCACTCTGATTGGCTGAGAATATTTGTGATATATTACAATACAAAATAATTGCGAATATTCGGCAAATGCGGAAGGAGCACTCTGATTGGATCAGAATATTCTTGCTATTTTATCGTAATTTCGCAAAAATGCGATTGCGATATTTATTGCGCAATTTCGATACATGCTTTAGGAGCGCTCTGATTGGCTCATTCTGAAATCGAATATTCGAGATATTTTATCGAAATTTCACAAAATGCGAATGCGAAATTGATTGCGGAATTTCGACAGTAACACTCTGAAATCGAATATATGTGTTATTTTAGCTAAAAACAATATTGCGAGTTTCTCGATCGTGCATGCGCAATCGCGCGAACAACACGCGACTACTTCCTGGAACTTGGCCACTTGCCAGTTTCATTTGCCATAGCAAGTTTGTGTTGGCCAAGTGCCCAGCTTTGCTTTAAAAAAATGGTCGGGAGCAATCTGTCACAAAGTGAGAAAAAGATGCTGATCTGTGTAAGTATTTGCATTATCTTTAACTGCATTTTAGACTAGTTTAAAAGTTAGTATATAAGATCAGATATTAGTATTTCCCAAACAATTTGTCTCCTGGTGTTACAAAACTACAACTCCCAGCATGCCTGTACAGCTGCAGACACCCTGGTTGGTAAATGTGTATTTAGGCACTTTCCTTGCTATTTTGCATAATGAATTTAACATGTTGTGGACACCGGGCTAATTTTTCAGATTTGGTGTTTACGAGACTAAAACATTTTTTTTTTGCTAGAAAATTACTTAAAACCCCCAAACATTATATATATATATTTTTCTAACACCCTAGAGAATGAAATGGTAGTCATTGCAATACTTTTTGTCACACCGTATTTGCGCAGCAGTCTTACAAGCGCACTTTTTTTGGAAAAAAATCACTTTTTTGAATTATAAAATAACACAACAATAAATTTTGCCCAATTTTTTTATATTTTGTGAAAGATAAAGTTACGCCGAGTAAAATGATACCCAACATGTCACGCTCAAAAATTGTGCCCGCTCGTGGCATGGTGTCAAACTTTCACCCTTAAAAATCTCGATAGGTGACGTTTAAAAAATTCTACAGGTTGCATTTTTTGAGCTACAGAGTAGCTCTAGGGCTAGAATTATTGCTCTCGCTCTACCAATCGCGGCGATACCTCACTTGTGTTGTTTGAACACCGTTTTCATATGCGGGCGCTACTCGCGTATGCGGCACTGTTTCCTAAACGGAGCCTACAGCTGTTGCAAAACAACTCCCCGTTATTACCGGACAGCCATTAACTGTCCAGGCATGCTTGGAGTTAAAGTATAATTGTTGTACAGCTGGTGACGGTGAGCTACATGGTGTATCAGAGCATGCTGGTAGTTGTAGTTTTTAAATAACATCAACTCCATTATTTATTCTAAATTAATTCATCAAAATGTCAAAAAAATGGCAAGATATAAAATCTGTCATGTTACCCCTGTCATTGATTAATAAGGCGAGAATGCTCCCAATGTTGAATACCATAGATTTCCGTCATATATCCATAAGGCTTTAAACAAAAGTATTATAATATACTTTGTTCTTCATCTTGCAGATGTTCCTGGAAACAGGGTATGACCACCTGCCGAGGCAGGCTCAAAAAAAGGAAGTGATACGCTCCATAATGGAGAAACTGAGTGATCACCACGGCGGCCCACCAGATCGCATGGCGATCCTTAAAAAATGGTCCGACTTGAAGAGGCGCCATATGGACCGGGTCAAGTGTCTCCGTGTTAAATATCACCCAGGTAAGTTATTGCTGACAGTTATGTTTTTTTTTCTAAAGTGTATTTCGTGCGTGTACTCGAGAGAGGAGCCGGACTGCAGGAGTTGGGAGTAGGCAGGCCTCCCCCAGAGGCAATCTGCCACCTTTCTCCATGCCCCGGGTGACAATGGCGGGTGTGAGGGGGTCCTCCCATACAGCCCGTCCTACCTGCTCCGCTTTGAAGCCCAATGTGGCAGAGGGACTCCCTATAAGGGAGTGAGAGGATTTGCCCGCTCAACCAGCCCCGTTAGTCCTTCGCCCCTCTTTTTAGAGACCGCGTGGTCAGAGTGCGTGCATGTTAACCCAATTTCGAGTGCGTGTGTAAGTGTGGTGGTTTTTGTGGGAGGGGGCCGGGCTGAAACCATCAAACTTAATTAACATGTAGCCGAGAGCGGGATCCGAACCCCTAGCTGCAGAGGTGAATGGCTTGTCAGCGCAGTGGCAATCACGTTGAGCCAGCTCCTTTGGTGACAGTTATGTAAGGTCATATTTAATTAATGTAAGGGCAGATGTTGTTAACCCAGACGCCATGTTGTGGTAACATATATCACCACCAGCCAAGGTATTCATAGTACTGTTGAAAAAAGACATGGGACAGCAGACAGCAACACAGAAGTTATGTGGGAACATACATTTCCCATTGCTTTGCATGGGACTTTTAACAAAAACCACGACCATCACAAATGGGGGTAGTTAATGGATAAATTAACGATCCTATACTTTAAGTGGGCGTATAAGTAACATGTGACCAAGTGTTATCGAAATATCTACAGCTGTTATGAAGTATGAAGTCTATGTTTCCCATAGAGTTGAATGGGACTTTAAAGAAAAACCCCGACCATGGCAAATGGGGGAGGGTAAGGCTTAAATCACCTATCCTATGTTTGTGGCTGACATATAAGTAACCTGTGTGCCAAGTTTCATGTAAATATCTTTCGCCGTTTGGACGTGATGCTGGTACATACATACATACATACATACATACACAGACACGTTGAGTTTTATATATATAGATTCACACTCAATTCCTGTGTTAGGCGTGGGGTTTTCATAGTAATCCCGTGTGCTCCATCAGGCCCTTTTTTTAACATGAGATCGTCTGAACAAAACAAAGGAGACAAAAACAGCTCATTTTACCATGGTGGCAGCCCAGCTCACGCTCAGTCCCCTGTAGTGCCCACAAGACCCTTTAATATAACATTTTCCCATTGGTTAACTGTCTATATAAATTAATTTGTATTCATATACAATACAGCAGAGTACACAGAATTTGCATACGTCATTAGAAAATATTTTTCTAATATATGAACATTGTGTTATTATAGGAGCTCCGATACCAGCTGTGCGCACCAAGCGCGCAAGTCGCCAGGCCGCTGAGGAGGATGCGGCAGAGGAGGATACGGCAGAGGAGGATGCGGCAGAGGAGGATGCGGCAGAGGAGGAGAGGGATGAGGAGGAGCAGCCAGGGCCCTCCCACTCACCAGCCACAGCTCCTGTTGTGGAGCATGTCCCCCCCCAACAAACTACTGAGGAAGAGGATATCATGGTAGCTGGAGAGGTCGAGGTCGTTGAAGAGCAACTTCCGGTGAGCCTCGCTCAGGAAGGTAAATATGTGCACAAAGATTAATAACATTTCAACAATAAAATGTAGATATAAAAATGGACAACATATAAAGCGCACCCGTCAGATTGCAGAACCATCATATGGTATTTATGATAGAAGTATACAGGTAGTGCAGAATTATTAGGCAAGTTGTATTTTTGAGGATTCATTGTATTATTGAACAACAACCATGTTCTCAATGAACCCCAAAAACTCATTAATATCAAAGCTGAATATTTTTGAAAGTAGTTTTTATTTTGTTTTTAGTGTTAGCTATTTTAGGGGGATATCTGTGTGTGCAGGTGAGTACTATTACTGTGCTGAATTATTAGGCAACTTAACCAAAAAAAAAATATATACCCATTTCAATTATTTATTTTTAACAGTGAAACCAATATAACATCTCAACATTCACAAATATACATTTCTGACATTCAAAAACAAAACAAAAACAAATCACTGACCAATATAGCCACCTTTCTTTGCAAGTACACTCAAAAGCCTGACATCCATGGATTCTGTCGGTGTTTTGATCTGTTCACTATCAACATTGCGTGCAGCAGCAACCGCAGCCTCCCAGACAATGTTCAGAGAGGTGTACTCTTTTCCCTCCTTGTAAATCTCACATTAGATGATGGACCACAGGTTCTCAATGGGGTTCAGATCAGGTAAACAAGGAGGCCATGTCATTATTTTTTTTTCTTTAATACCCTTTCTTGCCAGCCACGCTGTGGAGTACTTGGACATGTGTGCTGGAGAATTGTCCTGCATGAAAATCATGTTTTTCTTGAAGGATGCAGACTTCTTCCTGTACCACTGCTTGAAGAAGTGGTCTTCCAGAAACTGGCAGTAGGACTGGGAGTTGAGCTTCACTCCATCCTCAACCCGAAAAGGCCCCACAAGCTCATCTTTGATGATACCAGCCCAAACCAGTACTCCACCTCCACCTTGCTGGCGTCTGAGTCGGACTGGAGCTCTCTGCCCTTTACCAATCCAGCCACGGGCCCATCCGTCTGGCCCATCAAGACTCACTCTCATTTCAGAAGTCCATACAACGGTAGAAAAATCATTCTTGAGATATTTCTTGGCCCATTCTGGACGTTTCAGCTTGTGTGTCTTGTTCAGTGGTCGTCGTCTTTCAGCCTTTCTTACCTTGGCCATGTCTCTGAGTATTGCACACCTTGTGCTTTTGGGCACTCCAGTGATGTTGCAGCTCTGAAATATGGCCAAACTGGTGGCAAGTGGCATTTTGGCAGCTGCACGCTTGACTTTTCTCAGTTCATGGGCAGTTATTTTGCGCCTTGGTATTTCCACATGCTTCTTGCGACCCTGTTGACTATTTTGAATGAAATGCTTGATTTTTCGATGATTCAATTTTAAGAGTGCTGCATCCCTCTGCTAGATACCTCTCTATTTTTGACTTTTCAGAGACTGTCAAGTCCTTCTTTTGACCCATTTTGCCAAAGGAAAGGAAGTTGACTAATAATTATGCACACCTGATATAGAGTGTTGATGTCATTAGACCACACACCTTCTCATTACAGAGTTGTACATAACCTAATATGCCTAATTGGTAGTAGGCTTTCGAGCCTATACAGCTTGGAGTAAGACAACATGCATAAAGAGGATGATGTGGTCCAATTACTCATTTGCCTAATAATTCTGCACTCCCGGTCTGTGCTAGACACATAACAAGTGTATAGACATGATAATGATTGATTAATAAGCAACAGAAATATTTTATGTATTTGTTGAGGGTCTTTGAAATCAAATTGTTTTTTCTTATATCCTAACAGCTGCAAAAGAGATGATGCAGTACCAAGCAGCTCTGAAAAAAAAATCCAAGAAAATACTGGCTAACCAGATCCAAATTTGTTACCTTCAGAAGCAAAATCAACAGGTGGAGGAGGAACAAATGCAACTTTTGTTAAATTTGGAAAAAGCGCAGAAGCGCATGAACAGTTATCTTAAAATTTGATATTTTAAATAAAAAGTGTTATTTTTTTGAAATGTTTCCTTTCTTTTTGAGATAGATTTTTAGGTTTTTCAACACATCTAACTTCACATCTAACACATCAACATCAACATCAACACATCTAACTTCATAATAAGCAAAATCATTTTATACTATTATTTTATTTAACACAAAACTAGGACAAACTAAAATACATAGACACAGTCACGACGAACACAAACTAAACTGTTGAAAAATGAACATAACAAAAGCAACAATAGATATATATAGATATAGAGAGAGAGAGCAAGAAAGAGAGAGAGAGAGTGCACATTTGCTCTTGCATACAGGCTAATGGTTGCAGTATAATGGTTGCAGTATAAAGGCCGCAAACCAGGGTTTAACATAAAGTTCATTGTTTTAGTTACACTTGCTGTTACGATCCGGTCTGGTAGCTTGTAGCGGAGGCTGTTGGTGGATCCGCTGTGCCAGAGAGGTCATGAAGCATTACTCAGCATGGAGGCAGCAGCAGTAGTATTAAAATGTAATGTAACTAGAAAATATACAATTTCAGGGTAAATTGTGCGGCGTGGTCTTGCCTCCAACAATACTACTGACTGGAGACGGTGCCCCTGGAGATGTAAATGTGATCCAACCGTGTGTCAATCCAGTTCGGTCCATTGCCCCATCAAAAACTGCTCCATCAAAAACTAGCCCATCAAAACTGCACCATAAAAACTAGGGCTGCGCATCTTCACCCGTCTCACGATTCGATGCGATTTCGATTATCAAGTCCACGATTCGATTCCGCGATGCATCACGATGCATCACGATTGCAGCGCAAGTGCGCATGGCTCTCCCCCCAAAATACTAAAGGAGATTATCAGAGACTGCAGACATAGTACAGGAGATGGTCAGAGACTGCAGACATAGTACAGGAGATGGTCTGAGACTGCAGACATAGTACAAGAGATGGTCAGAGACTGCAGACATAGTACAAGAGATGGTCAGAGACTGCAGACATAGTACAGGAGATGGTCAGAGACTGCGGACATAGTACAGGAGATGGTCAGAGAGTGGGGACATAGTACAGGAGATGGTCAGAGAGTGGGGACATAGTACAAGAGATGGTCAGAGACTGCAGACATAGTACAAGAGATGGTCAGAGACTGCAGACATAGTACAGGAGATGGTCAGAGACTGCGGACATAGTACAGGAGATGGTCAGAGAGTGGGGACATGCTACACGAGATAAGAGACTGCGTGCATGCTACAGGAGATGGTCAGAGACTGGGGACATGCTACACGAGATAAGAGACTGCATGCATGCTACAGGAGATGGTAAGAGACTGCGGACATGCTACAGGAAATGGTCAGAGACTGCGGAAATTATACAGAAGATCAGTAGGTAAGTATGATTTTTAATTTAATTTTAAAGAAGAAAATAATACCCTTTAGTATCACTTTAACAAACCCATTGAGTCTTTTGGCAGCAACTTGCATAGTAAACAGGTCAACATCACTGCACAAATAAAAAAAGGGAGGCATTCCAATCAGCAAGAAATCTACTGCTTGCAGATCAGTAGATGGTTCCAGAGGGGAGAGATGATAGGGAAATCACAGCAAGAAATTAGACAGTAAAAGAGTTTGCCTTACACATTGGGGGCTGCACAAACAGTACACACACACACAGAGGATAGCTGCAGCAGGACGGGGGGGGGGATGTTGCCACCTCTCTACACTCACCCATATATCAAGCATGACAGGCTTATCTCTCACCTCCGGAGCACTTCCATCCCCCCCTCCTCTCAGCTCGTTTGTAGTTTGCAGAAGCCAAATTTATGGCTCATCCCACGGATGTTACAACAGCTCCGTGCAGTCATGATCTGTATGCCTCTGTCTCTCAGCTCCTCGTGCGGCTCGGCACCACCCATCAGGTAGATGAACAGTGTCACTGTCCAGTCAGACTCAGAGCTCCAAATCACAGAGGAAGGGAGATCGTGGGTGGGGGCAGCAACGAGGCTCAGGCTGAGGCTACACTGTGTGAGTTGAGGAGGGGACAGCGCCAGGCGCAGCCAGCCGATCGGCGGCATATCTTTCCAGCAAAGACATTGCTGTATGGGGGGAGGGGGAGGGGGCCGCAATGACGTTATTATTAATCGATTATTGCACAATACCAAATCGATGCAGAATCGTCCAGGGTATAATCGCGATGCATCGATTCGACGATTATTTTCAACACCCCTAATCAAAACTGCACCATGCTATTAGCCCCATCAAAAACTGGTTGCTATGGAGGGTTGCTATGGACTGATGGCTATGGACTGGTTGCTATAGACGGTTGCTATGGAGTGGATGCTATGGAGGGTTGCTATGGAGGTTTCATATGGAGGGTTGCTATGGAGGGTTGCTATGGAGTGGTTGCTATGCATGGTTGCTATATGCAGAGCATGCAGAAGTTACGCATAGTCAAAAAAAAACTTAGCCATATCTCCTCACAGTGTGTGGGAGGAGCTATAGAAAGCCCTCACAGATGTGTGTATGAAGGATTTTACCTCAGCGTCTCCTAGGAAACCAATGTAAAACATATGCAAACACACATAGGAAAGAACTGTTTGTGAGGTGTTATTAAACTCTTTAGCGTTTCCTAGGAAACCAATGTTTGGGTTTGCAGGCTCTCTCTAAACACAACAGAAATTGAGGAATGTTTTTTGAATACTTGTCCTTTAAATGAAGCTATTTACCTCACAGAAAACACCTCACAACTACCTCACAGCTGTGTGTATGAAGGTATTTACCTCACAGAAAACACCTCACAACTGTGTGGGAGGAGCTATATAATCCCCTT
This sequence comes from Rana kukunoris, assembly GCA_029574335.1. Taxonomy (NCBI): domain Eukaryota; kingdom Metazoa; phylum Chordata; class Amphibia; order Anura; family Ranidae; genus Rana; species Rana kukunoris. The sequence continues at coordinate 401,501,979 of CM056053.1, read as the reverse complement.
ACAGCTGTGAGGACTTTTAATTACCTCAGCGCCTCCAAGGAAACCAATGTAAACAAATGCAAACACACTCTTGGCAGATTCTCAGATCCTGGATTTATTTTTTAATAATTGTCCTTCAAATTGTTCTATCTTCAAAACTAGAAATCTCACAGTGAATGTAGTGTAAAAACTGTGGGTGGAGATACCGTTTAAAATTTGGCTATAATAAGAATAATATATATGTGAGATAACAATAAGTGCTCTTGCTATGCAAGACCACTTAACTAACTATCACACAGGCAGCATTTACAAGCAGTATTGGTAATATTACTAGATAGCATCTAAACACGTGGGCAGGACTTTACAGCATCAATAGTGACCATAGTAGTCAATAGTGTCAAATAACTAGTGACATAGGTGTCGTGAGCAGCAGCAGTATTAGTAACAGTAGACAATATAGTGTCAAATCACTCGGGAAAGAGGTGCCATGAACAGCAGCAGCAGCAGTGGTAATAGTAGTATAGAGTGGCAAATAACTTGTGACATAGGTGTCTTGACTGATCCAGAGGACTCATGGGAGAAAGTCATGTGGTCAGATGAGACCATAATATAACTTTTTGGTCATAATTCCACTAACCGTGTTCGGAGGAAGAAGAATGATGAGTACCATGCCAAGAACGCCATCCCTACTGTGAAGCATGGGGGTGGTAGCATCATGCTTTGGTTTTTTTTTTTCTGCACATGGGACAGGGTGACTGCACTATATTAAGGAGAGGATGTCCGGGGCCATGTATTGCGAGATTTTGGGCAACAACCTCCTTCCCTCAGTTAGAGCTTTGAAGATGGGTCGAGGCTGGGTCTTCCAACATGACAATGACCCAAAGCACACAGCCAGGATAACCAAGGAGTGGCTCTGTAAGGAGCATATCAAGGTTCTGGCATGGCCTAGCCAGTCTCCAGACCTAAACCCAATAGAGAATCTTTGGAGGGAGCTCAAACTCAGTTTTTCTCAGCGATAGCCCAGAAACCTGACTGATGTAGAGAAGATCTGTGTGGAGGAGTGGGTCAAATATCCCTCCTCCAGTGTGTGCAAAGCTGGTAACAAAAAACTACAAGAAAGGTTTGACCGCTGTAATTGCAAACAAAGCCTACTCTACCAAATATTTACATTGATTTTCTCAGGTGTTCAAATAATTTGTTTCAGCACTGTAAATAGATCAGGGAATGCATGACAAGGGACCCTTCAGCGCCCTGAACCGACGGCGGGTGCCAGAAAGTCACCGCCGATCCAGGACTCATTCATCTTTATGAATGTGAGTCTGTCCACGGAGTCTGTGGACAGACGGGTCCTCTTGTCCATGACCACCCCACCTGCCGCACTGAATGTCCGCTCAGATAGTACGCTGGAGGGGGGGCAAGACAATAGCTCCAGCGCATACTGAGCGAGCTCGCGGCAGGTGTCCAATCTGGCAACCCAGTACTCCATGGGGTCATCGGTATTCATACTCTCAGAAGCACCGGCGGACGCCATGTAATCTGCCACCATGTGGGCCAGCCGCTGGTGGTGACTGCTTCTGCTGCTGCTGGTACTGGGTCGCTCCGATTGGAAGAACATCCTCATCTCTTCCATTAGGTCCCCTGCTCGGCTGCTGCTGGGTGCAGCCACCTGCTGGGTGAGATGAGGGGGGACAACTGGAGGCCGGGGAGTTGCCTGCTCCAACCGGCTGACAATGCCTGCCTGCAGTTCCTCCATCCGGCGCTGCCTCCGGCTGGCTGGGATGAACTACAGTCAGCCGACTTGGTAGCGCCGAAACGCAAAACCCGCATCCGGAAAAACAACCGCAGCTGGTTTAACAACCAGCTGTCGTTACTGAAGCAAGAACGCAGAAGGGCCGAATCGGCCTGGAAAAGAAGTGCCTCAGAGCTAAACCTGTCCATCTACAAGGCGGCGACAAGAAAATACCACAAAGGAATTTTCCAAGCCAAGAAAAATTATTTTTCAGAGGCTATCAACAGCGCCTTAAACCGCCCCCGCGAACTCTTCAAGATGGTCACTCAGACCATGAAACCAGGATGTATTGAAGCCCCCAATACAGACACACAAGAATTTTGCAATGAACTATCGGATTGCTTCATTAATAAAATTGAGGCAATCCGTGAAAGCATTCAGCAAAACAATCCCCCCCTTAGCCCCCCCTGCAGCCTCTCACATAACACCCATAGTAATTCTCTTATATCAGGTAAGTTCACCCTGGAACCCATCTCCATCGAGGCCACCAAGAATGTTATTGACACTTTGCGTAACGGCACAGCGCCAAATGACATTATCCCCACAAAACTGCTAAAGGAATGCGCCTACATCTTGGCTCCTCCCATCACGCAGCTTATCAACCAGTCTTTCTTGGAGGGCATAGTACCCTCACAGTTGAAAGAGGGTATAATCCAACCCATCCTTAAGAAACCCTCCCTGGACCCCAAGGACCCACTCCACCGCCGTCCCATAACAAGCCTCAATGTACTCTCAAAGGTAATGGAGAAAGTAGTGGTACAACAGCTGCAACAGCATCTGGATACCCACAAGCTACTTGACCCATTGCAATCAGGGTTCCGTCCCGGACACGGGACTGAAACCGCGCTGCTCAAAGTATGGGACGATGTTCTCGAGGCCGCAGACGAAGGAGAATCTTGTCTTCTAGTTCTGTTGGACCTTAGTGCAGCTTTCGACACCGTAGATCACAAACTGTTACTGACGCGACTTGCTGAAGTAGCCAGAGTCGCAGAAGGCGATTTATCTTGGTTCTCCTCTTTTTTGGAAAACCGATCGCAAACAGTGAAATTAGGACCCTTCACATCTGAGAAACGCACAGTAACATGCGGAGTCCCTCAAGGATCGCCTCTGTCACCAGTGCTGTTTAACATTTATCTTCGTCCTCTTTTTGAGATTATCAACAGCCAAAACCTGCTGTATCACTCATACGCAGACGACACGCAAATTTATTTCCGCATTTGCAACAGAAAGGATCACCACCTCAATCTAGAGACATGCCTCTCTTTGATAGAGGACTGGATGACAAAGAGTTATCTTAAACTCAATGGAGCGAAAACAGAACTTCTTCTGTTTCACGCCAAGCAAAGGAATCAACCTGCAACAACCTGGACACCCCCGCCCATTCTGGGCAAAATCATCACCCCTAGCGCCAAAGTCAAAAGTCTCGGGGTCATCTTTGACTCCTTTATGACAATGGACGCACAAATAGGATCAGTAGTCAGCGGATCCCACCATCTGTTGCGCCTACTACGCAGACTTACCCCCTTCATCCCCAAAGAAGACTTAGCGGTCGTGGTGGGAGCAATTGTCAACTCCAGATTGGACTATGCAAATGCCCTTTACCTCGGACTCCCCAAGTACCAAATCGCTCGTCTGCAAGTCGTTCAAAATACGGCCGCCAGACTTGTGACTGGAAAAAAACCCTGGGAATCAATCTCACCTTCACTGAGATCCCTTCACTGGCTACCAGTTAAAGACAGGATTGCTTTTAAAGCTCTCTGTCTAACGCATAGATGTGTCCATGGGAATGCCCCCCAATATCTATGCGATAAAATAAAAGCTCACAATCCCAATCGCATCTTGCGATCCACCAATCAGAACCTACTACTGATCCCAAAAGCCAACTACAAGTCCAAAGGAGAAAGAAGATTCGCCGTCCAAGGTCCCAGACTATGGAACGCTTTACCAGCCAGCATTCGGTTGGAGGCGAATCACTTAGCCTTCAGGAGAAAGATCAAGACTCATCTCTTTTGATATCAAAGGAGACAGGAACAACAAGCGCCCAGAGGCGATTCAGTTCGCATGTGCCGCGCTCTATAAGTTTTTCATTCATTCATTCATTCATTCATTCATTCATTCATTCAACTGCTCCACTTTCCCCTTGCACCTGGGATCCAAAAGGGTGGCCATCCAATAATCATCCCTGTCCTTGATGGTCTTAACCCGGGGGTCCCTCCTGAGGCATCTCAGCATGTGGGCAGCCATGGGGAAGAGCGCAGCCCGCTGTGACTCCTCACTGCTGCCCAGGTCAATGAGGTCAGACTCTTCATCCCTGAGGCGCTGCTGCTCACGCTCAGAGATGCCCAACCCCCGGACTATCGGTGCCCCCAACACCGGCTCTCCCTCCTGACCAGGCCCTGACTCCAGGACGACACCAGCAACCTCCTCATCATCATCCTCATCCTCCTCCTCCTCCTCTTCGTCCTGGCCCTGGTCTCGGTGGAGCAGTGCTGCCTCCTCCTGCTCCACCAAGGCACTCTCCCCAGCTTCGAGCAGGCGATCTAGTGTCCTCTCCAGCACGAACACTATAGGGAGCACGTCATTGAGGCCGACATGCTCCCTGCTGACCATTTTGGTCGCCTGCTCGAAAGGGCCCAACACCTGGCAGACCTGGTGTATCTGCCCCCACTCCGCACAGGTGATGTACGGGAGTGTTGGTGCTGGCCCGGCAGTGGGTTGCTCCAGCAGGTACTGCCTCACCGCCCTTCGCTGCTCCCACAACCTCTCCAGCATGTGGAGGGTGGAGTTCCACCACGTCACACTGTCCACAATCAGCCTGTGAGGGGGCAGCCTGTTGACCCGCTGCCACTTGGACAGGGACGCGGTAGCGGTTGGGGAGCGCCTGAAGTGGCTGGCAATCCTACGCACCCTTGGCAAAATGTCACTCAACCCGGGATAGGTGCGCATGAACTTCTGCACCACTTGGTTGAGGACATGTGCCAGACAGGGCACGTGGGTCAGACTGCCAGCCTGAAGGGCGGAGAGTAGGTTGCTGCCGTTATCACAGACAACCATACCTGCCTGGAGCCTTCGGGGTGTCAGCCACTTCTGGACCTGAGCCTGAAGTGCGGACAGCACTTCTTGTCCAGTGTGTCTCCGGTCCCCTAAGCCAGTGTTTTTCAACTCCAGTCCTCAAGGCACACCAACAGGTCATGTTTTCAGGCTTTCCATTATTTTGCACAGGTGACTTGATGAGTTTCACTGCCTTAGTAATCACCACAGCCATCCTGAAAACTTGACCTGTTGGTGTGCCTTGAGGACTGGAGTTGAAAAACACTGCCCTAAGCTAACAAGCTGGAGCACGGCCTAACAGCGCACGTGCACCACACCTGAGTAGCTATGGGGGCGCTTGCTGGGAGGCTCAGCAGCTGCGGAGACAGAGGCTTGACGGAGACCAGCACTTCTCCCCTGGACACCCCGGGGCGGCACCACCAAATCTGTTGCCGCCGATCCCTCCCCGGCGCCTTGGAGGGAAACCCAATGGGCAGTGAAACTTATGTAGCGCCCCTGCCCATGCCTGCTGGTCCAGCCATCCATTGTCAGATGCACCCTGTCGCTGACAGCGTGATCCAGCGACAGGGTTACATTCTTCACAATGTGCTGGTGTAGGGCAGGGACACCTGTCCTGGCAAAGAAATGGCGGCTGGGGACACGCCATTGGGGTTGGGCCTGCTCCAACATCTGCCTGAAGGGGTTGCTGTCCACGATGTTGAAGGGCAGAAGATGTTGGGCAATAACCCTTGCCAGGAGCCCATTGAGGGAACGCACACGTCGGTCTCCGGTGGGGAAGGGAGTGTTGCGTTCAAAGGCGTCTGAAATCGTCGCCTGGCGCCGGACGGCAGTGCGGGACACAGACGCGGAGGGTGCTGTCAAAGTAGAGGTCTGGATGCCGGTACCAGTACCTCTACTAGAGGGAGCGGGGGGGCATGACCTGCTGGGAAGAGATGAAGCTGTGGCAGGGGCTGCTGTACCCTGCTCACTTGTGGTGGTGGCGCTGCTACCACCACCACGCTTCATCTCGTCATACACCCGCCAGTGGTTTATCCTCAGGTGCCTGTTCAGGGCTGTGGTACCCACCCGAGCCAAATGCTTCCCTCTCTTCACCCTGACTGAACAGATCCGGCAGATGGCCACTAGAGGGTTGTCTGCCACCAGGGTGAAGTAGGCCCAGACAGGTGACTTCAGCGCCACCCTCCCGTCAGATGGGGTGACGCTGACTTGCACCTGCTGGGACTCGGTGCGCACAGGTGGAGCTGCCTGCTGCTGCTGCTGCTGCTGACACCTCCTGCTGCCATCTCCAGTGGAGACCCTGACGCTGGTCTCCCTGGTGGTGACCTGGCGCACCGTTTCCCCAGGGTGCCTACCTTCCCCGTCGTCACTGACGAAGTGAGCCGACGAGCCAGATGGCAACCATGATGGGTCACCCTCCTCATCGCCCCCAGAGATGTCAGACCAAGCGCTGAGATTTTGTGGTCTGAGGGAACCAGCTGACATGGAGCCGATAGCCTGGCTCCGCTGTCCCCTCACCCACGCCTGGGTCTGACTAGGTGCTGCTGTTTCCTGCACCAAAACAGCAGCACCACTTTGAAGGGATGTCTCTGGGATACTGACAGCAGGTATCCCATCCTCCTCGTCCATCCCTTCAAAAAGGTCCTGAGCATCAGGACAGAGCTGGAGGTCTGCCCGATGCATGGCCTCCCCCAAGAGATCCCTCTCACTGTCGCTGTCGAACAGTAAGATGCTGGACTCCTGGGGGCTGGGGGGGTACTACAGGCACCGGTGTGGTGGTACTACTGGGAGTCGGGACCAACGACTCAGTGGCACTGCTGTGCCCCATGTAGTCCACCACTACTTGAGCCTGAGATGGCAATATCGGGCGGCTGCACGATGTAAAAAAATCCTGCATGAGGCGGAGTCCCCTTCCACCCGATCCTCTACCACTAGTAGGGGCACGAGAGGTACCCCGTGCTGGCAGCGACCCAGCACTGGGAGTAACTCCCCTACCCCTGCTGCCACGGCCACGGATGCCGCTCATGATTGCTGATGTGTGTGGGGGGGTAAACTTTATTGGGGGGGGAAATGTGTGGAAAATGTTTTTTTGTGTTTTTTTAAAAGACAGGCACGCAGACAAAGACGTACACAGACAGCTACTAAACTATAATAAAACTAGTACACCAAAGACAAGGACTACAAAAAAAAAAAAAAATGCACTAAACAAACACTAACTGCTTACACAAACGTATATGACTATAAACTAAAGCTAATTTTTTTTTTTCTTTTTTTTTTTACACACTAACTGACAAGGACTACAACTACAAAAAAAAAATTCACTAAAGAAACACTAACTAATAACTTTTTTTTTTTTTTTTTTTTTAAACACAGACACTAAACACACACTAAAGTAAGCTAGCTGAAATAAATGTACACTAACAGTATGTACACTTACTATACAGAAATCAAACTAAACTGAACAACACAAAACTTAGCTTTTACAAAAGCTCTTGGGCCTTTTGCTTTGAAAAAAGCAAAAGCTAATCAGGAAAATATGCACTTAAATCAATAAGAAGCAATCAAAAGCTAAGCTGCAAGATACTACAGTAACACAAGCTGAACAACACAGCACAAAACTTAGCTTTTAAAAAAGCTCTTGGGTGCATTGCTTTGAAAAAAGCAGTTTATAAACTGGAAAATATCCACTGAAATCACTAAGTAGCAAATAGCAACGATGAAGCACAATGCTCATGATGCAAGATGCAAGATACCAGCAAGATAACAGCAACACAGACACAGTGTCCACACTATCAAGCCAACTTCTGAATCTGCAATGAAATGCTGCTGGGAGTGACCTTATATAATGCCCGTGCAGGCAGGTTCCTATTGGTTGCTAACCTATGACGAGTGTGGAAGGAGAACTCTGATTGGCTCTGATGCAAAAGGGCGGAGTAAATAATCGCGCAATATTCCGATTGCCGAATATTCGCATTGCGAATATTCGGCAATATAAAAAGATCGCTTCAGCTACTCGGACCAAGGTCTCTAATCATAACAGCAATGCTTTTAGACGTCAAAGGAGATCACTAGGATGTGATCTGTTTTAAAAATGAAACTGAAATAATCGCTCTGAGGCGGAAGATAGGGCGGAGAAAATAATTGCGCGATATCGCTATTGCCGAATAATCGCATTGCGATTTTTCGGCAATATAAAATGATCGCTGCAGCTACTCGGCCCAAGGTCTCTAATCATACCAGCAATGCTTTTACACGTCGATGGGGATCTCTAGGATGTGATCTGTTCTAAAAAAAAAATTGAAAAAATACGAATATTCGAAATAGCGAATATTCACCGCGAAATTCGGAATATATCGCGAATACTCGAATATGCCATATTCGAGCCGAATATTCGCAATAAGAATATTCGTGAGCAACACTAGTGTTAAGTTTTATGTTAATGAAATCGGATTTGAATATAAAGGTAATGTCACATCCTGTGAAACCCAGTCTTTAGAAAGTGTTCTGTCAGAGCAAGTAACGCAGGATAATACTTTGGACTTGACTACAAAGATTCCTTGGGAAGTAAAATCTATTTTTCAAAGTGTAGAATCTGTAATGGCAGGTGAAACCTCCATCACTGAAGTGGTCAGAGAGGCTAAATGTACTAATTTATTGGATGCTTTTTCCAAATATCTTGAAAGGAATGAAGAATATGAGAATTTGTGTCCAATAGTCGATGGTTTCAAAGAAACAAATACTAAAACATTTTTGGGAGACTATGAGGCAAAGATAGTTGAACAACTAGCCATAAACATAATTTCAAAAGTGATTGTATCTGCTAGACAAGAAATTTTGTCTAGCTCAGTTAATGATGTGTCCGATAGCAGTTGTCAAGTTCTTGGTGAGAATAGGGGTGTGCGAACAAGTGATGCACAGAGTAAGCAGTTGCTTCAAGAAAGTGACGAGGATTCAGTTTCTGAAAACCTTACATTGGGTTTGGCAGATTTTCACCATACTTGTGAGACTGAACTATCACAAAGTAAGAAACTTGGAAATATAGAATTGACAAGTAATGATTTCCGTCTAGCGCACAAAGGGAAGAAAAACCGCCTAGTACATGGGTTTATTAGAGGTCATTTGCGTCAGACTTTAGTCCAGTTCATAGAAGAACAGATTTTTTTGAGTGTCACCATGCCTTAGAGGATTGCAGTCTAAGGCCCCGTACAGACGAGTAAATGTATCTGTTCAAATCGGTCAGACAGACCGATTTGAACAGATCTGTCTGCTGGGGACGTATTGGTTTGATCGTGTACACACGATCAAAACAAAATCCCCGCTGGCAGACACCGCGCTGATGTAGCGGTGACGTTGACACCGCCACGTCACCTCACCAGGAAGTAAAACACTTCCGCGCATGCGTCGAAACCATTCGACGCGTGTGCGAGAAGATATGTCTGCTGGTTAGCATACTAACCAGCAGACATGTCGGGCGGACGGGTTCCCAGCCGACGGATTTGAAAGCATGCTTTCAAATCTGTCGGCTGGCCAAATCTGTCTATTTGCCCGTACATGCGATCGAATCTGTCTGCTGAAACGGTCTGGCAGACCGTTTCTAGCAGACAGATTTGATCGTGTGTACGCGGCTTTAGTGTGTTTACATCTGAAGAAGGCATCCACATGGATGATCCATTGCAGAGCACAGTGTTATCAGCTCTTGGTATTGGTTATGACTCGCTGAGTTCTTCAGGGATTGAGCTATCGAGGGAAACCTTTGTGTCCATTGAAAAACCAATTAAGGTTTTGCATGGTTTACAACTGGAAAATTTGTATATTACAGAGCAAGGAACACCCTCTTATGCACCTCAGCCGAAATGTGAAGACCAATAGGAGAATAAATAGGTGGTTCCTGGCCCTTCAGGAATTTAGTTTTGTCGTAACGCATCGCCCCGGTGTTAAAATGGGGAATGCAGATGGTTTGTCCCGAGTGCATGCGTGCCTGGCAACCTGTGTCCCAACCCTAGGGTTGAAACAAGAGGGGGGGGGGGTATGTGACAGGAAGTCAGGTAAATCTGTGTGTGTTGTCCCAGACGGAAGATACTTTTCTGCCTTGTGTAGACAATACACCAATTACTATTGGGCGTCGGCTGCAGAGATGGCCAGAGAGGTTTGGGGCGTTAAAAGGTATCAGCTGTTCAGAATTAAGCAATTAAAAGCCCCTATAAAGACAGCCTAAGGATAATGACTGATTGCTGGATCCTGGGGCTTTGTGAGTGAAGGAGCAGTCACAAACATTTCTGAAGAGGTGAGGTGCTGATGGATATTTCTGTGTGAGAAATATCAAAGAGACTTATTTGTTGTTTTCTGATGTAGGACCAGCAGTGTCTGCCCAGCAGTAGGCTGTGCCAGACTCCATAGGTAGGTTCCTGTGTTGGGAAGGTAGACGCCCCAAGTGGCAAGGGTTTATTTTATGTTTTGTTTTGTTTATACTGTTTTGATGCTTGCATGTGTATCCCGCAAGATGGAAAAATAAACCATATCATTTGTTTTCAGTCATCCTCAAGTGCCTTTTTGTACAGTTCAGCGTGTAGTGAACCCATAGAGGGGGTCACACACACCCGCTACCGAGTTAATCCCTCACACAATCAACATTAGATTCACCTCTTTTCCCCATTTTGGGGAACCCACAGTTTGGACCAGGATTGATGAAGGGACCCTTTAGTAAACTGGTAGAACAGGTGTTGTTTCAAGCCTCTCATTTTGTAAAGGCAGGGGTATGGCCTACGATTCAGGAGATGATAACAGGATGCACAACCTATCAATTGGACTTTTGGAGGGCACTGCAATTGCAACACTTTTTGGACACTTTGAGTTTACCCAGCAGATATGAGTGAAAGTTAACAAAGTTTGAGAGGTACTGTAACGTGAACAGAATGCTTCAACACAATGGGCCAGATTCACATACACTTAATATTGCACTGCGTAATTGAAATACTCTACACTGCCGTATTTTACCAGGCTCTACACCGAATTCTGGTAGATTTTTGCCCGTACGCTACGTCGGCGTAGTCTATTTCTCGCCGCGTAATCAAAATACGAGATTAGGGGGCGTGAAGCATTTAAATTAAGCGTGTCCCCGCGGCGATCGAACTGCGCATGCTCCGTTCAGAAATTTCCCGCCGTGCATTGCGCGAAATCACGTCGTTACGTCATTCGTTGTTTTAGTAGTGTCGTTTACGAACATTCCTATTCCTGGACGACTTACGTCAAAAAAAATAAAAGACGTCGGAAAACGTAGAAATTCGACGTGGGAACGACGGCCATACTTAACATGGGCTGTCTAATATTAGAGCAGCAAAAAGCTGGTATAGTGTTACGCAAAAAAAAGATGACTAAAGGTGCCGTAAGAGATTGCGAATGAAGATCGTAATTTCGGGGATCGCCGGCAAAAGCTCATTTGCATACCCAGACGCGGAAAACGACGGGAAGTCCACCCAGTGGCCGCAATTTTATTGCAGCGTAGATCCGAAGGCGTATGAACACGTAATCCAGTCGAATTGAAGCCCGCAGCCGTCTATTCATGGTTTGAGGTTTTCAACTAGCTAGAAAACACGCGTAATTGGAAATTACTCCAGCCTAACACCAGTTAGACAGGTGTAATGGCTCTCTGAATCTGGGCCATTGTTTCTAAAATTAGTGTATTTCTGAATACACTTGCCGAGGATTTTCGATCACCCTTCTTTAGCAGGTGGGAGGCGGAGTTGGGTAGGGCCTTTACAGAGGAGCAAAAGAATAAGATATTACATAACATATTTGAATCCTCTGTTTGTGTAAGAGTGCAGGAGATTATTATTATTATTTTTTTCCAGGAGATGAATTTTAAGATCCTATCAGAGTGCTACCGTACCCCGGCCATTTTAAGTAGATGTTACCCAGATATATCAGATAGATGTTGGCGGTGTGGGAGAAAAGAAGGGACGCTAATACATATCTTCTGGATTTGTCCCAGAATACAGAGTTTTTGGAAGGAGGTGTGGAAAATAGTGCAAAAGTTAAGAGAGGAGGAGCTACCGAGGGAGTGGACTTTCTTACTGTTACAGGAATCAGATATAGCGGTAAGACGGTACAGGAGGTCGGCTGTTTGTCATCTTCTGAATGCAGCAAGAGCCTGTATCCCAGTAATGTGGAAGCAGACTCAGCCCCCATCAGTAGGGATGTGGCTCAAACGAGTAGAAGACCTGAATATGATGCATGATCTGGTCTGGACCTCTCGGCAGAAACGGGGGGTTTACTTGGAGACATGGGCGGAATGGAATCGTTATAAATACTCAGAGGAGGGGAAAACCCTTATAGATGTAAACTGAACAGCGGGTGGACTCGGAGCTGGGGGTGTGTGAAAAAGTGAGTGAGCGGTTGTCTTGTTTTTTTTTGTTTTTTTGAGAGGGGGGGGGGGATAGGGGGTAAATAGGACAAGCCAAAGCAAAATTAGTTATAACAAGAGAGGGATAGAAAGCCCCCCCCCTCCATCTTGAGGACAAGAGGAGGCCTTGAGGGGAGGGGAACCAGATGCCCAAGTGTGTGTATTTTGAAAATTTAAGGATTATGAATTGTAGTAATACAAGTAAGATTGGGTTAATGATGGTTAATAATATGAAGAATTATGAGATTGTAGAGGAAGGTATATTATATATAAAAGGTAGGGGAGGTTATGTGATGTAAGAAATGTATAATTTGAACCTCCGATATTGGTATTGGTATATACCTGTAATGCTTGTTTCTCTTTTTTGTTATTTGTTTGAAAATCAAATAAAAGGGATGAATTAAAAGAAATAGAGCAATTAATACAGGGATAATGGCAGATCTGGGAGGCAGTGGGGAAGAGAGTAATGGATTCGGGTAGGGAGGGCAGATGGGGGGGGGGGGGGAAAGGAGGGAAATTGAGGATATATAAGGTTTTGATATATATATTGCTTATATATTTATTTATTCCTGTTGTATTGTATTGGAAACATTTTCCTCAATAAATGAAAAATGTTAAATTAAAAAAAGAAGCAAGCACAAAAAAAAAAATCTGGGTAAAATATGTAATAGCAGGCATATTGATGTTTTGACATTATATCAACTTGAATGAGTATACATAATTATGGTTGTGTATCAGCATATACCCACTTCCTCTCTACTAACTGGAAACATAAAATAACCTTGTAGAAATCAGCTTTTACAAAATTATGGTTTATCCAATAATCCAATTGTTTTGAACAACTAATCTCCATTGAGACCATGCTATGATCACTATAAGCTAAGGAACTCCTTCTTGCATGATTGTTCTGGGAGCTAGCAAAAGCATTGAAGTTTGTGTAAGAATTTTAGTCTAAATCACAAAACAAGATAATGATTTAAAGTAAAGGCTTTGTGAAGAATGAAGGTTTTGTACCTTCATGCATGAAGGTAAAAACCTTCTCTGTATAGCAGCCCCCACCCCCCCAATACTTACCTTACGATCTTCATCCAGTAATGTAACTGTTGTCAATCACAGCCAGTGAGTAGTCAATAAGAAGATAGAGGGGGTGGAGTGGGGCCAAGCCTCAGCTGTGTGTGTGAACAAACACGCAGAGCCACGGCTCGTAAGCTAGCCTGCTCTGGTGCCCCCATTGCAAGCTGCTTGCTTTGGAGACACTAGGAAGAAGAGAGGCGTCAAGAGCGATGGCGTGGGACCTGTGAAGAGGCGGAGCAGGGCTGCTCGGTGCAAAAACATTGCACAGAACAGGAACATATGACATGTTTGTTTTTTAAAGATGCAGAGTGGACACGGACACAGCCCGTTCTCCTCTATGGGTGGTCAGATGCAAACAGACCACCTGTCCATTTACATCTGACTGTCATCAAATCTGATCTGCCAGATGGATGTGGAATGGACCAGATCGGATGTCAGCGGGACATCTACCGCTCCATAGAGGGCAATGAATGGTCTGATCTGGTCCGTCTAAAAAAACGACAGGTGAACCCGATCGGTATTGCCATGTAAAAGGGACCTAACTGAACATAACGATCAAAATAGTTACCTGCTTTCCTTGAAAGGAGAATGGCCAATATCAAACCATTATGGCTGTGCTTACCTCATAGATGGTAAAATTATTGAAGAATTTAAACAGGAAATTCTAAACAACTCTCTATGTTAGCTTATATGTCCATGTATACATAGGCCTTTTACGGGTGTTTAGGGGAAAGGTTGTTTAAAGGCAGAAAAAAGTCAAGGCCCAGGATATGAGCATTTTGTGCTAAGCACATTTGGCTCTTGAGAATTCATTCATTCCAATGGTCCAAATACATTTTTATTCTGACCAACGAAATGTATGACTGCTGTGACAGGAAGTCAGGTAAATCTGTGGGTGTTGTCACAGATGGGAGATACATTTCTGCCTTGTTTAGACAATACACCAATTACTACCAGGTGTCGGCTGCAGAAGTAGCCAGAAAGGTTTAGGGCGTTGGAAAACTTCAGCTGTTCAGAATGAGGCAATTAAGGCCTCTATAAGTCATCCAGAGGATGACCACTGATTGCTGCATCCTGAGGCTTTTTGAGTTAAGGAGAGCAGTGAGAAAGACTTCTGAAGAATTGAGGTGGTTGTTATAAAAATCAAAAAGACTATTGTTTCTCTGCTGTATGACCAGCAGTGTCTGCCCAGCAGTAGGCTGTGCCAGACTCCATAGATTGGTTCCTGTGTGGTGAAGGTAGACGCCCCAAGTGGCCAGGGTTTGTTTTATGTCTTGTTTTGTTTATGCTGTTTGGATGCTTGCACTTGTTTCCAGCAATATGGAAGAATAAACCAAACTCTTTGGGCCAGATTCACATACACTTAATATTGCACTGCGTAATTGAAATACTCTACGCTGCCGTATTTTACCAGGCTCTACACCGAATTCTGGTAGATTTTTGCCCGTACGCTACGGCGGCGTAGTCTATTTCTCGCCGCGTAATCAAAATACGAGATTAGGGGGCGTGAAGCATTTAAATTAAGCGCGTCCCCGCGGCGATCGAACTGCGCATGCTCCGTTCAGAAATTTCCCGCCGTGCATTGCGCGAAATCACGTCGTTACGTCATTCGTTGTTTGAGTAGTGTCGTTAACGAACATTCCTATTCCCGGACGACTTACGTCAAAAAAAATAAAAGACGTCGGAAAACGTAGAAATTCGACGTGGGAACGACGGCCATACTTAACATGGGCTGTCTAATATTAGAGCAGCAAAAAGCTGGTATAGTGTTACGCAAAAAAAAAGATGACTAAAGGTGCCGTAAGAGATTGCGAATGAAGATCGTAATTTCGGGGATCGCCGGCAAAAGCTCATTTGCATACCCAGACGCAGAAAACGACGGGAAGTCCACCCAGTGGCCGCAATTTTATTGCAGCGTAGATCCGAAGGCGTATGAACACGTAATCCAGTCGAATTGAAGCCCGCAGCCGTCTATTCATGGTTTGAGGTTTTCAACTAGCTAGAAAACGCGCGTAATTGGAAATTACTCCAGTCTAACACCAGTTAGACAGGCGTAATGGCTTTCTGAATCTGAGCCTTTGTTTTCAACCATCTTCGGCTGCCTCTCTGTATAGTTCAGTGTGTAGTGAACCCATCCAGGGGGGTCACACACCCGCGCTACATTGCTAACCCCTTACACTGCCAAAATGCATTAATGTGCAATAAATGTCATACATCTAGTCCCTATTTTGTAGACGCTATATTTTTGGCATAAACCAATCAATATATGCTTATTGCAATTTTTTTACCAAAAATATGTAGAAGAATGCATATTGGTCTAAACTGATGAAGACATGTGTTTTGTTTGTTTTATTATTTTTTGGGATATTTATTTTAGTAAAAAGAAGAAAATATTTTTATTTTTTCAAAATTGTTGCACTTTATTTGTTTATAGCGCAAAAAATAAAAACCGCAGAGGTGATCAAATACCACCAAAAGAAAGCTCTATTTGTGGGGAAAAAAAGACGTCCATTTTGTTTGGGTACAGCATAGCACGACCACACAGTTGTCAGTTAAAAGTGACGCAGTGCCATATAACAAAAAATGGCCTGGTCATTAAGGGGGCAAAATAAATTGAAAAATAATTCCCGAGTTTGCTAGACTATCCTACAGGATAAGTTTGATGTGGCTGTCTGCCAGCTAAAGCTGAGGGCGTTCCTGTCCAGTCCCATGATCAGCTGTCAGCATTGTCAGCACTGAATATATGTAAAGGCAAGAGGTGCTGGGGTGTGCTGAAATGTCTATTGATGCTGGCTGCTGGGAGATCTAATGCTGTTGTTTTGTTTTGTTGTTTTGTTGGTGGGGAGGCCTATTGTATCTGAGGGGTCCTGTGTTGCTGAGAGGGATTTACTGTTGAGGGATGGGTCTATTATTGCTTGCTGGGCTGGGAAGATATATTGTTGCTCAAGGTTTATTGTTACAGGGAAGATTTATTATTACAGGGAAGATTTATTGTTGCTGAGGGTGTCTATTGTTACGGACGTGTCAATTGTTGCTGGAGTTGATCTATTGTTACTGGTGGGGGGAAATGTGTCTTTTGATGCTTAAGGTCTATTGTTGCAGGGGGTCTATTGTTTCTAAAGGATCTATTGTTACATAGTTACATAGTTAGTCAGGTTGAAAAAAGACACCATCCAAGTTCATCCAGTTCAACCATGAAATAAAAAATATTGTACAATCCCATATACCCAATTCTATACCCACAGTTGATCCAGAGGAAGGCAAAAAAACAGCAGAGCATGATCCAATTTGCTACAGCAGGGGAGAAAAATCCTCCCTGATCCCCTGAGAGGAAATCGGATTTACCCCTGATGAACTTTTCCTATAAATGTTAGTACTCAGTTATATTATGTACATTTAGGAAAGAATCCAGGCCTTTCTTAAAGCAATCTACTGAGCTGGCCAGAACCACCTCTGGAGTCTGTTCCACATTTTCACAGCTCTTACTGTGAAGAAACCTTTCCTTATTTGGAGATTAAGTAATTTTTCCTCTAGACGTAAAGATTGCCCCCCTGTCCTCTGTGTTGACTATACAGTGAATAACTCAACACCAAGTTCACTATATGGACCCATTATATATTTGTACATGTTGATCATATCCCTCCTTATTCTCCTCTTCTCAAGGGTGAATAAATTCAGTTAATCTAATATTTCCTCATAGCTGAGCTCCTCCATGCCTCTTATCAGTTTGGTTGCCCTTCTTTGCACTTTCTCCAGTTCCCAGATATCCTTTTTGAGAACTGGTGCCCAAAACTGAACTGCATATTCCAGATGAGGTCTTACTAATGATTTGCACAGGCACAAAATGATATCTCTCTCTCTGGAGTCCATAGTCCAAGGACTTTGCTCGCTTTGGAAACCGCTGCTTGGCGTTGCATGCCATTATTGAGCTTATGATCTACCAAAACCCCCAGATCCTTCTCCACCACAGATCCCCCCAGTTTTACTTTAGTATGTATGATGCTTGCATATTCTTAGCCCCCAAGTGCATAACTTTACATTTATCAACATCAAACCTCATCTTCCACAAAGTCGCCCTATTAGTGTATTGAGGTCGGCTTGTAAATTGGAGACATCCTGTAAGGACGTTATTCCACTGCATAGCTTGGTGTCATCTGCAAAGACATATATGTTACTTTTGATCCCAGACCCAATATCATTTATAAAGATATTAAAAAGTAAGGGTCCCAGAATAATCTAATGTTACTGGGGATCTACTGTTACTGGGGGATCTATTGTTGCGGATTAGGATTTGTTGTTGCTAGGGGATCTATTGTTGCTGATATGGATCTGTTGTTGATAGGGGGTCTATTGTTGCTAATTGGGATCTGTTGTTGCTGGGGATCTTTTGTTGCTGATAGGGATCTGTTTTTGCTGGGGGTCTCTGTCTCCTGTTCATTCATCGTTAGTGCTGAGAAAGGGACTGGGGAATCTGTGTCCTCAGTCACTTTGTCTGTCTCAAAGGTGAGATGTCCGACTTATGTTTAGACCCCTGACATCTCACCAAAGTCCCCCCAAAAAATATTAAAAAAAATGATGGTAAAAAAATTCTAAAACACAAAAATGTGTAAATAAAAAAAAAACTGACACCACTCTCCCCTGCCCTACCAAAGACCATTGTGAAAATAAATAAATACATCTATTATTAAAAATAAAAAAAACGACTGACACCGTCCACTGCCACATACCACCCACCCCCTTCCCCAGAAACATTGTGAAAAATATTGAAACAGTGATTTCAAAAATATTTTGCCTCAGGGTTTTGGAGTTGCGGGCATGAAGCGCCACCACCCAGAATTGAGTTTGCCACCTCCCTAAAATGAGTTTGCCTCCTCCCAGAATTGAGTTTGCCTCCTCCCAGAATTGAGTTTGCCTCCTCCCAGAATTGAGTTTGCCACCTCCCTGAATTGAGTTTGCCTCCTTTCCTGAAATTAGGTTTTGCAGGTTTTGATGTCTGTACTCGCCACTGTATTTATTTAACTTTATGTTTCCGCATTTTAGCAGATGCACAATCTGAGTTTTGTTGTTCTATAGAATTTTTGTAATTCTCAGTTAATATACAGCATATGTGCTACACAATTATGCCATGCAGAATCCTATTTTTATTTGAAATGTTGCAGGTTTTTACCTTTCTATTTCAATTTTTCTTTTCATAAAATGGAATGTACTGTGATTCTAATGGGAACCACCATTCTACATTTCCCAACCCGAGGCCAGCCCTGACCTCCGCATGGTAAATTCTGTATATACCATCTGCATGTTCTTGAACACGAGCTGGGGAAACTGAATTGTCTGGGATCAGGCTCAAATGAATGGACACTCGCTTTAATTTTTCAAAGTGTATTATTTAGAACTACAGTATTTAAAAATCTAACTTTTTTCATTTTATAGAACTTTACCATTTCTTAAATCTGAGGGATTTTTGATCACAAGATAAAGGAAACATATGATAATGTTTACTCATCTTTATGCTGCATGTTTTTAGTCTTGAAACCCATTGCTTAGGTTCACAAATATTCATTTTACCGCTGGCAGCTCTGCAATGGCTTCCCATTGAGCCAATAGTTCCCACTGTGCTAAATCAGAACACCAGCAGGCAGCCAGCCCTTACTCTGCATGACTGACGGCAGAGGGAGTTACAGTATATCTGAATTAATGAAATAATAGAAAAGTAGCCAAACGCTTCTGAGCTTGACAAGACTTTTATTATATTTATGACAATAGTAGCACTATGGCTTTATATAATTTCCATATTGTAATCCAAAAAGGCATTGTATGAACAGCTTGATCACAATCGATCTACTAAAAACAAATTGCTGGTTTGAGATATGCTTAGGCTTTATAATAGCACATTTCTAGAAAAAAATATATACTGTAAGTAAACAAATTAGGAATAAGAGAAAAAATATTATTTGCAAAATAATACAGTATATAACCAAATCGTAATGAATTATATTTTTATATCAACATAGCTTCATGATGTACTGTAGCTAATTTAACAAGACATAAGTGACTTAAGTGACCTAATTATTAATAAAATCAGCACTTAGGAAAATCTCCCTGAAAATCCAAACA
This sequence comes from Rana kukunoris, assembly GCA_029574335.1. Lineage (NCBI taxonomy): Eukaryota > Metazoa > Chordata > Amphibia > Anura > Ranidae > Rana > Rana kukunoris. Next base: position 401,482,576 of record CM056053.1, on the reverse strand, counting down.
CTCCAGCCGCTGGAAAGACCCTTTTACCCCAAGGTCCAAAACGTTGGTCGCTAAGGGAGGAGTGAGACACCTAGTGGTGGTTTTCATTATTGCATAAGCTTAACATGACTAACTGGTAAAACTTTGGTTGCTGATTGGTCGGTAAATTTGAGCCTGGATATTCCATGTTTTTGTATGTATATGTGCCCATGCCAGCGCTCCTTATTGTATAGACCAGTCATAGGTAGGGGCAGTGACTTTTGTTTGTTGTATTTATGTCATTGTGGTCAGGCAGCGCACGGGCACCTTTGCTTCCATGTGCTGAGTGTGCAGTGTGCTCCTGCCCCTTTAATGAGGGCTGGGCTACCTCCAGTCACCTGCCCCTTATCTATCCATCAGCAGTCATGTGCTCATGCTGAGGAGACTTAAAATGCAATGTTATAGTAAGGATTGCAGTATACAGAGAGCCTTGACGGGGCCTGCAGCTTACACATGCATTTGCATTTGCAAATGAGTGCAACTAAACCTCTTACACTGTTAGACAGGTGAATTTGGTTGGTTGCTGATTGGTTGGTAAGTTTGAGCCTGGATATTCCATGTTTTTGTTAGGCGTATGACACCTAGGCCCTCTACACACGATCAGTCCAAACTGATGAAAACGGACTGAAGTTCATTTTCATCGGTTCACAGACTGATGGTCTGATGGTCTGATGTGCGTACACACCATCAGTTCAAAAACCGATCGTATCAGAACGTGGTGACGTAAAACACAACGACGTGCTGAAAAAAACAAAGTTCAATGCTTCCAAGCATGCGTCGACTTGATTCTGAGCATTAGCGGGTTTTTGAACCGATGCTTTTGCGTACTAACGATCGGGTTGGACTGTATGGAAGACAAACCAACTATGGAAGTGGTTTAGCAGAGAATTTTGCATTATACAGTACGCCCGTGAAAATACCCAATTTGCTCTGGTGAATTAGGAAAATAGTGGTTCAGATGACTACCTACCAGTTTACTAAGTGCAGATTTTGCACACTTTTCCCTCTCTCCCCTACACAAGAAGTCTGCACCTAGAAAAGCATATTGGATGTACCTGGGAACCCACTTTCAACAACATCTAATTAAACAAGCTAACCCCTTCACAATCTGAACCTGAAGAGTAAATGAAGAGTAAATGGAACCTGTTGCTGATTTTTTTTTTTTGTTATAAAAAGGCAGTGAAGACATCTCATACTTACCTGGCCCAGTGCTTGTTCCATGAACCTTCATTCTGCTGCTGTGCTAAGCCACCAGAAGGATCTTTACAGCCAATGGGCCAGATTCAGAAAGATCCGTGGATCTTTCTGCTGGCGTAACGTATCCCTGATACGTTACGCCGCTTCAAATATTTGCGCAAGTTCTTTATTCATAACGTATGTGTGGCGGCGTAAGGCCGCGCAATTCAAATGTATGAAGTGACGGCGTGATTCATGTAAATAAATCATGACCCCGCGTAATTCACGTTTTTTTGAACGGCGCATTCGCCGTCCGTGGACTTTCCCAGTGCGCATGCGTGAAATCATGTCGCTTTTCCTGACGTGAACGTTACTAACGTCGAGCCCCATTCCCGAACAATTTACACCGACGTACAATTCGATGCTGTCCCGACGTCCATACTTAACATTGGCTACGCCTCCTATAGCAGGGGTAACCTTACGTCGCTCGAACGCTTACGCAAATGACGTAAACTACGCCGCGCCGCCGCAAGTACGTTAGGGAATCGCTGTAAATAGCTCATTTGCATATATTACGCGAAAACCGCCGTAAGCGCCACATAGCGGCCAGCGTAATAATGCAACTAAGATACGACAATGTAAGCGAATTACGCTGCTCGTATCTTAGAAGAAAGCTGGCGTATCTTCTTTTCAGAATAGCAAAAAAAGATACGCCGGCTATTCTTAGTATTTACGCAGCGTATCTCTTGATACGCTGCGTAAATAGCTTTCTGAATATGGCCCAATATACCTCCAGTATGTTGGAGGCCTGCATCTCTCATTGCATGCTGTGGTTCCTCTCACTACCCCCAACATTACTATTGTGCACATTATAGCAAGATCTTGGGAAATCTGCAGTGGATTTATTTCCAATTTAAAACTCAACACTGGTCAATGCTCTCCCAGTTGCCATAACTCCTTGCCACCTATTTGCCAGACTTATAAGAGCCATAATAAGTCATGTGAAGCTCCTTTTTTGCTCAACTAACTTTGCTGTCTGTATCCTTTATTGACTTTGCTTTCATAAGTGAGTACCAGCTATTAATATATGGGGGGGGGGGGGAACTTGGGGACTTTGAATGAGGTGTATGAGTATAGCGCCTCCATCCCTGGTTCAGGAGATAGAAAAAAAAAAAAAACGAATAAGGGAAAAATGGGACTTTAAGCGAGGTTGCAGACAAGGTGAGAGTAATATAAAAGTACAAATGTATTCATGGAAATGCAGGCATACATCAACATACAGAAAAACATGTAAATGAAAACATATGTATTTCAAATAAAGGGCATTACTCTATACTGAAAACACATAGTATGTGCATATACAATAAGCGCAGCAACAAGTGCAGCAATGCCTGGCCAGGTGCCGCATGCTGTTGTGCATGGATATATGGATGCATCCAATGACAATAGATGTACAGAAAGCATATTAACAGTTATAGCGAGATGGTTACAATAGTGAGAAGCTGGTAAAAAACATATAAAATACCAATGCTAAAATATAACAACATAGGATATGTATAGCATCCATATTAGCCCAGGATATGTACAGCATCTATACTATCCCGACGCGTTTCGTGTCTATGGACACTCTTCAGGGGCAGGATGCTTGAATTATCTAGAACGGGTAGAGCATAATTAGTAAATAGTTCATGGGTAGATAACCAGTGTAAGGTAGAAAGAATATCCACCTAGGGTACTCACATAGGATCTAAGGTAAAAAGGTATGGACTTATATGGAGCCATCGCCAAAAGGATATGTCTGTCAGGGGAGCTGTGGCGGCATTGCAGCTCACACGGGGCAGGGGCAGCAGGAGACCTCCCCAGGCAAGGTAAGCACAGGATCAAGTGTGCATGTAGTATATGGACTAAAGCAGGTAGCCAACTGGAGTCTGTTAAAACAATAAAGTTAAAAATAAATCAATAAGTGTAGGGGCCAAACCAAAGCCAGCCAACCCAGAAATGAGGGTAGGGGAAATAACCTGATAGTGGCGTCCCTGGCTCCTAAGACATCCAGAGGAAAAGATAGTGTGACATAACCTGACAAGCTAGTAAGCAAGAAAATACCGGGGGTGGGCCTTTTTATAACCGCCCTACACACGTGCACGCCGACAAGCCGCCAGCGTCATGTGGGCGGAACGTAAATCCGAAAGAGCGTCAGAGTGGGCAGACCTGCCCGCAGCGTCCACTCCTATGTCCGGGTGACGCACGCTCGGATGAAAACCACGTTCAGCGTGGTGACGCCAGAACTGACGTCACAGGCTGGGCGGAGCACATGGCGCCGACGCGAGATGCGAGCGGCCCCCACCTCCAGGCAACCACCCGCCCACAAGGGGCAGGGGGAAGGACGGAGAGGGGGCAGTGCACAGCGCACGTCGCAGCTCCCGAGCTACAGACAGATTGGAGGCAATGGACATACAGTGAACCATAACAAGAGTACCAGACCCAAGGCATCCCGCTAGAGCATTGTTAATCTCAGTCTGAGTACTAAAACCTGTCCCAAACTAGGTCGTCCACCATTTGGCTGGCAGGGGAACACTGCCAAACCTGTCTGACACACCTCCATCCCTAGACAGAAATATATGGGGGGGGGGAATTGGGGACTTTGAATGAGGTGTATGAGTATAGCACCTCCATCCCTGGTTCAGGAGAAAAAAATAAAAATAATAAGGTAAAATTGGGACTATAACCACTTAAGGACCGCCTACTACACATTTACGTCGGCAGAATGGCACAGCTGGGCACATCAACGTATATATACGTTGATTTTAGTACCCAGCCGTGGGTCGCGGGCGCGCGCCCGCGACCCGGTCCAAAGCTCCGGGACCGGGACCGCGGGATTCGCGGACCCGATCGCCGCTGCAGTGCGGCGATTCGTCCCTGGAGCGGAAGAACGTTGAGAGCCGTGTGTACACACGGCTTCCCCGTGCTTCTCTGTGGCTGCAGCATCGATCGCGTCATCCCTGTAATAGGGGGACGCGATCGATGACGTCACATCTACAGCCACACCCCCCTACAGTAATAAACAAACCACATAGGCACACATCCCCTACAGCGCCACCTGTGGTTAACTCCCAAACTGCAACTGTCATTTCCACAGTAAACAATGCAAATTTAAATGCATTTTTTACTGTGAAAATGACAATTGTCCCAAAAATGTGTCAAAATTGTCCGAAGTGTCCGCCATAATGTCGCAGTCACGAAAAAAATCACTGATCACTGCTATTAGTAGTAAAAAAAAAAAAATAATAAAAATGCAATAAAACTATTCCTTATTTTGTAAACGCTATAAATTTTGCGAAAACCAACCGATAAACGCTTATTGCGATTTTTTTTACCAAAAATACGTAGAAGAATACGTATCGGCCTAAACTGAGGAAAAAAAATGTTTTTTTATATATTTTTGGGGGATTTTTATTATAGCAAAAAGTAAAAAATATTGCATTTTTTTTTTAAATTGTCGCTCTATTTTTGTTTATAGCGCAAAAAATAAAAACCGCAGAGGTGATCAAATAACACCAAAAGAAAGCTCTATTTGTGGGGAAAAAAGGACGCCAATTTTGTTTGGGAGCCACGTCGCACGACCGCGCAATTGTCAGTTAAAGCGACGCAGTGCCGAATCGCAAAAAGGGGCAAGGTCCTTTACCTGCATTTTGGTCCGGGTCTTAAGTGGTTAAGCGAGCATTAATGCCTGCATTTCCATGAATAAATTTGTACTTTTATATTACTCTCACCTTGTCTGCAACCTCGCTTAAAGTCCCAATTTTCCCTTATTCGTTTTTTACCAGTTATTAACACCTTCCCTACCGAGTCATTGTAAAATGACATCGGCGGGAACCCTCCCTCCCTCCCTCCCTCCGGGTGGGCGTCATATGACGTCCTGAGCTTCCCGGGCAGCTAGGGGGCGCGTGCAAGCTTGCCCAGTTCCAAGGGAGGGGGCGATCACACTGACTAACTCCCAGCCAGAACGGTTCGGATGATGGGGGCAATCTGAAAAGGGAGAAATCCCTCCACTGCACAGTTTAAACATAGTATTTCTAAAATATTGTAAACAGCATCTAATGTATTTAATAATCAGATCTTTAACCACTTAAGCCCCGGACCATTTGGCTGGTCAAAGGCCAGGACACTTTTTTGCGATTTGGCACTGCGTCGCTTTAACTGACAATTGCACAGACGTGCAACGTGTCTCCAAAACGTTTTTTTTTCCCACAAATAGAGCGTTCTTTTGGTGGTATTTGATCACCTTTGCTGTTTTTATTTTTTGCTCTATAAACAAAAATAGAGCGACAATTTTGCTATAATATATATCCCTCAAAAATATATAAAAAAAATATTTTTTCCTCAGTTTAGGGCGATATGTATTCTTCTACACATGTTTGGTAAAAAAAAATCGCAATAAGCGTTTATTAATTGGTTTGCGCAAAGTTATAGCATCTACAAATTAGGAGATTTTTTTTTTCTTTTACTAGTAATGGCACCGATTAGCGATTTTTATCGTGACTTTGACATTATGGCAGACACATCGGACACCATTTTAGGACCATTGTCATTTTTACAGCGATCAGTGCTATGAAAATATGCTGATTACTGTAAAAATAACACTGGCAGTGAAGGGATTAAGTGTGACCTAAGGAGTGATTTTAACTGTTATGGGGCATGGCTTTCCATGACACATCACTGATCGCTGTTCCCGATGACAGGGAACAGACGATCAGTGACATGTCACTAGGAAGAACGGGGAGATGTTGTATTTACACGTTTACACTGACATCTCCCCATTCTTCAGCTCTGTGACCCGATCGCGGGACACCGGAAGACATTAAGTTTGGCGCACGACCACACGGCGGCAAATTAAAGGTGACGTATATATAGGCCCATTTGCACAGCTGTGCCATTCTTTCAGCGTAAAAACTTGTGCGGCGGTCGGCAAGTGGTTAAAGCGGCAAGCTGACTTTTTTGTTCTTTACACCTGTAAGGGAAAAGGCATAATGAGGTAGTAGGCACTACTAGCTCATTATGAAATGCTTACCTTAGAACAAGAAGTTGGTGTCCCTCCCGGTCCACGCCAAGGCAGCCGAGATTTCGCCTCGCCATGTCTTCTAGGTATCGCGGCTCCAGCGATGTGAGTGGCTGGAGCCCAGATGTCGTTACTCCCGCACATGCATGCAGGAGACTTCTTTCTGGCAAGGTCCAGCGGTTGCCGGGCCTTAAGGTGAAAATCCCCTGTGCGCATGTGCCACTGCATTCAGTGGCTCATTGCAAGGGGAATATCTCCTAAAGGTTAAGGCCCCTTTCACATGAGCGGAGGAACGGTCCGCTAATTACAAGTCCGTTTACGGATTTGTAATGTGTCCCTATGGGAGCGGATCCATTAGCGGATGATGCATCCGCTAACGTCCGCCTACGATCCGTGTCCGTCTGGATCCGTTTTGCGGACGGAAGAAAACCCTATTTTTCTTCCGTCCGGTGGATCGGATCGGATGCAAACGGACAGACGATCCGTTTCCATCCGATTTCCCATAGGGGATAGCGGAGGAGAGACAGGGCGGTCCCTGCACAGTGTGCGGGGACCGCCCTGTCCGCCGACAGCTGAGCGGGACCCCCCGCTGAGCCGACGGACACACACGGAGCGGACCGAAAAAGTGACCGCTCCGTGTGCAAGGAGCCTTAGGAGATATTTTTTTTTTACCTACAGGTAAGCCTTATTATAGGCTTGCCTGTAGGTAAAAGTAAAAAAAAAAAAACTTTACAACCACTTTAACCACTTGCTTACTGGGCACATATACCCCACTTCCTGTCCAGGCGAAAATTTCAGCTTTCAGCACTGCGACGCTTTAAATTAAAATTTTGCGGATGTGCAAAGTGCCTCCCAAACAAAATTGACGTCCTTTTTTTCCCACAAATAGAGCTTTCTTTTGGTGGTATTTGATCACCTCTGCGGTTTTTATTTTTTGCGCTACAAACAAAAAAACAATTAAAAAAAAAAACACAATATTTTTTACTTTTTGCTATAATAAATATCAATTTTTTTTCTCAGTTTAGGACGATAAGTATTCTACATTTTTTTGGTAAAAAAAAATCGCAATAAGAGTATAGTGATTGGTTTGCGCAAAAGTTATAGTGACTACAAAATAGGGGACTGAATCCTGACATTTTTTTTATTTTTTATTTTTTTACTCGTAATACATCGATCTGCGAATTTTGTCAGGACTGCGATATTGCGGTGGACACATCGGACACTTTTTGTTTTTTGCAGGTGAATGGGTAGGGGTACGATGTACCCCATACTCATTCACTTAGGGTGGGGGGCTGGTATCTGAGGGCCCCCTTATTAAAGGGGGGCTCCCAGATTCCGATAAGCCTCCCACCCGCATACCCCGACAACCAACGGCCAGGGTTGTCGGGAAGGGGCCCTGTCCTCATCAACATGGGGACAGGGTGCTCTGAGGTGGGGGGGCCGAAGTGCGCCCCCCTGTCCCAGAGCACCTGCCCCCCCCCCATGTTGAGGGCATGCCGCCCGGTACGGCTCAGGAAGGGGGGGGCGCTCGCTCGCCCCCATTTCCCTCTTGACCGGCCGGATGGCGTGCTTTGGATAAGGGTCTGGTATGGATTGTGGGGGACCCCCACACCATTTTTTTCAGCGTAGGGGGGGGTCTCCTTGCAACCCATAACAGACCTAAGGGCCCGGTATACTCCTGAGGGGAGAACCCATGCCGGATTTTTTTTTTAAATCCGGCGGGGACTTCCCCTTCAGAATTCATAACAAACGCCGCCCACGTGTAGAATTGGCGGGAATCCACGTCGGATCCCCGTCGCTTCTATGACGGCTTTGTCTCCATCGCGGCAAGCCAGCTCGGCGCTGGCTCCCGCGATGGGGCTCGCAGGTAGTCAATCTCGCCGAGAAAGGGAGCGAGATTGACACAATATCGCGGTCAACCACTGTACCTCGCGGCCATCGCGGCCACCAGGCACGTGCATCGGCATCTCAGGGACACGCCGGGTGCGCGCGTGCCGCCGGCACCCGCGTGCTCCCCAGTGGCCGGAGGACTCGAGGACGTCATATGACGTCCTCCTGGATTTACAGAGCCACCTTGAGACTGTCATTTGACAATGGCCCGGGGCTCAAGTGGTTAATAATCACTAGACATGTGCACAACAACATTTTTCGTTTTCTTTTGTTTTGTTTCGTCTCGTTCCGTAGGTTCGTAACAATTTGTAATTTCAAAAGACACACGTTTTCCTATTCGGACCCGTTCGTATTTCTTAAGACGCAATTTTTTCGTATTCTGATCGGGTCGTATTTTCGTTACCGTTTCATTTTTGTACATGCGGAATGATTCATAATTCTGTTTAATTTATTTTCGTTATTTGTTAGACAATAATTTTTGTAATTTTCGTCATTTTGTACATTCGTAAATACATTGCGGGATTCGCGGCACTTTCAACACATGGCTCATCCATATTAACTATTATTAAGCCCCGTACACGCGGTCAGACTTTTTTGCCAACAAACTTAAAACGATCATTTTCCGTTCGTTTTCAAAAAATCCGATCGTTTGTAAGCTCCATCAGAAAACCATTTTAGGGTTCAAAAGTCTGGCCAACTGAACTCCCTTTAGACAAAAATCCACGGAAACGTTTATTTGAAGTCCGATTGTGTGTACGAGGTTTTACACTGTACTCAACACAAAAGAGAGAAGCTGATTCACTAACTACACTCACTGCCCATTCTAAAAAACGATACAAGTACACAAATTTACGAACAGAAATTTAAAATACGGAATGCAAATCATTCGTTATAGATGTCATTTTTGTTCTTTTGCCATTTCCGTTTTGTAAGATTTCGTAAGATTGTCGAGTCGTTTGTTCGTATTTTCGCTTGTTTTTTATTTGGCTCATTCGTAATCCCGCCGTTTTCGTATTTTGGTTCTTTCAGTTTTTTGTATGTTCACATTGTTCCACGGGTATGAATACTAACAAATTCGTATGAAAATACATTTGTTACGAACGGGAACGCACATATCTAATAATCACCTCCAGTTGTCTATAATGTATGATAAAATAAAACAATTCTCATCATAAAGGTGATGGTAATGTCTGAAGAAAATGAGAGATGGAAGCAAAAAAAGAACAACAGCGAACAATTATTTTATTTATTTACCATCTAAATGTGCTCTAACCTTAACTTTTGAAGCTGAAAAATGCTAAATCTGGTAAATGCATGTTATGTACAGGGATTGGGAGACCTTTCTCAATCAACAAAAGCAAACAGTGAAAAGTAAATGTTATGAATACTATATTTTTCGGCGTATAACACTCACTTATTTACCCTGAAAATAGAGGGTAAACTGTGCCTGCGTGTTATACGCAGGTGGCTGTGGAAAGTTTTTTTCCTGAAACTTCACTCTTAAAGTTAGGGTGCGTGTTTTATGCCTGTGCATGTTATACGCCGATAAATACGGTAATTTAATTGATGTTTGTCTTTTATTTGTATTTTCTTCTACTTTATTTTGATTATCCTTATCCTACTTAAAGTAGGCCTAAAATCTAAAACAAAATAATGCACAGGTCTCTGGTATGTCCCATGTAACATTGCTGCCCTACTAAGTGTAGCAGTCTCCTCGACTTCCAAGAGCCTAATGGTGACCCCCCAGAGCCAGGGAGAACTGACATTCCTCTTCAGGGTGCAGGTTACTGGGCATAGTGGGTGTAGTGCAAGGTGGAAAGATTGCGTGCCAGTCACTTTTTGTAAAAATGAAGGAACAGTGGGAGGACACCCTTAGGCAAACGCTTTAGCAATTAAGGCAAACTTCACAGACAAAAATAGAACTAGGTAGACAACAATACAGAACGAGGGCCTTTAAGGTGAATGCAGCAATCTGTATCTGGTAACAACTTCTCTCGCCGTATCCTACAGTAGATATTCCAGTTTAACTCACAGAAACTTACTGTAGATCTTCCAGCTTAATTCACAGTATCCCACTGTAGATCCTTAAGCTCAGCTTGCCGTCTCTCTCACTAGACTTCTTGGACTCTCAGCCACTTGCTGAATTCCCGAGCTTCACCGACAGCTAACCGCTGTACTTTATCTTTAAGCTTTCCTCACAGCTACCTGCTGCCTTTTTGGATTAGTCTCCACTGAAGCTAGTAAAGCATCTGCTCTGGTACTCCTTCAGGCTCAGGATCAGGAGTCAAAAGGGGAGAGGGGGAAAAAAACATAAAGGCACTTACATATGCCAACATCCGTAATATTCAATAGAAGGGTTTTTGGACTGCCAAAGGCAGTGACAAGGCAGACTTTTAGAGGCAAAGACGGGAAAAGTGGTACAGCACCAGCTATACCCCTGGACATGCCATATCTCTCTACATACGAGACTCTGCTCTCTGTTCCTTTGGTCCCGGCTCCCGTGATATTTTTGGCTATTTGTTAGAGTGAAGGCCTTATAACGTATTTGGTGCTGCTCCCGGGGCTACCTAAAGCTATCCTTGCCCGGCTGTTAAAGCGCTCTTCCTTGACCATATAAACTGTCTGGCTGCATATCCACGGACACAAATGTTCTTGTTCCAGCAGATGTTTTACAATCATTCCGATAAATGAAACAATTTTTATCCTACTCTCAAAATGCTCCTACCTCGTCCTGAGGAAGCTAACAAGTGAAACGCGTAGACTGGAGGATATTTTGTAATTTTATATACACTGTATGGTTTTAATGAATTTTGTATTAAAGTATATTTTTTCTTATACCACTTTTCCCGTCTATGCCTCTAAAAGTCCGCCTTGTCACTGCCTTTGGCAGTCCAAAACCCCTTCTATTGGCTCAGGATCAAGCTCCCGTCAGGCCGAGCCTATAACACATATGGTTCAACCCCTGACTTCGGGCTTAACCTTGGCTGCTCCTCCTTTGCGGAACCCAAAACTGCTGGATAGGCCTTACGTGGACCTAGCAGCCAGCATGCCCCATGGAAAGACCTCAGGCTTCAGGCCTAGCAACCAGGAGCTTCTCAACACACATCCACCCAGGCCACGATCACCTGACTCCTCCATAATAAATAGCCTATCCCAGCATACACAGCAGTCAAAGAAACTCGTGCTGATTGGCTGAGACAACCTAGTTACTCATTACCTGAATTTATGGTAATCCATCATTCTAATGTCAAAAGCAACAGTGTCACCTATTGACAGAAGAGAGAGACTACCACAAACTCAGACTTAGAACAGAAATCAATGGATCAACCTACCAATTAGTCGGGCTAGTTACCACCAAGCACAACTAAATGTATCAGCAGCCCTGTTTAGTACCAGGGTGCTACATAAGAAAATACTATACATTGAAAAAATCAGTATTAGGAATACTATACATTGTTATTAAAATAGTACCTAAGAAAAGGAAAGACAAAATTCTGATAGGATGAATAATGTCAATGGGACAGAAATTATTACCCCACAACAGTCTGCAATATTAAGCCCTGTTATGGACCTAGAGTCCACAGCTTTTTTGTGGATTGAGCAGTGTCAGCCCTGCCCAGTGTATTTTGCTTAATTACTATCTCTCTCAGATCTTTACTACATAAAGAATAATTATTCTGTAGTCTAACATAAGAACTAGTTGGGCTCTTTAAGATAACACAGAAAGAGAGCAGAAGACACAGGGCAGTTCTAAATTTCAAATAAGATCAATAGGTTTTTTGCACATATGAAAAATGAATAAAATAATGCTTCCACGAGATGCCCCTTCCAAATTTTCCTGCATCTGGGCCTGTTGGATTAATTTCCAAACCACAGACTAATACACAGCACTGATGAGATTAGATCATACCCACTCCCCAAACAAAATGTCAACTCCAATTTAGCAATCCCTCTGGTTTTTCATTAATTCCAACTTTAGACATCAGGCCTCCCTTCCCTACACAATGGATGAGTCTGGGAGGTTTCTTGTTGAGGTAGATTGTTAGGCAACGTGTCAGGACCTGGACTTGAACCTGGGACCTCAGCTGTGTCTGGCATCATGAACCTTCTCACTGAGCTATCTGAGATGCTGGACAGCGCCTTGTCAGATCCTTTAGACAACCCTGCCTTGTACCTTGTTTTCAGCTGAACCCTGAACTCTTTGCTTCTCCCACAAACTTCCTGATATAAACCATGTCTCTGCACTTCCTCCTTGCCAGAATATTGTGCTATTTCCTGCCTGTATCTCGCTCCTGTCTTCCCTGCTGCCGTCCATATTTTCTACTGCTTGTTATCGACCCTTGGCTTGTTCATCGACTACGCTTCTACCTGATCCCAACCTGCAAATACTCATTACCGACCTTTTGAATTGTTTACCGACCACGCTTCTGTTTGATCCCTACCTGTTCATCCACTATTGTACCCCGGCTTGCTCACCTCCTGGTGGGGCGATCCTGAGGACTCCGACCTGGTGCTAACACACAGCAAAATCCATCTACACCATCAGGAGCTCTGGTGAACACCAGTTAGCGCTTAGACTCCACACCTCAGATGACCCTGTGTCAACTGCCAGAAGTGACTGTCTGTACACCTGTCATCAACTGCTATAGCTACTGGCCTCTGAAGCTGATGCCTGATCGTGACACAACGACATCTATAAAAATGTTTTTTTTTTTTCCAATATGAAATCCTCCTGGTGATCAGGGAAAATTACTTTATCCTACATGGAGACTGAGGAGGGGACTACACTCTTACTTTTGTCCCTCTCCGTCACTCCTAGTATCTACCTTTTTTCCCCCCACTTTCTTGTGTTTCCCCACCTGTGCTCTACACCCACTAGGTAACTCTATACCACTTCTAATTCTCCCCTGCTCTTCACTTCTACATCTCTCAGCATTAGGCATCACCCTGAGAAGCACTTTCAGAATTAAATAAAAGACCCAAGTCGAACATCCGTCTCCATCTGTCCCCTTCAGTAATTAACAACATTTACCTCCCTTCCCACAATTTTTTACTAAGCACAGAAATTAAGCTCTAGCTTGACATTCATAGATGTTAAACATGGGTCCTTAAAGGGACAATTTAATTCTTTAGGAACTTTTTAAGACTCCTTGTGGATGTAGGACTGATTGCTGTTCAGATGTTTAATATTACTTAACTGATATATGATACATTCGCAACCTGTTTTCCACCCTACATTGATATACTTTTTGTATATTTATACCATGTATTATTCTTCTACTTTCAATAAAATATTGTTGGATCAAAAAAAATAAAAAAATAATGCTTGCAATGGTATATTTAACAGACCAAATGGAAACATATAAAATGGACCTGTACATACATTTTAGGATTGCTGCAGAGAGTTATGTAACTGTATCTGCAATGTTCGTAAACCCTAATATCAACTGTTAACTGACACATATTGATGCTACTAAATTTAGTCTGGATATCTAAGCCTCAATGAACTTTGGTTATGAAATTGTTAAAAGCAGGATATTTTGAAGCACAGTCTTCCTTACCTTGGGACCATCTACCTTCTATGCAATGGCTGGGTTGAAGTGCTACTGTAACTCTCCCTTATTGTTCATGGAAAAAACATTCCCTCTAGGTAATTATTGTATAGTGCAATATTTGTTTAACAAACATAGTAAGAGTATTCTTGCTTGTTAATTTTTTTTTGAAGAAAAGTCTGTATATCCACAGGAAGATTTTACCCCCTTCATGACCAGGCTGTTTTTTGCAATTTGGCACTGCACTAAATTAACTGGTGATTGTGTGCTCATGCAATGATGTCCCCAAATGAAATTTATATCATTTTTTTCACACAAATAGAGCTTTCTTTTGGTGGTATTGGATCACCATTGGGATCTTTTTTTTTATTTCTGCTATATAACCAAAACATTTTTGTTTTACTTTCTGATATAAAACTTGTCCAGTCAAAAGAAAAAACTATTTTCTTTACAAATTTAGGCCAAAATGTATTTTGCCAACAGAACATCTGGGGCAATTCAAGTGTTAACTGTGTGCCTAGAAAGTGTTTATAGTATGTGTTGATTGAGTGCTGCTTTTACTCAGGGATGTGACAGTTATTATTCCCTGTTTTGCAGGGAGACAAAAACGGGCACATCCCCGCTGTCAGTAGAGAGATCTGTGCTGTTTACATACACAAAGCTCTCTCCTGTCACTGACTCTGCCAATTGGTGGGTCCCAGCCATGAATCTTGGCTGGGACACGCTGATCGCATGTGCTGTAGCCAGTGGCCGCATAATCTGGTCAACACACGTGGTCGCCTCCCACCCAGAAATGCAAAATCACGTACAGCATGTATACGTGATTCAGTGCAGGCAGCCCGCACTGTAGCACTAAAGCTGCTGTGCGCAGTTGGCAAGTAATTTTTCTACTATGTCCTTGGAAAGGTTGGTTCCTGAATCGGCGTGTCTGTGTTCAATATAATCAACTGATGTACTTGCAGTATTCTAATGAAGGTTGCAGTGTCTTCATCCCTTTAGAATTAATTAAAGCCGTTGTAAACCCATTTAAACCAATTTATTTTATATTAATTAGTGCAGCTTATAGTACTGTGTGCACTGTCTTTATCGCTCCTTACCTTCTTGCTTTCAGTGTAATCCTTCTGTTTCTTTTTAATGACGTCATCGGCGAATGCGCTGTTAGCCCTTTTTTTCCAGCAAGCTTATGCTGCCGGAAAAATGCTGTGTATATGTTAGGGCTGCATCATTTCCTACTGTCAGTGTCAGCCCCGAGATCCCCCGACACTCCTTCCTCATTAGGAGGCTGGGCAGCAGCAGGATCGGCTCCTAAAAAGATTCTTCGGGGAATAATGCACATTCGTGGGATTATGGCCATGGATACATAGTGGGGGCAGAAATAAATGACTGTACAGATGCATAAAACAGGCATTGTAATGATGGCGGTGAGATACAACCTGGAGCATTCACAAAAATGTAAGAACGTTTATTTGGCATACTATATGCGGTGCTTTGTTTGAAAACAGCAACATTTATTTATATATTGCTGATTTGTAGTTACATTGTCAGAGTTCACTACTGCTTTCACCCTTCTCCCCAAAAATATATTTGCTATTGCAGGAGGTGTCTTAAATTGTACTTGTATCTCAGCACAGACACCTGGGAGAAATAGGTGAGCCAATCACACAAGCAGGAAATTACATTTCTAGGGAAGGTACTGTACTGTGTACAGAAGGCCTGCAGGTTTCCATATGGCATTGAGTTTTACAGAAAATTAGAGCATCTGCAGTAAATTACAACATGGCCTTGCATAGCAATTGTATATGCTACATTTTGTTTTTTGTTTACTGTATTTTTTTCGTCTTAATATTTTTTCATTCTTAATTTTGACCAGGCTGTTCTACCCTGCATGCCTGTTCACTAGAGACTGATCATTAAGCTAGTTTAGTAAGAGTGGCACAGTAATTCTGTATTTAATTTCTCCAAACCTCCATGTTCCCTTGTTACAGTATGGGTTGCTTTTACATCCACTAACAATTAACATGTGCATTGTAAGTCTTGCACTAGATATGACGGCAGTGATCCCGCCTCAGGATGTTGGATTGAAAAGCATGTTGAGGCGGAACCGCTGCTGTCTTATATACAGTTTCTGTTGACACCACTTTACTTGGCGACTTCCAGTGTGTGGAACACACACCTTCTCCATGATAGGATTGGTGAGGCGCTACTCTGCACCCAAAAATGTTAATGTATTGCTTTTATATGTTACATTAGTTGAATTAAATACAGCATACGGAATTATGATACCTTTTGGTATCTGTTGTTCACTGTCCGAGGGAGAGGGGAGGTGAGAAAGAAGCATAGCTGAGGTCCAAGTGCCACTGAAAGTCGTTGGATATTTTCTTTTTCTGCCTTGGTGGATTCACAAACATGTGCGCTTGCATGGCCATCTTTAGTCTTTTCGTTGTAGTGAATTTGCATTTATGGTGGTGCACATATTGGAATAAATGAAGCTACATAAGTATACCACTTACGGTGTTCATTTCTATTTACGGATATTGTATTTACTGATTACCGACAAAAAATTATACACAAAAACTCCCTACATATTCTCTTTAAATTTATATTTGTCATGCATTGGAAATATATATAGTTTATGCACGCAGAAAACTCTGGTATTCCAAAAATACCTAATCCTAATCATTCATTTATATTAATTTATTCAGACTTTCCATTTTACTCTAGAAATTTTGCTCATAGAAGTTGTAAAATAATAATTGAAATTGATATTAAATTGTGATCATTAAAATGACATATTTTTAGGATCGTGTTGGCCATTAGTTTTTATAAGACCTACAAGGAGTTATTAACATTAAAGCAGGAAAGGTAGCTGGTGAAACTAGTATTTTATACTTTTAATGCACTGAAGAAATAATGAACTAATGCACGAAGTGTCATCAGCATATAAAAAACTGATTCTGAAAAGTATCTAACGATATCATTTTTTATTTAGAATTAGAAATAAAATATTAAACATGCTCACTTCTCCCAAAATGCATTGTCTTTTTTGGAAATGTAATAGCGGAAATCATGATTGCATTATCCTGAATGATTATAAACCCAAAGGATTTTGAGTCATTGTCATTGTTTTTAGAGGTAATCAGTCAGGATAGAAGTAACGTTAGTATACTGATGCAGTCACTTCAGATGATCAAGCTTCATCAGTGGGAAGAACATTTTAAGGATAACATCAATTTGGAGTAAACTACTGAAACTTTGCAGGTAGTTTGTTAAAAAGTTTAGTTAAACCAAGAACAAACTTTAGTCAATGAATTTTGCAAATGAAGGTGGATCTTAGTCTTATTTATATACATCCTCAGCCTTTGGTGACACCATGTTTTGCTATTTTTTTAGGTATTTTAGCCTATAAAGTTTTATTAATAATGAATAAAAAAATAGTTTTTTATATTTTGCGGAGATATAAGGATTCTTTGTTTTTCATTTCCTATTGCTGTTTTTTTTTTCAGTTTATAATATATGCCATACTGGAGGACACATCTACTGTATATATCCCAGTTTAACAAAAAATATTTATATTGTATGCTTTTGGGATATTTATTTAGTGTTGTATCATATGTACAGTATGTATTCATTTATTCATACATATATATATATGCATATACTGTATATACAATACTGTGCAAACAGGCATGTGTGAAGAATTGCTGTAAAGTAAGAATGCTTTAAAAAATATATATTTTCATTACTTATTTTTATCAGTTTACAAAATGCAAAGTGAGTGAACAGAAGAAAAATCTAAATCAAAGCAACATTTGGTGTGACTACCCTTTTGGCTTCAAATCATCATCAGTTCTTACACTTGCACGCTTTGTACAATTTACACAAAGTCAGGGATTTTGTAGGGGCAAGCCCCATACACACTATGGGTCAGATTCTCAAAAGAGATACGCCGGTGTTTCTTAGAAAACACTGGCGTATCTCTGTTTTTTTTCCTGAGTATCTATGCGTGTGATTCCTAGAATCACTTACGCATAGATACAGTAAAGATCCGACAGATGTAAAACACTTACACCGTCGGATCGTAGATGTAATGACATCGCTGGCCGCTAGGTGGCCTTTACTATGATGTCTCATTTGCCTATGCAAATGAGCCTAATCCAACGATTCCCGTAGGTTTTTACGCCTCCCCGTCGTCGTTTACGTAGTTTCCGTAAGCGTAAACCTACCCCTGCTATATGAGGGGTAGGTTTACGAAGTTCCATCGTTGCCATGTTAAGTATGGCGTCGGGTCAGCGTCGTCTTTTTCCGTCGGTTACATTGTTTTACTAAGTCGTTCGCGAATAGGGATTTACGTAAACGATGCTTACGTCAGCTTCATTCATTTTTTCCAACGTGAGCTGGAGCATGCGCACTGGGCTATTTTTGAGGCCGGCGCATGCGCAGTTCGATCGACGCGGGGGCGCGCTTAATTTAAATACAAGCCACCCCCTTTGAATTACGCGGGGATACGCAGAGCCATTTACACTACGCCGCTGCAACTTACAGAGCAAGTGCTTTGGGAATACGGCACTTGCTCTGTTAAATTGTGGCAGTGTAGTGTAAATGGCTTACGCTACGCCAGCGGAAAATGTATGAGAATCTGGCCCTATCAGTTTTCCTGCAGGTTTTTCTCTTCAGGTTTACCAAAACCATCTAAACCGTCAAACCTTGAGGCCGCGTACACACGATCAAATCTGTCGGCTGGCCAAATCCGTCTGCTCGCCCGTACACACGATCGAATCTATCTGCTGAAACGGTCTAGCAGACCGTTTCCAGCAGACAGATTCGATCGTGTGTACGGGCGAGCAGACGGATTTGGCCAGCCGACAGATTTTAAAGCAGGCTTTAAAATCTGTCTGCTGGGAATCCATCCGCCCGACATGTCTGCTGGTTAGTACGCTAACCAGCAGACATATCTGCTCGCACATGCGTCGAATGGATTTGACGCATGTGTGGAAGTGTTTTACTTCCTGGCGCGCTGTCTGCCGGCAGGGGTTTTGGTTTGATCGTGTGTACACGATCAAACCAATACATCCCAGCAGACAGATCTGTTCAAATCGGTCTGTCCGACCGATTTGAACAGATGTATATGCTCGTGTGTACGGGGCCTCAGAGTTTCAATTTGTATGCAATCAGGCAGGCCCCTGAAGAGAAAAACCTGCAGGAAAACTGATATTGTGTATGGGGCTATAGAGTCAGTTGCATGTTTAATCAAACATACCAAGCAGGTGCCAATGATTATCAATTGCATATGTAGGTTAAAAAAATAGTCATTAACTGAAAAAGAAACAGCTGTTTAAGAAGCTCGAAACTGGGTGAGGGACAGCCAAACTCTGTTACTAAGGTGAGCTTTTAGAAGACAGATTCATGTCACAGGTCATACACCATTGTAAGACTGAGCACAGCAACAAGACGCAATGTAGTTATATTGCATCAGCAAGGTATCTCCCAGGCAAAGATTTCAGAGCAGACTGTGTTTCAAGATCCACTGTTCAAGCGCTTTTTGAAGAAGCACAAACAAACGGGGCACACTGAGGATGTAGATGCAGTCATCAATGAAACTGAATACAGCAGATGAAAGACCCATCATGCTTACTTCCCTTCAACATCAAAAGGTTTCCAGCAGTTCTATTAGCACAGAACTGGTGAAAACCAGCAGAATACAGGTACACCCATCTACTGTCTGGAGCAGTGGCGGCTGGTGCTCAAAATATTTGGGGGGGCGCAAACGAAAAAAAAAAAAGCAGCCTCACTGTGCCCATCACATGCAGCCACTGTGCCATGCTACCAAATGCAGCCACTGTGCCATCAATTGTCAACGCTGTGCCATGTAACACAGAAACTGTGCCATCAATTGTCACCACTGTGCCATGCCATCAAACACAGAAACTGTGCCATCAATTGTCACCACTGTGCCATGCCACCAAATGCAGCCACTGTGCCATCAATTGTCACCATTGTGCCATGCCATCAAACACAGCAACTGTGCCATCAATTGTCACCACTGTGCCATGCCACCAAATGCAGCCACTGTGCCATCAATTGTCACCACTGTGCCATGCCATCAAACACAGAAACTGTGCCATCAATTGTCACCACTGTGCCCTGCCACCAAATGCAGCCACTGTGCCATGCCATCAATTGTCACCACTGTGCCCTGCCACCAAATGCAGCCACTGTGCCATGCCATCAAATGCAGCCATGGTGCCATCAATTGTCACCACTGTGCCATGCAACACAGCAACTGTGCCATCAATTGTCAACACTGTGCCATGCCATCAAATGCAGTCACTGTGCCATCAATTGTCACCACTGTGCCATGCCATCAAACGCCACCACTGTGCCATCAATTGTCACCACTGTGCCATGCCATCAAACGCCACCACTGTGCCATCAATTGTCACCACTGTGCCATGCCATCAAACGCCACCACTGTGCCATCAATTGACACCACTGTGCCATGCCATCAAATGCAGTCACTGTGCCATCAATTGTCACCACTGTGCCATGCCATCAAATGCAGTCACTGTGCCATCAATTGTCACCACTGTGCCATGCCATCATATGCAGTCACTGTGCCATCAATTGTCACCACTGTGCAATGCCATCAAACGCCACCACTGTGCCATCAATTGTCACCAATGTGCCATGCCATCAAACGCAGCTACTGTGCCCATCAATTGTCACCACTGTGCCATGCCATCAAATGCAGTCACTGTGCCATCAATTGTCACCACTGTGCCATGCCATCAAATGCAGTCACTGTGCCATCAATTGTCACCACTGTGCCATGCCATCAAACGCCACCACTGTGCCATGCCATCAAACGCCACCACTGTGCCATCAATTGTCACCACTGTGCCATGCCATCAAATGCAGTCACTGTGCCATCAATTGTCACCACTGTGCCATGCCATCAAATGCAGTCACTGTGCCATCAATTGTCACCACTGTGCCATGCCATCATATGCAGTCACTGTGCCTTCAATTGTCACCACTGTGCCATGCCATCAAATGCCACCACTGTGCCATCAATTGTCACCAATGTGCCATGCCATCAAACGCAGCTACTGTGCCCATCAATTGTCACCACTGTGCCATGCCATCAAATGCAGTCACTGTGCCATCAATTGTCACCACTGTGCCATGCCATCAAACGCCACCACTGTGCCATCAATTGTCACCACTGTGCCATGCCATTATATGCAGTCACTGTGCCATCAATTGTCACCACTGTGCCATGCCATCAAACGCCACCACTGTGCCATCAATTGTCACCACTGTGCCATGCCATCAAACACCACCACTGTGCCATCAATTGTCACCAATATGCCATGCCATCAAACGCAGCTACTGTGCCCATCGATTGTCACCAATGTACCATGCCATCAAATGCAGTCACTGTGCCATCAATTGTCACCACTGTGCCATGCCATCAAATGCAGTCACTGTGCCATCAATTGTCACCACTGTGCCCTTTAATTGTCACCACTGTGCCCCATGCCACTGTGCTCATTGTCGGCTCTGTGCCCTTTGTCACCACTGTGTCCCATGATGCCACTGTGCCCCATGATGCCCCTTTCCCTGTAAAAAACACTTACCTGACGCTTACATGTCCTCCCTCGATGTCTTCTGCCGCCGTGGAGAAGCTTCAGCCAATCAGGTTCCTGATAACCAAAAACAAGGGAACCTGATTGGCTGAAACGGCCGTCAGTCCTATGCAAGGACCGCAGGTTGCCTGCGCTCTGAGTATAGACTTCCGAGAGGCGGAGGGCGGTACTGGAAAAGCCTATCAGAGCCGCTGGCTTTGATAGGCAGTTCCCCTCAGCCAACCAGCTGCTGCTATTCAGGTAAACGGCGACCCATGTCCGGTTATATAAATAGACCAGGCAGCTGGCAACAATAACACACGTTCAATGCATTGCATTGAACGTGTGTTATTTGCGAGAGGGGGTGGCGCTGCAGCGCACTCTATAGACGGCCGGCAGAATAAAAGTTCTTAAAGGGCCCATTTTTTTTGGTGACTGCGTGAGGGGGGGCGGTCCCCGTGCGTCCCTATGGACGGGCCGCCACTGGTCTGGAGAAGTCTGGCCAGACGTGGTATGATTGGAAGAATTGTGGCCAAACAAGCCATACCTCCTGCATGAAAACAAGGCTAAGTGACTCAACTATGCATGAAAAAATAAGAACTGTGGTGCAGAAAAATGGTAGCAGATGCTCTGGACTGATGAGTCAAAATGTACATTTTAACAATAGTATTGTTAAGCCCCATACGCTCGGTCAGACTATTTTAACAACAAACATAAAAACGATCGTCTTCCGATCGTTCTCAGAAAAATTGTTCGTTTTTAAACTGCATCAGAAAACCATTTTTGGGTTCAAAAGTCTGGCCAACTGATCTCCCTTCAGATGAAAATCCACAGAAAAGTTTATTAGGCTTTACTGTACAAGTGTACTCACTATTCTGCACAAAAGAGAAGCTGCTTTCAGTCACTGAGGCTGGCCATACATGTTCAATTTTCTTGTACAATTTTCTTTTAGATTTACCAAAAACCATATATGAGGTCAAACTAAACAACACTTTGAATTGTATGCAATCAGGCAGGCCCTTGCACTACATAGTTGAAGGTAAATCTAAAGAAAATTGCACAGAAAATTGTATCATGTATGGCCAGCCTAACTCTCTGGCCATTCAAAAAAAACATAAACAAAAGATTTGCATTTGAACCTGTTTCTTTTGTTATTTTCGTATGTTGATATGACACCTATAACAAAAAATTTGCCTTCAGTATTTTGAATACACAGAAAACAGAAAAAGGAATTCATTCAATATACATAATGAAATTCTTTTGTTATAGATGTCATTGAACAATGAACATACAACTGACACTAACAAAAGAAAAGCATTCAAGATACACAGAATGCAAATTGACGAAAATTCACGATAATTATTGTCTAAGGCGGCGTACACACGGCAGGGAATCTCGACGGGCAGAACACATCGTTCCGCCCGTCGAGGTTCCCTGCCGGCCGTCGAAATCGGCGACCCGCCCGTCGGGAATGGCAACCAGCCATTCTTCCAGGCGGGCCGTCGAGGAAATAGAGAGCGTGCTCTCTATTTCTGCTCGACGGGCTTCCCGACGGGAAGCTCGCCGAGACCGTACACACGGCCGAGGTCCTCGCTGGAATGCACATTCTAGCGAGGTTCTCGCTGGTTTTCAGCGAGAACCTCGGCCGTGTGTACGCCGCCTAACAAGAAACGAACATGAATTAAACAGAATAACGAATCATCCCGCATGTACGAAAATTAAACGGTAACAGAAATACGAAACGATCGGAATACGAAAAAATCACGTCGTACGACAAACGAACGGGAAAATGGGTGTCTTACGAAAAACGAACGGAAACGAACAGACGGGACCATACGAAACGGAACAAAAAAAAACGAATTTTTTTTCTGTGCACATGTCTAGCAATGACCTTTTGTGACTTACCCTCCTTGTGGAGGGTGTCAATGACTGTCTTCTGGACAACTATCAAGTCAGCAGTCTTCCCAATGATAGTGTAACCTACTGAACCAGACTGAGAGACCATTTAAAGGCTCAGGAAAATTTTACAGGTGTTTTGAGTTAATTAGCCGATTAGAGTGTGACAAAATCCACTTTGCACAACAAATGCTCTGCAAGTGCACTTGGAAGTGCACTTGTTAGTGCAGTTGCTGTAAATCTGAAGGGGACATAAGGGCAAGTAAAATAAAATAAAAACAGCATTTTTGCTTGCACATGATTGGATAATAGAAATCAGCAGTGCTTCCCCTCATTTCAATCTTCCTTTTAGATCCGCAGCGACTGCACTTCCAAGTGCACTTCTGGCAACGTGGGTGGGGGGGCCGTCACATTAGGGGTTAATAACTCTGATCAGCGGGTTGTAATTCGCTGATCAGAGTTATTGAATTGTTCAGCATAGTCTGCTGAACAATTTTGATATAAGCTTATGGTCATTGACGTGACCATAAGCTTATAGGACAGGGAGAAATTAGGTCAGTACGCCATACTGACCTGGCCACCTGGGGGCACTTCTGTGCGGCGTAATGACCGGGCAGTGAAAGGGTTATATATACCATCTGTTTGATATTCACAAAACAATAGCAGTTGAGCTTGCACTTTGGCTGTGCTGTAAAGTTTTCAGTTTAAATTGTTCCTATTTCTCTCTATGGACTGGAGAATTCATCCCTATGGTATGTAAAAGAGCAGAGGGGAGGTGATCTGTGGTCCCAACATGCTTCCTGCCCCAGGGTAACAGTGCCGCTTATCCATAGACAATACTCTTAGTGACAGAGGTATCTTTACGATGTGCTTTACTTTCAGGATCACTAGGTAAAAGTAAACCTTAGCATAGAAGTGGGCTTTTGTGTTGTGAAAAAACTTTGCTGTTCTCATAAGACCACATAGTAAAGATCTCAGAGGAGATAGGCATAGCTGTGTGCAGCCTATTGTATTAGGGTGTGTACCCCAAAGCTCAAACACACATGAACGCCACCTGCTGTCACAGGGAGGAGGCTCTGATGGTGGGAGACAGTTGATTAGGAGCATATTTTGTTACCTCCTAAGTATAGGTATAATGTGTTTCTACAGTTGAACCTAGCCTTTAATAGAATGGGGGCATTTACACTGGCCACTGGGACCCCAACCACCCAACTGGTGCCCTCCTGCATAATGCTAAAGCACATGGGGTGATTAGGGTTTGCACGCAGGCCCGTCGGAACCCGACAAGCAAAGCAAGCATTTGCTTGGGGCCCCGAGCTGGCCCGGGGCCCCAGCAGGGAGGGCCCTTGCCACACAGCTGCATCCTCCTGCAGTCCGGTCGGCCGTATACCATAACCGCGTGGTACAGGAGATTCAGGTTCCTGTTCCCGGCCGGACTGACAGGAAGTGCACATACTGAGTGTTCACTCCCTTTCAGTCCGGCCCCGGGAACAGCAAACTGAATCTCCTGTACCGCGCGGTTATGGTACACGGCAGACCGGACTGCAGGAGGACGCAGCGATGCTGCAAGGGCCCTCCCTGCTGGGGCCCCTGTGCAGACACCAACATATGCCAGCGCGTGAGGCAGAGGATAGAGGTAAGACGCCACCCCCCCACTTCTCAACTTGAAAAGTAACTTTTTTTTTCTTTGCTTGGGGCCCCCAAATGTCTTCAAACGGCCCTGTGTGCACGCCTATGGAGTCAGATAAGTATTAGGCTTTTGGGGTATTGGGGAAGAGAATATTTTTGCAAATGAATTTTTGCTAGAGCTTACTGAATTTTGTGAAATTTCACTTTGCAAAGAATACCTAATTATTTGCAAATAAATAAATAAAAACAAATATTTTTTATTTTATTTTTTTGCAGACAATTTGGATGATGAAAGTCAGCATGGATTAGCCTCATTCACTAGGCTCTCAGGAAAATTCCCTTGGAAAGTACAACTTCCCTTGGAAAGTCCCTTAGTAAATGGATAAAGGATAGAGGATCCAGGTTTTCTACTAATAGAGGTGACATAAGAAAGATATGAGAAAGATCAGTTACTACCAGGTACCAACAAACTGCTGAAAACAACTCTCAGAAACCAACAAACCTTTAACCTCCCTGGCGGTAATCCCAAGACTGGCACGGGGTGGAAATCCAGTACCATTAGCGGTATCCCCGAGCCAGACTCGGGATTGCATTGCAGTATCCAGGCAGAGTTTACTTACCTTGTCCCCTGGATCCTGCGATGTCTCCCCACTGTGTGATCGTGCTGTCTCCTCGTTTGATTCACACGCCGAGCTCCGTTCCCAGCGACGTTACGATGCACGGGGGCAGAGATCGGCGCCAAATTCAAAAAAATAAAAACACAGTACAAATACAGTATACTGTAATCTTAAAGATTACAGTACTGTATAAAAAATTACACACCCCCCTTGTCCCTAGTGGTCTGCCCAGTGTCATGCATGCACATTTATATTATAAATACTGTTTTTTCTGCCTGCAAACTGTAGATTGTCCATAGCAACCAAAAAGTGTCCTTTTATGTCAAAAGAGGTTTTAGACCAGCTAGAAAACATCGATAATAAATTATAATCACTTGCAGAATTGAGCGATAGTGATTTGTGGGGAAATTTGTCATCAAACACTGAAATTAATGACAGTAACAATTCTGCAAATTTCAGTGATTTTGATTTGATTACATTGAATCATTTTTATTATAATTACATTATTATTTGTTATAGTTATTTACAGCTATTTATTATATTATAATTTATGATTTTGTGCTTCAAACTTTTTCATACCTGGGATGTCTACTAGACTCTTGTTTGGACAGATTTAAGTGAGTTATTTGTATGAATTACAGGCCTAGAATATAAAATGCCAAATTTCCATGTAAAACAATTGTACCGCTTTCAGCATCAAAAACCTGACCTAATCATACCACCAGGGAGGTTAAGTGAGTGCTCATGTCTTGTCCTAAGTGACACTGGGCACCATTCACAAAGGCATTTTCGATGGGCAGCATCGAAAGGCAGCAATTAGGTGTCCGGGCACATAAATATCACATGCGATCCTGAAACTGTCAATTCAATATAAAGTTTTGCAGTATTCACCTAAAATCACTGAAAACACTACTTAAATACCACATGAAAAGGCGTTAAGTCAATTCACAAAAGGAAATAAATAATTAAATGCATGCAGTAATCAAGTAATAGTCCAGACATTATTTACGGAATGTAAATATATAGCAGCCAATTTTGAGTAGTCTCTGCCTTTTTTGGATCAGTTCTTGCAACAGTAATGCTTAGAAACTTAAATATGGAAATCATTGTGGTTGATTTACTTAACCACTTTCCGCCCAACATATCGCAATATGATGTTGGAAAAGTGGTTCTGTTATCCTGACCGGATGTGATATTATGTGATTAGGATAATAAGCAGCTGTGCACCGATCGCTGTTGTGGTGTGTCAGTCAGTCAGTCCAATACACTGATTAGCTGTGTCCAATCGCAGCTGATCACAATGTTAACAGGAAGAGCTGGGAATCGGCTTTTCTTCATTTGCGCATTACAGGAGAGGAGAGACGATCAGCTGCTTTCCTGACAGCAGCTGATCGGATGCCCACCCAGGACCACCAGTGATGCCACCAGGACCACTAGGGATGGCCACCACTGATGACCACCAGGTATGCAACCCATGGCCACCAGGGATGCCAATGTGTGCCCACATATGATGCCAATCAGTGCCCATCAGCAATACCTGCCAGTGCCTCCATAGCAGTGATGCCCATCAGTGCCATCTATTATTTTCCATCAGTGCCACCTATCAGTGCCCATCCATGCCCATAAGTGCCCACCTATCAGTGCCCATCAGTGCCACCCATAAGTACCTGTCAGTGCAGCCTTTTAGTGCCCATGAGTGTCACCTATGGGTGCCCATCTCTGTCACCTAGGAGTGCCCATCTATGCTGCCAAGAGTGCGCATTAGTGCTGCATATCAGTGCCACCTATAAGTGCCCATAAGTGCTGCCTATCAGTGTCACATATCAGTGCCCATCACCAGTGTCACCTCATCAGTGCCCATTAGTACCCACTTATCAGTGTCCGTCAGTGCAGCCCCACCAGTGTCCATTAGTGAAGGAGAAAACATACTTATTTACAAAATGTTATAAAAGAAAAAAAATGTTTTCAAAATTTTCTGTCTTTTTTTATTTGTTTAGCAAAAAATAAAAACCCCAGCGGTGATCAAATAACACCAAAAGAAAGTGCTATTTGTGGGAACCAAATGATAAAAATGTTGTTTGGGTACAGTGTAGCATGACCGCACAATAGTCAAACAGCGACAGCGCTGAAAGCTGAAAATTGGCTTGGGCAGGAAGGGGGGAAAGTGTCTTCCTAAACCAGCATGTGGTTTCGGAAGAGCCCTGATCCGAGACTGAACTCAGAGCCAGAGGGGGCAGCGGGTAAAAGACTCCTGGATCACGGAATCGAACATCAAGTTTATTTAAGGTGGTAACCATAGACGGTGGAAACAGATGTGTAAGAAATGCTTTTTGAGATCTTATATTTGGTGAGTGCATCCCCTTAAGGGGACCAATCCCCCCACGTGGTGAACATCCCTTGGTGAAAGGAGCACTTATGATAATACCATTCACCAATCACAGCCATCCCTGTCATTTACACTGACTGTCATTTATATGTACTTTTTTACAAACGCAAGTTTGTTTGCAGCGCTGCTGCAGGGCTATTGTGGACTCTTTTGTTTGAGTTGTAATATTTCTGCTTTCTTTGGATTAGAACACCTGTCATGCTTTTATTGCTATATGTGCCCCTGTTAGCGAGATTCACCCTCTCTATTTGTCATGTATACTATTATGTTTAAAATTAAAAGTAAAAGAAAATCCCAAATTTTGGGCTGTCCCCAGAAAATTATTGGAGGGGAATCTTCCAATGGGACACAGATGGCAAAAACAACTGACAGATGTTACAACAATCCTTTACTCTATCCAAAAAAAAAAAATTGTAGCTACAGTATAGTTCTACTCTGCAAGTTGCTCCTAAACTTAATAAATTAGGTAAAACTTCACTTTACAAAGAATACCCAATCGAATGTAAGTAAAAAAAAAAAAAAAAAAATATTGCTTGCACATGACTGGATGATGAAAGTCAGCAGAGATCTCCCACATTTACTAAGCTCTGGAGCAACTGCACTTGCAAAATCCTCAATCTATGTGTCTTTAGTTAATCAACCATATTACATGTAGTGAAATATATAAATTGTCTACGGTTATTTTGCTAGATTGTTGGAGAATTTTTTGTGTATATACAAGCATATGCATAATTTGCTGCAAAAAAAACAACAACTCCCAATCACTCCAAACATAATACAATGTACATGCAAATCACAATGGTCCAATCCCGTGTTAGAACATACGAAGTAGGGATATTTAACTTTTTTACAATTCTTTTTAGAGATATCTTTGGCTCAAATATTCGCAAGACAAAAGGTGATTTTGAATTGACAAGTATTCTTACAAAGGTGTGGAACTTGAGCTGTTAGGAGAGGAGTGTCATCAGTTTGACAGATGGATACCAGAATGACACTTTCAAGAACATCTGAGAATGACAATGGATATTCTCTAACATGAAAACACAGACCTGTCCAAAGATATAGTAATGACTTTGCTAAATTTAAAAGCAAAATATTCTTAAAAGCAGGGTTTCTCAACCAGGGTTCCATGGACGCCTAGGGTTCCTTCAGAGGCTCCGGGGGGAAAATGATATACAAAAATTACACACATACATAAATACCCTTCTTTTTCCAATAAAAAAAGACAACATTACTGTATTTATTGGCGTATAACGCTCACCTTTTTACCCTGAAAATAGAGGGTAAACTGTGCCTGCATGTTATACGCAGGGGGCTGTAGAACGTATTTTTCCTGAAAATTCCCTCCTAAAGTAAGGGTGTGTGTTATACGCCTGTGCGTGTTAAACGCCGATAAATACAGTATATTTTGTAATGGTGAAAGAAGGGTATTTATATGTGTGTGTAATGTTTGATACTATTTTTGATCATTATTGGAAATCTTTAAAGATATTTTGTATTAATTACTTATTTTAACTTAGTTGTTTTTCATAAAACACATGTGTCCTGTGAAAACAGTTTCATTTTTACTGGTATTCCAGTCATCTTTTTTTTTTTGTATTAATTAGGGCTGTTACTGATCAAAATTTTTGTGTTCGATTAATCGTTTTTTATTTTAATCGATTAATCGACTAATTTCGATTAATTATAACGCACATACAGATCCAACAATTTTTATCTGATCTCCTTGCAGGCCGATTCCCAGTGCAGCTCCAACCACTGGAAAAATGGATAGCGGGATACAAAAAACACACAAAGGCAGCGCTCGATGGGAATAGCATTAAAACTTTTAAAATCTTCAAGTAGGTAACCAAATAAATATTGCACTGGAGATAAAATCGATGTAGCTACATAAACTGTAAAAATGGTGCAAGTAATACCAAACGGGAGCAAAAGCCGTCATAAAAACATGTAGCTAAGTATAATACTGATATAAAAATGTGTACAACGCCACTGCTGAATCCATATGAGGAGAGGTTAACATCAGTCCGTTGGCATGTAGATGTCCCGTGAAGGGAACTATCACAACTCCCAGTGGATGGCTATAGAATCCCAGGTTGATAGAGGGAAGTGATAGAGGGAAGTGTAACAGCCCTTGCGTGTGGCAGGATAGTAAGGTCCTCCCGGCATGCAGATATGAAGGCACAGCAAAGGAGCCCTTCAGATGGACACGGCAAGCCCTGCCGGTGTCTGTGACGTCCCCGGGTTTCCGACGGAACTCCCTGAAGGCCCAGAAGCTGGCAGGGAGGTGAGTACCAATCTATAGAATTTTAATCGATCAAAAAGATTTTGATCGATCAAAAAAATTAAAGATTAATCGATAAATTAAAAGTTAATTTGCACAGCCCTAGTATTAATACATATGCTGCAGGGACCACACTGACTTAGTGAGTTGGCAAATTTCTACAGTTTAAACCATTTTACCACTTTATTAGGAATAAAATCTGATAGAGGTTCTAATTTTTCTCCACTGTATCCATCCCACTGGATATCGCATGAGATACAATTCTGTATGGTATCATGAGATAAATACTGCATATTTCAATGAAATACAGCATTGGATATTTTAGAAGCTTTTTTTTTTTTTGTGAATGCCAAAAGACTTTTTGAAAACCGATATGCAAAATTTTAACTAATTTCTTAAAGCAGTAGAAACCATTTTGTAGATGGAACCCACTATGCAATACTGCAGAATATTGTGTTGTTAGTGACCTGGCAGGTCGACTGTCAAAGGCTTGGGTGTTTTCTTTGGAAGACAGAAACTACATTGATATTATACAAAGGAGTGCAGGGCAATATTAGGGCTCATTAAAACATTGCATATGTGATAAAAAGTCCATACTGTATAAATCCAAATTAAAAATGAAAGCAGAAGGTGGACTAACAGTCCCAGCAACAAAAAAAAGAGTGCAAATAGGAGCAGACACCTTAAGCATGGAGGTCCAGCGCTCCACTGAAGAAGTTTGTGTCAATGTAACGCATACAGGTGTATGTCCCACTAGAGATATTGAAATATATGCACTTACACAATAAAGCTGACCAACACACATTGAAAAATCTTCTAGGTTTGGTTGAAATGATCTTTAATTTATTTATTTTTTAATCTCTGGTATATTATGTGATACATAGTGTATGTGGGATGCAAGGCCTTACAATTGTTTTTTTTTTTTTTCCCCTTATCAAGTTTATTTAAAAGTATAAGGCGTACAAAAGTTATCCATAGTCATATCCAGAAATAGATTCTTCAGCGTATACAACAATGTAAAGCGAAATCACAAAAGCCATTGAATGCACAATACGCAATTAAAAGATATAACAAGAAATAATGCTACATTATAACAATGTAGTCCTTGCTGACTGAAGTTATCTTGGGATTAGAACATGGATGATTGGCTAAATATAAGGAGTAATACCCCGTACACACAACCGGATTTTCCGTCGGAAAAACCTTCGATGTTTTTTCCGATGGAATTCCGCTCAAGCTTGGCTTGCATACTCTCTGAACTTTTGTCCGTCAAAAACATGGTGACGTACAACACTATGACAAGAGCCGGGAAAATTAAGTTCAACGCTTCCGGGTATGCGTCAAATTGTTTCAGAGTATGCGTCGGGAATTTTGCGCGTCGGAATTGCCACAGACAATCAGATTTTTTCCGATAGGAATTTTTTCCTTCGGAAAAATAAAGAACCTCTCAAACTTTTGCTGGAGGAAATTCCAACAGCAAAAGTACGATGGAGCATTTACACAGTCAGAATTACCGATGAAAAGCTCACATTTGCTGGCGGAAATTCCGACCACGTGTACGGGGAATAAGTGTTAAGCATCAGTGAAGGCTCTGAAGCTTTAGAAGCAGTCACATACAAATTATTTTACTATAGAAATAAAGCCAAAATTATCCAAATAAAAAGAAGAAAAAAAAGAAAATAGTGGGAATGGGAAATGCAACGATGAGGAAGGAAAGAAAAAGAAAGAGTCCACATCAACTTCTCCTTGTAATAGAAGGATGCACATACATAAAGAATAACACATTCCCTTAATAATGAGATACTCCAGTAATTATCAAGCTTTAGGGTGTACTTAAATGTCTATAAGTAATTAAAATCTTTAGAAAATCTAAAGGTGAACTAAGGGGTCTACATTTTGTGAAAGCATTCAATCCTGTCATAAACCTGAGCTAATGTTTCCTCCATATCATATAAGGCATCAACCCTATGAAGCCATTCCTGGATAGAAGGTACTCGGGTGGATTTCCAAAATAATGTATTAAGTAATTTGGCTACATTCAATAGGTGCTTTGACAAATATTTTTTGTATTTCCTAGGTGAGAAATTGAAAATATACAGCAAGCAACATTCAAATCAAGTCTAGTTTCTGTAATTTGGTAAATAAGCTCTTGTACTTTAGTCCAGAAGGGAGCTAATGCCATTTGCCATTGCCATTATATGTGCCGGAGTCTACCCTTAGCGCCTTCATATCACCAGCAGAATTCCTGAAGCTTGAGGATACCATTGTTATAGTTCATAAGGAGTGGCATAACAGTGTGTCAATATGCTTTATATGTTTATATGCCGTTTCCTGTGTTCTGGTACTAAGGTAGCTTTTCTGGGACAACACACAGGCCCTCTCCAATTGTTTGTCAGATAAATCTATTTGTAATGTAATTGTCCAGCTCTCTTTAAGCCTATCTCTAGTTGGCATTTTAGCCTTCTGTAGCCAAGCATATGTCACTGAGGTAGCCTGCTTAAACTCCTCTCCATGTAGGCAGACTGACTCCAATCCAGTGAGCGGCTTAGCAAATCTATTTTTCTGTGATCTGCTAGTAAGATAGCTGTGCATCTGTAAGTATGTCCAGAAGGGTAGTTGTGGGATATGACAATACACTTTTAATGTGGAAAACTGTTTAACACAGTGGTTCTCAACCCTCCTAGTGCTGTGACCCCTTAATAACATTTTCCAAGTTGTGGGGATCCCTAACAGTAAAACTTTTCATAGCGTAATTTCAAATGCACTTTGCACTTGTAGTTTGCGCTTGTAGTGCAAAGTGGATTTGCCTTTAGTAAATAACCCCCCATACTGTACACATACTGCAGCTGCTGACTTTTAATATTAGGACACTTACCTGTCCTGCAATCCGATGATGTTGGTATCCCAGCCAATGTTTCTATTGGCTCTCAGGTGCTGCTGTCTCCATTGCCTATAGGGACCAATTCACACCACATGCAGTCCAGTTTTTTTTTTGTCTGCATGGAAAGTAGGTTATATGGTTTTCAATGGCATAATTTACACCAGTGCTTGCAGTTCCAGCAAAAAAGTAGAGCATGCAGCATTTTTCCTGCACTGCACTGTAATGAAACACTGTAAAGCACATCAAAAACGCACTAGAATGCACCTGAACACACTGGAACACACATGTCTTTATCTAAGGTTAAGAAAAAAGAGGGGAAAATGCACTGGAATGCTTTAAAAGCACACCAAACATGCCCTGGAATGCATCAAAAACACACATGCAGAAAAGCATCGGGAACGCATCCGCCGCAGCGAGATCTCTCGGAAGTGGGGACAGGTACCTGTCAAAAACAGGGACCTGCTCCCCTCCCCCGAAAGGTGGCAAATGTGGCAAAGTAGGAGGAGGGGGGGAAGAGGCAAATAAGTGGAGCTTCCAACTTTTGGGTGGAACTCTGCTTTAAATGTCATATCCCTGCCCAAGCTGCACTGTTGTCATGTGCCAATGCTAGGCTGGGCTGGAAGATAAATATGTAAGTGATGAGAGCTGCATTCTTGTGTGTGTGTATATATATATATATATATATATATATATATATATATACTGTGTGTGTGTATATGTATATATCAGATATACTGTGTGTGTGTGTGTGTATATAGGGTGACCAGACATCCCTGGTTTCAGGGGACAGTCCCTGGATTGAGGACACTGTCCCTAGACCAAGTCTGTCCCCAGATTGGATTTGAACAGGGTCTAGGGCGATTTCAAAGACAGTCAGTGCAGAATTAAAAAAATAATAATTCTGAATTACACCCCCTACTCTGTCTCTCCTACTAGCTTGGGGGGGGGGTATTTTTTCCATTACCTGTGCCCCTTTCTGATGATCATGTGTTGGTCGGAGCAGAGGGAATATTTGTTCAGTTTCGGGTGCATTCCCATTCAGCTCCACTCACATGTTCTTCTGCATGGGCTCAAGTCCCGGCCAGCTGCCTGCTTATCTCCTTGCCTTCCCTGCTGGAGTGATCTTCCTCCACACCCCACCAAACAGTAGCGGGGACCCGGGGAGTAAGATTTGGCAGGCTGTGTGGTGGGCGTCTGCAGCGATGGGCAGAGAGTTGCTGATTGCCGCCTAGGGTGACCACATTTCCAAACTGCCATTCAGGGACACCCCCCCCCCCCAAAAAAAAGATGATTTTTGACATATTTTTTGGAAGATTTTTGGGGCAGGGGCGCATTAAAATCCGCGGACCCATGTGCAAAATCAAAACTGGGCCCTGGGCATCAAATGGAACAACATAGTGGTCAGGGGGGGCTTCAGAGTAGTTAGAGGGGCAGTGGTATGGACAGGGGGACAGTGGGATGGACAGGGGGGCTGTGGGATGGACAGGGGGACCGTGGGATGGACAGGGGGACCGTGGGATGGACAGGGGGATCGTGGGATGGACAAAGGGACCGTGGGATGGACAGAGGGACCGTGGGATGGACAGAGGGACCGTGGGTTGGACAGAGGGACCGTGGGATGGGGAGGGGGACCGTGAGACTGACAGGGGGACCGTGGGATGGATAGGGGGACCGTGGGATGGACAGGGGGACAGTGGGATGGACAGGGGGACCGTGGGGGGTGGACAGGGGGACCATGGGATGGATAGAGGCATACCTCCCAACTTTCTGAGATGGGAATGAGGGACACCTATTAGCAAAAATATTTAGGCATAAGGCTCCATTCACATCTAGGCGTTTTGTCGCCTGAAGCCCGACGCTGCAGCAGCCTGTGATACGCTGGAGGGGCGAATTTTTATTGTCGGCTATGGAGATGGTTCACATCTCTACGCCGAACGCCGATACGCCGATACGCCTGAAGCCTGAAACAAGTCCCGGACCCTTTTTTTCAGGCGTATCAGGCGTTCAGCCATAGCCGACAGTGCAAAATTCTGCCCTCCAGCAAAAAAGCAATAGGTGTTTTGTCGTCGCAAATCGCGGGGACAAAACGCCTATTGCATGTCGCCCGAATACGCCGCTGCCGCCGACGCCTAGATGTGAATGGAGCCTAAGGGGTCGGCAGGAGAGGAAACTGACAGATTATACCCTGGATGGAAGGAAGACACATCCTTAGATATCAGGGCAGGGTTCATGCTGGGACTTGTAGTTCTTTATTTTTGGGGGGTCACATCCCCCAAAAGTGAAGGATTACAAGTCCCAGCATGAACCCTGCCCTGATATCTAAGGATGTGTCTTCCTTCCATCCAGGGTATAATCTGTCAGTGTCCTCTCCTGCCGACCCCTTATCTGCTTACTCTGCACAGTACACTGAGAGGCTCTCTCCAGGCTGACACACACACACTCCCATTTCTGAGAAGTTCTGAACTGCTGGGGAAGAGCTGACAAGATTTTTAACCCTGATGGATCTGGAATGTTAGTCAGTGCTTTGCATTTTCCTTGCCTTTCTTCCACTCTGTTTCATCTGTGCATTGCAGTCTGTCTCAGTCCAGAGGTTTCTTCTGCATGCCGCTGCCTGGATGGACTCACGAATACACAGGGAGGAGGTGGGTGGAGCTAAATAGAAGGTGCAGAGAAGGAAGTTAAATCTCCTCCGTACAGGGCAGTCATCAGGTCGGGACGGACCAAGTCCATCGAGGCCAGCTGAGCAGCCGACTGACAAGGTCCACTCACGGGGCTGCTGGTCTGCGCTGGGCACTGTGGGCTGGAGCGGGGGAGGAGAAGGTCATAGGGCTTGGTCTGTGGCGTGCGGCGGTAAGGTGAGTGACTGTCTGACCCGGACTGACCGTGACGATGCTGAGGCTGAGCTGCTCTCTCTGCTGCAAGAACCGCGGCTGGAGGCAGTGGAGGAGGAGAGGAGGAGGAGATGGGGGTGGAGTCGAAGCCTCAGAGAGAGCGGGACACGGTGACGTCACTGGTTGCTACACGCCAAGCGGGGCGGCCATAGCAACCAGTGATTTAGAATTATTTAATTACAGCGGCAGTGAGTGTGGCAGGCTGGCACTGGCAGGCAGTCCATGTTTGATTCCGGGACACTCTATTGTCCCGGATTGAAGGCTCCCGGGACACGGGACAAAAATTTAAATTACGGGACGATCCCGGGCAAACCGGGACACGTGGTCACTAGAGCTGCAACTAACTATTATTTTCATAATCGATTAATCGGCCGATTATTTTTTCGATTAATCGGATAAAATCATTAAAAAAACGTAATGTGGAATTTTTTCGTTTATTTAACAGTAATAATGAAAAAACATGTTACACTCAAACGGCAGATTAAAAAACGTTTAACATTAACATTACACAACTTTGCAGCAGTACTATTCCTCCCGGGAACACCAATGCTGGGGCACTATTCATCCAGGGAACACCAATGCTGGGGCACTATTCCTCCCGGGAACACCAATGCTGGGGCACTATTCCTCCCGGGAACACCAATGCTGGGGCACTATTCCTCCCGGGAACACCAATGCTGGGGCACTATTCCTCCCGGGAACACCAATGCTGGGGCACTATTCCTCCTGGGAACACCAATGCTGGGGCACTATTCCTCCCGGGAACACCAATGCTGGGGCACTATTCCTCCCGGGAACACCAATGCTGGGGCACTATTCCTCCCGGGAACACCAATGCTGGGGCACTATTCCTCACGGCAGGGCTTGACAAATTTGCTTGGAATCTAGGAGCCAGCTAAAAAAGTTAGGAGCCAGAAAATGCGCCCCGTCCCGACGAGCTTGCGCGCAGAAGCGAACACATACGCGAGTAGCGCCTGCATATGTAAACGGTATTCAAACCAAAAGTGAGGTATCACCGCGATTGTTGGAGCGAGAGCAATAATTCTAGCTCTAGACCTCCTCTGTAACTCAAAACATGCAACTTTGACGCCATTCCATGAGCGGGCGCAATTTTGAAGCGTGACATGTTGGGTATCAATTTACTCGGCGTAACATTATCTTTCACAATCTAAAAAAAAATTGGGATAACTTTACTGTTTTATTTTTTAATTAAAAAAAATAAAAAAATCCCAAAAAAGTGCGCTTGTAAGACCGCTGCGCAAATACGGCGTGATACAAAGTATTGCAACAATCGCCATTTTATTCTCTACGGTGTTAGAATAAAATATATATATAATGTTTGGGGGTTCTAATTATAGGGAAGGAGATGGCAGTGAAAAATTACATTACAATTGCTGTTTAACTTGTAATGTCAAACGGCCACCACCAGATGGCGCCAGCTCACAGAAGGAAGAGCTTAGGACTTCACAAGGCCGCAAAGCCGCGGCCTCAATTACCGTTTGCCGCGGACCCACAGCGATCGCGCGGCGGAGGTGGTGGGGGCGCACGGAGACACAGGATCCTGTGCCTCCGTGCTCCCCCACCTCCCCCTCTGCTCGATCGCGGCGGGTCCGCGGCAAACGGTAATTGAGGCCGTGGCTTTGAATGGGCGGAAGGGCGGACCGACTAATCGATAATGAAAATCGTTGACAACGATTTTCATTATCGAATATTATCGATAATATCGATTAATCGTTTCAGCTCTAGTGGTCACCCTATTGCCGCCATTACTAGTAAAAAAAAAATGTGTCCCTGGGTTTTATTTAAAAAATCTGGTCACCTTAGTATATATATATATATATACAAATATACACACATACACATAGAGTATATCTGATATATATATATACACACACACACACACACATATACCAGAATGAAGATACAAAATATATATATATATATATATATATATATATATATATATATATATATATATATATATATATATATACATAGAATGCATCTCCTATCACTTACTTACATGTATAAATATTTTTCTCATTTCTTTTATCTCATTCTTTTTATTGGGATGTGTGTCTGATTTCTGTGCCTTCGATCTTATAATATGTAAATTCAGCCCTGGGGAACACTCTTTAAATGAGACTGCAATCATAATACAGGAAACAATACAGGAGGTCTGTTACAGGAAGTGAGCAGTGGGAACCAGAGGGGTGAACTTTCACCTCTCACTTCCTGTTCCTGGTAAGGCCTCTGAAAAGGAAAGCATGGCATGGTGGAGAGGCTCTCTGTATTCCCCTGGATGTATTCTCCTGGATGAAAGGTAAGCCTTCTATGTAATAATATTAGAATTGTGAACGTTTGGTGTATGAGTTAAGTATTATTTGTCTATTTCCTGCTGAATAGTTCTCATTCTGTGTACATTCACCTTCCCAGTTACCATACAGCATGTGCACAGTAATGTAATATTATAGAGCTCCTCTTGCACAGCATGTCACCCTGCTGCATATAATATGTATGGCTTCCATGTTATATCCAGTAACTGTGTAACATACTTTCAGTGCACATTGCTGCATATAATATTATACGGCTTCCATTCTATATCCACTCGCCATGCAGAATAGGGGGTTGATTTACTAAAGGAAAATCCATTTTGCACTACAAGTGCACTTGGACATGCAGTCGCTGTAGATCTGAGGGGTAGATCTGAAATGAGGGGAAGCTCTGCTGATTTTATCATCCAATCATGTACAGGCAAAAATGTTTTTTTTTGTCCCCTTCAGATTTATAGTAACTGCACTTCCAAGTGCTCTTGTAGTGCAAAGCGGATTTGCCTTTAGTAAATATACCCCATAATGTCAGGGCACAGTGCTACCAATGTTTTATGTCTCCCTCCCCTTTTGCATATTATTATCTGCCCTGCTACTAGGTGCCATTAGATATGGATTTTTCCATACAGATACCAATTATGGGCCACCTTTCAGCCCGATAACAATATGAGGTACTGATATTCTGTTTACATCCAGCTGCCCCAGAAGTAGCCTGACATCGGTTGACATCTAGGCCGTTTTTTGTATTGTAACAGCCACTGGCCACTGTCAGAATGCAGGAAAAAATAGCAGATCGCAGGGGAATAAATAGCCAGGTTGCTATTGACTATTTTAAATTGCAGTAGCCAATAGCTAGTGGGCTATTGGACCCGCCCACTGCCTGTTGTCAATCAGCAAAGGAGAGGATTTGAAGGAGAACATTCTTCTTCAGATCTTCCTCTGCTGATTGACAACAGGCAGTGGGAAGGGGGCACAACAGTCAGCCTAATTTTAAAATTTGAAACAGCCAATGGCAGTCTGGCTTTGGTTCCCCCACTACCTGCTGTTTACATTCAGCTACCATCAAATAAATAAATTGTGCAGAAGGGGGTTAGCGGTGTCTGGTGTGTGTGTGGGGGGGGGGGTGGATGGGGGGTGTGGAGGTGGAAAGCTAATTTTTTTTTTTGGCGGATTCTGACAGATGGGCCGCCAGCCGCTGTCAAAGCACCTGACCAAGACTGACAACTGGTGAATATAAAACCGGAATAAGCACTTTGAAGAAGAAAACCAACAACTGAGACAACTTGCCTTTGGTAAGTGGACAACTTAATTATGGTGGTGGGCACCTTCCCTTTTTTTTATATCACTGCATTCAACTGGCACTGTATCTGATCATCATATTACATCATCCTTCATTATTCATTTGGTCATCAGTGTTTGAGTTTTGTGGTGATATTATTAAGAACTTTTGAGGTTTGGTTTGCCAATTGTGTGCTGTTGGCATACAATTTTGGGATCACCGATTTGGCGTATTAACCTCTCATTGTTTATACATATAATTGGACATTCATTTTGTGAATTTATATACTAATTTTTCTGTGCACTCTGATTTTTTGTTTTGGTTAATTATTGTGCACCGTTTTTGGCATATCAGCCCCTGGATGCCAATCTTTCAATGTGAATTGGTATTGGTGACATTTTTCAATTTTAATTGTCATTGACTTTTTTATATTGGCGCAGTCTTTTCATTTTTTATCTATTTATTGTGTGTTATTCCACCAGTACTGTTGCCTTTGTTATTTATTTATTTTATGTTTGACCAATCATTTGCCCTTTCATTCTACAGTGTTTTAAGGCAGAGGAAGGCAACCTTAGAGAGGTGGAGATCTACCTGAACAACATGGGAGAAGTCAAAGATCACAGGGCACAGTGTCCTCCAATTTTGCCTCCCCACACCTGACTAAAACCTATAATTGCCGTGCTACCGCGTTGCAATTGTGTGCCTTTCACTGCAATTATTGGTGTAAACATTTTGCCTCCTCACCACCTTGCAGAATTTCTCAGAGGCGCATTGGAGCATTGCATACCGCACTTGTGAATGAGCCCTAAGTTGCATTTGGCAATAGCACTTTTAAGGCTCATTCACATGTGAATTTGGGGGTGGAAAAAACCCTGCCCCCAATCCCTACCCCCTTTAGCTGCTAAGTGGGAGGGGGTCAGGGTGCCATGGGAGGTGGATGCTTGAGAGTTACTATTAGATCTCAAGCAACCAGAAATAACAGTACCAATGGGATCGTTGGGTAACTGGGAGTTTACTGTACTACATTCATTATAGTGCACTGGGGTAACTACATACTATATGCACAAGTAAGATTTTTGTTTTGTGGAACATCCTTACTTTTACCTTGGGAGAAACCCTCCTGGGGGGGTCAGCAGCAGACTGGAGGAAACCCTCTAATCATTTAAGTACATTGTTCCACAAGTCATCAATTTCTAACAAATGAAATTAATGGATATAGTGAGAAAATAGGCCATTATGTTACTTAAAAAGTTTTTATGCATTTCCATAGAGTTGCCTGGTGTAATGTATATTTTGAAAACAACAAGAGCGCAGCTATTAGCACTGAAGAATGATTGTGGAAGTTCATCCTGTGTGGGTGTATCGTGTGCATCACCTTCTGTCCCATCTGAAGACTTGAGCTCATCTCCTTGTCAAGTGTCGTACTTAAAGCCTAAACAGGTAGGTTTTCTTTTGGTATCGAAACATTAAAACGTTGTCTTTTTTTTTTTAAATATCAAACATATCCTACTCCTATTTACCTGCTCTGTGTAAGGGTTTTTGTACAGAGCAGCTCAGATCCTTCTCTTCTCAGGTCCCATGCCGGTGCTCCTGAACCAGAGCTCTGTGTGTCCAATCACACACTGAGCCTTGCCTTAGCCCCATCTCCTAATTAGCTCACTGGCTGTGATTGACAGCACCGTGAGCCAATAGCTCCCACCGCTACAGAAAGCCAATCAGCAGTGCAAGTCCCTGGAGAGACAAGGCTCTCGTGGACATCGCTAGATCGAGAAAGGGCTCATGTAAGTATAGGGGGGCTGCTGCACACAGAAGTTTTTTTTTTACCTTCATGCATAGAATACATGAAGGTAAAAACCCTTGTACCTTTACAACCACTTCAATAAAAAGTAACCTTTAAGGCGGTGCCTCCAAGCGGCTGACAGATGGAGAGAAGCGAGTACAGTTAGACCCTATGAAAACATCATTTGACATGTAGACTGTAAGCCAATTTAACTGTTGTGTCAAAATAATATATCTTGCTCAGTCTGGTAGTAGTCTGAACTAATAAGGCAAGTTGTAGGCAAGATGTTGATTTTTATACAGATTTTTTAAAAGTCTACAATATTTTGATGTTTTTTTTACATGCTTAATTTTGTTCGTTTTATTTACTCAGCTGCATCTATTATACCCCTTTCACACTGAGCCAGAATTCAGGCGTTTTAGCACTATAAATAGCCTCTAAAAAGCTCATGAAACTGCATCCCTTTCAGTACAATGAGTACTGACTCACGCTGGGGCGATGCGCTTGCGGAACATTAGAAAGAGTCCTGCAAGCAGCATCTGGGGCGGGTTGGGAGCGCTATAAATATTGCTCCTAAAACGCACCTGCCTATTGAAATTAATAGGCAGCACTTCCAAAGAACTTTAAAAGCGCATTAAAAACTGCACTTTTTCCCTTAAAAAAAAAAAAAAACGCCTAAAAAGTGTTGCAAAAACCGCCGGAGCTTTAGCAGCGCTACAGTGTGAAAAGGATCTTATATGGCTTTTGATTCACAGAGAAAATCGAATAAGTCTAATATTTTCCATTTACTTTTTAAAGCTGCCACTTTGGCAAAGTTTCCTGGGACTTCAAAAGGTGTGATCAGTGACGCTCTTACGAGAAAAATTGCGGTGTTGAAATATCACCTGAAGGGAAACATCAGGAACCTCATCAGAATACCACAAATAAACTTGTATGTCATTAATGTCATTTACCATAAATAACACCACTTTCTATTCGCTGTGTTGTAGTTTTTGTATATTTACATGCTAATAAAGTTGTGTGTATTGTACTGTGTTATTGTTTTTATTTCCAAATATTTGCTGGTTTTATAGGCCTACAATATATAAATTACAATATATAAATGGACAGCATTTCAAAGTGTAATAGGAATGTCTTTTTATTTTTATTTTACATTCAGTACATTTAAATTTATATTTAAAATATATTTTAAAAAACATTCTTAATATATTTTTTCCCAAATATATTGCCATATATTTGAAATGCTACAATTTTGGCCAGATTCAATATATTTCAAAAATATATTTCAATATATTTGTGAATATATTATTGAATATATTGGGTAATGCATTGTGAAATATGTTGCAAATATATTCATAAATATATGTTAAATGCACTTCTAAATGCATTTAGCAATATATTTTTGCAGCCATAAATATATTGCAAAGTGCATTTTGGAATGCATTGTAAATGTATTCGGAAATATATGTTAAATGTACTTCTGAATGCATTTAGCAATATATGTCTGAATATATTCACAATGCATTCCAAAATGCATGTTGCAATATATTTATGGCTGCATAAATATATTGCTAAATGCATTCAGAAGTACATTTAACATATATTTATGAGTATATTTGCAACATATTTCACAATGCATTTCACAATATATTCAATAATATATTCACAAATATATTGAAATATATTTTTGAAATATATTGAATCTGGCCAAAATTGTAGCATTTCAAATATATTGCAATATATTTGGGAAAAATATATTAAGAATGCTTTTTTTAAATATATTTAAAATATATTTTTCCTTGCACATGATTAGGTATTCTTAGCAAAGTGAAATTGCACCACATTCAATATTCTCTAGGCAAATTCCTTTGCAAAGTAAAGGTGCACGTTTGCTTTTATACAGACACTACCTACAGTATGTAAAAAGCACTACAAGACACATGCATGGATCAATAACCAATACACAGAAAACAAAACAGCTACGCAATTATGATTTGGAAGTAACCTGTATTGGAGGACCTTGCATTCATACAATCTGGCTGACGCCTCGTACACACGATCGCAATTTCAGACAAGAAAACCAAGTTTTTTTTTCAGCAGGAAAATGGATGAAATTTGTCTTGCATACACACGGTCAAACTAATCTTCAAAACTAATTCCGACCATCAATAACGCGGTGACATGCAACACATACTATAGCACTATAAAGGGGAAGTTTGATACGAAGCACGCCACCCTTTGGGCTGCTTTTGCTAATCTCGTGTTAGTAAAAGTTTGGT
Organism: Rana kukunoris; assembly: GCA_029574335.1. Classification (NCBI taxonomy): domain Eukaryota; kingdom Metazoa; phylum Chordata; class Amphibia; order Anura; family Ranidae; genus Rana; species Rana kukunoris. The sequence continues at coordinate 401,439,007 of CM056053.1, read as the reverse complement.
GAGAGACAATTCGCGCTTTTCAGTCTTGGTGGTTTTCAGATTGTTTTCTGCTGTTCAGTTTGTTCTTGTTGGTTTGTATCTGTTTTTCAGTGCGTGTAGTGAGTTCATATCTGGTTTCCAGTGCGTTCTTGTCTGCTTATTTCTGATTTTCAGGTCGTTCTTCATATGTCTTGCTGTTCTTCAGTGCATTCTGTTAGTTCGTTCTGACTAGCTGGCCGTTTTCTAGCCATGTTGCGGGTATGTTCTCACCGTAGTAGAGTTTGTGCTGTCTGTTGGCTTTGTTGTCCCCCTATATTACCAAGCAGGACACCTGCATGCGGTAAGCCATCACTGCCGAGCAAAGGCTACTCGCCATGTTGAGATACCTGGTGACTGGGAGAAGTCTGCAGGACCTCAAGTTCTCAACATTCCATAATTACCATAATTGTATGCTGTGAATATCCCATTTGTCCTCATGCATGCTGCAAGCTTTTAATGCTCCTTTTTTGGCCTCCATGCATATTTCCCTTCACAAACCTCTCCAGCATGCTTTCCTTGGCCCATACACACCTAGTCTAGTCACTTATCAATGTATTTTGTCAGCTCCATTGTAGTGTTTTACCCAAAACACCCCCTAAAATGTGTACAAATGTTTTTGTTCTCATTATATTCAGGCAGAGTGCCAGAGTCTTTTTTTGTGGGCCCAAACTCAGCTAGAAACCCCCCCCCCCCCCCAAATGTGTACAAATGAGTCGCAGAGGCTTTTGGATTGCAGCAACCTAAATATACATGATCTAACTGGGTACTAACATTTAAATTTGATTCAGGGAATATCCAATTGCCTCTTAGGGGATCAGGATGGAATTATTTCCTCTGCTGTAGCAAACTGGAGCATGCTTTGCTGGTTGTGTTTGCCTTTTTTTGGATCAACTGTGGGTACAGGATTGTGTATATGGGATTGTATGATTGTTTATTTTTTTTGGTTGAACTAGAAGGACTTGTGATTTTTTTAAACTTGACTAACTATGTAACTTTGTAACTATGTAACCTTTGTGGATTAATATATAGTATACAGTATATATATTTTTTGTACTGTTTTTTTTTTTGCCTAAAGTGCAGCTTTATGTGTAAACGCTCATTATTAACTAGTGGGGTTGAGCGGACACCTGGATGTTCGGGTTCGGCGGGTTCGGCTGAACTTCGGAAAAAAGTCTGGGTTCGGGACCCGAACTTGACCCGAACTTGACCCCGAACCAGAATTGAAGTCAATGGGGACCCGGACTTTTGACTATTAAAATGTCTCTAAAAAAACTAAGGGTTCGCCAACGCAGTGGTGCCCCTGCTGCATTGGCGACCTCTTCCTCCTCCTCTGCCTTTGCCTTGTGCTTCCACTGTGCCCCCGCTGTCAGGTGGGAATTGATCCAGCAGCGCGTCTACCAGCGTGCGCTTGTACTTGTGCATCTTGCGATCACGCTCCAGTGAGGGAATTAAGGATGGTACATTGTCCTTGTAACGGGGATCCAGCAGCGTGGCCACCCAGTAATCAGCACCTGTTAAAATGTGCGAAACGCGGCGGTCGTTGTGGAGACACTGCAGCATTTATTGGCTCATGTGTGCCAGGCTGCCCAGAGGCAAGGAAAAGCTGTCCTCTGTGGGAGATGTATCGTCTGTGTCCTCTGTATCCCCCCAGCCATGCACCAGTGACGGCCATGAGCTGGTCAGTGTGCCACCCTGCTGTGAACATGGTTCCTCCTCCTCCATCTCTTCCTCCTCATCCTCCACCTCGTCATCCTCCAGAACTGTGCCCTTGCTGGACAATTGTGGACCTGGCGTTTGTTGGTGCAGGAACCCACCCTCGGAGTCACTTGTGAATGACTGCCCTGAAAGCCTTGGAAATTATCCTGATTCCTCCTCCTCCTCCTGTGCCACATCCATCATCACCCAAAGCGTTTTTTCAAGGAGGCATAGAACTGGGATAGGCACGCTGAGAACGGCGTCATCGGCACTGGCCATGTTGGTGGAGTACTCAAAACAGTGCAACAAGGCACACAGGTCTTGCATGGAGGCCCAGTTATTGGCGGTGAAGTGGTTCTGTTCCGCAGAGCGACTCTCGCGTCCGTGCTGCAGCTGAAACTCCACTATCGCCTGCTGCTGCTTGCACAGTCTGGCCAGCATGTGCAAGGTGGAGTTCCATCCTGTGGGCACGTCACATATGAGGCGGTGAGCTGGAAGGTTGAAGTTACGCTGCAGCGCTGGCAGGTTAGCAGCAGCAGGATGAGAACACCGAAAGTGCCCACAGACGGCCCGCACTTTCTGCAGCAGCTGTGGCATATCGGGGTAAGTTTTAAGAAACCTCTGCACCACAAAATTCAGCACATAAGCCAGGCAAGGGATGTGCGTCAAACCGGCTAGGTCCAGAGCTGCTATGAGATTTCGCCCATTATCGCACACCACCAGGCCCGGCTTGAGGCGCACTGACGCCAACCACTCATCGGTCTGTTGTTCCATGTCCCTCAACAACTCCTGCAGGGTGTGTGGTTTTTCCCCGAAACAGGAAAGTTTTAAAACTGCCTGCTGGCGTTTACTTATGGCTGTACTGAAGTTGGTGGTGAATGTGTTACGCTGACCAGATGAGGAGGCGGTAGAGGATGAGGAAGTGGAGTAGGAGGAGTTAGCAACAGGATACCAACTGAAGCGCCCTGCAATCCTCGGTGGTGGAAGGACATGCGCCAATCTGCTATCCGCCTCTGGCCCAGCCGCCACTGCATTTACCCAGTGCACTGTTAGGGGGATATAATGTCCCTGACCATGCTTACTGGTCCACGTATCCGTAGTTAGGTGGACCTTGGCACAGATGACGTTGCGCAGTGCACACCTGATTTTGTCCCTTACTTGGTTGTGCAGGGAAGGGATGGCTCACCTGGAAAAGTAGTGGCGGCTGGGCACGACGTACTGTGGGACAGCCAATGCCATCAGGCTTTTAAAACTCTGCGTCTCCACCAGATGGAATGACAGCATTTCAAAGGCCAGGAATTTGGAAATGCTGGCATTCAGGGCCAGGGATCACGGGTGGGTAAGGGGGTACTTTCTCTTCCGCTCCAGTGTTTAGGAGATAGAGAGCTGAACGCTTCCATGAAACATTGTGGAGATGTTTGGTGACCCAGGTGGTAGTGTTGTTTGCCGGTCCTCTAATTGTGGGGTGGCAGGTGGCACTGTCACAACAGAGGTGGATGAAGAGGCCGAAAGGCCCGAGACTGAAGCAGAAGAGGAAGCAGGAGGAGCAAGAGACCTTTCTTGGGTTTTGAGGTGTCTACTCCACTGCAGCTCGTGCTTTGCACTTAGATGCCTGGTCATGCAGGTTGTGCTCAGGTTGAGAACGTTTATGCCTCGCCTCAGGCTCTGATTGCATAGCGTGCAAAACACTCATGTCTTGTTATCAGCACATTGTTTGAAGGACTGCCACGCTAGGGAACTCCTTGGACCTGGCTTTGGTGTGTTTGGTCCCTTGCTGCATTGGGCAGTAGCAGGCGTACTGTCTAGGGGAAGGACGCTCTGCTTTGGCACCCTGCTCCCTCTTCTGCTGTGCTGGTGGCTCTGTGCAACCACCGCCTCTTCCTATGAACTAGATGGGTCACCTGCATGAGGTTGATTTCCAAGTGGGATTAAGGACCTCATTGTCCACCACATAATCTTCCACCCAGTCTTCACCACTGCCCTCCTTGTCGGTCTGCACAATTGCGAAAGCAGCAGCAGTTGGCAACTGTGTTTCTTCATCATCCGAGACATGCTGTGATGGTCCCCCCCATGTACTCATCTTGAAACATAAGTGGTTGGGCATTGGTGCACTCAATCTCTTCCACTTTTGGGGCAGGGCTAGGTGGATGGCCCATGCTAACAGAGTCATCAAAAAGCAGAAGAGACTGCTGCATGATTTGGGGCTCAGACTGCTTGGCTGATTTGCAAGGGGGTGAGGTGAAAGACTGATGGACATTGGCTGCAGGTGCCAACTCCGATCTTTCAGCACAAGACTGGTTGGGAGACAATGTGAAAGAACTGGAGGCACTGTCAGCAACCCAATCTACTATCGCCTGTTCTGCTCCTTACCTCAACATTTGTAGAGCCGGATTATTCCCCACCAAATACCGCTGCAGGATCTGTCGCCTACTCGCACCTGAGAAAGGTGTTTCACTTGTGCGTGTAGCTGGCACAGATCAACCACATCCTCTCCCTGTAACAGGAGCTCCACCAGCAGCACCACGAACGCGGCCACCTCCCTTATTTGACGTTCTCCTCATATTTCTCAAATATAGGATTTTGTCCTAAATGGGTGTTTTTTTAACCACTTAAGGACCGCCGCATGTACATTTACGTCGGCAGAATGGCACCGACAGGCACATCAACGTATATATACGTTGGTGCCTTGGGGGGGATCGGGGGTCCGATCGGACCCCCCCCCCGTACATGCGGCGGTCCGCGCGGCTGCAGGAGCGATCCGACAAGTGGGGGCGGCTATCCGTTTTCATCCGCCCCCTCCGGATCGCTCCCAGCCAATGCGCGCGCCCGCCTGACCTGTCACTTCCTCCTCCTGTGTAAACACAGGAAGGAGGAAGCGACGTGATCTCTCCCTCGGCGTTTGTTTCAAGCGCCGCTGAGGAGAGATCACTACAGAACAAGTAAGTCTGCACCAAACAGCACACTGACACACACATTTAACCCCCGCGATCGCCCCCCCCCCCCCCCCTCCCCCCTGTCACAGTGTCACTGAATGCAGTAATCATGTATGATTACTGTATTTAGTGTCAGTGTGACAGACAGTGTGACAGTCAGACAGTCAGTAGTGTCAGGGTAGCCCCCCCCACCCCCCCCAATAAAGTTTTAACCCCTTGATCACTGCCCTAGTTAACCCTTTCACTCCCTATTGCCAGCGTCACTAAGCGATCATTTTTCTGATCGCTCTATTAGTGTCGCTGTTCCCGCTAGGTAGCTATTTTTTTTTTAATGCGATTTTTTTTTTACTAAAGACATGTGGCTAAATAAATTTTGGCCTAAATGTTTGACTAAAATTTAGTTTATTGGTTTTTTATTATAACAAAAAGTAAAAAATATTGATTTTTTTTCAAAAATGTCGCTCTATTTTTGTATATAGCGCAAAAAATAAAAATCGCAGAGGCGATCAAATACCACCAAAAGAAAGCTCTATTTGTGGGAAAAAAAGGACGCAAATTTTGTTTGGGAGCCACGTCGCACGACCGCGCAATTGTCTGTTAAAGCGACGCAGTGCCGAATCGCAAAAACCCCTTGGGTCATTTGCCAGCGTATTGGTCCGGGTCTTAAGTGGTTAATAGAGCAATAGAAGAACACTAGCTATGGTGTTTATCTCACACCTACAGATATGCAGGAAACGCACCAAAAAAAATTATTTGCCCAAAATAGAAGAAAAGTATATACAGGGTGTATCTCACAGGAACATATATCTCTACCTATAAGAACAAGCAGGAACCTTGCACTAAATTATCTAAGGCAGAGTATCTCACAGAAAGAAATGCAGTGTTGGTGCAATATGCAGACTATCTCACAGAAAGAAATGCAGTGCTGGTGCAATATGCAGACTATCTCCCGGGAACAGATGCAGTAGTTGCTGCAAGTTAATTTGTGAACCAGGACTGACTCCTATATAATTCTCTCCCTATAATAACAAGCAGAAACCTTGCCCTAACCTATAATACGCAGACTATCTCACAGGAACAGATGCAGTGCTGCTGCAATTTAATTTGTGAACAAGGACTGACTCCTATATAATTCTCTCCCTATAATAACAAGCAGGAACCTTGCCCTGAACTATAATATGCAGACTATCTCACAGAAATAGATGCAGTGCTTCTGCAATTTAACTACTTGCCGACCGCCCGCCGTCATATTACTGCGGGACGGTGGCACTGCTGGGCGAGAGCCCATAGCTATACGTCCGCAATAAAGCGGCCGCTAGGGGGTGCGCTCATACAATGTATGAACAGAAGATCAGTGATTTCCCCTAGTGAGGCCACCCCCATACAGTTAGAACACCCAGGAACACACTTAACCCCTTCCCTGCCCCCTAGTGCATTGATCGCTATAAAAATGCCAATGGCAACAAAAATGTGTCAAAAGTGTCCGAAGTGCCCGCCATAATGTCGCAGTACTGAAAAAAATGCTGATCGCCGCCATTACTAGTAAAAAAATAAATATTAATAAAAATGCCATAAAACAACCCCCTATTTTGTAAACGCTATAACTTTTGCACAAACGAATCAATAAACGCTTATTGCGATTTTTTTTACGAAAAATATGTGGAAGAATACGTATCGGCCTAAACTGTGAACAAAAAATGTTTTTTTATATATTTTTGGGGGATATTTATTACAGCAAAAAGTACAAAATATTGCATTTTTTTAAAAATTGTCGCTCTATTTTTGTTTATAGCGCAAAAAATAAAAACGCAGAGATGATCAAATACCACCAAAAGAAAGCTCTATTTGTGGGAAAAAAGGACGCCAATTTTGTTTTGGAGCCACGTCGCATAACCACGCAATTGTCAGTTAAAGCGACGCAGTGCCGAATCACAAAAAGTGCTCTGGTCATTGGACAGCAATATGGTCCGGGGCTAAAGTGGTTAATTTGTGAACCAGAACTGACTCCTATATAATTCTATCCCTATGATAACAAGCAGGAATCTTGCCCTAAACTATAATATGCAGACTAGATCACAGAAAGAAATGCAGTGCTGGTGCAATATGCAGACTATCTCGCAGAAAGAAATGCAGTGCTGGTGCTTCTGCAATTGAATTTGTGAACCAGGACTGACTCCTATATAATTATATCCCGATAAGCAGGAACCTTGCCCTAAACTATAAGATGCAGATCTCACAGAAATAAACAGTGCTGGTGTAGATTTCTGAAGCAAGATAGTCCTATCAAAATCTCTCCCTCAGATCAGCAGCAGCCTTTCCCTACCCTAGCTAAATCAGACTGATGAGCTGTGCTTTCTGCCTCTAGCTTATATAGAGGCTGGGTCACATGCTGCACTGGCCAATCACAGCCATGCCATTAGTAGGTATGGCTGTGATGCCTTCTAGGTCACACGAGTAAAACAAATGGCGATTGGCTGCCATGCAGCGTGCCATTACATTGCCTAACTCCGAACCCGAACCTGAACTTTTAGCAAATTGTTTGGGTTCGGGTCCAAAAAAAACTAAAGTTCGGTATGAACCCGAACTTTACAGTTCAGGTTCGCTCAACCCTATTAACTAAAGCTGGCCACACACTGATTTTCATACAATGAATTTCAGGTGGCTCCTAATAGCCCAGTGGGCAGCTCTGTCATTCATTTCCTGCCCAACATCTCTTACTTCAAAAATTGAGTGAGCCAGCTGAAAAGCCAGTTATTTTGACAGTTGGCTGGACTGGCTCCCAAAATACAATAGACTATGGCGGCATACACGACCGAGGTTCTCGCTGGAAACCAGCGAGAACCTCGCTGGAAGCTGCATTCCAGCGAGGACCTCGGCCGTGTGTACGCTCTCGGCGAGCTTCCCGTCGGGAAGCCCGTCGAGCAGAAATAGAGAGCACGCTCTCTATTTGCTCGACGGCCCGCCTGGAAGAATGGCTGGTTGCCATTCCCGACGGGCGGGTCGCCGATTTCGACGGCCGGCAGGGAACCTCGACGGGCGGAACGATGTGTTCTGCCCGTCGAGGTTCTCTGTCGTGTGTACGCGGCCTGAGAGATTCATCAATCCGCGCTCTAGTGTGGATGGGGGAAACTGTTAAAAAAAAAATTCTGGAATGGGAAAATCTATAGGTGTAAGACCAGCTTAACAGCACAGATACCATAACATAAAACACTAAAACATAAACCTGAAAATTATGCAAACCTATTTAATGTACATTTATTAATCATGCATTAATCTGGTATCAGCAAACATTATATGTCAGACACGTAGAAAGCAGCCTTATGTTCTCTGTAAATAATAACAATTCTGCTTTGTAAGTTACAATTTACTTTTAACCAAATAAATATATATTTTGTATAAAATTTCTGAAAAGGGAAGATAAGGTAAATCATATGAACTATAGATGCATGAAATGTATTTTTAAACGGTATGGTAAACGTAGTAAAAAAAAGACAGCTATAAGAAAGATGGATCATTGAATCCTTATGCAGTCCTCCACACTAACTTTGCCATGTCTCAATATGAGAATAGAGAGTGTTTGTCTGTTCTAAATTTACAGCCTGACACAGGTGCATTAAAATGTAGGTGTGTCTTCAAGGGGCAGAATTCAGAAGATTTGTAGGATCGAATTTGCAACTGCTTCAAAGAATAGCTGTTTTTCATGCAGTAAACAGGGGGGAAAATTTCCTGCTTCCACTTCTGTGCATAATGTTTAAGATGTTTCGAATAGTACTGCTTTATAGGATTTACTTGCATTTAATGCTATTGTTGTTGAGACTTGCTGATTTATCACTTTCTGCCCCTGTTGACTCAGTCCTGTAGATGACATTGCTTCTGCGTCATCAGTGATCCCTGATCTGCAGCCTGGTCCTGCTGAGGTTTACACATCCATGCAGTTTGGGGAGTTACAGCATATTCAAAATTAAGGATGAGCCGAACCCCCCCCCCCCCCCCCGGTTCGGTTTGCAGAAGAACATGCAAACAGGCAATAAATGTGTTTGAACACTGTTAAAGCCTATGAGACACGAACATGAAAAATCAAAAATGCTAATTTTAATGGCAAATATGCAAGTTATTGTCATTAAAACATTGTTTGGGGACCTGGGTCCTGCCCCAGTGGATATGTATCAATGCAAAAAAAGTTATAAAAACTTTTTTCAGGAGCAGTGATTTTAATAATGCTTAAAGTGAAACATTAAAAGTGAAATATTCTTTGGTGGGTGTCTATAGTATGCCTGTAAAGTAGCACATGTTTCCCTTGCTTAGAAAAGTCCCTGCACTCGCGGCTATAATACATTTTCGGGTCCCGGCAATACAGATAAAAGTAATAATAATAATAAAAAAAAAAACAGTATGGGTTCCCCCATAGTCCATTACCAGGCCCTTTGGGTCTCCCTGTCGGTATGATTATTTCAGATTTTAGGTGCTGAATGCGGTACCATTATTTTGCAAGGAAATTTGGCGTTTTACATTGTAGGCCTGTAATTCTTAGGAATAACTCACTTAAATCTGTCCGAACAAGAGTCTAATAGACATCTCGAGTATGAAAAAGTTTGAAAAACAAAATCATAAATTATAATATAATAAATAATTATAAATGATTATAACAAATAATAATATTATTATAATAAAAGTTATTCAATTATGTAATCAACTCAAAATCACTGATATTTGCTCAGTTAGTTGCAGAATTGTCGTTGTCGTTACTTTTATTTTTTTATGATGAATTTCCCCACAAATCTCTATCGCTCAATTCTGCAAGTGATTATAATTTATTATTGCTGTTTTCTAGCTATTCTAAAATCACTTTTGACATAAAGGGACACTTTTTGGTTGCTATGGACAATCTCCAGTTTGCAGGCAGAAAGAACAATTTTTGTTATATAAAAGTACATACAGGACACTGGGCAGACCACTAGGGACAAAGGGGGTGTGTATTTTTTGCATACAGTACTGTAATCTGTAAGATTACAGTATACTGTATGTATTGTGTTTATTTACTTTTTTTAATTTGGTACTTAATTTGGTAAGTAAACCCTGCCTGTGGCTGCTGCGAGGCAATCCTGAGTCAGGCTTTGGGTTATCGCTTTTGGTAATGAAATGTATCCCCGAGCCAGACTCGGGAATACCACCAGGGGGGTTAAGGGGAGCCCCTAACCAAAATTAAAAAAAAATGGCGTGGGGTTTCCCCAAAAATCCATACTAGATCCTTATCCGAGCACGCAACCTGGCAGGCCGCAGGAAAAGAGGGGGGATGGGAGAGCGCCCCCCTTCTGAATTGTACCAGGCCACATGCCCTCAACATTGGGAGGATGTTCCCATGTTGATGGGGACAAGGGCCTCATCCCCACAACCCTTGCCCAATGGTTGTGGGGTCTGTGGGCAGGGGGTTTATCAGAATCTGGAAGCCTCTTTAACAAAGGGGAACTTCAGATCTCCAGATCATTTTACAAAAAAAGTGTCAAAATGTTAAAAACCACAGGAGACAGCTTGGGACAAGTCCTTTATTAAAAAAAAAAAAAAAAAAAAAAATTCCAGTCTCGAGCGATCCTTATAAAAAATAACCACTGCTGCGAACGATACTGCCTTCATAGGAGACGCCTGGCCGAATGACGCTCTCCCGCTGTGACAGCTCTCCCGCCCCCTCTGATGCAAGGAGAAAGGCTGGGGTTACCCAGTGACGTGTACGAGTGACCCCGCCCCCTCTGGCACAATGCGGGTATCCCATTTCCCCTCTTTTCCTGCAGCCTGCCAGGTTGTGTGCTCGGATATGGGTCTGGTATGGATTTTTGGGAGGAACCCCACATATTTTTTTTATTTTGGTGCAGGGTTCCCCTTAAAATCCATACCAGACCTAAAAGGTCTGGTACCCAAAAGCAGACACCCCAGTGAACATAATAAACATGCTGCCGTGGCTTCATCAATGGCAAAATCGTCAGATAGCGGCCATGTTATTTGAAGGTTTACTTTCCACTCCCAAGAAAGATCATCATTCTTTTTGTCAAATGTATCACCTTTCTCACCCTGCAGGTTTGTCTTTGAATGATGACATTGATCCTTTGCTTTGTACAGTCTCTTATTCGTCATTTGGCAATGCCTTATTGAAGGTTCAAAATGTAGGTCATCTCGAGCTCTGTTGGCGGAAGCTGACATCAAGTCAGCTTTTGGCTTTTGCCTATTCATCCTAGTCCTTTCAATTCTATAGGTTTTTATTTGAAAGATCACTACTTCTTTGATAAATGCCAGCAATTCTCTTTGTCGTGTCGTTATTTTGAAATGTTTTCTACTTTTTTTTAGAATGGGTTGTCTGCTTCTTTGGATTGTTTTTATCTCCTTACTGAATTTCAATTATTTTGTCATACTTTTGGTGTACCCCTTGCTTTTAAAAAAAACAGTACTTCCTACTATTTGTTTGGAGATCATGGGTTTCACTATTGACACTGAATTGATTCAATTCCATTTGCCTTTGGATAAAGTTTCTAGACTTCATTTTTTGATTGATTTTCTGTGCTCTAAGTGTAAGGTTGTTTTAAAAACATTGCAGTCTCTTTTGGGTTTGTTGGCCTTTGCCTCTAGAATAAGGTAAGGTATTCTCTACAAAAATGTATATTTCTGTCTCTGGTAGTAAATCACCTTTTCATTTTGTACGTGTCACTTCATCTATGAGGAAAAATTTTGTAGTTTGGAAAAAGAATTTGGCTAGTTTTAATGGGTGTTCTTTCTGGCAAGCTCCTTTCTGTTCTAATATGGAACTTAACTTGTTTATTGATGCTTCTGGTTCTATTGGTTATGGTGCCTATTGGCAAGATCACTGATCAGCCGGCAGGTGGACTGTTTCCTGGCATAATCGTGGTTTTACAAAAAAATATTACTCTTTTAGAACTTTTCCCAGTTTGATTCCTCTTGAGTTTTGGAGTGCTGGTTTTGCTGACTGATGGGTTCTATTGTATTCGGATAATAAAGCAGTAGTGTATGCTATTAACTGTTTATCATCTAAATCTTTGCTGGTTTTGGCTGTCCTTAGGAATTTGGGGCCAGATTCAGGTACAATTGCCCTAGCACAGAGTATCAGAGATACACTACGCCGCCGTATTTTACCTGGCTCTAAGACAAATTCAGCAAGATTTCGGCCCGTAAGGTACGGCGGCGTAGTGTATTTCTCGCGGCGGAATTGAAATACGCGATTAGGGGGCGTGAAGCATTTAAATTAGGCGTGTCCCCATGGCGATCGAACTGCGCATGCTCCGTTCTGAAATTTCCCGCCGTGCAGTGCGCGAAATAACGTTGTTACGTCATTTTTTTTTGAGTAGCGTCGCTTACGTACATTCCTATTCCCGGATGACTTACGTAAAAAATAAATTGAAATTCGACGCGGGAACGACGGCCATACTTAACATGAGCCGTCTAACTATAGACCAGCTAATAGCTGGTATAAATTTAAGCAGCAAAAAGATGACTACAGATGCCGTAAGAGATTGCGAAGGACGATCGTAACTTCGTGGATCGCTGGAAAAAGCTCATTTGCATACCCCGACGTGGAAAACGACCCGAAATCCACCCAGCGGCCGCAAAAAGATTGCAGCGTAGATCCGAAGGCGTACGAAGACTTAAGCCTGTCGGATCAAAGCCCGAAGCCGTCGTATCATGGTTTGAGGATTCAAACTAATGATACAACGCGGGTAATTTGAAAATACTCCGGTCCATGGTTTTTAAATGTTTGGAATTGAATGATTAGAGCTAAATATGTACCTGGAATTGATAATGTTATAGCTAATTCTCTGTTATGTTTACAGTTTGATCGATTTCGGGAGCTGGTTCCAGAGGCAGACAAGTTTGGTCTTCCATGTCCACAACATCTTTGGAAGTTAGTTAGTTGGTAAATCATTAGCTACTTCCACATATGCAGATTAAAATTCTGCATAGAGAGATTGGTATGATTTTCTGGACTCTCAAAGTCAGAATTCTCATTCATTTTCAGAACATTTAGTATTGTCTATCTTATATTTTTAATGTTTCATTATTCTTATTCACATTTATTTCAGAAATTGGTTTCCCTTTTCTTGAAATTGTCTTGTTTCCCTTTTTTAAACAATCCCTTAAAGGTTATGGTAAGCCAAATTTTAAACCTAAATCTAGTGTCCCAATTTTGATTGATCTGTTTTTCTATTTTAATTTTTTGCTTCTCTGGATTCGAAGCATTATTGTTTTGTCTTGCTTTTACTTGGTGCTTTTCACATTTCTGAATTGCTGCCTTGTAGTAGTAGCGATAATTCCAGATTTTTTTTTCAGATTTGATATAACATGGTCAATTTATTCAAATCTGTATTTATCGCAGCAAGACAGATCAATTGGGTCAAGGTAGTTGGGTTACGTTGATACATAACCCTTCTTCTCCTATTTGTCCGGTAGACTTACTTAAAACATTTTTAGAAGTCGTCCAGCTTTTGTTGGTCATCTCTTGATACATTTCTCTAGTGTGCCTCTCACATGTTATCAATTTTGCTCTGATTTCCGGAAATGTCTTTTACAATTGGGTTTGGGACACCTTCCTATCTCATGCAACTCTTTTGTATAGAAGTTGCTAGGACTGCTGCTAATGTGGGTTTGTCTGAGAATGTGATTAAAAATATAGGTAGATATTCAAATTGCTATCAATTATATGTACTTTCTAATATGTATTTTTAACTTACAGGTGTCATGTATAATGTGTGGATCATCGGCTATTTGTATATATTCTGGGCTTATTACAGGTTTAGTTAGAGTGTATGGTTCCAATTTGGATTTTCCAATTGATACATTTTGTATTTGGTGGTATTGGTTACGGGGCATTAAATTAAGTGGATTGCATCAAACGGTGTGCTTTTTTTTTTCCTGGCCATAGGGTCCTTTCACACGGAGCGGACCGTTTTTCGGTCTGCTCCGTGTGTGTCCGTCAGCTCAGTGGGGGGTCCCGCTCAGCTGTCGGTGGACAGGGTGGTCCCCGCACACTGTGCAGGGACCGCCCTGTCTCTCCTCCGCTCTCCCCTATGGGGAATCGGATGAAAACGGACTGTTTGTCCGTCTTCATCCGATCCATTCCGCCAGACAGAAGAAAAATAGGGTTTTCTTCCGTCCGAAAAAACGGATCCAGACGGATGCGGATCTTTGCGGACATTAGCGGATGCATCATCCGCTAACGGACGCGACCCCATAGGCGTCCATTACAAGTCCGTAAATGGACTTGTAAAAACGGACGAGCGGAGGCGGACGTGAGAAAGGGCCCTTAGCCTCAAATTGTTATTTATCATTTATCGGGTAATGTTATTGGCTGTAGAAACACTTTAGATATCATTTATCAGCTTCAATTGGATTTTTTGCATCTCAATTCTCTTTCGCCAGGTACTGTGTTGATTTTTTCTGAAATTGTCCCTCGTTTGGTTTGGCTACAGAGAACTGAATTTAAACATTGTGAGAAGATTCGCAAATGAATCAACCATGCTATTGCTAAATTCAAGCCTTCAATTAATGGATTTTCTTATCGCCATATTTATCTTGAGGGAGGTGTGTGTATTTTTTATGGGTCTGATGCAGTCCATCTATTGGCTGTGGATTTAGATATCTTTAAATTAGATATGCAAAATTGCCAGGCTCATGTTAAATAAGCCTTGGCATATGGGGCCGTTTCTGTATATATATGGACATGTGTTGATATGTCTCAAGCTTTTATGGCTTAGTCAAAGTTGTTATAAAGTGTAATTTGGTGTATATTATATGGTTACTTCATACAAGTTGATATAGTAAATATGGATTGTATTAAATACCAATAAAGGGGGCACAGCCATTTCAAATCCAAAATACAGTGGAACCTCGGTTTAAGAATAACTTGGTTTGAGAGCATTTTGATTTGCAAGCAACTTTTTCTTTTAATTCTGACTCGGTTTCCGAGTGTTGACTCGCAAGACAAGCAGAATTCAAGCTAAATAGGCCTGCAGTACCTCATATAGCCTGAGGTACGGGGGCGCAGAAGCCGAGCAGAGCTGGAAATAGGCCTACATTACCTTATTTGGCCTGTGATATGGGGGCGCTGGAGCCGAGAAAAGCCAAACATTGGCCTGCAGTACCTCATTTGGCCTGAGGTACGGGGCACTAGAAACAAGCCAAAGTGTCCTCGGGCCATTTCGGCCCTTTACGCCACTCTCTGGCGCCCCCCACCTCTGGCCACATTCGGTATTGCATCCGACAAATAATTTTTGTTTCCATTGACTATAATGGGAAAACTCGCTTTAATATGCAAGTACTTTGGATTACGAGCATACTCCTGGAATGGAAAATGCTCATAATCCGAGGTTCAACTGTAAATTATATAGTGTTTATTATTTAAATATTAAAGCTATTGTTAAAATAGGTTCTGCCTACAGTCCCATGAAGCAGCACAAAAAGAAAATAATGTCATGTGTTGCCAAGGAAGAGGAAGAGAAAGCCAAATGACAGAGAGACAACATCCTTATTGTGCTGTTTTTATTTTTTAACTGTCCAGTCTGAAGCTAGGTCAGGTCCAGGATGACCTGTGCTCAGAAGAAGTGAGTAGAAGAATGCTGGTAATCCGAATGAGTACAAACAATTACTGCTGGGAAAAACCTTGGATTGAAGGTAAAGATTGCAACAAAAGCTAGTTTTGTTATTTTTATCTTTTAATAAACTACACATTTTTAGTTTAAAGCGTAACTCCACTTTTGATGAGAAAATACATTCCCCTCTGGGTGATCTATGTACATTGCAAGGATTTTAACAAACTTTGTTGTAGATTTCTACCTTTTGTTATTCTGAAGAAATCACTGTTTGTTCCTCTGTGCCCATGTGGGAAAGTGAATCTAATGGGAGTGGTTTCATAATTATCAGTCAGCTGCAGCAGCTGCAGGACTCTAATGAGGAAATCTGCTGGGCCTGCATCCCTTAAAGCCCTGTACACACAATCGGATATCTGATGGAATCTAATCCGATGGATTATTTTGTCGGATATCCGATGAAGCTGACTTTCATCAGTCTTGCCTACACACCATCAGTCAAACACTATGACGAGTGCGATGAAAACAGTCCATTGGTCTGTTTTCAGCGGACAAACCAATCGTGTGCTTTAGATATTTTCCTATTGGGAATATATCACCAAAAAATTTGATTTTTGTTGCAGGGGATGCCTGGCATCTGACTTGTATCTTAGTGCAGAGTTCTCGGAAAATCGGTGCACCAGCAGGAAATTCCACATCTTGGGGCATGCTGTACACATTCTATGTACAGAACACCTCCAGGTAGCCATATTGCATTGCATTTTCAGAAAATGACAGAGCCTGCAGATTGAAAAGGAATGGTATTTTTTAATAACATTCTTTTTCAATAAGACTTGTGTCACAATTGTATACGCTATATTATTATTATTTTTTTTTCTTTATTTGCTATTTTTTCCCCATGAAAGTGGAGTTACCCTTTAATTATTTTGGATGGAGTTATGAGTTGATCCTTATCAAAGAAACAATTAGATTTTTAATTTTGTGGTCAACCAGTTAACCATTTGTATCACACAAACACATTGGTGGAACTTTGCTAGGTAGAATGTGCCAAAGATACAAACTATTAGCATCATATCAAGAAAAAAAATTGTATCTGGGAAAATATGATTTTCGTTATTAAAGACTTTCTTTCAGATTAAATATAAATAAATAAATAATGAAACATTCCCTAGATTAATTCCAGTTTGTATTCTCATGCAATTACAGCAATTAAGATAAAACCATGATAGTGATAATTACCTAATGCGATAAAATGACATTGTAATACTGTAATACTGTTATCTCATTAAATCTATGAAGGTTTAAAAGCATGTATTTATATTCTAACATTTCAAGATTTTTTTTCCCACATATAATTATCTGACAGTATGCCAAAAGGCAAGAAAAACAGGGATTTTGTCATAAAAGGGACATCAATTGTACATTATTGGTTATATCTTTTAAATGTACTGTTTTTTATTAATTTTTTGTAGGGGGACACAATTTGTAGCTGAAAGATGCTCTTTTGCACTCATTCACCAGTCATCTCTATGCACCCTAATCATTATTTATATAACTATACTGCATTCATTTATATACAGTATGTTCCAAAAAAGCTCCTTGTGTTCCTTTATTTTCTTATTTCATCTTTTCCCATTCATCTCCTCTTACATATCGATCCACAAACTCCCTGTAATCTTGGTTGTTCAGCACACAAAAGAGAAAGGGCCGAGGAAGAAAAAAAGTGAATGTAGACCCCAATCCACATGACAAGCACTACCAGGGTGCTGTCCCTACAAGGCCATAGACATTCACCTTTCTCAAATTATAAGATAGTTTACCTAGCTGACATCTCAAGGTTTGCAAAAACATTTAAAGGTACCTTGGGCACCCATCCAGGCTAAGGGTCATACACAGATTCATATCCTGCTGGGCAGGGATGGCAAAGAGAATAAGGCAGAAGCATAGTCTTTGCATGTAGCCAGATATCATTGCCAGAAGTAATCAAAGCCAAACCAGATCAAAGAAAAGACACAGCAGGGATCAGGGAAGGCATAGTCAGCAACTGAAATCTTTTCAAAACACAGCTAGAAGCGCATTTGTGAGCTACAAAACTGCATTTTAAGCTTAAGAGTGTGACAGATTTCCCTTTAAAGGGTCTGATTCAATAAGGATCTGCACAGGCACCCAGTTTTAATGTCCTCACCAATGTTCATGCAGATTGAATATTTGAGCTCTTAAAAAAAACCTCAAGTTTTTCTGAGCTCTTGAAAAAATTATGAAGTTGCAGAAACAGAGAGGCCCAAAAAGTGCATCAGAGCAAAAGGAGAAGGGTCAACATGACAAATCATTGAGGATAATTCCACATTAAACCACTTGATGTCTAAGTACAATACAGATTGACTGCAAGGTGGACAGCTTCTATCCAGTTAGCTGGATAAAGTCATGGAAAGTTCCTGATAGTGGTTGGGGATAAGATTTGGGTTCCAGTGACAATGAGTTTGACCTGAACTCAAGTTGTTTGTAGTTTGGGAAAATGAGCAATTATTACAATCATGTGTGGCCAAAGCAACAAATTACCAGTCGTGCACTTTCTGGCCTTTGAACTTGGGTCTGGTGGCTTGTAATGGCCAATATTAAGGGTTTTCTAATGTGCAAGTCCCCACTATATAAAAGTCTGGTTTCCCACACGAAGCTACGCGACCACGCTTGCGAAATGCGTTGACTTCACAGCCTCTGGACTTTTACATCATCGCAGCATCAGGTAGACTCAATCCTTCATTCTGTCCTGTAGAATCACAACTTTTCTGGGACATCTCTCTGAACTCACTGAAGTTGGGACTTACCCTGGAGTTGAATATTAACACCTATGAACTTTTTCAATATATTTATTTTAGTTTTGCTTCCTTTGATGCTAATCGTCACTTACTGGAGCACTTGGTGTTGGTCCTTGTTTATACTTTTTTATACTAAGTATTAATTTTTTGTATATGTATGCATTTAATGTATATTTATTTCCATCATTTATATTCATTATTGATGTATTAATTCACGCAGCGCAGCATACCATATTTATTCCTTTGCATTTGTTTATCTGACATTTTTGCTGCAGCAGCACCCACTTTTCCATCACATAAGATTATTTGGTTTCGTTAGTAATTAATCTTTGGTTCACATTAGACCTGCGCAGTATTTTTCACTGTTTAGACTCAATCCTTTACATGAGGACACCCAGATGGGGTCACTTTTCTCCCATAGTAAGGCACTAACAACAATGGGGATGAACTGAAATATCATTAATAGGTATCATACCTTAAATACATAACAATCTGTTCCTGATCCATATCGCCTTGAACTGATACCTCTGGGAAGAGAGAGTGTCACCCTTTAGATACCTAATCAGAGGCAGCACCAGTTTGTAGCTCAAACAATATCATTTAGACCTATCAGCAAACAACTAGCTCATTATTAATTGCAAAACCATAACATATGATTCAACACATGGACATATGGGCTAGATGTTACAATTTTGGGCACAGCACTCATGTTGGAGTGGGACAATAGCACAGAGCATAATTCGCCCCGGTGGGCGGGCTCAACCATATTGACCAAATTCCACCTTCTTACATACATGATTGACTGCTTCCCAGCATTTCCCAATACCGTTTCATTCCCCCTTCTTCCCGCGGGATCACAACTGCTGTAAATCCCCCCATATTATCTCCCCTAGGGGATCTCTATTAATTAATCCAATACCACGGGTATTCTGTGGGGGACCCCAGCAGTTGTGATTTAAGTAGTGTCCGGACTGTCAGTATATTTGTTTTATGTTTGTAATTGTCCTAAATGTAATTCTGTCGTTAGCATACAGTAATTTTTACTGATGCATTTTGTCGGTAATTTTAGACCCTTGTTGTGTCTATCTGTTGATCAAAATGCTCTGCTAATTTTATCTTGTTTGTAGTGGCATCAATAAATAACATATTTCTATTTTTTCAAAACCTGTGTGTGGTCCATCCCTACCCAGAGTAACCGCTTTTATCTTGGGATTTCTTTCTCTTTAGGTTACTCCCAAGATAGCATCTTGTTTTGTATGGTTTCCCAGTAGCCTTTTGTGAATGAAGGTTTGAAGTAGACAGCTATTGACAGAGTATTGTCTTAAGGTAGAGATAGTTGCTGTTATACATTTCTGCTAACCTGTGCTACAGTATATACAGTACGATAAAGTTTTGTATAATGCTAAATTAGTTCAGAGAATTACAGTGTGGTGGGCTGAATAGTCTGTACCTCCCATGTGTTGACTGGTCTGTATTGTGATACAGAACCAAGAATTACTGTGTGTTAAGGTTTTATTGTGTACCTACCTTGAATTGACCCAACAGTCCTTTTTAGGATAGTTTGTGTCAGCGACAACCTCTTTTTGCTGTTTAGCTGTCCCTCCCCCTTGCAGTTTATTTTTTTTGTTATGGAATCTTTTTTGAGTGAGTGAGTAAAAAACAAATATATCGCGGCACATGCAAACTAAATCGCCTCGTTGTTCCTGTCTCTCTTGACATCAAAAGAGATGAGTTTTGATCTTTTTTCTGAAGGCCAGGTGGTTCTCCTCCAACCGAATACTGGTTGGTAAAGCGTTCCATAGTTCCATTTCATGTTTTCCTATTTTTTTATTTACTTTCGGTTAGGTAAAAAAAATATATAAAATACATAAATAAATATAGGAAATATAAGTTTGGGGAATAGTATTTTAGGAATGGGGTTTATTGTTTTAAGGGTTCAAGCTCAATGTTTTAGCTTTAATTTTTTGGAGGGCAGTATATTGTATTTAAATATAAATAATTTAAAAAAAAACATATAGTATTTAAATTTTCTTGGAGATGGCAACAATGTGAGCCTACTGATACAGGCATAGCTGAACTTTGTTTGCAGCATATCAAATATTGTAGTACAGTTTAGTGCCAGATTAGTACGCGCAGCAAAGCACCACATCCTCACCCCCCCACTATTATAATAGCTACTAACATAGATAGAATCTATGAATCATAGAATCCTCTGCATTCATCATGAGGTCTAAAGGGGAGTTTGTTCACATGCAGCTAGTGGGGGTGAATAAGTTCTGCATCTGTAGGCAGTGGTGGCTGGTGCTTAAATTTTGTTGGGGTTGTGCAAACAAACTGAAAAAAAAAAAAAAAACATCAATTGCAGTCTCACTTTGCCATCAAACGCAGCCACTGTGCCCATCAATTGCCGTCACTGTGCCATCTAATGCAGCCACTGTGCCCATCAATTGCTGCCACTGTGACCATCAAATGCCACTACTTTGCCCATCAAACGCCACCACTGTGCCCATCAAACGCAGCCACTGTGCCCATGAAACACTGCAACTGTGCCTATCAAACACTACTGCTGTGCCAATTCACTTAACCTTAAAGGGGTTGTAAACTCTCTTTTTAAAAAATAAACATAACAAACATGCCTATACTTACCTGCTCTGTGCAATTGTTTTGCACAGAGCAACCCCAATCCTCTTCTTCTGGGGTCCCCCGCTGATGCTACTGGCCCCTCTTCTTCATTGACTGCCCACAC
Source organism: Rana kukunoris (assembly GCA_029574335.1). Lineage (NCBI taxonomy): Eukaryota > Metazoa > Chordata > Amphibia > Anura > Ranidae > Rana > Rana kukunoris. The sequence continues at coordinate 401,418,216 of CM056053.1, read as the reverse complement.
AGAATCTAGCCAATAAGGAGAGAGACATCGGCTGGAGCTGCTGCACTTGTGCACATTAATGGATCGGATCAGGCTCAGGTAAGAAAAAGGGAGAGGTGGTCTAGAGGGGAGCTGCAGCACAGAAAGTTTTTCACCTTAATGTATAATGCATTAAGGTGAAAAACCTTGAGGCTTTATAACCACTTTAATGCAGGTAAAATAATAATTCAATAACTTAAAACTGATACCTGAAAGCTAAATGGATGAAATTTGTCTCTGCTTTTTGTTGTACAGTCATGATTAGGGTTGAGCGAACCCGAACTGTAAAGTTCAGGTTCGGTACGGACTTTGTTTTTTTTTGGTACCCGAACCCGAATAATTGTAAAAAGTTTGGGTTCGGGGCTCGGCTATGTAACGGCGCGCTGCACGGCAGCCAATCGCCATTTGTTTTACTACTGTGACTAGGAATCCATCACAGCCATGCCTACTAATGGCATGGCTGTGATTGGCCAGTGCAGCATGTGACCCAGCATGTGACCAGCCTCTATATCAGATAGAGGCACACAGCACAGCTTGTCAGTCTGCTTTAGCTAGGGTAGGGACAGGCTGCTGCTGATTGAGGGAGAGTGTTAGATAGTATTATCCTGCTTGAGAAATCTACACCAGCACTGTTTCTTTCTGTGAGATCTGCATCTTATCGTTTAGGGACTGTGCATTACATCGTTTAGGGCTTGTCAGTCTGCTTTAGCTAGGCTAGGGACAGGCTGCTGCTGATTAAGGGAGAGTGTTAGATAGTATTATCCTGCTTGAGAAATCTACACCAGCACTGTTTCTTTCTGTGAGATCTGCATCTTATCGTTTAGGAACTGTGCATTACATTGTTTAGGGCTTGTCAGTCTGCTTTAGCTAGGCTAGGGACAGGCTGTTGCTGATTGAGGGAGAGTGTTAGATAGGATTATCCTGCTTGAGAAATCTACACCAGCACTGTTTCTTTCTGTGAGATCTGCATCTTATCGTTTAGGGACTGTGCATTACATTGTTTAGGGCTTGTCAGTCTGCTTTAGCTAGGCTAGGGACAGGCTGCTGCTGATTAAGGGAGAGTGTTAGATAGGATTATCCTGCTTGAGAAATCTACACCAGCACTGTTTCTTTCGGTAAGATCTGCATCTTATCGTTTAGGGACTGTGCATTACATTGTTTAGGGCTTGTCAGTCTGCTTTAGCTAGGCTAGGGACAGGCTGTTGCTGATTGAGGGAGAGTGTTAGATAGGATTATCCTGCTTGAGAAATCTACACCAGGACTGTTTCTTTCTGTGAGATCTGCATCTTATCGTTTAGGGACTGTGCATTACATTGTTTAGGGCTTGTCAGTCTGCTTTAGCTAGGCTAGGGACAGGCTGCTGCTGATTAAGGGAGAGTGTTAGATAGTATTATCCTGCTTGAGAAATCTACACCAGCACTGTTTCTTTCTGTGAGATCTGCATCTTATCGTTTAGGAACTGTGCATTACATTGTTTAGGGCTTGTCAGTCTGCTTTAGCTAGGCTAGGGACAGGCTGTTGCTGATTGAGGGAGAGTGTTAGATAGGATTATCCTGCTTGAGAAATCTACACCAGCACTGTTTCTTTCTGTGAGATCTGCATCTTATCGTTTAGGGACTGTGCATTACATTGTTTAGGGCTTGTCAGTCTGCTTTAGCTAGGCTAGGGACAGGCTGCTGCTGATTAAGGGAGAGTGTTAGATAGGATTATCCTGCTTGAGAAATCTACACCAGCACTGTTTCTTTCGGTAAGATCTGCATCTTATCGTTTAGGAACTGTGCATTACATTGTTTAGGGCTTGTCAGTCTGCTTTAGCTAGGCTAGGGACAGGCTGTTGCTGATTGAGGGAGAGTGTTAGATAGGATTATCCTGCTTGAGAAATCTACACCAGGACAGTTTCTTTCTGTGAGATCTGCATCTTATCGTTTAGGGACTGTGCATTACATTGTTTAGGGCTTGTCAGTCTGCTTTAGCTAGGCTAGGGACAGGCTGTTGCTGATTGAGGGAGAGTGTTAGATAGGATTATCCTGCTTGAGAAATCTACACCAGCACTGTTTCTTTCTGTGAGATCTGCATCTTATAGTTTAGGGCTAGGTTCCTGCTTGTTGCTATAGGGATAGAATTATATAGGTGAATCTCTGCATATTTTACCAGCACTCCACCTGTCCCCTGTGATATACTGTCTGTCCAGTACATTGTTTAGGGCTAGGTTCCTGCTTCTTGCTATAGGGAAAGAATTATATAGGTGAATATCTGCATATTTCACCAGCACTCCACCTGTCCCCTGTGATATACTGTCTGTGCAGTACATTGTTTAGGGCTAGGTTCCTGCTTATTGCTATAGGGAAAGAATTATATAGGTGAATCTCTGCATATTTTACCAGCACTGCACCTGTCCCCTGTGATATACTGTCTGTCCAGTACATTGTTTAGGGCTAGGTTCCTGCTGAATGACGGATATGCCCCCTTAAACTTCTGGGTCTCCAAATTGGGCACATGGCCTGAACTTGCCCTTTACGCCTTGGAGGTGCTGGCCTGCCCTGCAGCCAGTATATTATCTGAACGTGTATTTAGCACGGCAGGGGGTGTTATCACAGACAAGCGCAGCCGCCTGTCCAGAGCCAATGTGGACAAGCTCACGTTCATCAAAATGAACCAGGCATGGATCCCAGAGGACTTATCTGTACCTTGTGCAGAATAGACACTGGGCTGGCCTTACCCAGCCATTGTTTTTCTCTGATCTTTCTAGGGTTGCCACCTCATCCCTTTAAAAGCAAAAACATATTAATTACACAGGTTCTCTGGTTGATTAAGGTGCTGCTAAGTAAACTCACTTGGTGCCTTATCAACATTAAATTAGCCCCAGAACCTGTGTAATTACTCTGTGTTCAGGTTTAAAGGGATGAGGTAGCAACCCTAGATCTTTCTCACTCTTTTGGGGTGTACCCTAATTTAAAAAATAAATCAATTAAAAACCAAAACCTGCTGTGTTGGCTTTAAAGTGAAATGATGTGCGCAGCTAAAACTAAACTAAACAATCAATCCAAAGTAAACAAGTGAGCATCGCTATAGGAAACAGTGATAATACAATGAATACAAAATAAGTGGAGTATTCAAATATGTGCAATCAAGTGCAACAACAAATGTCCCAAATAAGTGTAATCGAGTGAAAAAACAAACGTAGATCTATCAGTGACAAGGCTTCTGTCCATGTAAACAATGAGATCATCCAGATGAGACTTCACAGATGAACGGGCTCACAGAACGCTTACCTTCCAAAAGGAAGAAAAGGGGCATCAATTTGAAAAAGTAGTTACTAGACTACTTTTTGGTGATTTTGGGTACAACTTGCATAGACATATGTGCATGAAGCCGCACATATGTCTTTCAAGTTGCACCCGAAGTTGTACTAACATGTAGTTTTGAAATTGTGAGATTTCCCACAAATCAAAAGTCACAGTCAATGTGAACATAGTCTAAAAGCTGTAGTAACAATAACTCTCCTTTCACACTTTGCTATTCAGAATCGCGGGCGGAATCACCACGATTCTGCCATTAAGTTCTAAATTGTGTGGCAATCGGTGAAAAACGTGTAATGCCAATGTTCTGAATGTCACCCCAAATAGGGTGTGATTATGCCACGATTGTTATGCAACAGAATTGCGCTGAAAATTGCAGCAAAATGCCACTTAAAAATCGCATACAGCTTGTTGGCCAAAAAAGAACAGGAGCTTGAAGTGAATGGGTTTCTCTCATTTTATGCAGCAAAATGAAGCAAAATTATGCAGAGTCTGTCTGAGGCTGGGTTTACACTATTGGATGTAGGTTTTTCCGCATCCAATTCGCAATAGCAGGAGATTGTGGCCGGCTCTCTATGGAGCTGGTTCACACATCTCCAGAATGGCTCTGATGTGTATTTGCAGAGGAGCCCTGTGCGTATTTTGGTATGTTTCAGGTCCAAATTCAAACTTTGGGCCGAAATCGGACCTGAAACAGTGAATAGGGATGCACTGGACCCCTGCTGTGGTTCGCTCTCCTGTGCAGCCTAACTGAAAGAAAAAATAGGCACCTGCAAAAAAAAAAGAAAACAAAAAAAAGAAAAAACACTTTGTCCTGCGAGTCCAGAGAGCACAAGTATACCCTTTCCTCGGGCCAATCCAATAACAGGGTAAATTAATATTGATCACAAGCGATAAACATATATGATAAGCCCACAGGTTTAAGAACTGCTCCTCTGAAGTTCTGCTCTAAGGAGAGAACCAATAGGAGAGAAAAGGAAATGCTTGGAGCTTATGGGAAGAGGAAGGGGAAAGTGAGGACTGAGGTTTTCTGCAAAGAACCATGTTGCTATTGTGTTTGCCCTCCATAACAAAGTTTTTGTGTGAACTTAACTTGAAGTAGGTTACAATGGTTTAAAAGTCTTTCCATGGCAATTACATGATATTGAAGCGACTGAAGCCGTGTAAACACGATCGGTCTGTCCAATGAAAACAGACCGATGGACTGTTTTCATCAGACAAACCAATCGTGTGTGGGCCCCATCGGTCTTTTTTACATTGGTGACAAAAAAATAGAACATGTTTTAAATTTTTCCTATGGATAAAAAACCGATAGAAAAATCATATCGTCTGTGTGAAACGTCACCGTGTTTTGGCACGGTCAGATTTTTGACTGATGGTGTGTAGGCAAGACTGATGAAAGTCAGCTTAATCGGATATCCAACGAAAAAATCCATTGGATTAGATTCCATCAGATATCCAATCGTGTGTACAGGGCTTTAGTCTGTCTAGTTTCTAATCCATAATGGATTACATACATTGAATATGGTCCACTCCTCACCTACCCTCTAACCTTTTATAAAAAAATAAAGTAAGTAAGTTGTGAACCTTATGTGGATGTGTTTTAATGCGATGGGTGGTTTATGGTCCTACAGACTGCTCACCAGCAACTGTGAGGTCTTGCTGTCTGTTACATTAATAAATCTGTATAAGCTGACGAGGTGCTCCTATCCTTTCAAAACTTCAATAAAAATAAAAAAGGACACGTAAAGTTTATCACAATGCAGCCAAACACTCATCTGTAGTGCCTCGCCCTAGGCTGACTAAATTGTGTTTTTGGCTCTGCTGTACTCAGCTGAGCACCAATTTATTTCTCAGGTCTTTTCAGTTTTATGCCTATGCCTGGTGGTTGATTGCTCCTGCCTGCCTCTGGAAAAAAAAAATCTAGAAATAGAGTAGGAGGGTTAGCCACTGGGTTATGAATACTTATCTGACCTAGGAGGGAGGCCCAGAAGGTATGCCTGGGGAGAAGATACATGTTTGGTAAAGGCTGATCAGAGCTCTTTCCTCTGGAGCCTCTCCCCCTGGGAGCCAGACTGTGGTACAGAAGAGTTGTTGCTGTTAGGCAGTGCATACGAGGCGCAGGGGCGCAACCTCCACAATTCATGTGTCCGGCTCCCTAATCTACATGCAGGGAATCATATGCATGGATTCCAATAGGGGTTTTAGTTTTTAGAAGCAGGTATATAGAGACAGAGGTTCTAAAAGGCTTTAAAAAAGGGTGGGCTTGCGGCGCAGGGCACAACTGGGCCCACCCAGTTGTGTGACAATAGCAAATTAATATTCATTATTGTCTTCCTAAATTCTCTTCCCAGCCAATCAGGAAGCGGGTCCTGAGACTGTCACCCAAATGGCAGAGAATAGAATCGATCCTATCAGCTACCGAGGAGGGAGGAGACACAGGGGAAGCTGCCATGAAACACCAGGAGGAGGAGACACAGGTTGAAGCTTTCACGATCTAAATGGGGTAAGTGCGGGTCTGGTGACCGACTCGGGAGGAGTTTTCATGTAACCAGATAGACAGGGGGTGAAGTGGTATTGGGTGGATTGTTTGCTGCCTTCCTTAAAAAATAAACCACCAGCTGCTGTTATGCCTCAGCATGTGCTTGGTTGAAGGTCTCTGAGGCACCGGGACTTAAAGAAACTTGCTGGAAAACATCACATGTAGAAGCTGGGCTGGAGAGAGAATCCTTTCACTGGAGAAGTGTTCACTGGAGAAGGGGAACTATTTGGGAGCTCTGCTTCTGGACATTGTGAGTAGGATGTTTCACCTAGAAGTATAGGTGTGCCAGTGCTTTAAGGGTTGTATGCCAGAGGTAGCTACAAGGTCTGTAATTTCTCATACAGCATCTCAAATTAGCTTGCTGTCCCTTCTACTTCTGTCCTCTTATACCTAGGTGTGCTCTGAAGTGTCCTGCACCCTTATCCCTCTACCCATCTGTGTTAACGTACTGCAATAAATATGATAAAAGACACCCCTAGACTGAGCTTGAATTTTGTCGGAGTGCTCTGAAACTGGTACCTGGACCAGCAGCCTCTCTAAAAACATTTATTAACTGTAACATTATTAGCATCTATTTTACAGCAGAATTGTTCATTTTTCACTTCTCCTTTTTTGAAAGGTTAGCTTTCATGCCTTCCTTTAGCAAGACAAAATGTTCTCTTCATTCATTAATGGTTTCTTAATTAAGCCTTAACTTTGAGAATCAACGGCATAATTATATGGTTTGATTTATATTTAAATATCATTTTCACGTATGGCTGAACAAATCTGAAATAAATTCTTCCGACCTTTTTCTAAGCATTGACACAATGTAGTAAAAACAATAGGATTAATTATAAAATTGACATTATCATCATTTATATATTATGTGAGCTATTTGGAATTATCATAGATTTTCAAGTCTTTTCAAAAGTATTTTTTGAACTAAAGGTAAAGACTGATGGGCCAATTTTCCTTAACCACTTCAGCCCCTGAGGATTTGGCTGCCAAATGACCAGGCCACTTTTTGTGATTTGGAACTGCGCCGCTTTAACGGACAATTGCGCAGCTGTGCGATGGGGCTCCCAAACAAAATTGATGTCCTTTTTTTTCCACAAATAGAGCTTTCTTTTGGTGGTATTTGATCACCTCTGCGGTTTTTATTTTTCTGTGCTATAAACAAAAATAGTGATCATTTTGAAAATAAAAGCAATATTTTTTACTTTTTGCTAATTAATATCCTCCAAAAATATATATACATATTTTTTCTCAGTTTTGGCTGATACATATTCTTCTACATATTTTTGGTATAAAAAAAAAGTGCAATAAGCGTTTATTGATTGGTTTGCACAAAAGTTATAGGCCTAGATTCACAAAGCGATTACGCCTGTGTAAATGTTGTTAGACTGGAGTAATTTCGACTTACGGGCGTTTTTAAGCTAGTCGAAATCCTCAAACCATGAAAAGACACCTGCGGGCTTCATTTCGACTGTATTACGTGTTAGTACGCCTTCAGATCTACGCTGCAAGAAAATTGCGGCCACTGGGCGGACTTCCTGTTGTTTTTCGCCGTCAGGGTATGCTAATGAGCTTTTGCCTGCAATCCACAAAATTTCGCACTTTAAACGCAATCTCTTACGGCACCTTTAGTCATCTTTTTTTTCCGTTTCACTATACCAGCTTTTTGCTGCTCTAATATTAGACAGCCCATGTTAAGTATGGCCGTCGTTCCCGCGTCGAATTTCAACGTTTTCCGATGTCTTTTATTATTTTTAACGTAAGTCGTCCGGGAATAGGAATGTTCGTAAACGCCGCTACTCAAACAACGAATGACGTCACGACGTGATTTCGCGCAATGCACGGCGGGAAATTCCTGAACAGAGCATGCGCAGTTCGATCGTCGCGGGGACGCGCTTAATTTAAATGCTTCACGCCCCCTAATCACGTATTTCGATTGCGCGGCGGAAAAAAAATACGACACAATAGCGTACGCGCAAAAAAACTACCTGAATTCGGTGTAGAGTCTGGTGAAATACGGCAGCGTACCGTATTTCGATTACGCAGCGGAATATTACGTCTTTGTGAATCTGCCCCATAGCGTCTACAAAATAGAGGATAGTTTTATGGCATTTTTTTACATTTTTTTTTTTTACTAGTAATGGCGGCAATCAGTGATTTTTATTGTGACTGCGACATTATGGTGGACACATTGGACACTTTTGATGCTATATTGGGACCATTCACATTTATACAGCAATTTGTGCTATAAAATGCACTGATTACTGTAAAAGTGTGACTGGCAGGGAAGGGGTTAACCACTAGGGGACTAGGAGGGGGTTAGGTGTGTCCTAGGGAGTGATTCTAGCTGTGTGGGGGCTGGGCTTACTGTGACACGACACTGATCGCTGCTCCCGATTACAGGGAGCAGACAATCCGTGTCCTGTCACTAGTTTGGGTTTTTGCCTTCTGATGCTGGTTGCCATTTGGACCTGATACATTCTTTCAGTGTTTCTGTTCATAGCCCTGCTTTTTTAAATTTCTCAGGCTTTCCATGCTCAGTCTTGTTTCCCAGTTCTTGCTAACCTGCCTTTCCTTCTCCTATTTCCCTGTCTGTATTGAGGCACCACCTCTCTGTGTCTGTGCTTAGTATTTATGCCTCTACCCAATATGTGTTGTAGTTATTTACAATTCTTGTAAGTCCTCAGGATTCCAGCACTCCTGCTTTCTTGGGTATCTAAAAGTTAATAGGTGGCTGCTATATTTAAATCAGCTCGCTTAGACCACAAAAAATATTCTGGATCTGTGGCTACATGCCCAGTTTGCCTCTTATGTTTAAATGCTGTCCTGTCTTGGTTTGATCCTTCAGTTTTATTATACTTTATTATATAATTGTATTACATTCTAGCACATCTTACAACCAGTTTTGGCTCTTCAAATCAATACCTGACACTGTCTTTGGATCTGCCCCTCTCTTGTCTAGTTATTTGGTCCCTGATCAGCAACACTTTGCTGTGTGTGACTTTTCAGCCTGTATGATCTCTTGAAATACTGAAATTGATTTCCTGATGTCCAGCATGTTCTATGTGCAGCATGATGATTTTGTATATGGATGTAAATATTCAGGCCGTATTTATTGTATGGCTGGCTTTACACTGCCATAACAGCTTGTGCATTAGTGGACCTTCACCAAAACAGGAAAGTTCCATGTTAAGTCTGCCTCCACCATCCCATCACTTTTGGAATATTTTTCTGTGGGGGGGGGGGGTGGTACATGCCCCCGCTCTCCCCTGGAATTTTCTAGGTGACTCCACCGAAGGTTCTCCCTTCCCCTTTCTTTTTCACAGCCTCCTAGACCCTTTACAGGTCCCAGTAGGCCCATTCACAAAGCGCAGTGCATCCCATGCATGCGCAGTGGGGAGCCAGCTACCCACAGTAAACATGCCGATGCCAGGAACCCAAAGGCCGGAGAAGAACTGGTACAGGTAAGGACAGCACTGGATCCCTGGACAGGTACATTCAGGGCCAATCCTAGGGTCACAGGCGCCTGGGTGCAGAAATATTTCTGGCGCCCCCACATGGGCGTCGTAATTTTACTAACTCCTCCCCTTTACAAATGCTTCTATGACAATGACTCAACCACAGAGATGCTTCCCCACAAAGTCTTCATTAATCTGGGATCCTTACATGATCTCTTAACAATAAACAAAATACAGGAAGAGAAGCAGAGTACTTTATTGGGACCTGGAGGGGGGCCGCTGTGATGGACACAGAGAGGGCTTCTGTTAGAGAGTCTGTTAGATGTTTGGCGCCCCCACCTCTGCAGGTGCCTGGGTGCAATGCACCCTGTGCACCCTGCCTAGGATCGGCCCTCGGTACATTCCTTTTTATTAAGAAATCAACTACAATTACAGTATAAGTAACTGCTGATTTTTTTTTTGTCAGAATAAAAGAATCTCTTTAGGGAGTAAAAAGTTCTTCTTTTCAATCTATTCCTACACCTAGTGACAGTATATCATTGGATATAAAAAAAGTAATAAAGAGAAATAAATCTTTCATGTTTTACACTTGTTAAAATTAGCTCAGTTTATTATAGTGTCTATATTTCAATGCAGGAATTAAATTTAATTTCCCATTTACAATGGTGTAATTCTATTTTTGGTCACTGCTAATAGTTCCTTTTTTTCTTCATATAAGACTGTGTTAGAATTCTTATGCTTTTTAATCAAGAGCTCCATCTCTTTCATTTGGTAACTGCTTTTTTAGTATGACCCGTTAACAGTGAAATCGCTGGTAGCTTTCCAGAACATTTGTAAAAAAAAAAAAGAACATCTAAAGTTCAGTATATTATAGTGTCTGCCTAATTAAGCGTTTAAATAATAGTGGGAGACAATTCAGTTTCTGCCTTTGGGACATACAAAGCAGTATATATGGTAACTTCCTCCCATTTTGAGTCCCATACTGTTGTAATCCAGATCCATTGCTACCTAGAAATTAAAGGGCACCTTTCCCACCACTTACTAAATTTCACATCAGTATTATGAGTTTAAAACTTAAACAATTTGCATTGTGTGTATGGGTTTTCTTATTCTATTTTTATAATGCAGCTTATTTGTACATGGTTAAAGCACAAATCAAAATGACAAAAGATTCACGAGAACATACAGTATATGCATCCTTATATTACTATCATTAAGATATACCAGTTTAACATATAGGGAAAAAAGCAGGGTGTGGCACAACAAAAGTGCACAGTAAAGGATCAATTAAGAAATAACACAACTTAACAAAGTGTGTAACATCAGAAAACCCCAGGAAAGGGATTTATAACTGAGTAGTAATAGTGAGTGATTACCCATCTATTTTTCTACTCTATCTTACAAAAAAGGTGTAAGTAAAAAGTCGAAAGAGGTTGGGTTTACATGTGTTATTAATACATTCTACATATTCATAATAAATATCAGAATTTGTTAGGGTCAGGTCTCATAAGTGATATTACAAAGAGGAAGCACTGTGTTCATTACACATTTTCAGGCTTCAGGGAAAATATCTGTAAATTAAAGGGGTTGTAAAGGTAAAAAAAAAAAATCCCTAAATAGCTTCCTTTACCTCAGTGCAGTCTCCCTGGTGTGGAGTGTCGTGGCGAGCAGGAGAGTCAAGACGCCCACTAACACACAGCTCCTTTCTCTATCTGCAACATATAGATCCTGACTCTCATGCTCGCCCCCTCCCCCCTCTAGGGAGGGGGCCTCAAGGGAGGGGGCGAGCACGACACTCCACAACAGGGAGAAAGCCTTGCATTACTGTGTGGAGTTACAGACAGAAGAACAGAAAGTGAGGATTTCTCAAAAGAAAAAAGGAAATTTAAAAGCAAAATGGAAGGATGGGGTAAGTGAAGGAGGACTGCACTAAGGTAAAGGAAGCTATTTAGGGAAAACATTTTTTACCTTTACAACCCCTTTAAGCACTAGTTTTCCTAGCATAAAATAACAACAGTCTTGTAAAGAACTTTTTAGCATGACTGTGGTCCAGATCAGCTAGAATGCCAAAATGCACCATTTGGGATTGCATACTGTATATTAGGAATCGTGAGATAGAAATGCTGTGACCATAGACCAGAAGGGTTTGATCTCAACACAGCTTTATATCACATGAAGCATGTCCACATCAGACAATTGGCTTTTTTTAAACAATAAAGAGGGTCTCTGGATGTTCTGATTATATATTCTTTATGGTATGTAATTTTGCACGAAAACACTTTGATTTTTGCATTGTCACTAGGGCACCTTACCCATTTCAGCATATATTTGATGTATGAGAAAAGATACATGAGGTTTTGAATATATGGTTTATGGTATCATTTATTTATACATATATTTTTTCAGTGTATTTTTGCACAAAAACACTTTCTTCATTGTCAGTTTATTAGGGCACTCATGGCAATAATAAGATAGCACAGCATATCTTTGTACATATCGGCCCGGATTCACAGACATTGGCGCATATTTATGCTGCCATAGCGTATCTCTTTAACGCTACGCTGGCGCAGTGCGGAGAGGCAAGCATGGAATTCACAAAGCAAATACTCCCAACTCTGCGCCGGGGTAGCTTATTTTCGTAGGCATTAGTCAGCGTAAGTGGAAGTAGGTGGAAGTGGGCTGGAAGTGGGTGTGATCCATGCTAATGAAGCATGACCCCATGCAAATGATGTGTCGGGCGCCAGGCAACTACTTAAAATGAACTGCGAATGCGTCGGAACATGGACGTATCCCCGTGCGCATGCGTACAACCATGTCGGAACAACTGCCTAAGATACGCCGGATCACTGTGTACGCCGTGAACGTAACCTACATCCAGCCAGACCCACGTCGGCCCATATTCACACATGTCCAACGTACAATACGTAGGCTTGTGTTCCCTGGTCCATACCTTTGCATGGGTTGCGCCTCATCTATGGGGAATAACTTTACGCCGAACGTAAAACTTACGCAAACCGCTTAAATCATGCGCCGGGCACAAGTACGTTCGTGAATTGGCGTATCTCCCTCATTTGCATATATGAATAGAAAATCAATCGGAAAGCCACATGCATCCAGCGTAAATATGCGCCCACTCTACGCTGGCGTAGGCAAGTTACGTCGGTGGGATGAAGTTAGTTTTTAGGCATATCTAAGTTTGTGGGTACGGCGCACAGATACGACGGCGCATATTTGTACTTACGCGGCGTATCTGGAGATAAGTAAGTGCTTTGTGAATCTGGGCCATATTGCTTGTGCACGGTCATATGGGATGTGATCAGTGCTTGCAGCTGTCTGAATAGGTGTTGTTTTTTTTTTTTTATGTCAGCTCGCAAGATCCCTTTTTTTTTAACTGTCACCTAACTGGCTAGGACTCTGATAAAGGGCGTATATAACAAATTACTCGGAAGCACCCAGTGTTGGGAGAATGGATCTTGTATCCGGATCCAGCATTTTGTGTGTGATGCCTACCAGCAGTGGACTCATGTTTGTTGTTACCCCGATTTAAAATTTGCCACCAAAAGAAAGCTCTATTTGTGGGGAAAAAAGGACATCAATTGTATTTGAGTACAGTTTTGCATTTGTCAGTTAAAACAACGCAGTGCTATATCGCAAAAAATGGCCTGGTCATTAAAGGGGTAAACCCTTCCGGGCTGAAGTAGTTAATCTTAGTGCATCTCAGTATGAGCCATGTGTGCATGGTTGTGACTATGCTGTCACTACAGTAAATGGCCAACGATCACCATCATCATTTATTAGTCATAGAAAGTGCAATTTTTAATTGCCTCTACTTACAGTAAACTAAATAGTTTTTACTTGTAACTCATAGTCAGTGGGAGAAAAACTGAAAGGTCAGAGTGAAACTGGAAGCTACAGGGGCAACATCAGAAAATGAGTACATAATGTTTGCCTTATGTCACCTGTGTGTGTGTTGCAACAACTATATGCAATTAAAATATTAAAATATTTTTTTAAATGCTACAAGCTTCAAAAGCCCTGACTGAAAATAATTCTGCACATGGCAGGTGTGTTATGTCCCATGCAAATGTTTCCTGAATTGGAGAGTAATATATCCCCTGTGTCAATCCTACACAGGTGAGAAATGTTGGCCTCCTGCTCCTAATACAGGGTACAATCAACATTGCGACCAACAATTTCTTCCACCCCACAGCTGCCATGCTTGCTTTCCTGATGGTGCCTGTCCAGCTATTTTGTTGTAGGGCCAGTTCACACCACATGCAGTCCAATGTGTTTTTGTTCAACATCAGAAATGCATGGAAAGTAGGTTATATGGTTTCCAATGGCATAGTTCTCACCAGTGTGGTCAGTTCTAGGACTTTTCAGTTCCAGGAAAAAAAAAGTAGAACATGCTAAAATTTTCCTTCACTGGACTGTACTGCAACACAGTAAAACGCATCAAAAAAGCACTGAAACACACTGGAATGCACTGAGATGCATCAAAAATGCACTGGATCCTAGTATAGTAAAAATAAAAACAGGAAAAAATAAGAAAAAAAGCACCTGCAATGCACAGGAACGCATTAAAAACGCGTTAAAAAGGGGAATGCAGAAACGCATCCTGAACAGATTTGGAGTGCGTTTTTGTGGTGTGAAACAGCTCTTGAAGAAAAAAAGATTATGATAGTTGCGGAAAAAGCAAAATGAAGAATAAAAAAAAATAATACAGCAATATTCTCAGCAAAACTATGCTTTTATCTTAGGTGTGTTTTTATCTGATCATCCTACTATGTGTGTAGAAATACAGCAGGTAACAATGTTTTTTTTATTTTTCAAGATATTTTTTTATTCTAGGCACCACAATGAACCAGATATTTCGACTGACAACATCATTGGCAGAGCAGGTTTGGAAACGTTTTATCTGTTAATAAATACCAGGCAGTTCAGATTATTTTCTTACAAAAGATGTTATAATTGTGAAACTCCCATATGCAGGATAAATATATCTGACACTAAGAAGTATACGTATAATTATTTTTATATTTTATTATGCTGCAGCCTATGATTGTCCTTCAACTTCATTAGTAAGCATTGTTCTATTTTTAAATTACTTTTGTTAATTTCCATTATGTGTATACTCTACATTGTTGATTATGCTTGGCAGAAAGGAGAGGTAGATGTTCATTATAGGCAATGTTCTCCCATTGGTTACTATAGTTACATGATTGTATCAGCAAAAATCCAATTCATTATTCTTCAAGGCATAGGCCCAGATTCAGGTACATCTGCGCATTATTGGACCGGCGTAGCGCACCGCCTTTACGTTAGACTTGCGCAATTTTGCGGCGTAATCCCCCTATTCTCGTAGCTTTTGCGCAGGAAATTGCGCATGCGTAATGTTTTTCCCGAGGCGTAAGGAGGAGTAATACAAATTGGGAAGGACGTGGGCGTGTTACATTGAGCCGTACCCCATGCAAATGAAGGGCCGGCCGGCTCGCGCATGCGCGCTTGAAGGAGACCATGGTCAGCTCCGCTGTGCGCATGCTCTCAACTCGGGAGCGGCGCAATCAGTGAAATTGGAAATGGACTAGGGCAACGTTGTGAACTACGCAAACAGCATAAATAGACACACACAAACGCACTTGCATTGCAAAAGTACATCCCTTTGTCCCTTCCCATTTAACCAAGTGCTTTTGTCCTGTTGTTCGTTGCGGTGTGTTTTGTAGTTGTCAGTAGTGTTGCTCACGAATATTCGTATTGCGAATATTCGGCTCGAATATGGCATATTTGAGTATTTGCGATATATTCCGAATTTCGCGGTGAATATTCGCTATTTCGAATATTCATATTTTTTCAATTTTTTTTTAGAACAGATCACATCCTAGAGATCCCCATCGACGTCTAAAAGCATTGCTGGTATGATTAGAGACCTTGGGCCGAGTAGCTGCAGCGATCATTTTATATTGCCGAAAAATCGCAATGCGATTATTCGGCAATAGCGATATCGCGCAATTATTTTCGAGAAATTCGCAATATTGTTTTTAGCTAAAATAACACATATATTCGATTTCAGAGTGTTACTGTCGAAATTCCGCAATCAATTTCTCATTCGCATTTTTGCGAAATTACGATAAAATATCAAGAATATTCTGAGCCAATCAGAGTGCTCCTTCCGCATTTGCCGAAAATATTCGCAATTATTTTGTATTGTAATATATCACGAATATTCTGAGCCAATCAAAGATCTCCATTCCGCATTTCTCGAAATTTCGCAATTATTTCGTATTATAAAATATCACGAATATTCTGAGCCAATCAGAGTGCTCCATTCCACATTTCTCGAAATTTCGCAATTATTTTGTATTATAAAATATCACGAATATTCTGAGCCAATCAGAGTGCTCCTTCCGCATTGGCCGAATATTCACAATTATTTTGTATTGTAATATATCACGAATATTCTGAGCCAATCAGAGTGCTCCTTCCGCATTTGCCGAATATTCGCAATTATTTTGTATTGTAATATATCACGAATATTCTGAGCCAATCAGAGTGCTCCATTCCGCATTTCTCGAAATTTCGCAATTATTTTGTATTATAAAATATCACGAATATTCTGAGCCAATCAGAGTGCTCCTTCCGCATTTGCCGAATATTCGCAATTATTTTGTATTGTAATATATCACGAATATTCTGAGCTAATCAGAGTGCTCCATTCCGCATTTCTCGAAATTTCGCAATTATTTTGTATTATAAAAAATATCACGAATAAGGGAGCTGTGGTGGCTCAACGTGATTGGCACTGCGCTGACAAGCCGTTCACCTCTGCAGCCAAGGGTTCGGATCCCGGTCTCGGCTACATGTGAATTGAGTTTGGTGGTCTCAGCACGGCTCCCGGTGGGTGTGCTATGTAAGGTACGCCTGTGCTTAGTACGCCCACCCCCCCCCCACAAAAACCACCACACTTGCACGCACACGAAATTGGTTTAAAACACACGCACTTTGGCCATGCGGTCTCCTGAAATAAAGAGAGGCGAAGGACCTACGGGGCTGGCTGGGTGGGCTAGGCCCCCTCACTCCCTCATAGGGGGAGTCCCTCTGCCCCATTGGGGTCCCGTTGGGCCCCAGTTGGGCTCCCAAGAGGAGCAGGTAGGGCGGGGTGAGTGGGAGGCCCACCATTGCCACACGGGGGCATGGAGAAGGATGGCGATTGACTCTGGGGGGAGGGTCTGCCTACTCCCAACTCCTGCAGTCCGGCTCCTCTCTCTCGAGTTCACGCACAAAAAAATACACTTTAAAAAAAAAAGAAAAAAAAAATATCACGAATATTCTGAGCCAGAGTGCTCCTTCCGCATTTCTCGATTTCATTCGCATTCGCATTCGCAATAGCGAAATTTCGCAATCATTTCATTTCCAAAAAATATCGCGAATATTCGCATTTAACGAATATATCTCGAATATTCGACTATATATTCGAGATATATCGCAAAATCGAATATGGCATATTCTGCTCAACACTAGTTGTCAGATTAGTTTTCTGTGTGATCAAGTGTTTGTTAGTAGATCTTTGAAAGTGTTTTTTGATAAGTGTTTGAGAGACTGTTTGTTTCCTGCTGTATTTTTTTTTTTTGTGACTGTTTCTTGCTGAGTATTTTTCTCTTTGTGTGTGTTCTTGCTTGATTGGTTGTGCTTGTTTGTGTGAGTGAATTTAGTTGACTGGGAGTGAGTTTTTTGGGAAGTATGACAGAGAAAAAGAGAAAGCTCAATTTTACAGTTGGGGAAAAACAAATTCTTGCCTGGGCCATTAGCGAGTATGGGCGTTTCCTCCACGGCCCAGACAGTGCCAACACCACCCCGGCCAGGAGGAGGGAGATTTTGGATAGGATCACTGAGCAGGTCAATTCAGCGGGGCAGGGGGAGACCCGGACCCGGTCTGGGATTGACAAAAAAATCAATGACCTCCGGCGTCTGGTCAAACAGAAGCTGGCCAGAATGCATGCCCATGCCAGGGGCACAGGAGGGGGCCCACCATGCCGTATTAGGCTGACAGCGGAGGAGCGTGCGGTGGCCCTGACCTTTCACCGGCATGAAGTTGAGGGCCTGCCCGGCTTTGACTCAAGTCCGGAGCCCGTGGTGCCAGGTAAGTATTTTTTTTAATATCAGGTGTGTAGCATGTGTGGGGGAGGGGGTGAAAGGGAATATGTGGCAAGTGTGTGGATCCTCCAACCTGTGAATTTTTTGTGTCATCCACAGATGTGCAGGAGGGTGCAGGGCCATCTGGCCTGACCGCACCAACCCCAGGACAGCATCCTAATGAGGCCCCCCCAACAAGGCCGGAGTCCGCGGAGGAGGTTCAAGAGGAGGAGGAGAATCATGAGGAGGAGGAGAATCATGAGGAGGAGTCGTCCATGTCAGGCACTGGACGTTTGGTTTTTGAGGACTCTTCCCCTCTGGCTGGCAGCAGGCAGCCCTCCCTAAGGGGGACCCCCCCTCCTCCCCCAACACGGCTCCCCTCACAAGGGCCTCCCCTTCTCCCCGGCCACAAGCATCAGCTGGAGGCAGGATTTCATCCCAGAACACCAAGGGGGTGGCCGATCTCCTGCATGCCACTCTGAGAAGGGACCAGTTCCTCCAGACCCGCCATCTGGGACAGGTCAGCCCGACATTGGTGCGGATGGAGGAGAGCCTGTCCTCCATCAAGGATACGCTGGGGAACCTGGACTCCCACTCCCGGGCTTTCACAACCTGCCTAAACGAACTGCAGACGACATCAGCAGGCGTTGGGCAGGATGTGAGGGTCCTTATCCAGGCTATCCAGGCCAACACGGCTACACTTGGTGCTGCCCTGGACAGAATAGCCGTGGCCTTGGAGGGCAGGCCGCCAGGTGGGCAGAGATCAGGGGCTGCTCCTTCTTCCCCGGTTTTACCCCTCCCCCATGAGTCTCCCCTGAGAAGCCGGGGCTGGGGCCGTGGCCGGGGGCGCCCCAGGCGTGGCTCACGCAAGGGGCACTAATTTGTTTTTCCCCCTTTTTTTTTTTTTTTGTGCTGGAAATTTTTTGCTTTTGCAGGTAATTTTTTTTTTGGGGTTGTGAATGCTGTTTGAATGTGGGGGTGACATTCCTGCTGGAAAAGGGGTGTCACCCTCAATTTGGGTGGAGTAGGGTTCCCCAGGACCAGGGAGAAGTGATCCCCAGGTCCGTGTGAATGGTGTATGAATGTACAGTGACATAATTGGAGCCTTGGCGTGGCGTTGCTGCTCACAAGTCCAGCATGGTGGACTGGTGCCAATCCAATTTGATGTGGATGTGATGTGTCTGTGCTAGGGACCACAGTGGTGTGCATGCATGCATTCTCATTGTGCCATGATTAATGTGTGTGTTTAACGTGCAAAGATGCCCAATGTGAGTTGTCTCCTGGCTGCTCTTCCCTTTAGAAGACGGGGTAGCCTCGGTTAGGGGGGGATTGTCTGGTTCAGGGGTCAGGTCATCACGTAGGGCAATCTGCAGGCCCTTTCTTACTGCGAAGTTGTGCAGCATGCACCGATGATCTGGCACACATAGTTTGGGGAATACAAGAGGGTACCCCCAGACTTATCCAGGCATCGGAAACGTGACTTTAGTAGGCCAAAGGTGCGCTCCACCACTGCTCGTGTTTGGGCATGTGCTTGATTGTATCTTTCCTCTCCTGGGGTTTGGGGGTTCCGGATAGGAGTCATGAGATGGGGTCCCAGTGGATATGCAGAGTCACCTGTAAGGGAAAAGACAGGAGGATGTTAGTCATGCATGTGCCACTGTGTGCATCATGGGAGGGGATAGTCATGCCTGCCACCCATGTCACTCACCAACCAGCCAGGTGTCCCCATACACGTTCTGTTTGAATTCCATTCGGATGTGGCATTGATTGTATATGTAGCTGTCATGGCTGGACCCTGGGTGTTTGGCACGGACGTGCCATATGAGGCCTTGGGCATCGACTATCACCTGTACATTGATGGAATGCCAATGCTTCCGATTGCGGTACATGTGCTCTGTCTCCTGGGGGGCTGGAGTGCCACATGTGTGCAATCAATGGCCCCCACAGTGCGTGAGAATCTGGCAATTCTGTAGAAATCTGTCATTGCCTTCAGCCGCAGGTCCTCAGTGGTGGGTTTGATGATTTGGTTGGCCATGCGTCTGAGGATTGCAGGGACAACTTGGTGCACACATCTGCTCATGGAGGATTGTGACATCCCAGCCACCACTCCACTTGTTCTTTGAAAAGAGCCACTGGCAAGGACATGGAGTGTTGCCATGACCTTGACCAGTGGCTGCACTGCATGTGAGCGGTGTGTTGGGCTGGTGATGTCCTCCTGCAGGGTTGTGGTTAATTCCATGATGACATGAGGGGTGAATCTGAAGATGCGAAACACCTCAGAATCACTCATGCCAAACAGGTCTATGCGGGTGCGGTATATCCTCTCCCGTGCCATCCTCCGTTCCATCCTCCGTGCCATCCTCCGTGCCCTCATCCTTCTTTGTTCATCTAAAGTCAGTAGTATAGCTATGCGCGACGATGCCCCTGGCATGTTGGCATACAGATTGTTGTGCAACACGTGTGACTGCTGAGCTCCTCACTAACAGTGTTGCTTTATCTAACGAGTAGACTTTTTTTCTCTTTTTAGAGCAGCTTTTCTATGGTCTAATTTTAGACAGGACATTTTGCTGTTGCGCACACTGCGTCGCCTGCGCTGCCCCAACGTTCTTTTGTGGATCCCCGTAAGTCCCTCATTAGCATATTTGACTAGCAAATCAATGGTCTGTCTAGCGTACTTTTGCGCGGACGGATGCGCCAGTCTAACGAAATTACACGGGACAAAAAAAAGTAGATTTTTTGCGTATCTCGTTCTGGGGATGCCATGCATCGAAACGCACGCGTACATTTCGAATTACGCACGCGCATCTCCTGTTGCGCAGGCGTAATCGCTCTGTGAATCTGGGCCATAGTCTTTATAGTAGGTAGTGTGAACATTTTATAAAGTCTCATAGAAGCCTGCATAAGATACAATTGGTCTACATATAACTGTTTTTTTTTTTTAGATTTTTCCATTTAATCCTTAAAAAGACCAATTGGCAATTTTGTCTTAGAATGGACCATCTATGGACCATAATTCAAGGAATCTTCATGTTTAACGCAGATTTAAAGCCTTTTTTTTTTACAATTTTGTAGACACAAAGGAGATCAGATTGTTGTTTACAATTATTTTTATTGTTAATATTAAAAAGACCTAGCACATGATGTGTAAAGCTACAAGTATCACACACAGCATGCTAAAAA
This sequence comes from Rana kukunoris, assembly GCA_029574335.1. NCBI lineage: Eukaryota > Metazoa > Chordata > Amphibia > Anura > Ranidae > Rana > Rana kukunoris. The sequence goes on along the minus strand of CM056053.1, from coordinate 401,397,592 downwards.
TTTGGTAGGTATTTCTATTTTGTTGTCTCCTGTGTACTGTAGTGACACGGATGTCGGCAATAGGAACCATCGATATCTAAGGGAAAACAAAAGATTCCTTTAAGGCATGAGATTTTCCTTTACTACGATTTTAAAGTATTATGATTCTGTCATTAATTTAATAAAGATACCAGAGATACCAGTTCTTGGTAATTGAAAAAAATGGAAAATTGAATACCTACCTTTCTGTAATTTTCCTTTCCTGGTGCCTACCCATGGCAGCATACCAATGGTCATGGCTCCGCCCCCGACCGACCCACAGGACCACTTAACTCTGTCAATGCTGAGATGGCTGATATCTGGACCTTCAGGGTGCTATGGCCTAGCCCCAGATTCAAACCTGACTGTAAAAAGGATAGGACGTTCTGAACTCCGGGCGCCAGAGGATCAAATTGGCTAGATTCCGCAAAGGCTACAAATCTTCTCCAAACCCTGTAATAGGTGGCATTCGTGGATGATTTCCTTGCCTGAAGAAGGGTTTGGACTACCTCCTGTGAACACCCTAGGCTGTCCAACCTTCTCCGCTCAATTTCCAAGCCCTCAAATCCAGAATCTCCGGGTGTGGGTGTAGGAAGTCCCCCTGGGACAACAGGTTGTTCATGTGTGGCAGACGGAGAGGGTTGCCTTGTGATAGGCTGACTAGGAGCGGGAACCAAGGCCTCCTCGGCCAGTATGGGATGATCGCCAGGATGGTGACTTCCTCTATCGTCAGTCGCTGGAGAAACCTCAGAATTAATGGGGTTGGGGGAAAGGCATACCCCAGCTGGAATGTCCATGGCTGAATTAGGGCATCCGCTCCCGCCGATGCCTGGTACGGCCATCTCGAGAAGAACACCGGGGTCTTTGTATTGAGAGGCGATGCGAATAGATCTACCTGGGGAGTCCCCCACAACTGGCATATCCCATTGAACACCTCTTGATCCAATGACCACTCGTTGTTGTCTATCGAGTGTCTTGATAAACGATCTGCTAATAGATTTTCGGCTCCTGGAAGGTAAACTGCTCGGAGATCGCATAGATTTTTTTCCGCCCAGGAAATTAATGGAGATACCTCGCAGTAAAGAGACCTGCTGTGGGTGCCCCCTTGGTTCCTCACATAGGCTACTGCTGCCTTGTTGTTCATTTGAAGCAAGATGGATTTGCCCCTGAGGAAAGGGGCTAGATGTAGGCACGCCATCCACGCTGCTCTCAACTCCAGTATGTTGGATATCACCCCCTCCGCGTTGAAGGCCCAAGTTCCTTGGACTAACTGTGTGCAAAGAAAATTCTACTGCGCTGCTGCGAGTGTTGGAATGTGACCAATAGAACTGTGAACTAAAGCTGCTGTATCTATAGGTAACAGGCCGCTAGTGAATATGTAAAAAAGAGAGTGATAAGCGCTAAAGTAAATGTGAAAAGTGTACAATGATATATACGTGCAATATAAATCAAATCAGAATCAAACAAAATCACACAAAGTGCTGAGCTGGTGAGTGGTGAAGCAAGCTAACACAATACATGTAGGTAGCTACACCCTATAGGCTGGGTGAGCAATGTGTAACAAAATAATAATAGTCTATGGTGAAGAGACACGATGGGTTAAGGTTGACTGGTGGGTCTTCTGTGAGGGGTGAGCTCATCCAGAAAACGATCTCATATTGCCCTTACCTTAGGGTGATGGTAATAGTGCAGTCGGTAGGCAATGGTGGTTCCTTTTCTTGTATTCTCTATGGGATATCCTGACGCTGTATATAGAGTGATCGTCCGTGGTGGAGGTCCAGGATCTAGCAGCTCATGATGCCAAGTGGAAGCGTGGGATAAAGAATACCAAAAATAGTGAAGCCCGTATAACAAGAGGGGGGTTTAATAAAAAATAAGCCTCTTACATGAAGGTTATAAAAAACGCGCCAAACAAACAGCTGAGTACAGAGCACAGCGAATACAAACGCCGTCTTGCGTCTGTTAGCCTCCGGTTAGCTGTGAGTGTCACGTGGTCGCACTTCCTACGTCGTTACGTCACGGTCTTGTGACTTCTTCAGGGATGCTGATTGGCTGTTAGGCCGGACCTTAAATACTCAAAAACCGGAAGTAAACAAAGCGCCATTTTCTTGAAGTCCATTACTAAGGACTATATTCTGGCACTAGGTGGAGCCGCGAATGGCAATATACAATAAATGACTATGCCTAGAGATGGTATATATCACTGCAGCGTCCACCCAATGATTATGACGCTGAAAATCTTAAAACACATCCTGTTTAGCAGTATGTGGAAGTGGCTTTTTCAAAAGACCATGCAGTAAATGCAATAAAAGCTTGCGGTCTAGACATAATGGAGCATGTATGAGACACTGCAAGGAATCAATTAATAATATATTAAAAGTTAGCAAATATATGAAAATGTATAAAATATAAATAAAATTAAATACATAGGACGGAGAGGAATACCTCTCTTGGACAACCCGTGTTAATATGCTATATATGTGGGTGGGTGAAATAGTCTACAATGAAATATGATAGATACCCATCTGCATATGGACCCTACTGTATCGAATGTATAAGTATGTGGCCAGCCAAATCAATACTCTCACATCCAACCTGAGGTCAGCAGATAACATAAATAGTATAGTAACATATCAAACTGTATATAGAGTACATACGTATTCATAAATATCATAGGACATACAGTATATGGAACATAATAGAATAAAATGGAAAAAATAAAATAAAATATATAGTAGATGGCAATCTCTATATTGTTAGCCTGATATATCGATGTTGCTGATATCTGAGCCTGTAAGTATAGTCAACTGTGAATGAATTCTATATGAATCAGCCAGTGTCCATATATCATCCTACATATAGTAGATATAGGTATGGTAGGGCTGCATGTGGTAAAGATATTCTAAAAATTATTCAAAAAACAGTTGAGGTCAAAGTCCACATTGAGGCCTGAAGGCGTCAATGTATTTAAAGTGTGAATCCAACGTGATTCCTTTTGGCTGATGACCCTTATCATATGGCTACCTCTCTACGATGGTTTATATTTTTCTATTCCCCAAAATTGGAGAGAGCTAGGGTCTTGATTGTGTACCTGTGCAAAATGTCTTGGTACGCTATGTTTAGTGCGTCCTTTGATAATATTGCGTACGTGTTCTTCTATTCGTACTTTCAAGGCTCTTTTGGTTCTGCCAACGTACTGCAATTTACAGTCACATTGAAGTACATATATGACTCCTATAGTATGGCAGCCTATGAAATCTCTAATCTGATACATTTGTCCTGTATTGGTACCAGTGAACTGCATTCTTTTCCCCTGGAATTGTCTCGCATGTCTGAATGCGAAGCAATTTCTACAAGGAAAAAAGCCTTTTCCATCAAAGAAGGAAAAGTTTGGTTTTGGAGGGGGTACAATAACTCCTTTGACCAATATGTCTCTGAGTGTGGGAGCTCTCTTAAATACAATATTGGGTCTAGGTGGAAGTATATGTTTCAAATCCTTGTCACTTAGTAGTATAGGCCAATGTCGTCCAATAAGTTTCTTCACATCCCTATGTTGGGTGTTGTAGTCTAGTATGAGACATGGTGCATTGTCCTGTTTGACCGCCGTGGTCTTTTTGTTCTCCAACATTGTTTTTCTGTCCAGATTCTGGACATGTTGGATCTGTTCTTTCAACCATAGTCTGTCGTATCCCTTTTCTTCAAACCTATTACCAATGAAATTGGCTTGTTCTTGGAAGTCTTCTTCCTTCGTGCAATTTCTCTTTAATCTAATTAATTGGCCTTTGGGTATGTTATATAGCCATGGTTTGAAGTGACAGCTGTCTATGGATAAGTAGCTGTTAGTATCTACTGCTTTAAAGTGTGTTTTTGTTGTGATTCTGTTCTCTTCCAACGAGATATTAAGATCTAAAAAGTCTACTGATTTTGCATCTATTTTCCAAACTAGTTTGATGTTTTTGTCATTGTTATTCAACTCATTCAGGTAATTTTCCAGACTCTGTTTACTGCCATTCCATATTATGATTACATCATCGATGTATCTTTTATATAGTGTGAGTTCTGTTGGCATATTATTATAGACCGCTAGTTCTTCCCACTGTGCCATAAAGGCATTGGCCACACTGGGGGCGAATTTGGCACCCATGGCTATGCCTATGGCTTGCTTATAATAAATTTGGTCATGCCAGAAATAATTATATTTCAAGCAGAATTCAAGGCATTTGATTAGATATTTACGCTGTTGACATATCAGGTTGCTATGATTGCGTAATAGCCATTTTGCAGCATGGCAGGCCTCGTGGTGTCCCACTATGGTATACAGAGATGTAACGTCAGCCGTAGCTAATAGTGTCCGGCCTTCTAATACTGTTACAGAGTCAATGAGTTGGAGTACATGTTTGGTATCTTTTAGGTAGGCTTTGGTGTTTTGAACCGCAGGTTGGATAAAGTAGTCGATGTACTGTCCCATCCTTGATGTAAGGGATTCTATACCGTTAACAATGGGGCGTCCCGGTGGATTTTCTTTCGACTTATGAATCTTCGGTACCGTATAAATTATTGGGATACGGCAGCATTCTGGTATAAGATATTTAGCTTCTTTTTTGTTTAAAATGTCTTTTTTTATTCCTAAGTTGACCACTAATTTTAGTTCCTTTTTATATTTATGTGTCGGATTGCCGGACAGTCTGATATATGTGTCCTTATCAGACAATTGTCTGGCAATTTCTCCCATATATTGTTCTTTAGATTGAATGACTATAGCTCCGCCCTTGTCTGCAGGGCGGATAACTATGTCATTTCTATCTGTGAGGAGTTTGATACCCTTTTTCATATGTATTGGGTCAAAGCTCTTCTTCACTTTGAGAGTTTCCAGATCTTCTAATACTGATCTTTTAAATACTTCTATATGATGATTGTCAGAGACTTGTGGATTGAATGTCGAATTATTTCTTAAGGAGCTATAGCTGATTTTGACTTTGGGCGATGTACTTTGATCAATCATGGCACTGGGTTGGATGTTTTGTAATCTATCATTTAGGAAATATTTCTTCATGTTTAATTTTCTAATATATTTCCTTATCCCGATGTACGTGTCAAATTTGTTCAAGTTTTTCACTGTTGCATGTTTAAGTCCCCTGTCCAAAACTGCAAGTTCTTCAGGCGTGAGTGGGACCGAGCTCAGATTTACCACGTTCTCTCCTCGTTTGATCTTTTTCTTTTGTTGTCTCTTTCCTGCTCTGTTTCCCCTTTTTGTTCTGGACTTGCTTTTGGTCCTGTTTCTTGTTGGCGTTTCTTGGGCGAGAGGTGAGGATCTTGTGTATATCTTCGAGGGGAGAATTCTCTCCTGTCCCTGTCTAAAAAAGGACGTGGTGCTGTCTGTTGTTGGTAGCCATAATATTGACGTGGGTCTTCCTGGTAGGGTTCTTGATAATGTCTCAATGGTTCATATCTATTATGGGTCATTAGTGGAGTTCTATTTGGTGCTCCATAATAGTCTGTCATATGTGGTGGTCCTCTAGAGTAATAGCCATATTGATCGTAATTCTGTACAGGTCCTCTATTGGATCCTCCTTGTGATTCATAATTAGGAGGAGGAGGTCCTCTATTTTCTCTCGGATTTCTTTCGTGATTATATGAATTATGAGATTGACCGTTGTTATATGGTTTCTTGTATGGCTTCTTATTGGGTTTCTTCCATTGTTTTTTAGGTGTATGTGATACATAGTATCCGTTAGTGGGTTGTCCATATTGGGGTCTCATATCATCCCGATTGGGTCCTTGTTCTTCCCATCTGGGAGGAGCCCTTGTTTGTGACATAGTGGGATCTAGTATTTTGACCTCTCTTACTGGTGTAGATTGTGTCGAACTTGGTTGTATTGGTTCTGTCTTTTGTTGCCACTTAAAGACGTGTCCGGCTTTGTAATCTGCCATGTCTCTTTGAAACTTTTTAGTTTTCCGTTGTTGGACCTCCAGGTCTTTAGATACTAAATCCTTGTTCAATGATGTGGCCAATTTTTGGAAGTCACTTGATTCCTTGTGAGGATCTAGTTTCAATTTTAACTCTTCAATTTGTTGTTGGACTGTGCGGATTTTTTTCTGTTTTCTCTTAAGTAAAAATTTGACTCCTTCTACACTTTTATTGTTAAAAAATTCATACCATTCGTCTAGTGATTCTTTATCATCTAGCCCATCATTAGGTGGTATATCCCATCTTATTCTTCTGGGTGCTATGTTGTCCTTAATGTATTGATCGAAGGTATGTATATCCCACCATAGGGATACCTTCTTTTCCATTAAGTGTCCCAGTTTTCTAGTGTGGCTCTCCAAATCAAAATTGTGTGATTTACTGTGTATACTAAACACTTCTTCTAAGTTAACATTCCTGTTCTCTATAAATGTGAAAACATCTATAGTAGCTGCAATAGTGGTGTGTAAAACTGTGACAATGTGCAAAGAAAATTCTACTGCGCTGCTGCGAGTGTTGGAATGTAACCAATAGAACTGTGAACTAAAGCTGCTGTATCTATAGGTAACAGGCCGCTAGTGAATATGTAAAAAAGAGAGTGATAAGCGCTAAAGTAAATGTGAAAAGTGTACAATGATATATACGTGCAATATAAATCAAATCAGAATCAAACAAAATCACACAAAGTGCTGAGCTGGTGAGTGGTGAAGCAAGCTAACACAATAAATGTAGGTAGCTACACCCTATAGGCTGGGTGAGCAATGTGTAACAAAATAATAATAGTCTATGGTGAAGAGACACGATGGGTTAAGGTTGACTGGTGGGTCTTCTGTGAGGGGTGAGCTCATCCAGAAAACGATCTCATATTGCCCTTACCTTAGGGTGATGGTAATAGTGCAGTCGGTAGGCAATGGTGGTTCCTTTTCTTGTATTCTCTATGGGATATCCTGACGCTGTATATAGAGTGATCATCCGTGGTGGAGGTCCAGGATCTTGGACTAACTGGTTCTGCACATGGGCCCCCCAACCATGCTGACTGGCATCTGAGGTAAGGACTGTCCAGGAGGTAGGACCTAGGGGACGCGGAACTAGTAGATTGGCAGGTCTTGTCCACCATTCGAGGCTGGACCTCATTGGGACGGAGAGTATTATTTTCTGCTTGAGGTGTTTCTTGCTCCATTGTGCCAGGAAACCTAATTGGAAATCCTGCAGGCGCCACCTGGCCCACTTTATCATTGGGATGCATGCAAAAAGAGAGCCTATGAGGCTTAAACAGTCGGATGCTGACATGATGCGGGCTTCCATTGCATTCTTCACCTTCCGGATTAGGATTGGAACTTTTTCGGGTGGCAGGGAGACTGCTCTCTCTCGGGTGTTGAATAGGGCCCCTAAATAAGTCATCCTCTGTGATGGGACCAGTTGGCTCTTCTCCAGGTTGATTAGCCAGCCAAACCGGGCCAAGGTGCTGCGCACTATTTGAATGTGTTTGACTAAGATGTTCTCGTGCTGCGAAAGGATCAGAATATCGTCCAGATAGTGCAAAACTCGTATCCCCCTTTCTCGGAGGGGCATCAGGATGGCACCTAGGACTTTGGAAAAGGTCCTGGGGGCTGACGAGATTCCAAAGGGGAGACACCGGAATTGTAGAAGAAGGTTGCCGACCTTGAAGCGTAGAAAAGGCTGGAAATGGCTGTGGATGGGGATATGGAGATACGCATCCTGGAGATCTATCGAAGCCATCCAGTCCCCAGGCTGTACCGACAAGATGACTGTGTTCAGCGACTCCATTTTGAAGTGTTCTAAGCGGACATACCTGTTTAGTTTTTTTTAGATCCAACACGGGCCTCCATCCTCACGTCTTTTTGGGGATTAAAAAGACGGGAGAAAAGAATCCCATACCTGCCTCTGATGCTGGGACCGGGAGGATTGCCTCCTGTTGCAACAGTCTCTGAATGTACTGGAACAAGACTTCCCATTTCCCTTTGGAAGCCGGAACCCTGGTTTCTTGTAGAGAAAAGGGTGGTGGGCGGCTTTTGAATCTCCAAAAATGTCCCTGGCTGATGGTAGATACTACTCAAGGATCGGTGCACTCTTCCACCCAGACCTGTGCGAAGGATTTGAGCCTTGCTCCCACAGGCCCGGTTTGGGTGGTTAGGGAGTCAAAAGGACTTCTGGCCCTCCCCTGTAGATGTTGTGGGTTTGGGTCTCCCTAATCGGAGAAAGGAAGCCTGGGACCCCTTCCATCCCCTTCTGTATTCTCTGCCTGGGCGATAGGACCTTGAGTCTCTTCCCCTTTGCTGACCCACTGGCCTAGGAGCAAATCTTTTCCTTCTGCTTCTGTCCTGAGGGATCAGGCCACTTTTCCCCCCTGTGACTCTGGAAATTGCGGTGTCCATCTTTTCCCCAAATAGTGCCTTGCCATTGTAGGGAATACGACACCATGATTGCTTCGAAGATGGGTCCGCTGCCCATGGTTTCAGCCATAGTGCCCTCCTGGCCGTGATCGAAAATAGCATGGCCCTAGCAGAACATCTCAGGACATCTATGGCCGCTTCAGCCATAAAGTCCGAGGCCAACTTTAACTCATCCAATGCTCTGATGACTTCATCGATGTCTATGCCTGCCTTCAGGGCCGTTTCGATGTTATCCACCCAGATCCTGGAGGCTCTGGACACGGAAGATAGGGCCACCGCCGGCTTCCAAGCCCCTCCGGTTGCTTGATACATTTTCTTGAGGTCTGTGTCGATCCTTCAATCCAAAACATCCCTAAATGAGACCGCGTCTTCTAGAGGGAGAGTCGTATTCTTGGCCAGCCTCATCACCGAGGCGTCTACCGGTGGGATGGAATCAAAGAGACTGCTGTCTGATTCGGCCAACGGATATAATTTTTTGAGACGGTTAAAGGCCACAGGTCTCCTATCCACCTTTTGCCATTCTCCTAGAATGATTGCCTTGATCTCCTCCATCAAGGGAAAGTGTGAGACCTTCCTTGCTAGCTGAGGGAAGTATTTCCTCGCCTTGGAGGGGGCTCTGGATCCTCATCCCATTGGATGGCCTCCTTGACCGCCATTACAAAGGGTTCCACTAAATCGAAATTAAAGACTGAAAATTTTTCCTCAATCGCGGCCGCGTCATCCTCTGAGGCGCTCCCTTCAGGCAGCGCGGAAGGTGCTTCTGTGGCTTCCCCGCCAGCTGCGGGGGAGAAGGCCTGTGATGCGGCCATTTCCCTGATGTAAAAAAGGTGATAAGCGCTAAAGTATATGTGAAAGGTGTACAGAGATATATACGTGCAATGTAAATCAAAATCAAAATCAAACAAAATCACACAAAGTGCTGAGCTGGTGGGTGGTGAAACAGACTAACACAATAAATGTTAGTAGCTACACCTTAAAAACTGGGTGAGCAATGTGTAACAAAAATAGAGTCTATGGTGAAGAGACACGATGGGTTAAGGTTGACTGGTGGGTCTTCTGTGAGGGGTGAACTCATCCAGAAAACGATCTCATATTGCCCTTACCTTAGGGTGATGGTAACAGTGCAGTCGGTAGGCAATGGTTGTTCCTTCTCTTGTGATCTCTATGGGGTTTCCTGGCGCTGTATTTAAAGTGGTCGTCCGTGGTATAGGTCCAGAATCTAGCAGCTCATGATGCCAAGTCAGAGCGTGGGATAAAGGATACCAAAATAGTGAAGCCTGTTTAACAAGAGGGGGGTTTAATAAAAAATAAGCCTCTTACATGAAGGTTGTAAAAACACGCCAAACAAACAACTGAATACAGAGCACGGCAAATACAAACGCCGTCTTGCGTCTGTTAGCCTCCGGTTGGCTGTGAGTGTCACGTGGTCGAACTTCCTACGTCGTTACGTCACGGTCTCGTGACTTCTTCAGGGATGCTGATTGGCTGTTAGGCCGGACCTTAAATACTCGAATACCGGAAGTAAACAAAGCGCCATTTTCTTGAAGTCCATTACTAAGGACTGTATTCTGGCACTAGGTGGAGCCGCGAATGGCAATATACAATACATGACTATGCCTAGAGATGATGTATATCACTGCAGCGTCCCACCCAATGTATATGACGCTGAAAATCTTAAAAACACATCCTGTTAGGCAGTGTGTGGAAGTGGCTTTCTGGAAAGACCATACAGTATATGCAATAAATAGCTTGCGGTCTAGACATTATCAGGGCATGTGTAAGACACTACAAAAACTAAATTAATAAAAATATTAAAATTAGCGAATATATGAAAATATATAAAAATGTAAATAAAATGAATAAAGCGGAGAAGAATATCTCTCTTGCACAACCCGTATTGATATGCTATATATGTGGGTGGGTGAAGTGGTCTATAATATGAAATATGATAGCACTGGCGTAGCGGGGGGGGGCAGGGGGGGCTGTCGCACTGGGCGAAAAATTGTGGGGGGCGAATCCATCTCCTACACTGACAGTCAAATAGGACCTAGTCCCGGGTAGTGGGGAAGACAGGTGCGGCTGATGCCGAAGGTTGCCGAGTACGGTCGAGTTTAGACTCTGGCTGCCCTGTGATTGGGCGAATGAGGTCATGTGCCTGTGTGGCTTTCCTGTTCCTCCTAAAGTGTTGGCGGTTTTAGCGGTGGCGGTAAATATGAATGGTGAGCGCCGCGGCGAGCCAAAGCACCTCCAACCGCACATACAGCTGCTCCTCCGCTGTTCTCTCACCACCTTTGATGTACGGTAACTGCCCGGGCCCGACCGCAACGAACCCTGCAATCCCTTGCTGAGCACTCACAGCAAGGTGGATGAATGGTCGGATGAGGAGCCGAATGCCGCCGCTGTTCTCACTACTCTATGTCCCTCGCCTCCTCCTCCATACCATGGATCCGATGGCTCAAGAAAATCAGGCAGGTCTCGGCGATGAACGGAAGATTCTTGGCTCCCGTGAGACAAGGCTCCTGTGCAGCCTGAGCTTGTTTGCTGCCTGAGAATCCTTTATCTCCAAGAATGTCAGGAAGAGATTTAAGTAAGTGCAATTCTGCCCTACTGCTTCTGTAAATCATTTACTGAAAGCTTCTAACGTTTTACAGCACACTTTCTTTTTACAACAGATTTAGAAATGTCAGAAACAACATGCATAAGTTATGCATGTTATTTCTGACATTTCTAAATCTGTTGTAAAAAGAAAGTGTGCTGTAAGACGTTAGAAGCTTTCAGTAAATGATTTTTTTTTTTTGTAGACAAGGAACCCATATTTAATATATATTTTTTTCTCTGATCTGATATTCACTAACATCTCATAATGCTTCTATATTTTTAGTTTGTACCTGCGTTATGCAGCATGGTAATTATGGTAGCCTATGGAGATAAAACTTGGATTATTGCTATGTTAGTTGCAGGGTGTGTTGCAGTGGTCACTGGTCAGTGCAGTGTACAGTATGTTGCAGTGGCTAGTGTAGTGTAGTCTGTGTTGCAGTGGTCAGAGTAGTATATGATTATGATGATGGATGATTATACGGGGGGGGGGGGGGGGCGAAAAAAAAATTCTGCCCCGGGCGCCCAAACCTCTGGTTACGCCACTGTATGATAGATACCCATCTGCATGTGGGCCCTACTGTATCGGATGCATAGGTATGTGGCTAGCCAGACCAGTACCCTCACATCCAACCTGAGGTCAGCAGATAACATAGATAGTATAGTACCATATCAAACTATGTATGGAATACATACGTATTCATAAAATATAATAAGACATACAGTGTATGGAGCATAATAGAATAAAAATGAAATAAACTAAATACATAATAGGTGGCAATCCCTATATTGTTGGCCTGATGTAGTAGGGTGTAGCTACTAACATTTATTGTGTTAGTCTGTTTCACCACCCACCAGCTCAGCACTTTGTGTGATTTTGTTTGATTTTGATTTTGATTTACATTGCACGTATATATCTCTGTACACCTTTCACATATACTTTAGCGCTTATCACCTTTTTTACATATTCACTAGCGGCCTGTTACCTTTAGATACAGCAGCTTCAGTTCACAGTTCTATTGGTTGCATTCCAACACTCGCAGCAGCGCAGTAGAATTTTCTTCGCACATTTCCCTGATGGATTCCTTTATCAGGTCCTTAATAGAACTTGCCAGCTCTTGTCTTTCCACTGTAGCTTCCAAAAGGCACTGACCACAGGCTAGCTTTCCAGGCAGGGCTTTCCTGCCACATACCCAGCAATCATCTTTCCTTGGCTTAGAGGAGGTATGATGGGAAAAGCTTTGACGGCTACTAGATTTATGGCCTGATGCATGAGAGTGGCTGGAACTTCTGTGGTGGTATGAGCCTCTGTCACGGGAGGATCTGCGTGAAGACTCTTGTTGCGGGCTGTGAAAATACAAACCATAAAAGGCTGTCAGCCCCCTTGACGTGCTCTTTTTTTCTCCTGTCACTTACCTATTAGTAGCAGCCCTTACCTAATGGGATGATGAGGATCTTTTTGGAGCGGCATGGCTATGTCCGGGGCAGCTATGGGTAAATTTACAAATGTTGGAATTATTTATCGTGTAATTGCCCTTGCACTATCTATCAGGAAACATAAAACACCTACATACATACATATATATATATATATGTATATCTCAGTATACCCATACATACCTATATACATATACCTATATATATACCTGCATATACATACACACACGCCAACCTATTAATGTATTAATCTATGAATTTATATACTTGCATTTATAAATACTACTGCAGAAAGAAAGGAAAAAAAAAAAAAGCAAACAAAAATCAGTAGCTCCTTTTTTTTTTTTTCTTCAAACATGTTGCTGAGCCTACCTTGGCCAGGGTTCATATTGTCCAGCAGGTGGCAGAGAGTGGGAGAAAACAAGTGTTGCTTCTCCAGCAGCCTGTCCCTGAATGAGAGAGACAGGCTGCTTATATGTGCAAGGTGTGCCAAGATGGCCGCCGCGCCTCTTCTGCGCATGCGCCGCTGCGCCGCCGCAGCTCCGCCCCCTGAGAGTATGAGGCTGAGACTGCTGGCGCGCGCGAAGCGCCCCCCCCTCCTGGAGGAGGCTGATCCTGAACGCTGACATGCTGGGGAGATAGAGATCTTTCCCCCTGAACGACCGAGCGGCTTGCCGCGATCCAGGCTGTCCCTACCCAAGCCTGCCCTATCGGACCGCCAGCCAATCACCCACATGAGGGGAAGTACAGCCCCTGGTGGTCATTCATGCCATGAAAAATATTGACAGGAAAATAATGGCTCCTATACTTATCTGGTGCCTTTAGCAACCCAAGCCATAGGACTCCATCCTGCAGGAGAGCATGAACCTGCAATGGTAACACCATGAGACGGTGAGGTAAGGCTGATCGTGATCCTGCGGGGATGAGGACAGAAAAAAGAATGCCAGAATGGGAGTACAGCGTCCTTTTATTAGAGAGTTAAGTGGTCCTGTGGGTCGGTCGGGGGCGGAGCCATGACCATTGGTATGCTGCCATGGAGGCACCAGGAAAAACTATTACACTCACCTCACCTCACTGGCACTCTGAGTTTCCTTACTTCACTCCCTTGAATCATTGGAAGTAGACATGTGCACAGAAAAAAAAATTGTTTTTTTTGTTCCGTTTCGTATGGTCCGTCGGTTCGTTTCCGTTTGTTTTTCGTAAGACGCCCGTTTTCCCGTTCGTTCCCGTTCGTTTTTTGTACGACAGGATTTTTTTTCGTATTCCGATCGTTTCGTATTTCCGTTACCGTTTTATTTTCGTACATGTGGGATGGTTCGTTATTCTGTTTAATTCATGTTCGTTACTTGTTAGACAATAATTTTCATGAATTTTCGTCAATGATTTGCATTCTGTGTATCTTGAATGCTTTTTCTTTTATTTTCAGTCGTATGTTAATTGTTCAATGACATCTATAACAAAAGAATTTCATTATGTATATTGTATTGAATTCCTTTTTTCTGTTCGTATTGTGTATTCAAAATACTGAATGCAAATCTTTTGTTATAGGTGTCATATCAACATACGAAACTAACAAAAGAAAACGGATTCAAATGCAAATCTTTTGTTATAGATGTAATTATCGTTTTTTTGAATGGCCAGTGAGTTAGTGAGTGAAGCAGCTTCTCTTTTGTGCTGAGTACACTAGTACAGTGAGAGTAGTACAGTAAAGCCAAATAAACTTTTCTGTGGATTTTCATCTGAAGGGAGATCAGTTGGCCAGACTTTTGAACCCAAAAATGTTTTTCTGATGTAGTTTAAAAATGAACACATTTTCTGAGAACGATCGGAAAACGATCGTTTTTATGTTTTTTGTTAAAACAGTCTGACCAAGTGTATGGGGCTTAACAATAGTTAATATGGATGAGCCGCATGTTAAAAGTGCCGCGAATCCCGCAATATATTTAGGAAAGTACAAAATGACGAAAACCCTTTTTCCTGTTCATATTTTCAGTCACATGTTCGAACATGTGACTGAAAATATGAACAGAAAAAGGATTTTCGTCACTTTGTACTTTCCTAAATATATTGCGGGATTCGCGGCACTTTCAACACATATATTTTGATGTTTGGCAACATTTGAATGAATTGCATGGACAACATTGACACATACGGTATTTATGACCAGATCACATCAGGCTATTCATAGCTTTTTTATATATATATATATATATATATATATATATATATATATATATATATATATAGATAGAAATTCCTGATTTATAGCAAATCACTGTCCTCACAGGACAACTACTGAGCACAGATCACCACCTAATCACTCTATTCAGGGTGATCATTAATAGGGTACCTCCTGACACTTCAGAGGGGTACCCCTGTCTATGGGCCAGATTCAGGTAGATGGGCGCTTCTTTACTTTGGAGTAACGTTTCTCATTTACGTTACTCCGCCGACACTTTCGGCGCAAGTACTGTTATTCACATAGCAGTTGCGCGTAAACTTGCGCCAGAGTAACGATAATGCGCTGGCGTAACCTGACGCAAGTGGAAGTGGGTGTGATCATATGTAAATGATGGGCGGAGCCCAGCGCAGAGGCTTACGTTCAGCGCATCATCCACGGAGCATGCGCAGTAAGTGAGGCTTCACTCGCCCCCTTGTGCGCATGCTCACAACTTCCGTCGGCACCACTTCACAGGAAACGTCAGCGCAATGCGTTCCGTTGGGTGTTTAAATGCGCCCGTAGATGCGCCATTCCGGCACTAAAGTATATCCTGTTCCCCCTCCCCGCAGTGAAGTTACTTTTGTTCTGAGATGGCTGCTCCCGTTCCCCGCAAACACACAGAAGAAAACTGAACTCTAAAGGCCAGGAGCTGTCAGCCGTCATCTCAGCTATGGAGACCTATGATGTCTTCCTCCATGGCTGTAAAAGTTGACAGACAAGCATGGACAGAGGTGTTGTCCTGCAAGTGGGGGTGCTCAGCTAGCTCTTATCGTCGGTAACGCTGCTGTAGCTGCTCTCCTGCTGACCTGTGGCCGTCTGGAGTAAAGATAAAGCAGCTATTTGTAGAAATAACTTTGCGCCGGACGGACGAGATACACG
This sequence comes from Rana kukunoris, assembly GCA_029574335.1. Classification (NCBI taxonomy): domain Eukaryota; kingdom Metazoa; phylum Chordata; class Amphibia; order Anura; family Ranidae; genus Rana; species Rana kukunoris. Next base: position 401,382,063 of record CM056053.1, on the reverse strand, counting down.
CGGCGCATGTAGCCAGCGTATGGTGCTAATCCGTTCGCGAATCGGGAAATCTCCCTCATTTGCATATTTGCAGGGGAAATCAATAGGCGCGACTGATGCGCCAAGCGAAATTATGCGCTGACGAGACTCTGGCGTCGGAAAGTTAAGCCGATCGGAAATGGCCCGCTTTCTGTCGCATCTAGTTTGGTGGGTACGGCCACATAGAAACAACGGCGCATCTTCACAGTTACGCGGCGCATATCGAATTACTCCAGCAAAGTCTTGCTGAATCTGGCCCTATGAGTCTACCCACCAGGAATCACCCAACATTCCCACACTCACTTTTGGAACACTGAGTTTTATTTAAAGACTTAAAGTAAGGCTTGAGCTTGGCTTTACTAGGATAGGGGGTAGGGATCCAGGTAGAAGACTAATACAATAGGCTTTTTAGAGCACAGCGGGATTCAGAAATAACTGAATATATGAAAACAAGACTAGAGCACCATTTTCTGGCTGATTAGAAGCAATATTTCATATCTATGCAGACCATAATCAATACATAATTAGTAGGCAGACAGATGTCAACCAATGGCATATTTTGGAAATGGCTTTAGAGTAATTATGACAGATAACAATTGAATAAATATTTATTTGGTGCTAGACTATGTGAACAGCATTTTGTAATTTATTTTAAAAAGTATATATGGTTTTACACTATGGAATCACCCCTGTGTGAGTTGTTTTATTTATTTTTTCTTCAATGTTTTTATTAACCACTTAAGGACCGCCGCACGCACATTTACGTCCACAGAAGGGCACGGCTGGGCACAAGGGCGTATATATACGTCCTCGCCCAGTAGCGGGTCGGGGGTCCGATCGGGACCCCCTCCGTGGCGTGCGGTGGTCCCCGTGTCTCCAGGAGCGATCCGGGACGAGCGGGCGGATGTCCGTCTTTGCCCGCCCCCCGCGATCGCTCCCAGCCAATCGCTGTGCTCCCCCGCCCTGTCACTTCCTCCTCCTGTGTTTACACAGGAAGGGTGAAGTGATGTAATCTCTCATCGCAGCGGTATTTCCAACCGCTGCGATGAGAGAAACACCTCACAGTAAGTGTGCACGAACACTACACTGACATACACACACATAGGAACACTTAACCCCTTGCGATCTGCCCCCCCACCCCCCCTGTCACAGTGTCACTGAATGCAGTGATCTAATCACTGCATTTAGTGTCAGTGTGACAGGCAGTGTAAAAGTCAGTTAGTGTTAGGTTCAGGATAGCCCCCCCACCCCCCTAATAAAGTTTTAACCCCCTGATCACCGCCCTAGTTAACCCTTTCACTCCCTATTACCAGCGTCACTAAGCGATCATTTTTCTGATCGCTGTATTAGTGTCGCTGTTCCCGTAAGGTAGCTATTTTTTTTTTTATTGCAATTTTTTTTTTTTACTAAAGACATGTGGCTAAATAAATTGCGGCCTAAATGTTTGACTAAAATTTAGTTTATTTGATTTTTTTTTAACAAAAAGTAAAAAATAGTGTTTTTTTTTCAAAAATGTCGCTCTATTTTTGTATATAGCGCAAAAAATAAAAATCGCAGAGGTGATCAAATACCACCAAAAGAAAGCTCTATTTGTGGGAAGAAAAGGACACAAATTGGGAGCCACGTTGCGCAATTGTCTGTTAAAGGCGACGCAGTGCCGAATCGCAAAAACACCTTGGGTCATTTACCAGCGTATTGGTCCGGGTCTTAAGTGGTTAATGTTTTCACATTAGTTATAAAAAAAGAACAATAACAAAGATATTAAAAAATATATATCATTTGCACAATACAGAGTGCTTATTTGTTGATGAAAAGACAATGGGGGTTATTTACGAAAGGCAAATCCACTTTGCACTACAAGTGTAAACTACAAACACGGAAAGTGCACTTGCAAGTGCAGTCGCTGTAAATCTGAGGGGTAGATCTGAAATGAGGGCAAGCTAAAATGCTTTTTTGGATCTACAGTGACTTCACTTCCATGTGCACTTTCAGTGCAATTTCAAGTGCACTTTGTATTTGTAGTTTGCACTTGTAGTGCAACCTGGATTTGCCTTTCGTAAATAACCTCCAATGTGTAAATTTTTAGGGGAGGCAGGAGGCATAAGGCCCCTCATCATCTAAAGATATAGCTTTTGGAATTGCCACTCTAAGGCCTCGTACACACGATCGGACATATCCGATGAAAACGGTCCGCGGACCATTTCCATCGGATATGTCCGATCTGGAGTTTGATCCGATGGCGTGTACACACCATCGTATCAAATTCCCCGCCGGCGGACGGCGCGGTGACGTGTCGGTGACGCGGCGGTGACGTTGACGCCGCCACGTCACCGCACCAGGAAGTAAAACACTTCCGCGCATGCGCCGAATCCATTCGGCGGCGGCGCGGCGGCGGTGCGGGACGACATGTCTGCTGGTAAGTGTACTAACCAGCAGACATGTCGGGCGGACAGATTCCCACCGGATAGATTTCAAAGCATGCTTTGAAATCTGTCGGGTGGACAAATCTGTCCGCTAGCCCATACACACGATCGGAGATGTCTGCTGAAACGGTCCATCGGACCGTTTTCAGCGGACATATCCCCTCGTGTGTACGAGGCCTAAGGCCTCGTACACACAATCAAATCTGTCTGCTGGAAACGGTCTGCTAGACCGTTTCAGCAGACAGATTCGATCATGTGTATGGGCAAACAGACAGATTTGGCCACCCGACAGATTGGAGAGCATGCTTACCAATCTGTCGGCTGGGAACCCGTCCGCCCGACATGTCTGCTGGTTAATACGCTAACCAGCAGACATGTCTTCTCGCACACGCGCCGAATGGTTTTGACGCATGCGCGGAAGTGTTTTACTTCCTGGTGCGGTGACGTGGCGGCGTCAACGTCACCGCTACGTCACCGCGCCGTCTGGCGATCAAACCAATATGTCCCCAGCAGACAGATTTGTTCAAATCGGTCGGCCTGACCGATTTGAACAAATCTGTCTGCTCGTGTGTATGGGGCCTGAGGCTTCTCCTAGATATGTAATTGCAATCTTGTGAGAGTGCTCCCAAGCCCTGTTAAGGCAGTAACAATATATCTAGCAAAGAGACTTCAAGCACTCTCTCAACTCACTAAGCCATAGTAGTTGCACAATATTTAACGTGGAGCTGTGGGGCCCAAGAGTTGCTCCTTGAATGTGAAAGGAAGGGTGTTCTATACCATACAGGGGGGGTACAGGGGGGGGGGGTACAGGGGGGGGGCTATCCTCTGCCACTAGTAGTTCATGGATAATACCTATCGAGCACATAATTCAACAAAGGGGAAGAAAAGTAGGAAGAAGAAAAAAGAGAAAAGGGGGGGGGGAGACCCCAAGCTCTGGTCCACTCTGCCCACAAGACCCCTCAGACTGGAGCCACAAGGTGGTTTCCAGTCAAATAGCTGATCCACGGACCACAGACTCCTTAGAAAACTCTAATTCTGTCATTCAAGACTGCCGAGAGCCTGTGAGTTCTATGTTTACATGTAAGCATTGCTACGCAGAAAAGGAGGATGGTGGGGGTTATGTGGAAGATTCCCTTACTGACATGTCTTACATTTACCAAAGCACTGTCAGATATTCTTTACTAAAGGATCATTTACCTCTGGTGAATGAGTAGAGCACTGGGCAGAGCATTGAGAGCATTTGAGTATTTTTCTGTGGAACACTGAATTACACATTGAGATTTACTAAGGAAACCCAAGGACTTTTTTGCACATTATTCAGCACTTTATTCTTCGAACTTTGCACATAAAAATGTTTGACCTTTTTAATTGAGGCCGGGTTCACACTGTCACTGCATGTGGCACACACCAGGGGTCTAGTGTGTGCTCTGTTCATTGGTTCAGGTCTGATTTCAGCCTGAATTTTGGGCTAAATTCAAACCTGAAACGCACCAAAAAAGGCACGTTTTTCTGGCACACGCACCGGACCCGCTGCGGAGATGTGAACCAGCACCATAAAGAGCCAGTCACATTCTCCTGCTATACGAATTGAATGGGGGGAAACACGCATTCAATTTGCATAGGTGTGAACCCAGCCTTAATGTTTATTTATTGTAATATTGATTTTTGGCACAACAATCATTTTTTGGGTTATATTAGCTACTGATTTTTTTTTTTTTTTTTTAGTACAAGTAAGATGAATTTTACATATAGCATTGCATAGTGATGAATTATAAATATATTAACTAATTTATTTATGTATTTGGCTGAAAGCGTTGATGTGTTTGTTTATTTAATTTTCATATAAAGTGTTGTACTGACCTAACACTAGATTTGGGGTTAGCTAAAAGTAATGAATTTTACAAACCTTTTTATTGCACATAAGCACTGATGTGTTCTTTTTTTTATTATTATTATTATTCTTAGTTGCCTAACTCCAGTAATTCTTGTTACATTAGTGTGGTGAAGACTCCTTAAAAGGAAACCTCTCATGAGAGAAATATAGGAGCTGTCAGTGCTGACCCCATCTGGAAAATTCTATTCACCTGGCTACCTCTTGTCTTGAATCATATGCTATGCAGCAAGTGAAGTCAGAACTTCTGAACTGCACATTATTTCCAGATCAGTGACTGAAAAAGTATTGAAGCATAACAGTCAGCATACGAACCAGCCAATTTGCGATTTAAGAATGAGGTCAACAATAGGAGCTTATATATTTTTCTCATGATGGGATTCCTTTAACCCTTTGGTTGCCATTAATGTGTCATTGCATTGAAAGAGTTAAAACAAGGTGATTGCTACAATAGAACAGAGGTAAGTTTTCTGTGGCCATTTAATTCTATCCTGTTTATTTAATGTCCAGTAGTCATAAAACTGAATTATATTTGTTTATCATTTTTGTTTTCTTTTTATTACATAATATGCTTTTCAATAATAAGGAATTACCTCAAAATTACATTTTGGTGCTGAGACACAGTTTTAGAGAAACATGGAACATTATAAGCAAAATTGAAATGCACATTGGAATGCAAATAGGTTTTTGCATTTTAAATGTGGCTTTTCAATAACTACATCATTAAATTGTGTAGAAGATATTAGGAGGCAATAAAAAGTGAGTCTACAATGCAGAAATTATACAACTGGTCACAAATACAAACCTGAAACACTTCCAGGGACAGTTATTTCCAGGGACTTACCATTGATATTGGGGAATGAGAACAGAAATTAGAAACAGCTGGCTTATATTCAATATATATAGTCTAGCAATGCTGACAAATAATTATTTCTATTTATTAACAGTGGCAGCCCATAATGCAGGGTGCAGGGGAGCCCCTCTATCCATGTGTCCAGCCCCCTAATCTACAGGTGGGGCACGGGACATATAGATTCCAATGGGTTGTTTTTCTAAGCATGTGATTAAAACCAGAGGCTCTAATAGGCTTCAAAATAGGGTGGGCTCAGGGCCCAGAGCACTGTGCCCCAAGCCCACCCAGTTGTGTGACATATTTGCTATTGTCACACCGATTCTCCTCCTGGCCAATCAGGAAGCAGGTCATGAGGTCATTGGCATAGGAGGAGGAGGGAGGAGACGCATGGCCGCTACGATGCAGGGGAAGGTGCCGCCTATTGCCTGGAGGGAAGCGTTGTCCGCGCCATAGATGGGGTAAGTGCAGAGCTGGTAACCGACCAACTGACTGACCGGGGGGGGGGTTGGCTGCTGTGGGTGCATCGGTTTGGTTCGCAACAGAACATGTGAACAGGCAAAAAATTTGTTTGAACAAGCGAACATCGCTAAAGTCTATGGGACACAGACATAAAAAAAAAGTGCTAATATTTAAGGTTAATATGCAAGTTATTGTCATAAAAAGTGTTTGGGGACACGGGTCCTGCTCCAGGGGACATGTATCAATGCAAGGAGCAGTGATTTTAATCATGCTTAAAATGAAACGATAAAAGTGAAATATTCCTTTAAATTTTGTACCTGGTGGGTGTCTATAGTATGCCTGTAAAATAGTTTGTAAAGTCCCTGCACAAAATGACATTTCTAAAGGGAAACAATTCATTTAAAACTACTTGCGGCTATACAGATAAAAGTCATTGAAAAAAATGACATGGGCTCCCCTCCCAGTCCATTACCAGGGGTCTCCGGGGGGGGGGGGGGGGTATTATCGGAATCTGGAAGCCCCTTTAACAAGAGGGCACCCCCAGATCCCACCCCCCCATGTGAATTGGTAATGAATAAATGAATGAATGAGAAATTTATATAGCGCGGCACATGGGATGTTTTCCTGAGAAAGGTGGACAGGGAAACACCTGCCATCATCTGCATTGCTGGGACTTGCTGCTATATCTTGTGTGACTCATTCTATCCAAAAATGTATCGGCTGTTGGGATGTAATACCTTTGGAATAAACAGGTGGCACTGAGATTGTCTAAAAAATTGCAAAACCTCAAAGACTAATATGTGATTCCAATGATCAGATATTTATTATTGCAGAATAGTCATAAACTAACTATTCAACATATGTATATATATATATATATATATATATATATATATATATATATATATATATATATATATATATATATATACTGTGTATGTTAAAGAAGGGTCCATAGCTCCTGAAAATATTCCAGTTGATGCACGCAACCTGAGCTCTGCATTTCAGGCTTAATATGTAGCAGCAATCCAAACCAGGGATTGCAGCATACATAATATTTAAAGCGGAGCTCCACCCTGAAATCAACTTTAGTTTAATATTTCTACCGCTCCAAAACAATGCATAATTGGCGATTATCATAAAATAAATTGTTAGAATACCTGGTTAAACACACAGGCTTCCGGTCTGCAGCCAGTCTGGTTTTCCTCGGGTTATTTGCCGCTTCCTGTCCCGCACTGTGTATGCTGGGAGCTCCCTAATTATAATATCCCTCTGTGTTAGCCAAGACATCGCACGACTTCGTTGTACAGGAAGTGACACGGATGTAAACAAAGGAAAGGGTGATAACAACAGAGACGCTCACGCCCCCGGTCACCATTACCAGTGCGCATGCGCGAGATCGAGCGGTGGATGCTGGGAGAGCATCCACCGCAAAGAGGAAATGCCTGCGTGTGGAAAAAGAATGCCCAAAGCTAAGATGGCAACGGGTGGAGAAGCAGAATATAAGTATTTATTTGACACAGAATCACAGCGGAGCGGCGGATGGACACCGGAAATGTGAGTTTAGCACAGCAGTGCTATTACACATGTAAAGAGCACATAAAGAAAAAATACATTTTGCATGGGACATCCGCTTCAAGGCTCGGTTCACACTGGTGCGGTTGCAGACATTTATGGCTAAAATTGCAACACATTTGCAACAAAATGTTGCAGGACCTTTTTTTCCCCCCGCACCTGAATCGCATTGCATGGGTGTTCATACCCATGCAATTCTGGAAAATGCACTGTTTTTTGCGATCTGTTTCAGAGTGTCCTTAAGATAACATTGACACCACCACAGATCGCATGGACGCTGTGCAATTGTAATGCAATGCAGGAAACACACAGGATTCACTGCATTTCCAGCATCGAATAAGTTTGTACCAAACCTCAATGTCCATCAAGCAAAAATATTACAATTTGGCTACAGATTCAGGCAACAAGCTTTGCCTAGGACTGCCTGAGAGGGACCACACTTTATGAGCTGTGAGAGTTTGCACTACACCAGTCCTAGAAAGATGTATGGAGAAAAACCGGGATGGACACACTCCAAAAAAATGGTTCCTTTTAATAAAACTGGTCACAACATGAACATATCACAGCAAAAAATCAGGATAAATCTGACGCGTTTCACACTATCATACAGTGCTTATTCATAGGTATGAATAAGCACTGTATGATAGTGTGAAACGCGGCAGTTGCCCCGTTTTTTCTCCATACATTTTTGCATACTATTGCAGTGCCTGCACCCAGGCGTTTGGACTTCACCTTGCAGTTCCCTGGGACCTCTGAGCGGTAAACTTTCTTTCTCAGTCCTAGAGAGATGTTTTCTTGCAGTTATTAGATAATGGGTGATTGTTTTAAAATACATGCGAGTGAAACTTTTATCTTTATAATAAAGCTGTTGGGTGATTTTTTTATTTCAAATGCTAGCTGCTTAGGGTTAGGTGACGGTTGTAGTGTGAGATAGAAAAAAAAAAAAGTAGAAAAGATACAATTTTTGGGGAAATTGTGTGACGTGTTCTTGCCTCCATCAATACTCCTGACTGGAGACAGTGCCCCTGGAGATGTAAATGTGATCCAACAGTGTGTCGATCCATTGCCCCATCAAAAACTGCTCCATCAAAAACTACCCCATCAAAACTGCACCATCCTATTTGCCCCATCAAAAACTGGTTGCTATGGAGGGTTGCTATGGACTGGTTTCTATGGAATGGTTGCTATGGAGGGTTGCTATTGACTGGTTGCTATGGAGGGTTGCTATGGACTGGTTGCTATGGACTGGTTTCTATGGACTGGCTTCTATGGACTGGTTGCTTTGGATGGTTGCTATGGACTGGTTGCTATGGACTGGTTGCCATTGATGGTTGCTATGGACTGGTTGCTATAGAGGGTTGTTATGGACTGGCTGCTATGGACTGGTTGCTTTGAATGGTTACTATGGATGGTTGCTATATGCAGAGTATGCTAGTATGCAGAAGTAACGCAGAGCCAAAAAAAACAGAGTCAATTCACCTCACAGCTGTGTGGGAGGAGCTTTAAAATCCCCTCACAGCTGTGTGGGAGAAGCCATAGAATCTCCTCACAGCTGTGTGTGAGGAGTTTTAATTACCTTGGCGTTCCCTAGGAAACCAATGTTTGTTTATATTCAGCCTCTAAGCAGAGACCAGAGATTTTTGCCATTTTTTGAATACTTGTCCTTCTTCAAACAGTTGTATTTTAAAAACTATAAATTGTACAGTGAATATCTTTATATTGTGAGAATCACAAGACCCACCTACAGTTTGATGCATAGTATGTCTCTGAAATATTTAAATTGAAGGCACAGTCACAGTTTAAATATTGCCTTTCAAATTTTAGGTTTCTAGACTGTAATTTCAATGGAAGTCAATGGAGGTCAATGGATGGCATGGGTTGCAAACAAATGGCCATATTGTGAAAACGATTAGGACGATGGCTTAGCTGTGGACACATGTAGTCCCAGCAGGGATAGCTGAACATTTTGATATATAATTTGTGTAGGTCAGTTTGAAAATGAGGGAGTGGTCACAGTTTAGAAATCATGTCCTGATTTTTAATTTTTTGTAATCTCCACACTCTAGCTTCGCCATTCATTCCTATGGGAAAATTGTCGCCGCAAAAACGATGATATTTTGCGAACGATTTGGCGAAAAAACTTCACAAAGTAATAGCAATCCGATCGGGAACAATCCGCACGTTTTGGTATATTGCTCGTCTATGTAGTGTAAAAACTGTGAGAGGAGTTAGGGTGGTAAATTTGGCTATAAGAATAATAATATATATGTGAGAAAATAGTAAGTGATCTTGCTATGCAAGAACACTTATCTATCTATCTATCTATCTATCTATCTATCTATCTATCTATCTATCTATCTATCTATCTATCTATCTATCTATCTATCTATCTATCTCTGCATTTATTTAGCACAGTTTATAATTGCAGATCTAGTGTATGGCCAGCCAGACAGGGAAGACAAATCTACACATCTGGATAGGAGAAACGTTGACTATAGCAAGCATAGTCCCTGAGAATGAGGAGAGGAACATATAAAATTACTATTAGGATCTGGAGCTATCATTGTGCATGTCCTGGCTATGAAGCACATGTGGGACTTCTAAATAGAAGTCATGGACTCCTGATTGCTGATAATAAAACCCTGCTGTCTGATGGTCCTATTATAAAAAGATACAGCTAAGAAATTGACCAATAACTACAAATGTTTTATTGAGCAGTCCTTGGCCAGCAAGCTTAAAACAATTGAAAAAGCCACAACAAAATTACTCACAGGTCACAATTGGAGAATAATTACTCAGAATATGTACTCCCTGAAAATGCACTTGTTTCCCTTTAATTTCAAGACATATTGTGGGAGAGTTACTCTTCAGAGTGTGGTCCTATTGAAGTTTTCCATTAGAGGAAAATTGCAATTCAATTATTATCTAAGAGAATTATACGTATACTAGTCCTTATTATCTAGGATAAATTGACCTTGGATTACATCTTTCAAATAGGCTTTCTATTGAAGTAGATTACTGAAGTAATTAGTTTTATCTAAAGTGAAAACCTATTGTATTACTTCAGATATAAATTATAGTTCCAGTATTTACTGGAAAGCCTGTTTGTCCAGTTTTCTAAGAACACATTTATGGTATTTTCTTTTCTTTATAGGCAAACTATAATGTTATTTTGCGTTATTTATTTATATATGGTCAATATGTTTTTATATTGGAGCATTTTAACATGCTTTATTTATTTTTCTGCAGTTACCATCATACAAGTAAAATATATTTCCAGTTCCATTAGAGTTACACAGCAATGATACAGTGGGAAAATTCTCTTGCAAAGTGTAACCTCCCTTGTGAAGTGAACAGTCTATTTGACATTAGTAAGTCAACCATGTAGAGTCTATGAGAGTTCATTGGTTGGACATCGGTCAGGCTCTTTTGATAGGTCAAAATAGCACCTTTGTTGGTGACATAGGATACATTCTTAACCCTTTCCCGTCAATGAGACTCAGGCAATTGCAAATCAGAGTAAGGGGCCAATCCCAGCCCCTTACCACGTGCTTAGCTGTCAGCCAATGACAGCTGATCACATTATGTAAACAGTAGATTGGTAATCATTTTTTCTTTCTCCTCACGCTAACAATGTGAGGAGAAGAAAAGGCTGATCACTGGCTTCTGTGAAAGGGACATCGGTCCCAAGAATGAAGAGGTGCAGCCATCTCACCTGTGCCCACCGGTACTGCCTGCCAGTGCCCATCAGTGCCATCTGCCAGTGCCCACCAGTGCATATAAGTGCCACCAATCGGTGCCACTTAGCAATGCCCACCAGTGGTGCCAATCAGTGCCTCATCAGTGCCAGCTAGCAGTGCTGCCTTCAGTCTCACCTACCAGTGCCCATCACTGCCACCCATCAGTGGCAGCTATCAGTGCCACTTTTCAGTGCCACCTATCAATGCCCATCAGTGCCACCTATCAGTGCCCATCAGTGCCACCCCATCAGTGCCCACCAGTGCCACATTATCAGTGGTCATCAGTGCAGCCTATTGGTGCCCATCAGTGTCACCTATTAATGTCCATCAGTGCACCCTATCAGTTCCCATCATTGCAGCCTCATCAGCGTACATCAATGAAGGAGAAAAATTACATGTTTGCTAAATTTTATAACAAAATATAAAATTGGCTTATTTTTTTTATTTTTTTTTCCAAAAACAGTGGTGATCAAATACCACCAAAAGAAAGCAATATTTGTGTGAACAAAATGATAAAAATTCCATCTGGGTACAGTGTTGCACACAATTGTCTTTCAAAGAGTGACAGCTGAAAGCTGAAAATTGGTCTGAGCAGGAAGAGGGTTTAAGTTCCCACTGAGCAAGTGGTTAAATATAGTAAGTGAAATAGATTATAGGATGGGTTCTGATATTGTATGTGATGGAAAGAAAGCTATATAAAGAGAAATAAAAGAATCAAATAAGAAGAATGGATGAGGTGGGATGTTTGTTGGAATAATTGGGGAGGGGCAATATGAGTTGATAAGTTTTGAAACTTTCTAAAATGTATGCAAGAAGCCTGGAGGAGGGGAGTAGGTGGAGTCTAATGGCCCTGTGAAGGAAGGAGCAGTAGACACCTTCTGCTGCCTGCTGTACAGTTGCTTGGTTGGCTTAATTTTTCTAAATATATTACTGTTATGCCCACAGCTTCCTTGAGAGAACTTGTTCTCATTAAAAAAAGTCTTGCATAAATCTAAAAGGTAAATGAATACTTAAATTTCCTATAATCCCTTAATCACTGTGTTCTTAGATCAATATGTGTAGCAGGAATGTAACTGAAAATGTTATTTTGGAGCCGACAGAATATTGAGACTACTAAGACTGTTTAGTGATTTACAGAATGCTACCCAGTCATCTTCTTTTACATTTGTTTACTATGGTATTCGTTATGCTTTAACTAATATGCTTATGGTGCTCCAAACTAAACCCAAACCTGTTAAATCATCTAGAATATAATAAATGCATACATTACTTATCAAACAGTGGTTCTTTCACTGTAAAGCACTGGCTGAAGCATATGTTCTCATCTAGAGTTTCCGAAAGTGAAATAGTGCAAATTGTTAGTAATTTAGACTTGAAATCATCAGACTCACTTGAAAAAAAAATCTAAAACCATCTGGCCACAGTGACACTGTTCTATTTATTACACACAACTGGCTGGATACTGCCGAAGCATAAACAGTAATTAAGTACACAATTCACCCATGCATGCCAAATTTGCTAGAACTATCCTTTGAGTATCTTAGACTTTCCAAGCCAGTGACTTTATTGAAGCTTTGGCTGGTAATTAAACATTAATGATTTATGGTATGAGCAGGGTTCATTTACTGCTCACTGAAATATGTTTGACAATGTCTTTGTGATTTTCCTCGAACTGTTACTTTTTAACATGATCTATATTACAGAAGGAAAAGCAGGTAAATTGTCTAAAGGGTATATACTGAATGAGCATTATGTAAAACATATTTTCAAGAGTTTGCCTGCACATTATAATTTAATAACTTTTAACTGTGCTGCAACAAATGTGTAGTAATCAGATTTTAAATATTAATATACATTTGGTGGATATTAAAGGGGGTTTCTAGCTGTATGTTAAGCCCTGTACACACAATCAGAATTTCTAACTGACTTTCTCCTTCGGAAATTCCGAACGTGTGTAGCTCCATCTGAATTTTTCCATCTGATATTCCAAGGAATTCCATCAGAGTTTAGATAGAGAACATGTTCTCTTTTACTCTGATGGAATTCCATTGTGAGTTTGGCTGGGCAAAAGGCCGATCATGTGTATGGGGCTTAAGGCTCTTCTCTGGGGATTTTTTTAGTTGTAAAGCCTCTGTCGGTTTTTTGTAGTCTGTGTTCTGCTGGGAAAATTAAAGTCTCGTACACACGATCAAATTTTGCAACGGGAATTGTGTGTTGACAGGCTTGCCTAAAATCTGACCGTTTGTACGCTCCATCGGATGTTGAATAGCAGGCTTTAAAATTTTCAGTGGACAACGGTCTGTTGTCAGGTTTTCCAATTGTGTATACACAAGTCCGTCAGACAAAAAACCAAAGTGCAAACACACATGCTCGGAAGCAATGCTCACCAAACACAAAATTAGCAGAAGGTGCCCAAAGGGTGGTGCTCAAGAGCTGAAAAACCATGTAGTACATCTAGTACGTCACTACGTTCGTGTTTGTTGGCCGACAATTGTGTGCCATTTGTATGCAAGACAAAATCAAGGCACATGCCCTTCAGACAAAAGTCCAATGCTTTGTCTGCCAAAAATCCGAAATATGTGTACGAGGCTTTAGTTACAAAGTTAGACAGGTTTAAAAAAGACACAAATCCATCTTGTAGATTTTGCTGCATTAAAGTCTATGTAGTCCTTATAGTTTCACAGCTGTCTGCTGTGGGGGGCATAGCATACTAGATCATTATGAAATACTTAAAAGAAAGCTGTTGCAGTGCTCCCCGTACACCACTGTCATGGCCGACATCTTTCATGGAGCATTCATGCGGGAGCCGCTGTTCATGGCACGGGCGCAAAATGAATGGCACACGTGGGCTGTCTTAAATCCCCCTGGCGGTATTACCGAGTCAGGCTCGGGGTGAGATTTCTTTACCAAAAGCTGTATTCCCAAGCCAGACTCTGGCTTGCCTCGCAGCAGCCACAGACAAAGTTACTTACCTTGTCCCTGGATCCTGCAATGCCTCCCCGCTCTGTGAGCGAACGGCGTCCTCGCTCGGTTCACACAGTGTCCCTGTGTGCCGCTGATCTACGTTACGACGAATGGGGGCGGAGAACGGCGCCAAATTCAAAAAAGTAAATAAACACATTACATGCAGTATACTGTAATCTTACAGATTACAGTACTATATGTAAAAGAATACACACACCCTTTGTCCCTAGTGGTCTGCCCAGTGTTCTGCATGCACTTTTATAAAATAAAAACTGTTCTTTCTGCCTGCAAACTGTAGATTGTCCATAGCAACCAAAAGTGTCCCTTTATGTCAAAAGTGGTTTTAGAGCAGCTAGAAAACAGCGATAATAAATTATAATCACTTGCAGAATTGAGCGATAGCGATTTGTGGGAAAATTTGTCATAAAACAAATTTCCATGCAAATTAATGGTACCGCTCTCAGCACCTAAAATCTGAAATAATCATACCGCCAGGGAAGTTAAGAGGGTATGATGCATATATATATATATATATATCAATCATGCCTCTCACTTTCCTTCCCTTTTAGCACCCTTATATCAATAATTATTATTTCCACTCTATACCATTTACTCCAAATCGTTTGATACTTCTGTGGATTTCCCCTGTTTTTATAGATAATTTTTTGTATGATATAATATGGTTGACTGCATTAATCCATTCTTTAATAGAGAGAATTGTAACTTGCATCCACCTCATGGCAATCTGTTTACGAGCTGAAAATGTGTTTTTTGGTAAAAAAAATCTTTACATATCTTGACCGTTCTTCATTATACAATGATGAACAAAATTGTGGAGTACATGGCACCAGTCTTTTAATTGTTTCTGATAAAAAAAAATATTACCTGAATCCAATAATCCATTACCTTTCTACACGACTAAATCAAGTTGAAAAATTCTGCTTCAACCTGATGACAACGCAAACATTCTGACTTTTACCTTTTACCCATTTTAAATAATTGAGTAGGACTGAGCTATGTCTGGTGTATTATATGCAATTGAGTAAATGTGATACCACCAAATGCGAGGAACATACAGTGCCGTGAAAAAATAATTGCCCAATTCCATGCTGAATCATGAATTAACTGTGATTAACCACAAGTTAAGCTAAGTTAAATTTCACTTGCCACTTCAGGCCTGATTACTGACAGACCTGTTGAATCAAGAAATCACATAAATAGAAGCTGTCTGACAAAGAGAAGCATATAAAAAACCCGTACACACAATCAGAATTTCTGATGGAAAAAGTCAGACTGACCCATCGCATTTTTCCATCGGAAATTCCGTCAGAGCTTAGATAGAAAACATGTTCTCTTTTACTCCGTTAGAATTCTGTCGGAATTCTGATGTGATTTTGGCCGGTCAAAAGTCTGACTGTGTTTACAGAGCTTAACAGATCAAAAAAAGCCACACATCATGCCACAATGTAAAAAAATTCAAGAACAGATTAGAAAAAAACATTTATTGGTCTAGGAAGGGTTTGAAAGCCATTTCTAATGCCGCGTACACACGATCACTTTTTGTGATGAAAAAAAACGACGTTTTCAAAAACGTCATTTAAAATGATGGCGTGTGGGCAAAACGTTGTTTTATGTCTTCAAAAAAACAACCAAAAAAAAGATTCGAATATGCTTGAATTTTTTGTGTCGTTTTTCAAAATGTCATTTTTTGTGTCATAAAAAGTGATCGTGTGTGGGCAAAACGACATTGAAAACAACGTTTTTAAACCTGCGCATGCTCAGAAGCAAGTTATGAGACCGAGCTTTAATGAAACAGAGTGCCGTCGAACATGGTGTACGTCAAAACGCTTTGCTAGATCATTTTGGAAAAACGATGGTGTGTATGCAACGTCGTTTTGGAAAATGAAGTTTGAAAAACATTGTTTTGTTTCGTCACATAAAACGCAGTTTTTTTTTCATCACAAAAAGTGATTGTATGTACGCGGCATAAGACTTTTAAACTCCTCCATTGAACCATGGGGAGAGCCATTATCTACAAACGGAGATAATTGGAAAAGTGGTGAACCTTGCTAGGAGTGGCCAGCCAACAAAAATCACTCCAAAAGCATGACGATGACTCATCCAGGAGGTTATAAAAGAACCCAGAAGAACATATAAAGAACGGCAGTCCTTGCTTGCCTCGGGTAAGATCAGTGTTCATGATTCAACAATAAAGCCCTGTACACACGATCGGTTTGTCTGATGAAAACGGACCGAAGGACCATTTTCATTGGACAAACCGATCGTGTGTGGGCCCCATCGGTTTGTTTTCCATCGGTGAAAAAAAATAGAACATGTTTTAAAATGTTCCTATGGTTAAAAAACAATAGAAAAAAAACAATTGTCTGTGTGGAAATCCATCGGTCAAAAATCCACGCATGCTCAGAATTAAGTCGACACATGCTCGGAAGCATTGAACTTAATTTTTCTCAGCACGTGTTTTACGTCACCGCGTTTGCACACGGTCGGATTTTTGACCGATAGTGTGTAGGCAAGACTAATGAAAGTCAGCTTTATCGGATATCCGACGGAAAAATCAATCGGATTAGATTCCATCAGATATCTGATCGTGTGTACAGGGCTTAAGAATGGACAAAATGACATCCATGGGAGAGTTCCAAGGCCAAAGCCACTGCTGACCAAAAAGAACTCACCTCACATTTACCAAAACGCATCCTGATTATCCTCAAGACTTTTAGGAAAATATTCTGTGGATTGATACGACACAAATTATACTTTTTGGAAGGCATGTGTTACATCTGGCATTAAACTAATACAGCATTTCATAACAAGAACTTCATACCAACAGTCAGACATGGTGATGGTAGCGTGATGGGCTCGGGGGGTGCTTTACAGCTTCAGTACCTGGACATCTTACCATAATTGGTGTAACCACAAATTCTGAGCTCTGCCAGAAAATCCTAAAGGAGAATGTCCGGAAAACAGTTTGTGACCTCAAGCTCAAGTGAACTTAGTTATACAGCAGGACAATGATCCAAAACACAACAGCAAGTCCATCTCCAAATGGTTCAAACAAAGTTAAATTTAGGTTTTGGAGTGGCCTAGTCAAAGCCTGGACTTAAATCTAATTGACATGCTGTATCATGACCTTACACGAGCACTCCATCCTCAGTTCTTCCACCAGACAACTCCTCCCCAGCTGGGCTGACTCTATTTATTTAAAGAGACCTTCCCCCTCCCAATCAAAGTTGGGGATTGGTCAGAGCTCCTTAGAACACTCCAATCTCGCTTCCCCTCCTGTCTTCTATAATCCTCTAGAAGCCAGAGGGAGGTAACCGAGAAGTGATGATATCTGTGAGTCATCAGCCTACTCTGAGCCACTCCCAGCCCACAGATCAAAACAAACAGGCCTAGCTTCTAGCTAGACTTGCTTAAATGTACCTGCACTCACTAAAACATCTCACCTCTAGCACCTACCTAAGTTGATTGTGCTACACTATTGTCTTAAATGTACCCTTTCTCCATCTGATAATGGTAATTTTGACCATATTCCTAACGTATATTTAATCTGTTTCAATAGGGGTACACATTCGCCATCAATGACTCCATCGGTTCCAAAGTAATATCCAAAGACAATGCTTGCAAGAGTAAATAGGATGGGACATAGCAATAAAAATGAGACATAAGCTCCTTACCTACCCCACTCTAATTAAATAACAATGCATGTTTGAATATGCATATATTTAAAGCAGAATTCCAGTTTGCCACTGAATTCAAAATAAGAATATTCTTCAAAGATCTGTCTTTTTTTTTTTATGAAAATTTGCTCAAAACAATATATAAATATCACTTTCAAGGTCCCAATTATGACAATCCATCTTTACAATACAGCCTCAAAGAGAGATGAATGCTTCAAATTTCTCATTTTAGCTTTAATAGTGTAAAACAGAACAATAATCTACTGATTTATAGAGCTAAAGAGGATACAATTAAAGCTCTTGTAAGACCTCTGTACCTGTGTCATTATGTAAATGCTGATACTTGCTTAATCTTGTTTAACCTTATTGATCGAGAATTTGAGAACACAAAGCAGGTGTTAATCTTTGTAGTTGAAGAGAGATCTTCTCAAAATCTAAGATCTCTAATTGTAATGTATAGAGTAAAGATCAGCATGTTAGGATGTTTCAACAAACTACTTTAGTTTTCAAACAGCAGGTCACTTTTATATACAGTCAAAATTTTAAAACAGTGACTAGCAAGTAACTTAGCAAGTAACTGAGTTTAAAGAATCATAATTCTGTTTGCTTGGTGAGAAATTCATGGTGGATACTCCAGCAACAATCAGCATCCTTTGAAAACACTCAGTTGTAGGCAAAGATCAAACCAAGAGGCAGACAATTAAAGCTCCCATTATGCTAGGTTTAATTATGTTATGCACCTACTCTGAAGCAACTGAATTCCACAGAAATGATTTATGAAAACAAGACTGTATCAGACATGGTTGAGCTGTCAATTTAGATCAATTGTGTTTTCAGTTTCAATTACAATGTTTTGCTTCTGTAACAACTCAACTTTTTCTCATAAATGGGCTCCCAATGATGGGGCATGGTAGAGCAGACGATGAGCTGTTTAGAACTAGAAAAACAATGAAACACAACTTCACACATTTATAAAGCACAATGCATGCTATACAAATGTGCATTATACTATGCTGAATAAAAAAAGGGGGTAAAAGTCCAGTCACATGGCCTGTCATGTGACATAACTGACCTCAATCATGGAGTTCTTTTGTTTGTTAAGCAGAGAGAGAAACCATAGGATCTAGACCTGGGCATTTTATGAATTAGCTGTCAAATCCAGACTTTGGTATAGAGTAATACTGCAGAATATATTGTATCAGTGGCAGCCCATCCAACTGCCCCCTAATCCATCCGCCTTTCCCCTAATCTACATGCAGGGCACCAGACGCCTGGATTCCAATGTTTTTTTTTTTTCTTTTTAGAATCACATGATTAAAACCTGAGGCTGTAATTGGCTTAAAAAAATAATGGGTTGAGGGCACATAGCACTGTGCCCTGAGCCTATCCACTTATGTGACATCAGCAAAATAATATTTGCTATTGTCTTCGTGATTCTCCTGCTGGCCAATCAGAAAGTGGGTCCTGAGACTCGATTGGCTGAGAGGAGAAGTGCTTGTATTGGAGGAGAAGAAGCAGAGGAAAAGGAGACGTGGTGGAAGCCGCCGTGAAGCCGAGGAGACACAGAGTGAAGCTGCTGCCCCGAGGAAGTTCTGCCTGCAACCTAGATGGGGTAAGTGAGGGGCTGGTGACCGACTGACTGACCAACCACTGTATTGGATAGAGGTATCAGCCTTCTACCATATATGGGTCCCTAACTATATGTGTTATTAGCTATAGGACTTATGCATTTGTAACATGTTATGTTGTGTTCCAGTAGTGGAAATATTCAAAATTCTTTGTAATGATTACATTTTGTTTCAAATTAAAATTCCCCAAAAAATACGATAATAGTTTTTAAAGTTTCAAAGGGGCTAAATTGGAAGGCTAACCCTAGAGGGAACAGTTAATTAGGTATCCAACCAATTTGTACAGGTATTGCCTGAAGCATTATAAAACATAACATTTGAAGGATTGTCAATACACAATTCATTCTTAGGACAAATAAAGGATAGATACCAGAGTGTGATTGTAAATGGGGTCTATTCAGATTTTTTTTTATTTTTTTATGCCTTCACTCTTCTATGTTTCTAACAGTGGTTAAAGCTGATCTGTAGCCACCCTTCTGACAGCCTGTAAATGGCAGCAGTGGAATGACTGTGAGCACTGTGTGCAGAAAACCCTAAGAGTTGGGAAAATGACATCAGAGAGGTGTGGCATGTGGGCCTGTGGCAGAGGTACCTCTCCTATCCTATTGAGCCAAGTCTGTGGCAGAGGCTTGCTTCCTTCTCAGGGTTCCGAGTGATACTCCGGTTGCCAGTTCTGTGAGAGAGACTGTCCGGGTACACTACACCCACTCCGGCTGGAGTGGCGACAACGCAAAGGTATCATTGAAGCAGGACTGCTTCTGTACATAGTTAAGGCCGGCACCTGCAACTTATTCTTTCATCACCTTCCTCTATTCACCTGAAGTTACCCGTTGCCGTGTTGGGCACAAGAATAAAAGCACAGAAAACGACACCTTGCTGTTTGGACATTCTATCATTGCTCACACCATCTACTTTTCATCATACCCCTAGACATGCTACAGAGGTAACACGCCGGTCCCAAATCTAACGAGCGGCTCCCTCGGGGGTAGAGCTACATACATTTTTGCTAACAGTTATTATTGGAATTAGGGCCTCTAAACCTGCTTTTACCTGGTCTTGGGCCTTGAATTCATCAGGGACCCCCCTTGGGACTCCAATGGCATCTAAATACACATGAGGATCAAAACTTCCCGCAAGGGCTTCCTTTTTTGTCCTTTTACCCTGTGTGTTGTGAGTACCTTACGTTAGGATGTGCAGAGGCATGATGACCTTTGCAAGGGCACATTCTCCCTTCCATTGCCCCTCCAACATGATCCTCACCTGCATGTCTCCACATATCCAATACACATCCCCCAAGGATTGACTTTGATTTTGTACTAAGTTGGCCGGGAGTCGGGACATGACTGTAAGAAGCACAGTAACCTTTGGAAAAGTTGCCTAGGTTTTTACCCCTCCCTTCATGGTGAGCATAGCAAGTGTAGTTTCCAGGGTATATGGTGATAGCTATCTTGGGTATTGAGGCCCTGGTGTCTATGGGATATTCCTTTTTCCACTTCTCACATGTTAACTGGTTAGTGGAAATGTTGGTGTAGAGGCTTAGGAAGCACTCTTCTTCCTTTTTAGGTATAACTAATGGCATTGTACCCAAATGTGGCCTAGCACTACCACAGACATAGCAGTTGGTTTTATTATGCTTACTGGCGCTATATCTCATCCATTCTAGCCAGAGATTGACTTCCGTTAGGCCGGTTTCAACCTCCATTTTATCTTTGAAGGTAGGATCCGCTATTGCAACCATGTCCCCCAGGGTCTGTACATGGGGCTTCAAGGGGTTTGGTGGGGGCAGGCTCTTGAGTGACTGCCATTCGTTATTGTTGTACATATCTTCTAAATGGAAAGACCATCTATGACCCCAGTGACCCCCTCCGAACCACCACCCCAACACATACTCTCCCTTATCGGATGGGCTTGGATTACGTATGTTTAGAACAAGTGTCATACTGTGCCCTGGCTTGGTGAGGGTGAGACAGGTTAGCAAGGGCTCCTCCTGGCTGTATTTACTGTCATAGGCTGGTTGAGGTTTATATCCTCAGGGTGTCCCTGTGTTCCAAGCTGCTGCTCCCCAACTATCACAATTTTTTCCCCACGACCCTTTAGTGACACATATATACACCCCTCTCCGTCACCTTTTTCATACCGTTCTGACCTGCTGTTATGCTCATGACACGGGAGTTTCTTACACGGGTGGAAGTCAAATGTGGCTACATGGGTATCAGATGAATTATACCAAAAAATTACCTTACCATCTTTCTTAGTAATGGCTGCATGCTGTGCCCTAGTCAAACCACACAGAAAAAGGATATATAGGATGATTTATCTTTTTCTGCTTCCTCAGGTATGGTGACCTTCTTGCAATGGGAGGCGTGTATCCAGGTGTTCTTCCCTGCAACTTTCACCAATGTAGCTGTTATTAGGAGGACCTGGAAGGGACCATCATATCTTGGTTCAAGAGGGTGTTTTCGCACCTATTTCTTTATCATAACCCAATCACTGGGGACCAGCTTGTGTGTTCCTGTATCTAACTCAGGATCTGGAATGGAAGAGAAAACTTTTGCATGGATACAGGTTAATTCACGAGACAAAGCAGTCACATAATCAGTTAATACATTGGATTGTAACTGTAATTGCTGTGGATAATAACACCTCATCCCTGATCACCTCATGCCTCATCACCTCATAATGACCAGCTCATCCCTGTCTCCTGAGACATTTTCAAGATTCGGGATTTTATTGTGCCATTCAATCTATCTATCTCCCCACTGCTCTGAGGGTGGTACGGGGTGTGGAAGGCCAGTGTGACCCCTAGGGCTGTCCATATTTCTTTGGTTAATGAGGCCATGAAAGCTGGCCCCTGATCACTCTCTATGATCTCTGGGACACCATATCTGCACACTCTTTCTGTTAGAAGCTTCTTGCTTCAGGCCAGGAACTGAACATATCAACGATCACTAGAGCGTATTCATACCGGCCACTCTTCAGAATCTGAATGTGATCGATCTGTATTCGTTGGAAGGGATATTAAGCTTTCGCTAGATGTTTCATGGGTGTCTTTTCCGTTCTTCCTGGGTTGCACCTAGCACAGATGACGCATGACTTGCAGAAGTTGTTAGTAAGCGGGGTTATTCCCGGGGCCAGGTAAGACAGGTGAGAAGCACCATGAGCCCACTGCACCACAGCTGGGAACATGGACCGTGGTAAACATGGTCTCTTATTCACTTCCATGAGTCTATCCTTCAATATAGCTCCCTTCTTTGTCCATGTTCCTTTTTCCACTTCACTTGCTGCCTCTTGCACTTCCTTCAAGCGTGTCCAATCCACAGGAGGGTTCTGCAAGATCATGGTGGCTTGTACGGTGTCTTGTGTCGGAGTGTCTTGTATTAGAGTGTCTTGGACGTCCACTCTGCGTACGACTTCTCGCACTCCTTTTGCGGCCTGTTTCGCTGCAGTGTCCGCCAAGTAATTACCTTGTGCTTCTTGAGTGTTCAGTCTGCCATGTGCCTTTACCTTGAGAACCGCCACTTGGGTGGGAAGAAGCAGAGCGTATCTTAGTTCTGTGGGCACGGCGCACGGATACGACGTATGTCGAGATATGTCGGCGTAAGTGCTTTGTGAATCCGGGCCAATGTGTTCCTTTAAATGTCATTTACTTGTCCCAGAGGCAAACCCAAACTTCTGACTGTGTCCTTTTCCCTCTCCTCACACTTTTCTGGCTGTTCTGGCTGGAATGGACACCTAATAGGTAAGTATTCCCTCTCTCTAGCTTCACCTTCTATTGCTGGCAATGGTGCACCGACTGCAATTCTAACAATTCTAGTGCACGTTTAATCTGAACACCCACACATCTGGAACATCCACCAACAAAGGTTTCAGACCAAGAAATTCTTCCCTGTACCCCGGGGTTATCACTTTCACCAGCCCCTAGCCTTCTGAATGAATTCGTAACAGTATCCCACAGACACATTCAGGACATGACATTTCTTACATTCACAGCACAATTATTTATTCCCCCAGGAGGAGTCTGACCACGTCAATTATTCTCATCCGTGACTATATAATCAATCCCTTTATTCCCAAAAGCTGTCACAAACTCAACAAAACAAAACAGGAAACAAAAATATACAGGCTGCAGATACCAGTTATGAAGGTTCTTATAAATGACCTTCGGGCAAGCTATATTACCTGCCTTTGCTGATGGAGGGAAGCCGACACAGGAACAAAAACCAACCAATCAGGACAGGATAAACAGTAGACAATATTAAAAGTGCCTTACCATCTCACATCGAGGTGATCAGTCTCTGTGTCCTGTCCACGTTGGTCCGTAACAGTTCCCTCTCGATCGGCTGGCCCTTCAGATCAGGAAACCCGAGGGCCCCACGTTTTGGGCATCAAATGTTTTGTGTCGGAACAAACTGTCTGGTTTTTGGTATTTGCTTCCTGGCCAAATCTGATAAGAAGTGAATAATTGCGTGCATGCAGCATACAAAGTAAACTCACTGGGCCAGATTCTCGTAGATGCCGCGTAGCGTAAGCCATTTACACTACGATGCCGCAACTTACTGGAGCAAGTGCTGTATTCTTAAAGCACTTGCTCTGTAATTTGCGGCGGTGTAGTGTAAATGGCCCGGCGTAAGGCCGCGTAATTCAAAGGGGGCGGCTTGTATTTAAATTAAGCGCGCCCCCGTGCCGATTGAACTGCGCATGCGCTGGCCGTAAAAATAGCCCAGTGCGCATGTTCCAACTCACATCGGAAAATGTCAATGAAGACGACGTGAGCGTCATGTACGCAAAACCCTATTCGCAAATGACTGGTAGCACATATATGAGCAAGAGTTGTATATAGTAATTATGAATTATGATTATGTATAATTATTCCTATAGCAATCAATAACATATATGCATATACGATATATAGGTTATATATATAAATAAGATATAAAGCACATGTTTGCGCATTGAAATAGGAATTTCATTATCTTACTTTGACCATTTTTATCATATCCACTACATACTTACAAAATTGCAATTTAGTGAAGCTTACCAGTCCTTAGATGTGGTGGCTGTATCAGTTTTCTTTTTAAGACTTTCTTTCCCATTATTTTTACTCTCGATCCTGCTGTTATCACTCTTCCTGTCCTATAGTAATGACAATAACTCACAGTACTGTATTTATGGAGAAGCAGCATTGTCATCCAGTAAGTGCACTAGAACTACAGAACACCTTCCCCTCTTCTCATTTCAACAACATATAATGTGTGCTGTAGCACACAGAAGTAAACTTGGCAAAGCCAGTAACAATACTTGATCTTTTTGTCTGCAGCAAAGGCACAGTGCAAAGGAAGTTATAAGCTTACTGGCGTTCTTCTAGGATAAACATGTATCTGTTTGCCCTTATTGAGTAGATATAGCAAATCACTTTCAAATGTATATATAACGCACAAAAAAAAAAAAATCATTGTGTCAGAACCACTAAGTGATTGTCTAGGTACTGCAGATCTGGCCAACATAATATAGAAAATCATAAATATATTTTTAGTTAATGCTTAAGATAATACATGATTGTGTCACTGAAAAAAGAAGGCATGCAACTTATTGATTTTAATCGAAAAATGTGAAAAAAAAATGTTTCAGATCATTCTGAGTAATAATATGTTATAAGCAATATGGACAATTATTATACAAAGCTTTATTTTAGGGCTGTGAAAATTAACTTTTAATTAATCGATTAATCTTTAATTTTTTTTGATCGATCAAAATCTTTTTGATCGAATTAAAATTCTTTTGATTGGTACTCACCTCTCTGCCAGATTCTGGGCCTTCAAGGGGGTTCCGTCGGAGATCCGGTAACATCATGGACACAGACGGGGCTTGCCGTGCCCATCTGAAGGGCTCCTTTGCTGTGCCTTCATATCTGCATGCTGCAGGACCTTACTATCTGCCACACAGGGCTGTTACACTTCCCTCCATCACTTCCCTCTATCAACCTAGGATTCTACAGCCATCTACTTTGAGTTGTGATAGTTCCCTTCATGGGACATCTACATACCGATGGACTGATGTTAACCCCTCCTCATCTGGATTCAGCAGTGGTATCGTTGTACACATTTTTATACCAGTATCATACTTAGCTACATGTTTTTATGACTGCTTTTGCTACCGTTTGGTATTACTCGCACCATTTTTACAGTTTATGTAGCTACATCGATTTTATCTCCAGTGCAATATTTATTTTGTTACCTACTTGAAGACTATAAAAGTTTT
Source organism: Rana kukunoris (assembly GCA_029574335.1). Taxonomy (NCBI): domain Eukaryota; kingdom Metazoa; phylum Chordata; class Amphibia; order Anura; family Ranidae; genus Rana; species Rana kukunoris. The sequence goes on along the minus strand of CM056053.1, from coordinate 401,356,556 downwards.
AATGCTATTCCCATTGAGCGCTGCATTTGTGTGTTTTTTGTATCCTGCTATCCATTTTCCCAGTGGTTGGAGCTGCACTGGGAATCAGCCTGCAAGGAGATCAGCTAAAAGTAGTTGGATCTGTATGTGCGTTATAATTAATCGAAATTAGTCGATTAATCGATTAAAAATAAAAAACGATTAATCAAACACAAAAATTTTCATCAGTAACAGCCCTACTTTATTTAAATGCATACCTTCTATAAAGGTGGTTATTTTTATTTTATTTTTGTTTCCAATATTGTATGTGAGAAAATAAATGCTTGTACCTTTCACAGCACAAAACAATCTTTTTCTTCAAAAATCAAGTTTTACTTATTTAAAGATATAAATAATGCAGTATCACTAAGAGACAAATTAAAATGAGTAGTTATGAAAAAAAAAACATTGTAGTTTATACATAAACCAGAACTTTGTTCAGTATATTCTAAAATATTTAATAAAATAGTTACCTATTTTTAGGATCAGGGCTTGAAGCAAATGTCTATAGGGCAGGAAAGACAGTCAATTTGCTGTTATCCCAAGTTACAAAATAAATTCTTTATTAAGTAATATCAATATATAATAATCGAAAATTGCCATTGCTTCATTGGATACTGAGGATTGGCTTGAGGCAAACTTGGGGGTGCCTGAATTTTTTATTTCACCCAAGAATACATTAACTCAATGTATTACTTAACCACTTCCCGCCTGGCCAATAGCCGATTTACGTCCGGGAAGTGGTTATGAAATCGTGACTAGATGTTCTCAAACGTCTAGCACGATTTTATGCCGCGCGCGCCCGTGCGGGCGCGCAGCGCGGCGATCGGTGATGCGGGGTGTCAGTCTGACACCCTGCACCTCCGATCTCGGTAACGAGTCTCCGGCGGAGCCTCGTTACCACGTGATCAGCCGTGTCCAATCACGGCTGATCACGATGTAAACAGGAAGAGCCGCCGACGGCTCTTCCTCACTCGCGTCTGACAGAAGCGGGCCCCCCCCCCCAGTCCCAGTTTAGTTTGCACAGGAAATCCCTGAACCGCATTTGTCTATGGGGCCTGAACTGGAAAAATCAAAAGTGCCCAATTTGAAGGCTTATATGCAAGTTATTGGACATACAAAGGGTATGGTGGTCAGGGTACTGCCCTGGGGGACCATCAATGCAAAATGTTTTTTAAACAATATTTTTTAAATGAGCATTGATTTAACGATGCTTAAAGTAAAACAATAAAAATAAAACAAATCCTTTAAATATAATCTCTGGGGGGTCCCCTTAGTCTGCTTGTACTGTGTATAGAACCTGCTGCAGTGAAAATTACATTTAGGCCCCTTTCACACGGACGGATAGAATGGTGCATTTAGCTGCAGATTCTAATGCAGCTAGAAGCACACAATGCTTTCCTATGGCTCCCTTCACACACTGCATTTTGCTGCGGTTTCAACTTGGTGCAGATAGAAAAAATAGAATTGACTGCGTCCAGGAGCGATTTGGTGCAGCTATCTGCACATAACCACAGGTAATCACAGTGCACTGTGTCAGCTGCCTTTAATATGAATCTTGAGGGAACTCCACGCCAAATAAAATAAAAAAAAATGCATGGGTTCCCCTCCAAGAGCATACCAGGCCCTTATCCGAGCACGCAGCCCGGTCGGTCAGGAAAGGGGGTTTATTTTATAAACAACAGCTTGGGGAGCCAGTCTGTATGCTGAGGCCACAATTTAGTGCACTTGGAACAAGATTAGAGATTTTTGGATAAATCCTGGTGCCTGTTTTGCAGACTTTGGATAGAAGTTACAGGTGCAGAAAAATTGGGCTTTGAGTGTTGGTGGTGCCTTTACACCATAACCCTATAGAGGTACTGTTAATGAAAGCAAGAATTGACCTTGCTGTAAAAAATAAAAATGATATGCTCAGTGGCAGAAACATTGGGTGTTGGTGGTGCCTTCACACCATAATCCTATAGAGGTACTCTTGATAAAAGCAAGAATTGGCCTGATGGGGACTTGAACCAGACAGTTGATTATCTCCCACTTCAGGACCCTGGGAACAAATAATGACTCCCCACACTATGAGGTCAGAAATATGTTTGTTTATTAACCACGACTGCCGCAAGCACATATACGTTGGCAGAATGGCACGTACAGGCAAACCCACGAACCTGTACATGCCTGCCTGCCTTCCCATGGGTGGGAAGTACCGGGACGCCCCCGGTGCTTGCGGTGGTCGGTATCGCCGTGGGTGTGATCTGGGATGAGGGGGCGGCTGTTTGTTTCTAGCCACCCCCTCGAGATCGCTCCCAGCGAATCGGCTTCCTCCTCCGCCCTCCTCTGCCTGTGTAATGTAAACACAGGCAAGGAAGTGATGTCATCTCTCCTCTTGGCAGTCTCGGAGAGGAGAGAAGACATCACACAGTAGGTTGCACCAACAGTACACTGACACAGTACACATAGGCACACTTAACCCCCCCAGTCACCCCCAGATCAGCCCCCGATCACCCCCTGTCACAGTGTCACTGATTGCAGTGATCATTTATTTTCTGATCACTGCATTTAGTGTCATTGTGACAGTTAAAAGTTGCAGGGCAATTAGTCTTAGGCCCCTTTAGGTCCAGCGGCCTAGTACATCCTGGTCGTTCATCCAGCACTGCAGTATCACGTGGTGACGTGGTGAGTCCCATAAGTGCAGTTCAAGCTGGCAAGGTGGCAAGCACAAGTAGTGTCCTGCTGCCACCAAGAAAAAGAAGACAAAGACAGGTCCGTCGTGCCCATAGTGCCCTTCCTGCAGAATTTGCCTATCCTGATTGGGTCCCCACCACTTCTGCAGCACTTGTACTTCCCCCATTCACTGGCCAACCCGGTATTCAGGTGGATACAGCGAATTTTATGCCACTTGATTTTTATTCGCTGTATTTCATGGAAGATCTCTATAGATCTATTGTGGACCAGAGTAATTTATATGCTGGTCAATACATCGCCGCTAATCCCCAGTCCGTCCTTGTTAAAGAATGGAAACCACTAAGGTCCCTTTCACACTTGTACGACTTCAAAGTCGCTTGATTTTACCGCGATTTCGCGGCCCCAATTTTACCGCGATTTTGCCGCGGTTCGCGGCCGCGATTTCAATGAATGCCTGCGTAAGTGCCATCAAAATCGGACCAAAGTAGTGCAAGGACTACTTTGAAGTTGGCACTACTTAAAGTCGTGCCAGTATGAATGGTGTTCATTGAAAATCATGGAGAATGACTTGTCATACGATTTTGCAGTACAAAATCGTGAGACAAGTCGTATAAATGTGAAAGGGGCCTTACACAGGCATTCATTGAAATCGCGGCCGCGAATCGCGGCAAAATCGCGGTAATATCGCGGCCGCAAAATCGCGGTAAAATCGTGCGACTTTGAAGTCATATAAGTGTGAAAGGGACCTTGCGGTTTCTGAATTAAAGACCTTTCTGGGCCTTACCCTCAACATGGGCATACACCAATTTCCGAAGTTGCAGATGTATTGGTCCACACATCCACTTCACCATATGCCCATATTCTCTGCTCACATAGCCAGGAATCGATACGAGGCGATCCTGCGGTTCTTGCATTTCAGTGACAATGTACTTTGTCGTCCACGTGGAGACCCTGAATTTGACCGGCTCTACAAAATTCGGCCCCTCATAAACCATTTCAACGAACTGGAGCATGTGGCACCGTGCAACCTAATTACCGGGGCTTTCCCCCAGCCTTGTTTAATCCCAAGCAAGTTGTCTGCGTTGATGAGTCCCTGATTACATTTTCTGGCCGCTTGTCTTTCAAGCAGTACCTTCCCAGCAAGCGTGCCAGATATGGGGTCAAGCTCTATAAGCTTTGTGACAGGGCAACAGGCTACACATGGAGCTTTAGGGTTTATGAGGACAAAGATAGTGAGGTAGAGCCAAAGGACTTCCCATATTACATGGGGAGCTCTGGCAAGATTGTGTGGGACTTGGTGTCACCCTTATTCGGAAAGGGGTACCACTTATACGTGGACAATTATTACACTAGCGTGCCACTTTTTAGTCACTTGTTTGATCGTCAGATTGGAGCATGTGGCACCGTGCAACCTAATTACCGGGGCTTTCCCCAGTGGCTTGTAGATTCCCCTCTTAGGCTGGGGGCGAGAGTCTGCTCAAGGTGTAATAATTTGCTCGCTTTGAAGTGGCGGGACAATAAATTTTTTTTCGTTCTTACCACCCTTCACGCAGACACGACAGTACAAATTCGTACAAAAAAGTGTCTCTATATTTATCTCAATTGACTTTACTGAATGCTTTTGTCTTATACAAAACTTCAGGATGGAATGGAACCTTCCTTGAATTCCAGGAGGAGATCATCGAAGAACTCCTGTATCCAGGCGGTTCGGCACCTCACCATCCCCTACCAAATGTAGTAAGCCGATTGCATGAGAGGCATTTTTCGTATGTCCTCGAGAGTACCCCTACCCAACGAGCCCCCCAAAGAAGATGTCATGTCTGTAGCAAGCACGGATATAGGCGTGACACCCGTTATTTTTGTCCCTGCTGTCCTGCCGATCCTGGTCTTTGTATTGGTGAATGTTTTGAACGCTTCCACACACGAGTGAAGTATTAGCGTAGGGTAAAACATTTCACAGACTAGGCACATTTACACAGGGTCTCCCAAGATGCCATCACATTTTGAGAGACCCAAACCTGGAACCGAAAAGTTGAACAGTTACAGTTACAAAAAAAGTGTAAAAAAAAAAAAGAAAAGTAAAAAAAAAAAAATATATATAAAATAAAAAAACGAAAATAGTTGTCGTTTTATTGTTCTCTCCCTCTCTATTCTCTCTCTATTGTCCTGCTCTTTTTTACTGTATTCTATTCTGCAAAGTTTTATTGTTGTTATGTTTTTTCATGCTTGCTTTTCAGGTATGTAATTTACTTGACTGTTTTCAGGTACGCCATTCAGCTGTTGCACAGACTTATTTATCTTGACAGCAACAGCGTTTTCTCCCATGATATATAAAGCCACGACTCCAGTGCTGTAGGAGGTGATTTCACCACCACAGTTAAAAATGGAGCATATATGCCGAAGCATGGGGGCATTAGGGGCGGAGGAGCGATTTTGCTCCTAATGCCACGTAAATACAGTCGACATTCCTGTGGAAAAGTCTGACCATGTGTACACGGCATAGAAAAGTCTGGCCGTGTGTAAGCGGCATAACTTTTTTGCGGGAGGAAGCACCTGAATACGTACGAACGAAGCACTTCCAGTCCCGCTGGTCCTCTGGCTTGGAACGCATGCCAGCTCCCTAGAGAAGAACTCCTATCCGGCTTGGACTACACGCCAGTTCCCCAGCGAGGAACTCCCATCATAGTCTATCTTGCCATGCCGACTAGCCTCAGTGCCGAGTCCTAGGCACTACTAAAGTAAGAGGCCATTTGGCTATGCTGTTTTATCTGTGACATATTTTAAATAAACTGTACTTCACTATGGTGGTTTGCCCTCTCCCTCCTTCATGAGAGTGTTTGATTCCGGGAAACATAGAGCTGTGCAGCTGAATTATTCAACTGCTTTAGTGACGAACTGCTGTATTTGACCTTTTCTAAACAATCAGGTCAACACCCTGCGGTAAGAAGCCATCCATTAGTGCACATATGGGGGATCTTCTTGGTGGAGGTGGGCACCTTTTACAATGAATTTTTAACAATTTGCATCTGAGAAAGATTAGCCTTGATTGGACTTTATTTAACACTCTTTGAATGGACTTGAGTTTATTTATTCATTCACCTTTTTTTACAATCTATTTCCATTTCACTATTTTCAGTGTGTTGCTGTTCACTAAGTCTGCTATTGTTGGTTCAGACGGACCATTTATTAGATTTCACTTTATTGTTTATTCTCTTATTATTCTTTATTAGCGCCCCCTTCATATACCATAAGAGTCGGTTCACACTGGGGCGACTTGGGATCCGACTTGAAGTCGTCTCAAGTAGATATGTGCATTCCCGTTCGTACGAATGTTATTTTCGTACGAAAATGTTCATTTTCGTACCCGCAGGATAATGTGTACATACGAAAAAATTAAAGCACCAAAATACGAAAACTACGAGATTACGAATGAGTCGCATAACGAACAACCGCAAATACGAACAAAAGATTTGCATGCTGTATTTTGTTTCAATTCTTTTTCTGTTTGTTTTCAGTCCTATGTTCATTGTTCATATGACATCTATAACAAAAGATTTGCATGCTGTATTTTGAATCCAAAATACGAACAGAAAAAAGGAATTTAAAATACAGAATGCAAATCTTTTGTTATAGATGTCATATTAACATACAACTGAAAATAGCAAAAGAAAAGGGTTTCAAGGTACTGCAAATCATTGACGAAAATTCACGAAAATTATTGTCTAACAAGTAACGAACATGAATTAAACAGAATAACGAACCATCCCGCATGTACGAAAATAAAACAGTAACGAAAATACGAAACGATCGGAATACGAAAAAATCGCGTCATACGAAAAACGAACGGGAACAAACAGGAAAACGGGCGTCTTACGAAAAACGAACGAAAACGAAAAAACGGAACGATACGAAACAGAACTTTCTGTGCACATGTCTAGTCTCAAGTCGTCCCAAGTCACGCTGTCCAGAAAAGCAATGTAAGTGAATGGGAGCGGTGTTAATACACACTACTCATGTCGCTCCGACTTCAGAAGAGGTTCCTGTACTACTTCAATCAGACTTCTAGGCGATTTGTACCCATTGATTTCAATGGAAGTCGCTTCCAAGTCTGATCACTGTTTTAATTGAAGCGACCTTTCAGCAAGATAACATACATTTCTCAGGCAAACCCCTCCCTCCCCTTCCCTCTCCCAGAGCTGATTGTTGTTTTATTGGCCACTGGAATGTCTCCTGACCTGAAAAGAACTTCAAGTCGTGTTGTAAATCTCCCCAGATCGCCCTGTGGTTCATGCTCAAGTCTTGTTGAAGTTGCTTCTGAAAGTCGTGCTGGAAGTCGTGTCGCCCCAGTGTGAACTGACTCTTAGGCCTCGTACACACGATCAAATCTGTCCGCTGGAAACGGTCCGCTGGACCGTTTCAGCAGACAGATTCGATCATGTGTACGGCCGAGCCGACGGATTTGGCCACCCGACAGATTTCAAAGCATGCTTTGAAATCTATCGGGTGGGAATCCGTCCGCCCGACATGTCTGCTGGTTAGTACACTTACCAGCAGACATGTCGTCCCGCACCGCCGCCGCACCGCCGCCGAATGGATTCGGCGCATGCGCGGAAGTGTTTTACTTCCTGGTGCGGTGACGTGGCGGCGTCAACGTCACCGCCACGTCACCGACACGTCAGCGCGCTCTCTGCTGGCGGGGATTTTGGTTTGCTCGTGTGTACACGCGAGCAAACCAAAATCCCAGCAGACAGATTTGTTCAAATCTGTCTGCTCGTGTGTATGGGGCCTTACTGTTCAGTTCAGACCTTTGATGAGGTCTCAATTTTAGGGGAGCTGCTTATTCACTATAATTATTTGTTGTTGTCACATTAATTTTTACTATTGGCGTGAGATACCACACCTTCTATGGTATGATCTTACTATATGTTATACTCGAATGTTACTTTGTTTTAATGTTAACCATCATTTGCCATTCAGTTGCAGCGCAGATTTATTTAGCGTGACAGCAACAGCGTTTGCTCCCACGATATATAAAGCCGCAACTCCAACGCTGTAGGAGGTGATTTCACCACCACAGTTAAAAAAAGAGTATATATGCATATATGGGGGCATTAGGGGCGGGGGAACAATTTTGCTCCTAATACCGCGTACATACGGCATTCTTATGGAGGCTTTCCCGTGGAAAAGTCTGACCATGTGTACACGGCATAGAAAAGTCCGACCATGTGTACGTGGCATAACTTTTTTGCGGGAGGATGCCCCTATGCTTCGGCATATATAAATGGTGCATGTATGTCTATCATTAGAAGTGGGTGGATGAAGGGAGATATTCTAATGGTGGACAAACCCACCAATCAATCTTTTTTTCGTTCAGCCAACAGGCTGCATGAAAAAAAAAGATTACAATACATATCCAACAAGAACCATCAACATACTGGTATGTTGCTTGACTTTGAATGGTTATACCAGAATAACGCCTGCATTTTTAGGTATCATCTTGGTATCATTCTTTTCAGCCAGCGGTCGGCTTTCATTTAAAAGCAGTCCTAGTGGCTAATTAGCCTCTAGACTGCTTTTACATTCAGTGGGAGGGAACGTCCCCCCCCCGAATATAAACAGCGCCATTGGGAAATTGGGAAAGCATTTTATCACACCGATCTTGGTGTGGTCAGATGCTTTGAGGGCAGAGGAAAGATCTAGGGTCTAATAGACCTCATTTAAAAAAAAAAAAGAGTACGTGTCACTAACTATTGCTATCATAAGGGATATTTACATTCCCTGAGATAACAATAAAAATGATAAAAAATAAATAAAATGGAAGGAACAGTTTACAAATAAAGTAAATAAATATATATATTAAAAAAAAAAGCATCACTGTCCCCCCCTGCTCTTGCGCAAAGGCGAACGCAAGCGTCGGTCTGGAGTCATATGTAAACAGCAATTGCACCATGCATGTGAGGTATCACCGCGAAGGCCAGATTGAGGGCAGTAATTTTAGCAGTAGACCTCCTCTGTAAATCTAATGTGGTAACCTGTAAAGGCTTGTAAAGGCTTTTAAAAATGGTATGTTTAAAAATGGTAGTTTGTCGCCACTGCGCGTTTGTGCTCAATTTTAAAGTATGTTGTGTTTGGTATCCATGTACTCGGCCTAAGATCATCTTTTTTATGTCATCAATAATTTGGGCAATATAGTGTGTTTTAGAGCTTTAAAATAAAAAAGTGTATTTTTCCCCCAAAAAATGCGTTTGAAAAATCGCTGCGCAAATACTCTGTGGAAAAAAAATGCAACACCGAACTTCCGGTTCCGGCGCCGTATGGAGTAGCTGACTCCTTCTTCAGCTCCCGCACCAGACCCCAGAAATCGGCATATAAAGCCGGCAGACCCGCTTCCATCCACCCCCAGCACCATCCGGGTCCCCTCCCAGCACGGCGATGGACAAATTCCTTGAAAAAGGCGGCGCGCGATCGTACGCGGCCGCCGCGGCACGGACGGGGCAGCCGCAAATCGAGGCCCCGGCTTCGGCCTTCTCGGATTCGGCCGCAGAATCGAATCCTGCGATGGAGGTGAGCGCTGCTCCAGCCCCTCCACCCCCCTCCCAAGCTGTCCTGCCCTCTCCATCCCCTCTACACACTGGGGATCAGCAGAATATTGAGCTCATAGCTCAAGCAGTGGCCGCCCTGCTGTCTCCCATGATTGCCTCCTCAGTTGAGAGGGCTGTCCACTCAGGCATGCAGAAGATCCAGGCCCAACTGGGGGAACACACATCCAGGCTGAACGAAGCTGAACACCGCATTACCAACATTGAAGAAGAACTCTATCAGACCCAATCCACAGAACAGGCTCAGGACAAGACGAATAAATACATACTCGATAAGCTGGATGATTTGGAGAACAGATCCAGGAGGAGCAACCTGCGTTTCGTGGGCATCCCTGAATCGCTACAACCCTCAGTGCTCTCTGACCTATGCGCCAACCGCATCCCTGCAGCTCTGGGCATCCCAGGCCCCTGCATTGTCGAACGCGCCCACCGTATGGGTCTTTATAACTCTGACCGCAAATCGCCTCGCCCTGTCATCGCTAAGTACCTCAACTATTCAGAGAAGGCCCTCATCCTGCAGAAGTTCAGACAGTCCAGGTCTCTTCAGGTAGATGGCATCAACATCCTGGTTTTTGCAGACTATTCTGTTGAGGTCTCCAAGAGAAGGAAAGCGTTCCAGCAGATCTGCTCAGAACTCCACCGCCTACAGGTTAAATTCACTCTGGCATTTCCGGCGGTTCTGCGACTCAAAGGACCCAACGGGGAACAACTATCTTTCCACGATCCCTCGGCCGCGGAGGCTTTCCTGAGGTCGCTCCGGTCGGGCTCTCACCTCAACCCCCCACCCAGATCATCAACCACAAATCGGGCCCTGGAACATGGTAGCCCACGCAAGGACTCTCCGAAACGCTTCAGAGCATCTGGACCAGACCAGCAACGCGCATCCTCCTCCTGATCTACTCTGGACTTCTACACTTCTTTGCGGTAACTAAGTACCACTCTCGATGTCTCCTGGTCCCCCCCCCGGCCACACGCCTTTCCAGGTCGGGCCTTCGCCCCTCCCTCGCCCGCGAGGGCTCCCGGTAGGCTTACAGTTTCTCCTAAGTTTTTGTTAACCGTTGCCCAATGTAATCCGCATGGGTGTTTTATTGCACTGTGTTCTGCTGTACGTTTGACTTGTATGTGATTTTCTTTCCGTTTCTTCCAGACGGCTCACTGCTTGGGCCGTACCCCCCCCCACGCTCTACTCCTGCTGCCTCTGCCCCCTGTCTAACTTCACGGGTAAGATACAGCATGGTGGGTCCTGGGTTGGGAGTTGGCCTAATCAGTGACTCCATGCGGAAAAAAGTGAAGTTCCCTGTTTTTGTTTTTTGCTATGTTCACTCCCACTCCCCCCCTCATTTCCCACCACCCCTGCCTTTGTACCTTCGCCCTGCCCTAGACGCACCGTCCACCTCTCCGAGTTCTCTCCAAAACAACAGTCGCTCCGCTCTCTCTCCTTGCTACTTGTCCATGCCATGCTGTACGCCCCCACACTCTGAATCTCCATTTCCTGCCCACATCCCCCTAATAGTCCACCCAACATGAAAATAGTCTCTTGGAATGTCAAGGGGCTACGCTCCCCCAACAAGAGAATGAAAATTTTACGCCACCTTAAACGACTTAAAACTGACATTGCCCTCCTTCAGGAAACCCACTTAGCCACACCTGACTTTCCACGTCTAAAAAAACTCTGGGTGGGCACGGTCCTCGGGTCCGACTCCTGTGGTCGCAAAGCAGGTGTAGTGATCCTCGTTAACAAAAACCTCCCATGCACGATCCTATCCACTGACTCAGATTCTGAGGGCCGCTTTGTATCTGCCCGTGTCAAACTGGGGACTAGGGTCCTTATCATTACTAACGTTTATGCACCCAACAATCCCACTAGCAAATTTTTTGGGGACCTCACGACTTGGGTTCTGCGCGACCCGGCTCTCCCCCACTTGCTGGGCGGGGATTTCAACTCCACCATGCACCTAACCGATGACAGATCCTCCGTTCGGAATACACGCCCCCCCTCACTGCCCCCCACCCAGACATTATCGGCCTCAACGATGGACTCCCTACTCCTCCATGACATATGGCGCCTACGCCATCCTGCAGACAGGGAATTCACTTTTTACTCCAACCCCCATAATGTATTTACGAGACTGGACTATTTATTCTGTTCTGACCCCCTCCTCCCATTGATCTCCGAAGCGGACGTCCACGACATTGTGATCTCTGACCACGCCCCTGTCTCCCTAGAGTTGGACGACCCTGACTTACATTCTAACCCCAGGTTATGGCGGTTCCCCTCCTACCTACACAATAACTCCGACTTCAAACAACATTTGGAAAAAGCTTGGTCGGAGTTCGCTGTAAATAACGCGTCGCACATAGAGAATCCTAACCTTTTCTGGGAAGCTGGTAAAGCTTTCCTCAGAGGCTGTATCATAGCTTACGCTGCATCCTTTAAACGTCATACCCTCCGCCATTACAAAAAAGCCAGCGCACTATTACATCAAGCACAACGTTCCCTATACACAGATGACTCCCCTTCCAATCGGAAGACCTGGTTTATGGCCAAACAATCCTTTGATACCTGGGCGGCGACACTTGAGCAGACCCAAAAGGCACGTCTGGATGCCTCATTACATAAATTTGGCAACAAGGCAGGTAGACTTCTCTCCAGACTGAGCAAAGGTCCTACCCGCCCAACACACATCACGTCCCTGAGGGATGCGTCGGGTTCTGTGCATAGCGACCCGAAAGGCATCAATGCTACTATGCACCGATTCTATTCCTCCCTCTACGCCCCTGACCCCATAGACAAACCCACTGCCCTCGACTTTCTCCAAAAAATTTCTCTGGATCAAGTCTCTCCTACCCAGCTCGAAGCCCTCAATGCCCCCATCTCCATGCAGGAGGTTCTAAATGTCATTAAGAACCTTTCCCCCTCCAAGGCCCCAGGCCCCGACGGTTTCACGGGGGAATTCTACAAATCCTTCAGTGCTGCTGTCACCCCCACCCTTCAAGGCGTTTACCAGCACATCTGGTCGGGCGGCCCCTACCTACCTACTGGTAACCAAGCTATCATTAAGCTTTTGGAGAAGAAAGGGAAAGATCCGCTAGAACCCGGGTCGTATAGGCCAATTTCGCTCTTGAACCTCGATGTCAAAATCCTTTCCAAGATTGTTGCCACCAGGTTATCCGTCATCATCCCCTCCCTGATTCACCCCTCCCAATCCGGTTTTGTGAAAGGTAGAACAGCCACCATGAACATTAGGAAGGTAATGTTTGCCCTGGAACACGCAAAATGCGACCCGAAAGGGGACTATGCCATCATCACGTTGGACGCGGAGAAAGCCTTCGATAATGTTAGCTTCGAATGGCTCTCCATGGTTATGTCAAAAATGGGCTTCCTAGGCCCCTTTGTCCACCTCATCAGGTCCATGTACACAGCCCCGGCCGCAAAATTGGTGGCTGCGGGCCTCCTCTCGGATGAATTCCATCTCTACAAAGGGACGAGACAGGGCTGCCCTTTATCCCCGCTCCTTTTCAATATTGCCCTCGAACCACTATCCCGCTATCTGACCCAGCTAGCCCCTCTTCATGGCATCAGGACAGGGGACCAGGACCTACGTACCTCCCTTTTTGCTGACGATGTCCTTATCTTTACATCTAACCCCTCCCGGGACATGTCCACTATAAAAGACACTTTCGACGTATTCAGACTGTGCTCGGGACTTCGCATCAACTACAGTAAAAGCGAAATTCTCCCCATAGGATCCCACTCTGCTCCCTCCTGGTCTCAAAACTCCCTATTCACGGTTGCAAAATCTCACATTACATACCTGGGAATCAAAATAGGTAAGCTGCCCTCTTCCCTATACCATCTCAACTACCCCCCCCTGTTTACGAAAATTTCCCGGGAATTGGACAATTGGATGGACCTGCCCCTCTCGCTACTGGGTAGATGCCACCTAGTAAAGATGGTCAGCTTTGCACGCCTGCTTTACCCTCTACAGACCGTTCCTTTGCTCCTACGACACAAAGACGTTAAGGCTCTAAATACAGCTATATCCAAATTTCTCTGGCGAGGCAAGAGGGCGCGCATTGCGTTTGTCAAGCTCCATCTTCCCAGGCGTGAGGGGGGCATTGCCTTGCCCAACATCAGATTGTATAACCTGGCCTGTTTGTTGAGAACGAGCCTAGACTGGGTGTCTCAATCCTCCCGCTGCTCCAACTTCCCCTTGGAATCGGCAATGGTCCGCCCCTTCTCCCTGACCGCCCTTTTACATTGCCGGTGGAAATCCATCCCCCCGCCCTTCCAACACAATCTCCTTCTCCGAGACACTGTCATCGCCTGGAGAGAAGTTAGGAAGGCCCTCAATCTCCCTCCTTTTATCTCCCGATACACCCCAATACAGGGCAACCCATGTTTTCTCCCCGGGCTAGAAAACCAGCCGTATCTCATCTGGAAAGCTGGGGGACTTGAGGACTTTTTCTCTTTGTGCGACCCACAGTCGGGTCGCCCCATCGGTTTTAGAGCCCTGGCAGACAAATTCTCACTCCCTCCATCCCACATATTCCAATACGGGCAGTGCATCAGTTTCTTGAAAAACACCTGCAGGGATGATAGCAAACGGTTTAAAAGTTCTTTCATAGACACTCTTCTCGCCCAGGGTACTTACAAGATCTCGGACTTATATCTCCCTCTTCTTCTGCAAACCACCCCCCCTCTTCAGTCTTCTTCTGCAGCCAACTGGTCAAAAGACTTCCCCGACACGGAGCTGGTGGAGAAACTTCTGCATGGTCTCAACACCGTCCACAGACTCACCCCCAACGAGATCTGGAGAGAGACTCAGATCAAAATCGTCCATCGGGCCCACATCCCCTTCAACAGAACCCATACCACCCCAGAATGCCCCCTCTGCCAGCATCCCAAACCAAGTTTAGCTCACCGTTTTTGGGCTTGCCCATACATCACCGCCTTTTGGGACCAAGTTATCCAATATGTCTTCAAGGTTACCCTGCTGAAGCTACCCAAGGACCCTCTACTGCTCATCTTTGGCCATTGGGACACACAACTGCTCCCCTGGTCGCCCCTATCTACACACCCTGGCAAAGATTGGACTTTGATCTGCCTGCTCCTCGCCAGGAGAGCCATCCTACAGAACTGGGTATCCGATGTTAGCCCGGCTCTTTTCCAAGTCCAACAGGAAATGTTGAAATTACTCTACAAGGACAAGCTTACCACGGACCTAACTCATGAACGAAGCAGGGCTCGTTTCTATCGCCTATGGAAACCCTACATGTTGTTTACACTCACCCCCACGGAGATGGTGAACTTTGAGAACATGTCTTTTATTTACCAAGATCCCCCAGGGCGCTAACATATTCCCCCCCCCTCCCCTCTCTTGTTGTTTCTAGTTGTTGTGACACTGATTTCCCTTATCTTTTTTTTTTTTTTTTTTTTTTTTTTTTTTTTTTTATGACTGGCCCTCCTCGGCCCTTCCTCAGCCCCCTCCTCTACTCCTCTACCCCCCCCCCATGTCATACGGGTTTGTTGTGCTTCTTTAATTCCTGTACTGGGAGCTCCTCCACCCCTATGCTTGTTTTTATACACTCGTAACTTACTGTGAGGACTCCCATCTTCTACTGTTAATCTGTATGACATCCCTGAAAAATGTTTATATGCGTTTATTGTATTTTTTTATGCAACTTCTTTAATAAAAACATATTTAAAAAAAAAAAAAAAAAAAAAAAATGCAACACCCACCATTTTAATCTGTAGGGCCTTTGATTTAAAAAAATATATAATGTTTGGGGGTTCAACTTAACTTTCTTGCAAAAAAAATATGTTTTTATGTAAACAAACAGTGTCAGAAAGGGCTTTGTCTTCAAGTGGTTAGATATGTTGATGTGCATATTTGTACTGACTTCTTTTTTGCCTTAATCCGTATTTTTCTGTTTGCCTTAATCAAAAGAAATCTCTATTTGTGGGAAGAAAAGGACGCAAATTTTGTTTCAGTACAACATTGCATGACCGTGCAATTACCAGTTAAAGCAGCGCAGTTTCAAATTGTAAAAACACCTTTGGTCCTTTAGCTGCATATTGGTCCGGGGCCTAAGTGGTTAAGGGAAATGTCCCTTGGCTTTATACAAAATACAAGGTAGGATGCATTTCAATACATAAGGGTTTGGTTGGCAATTCTAATAAAAGGAGTTTACCTCCATATTACAAATATAGCTCATATAATAAGAATAAGAGGGAAAATACAGAATATAAACAGCATATAAACATCATTAACCCTTCATGGCCTTTCTGTAAAAAATGTTTATTATATGCACCTGTTAAAAATTGTCTCTTGGGTGTTAATTGTGCCCAAAAATATCTTCCAGATAAAATCAACTCACACAAAGCTTGACAGGCTTGCAGAGATTCCACATCTCAAAAACACTTAATATTAATATTAATATGCAGTATCGGCATCAGGGGCTTGATAGCTGCTGCTAATCCAAAAATTACTAATTTTGATAAATGTCAGCTGGTCAACAAAGTCTAGGGACAGATATGCTCTTTTAACAGTCACAATGTCTGGTAGCACTGAATTCCTTTTCAGAAAGCACGCTGGATGCAGAACAGCTTAATTACATTCTGGGCAAGTTCTGGCCAGTGGTCGATTATTATTACTACCCAGTATATGGTCTTCTAGAAAGCTCTCCATTTCTGTTTTAACCCCTAGATAATCTGATGCAGACACTGCGGAAGAGTAGTGGAAGCTGATAGCCCTGGGTCACTGAGGTGACCCCTTCTCCATTGCTTCTCCTTTAACCTCCCTGGCGGTATGATTATGTCTGGAATTTTGTACCAAAAGCAGTATAATTATTTTGCATGGAAATTCTGCGTTTTATACTATAGGCCTGCAATTCTTAGGAATAACTTGTTTAAATCTGTCCAAACAAGAGTCTAGTAGACATCCCGGGTATGATAACGTTTGAAACACAAAATCATAAAATTATAATATAATAAATAACTATAAATAATTATAACAAATGATAATGTAATTATAATAAAAATTATTCAATAATGTAATCAAATCAAAAACACAGAAATTTGCTCAGTTGCAGAATTGTTGCTGTCATTACTTTTATTTTTTTATGACGGATTTCCCCACAAATCGCTATCACTCAATTCTGCAAGTGATTATAGTTTATTATCGCTGTTTCTAGCTGCTCTAAAATCACTTTTGACATAAAGGGACACTTTTGGTTGCTATGGACAATCTACAGTTTGCAGGCACAAAAAAACTGTTTTTATTATATAAAAGTAGACGTAGGACACTGGGCAGACCACTAGGGACAAGGGGGGGTGTGTATTTTTTACATACAGTACTGTAATCTATATGTACTGTGTTTGTTTACTTTTTTGAATTTGACGCCGTTCTCCGCCCCCGTGCATCGTAACGTCGCAGGGAATGGAGATCAAGAAATCGAGCGAGGACGGCGCTCGCTCACACAGCGGGGATGCATCCCTGGATCCAGGGACAAGGTAAGTACAGTAACTTGCCTGGAGAAGGTAAGCCAGCGCACGCTGCAGGCTCTGCACAGCTACCGCGAGCGTGACTCAGGGTTACCGATAATAGCATAGAAAAACCACCGTCACGCTCTGGAACACCGCTAAGCAGGTTAACCAATAATAGCCCCAAAACTAGCTTTTCCATAACAATGTAACCTACCAGAGTCTGGCATAACATAAACTCCACTTTAAGTTGTCCTCAAGATATTTCATCCTCTGCTCCCTCTGTGGGGACAGGATGAGTTCCAAGACTTTCCCCTTGTAACAGGGTTCAAGGGAGGGTTGCCAGCCAATAATGATCATTCTCCATGAATCCTCTGGTGCATTCTCAGGCTTAGAAGAATAATTGAGCCCATGCACCGCAAGTTTGCAGAGGCATGAGAAGCAGAGTCCTCTGTGTCACTGAGGATTACAGTATCTGGAACTGCCTCCTCCCAGCCATGTACTACTCCCAAGGGTTCTGAAGATGAAACACCATCTTTTAAGGTTTGACGTATGTCTTCCTCTCATTCAATGCCTCCAAAACTCCCAGAATCCTCCTCCTCTTCCCTCTCCAGTCGTGTGTTCTGTGGCGTGGCAAGAGTGGTGAATGCATAAAGAGGGCATTGAGAGGAAAATAAGTCATCCTCTTCTTCCCGCTGCTCTGCCCTGAGTGTCCTGTCCATAATTCCACGCAGAGTCTGCTCCAGCAGGAACACCACCGGGTTTGTGTCACTGATGTATGCATTGTCACAGCTCACCATCCTTGTCGCCTCCTTAAATGGTGACAGTACAGTGCATGCAGCCATTGGCGTGGGAGGAAAAAACAGAGATGCCCTGAGCCTTTTGTACTATGCTCACACAGGTACTCGTTGACAGCCCTCTGCATGTGCAGCAGCTGCAGCATTGCCAAAGTTCAGTTCCACCTGGTGGGCATGTCACAAATATGGTGGCTTACGGACACTGACGTGCTTTAGAAGATCTTTCAACTCTGGGTACCTTTTTAAGTAACTGCATCCCTATAATTTCTTGAAACTGTGCCGACTAAAGTTATTCTATTGTATTGGTTGCTTATTCTTTATACAGTTTTTTTTGTTTGGTAACTGCACAATCTTAAAGCTGAACTGTAGGCATATAAAAAAGACAGTGAATGTAAACATATACCATGCTCTGTTATAGACTGCTTGATCCAAAGCCCCAAATAACTGGATGCTCAGCACTCATCAGGAATCAAACTCACTGTAGTTTGTAAGTGCTTTTAGCCATTTTAATAAGCTTTGTTGTGGTTATTCACACTATGCAAGCTTGTTGCTCCTCTCTTCTCTCTGAATGCCAACTGGTCATTGTGTGGCTTCCTGAGTGCTGAGCATCCAGTTATTTGGGGTTTTGAATCAAGCAGTCTATAACAGAGCACATTTTTACTTCTCAAGACATTGAGAGTCAGATATATTCTGGTAAGGGTATATATGTGCTTTGGTGGATGGAGCACTGGGTGTTTCGCAGTGTCGGTGCGTTAATAGAGGGTGCCGGAGTGCTGCCCTCTCTGACTCCTGCACACGCCACTAATACAATACATAGATTCATGCATTGCATGAATCTATGTATTGCCGCCGCTGCCGCCGACTATTCAGATGGCCGGCCCCCTGGCGAAAGCCGGCCATCTGAATGACGGCAGCTGGTTGGCTGTGGAAGTGCCTATCAGAGCCCTCAGGCTGTAATGGGCCTCCAAACACTTATCCAGGGACGCACGATGGGTGCGTTCCTTGGATAAGAATGACAGGCGTCTCAGCCAATCAGGGTTACCGGTTCTGGTTACCGGTAACCTGATTGGCTGAAGCGTCACCGAGGGCGGGAGAAGACATCGAGGGACCGTGGAAGGAGGGTGGCCGACCCCAGAAAGATAAGTGCCAGGCGGGGGGGCATTTTACAAATGACGTAAATTGATGGGCACAGTGGTGACAATTGCTGGACACAGTGGTGAAAATTGATGGGCACAGTGGTGACAATTGCTGGGCACAGTGGCGAAAATTGATGGGCACAGACAGTGGTGACAATTGCTGGGCACAGTGGCTACAATTGCTGGGCACAGTGGCAAATATTGATGGGCACAGTCGCAACAATTGCTGGGCACAGTGGCGACATTTTATGGCACAGTGGTGACAATTGATGGGCACAGTTGTGACAATGGATGGGCACAGTGGTGACAATTGATGGCACAGTGGTAACAATTGATGGCACAGTGGCTGCGTTTGATGGCACAGTGGCTGTGTTTGATAGCATGGCACAATGGCTGCATTTGACGGCACATTGGCTGCGTTTGGCATGGCACAGTGGTGACAAGTGATGGCACAGTGGTGACAATTGATGGGCACAGTGGTGACAATTGATGGCATGAATTGATGGGCACAGTGGTGACAATTCAATTGATGGCACAGTGGTGACAATGGGCACAGTGGCAACAATTGATGGCACAGTGGCTGCGTTTGATGGCATGGCACAGTGGTGACAATTGATGGACACAGTGGTGATAAATGATGGCACAGTGGCTGCGTTTGATGGCATGGAACAGTGGTTGCATTTGATTGCATGGCACAGTGGCGACAATTGATGGCACAGTGGCGACAATTGATGGCACAGTAGCTGCATTTGATGGGCACAGTGGCTGCATTTGATGGGCACAGTGGCTGCATTTGATGGGCACGGTAGCTGCGTTTGATGGGCACAGTGAGGCTGCAATTGTTTTCTTTTTTTCTTTTTTATTGTTTGCGCCCCCCCAAAAATTTGGAGCACCAGCTGCCATTGGTGTTTCACATTTAAGAACATTTGAAGAGAACTTCTTGCAAAAAAGGATTTTCACTTTCATGGATGGATACAAACCTTTTACTTGTGCATGGACATTTGTTTATTGTTTGAACTTTATGTAGTACTGTTTATTTATTAAAGTTTAAGTATTGCACTTGATTTTTGATGAGTGTGGCATATGTTCACATTCGATGTCTGTATGGTATGCACCTGTTATTTGTGTGGTGCTGCTGTTTTTCCACTTTATTTGTAGTACCTTTTGTGCATTTTTTTTGTGTTTGTTTCTAGTCCGGTAATAAAAGGCACAACGTAGGTTCCCTCTTCTGTTAGGTAGGATTTTGTTATGTGGCCGATCTATATGAACCCAAGGCCAGGATAAACAGAAATACAAATACTTTGTCAGGTAAAACAGCTCTAATATATGTATTGCATCTGTATATTTTTGTGTTGCCTAGAGTTTAGCATTAAATCGTAGTTCCGCCCACTTTTACTACTTTGTCTTAAAGGAAAGACTACACCTCCACTACTCTATTTTTGGATAATTATCATTATTATTATTTTTTTTCTTACTTACCTTTTCTGAAGTACTGAGTGTACTTCTGTCCTAACTTGGCTGTGGCTTAGTGCATAATTTCCTCTTTTCCCGCACTGCCTTCTGGGACCTGTGAATGTTCGGAAGACGGGCCATTCAGGAAGCGACTGTGCACATGAAGGCTCTACTGCCAGTATCACTTAGTTGGAATGGTGGGGCCTGCATCCGATCCGATGGACGGATCAGTCTCGGAGGTCCGAAATCATGGGCTCCCTGGACAGGTAAGTGTCCTTATAAAAAGTCAGCAGCTACAGTGTTTGTAGCTGCTGACTTTAAAAAATAAAAATAAATTGCGGCTTGAACACCGCTTTAAGCTGCTAAAGGATTCTGGTCATAGAGGAATGAGTGCTTTCTATCATCTTCTGATGTAAATATGGCTATAGTCACTAGACAGCAGAAAGTTATTGTCAGATGATTCAAAGCCTCTACAGAAAGAGAAGGCTAGTGTTGCCATCAAAGTACAATTCAGGTTTCTAGATTTCTGGATCAAGAGGGAGCTCAGAGGGAATACTTAGAGAGTATTAGGGGGGCTGTCGGGGGAGCTGCACCCAGAAGGTTTAGAATGCATGAAGGTAAAAAACTTTCAGCCTTTACAACCACTTTAAAGTTGTGGCTGATTAAAATGCATCAGTCCAACAAAAAAATGGTGTAAGTGTATTTTATTAATATGGTCCAATTTTGGTGAGAGGGTGGTAATTATAGTATAATGCGATGAGCACTGCACCAGTCAAGGAGTGTCAAAATAGAACAACACATTTATACATTCACATCACTGTCAAATCTATAACAAACATCAAATGTAGAATCTCATCTAGGCTATGTAATTATTTTATTAAATAGTGGGTGCTATTCAGAGACAACTAATTAGCTTTATATACACAATTATGATGATGAAGATTAGATTTTGTACTCTAGGGTAATAATTATTCAATGTAGTTGATAAAGATGGAGAAGTGTACATGACTAAAAAGAAAGCAGACCAAAGGTGGGGGTTATTTTATTTGCCCCTGTAGGGTGTAGATTACAAAACTCCTATATAACTACTGTATATAACCCACAATATTTATCAAACAGTATACTTGACAGTTTAATAAAAAAAAAAAAAAAAGCTTGATTATATGACGTGCATGTAAATCAGTGTGCACAGCGTAATGTTCTGGTGCCATTCTTAAAGTGTATGTAAACTTTTTTTTTTAACTTTTGGATAGAGTGAGGAAGTGTTAAAACCCCGGCAAGGTTCGTATTGCTGTTACAAGAGCAGAAGGCAAGGACATGTGCTTAGTAACAACAATCACAACAGTCGAAAAGAGTTTACTTTCACTTTGGTGGGATTTTTCTCTTCCCCTTAGCTCCTGTTGTGTCTATGAAGCAGGAAGTGAAAGAAAATATCCATGGTGGGCAGCAAAATAAATAAATAAACATGACAGTTGTTTTAACCATTCCTTCCTGCATTTAAAACCTGAAAAAGTTGGAGTTTTACATGCACTTTAAGTTGCGGAAACCAGACATATATTGTACTATATGTTAGTGCTTTATAAATATTATTAATAAACACTATGCCTTGTTCTTTAACCCTGTCATTCCCTTACATAATTCATATATAGAAATTCTATATTATTTACTACTACAGCTATCATAATGCTCGTCTTCAATTTACCTTCTACCTTTTACCGTCTAAATTACAGTACTGCTATCTTTATACTTTGTATTAATCTATGTATGTAAAATGACCTCCATTAACCTTGTATGTACTTATGTTATATCATATTTGTACCACCTTTTGTACCCAATAAAAAAAGTTTGTAATTAAAATAATAATAAAAAAAAAAAATATTAGGAATAAATAGTAATCATGACTATAAGGTCTATGTATAATACAATTGCTGTGTAGGTATCCTAACCATTCGCATAGGCACCACAAATTACAATTATGGCAATTAGATTGTGATGATGATGTGGTCTGAGATAAGATGGAGGGGCAACTGTATCATATGTGGTCAAGTGGGAGGGGGCTGCACGTAGAGTTCCTGTCGCTACAAACTGACAGGAATAGTGACAGTAACATCGCTACTCCTGTGAGCTCAATGGGAATCCAGAGGGCAGAAGAGAGCCGGGAAGAGGTACTCTCTCCCCTACAACTCTTCTTCCTGAGTTCCTGAATCCTGCTGCTGATTGCTTCTGCATTGGGACTGTTAGATCGGGACTGTTCAGAGTTTACAAACCTGTAAAGTCCTGATCTGACAGTCAGGTATGCCCAGGTGTGATCCCATTTAGCATCTATTCCTGATGGCTGCCAGGCAGAAGTATCAGCTTGCCCTCTTCAACTCAAATGTGCTGAAAGGAGGGGGGCATCTGAGGTCTATGTGTTTGATGGAGGGGAGCTGAACAAGTGCTAGGGGGGATTAGTAGGGGGATTGGGAGGGGGGAGGATTTGTGTAGGGTTTGGATTTAGGGGAGTTACTAGGAAGGGAGATTTGTGCTGGGAACGAAAATATTTTTGGGGTGGGGGATTTGTGCTAGAAAGGGGGTTTTGAGGGGGTCATTTGTGCTAGCAGGGATGATTGTGGGGATTTGTGCTAAGAGAAGAAATTAGAAGAATTTGTGTTTGGAGGGGGGTTTGTGTTAGGAGGGGAAATGGGGGCAGGGGGATTTCTGTTAGGAGGGGGTATTAATGCTGAGGGAAGGATTTTTGCTTATGGGGGGATTTGGAGGGGGAGGGATTTGCACCAGGCGGGATTTGGGGGAATTTGTGCTGGCGGGCTTTGTGCTAGGAAAATATTTTTTGGGGTGGGATTTGTGCTGGGAAGGGGGCTTTGGTTGGATTTTTGCTGGAAGGGGGGTATAGGGGGAGGGGCTTTGAGCTAGGGAATATTTTTGGGGGGGATTTGTCTCAGGAGGGGGGATTTGGGGGGAAAGATTTGATGGATAGTGGATTTATGTTTGGGGAGAATTTTGGCTTACCAAGGTAATATATGCTTAGGGGGTTACCATGCAGAGAAGTGCTTGATTGTTTTGGGGGGCCAAGGATTTTTGTTGACACATACAGTGGGGCAAAAAAGTATTTAGTCAGCCACCAATTGTGCAAGTTCCTCAACCCCAAACTTGCTCATCCATGTCTTTATGGACCTTGTTTGTGCACTAGTGTGCAGTCATGTTGGAACAGGAAGGGGCCATCCCCAAATTGTTCCCTTAAAGTTGGGATCATGAAATTGTCCAAAATGTCTTGGTATGCTGACACCTTATGGCCTCGTACTCACGAGGCAATCTATCTGTTCAAATCGGTCGGACCGACCGATTTGAACAGATCTGTCTGCTTGGATTTTGGTTTGCTCGCGTGTACACACGAGCAAACCAAAATCCCCGCCAGCAGACAGCGCGCTGACGTGTCGGTGACGTGGCGGTGACGTTGACGCCGCCACGTCACCGCACCAGGAAGTAAAACACTTCCGCGCATGCGTCGAAATCATTCGGCGCGTGTGCAAGAAGACATGTCTGCTGGTTAGCATACTAACCAGCAGACATGTCGGGCGGACAGGTTCCCAGCCGACAGATTTCAAAGCATGCTTTGAAATCTGTCGGGTGGCCAAATCCGTCGGCTCGCCCGTACACACGGTCGAATCTGTTTGCTGGGACGGTCGGGCCGACCGTTTCCAGCAGACAGATTTGATCGTGTGTACGAGGCCTAAGAGTTCCGTCACTGGAACTAAGGGGCCAAGCCCAGCCCCTGAAAAACATTCTCACATTCTAATCCCCCCCTCTACCAAATGATTTGGACCAGTGCACAAAGCAAGGTCCGTAGAGACATGGATGAGCGAGTTTGGGGTGGGGGAACTTGACTGGCATGCACTTGATAGAATACCTTTGGGATGAATTAGAGCAGAGACTATGAGCTAGGCCTTCTTGTCCAACACCAGTGTCTGATCTCACAAATGCACTTCTGGAAGAATGGTCAAACATTACCATAGACACACTCCTAAACCTTGTGGACAGCTTCCCTAAGAGTTAAAGCTGTTATAGCTGCAAAGGGTGCGCCAACACAATATTGAACCCTACGGACTAAAACTGGGATGCCTTTAAAGTTCATGTGCCCCAATACTTTTGGTAATATAGTGTATGTGATTTAATTTTATCTATTCAAATTTATGTGGATTAGATGTGTGGGTGAAGTGCATCCTCATTTTTTCTTTTGACCGTCCTCACAAGCCAGATCAGATCAGGGTGGTCTTAGACTCAAGTGATAAATATGAATGTGTTATTCCCTTCTCACTGGGCCTAATCTAAAAAACAACCTTATAGGAGTCTTGCTCCACTTTAGACAAGAATCATTTGCTGTTATTGCTGACATTTATCATAGTTTCCACTGTATTATTTTTGGAGAAGACAACAGAAACTTCCTCAGGTTCTGATAATATCCCAACAAGGATGTTAGCAACTAAGTCATAGAATGCAATGAATTAAAGGACATTCCTTTCATTAAGGTAAAAAATGTTTAGGCATTGATTTTGGCCCCTTAACCCCCTTATACTTACCTGGGCCCTCATTCAATCGAGCGCTGGCACATGCACTTCAGCTCTTTTCTCTCCACAATTCCGTGTCTCACTGGCTTTGTTGGGACACCAGGAGCCATTGGCTCCTAGTGTTGTCAATCAAAGCAAGTAATGCCGGATAAGGGGAGGTGGAGCAGAGTCCTGCTGTCTGTGTCAAGGGCACAGCAGCAGGGTTTGGGAGTGAGCACACACGAGTGACCCCAAGGGAAGCAGCTTCCTGTGGGGGCACTGGACAGAGAGGAGGACCAGAGAAGAGGAGGTTTGAGGCCACTCTGTGCAGTTCCATTGTACAAGAGTAGGTAAGTATAGAGATGTTGTTATTTTTTTTAAATATCCTTTACAAACACTTTAACCACTTCCCGCCCGGCCAATAGCCGATTTACGGCCGGGAAGTGGTTATGAAATCGTGACTAGACGTTCTCAAACGTCTAGCACGATTTAATGCCGCGCGCGCCTGTGCGGGCGCGCAGCGCGGCGATCGTTGATGCGGGGTGTCAGTCTGACACCCTGCACCTCCGATCTCGGTAACGAGTCTCCGGCGGAGCCTCGTTACCACGTGATCAGCCGTGTCCAATCACGGCTGATCACGATGTAAACAGGAAGAGCCGCCGACGGCTCTTCCTCACTCGCGTCTGACAGACGCGAGTACAGGAGAGCCGATCAGCGGCTCTCCTGACAGGGGGGGTTCGCGCTGATTGTTTATCAGCGCAGCCCCCCCTCGGATCGCCACACGGACCACCAGGGAGTGCCCACACTAGACCACCAGGGAACATAAAAAAAGAAAAAAAAAATGACAAATAAAAAAAAAGTCAGCAGTAAAAAAAAATGATGCCAATCAGTGCCCACACATGGGCACTGATTGGCAACATTGATCCATCAGTGCCACCCCTCAGTGATCATCAGTGCCACCCCAGTGTCTGTCAGTGCCACCCCACAGTGCCAATCCATACCCAGTGCCCACCTATCAGTGCCCACCTGTGCCACCTATCAGTGCCCACCTGTGCCACCTATCAGTGCCCACCTGTGCCACCTATGAGTGCCCACCTGTGCCACCTATGAGTGCCCACCTGTGCCACCTATGAGTGCCCACCTGTGCCGCCTATGAGTGCCCATCAGTGCCGCACATGAGTGCCCATCAGTGCCGCCCATGAGTGCCCATCAGTGCCGCCCATGAGTGCCCATCAGTGCCCCATACCAGCGCCGCCTATCAGTGCCCATCAGTGCTACCTAATCGGTGCCCATCAGAACTACCTCATTGGTGCCCATCAGTGCCACCTCATCGGTGCCCATCAGTGCCACCATATCAGTGCCCGTAATTGAAAGAGAAAACATACTCATTTACAAAAAAATTAACAGAAAAAAATAAAAACTTTATTTTTTTTTCAAAATCTTTGCTCTATTTTTAGTTGTTGCGCAAAAAAAAAAAACGCAGAGGTGATCAAATACCACCAAAAGAAAGCTCTGTTTGTGGGGAAAAAAGGACGCCAATTTTGTTTGGGTGCAGTGTAGCATGACCGCGCAATTGTCATTCAAATTGCGACAGTGCTGAAAGCTGAAAATTGGCTTGGGCGGGAAGGTGCGTAAGTGCCTGGTATGGAAGTGGTTAAGTACAATTTCACAGTACTGTTTAGACACAATTAACACTTCTAAATGTTACCATTCATATAGGAAATATTCACTTTTTGTGTTCATGTCCATTTGAATTTACTGAACAAATGTAAACATTTTTAAAAGCTATTTTGGCACATTTGTAATATTTGAAAATAACGCTTTAATATTTATTGACTCGTAACAACATTTTCTCTAACTACAGAATTTCTCTTTACTTATTGAAAACTCTAAAGCCTATCTAGTTTTTTTTTTTTTTTTTTGCTCAGTTCTTTTTTTCATTGGTATCAAAGATTCATTTTCAAACTCGCACTGATGTCAATGTACTTTGGAGGACCTCATAATTCATTTTTGCAGAGTATCCTCTTTACTATATATTTCAGATGATTAGTTCACTAACCTCCTCTCAGGAAAGCTGTAGCACACATATCAGTTCCACCTTACTCTTCACAGATATACAAACATATGCAATCAAAAGCCAGATTTCCTGTTAGTATAAAAAAAAAAAGTCTAAAAATCTAGAAACCCTTGAAATCACTTTTAGGTCTCAGGAAACCTGTACTAAAAATTATTAGATCAAAAGCTCATGGCATGTTAGAGAAATTTGAAAATTGAAAATATAATCACGGATAAAAGAAAAAATGAATATTTGACACCCACAACAAATACATGTTAACATCCTCATTCTATATGACAAGATCAATTTCAATATTAATTATAAAATGGAACAAATAGTAGTTATAATGATAATTAACAATAATAAAATAAATATATTGGTGAAACGCATCCTCTTTGATTACATATACGGTAATATAATAGATACAGTCCATGTAGAAGTGCCACCTTGTATTGATGGTCAGTGGAAAGTGATTGCTTACAATGGTATTCAGTAGGAAAAGTGTTATATTTTTTTGTCGGTCAGAGAGGAGCCATATTACATTGATGTTCAATGGAAAGAATGAACTTTACAATGGTGGCTACTTACCTTAGAGGAAAACATCTACTAGCCTATGCAGGAATCATCTGGCAGAAGTTAACTCCACCTCTGCTCACTGCAAAAAAAAAAGAAAAAAGAAATGCAACTTTTTGGGAAACCATGGGTTTCTGGGGAACTTTAGTTTTTTTTTCCTAGCATTTGTTAGGATAACTATATACTGTATATAAACTTGGTAGACTGCGCTTTGGCAGTATCTTTTCCTTGCTTCTGCAAGTTGCCTTTATGGCCTTAATCCAAACCAATGACCAGGCAATTTCTTTGAATCTGTGCACCTCTTCTATTGGCCACCGCCTTAATTGTCACTTACCTTTAATGTAATATCACTAAAATGTGGGCTTTCTTCTACACTGGAAAAATGGCTTGCTACCATGCCATACCAGAACTTAGGGGCACTCTAACATACCCTAAGGCCCCTTTCACACGTGCAGACCGTATGTCCGCTTTTTCATCCATCTGTTTGTGGATGAAAAAGGGACATTCATTGTTCCCTATGAGATTGCGGGTGTCAGCGAATGAACATCCGCTGACACCCTATCTCGTCCCCCTCCGCAATGATTGATTCTGCTGACAGAAGAAAACCCTATTTTTCCTTCCGTCTGCGGATCGGATCGGATGAACACAGACATACGGCAGAAATGCTGCACCCAGATGTTATTTATTTAAAAGGAAACTGTAGGAGAAATATGCAGGTCAACATTGCAGACATCCCCTTCAAAAGATTATAACTGATCATGATTATACCATCTTAGTCACTGACCTGGAATAAGTCTGAGATCAGAAGTTCTGACTTCATTTGTTGCATGCTCATATCAGATATGGGCGGCTAGGCAACTAGTGTTGTTTAACCTCCTTAGCAATATTCCCGAGTGTGACTCTGGGTGGTTTTTCCATACTGTTATCGGTAACCCCGAGTCACGCTCGGGGTAGATGTGCAGAGTGTGCAGCGGCGCGGCTTACCTTCTTGCAGCATCCACAGACAGTTACTTACCTTGTTTGTGGATCCTGTGATGCATCCCTGCTGTGTGAGCGAGCGGCGTCCTCCCTCGATTCACACAGTGTCCCCGTGTGCCGCCGAGCTCCATTCCCTGCGACGTTACGATGCACGGGGGTGGAGAACGGCGCCAAATTAAAAAAAGTAAACAAACACTTTACATACAGTATACTGTAATCTTATAGATTACAGTACTGTATGTAAAAAATACACCCCCCCTTTCTCCCTAGTGGTCTGCCCAGTGTCCTGGGCAAACCACTTTTATGTACTTTTATATAATAAAAACTGTTCTTTCTGCCTGCAAACTGTAGCTTGTCCATAGCAACCAAAAGTGTCCTTTATGTCAAAAGTGATTTTAGAGCAGCTAGAAAACAGTGATAATACATTATAATCACTTGCAGAATTGAGCGATAGCGATTTGTGGGGAAATTTGTCATAAAAAATAAAAGTAATGACAGCGACAATTCTGCAACTGAGCAAATTTCAGTGTTTTTGATTTGATTACATTATTGAATAATTGTTATTATAATTACATTATTATTTGTTATAATTATTTATAGTTATTTATTATATTATAGTTTATGATTTTGTTTTTCAAACTTTATCATACCCGGGATGTCTACTAGACTCTTGTTTGGACAGATTTAAGTGAGTTATTCCAAAGAATTGCAGGCCTACAGTATAAAACACCAAATTTCCATGCAAAAAATTGTTCCGCTTTTGGTACGTAATTCCAGACAGAATCATATCGCCAGGGAGGTTAAAAGGAACTCATGTTTCTTTTGTAGCAGCCATACATCTTTAGAATGAACCTCCCAGCTGCATCTCCTTACAGTAAATTGGACCCAAAACAGTAGTATTAACGACAGATGTTCCGACTAGAAACAAGCTCTTACCTTGAGTAACATTGAGATAAATGTAAACAGTAAAGTTTTAACTGGGGTTGGGTGAAAAAGGTAGTCTAGTAGTAATAGGCTCTAGACGGGGGAGGGGAGAGGGAAGGGGTAAAGGATGGGGGGTAGATAGGAAGGCAAAGGTTAAGGGCACCAGCAGGTTAGAGATAAAATCAAAAAGTAATTTACATTTGGGTATTTACCATTTAACAGTACAACAAGGATAACATTTTAAGAAAGAGCTGTTATTGAGCTAAGGTTTTGAGACATTGACATAGTACCAATTTGAATAGAGATAGTAAAGAAGGAACATACATCCACTTAATAATCAGATACACAGCACAATTGGGTGAAATAAAAAGGATCCTAAAGCAACACTGGCATTGGTTTCAGGATGCACAGGAGACCTTTAAATTTGTGACACCACTACCATCCATTACATTTCGTTCAAGGTCTATAGAAGACCAATCAGTACAAAGCAATATTTTTGTGAAATCGGAGTCCTTGTTGCTGTTTAAGAGTCACTTATCATTGTAGCACCTGTACTGTGTGCAAAGTCATGCATAATAATAACCAATCTTAAATTGCCTAATGGCAAAATACTGTCTGCAAAACATGTTGCGAACTGTAATACAGAGGGAGTGAAATACATTCTCTTATGCAGCTGCACAGGGGTCAAGTCCTGGGGGAAAAAGTGTGGAAACTCCCACCCAAGATCCACTCCCCCACAAAAAAAAATGATGCGCTCTTATGCATAATTACTAAACCACAAAAGCAACCAGGTCACCAGGACTGTGTCCAACACACCAGAGGACCTTCCAGATGGATGACACATTTCTATTGGGGGATCCCCTCTTCCTCAGAGCCAATCTGTGATACTGCATTGCCACATTAATATAGTGAATAGGTCACACCACATGTTCTGAAAACCCATCCCATAAGTGGGTGGAGATGGGAGTGGTCAAAAACCAAGCCACATCCTTGTGCGCAATAACACATGGATATAAGACAACAGTTAAAATACAAATTTTATCTGGCCATAGAAGAATTTTTAGAGATATTATAAAAACATGGAACCAAATACCTAAATTGATTACGCAACAATAGATACCAATTCACACAAGCTGGAAACAATAATAATTATATACACACACATGTATATACACACACATATTCATATATGCACACACACATACATACAAATGCACATATGTGTTTAATGTAAGAAAGTATAAAACTAGAGGATGCCAGATAGGAAGGTTTTTTTGGGGGATAGGTATACCATTGTGTTTTATTTTATTTTATTTTGTATAATAAATAGTTTTTAATGTTAAATGCTTGCTTATAGTGGTGTTCGCTGCATACAAATTATAGAAAATCCATAGTAGTCCATTAGTAATGGTAATATTTTTTTTTAACTAGTTTGTAGGCTTTCAACTAAACTGTTGCGAGGAGAAACTGTAATACATTTGAAAAGGCACATAAAGTTCCACCTGCATGCTTCATAAATGACTACTTAATATTCATTTTCAATTTTTCATATTTACTTAGCCTAAAAATACTTATTATTTCATTTTTTGCTCTTGAACGCAATACATTCCATTTAAACAAGATAATTTTCCATGGTTGCTCCTGAATTATTATCATTGCTTAACCATCCACAATAAATAAACAAATGAAGAATTTTAGTATGCTTTCCAGTTTCCACAGTTGTAACAAATGCAATTTCTATGTTTTTATTTAACAAGAGATCCTGGAAGTTTTCCAGATCTATGAAATTAAAATGAGAACTCTATATGCACGTATAGCTACATTAATATGATTGTATTAATTATTAAGATATTATTGCCCTCAGTTAGGGAACGTGTCAAATCATTTTTATGTAGCAGCATTTACACTTGCATTATGAGTCTCATAATTTAACATAATTGGTTTGCCTGAACTTTTAATTTCACCTTTCTGCACCTGTTTCCGTTTTCTGGGGAAAGACAAGGCTTTAGGCTTATATTTTATGCAGTGATGTTTTATTATTAAATTTAATTTCCTTGCTTTAGATTTTGCCGAACATCAGTTTTATAGTCTTTACAAAAAAGATAATAATAATACTTTGACCAATATTTACAACAACAAAATAGTTATGTTTACTCTATACCCGCTTTCACAATAATAGCAAACCCTAATTAGGCCTATGAATAGAGTTCTTGGCCCGGATTCACGTAGAGAGGCGTATCTTTGTGTGGCGTAGCGTATCTTCTTTACGCTACGCTGCCACAACTTAGAGAGGCAAGTGCTGTATTCACAAAGCACTTGCTCCCAAAGTTACGGCGCCGTAGCGTAAATGGGCCGGCGTAAGCCTGCATAATTCAAAGTAGCAGTGGGCGTGTTGTATTATAATGAACCGTGACCCCTTGCAAATGATGTGCGCATGCGCTGTCCGTGGATGTATCCCAGTGCACATGCTCAGAATCACGTCAAATAGAATGCCTAAGATACACGTCAAACACTGCCTACGACGTGAATGCCACAGCCCCATTCACGTACTACATATGCAAACGACGTAAAAAGGATGACTGTTCCGACGTCCATACCTTTGCATGGGATGCGCCACCTTTTTGGTGGTTTATCTTTACGCCAGAAAAACTCCTTACGTAAACGGCGTAGATTCCTCAGTCGGACGTACGTATGTTCGTGAATCGGCGTATATTGCTCATTTGCATATTTATAATGGGAACGCCGAATGCGTCCAGCGTAAATATGCACCCAAGATACGACGACGTAGGAGACTTACGTCGGTCGTATCTTGGCAAAATTCAGGCGTATCTGATTTAAAGAATCAGCGCATAGATACGAGGGCACACATTTGGACTTACGACGGCGTATCAGTAGATACGTTGGCGTAAGTCTTTGTGAATCAGACTAACTGTCAGATATCATTTAAAGTCTGAAATCAAACTAATCAAACAAATGAACTTCACACTCAAGGGCAGGAACACTGCAATGTGGTGTGAAAATCTTGCATTCCTTGTGCATTTCCAGCACCAAACAAACACAAAAAGCACTGCAGTTGTGATCTGAAGTCGGTGTTATTATTAAGTTGCAGTTGCATTTTGCAAGTGCAGTTGCACAAGAGCTTAGTAAATGAGGTAAAACTTCACTTTGCAACGAAGACCCAAACATATGCAAGGAAAATAAAAGAAGTCAGCATTTTTGCTTGCATGTGGTTGGATGATGGAAGTCAACGGAGCTTCTGCTCATTTACAAAGCTCTGGAGCAACTGCTCTTGCAGAATGCAACTACATTTTGCAAAGCACACAGTCTATTTGCCTTTAGTAAATCAGCCCCTATTTGCCTTTGGTAAACCAACCCCACAGAGTAGACTTTTTCTTATAACAAAAAGTAAAAAATATTGAATAAATTAAATTTTAGTCAAACATTTAGGCCAAAATGTATTCAGCCACATGTCTTTAGTAAAAAAAATCGCAATAAGTGTATATTTATTGGTTTTCGCAAAAGTTATAGGGGCAGATTCACGTAGATCGGCGCATTATCATTCCGGCGTAGCGCACCACTTTTCCGTTAGACTTGCGCAATCTAGCCGCGTAATCCGGCGATTCACGTAGCTTTTACGCAAGAGCTTGCGCAAACGTAAGGTTTTTTCCTGAGGCGTAAGGAGGAGTAATACAAATTGGGAAGGACGTGGGCGTGTTACATTGAAATGAGCCGTGACCCCATGCAAATGAAGGGCCGGCCGACTCGCGCATGCGCGCGTGAAGGAAACCATGTCAGCTCCGTTGTGCGCATGCTCACAACTCGGGAGCGGCGCAATCAGTGAAATTGGAAATGGACTAGGGCAACTTTATGAACTACGCAGACAGCATAAATAGACAGACACAAATGCACTTCCTTTGCAAAAGTACATCCCTTTGTATCCCTCCCTATACAGCAAGGTGCTTTTGTTTGTTTGTGACGTGTCTTTGAGATATTTGGGGACTGTTTTGCAGAGTGATTTTTGTCTTTTATGTCTTTGTTGTTATTTTGTTTAAATTATATTTTTGCTGGGCATTTTTTATTTTTGCTCGTCATTTATTTAATTTTTTTGGTTCTGTTTGTGTATGATTTTGGAATGTGGGGGTGATATTCCTGCGGGAAAAGGGGTGTCACCCTCATTTGTGGTGGAGAAGTGATCGCCAGGTCTGTGTGAATGGTGTATGAATGTACAGTGACATAATTGGAGCCGTGGCATGGCGTTGCAGCTCACAAGTCCTGCATGGTGGACTGGTGCCAATCCAATGTGATGAGGATGTGGGGTGTGTGTGCTAGGGACCACAGTGGTGTGCATGCATGCATTCTCATTGTGCCATGATTAATGTGTGTGTTTAACGTGCAAAGATGCATAATGTGAGCTGGCATGAGATGGGGTCATGAGATGGGGTACCAGTGCATATGCAGAGTCACCTTGAAGGGAAAAGACAGGAGGATGTTAGTCATGCATGTGCCACTTGTGAGGTGTGCATCACGGGAGGGGATAGTCATGCCTGCCACCCATGTCACTCACCAACCAAGCCAGCTGTCCCCATACATGTTCTGTTGGAAATCTGTGGGGATGGGGCTCTGATTGTATATGTAGCTGTCATGGGTGTCATGGGTGGTGCCATGTGTTGGGCTGGTGATGTCCTCCTGCAGGGTTGTGGTAATTCCATGATGGCATGAGGGGTGAATCTGAAGATGCGAGACACCTCAGAATCACTCATGCCATAGATGTCTATGCGTGTGTGATATATCAAGTGAAGAGTGAGGGGCTTGTATCAGATAAGAATATTGTATTAGATTAATTTAAATTGTAAATTTTATATAAGCAAATAAAAAAATTAAAAAAAACATCTCCCGTGCCCTCCTTAGTGCCATCCTCCGTGCCCTCCTCCTTCTTTGTTCATCTAAAGTCAGTAGTATAGCTATGCGCGACGATGCCCCT
This sequence comes from Rana kukunoris, assembly GCA_029574335.1. Lineage (NCBI taxonomy): Eukaryota > Metazoa > Chordata > Amphibia > Anura > Ranidae > Rana > Rana kukunoris. Next base: position 401,322,339 of record CM056053.1, on the reverse strand, counting down.
GGCATGTTGGCATACAGATTGTTGGGCAACACGTGTGACTGCTGAACTCCTCACTAACAGTGTTGCTTTATCTGACAATTAGACTTTTTTTCAAAATTTAGACCAGCTTTTAGGTCCTCTAACTTTAGACAGAACATTTTGCTGTTGCGCACATCGCGTAGCCTGCGCAGCAACTGCGTTTTTTTGTGGATCCCCGTAACTCCCTCATTAGCATATTTGACTAGCAAATCAATGGTGTGTCTAGCGCAGTTTTGCACGAAGGGAAGCGAATGTCTAATTCAATTACGCCGGACCAAAAAACGTAGATTTCTGGCGTATATTGTTTTGTGAATCGCGTCCAACTATACGCACGCGCACATTTAGACTTACGCACGCGCAACAGCAGTTGCGCAGGCGTAATCGCTCTGTGAATCTGGGCCATAGCGTCTACAAACTAGGGTACATTTTCTGGAATTTACACAGCTTTTATTTTATGACTGCCTATCTCATTTCTTGAGGTGCTAAAATGGCAGGGCAGTACAAAACTCCCCCAAATGACCCCATTTTGGAAAGTAGACACCCCAAGGAAACTGCTGAGAGGCATGTTAGGTCCATTGAATATTTTTTTTTTTTTGGTCCCAAGTGATTGAATAATGACAAAAAAGTTGTCACTAAACGATATATTGCTCACACATGCCATGATTAAATGTGGAATTGCACCCCAAAATACATTCTGCTGCTTCTCCTGAGTACAGGGATACCACATGTTTGGGACTTTTTGGGAGCCTAGCTGCGTATGGGGCCACAAAAACCAAGCACCGCCTTCAGCATTTCTAATGCCGCGTACACACGATCACTTTATGTGATGAAAAAAAATTGACCGTGTGTAAGGGAAAACGTCGTTTTATGTTTTGTAAAAAACGACAAAAAAAAAATGAAGCATGCTTCAATTTTATGTGTCGTTTTTCAAAACGTCGTTTTTTGTTTCACAAAAAGTCACCGTGTGTAGCAAAAAACGTTGTTTAAAACGATGGTTTTCAACCCGCGCATGCCCAGAAGCTAGTTATGAAGCGAGCTTCAATGGAAAAGAGTGGTGAACGTAACCTCGCTTTTTGTGAAAAAACTATGGTGTGTATGCAACATCGTCTTTGAAAAGTGAAGTTTCAAAAACGTTGTTTTTTACTTCACAGAAAACATTGTTTTTTTCATCACATAAAGTGATCGTGTTTACCGGGCATAAGCGCGCACATTTTTTGATTTCACTCCTCACTACCTATCACAGTTTCGAAGGCCATAACATGCCAAAATAGCACAAACCCCCCCAAATAACCCAATTTTGGAAAGTAAACACACCAAGGAAACTGCTGAGAGGCATGTTAGGTCCATTGAATATTTTTTTTTTTTTTGGTCCCAAGTGATTGAATAATGACAAAAAAGTTGTCACTAAACGATATATTGCTCACACATGCCATGATTAAATGTGGAATTGCACCCCAAAATAGATTCTGCTGCTTCTCCTGAGTACAGGGATACCACATGTTTGGGACTTTTTGGGAGCCTAGCTGCGTATGGGGCCACAAAAACCAAGCACCGCCTTCAGCATTTCTAATGCCGCGTACACACGATCACGTTATGTGATGAAAAAAAATTGACCGTGTGTAAGGGAAAACGTTGTTTTATGTTTTGTAAAAAACGACAAAAAAAAATGAAGCATGCTTCAATTTTATGTGTCGTTTTTCAAAACGTCGTTTTTTGTTTCACAAAAAGTCACCGTGTGTAGCAAAAAACGTTGTTTAAAACGATGGTTTTTAACCCGCGCATGCCCAGAAGCTAGTTATGAAGCGAGCTTCAATGGAAAAGAGTGGTGAACGTAACCTCGCTTTTTGTGAAAAAACGATGGTGTGTATGCAACATCGTCTTTGAAAAGTGAAGTTTCAAAAACGTTGTTTTTTACTTCACAGAAAACATTGTTTTTTTCATCACATAAAGTGATCGTGTGTACCGGGCATAAGCGCGCACATTTTTTGATTTCACTCCTCACTACCTATCACAGTTTCGAAGGCCATAACATGCCAAAATAGCACAAACCCCCCCAAATAACCCAATTTTGGAAAGTAAACACACCAAGCTATTTGCTGAGAGGCATGTTGAGTCCATGGAATATTTAATTTTTTTGCCCCAAGTCATTGAATAATGACCTAAAAAAAAAATTACAAAACTTTGTCACTAAATGATATATTTCTCACACATGCCATGGGCATATGTGGAATTGCACCCCAAAATACATTCTGCTGCGTCTCCTGAGTACGGGGATACCAAATGTGTGGGACTTTTTGGGAGCCTAGCCGCGTACAGGGCCCCGAAAACCAATCACCGCCTTCAAGATTTGTGTGAGTGAAATCAAAAATGTATGTCCTTAGAAATCTTGAAGGCAGTGCTTGGTTTTCGGGGTCTCATACGCGGCTAGGCTCCCAAAAAGTCCCACACATGTGGTATCCCCGTACTCAGGAGAAGCAGCAGAATGTATTTTGGGGTGCAATTCCACATATAACCATGGCATGTGTGAGAAATATATCATTTAGTGACAATGTTTTGTACATTTTTATTTTTTTTGGTCATTATTCAATCACTTGAGGCAAAAAAATTAAATATTCCATGGACTCAACATGCCTCTCATCAAATAGCTTGGGGTGTCTACTTTCCAAAATGGGGTCATTTGGGGGGGGGGGGTTGTGCTATTTTGGCATTTTATGGCCTTTGAAACTGTGATAGGTAGTGAGGAGTGAAAACATTTGCACCCTTAGAAATGCTGAAGGCGGTGCTTGGTTTTCGGGGTCCCGTACGCGGATAGGCTCCCAAAAAGTCCCAAACATGTGGTATCCCCGTACTTAGGAGAAGCAGCAGAATGTATTTTAGGGGGCAACTCCACATATAACCATGGCATGTGTGAGCAATATATCATTTAGTGACAACTTTTTGATTTTATTTTTTTTTGTCATTATTCAATCACTTTGGACAAAAAAAAAAATCTATGGACTCAACATGCCTCTCAGCAGTTTCCTTGGGGTGTCTACTTTCCAAAATGGGGTCATTTGTTTTTGTTTTTTTGTGCTATTTTGACATTTTATGGCCTTCGAAACTGTGATAGGTAGTGAGGAGTGAAATCAAAAATTTACACCCTTAGAAAGAATGAAGGCGGTGATTGGTTTTTGGGGTCCCGTACGTGGCTAGGCTCCCAAAAAGTCTCACACATGTGGTATCCCCGTTCTAAGAAGAAGCAATAGAATGTATTTTGGGGTGTAATTCCACATATTGATTGATCGGTGGGTATGCCCACCATTAGAATACCTCCCTTCATCCACCCACTTCTAATGATGGGCATACATGCACCATTTATATATGCCGAAGCATGGGGGCATCCTCCCGCAAAAAAGTTATGGCGCGTACACGCGGTCGGACTTTTCTATGCCGCGTACACATGGTCGGACTTTTTTATGCTGTGTACACATGGTCAGACTTTTCCCACGGGTAAGGCCTCCGTAGGAGTGTCAACCGTATGTACGCGGCATTAGGAACAAAATCGCTCCTCCGCCCCATAATGCCCCCATGCTTCGGCATATATGCTCTTTTTTGGACTGTGGTGGTGAAATCACCTCCTACAGCGTTGGAGTCGCAGCTTTATATATATCGTGGGAGCAAACGCTGTTGCTGTCACGCTAAATAAATCCGCGCTGCAACTGAATGGCGTACCTGCTAAGCAAATGATGGTTAACATTAAAACAAAGTAACATTACAGTATAACAGTAAGATCATACCATACCTGCAAAGCAAATACCAATTAAAAAAACATAGTAAAAAATAAAACATTTTTTAACGCAACCTGTGCCTAATATATATATGCCGAAGCATGGGGGCATCCTCCCGCAAAAAAATCATGCCGCGTACACACGGTTGGACTTTTCTATGCCGTGTACACATGGTCAGACTTTTCTATGCCGTGTACACATGGTCAGACTTTTCCACGGGAAAGCCTCCGTAGGAATGTCAACCGTATGTATGCGGCATTAGGAGCAAAATCGCTCCTAATGCCCCCATGCTTCGGCATATATGCTCTTTTTTTAACTGTGGTGGTGAAATCACCTCCTACAGCACTGGAGTCACGGCTTTATATATCGTGGGAGCAAACGCTGTTGCTGTCAAGATAAATAAGTCCGCGCAACAGCTGAATGGCGTACCTGAAAACAGTAAAGTAAATTACATACCTGAAAAGCAAGCATGAAAAAACATAACAGTAAAACTTTGCAGAATAAAATAGAGTAAAAAAGAGCAGAAAAATAGAGAGAGAATAGAGAGGGAGAGAACAATAAAACGACAACTATTTATTTATTTTTATTTTATTTATTTTTTGTGTTTTTTCACTTTTTACTTTTTTTTTTTTTTACACTTTTTTTTTTGTAACTGTTCAACTTTTCGGTTCCAGGTTTGGGTCTCTCAAAATGCGATGGCATCTTGGGAGACCCTGTGTATGTGTGTCTAGCCTGTAAAATGTTTTACCCTACGCTAATACTTTACTTGTGTGTGGAATCGTTCAAAACATTTGCCAATACAAAGACCAGGATCGGCAGGACATCGGGGACAAAAATAACGGGTGTCACACCTAAATCCGCACTTGCTACAGACACGACATCTTCTTTGGGGGTCTTTTTGGGTATGGGTACTCTCGAGGGCATATATAAAATGCCTCTCATGCAGTCGGCTTACTGCATTTGGTAGGGGATGGTGAGGTGCAGAACCGCCTGGATACAGGAGTTCTGTGGTGATATCCTTCTGGAATTGGAGGAAGGGTCCATTCCGTCCTGAAGCTTTGTATAAGACAAAAGCATTCAGTAGAGTCAATTGAAATAAATGTAGAGACACTTTTTTGTACCAGCGTCTCGATTTACGGGCAATATGATACGGCGCCATCAACTGGTCGTTGAGGTCCACCCCTCCCATATTTTGGTTATATTTGTGGACACAGAGGGGTTTCTCCACAACAGCAGTCGCCGTGCGAATCTGTACTGTCGTGCCTGCGTGAAGGGTGGTAAGAATGAAAACATTCTTATTGTTCCGCCACTTCACAGCGAGCAAATTATTACATCTGCAGCAGGCTCTCGCCCCCAGCCTAAGACGGGCATCTACAAGCCGCTGGGGAAAGCCCCGGCGATAAGGTCGCACGGTGCCACATGCTCCAATCTGATGATCAAACAAGTGACTAAAAAGTGGCACGCTGCTGTAATAATTGTCCACATACAAGTGGTACCCCTTTCCGAATAAGGGTGACACCAAGTCCCAAACAATCTTGCCAGCGCTCCCCATGCACTCTGGGCATCCTTCTGGCTCTACCTCACTATCTTTGCCCTCATAAACCCTAAAGCTCCATGTGTAGCCTGTTGGCCTGTCACAGAGCTTATAGAGCTTGACCCCGTATCTGGCACGCTTGCTGGGAAGGAACTGCTTGAAAGACAAGCGGCCAGCAAATTTAACCAGGGACTCATCAATGCAGACAACTTGCTGGGGATTAAACAAGGCTGCATAACGGAAAAGAGGGGGAGAAGGAAATGGGATTTTCTAAACGGTGCTTGATATCAAAGGTTAATGAAATGAGAAAGGAAATATTGTACAACTCAAGGAGTACAAAAATAGAAAAATATATTTATTTGATAGACAAGATAATAATATATCCACAAGACAAACAAAGTCCTACAAATACATAGAATAAAAATGGTAGTCGGTCAGAGGTAGGTATAATCTGTTTTAAGCCGGAGTAGATTGTTGTATCCCAACAGTTTCGCTTGTGATAAGCTTCCTCAGGGGTAGATGGTAACAATCGGGGCTTTTTGATTTTTTAAAACTACAAAGATGTAGAAAGATACAAGTGTTAATTTTATACAAGCAACTAATGATTGTACAAAATATCCATATAAAGACTACTAGGCTGCATAACGTTCATTGAAATGGTTTATGAGGGGCCGAATTTTGTAGAGCCGATCAAATTCAGGGTCTCCACGTGGACGACAAAGTGCATTGTCGCTGAAATGCAGGAACCGCAGGATCGCCTCGTATCGTTTCCTGGCCATGTGAGCAGAGAATATGGGCATTTGGTCAATTGGCTCTGTGGACCAATAAATGCGCAATTGAGGAAATGGATGTATGCCCATATTGAGGGTAAGTGCCAGAAAGGTCTTAAATTTGGAAACCGTAAGAGGTCTCCATTCTTTGGCAAGGAGGGTCTGGGGATTAGCGGCGATGTAGGTACCAGCATACAAATTACAAGTCCACAATAGATCTATAGAGATCTTCCGTGAAATACAGCGAATAAAAATCAAGTGGCGTAAAATTCGCTGTATCCACCTGAATTCCAGGTTGGCCAGTGAATAGGGGAAGTACGGGTTCTGCAAAAGTGGTGGGGACCCAATCAGGATAGGCAAATTCTTCAGGAAGGGCACTATGGGTACGACGAACTGTCTTTTTCTTCTTCTTGGTGGCAGCGGGACACTACTTGTGCTTGCCACCTCGCCAGCTTGAACTGCACTTATGGGACTCGCCACGTCACCACGTGATACTGCAGTGCTGGATGAACGACCAGGGTGTACTAGGCCGCTGGTGCTTGCCAATCCACCAGAAGGAATAGCAGTGCTAGTACTGGCTCTCTGCTCCATACAAGGGTCCTGCGGTTCTTGCTCCTCAACAACCTCAGAACGGGATCGGGTACGCCTGGCCTTAGCAGGGACCACCACTCCGTCGTCAGAGCTATCTGACATGGAGCCGCTGTCGTAAACAGGATCGTATTCTGAGCCTGAATCTGACAGATGCGTGACCTCCCCATCACTATCTGACATGCTCAGGATGCCCCTGATGCTATAAACAGCAAACTAACTAACCAGCGTCAACCGTAACACTTATACGGTGATCACTGGTAAAAGGGTTAACTAGGGGGCAATCAGGGGGTTAAAATATTTATTAGGTAATATATGGGGGTACCTAACGCTTTCTAAAAACCTAAATAACTAACTGGCTAACCTGTGTCACCAGTGACACTTATATGGTGATCACAATTTGATGTGGATGTGGGGTGTGTGTGCTAGGGACCACAGTGGTGTGCATGCATGCATTCTCATTGTGCCATGATTAATGTGTGTGTTTAACGTGCAAAGATGCCCAATGTGAGTTGTCTCCTGGCTGCTCTTCCCTCAGAAGACGGGGTAGCCTCGGTTAGGGGGGGATTGTCTGGTTCAGGGGTCAGGTCATCACGTAGGTCAATCTGCAGGCCCTTTCTTACTGCGAAGTTGTGCAGCATGCAACATGCACCGATGATCTGGCACACAAAGTTTGTGGAATACAAGAGGGTACCCCCAGACTTATCCAGGCATCGGAAACGTGACTTCAGGAGGCCAAAGGTGCGCTCCACCACTGCTTGTGTTTGGGCATGTGCTTGATTGTATCTTTCCTCTCCTGGGGTTTGGGGGTTCCGGATAGGAGTCATGAGATGGGGTCCCAGTGGATATGCAGAGTCACCTGTAAGGGAAAAGACAGGAGGATGTTAGTCATGCATGTGCCCCTTGTGATGTGTGCATCATGGGAGGGGATAGTCATGCCTGCCACCCATGTCACTCACCAACCAGCCAGGTGCCCCCATACACGTTCTGATCTAATTCCTTTTGGATGTGGCATTGATTGTATATGTAGCTGTCATGGCTGGACCCTGGGTGTTTGGCACGGACGTGCCATATGAGGCCTTGGGCATCGACTATCACCTGTACGTTGATGGAGTGCCAATGCTTCCGATTGCGGTACATGTGCTCTGTCTCCTGGGGGTGCTGGAGTGCCACATGTGTGCAATCAATGGCCCCCACGGTGCGTGAGAATCTGGCAATTCTGTAGAAATCTGTCATTGCCTTCAGCCGCAGGTCCTCAGTGGTGGGTTTGATGATTTGGTTGGCCATGCATCTGAGGATTGCAGAGACAACCTGGTGCACACATCTGCTCATGGAGGATTGTGACATCCCAGCCACCACTCCACTTGTACGCTGAAAAGAGCCACTGGCAAGGACATGGAGTGTTGCCATGACCTTGACCAGTGGCTGCACTGCATGTGAGCGTTGTGTTCGGCTGGTGATGTCCTCTTGCAGGGTTGTGGTTAATTCCAGGATGACATAAGGGGTGAATCTGAAGATGCGATACACCTCAGAATCACTCATGCCAAACAGGTCTATGCGGGTGCGGTATATCCTCTTCCGTGCCATCCTCCGTGCCATCCTCCGTGCTCTCCTCCTTCTTTGTTCATCTAAAGTCAGTAGTATAGCTATGCGCGACGATGCCCCTGGCATGTTGGCATACAGATTGTTGTGCAACACGTGTGACTGCTGAGCTCCTCACTAACAGTGTTGCTTTATCTAACAAGTAGACTTTTTTTCTCTTTTTAGACCAGCTTTTATATGCTCTAATTTTAGACAGGACATTTTGCTGTTGCGCACACTGCGTAGCCTGCGCTGCCCCAACGTTCTTTTGTGGATCCCCGTAAGTCCCTCATTAGCATATTTGACTAGCAAATCAATGGTCTGTCTAGCGCAGTTTTGCACGGACGTATGTGCCTGTCTAACGAAATTACGCCGGACCAAAAAAAGTAGATTTCTTGCGTATCTCGCTTTGGGGATGCCGTGCATCGAAACGCACGTGCACATTTGGACTTACGCACGCGCATCTCCTGTTGCGCAGGCGTAATCGCTCTGTGAATCTGGGCCATTGTTTTCAATGACGGTCGTTTACATACATGCATTGCCATTCCTCTACGAATGCGGTGTGATAAAAAAGGGTCTTGTGTGAGTTTACAGCGTTGCATTGCGAATTTAGACTCCATAGATATCAATGTAAATCATTCTGGAATCGCATTGATGGTTCACATACTGTATGTGCAAATTCCACCACACTACTCTCCACAAAAAACAGAAGGTACACAGGAAGTTGATACCTTTTTTTTATATATTATGATTCCATTGGCTAGAACATCAATGTCCTTTTGCGGTAAATTCGCAAATCACACAGGACAAAAAACTGAACAAATTCACAGTGCAGCAGTGTGAACCGAGCCTAAGGCCTCGTACACACGACCGAGAAACTCGACAGAATCCATCAAGAAACTTGGTGGGAGAGCTTTTTTGCAGAGGAAAATGGTCGTGTGTATGCTTTTCATCAAGAAAACTGTCGAGGAACTCGACGAGGAAAAAAGAGAGCAAGTTCTCTTTTTCCTCTGCGGGAGTCTCAATTTCCTTGTCGGGCTGGTTTTCGATGAGAAACACGTTGGTGTGTATGCTTAGAAACCCATGCACCTTCGGTAAAAGTAGCGTTTGTAATGGAAATAGCACATTTGACACGCTGTAACAGACTGAAAAGTGAAAATGTCTCTTACCAAACTTTTACCTAACACGCAGTAACATGAGATTAGCAAAAGCAGCCCCAAGGGTATGTGTTGAAGTCACCGCGTTTGAGAACGAGGAGATTTGGTCTTGACTGTGTGTACGCAAAGACAGCTTGTCAAGTTTCTCGACAAGCCTAACAAGGAACTCGTCGAGGAAAACGATGTGTCTTTTCCGATGAGTTCCTCAGTCGTGTGTACGAGGCCTCAGTCTGTGTAGGAGAAATCTGGAGAAGACAGGGAAAAATCACATAGGGGGGAAATTACTAGAACTGGTGCACACAGGATCTGGTGCAGCTGTGTTTAGTAACCAATTAGCTTCTAACTTCAGCTTGTTCAATTAAGCTTTGTCAATAAAACATAGAATCTGATTGGTTACTATGCACAGCTGCTACATTTACAGCCTGCCAACATCCCAGTGGTGGCTGCAGCTGTGCCCACTGGTCCCAACCTAATGCTGGCCATACACAATACGAAAATTCGATCGTTAAAAAAGATCTTTTGTTTTTCAAACAGTTAATGGGCACAAAATCGATAATCGTTGGGACGTTTTTGAGCCGGAAATACGAACGACAAGTTTGGAAATTTTGTGCTGAACGAATGATAAATCGGAGGGTTAATGAGTTTCCCGTCCGAACATTCTGCACTAAGTATATGTAAAAAAATAATAATTTTCATTTATGTCCACTTAACGATTTATCGGTCATTACATGATGGCACTATCGTTTGCGCTGGTGTTAAAAGGTCACCGTATGCAATGGGAATTGAGGCTGTCTGCTCATGAACAACCACCATTGGTCATCAACTATATATTGCACTGCTATAAGTTGAACTGGGGACTTTGTCACATAATTTCTCCCAGTCTATGTAGACCACCCTGTGTTTTTTAAGATAGTCAAAGCAGAGTGACGCTTGATTGAACAGCCATATCAGTTTTATTTACTATCTTATTTTTGGTTTTATTTTTGGTTTTTGGCTTTTTCACGTTTGAATTATCATTATTATTATTATTTTTTTTTTCACTTATGGACTATAATATTCTCAATTCCATAATCACCTTCCCTCTTTTAGGGGGTTACACAGGGGGCAGCAGCTAAATTACCCAGTCCTAGCACTAAATCCTTAGCCATCTAATATTCTTATTTCAGTTGGTATATGTCTCTCATGGCAATGTCCAGCTCTCCACACCCTTTATTTGACAACCCCTTAAGCTTAAAATGGCCAAAATAAATTTCCAAAATTGGCCCATATAGACTTTAATGGGGTTTGGATTTAAGTTTGCAATTTTCAGACTTCAGCTTGTGAACTGAACCCAGGCACATTTGTTTATCCCTATTTCTGACCAACATTAGAGACTAAGGCCCAGATTCACATACAATTAGATTCGCGTAGAGTATCAGAAATACACTACGCCGCCGTATTTTACCTGGCTCTACGTGGAATCCCGGTAGATTTTGTCCTGTAAACTACGGCGGCGTAGTGTATTTCTCCCGGCGCAAGCCATCTACGCGAGTAGGGGGCATGAAGCATTTAAAATAGGTGCGTTCCCGCGGCGATCGAACTGCGCATGCTCCGTTCAGAAATTTCCCGCCGTGCATTGCGCGAAATCACGTCGTTACGTCATTCGTTGTTTGAGTAGCGTCGTTTACGGACATTCCTATTCCCGAACGAGTTACGTAAAAAAAAATAAAAAATTAAATTTGACGCGGGAACGACGGCCATACTTAACATGGGCTACGCACCGTTAGACCAGCAAATAGCTGGTCTAACAGTACGTAGCAAAAAAATGACGTAAGCGATTGCGAAGACCGCTCGTATGTTCGTGGATCGCCGTAAAAAGTCATTCGCATATCCCGACACTGAAAACGACGCGGACTCCTCCCAGCGGCCGCAAAAACATCGCAGCGTAGATCCGAAGGCTTACGAAGACGTAAGCCTCTCGGATCGAAGCCCGAAGCCGCCGTATCATCGTTTGAGGATTCAAACTAGTGATACGGCGCGCAAAATTTGAAATTACTCCTGTCTAACACCAGTTAGACAGACGTAATTGCTCTGTGAATCTGGGCCTAAAAGCCCAAGTATGTTTTTTCAGCAAGGGCTTGCTTACACTTTCATTATTTATGAAAAGCAGTCTGTACTGGGCCACTTTTCTCAGAACAGCAAGACAGCAAGCAGGCCTTTCAGTTGGTGATACTGCTATCTCTTAAATGCTTTTTTTTTTTTCTGACAGACAAATGAACACTTTCAACTGGTCTAGCGTGACCTTTAGGCCCCTTTCACACTAAGGAGTTTTTCAGGCGGTTTCAGCGCCTGAAAAACTCCTGCACTGCATACTCAATGTGAAAGCCCAAGGGCTTTCACACTGAGGCGATGCAATGCGCCTCTCCTGCCAGCAGCATCTTTTAGTGTATACCGCTCCTTCCCATTTAAAACAATGGGAAACCGCTGCAATACCGCCCGGGCGTTATTAACCCTTTATCGGCCACTAGCGGGGGTTAATACCGCACCGCTAGCTGCCAATTCCTACGGCAATTCCGGCGGTATAGCGCCGCTATTTTTAGCGGCATTATACCGCTACCGCGGCTCCCGCCCCAGTGTGAAAGGGACCTTAGTGCTGGTAGTGCATGCACAACATAACAGTTTGGATTATTTTGGATGCAGCGTGTAATCCAGATCTTTCAATCAACAGATGGAATTTTCCATGTACCTGTAGATAGATACTGCAGGTGTACTCTGATCACTGCTGCTCCCTACCAGAAACAAGAGGAAAAGAAAAGGGATTGCCTCATCCTGCTACAAATTTGGAAAATGTAACCTAAATTTCAATTTATAAAGCAGTTTTATTCTGCATATTCTTTGATCTTTTATAATAAATAATAGAATGTTCCACATATACAAACCATTCATGTTTACTTGTCTCATCAAAATTCTTTACATGGAAGCTAAAATGCTTTTTCCTGCTATTGTTTTCTATGCCGAAAACAAAATCACATTAAAGGAATATTCTATTCAATCATTCTTTTTTCTAATTCTCTTATTTCACAATTTAATTTCTGCTGCAGAAGTTCGGGCTGCATTAAGAGAGACTACATTACATTTCTTCATTATATTAAATACTGAGTTTCACATATACTGCAATATACAAGAACTCCTTGGAGTGCCAGTAAAGTACAAAGCTTTTCAAAACTAATCTCAGGAATATTTATGCTGGAAGTGAGGTTGTTAAACCTTTGATGTTGAAATGTGCTTTTATTTGAATACACATATCAGTGCTCTCAATAATAGATGCCCCATTAACTTGATTTACTATTTTTGAATAGTGGCAGTCAACAATTCCTGAGCAGTGTGACAGCTGTGAATCTCTACTGTAATGTGCCAACTTGTCACAGAACAAAAAGTGATAAATGTCGGAATACAGTTAATTTACTACAGCACCTTTTGTACTCTTACAACTGCATAAATATTGTCAAGGAGACTTCATTATACTGTTGAAATAGCTTAGAATTGAGTTAGAACAGGACAAGAAGCTGAGAATATGTTAAAAGACAATGGGGGTTATTTACAAAAGGCAAATCCACTTTGCACTACAAGTGCAAACTACTAGTGCAAAGTGCATTTGAATTTGCACTTGGTAGTGCAGTCGCTGTAGATCTGAGGGGTAGACCTGAAATGAGAGGAAGCTCTGCTGATTTTATCATCTAATCATGTGCAAGCTAAAATGCTGTTTTCCTTGCATGTCCCCCTCGGATCTACAGTGACTGCACTTCCAAGTGCACTTTGCACTTGTAGTTTGCACTTGTAGTGCAAAGTGAATTTGCCTTTTGTAAATAACCCCCACAGAATAGGAAGGTAGAAATTGCAGTGGTTAAGTTTATGACCAGGTCTATGTAAAGTGGCTGTCCCCAGAACTAACAATGCTCCAACGATGACATATGTTATGTGCCACTGCTCAAATGTTTATATACATTTTCAAAATAAAAAAAACTTTATAATTAAAATGTTTATATAATTCCTTGTGTGTCTTGAAATTATTGTCTGATCACTCACTTCCAAGTCTTACAGAAAACACTGTAGGCTCCTGCTGTAGTCTGTAAAACCGCTATGAGTAGGGAGTTGTGGCATGGTTTATTACTGCTGTGTGTGTCTATGGATGAACACAGCTTAGCTTGGGAGTACACTAGCACAGGTGCCCTCTTAGTACCTGGCTTGCTGAGGGGACACACAGAGGAAGGAGGAGCAGTCAGTGCTGGCAGGGGACTGAAAAGAAGAGGTAAGGGACCACTCTGTGCAATATCATTGTACAGAGCAGGTAAGTATAACCTCTTTGTTATTTTATTTAAAAAAAAATAACCCTTACTACCACTTTAAAGTATCATGCAAATGGCAGCAAGGGGATCATACAACATGCAATAGCCTGGAATCTATCAAATAGCTACAGAAGAGAAAAGGTTAACTGTTGGCAAAAACATCAAAAAGGCATTCCACAAAAGAAGCACATAGGATAACAGGAACAGATTAATGCACATTAGATTGTCTAGAATGTCTTTTCAAATGCATATGCATGATGTTTTTAGCCAGTATTATCCTGAGACTTGTGGCTTTAGGTGGAAAATGGTTAATAACATGGAATTTCAAATAAGTATGCTCGTCTAGAGACAAATTCCAACAAGATACAGTAAAGTCAGTGTAGAGTTGTGATATTATCCTACACAAACACAGATTGTGGAGATTAACCACTTAAGGACCGCCGCATGTACATTTACGTCGGCACAATGGCACCGACAGGCACATCAACGTATATATACGTTGGTGCCTTGGGGGGGATCGGGGGGCCGATCGGACCCCCCCCCCCGTACATGCGGCGGTCCGCGCGGCTGCAGGAGCGATCCGACAAGAGGGGGCGGCTATCCGTTTTCACCCGCCCCCTCCGGATCGCTCTCAGCCAATGCGCGCGCCCCCCCGCCCTGTCACTTCCTCCTCCTGTGTAAACACAGGAAGGAGGAAGCTATCTGATCTCTCCCTCGGCGTTTGTTTCAAGCGCCGCTGAGGAGAGATCACAACACAACAAGTAAGTCTGCACCAACAGCACACTTACACACAGACACAAACACATTTAACCCCCGCGATCGCCCCCCCCCCTTGTCACAGTGTCACTGAATGCAGTAATCATACATGTATGATTACTGTATTTAGTGTCAGTGTGACAGACAGTGTGACAGTCAGTTAGTGTTAGTGTCAGGGTAGCCCCCCCACCCCCCCAATAAAGTTTTAACCCCTTGATCACTGCCCTAGTTAACCCTTTCACTCCCTATTGCCAGCATCACTAAGCGATCATTTTTCTGATCGCTGTATTAGTGTCGCTGTTCCCGCTAGGTAGCTAATTTTTTTTTAATGCGATTTTTTTTTACTAAAGACATGTGGCTAAATACATTTTGGCCTAAATATTTGACTAAAATTTAGTTTATTGTTTTTTTATTATAACAAAAAGTAAAAAATATTGATTTTTTTTCAAAAATGTCGCTCTATTTTTGTATATAGCGCAAAAAATAAAAATCGCAGAGGCGATCAAATACCACCAAAAGAAAGCTCTATTTGTGGGAAAAAAAAGGACGCAAATTTTGTTTGGGAGCCATGTCGCACGACCGCGCAATTGTCTGTTAAAGCGACGCAGTGCCGAATCGCAAAAACCCCTTGGGTCATTTGCCAGCGTATTGGTCCGGGTCTTAAGTGGTTAAAGATGCATATAGTGCAACAGGATACAGCTACTCCTTGGCAAAAAATAGCCATCCAGCAAGGTACTGTATAATGAATCAATGTCTCCCATTCAAAATCACACTGAGCAAAGCCGAAAGTCACCATATAGCCTTTGCCAGATAAATGGTCAGTAACAATGGCCACGTGTAGACACAGCATGCTGTCTGTATGGCTGGCCAAATGTTACATTGATAATCTGGTGGGGGGGGGGGGTCAAGCAAAGCATGAACCAATTTGCTCCAGCAGGGTAAAAAAAAATTCTTCCTGATTCCTGCGAGGCCATCTGATATTCCTTGGATGAACTCTACCTATAAATGTCAGTACCCAGTTATATTATGTACATTTAGGAAAGAATCCAGTCCTTTTTTCAAAGCGATCTATCTATATACCTATATAGGTAATAAATGAGAAATCTGTGGCTTATAGGAGTTCACAGCTGTAGGGAGAAGCTGAAGGAGCAGATGGTAGGATATAGTTAGGGACCCAGTGTGCATGCTCCATGTCCTGATATTTGTTGCCCATGTGAAGGCATTCTCAAAGGGTATGACTGTTGGTATGACCAACTTCTGGGCTTAAAAAGGAAGTCCAATGATACGACACCAGTAACTGGAAGCATGATGCTAAATTTTCATTAATTGCACAAGATATTTTAAGGAAAATAGACAAGTAAATCTGGATTTGTGACACTTTGATATTTGACTTAAAGTACCATTTTTAAGATAAGCTTTTTTGGGGACCTAAGCCTGGAGCAAGATGGTTATTGTTGATGAAACTAAGCAGGTGGACAGTGAGCTGCGCTGCTAAAAAAAAAAGGAAGCTCTGTTGTGTTACATGCTATCATAATGCAGGGAGGAAGCCACCCTTTGGGACCATTTGGTGAGAGGCCTCTTGGCCCATGGCTTTTCTTATTCCCTGGTTCCATGAAACAGTTCATGAGCCAACATTTTTTTTATCATTCACTGGCCACTGTGACAAAAAAACTGGGACTGTAATACCAAGTTTGGACTACCTTTATATACTAAACGTGAAAAAATCTTGGCTGTGCTCTCCTTTTCTAAAAAATATATATATATATATATATATATATATATATATATATATATATATATATATATATACACACACAGTACAGACCGAAAGTTTGGACACACCTTCTCATTCCAAGAGTTTTTATTTTTATTTTCATGACTATGAAAATTGTAGATTCACACTGAAGGCATCAAAACTATGAATTAACACATGTGGAATTATATACATAACAAAAAAGTGTGAAACAACTGAAAATATGTCATATTCTAGGTTCTTCAAAGTAGCCACCTTTTGCTTTGATTACTGATTTGCACACTATTGGCATTCTCTTGATGAGCTTCAAGAGGTAGTCACCTGAAATGGTCTTCCAACAGTCTTGAAGTTCCCAGAGATGCTTAGCACTTGTTGGCCCTTTTGCCTTCACGCTGCGGTCCAGCTCACCCCAAACCATCTCGATTGGGTTCAGGTCCGGTGACTGTGGAGGCCAGGTCATCTGGCGCAGGACCCCATCACTCTCCTTCTTGGTCAAATAGCCCTTACACAGCCTGGAGGTGTGTTTGGGGTCATTGTCCTGTTGAAAAATAAATGATGGTCCAACTAAACGCAAACCGGATGGAATAGCATGCCGCTGCAAGATGCTGCGGTAGCCATGCTGGTTCAGTATGCCTTCAATTTTGAATAAATCCCCAACAATGTCACCAGCAAAGCACCCCCACACCATCACACCTCCTCCTCCATGCTTCACGGTGGAAACCAGGCATGTAGAGTCCATCCGTTCACCTTTTCTGCGTCGCACAAAGACTCAGTGGTTGGAACCAAAGATCTCAAGTTTGGACTCATCAGACCAAAGCACAGATTTCCACTGGTCTAATGTCCATTCCTTGTGTTCTTTAGCCCAAACAAGTCTCTTCTGCATGTTGCCTTTCTTTAGCAGTGGTTTCCTAGCAGATTTTCTACCATGAAGGCCTGATTCACACAGTCTCCTCTTAACAGTTGTTTTAGAGATTTGTCTGCTTTAAAAGGTGGCTACTTTAAAGAACCTAGAACATGACATATATTTTCAGTTGTTTCACACTTGTTTGTTATATATATAATTCCACATGTGTTAATTCATAGTTTTGATGCCTTCAGTGTGACTCTACAATTTTCATAGTCATGAAAATAAAGAAAACTCTTGGAATGAGAAGGTGTGTCCAAACTTTTGGTCTGTACTGTATCTATATCTATATCTATCTATATATATATATATATATATAGATAGATATAGATAAAGATATAGATACAGTATATATATGTGTACAAAACAAGTGATTGCTCAAGTTTTAAAAAATAAGATAAGTGATAACATATATTTCTCCTTTCATTAAACCAAATAAACCATCCAAAAATCTAATCATAGTGAAATCATATTAGTTCATATGTGAATAGTCAGTTCATAAATGGTGCATTCATTTTTCTTTCAAAAACATTTTTCCTTTCCTCCACAGTTTATCCTCATCTAAAATACTGTATAGTGGAACCTCGGATTATGAGCATAATCTGTCCTAGGAGAATGCTCGTAATCCAAAGTACTCGCATATCAAAGTGAGTTTCCCCATTGAAGTCAATGGAAACGGAAATAATTTGTTTTGCATTGAGTTCAATGGCATGCATGTGGCCAGAGGTGTAGGGGCACTGGAGAGCCTCGGGAATACACAAAAAGGCCCAAGGATAGCTTGGCTGACCTTGGCAAATTTCAGAAAGGCTCAGGAACGGTGTGTTTTTGAGTCTTACCGATCATTCCGGAAACTGCTCCAAACCGATCGGCGCTGCTCGGCCCCCGTGCCCCCCCCCCCCACTTCAGGCCAAATGTGGTACTGCATACCGCTTTGGCTTGAATCCTACTTGTTTTGACCGAGTTAGGATTTAAAAAAATACAGTGCTTATATCGCGAAACGCTCGTTAACCACATTACTCACAATCCGAGGTTCCACTGTATAAGACTCTCATAATGTAGTACTTTTAAGATTTTATATTTATTAAACACTAAATGCACTTACATTTATCACAACAGTATTGCGCTTTGTTAACCCAGGTACAAAGCGGGGCCGTTGCTCCCGCAAGACTCTCAATCTTCCAGCTAGCGTCATCTGACTCCGCCCAATGTGTATCGTCATGGCCATGTGACTTCCTCAGGTTTTTTGTTATCTTTATTTACTGTAGCTAGGTAAATGCAGTTCAGTTAATTACTGTTAGTCAGAATACTGCAGGTGTTTAACCCTAATTCTCAGAGTAATGTTATTGTCTTATTGAATGTTTGTACACTTGTTAATTTCTTTTGGCCTAATAAATTCTTTGAAATACCTCAAGGTATGTCGGTACGTGCTGGGTGAGCGGTGTATGTCATCTTGAAGTGTGCAGAGAAAACAAAACACTTAAACACCTCTTCTGGGGATAGCACTACATTTTCACATGAATTAATTTTCTGCTAATCCAAATAATAATATAATCATATAGTAATGTGACTTACTAAATATTAAGTTACTCAACGTGTTGCTTTATGTAAATAGACTAATAAGAATACAGACAGATTTGTTCAATGACAACATGCAGTGTGCAATAACATATCACAACCAGATTAAAGTTTAGTGTAGCATATATGTTAACAGATAAACTATAATTATGTGCCATGAGTTATTGCAAATTGTAAGCAGTCATTGCACCCTCTAATATCGTATTTAAAAAGCTCACAGATGTATTCCAGGCAGATATACAGAAGGCCAATGTTCTAATTTGTAATGTCATTTACCGGCCCCTTTCTTTTCTGAATTGGTGATAACTGAGCAGAGTGACCTGTGTTTACTCTGCTTCAGTTTATGAATGAACAGGAGCCACTGCCCCCTGTTCATTGATTTTCATTGTTGAGGCTGCTGAGAAAGGGATGGGGGAATCTCTATCCTCAGTCCCTTTCTCTGTCTCAAAGGGAAGATGTCAGGGGTCTGTTTAGACCCCTGATAGCTCACCAAAGCCCACCAACAGAAAATGTAATAAATATATATAAAAAATATTGTAAAATTATATCAAAAATGAAATTGTAAAAATAAGTATAAAATAAAAAACTACTGACACCACCCCCCCCCTTCCCTACCAACACTGAACACTGTCCACTGCCCAACCCCCTCTCATCAAAAAGCATTGTGAAAAAATCGAATTAAAATTTAAAAAAATATATATTTAAAAATGAAAAATAAACAAATACTGACACCATTCATTGCCCTACTGCCACTGTCCACTGCCACATCCTCCCCACCCCCTCCCCCAGAAGCATTGTATTTTTTTTTATTAAAAACAAAATTGTAAAAAATAATAGATAGAATAATAAATAAAAACTACTGACACCATCTACTGCCCTACACACACTGTCCACTACCCCTTTCCCCTCCTTTAAAATATATTATATATACATATATGTATATATGCTGGGCAGTAAGTGGTTAATGTAGCTTTGTATTTAAAAATACTAGGGATGTTACTGATTAATTTTTTTATATATATTTATATATATTACCTTTTGTACCGCATATACACATATATATTACATAGTATAGGTTTTTCATATCATTTTATATTTTTTGTATACTTATACCTGCCTATACCCCATTATTTGGACTGAGTTTAGTCCAACTTCATCTCGCATAAATATTTAATTTTATTTGGTTTTAGACATCTACATATTTGTACATGCTTTCTCACAGATATAAGTGTGCGAGATTTGTACACCCTCAGACCTATACTCCATTGGATATTATATTCACATTTGAATATAAAGAGCGAAAGATTTTTCTGTCTCTTCATATAACATAGTTCATTTTCATGACTTTATTCTCATTTTTCAATTTCACATCGTGGGTCATTTGACCGCACTCACATCTTTCACTTTACCTTATAATACACACACCAATTTTTTGTCTTCCATATATTACAATAACACAATGTACATTATACCTTCCTACCTCGTTTTAGGTCCCTTTTTATACTATAATAACAGTTGTAACATCATATCTCAAGTCTGGTGTATTTAAAATATGCCCGTTTTTTTTATTTTTATTTTTTTTACTTTCAAAAAGCTTTATTGAACAAAAGACAAGATACAAGTGTATACATTTTCAAGAAAACATGCAAATAGTATCCAATATGTCAAACAAAGGGGTCATATAACAATCTCAGATACGTTAACATAGTGATATTGATATGTTAGTAGTAAAAAATTCCCAGTAATAATATTAGGTGTAACTGTCTTTCGACTGCGACCTTAGTGCGCTATAGTTTCTGGTAGAGAATCAGAAAAGGAAAAAAGGAGCAGGGGGAAGAAGGAGAGGAAACGGAGAAGAATTCAGAGAAGGCAGGGATTGTCTGAGAACAAGCTCAGTGTTGTTGCTTGTGGATAGTAGAGGCGCTGTGTGGTTCAATTGTGTGTGTCCAGCTGTGTCAGTTCAAAATTTTCCGAGTATCGGAATTCAAACCACAGTGACCATGTATCATGGAATTTCTCAGTATCATCATTGGCTTGTGCCACTGTGTCCTCCATGTCACATATCTCTGAGACTCTATGCAGCCAATCCCCAATGGTCGGGGTGGATGTGGACTTCCAATGTAGCGGGATCAAGGATTTCGCCGCGTTTAAGAGGTGTCTGGATAGGGAGCTTTTATATCTCTTAAATGAGAAATTGTTAACATGGAGCAGACAGCATGCTGCGTCAAGGGACAGTTCCGTCTCTGTAATTGTTTTTATCACCTTAGTGATTTCAGACCAGTATCGTTCTATTTGTGGGCACTGCCACCAGATATGGAAAAGAGTGCCCCTATCAGAGTGACAACGCCAGCAACGATCGGATGTTTCAGGGTACCACTCATGTAATTTCGCAGGGGTAGCATACCACTGCGTGAGCAGCTTGTATGATGTTTCTTGGGTCTTGGTGCTAATAGAGCATTTGTGTGCGAGTATGCATGCCATATGCCACTGCTTGTCTGTTAGACAGGTCGAGAGATCCCTGGACCATTTATCCTTTGCGTTGCTTTGAACGCTCGGGGATGAGTCTTGGATCCAGGCGTATGACAGGGAGGTAGCTTTCCGTACTATTTTTTTCTCCAGGCACACTGATTCGAACTCTGTCAGCTGTCTGCCAAACTGACCTCTATGTCGTGAACTATTCACAAAATTACGAGTCTGGAAGTAGGTCCACATCGGAAGCCTCGGGCATCCCATGTCAACTTTTAGGATCTGAAAATCCTTAAACAGTCCATTCTTAAAATAATGCATGGCCAGTAGGGGGGTATCTGCTTCCGCTGAACACAAGAGGGGGTTTCCCATGCCTGGCAGAAAACCAGGGTTATCTCTCAAAGGCGTGAGGGGGCCGAAGTGTGAGAAGGGCCCTGACTGTTTAGTTAGCAAGTGGAAAATTGAGAGGGTGGCGTTAACCAAGGGGTGGTTTTTGAGCGTCATTGGGCACTTGTCCCATTGTAACCAAGGTGAGAACCTCAGACGGTGTGAGCATAGTTCGTCTTCCAGCAGTACCCAGTCTTTAGTGTATGCGTGACAGTGCCAGTCCATAATTCTATTTACATGAGAGGCGTGATAGTAGCGTCTGTAATCTGGGAGCCCCATCCCGCCTTCAGCCTTCCGTTTGGTCAACAGACTAAATTTGATGCGTGGCTGTTTGTGTGCCCAGACAAATTTGAGCTGGATGGATTGCAGTGTTTTAAAAAAATTGTTAGGGATTTTAATCGGCAGAGTCCTCAAGAGGTATAGGAGTCTGGGCAGGATGGACATTTTACAGATGGCGGCTCTGCCGAACCAGGAGAAGTTTTTCGAGTGCCAAGTCATCAAGTCAGCTTCTTACATTTTTTAGGAGGGGGAGAAATTTTTATCAAAGATCTGAGACAATTGAGGGGTGAGCCATACTCCCAAATACTTGAGGGCGGATGTCTCCCACCTAAAGGGGCAATCAGTCTGCAGGGATCTTATGGCCGCTTCAGGTATAGTAATGTTCATTGCCTCAGACTTTGAGTAGTTATTCTTCAGGTTGGATATATATCCAAACAAGGAGAATTCCTTCATAAGTTGGGGTATGGACGTTTGTGGTTTAGTCAAAAAAAACAAAAGATCGTCTGCATATGCTGCAGTCTTAAATTCTTTCTCAGCTATCTGGAAGCCCCCAATCGACCGATCCATCCCCACTCTCCTGATAAATGGTTCAAGTGTTAGAATGAAAAGGAGCGGCGACAGGGGGCACCCTTGCCTGGTGCCGTTTGTAATGTGGACGGTTTCAGATAGTGAGCCATTAATCTTTAATCGGGCCGAAGGATTTCGGTATAGGGCAGAAATCCATGCCATCATGTGGTCTCCCAAGCCTATGAATTTGCAGGTCTCTAGCATGTAGTCCCAGGCTACGCGATCGAACGCCTTCTCCGCGTCCGTAGACAGGAGAAAGCCCGTGATATTGTGCTGCCTCGCCGCATGGATCAAGTTTAAAGATTTTATTACGTTATCTTTGGCCTCTGTCTGGCATGAATCCCGCCTGTTCTGGGCGTATTACCTGGGCAGAAGGGGCCTGATCCTGTTGGCTAGGATTTTGGCCATAATTTTTACGTCTAAATTTAGTAAAGAGATCGGCCTATAACTAGTGCAGTGGGTCGGGTCTTTCTCTGGTTTGTGTATGACCGTAATGTGGGCCGAGAGAAAAGCCGGCGGGACGTCCTGTGGCCCGGATAAGGTATTCAGCCCTTTTACCAGAGGGTCAGTCAACATCTCTGTGAATGTTTTAATGTATATCGATGAGAAACCGTCCGGGCCCGGGCTTTTCCGGGATTTAAGGTCATGGATTGTTCGTGTGACTTCGGAGGCGCTAATAGGTTGTTCGAGGGGTAGAATGTCTACGTCTTTTAGTTTGGGGAGATTGGAT
Organism: Rana kukunoris; assembly: GCA_029574335.1. Taxonomy (NCBI): domain Eukaryota; kingdom Metazoa; phylum Chordata; class Amphibia; order Anura; family Ranidae; genus Rana; species Rana kukunoris. The sequence continues at coordinate 401,299,182 of CM056053.1, read as the reverse complement.
GACTCTCGGTAGTTCTGTATGGCCTGTCTTCTGTCATCTGCCACACCTGCTGGTCTGTGTTGGCCAGGGAGGTTATACAGGCCCGTGTAGTAAGCCTGAAAGTGCTGAGCGATGGAATCGTCTTCTAGATCTACAGTCCCCTTCTTATTTCTGATCCCCATGATGTTATTTTTAAATTTTGTTCTCTTGAGAGCTCTGGCTAAAAATTTTCCTGTCTTGTCTCCAGATTCATAGTAAATCCTTTTTTGGAAATATAAAAAGCATTTAGCAGTGGCCGTCATCAGTTGGTGCAGTGTTTTCCTAGCATCCAGTAGTTCACTAGCAAGTGTTTCTGATAGTGACTGTTTGTGTTGGGCCTCTAGCTGTGATATTTTGTTTATGAGGTCAGTGACAACTTTTCTACCCTCTCTTTTGCATCTGGCTCCCATGCGTATGAGTTCGCCTCTGATGTAACATTTGTGGGCTTCCCATACCATCAGAGGGTCAGAGTCTACTGTGGCGTTAACATCGAAGTATTCCGAGAGTGAGGACCGCAGTTTCGGGAGGAGCTCGGGGTCAGTAATCAATGAGGAGTTCAGTCTCCACAGAGGGAAAACACGTTTGGGGTTGATCGGGTCTAGTGTCAAAGAAATGGGGGCATGGTCCGAGAAAGATTGAAGTCCTATATGTGCATTCTGGACTGCTGGAAGGTCTCTACGAGAAATAAAGAGATAATCCAATCTGGAGTATCTAGCATGGGGCACATGTGTAGTCCTTGGTATCTGGGTGGGTGTATCTCAATGAGTCTATAAGGTGGAGGGTGTTCAGCGCAGTTTTAATGCTTTTCAAAACCTGGTACCTAATATAAGTTTTCCCCGTGGAGGTGTCTGTCAGAGGGTCGAGGGGTAGGTTGAAATCCCCTCCTAGGATTATACATCCCGAGGCGAAACTCTCAAGCTCCCCTATGATTTTCCTACAGAAAGATAGGTGTGAGGAGTTTGGGAAGTACACATTTGCCAATGTGATGGGTGATCCCTTGTAATCACCTTTTAAGAAAATATACCTGCCCCCGGGGTCAGTCAATCTGTCTGTCAACCTAAAGGAGGATTCCCTGCTGATCAGAATCAAGGTCCCTTTGGACTTAGCCAAGTCATTTGTAGCGTGATACGCGTCAATGAAGTATGAATCAGTGAGCCTGGGTACCTTATTGGTATTGAAGTGCGTCTCCTGGAGAAAGGCAAAGTGTGGCCTACTTCTCTTCAGTTCACGCAGCAGTGTCGACCTTTTCTCAGGGGTGTTCAGCCCTCTCACATTATGCGAGATCACTGTTGGACGGGTGCCCAGTGCCGAATATGCCATGGATCTGGCGGATAGTGGTCCTTAGCTTTTTACCTGAAACACAGCTTAGTAGACAACTATGAATATAGTCACAATATAATAGTTTATGTTCTTATATACTAGAGGTAGATGAGGTTTATTCACCTTCGTTTGCAAACGAGGTGTCTTAAAGAGGTAAGCAACAAGAGGAGGGTGGAGACAGAGTGTACAGAAAAGGTAGGAAATGTGACTAAAGGAGGAAAGATGGAGGACAAGTCGAGTACCTTTTAAATAGATTAACTATCTGCAAGGTTAAATCGTGCGACGGCCAGTGGGTCCAAACGACACGCCGGGGGTCGCTGTCGGGGGTAGTGGGAGGCAACAGCCTCAACAGCAACACTAATTGTGTAAAAACTAGTACAAACTAAAATGGAGAAATCACCGAGTCGGAAAGTGGATATCCGCAGCCTCGGAGGGTTAACAATAAATGCAGTTGAAGTTATTCTGCGCATAATATGTCTATAAACAGAGAAACCGGAAACATCGTAGGCCTAACTTAACTATAGCTGTTATAAGAATACCAGGGAGAACGATCTAGTTGCAGGTTTACCCACCGCAGGAGACGTGAGCACGAAAGAAAGGAGAGGGGAGTAGGATCTGGAGCGGTGAGAGTTAAGGGGGGCCGCAAATACAGAGGTGGTGGAGCAATCGGGATAACATTACCTCAGGATGGGGAAGTGGGTATGGGGAGAGGGGAAGCAAAGGAAAGTGGGGGTTAGTAGGGGGGGCGGGAAGATGAGGTGAGGTAGGCAGGGGGGTAGGGTAGTTCAGGAGATGGGGGGAAGGGAGGGAATAGGCAGTTCAGCAAGGTCCTAAGGAGGGGCAGTTCAAAACAGAGGTGTCACAGAGCGGTCACATAGATGGTCACGTCTAGCCCCAGTGTCGCTATACACAAAAAGCCTGAGGTGAAAGCAATATCACATTCAATATGGGGCACATTACAAAGGCGATTCTCCCCTGTACCGGACCTACAACCAAGCGTCAGCATACTCTTCCCGGTGTGAGCAGAGTCCTGTGTTTAACTTTACGATTAGATGAAGTCCCAGATTGTAGTGCGTCATTGCTCCGGGGGTAACAGTCACCGGGGGACAACGTGCATTCTGTTGAATCCAGGCAGCTCCCAACCTGATAGCATCGCTCAAACTGTTGGAGGAAGGGGCGGGGAGAGGTGGTGAAAGAGTCAGGGTTATATGGAGGGGCTGTTGGCGCAATGTGCTGCACGTCCCATTAAACTAGCCCATGCTTTCACCACGAATGAGGGCTGAGGCAGTCACCATAGAGAGAGGGGGGGATATGTAGACAAAAGTGAATGGGAGGGGGAACGTCCGCTCCATACAGGGGCCAGTCCAATGCTCTTTACATTTGCCTGCATAGTGGGAAAGCATGTATCATGCCGGGGGAAACATTAATAAAACAACTCACGGGTCTGCTGCGTCCTGCGGTAACGATCAGGGTTCTCGCGGTGGTAAAATCCAATACGGGGTGTTAGACATCATCTCCCCCCTGTGCTCTGGAAGAATGCGACTTGCCGCTGTTCTTCGGAGTGCCGGCTTGTGAGGGCTCCTTTCTGGCGGGGGGGGGGGGGGTAGACGGAATTCTTGATACCAGTCTGGGAGATCTATGAGTCCAATCTGCAGAGAGTCACAGAAATCCACCAGGTCATCAGGTGTGCGTCGGGTATACTGGTGTCCATTATGAGACACCAGTAACGCAAAGGGGAATCTCCACGTGTAGCATAGGCCCCGCTCCCTGAGCCTGTCTAACAAAGGGCACATGGCTCTGCGATTTTTTAGGGTGATTTGTGATAGATCCTGGAACAGCATGATGGTAGCCCCGTTGAAGATAATCCGATCGTTCCTGCGTGCCTTCTGCACTATCTTTTCCTTCAGCGCGTAGCTTTGTAGACAGCAGATAATATCGCGTGGAGGTAGATTATCCGGACTGCGCGCTCGTAGGGCCCTGTGAGCTCGCACAAAATCGATCTCGGTGTCCTCCGGTTTTTCAGGCAGGCTATTGAAGACCCTTTCTAGGGCAGGCACAATCTGGTCCACCTCGACGGTCTCAGGTATTCCCCGAACTCTAATGTTGGACCTCCGTCCGCGATTGTCCAGGTCTTCAATATGTCTGTTTAATTCAATTAAATGGGTTGAATGGGACGTTGCCACCTTGTCCAGCCTGCGTATCGCCCTATCCCTCTGTCTCCCGGCTGTTTCATCGGCAGCGAATACTGACATGTCGGCATAAGTCAGGGCGAGGTTGGGGTTTGAGGGGCCCCTTCCATAGTCCTCCGGTGCTGATTGGGAATCTTCACTAAAGTCCTCAGGTGCACGCGTCGGCGCCATTTTGCCTCCCGAGCCGCCGCTCCGTATCAGGGCTTGTTTTTTGAAAAGATCCGAAATATTCCTTCCCTTATATGCCGCTGATGTACGCCTGGGTCTCGAGTGTGGTGTCCGGTAGCTCTGTTTGCTCATTATCGGCTAATAAAGCGGCAGAAAACTGGCTTTAGGCTGCAGATTCTCCAGAGCTCCTTCAGTGTGCTGCCATCTCCGCTGCTCGCCAGGCCACGCCCCATGCCCATTTTTTAACTCTTAAATCACCTGACTTGGTTTACAAATCTTATTTTAACCTGTTCATACATACAAAAGCTTTTAGCCCAAACATATATTTGTACCTATATATGCATGGTTTTTGTTGATATTTACTGCGGATCACGACCAGCTGAACCTTTCTTTTATTCTCACATCTAAACCGTCACATTTGTACACACATACGTTGACATATTTTTATTTTATATATACACACATATTTCAAATGATTTTGTCATATTTACACACATGATTGTATACGAGCATGCATTCGCACGTATGTTTATACATCTATGTATTTATATATACATTCACTTATGCATTTAGTTTGTATATATTTTTATATAGCTTTACATATTTTTGTGTACATTGTCTATACATAATCCTTATATAGGGTATGGTCATTTTATTTGGATTCATACATTGGTTTGATGTATATCAGTTGAGAAATGGGAACATTCCCCCATGGGGCTTTTGAACAGCAAAGTATTTAAATAGACAGTGTAAAGTAAAAAGAATAATAATGATCATGACATAGTGAGATTAAAAACAATGGGTACTGGCTATATCATACAACATGATGTTCGATAGAATCACCAACATTATCAGGTATACAGGAAATGTAGTAACCATAAGAAATCTCCGATGCATTTAGACCTTTATGGTCATCTTCAGGGTGAAAGGTTACTGTAAAAATATATAGAGACATTTTTATATTCAACTTGAAACATATCAAAGCATACATAAGGTTAGTGTGTGAATGAAAACACTGATAATTACCACTATCGAAAGGGATGAATATTCTTATAGCCAGAAAAGTAAACCAGGTGCAGGATACGGAGAATTCCGTGGTGATTCCCCGTATATCAGTTTTAAATTTTTAAATTTTAACTTTAATGTTATTTTGAAAGTGTCTTCTTTGAGAATATTTTTATATTTATTTCTATACTCATTTGTATATGTCTTTTTGGATTCCCTTGTGTGGGTGTGTGCAGGTGACACCTATCAACAACTTGGAAAAGAGTACGCCCTCAATTAATTGGCCTCCACCTTCCATTATCCATTTGTTGATGGTGGTCACGTGCTCTTCATGGGAAATGTATACATTTTAAAGTGTTTTATTACATGTTAGCCATGATTAAGCACTAGTTAAGTGTGAAACGTGTCAGCTTTCTCCATTTGGCTGTGGGTTTGTGATGTATGTCCCTAATTTTTACCAATAAAGACGACTTCTGAAGTCCTTTGGAGTGTGGCTGTCCATCCCCTTTTAAAAACTCTACATTGCCTAGAGCATTGCCAGCACCTTGGTTTCCTGGGAGGGTTCCTCAATAGTCCACAAGACCCACCTGGAGCGGTGACTCCCTTTCCTTACTGATTAAAATTTTTGTGTTTGATTAATCGTTTTTTACGACTAATTTTGATTAATTATAACACACATAAATTTTTCGGATCACCACCATATATAGTCCCCACTGTAATCCACAGACATCTCCCCACTGTAATATCCACAGACATCTCCCCACTGGAATATCCACAGACATCTTCCCCACTGTGATATCCACAGATATCTCCCCTCTGTAATCCACAGACATCTCCCCCCCACTGTATTATCCACAGACATCTCCCCCACTGTAATATCCACAGACATCTCCCCACTGTAATATCCACAATCACCCACACTGTAATATCCACAGACATCTCCCCATTATAATATGGTCCACAGACATCTCCCCCACTGTATAGTATAGGAATATTAGTCTTACCAGAGAAGCCGGCCGAACACGAGCAGTTGAGGCCAGGTGATGATGTCAGCGTGCCGCTCTAGGCTCACCTAGGCCGCCACCGGGTGGACCAAGATGGCCGCCACTTTCCTATGGCCAAGGCATTAGCAGGAGCTCCGCGGATCACGTGATGTGCCGATCCGCATATGGTGACCCATTCGGATGACAGATCATTTACGATCCGTTGCACCACTAGTACCGATCAAAAGAATTTTGATCGATCAAAAAAAGCCCTAAAAAATACACAATCACATTTTATTTAAATGTTAGTGGGTTAAAGAGGACTTCCACTAGTTTTTCTGTTTATTAAAAGTCAGCGGCTACAAAAAGTGTAGCTCCTGACTTTTAATAAACAGACACTCACCTGTCCCAGGATCCAGTGATGCGACCACCTGAAACCTCAGTTTTCTCCCTCTGCTCTCCGCCAGCATCACTAGTGTGGGCACCCAGCTGTGACAGCTTGCAGCTTCACAGCCGGGTGCACACTGCGCATGTGCGAGTCGCGCTGCGTGTCCGGAATGGCTGAGCAATCTTCTGTGACCGGGAGGGAGGGGAGAGGAGGAGTCGTCTAGGCAGCGCCAGCGGAAGTGAGAGCTGGGTACTTGTCAAAACGAGGTACCCCCCCCCCCAAAAGTGTGCTGCCTTTTCTTTTCACTGTCCAGTCAAATGCTGAGGATGGGGAAGGATACCTTCCAGACAGGGATGTGCTGTGAGTTTCAGAACTGGAAGGACAGAAATAAAATCCTTTAGCAGGTAAAGCAGGCTTATTGCCTGGAGTTCATTTTAAAGAACATAAAACATACCATATTTTTTTGCTTTTTGTGTGCCACTCCTAGGTGAGTTTGCGCCATTGTTAACTGTATATTGAAGATTTCTATCTTTGCAGTTTGAACTTGGAATGCACTTCTGGTCACAAGTCAGCTGTCAGACTGAATGCTTATTCCTGAATATTGTTCCTTCATGATTCAAAACCAGGTATGGATGTAACAGATTAGAATACAGTGTAGTATTACAAGGGACAAAAGCTGCCTTCTAGGTGAGAAATTTTCTACAGTAATCCGCTTTCAGGTGAATAAAAGAAGATTACACATATCTTGAATATTCTTAAAAAAAAAAGTTTGCTGCCTTTTTATGCTTTCACTACACGGGTGACAGACTGCAATAATAGCATACATATGACATGTTTAAAGCTAACAAATAGTAAATAATGTGTCACATTGGATGATGCCCTCTACAACCTTAATTACAGGCATACCCCACTTTTAAGTACACAATGGGGTTTATTTACTAAAGCTGAAAAGCGCAAAATCAGGCTCACTTCTGCATAAAAACCAATGAGCTTCCAGGTTTTATTACCAGGCTTATTTGAACAAGCTGGGGTTAAAAGCTCATTGGTTTCTATGCAGAAGTGAGCCTGATTTTGCACTTTCTAGCTTTAGTAAATAAACCCCATTGTGTACTTAAAAGTGGGGTATGCCTGTATTCATACTTAGAGCTCCTAATATAGGCTACTGTAAATCCATTCCCTTGGAAAACATTATGCATAATTAATTTGGTTTATTTGGAATTCATTATTGGAACATTCATTATTGGAACATTCAATAACATAAATGGGGGAGCACCGTGGTTAAGTGGTTTAGACTTCCACTTGACAGCACTAGTGCCGTCGGTTCAAATCCCAACTCTGGCACCACCTGCATCAAGTACCTGTGCCTGCGTGGCTTTACTCTGGGTTTCTTCCCACACTCCAAAAGCATGCTGATAGATAAATTGGTACTATGAAATTAGGGGCCTTAGATTGAATGTTCATTAAAATGATTGTAAAGTCTTTTTTTTTTTGGTGAAAATAACAAACATGTTAGGCCAGATTCAGGTACAATTGCCCTGGCGCAGAGTATCAGAGATACACTACGCCGCCGTATTTTACCTGGCTCTAAGACGAATTCTGGTAGATTTCTGGTAGTGTATTTCTCGCGGCGGAATCGAAATACGCGATTAGGGGGCGTGAAGCATTTAAATTAGGAGCGTCCCCGCAGCGATCGAACTGCGCATGCTCCGTTCAGAAATTTCCCGTTGTGCATTGCGCGAAATAACGTCGTTACGTCAGTTTTTTTTTTTTAGTAGCGTCGTTTACGTACATTCCTATTCCCGGACGACTTACGCAAACACAAAACATTTTTTTGAAATTCGACGTGGGAACGACGGCCATACTTAACATGGGCTGTCTAACGTTAGACAACATATTTGCTTCCCTAACTTTACGCAGCAAAAAGATTACAGATGCCGGAAGAGAATGCGACAGCCGATCGTAACTTCATAGATCGCCGGAAAAAGCTAATTTGCATACCCCGACACTGAAAACGACGCAAACTCCCCCCAGAGGGGGGAAAAAGATTGCAGCGTAGATCCGACGGCGTACGAAGACGTAAGCCTGTCGGATCAAAGCCCGAAGCCGTCGTATTATGGTTTGAGGATTCAAACTAATGATACGACGCGGCTAATTTGAAATTACTCCGGTCTAACAGGAAATAGACCGGAGTAATGGCTCTGTGAATCTGGCCCGTTATACTTACCTGCCCTGTGCAGTGGTTTAGCACAGAGCAGCCCAGATCCTCCTCTTGGAAAACATTATGCATAATTAATTTGGTTTATTTGGAATTCATTATTGGAACATTCATTATTGGAACATTCAATAACATAAATGGGGGAGCACCGTGGTTAAGTGGTTTAGACTTCCACTTGACAGCACTAGTGCCGTCGGTTCAAATCCCAACTGTGGCACCACCTGCATCAAGTACCTGTGCCTGCGTGGCTTTACTCTGGGTTTCTTCCCACACTCCAAAAGCATGCTGATAGATAAATTGGTACTATGAAATTAGGGGCCTTAGATTGAATGTTCATTAAAATGATTGTAAAGTCTTTTTTTTTTTTTTTTTTGGTGAAAATAACAAACATGTTAGGCCAGATTCAGGTACAATTGCCCTGGCGCAGAGTATCAGAGATACACTACGCCGCCGTATTTTACCTGGCTCTAAGACGAATTCTGGTAGATTTCTGGTAGTGTATTTCTCGCGGCGGAATCGAAATACGCGATTAGGGGGCGTGAAGCATTTAAATTAGGAGCGTCCCCGCAGCGATCGAACTGCGCATGCTCCGTTCAGAAATTTCCCGTTGTGCATTGCGCGAAATAACGTCGTTACGTCAGTTTTTTTTTTTAGTAGCGTCGTTTACGTACATTCCTATTCCCGGACGACTTACGCAAACACAAAACATTTTTTTGAAATTCGACGTGGGAACGACGGCCATACTTAACATGGGCTGTCTAACGTTAGACAACATATTTGCTTCCCTAACTTTACGCAGCAAAAAGATTACAGATGCCGGAAGAGAATGCGACAGCCGATCGTAACTTCATAGATCGCCGGAAAAAGCTAATTTGCATACCCCGACACTGAAAACGACGCAAACTCCCCCCAGAGGGGGGAAAAAGATTGCAGCGTAGATCCGACGGCGTACGAAGACGTAAGCCTGTCGGATCAAAGCCCGAAGCCGTCGTATTATGGTTTGAGGATTCAAACTAATGATACGACGCGGCTAATTTGAAATTACTCCGGTCTAACAGGAAATAGACCGGAGTAATGGCTCTGTGAATCTGGCCCGTTATACTTACCTGCCCTGTGCAGTGGTTTAGCACAGAGCAGCCCAGATCCTCCTCTTCTCAGGTCCCTTTTTGGCTTACCTGGCCCCTCCCTCCTGTTGAGTGCAGGTTGCTATGGGAGCACCAGAGCCGAGTCACAGCTCCATTAATTGACAGCAACAGGAGCCAATGGCGCGCACTGCTGTCTCATCCAATGAGGAAGGAAGTCCTGGGTAAGCGAAACATTCCTACAACATCTCTGTATCTAGAGGGGGTTCAGGTAAATATTAGGGGGGGCTAAGGGGGGCTACTACACACAGAAGGATTTTTATCTTAATGCATAGAATGCACTGAGATAAAAAAAAAAAAAACTTCTGCCTTTACATTCACTTTAAGGGCAAGGACTGTAGTTCTAAAATATATATGTAAAAACACAGCACTATAAAAATACCTGTAATAAGTAAATACAAGCTAAAATAGAAAGGTGAAGGATTGCACCAAACACACTATTAGAGTTTTGTTTTATTATAACAATAGTATAACAATTTGCCTTAAAGTGGATATAACCTTGATTCATGAAATTTGAGCTGGGCACATATATCTGCAGAATTGTATCTCTCTTCAATGAGCTTAGTCCCTTAGCTCTCTCTTGAACGGTTCCTCTGTTATCAGCCTGATAACTCCTGACACATTCTCAGACTTTTTAGGCAAAAGCAACCTGAATCTTCTTTCCAGGGAGGTTTTCTAAAATAGATTAGCAGAGAGCAGGTCCTATTATAAAACACCTCTGAGAGTCTCTGCCTATGATGAGAGGGGGTATGTGCCTTTCCTCCAATCAGCAATGTTAGCTATCTTGGCTGTATGCCCAGACATTACACTCTGTGTTAACCAGGAAGAGAAAATCTCCTAACACTATCTGAACTTCACACTGCTGCTAATTCTATTGCAGATTTGAGCCATTGCGATTTTTTCAAATTTGCAAGTCATTAAAATAACGTTGTTTTTCAATATCAGTGCGGTGAGAATCTAAACTGCGGGAGAAAAGGGTACTGTGCTAATTTGATCCATGTGCGATGCAAATTCAGCTCTATAGTATGTAGAAGAATACATATCGGCCTAAATTGAGGAAAAAAAAAAAATTTAAGAAAAAATTGTGATATTTATTCAATCAAAATGTTTTAAATATTGTGTTTTTATCAAAATTGTTGCTCTTCTTTTGTTTATAGAGAAAAAAATAATAACAGTAGGGGTGATAAAATACCACCAAACAAACGCTCTATTTGTCGGAAAAAAAAGGACATTAATTTTGTTTGGGAGCCATGCCGCACAACCGCGCAATTTTCATTCAAAGTGCGACAGCTCTGAAAACTAAAAATTGGTTTGAGCAGGAGGGGGGTGAAAATGCCCAGTATTAAAGTGGATAATAACATGTAAAATAAACAGCAATGTTCTCATAAAAATCCAACATAATGTAAGTATGTCATTCTTTTTTATCATTTTTAAACAAAGCAAAACAGTCAACAGGTTTTTGTGTTCCTTTATAGAAGCAGCTTGTTGATATTTTTTTTTAAATTGTATATCATTTTATAATAAAAAACACATACCACTAATTTAAATAACTTACAGAGAGTTGGAGGAGGAAAAATACACGAATAGACTGACTGTTATTCATTTCAGCTACCTGAAGAACTTTAAAGTGTTTTCATGTGTACTCATACAGAGAAGAAGAAAGATAAGCACCATTCAGCTTGGGATCAAGGCAGCTCTATTTGTTGCTATTTTTGATTTTTATATAAAAGCCAAGCATTATGTTAATTTGTATACATCAAAGAAAGCTCAGCCCTCAATTGTTGAAAAGTAATAAACTTTTTTTCTGATACCAGAACTGTTTGATTGGTTCAAACATTCATGACTCATTCTGTACTAAGAGTTTGTTATGTCAGTTTAATTAAAGGTCCTACTGAAGCACTTGGATGTAAACACCTGAAAAAGCTAATGCCTAAATCAACTTTGATCGAGGCTCTAATGCCATGTACACATGATCGGTTCATCCGATGAAAACGGACCAATGAATTTTTTCATCAGATATCCGATAAAGCTGACTTTCATCAGTCTTGCCTACACACCATCAGTTAAAAATCCGATTGTGTCCAACACGGTGACGTAAAACACAACGACATAAAGTTCAATGCTTCCGAGCATGCGTCGACTTGATTCTGAGCATGCATGAATTCACAGCACAAAGCCTCTAAATAATGAATGTGCTCTATTTGTACTACACCCCATTGTAGACAGAAGTCCATTGTGCATTTTGAAAATAGAGAATAGGAATAAGAATACAATTGATTTGCAGAAAACAACCACTAAAATATCATACTGTCTAGTATTTAATAATTTTTAGTAGAGCCTATTTTGAACAGGACCTCAAGTCAAGTCTATTGTAAGGTCTACAAAAATTCCACAAGATATTAAGTCTACATGCTAGGTATTTAATCACTTAATCACTGGGATTCTCAACATTCTTTGCAAAATCTAGAAATCAACATTAAAGTTGTATTTATTAGCAGGAAAAAACAAAGGAATTTATTGTTATCCATTGTAAAAACTAGAAAAAAATAGAGTTGAGTTTAATTTTGCTTTGCCATGCTATCTGGGGTGGGGTAGTTTATGAAATCTTTTGGATGGTGACAGATTCCTTAAGATTTTATTAGACTGGGGAGGGATAAAATGTTCTCATTGAAGCTGTTCCAAATGTATTTCTCTGCACCACCAAACCTCATTCTCCTGCTACCTCTGCCTTGCAGGGATGATACAAGTAAGCTAAGAATATTGCTGAACCAGAAACGGTAGAAAATGCCTGGTATATTACACCATCAATGTGTGCTCCAGCAGCAACACCAAAGGGATCGCACTGCAAATCCCCACTTCATTGTGACTTTTTTTGTCACCTCTTTGAATGGGGACAAAAGCTGCACCTGTTGTGAATTAAGAGCTGCTGACATAGTGATGATCGTAGTGTTGCTAGTGCACCCACTACAACATGACCAACCTGAAGTTCAGGCTCAAGGAGAAAGAGAGAAATATGACCACACTCTCACAAAGGTAACACAGGGCTGCTCAATGACTCCAGCCAGAACTTGCACATACTTACCACTCTCGTGCCAAGACCGGACTCACAAGTGTCTCTATTACGTAAGGGATCACCAAGACATACTGTAGTCTCTCATAACCATGACCGACTTAGACTTTCTTACTCAGAAAAGGAGTCTTGAAAAGATGAATAGAGGAGGTCAGTCAAAAAGTAACAAATCTCAACTCTAGCATTTTTGCTTTGGAATCCTCCAATTATACTGTTGAACCTAAACGATCAACTCTTGAAAGTTTGCAAGTAGCTCTGCTTAGGTGCCAAACTTGCTTCATTCAAAAACTGACAAGGGGGAAAATTGCAGTGGCAGAAACCTCATGTCCTGGTAGTTGTCTCGGGGTCTGACTTACAACCCACTGTGCCCATTCTCCTGAATTCACTATTTGATAGAGACCCGGCCTCTGAAATGGAACTGGATAGAGTTCCAGAGGTTTAAGAGGCAATGCTTTTAGACTGCATAAAAGACTGCTGTCTCATGTAGTTTATCTGTGGGTTCATTTTATCATGATGGTCTTTGAGTTTTCAGGACCTTTAAATGTGGAGTTTGTGGAGAAATGTGGATCTTGTGCAGAATCACCCACAATTGTTTAGCCACCCCCACCCTGTTTCCCTAAATCCTCTCACCTAAAATCTATCCTTCCCCTTTCATTCCTCCTTGCGTATGCCCCCCTTTGCCTCTGCTCCTAACTGACATGAGAAGTATTACTCTAGGTGCACTAGAAGGAGCATATCATCTCTTTAGGAAACCACCCACAGATGTTACTGTTAATTTCACAGGACACAAGATTCCTAGGTTCCTAAAGCCCAAACATGCTTTTAGAGGTCTCCTGTCCTCCGTATGCATTAGTAGACATGTGCATTCGTTTTCGTTAGAATGCATTTTCGTCCGAAAATCTGGTATTTTCGTTATGGTTTTAACGAACGAAAACGAAAGCGCAAGAAACGAAAACCGAAAGATCCGACATAAAAAATGCTTTATTTTTGTTTTCGTTCAGATCTGACGATTTTCGATGCTTTGTCGAATTTCCGTCGTTCGATTTCACAAAGTCATCGAAAATCGTCGTTCTGAATACAGTGAATAGGTATATTCCCTGTATTCAGAACGACGATTTTCGATGCTTTGTCGAATTTCCGTTGTTTAATTCGATAAAGTCATCAAAAATCGTAGTTTTCGGACGAAAACTTTCCCAACGAAATAAATCAAAATGATTTTCGGAAGTAACTAAATAAATGTATTTTCTGGACGAAAACGAAAAAACGAAACAAAATATTCCAGTCTGCACATGTCTATACATTAGAGATGCATGAAGCTTATGTCCTATACCAGTGACGGTGAACCTTGGCACCCCAGATGTTTTGGAACTACATTTCCCATGATGCTAAACTACACTGCAGAGTGCATGAGCATCATGTGAAATGTAGTTCCAAAACATCTGGGGTGCCAAGGGTTGCCATCACTGTCCTATACTATGCAGTGCTTTAAGTGGACCAAAAGAGGTGCCGGTACTCTATTAGGCGCCGGTGCCAAACGCAACCACTGTGTCATGCCATCAAATGCAGCCACTGTCCCATCAATTGTCACCACTGTGCCATGCCAACAAACGCAACCACTGTGCCATGCCATCAAATGCAGTCACTGTACCATGCCAATTGTCACCACTGTGCCACCAATTGTCACTGTCCAGACATCTATCCACCTCAGAGCCTGTCATTTTAGTAAGACTGCTGGGACTTGTAGTTCTCCATCTTCTCCTGGGGCTCATGGAGATTGGAGAACTACAAGTCCCAGCAGGTTATACATACAATAAGGCTCTGAGGTGGATGGGTGTGGATTGCATGCACCTGAGCCCCAGGAGAAGATGGAGAACTACAAGTCCCAGCAGGTTATAATATAAGAATCCGAGATGGATGGGTGTCCGGACATCCATCCACCTCAGAGCCTTATATTATAACCTGCTGGGACTTGTAGTTCTCCATCTTCTCCTGGGGCTCAGGTGCATGCAATCCACACCCATCCACCTCAGAGCCTTATTGTATGTATAACCTGCTGGGACTTGTAGTTCTCCAATCTCCATGAGCCCCAGGAGAAGATGGAGAACTACAAGTCCCAGCAGTCTTACTAAAATGACAGGCTCTGAGGTGGATAGGTGGGGATCAGGCAGTGCACCCCTTTAGATTTACACCGACCCCCCCCCCTTCTCTCTCTCCCCTGTGGTACAGGAGAGTGTTTTGCTTACCTTGCTGGAGAAACTTGCCGCCGCCGCCGCACTGTAAACACATGTCCGAACTTCCAGGCCAATCAGCGCAGCACAGAGGTACAGCGCCTCCCACTCCACCGCCCGCCAATCTCCTGCGCCGTTATCTGTTTTTTTTTTAGCCCTTCTGCCTAGTTGGCTGGTGTTTCCCGCCACTCCCACATCAAGGGAGACAGACAGTTCCACCAGCCAACCAGGCGGAAGGGCTGAAAAAAACCTCATTGCGCACCGCCGCCGGGTGTACCAAGATGGCCGATAGCTCCAGAGCTAGGCCAAAGCCGCGGCCTTTCCTAAGGCGGCGGCGGTGGCGGCGGCGGCGGCGCATTCTGCGGACGCCAGGATTTTTCGCCTGGTGCAGGAGCCCCCCCCGCTACGCCAGTGCGTTCCGGTACGGGAAACCCACGTACTGGGCGCACGGAGAGGTGCTGGTACTCTCCAGGGCCATTTTTGGAAGTGGCGGTACTGAGTACCGCCGCGTTCCGGCCCACTTAAAGCACTGATACTATGGATAATTACTAATACCATTCATTTTGCCCTACAGATTGACCTTTTTTTTTTAATTGCTATTTTTTTTTAAATTATTATTAGTATTATACTGGAGAAAGCGTTTGTTTGCTGTTCTATTGTCAGACTCATATTTTGTTCCATAGATAACAAAACACACATTGGAGTGTTTACAGTTTTTTTTTTCCTGCTCCTTTTTTAATTTCCCCACATCTTTTTTTATCCTACCCTTTTTACCCAGCCTTGTTTTAAGGGCATGCTTACAATCACCTACATCATCTATCTTTACACTTTCTTAACATGACACAACCATGTGGTAGTGACAACTTTTAAAACATCCTACTAAAAGAGTCCAATTGTTTTAGAAAAGTGGTCAAGAGTTTTGAGTGACCCCTGGAGAGGGAGAACTTAGGTGGCCATCCTTAAGGGAAATTCATCACACATGAACCAGATTTAGTTACTTTAATGCCGCGTACACACGGTCGTTTTTTGCGATGAAAAAAAACGACGTTTTTTAAAACGTCATTTTAATTGATCGTGTGTGGGCAAAACGTCGTTTTTTTTCTTCAAAAAAACGACCAAAAAAAAATTCCAAGATGCTTGAATTTTTTGTGTCGTTTTTCAAAACGTCGTTTTTTGTTTCACAAAAAGTCACCGTGTGTAGCAAAAACGTCTTTCAAAACGACGTTTTTCAACCCGCGCATGCCCAGAAGCTAGTTATGAAGCGAGCTTCAATGGAAAAGAGTGGTGAACGTAACCTCGCTTTTTGTGAAAAAACAATGGTGTGTATGCAAAATTGTCTTTGAAAAGTGACGTTTCAAAAACGTCGTTTTTTACTTCACAGAAAACGTCGTTTTTTTTCATCGCAAAAAACGACCGTGTGTACGCGGCATTAGGGTACTCAGATAATCACACAGATTCTTCTGAAGGCATAGTGATAGTGGGTGACATCTCATTGTTACCTTGGACCTGCACTCACTCATTTATCAAAACATGTCAGACGTCCTTAGTTACTTATAAATATCATACATTTGACTCACTTGGTGGATGTCTGGCACCTAACCTACAAAAACTACAGGGGTACACATTCTTTTCAACCATATACCAATCTTATTCTAAAATTATTTCCTAGGGGTACTCCTTTCCTTTCCCCCCCCTTTTTTTTCCTTTCCCTCTCTCACTATTTGAAAGAGGCTTATGGGTAGTGGGACACAAGAGTTCTTTGCGTCCCTTTATAGTGGGTATCAAGCAGGGAGGGCACAGATAACTTATGGACAATGGGAAACTCTTTTCCCTTCTCCCCCCCCCTTTTTTTATTTTTTTCCTCCCCGGGGGGTGGGGAGAGGAGGGGGCAGGAGGTCTGGAGGAGATAGGTCTGTCCTCTATGGTTGTGATATATGTAATTGTTAATTGTTGAAATTTATGTATATGAAATGTTGAATGTATTTAAATGACGACATTTATATTGTAAGCGTCTTGTAAATGTGGTGTTGATTGTATAAATGTGGTGTTGAATGTATAAATGTCTTGAAAAACTCAATAAAAACAAATTGAAACATAAAATTATTTCCTAGGTAAACAGTCTGACATTCACTTGGTTTACTCCTTCAGCATTGAAGTTAGCTCCCTCTCAAATCATGTTCCAGTTTGCATGGAGATAGTCATTAGTAAACAAACCTCCAAAGCTTGTCAATGGAAGTTGAATTTCCTCCAAGACAGTCCATCTAAATCTTTAGTAATGGCACTTTCTTACAGATCCAATAATCCACAGACATGATGCAACTGACAATGTTGGATGGTCCACAAATGCGGTATTAGAAGAATCCTCCTATTTTAATGTTCCAAAATGTTTAAAACCTGGTCTGAAAAAAAATCTCCAAACTCTTAACCCAAATTTACCAGCTCTTCTCTCAGTTTTCAGCGGGACTCCTGAGAGAGGTGAGACTTCAGTCTTATATTCCCCAAATTGACTGAGATAAGTGAAACATAACTCCATAACTGAGAAAATAATGCAACATTTCAAAGACTATTATCAAGACCACAACATATTCCATACCATTAATTCTCTTGATCAGCATCAACAATTTGAAAGAATCAATCAATATCTGTCTGAATTAGGGATGATATGCCCTACTAAAATATTGCCTGTCTATAATCCAGGAAATAATAAACAATGATTACGTGGGATTTGTCCTCAACAAGCCCTAAAAGCAATCTTCTTAGCTCAATCCACACAAGCTCACAGTCCTCCTCTCAATGATTGGACACTGATAAAATGTTGGATTGTGTAGACTGGTCTTACATGAGATGTACTGTATATATCTGCTAGTGGGGACCAGTATAAGAAACTAGATTGGTGCATAATTTTTAGGGCTGCGGAAATTAACGATTAATTGTTCGATTAATCGTTAATTTC
Source organism: Rana kukunoris (assembly GCA_029574335.1). NCBI lineage: Eukaryota > Metazoa > Chordata > Amphibia > Anura > Ranidae > Rana > Rana kukunoris. The sequence goes on along the minus strand of CM056053.1, from coordinate 401,281,503 downwards.
TTTGATCGACTAAAATAATTTTGATCGACGATCCGCGGAGTGAGCTCCGCGGTCTCGCCGATAGGAAAGGCCGTGGCTTCGGGCTAGCTCCGGGGGCCGCGGCCATCTTGGTCCACCCGGCGCCAACCAAGTAGCGGCGCTCTGACGTCATCATCACCCGCCCGCCTGCTTGTATCTTCCCTAGCACGTGTCAGTGTCAGCTACTCTGCGGACGGGTCCTCCTGCCTTAAGTAGGTAAGAGAGGACAACCATCATGTCTATGAAAGCATGGGGGCAGATGTGTATATGAAAGCATGGGGGCAGATGTGTATAGGAAAGCATGGGGGCAGATGTGTATAGGAAAGCATGGGGGCAGATGTGTATAGGAAAGCATGGGGGCAGATGTGTATAGAAAAGCATGGGGGCAGATGTGTATATGAAAGCATGGGGGCAGATGTGTATAGGAAAGCATGGGGGCAGATGTGTATAGAAAAGCATGGGGGCAGATGTGTATAGGAAAGCATGGGGGCAGATGCGTATAGGAAAGCATGGGGGCAGATGTGTATAGGAAAGCATGGGGGCAGATGTGTATAGAAAAGCATGGGGGCAGATGTGTATAGGAAAGCATGGGGGCAGATGTGTATAGGAAAGCATGGGGGCAGATGTGTATAGGAAAGCATGGGGGCAGATGTGTATAGAAAAGCATGGGGGCAGATGTGTATAGGCATGGGGGCAGATGCATGGGGGCAGATGTGTATAGGAAAGCATGGGGGCAGATGTGTATAGGAAAGCATCTGCCCCCATGCTTTAATATACACATCTGCCCCCATGCTTTTCTATACACATCTGCCCCCATGCTTTTCTATACACATCTGCCCCATGCTTTAATATACACATATGCCCCCATACTGCAAGAATATACACATCTGCCCCCATGCTGTAATGTACACATCTGCCCCCATACTGCAAGAATATACACATCTGCCCCCATGCTGTAATGTACACATGGGGACAGATGTGTATATTCTTGCAGTATGGGAGGCAGATGTGTATAATAAAGCATGGGGGCAGATGTGTGTATATTACAGCATGGGGGCAGATGTGTGTATATTACAGCATGGGGGTAGATGCTGTAATATACAAATCTGCCCCCATACTGCAAAAATATACACATCTGCCCACATGCTGCCCCCACCACATTTACCACTGACTAATGCACAGTTGCAATGCAAGGAGATCAGCTAAAAGTAGTTGTATCTGTATGTGCGTTAATTAATCGAAATTAGTCGATTAATCGATTAAAAAAAAAAACGATTAATCGAACACAAAAATTGTAATCAGTCACAGCCCTAATAATTTTCCCACCCATCACCTATGGTCAGCATCACTAAAGCCCTGTACACACGATTGGACCTTTGTCTGACCAAAATCACATCGGAATTCCGAGAGAATTCCATCAGAGTAAAATAGAACATGTTCTCTTTCTAAACTCCGATGGGGGCATACACGCGGTCGGAATTTATGATGGAAAAAGTCAGTCAGACTTTTTCAATCGGAAAGTGTGATCGTGTCTACGGGGCTTTACACTTTTTCAGACCACTTTGACATATGTAACAGTAAACAATAAGGTTGCCTGCTCCACCCCAAGTTCTTTAATTTAATTGAAGAAACCCTCTCTGCCACATCATAGCCAGTCTCAATGTCAAGGTCCTTGCATTGAAGCACTCATAAAGTGTCAGGATATGCAGATGATCTTCTGTTCTTCCATCTCAGACAGTTACAGTACCTCTGTCTTAAGCCTTTAAGAATGTAAAGTTTAGAGTAACCTACCCAATTTCTAGATCAACCTATAAAAAATTGAATCTTTCATTGTTACTATTCCTCCTCACATGCTAAATAACTAAATAACTTCCAGGCCTGCTTCTATTTCAAACTGGCTCGGTCTTATTTTAAATATATATGCTTAACACCTTGTTGTGATGCACTCATGGCTATCTTTTCCTATTCTAAAAAAATATAGCAAGACTTGAAGAAATGGGACTCTGATTATTTTTCTTGGTTTGGGAGGAATGCCATATTTAAGATAAATGTTAGCCCAGAACATTTAAAACACTCCAAATTAGGTTTCCTAATTCCTGTCCTTGCAGGTTTGAGGCATATTCAGCCAATAACAATGGGATTGTAAACCACCCAGAATCAATTATAGTTTCTATTCACAAGCCAAAACTAGACTGGGGATAGATTTTCCCAAACCCTATATTGTACAATAGGACAGTCCATGTTGTTATTTGTCAGTTCATGTTCTAACAACAAACACGCTGATGGGAAGAGTGTAGTGGCAGAGAGATGAGCTCTTTAATGTGCTGATTCTCTTTTTACTGTCCAGTCACTGGTTGGGGAGGGTTCAGGATGTCCTGGGCTCAGAGGAAATGATTCTGGCAATCAAGTGACAGAAAAAAAAAAGTTCTCTGGAGAAAATGTCCTTAGGTCAATTGCAGAGCAAATGTTGTTTTTAATCTTTAAAATGGCTATTTAGTTTATCATGTTATTTTTAGCTGGAGTTTGGCATTAAATGACAGATGGTAGGATGGTGGTAACTAGTAAGCATGAACTTAACTCGAAGAGAAGTCAAGAACCTTTGCACATCCTGGATGTAGGCTGTAAGGGCTTCATGGGATTGTTTTGAAAACTAGACACGTGCATTCGTTTTCGTTAGAATGCATTTTCGTCCGAAAATCGGGTATTTTCGTTATCGTTTTAACGAACCAAAACGAAAGCGCAAGAAACGAAAACCGAAAGATCCAACATAAAAAATGCTTTATTTTCGTTTTCGTTCAGATCCGATGATTTTCGATGCTTTGTCGAATTTCCGTCGTTCAATTTCACAAAGTCATCGAAAATCGTCGTTCTGAATACAGTGAATAGGTATATTCACTGTATTCAGAACGACGATTTTCGATGCTTTGTCGAATTTCAGTCTTTCAATTTCACAAAGTCATCGAAAATCGTCGTTCTGAATACAGGGAATAGGTATAGATGCTTTGTCGAATTTCCGTTGTTTAATTCGACAAAGTCATCGAAAATCTTTGTTTTTGGACGAAAACTTTCCCGACGAAAACGAAGTAAATCAAAACGATTTTCGGGAGTAACTAAATAAATGTATTTTCTGGACAAAAACGAAAAAACTAAACAAAATATTCCAGTCTGCACATGTCTATTGAAAACTAACACTAGCTACTAAAATATGTCTGTTTTTTCAGTGGTACTGTTAAACAATTTTTATTCCACATAAGTTTCTCTGTAAATTCAAGCGAAAAAAAAAAGGCAGAGACCTTCTGTAGCACAGACACACGGTGTTCTAGTTATAGAGAATACAAATATTAGAACCCAAGGGCCCAGATTCACAGAGCGATTACGCCTGCGCAACTGCTGTTGCGCGTGCGTAAGTCTAAATGTGCGCGTGCGTATAGTTGGACGCGATTCACAAAACAATATACGCCAGAAATCTACGTTTTTTGGTCCGGCGTAATTGAGTTAGACCTTCGCTTGCCTTCGCGCAAAACTGCGCTAGACACACCATTGATTTGCTAGTCAAATATGCTAATGAGGGAGTTACGGGGATTCACAAAAAAACGCAGTTGCTGCACAGGCTACGCGATGTGCGCAACTGCAAAATGTTCTGTCTAAAGTTAGAGGACCTAAAAGCTGGTCTAAATTTTGAAAAAAAGTCTAATTGTCAGATAAAGCAACACTGTTAGTGAGGAGTTCAGCAGTCACACGTGTTGCCCAACAATCTGTATGCCAACATGCCAGGGGCATCGTCGCGCATAGCTATACTACTGACTTTAGATGAACAAAGAAGGATGAGGGCACGGAGGATGGCACTAAGGAGGGCACGGGAGATGTTTTATTTTTTTATTTTTTGGCTTATATCAAATTTACAATTTAATCTAATCTAATACAATATTCTTATCTGATACAAGCCCCTCACTCTTCACTTGATATATCACACACGCATAGACATCTTTGGCATGAGAGATTCTGAGGTGTCTCGCATCTTCAGATTCACCCCTCATGCCATCGTGGAATTACCACAACCTTGCAGGAGGACATCAGCAGCCCAACACATGGCACTACCCATGACACCCATGACAGCTACATATACAATCAGAGCCCCATCCCCACAGATTGCGAACAGAACATGTATGGGGACAGCTGGCTGGTTGGTGAGTGACATGGGAGTCAGGCATGACTATCCCCTCCCGTGATGCACACCTCACAAGTGGCACATGCATGACTAACATCCACCTGTCTTTTCCCTTCAAGGTGACTCTGCATATGAACTGGAACCCCATCTCATGACCCCATCTCATGCCAGCTCACATTATGCATCTTTGCACGTTAAACACACACATTAATCATGGCACAATGAGAATGCATGCATGCACACCACTATGGTCCCTAGCACACACACCCCACATCCTCATCAAATTGGATTGGCACCAGTCCACCATGCAAGACTGGTGAGCAGTAACGCCACGTCAAGGCTCCAATTATGTCACTGTACATTCATACACCATTCACACGGACCTGGGAATCACTTCTCCCTGGTCCTGGGGAACCCTTCTCCACCCAAATTGAGGATGACACCCCTTTTCCAGCAGGAATGTCACCCCCACATTCAAACATCATTCACAACCCAAAAAATGCCAAAAATGTCAGCAAAAAAAAAAAAAAAAAAAAAATGCATAGAAAAAAAAAAAGCAGAGAACAAAAATAAACATGCTTTCAAACCAAAAAAAGGGGGAAAAAAAATTAATGCCCTCTGCCTGAGCCACGCCTGGGGCGCCCCCGGCCACGGCCCCGGACCCTCAGGGGAGACGCATGGGGGAGGGGAAAAGCCGGGGAAGGAGGAGCAGCCCCTGAGATCTGCCCACCTGGCGGCCTGCCCTCCAAGGCCACGGCTATTCTGTCCAGGGCAGCACCAAGTGTTGCCGTGTTGCCCTGGATAGCCTGGGTAAGGGCCCTCACATCCTGCCCAACGCCTGCTGCTGTAGTTTGCAGGTCATTTAGGCAGGTTGTGGAGGCCCGGGAGTGGGAGTCCAGGTTACCCAGCCTATCGTTGATGGAGGACAGGCTCTGATCCACCCGCCCCATAGTCTGGCAGAGCTGTCTCAGAAGGCGGGTCTGGGTGGCCAGGTTCCTTCTCAGACTGGCGGGCAGGAGATTGGGCGCCCCCCTGGTGCTCTGGGATGACCTCCTGGCTCTTGCTGATGGTTGTGGCCGGGGAGAAGGGGAGGCCCTTGTGAGGGGAGCCATGTTGGGGGAAGAGGGGGGGGGGCTCACCCTTAGGGAGGGCAGGCTTCTTGCAGCCAGAGGGGAAGAGTCCGCAGAAACCAAACGGCCAGTGCCTGCCATGGACTCCTCCTCCTCATGATCCTCCTCCTCCTCATGATCGTCCTCCGCATGATCCTCCTCCTCCTCTTGTTCCTCCTCCGCGGACTCTGGCCTTGTTGGGGGGGCCTCATTAGGCTGCTGTCCTGGCGTTGGAGCGGTCTGGCCAGATGGCCCTGCACTCTCCTGCACAGCTGTGGATGACACAAACCATTCACAGGTTGGAGGATCCACACACTTGGCACATATTCCCTTTCACCCCCTCCCCCACACATGCTACACACTTGAGAGAAATAAATACCTTACCTGGCACCGCGGGGACCGGACTTGTGTCAAAGCCTGGCAGGCCCTCCACTTCATGCCGGTGAAAGGTCAGGGCCACCACACGCTCCGTCGCTGTAAATCTAACCCGGCATGGTGGGCCCCCTCCTGTGCCCCTGGCATGGGCATTTATTGCGGCCAGTTTTTTTTTTCACCTCACGCCGGAGGTCATTTATTTTCTTTTCAATCCCAGAGCGGGTCCGTGTCTCCCCCTCCCCCGATGAATTGACCTGCTCCGTGATCATATCCAATATCTCCCTCCTCCTGGCCGGGGTGGTGGTGGCACTCTGCGGGCCGTGGAGAAAACGCCCATAGTCGGTAATGGCCCGGGCAAGAATTCTTTTTTCCCCCACTGTAAAATTCAACTTTCTTTTTCTCTCAGTCATACTTCCAAACAAACTCACTAGCAGTCACCAAAAATCTGTCACAAATACAAGCACAACCAATCAGACAAGAACACACACAAAGAGAAAAAGAACAGGCAAAAATCTCACTAGCACTCAGCAAGAAACAGACACAAAAAAATCAGATGAAAAAATAAAGCAAGAAAACAAACGCTCAGAAATCTATCAATCAAACAAACAGTCAAAAAACACTTATCAAAACACACTTTCACAAAACTACCAACAAGCACTAGATCACACAGAACACTAATCTGACAACTACAAAACACACTCTAACGAACAACAGAGCAAAAGCACTTGATTCAATGGGAAGGGACACAAAGGGATGTACTTTTGCAATGGAAGTGCGTTTGTGTGTGTCTATTTATGCTGTCTGCGTAGTTCACAACATTGCCCTAGTCCATGTCCAATTTCACTGATTGCGCCGCTCCCGAGTTGTGAGCATGTGCATTCTGGCCAGCTTCTGTTTGACCAGACGCCGGAGGTCATTGATTTTTTTGTCAATCCCAGACCGGGTCCGTGTCTCCCCCTGCCCCGCTGAATTGACCTGCTCAGTGATCATATCCAAAATCTCCCTCCTCCTGGCCGGGGTGGTGTTGGCACTGTCTGGGCCGTGGAGGAAACGCCCATACTCGCTAATGGCCCGGGCAAGAATTTGTTTTTCCCCAACTGTAAAATTGAGCTTTCTCTTTCTCTCTGTCATACTTCCCAAAAAACTCACTCCCAGTCAACAAAATTCACTCACACAAACAAGCACAACCAATCAAGCAAGAACACACACAAAGAGAAAAATACTCAGCAAGAAACAGTCACAAAAAAAAAAAAAAATACAGCAGGAAAGCAAACGAACAGAAATATATCAATCAAACAAACAGTCTCAAAAAACACTTTCAAAGATCTACTAACAAACACTTGATCACACAGAACACTAATCTGACAACTACAAAACACACCGCAACGAACAACAGGACAAAAGCACTAGGTTAAATGGGAAGGGACACAAAGGGATGTACTTTTGCAATGGAAGTGCGTTTGTGTGTGTCTATTTATGCTGTCTGCGTAGTTCACAACATTGCCCTAGTCCATGTCCAATTTCACTGATTGCGCCGCTCCCGAGTTGTGAGCATGCGCACAACGGAGCTGACATGGTTTCCTTCACGCGCGCATGCGCAAGTCGGCCGGCCCTTCATTTGCATGGGGTCACGGCTCATTTCAATGTAACACGCCCACGTCCCTCCCAATTTGTATTACTCCTCCTTACGCCTCCGGAAAAAACCTTACGCTTGCGCAATCTCTTGCGCAAAAGCTTTGTGAATCGCGGGATTACGCGGCTAGATTACGCAAGTCTAACGGAAAAGTGGTGCGCTACGCCGGTCCAATAATGCGCCGATGTACGTGAATCTGGGCCAAGGTGTCTGTAATTTACAAGGTCTTTTTTATTTTGTTACTGTTTCCTGATTTGGTCTGATGGACCGTTTTCATCGGTCAAAACTGATGTGCAGGCCCTATAGATAATTTAACCTTCGGTTAAAAAAAAAAAACTTGCTTTAAAATTTAACCGATGGACGCCTAACCAATAGGTCAAAACCGATCGTTAGTATGCAAAACCATTGGTTAAAAACCTGCGCATTCTCAGAATCAAGTCGACGCATGCTTGGAAGCATTGAACTTTTTTTCAGCACGTCGTTGTGTTTTACGTCACCGCGTTCTGATACGATCGTTTTTTTAACTGATGGTGTGTATGCACATCTGATTATCAGTCAGTTTCATCGGTTAACATCAGATGGACTGATTGTGTGTACGTGGCCTAAGAGTGATTGCTGCCTGAAGTTTGTTTATCACATATTTTGGTTTGTTTATGAACATTCTGTGTTCTGAAAATTGATAGTTTTCATCTTTGAACCGTCTTTGACTGCAGCGCAACTAAATAACAAAATATTTTGTTGAGCATAAAAAGTTCCCAATTAATAGTGTATGGATGCAATATTAAATATTGACAAATTGCCATATTTATCTCTTTTTTAGTAATATAAAATGTAGGTATGTAGATATGACAGTAAGAATTATGTTTATCTGACACAAATATATACAAAAATATACAATTTACTGATCCATAATAAATATAAAAACAGCAACACATGCTTATAAAATGCCCAAAGATAGGGGCCCAGATTCACAGAGCGATTACGCCTGCGCAACAGGAGATGCGCGTGCGTAAGTCGAAATGTGCACATGCGTTTCGATGCACGGCATCCCCAGAACGAGATACGCAAAAAATCTACTTTTTTTCGTTAGACTGGCGCATCAGTCCGCGCAAAAGTGCGCTAGACAGACCATTGATTTGCTAGTCAAATATGCTAATGAGGGACTTACGGGGATCCACAAAAGAACGTTGGGGCAGCGCAGGCGACGCAGTGTGCGCAACAGCAAAATGTTCTGTCTAAAATTAGAGCATATAAAAGCTGGTCTAAAAAGAGAAAAAAAGTCTACTTGTTAGATAAAGCAACACTGTTAGTGAGGAGCTCAGCAGTCACACGTGTTGCACAACAATCTGTATGCCAACATGCCAGAGGCATCGTCGCGCATAGCTATACTACTGACTTTAGATGAACAAAGAAGGATGAGGGCACGGAGGATGGCACGGAGGATGGCACGGGAGAGGATATACCGCACCCGCATAGACCTGTTTGGCATGAGTGATTCTGAGGTGTATTGCATCTTCAGATTCACCCCTCATGTCATCCTGGAATTAACCACAACCCTGCAGGAGGACATCACCAGCCGAACACAACGCTCACATGCAGTGCAGCCACTGGTCAAGGTCCTGGCAACACTCCATGTCCTTGCCAGTGGCTCTTTTCAGCGTACAAGTGGAGTGGTGGCTGGGATGTCACAATCCTCCATGAGCAGATGTGTGCACCAGGTTGTCCCTGCAATCCTCAGACGCATGGCCAACCAAATCATCAAACCCACCACTGAGGAGCTGCGACTGAAGGCAATGACAGATTTCTACAGAATTGCCAGATTCCCACGCACTGTGGGGGCCATTGATTGCACACATGTGGCACTCCAGCCCCCCCCAGGAGACAGAGCACATGTACCGCAATCGGAAGCATTGGCATTCCATCAACGTACAGGTGATAGTCGATGCCCAAGGCCTCATATGGCACGTCCGTGCCAAACACCCAGGGTCCAGCCATGACAGCTACATATACAATCAATGCCACATCCGAATGGAATTCGATCAGAACGTGTATGGGGACACCTGGCTGGTTGGTGAGTGACATGAGAGTCAGGCATGACTATCCCCTCCCATGATGCACACATCACAAGTGGCACATGCATGACTAACATCCTCCTGTCTTTTCCCTTACAGGTGACTCTGCATATCCACTGGGACCCCATCTCATGACTCCTATCCGGAACCCCCAAACTCCAGGAGAGGAAATATACAATCAAGCACATGCCCAAACACGAGCAGTGGTGGAGCGCACCTTTGGCCTACTAAAGTCACGTTTCCGATGCCTGGATAAGTCTGGGGGTACCCTCTTGTATTCCCCAAACTTTGTGTGCCAGATCATCGGTGCATGTTGCATGCTGCACAACTTCGCAGTAAGAAAGGGCCTGCAGATTGCCCTACGTGATGACCTGACCCCTGAACCAGACAATCCCCCCCTAACCGAGGCTACCCCATCTTCTGAGGGAAGAGCAACCAGGAGACAACTCACATTGGGCATCTTTGCACGTTAAACACACACATTAATCATGGCACAATGAGAATGCATGCATGCACACCACTGTGGTCCCTAGCACAGACACATCACATCCACATCAAATTGGATTGGCACCAGTCCACCATGCTGGACTTGTGAGCAGCAACGCCACGCCAAGGCTCCAATTATGTCACTGTACATTCATACACCATTCACACGGACCTGGGGATCACTTCTCCCTGGTCCTGGGGAACCCTACTCCACCAAAATTGAGGGTGACACCCCTTTTTCGGCAGGAATGTCACCCCCACATTCAAACAGCATTCACAACCAAAAAAAGAAATTACCTGCAAAAGCAAAAATTTTCCAGCAAAAAAAAAAAAAAAAAAGGGGAAAAAACAAATTATTGCCCCTTGCGTGAGCCACGCCTGGGGCGCCCCCGGCCACGACCATGGCCCTGGCTTCTCAGGGGAGACTCATGGGGGAGGGGTAAAACCGGGGAAGGAGGAGCAGCCCCTGATCTCTGCCCACCTGGCAGCCTGCCCTCCAAGGCCACGGCTATTCTGTCCAGGGCAGCACCAAGTGTTGCCGTGTTGGCCTGGATAGCCTGGGTAAGGGCCCTCACATCCTGCCCAACGCCTGCTGATGTCGTCTGCAGTTCGTTTAGGCAGGTTGTGAAAGCCCGGGAGTGGGAGTCCAGGTTCCCCAGCGTATCCTTGATGGAGGACAGGCTCTCCTCCATCCGCACCAATGTCTGGCTGACCTGTCCCAGATGGCGGGTCTGGAGGAACTGGTCCCTTCTCAGAGTGGCGGGCAGGAGATCGGCCACCCCCCTGGTGTTCTGGGATGAAATCCTGCCTCCAGCTGATGCTTGTGGCCGGGGAGAAGGGGAGGCCCTTGTGAGGGGAGCCATGTTGGGGGAGGAGGGGGGGGGGTCCCCCTTAGGGAGGGCTGCCTGCTGCCAGCCAGAGGGGAAGAGTCCTCAAAAACCAAACGTCCAGTGCCTGACATGGACTCCTCCTCCTCATGATTCTCCTCCTCCTCATGATTCTCCTCCTCCTCTTGAACCTCCTCCACGGACTCCGGCCTTGTTGGGGGGGCCTCATTAGGCTGCTGTCCTGGGGTTGGTGCGGTCAGGCCAGATGGCCCTGCACCCTCCTGCACATCTGTGGATGACACAAAACATTCACAGGTTGGAGGATCCACACACTTGCCACATATTCCCTTTCACCCCCTCCCCCACACATGCTACACACCTGATATTAAAAAAAAAACTTACCTGGCACCACGGGCTCCGGACTTGAGTCAAAGCCAGGCAGGCCCTCAACTTCATGCCGATGAAAGGTCAGGGCCACCGCACGCTCCTCCGCTGTCAGCCTAATACGGCATGGTGGGCCCCCTCCTGTGCCCCTGGCATGGGCATGCATTCTGGCCAGCTTCTGTTTGACCAGACGCCGGAGGTCATTGATTTTTTTGTCAATCCCAGACCGGGTCCGTGTCTCCCCCTGCCCCGCTGAATTGACCTGCTCAGTGATCATATCCAAAATCTCCCTCCTCCTGGCCGGGGTGGTGTTGGCACTGTCTGGGCCGTGGAGGAAACGCCCATACTCGCTAATGGCCCGGGCAAGAATTTGTTTTTCCCCAACTGTAAAATTGAGCTTTCTCTTTCTCTCTGTCATACTTCCCAAAAAACTCACTCCCAGTCAACAAAATTCACTCACACAAACAAGCACAACCAATCAAGCAAGAACACACACAAAGAGAAAAATACTCAGCAAGAAACAGTCACAAAAAAAAAAAAAAAATACAGCAGGAAAGCAAACGAACAGAAATATATCAATCAAACAAACAGTCTCAAAAAACACTTTCAAAGATCTACTAACAAACACTTGATCACACAGAACACTAATCTGACAACTACAAAACACACCGCAACGAACAACAGGACAAAAGCACTAGGTTAAATGGGAAGGGACAAAGGGATGTACTTTTGCAATGCTAGTGCGTTTGTGTGTGTCTATTTATGCTGTCTGCGTAGTTCACAACGTTGCCCTAGTCCATTTCCAATTTCACTGATTTCGCCGCTCCCGAGTTGTGAGCATGCGCACAGCAGAGCTGACCATGGTCTCCTTCAAGCGCGCATGCGCGAGCTGGCCGGCCCTTCATTTGCATGGGGTCACGGCTCATTTCAATGTAACACGCCCACGTCCTTCCCAAATTGTATTACTCCTCCTTACGCCTCGGGAAAAACGTTACGCATGCGCAATTTCCTGCGCAAAAGCTACGAGAATAGGGGGATTACGCGGCAAAATTGTGCAAGTCTAACGTAAAGGCGGTGCGCTACGCCGGTCCAATAATGCGTAGATGTACCTGAATCTGGGCTAGGGTATTTATAACTTGGTACACAGATACATAATTTTACTGTCATGTGAACCGCAAAATTAGATATCTATAATAAACAACATGGTGCACAGCATTTGCTACTTTAGGACAGGCCCTTAAAGGGGTTGTAAAGGATTTTTTTTTTTTTCATAATAAGCATCCTCTACCTGCAGACATTGCTCTTTTCACTTCCTCATTGTTCGTTTTTGCTCAGAAGTTGCTCTATTTCTTCTCTGTTCTGTTCACTTCCTGCTTGTCTGATTGTAACTCACCACCGTGAAGGGAGGATTTACTGCGGTGGTCAGTGACGTGCTCGCCCCCTCCTGGGAACTACATCTGTGCGGCAGGACGCTTTCTACATGTTAGAGACTTCAAGGAGGTGTGAATTACTGGGTGTGCCGCAATGCATACTGGGAAATGTAGTTCTTACATGAACGAGCGCCGCAAACCAGGAAGTGAATGAGAGAACAGAAACTAGATATAGATGAAGGAATTTAATAGGTGATTACTAGTTTTTTTTAACAGAATAATTACACTATTCTGTCTGTCTACCTTGCAGACATTAATTTTAGGCTAAAAATGTTTTCCTTTACAACTCCTTTAAGACTATGAATATATGTATCAGATGGTGTTAAACTTTGGTTTCCATGTCCACCTAAAAAAGATTAGCAATAATAATGAACACTTATTACATACAATTTTGTGTAAACTACCAAAAATCATACAACTGTAAATAATTCTAACAAAACAGAATAAGCTTTAACATTCGCAAAGAAGCTGGAAATTACCAATTAATGTTGACATTTCATTGTAAGCAAAAAATATCAGTTGGAACAACACCAACAACTGTTCATAGGGTTATTACTCCTGTGATGCATCAAATACCCGAGTCTAAATCTGATGTTTTTTCCTCGTCTTGTATACTCCTCACAGGCCTGCTGCTCCTGTTTTCTTTTTCTCTAATCTGCATAAGCCTTGATGTGGTTGTTTTGGAGGGAGAAATATTTTTGAAGTTCTTATGCATTCTCAGAAATCACATTTTTGGAAAAAGAAGGGATCCATTGATTTTTATCTCCATTCATTTTAATATATTTTCTGGTAGCCTAAGGATACAGTATATGTAACCATAACAGGTAATTTATCAAGCTATTGAGTTACTTTGAATGTGCTTATATTTAATCTGATGATAATTTTCCTTCCAGCATGTTGGATGTAATTTGTCGGAAATAGGCAAAATGAGTGTGATTGCACTGCCATGTTAGTTTCATTAGCTGAAAAAGGCTGTGTATAAACATAGAAACTAACATTAACACTGTATACTATGGTCCAATTTAACAGGTGTCTCCATGAGTATTGTTCTAAGCTGCAGTTCAGTTGATTTACTGAAAATACGTAAAATATATTTGCAGAAGTTTTGTAACTGCCCTGCCAAAACTGTGCTATTCAAAAAAAAAAAACAATATAACATTAAATGTATCTAGCTTCTTTTTCATGATGAAAAAAAAAAAAGAAAAATAATTCTATAAATTCAAACGGTCAGAAATTCCTATTTATTTGTCATAATATAATCACACTTTTTAACTGAGTCTGGGTCCACTTTAATGGGTACCCGAAGCACTGGCAATGAATGCTAGTCCTGTGCCAAGATCTTGGCACTGAAAAACAAATGGTTTAGCAGTAATTTGGTTCACATATAGTTGTCTTTTTTTCATAGCTTTTCTCATAGTGATTGAGTCCTTTGCCATAGTCTAAAAAAATACTGATACTTAAATGAGTTGTAAAGGATTTTTTTTTTGTTTTGCTGAAATGACTGTTTACAGGGTATAGAGACATAATAGTTAACAGTTTCCTTTGAAAAATGATTACAAATTGATAAAAATCAAATATATAATGTGCCTGCAGTTTAATTTTTCATCTAGTTTCATGCTTCTGTGAAGGACAGAGACACAGAGCCAATACAGGGCAGTGTTTGTTTTTAAAGTGAAACTGATTGGTTCTGAGGGGTTTTAGACACACAGTAATCACACCTTCTTGATTAGAGACCACAGAGAGAAGCTCCCAGTACTTTTTTCATAAGGAAACAGACAACCAGGAAGTGTGCAGAACAGAGAAGGATTACAGCTAAAACAAACAATGAGGACATGAAACCAGGACTGAATTAGGCCCCTTTCATATTGCGGCAGGAGCCGTGATGGCGGTATAGTGCTGCTAAAATATCCGCGCTATACCATCAGATTTGCCACGAGTTGCGGCCGCTAGCGGTGCGGTATTAACCCCCACTAGCGGCCATGAAAGGGTTAATACCGCCCGCAATGCGCCTCTGTAGAAGCGCATTGCGGGCGGTATTGCCGCGGTTTCCCATTGTTTTCAATGGGAAGGAGCGGTGAAGGAGCGGTATACACGCCGCTCTTCTCACTGCTCCAAAGATGCTGCTGACAGGAGATTTTTTTCTCTCCTGCCAGCGCATCGCCTCAGTGTGAAAGCCCTTGGGCTTTCACATTAAGGATGCAGTGAAGGAGTTTTTCAGGCGGTATAACAGCGCTATTTTTAGCGCTGTACCGCCTGAAAAACTCCTCAATGTGAAAGGGGCCTTAGGGTAAAGGAAGCAATTTAGCTAAAAAAAAAAAATTCCTTAAGTGACCCTTTAACTTTTGGCTATAACATTTTCATGGTAGACCTGAGCTGTTTCAACTAGGACACAAAGCAATTATTTACATTTAAAAGACAGCTGTACTATCATATGCTTGTTATGTAATCAATTTCCTCACCACCTCTGAGTGCCCTCTGCATCTTTGCAGCCCATTTGGACATTTTGCATACCGTATTTATCGGCGTATATCGCGCACTTTTTTGCCAAAATCGTGGGTGCATGATATACGCTGATCCCCGCTTCCCGCGCTGTGTTTGAACCATTGCGCCGACATATACCGAGTGCAGTACACTCGGGTATAGGGTAATATTAAGGGTGCACGCTATACGCGGAAGCGCACAATACCCCGATAAATGTGGTACTTGCCTTCCTCCTGGATCCAGCGATGTGTGGCCCTGTCTGGTGCTGCACAGCCTTTCTTTCAAAATCTTTCCTCCTAGTGTCCTAGTGTGCATGTCACCAGCACCTCATTCATTCCTACAAGTAAGCTCTACCCATAGCAACCATAAGTGGAGTTGCATTCTTAGAAATGTCCGTGCAGTACCCTGCAGAGCTGCAAAGTACCTTACAAATGCGCTTCTGGAAGAATGGTCAAACTTGAATGCGCCGTAGACATCGGTGCAGTCTTACCTGCAAATATCTCCTAAGCCGTGTAGGTTTAGGAGATATTTGTTGCACCTACAGGTAAGCCTTAATCCAGGCTTACCTGTAGGTAAAAGTGGTCTGTAAGGGTTTACAACTACTTTAATTAGAGAAGCAGCCCAAGAGGCCCATGATAACTCTGGAGGATCTGTAGAGATCCACAGCTCAGGTGGGAGAAGCTATTAGTAGTGCACTCCACAAATCTGCCCTTAATGGAAGAGCGGCAAGAAGGAAGCCATTATTAAAAGAAAGGAAGCCATAAGAAGTCCTGTTTGCAGTTTGTGAGAAGCCATGTGGGGGACACAGAAAACATGTGGAAAAAGGTGCTCTGGTCAGATGAGACACAAATTTAACTTTTTGGTCTAAAAGCAAAACTCTATGTGTGCCGCGATTACCTTACTCACGCGGGAGTCCTCCATTCCGGCAAGTTCCAGCTATGACCTTCGTCGGACCTTTACTGCGAATGCGCCTCTGACGTCATGCATGCATGCAGGGTGAATATCTCCTAAACCATGTAGGTTTAGGAAATATTAATTTTACCTAGAGGTAAGCCTTAAAAGGCTTACCTCTAGGTAAAAATGTAAAAAATGGTATACAACCGCTTTAAGCTGGCCACCCATATAACAAAAATAATTCATATGTTCAATGTTGAAAATGAAGAAGAAAACAATATAGATACACTCATAAAACTTAGGCCGCTCAATTACAGCTTACTGAATGATCCCATTCATTATGCTGAAGTTGAGAAGGCGATACAGGAGTATTTCCAGATTAATAAATCCTCAGATATGTCCCCTACCCTCACTTGGGCAGCTCACAAGGCCACAATACAGGGAAAACTAATTCAAATAGCGGTTAGAGCAAAACGATCCCGAGAAATTAATATTGAACAGTTAGAAGGACAACTTGACACTCTAATGGATGAACAGAGCAGGAACCCCAGCATAGATCTCAGACACAGGATTGATGAGGCGAGACTGGCTCTCAATCTTAGTTTAACCACGCAAGCAGAAAAATGTATCAGTTGGTCTAAGCATAGGTTTTATACTATGGGGGACAAACCAAATAAAATGTTGGCTAGGAAACCAGTGCCTCGACCTTATTCTCCGACTCTACTTAAAATACGACTAGCAAATGGCCACAGCACCCAAAATCCTGAACTGATCCTTAGGGAATTTCGACAGTTTTATGAAAAACTGTATAGCGCGCCTGACCCGATCAACGTCCGTAAGGTAGAAGCTTTCTTTCACGAACTTTGCTTACCTACTTTGACAAGTGACCATGTAGAATTAATGGACACAGATTTTTCGGAACCTGAAATTCTGGAGGCTATCAAATGTACTCATCCCTCTAAGGCCCCTGGACCAGACGGTTTCTCAGGGCATTACTATAGAAAATACAGAGACATTTTAACCCCCCATTTATGTAGCTACTTTAACGATTTAAAGCGCGGTAATTCATTAATTAACACTGACCTAAAAATCTTAACTAAAGTCCTGGCACTACGACTGAACACTATCCTCCCAAGATACATGCATGTTGATCAGGTGGGTTTTGTCCCAAATAGACAGGCGTCGGATCAAACCCGTAGGGTGATAAATTTGATCTTGGCCGTGCAATCAGACTGGGATGGATTGGGCCCCAGGGGTGAGATGTTGCTTTCATTGGATATTCAGAAGGCGTTTGATTCACTGTTGTGGGACTACTTGTTCGAGGTACTGGGTCATTACGGATTTGGCGAGCGCTTTCTGACTCTCCTCCGTACATTGTACGATACGCCGTCGGCTTCTTTGATGATCCGGGGCTATACTACAGAATTATTGCCTGTTAGACGAGGTACTAGACAGGGGTGTCCGTTGTCTCCGCTACTATTTGCTCTGGCAAATGAGCCGCTAGCTATCAAAATCCGTTCAAGTCAGGATATCCGGGGGATTTTCTGTGGTGATCTTGAACATAAGTGTTTACTTTTCGCTGATGACTTACTATTGACCCTGACTTCACCGATTACCTCCCTCCCTAATTTACACGTCATTCTACAACCATTCTCCGACATTTCAGGGTTACGCGTAAACCATGACAAATCTAGGGCATTGAACCTTTCGCTGTCAGCCTCTACTCAGAGAGTGTTGGAGCAGTCTTTCCAGTTTAAGTGGGAGCCTGAGGCCCTTCAGTATTTAGGTATACATTTGACCCCATCTATGCATATGCTATACAAGCGAAACTATCCTGGCCTTTTTAAAAGATTAACTGATGACTTGGCAAAATGGCAGGTTCATCCTCCATCGTGGTTTGTCAGACTCTACTCAATTAAAATGAATGTTCTACCGAGGTTACTTTACTTTTTTCACACCATACCGGTGGCTTTGATTAGACACGACCTTCATATGTTCCAAAGGAAAGTCCATCAATTTATTTGGGGGGAAAAGAGGCCTAGGATAAATAAAAGTACAATGTACACTTTAAGACGAAAGGGGGGCCTTGGTTTGCCTGACCTGCAAAAATATTTCTATGCAGCCCAGGTTGCCCAATTTACCAGGTTTCATTCCCATCTACCGCAGGCGATTTGGATGGGTATGGAATCTTATGCATGTCGCCCGCACTCAATTTCTCACCTAATGTGGCTCCCTAGTGCAGAGAGGCCAACAATACTCTGTCCCACATCATCCTTCTCACTAGAGATATGGGATAGGCTCTCGAGAACACGTCAATCTAAATCTTCCCATTCTCCATTAGCGCCACTATTGAACAATAAAACATTCATCCCAGGCCTCACCCCTCTTGCGTTTACTTGGTGGACAAACAAGCGACTGTTACGCATAGCGGACCTTTACGACAGGGGGGGTGTTCTATCTGAGCAGTCCATGATTAATAAATATCAAATGCCCCCTACAGAATACTATAGATATGTCCAGGTTCACCATTATATGCAAACTTTGGCCCATAAGGGCGACTTAGACAAACTGACCCCCATGGAATATTTCTGTAGCAATTACGATAAATTCAGAGGTCACGTAGCAGCCATATACCCAATGTTGATGAGTGAGGCGACAAAATTGACATATATGGTGAAATGGGAGGAGGATTTGGAGGAAACAATAACTTTGGATGATTGGCACAAAATCTCAGAAAATACTTCTCACTCACTCATCAACACATCAATCATAGAGGCAAACTATAAGGTTCTCCTAAGATGGTATATGGTACTGGCTAGGATAGCCACCTTCGTACCGGGAGCTACCTCTGAATGTTTCCATGGCTGTGGTAACACTGGAACTTTTTTTCATATTTGGTGGACATGCCCGAAGGTCAGAAGGTTTTGGATTAGGGTCTATAACTTCATATATTCCCTCACCCGACTCAACTTTTCAAAATCAGCTAAGCCTATTCTTCTGGGAGATGGGGTGAGGGAAGCCTCAAAGTCCCAACAAAGGCTTTTGACATTCATATTTATTTCTGCAAAAATCACTATAGCCAGAAATTGGAGATCCGCTGCCCTACCCTTTGATCAGCTCAAGAGCAAACTATCGTGGCTTATGCTGAATGAGAGGTTGACGGCCTTGGTGCAGGATAAGAAGGAGTTGTTCCACAGAGTTTGGGATCCGTGGATTAATTATCTAACACAGGACCCCCGGACTCTAGCTCTTTAGGTCTCATTTTGCTAGTGGGCTCTCTGGACATAGGACCGTGGCTCCTATCCTCCCCCCCCCCTTTTTTTTTTTTGATCTTTCTCTTTCTTTCTCTTTCTTTGCCTATCCCTCTCTCCTACTGCCTCTATAGTCTGAGGTATTGATATGGCATCTAATGCTTGATTTTACTGAATTGTTTAGTTATCGTAGACTGTTTAGCAATAGGGAAGCAGGGGATCTTTACCCGCTTGAGTGGGCGGCCCGGCCCCCCTCTAGAGGAGGATGGAATTGTCTTTTTCCAGCAAGTTATGGACCCATTAATGTTGGACAATAACATGAAGATACAGCACCTGCCACTGTTGGCTGAGGCTTGTTGGGTGATGCCAGCAATATAGCAGTGACTCTTTTATCCTGTTGATAACTTGCCATGCTCTTCCCTACACTTTGTTGGTAATATTATGTACGATACAAAACTGTGAAATATCTGTTGTATTACTTATATGAAACTTTAATAATAACAAATATTGAGACTAAAACTTAGGCCGCGTACACACGATCAGTCCATCCGATGAGAACGGTTCGAAGGACCGTTTTCATCGGTTAACCGATGAAGTTGTCTGATGGTCTGATGTGCCTACACACCATCGGTTAAAAAAACGATCGTGTCAGAACGCGGTGACGTAAAACACAATGACGTGCTGAAAAAAACAAATTTCAATGCTTCCAAGCATGCGTCGACTTGATTTTGAGCATGCGCGGCTTTTTAACCGATGCTTTTGCATTCTAATGATCGGTTTTGACCTATCGGTTAGGCATCCATCGGTTAAATTTTAAAATAAGTTCTCTTTTTTTTGACCGAAGGATAACTGACCGATGGGGCCCACACACGATCGGTTTGGACCTTCAGTCCGTTTTCATCAGTTTTGACCGATCGTGTGTACGCGGCCTTACAAAGTGAATATCAGATATATAAATTAATTAATAAATTCTTTGGTTTGGCAAGAAAATAATAGTGGTTCACTATATATGTTCTTTATTTATTATAGCCAGGAACAAAACTTTTTTATTTTGTCTTTCAAGGGTATATAAAATATGCTATATAAATATCATGTAGTCTTATATCCAGCCAGCAGGTGAAGCTCTAAAATCCTTTTCACACACTAAACAGTAAATTGTAGCTGTGCTGCTGTAATAATTCTGCTGTGTATAAAGATCGATAGCTCGGTCTTAATGAATGAATGAATGAATGAATGAATGAAAACTTGTATAGCGCGGCACATGCAAACTGAATCGCCTCTGGGCGAATCAGTATTTCTTGTACAGTTATTTTGTAATTGCACCCCCCATAGTAACCCTATACAAGGCTTTGGGTTTACCAGTTCCTACATTGCTTCTTTCATACATGCATGAAAGAATCTCTATTCCTATGGAAAGGCTGTATATTATTTATCCCAGTAAGTCGCACAGTGAAGATTTCCATTGCTCAAGCAAAGTATGAACTTTCTCTAGGAATGAATCAAAACGAACAGTGCATGCACAGGAGCAGGTTGGAAAATTTCTACAAGCAGCTGTGCCACCTCATTAGCAATATCATGTTGAATTAGCAACAGGGCATTAGACTAGCAGAGAGGGGCCAGGATACAATGTACAGGTGCAAAGGTACAGTATAAAGGTAATCGCAATGAAGGTTCACTTGCACTTTATATAACTTTCAAAAATCATATAAAATCATATAAAACCTCTGAATTAGCTAATCTCAGAAAAATTTGTATTGGCTGGAAGTGTTTTTCAATATGTAGACTTTACGCTAATATATTCTTACTTATACACAGTTGCTGACTCATACTTTTATTATTAAAAACTGTTGAGAGGTGTAGAGGCTAATATCCATTGCTTCCTTTTGATCACCTTTCTGAAAACATTTCAACCAAATAATTTATCCCTTGGGACAGCAGGTTGTTAAAATATATATGACAGGGGATTTGTATTTTAAATTAAAGCCTGTCACAGAGAAGAACAAAATTAGCCTCCCTTATCGTCCTCATTTATTTATTAGGGTTTTTGGGAAATTATTTTTGAAGCAATGTTTTACTCACCAAGATGGTCCTGCATCCTTCTCTGGAGCCTTTTCTGGGTGCGGCAGACTGGTGCCCATGCCAGTCTGTCCCTGCAGGTCCCTTCTTGCTGATGTCATCACTATCACTGCAGTCTTCTCTTCTGGGTCCTGAGAAGACCCTAATGCCGAACAGTAATGTGGTGATCGCATATATGGACTGGTGCCATTTCCAGCCTGTGCCTGTTGGTCCCCCCTTGCTGATTTCATCACTGCAGCCCATGCCAGTCTGTCCCTGCAGGTTCCTTCTTGCTGATGTCATCACTATCACTGCAGTCTTCTCTTCTGGGTCGTGAGAAGACCCTAATGCTGGACAGTGATGTGGTGATCATATATATGGACTGGTGTCCATGCCAGCCTGTGCCTGTTGGTCCCCTCTTGCTGATATTATCACTGAAATATTATCTTTTGTGTCCTGAGAAGACCCTAATGCTGGACAGTGATATGGAGACCTTATGTAGGACCCAGCTTGTAGGAGAGTGGCAGTGCACTTCCACATTTGGCCACTAGGTGGTGCCTCAATAGAATATATATATTTAACCTCCTTGGTGGTATTCCTGTGCGTGGCGTGGGGCTACATTTTAGTACCATTAGCGGTAATCCCAAGCCACACTCGGGATTGCATTGCAGGATCCAGGTAGAGGTTACTTACATTGTCCCCAGGACCCTGTGATGTACTGCTGTGTCCAGCGGCCGGATCCTCCACACAATGCTAATTGTTATGGGTTCTGTTCCCTGCGAGCGTTGTGACACATAGGGGCGGAACCCGTTAGCAATTTCATAAAGTATAAAACACAACACACATAATACATTGTAATCTTATTGGATTACATTACTGTATCCAGACATTTGACCTCAGTTTGCCTCTAGTGCTTTGTCCAGTGCCCTGCCTGAAGTTTTACTGTTCTTTCTGACCTTCTTTCTGCCTGGAAACTTAAGAGCGTCCATGGCATCCAAAAAGCTTGCCTTTACATCAAAAGCGGTTTATGCCCAGCTTGAAAATTGCAATAGCGAATTAGAATCACTTAGCTAGGGCTAACCGGTGCGACATGCCGCCAATGTTGGGTAATAAGAAGCTAAAGACTGGAGAAATGGTTGCCTGGCAGAAAGGCATAATTATAACTATCCTACACAACCAAGAACCTGGGTAGGTTTGTGGTGCCCAAAAAAGTAATGTTGAGCTCAGGTTGGACCTGCTTTCATGCTTCTTGTACATAGAGGAAGAAAGAAGTCCTGGGACTAGAACATCATGTGACCAGAGATTTATGTGCATAAATTGGGCATTTAAGTAGGAATTTATTTATTTTCTATGACAGTGATTAATTAGAGGAGGGTGGAGGGTCAATCAGGAGCTTGAAAAGTAGCTTCAAACGCTGATCTGAGTATACAATATGTGAAAAACTGAACCCCCCAAACAAAACTTGGAGACACCATACAAATCAAGCCTCTAAATCTTTCCTTTGCCATTTATATAGACAAATATGTTATAAAATGTGTGATTCTGGAACCCAAGCTTGTTCACTATGTACAGTAATAATTGTATTTGTTCTGTTTCCCAGGAATGTATTGGGAAAATAGATGTATAGTATTATGTAAAGGAAATTGTAGACAAGCAGCATTGATGCAACAGAATACACCAAGCTATTATTGTGGAGATATAAATCAGCAGATTTGTGTGTGACTGTGAATATAGATAGAAACAGTTATTTGCTAGGGTAGAATAGAGTCTTACAATTGTGCTGCAAAGGTAGAAGACATTAATATGTAGTAGGAGTTATATTATGTTATGCCTGCTCAAGGACAAAACATAGATGTTATCTTTAAGGACTGTAGGAAAAGGAATCAATTTGTTAGGGAACCGGTATAAAAAAAAAATTACTTCATGTATTGGGAATAAACTTTATTTTTTATTTTTATTTTTTATGTGTTTAATGCCATCAATATAGGGCTGGAAAAACCTTTAAAGGAAAGATTTTTTTTCCTAAATAACTTCCTTTACCTTAGTGTAGTCCTCCTTCATTTACTTCATCCTTCGATTTTACTTTTAAATGTCCTTATTTCTTCTGAGAAATGCTCACTTCCTGTTCTTCTGTCTGTAACTCAACACCGTAATGCAAGGCTTTCTCCCTGGTGTGGAGAAAGCCTTTTGAGGGGGGGGGGGGGCAAGCAGGCAAGTCAGGACACTGACTACTTTGCAGATAGAGAAAGGAGCTGTGTGTAAGTGGGCGTCCTGATACTCCTGCTCGCCCCATCCCCCCTCAAGAGGCTTTCTCCACACCAGGAAGAAAGCCTTGCATTAGAAGAAATAAGGACATTTAAAAGCAAAATCGAAGGATGAGGTAAGTGAAGGAGGACTGCACTAAGGTAAAGGAAGCTATTTAGGGAAAACAAAATCCTTTATAACCCCTTTTACAATACAATATTAGTTGATGCAATTACAATCTCAAAAACCTCAAATTATTGCAATGAGCTTTGAACAAAAAACTGAAGCTATAGTATACAGTGTAATACAGGATAAAAGAGGAGAATAATGTTTGTTTGTAAGAGAAGACAGAAAGTCACACTTTACTGTAGCAATTAACTGCAGCAGTGTTCCAAAATGTGGTTTAAATGCAATCATAGGCATCGGGTGAAAGCCAATGAGGCAGTTACTAATACTATCAATTGAACACAGCTGGGGATAGTTTACACTAACGTTAGACAATGTGAGATGTTATACACTTGACAGACGGTGAGAAGACTTCATGTTGTCTCCTCAATGCCTGTTTTTTCCTCTAAAAACCCACGTCATAGGGAAGGTTAAAATGTAGTGCCATTTGGACAAATGGGTTGGATTTGGTGTTGCCTTTGAATCTTAAAGTGAAAATGCAGCTCAATAATTAGTTTTTACTGATTCCCATTCCAACCTAAAATGGAAACAAACCCAAAATGCCCTAGGATTTTAACGTTCATACAGTTTATCTACAGTAGATTTAAACCTAATGATTGAAATTTCATATAAGCTTTAACTTGGTAATGTCTTTTTAAAAATTATTAAATAAATTACATTTATTATACCTCATATAGTACAGTGCAGTGATATGTACTGTACCTCTCAATAAAAAAAAAAAACATTTAACATGATCCTAATAACATAGGGGTTGATTTAACCTCCCTGGCGGTATGATTCTTTCAGATTTTAGGTGCTGAAAGCGGTACCATTACAGTATTTGTAAGGAAATTTGGCGTTTTTTAACTGTAGGCTTGTAATTCTTAGGAATAACTCACTTAAATCTGACCAAACAAGAGTCTAATAGGCATCCCGGGTATGATTTTTTTTTTTTAAATAAAAAATTATAATATAATAAATAATTATAAATAATTATAACAAATAATAATATAATTATAGTAAAAATTATTCAATAATGTAATCAAATCAAAATCACTGAAATTTGCTCAGTTGCAGAATTTTCGCTGTCATTATTATTATTTTTTATGACGAATTTCCCCACAAATCGCTATCGCTAAATTCTGCAAGTGATTCTGATTTATTATCGCTGTTTTTTAGCTGCTCTAAAACTATTTTTGACATAAAGGGACACTTTTGGTTGCTATAGGCAATCTACAGTTTGCAGAGAGAAAGAACCGTTTTTATTATATAAAAGTACATGTAGGGCACTGGGCAGACCACTAGGGACGAGGGGGGTGTGTATTTTTTACATACAGCACTGTAATCTATAATATTATAGTGTACTGTATGTAAAGTGTTTGTTTACATTTTTGAATATGGCGCTGTTTCTCCGCCCCCGTGCGTCGTAACATCACAGGGAACGGAGATCGGTGACACACGGGGACACTGTGTGAATTGAGCGAGCACCCACTCGCTCACACAGCGTGGATGCATTGCTGGATCCAGGAACAAGGTAAGTAAACCAAGCCTGTGGATTCAGCGAGGCGAGCCCGAGTCTGACTTGGGGTTACTGATCGCAGCATGAAAATCTAAGTCAGACTCGGGAATACCGCCAGGGGGTTAATAGAACTGGAGAAAGCAAAATCTGGTGCATCTCTGCATAGTAACCAATCACCTTCCAGGTTTTATTGACAGAGCTTAACTGAACAAGCTGAAGTTTAAAGCTGATTGACTACCATGCACAGTTGCACCAGATTTTTCGCTCTCTGGTATTAGTAAATTATCCCCATAGTGTCAATAAAACTGTAAATAAAAATACAATTACAATGGGGTCCTGGGATTCCAAATAGTGATCCTATTGATGAAGTCACTGGAGGGACAATACCCATTGAGTGGGAGCGACAGTGTGGGCAGAAGAGCTTGAGGCATTTTTTAGAAGGCCCTGATTGCTACATGCAAGTACATGCTTAAATGCCTATAATGTGCATAGGCTCAATAAAAATGATCCATCGGTGCAGCCAGCTGGTCACAGAGACGAACAGAGACCAGGTCATCCTTGGACTCGAGCGATGTTATGATGTTACTTCTGGTCTAGGGCGGACGTAAATAATTTATTTTATTATTTTAAATGTTTTTAATCTTTTGCTTTTAAAAGTAAAGGAGAGATTTGGGGTCCACAGATCTCTCAATTAAAAGAACCTGTCATCCTTATTTCTATTAAAAGGGATTTTTACATTCCTTGTATTAGAAATAAAATTGATAAAAAAAAATTAAATGGGCAGTGTAATTTTTTTTATTTTTAAAAAAAAATAAGAAAAAAAAGTAAAGCGCCGCCATCCCTCCATGCTTGCATGTGAGCTATCACCGTCAACGTTAGAGTGAGAGCAATAATTCTAGTGCTAGACCTCCTCTGTAACTCTTATGCCGCGTACACACGGTCGTTTTTTGCGATTAAAAAAAACGAAGTTTTTTAAAACGTCATTTAAATTGATCGTGTGTGGGCAAAACGTCGTTTTTTGTCTTAAAAAAAACGACCAAAAAAAAATTCCAACATGCTTGAATTTTTTGTGTCGTTTTTCAAAACGTCGTTTTTTGTTTCACAAAAAGTCACCGTGTGTAGCAAAAACGTCTTTTAAAACGACGTTTTTCAACCCGCGCATGCCCAGAAGCTAGTTATGAAGCGAGCTTCAATGGAAAAGAGTGGTGAACGTAACCTTGCTTTTTGTGAAAAAACGATGGTGTGTATGCAACATCGTCTTTGAAAGTGACGTTTCAAAAACGTCGTTTTTACTTCACAGAAAACGTCGTTTTTTTTTCATCACAAAAAATGATCGTGTGTACGCGGCATAAGCAGGTAAAACTTAAACTAGACTTGAGGGGGAGGGTGAACTAGAATTACATCGGGCACACAGGTCAGTTAGGGGTCAGATATTAATGGAGAGTGGAATGGGGATAGATGGAGGTGGGGTTATGGGGTTATGGCATGGAAAGTTCCCATGTTGCAAACAGCCATTGGAAATTATAGTGCCATTTGCACTACTAAAAATTATATGAATCATATGAAAAACACCAGCGAAAAATGTAACAATACATTTAAGTGTTTGTTCACCAATGCCAGAAGCCTTCCAAGCAAAACAGGTAAGTTGGAAGCTCTGGTGCATGAGGAGAGCTATGATGTAATCGGTATTGCTGAAACTTGGCTTCAATCCTCACATGACTGGGCTATTAATATTCCTGGCTATGCTCTCTTTCGGAAAGACAGGGTAAAAAGGAAAGGTGGAGGGGTCTGTCTCTATGTGAGAAGTGACCTCAAAGCAAGCGTGAAAGAGGACCTGGTTGATGGAGAGTGTGATGAAGTTGAAGCATTATGGGTGGAACTGCATACAGATGTGCGTAGTTCAAAGTTAATCATTGGAGTTTGTTATAGACCACCAAATGTTAATGAGGAGGTGGAGACTCGGCTCCTTGCACAGATGGAAAGGGCTGCAAGGGCTGGGATGGTGATAATAATGGGGGATTTTAACTACCCAGATATTGACTGGAATAATGGAATTTCTGGGACAGTTAAAGGACAAAAATTTTAAAACCTATTGCAGGACAATTTTATGGTCCAGTTTTCCTGATGCCTCAACTAGGAATGATGCTCTGTTAGACCTGGTAATCTCAAACCATGCAGAGCTTATTACTAATGTTCAGATAAAGGAACACCTGGGTAGCAGTGATCATAACATGATTTTGTTTAATGTAAACTATAAGCAAGAAATGCATACAGGAAAGATACAAACACTTAATTTCAAGAGAGCAAATTTTCAAAGCATGAGGACTGCTCTCCAGGGCTTGGACTGGGAGGGAATATTGGCACCGATGAACACAGAACAGAAATGGGAATTCTTCAAAAAGACTCTTTGGAACCTCACTGCAAAATATATTCCCATGGGCAATAAGTTTAAAAGGCTAAAGATAAAACCTATGTGGCTCATGGTCAAAGTTAAAAAAGCTATAAACTATAAGAAAATAGCTTTTAAAAAATATAAAAATGAAGGAACAATAGTGTCGTTTAAATGTTACAAAGAATATAATAGAATATGTAAAAAGGAAATCAAGGATGCAAAAATTCAAAATGAACGATAGTAGGACAAACCCCAACATTTTTTTTAAATATATTAATAGTAAAAAGGTCCAGTCTGAGCCCATAGCCCCTTTACAAAATAATCTAGAGTGGGTGACTGAGGACATAGAGAAGGCAAATGTATTAAATGCTTTCTTCAGCTCTGTGTATACAATGGAGAATGGGGGAGCTCATGTCCATAATGGGGGTGGGAGTGACACAGCCCCAAATCCACAATGGCTCAAAAGTGATATGGTCCAGAAATATTTAGACAGAATAAAGGTGGATAAAGCACCTGGACCAGATGGCATCCACCCACGGATCCTAAAAGAATTGAGCTCTGAAATTTCAAAGCCACTGTATCTAATATTTAGGCACTCATTAATGACAGGAATAATACCACTGGATTGGCATAGAGCCAATGTGGTGCCCATATTTAAAAAGGGAACAAAGTCTTTACCAAGTAACTATAGACCTGTTAGTTTAACTTCTATAGTTGGGAAGATACTGGAACGTTTAATAAAAGACCACATGGATGAGTTCTTGCTGGAAACAAACTATTTAAGCAGCAGACAGCATGGATTCATGAAAGACAGAAGTTGTCATGGGATTGTATGCAGAATGTTGACTATATGAATAACGACTACTGACACATGGAGCGGGTTAACTTGGCCGCAGGCCTTTATTACTGGTGTATTAAATCAATATTTTATTAATCAAACAACCATTGCAATAATGCATACCATATCACTTGCTTAACTTTAGGAAAAAACACCAACAGTCCTCAACCCAGTCACCACGGCTCGGGTTGGATTTTAACTTTTACTTAACCAACCCCTAATGTTTATTCACAAAACCAAAAGGGGGTACCACGTAATAATAGGCCGCGACAAGGGAGGGGGGGAGGGAGTTCGCAGGTAAGGATCAATGCTTGCTGCTGGCGGCTTCCACTGCTGCACCTGCCTTAAGTGAGCTTCCCAGCTTCTGGAAACTTCTCTAGACCCCAGGTGACCTAATCCTGCGCTCTCATTGGTCCCTGGATCACCTCACCTAAAAACCCTCACCTTGCAGGTGTAGAGAGGGGGCGGGGCCCCCACCCGCCCACCCTAGCTTAAACACCGCCCCCCCTTGCTACAGGTGGGGGGGGGGGGAATGGACCTCACCATCTGCCCGCACTCCCATGGGCTCGGGGGGGGGCTTAAACAGCTCCCTTCGCCTTCATGGGATTGTATGCAGAATGTTGACTATATGAATAACGACTACTGACACATGGAGCGGGTTAACTTGGCCGCAGGCCTTTATTACTGGTGTATTAAATCAATATTTTATTAATCAAACAACCATTGCAATAATGCATACCATATCACTTGCTTAACTTTAGGAAAAAACACCAACAGTCCTCAACCCAGTCACCACGGCTCGGGTTGGATTTTAACTTTTACTTAACCAACCCCAATAGCCGGGCCTGCTTCCACTTAGGCCTCTGGAAGCAAGGCCGGCCCACCACCCCCCCTAGCGGCCAACTCCACCATGCTCTGCAAGTCGTTATTCAGGATATCAAGTCCGATGTCCGAAAGGTGGACCCCATCTAACCTGAAAAGCCCGCCTAGACCTCCCTCTAAGTCTACGTGACGAAAGGAGAAACCTCCCACTTCGGGCATGAACTTTGCCATTGCTCTGTTTATCCTCTTCCTGACCTTTTCTAATGGAGAGTTTAACCACACTAACCTAGGGGCTATTTCCGAAAAAACCAACTGCACCCCGGGGAAGGAAAAACTAAATTGCCCCAAATCATATTTAATTTGGAAAATGAGGTCCAGGGTCTTACTATGCCCTATATCGTTACCACCTAGATGGAGAATTAAAACGTCAGGAATCGGCATGGAGCGGAACAACACATTTAGCTCCTCAAAAAGATTATTCCATACCATACCCCTTCTTCCATGCCAATAAATATTCACCAACTTAGGGTCGAAATTCAAGCTTCCGGTATACACTCTTCGCAAAGCTCTCCTTTCGGCCCAGAATATGAACGAATGCCCTATGATCCATACGGATAGGGCTTGACCTGTAAATTAAAAAGAACAGTGAGGGCGGATGTACAGCTTGTAGGCATCAGACCGCCATCTGCCTATGCGTTTAATGCTAATCATACCCAAACCGAGTCTGGCTGCCTCCGTCGCCGCCCCTATTCTAAAGGAGTGCGACGAAAGAGGCAAACCGCTCAAACCCATAACGTCTAAACATTAATGAAAAACGGTATTAAACTGATAAATGGTCAAGGGCACGCTATCGGCGTGAATAAAAAATGACCCTTCCCCGGAACCTCTAATTTGTAAAAATTGACCCACTAGGCTAACTGGGCAGATAGGGGAATCTGGTAAAGCGTGCAGCGTTAGCCATGCCCCTTTACCAAATTGATCAGTTTTTGACCTCGGGATAAACATAGAACAACGGGAATTTCCCAAAAACATGTGCCTCAACTTGAAATATGACTCAGTTTTCTTATTTGGGGAAACCAGCTCCGATATCCTAAAAGCCCCGAAAAATAATAAGGAAAAGACCGCCCGAAAAAGCGTTGCTTCGTAACGAGAAAAACATATAGAACCGACCGTCGCGCATAGATCCATAAGAATGTCTGGGGTAACCGCCATTCTATTGTCCCTACTCTGAGTCCCTTTTCTATAACCCTTTAGCGCCTGATGTACCGAGAAAAAGGAAGAGCATGGGGGGAGGTTATTTAACTTACCAAAAAATGAGACCCCGGCTAACATTTTATACACCTGTGACGGGGATAGGGCCCTGGCCAATAACTTGTTCAGGAAAGATAACACTAACTTTTCTGAAAACGCAAACCCATTCTCCCCCAGGGATGCCAAGTGTGACAACCATAGCTGCCATGACGCGGAGTATGCCGCCATGGTGGCGGGGGAGATAGATTTCATAATGTTATCCCGCACGCAGCCTAGATCAGGTCCCATAAATGTGCTGGGCATCGGATCCCCACCTCGTCCGCTTCTGGGAACAGCGACTTGAATCTCTCCATCTGCAATCGTGAGAGAGAGTCCGCAATGTCATTCAACTTACCCGGGATATGGCGGGCCTTTATCCAAACATTCAAACTTAAGCACTTAAAAACAAGGAAACGAATTAGGGAAATTACAGGAGGGGACTTTGATGACAAGCAATTAACTGCAAAAAGCACCCCTTTATTGTCGGTGCTGAAAAGAATTCTTTTATTCCTGAAATACTCACCCCATATTTCCAGGGCGACTAAGATGGGAAAGAGTTCCAGAATCACAATGTTCTTAATGTGGCCTTTCTTACGCCAGCCAGGATGCCATAGGGATGCACACCAGTGTGTCCCCCATATGGCTGAGAAACCCACTGACCCTGCTGCGTCTGTGGATAAGCAAAAATCTTGGTCTAGCACAAAATCAGATTGAAAAATTGCCCTACCATTGAAATTTTCCAAAAAATGCGACCATACCAACAGGTCTTCCCTAATCTCCGCCGAGATTCTGATGTGCGACGACGGTGATTTAAAACCGGCGATGGCCAAATAAAGCCGTCTTGAAAAAATTCGCCCAACTGGGAGGACTCTAGACGCGAAGGCCAAAAGGCCTAGCAACTTTTGTACCTCCTTCAGGATGACCTTCTTTTTTCTGATGAGAATGAACAGACCGTCCTTTAATTGGGTAACCTTCTCGGCCGGCAGCTCAAATTCCATAGCGACTGTATCGATGGTGATGCCCAAGAAGATTAAACGTGTTGTTGGGTACACTGTCTTCTCCCGAGCCAGAGGGATGTTAAAAACCTTACAGACCTCCAGGAATGAATTGAGCAACTTTGAGCAATCGGCGGAAGACACACCCAAGAAAAGGAAGTCATCCAAGTAATGTATTAGGAAAGGTGAACCTGACCACTTACGCACGACCCACTCGATGAACGTGGCAAAGGCCTCAAAATAACTGCATGAGAGTGAGCAGCCCATCGGGAGACACCGGTCAAAGAAAAAACATTCTTCAAAAACAAAGCCTAGGGAGTTGAATGACAGAGGGTTAATTGGTAGCAAACGGAATGCGGATTGGATGTCTGCTTTGGCCAGCGAAGCCCCTTTGCCAAGCCGGCGAATCTTTCCTAAAGCGTCATCGAATGTTAAGTAACTTACAGAGGCTGTTTCTTCACTAATTTGGTCATTCAGCGAGTCCCCCCTAGGGTATGATAAATGGTGTATGAGCCGAAAAGACCCCTTCTCTTTTTTGGGAACTACCCCTAGGGGGGAAACCCTGAAGTTTTCAAAAGGAGGTTGAATAAAAGGTCCTGAAATTCTATCCTCCAGGAGCTCCTTTAAAAGTTTCTCTCTGACTACTTCGGGGAAATCTACAGCTGACTTTAGGTTCTCCCTAACCACACAGCCCTGACCCTCGAAGGGGGGGATCAAAAAACCTTCTTTAAAGCCCTCATATAGTAGCTGTGCCGTCTGCCTGTCGGTGTAGATTTGCAGCCACGGCCGCATTTCTTGCAGCCTCACCGGGGATGGCGCTTTTTGGAAAGGGTTCCTTGTAAAGCGGCTGATTGGCAGCGGCCATTTTCTTAAAGCATTTGGCAACTGGGTGAGCCCCTGCGCAAAATGCGCACTCGTGTCTATATCTGCACGTACCCGGGAACTTGCATTGGGAGTCGTTGAACGAGAAGCATATGCCCCTCCTATAGGTAGCAGCCGGACTTGGGAGCTGTGGCCTGGGATTAAACGATCTCTGCGGGAGAAAAAGATTGAGCCACAACCCAATATCCTTTACCCCCCATGCCAAATTAGGGTGAACAGCTAGTTTTTGCCTAAAGGACTCATCATATGCAAACCAGGACACACCTCCAAAATTTTTATATGCCTCCAGCACAATGTCCAAATGCTGTAACAGACCCACGCTTCTTTCAGGGTACTTCTCGCAAATGATGCTAGAATAAATCAGAAAAGCCTGTAGCCAATTGTTAAAACTCTTGGATACCGGCCTGCGTCTATCCTCCTCGCCTTTCTCACCCCCTTTCTCTTTAAATAATGACTCCTTTGCAGAGGGTAAGAGAGACAACAGGTCTATAAAGTCCCCTTTGATAATTTTCTCCTTCGTAGAAGCAGATAAATGATATCCCAGGGGGGACAATGTGCATGGAAGCGCTTCCCTGGCACAAGTCTCAGGAACATTGCAAGGGATTTCATAACCCACATTTCCACTACTCTCCACCTGAAAGGGCAGGGGTTGTGTTGAGCTACTACCCCCTTCCTGACCCTTCCGCCCCATGTCCTGACTGGCCCATACAGTAGCTGCTGACACAGGTGCATTCTGACTAGCAGGTAAATTGGGACCCATGCTAGCAATAAGGGAGGACAAAGAGGAAGTCAAAGTGGACAATAAATGTAATTGGGATAAATTGCCATTACCTGGGCCTGCCGCTGGGGCTGCTTGAGAGCAAACCACTGGGATCTGTTGTGCTTCCATGGGTGTCTGGGTGTTTGGGGGATGTGCTTCGTCCCTGGCCCCAGCTGTGCTCCTCTTCTTGCTGGTGCTGCCGCCAGAATTAGCCAGCAGCCTGGGTCTGCCTGCATATGCTGCAGGGGACGCCTGAATTGGTACCTGTGGAGAAAAAGCAAAAGGTGCCGAAAAACGGCTGTTAGCGGGGGTTTTTACCCCCCTGCCGCGGCCCCCCCGCTGGCCGCCGGAGTTCTTCTTCTTGGGGGGCTCTCTGCCTGAGGGTGGGATGGCGTCCTGAATGTCCTGTGGCAAACGGCTAGACTTCCTGCGCTTCTGAGGTGAGTGCACCGCGCCGCTGGCGCGCTCTGGTAAAGGATAGGGTGCCTCTTCTGTCATGCTGACGCTGGGAGATGTAACCGCTGGATTGGCTGGATGAATGTCCAGCCCCCATGCTGCGTGTGACTCTGACTCCAGTAGGCTGGGGAAATAGCCCTGCGAAGATGACTGCATTGCTTGGAAAGCGGGGGAGATTCCTGAGGCAGATACCGAGGGGGAGGCGGACACCGGCAACTCGTCCTGCTCTGCTCTGCGGAGTTCTGTGACAACCGGGGGGGCTGACTGGGGGATAAGGACAGGCACTGCTGCATCCAAGCCTCACCATCCTCCGCGCCAGCTCTCTCAAGTATACGCCGAACCAGGCTCTTCATGACGCTTCAGCACAGGAGCAACGCAGAGGAGTTCGCAGGTAAGGATCAATGCTTGCTGCTGGCGGCTTCCACTGCTGCACCTGCCTTAAGTGAGCTTCCCAGCTTCTGGAAACTTCTCTAGACCCCAGGTGACCTAATCCTGCGCTCTCATTGGTCCCTGGATCACCTCACCTAAAAACCCTCACCTTGCAGGTGTAGAGAGGGGGCGGGGCCCCCACCCGCCCACCCTAGCTTAAACACCGCCCCCCCTTGCTACAGGTGGGGGGGGGGGAATGGACCTCACCATCTGCCCGCACTCCCATGGGCTCGGGGGGGGGCTTAAACAGCTCCCTTCGCCTTCAGACAAACCTGATTTCCTTTTATGAAGAGGTAAGTAAAACCCTGGACAGAGGCGTGGCAGTGGATGTGGTATACTTGGATTTTGCAAAAGCATTCGATACAGTTCCACACACACGGCTCATGTGTAAGGTAAAGTCTACAGGATTGGATATATCAGTTTGTAAATGGATAGAAAACTGGCTGAAAGACAGAATTCAGAGAGTTGTGGTTAATGATTCTTACTCTGAATGGTAACATTTCTGTCTTTGCAGATGACACCAAGCTATGCAGTGGAATAACGGCCTTGCAGGATGTCTCCAATTTACAAGCCAACCTCAATGCTCTGTCTAATTGGGCGACTATGTGGCAGATGAGGTTTAATGTTGATAAATGTAAAGTTATGCACTTGGGGGCTAAGAATATGCATGCATCATACATGCTAGGGGGAGTTCAACTGGGGGGATCTGTAGTGGAGAAGGATCTGGGGGGTTTTAGTTGATCATAAGCTCAATAATGGCATGCAATGCCAAGCTGCGGTTTCCAAAGCGAGCAAAGTCCTTTCTTGTATTAAGAGAGGTATGGACTCCAGAGATAGAGATATAATTTTGCCCCTGTACAAATCATTAGTAAGACCTCATCTGGAATATGCAGTCCAGTTTTGGGCACCAGTTCTCAAAAAGGATATTGGAGAACTGGAGAAAGTACAAAGAAGGGCAACTGAACTGATAAGAGGCATGGATGAGCTCAGCTATGAGAAAAGATTAGAAAAACTGAATTGATTCACTCTTGGGAAGAGGAGAATAAGGGGGGATATGATCAACATGTACAAATATATAAGAGGTCCATATAGTGAACTTGGTGTTGAGTTATTCACTTTAAGGTCAACACTGAGGACAAGGGGGCACTCTTTACAGCTGGAGGAAAAGAGATTTCACCTCCAAATACTGAAAGGTTTCTTCACAGTAAGAGCTGTGAAAATGTGGAACATACTCCCTCCAGAGGTGGTTCTGGCCAGCTCAGTAGATTGCTTTAAGAAGGGCCTGGATTATTTCCTAAATGCACATAATATAACTGAGTACTAAGTTTTGTAGGTAAAGTTCATCCGGGGTAAATGCCTCTCGGGGGATCAGAAAGGAATTTTTTCCCCTCCGGTAGCAAATTGGATCATGCTCTGCTGTTTTTTTTTGCCTTCCTCTGGATCAACTGTGGGTATGGAGTTGGGTGTATGGGATATACTGTGTTTTATTTTGTTTGTTTATTTTTTTTATGGCTGAACTGGATGGACTTGTGTCTTTTTTCAACCTGACTAACTATATAACTATGTAACTATGTAACCTAGTTTGTCGTCATTCCACGAGCATACACAATTTTAAAGCGTGACATGTTAAGTACCTATTTACTCGGCGTAACATCATCTTTCATATTTTACAAAAAAAATGGCGTATATATATTGTGTTTTTTTTTAAATATGATTATTCAATAAACTATATTTTTTTAAACTACCATATTTATCGGCGTATAACACGCACAGGTGTATAACACGCAGCCTAACTTTAGGAGGGGAGTTTCAGGAAAAAATCTTTCCACAGCCCCCTGCATATAACACGCAGGCACAGTTTACCCTCTATTATCAGGGTAAAAAAGTGAGTGTTATACGACAATAAATACAGTCAATTGTGTTTGAAAAACCACTGCACAAATCCTGTTCAATGATCACCATTTTATTCCCTATGGTCTCTGCTAAAAAATATTTTTTTTGTTTTGGCGGTTATAAGTAATTTTCTAGCAAAAAATACTGATATAAACTTGTAAACAAAAAGTGGCAGAAAAGGCCTGGTCTTCAAGTGACTATATCAATATGTTATAGGCTTAGTGATTTAGGTAGAAGTTTGTTAAAAAAAAAAAAAAAAACAGGGCTATTTAATCCTTCAGAAGTGGTTACAAGAAAAAAAATAAACATATTAAGTACATTTCTATCAGGCATTTCACCATGTTTTGTCCATTTACAAATGTTGCAGAAAAACTTGTCAGAAAATGAGTGTGCTCCTAACATCCTGTAATGGCAAAGTAAAGACAAACTTTTTTTTTAGATGTTGGATAGCGTAGGAAAAGGAAAACCCTTTGCTAAGTTGTTATTGCTGCCCGTGTCTCCATTGGAGTGTGTCAGCCTTTTTGTCCTGGTGACCATTGTGACTGAAGCAGAATGTGATTTGGTAAAAGATTTTCAACCTTTCCCTACTGTATCAAAACATTGGATTTACAAACACTTTAAGGTCGTTTTTTATAACCACCAATACTGGGCACTTTCCCCCTTTCCCGCCCAAGCCAATTTTCACCTTTAAGCGCTGTCACTTTTTAAATGACAATTGTGGCCCACTTGAGGGCTTGATCCTGAGCCAGGCTGTATGCATCTGTTGATACACACAGCACAGCTCACCTCCCTTTTCTCTCCACGCTCTGCTCAAAGGATTTGCATAACAGCAGCAAGAGCCAGTGACTCCCCCTGCTGCCTCTAGATCGAGATAGGATTGGGTAAGTATAAAGGTGGTGAGGCGTTGATACAAACTGGGATTTTTTTTACCCTAATGCAGGAAATGGACTACAAGCACTAAATGTATTCTTGCTGGAGAAGTGCCGCTTGAGAGGGGACATGATAACGATTTTCAAAATATCTCAATGGTGATCCCAGCGTAGGAAAAAAAATATAACCAGAAGAATCATAAATGTGATACACCATGCTGAGAAAAATCGAACGCCTTCTCTGCTACTGTCTATAGACACAGAGAAGGCGTTTGACGGGGTCCACTGGACATACATGGAAATTGTATTATCCAAGTTTGGTTTCAAGGGTTCCATACTAACAGCTACTTATGCCCATCTGCACAGGTATACTCAGCTGGCTTCCTATCCACACCCTTCAACATATCAAATGGGACCAGACAAGGGTGCCCCCTGTCACTGACCATCTTTAATCTAATAAAAGAACCACTAGCCAAAGCAGTTAGGACACACCCCTTGATCACAGGTTTCCAGTTTGGTTCTAGCATGCATACTATAAACTTATTTGCGGATGATGTCATCCTGCTCTTGACCAATGCGCTTACATTCCTAAAACAGACCCACAAAACGGATTTCGGAGATATCTCGTATTACAAAGTTAACTTCACTAAATCCCTAATCTTAGATGTAGGAGTACTGCCTTCCATACAAAATATACTACAAAAACAATTACCATATACAGTCAGGTCCATAAATATTGGAATATCAACACAATTCTAAGCTTTTTGGCTCTATACACCACCACAATGCATTTGAAATGAAACTAACAAGATGTGCTTTAACTGCAGACTTTCAGCTTTAATTTGAGGGTATTTACATCCAAATCAGGTGAATGGTGTAGGAATTACAACAGTTTGTATATGTGCCTCCCACTTTTTAAGAGACCAAAAGTAATGAGACAAATTAACAATCATTAATCACACTTTCACTTTTTAATACTTGGTTGCAAATCCTTTGCAGTCAATTGCAGCCTGAAGTCTGGAACGCATAGACATCACCAGACGCTGGGTTTCATCCCTGGTGATGCCCTGCCAGGCCTCTACTGTAACTGTCTTCAGTTCCTGCTTGTTTTTGGGGCATTTTACCTTCAGTTTTGTCTTCAGCAAGTGAAATGCATGCTCAATTGGATTCAGGTCAGGTGATTGACTTGGCCATTGCATAACATTTCACTTCTTTCACTTGCTTTTGAGGTATACTTCCGGTCATCTGCACTGTAAAGCACGGTCCAATGAGTTCTGAAGCATTTGGCTGAATATGAGCAGATAATAATATTGCCCGAAACACTTAAGAATTCATCCTTGCTGCTTTTGTCAGCAGTCACATTATCAATAATTGGAAGAGAACCAGTTCTATTGGCAGACATACATGCCCATGCCATGGCACTACCACCACCATGCTTCACTGGTGAGGTGGTATGCTTTGTATCATGAGAAGTTCCTTCCCTTCTCCATACGCTTCTCTTCCCATCACTCTGGTACAAGTTGATCTTGGTCTCATCTGTCCATAGGATGTTGTTTCAGAACTGTGATGTTTTTTTTTAGATGTTTGGCAAACTAATCTTGCGTTTCTGTTTTTGAGGCCCACCAATGGTGACATCCTGTGGTGAACCCTCTGTATTCACTCTGGTGAAGTCTTCTATTAATTGACTTTGACACACATACACCTACCTCCTGGAGAGTGTTCTTGATCTGACCAACTGTTGTGAAGGGTGTTTTCTTCACCAGGGAAAGAATTCTTCGGTCATCCCCCACAGTTGTTTTCCGTGGTCTTCCGGGTCTTTTGGTGTTGCTGAGCTCACTGGAGCATTCTTTCTTTTTAGGGATGTTCCAAACAGTTGATTTGGTCACACCTAATGTTTTTGCTGACTCTCTGATGTTTTTTTTTTTTTTTTTTCAGCCTAATGATGGCTTTCTTCACTGATAGTGACAGCTCTTTGGATCTCATATTGAGAGTTGACAGCAACAGATTCCAAATGCAAATAGCAAACTTGAAATAAACTCTGGACCTTGTATCTGCTCCTTGTTAATGGGATAATGAGGGAATAGCACACACCTGGCCATGGAACAGCTGAGCAGCCACTTGTCCCATTACTTTTGGTCCCTTAAAAATTGGCAGGCACATATACAAACTGTTGTAATTCTGACACTGTTCACCTGATTTGGATGTAAATACCCTCAAATTAAAGCTGAAAGTCTGCAGTTAAAGTACATCTTGTTTGTTTCATTTCAAATCCATTGTGGTGGTGTATAGAGCCAAAAATATTATAATTGTGTTGATGTCCCAATATTTATGGACCTGACTGTACGTGGAGTAAGAGAGGTATTACCTACTTAGGAATTACACTAACTAATACAACTATTGCACTAGTTAATATGATACCTCTAATTACCAATCTGGAAACCCAACTAAAAGACATGTTGAAAAAAGTAATACCCTGGCCAGGCAAAATAACAGCCTATAAAATGTTGATCTTACCACAAATCTTATATATATTCTGCACCCTGCCAATTCATAGACCATTACCTCAAAAACCTGTCATAGCTAAGCTGGAAATACATTTGGGGTGGCAAAAAAAGCTAGATGCACCCGTAATAATCTCACCTCTCACAGAAAAGTAGGAGGGGCAGGACTGGTGGACCTATATGACTACCTATGGGCAGTAAGACTAGATCATATCAAATACTGGTTATACAAGAGCAATACACCACTATGGGTAGACATAGAAAAGACAAAGTGCCCAATGAAAGACCTAGCATCACTACTTATGGGTGACATATGAATACCATGGAACTCAAAAACTCTTCCCCCATGCAGATTTCACTAATGCCATGGACGCTCCTCCTAAACCAAAATCACTGTAAATAGATTACAAGCTACCATTGAACCAGGAAACAAAAATTCCAATGCTGTTAAGGACCCGGTAAACCATGGCATCACACACATATCAGACCTCTCTAATGGACCCCAGCATAAATACACAGAACAAATTATGACACAGTGCCAACTGCAGAACAATACGAATAGCATATTTCCTCAAAGTCCCAAGATAAAAATTCCGTCCAAAGTATGGCAATTTTACTCAATATCCAAACAAGACCTAAAAGGAATATCATTATTTTACAACCTCACCCGTAACAAACTAGCATTTAAAAAAAAAACAAAAAAACATAGCAATGGGGAAATGGGAGATTGACTTCGGTAGCATCTTCTCAGACGAACAATTGCAACACACTTTCAGAGAAACACACAAAGCTTCACATTGTGTTGAACATTGGAAACTGATGATTAAAATGGCAAACAGATGGCATTACAACCTATATAGAATAGCTAGCTATTTCCCAGTAACATCGCAACAATGTTGGAGGGACTGCGGGCAAATAGGAAACCTATTACACATGTTCTGGCAATATTCCAGCTAAACTCCTCCCTTACAGGAATCCTAACCCCTCCTGATCCAGCTTTAGCAATCCTTCACATAGGCATAGAATTCCCACCCAACTTCAGACCAGTAGTAACCCACATCCTACTGGACACACGCAGACTGATACTTCGTAATTGGAAAAACAACACTTCTATAAACCAGATGTTACGAGAGCAGTCCACAGAAACTATACGTTTGAGCGTTTCATTGCAATTAACTCTATGCAATGCAATATATTTGACAAGCATTGGTCTTTATGGCCTAAAAAGTAATAACAACAAGCAAGGCTTTCTTGAACCATAGATTTCCACATGCTTTAGCTTCGTTCTACTGATTAGCTAACAATTTGTTATTATTAACCACTCAAAAGTTCTTATACGGATGTATATTGTGTATATCGAATTGTCTTATCTTATTTGTACTCTGTTTATATCTGAAATATTTAATACAAATTATTGAAACAAAAAAAAGAAAGCTCTATTTGTGTCAACAAAACAATAAAAATAAAAATAGTCAGTAACCAAAAAAGGTTATTTTTATAACACTCCCCACGTTCCTCTAAATACGTCAAAATAATTTGCTGTGATGAATGTAATCATAAAATTAGGTGAATACTAATAATGGACAGAAAAAAAAAACTGAATGTTTAATAGCAACGCACATAGTGTGCCACAAATAAAAAAGGGGAAATTGTCTGTGTACCGAATAAAATAAAATCATTTTATATGGAGAGAATAACAGCTTGCTAAACAAAATAAATTTAGCAATTTATAACAGCAATTTAAATGATTAAAATAGAATAACAGCTTTGGCATCAAAACATCAACAAATGTGACATAGCAGTTTATTTTTCCCTATCTAGTCAAGCTAACTATACATTCCAAACGTATGTGTACAGTTGTGCTTATAAGTTTATATATCCTGACAGAATTTATGATTTCTTGACCATTTTTCAGAGAATATGAATGATAACACAACTTTTCTTTCACTCATGGTTAGTGTTCGGCTGAAGCCATTTATTATCAATCAACTGTGATTACTCTTTTTAAATCATAATGGCAACAGAAACTACCCAAATTACCCTGATCAAAAGTCTTAATACTATGTATTGCCCCCTTTAACATCAATGATAGCTTGAAGTTTTTTGTGGTATTTATGGATGAGGCTCTTTATTTTCTCAGATGGTAAAGCTGCCCATTCCTCTTGGTAAAAAGCCTCCAGTTCCTGTAAATTCTTGGGCTGTCTTGCATGAACTGCAAGTTTGAGATCTCCCCAGAGTGGCTCAATGATATTGTGGTCAGGAGACTGAGATGGCAACCCCAGAACCTTCACTTTATTCTGCTGTAGCCAATGACAGGTCGACTTGACCTTGTGTTTTGAATCCTTGTCATGTTGGATGTCCAAGTCCATCCCATGCGCAGATTCCTGGCTGATGAATGCAAATGTTCCTCCAGTATTTTTTGATAACATACTGCATTCATCTTGCCAACAATTTTGACCAAATGTCTTGTGATTTTGTAGCTCACACGTCCCCAAAACATCAACGATCCACATCAGTACCTTTCATCATAGGCCTTGTTGCCAAAAAGCTCAATTTTGGTCTCATGGTTGGAGGTTTGTCTCTGTGCTGTTTGGCATATTGTTAGAGTGATACTTTGTGGCATTTGTGTAGTAATGGATTTTTTCTGGTGACTCGAACATGCAGCCCATCTTTTTTCAAGTGCCTCCTTATTGTGCATCTTGAAACAGCCACACCACATCTTTTCAGAGTTCTGTATTCCACCTGAAGCTATTTGTGGGTTTTTTTTGCATCCCAAAGGTTTTTACCTAGCAGTTATGGCTGAAATTTTAGTTATGTCTCTTGTGCTGAATTTCATGTTTGCAATTTCAGCTAAACTTATTCTTGAGTGCTTACAATTGGTATATTTTTAAGCAGGAATCATGTTTCAAAACCAATTGAAACTATACTCAGTATTAAGCTGTATTGATTTTTGTCTCTTTTTTATATTTTTAAATGTGAATTATATATCAGACAGGAGGCTCATATCTTATGCATTATTCTTTCTTTTAATAATGCTCATAGCAGAAAATACAGTAACCATTTAGTGTAGCTAGAAAACACTTTTAGAACTACAACTCCCAGCAGTCCTTGGGCTACAGTAGCCCCTCCCAGACCCTAGTCTGTATATAAGGGACTGACTCAGGTGTAGGTGTCCTCTTTCTTTCTGCTCATGGCAGACACTACACACTTCAGATAAGTAACTTTAACATTTATATTTGTTTTCTGTACGACTATCGGTGGGAGCTGAGGTGATACCTCCTCCTCTTTGCCTCCCCCATATCGTTTTTTCCCCTCTATTTAAAACTATTTATTTCGTAGGTTTATTTGAAATCTTTTGTGTGGGGTACTTGCTGTGGATTCTAATCAAGAATCCGTCTCCTTTAGCGAATGGCGGTCTCCCGCGATCCGCCTGGCTCCTGTGACCCTCACTCCCCCTGCCTTCCTCCTAGTCAGACGGCGCTTACACGCGCCGCCATCTTCCCTCCTTCTTCCCTGAGCTCCTCTTCGCGCGGACTAAGGGGGCGGTGCCTCTGATGCGCGTCAGCTCTCACATCCTCCAATAGAGATCGGGAGGGCGTAGTCTCGCGAGACTTCGCCCCCTGAGCGCACAGAATCTCGGGGGGTTTTTCCTCCACCGCTGCCAGTGCAGCATCGACGGTGGAGAGGAGAGGAGCCTGTTTCCCCAGCGCGCTCTCACACAGCCTGATAAGTAATATAGTTTACAAAAACTGCAAAACCTTATTCTTCACACTTAGTTACTCCCTCTTGTAAATGGAATTTATTCCGGCTGGAGGGTTTTTGTTTATTGTCCCCTGTTAATCAACTAACATGGCTGAAGAACTCACTCCCACTTCTCCCATAGGAGATGCCTTTACTATTGAATCTGCCCAGTTTATGACGGCAGATCAGATTCAGGACCTGATTAACAAATCGGTCCAGGCGGCTCTGGCCTCGGCCATCCAGCCTTCAGGGTCTAAGTTTACAATACCCAGTTTATCAGCCCCACCACTTCAGAGTGGTGAACCGCCAAACAAAAAGGGTAAAGTTTCCCACAAACAAAAACACTTAGCGGCAACCGTCTCCCCGACAGGGGAAGTAAACAATATGTCTCAGGCAGCTCCTCCTCTGGTCTGCCAACCCCAGCATCCATCAGACTATTGAATCCAGACTATTGATCCATCAGACTCTGATCGACCCCTGGGCCTCAGGGAGTTAGGAGGGAAGAGGCATAAGTCCCTAAGAAGGACCAAACCGGACTCGTTCATAGACTCCTCTGACGAGGACTCCCTAGATATTTCTGTGGACAATGAGTCCGACGACTATGAGTCTGATACTAGTAAAAGGGATGCTGGGGATACAGCGTTCGATCCCAACGCCACCCCTGCTACGCAGGGTGAAGTGATCCTGGACGCACTGGGAGAACCATTCTTTCACCCGGACGCCATCTCCCATCCGAGATCAGGCGATTGGTCCCCGCTCCCTCAGGTATCCCAATACATGGAACTGTGGGCCAGGAAATCCCTAGACAGATTTGCCCGCAACAAGCTATGGGCTGAGTGCCCTAGGCCCTTTATCCCCAATAAAGTGATGGCCACACCAGAAATAGACCCTATCCTGGCCAAATACTTGGCAAAATCTGGTAAACTCCCCAAGAAAGGGATAGAACGATCTTTTAGATCTATCCAAGAACGGATTTTAGATTTAATGGGCCCTCTCACTAAAATTCTAAATCTGTCCGAACAGGCGGGCGCATCGGACCAGCCAGTTGACTTGATTCAACTTCGCGGGTGGGCCCAGAGGGCTATATGCCTAGCAGGCACCGCCAACACCACCTGCTCGGTGGAGAGACGCCGCTCCATTCTAATGCGGCTAGATCCCCAACTCTCCCACCTAGCCGAAACCGAACCCGGTCCGGCGGCACTGGGCATGTTGTTTGGGGACAACCTCATGAAGGACATGAACAGGTTTGTTGGCCTGTTTACAGGCCTTGA
The DNA here is from genome assembly GCA_029574335.1 of Rana kukunoris. Lineage (NCBI taxonomy): Eukaryota > Metazoa > Chordata > Amphibia > Anura > Ranidae > Rana > Rana kukunoris. The sequence goes on along the minus strand of CM056053.1, from coordinate 401,237,253 downwards.
CAAGGCCCAAACTTCACTTAAAAGAACGAGTGCAAATAGAGTTTTTTCCAGGGCTGGCAGAGGTAGAGGCCGATCTGCCAGGCCGCAGCTCTTCCTATAGGCCACAGGGCAGGTCTACCGCCCAATACCAATATCAACAGGCTCCCTCTTCATACACCGTCCCAATGGCGCAACCAGCACCCTTCTTCCCACCCAGAGGAAGGCCCTGGCGCGGACGCGGCGGATGTGGTTTTCCCCGCTCCCGACCCCCTACAGGTGAGTGTACACTGCATACCACAATCACACATACCAGTGGGGGGACGCCTGATGTATTTTATCCACGCCTGGTCTGCGATTATGGCAGACGCCTGGATTTTACAGACGGTCTCGGGGTTTCAAATAGAACTTCTCTCACCACCAGTGTTAGGCATACTTCCTCCCCCTATCAGGTTTGCAGAACACAACGTTACACTCATAGACCACGAGATAACGGAACTCAGGTCCAAGCATGCGATTATAGAAACCGGAAGTCTCTCCCCAGGGTTCATAAGCAGCCTATTTCTAGTAAAGAAGAAAGGGGGCGGATACCGTCCCATGATAAACCTTCGGCATCTAAACCAACATGTCAACTACAGACATTTCAAAATGGAGGGCATTCATTTCCTCCGAGATCTATTGCTACCAGGAGACTGGTTGGTGAAAGTGGACCTGAAGGACGCCTATCTCACTGTCCCGATCCACCCAGAATCACAACACTTGCTCCGTTTCCTTTGGAAGGGTCGGATGTGGCAATTTACTTGCCTCCCATTCGGCCTGTCATCCGCCCCATGGTGTTTCACCAAACTAATGAAACCGGTGGTGGCAGCCCTAAGGAGCAGAGGGGTGCGTCTGATCATTTATCTGGAGGACCTTCTCATCATGGCCCGCTTCACATGTCATGGACGGTCTCACTATTACAATCCCTAGGGTTCTTAGTCAACTTAGAAAAGTCGGTCTTTGCCCCAGCCCAAGAGATGGAGTTCTTGGGCTTCTTGATAGACACCAACCAGGCCGTTCTCCGCCTCCCAAAAACAAAGTTATCCCTGATACGCAAAGAAAGGTTCCTTATCCTTAAGGGTTCTGGCCCGTCTGGTGGGGCTTCTAGCGGCCTCCATCCAAGCTATCTTCCCGGCCCCTCTTCACTACAGGGCCCTTCAGAGGCTCAAAATCATGCACCTACGCCAGGGCCTCAGATACGCGGACGAGGTCCCACTCTGTCCGGAGGCGGCAGAGGAGCTGCATTGGTGGCTTCGTCACGCCGTCGAATTGAATGGCAGGGCCATCTTCAACTCCAGGTCGGACGTCGTCATAGAGTCGGACGCGAGCCGCCTCGGCTGGGGCGCTCGTTGCGGGGATACTTCCACAGGGGGGACGTGGTCCGTTTCCGAAGCGGGTTTGCATATCAATGCATTGGAACTTCTATTAGCATTCTTTGCCATCAAGAGCTTCGTACCACAAGCCTCCAACTGTTGCGTATTATTCCGCATGGACAACGTAGCAGCGGTTCAGTACGTCAACCGTTTGGGAGGCACCAGATCCAGGACCCTAGCAATCCTGGCGAGGGAGTTCTGGCACTTCTGCCTGTCACACAACATCACCCCCATTGCAGGAATACATCCCGGGGGTCTCCAACACGGTGGCCGACTGGTATTCACGCCACCTCACCGACTCCAGCGACTGGCATCTGGAACGTCCAGTCTTCCTTCGATTGAGGCAGCTTTGGGGCCCATTAGACACGGACCTCTTCGCTTCTCGTCTCTTTCACCAATTGCCTCGCTTCTTCAGCTGGAGACCAGATCCGGAGGCATCCGCAGTAGACGCCTTCCGCCACATCTGGCCGGAGGGAACGCACTATGCGTTTCCCCCCTTCCAGATGATTTCCAGATTTCTCCTCCATACAGCGAACCAGCGAGCGACAGTTGTGTTGATCACACCCTGGTGGCCGACGCAACTGTGGTTCCCTCTCCTGCTGGGGATGGCCGTGGATTACCCCAGGCTGATCCCCCAATTCCCACACCTGCTGACCAACCCGACCGGAGGTCTTCACCCTCTGGTCATGGAGGGCAACCTCCGCCTCCTAGCATGGTTGATTTTGGGGTCCCGGACGCGGATAGCGGCCTTTCAAGATCTGCTAAGGACCTCCTTGCCCTGGCCTGGGCCCCCGGGACTAGATCGGCCTATCGATCTGCCTGGCAGCTCTGGGTTCGTTGGTGTGATCAACGGCAGGTTGATCCCATACACGCACCTGTAGCATTAGTGGTGAACTATTTGGCAGATTCTTTTGACTCTGGTAAAGCATATAGCTCCATCAATGTGTTCCGATCAGCTATCTCAGCACACCATCACCCTGTGGACTCTCTGCCAGTGGGACAACACCCACTGGTATGTAGACTTCTACGAGGCATCAGATTCAAGCGCCCCCCTAGACCTAGATACCAGACAACCTGGGATGTCTCCAGGTTGCTCGACATGTTTTCTTCATGGCAGGACAACAACGACCTGTCCTTGAAACTGTTGTCTTTTAAATTGACCGCTTTGCTATGTTTAGTCTCAGTGAAACGCGTCTCGGACGTGAGAGCGTTGGACATTTCTCGACGACAATTCTCACCTCAGGGGGTCAAATTCTCGGTGGTCCGTAGAACCAAGACGGGCATTCACACGGTCTTTTACCCGTTCTTTCCCGCACATCCCCGACTTTGCGTGGTACGTTGCCTACAAGCATACGAATCACGGACGGTCGATCTCCGCTCTTGAGACTTTCCACAACTTCTCGTCTCCTATGTTAGATCTCATCTCCCAGTCTCTTCCGCCACAATGGCGCGATGGGTACGCTCAACCATGGAAATGGCAGGCATAGACATTTCCCTGTTTGGTGCCCACTCTTCCAGGGGCACTATGGCTACTAAAATAGTCTCTTCAGGAGGCTCCCTGTCTGACTTACTTCTGGCGGCTGATTGGTCTTCCGAGACCACCTTTCGCCACTTCTACTTCAGACCTGAGGAACACGTGTCCATGTCAGTTTTATGATGTTTGCCTCCGCATTATTGTATATTATTAACATAATGTTGCTAGCTTTGAACTTGCATAAGATATGAGCCTCCTATCTGATATATAATTTGAGATTTTCCTAGCTTGTGACGGAAAATATTAGTTATATGAAGACAGGAGGCGAGTATCTTCCCTCCCTTTCCCTCCCTGTTACGTTTTTTGTCTATTTCAGGCTATTGAACATTCCGTGTGCACCCTTGTAGGCGGCTGACCGATCGGTTGCGATGTTTGAATTATCTGCAGTCCCCGTTGGGACGAAGTTAGCCATGTTGGCCATGTTCCTGGTTGTTCCCTCCAGTATCGGAATTTCAGACCGGCCGGTGGGTTTCGGGCAACAGAGGAGAGATCTGGATGGAGTTCGTGGTCCAGAGCGAAGCCATTCCGCGTAAAGAAAGAGGACACCTACACCTGAGTCAGTCCCTTATATACAGACTAGGGTCTGGGAGGGGCTACTGTAGCCCAAGGACTGCTGGGAGTTGTAGTTCTAAAAGTTTTTCTAGCTACACTAAATGGTTACTGTATTTTCTGCTATGAGCATTATTAAAAGAAAGAATAATGCATAAGATACTCGCCTCCTGTCTTCATATAACTAATATTTTCCGTCACAAGCTAGGAAAATCTCAAATTATATGTGGAACATTGCTCAATTTAAATGCATTAACGTGTGTTAAAATAGATAGGTGTGAATGGACCCGTAAAAAAGCTGCCTACATTCTGTGCTCCAAATTAACATTTGCAGTTCAAGCTAAGGGCCCATACACACGATCAGACTTTTAAAAAAAAACTGACCTGTTTTATGGGACAATCCGACTGTCTGTATGCTCCATTGTTGTTGCTTTTTCAACGGACAAATATTCGCTGTGCATGCTCTCAAACTTTTCAACAACAAATGTCCGATGGAAGATAATCCGATTGTGTGTACAAAGTCCATCGGACTTAGGTCCAAAGTACAAACAGGCAGAGATGTATTTAGGTTTTGTGCTGCCCTAGGCCTGACTAAACTTGCGCACCCCCTAATTTAAATATGACCCACCCCTTCCTGACAAAGCCACACCCCTGTCATATTCATGGGAAGAGGACAGAGGGATGCCCTGGGAGAAGGACAGAGGGTTGCCATGAGTGATGGACAGAGGGATGCCGTGGGAAGAGAACAGAGGGACGCCATGGGAAGAGGACCGGCCGGCCGCCCCCCCGCAAAGTGCCGCCCTAGGCCTGGGCCTTGTCGGCCTAGGCCAGAATACATCCCTGCAAACAGGCATGCTCAGAACCATTGCTAAACATCAGCCAACAATAGCAGAGGTTGCCCAGAGGGTGGCAGTAAAGAGCTGAAAAAACACTTGATTTGGTGAAAGTTGGCTGAAAATGTTCTGCCGTGTGTATGCAGAACAACTTCACGCCCAACGCCCCTTTGGACAAAAATCCATGGAAAAGTCTGATGGAATTCCGATCGTGTGTATGAGGCTTAAGACCCATTTTAAATATGCCAAACTGTTTTTCTAATGTTCTTTCAGTCCACCGAACTCCTTTACATTGGTGACCTGGTGATCTTAGAACATATGGAATAGCCCTCTTGCTGCCTTTCACATACAGAAATCCTGAAGAAAGAATGCCAGCGCTAAAATGTGCTATTTAATTTGGCAGCTATGGGACGAATGGAGTTTATTTTTGATAACTGTATGGTTATCCACTTGGGGGCTAAAAACATGAATGCATCTTACATTCTAGGAGGAGTACAACTGGGGAGTCAATGGTGATGAAGGATGTGGACGTTCTGGTAGATCATAAACTTAAAGTGGATGTAAACCCAATTAACAGACTTCCAGAAAAAAACATGTCTAAATAAAAAGTCCTTTCCTCCCTCCTTGCTTTGAGTGACAGGTTATTTAAATCTAGCTTGGACATGTTTATCATATGTTATGTTATGTTTATCATAATATGAGGTGATCCACAGTTCATTGTATTTTACCAGTATGTGTAAGGCTGGCCATACATGATAACATTTTCTGTGCAATTTTCTGTACAATTTTCTTTAGATTTACCTTCAACTATGTAGTACAAGGGCCTGCCTGATTGCATACAATTGAAAGTGTTGTTTAGTTTGACCTTATATTATATGGTTTTTGGTAAATCTAAAAGAAAATTGCACAGAAAATTGTATCATGTATGGCCAGCCTTAGGCTCCATGCACACTGAAGCTGATAGACTTCAGTTTATTGGCGTTTTGGCTTCTTTTTTTTTTAAAGCCCATAAACTGAACTCTATGTTAGCCTATGTGCCCATGCACACCTGGGCATTTTTTTAGTGTTAATGAGCTTTGGAGTTTATTGGCTTTTTTCTGAACGCCCGAAAATTGCGTTCAAAGTGCCGTTTTTCGGATGGAAAAAATGCTAAAAACCGCGAAAAGCTGAAAAACACTCAAAAACGCCGAAAAACACCGGCGCAGGCGTTTTTTTTGCGTTTTTTATCCATTAGAAAAAAAAGTAAAAAAAAAAAAGCTGATAAAAGCTACACTGAAATACGCTAATTAAAGCTATTGCAAAAACGCTAAAAAAACGTTGCAAGGCTCCCTGCAAAGCTACTGGCGTTTTTTTATAGCTTTTATCAGCTTCAGTGTACATGGAGCCTTATGTGGGGGAGGGATGGATTTCTCACTTTTTATACTGTGGATCATCTCATATTATGATAAACATAACATACATTTTTGGTTTTACATCCACTTTAAGATTAGCATGCAATGCCAAGCTGCAGTTTTTAAAGCTAGCAAAATACTTTTTTGTATTAAAAGAGGTATAAACTCAAGAGAGAGAGAGAGATATCATTTTGCCCATGTACATATCTTTAGTGGGACCTCACCTGAAATATGCATTTCAATTTTGGGCACCAGTTCACAAAAAGGATATCGGGGAACAAAAGAAAATGCAGAGAACGGTGACCAAACTGATAAGTGACATGGAGGAGCTCAGCTATGAGGAAAGATTAGAGGAACTGAATTTATTCTCTCTAAAGGCCTATACACACGATCAGACTTTACTACAACAACAGTCCGATGGACGTGTTTTCGCGAACAGTTCGACCATGTGTACGCTCCATCGGACAATTGTTGACGGTTTTTCAACAGACAAATGTTCGCTGTGCATGCTCTTAAACTTTCCAACTACAAATATCCAATGGAGGATCATCCGATCGTGTGTACACAATTCCATTGGACAAAAGTCCAAAGTATAAACACGCATGCTCTGAACCAATGCTAAACATCAGACAACAATAGCAGAAGTTGCCCAAAAGGTGGCGGTAGATTTGGTGATTTGGTGAATGTCAGCTGAAAAAGTTCTGCCGTGTGTATGCATACCAAGTTCACAGGCAACGCCCCTTCGGACAAAAATCCACGGAAAAGTCAGATGAAAGTCCGATCATGTGTACGAGGCTTTAGAAAGGGAAGATTAAGAGAGGTTATGCTCATTGTACTGTATATAAATACATAAGTGGTCCATATAGTGATCTTGGTGTAGAGTTATTAATTTACAGTTTTAGGACGGTGTACTCTTTACATCTGGAGGAAAAGAGCATTAAAGTAGAACTATAGGCAACATTTTTTTTTCATTTTGGATAGAGTAAAAAATGGCTATAACCCCTGCCAGTTTATGTTTTGCCATCTGTGTCACATTGGAGAGATTTCCCTTCACTTCCTGTCCCATAGCCGAAATTGTGAGGAAATTCCTGCAAATTAAGGGAATTCCCTGGGGACCTCTACGTCACCAGAACAAGTAATCCCATAGGAAGATTTACCCTCTATTATTTTTCTGGGGACAATCCAAAATTTGGGATTTCTTTTGCTTTCACTTTCAATGGTAACGGTAAACAGGACATATAGAGAGAATAAAGCTCCCTAACAGGGGAACAGACAGCAATAAAAACGGACAGGTGTTCCAATCTTTCTCCCCTCTTTCGTTATACTTTAACCTTCCAATATAGAAAGGCTTCTTCACAATAAGAGCTGTGAAAATGTACAACGGACTCCCTCAAGAACTGGTTCTGGCCAGTTCAATAGTTTGCTTTAAAAAAAGCTGGATGTGTTCATAAGTGCACAAGATATAACTGAATTTTAATATTTATAGGTCATAATAACAGGGGTAGATGATCCAGGGAATATCCATATGCCTCAAGAAGGTCAGGAAGGAAATTTTCCTATTATTGGAGTGAATTGGATCATGCTTTATTGTTTTTTTTCCCTCCTCCCTCTGGATCACTGTTGAGTACAGGCAGTTCCGACTTACGAACGACTCCTACTTACGAACGGCCTCAATGCCGGCTGCTTGTGCTTCATGCTGGTCCTGGATACCTCCGAGCAGCTATCTTGCCACATTCCACACTGCAGTACTTCATGTACTGCATGGCCAGAAGACCCCCAGAAGCGCTGGAACATCCCACATCTCTGCACAGACAGAAGTTATACTTACAAGCAGTGTTCCGACTTATGAACACATTCCACTTACGAACAGACCTACAATTCTAAATGTGTTTGTAACTCAAGGACTGCCTGTAAAGGATTGTGTATATTGGGGTTTTCTATTTGTGTGTCTTTATTTATTCATTCTTCTATTGGTTGAACTACAGTGACTAGTGTCTTTTTTTAACCTGACTAATTATATAACTAATTATATATACCCATACCCAGGAACCTTTGAAATAATTTATGACAATGGGGCCAAGGTAGGGGGTGGGTAGGGGTCTTAATGGTGAGTATAGCAAAAACGAGCTTAAAGAGGAACTGCAGTCTGCTCACATAATTTGTAATAAAAACATCTTTGCCATTCTGAAGCTTCCCTCCAAAGACTTTTATATTTTATATATACTGATTCTGTGCTTGCCAAATATGCTGCAGAAATCTCCCTCCACTGAATCTGGCTGCAACCATTTTAACTGTGGGCAGCTGAAGCTGCTGCCTGTTCACTTCCTGGATGTATGCAGACATGCAGAGGCACACCTCCAGCTCTGCAGCCCTGAAGCTCTCCTTGGCCCTCCTATGACTCACAAGAGTAAGAGCTGTGCATGATGTCATAAGCCTAGGCTAATGACCAGACAAAAAGAGGAAATAGGCTGTATGAGGTATTTACTGGTAGAAAAAAAAAATGTTTTACTATCCAAAGTTAAAAAAAAGGGCAGAAAATTCAATAGATGGAAAGTTGAAACAATTACTGAAGGTCCACTTTAAAAGTGGGAGGCTCAAAGGAGTGCTCTAGATACACTTAAAAGCTTGCTTTAGAATCTTAAAAAAATATGCAAATTAATATTGAAAAAATACACTTATGATAGCTATCCACCCTCCCAGTGATGCTTTCAGAGCACCTGACCACCACCTACATACCATTCTAGTTACATTGAATGTACATATGGCTCTTGCCTATCCAAAATTCAGTTACACTTAGGGCCCTTTCACACGGGCGGAACGTTTAGGTCCACCTGATAGTTTTTTAGGCGGACCTGAACGGGTGCTCTGTGCTCCTCTATGGAGCCATGGATGTCAGCGGTGACATGTCCACTGACATCCGACCCGCTCCGATCCACAAAAGTGTGACGGAGGAAAACCCTACTTTTCCATCAGTCTGGTGGATCAGATCAGGTGACAACGAGAGCGGCGCTCTGACAGGTCGGTCCCTGCACAGTGTGCAGAGACAGACCTGTCATCTGCCTGCTCAGCGGGGATCGACAGAGCGATCCCTGCTGAGCAAAGCGGAGCCCGTACACAGACAGCCCCGTGTAAAAGGGCCCTTACAGTACAGAGATTTTACTGATTCCAGCAATGACCTTCTAACTATTTCAAAATTCCAATATTGCAGAGTCAATATTTTTCTGTAAGCTCGAAGGTGTGCTTATACACATAACAAATGCAGGAGCCTCAACAAAAGAGAATGTCATGTGAGGTGCAGATAATACGATATCAGGTAAAAGTATTCACATAGATTCTTATTAACAATAAAAAATAATGTCAAAATGCATTTTGTACCCAAGTCAATTATATGTATGTATTTATCCATTCATTTATATATTTTCTGTATTGACGTTTCACACAACTTTTTCACCTTCACCTTCTTACAGTTGTACAGCAATCACTAATAGCACATAGGTCTCATATTTCAATTCAGCGTTGAAAAACAATGTTGTTTAAATTTATTTATCAGTATTATTATGTGCCTGCCTTCATTGTTGATGTATTATATTGATTCAAAATGGCTGTGTATTGTCTGGAACCACAAAAATCGATACTGTCTGAAGCAAAGTGAGTAGGGTCATATTAGAGACATCAGTGATAATGGACATTGATGATAATGGGCAAAATTATATTGTGCCATGATTATGTCTAAAGGATTTTAGAATAATACAAATTGCTGGTCACTTTACTGAGTGAAAAATCAGACTTTATAAATTGACTGTGTTTTAATTGGTTCGCTGCTCTTGGTAAACATAAGATGATATATTAGTATAAATTTAAAGGGGTTGTAAACCCTCAAGGTTTTTCACCTTAATGAATTCTATGCTGCTTCTATCCTGTGATGCAACAGCCCCCAGAGCCCCCCTTTTTCTTAACTGAGCCCGGGATGAGCACACCAGCTTCAACCAGTGTTTTGGGTCCTGATTGGATAGATTGATAGCAGTGCAGCCATTGGCCCCTGCTACTGTCAATCAAATGCAATGACGGGGCCAAGTCCTGCTGTCTGTGTCAATGGACGCGGCAGCAGGACACAGGAGTAAGCCCAAACAAGTGCCCGAGGGAGAGCAATGGGGCATTCGAGAAGCCAGGACCGCCACTGAGGGACCCCATAAGAGGATGATCGGGGCCACAACTGCACAGAAGAGGTAAGTATGCCATGTTTGTTTATTGTTTTTTAAAAACAAACCTTTACATATCCTTTAAAGGGGTTGTAAAGGTACATGTTTTTTACCTTAATGCATTCTATACATTAAGGTGAAAAAACATCCGAGGATTAGCGGCCCCCCAGCCCCCCACTCACTTACCTGACCCCTCGAAAGTCCTGCTCTGGTTTCTCAGCCAAGCTTCTCGGCTCATTCATTGGTTGATTGAAAGCAGCGCAGACATTGGCTCACGCTGCTGTCAATCACATCCAATGATGTGGCACACCGGGTTGTTGGGTCGAGTGATACAGTGAGCGGTTATATCATGGGAGCGCACCCGCAAGAACAAACCACCATGCAAGCTTGTTCGCATGACGGTGGTTAGTTCTTGCGGGGAGGAGCTGAGACAGTCACCTAGGGACCCCAGTAGACTTAAAAGTAAAAGCCATTCTTAAGAGCATTGGTTAAACCCTATCGTTTGAGTCTTGTTATCTTTTGTTTGGACCAATATCTTGACTTGTGTGATTTAGGGGTTGTGTCCTACACCTGGAGCTGTACATCTACCTGCAGTTTTTAGTAAAAGCATAAAGAATGATAGCACAATTCCTTCACTGCCTAGCTGTCATATAGGAGATGACATGCGATCCTCTGCCTCTTCCAATGGGTTACTACCATAGCCAAATATGGCTTTATAAAACAAAAGTTTTCCCCGGTGGAATCCAATAAGACGGTTTCTCCAGGAGAAAATTAGACGGCTACTATCGGTAGTACTGAGCAATAATAGACCGATGTAATAAAATTCACAATCATTAATTTGAATATCAAATAAGTGTCATATACAAAATGTAAAAACGATTGCTCTATAGATGACCTGATAATGACCAGAATAGCAAAATAACAGTAAACATCGGACCGTGTATGCTCGATAAAATTAGTGCAAAAACAATAAAACACAAGGACAATTACAAATTACAATTACAAACAATGCACAAACATAAAACAAATAAGGTCCGGATGCCTAATATGCCATATACAGCAGTTGCATTTTTTTTTTTTGTAAAAGCACCTGAGTGACCAATAAAGGTACTCATGATAGACAAGGGGTACAGTGGGTGGACAGCCCTAAAATCAAGGAAAACAGGACCTTAACAACCCATTGGGGTTGGTTAACTAAAACCGGAGCACTCAGAATCTGCTACAGTTGTGCATGGTAGCCATTCAGCTTCAAACGCCAGCTTGTTGAATTAAGCTTTGACAAAAAATAAATAAAAAGATGGAAGCTGATTGGTTACTATGCTGAGCTGCACTCGATTTTACACTCTCCATGTTTAGGAAATCAGCCCCAGGAAAAACAGCATCAAAGGGAATTATGGGACAGGTCTCTTCAAATAATTCCTATCTTAGAATAATATTATAAGAGCAGGTGTAGCTATTGGAGAAATTTTCCTTACCTACTTTCAATTTCCCCTCATTTCTGTCTCAGTGACAAAGGCCACCAGATAATTAAATGAGAAAGCACAGTAAACAATAAATAAACAAAGGGTGTAATCCTTCCATAATCCAAAAGTAAAATAGGTGGCTTTGCAAACATTTAAATTATTCTTTAATTCTTGAAATTTTACTATCTATCTATCTACCGTATTTATCTGCGTATACCGCGCACTTTTTTCCCCTTAAAATAAGGGGAAAATCGTGGGTGCGCAATATACGCTGATACCCGCTTGTGTGCAGTACACTCGGGTACATTGGGCCAGGTTCGGCTTCGCTCCTTGTCACGCTCTGTGACGTTTATACGTGACAAGCCGAGCAAGGCCGAGCGTGCCCGAGTGTACTGAGCTCAGTATATGTCGGTGGAGGCTTCAAACTGAGCGCGGGTAGCAGGGATTCGACTCGGACAGCGCTGGAGAAGCCAGGAGGACACTACCGAGGCCGCAGACAGACGCCGGACCGGACGATGGATGCCGGGCAAGACACCAAAACTGTAAGTAATAAAATGTTATAACATTTTTTTTACAGGATTTTTTTTACAGGAATTTCGGGGCAACTTTAGGGGTGCGCGCTATATGCGGGAGCGCGCAATACCCCGATAAATACGGTATCTATCTATCTATCTATCTATCTATCTATCTATCTATCTATCTATCTATCTATCTATCTATCTGTCTGTCTGTCTGTCTGTCTGTCTGTCTGTCTATCTATCTATCTATCTATCTATCTATCTATCTATCTATCTATCTATTTATTGCTATTTGAAATACAAAGCAATACCCCTTATAGCGGCTATTTTGTTTAAATGGCCTGATGAAAAAAAAAATATTAATGTTACTCTCCATCCATATACTGTACTGTAGCTATCAAACACCAGAGATAAATAATTCCTTTACAAATGAGAAATGATCAGGAATATACAGGGTATATATATATATATATATACATATATATATACTGCCTACATTGTTTTTTGTTGACTCTCATTGGTGTTTGAGACTCCACACTAGAAAAGATTGAGAGAGCCTACCAGCCACCATGAAATTTGATAATGTGATGGCCCTAGTCATAAGCAGGATTTTTAAACAGAGGTGTTGGATAGTTCAGGTTATTTGCCATTTACGTGTGGACATATTTCATGTCTTAAACTGATACTATGGGTAGCACACAGACATTTTTAACCCTCTAATTTGCATTTGTCGTTATGGCATTGTACTGCATTTATTCCGATGTGGTGATTTAAGGCAGCGAGACAGAGAGTGGAAATTCTTTTAATTAAGATGGAAATTGGAAAACAATTCCACTGTAAAATGTCAAACATTATTAGCACACAGGATAATTTAATTTTATGTTTTGAAAAGCACATTTTTCTAGTCATTGATCTCTCCTTTGAGAGATTGAAGGCATGTATCGGCCAATCTATTGATTAGGTAATAAGAAAGTCTGAAAGCTGAGTACTTAAACAGCTATATTCATATTCAGGTAATACATGCAATCAATGTTGAAGCAAAGGAAAATATTAATTATATTAGCTATGCTGCATAAAAAGCACCCTCATTGCAATACAAAGGCCTTTTCTTTTAAAGGCGAACTATAGGCAGATATAAAAGGCACAAATTAATCTAAACCTTAAACAAAAATGTATCATATTGAATCTTGACAGTCCTAAGATGAGGTCACTGCATACGTTTTTTTTTTCTCTTTCCCTTTTTCACTTGGTAATTGAGGTAATTGGTAACACACTTCCTGTTCTTAGGTGGCTACAATTATTTATTCTACTCTATCTTTGAAGGGAGTTATGGTTTCCAACCAGGTTGGACTACAAAGAATGCATCTGATTTTGACAGCTGTCATCATTGGGATTGAGATTGGGAAGAAAAGGTCCTGCATTTTTTGACACATTTTAACTGTGAATTGGGAATCCAGTAGTTTTGAGATGACCCTTTGGTTATTTTAGTACTGACCTGTCATCTGATACTTACCCAATAATTTTTATTAGGATCTGAAGATTGATATGGATGAATCCCTGTATTCCACACTGTTGTCCTCTTGCCCCTGTGTCAACCCTGTAGGCCCGTGTGTTTGAAGTATAGCAAATTGGAGGGCTTCTTTATACCATTGATCCACACAATGCTTACAAAAAATATTGTTTTTACAGATTTTCTCAGAAGTCAGTTTTTTTAAATGTCCCCTTTCAAAAATAATTAATTGTGGTAAAAATAAATGGGGGTTTTGCCCACATGTAGTGCTTCCCAATGAGTTCACTGTGGCCAGGGAATACTATCTTTAGGGCTTTTTGCCCCATTTTTTGTTATGACAGAAAGCAAAAGTTCAACAAACTGTTGGAGGGGTTTCCATCATGACTACAGACACAAAAATAAATTACATTAGGTCTCCAGGCTCTCACTTGCAGCACCGCTGCTCAGGCCTCAAGCCTTTGGTCTAACCTACTCCCACAGAACAACTCACAGCATTGCTGTGATCAGTGTTACCAACCAACAGAATGTTTACTAGTAGCCAGTAAAAAAAACTGCCATTTTCTTGTGCAAGTAAATGCCAGTGACAGGAAAAGGTTGCAAGCAAAAAATATGTCAGTGACGCTCAGTTAAGAACTGTGCATGGGCAGTTCCATTCCGAAGCCGGCCAAGACCATCCAAGTGCCTTCTACAGTGTGTTCAGATGATGCCGGCGGAGGGGTGGGTCTGGCGGAGGCGTGTGATATGATGTTATGGTGCAAGGAACCCAAACAAAGCGGCCAGAGCCTTGTATGTGGGTCTGCGTGACGGCAGCAAGGCAAGACAGGAGCGGGACTGTCAGTGGTGTTGGGACTGGAATGGACTGAATGCACCACCTGGCATGGAGAGAGACTTTCACTGTGATTCAGGAAGGGATGTGTCGTGTTGGTGAGGTGTCATAAATATTTGTGCTGTGGCACACTGCTGTCAGTGTCACTGTGAGAATCAGTTTCATGTGTGTGTGCGCCTGCCCATTCTATCCTCTTGCCCTCCTGAGTCCTGTCCCTGAGCTACTTACTACTGTATATCAAAAATAAAATAGGAAATATGTTTTTTACCTTAATATCTACCTTAAATCACATTTATAATTGCACGTTGAACTTGTTTGTAGCTTAAATACTGGAATTTGCACTTAAAACTGTAATATTGTAAGTAAAAACTTGGCTGTGCCAGGAAATTTAGAGGTATTGTGTCAGTAAATTTCAGTCTGGTAGATTACCAACAGGCCCTTGATTATAACAAGTATGCACACCTGCATTCTAATACACATAGGAAAAAGTTGGCGCTTGCACCAGCCATAATGTATGTCCATTAACTAAAACAAGAAGTAAAACATTGGGGGAATTTTTTTCCCCAATAAGAGGAATATTTAAAAACATTTGACTATAATAAGTCCATATATTCCAAAGTAAAAACACACTTTGAAGACAGCTCAGTGAAGGAGAGAAGCAAATCTTGGGATAGCTGAGGGAGAAGCACAAAGAAGCTTAGTAAATAGATTGATTTTTAATGAACAATATAGGTGTACATACTCACAAGAGTAGGATTGTGACAGGCATATCAGACAGAGGTTTGTCAATGTGTCTGGGAAGGGAGTCTATCCATAGACTCTGCACTGGTGGAGTGGAGCTGGTTGCGCTGGTGATTGCCGACATTTCCGTGATGTCAGACACACACGGAGCCGGGTGGATGACGTCAGTTCCGGGTTAGCTCTGGGTCATGCAGGTGACTATAATTCCGGGTTGTCTTGTGGACCAATAGGCGTGGAGTTTGCGGAGCATGCACTCTTTCATCAGGCCTACACTTGCAGTCTAAGTCTACTGGTCTCTGGAAGGACCCAGACACAGGGGTAAAGGCTTATTCCCTTTCTTAAACCTTTTTGAAGCCTCTGGACTCAGATGCCCAATCTGGGAATTACAACACTAAACACCATTTTCTAAAGGGATACAGACACTGCAACTTTTCCTATTGCAACACTGATGGTGGTTATAATGAAGGCAAGCCATCCCTTTTTGTATCAGAGAAAGGATATTGTAAAAAACAGCAATTATTTCAGAACAGAGAAATCCAAAAATCCATAAAAGGGGTTGCCAACATTCTTGCAATATACAGTATCTCACAAAGGTGAGTCTCCTCACTTTTTTTTGTAAATATTTTATTATATCTTTTCATGTGAGAACACTGAAGAAATGACACTTTGCTACAATGTAATGTCATGAGTTTACACCTTGTATAACAGTGTAAATTTGCTGCACCTTCAAAATAACTCAACACGCCATTAATCTGTAAACTGCTGGCAACAAACGTGAGTACACTCCTAAGTGAAAATGTCCAAATTGTGGCCAAAAATGTCAATATATTGTGTGTCCAACATTAATTTCCAGCACTGCCATAACCCTCTTGGGCATGGAGTCCACCAGAGCTTCTTTACAGGTTGCCACTGGAGTCCATTTCAACTCCTCCATGACAACATCATGGATCTGGTGGATGTTAGAGACCTTGCACTCCTCCACCTTCGGTTTGAGGATACCCCACAATGCTCAATAGGGTTTAGGTCTGGAGACATGCTTGGCCAGTCCATCACCTTTACCCTCAGCTTCTTTAGCAAGGCAGTGTTCGTCTTGGAGGTGTTCTTGGGGTCATTATCATGTTGGAAGGCTGCCCTGCGGCCCAGTCTCTGAAGGGAGGGGATCAAGCTCTGCTTTAGTATGTCACAGTACATGTTGGCATTCATGGTTCCCTCAATGAACTGTAGCTTCCAAGCACCGGCCGCACTCATGCAGCCCCAGACCATGACACTCCCACTACCATGCTTGACTGTAGGCAAGACACACTTGTCTTTGTACTCCTCACCTGGTTGCTGCCACACACGCTTGACTCCATCTGAACCAAATAAGTTTATCTTGCTCTCATCAGACTACACAACATGGTTCCATGTCCTTAGTCTGCTTGTCTTCAGCAAACTGTCTGCTGGCTTTCTTTGCATCATTTTAAGAAGAGGCTTCCTTCTGGGACGACAGCCATGCAGACCAATTTGATGCAGGGTGTGGCATATGGTCTGAGCACTGAAAGGCTGACCCCCCCCCCCCCACCCTCAACCTCTGCAGCAATGCAAAAAGTTTGTTCGAACACGCGAACACCGTAGGTCTATGGGACACAAACATGAAAAATCAAAAGTGCTAATTTTAAAGGTTAATATGGAAGTTATTGTCATAAAAAGTGATTGGAGGACCTGGGTCTTGCCACAGGGGACATGTATCAATGCAAACATTTTTTTTTCCGGGAGCAGTAATTTTAATAATGCTTAAAGTGAAACAAAAATGTTATACCTTGGGAGTGTCTATAGCATGCCTCTAAAGTAGCACATATTTCCAGAGTTTGTAACAGTCTGCACAAAATGACATTTTTAAAGGAAAACAAGTAATTTAAAACTACTTGCGGCTATAATGAATTGTTGGGTCCCGGCAATACAGATAACAATCATTGAAAGTCATTGAAAAAATTGCGTAGGTGTCCCCCCCAAATTCCATTACCAGGCCCTTCAATTCTAATATGGATATTAAGAGGAACCCTGCACCAAATAAAAAAAATGGCGTGGGGTTCCCCCCAAAAATCCATACCAGACCCTTATCCGAGCATGCAACCTGGCAGGCCGCAGGAAAAGAGGGGGGATGAGAGAGCGGCCCCCCTCCTAAACTGTACCAGCCCACATACCCTCAACATAAGGAGAGGATGTCCCCATGTTGATGGGGACAAGGGCCTCATTCTCACAACTCTTGACCGGTGGTTGTGGGGGACATCCTCCTCATGTTGAGGGCATGTGGCCTGGTATGGTTCAGGAGGGGGAGGGGCACTCTTGCCCCCCTCTTTTCCTGTGGCCTGCCAGGTTGCGTGCTCGGATAAGGGTCTGCTATGGATTTTTTGGGGGAACCCCACGTATTTTTTTTCTTAATTTTGGCACAGGGTTCCCCTTAAAATCCATACCAGAAGGGCCTGGTAATGGAATTGGGGGAGGGGGCCCCATGCATTTTTTTTCAATGACTTTTATCTGTATTGCCGGGACCCGATAATTTTTTTTGTTTAGAAATTTCATTTTGTGCAGAAACTGTTATAAACAAGGGAAACATGCGCTACTTTACAGGCATACTAGAAACACCCCCCATGTATGAAATTTAAAGGAATATTGCACCTTTATTGTTTCACTGTAAGCATTATTAAAATCACTGCTCCCTAAAAAACTGCAGTTTTTAAAACTTTAGAACTCATGTTTGACCCGAACATAAAGCTCATCCCCAGTGAGTATGTACTGTTTGAATTTTAACAATTATTTGATTATGTACTTCACATGATCAGTGATTTCTCGGTTTATTTACAGGTTCATAAGTAAAATAGAATTAATATATTAAATTATATCCCAAAAACATCCATTCCATTCATATAAAAGTTCATAAAGGGCAGTAAATCTTCAAACTTTCCTGGTACCCAGATGGCCCACTCACCAGAAGTCAGGGCTGCTCAGTCGAGTGCAGCAACAGTAAATGTAAACATAACTCCTTAGGCTGGTTAAGACTTCTTTAGGTAACTGGAACTCCGGATGTAACAGGAAAGAAAAAGCTATATTGTGTAATACTGTATAACTCTGCAAAAGGTACCACAACCACATGTGCAATACCACTCCAAACTAAAACATCTCCATGATAAGCATGAGAAAACTGAAACGTGTGCACCGCTACCACGAATGCACTTTTTGGGTAGCTAGACACAAGACGTTATGCTGCCACAACAGAGATACCGTTGGCAGGGTTAGCTGTAAGTGCTGGCGGTTTTATTTTTTGTTTTTATGCTTATGATGCTTTTTTTTGCAATAAATACTACACTATACAGCACTTTTGTTTATTGTCTGTGGCATGTGACAGAATTAATACCTGAGCTATACTCCCTGGAGAATCCTAAACGACTGCTGTGATACCTGCATCTCAATCCACACAAGCTCTTTTGCTGCACACTTACCTGACAGCTTATGTGACGGTGAGTGGGCATTACATGTGATCTTTGTTGTACAGAGGGAACTTTTTTGCTGCCAGGCCAACGATCTAACCCAGTCGCACCTCTGAGCTCTGAACGAGCATGGTATACTTCCTATTACACATCCACTTTGTACAGCTATTTGGAGTTTGCATTGGACTCCCAGGACTGGCTTTCTACTTTGAAACTTTGTTATCGCCATCTGTGAATTGAGGCTCCATTATTACACCTGCCTACAATTTTGCTCTACTCCCCTGTATAGGGAATTGAATTTACAAGTGTATATGTGTGAGAATGGAGGCATGACTGATGTAGCTGCTGTCTGAGTTGACTACGTTGTCATTTTTAATTACAGAATGGTGAAGGTTCTTTGTCTTTTACATGTTTAATTAATACAAATTTGGTAATTTTTCAATAACAATGAACTCTCCTTGATGATTTATCTTGAGGATCTTTGGTCCTCCTTAATTACACTGAGCAAAATGATAAACGCAACACTTTTGTGTTTGGCCCTATTTATCATGAGCTTAACTCAAAGATCTAATGCCGCGTACACACGATCGGTTCGTCTGATGAAAACGGATCGTTTTCATCAGACGAACCGATCGTGTGTGGGCCCCATCGGTTTTTTATCCATCTGTAAAAAAACGTAGAACCTGTTTTAAAATGATCTGATGGTTAAAAAAACTGATAGAAAAAAACGATCGTCTGTGGGGAAATCCATCGGTTAAAAATCAACACATGCTCAGAATCAAGTCGACGCATGCTCGGAAGCATTGAACTTAATTTTTCTCATCATGTCGTTGTGTTTTACGTCACCTCGTGAAATATACAATCATAAGACAGTACATAACAGAAAATGAATGATAATAATACATACATGTATAGGGAATTGAATTTACAAGTGTATATGTGTGAGAATGGAGGCATGACTGATGCAGCTGCTGTCTGAGTTGACTACGTTGTCATTTTTAATTACAGAATGGTGAAGGTTCTTTGTCTTTTACATGTTTAATTAATACAAATTTGGTAATTTTTCAATAACAATGAACTCTCCTTGATGATTTATCTTGAGGATCTTTGGTCCTCCTTAATTACACTGAGCAAAATGATAAACGCAACACTTTTGTGTTTGGCCCTATTTATCATGAGCTTAACTCAAAGATCTAATGCCGCGTACACACGATCGGTTCGTCTGATGAAAACGGATCGTTTTCATCAGACGAACCGATCGTGTGTGGGCCCCATCGGTTTTTTATCCATCTGTGAAAAAACGTAGAACCTGTTTTAAAATGATCTGATGGTTAAAAAAACTGATAGAAAAAAACGATCGTCTGTGGGGAAATCCATTGGTTAAAAATCAACACATGCTCAGAATCAAGTCGACGCATGCTCGGAAGCATTGAACTTAATTTTTCTCAGCATGTCGTTGTGTTTTACGTCACCTCGTGAAATATACAATCATAAGACAGTACATAACAGAAAATGAATGATAATAATACATACATGTAAAACGAAACAGAAAAGAAAAGTACCGAAGCATACAAGTTGACCAACAACCAAAAAAAAAATACATTGATCAAGAAAAATAGGCATAAAATTACCCTACGCTACCGTAGGGAGGGTAAACCTGATAGTATCCATCAAACATGGTCAGGCAATCTGGAATGGTCACCGTCTCATGGAAGTAAGATTTGTCTATGAGTTTCCCAACCAACGATCGTTTTTTTCACTGATGATGTGTAGGCAAGACTGATGAATGTCGGCTTCATCGGATAGCTGATGAAAAAATCCATCAGACCGTTTTCATCGGATGAAGAGATCGTGTGTACAGGGCATTAGACTTTTTCTATGTAGACAAAAGGCCTATTTCTTTCAAATATTGTTCACAAATCTGTCTAAATCTTTGTTAGTGAGCACTTCTCCTTTGCCAAGGTAATCCACGCACCTCACAGGGGTGGCATATTATAATGCTGATTAGACAGCATGATTTTTGCATAGGTGTGCCTTAGGCAGGCCACAATAAAAGGCCACTCTAAAATGTGCAGTTTTATCACACAGCACAATGCCACAGGTGTTGCAGAGCTGTTGCCCTTAAATTGAATGTTCATCTCTCTACTATAAGCTGTCTCCAAAGGCATTTCAGAAAATTTGGCAATACATCCAATTGGTCTCACAACCGCAGACCATGTGTAAACACACCATCCCAGGACCTCCACATCCAGCATCTTCACCTCCAAGATCACCTGAGAATAGCCAACTGGACAGCTGCTGCAACAATTGGTTTGCATAACCAAACAATTTCTGCACAAACTGTTAGAATCTGTCTCAGGGAAGCTCATCTGCATGCTCGTTGTCCTCATTGGGGTCTTGACCTGACTGCAGTTTGTCATCGTAACCGACTTGAGTGGGCAAAGGCTCACATTTGATGGCGTCTGGCACTTTGGAGAGGTGTTCTCTTCACGGATGAATCCCGGTTTTCACTGTACAGGGCAGATGGCAGACAGCTTGTATGGCGTCGTGTGTGTTTACTGATGTTGTTGACATTGTGGATCGAGTGGTCCATGATGGCGGTGGGGTTATGGTATGGGCAGGTGTATGCTATGGAAAACAAACACATGCATTTTATTGAAGGCATTTTGAATGCACAGAGATACCGTGATGAGATCCTGAGGCCCATTGTTGTGCCATTCATCCATGACCATCACCTCATGTTACAGCATGATAATTCACGGCCCCATGTTGCAAGGATCTGTACACAATTCCTGGAAGCTGAAAACAACCCAGTTCTTGCATGGCCAGCATACTCACCAGACATGTCACTCGTTGAGCATGTTTGGGATGCTCTGGATCGGGGTATACGACAGCGTGTTCCAGTTCCTGCCAATAACCAGCAGCTTTGCACAGCCATTGAAGAGGAATTGATCAACATTCCACAGGCCACAATCAACAACCTGATCATCTCTATGCAAATGATATGTGCTGCACTGCGTGAGACAAAGAGACAATCACACCAGATACTGACTGTTTTCAGACCCCCCCCCCCTCCAATATAGTAAAACTGCACATTTTAGAGTGGCCTTTTATTGTGGCCAGCCTAAGGCACGCCCGTGCAACAATCATGCTGTCTAATCAGCATCTTGATATGCCAAAACTGTGAAGTGGATGGATGATCTTGGCAAAGGAGAAGTGCTCACTAGCTGCTCTAATCAAGAGAGGTTACTGTCTCCCTTATCTGAGATGGCTGTGTCTGGGTTTAGGTTTAATTGTCAGGAAATATTCCCCCCAAATACCTAACAATGCAGGCGTAGCTCCTTAGTCTTTTTTTTATCTTTGTTATACATGTGGGTGGAGGCTGGTATGTTGGTAGTGACGGTGCACATGTTTCACTTTTCTCAGGCTTATCACAGAGATGTTTTAGTTTGGAGTGGTATTTTTTGCAGAGTTATACAGTATTAAACAATATTGTTTTTTCTTTCCTGTTACATCTGGAGTTCCTGTTACCCATTGAGGTCTTAACCAGTCTGAGGCCGCGTACACACGATTGAATTTGTCTGCTTTAAAATTTGTCCGCCGGACACATGTCCGTCGGATATGTCCACTAGTTAGTACACTAACCAGCGGACATATCTGCCCGCACAAGTGTCGAATGGATGCGACGCATGCGTGGAAATTTTTTACTTCCTGGTGTGGTGACGTGGTGGCGTCAATGTCACCGCCACGTCACTGCGCTGTCTGCCGGCGGGGATTTTGATCCGATGGAGTGTACACACCGCCGGACGAAAATCCCGAGGAGACATGTCTGATGAAAACGGTCCGGGGACCGTTTCCATCGGACATGTCCCTCCGCGTGTACGTGGCCTAAGGAGTTATGTTCACTTGATTGAGCATCCCTGATTTCCGGTGAGTGGGTGATCTGGCTATCAAGAAAGTCTAAAGATTTACTGCACTTTATGAACATTTATATGAATGGAATGGACTTTTTCTGGATATAATTCAATAGGCACACACACACACACATATATATAGATATATAGATCTATATATCTATATATCTATATATATATATATATATACAGTATTTAGATAGACAGATAGACAGACAGACAGACAGACAGACAGACAGACAGACAGACAGATAGATAGATAGATAGATAGATAGATAGATAGATAGATAGATAGATAGATAGATAGATAGATAGATAGATAGATAGATAGATAGATAGATAGATATTAGCGCTGCAATCCCATTTTACTTTAATGATTAAAAAGTGTTCATACTATGTTGCCTTTATTGCTAGCAGCTTTAACATAGATGTTTAGTGCTGCCTTTTCATTTATTTATTTTTAGTTTGTTTTTTCAGTTGTTTACAGGTTCATTTAAAAATGTATAGGAAATGTTAGTAATTGGGTTTAGATCAAATTTAAATATTTATATGCAATATTTCATATTTAATTTGGTTCTCTTATAAAAATAATAGACTGGACAGCGTTCAGCAAAGTGTCTATGAGTAATGACACCTTAGTTCCGCTAGAGAACAATGATCTCTGTAATTGTGTGTGTGCACTCCAGGATCCTGTAAATTGATTCACTTGAGTACTTGCCTTCAATAAAAACACACTAGTGCTGAGTGTTTATCTTCTTACAAAATGTAACTAAACTACCACTGTTACTGTTGTTTGTAAATGTTCAGTATCATCAAAATCTTTATAAGATGATTAAAGACCAACCAATGAAAGCTTTTTAATTTGTAATTTGACTTTTAACTTTAAAATTGTATTCTTCATAATAATAATACAATTTTTGTCCTTCATAAGGTCTTATGCTTATTTTCAGTAATTCCTGTTATAATCCGAAATAATTATATCTATCAAGAGCAAGCAATTGGAAATTTACAATCTTCACAGCTTAAATTTGGAAAACCTGCCATGCATAGTTTACTGCTACCTTTGTTCTGTATATCATAACAGTGTCTGCTTGCTATGGCAGGCAGCCAGAAACTTTATTGTTTCAAATATTTGTGGAAACATGAGGTAATTCTAAGCCATTGAGCTGGTACTTTATGTTATTGTTTTGTACTCAGTAAGTTTTCACAGGGGAAAGGCTTGCTTTAGATCAACCCGCTGCTTGTGTGTGACAAGCCAAGGCAACGAGTTCCACTGTTTTTGCTGAATCCACAAGATTTAGGTTCTGAAATAGACTAATTTGGATGATTGTCTTCATGTTTTTGGACAGGTTCAGGCCTTAATAAAGTGTTGCTGTGTGCAAAGGAAAACCGCACTGATAGCAACCAATCAGATTTTAGTTCACCTTAAAACAAGAATTTATTTATTGCTATGCATATTCCAGTGTCAAAGCTCCCATAGATTATAGAAGGACTGCTTGAAACCTAGGCTCCTTGAAAATGAGCAACTTTCACATATTTTTAAATATTTGCAACAAAGATTCATGCCTTTTTATTCTAGCTAAGACACAGATTAGCTGCTTAAAAATGTTGCCTATTAGGATGTACACTGCAACGCTTTGATGAGCACTGTTCAGTCTATCATTTTTATGTTTTCTTTATTTTGTAAAGATTGTCCATAAAATGTAAAGTTACCTGTAAACAAACACAAATTACATCATGTATTGGGAATTAAGGGGGTTGATTTACTAAAGGCAAATAAGCTGTTTACTTTACAAGGGAATTTTCCCTTAGCTTAATAAACATTGTGAAAATGTACTTAAAACAATATATCCAATCACATAAGGGGGGGAAATTAACAGTATTTGTGCTTGCACATTTTTGGATCATAAGGGGAGCTTCATCATTTGCTAACTTAAAGGCTAATTTCCTTGCAAAGTGAACAGCCCCAAAGTATTACAGCAGGTGTTGCATTCAAATCTAAGGTCCATTTATATTGTATGGGCTCATTCTACTGTACAAATGACTTCCTGAAAATATGTACAAAAGGTAGCATTAAAAAATATTTACATATTATACTAACCTTACCCCTGTCTTCTGCCCATGTTGCCTAGATGAGTGCGACATCACACTACTTCTGGGGAGAACCTAATGAATTACAGAGCAATTCTCATCAGAAGATGCTGTTATAATGGACTGGATCACCTGCTTATGGGATTTGGCCTGCTCTGTATTTCCCAGGAATTAATTTGAGTGCACACAGAAACAACATAATACCCATTTGTTTGCTAAACTATGATGTTTCATAAAGTAAATACAAAATATGTCAAATCTCAAAATTATGTGTATCTGAGAGATGGTGACAGTCCCTGATACCTAAAATTTTTCATTGGTGATGCTTTAAAAGCCTTTACAAGTAACCAGTTTAGAGTTAATCATGAATTATGATACAAACATTATAGGTCAAACCAGGGCCGGACAAGGCCAGGCCTCGGGGCCGCTCTGTGTGCAGGGGCGGCGCCGCGCCGCGCGGCAGAGGAGACAAGTAATTTTTCAGCGGCGGAGAGAGATTACATCTTCTCTCATTGCCCGCACTGCTGTTCCAACTTTTGCCCTTACTTACAGGGCCACAAAGAGAGAAAATGACGTCATTTCTCACCGCCCGCCCTCACTCTCATCTCTCACTTGAGTCTCATGTGCCTCTGTTTCACGGTTCACCTGCAGCTAGTTTGCCCACGCGGGAGAGGAGAGGCTGACAGCACTCTGAAATGCTGGGGGGGCTTGATTTTACATGCAATTAGTCACAAACTGGTACTTTTTGGGTGGCAGCCAGGTAACTGTGGCAAACCCCATTCTGCTAGCAGGCAGTGTGGCAAGTGACATCCCCATCTGGTGGCAGGTAGCATGGCAAGAGACATTCCCATCTGGTGGCAGGCAGTGTGGCAAGTAACATTCCCATCTGGTGACAAGCGACGGTGGCAAGTGACATCCCCATCTGGTGGCAGGCAGCGTGGCAAGTGACATCCCCATCTGGTGGCAGGCAGCGTGGCAAGTGACATCCCCATCTGGTGGCAGACAGTGTGGCAAGTGACATCCCCATCTGTTGGCAGGCAGCGTGGCAAGTGGCATCCCCATCTGGTGGCAGGCAGTATGGCAAGTGTCATTCCCATCTGGTGACCAACGACAGTGGCAAGTGACATCCCCATCTGGTGGCAGGCAGCGTGGCAAGTGACATTCCCATCTGGTGGCAGCCAGTGTGGCAAGTGACAATTCCATCTGGTGACAAGCAACGGTGGCAAGTGACATCCCCATCTGGTGGCAGGCAGCGTGGCAAGTGACATTCCCATCTGGTGGCAGGCAGTGTGGCAAGTGACATTCCCATCTGGTGACAAGCGACGGTGGCAAGTGACATCCCCATCTGGTGGCAGGCAGCGTGGCAAGTGACATCCCCATCTGGTGGCAGGCAACGGTGGCAAGTGACATCCCCATCTAGTGGCAGGCAGCGTGGCAAGTGACATTCCCATCTGGTGGCAGGCAGTGTGGCAAGTGACATTCCCATTTGGTGACAAGCGACAGTGGCAAGTGACATCCCCATCTGGTGGCAGGCAGCGTGGCAAGTGACATCCCTATCTGGTGGCAGGCAGCGTGGCAAGTGACATCCCCATCTGGTGGCAGACAGTGTGGCAAGTGACATCCCCATCTGGTGGCAGGCAGCGTGGCAAATGGCATCCCCATCTAGTGGCAGGCAGTATGGCAAGTGTCATTCCCATCTGGTGACCAATGACAGTGGCAAGTGACATCCCCATCTGGTGGCAGGCAGCGTGGCAAGTGACATTCCCATCTGGTGGCATGCAGTGTGGCAAGTGACAGTTCCATCTGGTGACAAGCAACGGTTGTCACCAGATGTTTTTGGACAGGTTCAGGCCTTAATAAAGTGTTGCTGTGTGCAAAGGAAAACCGCACTGATAGCAACCAATCAGATTTTAGTTCACCTTAAAACAAGAATTTATTTATTGCTATGCATATTCCAGTGTCAAAGCTCCCATAGATTATCGAAGGACTGCTTGAAACCTAGGCTCCTTGAAAATGAGCAACTTTCACATATTTTTAAATATTTGCAACAAAGATTCATGCCTTTTTATTCTAGCTAAGACACAGATTAGCTGCTTAAAAATGTTGCCTATTAGGATGTACACTGCAACGCTTTGATGAGCACTGTTCAGTCTATCATTTTTATGTTTTCTTTATTTTGTAAAGATTGTCCATAAAATGTAAAGTTACCTGTAAACAAACACAAATTACATCATGTATTGGGAATTAAGGGGGTTGATTTACTAAAGGCAAATAAGCTGTTTACTTTACAAGGGAATTTTCCCTTAGCTTAATAAACATTGTGAAAATGTACATAAAACAATATATCCAATCACATAAGGGGGGGAAATTAACAGTATTTGTGCTTGCACATTTTTGGATCATAAGGGGAGCTTCATCATTTGCTAACTTAAAGGCTAATTTCCTTGCAAAGTGAACAGCCCCAAAGTATTACAGCAGGTGTTGCATTCAAATCTAAGGTCCATTTATATTGTATGGGCTCATTCTACTGTACAAATGACTTCCTGAAAATATGTACAAAAGGTAGCATTAAAAAATATTTACATATTATACTAACCTTACCCCTGTCTTCTGCCCATGTTGCCTAGATGAGTGCGACATCACACTACTTCTGGGGAGAACCTAATGAATTACAGAGCAATTCTCATCAGAAGATGCTGTTATAATGGACTGGATCACCTGCTTATGGGATTTGGCCTGCTCTGTATTTCCCAGGAATTAATTTGAGTGCACACAGAAACAACATAATACCCATTTGTTTGCTAAACTATGATGTTTCATAAAGTAAATACAAAATATATCAAATCTCAAAATTATGTGTATCTGAGAGATGGTGACAGTCCCTGATACCTAAAATTTTTCATTGGTGATGCTTTAAAAGCCTTTACAAGTAACCCGTTTAGAGTTAATCATGAATTATGATACAAACATTATAGGTCAAACCAGGGCCGGACAAGGCCAGGCCTCGGGGCCGCTCTGTGTGCAGGGGCGGCGCCGCGCCGCGCGGCAGAGGAGACAAGTAATTTTTCAGCGGCGGAGAGAGATTACATCTTCTCTCATTGCCCGCACTGCTGTTCCAACTTTTGCCCTTACTTACAGGGCCACAAAGAGAGAAAATTACGTCATTTCTCACCGCCCGCCCTCACTCTCATCTCTCACTCGAGTCTCATGGGCCAAGCGACGGTGGCAAGTGACATCCCCATCTGGTGGCAGGCAGCGTGGCAAGTGACATCCCCATCTGGTGGCAGGCAGCGTGGCAAGTGACATCCCCATCTGGTGGCAGGCAACGGTGGCAAGTGACATCCCCATCTAGTGGCAGGCAGCGTGGCAAGTGACATTCCCATCTGGTGGCAGGCAGTGTGGCAAGTGACATTCCCATTTGGTGACAAGCGACAGTGGCAAGTGACATCCCCATCTGGTGGCAGGCAGCGTGGCAAGTGACATCCCTATCTGGTGGCAGGCAGCGTGGCAAGTGACATCCCCATCTGGTGGCAGACAGTGTGGCAAGTGACATCCCCATCTGGTGGCAGGCAGCGTGGCAAATGGCATCCCCATCTAGTGGCAGGCAGTATGGCAAGTGTCATTCCCATCTGGTGACCAATGACAGTGGCTAGTGACATCCCCATCTGGTGGCAGGCAGCGTGGCAAGTGACATTCCCATCTGGTGGCATGCAGTGTGGCAAGTGACAGTTCCATCTGGTGACAAGCAACGGTGGCAAGTGACATCCCCATCTGGTGGCAGGCAGCGTGGCAAGTGACATTCAAATCTGGTGGCAGGCAGTGTGGCAAGTGACATTCCCATCTGGTGACAAGCGACGGTGGCAAGTGACACGCTCATTCTGCTTTATGCTGAGTTTAAATATTTCATTTTATATTACAATGTAATGATAAAATTATGCATTTCAATCATCCTGACACCATACCAACCATGGTGCCGGAATGATTGAAGCACTAACACCAGTCATTGCTTACCGCCCACGCGTCGCCCCCCTCCCCCCATGTCATGGTGGGGGGGCGGCATTGAAGGACCCGGCCTTGGGGGTACAATCGCTGTTTACATATGTGCGCAAGACCTATGTGTGTGTTAGCATTCCTGTGTATGTGTAAGGGGACGGGGTGCTTGTTTTATTTTACCATAAACAAACTATCCCCACCATGAAACATGGTGGGGGCAGCTTCAATTTTGTGGGGATGCTTTTCTTCGGCAGGGACAGGGAAGCTGATTAGAGTTGATCAGAAGATGGATGGAGCCATATACAGGGCAATCATAGAAGAAAACCTGTTAGAAACCGAAAAAGACTTGAGACTGGGATGAAGGTTCACCTTCCAGCAGGACAACGACCCTAAACATACAGCCAGAGCTACAATGGAAGTTTAGATCAAAGCATATTTATGTATCAAAGTTCAGATCTAAATCCAATTGAGAATCTGTTGCAAGATTAGAAAATTCACAATTTCCAACTGAAAAATTGTGTTTTCATTAACCTCCCTGGCGGTATAATTCTTTCTGATTTTAGGTGCTGAAAGCGGTACCATTATTTGCAAGGAAATTTGACGTTTTATACTGTAGGCCTGTAATTCTTAGGAATAACTCACTTAAATCTGACCAAACAAGAGTCTAATAGACATCCCGGGTATGTAATTTTTTTTAAAAACAAAATTATAAATTATAATATAATAAATAATTATAAATAATTATAACAAATAATAATATAATTATAATACAAATTATTCAATAATGTAATTAACTCAAAAACACCTAAATTTGCTCAGTTGCAGAATTGTCGATGTCATTATTATTATTTTTTATGACGAATTTCCCCACAAATCGCTATCGCTCAATTCTGCAAGTGATTATAATTTATTATCGCTATTTTCTAGCTGATCTAAAACCATTTCTTGACATAAAGGGACACTTTTGGTTGCTATGGACAATCTACAGTTTCCAGGCAGAAAGAACTGTTTTTATTATATAAAAGAACATGCAGGACACAGGGCAGACCACTAGGGACAAAGGGGGGTGTGTATTTTTTACATACAGTACTGTAATCTATAAGATTACAGTATACTGTATGTAATGTGTTTGTTTACTTTTTTGAATTTGGCGCCGTTCTCCGCCCCCGTGCGTCGTAAAGGCCGCAGGGAACGGAGATCGGCGGCAAACGGGGACACTGTCTGAATCGAGCGAGCTCCCGCTCGCTCACACAGCGCGGATGCATCGCTGGATCCAGGAACAAGGTAAGCCAGTGTGCGCTGCAGGCTCTGCATAGCTACCCCGAGCGTCACTCGGGGATACCGATTTTAGCACAAAAAAAACACCCCGAGTCACACTCGGGAATACCGCCAGGGGGGTTAATAAAAGTGTAACGTTTTTTGGAAGAAACAACATGGTCTGAAGTTTATTGTCAAGCAGGAATATTGTAAATTAATGGGAATTAAATATATGTTACATTTTTTTGTTGACATATTGCATGGGAAACTTAGCATCTAATTGAGTGGTACAGTGAAGCTAGCTAAATGATCTTAAATTTTCTTACCTCTGCCTGAAAATTTAATAATGTAAAAGTGGATGGAAACAGTTGCTTAGTTTGGTGTATAAAGAGAATAGGTTTGGGACTTTAAATGAGGCATATGAAAAACATACGCCTCCATCCCTGTTGTTGGTTTAGAAGAAGGGGGGTTTTGGGACTTTTGCATTTTAAGCAATAAGTATAAATAATTATAAATGTTATACTTATTGCTTAGAACACATCTCATTCAAAGTCCCAAAACCCCCTTTCTTATTTTGGTGTAAGACCTTTATTGGTAAATACAACATGTTACTAGATGCATTAGTGTACCAAGCTCCTTACCTAGGGCAAACAAACCCTCAATTCCCAGTCTCAGTTTCCATAACTACTTGTTTTACTCCCTTTTAGATCTGTCTGATGGGTCAATCTTGCCTGACTGGCTTTGAGAAAGAATGTGCAGGCACATTGTTTATTGGGAAGGCTTGACAGGCCATCAACTGACTAATAAAAGTCTACGTAGAATGTTTGTCTTTTAGGCAGGAGAGCAAGAGGTACTTCAGAAATTGTCCAAGAATAGACAACACCCGGAGCTGAACTGCTTTCCTGGGCATTGTCCGCTGATTAACATTCCATAGTCAAAAAAGCACAATATGAGGCTTTTGTCAGATACTGTTACAAAGTGAAGATGCTATTGCCTCTATATACACAAAACCAGACTCAACAAGGCTGGATGCCCAGTCACATAAGGTTTAAAAGGTATCATTCATGAGCCCACCAAAGGTCACCGAAAACTTAAATATTATAATATAATCATTTTGCACAAGCCATGTATGTATCTCAGCAATCAGAGCCAACTCCTGTTTGTGCAAATCAGTGCGTTCTTCTCCCTAAACCAGTCCCACAGTCATTTCCTTTTATAAACCAAATTTCCACACTTCATTATATTTATATAGTAAATGCACAAATATTTGATTAACTAGAATCAAATAACACAGACCCAAAGTTAATTATGCTTACAATTAATATGATAATCGGTAATAGCAGAAGGCAACTGTACCTAAATTGATAGCCTAATAATCTTTGTATCGGGTAATTTCAGAAATGATCTCTGTGCTATAGGGACAAACTAAAACCTTTGAATTTGCTGATTTTCAAAGCAAAGTTTGCCATTAATTTGCTATCAAAAACCTGCAGTGGTCAGCAGCAGAACAAAGAGCGGTGACAGCTCTCATTGCAGAAAGTAGCAATCAGTAGGCAACACATGAATCAAATGAGTGTATGAAATAATGAGACCTTATCAGAGAGACCCATGCACCATAATTAAGGGTGTTAGGAGTGACCTTGGATATCAATCAAGCAAGTGGCCTATTGTTCAACTCTACACTGGTATTCATTTGTTTATTACTTAACCTTTGTCCGCAGAAAGATTAAAAAAATAAAAACGTATAAAATATTTATTTTCTTTTAATCAGATAAACAGCATTTTCCATGTCTTTAACAACACAATGTAGACATCAGGTAATGTTTATAATTTGAAAAATATCATAATTAATTATCATTGCCTATTGTAATGGCACAAACTAAATCTTTCCTGTGCATTTATTCAATGAAAAGAGGATGTTCATATCTTTTAGAATGCCGCTTTTTATTCCATATCTTCAGTGTGACTGAGCTCCCCTTCCAATGCTTAAATTCTGCATGTGGGTGGTTGGGAAGTTTAACCACTTGCTTACTGGGCATATACCCCCCTCCTGCCCAGGCAAAATTTCAGCTTCCGGCACTGCGTCGCTTTAACTGACAATTGCGCGGTCGTGTGACGTGGCTCCCAAACAAAATGTATATCCTTTTTTTCCCCACAAATTTTGGTGGTATTTAATAACCTCTGCGGTGTTTATTTTTTGCTCTATAAACAAAAAAAGAGCGACAATTTTGAAAAAAAATAACACAATAATTTTAACTTTTTGCTATAAAAAATATCCCAATAAGTGACTGGTTTGCGCAAAAGTTATAGCGCCTACAAAATAGGGGACAGAATTATGATTTTTTTATTATTTTTTTTTTTACTAGTAATGGCGGTGAACTACAATTTTTATTGGGACTCCGACATTATGGTGGACACATCGGACACTTTTGTTACATTTTTGGGACCATTCACATTTATACAGCGAACAGTGCTATAAATATGCAATAATTACTGTATATGTGACTGGCAGGGAAGGGGTTAACACTAGGGGGCGAGGAAGGGGTTAAATGTGTACCCTGCATAGTGTTACTAACTGTGGGAGAAGGGGACTGACTGGGGGAGGTGACCAATCTGTGTCCCTATGTACACGTCCTTGTCTGTGTAACGGCCGATTGCGGGTGCCTGGCAGACATTGCGGCCGCCAGGCATGCGCATCGGCACTGCAGTGATGCTTGCGTGCCCCCCTGTGGCCGGAGGAGCCGAGGATGTCTAAAGACATACTCCCGGCAATTATGAGCCACCTTGTGGACGTCTTTTTACAATAGGGAGGATACCAAGTGGTTAATGGTGCATACACAGGATCTGAAATTCCGACAAGAAAACCACGGAATGTTGGCTCAAAACTTGTGTTGCATACACGCGGTCACACAAAATTCCGACCGTCAAGAACGCGGTGACGTACAACACTACAACGAGCCGATAAAAATGAAGTTCAATGATTCCGAGCATGCGTCGAATTGATTCCAAGCATGTGTGTTTTTTTGCGCGTCGCAATTGCATACGGACAATAGGAATTTCCGACAAGAGCTTTTCTTGTTGGAAAGATTGAGAACTAGCTCTCAAATTTTTCTGTTGGAAATTCCAACAGAAAAAGTCCGATGGAGCCTACACATGGTCGGAATTTCTGACCAAAAGCTCACATTAAAACTTTTCTTGTCGGAATTTCCGATCGTGTGTATGCGGCATAAGTCATGTAATGTTCCTCCAATCTTTTTTACAGTGTATGTATAGTCAAAGCCTTTATTCTTAGTTCTGGGTTGGGCAAGGCAAAGTTAAAGTGGTATTAAACCCAAAATCAAAAATCATCTTAGGCCCATGGGCATTCAGTCTATATCTGCCTGTCAGTTTTACAGACATAACCTCAATGTATGTCTATGTGTGGGCGAATGTAAATGGATGATCCTCCATCTACATCTGCCTACATCAGTGTCCATTAAGGTCCATTTTTTAAATTGAACAAGGTTGCATCCTTTTCCATTTAGACAGAACATATAGTATATGAATGGATGTAAACAGATCTCGTCCATTTACATCCTAAGGGCCAGATTCACATACATCTGCGCATTATTGGACCGATGTAGCGCACCGCCTTTACGTTAGACAGGCGCAATGTAGCAGCGCAATCACCCTATTCTCGTCGGTTTTACGCAGAAATTTTCGCCTACGCAACTTTATTTCAGAGGCGCAAGGCGGAGTAATACAAATTGGGAAGGACGTGGGCGTGTTACATTGAAATGAGCCGTGACCCCATGCAAATGAAGGACCGGCCGGCTCGCGCATGCCAGCTTGAAGCAGACCATGGTCAGCACCTCTGTGCGCATGCTCACAACTCAGGAACTGCGCAATCAGTGAAATTGGAAGTGGACTAGGGCAAATTAGTGAACTACGCAAACAGCATAAATAGACAGAGACAAACGCACTTCCTTTGCAAAAGTACATCCCTTTGTATCCCTCCCTATACAGCAAGGTGCTTTTGTTCTGTTGTTTATTAGCGTTGGTTTGTTTGTTTGTGACGTGTCTTTGGGATATTTGGGGACTGTTTTGCAGAGTAATTTTTGTCTTTTATGGGCCAGATTCAGGTAGATGCGTGCATATTTTATCCGGCGTAGCGCAGCGCATATAGGTTACGCTGACGCGAACTACTGAGTCAAGTCCAGTATTCACCAAGCGCATGTTCGTTACTTTGCGGCGGAGTAACGAAAAAGCGCTGGCGCAACCCGACGCAAGTGGAAGTGGGTGTGATCATATGTAAATGATGGGCGGAGCCCAGCGCAGTGACTTACGTTCATCGCATCATCCACGGAGCATGTGCAGTGAGGGGGGCTCCCCTCGCTCCCCTGTGCGCATGCTCACAACTTCCGTCGGCACCACTTCATGGGAAACGCCAGCTCAATGTGTTCCGCTGCGCGTATAAAAGCGGCCGCAGATGCGCCTTTCCGGCGCAAAAGTATATCCGGTTCCCTCCACCCCAGGGAAGTTACTTTTGCTGTATGATGGCTGCTCCCGTTCCCCCCAAAGAGAGGAGAAACCTCAATTTTAATGCCCAGGAGCTGACCGTAGTGATTTCCGCTATGGAGACCTACAACGACTTCCTCCACGGCAGGAAAAGTCGGAAGACCAGCCGGGATACGAAGCAGGGCATCCTGGAGAGCATTGCTGGCAGGGTCAATGTTTTGGGCTACTCCACCGGACTGCTGCCGATATCGGCAAGAAAATAAATGACTTGAGGCGCAAAGTCCGTGGCAAGGTGGCCACCATCAGAAGGCATGAGAGGGGCACGGGTGGTGGACCCCCATGTGCGGTCAGCCTGACCACGGAGGAGGAGGTGGTCGCCCGCTGCCTGGAGAGGGAGCAGTTGGAGGGGGTCCCGGGATATGATTCCGTGGAGGAAGGCTCCAGGACAGGTAAGTGTTTTTTATCCCCTATTTGGTGTGTTGCATGTGGGGGGGAGGGTACATGTGCCAAGTGTGTGGGACCACCCAACATGTGTCTGCTTTGTGTCATCCACAGATGACGGAGCTGGGCCATCATCTGTCGGCGGCCAGTCCACCCCAACCCCCCAACGGCATCCTGAGCCCGACCCCCTGGGTGGTGAACACCATGAGATGGAGGAGAGTGCCCACACCTCACCTGATGAGGTGGTTGAGGAGGAGCCTGGCTTTACAGATCAGGATTTGTTTTAATTTTGGAGGAGTCCTCCCCTTCTGCAGGGCCCTCTGTAATCCCCTCCCCCATTCTAGGAAGCCCCTCAAGGGCGACTCCACCCCCCCGGGGACAACCATCTCCTGGCCCAAGGAAGGCGACCCGGAAGACCAGGGGGGTGTCTGATTTGGTCTATGACCAAATGGCCCGAGACCAGGCCAGGCAGACCCAGCAGATGGGGGAGATTGCTGGCCATCTAGACCGAGTGGCTGACAGCCTGGGCTCCGTGTCCCAGCTGAGCAACGCTGTGCAGGACGTCAGCTGCAACTGCGCTGCAGTGGTGACCAGCCTGGGGGAGGTGCAGGCTGATGTTCGGCACCTCACTGCAGCCGTCCATGCCAACACTGCTGCCATCCGGGAACAGGGGAGGCAGAGGCAGCATGACCAGCGGCATAATGTCACCCGCCAGCTGAGGATGCAGGCCCAGACCAACCACTATCTGAGCCGGATTGCCGTGGCCTTGGAGGGCATGCAGCCAACACCTGCCAGGAGTGGCCCACCCGTGGATCAGCCACCTCCAGATGCCCCCCCACCCCCACCCACTCCCTCCAGGCAGCTGAGGAGCCAGAGAGGGCCCACAAGAAAGAGCCCCCGTCAGCCCAGATGAGGGCATATTTTTTTTGTTGGCTCAGGTTATGAGTATTTATTCTTTATTTGAAGTTTGCTCAGGTTATGAGCTTTTTATTTTATTTGAACTTTGCTCAGGTTATGAGATTTTTATTTTATTTGAACTTTGCTCAGGTTATGAAATTTTTATTTTAAGTTTAACTGCACACGGTCAGGAGTGCAGGGGTCAGTGTGAATGGTGTGTGAATGTGAGGGGGTGGCACTCCTGCCAGTAAGGGGTGTCACCCTCGGCCGTTGGGGAGAAGTTATCCCCACGGCTGTGTGAATGACGTGTGAATGGTGTATGAATGGACAGCGACATCATTGGGGCCTTGACGCCGGCCTTGCTGCTCCCAAGTCCTGCATGTTGGACTTGGGCTAATCCAATGCGATGTGGATGTGGTGTGTGTGTGATCTAGGGACATCAGTGGTGTGCATGCGTGCATTGTCCGTGTGATCAATGTTTTGGTTTATTGTCCAAAGATGCCTACGGCGAGGACCCTCCTGACTGCTCTTCCATCATCTGACTGGGGCTCCTCTGGCGGGGGGGGGCTGTCTCGTTGGGGGGTCAGGTCATCACGTATGTTAATCTGCAGGCCTTTTCTCATGGCAAAGTTGTGCAGAATGCAACATGCACCGATGATCAGACACACGAAGGTAGGGGAATACAATAGGGCCCCCCCAGACTTATCCAGGCAGCGGAAACGGGACTTCAGGAGCCCAAATGTTTGCTCCACCACTGCACGAGTTTTGATATGTGCTTCATTGTATCTTCTCTCTCCTCTGGTTTGGGGGTTCCGGAAAGGTGTCATTAGATGGGGTCCCAGTGCATATGCAGAGTCACCTGTAAGGGAAAAGACAGGAGGATGTTAGTCATGCATGTGCCCCTTGTGATGTCAGCATCATGGGGGGGGACAGTCATGCCTGCCACCCATGGCACTCACCAACCAGCCAGCTGTCCCCATACATGTTCTGTTCGAATTTCATTGGGATGGGGCTCTGATTGTATATGAAGCTGTCATGGCTGGATCCGGGGTGTTTGGCACGGACATGCCATATGAGGCGTTGGGCATCGGCTATCACCTGTACGTTGATGGAATGCCAATGCTTCCGATTGCGGTATATGTGCTCTGTGGCACTGGGGGGCTGGAGTGCCACATGTGTGCAAACAATGGCCCTGATGGTGCGTGGGAATCTGGTAATGCTGTATAAATCTGTCATTGCCTTCAGCCGCAGCTCCTCAGTGGTGGGTCTGATGAAGTGGTTGGACATGCGTCTGAGGATTGCAGGGATAACCTGGTGCACACATCTGCTCATGGAGGATTGTGACATCCCAGCCATTACTCCACCTGTACGCTGGAATGATCCACTTGCAAGGAAATGGAGTGTTGCCAGTACCTTCACCAGTGGCTGCACTGCTTGTGAGCGGTGTGTTGGGCTGGTGATGTCATCCTGCAGGGTTGTGGTTAGTTCAAGTATTGCATCAGGGTTGAATCTGAAGAGGCGATACACCTCCTCATCCCCCATGCCAAAGAGGCTCATGCGCGCGCGGTATATCCTCTCACGTGCCCGCCTCCTCCGTTCCGGGGGACCCATTAGTAGTGCTAGGACCACGGCTGCCCCTGGCATGTTGGCACACAGAGGTGTTGTCCTTGCAAGTGTGGTTGTTCAGCTTGCTAGTTTCATCAGTAACGCTGCTGCTGTAGCTGCTCTCCTGCTGACCTGTGGCTGTCTGGAGTAAAGATAAAGCAGCTATTTGTAGGAATAACTTTGCGACAGACGGACGACATATGCGCGGCGCATGTAGCCAGCGTCTGGTGCTAATCCGTTCGCGAATCGGGAAATCTCCCTAATTTGCATATTTGCATGGGAAATCAATAGGCGCGACGGATCTATGTGTCCTAAATCCCATATGTGACATGCAATTTTACTGGTGGCACTTAGATTGAGGTGCTACCACCCTAGGACGTCTTTCTAACCTTATCTTGCCACCCAGGGAGGTTTTGAGGCTAAGTCCAAATGTGTAGTCGTGTCTATGTGATATCTGTACCCTAATACTTTATATGTATGTGTTGATCAATTTTAGTTTATGGGAATTTTACAAACATCATCAAATTTTGTCTTATTATATATTTATGGTCTTTAATATTATCAATCATTATTAATTTAATGTAATTACTGTTTACCTATACCTAATTAAAATATTTATATGTACAATTATATTGATGGCTGTTTTTCCCCAAACTGCGCACTCCACATAAAGTCATAAAGTCCCAACTTGTTCCTAGTATTCCAATTCCCTGTTCCTTTACATTTTTTATTTTTTGCATCAGACCGGGACGGTGCACATGCTCCCTTTTTGGCCATGACCTCACTCAAAATCCCAATTGTTTCTTCTTTTTCAATAGCAAATCAATGGTGTGTCTAGCGCATTTTTGCGCGGACGGATGCACTTGTCTATCGAAATTACGCTGGATAAAAAAAAGTAGATTTCTTGCGTATCTCGTTTTGGGGATGCGGAGTATCGAAACGCATGCGCAAATTTAGACTTATGCTGCGCATCTTCTGTTATGCCGGCGTAATCGCTCTGTGAATCTGGCCCTTTATGTTTATGTATGTTTTTAGGCAAGGAGCATTTTTTTGTTTGTACTTTTGTATCCTCTGATTTCTTCAACAACATTTGAAAAAAAAAAAAAAATCCAGAAATGGGTGTAGATTGATGTAAACTGAACTGAACCATTATAAACTGATGTAAATTGAACTGAACTTAACTAAAGTGCAAACATATGTAAACTAATGTAAACTGAACTGAATTAAACTGAAGATGAATGTGCAAAATTATGCAAACTGATGTAATCTGAATCTATAGTCATCAGTTTTCCTATGACTGAGCTGATGACCCATGTGAAAGGTACCTTGCTTTGCTTTACAGACCAACCTATCCAGACAAAGTAGTATAGTGTTGAGACAAACCATTTAAGGGTTGTAAAGGTTTGTTTTTTATTTTCTAAATAGGTTCCGTTAAGCTAATGCATTGTTGGCTGCTGGTCCGGATACAGGCCCAGACTGGGCTTTTTCTCTCTCCCACGCGTCGAAGAGACCCGGAACCGGAAGGTCTCGGCGCGCGGCTATGACACTTACCTTTTCCTTCGATTTTCCTTCTAAATGTTTTTTTTCTTTGTTTCCTTTGTCTAAATTTCTTGCTTCCTGTTCCTCCTGAATAAGCTGTTTAGTAAGCTGTTCTAAATGACTTTCACCGCTCAGATGATGGTGGAAAGCTTACTGAGGAGAAACAGGAAGTGAGAAATTCAAACAAAGAAAAAATACATTTAGAAGCTTTATCAAAGGAAAAGGTAAGTGAACCAACAATGCATTGGCTTAAAGGAACCAATTTAGAAAATAAACGACAAACCTTTACAACCCCTTTAATACCAACAGAAGTGCTTGTAATAATCAGCTTTTATTAATTTATGTAAAACATTTATCCACAACCCCCCCCCCTCCCAAATAAATAAATACATGGCTCTCTGTAACTGCATAAAAGGTGTTATCTGGGGTTTAGCTTCAGTTTGATAGTAAAGTCTATCTAACACTGTTATTCTAACATTTCCCTCTCCCTTAATTGACAATACTGCTGTCCAAAGGTTTCTGCTACACTACTTAATACAGAGTGCAGATACCATAAGATAGGAAGAGAAAAAGTCTAAGTACTGTTAAGCCACAAGTTTTTTTTTCAGGGGTGGGCTTTAATATCGCTTAAAATCCCCTTACAACTGCAGTAGGAAGCAAGAAGTATTGGGTGTTCTAAGATTTCTCTTTACCTCTTGTTCTGGTGAACATTTAACATTCCCATAAATCTTGGTAACAATGGTCAACTAATCATGTTATGAGTCCTAATCTATCCATATTCTATCAAAAACTAAACAAAAGTTGGTTATACTTTCACTTTTTATATCATAGACAAAATCACTGAATAGCTCACACACAAGAGCTCAAAAAAAATAAATTGGATAGGGTAAGGGAGGACTATAACCAATGTAATTTTCCCTGATCGTCTTCCAGGACAGCCCCTGAGAGATGGAGTCCCTCCCATCGAGACAGGAAACATGTTGCCATAATCTTTAAAAGGACGGCCCCTTCAGTCCTTGGTCATTCTTTGTGTTTCCTCCCTCGGAGGAACATGTTGCTAAAGGAACCTTCTCTCAGGGGCTGCAGGGAGGACCGGGTCTGACCATTGCACGCCAAAACTTTAGTCTTACCTTTGGGCATGGGTACTGTCTGGCAGACAGGAGCAGGCCCGTTTCTCCCTCCTTCCCCGGTGCCAAATTGGTCAGTGGGCGGAATGGCGCGGTTCCCCCTGGCGGGAATTTAATTTTTCAAACTTCCCAGCGTTGGGGGGTCGGAGACGCCGATGCTTCATTTCCGGCGGAAGCGCGTCATAGCCGCGCGCCGAGACCTTCCGGTTCCGGGTCTCTTCGACGCGTGGGAGAGAGAAAAAGCCCAGTCTGGGCCTGTATCCGGACCAGCAGCCAGCTATACCGGACCAGCGGCGGGAGCGGAGGAAGGGGACAACCATGGAGGTCAATCCCTCGCAGACTCCAGCGTCACCCAGGTAGGCTGCTGGGCAGTTCTAGGGTGTATTTTTTCTGCTAGGTGTGGTGGCTGAGATTACCCCATGGGGGGGAAACATCCCTGAAAACTGGTTATGGTAGCACGGATGACAGTGGGAACAGGCGCCGTGGGAACTAAAGGTGTTTCCTTTTTTCTTTTAGGCCAAGGAAACTTCCAGGGAGAATAGGTCTAGCCGCAAGAAATGCCCAAATTGTGGTAGCAAGTTGTCCTCTGGGTATGATAAAACTCTCTGCAAGCAATTTATTTCTAAATTTCTTAAATCAGAGGCAGACTCTCCCTTAGTTAATTTCCTGGGCTCCTTTAAAGAGGAAATGGCCTCGACGTTTAAATCCCTCAGGGATTTAATCGCTAATGTTAACCTATCTGCAGTTCCTAGTAGTGCAGCCACAACTTCCCCTTCACCAAGCCCCACAATTCCTAGTTCAGGGGAGCCCCGCACGGTAAGGGGCAACGAAGCCCTGAAGTAGCTAGACCGGAATCCTCGGACCCCGATTCGCACCTAGAGGAGAGACAGGTCGCAGCTAAAAGATTAACTAAATATAAACTATCTATTGAGGAAGTAGACGAGTTACTGGGTGCCATCTACGATACTCTAGAAATTGAAGAGGAGGAAGCTCCGTTATCTAGGCACGACAAAATGTATGCTGCCCTAGGGAAGAAGAAAGCTAGAGTTTTTCCTATCCACGCGGTACTCTCTGATTTGGTCCGCAGAGAGTGGGTGGAACCTGATAAGAAACCCTTTTTTCCTAACTCGCTGAAAAGGAGATTCCCTTTTGACGAGAACCCAGAGGCAGTCTGGAACAAAGCGCCCAAATTGGACGCTCCCTTATCCAAAGTTTCTAAATAGGCAGACCTGGTCTTTGAAGATATGGGTCATCTGAAGGACCCAATGGACAGAAGGACTGACATCGTCCTGAAGAGGGCATGGGACTCTTCCATGGCAGGCCTTAAACCAGCGTTAGCTACTTCCTGCGTGGCCAGAAATTTAGAATTCTGGCTGACTCAGTTGGAGGAACACCTTAAGTCAGGTACCCCTAGGGAAGAACTACTAAAGACTTTCCCTATGTTGTTTAAGGCGACCGGCTTTATTTCCGATGCTACTACAGACACGGTTAAATTCACAGCCAAATCAGCAGCTCTATCGGTAGCAGCTAGAAGTTCTGTGTGGTTAAAAACCTGGACCGGAGACATGGCATCCAAGACGAACTTATGCAGTGTTCCGTTTAACGGGGACCTAGTCTTTGGGCCCGAATTAGAAACTGCCTTAGAAAGGATGGCGGATAAAAAGAAATCCTTCCCTTTTAAAAAGAAGGATTTCCAAAGAAAAATTTTTCATCCCCCCCCAGGACTCAGAAAAAAGCGGGAAAGATTTTAAGCCCAAAAAGCATTGGGCAGGACAAAAGGGCAAAGGAAAAGGGGGCATACTTTTTAGCCGCCCCAGTCCGGCCCCCAAACCACAGTGATGTCAGGGTTCCTGTGGGAGGGAGACTAAAAAACTTTCTCCCCCAGTGGGAAAAAGTAACCTTGAACGAATTTGTTTTAAACGTTATCAAGAAAGGTCACGCACTGGAGTTCCACAGCCA
Source organism: Rana kukunoris (assembly GCA_029574335.1). Taxonomy (NCBI): domain Eukaryota; kingdom Metazoa; phylum Chordata; class Amphibia; order Anura; family Ranidae; genus Rana; species Rana kukunoris. The sequence continues at coordinate 401,195,514 of CM056053.1, read as the reverse complement.
ACCTCAATCAAAATTTCTGGTGACAAAGTTGCCCAGACATCCAGAGAAGGCAAAAGCCTTACCTTTGTTAATAGGGGACATGGTGGACCAAGAGGTATTGGCACCAGTTCCAATTCAAGAACAGGGGGAGGGTTTCTACTCTCATATTTTTGTTGTCAAAAAACCCTCGGGCAAGTTCAGACTCATTATGAATCTGCGGCCCCTAAACCTCTCCATCCGATACAAAAATTTCGGATGGAGTCGATTTATTCTGTAAGAAATCTTCTACAGAAGGATGCTTTTATGGCAACCCTGGATTTAAGGGACGCCTATTTGCATATTCCAATAAGGGAGGAATGCCAAAAATTCCTCTGTATGGCAATCTTGATAGAGGGAAAAATTTACCATTTCCAGTGCAGGGCTCTGCCATTCGGCCTTTCTTCCTCTCCAAGTATCTTTTCAAAGGTTCTTGAGGAAGCTCTAGTTCCCCTGAGACTCCAATCAGTGTCTGTAGTTACATAGTTACATAGTTACATAGTTACATAGTTAGTCAGGTTGAAAAAAGACACAAGTCCATCCAGTTCAACCATAAAAAAATAAAAAAATAAAACAAAGTAAAACACAGTACATCCTCCCATACACCCAACTCCATACCCACAGTTGATCCAGAGGAAGGCAAAAAACCCCAGCAGAGCGATGATCCAATTTGCTACCGGAGGGGAAAAAATTCCTTCCTGATCCCCCGAAAGGCAATCGGATTTACCCCGGATCAACTTTACCTACAAAACTTAGTACTCAGTTATATTATGTGCATTTAGGAAATAATCCAGGCCTCTCTTAAAGCAATCTACTGAGCTGGCCAGAACCACCTCTGGAGGGAGTCTGTTCCACATTTTCACAGCTCTTACTGTGAAGAAACCTTTCCGTATTTGGAGGTGAAATCTCTTTTCCTCCAGACGTAAAGAGTGCCCCCTTGTCCTCAGTGTTGACCTTAAAGTGAATAACTCAACACCAAGTTCACTATATGGACCTCTTATGTATTTGTACATGTTGATCATATCCCCCCTTATTCTCCTCTTCTCAAGAGTGAATAAATTCTGTTCCTCTAATCTTTCCTCATAGCTGAGCTCCTCCATGCCTCTTATCAGTTTGGTTGCCCTTCTCTGCACTTTCTCCAGTTCTCCGATATCCTTTTTGAGAACTGGTGCCCAAAACTGGACTGCATATTCCAGATGAGGTCTTACTAATGATTTGTACAGGGGCAAAATGATATCTCTATCTCTGGAGTCCATACCTCTCTTAATACAAGAAAGGACTTTGCTCGCTTTGGAAACCGCAGCTTGGCATTGCATGCCATTATTGAGCTTATGATCAACTAAAACACCCAGATCCTTCTCCACTACAGATCCCCCCAGTTGTACTCCCCCTAGCATGTATGATGCATGCATATTCTTAGCCCCCAAGTGCATAACTTTACATTTATCAACATTAAACCTCATCTGCCACTTAGTCGCCCAATTAGACAGAGCATTGAGGTCGGCTTGTAAATTGGAGACATCCTGCAAGGACATTATTCCACTGCATAGCTTGGTGTCATCTGCAAAAACAGAAATGTTACTTTTGATCTCAGACCCAATATCATTTATAAATATATTGAAAAGTAAGGGACCCAACACTGAACCTTGGGGTACACCGCTGATAACCTTGGACCATTCAGAGTAAGAATCATTAACCACAACTCTCTGAATTCTGTCTTTCAGACAGTTTTCTATCCATTTACAAACTGATATATCTAATCCTGTAGACCTTACCTTACACATGAGCCGTGTGTGGGGAACTGTATCGAACGCTTTTGCAAAATCCAAGTATACCACATCCACTGCTACGCCTCTGTCCAGGGTTTTACTTACCTCTTCATAAAAGGAAATCAGGTTTGTCTGACAACTTCTGTCTTTCATGAATCCATGCTGTGTGCTGCTTAAATAGTTTGTTTCCAGCAAGAACTCATCCACGTGGTCTTTTATTAAACGTTCCAGTATCTTCCCAACTATAGAAGTTAAACTAACAGGTCTATAGTTACTAGGTAAATACGTTGTTCCCTTTTTAAATATGGGCACCACATTGGCTTTATGCCAATCCAGTGGTACTATTCCTGTCATTAATGAGTCCCTAAATATTAGATACAGTGGCTTTGAAAGTAGTACCGTATCTAGACGATCTTCTCATCACGGCTCCGTCAGAGAAACAGCTCTGCCGAGACCTAGAGCTGACCGGTACAGTTTACAAAACTTGGGGTGGATCATCATCAGTTTGGAGAAATCCAAGATGATTCCAACTCAAGATATCCTTTACTTGGGTTACAGGATTCTATCGGTGGAGCAAAAGATCGTTTTACCGAAAGAAAAAATCTCCAATATACATCTAAAGATGTCATTCCTCCAAACCAGTCCCACATGCACTATACGAGAGATTATGTCTGTCCTAGGACTGATGACAGCGGCCATTCCAGCAGTACAGTGGGCCAGATTCCATCAGAGAATTCTTCAAAGCTTTCTGTTAGAACAAACAAGAGGAAAAGACTTGGAAGATCCAGTAAAGATTCCCACCAGGGTGAAACGTTCACTCTGGTGGTGGAAGGACAGAGGGAACCTAGACAAAGGGGTTCTCTGGGGCCTTCCTATCTCGTCAATCCTGACCACAGACGCAAGCAGTTGGGGTTGGGGAGCCCACCTCGGCACTCGTTGGGTAAAGGGCAGGTGGACACCTGAAGAGAAGAAGCTCTCTTCCAATTGGAAGGAGTTAGCAGCGATTTTAAGGGCACTGTTAGCCTTTCAGGAAAAACTACAGGGTCATCATTTACAGGTCCGTTCAGACAATGTAACGGCAGTAGCCTATGTGAACAAACAGGGAGGAACAAGGAGTCCTCGTCTGATGCTACTAGCAAATCGACTGTTTCTTTGGGCAGAGAGTCGACACCTAGTGTCAAATCAAGAGTGGTCCATACACTCGGAGACCTTTAAGCTCATAACCGATCGGTGGGGAGTACCAGAGATAGACTTATTTGCAACCAAACGGAATACCAAGGTTCCCGTTTTTTGCTCTCTATTTCCAGGAGATCAACCTTGGGCGGTGGATGCTTTACAGACACCCTGGACGTTCAGACTAGTGTACGCATTTCCTCCACTACATCTTTTTCTGAGAGTTCTATCCAAGTTTCTGACAGAAGAAACTTGTCTGATTCTGGTAGCCCCCTTCTGGCCCAAGAGACCCTGGTTTACAACACTCCTAGGCCTGTCGCAACAGCCGCCTTTGATACTCCCATACAGACAGGATCTACTGTCACAAGGACCTCTGTTGTATCCACATCTACCCATGCTGAAGCTCTCAGCATGGTTACTGAGGAAGAGATCCTAAGGAAGAAGGCCCTTTCGGAGAGGGTAATTCAGACCTTACTCCAAAGTAGGAAACCGGTTACTAGAGCCATATATGGGAAAACCTGGAAAAAATTCAATTCCTGGTTGTCGGATTGGGGGCTAACGGACAAGAATATTGGAAACATCCTACAGTTCTTACAGGACGGTGTAGACAAAGGATTATCCCTGAGTACCATCAAGGTGCAGATAGCAGCCTTAAGCGTTTATCTGGATACGCGGCTACAAGAAGATCAATTGGTTTCTAGGTTTTGTAGGTCAATCTCCAGGCAGAAACCAGTAAAAGCTAGAGTAATGCCAACTTGGGACCTGTCGGTAGTCCTAAATGCCTTTTTGAGTACTCCATTTGAGCCCATATCAGAGACCTCTCTAAGACTGCTCACCCTAAAGACTGTGCTCCTGGTAGCAATTACTACAGCCCGCAGAGTCAGCGAAATTCAAGCGCTCTCTGTCAGAGAGCCATTTTTACAAATTTTTGAGGACAGAATCATTCTGAAGACAGACACTGGGTTCCTGCCAAAGATATCTTCAGGTTTTCATAGGTCCCAAGACATTATTTTGCCTTCCTTTTGCCAAAACGCTTCTAATGAGAAGGAGAGACAGTTTCATCTCCTAGATGTGAGGCGGTGTGTTTTAGAATATTTAGAAACATCAAAATCATTTAGACTTTCAGACTCCTTATTTGTTCTTTTTTCGGGTCATCGCAAAAAGGACAGAAAGCTTCCAAAACCACGATAGCTAGATGGATTAGGTCAGCTAGTTATAAGACTATGGGTAAAGATTTTCCGGGGGAAGTTAGGGCCCACTCCACTAGGGCACTTGCTACTACCTGGGCAGAAAGAGCTGGCGCCACCCGGAACAGATCTGTAAGACGGCCACGTGGTCAAGTTTTGCCACCTTTACAAAACATTACAGACTGGATCTGCTGTCCAGCCAGGATCAGGCTTTTGGGAGGAAAGTCTTCCAAGCTGTGGTCCCACCCTAGATCTGGTGAGTACTTTGGGATCCTCTCAGCGGCTGTCCTGGAAGACGATCAGGGAAAATTGGAGTTAGTACTCACTCCTTTTCCGATAGTCTTCCAGGACAGCATGATCCCACCCTTCTGTTTAGGAATTATTATGTAATACATGTACATGTTAACCTGTTCTGGTTATATCTTGCAGTTCCATCCTTCGGTTCTTGGGGTAAGACTGACCAGGGACTGAAGGGGCCGTCCTTTTAAAGATTATGGCAACGTGTTTCCTGTCTCGATGGGAGGGACTCCATCTCTCAGGGCTGTCCTGGAAGACTACCGGAAAAGGAGTACTAACTCCAATTTGTTTGTGGTTTGTGCCAAATATTTCCAATTGCGTGGATTTCCCCTCACCTCCTGTTCCATAGCCATACTATGAAGTGAGAGGCAATATCCAATCTAATGACAACTGGACATTTGGGATTTTATTTCACTTTCGGTGCTAACAGTAAACATGACCAAAAGAGCAGAACTAAAGATGTTTTGTAATGCAAACATTCTACATTTGCAAGGTTAAAATAATGCATGCACACACACTTGCAAAACTATGAGTTTACTTTACTGAAGTCAAAGTGTTGTTAACTTGCAAGGTGAATTTGCCATCGCTTAGCAAATGAGGTGACGCTATGTTGACTCCCACCATTCAAAAAAATTTTTATTTTTATTTTACTTGCACATGATTGGGCATTCTTTGCTAATTGAAATTTTACCTCATTTACTAAGCTAAGGAAAAATTCCCATTAACAGCCTATTTGACTTCAGCAAATCAACCCCTATGTTTCCTGTAGCTTTTCCAGAAGGTACCCTAGCTGTTTGCAGGCAAAACGTAAGACCTGGGATTCATTATCATCTATTGGCTTCAGCTCCCCTGGCTGAATAGATCACCGGTTGTAGGATTTTCATATATGCTTCTTAGCGTGTTTTTCTGCTTTCGCCTATATTTGCATAAGAGGAAGAGCTTATCACTGTACCAAACATGGTGGATCCTCCCAGTTCTACCATGTGTCCTCCCTTCTCATTTATTGACAGCTATGTTTTTAAAGCATTTTAAACCTGTACACATGATCAGACATGTCTGCAGACCAGTTTCATCGGACCAGTTCGATGGTGTGTACGGCCCATCAGACCGTTGTCCGTCAGACCAACGTTTTAAAACATGCTTTAAAACCTGTCTGATGGAACCTGTCCGTCGGACAGGTTCGATAGTTAGTACACAAAAGCATTGGACCAAAAACCCACGCATGCTCAGAATCAAGTCGACGCATGCTTGGAAGCATTGAACTTAGTTTTTTCATCACGCCATTGTGTTCTACGTCAACACGTTCTGGTCTGATCGGATTTTGGTCCGATGGTGTGTACGCACATCAGACCATCAGACAAGTTTAGAGTTGTCTGATGAAAACGGTCTGTCAGACAAGTCTCATCAGACATGTCTGATCGTGTGTACAGGGCATTACGCTTAAAAAAAACTGGCCAAAAAGCAGGGTGGTCGTCTTATACACCGGGTCAGTTGCTCGGATGCCTGCTGGATGTGCGGTAATACTGTATGTAGCTTTGGCTACATACAGTATATACTGCTTAACCGATCCCAGTGAGCGATGTATTCAAATGAATACAGAGCCTGGTGGGATTGGAGTAACAATCTCTGCCAATCCGAGCAGGCTACATACATATGAAGCATTGGAAGCCTCGGAAGGGAGGTCATCTTATACAGTGAGTAAAGGCAAAAAATCATAAAATAATGTAAAATTAGGGGGTTGTCTTATACACCTGGTCGCCTTCCCAAAAAGGGGTTGTCTTATACACCTGGTCGTCTTATACACCTGGTCGCCTTCCCAAAACAGGATATTGTGCTATACCTGTAGGTAAATAATAGAATCAGAACTTTTGCTTAGTGGTAAAGTGGGTTTGATAATAAAGTTGCCTCCACCAGGACAGGGCCTCTGTAAACAGATGCAATTCCCTACCTGGGAAATCAAACAGTAACCTAATCAAAATTTGGAGCAGAGAAACTACTGTATCCTGCACATAACTTTACCATAAGTATAAAAATGCACACCAGTATTGAAATAATACAAGCTTTGTATAGGAAAAGATTATCAATTGTACATACATCTAATGTACAAACAGATATCATCAGCAAAGGGCCCAACATGAGTCCTGGTGGAATTGCGCACATATTCCCTGGCATATATAGGTATAGCGATACCTAGATGAATGTTGCAGCAAAGTCCTGTTGTAGGGACCTCTGAGGATGATCATTATGTGGCATTCATCTTGGTGTTGTAGACTGGAAGACAATATCAGCTGTGATGGGGAAATCCTCTAACTGTTATCCAATCAGCCTTAAATGCAGTTTCTCACCTGCAGAAACTGTGGTGAGGCACTGGAACTCAGAGTTCCAGTGACATAAATCATCTTGTCACATATAGTCATTGTCACACCCAACAAGCTTCAGACACCATAGTGACTATTGCCTTGACAATTACATTTCCCACACAAGCCTCAATAGTGTTCATAACATATTATTCATGCTATAGACCTTAGAGTGTGCTCAATAAACATTAGTATAGTGTTACCTACAAAAGAGCCACTTGGTAATTTGTGTTCTCTGTTTTGTTCATTCGACTCCAAGGACAACCTCAGCCCCTCTGGGCACTGTAAACACTTATAGGAACACATGTGTGGATACCTTTAATGTGACTGTCAATTTAAACTAGGAAATAGACACAAGACCGTTTAATGGTAAAATTAACTTAATATATTCGTATGGGTTGGAATAAATGGTGGTTTGAGCATAAGCGAACATACAGAAGGTAGATTCAGACACAGTCTGCTAGACAGTATAATCACTGTACCACTAGACTGGGATTAACTCAGCAAAGCCAGCAAAAAAGTGCATATAGGCATTATCTTCAATGAAGGTGCTCCCTGCATCTTGGGCCTCTGTATGTGGCCACGCTGCGTAAAAGTCTCACACATGTGGTATTGCCATACTCGGGAGGAATAACAGAATGTGTTCTGGGGTGTAATTTGTGGTATTCATATGCTGTGTGAGAGAAATAACCTCCTAATATGACAATTTTGTGCAAAAAAATCTTGATTTTGTAAATAATTGTGGGAAAAGAATACTACTTCAAAAAACTCACCATGCCTTACTAAATACCTTGGAATGTCTACTTTCTAAAAAGGGGTCATTTGGGGGGGTATTTTTACTTTTCTGGCATGTTAGGGTCTCAAGAAATTAGATAGGTCGCCAGTAATTCAGGTGTGATCAATTTTCAGAGATGGCACCATAGCTTGTGAACTCTATAACTTTCACATAGACCAAATAATATACACTGGTTTGGGTTATTTTTACCAAAGATATATAGCAGTATAAATTTTAGCCAAAATGTATGAAGAAAAATTACTAATTTGCAAAATTTTATAACAGAAACATAGAAAAATTAATTTCTTATTTTTTTACACAATTTTCAGTATTTTTTCTTTTATAGCGCAAAAAATAAAAAACCCAACGGTGATTAAATACCGCCAAAAAAAAGCTCTATTTGTGGGTAAAAAAGGACAACAATTTCATATGGGTACAATGTTGCATGACACCGAAAGTTGAAAATTGGTATGGTTAGGAAGGGGATTTAAGTGCCCAGTGGTCAAGTGGTTAGTTTGTGCGTGTGAAGAGTGTGAAACACACGATTGGTATGACGTAGCTCCTAACAATAGGTTTTTATAGTTGCTGAGTGGGGAAATACATTTGTATAATCTGTTTGTCACAATGATTCAGAAACACACCCAAGAAGCTATGGGCAGCTGAAGTTAAACTATTAGAAGATAGAAATACTTGCATAATAGTCTCTCCAGTCCTCAATTTAGCAGTATGGACATTACATGTGGCTGAGACTTTCTCCTTCCCTCTCCATGTCCTTCTCCTGGGGTTTTTAAAGCCAGCCTCCCAGAGACAGTAAGTGCAAATACATAATAATACATACCACTGTGACATCAGCAGCTACCAGTAGAGGGCAGCAGATACCTACGCATGCATGCACAATTTTGAAGTTACAGAGTGTCCGCACTATAAAAAAAAATATATATATAGTTCTGCTTCAAAACAAATCTGTACTTTGCCAATGCAGGGCAATTCAACAGATTTGCTTTAATGCCCATTTTTTCTCCATCCAGTAGCACATGTTCACTTTCATTTCTGTCCCCCATCATTTTATTTAGCTGCCAGTCTAAAGATTGCCTTTCTACCTCAGTGTCATTGTGGTGAACTGATCACCCGCTGCCGGTGCTGTTACATGACAACACACAAAGTAATCATATATTCCTTCTTACTTAGAAGTTACCACTTATTTTATTACTCATTGTGGCAAAATGGAGTGACAGGGAAAAACAGACGTGGCAAAATGGGGTGGCAGCAAAGAAAGAATTATTATATGTTGATGGAGAAGGGGCAATATAAACCAGAAGCAATATCATTCCAGAATTGTGTAAAGGAGGTTCTGAAAGGAGCGCTCTCTTACAATTGAATGACTTTGCATACAAGATTCCTATACACTAGCTTTAAACTAATCTAGTAGCATATGTAAATCTTCTCTTTATTCTTGCAAAAGTAGACTTATTAAATGCAAATCTAATTTTATTGTCTCAATAGAGGCTTTTCTGCCAGAATAACACAAAGTTCTCAAGAATTACACACAGGTGATAGAGGAAGAATTATATTTTATAGCCTGATGCTGTAACTCTGCCTCACTTTTATGTTGTAAATTCTACCTATATTTACAGTCTCAAAGTAATTATGTCAGGATTCCAATTTACATGACATAGTGAAGCTATTTTACGGCAAAATAACAATTCTAGAACCTAATTTGTATGCTTAGGGAGCAGTTTGTTGCACCTGTTTTTTGAGTTGGATTAGAAAAGAATGCTGTAGCTGAAAAAAAAAAAGAATTACAAAATAGTAAATTAATTTGTAAACAAATTAGTGTTTTTAGTTTTTAGGTTAACAAATGAAGAAACACAAAGTATCTGAGACCATTTAAAGCTCACTAAAAGCCCAAAAAAATTACCAGGAAAAGGGAAATGAAAAAAAAAAAAGATGTGAAATACCGGTAGAAATGTTATGTACCATATATGCAAAAATGGGAATGTGGAAAAGAAACATACTACTGTAGATAAGCCTAATAAACATTATTCAAAATGACTTAGTATAATAATATTGTGATTGTAGCCATAGATGAGTTAATAAATGAGTGAGTTAATTAATCAATCGATTAGTATTTACCCATGAAGGGATATATAAATAGAGAGATGGTATATAGATATATAGTTGCACATGACAAATTATGCATGTGTAGGAGCAACTGCGTGTACTTCTGTTGTTACAAACCAGATACCATGTGCCCATAACAAGACGCATGCATGTAAATATGCCCGGGGTGGTTTCGGAGACAGCATAAACTGGGGAGGGGGGGGGGGGAGTAGGTGGAGGGTCCTGGGGATCATCCAGAGGGTGGGAGGGGAAGAAGATTATATGATGGTGCTGACTTCCAATTCTTCATTCAGGCCTTCAGGTAAGAGACTATTGAGTTTGAATATCCAATAAGTCTTTTGGGCACACCATTTTTTAAATCTTTTTCCATCAGGTAGGGAATGGGAAATAGATTAAATGGCTGTGACCTTCAGTAATGAAGGGTTTATTTTGTGGTAGGCTAGAAAGTGTCTTCTCCTGTGTTCCCCAAATCTGGTATGAAGAGGTCTAATGGTAAACCCTACATAGCACATTTTACATGGGCAAGTGATGAGGTAAACCACAAAGTTATTCGAACATGTTAGGAATTCATCAATAGGTAAATATTCATGCAACTTGTGAGGGTATGAGTGGAATTTCTCACAAGAAGATAGAACCTATTTGGAGTCATCAATAACAAAAAAAAAAAAAAAAAAAAAATAAGTAACTAACTAACTAACATCAGAAAACAAACAAAACTTGCGATTGCACCTTTCCACACATTATTTTTTTTTTGTCTTATCTGAGACAAACCAGGAGTAAAAAAAAGTGACTGTATCTTTAAGTGAGCCCCCTCACCCCAAATCACACCCCCATGTTGAGGGCATGTGGCCTGGTATGATTCAGGAGGGGTAGGGCTAGGTGCTTGGGTAAGGGTATGGTATAGATTTTGGGGGGACCCCATGCTGTTTCTTTTTTGGGCATGGGGCTCCCCTTAAAATCCATATCCACATGGACTGGGGAGTGACTCCATGCTGTGTTTTTTTAATTTATTTTTTAAATAGCTTTTTTCTTTAGAAATTTCATTTTTGCTGCAGCACGTTTTACACATGCTACAGATGTGCCACTTTACAGGCAGACTAAGAAGACCCCCATGTACTATATTTAAAGGAATATGTCATTTTTATTGTTGCATTTTAAGTATCATTAAAATCACTGCTATTGTATTTGAAAAACATTTTTGCATTAAATACATGTCCCACAGGGCAGTACCTGGACCCCAATACCCCTTTTATGGCCAATTATTTGCATATAAGCCTTCAAAGTGGGCACTGATTTTTATTGTTCAGCTCCCATAGACTTCAATAGGGTTCGCCATTTGGGTCAGAACTTTTCAGTTTTGGGCACCCCTTCACAAAAAGGGATACTGGGGAACTGGAGAAAGTGAAGAGAAAAGCAACCAAACTGATATGAGGCATGGAGGAGCTCAGTTATGAGGATAAATTAGAGGAACTGAATGTATTCTCTCTTGAGAAAAGGCGATTAGGGGGAATATGATCAACATGTAGAAAAATACATAAGGTGTCCATATAGTGCACTTGGTGTTGAGTAATTCAGTTTAAGGTCATCACAGAGGACAAAGGGGCACATGCTACATCTGGAGGAAAAGATATTCAATTTCCAAAAACGGAAAGGTTTCTTCACAGTAAGAGCAGTGAAAATGTGGAATAGACTCCCTCAAGACCTGGTTCTTTCAAGTGCAGTAGATTGCTTTAAAAAAGGCTCAGAGTCTTTCCTAAATGGACATAATATAACTCGATACTAACATTTATAGGTAAATTTGATCCAGGAAATATCTGATTGAAGCTCGGGGAATGAATTTTTTCCAATGCTGGAGCAAATTTGGGGATTGTTTTACATCCTCTGGAGCAACTGTGGGTATAGGATTGTGTAGATGGGATTGTATGATTATTTTTTCCCTTTTATTGGTTGAACCAGATGAACTTGTGTCTTTTTTCAACTTGGCTAACTATGTAACTATGAAAAATCTACCCAATAGGTGGCAAAAAACTGTCAGGGGTTTTTGGTCCTCCCAAGTTTTGTCAATTGTTCTACCTTAAGAAGTCTATTAAAAAATGCTCTGGGTAGGTTACCAGGATATTTTGGATGAGAGGGAACTTGATGAGGTTGTTCTACCACAAATATAGGTGATAAATGGTCCCTTTCAAAATTAGGTAGACAATTTTCAATAAATTGGACTGGGTTTCTCCCCTCACCCTTCTCTGCCATACCCAAACTTCATATACAGTAAGTCCTCTACTTTTGAATGAGTTCTGTCCTGGGAGCTCGTTCGTAAGTCCAACTTGTTCGGAAGTCCAGCAAAGATCAGCGCTTTCAGACTGTCAGAACACAACACTGTAAGAACACAAAGGCACAGCGGAGGAGAGCTCTGCACCAACATTGCATATGTTGGTACAACAATCTTTCCATTTTTTTAATTCAGTCCACTGGGTTACCTGAAAAAAAAGTGTGTACCCAGCTTTAGAGGATTCGACATGTGAACACATGTTCACATCTTTGAAACTTTGCAAGTTGAATTATGTAGGGGACTTACTGTATTGATTTATCTAAGATGATTCTCAAGGTCATCTAATTTAGCTGTGTTGTGGAACAATTTTAAAAAGCCTGTTGAGCAGGTTTTATACATATATATAGCTCTAACTCTCCAACCCTGTGCTCCAGAGCAGGACAAGGTAGTTGAACTGTATAAAACAGGAAAGGGATATAAAAAGATATCCAAAGAAATGAGAATGCCAATCAGCAGTGTTCAAACTCTAATCAAGAAGTGGGGCTCTGTTGAAACCAAACCACGATCAAGTAGACCAGCTGAAATTTCAGCCACAACTGCCAGGAAAATTGTTGGGGATGCAAAGAAAACCCCACAAATAATTTCAGGTGACATTCAGGACTCTCTGAAAACATGTGGTGTGGCTTTTTCAAGATGCACAATAAGGAGGCACTTGAAGAAAAATTAACTGCATGGTCGAGTCGCAAGAAGAAAGACATTACTACAAAAATGCCACAAAGAATCTTGCTTAAAATACACCAAACAGCACAGAGACAAGCCTCAAACCTTCTGGCACAGTCATTTAAAGTGATGAGATCAAAATGTTGCAATTGAGGTCAAATTGGCTACAGCAGAATAAAGTGAAGGTTCTGGAGTGGCCATCTCAGTCTCCTGACCTCAATATCATTGAGCCACTCTGGGGAGATCTCAAATGTGCAGTTCATGGAAGACAGCCCAAGAATTACAGGAACTGGAGGCTTTCTGCCAAGAGGAATGGGCAGCTTTACCATCTCAGAAGATAAAAAGACTCATCCACAAATACCACAAAAGACTTTGGGCTGTCATTGATGTTAAAGGGGGCAATACACGGTATTAAGAACTGGGGTATGTACACTTTTGATCAGGGTCATTTGGGTAGTTTCTGTTGTCATTATGATTTAAAAAGAATAAACACAGTTGATTGATAATAAATGAGTGAAAGAAAAGCTTTTGTGTTATCATTCATATTTTCTGAAAAATGGCCAAGAAACCATAAATTCTGCCAGGGTGTGTAAACTTATGAGCACAACTTTACTTACAGTCATTCAGTATAATCAGAACACAGGAGTGAAGTTCTGTCCCACCTAAGACACACTTAGAACTTTCAAGCTTCTGGCCCTGATGCGGGTTTACAGAATCCAGAAAAATTCAAAAGAATAACTTCTTTTACATTTTCACAGTGGCAGGACATTGCATTGTCACGTAGGTTAAAAAAGCAAGAATAAAAAGGGAAATGGTCTTAGTTTTTGGGCTTTCTGGTGCACTTTCTGGTGCACTTGCTACTGGCATCAGTTTAAAAATTCCAGGAGCAGTGATTTTAATGATGCTTAAATAAAAAAAATAAAATAAAAAAATTCCTTTAAATATTGTACCTGCTGGGTGTCCATACGTGTGATAACGTCTTTAAATAGCACAATCACCTGCCTGCCAGTAAATTAGGAAGAACTGAACTATCTAAGCTATACAGTGTATAAATATACTGTATGTACAACTCCTAGGGATGTATATACATCCTCTACACACTGTAAATTAAGCTAAACTTACTAGCCTGCCTGCCTGCTCTATCTAGCTATATAAAAGACAGTCTCTCTGTCTCTCTGACTGCTTTCATTAACAAGCCGGAACACGCTACACGGGGCCGCCAAGCAGGCGGCCTTATATAGTTTGGGGCGTGTGCTAAAGCCCTGAGCCATAATTGGCCAATTATGGCTCTTCGTTTTTTGTGCGGTGTGATTGGCCAAGCATGCGGGACATATCGCATGCTTGGCCAATCATCAGTGCACAATGCTGCAGTGAATTATGGGCCGTTTTGCGTCACTCAAATTTGGCGCGAACGACCGATTTTGTTCGAATTTCGTCGAACGTACGAACAGACAATGTTCGAGTGGAACATATGTTCGTATCGAACGCAAAGCTCATCCCTACTGTACACTCAACCTGTAACACTGTTACATAGTGTATAATATATAAGATTTTATTTTAAAATATAAAATGTACAGAAATGTAGAGACTTGGTCGCCTTTCAGAAACATTGTAAATATCATATCAAAGAAAAGCCTGAACAGCAAATTTATATTACTTGAAAACATAAAACATCATCTGAATCGGCAAAAAAGAACATTGATTGAATGTTTTAATCTATGCTATGGTAGCTTGTAACCATTTTTGAATAATAAGACTTGAAAGCTTAAATTGACCTTAAATTATGTATATACTTTCAGGGGGAAAAAATAGCCGCTCATTGATGCTCATTAATTACATGCATATTAATAAGTGCTATACAGAATGAAGAGTGCCACACACTTTCAATAAAGTGGCTTGATAATTTACTATGATAAACACTTCACATTTATATACTAATAAGTCACAGATATTAAAAACTCATTTGCATAGACAATTTGTCACCATGACCAGAAGTTATCAATCATTCTTGTTATTACAACTGCTTCTAAAGAATCAATAGGCGCATTAATAGTATACTTTCCAGTCGGTGGCTTGTCAACAAAGTCATATTTGTTATATGACCAATTTAAGTCTGGACAATTTTACCCCCTTTTAATCCAGGCCAATTTTCATCTTTTAATGCTGTCACACTTTGAATGACAATTACTCAGGCATGCAACACTGTATTATAAAAAAATATACTGTGCTAAATAGTGGTAAATGGTGAGAAATATAACTAGGTAAATACAAATCACTGTACATACAGGTATTAAGGCAACCAGCACACCAGTGGATAGCAGGTACAGAGAAAAAAAAAGGGAAAGGTGCAGTGCCAAAACAATGAATTATAAAAATATAAAGGGTCCACCTATAAGGGTAGATCCACTAGTGGTGAAATCTTATGAAAAGAGTGAATCCTCATCCCAAGTGAAAAATGTGGTAATACTGCGCTGTCTAAGTGATGATAAAAAAATAAAATAAAATAATGCAAGCAGCTTAAATTGTGAGATACCCACAAACAGACTAGTACATTGGAAAACAAGCTGCGCAACTCATGTGAACTCTATAGTGATGATAACACAAAGTGATAAAGTACCATTGAATTTACATGGAACAAGAAATTAGCCCCATGAATGAGATGATGAATCCCATAAGTGACAAAAATATAAGTCAGAGGTAAAAAGTCTATAGTTCAAACACATAAAACCATGAAAAAATGCGTCTGATGATATTGATAGCAGTAAGATATCTTTCTCCTTCAAGCAGATAGTGACATCAAATGCAAGAAAACCTCAGAATAGTGCATAGATAGACAGGACACCTCCACCTTTCAATCACAATACCCCTTACCAGAGGAGAAGATCCCAACCAGAGATCTTCTGACAGCAGATGGCTTACTTCCCATCCAAGGGGTTTGCGTGGCAGGATATCCTGGAGCCAAGACTTCTCTCACAGTAGACCGATGATTAGTGTAGTTTGAATGTGGAGAAGGAAAAAAGCCATATAGTGTGAACCCATATAACAAATTTATTGTAAAAAATTTAAATCACACTTACAAAAATGCAGATAAAAATCGCTTGTGAAAATATAGCCGGCCGGCTAGCACAACCCGTTCACTCCGGGACACAGTATGCGGTTTAGGACGTCAGCACGCCGCTACCCTACGTCGTTTCGTCTGCTAAGACTTCGTCCTGGGTGCCGTGCAGGAGCTGCCAATGTGGGCTGATGTAGAGGTACGTTAGCCTGCTTCCCGTCTGTCGTATGTAGGCTGCCGTCGGATGGTAAATGGATAAGGTGTATAAATCTCTCACAATAATTATATAAAACAATTCATAATACATATAAGAAACAATTGGACATTTCCCATTGGACATTTCCTTCATTAATTTGCACTGATGATCAAGTTTTCAGTAAAAAAATGTATGAATTTCTGTGTGTGACTATAGCCTATATAATATGACAAATAGAAATAGCATATAACCAGCTCAAGTGCACTAGTTCTAGGTGACTCAAATGGATCATTTTGGACCATGTCACTATCATCTCTGACCAACACAGTCAGTAGTCAACAGGCTGTACCCCATGGCACCCTACTGAGGATTGGGTTGTAACCTTTATCCCGAAAAAAAAAAAGCGATTGTTGTAATTGCTTAAAAGGTGTTAGCTGGAGTTTGTCTGTAATTTTTTAGGGTATTTAAATCCACTAGTGCATCAAACATTCCCATCTCTCCAGATTAACAATGCTGCTGCATTGCAGTGTCTCTGTTGCACCTTCATCCAGAGTGTAGGCACCCTAAGGCAGGAAATACATCACTAACCATATGACAAGGTAAAAATAGAGAGGAAAAGGTCTAAAAATTAAAAGTAATGCAGCCACCACATCAGTGAGCTTCAAAATTATATTATATATTTTTTTGTTTGTTTGTTTAACACCACTTTAAATTTAGCTGGAGGGTAAGAGCCCTTTCACATGGGCGGACCGGTCAGTTCCGCCTGCCAGTTTTTTAGGCAGACCTGAACGGCGCTCCGTACTCCTCTATGGAGCCACAGATGTCAGCGGTGACATGCCCGCTGACATCTGACCCGCTCCGATCGGCCAAAGTGTGACGGAGGAAAACTCTACTTTTCCATCCGTCCGAAGGATGGGACCGGGTGACAACGGACTCTACGGTCCGTCGTCATCCGATTCCCCATAGAGGAGAGCGGCGCTCTGACAGGTTGGACCCTGCACAGTGTGCAGAGACAGACCTCACTTTAAGTGCATACATGTTCTTGGCCTGTGTTGCCTTATTTTGGGCATGCACAAGTCATGCAATGTAAGAAGAGACAGGGATAGGAAAAATGGCTACAGCAGGGAAGAGATAGACACATCGAGGGAAACAAATGTGAGGTGGAGAGAATTAGGAGACATCTGCTTGTTTAAAATGGTAGGTTCCCTTCATGTTCAAAGTGCACTGTCTTTTTGAAAGCGAACATATTGAAAGAGTACATTTTAAAATTAAACTGTAAACCCTTAACTGGAACACTAATGGATTCTGTTTTATAATATAATTTATAATACATATATTTTTCTGAAAACAAAAGCTGCATTATCTGCTACATTTTAATAATTACATCTTTTTAGCAAATTTGTTTTAAATAGTGTTCCATAATAGAACATTTTGACACAGTGAACCATGTATTTCATTTGTGTAACATTTTGGTTGCTGTCAATGTTTCTTTTCTGCAATTGTCACGTTTAAAAATAGAAAAAAAAAAGCTAAAAGGCTAGACTGCTAAATCTTAAACATTTAAAAATGTTACTTATTCATTTTGTTAATGGCCACTTTAAATGAACATGTGACCACATGGGGTTGAAGCTCAAAGTTCAGTCGGAATACTGGAGATTTAGCCCATTCAGCAGGAATTGAGCATCATCTATTGTAACAGTAGTTCTACTGCTCTGACTTATGAGCATCCTCTCTGTCAATAGTTGCTTAGGTAGCCACGGGTTCTGGTACCTGCCACATCTGTAGCAACCAGTGACATAATTCAGCTCCATTTGTTTACTGTTGCTTACAAATGCTTGGCCATGTAAACAAAAGGGGAGGGATCATTGGTACACCGAGCTCCATTTTTTGGGGGAGGGCGATAAACACCCCCCCCACCGGCTTACCCGCTCACCAGTCCTGCTCATAAGCCCACCAGCCCTGCACTTATTGGCTGCTTCGGCGGCTTCTCCCATTCAATGTGGTCGCTTCTCCTCCCGGGCCAATCTGGTCTCAGGACTTGCTTTCTGTCCTTTTTGGCTGGGAGGAGAAGCAGATAGACAATGGCGAGCTCAGGGCTGGCTCATTATCCTCAATACAGGTTATAGGTTATTATACTCACAAACCAGTTCTTGTGTCATAGCATTATAATAAAATCATCCACTTAAATCCATCTGCGAAAATACACAACACTTGTAGTCGCATCGGCTAACATGTTTCAAGACTTCCCTCTTCTTCAAGAGTCTGATATCAAGTTGGGACTTACCTTACAGCGTAAGAGAGTGAACACTTTGATATGCTCACAGGGCTGTAAACAGCAAGGGCAGAAAAAAACAAAAGACTAGGACAACAAAGCAAATTGGCCACAGCCCTCTATTATTGGTTTTACAGTGGTTTATTTTAACCACTTCCCGGCGGCCGTACGACTATATACGGCCGCAGGGTGGTTCTACTTCTCTGAGGCGCCGTGTTTTTATGGCCGCCCCTTTGAACGGCCAATCGGAGTGGCCGTTTGGTAGGCGATCTGTGCGGCCAATGAGAGATGATCTCATATGTAAACATATGAGATAATTTCTCATTGCCGGCTCTCACAATGACAGCATCCTGTCAGGGAGAGAGGAGACCGATCTGTGTCTCTTGTACATAGGGACACAGATCGGTCACCCCCCAGTCACCCCCCCTCCTCCCACAGTTATAACACTGTATAGGGTACACATTTAACCCCTTCCTCACCCCCTAGTGTTAACCCCTTCCCTGCCAGTCACATTTATACAGTAATTAGTGCATATTTATAGCACTGATTGCAGTATAAATGTGAATGGTGCCAAAAATGTGTCAAAAGTGTCCGATGTGTCCGCCATAATGTCGCAGTCGCAATAAAAATTGCAGATCGCCGCCATTACTAGTAAAAAAAATAATAAAAAATAATAATTCTGTCCCTTATATTGTAGGCGCTATAACTTTTGCGCAAACCAGTCGCTTATTGCGATTTTTTTTTTTTTACCAAAAATATGTAGAAGAATACGTATCGGCCTAGGCTGAATTTTTTTTTAAATTGGGCTATTTATTATAGCAACAAGTAAAAAATATTGTATTTTTTTTTCAAAATGGTCGTTCTTTTTTGTTTATAGCGCAACAAATAAAAACCGCAGAGGTGATCAAATACCACCAAAAGAAAGCTCTATTTGTGGGGAAAAAGGGACGTCAATTTTGTTTTGAAGCCGTTTCGCATGACCGCGCAATTGTCAGTTAAAGCGATGCAGTGCCGGAAGCTGAAATTTCACCTGGGCAGGAGGGGGAGTATATGTGCCCAGTAAGCAAGTGGTTAAATTAACAAAAAAATATCAAGTGTAATAGTTTTAACCATTCAATTAAAAATCACCCAGCCCAATCACCACAATTCGGTTGAAAATACCATAGGAGAATTACTGAAACTTCCCCCAAAAGCCAGGTTTGTTTAAGAAATAGGCCAAATGTTTAACATAGTCTTGGTAAAACAAATAATCTAAACGTGTCACATAATAATCATACAAAACACAATGAAAGAGAGATTAGCGCCAACTACAATGAGACAACACAGGTCTAAGCGCAGCAACAACACATCATTGTCACATAGGGTATAAAAGGTTTATAGATTCCTTATAGGAAAGTGTCAGGAAAGTTAAGGGTCTGGTATAGATTTTGGGGGGGCCCACACTGTCTTTCTTTTTAATTTTGGCGTGGGGTTCCACTTAAAATCCATACTAGACCCAAAGGGCCTGGTATAGATTGGGGGGACCCCATGCCGTTGTTTTTAAAAAATTTCTATTGCCGGCAATGGTATTGCATTGCCAGCAATTTAACCACTTCCCGCCCAAGGTAAGTCTATGAACTTCCTTGACTTTGAGCAAGGATATCTGAATGATGCCTGCAGCTACAGGCATTATTCAGATATCATATTTTATAGCCAGCGATTCAGTGCAACGTAAGAATGATCATAGCGACTGTTCCACTGCTTGATTGTTCTTACAGGCGGCAAGATGGGACTCCCCCCCCTCCCACCGCCCTTCGGTGCTTCTACTGACCCACTGCAATCCGTGAGTCGGAGAACAGATCCGCTGGCCCCGAATACCTACCACAGATATTTCCAGTGGACCAGATGGTCACTGGAGTCTCTATGTTCATTTGGAGTTCCCATATCTCACTGTTAAGAGGACCTGTCATGCTTATACCTATAACAAGGGATGTTTACATTCCTTGTAATAGGAATAAAAGTGTTTTTTTTTTTTTTTAAGTGTCAAAGTAAAAAGTTTAAAATTAATTAAATTTAATTAACAATAAAAAAAGTAAACGCATACATAAGTCCCGCCAACATATGAAAACGGTAGTCAGATGCCGCAAACGTTAGAGTGAGAGCAATAATTCTAGCCCTAGACGTCCACTGTAACTCAAAACATGAAACCAGTAAAAAAATTTAATGCATCGCCTATGGGGATTTTTAAGTACCGAAGTTTGGCACCATTCCACAAGCGTGTGCAATTTTGAAGGGTGACATGTTAGGTATCTGTTTACTCAGGGTAACATAATCTTTCACATTATGCAAAAAAATTGGGCTAACTTTAATGTTTTGTTTTTTTTTAAGCATGAAACAGTTTTTTCCCCCAAAAAAAATGTTCAAAAAATTGCTGCTCAAATACCGTGCGAAATATAAAGTTGCAATGACTGCCAGTGTATTCTCTAGGGTCTCTGCTAAAAAAAAAACGTAATTTTCTAGCAAAAAATAATGATTTTTACATGTAGGAGCGGAGTGCCAAAATTGGCCCAGATGGGAAGTGGTTAAATTACATATTGTTTTCTTTATAGATGTCAGTGTTGCTGCAGCAGATACTATACAAAGTACAGATGTGCCACTTTACAGACAGACTAAGGGGACCCCTATGGCACTATATTAAAAGGCATTTTTCATTGTATTGCTTCACTTAAAGCATCATTAAATCAGTGACCCTGTAAAATTATATTAACCACTTAAGGACCGCCTACTGCACATTAACGTCGGCAGAATGGCACGGCTGGGCACATCAACGTATATATACGTTGATTTTAGTACCCAGCCGTGGGTCACGGCGCGCGCCCGTGGCGCGCTCCCGTGACCCGGTCCGAAGCTCCAGGAACGGGACCGCGGGATTCGTGGACCCGATCGCCGTTGCAGTGCGGCGATCCGTCCCTGGAGCTGAAGAACGGGGAGAGCCGTGTGTAAACACGGCTTCCCCGTGCTTCACTGTTGCCGCAGCATCGATTGCGTCATCCCTGTAATAGGGGGATGCGATCGATGACGTCACACCTACAGCCACACCCCCCTACAGTTGTAAACACACACACAGGAAACACTCAAATTCACAGCGCCCCCTGTGGTTAACTCCCAAACTGCAACTGTCATTTCCACAGTAAACAATGCAATTTAAATGCATTTTTTGCTGTGAAAATGACAATTGTCCCAAAAATGTGTCAAAATTGTCCGAAGTGTCCGCCATAATGTCGCAGTCACGAAAAAGAAAAAAACGCTGATCGCCGCTATTAGTAGTAAAACATTTTTTTTTTATAAAAATGCAATAAAACTATCCCTTATTTTGTAAACCCTATAAATTTTGCGAAAACCAACCGATAAACGCTTATTGCGATTTTTTTTACCAAAAATATGTAGAAGAATACGTATCGGCCTAAACTGATAAATATATTTTTGGGGGTTATTTATTATAGCAAAAAGTAAAAAATATTGAATTTTTTTTAAAATTGTTGCTCTATTTTTGTTTATAGCGCAAAAAATAAAAACCGCAGAGGTGATCAAATACCACCAAAAGAAAGCTCTATTTGTGGGGAAAAAAGGACGCCAATTTTGTTTGGGAGGCACGTCGCACGACCGCGCAATTGTCAGTTAAAACGACGCAGTGCCGAATCGCAAAAAGGGGCAAGGTCCTTTACCTGCATTTTGGTCTGGGTCTTAAGTGGTTAAAAAAAAAAAGATTGCATTGATACAGTACCTGGGACCCATACCCTTTTTTTGGCCAATAATTTGCCATAATTGATTTTGGAATACTACAGGACCCTATTAGGAGGCTGTATCTGCCTCCAGAGCAAGTGGTCATATCTACCAGATTAATAGTAAGTCTGTCTGTTAGGTGAAGGAGACACAGCGCTGCTTTCCCACTCAGCTTGACCGATATAGGCATGTTTAAGGGTTAATGCATTCCAGTGGCCAGAATAAATTAATATTCTGGCCAATGGAATCCATTAACACTCAAAGGCTCCACCTGCATAAACTCATGTGCAATATGCAGCTCTCTGTGTGTGTTTTAACCACTTGCTTACTGGGCACATAAACCCCCTCCTGCCCAGGTGAAATTTCAGCTTTCGGCACTGCATCGCTTTAACTGACAATTGCGCGGTCATGCGACGTGTCTCCTAAACAAAATTGACGTCCTTTTTTCCCCACAAGTAGAGCTTTCTTTTGGTGGTATTTGATCGCTCGTGCGGTTTTTATTTTTTGTGCTATAAACAAAAAAGTGCAACAATTTTGAAAAAAATATATAATATTTTTTACTTGTTGCTATAATAAATATCCCAATTTGTTTTAATAAAAAAAAAAACGTTTTTTTCTCAGTTTAGGGTGATGCATATTCTTCTACATAATTTTGGTAAAAAAAATAAAAAAATACGAAATAAGCGACTGGTTTGCGCAAAAGTTATAGCGCCTACAAAATAGGGGACACAATTATTATTTTCTATTATTATTTTTTTACTAGAAATGACGGCGATCTGCGATTTTTATTGGGACTGCGACGTTATGGCGGACACATCGGACACTTTTGACACATTTTTGGCGCCATTCACATTTATACTGCGATCAGTGCTATAAATATGCACTAATTACTGTATAAATGTGACTGGCATTGAAGGGGTTAACACTAGGGGGTGAGGAAGGGGTTAAATGTATTCCCTGCATTCCCTGCATTCCCTGCATTGTGTTCTAACTGTGGGGGGAGGGGGGTGACTGGGGGGGGTGACCGATATATGTCCCTATGTACAAGGAACACAGAACGGTCTCCTCCTCTCCAGAGACAGGACGCTGTCTCTGCGTAAAACGGCAATGAGAGATGATCTCATATGTTTACATATGAGATCATCTCTCATTCGCCCACAGATCGCATCTCAAATGGCCACTCTGATTGGCCGTTCGTGGCGATCTGTGATTGCCTGTGTCCGAGGGACACGGGCAACACAGAATTTCCCCGCTGCACGCTCTGGGCGGCCGTCAAAAGACGTCAGGTTGGATATTTAGATCCACTCTGTAGCCGTCATTCGGCTATAGCGCGGATCTCAAGTAGTTAAACATCTAAGGAGTTCTTGCATTAGTGGAGCAAAGCAAATGGGCTGTGTGCATGGGGCCTTATGCCGCGTACACACGATCACTTTATGTGATAAAAAAAAAAAACAGACGTTTTCTGTGAAGTAAAAAACGACGTTTTTGAAACTTCACTTTTCAAAGACGATGTTGCCTACACACCATAGTTTTTTCACAAAAAGCGAGGTTACGTTCACCACTCTTTTCCATTGAAGCTTGCTTTATAACTTGCTTCTGGGCATGCGCGGGTTGAAAAAAGCCACTTATAAAAAGGAACCTCAGGTGCAAATGAGTGTTCTCTGGCCCGTCATTTCTCTAGTCACTAGAGAAATGACTGGCCAGAGAACACTCATTTGCACCTGAGGTTCCTTTTTATAAGTGGCTCCCTGACAAGATCTGGCTGCAGAGGCTAAAAGCCTGGTTAAATGAAACGCCTACTACTCATTTCATTAGGGTGAGTTTAAACCCTGACGGGGCGAGTGATCACAAGTGGTGAATAGAGAATAATTTTGGTGGATGGTGCACTCTGCTTTATTCTGCTGATTCATTTATCCTTGGACATTTTTCAGACTAAGCCACCTGCTGTCATTTATTAGTTACATTCAGTAATGCAGTGGAGTTGTTTTCACTGCATTAAGAGCGCTGTTGGTACTTTTTCTGAATGGACTGATTAGTTACATTGTTTAACATATGAGTACTTTTTTACAAAAGACAGAATAGAATAGAAAATAATAGAAAGAATATAACCATCTTGTAAATTTGAATTTCGAATAGAATAAATTAGACTTTGAATATAAACAATTTGAATTTCAAATAGAATACATTTGAATAGAAAAGAGAAGAATAGAATAGAACAGAAAGCAAAGAAAATAAAATAAAAAATAGAATAAAAAATCAATAGAACAGAATGGAAAAGAAAGAATATAACCATCTTCCAAAATTTGAATTTCGAATAGAATAGGTTTGATCAAAAAAGATCAAAATAGAAATCCACAGAAATCACCTTGATGAGTAAGCAGCCAGCATGAAAGGGACAATAAATTGTTTAACATATTTAGAGTAGACTCCAAGATCAAGTATCACAGCCCTAACATTTTCCACTCGCCTACTCACATTTTGCGATTGGAAAATTGTTACTGGCGAGGAGTTGGGCTGCCTGGGAGCAGGGGCGGGGGACCGCGGGTGAGCATGGGCCAGAGAAGAGAGCATGGAGGAAGAGAAAAGCTGCAGGATTACAGAGCGGATAGCCCGCTGTTACAGATGAGTTTACATTACAATTTGCTCCACTCGTGGTTACTAGGGATGAGCTTCGAGTTTGAGTAGAACTCATGTTCGACTCGAACATTGCCTGTTCGCCGAACAGCAAACTATTTGTGTGAACTTTAGAACCCTGTTAAAGTCT
Organism: Rana kukunoris; assembly: GCA_029574335.1. NCBI lineage: Eukaryota > Metazoa > Chordata > Amphibia > Anura > Ranidae > Rana > Rana kukunoris. Next base: position 401,170,785 of record CM056053.1, on the reverse strand, counting down.
ATGGGACTCAAATGTTTGAAATCTAAAGTGCTAATTTTAAAGGCTAATATGCAAGTTATTGTAATAAAAAGTGCTTGGGGACCTGGATCCTGCCCCAGGGGACATGTATCAATGCAAAAAAAAGTTTTAAAAACTGCAGTTTTTTTGGCAGCAGTGATTTTAATAATTCCTTTAAGTGAAACAATAAAAGTTAAATATTCCTTTTAAATTTCGTACCTGGGGGTTGGGGGGTGTATAGTATGCCTGAAAAGTAGTGCTTGTTTCCCATGCTTAGAACTGTCCCTGCACAGGGACAAAAAATGGAAAAAAAGTAATTTAAAATCACTCGAATTGTCAGATCCCGGCAATACAGAGAAAATTCATTCATAAAAAAAAATGTGTGGAGGTCCACGGCATTTTTTTTTTACATTTCGGGTGGAGTTCCCCTTGATATCCATACCAGACCTGAAGGGCCTGGTAATTGTGTGGTGTCCCAGTACAGGTATTTGCTGTAGGCCCTGTCAGATTGAGACCCTCGGCTTGTGGGGCCTCCCCTGCAGGGACTCAGCTAGACATGATGTGATTTATGCTGTTATGGTTGATAATACATTTATTAGGTGCGTATAGCTTTAAGAGGTTTAGTCCGCCATTTTATGTTTAGTCAGAGTGTATGAGAGTCAGTAGGACTAAGTGCTAGACAAGACCTTATGGTGTTGTATTATACTTTAACTTGTAACAAACTTTAAATGTAAGTTCCAAGGGGAATACAGATAAGTCTCTATGATCCACAGCTCTCAGCCAATGGGCTTCAGTCTCCCTCAGCTCTCAACCAATGGGCTTCAGTCTCCTCACGTCTATATAAGGGGTGGAAGTTCCTGTTTAGGGGAGTCTAGCGCTACACACAGTTTCTGGCAGGTCAGAGCAGAGTTCAGTCAGAGGAGAAGCAGTGCAGGCCAGAGACCTCCCGTTCAGGAGAAAGTACAGCAAGTACATCAGTGAGGTAGTGAGGCAGGTGGATTAGCACAGGAGCTCCCACGGCGCACGTCTCCTAGGAGTAGGAGCGTGTGTGCTATAGCTCCAGGCAGGCTTAGGAGACAGACAGGCAGAGTCCCTCCCGGCCGACCAGCCCAGTCCACTCTCCGATTTCCAGTCCAGCCCTGGAAAGTTCTGCGCCCCTGATCTCTCCGCTCCTCCAGCTCAGCTCCCTGGCTCTCACAGGTAAGAGCCCTCCACCAAAGCTGCTGACGGCTGTCCTTTTCAGGACAAAGCCGCAGCTACACAGATCTTCTTTGCTCCATTCCTTGGCCCCCTGCACTCCCTCACCTCCATCATCCTCAAGGGCCCCCTCCCGCCACCTCCCGCCACCACCTCGCGGAAATTTCCGCCGGTCCGGCGCTCATTCGGGTGCACCGCGCCAGGCCGTCCTGAATCGCGGGGCCGCGGTCTAGGAAAGACCGCGGCTTCACTTGCGGCCTAACGGCGCGCCGCTCCCCACGTTTCAGTGTCCTCACCCTGCTCCCAGGAAACCTCCCCCTTATCCCTGAAGGACAGTTACCCGGCCCTGTTGCTCACCCTTCACCCATTCAGCCCCAGATTATTCAGAGAAACCCCCTGTCAGCCCTCATCACTGAGCAGGCAGCCACCAGACCAGCAACAAGCTCTCCCTCTCAGCCCTAGCCCCCCCCCCCGTCGTCCCAACACACAGAAGCTTGATCCAGGGGTTAACCGATCGCCTCTTACAGGGGTCAGGAAGGAATTTTTTTCCCCACCGGAGCATATTGGCCGAGCTCTGACGGGGTTTTTTTGCCTTCCTCTGGACCAAGCCAGGAGAGAGGCCAACTCCTCTCCCCACTGCCCCAAACCCCCCCCCGGTGTATTGGCGATCATGGCATGTCGGCAATATTCCGCCGAAACCATTTGGAGTTTGAGGCAATGCGCCGCAATACTGCCAGCCATCACCAAAAAGGCCCTAAGAACTGAGCGACTATTGAGAATCGATCATAGATCGACGGTCAAACATTTCAGCCATTCACCCCAGCTCAAGCACATATCGTGTGCGCTGATCAACACAAGATCTGCAGTAAAACACCGACTTGAAATCCGCGACTTCATTCAACAAAAAGATCTAGACTGTCTTTTTATTACAGAGAGCTGGCTCACAGCCGACTGTAACACCATTCTGGGAGAATTGGTGCCAGAAAATTACCGTATTATAACGGAAAACAGAATAGGGCAAAGAGGAGGCGGCCTGGCGGTGATCCACAAGACTCATCTTACGATCACCAAACCAGTCCGCCAAAACCCTCTTCCATTCATGGAAACCCTTACTCTGCAACTGCAAGCAAATACAAAGGAAACCATCCACGTTCTGCTCTGCTATAGACCGCCAGGCCCAAAATCGCAGCTGCTATCATCATGGACAGATTTCTTCTCCACTTATACCCTCATCAGCAAACATCTTTTGCTGCTCGGGGATTTCAATCTCTGGGCCAACTCCTCACAAGACCCCATGGCCGACGCCTGTATTGACCACCTCGAAGGATTAGGATTGCAGCAATTAGTATGTGGGCCCACACATGCTTCAGGTCACACACTGGATCTTATTTTCAGACAAGCTCTGGAAATAAAGATTTGGGAAAATGAAAAGTTGCCATGGACAGACCAACATGCAATTATATTCAGGATTTCCACCATCCCCCCTGCAACAAAAACATCAAATCCAGTGACAACACACTGGACTAGATGCCAGAAGAAGCTCCACTCGGAACTCTTCAAAACGACTTTAAGGAAAAAAATAGAAACAACTCAGCCGCATCAAACGGCCGTTGAAACACTGGAAGCCATTAATTAGGCTATGCTACAGTCAGCTGACTTGGTAGCGCCGAAACGAAGTACCCGCATCCGGAAAAACAACCGCAGCTGGTTTAACAACCAGCTGTCGTTACTGAAGCAAGAACGCAGAAGGGCAGAATCTGCCTGGAAAAGATGTTTTTCAGAGCTAAACCTATCCATCTACAAGGCAGCGACAAGAAAATACCACAAAGGAATTTTCCAAGCCAAGAAAAATTATTTTTCGGAGGCTATCAACGGTGCCATTAACCGCCCCCGCGAACTCTTCAAGATGGTCACCCAGACCATGGAACCAGAATGCATCAAAGCCCCCAGTTCGGATACACAAGAATTTTGCAATGAACTATCGGATTACTTCATTAATAAAATTGAGGCAATCCGTGAAAGCATTCAGCAAAACAATTCCCCCCTTAGCCCCCCCTGCAGCCTCTCACACAGCACCCATAGTAATTCTCCGTTATCAGGTAAGTTTACCCTGGAACCCATCTCCATCGAGACCACTAAGAATGTCATTTGTACTCTGCGAAATAGCACAGCGCCGAATGACATTATCCCCACAAAACTGCTGAAGGAATGCGCCGACATCCTGGCTCCTCCCATCACGCAGTTTATCAACCAGTCTTTTCTGGAGGGCAAAGTGCCCACACAGTTGAAAGAGGGTATAATCCAACCCATCCTGAAGAAACCCTCCCTGGACCCCAAGGACCCACTCCACCGCCGTCCCATAACAACCCTCAACGTACTTTCTAAGATAATGGAGAAAGTAGTGGTACAACAGCTGCAACAGCATCTAGATACCTACAAGCTACTTGACCCATTGCAATCAGGCTTCCGTCCCGGACACGGGACGGAAACAGCACTGCTGAAGGTATGGGACGATGTTCTCAAGGCCGCAGACAAAGGAGAATCTTGTCTTCTAGTTCTGTTGGACCTAAGTGCAGCTTTTGACACTGTAGACCACAAACTGTTACTGACTCGGCTTGCTGAAGTAGCCAGAGTCGCAGAAGGCGATTTATCTTGGTTCTCCTCTTTTCTGGAAAACCGATCGCAAACAGTAAAGTTAGGACCTTTTACGTCAGAAAAACGCACAGTAACATGCGGAGTCCCTCAAGGATCGCCTCTGTCACCAGTGATGTTTAACATCTATCTTCGTCCTCTTTTTGAGATTATCAGCAGCAAAAAACTGCTCTATCACTCATACGCAGACGACACACAATTGTATTTCCGCATCTGCAATAGACAGGATCACCACCTCAATCTAGAGACTTGCCTCTCCTTGATAGAGGATTGGATGACAAAGAGTTATCTTAAACTCAATGGAGCGAAAACAGAACTTCTTCTGTTTCACGCCAAGCGTAGGAATCAACCTTCAACAGCGTGGACCCCCCCGCCTATTCTGGGCAAGCTCATCACCCCTAGCGCCAAAGTCAAAAGCCTAGGGGTCATTTTTGACTCCTTTATGACAATGGACGCACAAATAGGGTCAGTAGTCAGTGGATCTCACCATCTACTGCGCCTACTACGCAGACTCACTCCGTTCATCCCTAAAGAAGATTTAGCGGTCGTGGTGGGAGCTATTGTAAACTCCAGACTGGATTATGCAAATGCCCTTTACCTCGGCCTCCCCAAGTACCAAATCGCTCGTCTGCAAGTCGTTCAAAATACGGCCGCTAGACTTGTGACTGGGAAAAACCCTGGGAATCCATCTCACCTTCACTGAGAGCCCTTCATTGGCTGCCAGTTAAAGACAGAATTGCTTTTAAAGCTCTCTGTCTTACGCATAGATGTGTCCATGGGAATGCCCCCCTTTATTTATGCGAAATAATAAAAACGCATAATCCCAATCGCGTTTTGCGATCCACGAATCAGAACCTGCTCCAGGTTCCGAAAGCCAACTTCAAGTCCAAAGGAGAAAGAAGATTCGCGATCCAAGGTCCCAGACTATGGAACGCTTTACCAACCAGCATTCGGTTGGAGGAGAACCACCTAGCATTTAGGAAAAAGGTCAAGACTTTTCTCTTTTGATATCAAAGGAGACAGGAACAACAAGCGCCCAGAGGCGATTCAGTTCGCATGTGCCGCGCTATACAAGTTTTCATTCATTCATTCATTCATTCATTCAACTCGCGGAGTACTTCTAAAAAACTATAGGATCAGTACTTCAGCGAAATTATCGAATCAATCCATCGTTCCGACGAGAAGCCTCAAGTCTACCGACACTTCAGTAAGTGTATCTGTTCTTCAGCCTAGTCAAGCATAGGCCCAGTATTACTTATCCGGCCGCAAAAGCCAAGGATATATGATAAGCCAAGCCCAGGCATTGTCAGCTGTGTGGTCCTCTAGAGACTGTTTTGTGGAACCTTTGCGACACTCTGTGTGAATGCTGTGAAGATTTTGACACCTGTCTTCATGCCAGTAAAGCCTTCGTTATATTGACCCCTGTTGTGGACTGTGTTATTACCATCCTAGCTAGCGGGGATACGGAGGCCCCCGAAGCTGTCGTTTCCTGGGGTATATCAAGACTACAGTGGCGTCACGTGACAGAGAGGGTTAATACCATCCGACCCTCACTAGCCCAAGAACCAAGCAGCTAACCATTAAGCGCATGTGTGTGGCCGTGGGGGTTCATCCTCCCCGGTCATCACAATTGAATTTGGGGGGACCCCCACGCATTCTTTTATTATGAATGACTTTTCTCTTTATTGCTGGTATCCGACAATTCATTATAGCCATGAGTGATTTTAAATGACTTTTTTTCCTTCAGAAATTACATTTTGTTCAGGGACAGTTCTAAGCACAGGAAACAAGCTCTACTTTACAGGCATACTATACACCCCCCTAGGTATGAAATTTAATTGACTATTTCAATTTTATTGTTTCACTTTAAGCATTATTAAAATCACTGCTCCTGAAAAAACTTCAATTTTTTTAAACTTTTTTGCATTGATACATGTCCCCTGGGGCAGGACCCAGGTCCCCAAACACTCCCCTGGGGCAGGATCCGGGTCCCCAAACACTTTTTAGGACAATAACTTGCATATTAGCCTTTAAAATGAGTACTTTAGATTTCAAACGTTCGAGTCCCATAGACTTTAACAGGGTTCTAAAGTTCACACAAACTTTTGGTTTGTTCGCAGGTTCTGGTGCGTACCGAACCCAGGGGTGTTCGGCTCATCCCTAGTGGTTACACACAGCCCCACCTCCTGGCCCCACGCTTGTATCAGATATTCAGAATGCCAGTCCAATGCTGGAATTACTGCCCTGCTACTGATCTGACATTGAAAATGTTTTAAAGCATTTTGATACAGGATGGGTTCCTGAGCAAAATGTATGTTCGTGTCTGTATTTGCAAGAACCAGGCCATTACTGAAATATGGTGGCCAGCAGACAGGCAGCTGCTGTGGCAGGTGTCCAGTGCCAGAGGTGCAGACCAAACAGCTGCCACAGAATAAGACAAAATAGGATTTGAAACTTTTAAGGGGGCTTATATCACACAGGTGCCACATCCTATTCTAAAGGATTACACAAATCAATAGAATAAATACATGCACCAAAGCAAACTTTTAGGGCACCCACTAACAAAATTTGTAAAATCAAAAATATTTTATTCATACATTCGTTAGAACCAATGTATTGGTTAAAAAATAGGCCACACATGAAATTTTAAATCCTCAGTCTCATCCGACACACTCCCAGTATTATGAAGTCACATTACCATACATACAACATATTGGAGATATGCAAATATATGACTATAGATGAAATTATTGATTAGATATCCATGACTGGGGGTGTGGCTAGCCCAAGCTTAATGTGGTTCTCTGAAATGGTATCTTCTTCTTGAGGAGATCGGATGAAATGTACAGTCTGAAAGAGAACAACAAAAAGGGATATCATTACAGCTTACAGTAGACAAACATATTAGCACCCAGGGCATACCCCCCAAAAACGGCATATCCTGAGTCATACTATCTCAGATATATACACATTGAGGATATGTAAAAATGCTGTAGAATTGGACAACACTGCCACATTACTGCCTACCAGGCAGATGCCAGGATCATCCAATGTGTAATGGGGAGAGCCACGGTGATAACAATAAAAAAAAAATCTATAAAGCAAATACTTTCCAGGGGGTTTGGTCTTTCTGCCAATCACTCGATCTCTGTGTAAGCCTCCTCTTCTTCTTGTAGCTCTGCACCTCTGGTACATTCCTATTGGCTAATGGCATAGGGAGGCAGAACTGTCGCTTCTGGGCGTTGATGGGGAGTGGAGGCTGTCTTCTTTTCCTCTTTGCCTAATACAGTCCCACTTCCTTGACCTCCACTTTCTCTGCTTGAAGGGGAGTTTCCACCATCACTTCCTTTTCCGGCCACTGATCTCCAGTATGGAGGGTGCCTTCTTATTTTGGCCAGCGGTGTCTTGTCTCATGAGGCAAGGAGCCTGGAACTGGGTCTGGGTCATGTAGGCTCCCTTCACTGACTGTGATAACCTGTTGAACCTGTGACCTAGGTGAGAGAGGCTTTAGCCACCTGCTCAATGAACTTGATGTGAACTTGCTGACGTGGTCTTGATGACTGGTGTCCTGTTGCTGTAATCTGGGCTTTATATAGATTCTAGACCCCTTCTAAAAGGATATTAAACTGGAAACTGCAAACTGGACATGGGAGCCATGAAACTGTCAGGCTCCTCTTTTGTTACAATTCTGGAGAAAATCTGGCATTTGTCTCCAGGACAAAATGTGAATGGAAATCTCCCCAAAAGAACACAGACGGCAAACAAAACTAACAGGGGATTTAAACTATCCCTACTTTCACCAAAATGAAAAACAAGCTTTTGGCTCTGAATACACTTTAACATAATCAAATACATATTTTGGGCCAGATTCAGAGAGCCGTAACTCCTGTCTAACTGGTGTTAGACTGGAGTACTTTCAAATTACGCGCGTTTTTTAGCTAGTCTGAAACCTCAAACCATGAATAGACGGCTGCGGGCTTCAATTCGACTGGATTACGTGTTCGTACGCCTTCGGATCTACGCTGCAATAAAATTGCGGCCACTGGGTGGACTTCCCGTCGTTTTCCACGTCGGGGTATGCTAATGAGCTTTTGCCGGCGATCCCCGAAATTACGATCTTCAATCGCAATCTCTTACGGCATCTTTAGTCATCTTTTTTTTGCGTAACACTATACCAGCTTTTTGCTGGTCTAATATTAGACAGCCCATGTTAAGTATGGCCGTCGTTCCCGCGTCGAATTTCAACGTTTGTTTTTATTTTTTACGTAAGTCGTCCGGGAATAGGAATGTACATAAACGACACTACTCAAACAACAAATGACGTATCGACGTTAGTTCGCGCAATGCACGGCGGGAAATTTCTGAACGGAGCATGCGCAGTTCGATCGCCGCGGAGACGCGCCTAATTTAAATGCTTCACGCCCCCAAATTGCATATTTCGATTACGCGGCGAGAAATAGACTACGCCGCCGTATCGTACGGGCAAAAATCTACCAGAATTCGATATAGAGCCTGGTAAAATACGGCAGAGTAGAGTATTTCGAATACGCTGCGCAAATTTACATGTACCTGAATCTGGCCCTTTGTCTTTACTGTAAATATAATGTTAAATATTACACTCAATAGATCATTAATTTGGTTAGAGAAATCTGTAGTCAAGAAATGTAAATGTTTTCCACAGTCTCATATAATATATATATATTATATATATATATATATATATTTATATTAGGGTTGTCCCGATACCAATTTTTTAGGACCGAGTACAAGTACCGATACTTTTTTTCAAGTAGTCGCCGATACCGAATACCGATACTTTTTTTAAACGTGTCCCCATATGCAGCCATGTCCCCCACATATTGCAGCCATGTCCCCCACATATTGCAGCCATGCATGTCCCCCCACATATTGCAGCCATGCATGTCCCCCCACATATTGCTGCCATGTCCCCCCACTTATTGCTGCCATGTCCCCCCACTTATTGCTGCCATGTCCCCCCACATATTGCTGCCATGTCCCCCCACATATGCAGCCATGATGTCCCCCTACCTGATGATGATGATGCCTCCATATATACAAAGCTGCCGCCGCGAACATTACGTGCAGCTTTCGTTTTTCAATAGCTGTTTTCCCTATTGCGCGCCCTGTGTAAAGGACACTCCCTCTTGCTCGTGATTGGACAGATCCGTCCAATCGCTAGCAAGGGGGATTGTCCTTTACACAGGGCGGGTGATAGGGAAAACAGCTATTGAAAAACGAAAGCTGCATGTAATGTTCGTGGTGGCTTTGTATATACGGCGGCGGGGTCGGCGGGGGCGACGGCGGCGGCGGGGGGGGGGTCAACTAGGGCGGGGGGACACGAAGTATTGTATTTGGGTATCGGGGGTATTTGCGGGAGTACAAGTCTTCCAACCTTGTTCTGGTTCATTGCACATGCATGCTTCATCATTTTCTGGTTACAGCTAATACAGTTGGAGGGCATGCTAAATATACTGTATAAGACTTAGTTCAAGTGTATGTCAAGCCTATTTTTGTATAGATTGAGTGCAGAAGAATTAAGCCCCTCTTAGTTTTAATTGCTATCTAGGGCGCTACTCATTTACTTTCCTAATAACAATGGTTTAGGTCAACAAAACAAATCTAGTACCTACAATGCACCCCCTGCTGTTCCACTTCATTGCTTTGCAAGGGGTAAAGAAATATGTATGTCCATTACACATTAATAAACAAGAAACAAGAAAACTATGTAAATAATACATAAATGCATTTAAACCTTGAGTCTTCTAACAATACAAACTTACAATAAAACCATAAGCAATCAAAATGATATAATGAGCTAGATTATTTTGTAAGCAAAATAACTGTAATGTAAAGGTGCATACTTTTCTAAGGCTATGTTCTACATTTAATGAATAGAGGTAGTAACACTACATACCATAAAAGAACAGTTTTTTCTTTTTTTTTTGTAAGGGAATTTTACCATACAAAAGTGTAATTATGGAAAATAGAAAAGCTTTTTAAAATTGCAGCAAAAAGACTGTTGTTGCCTGCTGCTAAATTATTTTATTGTCTGAACCAATAGCTTCAGGTTAGGCACAAAATTATAGAAGAGAGATTTCATGGGAATAATGCAAATATCTTCAAAAGAAAAGCACAGCTAAATATCAACGGGCTGCAAAAATATGTTTGACTTTATAGAAAGTAAAACCACATGCACATGATGGGACATAACATAATGAATTCAAAATAGTGCCATAAAAACTAAAAGATCTTGCACTTTTTGGGAGTCAAGCTCCACCTACTTTTAACTATTAAAGGGAAGATTTGTTTTAAAGTGATTGTAAGGAGTCAAAATGTAAAATTCTATTTTTTTTAAATAACAAAAAGGGTATACTTACCTGGTATGTGCAATGTTTTTTCACAGAATATCCTCCTTTCCTGTTGTCTCTTGTCAGCCTTCCTGGCTCCCTCCCCTCCAATGAGTGCCCACCAGCTACTTGCTATTAAGCCACTTGTGTGGGCTTGCTCCAGAGCCAGCTTTGTCTATCCATAGACACATATAGCCGGATTCACATACATCGGCGCATATTTATGCCGCTGTAGCATATCTCTTTTATGCGACGCCGACGCAACACAGAGAGGCAAGCATGGAATTCACAAAGCAAATGCTCCCAACGTTGCGCCGGCGTAGCATATAGTCGTAAGGCAGCATAAGTCAAAGTGGGCTGGACGTCAGCGTGATACATTTAAATGAAGCATGACCCCATGCAAATTATGGCCTGAGCTTCAGACAAGTAATTAAAATGAACTGCGCATGCGTCGTACCTTGGACGCATCCCAGTGCGCATGCTCACAATCACGTCAAAACAACTGGCTAAGATACGTCGAATCACTGCCTACGACATGAATGTAACCTACGCCTAGCCCTATTCACGTAATACGTAAACGACGTAAAATTCTACGGCGTTCGTTCCCTGGTCCATAACTTTACATGAGTTGCGCCTCCAATATGGGGAATAACTTTTCCTTTACGAAGATCGCTTAAAACATGCGCCAGGTGCAAGTAGGTTCGTGAATCGGCGTATCTCCCTCATTTTCATATTTGCTTCGAAAATCAATGGGAGTGCCAAATGCGTCCAGCGTAACTATGCGCCCAAGTAGGTTCGTGAATCGGCGTATCTCCCTCATTTTCATATTTGCATCGAAAATCAATGGGAGTGCCAAATGCGTCCAGCGTAACTATGCGCCCACTATACGCCGGCGTAGGCAAGTTACGTCGGTCGGATGAAGTCAGTTTTTAGGCGTATCTTAGTTCTGTGGGCACGGCGCACAGATACGACCGCGCATATTTACACTCACGCGGCATATCTCGAGATACGTCGGCGTAAGTGCTTTGTGAATCCGGCTAATATAGCGTGGCTCAGCCCCGCACCCTCATCACTGGCTGTGATTTACAGCAGCAGGAGCCAATGAGTAAGATCTGTGAAAATGTGGAGTATACTCCCTGAAGCTAAGTAGATTGCTTTAACCACTTCCATACTGGGCACTTAAACACCCCTCCTGACCAGACCAATTTTCAGCTTTCAGCGCTCTCACACTTTGAATGAGAATTACTCAGTCATGCAACACTGTACCCAAATGATTTTTCTGTCCTTTTTTTCATACAAATAGAGCTTTCTTTTGGTGGTATTTGATCACCTCTGCGGTTTTTATTTTTTGCGCTATTAATGAAAAAAAGACAGAAAATTTGGGAAAAAAATGTTTTTTTCTTAGTTTCTGTGATAAAATTTTGCTAATTATTAATTTTTCTTCATAAATTTTGGCCACAATTTATACTGCTACATGTCTTTTATAAAAATAACCCAAATTTTTTGGAAATTATTTGGTCTGTGTGAAAGTTTTAGAGTCTACAAGCTATAGTGCAAATCATAAAAAAATATCACATATGATCACACCTGATGTATTGAAGGCCCATCTCATTTCTTGAGACCCTAACAAGCCAGGAAAGTACAAATGACCCCCAAATAACCCCTTTTTGGAAAGTAGACATTCCAAGGTGTTTAGTAAGAGGCATGGTTAGTTATTTGAAGTTGTAATTTTTTCCCAGAATACTTTGCAAAATTAAGATTTTTATTTTTCATTTAAAAAAATTCTCAAAATCGTCATTGTAATAGCTTATTTCTCTCACATGGCATGTGCATACCACAAATGACACCCCAAAATACATTCTGCTACTCCTCCTGAGTAAAACGATACCCCATGTGTGAGACTTTTTCACTGCCTGGCTACATACGGAGGGTCCAAAATGCAGGGAGCACCATCGGGGGTTTTAGGAGCATAAATTGCACATCTAACTAGTTGACTACCTTTTACACTTTTGAAGGCCCTGGAACACCAGGACAATGGAATTACCCACAAAGTGACCCCATTTTGGAAAGCTAACACCCCAATGTATAATCTATGAGGCATAATGAGTCTTTTGAACAGTTTATTTTTTTCCAGCAGTTTTTGGAATATGTGGAAAAAAATGAAAACACATTTTTTTTACACAAAGTTGTCCATTGATAAGATATTTCCAACACATAGCATGTACATAGAAAAAATGACACCCCAAAATACATTCTGCTACTCCTCCTGAGTAAAACGATACCCCATGTGTGAGACTTCTACACAGCCTGACCACATACAGAGATCCAACATGCAAGGAACACCGTCAGGTGTTCCAGAGACACATAGCATGCACATACCAAGAGTTACACCCCAAAATACATTATGCTGAGTAAAGCGTAAACAAAAGATTACCTGTGGTAATAGTAGCGCAGTTCTACACAGCAGGATAGCACTGGTCCAGGCAGCAGGCAGGGACTTGATCAGCAACATCCAGGCAGGGATACTGTCCTGTCAGGGTTAGTGCAGGTGGTCAGTTCATGCAACAGGCAGAGGCATGATGGCATAGGTCCTACAGGCCGCAGGCAGAAGTAGGGCCTCGTTCAGGACAGAACGGGGACAGAGGTAGAGGCTTCTCCCACCCAAATCTCTTTGAAGCCTCCGGGCAACCAGACCCTAATCTAGTATGAGAAAACAAAAAAAATGTTTTCTTCATCCAGAAAATCTTTTCTGGAGCCCCTCACATATGTGAGACCCCTGTGTTGAATCCCACTAGTCCAGTAGCAGGGTACAAGATCAGTCCAAGAGGCAGGCAAAAACATGGTCAAACAGTCCGAGGTCAGTTCCAGATCAGGCAGAGGCATTACAGAGTCGTTAGGCAGAAGAATGGTCGAAAAACAGTCCAGGGTCAATTCCAGATCAGGCAGAGGCATTACAGAATCGTTAGGCAGAAGAATGGTCGAAAAACAGTCCAGGGTCAATTCCAGATCAGGCAGAGGTATTACAAAATCGTTAGGCAGAATCGTGGTCGAAAAACAAGCCGGGGTCAGTTACAGGGCAGGCAGTGGCATAAGGGGTGTATAGGTGTGAGAAGGCAGGAACGGAGCATTAATAATTTAGTTTGGTATGGTAACGCCGAAAACAGCCAACTACACAGAGGCCTGGTTGGGAAGGACAATCAGCACAATGATAAACTGAGTCTCTTCTGACTCCTTCACTGGCACACACCTTGCATCTTTTTTGACCTTGTCGGCCTGTTGCTGTGAGAGGAACTTTATCAGGGAAATGGCGTTCGGAGAGTCGACTTAGAACATCTGATCGGATGTTCTGGGGAAGGTCGTTCGGGAATATCAGGGAAGTGGTGATTTCTTCCTGGTAGCCAAGGAAGGGTAGGGGGTTATGGGTGGACTTACGATAAATTATATATGAATTGTATACGGCCATTTGAAAAAAATAAATAGCTACTTTTTTGTACCAATGGTACATGCGTCTTATAGCAAGATATGTTCCAACATTTGGTCGTTCAAGTCGACTCCCCCCATGAACAAATTGTAGTCCCGGATACATGTGGGCTTTTGGACGGTGGTTCCACGCCTTCTGCGGGTTTCCGCAAATGAATTGTTGTGGATGGAAGACAACATGTATACCTCTCTTCTGTCCTTCCACTTCACTGCAAGAACCTCCTTGTTGCGCAGACTTGCCGATTCCCCTTTCTTCAGCTTCTTATTCACAAGGCTTTGAGGAAAGCCTTTCCTGTTTTTTCTTGCCGTGCCACATGCTGGGGTCTGCTTCCCATGAAGGTTGTGGAACAGGGGAAGAGAGGTATAGAAATTATCCACGTACAAATGGTAGCCTTTATCCAGTAGGGGGTTGATGAGTTGCCAGACAACTTTTCCAGTTGATCCCAAGTAGTCTGGGCAATTGGGGGGATTTAGCTGGGTGTCCTTCCCTTCGTAGACCAAGAAGGAATACAGGTACCCTGTTGCTCGTTCACAAAGTTTATAAACCTTCACCCCATAGCGGGCCCTTTTGCTGGGAATGAACTGCTTTATTTTCAGCCACAAAATTTAACGAGGGACTCATCGACACAAATGTTTTGTTCCGGGGTATATATTTGGGGGAATAATTCAGAAAAATAATTTAGTAATGGGCTAATTTTGAAAAGCCTGTCAAAATGTGGGTGATTTCGGGTAAGGCACTGGGTATTATCGTTGAAGTGGAGGAACCTCATGATCATGAAGTATCTGGTTCTGGGCATTGTTGTAGAAAAGATGGGCATATGATAAATGGGGCGTTTTGACCAAAAGGAATGCTTTTCGTTTTTTGGATTGAGTCCCATGCACAAGGTGAGGCCTAAAAAAATCCTAAACTCCTCCACTGTTAGGTCTCTCCACTCGAAGGGACGGGCATACGAAGATGTGGGATTGTTGGAAATGAATTGTTGGGCATATAAGTTGCACTGGGCCACAATGCTTGATAGCAGTTCCTCAGTTAAAAATAAATCAAAAAAATTAATTGGGGAAAAATTGTCCGTGTTCACCTGGACTCCTGGCTGGGCAGTGAAAGGGGGAATGTTGGCTTCTCCGGAATTTGGAGGAAGCCACAAGGGGTACTGAAGGGCATAGGGAAGGCTGGCATGGGTCCTTGGCCTTTGTTGCCGAGGTTCTTCGGTGCTGGTGGATGGCACTTCAGTATTTGTGGATGGCACTGCGGTGCTGGTGGATGGAATGACGGTGCTGGTGGATGGAATGACAGGGCTGGTGGATGGCATGACAGGGCTGGTGGATGCCACTGCCTTCTCACCAGAGCGCCTTCTTTTGGCGGGCTGATTATCTTCCCCCTCTGAGCCTGTCGCTGTTCCACTACTGTAGACTGGCTCGTAGTTTACGTCCAAATTGGAATCCAAATCGGAATCGGAAGAAGAGAGCTCCCCGTTGCTTTCGTCAGCCGCGGAAATAATTTCATATGCCTGCTTGAGGGAAAAGCAACGTTTTGACATGCTGGTGACTTCAGAGGTGTGTGGCACAGATGTGCACTGAGACGGCAGGTGGGCACTGATCACAGGTGGGCACTGGTGGCACAGATGGTACTGGTGGCACAGGCGGGCACTGATGTGCACTGATACGCACTGATGTGCACTGAGGCGGCACTGATCACAGGTGGGCACAGGTGGGCACAGGTGGGCACTGGTGGCACAGGTGGGCACTGGTGGCACTGGTGGGCACTGATACGCACTGATCGCAGGTGGGCACTGATCGCAGGTGGGCACTGATCACAGATGGGCACAGGTGGGCACTGGTGGCACAGGTGGGCACTGATATGCACTGATACGCACTGATGTGCACTGAGGCGGCACTGATCACAGGTGGGCACTGATCACAGGTGAAAACAGGTGGGCACTGGTGGCACAGGTGGTACTGGCTGGCACTGATGTGCACTGATACGCACTACTGTGCACTGATCACAGATGGGCACTGATCACAGGTGGGCACTGGTGGTACAGGTGGTACTGTTGGTACTGGTGGCACAGGTGGGCACTGATACGCACTGATACGCACTGATGTGCACTGAGGCGGCACTGATCACAGGTGGGCACTGATCACTGGTGGCACAGGTGGTACTGGTGGGCACTGATGTGCACTGAGGTGGCACTGATCACAGGTGGGCACTGATCACAGGTGGGCACTGGTGGTACAGGTGGCACTGGTGGTACAGGTGGGCAATAATTTGCACTGATGTGCACTGATGTGCACTGAGGCAGCACTGATCACAGGTGGGCACAGGTGGGCACTGGTGACACAGGTGGGCACTGGTAGTACTGGTGGCACTGATTGGGGACTGATTTGGGACACTAACACTTTTATAACTCACAGTAGCTCTCTCTCCTCACACGCGCTGTCTGTGTGAGGAGGGAGAGCAGGCAACGGGAGATGATCTCATATGTTTACATTTGAGATCATCTCCCATTGGCTGCACAGATCACGCTGTAAATGGCCGCTGTGATTGGCTATTTAGCGCGATCTGTGTTTGGCTGTGTCCAGGAGACACGGCCAGCACAGTAGTTCCCCGCTGCGCGCACGGGAGCGCACGCGGGGAACGAGGAAAGGGGCTGCCGTAGAAACACGGCACCCCAGAGATTTAGAACCACCCTGCGGCCGTATTTAGTCGTATGGCCGTAGGGAAGTGGTTAAGAAAGGCCTGGATTCTTTCCTAAAAGTACATAATATAACAGGGTACTGACATTTATAGGTAAAGTTGATCCGGGGAATATCCGATTGCCTCTCTGGGATCAGGAAGGTTTTTTTTTCCCCTGCTGTAGAAAATTGGATCATGCTCTGCTGTTTTTTTTTTCCCTTACTCTGGATCAACTGTGGCTATAGAATTGTGTATATGGGATTGTATGATATTATTTTTTTTATTTTTATTTTTTATTTTTTTTTATGGTTGAACTGGGTGGACTTGTGTCATTTTTCAACCTGCCTAACTGTGTAAGTATGTAACTATGTAATGAGGAGGGAGAGTGTGCAGATAGTATATGCTCTTGTGCAGATCATTGGATTGAGATAGGACTCAGATACAGTAAGTAAATGGGAGGAGCTGCATGCCTTAATGTGCATTAAGGTAAAAGAAACTTCAGCCTTCACTTACACTTTGAGCACCAAAACTTTACTCAAATAGATGTGCCCTTAGCATATGTTTGTCATATTTTCTATTATTTAAAAGAAAGAAAAGCAGACCACCAATGCTTCTTGAGCAGAACATCTAGCTTTAATGATTTACAGAAACCTATAACAGACAATACTGTATTTCTTGTAGATAGGATGGAGTAAGGGAACATGGTCTTGCCAGGTACCATCCCAGTAATTTAATAGAATAAGAGTAAAGTGTAGTGGGACTTTATTTCTACCTTTAGCGATCATCAAATATCCATGTCCAATTTGTATAAAAAATTACAACATTTTAGACAGAAAGAGAAGAACACCAATTACCTGTACTATATAAACCATTATCGTGTGAGCTAGCCAACAGTAAGATTACTCTGGGTTCCCTGCAGTTTTTTGATTTGCCTGCTTGATCCTTGTACAGTAGGGCTGTCAAATTTAATTGCTGCATCGGTGCATCGTGATTCGGGTGTCACCGCTGTACACTTGCATTTGGGGGGGCAGTAAACATGTGCCCCCCAACCACTTCCCTTTAACCACTTCCTGTCCAGCGACGTACTGGTACCTTGCTGGATTGTAAGGGTGATATCTTGATCATCGCTATAGTGATGATCAAATCCACTCCTGTACTATGCCCGCAGTCTCTGATCATCTCCTGTACTATGCCCACAGTCTCTGATCTTCTCCTGTACCACGTCTGCAGTCTCTGTTCATCTCCTGTACTATGCCCACAGTCTCTGATCATCTCCTGTACTATGCCCGCAGTCTCTGATCTAATTGTGGACTTGATAATCGTAATCACATAGAATCGTGAGACCGGTGAAGATGCGCAGCCCTATTGTACAGTATATAGTCATCTAAAAGTGAGCAGGCTTACTGTATTGATAGCTCTGCAAAGTTCTCTAATTCAGTAACCGTATAGTGGGATATATCCCCTCCTCCTATAGGTGGGATATCCTATTAATGAAAATTGTACGTGGGGCTTGACCTTTACCTGTCAGAAATGGGCTGGCAAAGCCCTAATATAGCCATTAATTATCATGTTAAACCCCCTTTTTAGATTTGGATCTATAATACTATATATATACAGGGGGACTTGCATTGCATAGTCACAGCATTTATTTTTATTCCTCCTTTCCTTAGTGTCCTGGGAGCACCGTATGGCACTGGCTGGTCTGGTTTCTTCCTCCCAATGGCCGAAGGACATATTGATCCAACAGCAAGCTACCTCCACTTACCTCATCTGGGTATTTCCCAGATTCACTTGGGGTAAGAGTTTTGATTGAATTTTGTTTATGTTTTTCATTAATGGGATTCTTTTTTATATATCATATATGGGGGGTGTATAAAGCAATTGAACAAATTGACATGTAAATGTAATGTGTATACATGCCATTAATGTATGTAGTTTTTCTTTTTCGCTTTCTTTGTAGTATTAGTTTTATGAATGCTATTCACAATTTTGATCCTTACGGGTCCTGAGGTAGTGGTTTGGACCACAAAATGCATAGACACTCTATCTAGAGGACATACATTGAAAGTATAACGAATCACTGTATCACAAAATAATTTTATGAAGCCTTGAAACTGTTTTTTAATTAATTGTCGATAAAATATTATTTTTTATACAAATTTTCACCATACATGTTCTGTAAAGTTTTGTGAATTAAGCATTATATTAATGTCAACTAGACATGTGCATTCGTTTGAATGCATTTTCATGCAAATTTTGTGTATTTTTGTTATTGTTTTGATAATGAAAATGAATGCACAGAATCCGAAAGATTCAACATAAAAAATGCTTTATTTTCATTTTCGTTGCTACAACAGTTCGATATTAATAGAAGATTCGACATGACACTGACAATATCAATCTGTGTCTATCGAACCTGTGGTCGAATGTGCCTAACCTAACTCTATTAGTCCAAGATTATTCTACATAGAGAGGAAAGATTCGACATAGAAAGAAAACATTTGCCATTATAGAGACAGTGTTGGGGTAGACTATTCACCATGAACGACGAAGATTCGACAAAGCAGCGAAAAACATACAAACTTTGAATCTGTCATTAAAGGCTTATAGTGTCTGTCGAAAGTTCTAAGAAGATTCGACAAGCAGCTAAACTGTACGACGCCACAATCATACATTTCCGGTCAAATGCTCGGCCCATAGGCTCTGGAAGAATTTAAATGTTGGTTGACTAGTAATAATAATTTATAAATATAATTATTACTAGTGTTATACAACATTAGAATTCTACTATAGCTTATAGGCGGAACATTTGACCCAAAATGTATGATTGCGGCATCGTACAGTTTAGCTGTTCCGTCGAATCTTCTTAGAACATTCCACAGACACCATAAGCCTTCAATGACAGATTCGACCTTAATTCGTTCGGATTTCGGACTAATGCATTTTTTAACAAAACAAAATAAATAAAAACTAATTTTTGGAGCAACTAAATAAATTTATTTTTCAGGCGAAAACGAAATTCCGAAATGAAATATTTCAGTGTGCACATGTCTAATGTCAACACAAAGGACTTGCATAAGTCACTCATATTTTTGTATTTTTGTTTATGCAAAATAATTTATGTCCTGTGAATAAATCCCACCTCCTGGCAACTATTTCCAGCTTTCTTTTGTTCTAGTATTGTGTGCCACTTTCCTAACAGGTGGAGGAGGTGGGAAAGTTCCTGCCAGATATGATAGCTACATGAGCTGATCCCTGAACGTTCTAGAATCTATATATTAGTGTGCTCTTTAGCAGGGGTCTCCAAACTACAAACTGTGGGCAGCATACATCCCCCCACAAGATTTTATCCAGCACAGGATCAGTGGTATATCCACTTGGCACCCAAGGTACATCATATGACGTCCTAGACTTTGCAGCTACAGGCATTATTCAGATATCATATTTTTCAGCCAGCGATTCTCTGCGCCATAAGGACAATCATAGTGGCAGTTCACCTGCTTGATTGTTCTTACAGGCAGCGAGAGATGTCCCCCCTCCCACTGCTCTCCAGTGCTTCTACAGGCTTGCCATCCTCAGTTATGTCTATGGCCCTCAGAGGCCCAGGCACGACATTATGATGTCACGTCCGGGCCGGCGGATTTAAACAATGCCATTCACCCAACTGCAAAGGTTGAGACAGTTAAATACTTTTTGTATCAGTCTTTCCACCCTAAAGAAGAGATGTGGGGTCTAATAGACCCCACATCTCTCCATAAACAGAACCTGTCACACACTATTCCTATTACAAAGGATGTTTACATACCCTGTAATAGGAATAAAATCGATTGAAACATATGTAAATGGCGTTCAAATCACACATGTGAGGTATCGTCGCGTGTGTTAAAGCAAGAAGAACAATTCTCTTCTGTGGCTCTAAACAGGTAACCTGTAAAAAAAATGTAAAGTGTCGCCTATAGAGATTTTAAGGTACCAAAGTTTGGTGCCATTCCAGGAGTGTGCAACATGTTAGGTATCTATTTACTCATCTTTCACATTATACAAAAAAAGGGCACACTTTACTGTTCTGTTTTTTTAAATTCATGAAACTATTTTCATTCCAAAAAAAAGTGTTTGGAGAATCGCTGCACAAATACCGTGTGGCAAAAATGTTGCAATGACGCCATTATATTCTCTAGGGTCTCTGATAAAAAAAAAAAAAACATATATAATAATTGGGGGTATTATTAAAAAAAAACATATATAATAATTGGGGGTTCTGAGTAATTTTCTAGAAAAAAAAAGATGATTTTTATATGTAGGAGCGAAGTACCAGAATTGTCTTGGGCTGGAAGTTGATATAACTAAGGAGTTAGATCAAATAATGTATGCTTCTTTTTTTTGTATATATATATATATATATATATATATATATATATATATATCGAAAGAAGTTTCATACAGAGTATAAAAGAAAACGATTGTAACATTTTTATTTTCAATGTTCATACAAAAGAAGGAAAAACAAAACCCTACAAATTTGCAAGAAAATACATAAACAGCAGTATTAGTGAATCTCGTGCACTAGGGATATGGCCATCATCACTAGTGCAGGCCAGAAATCAAGTACAGCAATGTAAACTGAACATTAGAGAGATAAACTGGATGGATACGAGGCAGAGGATGTGACCCTAGTGCTCCCGAGGGGAATCAGCATAAAACCAAGATAAACATCATAAGGAAAATAAAGAAAATTTCAGCAGTTCCTTTTTAAGTTTTGGGATTCGTGTGTAAGTCCGGGTCATCAATCGTGGTTGTTACAGGACCGGGGTCAGATATCAGAATGTCCTGGATGTCAGCGTCAGAGATCAGTGGGAGGAGAGCATCAGAGCAAAACAGATAGTCAAGTCTTGTAAATATGTTATGGGCGTTAGAGTAAAAGGTAAAGTCCATGTCCGCCGGGTGGCGAAGGCGCCAGATATCATGGAGGCGAAGGGAGTCCATCACCGATGCCAGTAGTGTCTGAACATTGGCAGTTGAGGAGGATCGTGAGTGCCTAGAGGAAGACCTGTCGTCCGACAGGTGCATAGTGGTATTGAAGTCCCCGCCTACCAAATGTGGGAGAGTTGGATCGTGCAAGATCCAATTTGTGAGATCCCCAAAGAACTGACTCGTGGGGTTGTTGGGTGAATAAACGTTCGTGAGTACCATGACCCTGGTCCCTAGTTTGACCCGGTCAGAAACAAAGCGGCCCTCGGAGTCTGATTCCGTAGAAAGGACCTTGCAGGGGAGGTTTTTATTTATGAGTATCATAACTCTCGCTCTGCGACCATTAGTGTCGGAACCAAGGACTGTGCCCACCCATAGCTTCCTCATGTGTTGGAAATCAGGGGCGGAGAGGTGGGTTTCTTGTAAAAGGGCAATGTCAGTCTTAAGTCGCTTAAGGTGGCGTAAGATTCTCATTCTCTTATTTGGGGAGCGGAGCCCCTTAACGTTCCAGGAGACTACTTTCATGTTGGAGGGGCCGCTGGGGGAATGCATGCCGGGGTTGTAACAGTAGTGCTGTTCAGCGGGTGATGATGAATGGCTGCATGTGTAAAAGGAGGGTGGAACTAACATTAACTAAATAGGTGAGTCAAGGCCTAACAGGTGCAGTGAGGTGGAAATCAAAGAAAAAGGTGAAGAGGGGGGAGAAAAGGGGAGGGTTGAAAATAAACAAACTGAAAAATACAATCAAGGAGCTTCTCTTTTTTTCCGCATGGAACCACTGAGTAGGCCAACTCCCAGCACAGGACTCGTTATGCCGCAATCTACCCATGATACAGGCAGTGTAACATTCCTGCTATGTAATGACAGTAGTGCAATTGGATTTAAGCTACAGAGGCCCCTCAGGTACAACCACCAGTTCTCTCTCAGAATAAACAGAAAGTTTGGGGTTAAGTCATCACAACCTCTAATGAACATCCAATTGAAAGACTGTAGATACTTATTCCTTCATAAGCAACTAATTAAGGGGGGACAGGTAAGTCTCTCTGATATAGACAAGATTGGATGGATGTGACTGTTTAGCTTAAACATGCAAGGTATTACTGCCAATGTACATAACACATACTAAAGGTATAGCAACTAGCGTTTGATACTTGCGGTTCTGCTGAGTGTAGTAGTACCAAAGTGATGTAGGAGATGTCTGGAAGTCGCAAAGTGATGCAAGCTATTCCTGTATAGAAAGGATAAGCAGCTATCAAGGTAATGGCAGGTGTTCGACAAACAGGAACCAAAGACAAGTCCGGGGCACAAGCCGTGGGTCAAGGGCTGGAGACGGTAGAGGAAGTCCGAAGGTACAGGCCGGGGTCAAAGGACAGGAGACAGCAGCAATCCTAGGTACAAAGCAAAAGGTCAGAAGCCAGGGTCAGTCTTGGAGCTGAAAATCAATACAGGAACCGTTGGCTCAGACAGGGAGATCGGATAACAATGAACTGACAAGGCTGTCAGAGTGAGGCAGGGCTTTATACCCTGGATAATTGGGTAAGCTGCCTCAGCTGGACTAGGATAGTCAGGTGCAGATTGCAATGAGATCCAACTAAGGTGATCAGGACATTCAGCACCACCTTAGCTGGAAAGCAAGCAGAAATCCCAAACTGAGAAGTGGCTCAGAGGCAAGGTATTGAAATAGCAAGGGTGAGGTCCTGGGTTCAAGCCCACCCAGAGCCACTTGGAGCACGACCACGCCTCGCGGTCTGCTTGGCACGATAGGGATCGTGACAGGCTGTGAGTGAGAGGCAAAGGGCAGCCAGAGCAGTGCGCAGGGTGTAAGGACCAGGCAGGGATGCCAAAGGGAAGGAAATCAAATACATGTTGCAGCCATAAAACAGAGTATGACATTTCAAGAAAGGACATATAACAGTGGATAACAAATAATAAAAATAAAAATGAGGAAACATTTTAGCCTACCGGAAGCCTTGCTGAACGGTGGGGAGGAGGAGGCAGGGCTAGGATAGGGTTAAGTCCTGGGGTGAAAACAGGTCGGTTGAGCAAGGCGGCTGTAAGCTGAGCGAAGAGAAGCTTTTTTTTTTTGGAAGGATCGTCAATACGGCGAGAGTCGTTGTTGGTCCTGAGCAGAGGCTCTAAACCTTTTCGGAGAGTCTTTACGTGGACTTCTGTGTTCCAGGGCACGATTGTTTGGAGCTGCTCTGAAAGAGGGACTGAGATTAGAGCCCGAGTGTTGTGATCTCAGGAATGCCTCCACAGCAGACGGATCATGGAAGGAGAGTTGCTCGCCGTTGGGGGCCTTAAGCTGGAGAACGGCTGGGAACGCCAGGGTGAACTTGACTTGTAGGTGGTGAAGCTCTGAGAATATCTGTTGAAAAGCTTTCCTTTTCTTGGATACTTCAATGGAGTAGTCCGCAAAGATCAGAATTTTCATGCCATCGATCTGGAGAGATCCGGACTGCCTAAATTTCTGCAGGATGAGAGCTTTGTCTGAGTAATTAAGGTACTTTGCGATAATGGGGCGAGGCTACTTGTGCTCAGAATTAAAAAGTCCCATACGGTGGGCACGCTCAACCGTGCAGGGGCCTGGGAGGCCTAGGGCTTCAGGTATGCGATTCGAGCATAGAGCCGTCAGTGCCGAGGGTTGCAGCGATTCTGGGATGCCTACAAAGCGCAGGTTGCTCCTCCTGGACCTATTCTCCAGATCATCCAGCTTGTCAAGGATGCATCTGTTTGTCTTGTCTTGGGCCTGTTTTGTGGACTGGGCCTGATACAATTCTTCCTCTATATTGGTGATTCGATGCTCAACCTCATTGAGTTTGGACGTATGCTCCCCTAATTGGGCCTGGAGTTTTTGCATGCCTAAGCAGATGGCTTTCTCCACAGAGGCCGAGATCATGGGGGATAAAAGAGCTGCCACTGCCTAGGCAATAAGCTCATAATTAGGGTCCCCAGTGTGTGAAGGAACTTGAGCTGACTGTGGGAAGGAGGGGGGGCTTCCGCGGTCGGATCCGTACAGGCCGAAGCCGGGGGCCTCGATTTGCGACTGTCATGCCGTGGCGGTCATGTCAGTTTTCTCCATGAATTTGTCCATCCCTGCCTGGGTGATGGCTGATGGTGCTGCCAGGGGTTTGAGGCGGGTTTGCTGGCTTTATAGGCTGGTTTTGGAGTCAGGCTGCAGGGGGCTGAGGAGAGGAGCAGCTACTCCATGAGGCGCTGGAACCGGAAGTTAGTTTATGCTTCTAATAGAGATCCTGATCTAAGGGGGGACTCTGAGGTGATGAGAGGGCCTCTGATGTGATGGGTAGGCTGCTAATGTGATGAGGGACTTTGATGAATTGGGGACTTCTTATGTGAAGAGAGGACTTTTAATACAAAGTACATTCTTGGAGAGTGATTATTCATTTATTTAAATTGCATTTATTCATTTTAGAACTGATTTTTTTTAATTACAAATATGTTTAAAATATACAATATGGCCCATGTACTGAATACAGGGCAGAAACTAGGGGGACGGCAGGGGGGCGTCTGCCTCGGTTGATGCATCTAGGGGGGTGCCTCCAGGGGTACTGTCTCTACTCATACTGGGAACAACTCTACTCTACAGGAGACCCTGGAGTGGGGGGTGCAGAGGAGGCCCTGAACTAGTAGGGGAGTACACCGGAGGTCCTGGCCTGGGGGGGGGGTGTAGAGGCCCTGGACTTGAAAAGTGGGGTTGATAAAGGACCTGGATTCGGAGAGCAGGATGCAGAGGAGGTTTTTAACTTGGGGTGGTCTGTAAATGAGGCATTGGACTAGGAGAGGAGTGCAGAGGAGGCCCTGGACTGGGGGGGGGGGGGGGTGCAGAGAAGGCCATTGATTAGGAAATGGTGGTTGATGTGGCAAAGGCTCCTGGATAAGGGGGGTACAAGGGAGATACTGAACTAGGTGAGGGGGTGCCTGGAGGTCCCAGATTAGGAGAGGGGTGTCTGAAAGCCCTGGACTATGAGAGGGGCATCGTGGAGGCCCTCTGGAGTAGGAATGAGGATACCTAAAGTACCTTTCAGCTTTGGGAAGAAAGAGCCTGGATTTAAAGCCTGGGCTGAGGACGAGCCTGCCTGAGCCATAGAGGGTGAGTTCACAACATAAATGGGAACATGTATCAGTTGTCGCAAGTAATGGCAAACATGAGCACAGAGACAGGTCATGCAATAGATTTAATAAAGGATAAATACAACCAAAGCCCGTTGGTCACATCAGTGTAGATTGCTTTGCACTCCTGTTACCCGTTTTCAGCTGAGAGTGGGCTTGAGCCCGCTCTTGGCTAATGTCTCAAAGTCGGTCCAGGCTGGGGAAAGATAGCAACCATATAGTTAAGATCTGTTCACATATCTGGACCGGCACCTAGCTCAGCCTCTTAGCGAGCCACTGAGAGCCTGAGCCCAGTGTTTCAGTGAGCACCGGGGGGCAGAGCAGAGAGCCAGAGAGCTCTGAGAGATCTGAGTGATCGGCTGTTTGATTACTCAGTTCTCAGCCTTAGAGCCAGTGGGTGAAAGATGCAGCATCTACCTAGGTAAGTATGATTCATAAGTTAAATTCCCATACTTCTATTTTATTTTTATCCGACTCCTGCTATCTGACCCACATGACAACTAGGCCTCATTTACCTGGTGCATATGCTTAGTGTTCTGTGAATCCCTGTGTAGGCAGTCCAGTCAAACTTAATGGGGATGCAGCAGCTGCATGTCAAAATTTGACATGCAGACAGGAAGGGATGCATGTATCCGAACTCATAGTGTCTGCATTCGGATCGATGCACCCACTTCTATAGGTGAAGCTCTGTGGGGGATGCAGATACAGCAAAAAGTGGCTCAGCATACAGGACCTGTCTCAGCGCCTGTCTAAATGAGCCCTTAGGGGAATTTATCAAAACTAGAGCAAACAGAATTTGAAACAGCTGTGCATGGCAACCAATATGCTCATAGCTTTCATTATTAAAGCTGAACAAGCTGAAGATAGAAGCTTATTGGTTGCCATACACAGCTGTTCTGAATTCTGACTGCACCAGTTTTGATATATTACTGTGTTTTAAATTTCTTACTCCTGACTACTGCATTCTAAGTACATTAAATTCTTTGTTAAAGTTGTTGTAAAGGCACAATATTTTTAATCTTTGTGCATTCTATGCATGAAGGAAAAAAACCTTCTGTGTGCAGCAACCCACCCCCCCCCCTAATTCTTACCCGAGCCACCGATGTCCAGGAGAGCCTTGGCTGTCTGGGGACTCAAACTCCTAATTGGCTTTTGGCAGCAGTGGAAGTCATTGGCTCTCATTGCTCTCACTGATGTCAATCACAGCCAGTGAGCCAGTCAGAAGAGGGAGGGAGCTGAGTCGAGCCATGGCTCTGTGTGTCAATGGACACACATAGCCACAGCTTGGGAGCGTGCCTGCTTGGATGCCTCCATAGCAAGCTGCTTGCTGTTGGGGCACTCGGAAAAAGGGAGGGGCCAGGGATGCTGACGAGGGTCCCAAAAAGAGGAGGATCCAAGCTGCTCTGTTTGGTTTTGTATAGAGCAGCTCGGTAAGTATAACATGTTTATTATTTAGAAAAAAACAAGACTTTAATATCACTTTAAGGTTAGCTGTGTGTAGTGAAGCAGTGATTCTCAACCTTGTCCTCAAGTACCCCTAACAGGTCAAGTTTGAAGGTTTTCCTTTATCTTGCACAGGTGCTGTAAATCAGAGTAAATGGCTTGATATTTTGGACAGCCATTTTAGCTAAGAGAAATTCCCAAAACATGGCCTGTCGGGGGTACTTAAGAACAGGGTTCAGAACCACTGTAGTAAAGAATATGCAATAGAACAGTTTTGTTTTATTAAAACTAGGGTACTGATGTTTGTACTGTCTGTTATATACTCGATTTTGGCACAGTCATTAACCACTTCAAAACAAGGCTTTAAAACCCACCTCCTTCCCGGGCCTATTCTGGCACTTCTCTGCTACATGTACAATAGTGTTGAGCAGAATATGCCATATTCGAATTCGCGATATATCTCGAATATATAGTCGAATATTCGACATATATTCGCTAAATACGAATATTCGTGATATTTTTTGGAAATTAAATGATTGCGAATTTTCGCGAATTTTTGCGAATGCGAATTGCGAATTGCGAATTGCGATTGCGAATATTCAAGAAATGCGGAATGGAGCATTCTGATTGGCACAGAATATTCGTGATATATTGCAATATAAAATAATTGCGAATATTCGAGAAATGCGGAATGGAGCACTCTGATTGGCTCAGAATATTCGTGATATATTACAATACACAATAATTGCGAATATTCGGCAAATGCGGAAGGAGCACTCTGATTGGCTCAGAATATTCGTGATATATTACAATACACAATAATTGCGAATATTCGAGAAATGCGGAAGGAGCACTCTGATTGGCTCAGAATATTCGCGATATATTACAATACACAATAATTGCGAATATTCGAGAAATGCGGAAGGAGCACTCTGATTGGCTCAGAATATTCGCGATATATTACAATACACAATAATTGCGAATATTCGGCAAATGCGGAAGGAGCACTCTGATTGGCTCAGAATATTCGCGATATATTACAATACACAATAATTGCGAATATTCGAGAAATGCGGAATGGAGCACTCTGATTGGCTCAGAATATTCGTGATATATTACAATACAAAATAATTTCGAAATTTCGAGAAATGCGGAATGGAGCACTCTGATTGGCTCAGAATATTCGTGATATATTACAATATAAAATAATCGCGCGATATCGCTATTGCCGAATAATCGCATTGCGATTTTTTCGGCAATATAAAATGAGCGCTGCAGCTACTCGGCCCAAGGTCTCTAATCATACCAGCAATGCTTTTAGACGTCGATGGGGATCTCTAGGATGTGATCTGTTCTAAAAAAAAATTGAAAACATTCGAATATTCGAAATAGCGAATATTCGCCGCGATATTCGCGATATTCGCGAATACTCGAATATGCAATATTCGTAGCGAATATTCGCAATGCGAATATTCGTGAGCAACACTAATGTACAAATCATCATTCTGGCATTCTAGAAAATTACTCAGAACCCCCAAACATTATATATGTTTTTTTAGCAGACACCCTAGGGAATAAAATGGCGGTCATTGCAACTTTTTATCTTGCACCGTATTTGCGCAATCATTTTTCAAACGGCTTTTTTTTGTAAAAAAAATTGTTTCATAAACTAAAAAACAACAAAACAGTAACATTAGCCCAATTTTTTGGTAAAATATGAAAGATGATGTTACGCCGAATAAATAGATACCTAACATGTCATGCTATAAAATTGCGTACACTCATGGAATGGCGCCAAACTTTGTTACTTAAAAATCTCCATAGGCGACACTTAATTTTTTTTACAGGTTACCAGTTTAGAGTTACAGAGGAGGTCTAGTGCTAGAATTGTTGCACACGCTCTAACACACGCGGTGACACCTCACATGTGTGGTTTGAACGCCGTTTACATACGTGGGTGGGACTTATGTGTGCATACGCTTCTGAGCGCGATCACCGGGGACAGGGGCGTTTAATTTTTTTATTATTATTATTTATTTTTTATTTTACTTATTTTTTAATTTTTTACACTTTTTTTTTCAATCGATTTTATTCCTATTACAAGGAATGTAAACATCCCTTGTAATAGGAAATGTGTGTGACAGGTCCTCTTTAAGGAGAGATGCGGGGTCAATAAGACCTCACATCTCTCCTCCAGGCTGGAAAGAATGAGATTGTGAAAAAAAATTCACAGATCTCATTCAAACTAGCCGCAAATGCGGTTTGTTTACTTACGGGGACGCGGGCGTGACGTCATCACATCGCACCTGGGCCTCCGATGGTCATAGAGATAACTGGTGACCATCTGGTCACCAGTCATCTCTATGGCAAACATCCGGTGGACGGCGATCATCTCTCTGGGCTCCCGATGAGACGGGAGAGCCCAGAGAAGCACCGGATGGCGGCGGGAGGGGGCTGGTTCCTGTTTTGGACATCATATGACGGTGGGCGGGTATCAAGTGGTTAAAGTATATGGCCTTTTAAGTCCCTCCCACTGTTGATTCATACTGACCACACCCACAGTTTTGACGTGGTGCTGCTATGTTGCCACATACCATTTTTCTTGGGGGGTACAAAAAAATGACTGCAACAGTCATATCATGCATGCAGATAAAGAATGCTTCATTGTAGGACACAGACACTCAAGTCACTTTTTTAGGTCTAAGAAATGATGGGATGCAGGTGTTAAGACACAGTTATTTGTAAATGCTTCATGGCACACATTCTTGTTGACTCTGTCCTCCTATTTGCTAACATAAAGGCATTTTTAGAAACTTAATAAGGCATTGCACAGCAATAAACAAGGGGCCAGATTCAGGTACATCTGCGCATTATTGGACCGGCGTAGCGCACCGCCTTTACGCTAGACTTGCACAATGTAGCCGCGCAATCACCCTATTCTCGTCGCTTTTACGCAGAAAATAGCGCCTACGCAACATTATTTCTGAGGCGCAAGGCGGAGTAATCCAAATTGGGAAGGACGTGGGCGTGTTACATTGAAATGAGCCGTGACCCCATGCAAATGAAGGGCCGGCCGGCTCGCGCATGCGCGCTTGAAGCAGACCATGTCAGCACCTCTGTGCGCATGCTCACAACTCGGGAACGGCGCAATCAGTGAAATTGGAAATAGACTAGGGCAAAATCATGAACTACGCAGACAGCATAAATAGACACACACAAACGCACTTCCATTGCAAAAGTACATCCCTTTGTATCCCTCCCTATACAGCAAGGTGCTTTTGTTCCTTAGTTAGTTGCGTTGTGATTTGTATTTGTCAGATTTGTGTACTGTGTGATCTTGTGTTTGTTAGAAGATATTTGAAAGTGTTTTTTGCTAAGTGTTTGTGAGATATTTTGTTTGATATTTTTCTGTTTGTTTTCTTGCTTGATTGTTCCTGTTTGTTTTTGTGACTGCTTTTTGTTGACTGGGAGTGTTTTTTTTTTCAGTATGACTGAGAGGAAGAGAAAATGAAATTTTTCTTTGAGGGAGAAACAAATTCTTGTCCGGGCCATTTCCGATTATGGGCGTTTCCTCCATGGCCCGGACAGTGCCAACACCACCCTGGCCAGGAGGAGAGAGATTTTGGACATGATCACTGACCAGGTGAATTCAGCGGGGGAGGAGGAGACACGGAACCGGTCTGGGATTGAGAAAAAGAATAATGACATCCCGGGTCTGGTCAAAAAGAAGCTGGCCAGAATGCTTGTCCATGCCAGGGGCACAGGAGGGGGCCCACCATGCCCTGTTAGGCTGACATCGGAGGAGCGTGCGGTGGCCTAGACCTTTCATAGGCAAGAAGTGGAGGGCCTGCCTGGCTATGACTCAAGTCATGAAGGCGTGATGCCAGGTAAGGTTATTTTGCCCTATCAGGTGTGTAGCATGTGTGGGGGAGGTGGTGAAAGGGAATATGTGGCAAGTGTGTGGATCCTCCAACCTGTGAAAGTTTTGTGTCATCCACAGATGTGCAGGAGGGTGCTGGGCCATCTGGCCTGACCGCACCATCCCCAGGACAGCAGCCTAATGAGGCCCCCCCGACAAGGCCAGAGTCCACGGAGGAGGTTTAAGAGGAGGAGGAGGTTGAAGAGGAGGAGGTTGAGGAGGAGGTGGAGTCCATGTCAGGCACTGGCCTATTGTTGTTGGAGGACTGTTCCCCTCTGGCTGGCAGCAGCCAGCCCTCCCTAAGGGGGAGCCCCCCCTCCTCCCCCAACATGGCTCCCCTCCCAAGGGCCTCCCCTTCTCCCCGGCCACAAGCATCAGCTGGAGGCAGGAAGGCGACCCAGAAGACCAGGGGGGTGGCCCGATCTCCTGCCCACCACTCTGAGAAGGGACCAGTTCCTCCAGACCCGCCATCTGGGACAGGTCAGCCAGACATTGGTGCGGATGGAGGAGAGCCTGTCCTCCATCAAGGATACGCTTGGGAACCTGGACTGCCACTCCTGGGCTTTCAGAAACTGCCTTAACGACCTGCAGACTACATCAGCAGGCTTTGGGCAGGATGTGAGGGCCCTTACCCAGGCTATCCAGGCCAACACGGCAACACTTGGTGCTGCCCTGGACAGAATAGCCGTTGCCTTGGAGGGCAGGCCACCAGGTGGGCAGAGACCAGGGGCTGCTCCTTCTTCCCCGGTTTACCCCCTCCCCCATGAGTCTCCCCAGAGGATCTGGGGCCGTGGCCGAGGGCCTTTTTTGGGGTCTTTTTTTTTTTTGCTGGAAATTTTTTGATTTTGCTGATAATTTTATTTATTTTTTTTGGGTTGTGAATGCTGTTTGAATGTGGGGGTGACATTCCTGCCAGAAAAGGGGTGTCACCCTCAATTTTGGTGGAGAAGGGTTCCCCAGGACCAGGGAGAAGTGATCCCCAGGTCCGTGTAAATGGTGTATGAATGTACAGTGACATAATTGGAGCCTTGGCATGGCGTTGCTGCTCACAAGTCCTGCATGGTGGACTGGTGCCAATCTAATTTGAGGATGTGGGGTGTGTTTGCTAGGGACCACAGTGGTGTGCATGCATGCATTCTCATTATGCCATGATTAATGTGTGTGTTTAACGTGCAAAGATGCCCAATGTGAGCTGTCTCCTGGCTGCTCTTCCCTCAGAAGATGGGGTAACCTTGGTTAGGGGGGGATTGTCTGGTTGGGGGGTCAGGTCATCACGTAGGTCAATCTGCAGCCCCTTTTTTACTGCAAAGTTGTGCAGCAGGCAACAGGCACCGATGATATGGCACACAAAGTTTGGGGAGGGTACCCCCAGACTTATCCAGGCATCGGAAACGTGACTTCAGGAGGCCAAAGGTGCGCTCCACCACTGCACGTGTTTGGGCGTGGGCTTGATTGTATCTTTCTTCTCCTGGGGTTTGGGGGTTCCGGAAAGGAGTCATGAGATGGGGTCCCAGTGGATATGCAGAGTCACCTGGAAGGGAAAAGACAGGAGGATGTTAGTCATGCATGTGCCCCTTGTGATGTGTGCATCATGGGGGGGTACAGTCATGCCTGCCACCCATGTCACTCACCAACCAGCCAGGTGTCCCCATACACATTCTGTTCGAATTCCATTCGGATGGGGCTCTGATTGTATATGTAGCTGTCATGGCTGGACCCTGGGTGTTTGGCACGGACGTGCCATATGAGGCCTTGGGCATCGACTATCACCTGTACGTTGATGGAATGCCAATGCTTCCGATTGCGGTATATGTGCTCTGTCTCCTGGGGGGGCTGGAGTGCCACATGTGTGCAATCAATGGCCCCCACGGTGCGTGGGAATCTGGCAATTCTGTAGAAATCTGTCATTGCCTTCAGCCGCAGGTCCTCAGTGGTGGGTTTAATGATTTGGTTGGCCATGCGTCTGAGGATTGCAGGGACAACCTGGTGCACACATCTGCTCATGGAGGATTGTGACATCCCAGCCACCACTCCACTTGTACGCTGAAAAGAGCCACTGGCAAGGAAATGGAGTGTTGCCAGGACCTTGACCAGTGGCTGCACTGCATGTGAGCGGTGTGTTCGGCTGGTGATGTCCTCCTGCAAGGTTGTGGTTAATTCCAGGATGGCATGAGGGGTGAATCTGAAGATGCGATACACCTCAGAATCACTCATGCCAAAGAGGTCTATGCGTGTGCGGTATATCTTCTCCCGTGCCATCCTCCGTGCCCTCCTCCTTCTTTGCTCATCTAAAGTCAGTAGTATAGCTATGCGCGTGTTGCTTTATCTGACATGTAGACGTTTTTTCTCTTTTTAGACCAGCTTTTATATGGTCTAATTTTAGACAGGACATTTTGCTGTTGCGCACACTGCGTAGCCTGCGCTGCCCCAACGTTCTTTTGTGGATCCCCGTAAGTCCCTCATTATTATATTTGACTAGCAAATCAATGGTCTGTCTAGCGCAGTTTTGCGCGGACGGATGCGCCTGTCTAACGAAATTACGCTGGACAAAAAAAAGTAGATTTCTTGCGTATCTCGTTTTGGGGATGCCGTGCATCGAAACGCACGCGCACATTTAGACTTACGCCGCGCATCTCCTGTTACGCAGGCGTTATCGCTCTGTGAATCTGGCCCAAGGTGTATAGCTATGCAATATACTGTATAATCTGAACTGTTGAGTTTCCAATATAGTATATCAACAATGTTTGGGTGAAAAACCTTTCTAATACATTCCAATAGATGTGGTCCCTTAATAAATATTCATATTCCATACTGAAGAGGTTTAAATTCTGATTCATTTCTTCTCCCCTTGTCAAATAAGTAGTAAAAAGCTATTTGAATGAATCACTGATAAGCCGGGCTGCCAAGTACAGGGAACAAAAGATATCAATACAACTATGTCTTCATGTCTTGCTGGTGAAGCTTATTCTTGCTGTGTGTGCAGTTAAATGATATTTTGCAGTTTTAGGAGATGGCATCATAATCTTGTAAGCAAAAAAATCACTCAGCCAATTTGCAGAGGTGTATCTTTCTCCACAACACTGTCATTCTGACACTTGTGTGTTGTTGAATTATAAATACGTTTAGACAACTTACATTTACTGGGGATAGAGTAATAAGGAAAGCTGAAGCAAATAGCAAGAAGTGACAACTGGCATTTGCTGCATATAAACACATTTTTTTCTTGGTTTGTTACTTCTTTATTTATTTTTTACAATACAGTTGCTTTTAAAATTATACAGACAACTGGAAATGTTGTGAAGTTACCTCCAACAATCTTGGCAAGAATCTCTTGCCGCCTGAGTGTACAGACACTCCATTCAAAGGAACCGCGGCTCTTTTGAATGGCAAAAACATAGTGGCGTCATCGCATACGACGAGCATGCGCTCGTCACATTTGATGCCGTCGCCGCCATCTGCCTGTACCCTACCTATGCCTAGGAAGCTACCGCGCATGCGTCAAAGTCATTTCGATCATGCGCGGGTTTCCACGGCGACAGGTAAGTATACACACTCACGGGTTTCTCGGCAGGAAAACACTGCCGAGAATCACAACAAGAGAATAGAAAGCAGGTTCTCTATTTTTCTCGTCGTGATTTTAGGCAGTTTTCTTGACGAGAAACCTGAAAGCCTTGTACACACGTGCAGGAATATTCTCGGCAAAAAAGCTCTGCCAGCTGTTTTCTTGTTGGTTCTTGCCGAGTAAACCGAGCGTGTGTACGAGGCTTAAGCCTTGGCATGTATATGTAATATAGGTAGGTCAACTCATTTTCACTTTTTCTTAGTAGTGGGTGCCCCAAACTGTTAGGGCTTGTTCACTCTATCTGCTGAGTTTCATTTATCTGTATAGACCAACACAGGCTCAACACAAAAGCACATAATAAAATGTTTTCTATGTGCCCTGTTTACACTGTAATGCTGTGTTAAAGTGGGTTGTGTTTTTTTGTGTAAAGATGCAGACATGCTGCCTTTTTATGCAGTTCAACTCACCCTTATAGTGGTTGTAAAGTCAGAAGGTTTTTAATCTTAATGCATTCTATGCCCCCCCTAATACTTACCTGAGCCACATCTCTGTCCAGCAATGTCCATGATTGGCTGAGACACAGCAACGGGACGATTGACTCCCACTGCTGTCAATCAAAGTCAGTCAGCAAAAAGTTTATGAACCTATGCACTGAAGACCAGGTAGCAGCCTTACAAATCAAAGCCACATACACCTGATGGCGAAAATACCAGGAGGTTTCTATACCCCTGGTAGAATGAGCTCTCATCCTAAAGGTAGGAGCTTTATGTTTCAGAATGACATTTTTGCTGCAAAGGATGCCTGAAATCTGAATTGTATCTTAGTGAGACTTCTGGAAAAATTAGTGAGCCAGTCACACAAGTATGAAATCATGTCTTTGGGGGGCATTCTGTATACATTCTGTGTACAGAACACATATTCAGAAAATGACAGCGGCTGCAGATTGAAAAGGAAAGATAATTTTTAATAACATTCAATTACAATATGACTTGTGCCACAATTGTATTCGCTATATTATTTTTTCTTTATTTGCTATTTTTTTCCCACGAAAGTGGAGTTACCCTTTAAGTATAAAGATCATGCCACTATATTTAACTTATTATAAAAAATCATCGGAGTACAATATTTAATCATTGCTGTTTCTAGGTCAAATGAAATTTACCAGGTGTTTCCTGTCCTCAGGGAAAGTTCTGAGGGAGAAGTTTCTAGTACTATGTTGATGAATGAATCTGTGTCTACACTGATTGGTGCTCTGCTGGCTACATGATATAAAAAAGACATTAAGAAGAGAGAATTAAAATAAATAATTAACAGAGACAAAGTAATAAACAAAATAATTGTGTTGCGCTGTCAAACGGTGTTAATACATTAATAATACATTAGCATGAAAATCATCATGTGAAAATCAAGTAAAAAATCAAAGTTTCTAAAGATGATAATTGAACTGCTTGCGGACCACCGCATGTACATTTACGTCAGCAGAATGGCACATGCAAGCACATCAACTTATATATACGTGCCTGCCTTGCCGTGGGTCGGGGGTCCGATCCGGCCCCCCCCGGCACATGCGGCGACCCCCGTAGCTGGCCGAGCAATCCGGGATGAGGGGGCGGCTATTCGTTTTTGTCCGCCCCCTCCGGATCGCTCCCAGCCAATCTGTGCGCTCCCGCCGTGTCACTTCCTTCTCCTGTGTAAACACAGGAAGAGGGAAGTGATGTGATCTCTCCCCTCGGCGGTATTTTCAACAGCCGCTGAGGAGAGATCACATCTCACAGTAAGTCTGCACAACACTACACTGACATCAGGACACACAGGCAGACTTAACCCCTTGTAATCACCCTCCCCTCCCCCCTGTCACAGTGTCACTGAATACAGTAATCATAT
This sequence comes from Rana kukunoris, assembly GCA_029574335.1. NCBI lineage: Eukaryota > Metazoa > Chordata > Amphibia > Anura > Ranidae > Rana > Rana kukunoris. The sequence goes on along the minus strand of CM056053.1, from coordinate 401,134,510 downwards.
ATGTATGATTACTGTATTTAGTGTCAGTGTGACAGGCAGTTAGTGTTAGGTTCAGGGTAGCCCCCGTACCCCCCCCTAATAAAGTTTTAACCCCTTGATCACCTCCCTATTTAACCCTTTCACTCCCTATTGCCAGCGTCACTAAGCGTTCATTTTTCTGATCGCTGTATTAGTGTCGCTGTTCCCGCTAGGTAGCTATTTATTTTTTATTGCGATTTTTTTTTTTTACTAAAGACATGTGGCTAAATACATTTTGGCCTAAATGTTTGACTAAAATTTAGTTTATTTGATTTTTCTTATAACAAAAAGTAAAAAAAATGTTTTTTTTTTTCAAAAACGTCGCTCTATTTTTGTATATAGCGCAAAAAATAAAAATTGCAGACGCAAATTTTGTGTGGGAGCCATGTCGCACGACTGCGCAATTGTTAGTTAAAGCGACGCAGTGACGAATCGCAAAAAGGGGCCTGGTCCTTTACCTGCATTTTGGTCCGGGTCTTAAGTGGTTAATAAAGTATGTAGCGCCCCCTTACTGTCAGTAAGAGATGCTGTTTAAATTTAGTGGGGTGAGAGACTTATTTTTCCTCACCCAGGTTGATTTATGCTAAATTAGGCTGCTGTCAGCCTTGAATCATCCTGTGGGTCGTTCTATGCTCCAGGGATGCAGTTCCATCTCTGGGCGGCAGGTGGCGCCAAAGGGATTCAGGCAGAGCCACTTTTCCCCAGCAGCCATTTGGAGGAGTGTTTCCCTCATGGGGCATGCTGGGGGAGGGTATATCTGTGGCAGACGCCATTTTTCGGGGTTCTTCGCGGGTTCCTGGTTCCTGGTGCGGCACCCACATTCAGGGTGTGTGCACGTCGCGGGCCCCATCACTATGGCCTATTTGGCCGGGACCCATGCTACGCGGAGTTCCTTACTCTGGGCCCTCATGGCTCAGAGCAACTAAAGTTGCCGAGGGGCCTCAGTGACTTACTGGGTCCCCACACTTCAAGACGAATTGACTGAAAGGATACGCTCTATTGCTCTCAAGTATCGGACCTGTGGCAGAGGCCTTTACTACTTTTCTAGAGCCAAGTCGGTGGCAGAGACTTGTTCCTTCTCAGCATTCTCAGTGACACTCTGGCTGCCAGGCCTGTGAGAGAGGCCTGTCCAGGTGCACTGCACCCACTCCGACGGGAGTGGCGACGGGAGAAGAGAATACACAGGGAGAAGAGAATACACACTAGAGACAGGACTGCTTCTGTTCGTTATCCATAGCCTGACTCTGCAAAGTTATTCTTTTCACCAACCTATCCTGTCTACCTCAAGTTGACTGTTGGTCGTGTTGGACCGAAAATAAAGCACTTCGAAAACGTCAACCATTGGCTTGGACATTCCGTTACTGCTCTCACAGTTGCTACCATCAATTTCCCTAGACACATCAAAGGTAACTTAACTTATGTCGATCCCTTCTAACCAGCGGCTCCTGAGGGGGTAGCGCTACACGTACATGGTGCAAATCAGTCGAAATAAAACGTGAAAGTAGTATTATTAATGCATTAGCACTTTGTTTGACAAAGCAACATAATTATTTTGTTTATTGCTTTTATCTGTATGTGGGAGTTTAGTGGGTGCTGCTGTCACAATCGTAGTTGATGTTAATTGATTTTTATATGACTGTTTTTTTTTTTATATGCTAAGATCAATCAATAATTATTTTCATAATAGCAACAAAGTGTTTTCAAGCTTTATACAAATCAAAATTTAAAGAAAATGTTTATTATTTGTTTTGCAATAACATGGTGTAGGTAGGGTGCAAGGCAACTGAAAATAGCTTTCACTTTGTTCACATTATAAAGATATTTGGAGGAGGTTCTGCAAATTACAGGCTCTGGCAGGCCCCTCCAGCCTGTGTCTATGGTGTGTATGTGCTGGGACTTATGCCGCGTACACACGATCATTTTTTGTGATAAAAAAAACCGACGTTTTCTGTGAAGTAAAAAACAACGTTTTTGAAACGTCACTTTTCAAAGACGATGTTGTCTACACACCATCGTTTTTTTCACAAAAAGTGAGGTTACGTTCACCACTCTTTTCCATTGAAGCTCGCTTCATAACTAGTTTCTGGGCATCCGCGGGTTGAAAAAAGTCGTTTTAAACAACGTTTTTGCTACACACGGTGACTTTTTGTGAAACAAAAAACGATGTTTTGAAAAACGACACAAAAAATTCAAGCATGTTGGAATTTTTTTTTGGTCGTTTTTTTTAAGACAAAAAACGACGTTTTGCCCACACACGATCAATTTAAATGACGTTTTAAAAAACAACGTTTTTTTTTCATCGCAAAAAACGACCGTGTGTACGCGGCATTATGATTAATAACCAATATGAGGACATGGAAGAGAAATGAGGGAGGGGGGGATATTATTTACCACTGTGTTTATGTCCACGTGTGCGTCTCTATAGTTACATGAAGCTGGAGCATGTGCAGAAGAGTTCAACAGCTGGTCTACAACATTTCAGGCTGCGGTGGGGACACAGACAAGGAGGGAAGGACCTGAAAACAAATGCTCTAGTGCAGGGGTAGGCAACCTCGACCCTCCAGCTGTTTTAAAACTACCCATGAGTCCCATGAGACATTGCAAGACCCTGACAATCACAGGCATGACTCCTAGAGGCAGAGGCATAATGGGATTTGTCGTTTTACCACAGCTGGAGTGCCAAGGTTGCCTACCCCCTGTTCTAGTTCATGAGTGAGTATGAACAGTTTGTAAGATAGCATATATTGACAGTTGTTGATGATTTGGGTTTAATGACACTTTAACCACTTTAACTACTTAACCCCAGACCATTTTGTTGCTAAATGACCTGACCACTTTTAGCGATTCGGCACTGCGTCGCTTTAACTGACAATTGCGCGGTCGTGCGACGTGGCTCCCAAACAAATTGAAGTCCCCTTTTCCCCACAAATAGAGCTTTCTTTTGGTGGCATTTGATCACCTCTGCGGTTTTAATTTTTTGCGCTATGAACGAAAATAGAGCGATAATTTTGTAATTTTTGGTAAAAAAATCGCAATAAGCGTTTATTGATTGGTTTGCGCCAAAGATATACCGTCTACAAAATAGGGGGTAGTTTTATAGCATTTTTATTAATAATTGTATTTTTTACTAGTAATGGCGGCGATCAGCGATTTTTATCGTGACTATGACATTTTGGCGGACACATCGGACACTTTTGACACATTTGGGACCGTTGTCATTTTTACAGCGAGATCAGTGCTATAAAAATACACTGATTACTGTGAAAATTACACTGGCAGTGAAAGGGGTTAACCACTAGGAGGCACTGTAGGGGTTAAGTGTAACCTAGGGAGTGATTCTTACTGTTAGGGGGCGTGACTTGCTGTCACACGTCACTGATCGTTGTTTCCCGATGACAGGGAACGAGATCAGTGTCAGTGTCACTAGGCAGAATGGGGAGATGTTGGGCCAGATCCACAAAGAACTGGCGCTGGCATAGCCTATCTAAGTTACACTATGCCACTGTAAGTTACAGTGGCGTATCCTTATCCACAAACACTTTTCGCTGAGACTTACGGCGACGTAGTGTAATTGTTGCGGCGTAAGGCCGAGCAATTCAAATTACAAAGCTGTGGGCGTGATTTAATTTAAATCAGCTTGACCCCACGTAAATGACGTATTTTTTTAACGGCACATGCGCCGTCCTTAGAGATATTCCAGTGCGCATGTGCGAAATCATGTAGAAAATAGTCAATGAAAACGACGTGAACGCAATTTACGCAATTCCCTATTTGCGAACGGTTTAAGTGGACGACAGAAAAATCGACGCTGGCCCGACGTCCATACTTAACATTACGTACACCTCTATACAGCAGGGGTAACTTTACGCCGGACCTACGCTTACGCAAACGACGTAAAAACACTGCGCCAGCCGTACCTTCGTTCGTGGATCGGCGTATCTAGCTCATTTGCATATTCGATGTGGAAAATATACGGAAGCGCCCCTAGCGTCCAGCGTAAATGTTAAACTTAAATAGGACAGCGTAAGACGGTGTATCTACGCAAAAAAAACTTAAATGATACGCCGGCGCTGATTTGAAATTACGGCGGCGCATCTGGAGATACACTGCCATAATTGTTTGTGGATCTGGCCAGTTGTGTTTACACTAATATCTCCCCATTCTATCTCTCTGTGAGACAATCGCGGGTATGCCAGCGGCGATCGAGTCGGGCTCACAGGCCTCGTACACACGAGGGGATATGTCCGCTGAAAACGGTCCGATGGACCGTTTCAGCAGACATCTCCGCTCGTGTGTATGGGCTAGCGGACAGATTTCTCCACCCGACAGATTTCAAAGCATGCTTTGAAATCCATCCGGTGGAATCTGTCCGCCCGACATGTCTGCTGGTTAGTACACTTACCAGCAGACATGTCGTCCCCCACCGCCGCCGCCGAATGGATTCGGCGCATGCGCGGAAGTGTTTAACTTCCTGGTGCGGTGACGTGGCGGTGACGTGGCGGCGTCAACGTCACCGCCACGTCACCGCGCCGTCCGGCGGCGGGGAATTTGATCCGATGGTGTGTACACGCCATCGGATCAAACTCCCGATCGGACATATCCGATGGAAATGGTCCGCGGACCGTTTTCATCGGATATGTCCGATCGTGTGTACGAGGCCACAGAGATTGCGGCGGGCGGGCGTGCACAACAACCGCTTCTTAAAGGGGACGTATATATATATACGTCCTTCTGCCTGCCTGTGCTATTCTATAGATGTACTGTATATCTGCGTGCACTGGGCGGCAAGCGGTTAAAGATTTGGCTAAAGAAAAACAACAATTCAACTACCCTTACTGTGTTTAGGACTGTCATGGATCTTGGAAGACAGAAATGTTCCTCCTTGAAATGGGTTACACAGGCATGGATCTTGGAAGACAGAAGTGTTCCTCCTTGATCCACGACAAGGACAATACAAGGTCAAACTTGCTTTCTGCTGAGATACACCTATAGGGCCAGATTTACAAAGCACTTATGCCGGCATTTCAGGAGATGCGCGGCATAATTGTAATTATGCGCCTGCGTATCTATGCGCCGTATCCCCAAAACGATATACGCCGGAAATCTAGAAATTTTCGACCGACGTAATTTCGATAGACCGGCGCATCGTGCACGCAAAAAATGCGCTAGACACACCATTGATTTGCTAGGCAAATATGCAAATGAGCTGTGTGCATCAGCTGCACGTCCTGTCTAAAATTAGTCCATATAAAAGCAGGTTTAAAATTAGGCAATCCGTCTACATGTCAGCTAAAGCAACACCGTTAGGGACGAGCTGAGCAGCCACACTTGCAGGACAACAATCTGTATGCCAACATGCCAGGGGCATCCTTGCTCATAGCTATACTACTGACTTTAGATGAGCGCAGAAGGAGGAGGGCACGGACGAGGGCACGGAGGAGGGCACGGGAGAGGATATACCGCACACGCATAGACATCTTTGGCATGAGTGATTCTGAGGTGTATCACATCTTCAGATTCACCCCTCATGCCAGCACAGGGATTTGTGACCGGCGCAAATTTCTGCGCAAATACTACGAGGGTAAGGTACTTGCGCCTCTACATTGTGCCTGTCTAACGTAAAGGAGGTGCGCTACGCCGGTCAATATATGCGTCAATATACGTGAATCTGACCCATAGTTTTCTATTCAGCAAAGCTCAAGTTTCCTACTGATTGGAGCATTTTAATTCTGACTCCACATATACTGCTGGGCTTTAATTTTTAAACAATTAAATTAGGCTTTTTGTGCTGACTAACTGGAATGTGTGCTGGCTAATTTATGTATATATGACCTGATGTTTGCAGTCAAAGATTCCTCTTTAGGCGTTTATTGTAATTATTGGGTTTTGAATGGCAAGCATGTGAGCATCAGATATGCTCATTATAGTGCACAGAGATTTTGCTGGAGTTTCTTATCAATTGTTCCCTTTACTTCTTGGGTAGTGATCCAAAGAACAGTCTTAGTATATGTCTGTTTACAAGTGAAGGCCAGCTTATTTGGTTCCAGACCGCCTCACATCTATTTACGGGGCAGAATAGCTCCCCTGCTCAAAACCTGTACCCATACAGGGTTTCCTTTAAGAGCCGATAGAGGGCACTCACCCACTGCATGGCAGGGGACCCACTGCACGTGGCCGGCAGTCTTGATTGCCGCTGGCCACGAAAATCGCGTGCACAAGCGCCAGCACGAGGATTTGTGTGTGTAAACACAAATCCCTATGCTGTCAGGAGAGGAGACATTTAGTTTTTTTCCTAGTAAGTAGGAACAGTGATATGTCTCCTCTCCTACTCAGTCCAATCCCTATACAGTTAGAACACACTGAGGGAACACACATTTAACCCCTTGATCGCCCCTAGTGTTAAACCCCTCCCTACCAGTGACATTTACTCAGTATCAGTGCATTTTTTTTATAGCACTGATCGCTGTTTAAATGTCAATGGTCCCAAAAATGTGTAAAAAGTGTCCGATCTGTCCATCACAATACCGCTAAAAATCGCAGATTACCGCCATCACTGCCATAAACTTTTCCCATATTTTGTAGACACTATAACTTTTGCGCAAACCAATAAATAGATACGCTTATTGTGATTTATTTTAACCAAAAATATGTACAAGAATTAATATTGGCTTAAAGCGGAGGTCCACCCTAAAGTGAACTCGCGCTGATCGGAACCCTCCCCCCCCTCCGGTGTCATATTTGACACCTTTCAGGTGGGAGGGGGGTGCAGATACATGTCTAAAGACAGGTATTTGCACCCACTTCCGGCCCAGCATTCTCAGGCAAAATACGGGCATGTCGTCACATCCCTTCGCCCCCCCCCCCCGTTGTGTGCTGGGAACACTCGGCTCCCAGCACACAACTGGAGCCAATCGGCGGGCGCAGCGCAACTTACGCATGTGCCGTAGGGAACCGGGCAGTGAAGCCGGAGTACTTCACTTCCTGGTTCCCTCACCGTAGATGGAGGGGGGAGCAGCAGAGTGACGAGCGATCACTCGCCCTCTGCTGTGGATGGCGCTGGACTCCAGGACAGGTAAGTGTCCTAATATTAAAAGTCAGCAGCTGCAGTATTTGTAGCTGCTGGCCTTTAATATTTTTTTGAGGGGACATCCGCTTTAAAGCAGAGGTCCATACGTTTTTTTTTTTTGTAAAAGCCAGCAGCTACAAACACTGCAGCTGCAGACTTTTAAAAAATGTACAGCGCCCACGATGTCAGCAGCTGAGGCTGAGCAATGGCTTGGTCCTCGGCTGCTTCTGCCACCATCCTCGGTGAGAGAATCAGGAAGTGAAAATTTGTGGCTTCACTGCCCGATTCCCTTCTGCGCATGCGCGAGGATTGCGGTGCGCTGTCACTTAGCCCCGCTCTCTCATTCGAACAGTGTTTTCCAGAAGACAGCGGGGGGGGGGGGGGGGGTGATGTGACAAGGCTGGATTCCCAGCGGGAGTCAGAACCCAGAAGTGGTGCAAATACTGTATCTGCACCCCCCTCCCCCTGAAAGGTGCCAAATGTGACACCGGAGGGGGGAGGGATCCTAAAAGCAAAGGTTCACTTTTTGTGTGAACCTCCGCTTTAAACAGATGGAGAAATTTGTATTTTAAAAAACATTTTTGGGGATATTTATTATAGCAAAAAGTTAAAAATATATATATTTTTTAAATTCTTGCTCTTTTTTAGTTTAAAAATAAAAACCACAGAGGTGATCAAATAGCACCAAAAGAAAGCTCTATTTGTGGAAAAAAAGGATGAAAATTTTGTTTGGGTACAACATTGCATGACCACGCAATTACCAGTTAAAATTACGCAGTGCCAAAATGTAAAAAGTGATCCGGTCAAGAAGGGGGTAAAACCTTTCTGGGGCTGAAGTGGTTAAAATGACACTAAACAATATAATTATTTTTAGTACCATAATAAAACATTGGAGAATGTCTTAACATTCAATTTGCATATTAACTGGCATCAAGACAGAGCCTGGCAAAATAGATACCCTTTTAATTGAGACGCTCATAAATCTCATTAATGAGGGTCATGTTGTCTACTTTAGTACCAATTAAGTAAGTAGGTATCTTAAGTCTGGTGTTTTATTAGCTATTGTCAAATGTTCTAGTTTCCAGTCTTAAAGGGTTACTAAACCCACAACAGTAAGGCCCCATTCACACCTGAGCATAGTGTTTTCAGGCAGAAAGTTGCGCAAATTTACAGCGATTTTTGTCACAATTTTTCCTGCGTTTTTTTACCGCGTTATGCCACGATTTTGAACAGGTCAAAAGGTCACCAATGTAAAAAGCAGAAAAACGCCAAAATCTGCCTAAAAAAAGTCCCAGAACTTGTGTGAGTTTCAGGCGTTTTGGAGCTTCTGGCTTCAGGTGTTTTAGAGTGGAGATGTGAACCATCTCCATAGAGAATAATAGAGTTTTTCCCCTCCAGCATTTGTAGCTTGAGGCTGCAAGCTACAAAACTCTCAGGTGTGAATGGGTCTAAAATAAGTCTGTATATTCAGTAAAGCATGCTTGTTTTACTCACTGTGGAACCTATGGGGTTAATCCTACACATTGTGTAAAAAGGCTTCCTTCTCTGATCCTCCCCTTCCACTGTCCCCAATCTATCTCCTGATAAGACAGAGCACATGCTCAGTTTAGTGTTTATTGCTAGAGAGTGCTTGTTTTCTTTTGGAATGGTGCATGTTATCAGCACAGGGCCAATCAGCACTGTCCAGACAAAGGGTCAGGCGTCCTGCAGCCTCATAGGATAATCAGAGTAGAATGAAAACTTGCCCTACAAGCCAGGGCCGATCCTAGGGTCACATGCGCCTGGGTGCAGAAATATTTCTGGCGCCCCTACAAGGGCATGGCCACCTTACTAACTCCTCCCCCTTTACAAATGTTTCTATGGCAATGATTCAAACACAGAAATGCTCCCCTAAGGAGTTATCGTTACACTGGGATCCTCCCATGATCTCTTAACAAATGCAGCCTAACATTGCTCACCAATTGTAGCCTACCTGTGCCCACCAAATGCAGCCTACCAGTGCCCACCAAATGCAGCCTACCATTGCTCACCAATTGTAGCCTACCAGTGCCCATCAAATGCAGCCTACCAGTGCCCACCAAATGCAGCCTCATCAATGCCCATCAAATTCATCTTATCAGTGCCCATCAAATGCAGCCTACCAGTGCCCACCAAATGCAGGCTACCAGTACCCAACAATTGCAGCCTTATAATTGCTCACCAATTTCAGCTTACTGGTGCCCCTGGATCACACAGAAGAGCAATATCCTGCTGTCACAGAGCTTGGATTTGATTTGCCTGGGCAGCCACTGTAACAAAGACTGACTTGCGGCTCCTATGGTACACATCACACTGATTATACTGACTATACCCCCATATGCCCTCCCACCCTGATCACACCTCCCCAGATACCCCTGCCCTGATTACCCTGATTGGGGGCTGAAAGAGAGATCGGGCTCAGAGAGAGAGGTGGGGCTGAAAGAGATGGAGGTGGACAGAGAAGGGGGTTGAGTGAGAGAGGTCAGGCTGAGAGAGAGAGAGAGGTGGGGCAGAGAGAGAAAGAGGGGTGAGGCTGAGAGAGAGAGGGGTGAGGCTGAGAGAGAGAGGGGTGAGGATAAGATAGAGAGGGTTAAGGCTGAGGGAGAGGGGAGAGGCTGAGAGAGAGAGAGGGGGTGAGGCTGAGAGAGAGCGTGGTGAGGCTGAGAGAGAGAGAGGGGTGAGGCTAAGAGAGAGATGGGGTGAGGCTAAGAGAGAGAGGGGTGAGGCTGAGAGAGAGAGGGGTAAGGCTGAGAGAGAGAGTGGTGAGGCTGAAAGAGAGAAGAAAGGCTGAGAGAGAGAGGGGTGAGGCTGACAGAGAGAGAGAGAGGGTGAGGCTGAGAGAAAGAGAGAGAAAGAGAGAGGAGGTGAGGCTGAAAGAGAGAGGGGTGAGGCTAAGAGAGAGAGGGATGAGGCTGAGAGAGAGAGGTAGAGAGAGAGAGAGAGAGAGAAAGAGAGAGGGATGAGGCTGAGAGAGAGAGAGGTGTGGCTGATAGAGAAAGGTGAGGCTGAGAGAGAGAGGTAGAGAGAGAGAGAGAGATGGGTGAGGCAGAGAGAGAGAGAGAGAGATGAGGCTAAGAGAGAGAGATGAGGCTGAGGGAGAGAGAGAGGTGAGGCTGAGAGAGAGAGAGTTAAGACAAACCATTTGAGGGTTAAGACAAACCATTTAATGTTGGCAGGTGGGCTTAAAATAGTAAATTTATACTCATTTATGTAAAAAAACATTTATCCCATAAGGATAATTGTAATTTAATTATAATGGTTGGTATTGTGAATAGTTTGTTTCTAACAAAAAGTCTTGGCGGCTGTTTTGCGACTGGTTAGCTGCATAGTCAACCTGCCCCAGTGCCAATCTCTTGGTCTGCTGTGCATCTGTTGAGAAAAAAATAAAAAACATTCCCACTGGGAAATCTATGTACATTGCAAAGATTTTAACAAACTTTGTTGTAGATTCCTACTTTTTGTTATTCTGAAGGAATAGCTATTTTGTTTGTCTATGTCCATTTTTTCCCCCATAAAAATGGAGTTACCCTTTTACTTTCCTCTAACATTCCCTGGCATCTTCTACTGGATACTGGTCTTTGTCTGTCTTTATTGGCCAGCTCAGGATGACATTACTCCTGTGCATGCACAGGAGTCAGTCATTCCGGCACACAGGGCCTCTGCTGGTGATGTAATCTGAACTGCACATGTGCAGCCTAGTTTACATGCTAGAGAATGCTGTGCGCAGGCAGATAGGCATATTTTACTTCAGAAGAGACATTGGGGTTGATTTACTAATATACTGTGCACAGTGCAAGTGCAGTTTCTCCATAGATTAGTAAATGAGGTGAAGATTTCCTTTGCAAAAAAATACCCAATCACATGCAAGGAAAACAAATAAAACATTTTTGCTTGCACATAATTGAATGATGGAAGTCAGCAGAGCTCCTGCTCATTTGCTATGCTCTGGAGCAGGTGTCTCCAAACTGTGGCCCTGGGGCCAGATGCAGCCCTTTGCTTGCCTTTATCCGGCCTTTGGGGCACTATTCCATCCACTGACACCAACAATGGGGAATCATTTTTGCTGCTAAAACCAGCAATGGGGCACTATTCATCCAAGTGACACTATCAAAAGGGTACAATTTCTTCTATTGGCACCAACAATGGGGCACTAGTCCTCCCACTGACACCAAAGATATGGTATTGTTTACTCCCACTGGACATTTTCTACTCCCAATGGCCCTAGTCCGGCCCCAAATGTTCCGTTCAGAGCCACTGTACCAATGACCCAACATTAGTACAGCGCTCTCCCCTGCTGTTCAATTGTGTTCCGACAGGTGGGTGTCCCATGAGAACACTCCAGTCATCGCTCTCATTCATTGGCTGAGAGTACTGTTCGGGAGCCAATCAGCTGATAGTTTTCCAGCATGCTTGTCCGACAGAAGCCTGGCCAAATCGCCAACTTCTGTAGGAACAGCTGCCGTACACACACAGGCCAAAGGTCATCATTTTTTATCCAACCAGCCCATGTCACTCGACATTGGGCCCATGTGTACTAGGCTTAAGAGACAAACTAAAGGGTGTTAGGGACAGCTTTCCAACATCTAAATAATTTTAGACACCTCCACAGCATATGGATTTGGTCCCCTATATGTCAAATTTGGGGCAGAGGGGAGAGTCTCTCCTGTCCCTTTAAAATAATGTCACTTGTGTTCTTTATGTTTAGTGCAAAATGAATAGTTGTATTAGCAGTTGGGCAGCAGATACAAAAACTATTGGTATAGATGTCAAAGCTCTGTGTGCCTTACCACCTATTTCACCTATATCTTGCTCTCATTTTACCCTATAAGACAAATGTTCTGGGTCTTGGGATAATGATAAAAGGTTGGCGTATATGTGCAAGATCATAATCTTCTTGCTAACATCAGACATTAATTTATAATTTTATCAGGCATGGTTCCTCTAACACTAGGGTAGACTGCTGGGCTTAGGCTTGACGCACATGATAAAACTACTGTCTTGGGATGTCAAATTCAAAATGTATCATGTCAAAGGTTTTTAGGACAGTCACACAATATAGTTGAGCTATTTACCTAATGCCGCATGGGTACCAGATCATGGAATTCTATCAGCCTAGCACTTTATGTAAAATGTTTGTTTTTCCCTAATGAAATGCTTTTGAGATGATAGCTGCAGACTCTGTTTTAGGGATTTACATACCTTTAGTAATAAGACTGCTGTAGGGAATTGTTAATGTATATTATAGAGAGCTAAATCTAGATGTGACAATGCTGTGAAATCTGTATCTGGGTGAGTCAATAACATAAAGATAGGATTCATTCTGTCTTTTAAGTTCCATCCTGTTAGGTGCTGGGAAAATGTGTTTTGTAACACTCTAATAGTGCATAGCTTTAAAAAATAATGAGCAGCATCCTGTTTTTCATTGTTATCATCTGGTTGCTCAAATAACAAGATTACGTTTGTACTGATGCATTCAAAGCCAGACTCTTGTACTAATAGGCCTGTCAACGTGCTATATTAATGTCATTGATATCTGATTGTGGTTTTGTTATACCTAGACAGTTATATTACCTCACTCCTTGTTCAATGGTCACATTTCCTAGGCTTCTTTTTGAAGTAAATTACTTTTTTGCTTCTCATTCAGTATGACAAAATTCTATTACTAATGCACTACACAATATAATGTACAATATAGAATTTCAATGCAGCCGACTGGCATGTCACCAGAGTTCATTGTTGAAACATTGCTGTCTCCATTAATTCACGCCTAGAATAAGCGAAAAGGCAATAGAATAAAGAGTTTTTAAAGAAAATTAAAGAAGAATGGCTATCCAAAGGAAAATGTCAATTGCTCAAAATTGGGTTTTGTTAAATTAACAGAGTGATCTCTCATAGTAAAATACATTAAAGATAATAAAGTGGTATGTAATTTTCATTATGGACAGCACTAAATGCAGACAATGTTAATCAAGAACACTGAAATATGGCAGAGGATACAAAACTATAACAGCACACTGAAAAACCTAACTCAGCAATTAAAGAAAATCTCTTAGTATAATGCAAATTCAGCAATATTTAAAAATATTTATTATTTAGGAAGAGATGTTTGTCATTTTTTTATACAGTGGAAGTATAAATAATGTTACATTAAAAAGAATACAGAAGGAAATAAAGCTAGAAACCATAGGACAGAGAATATGTAAATGCTGTGTATGGTAAGGCTGTGGTCACTTCACACAAAGCATCCAACCAACTAGTTATGTTCTAGCAAACGTCATGTTTGTTAAAAGTTCCTTACCCAAGTTTAAAGGGGTTGTAAAGGTTAATGTTTGTTCACCTTAATGCATCCTAAGCATTAAGGTGAAAAAACATCCGATGGTACCGCCCCCCCCCCCCGATCCCCCGTTTTACTTACCTGACCGTTCGAAAATTCCCGGGCGCGTCCACGTCATCCTCTTTGGTTTCCAGCCTGGCCGTTGATTGGCTAGGCTGGGCGGATTGATAGCAGCGCAGCCATTGGCTGGCGCTGCTGTCAATCACAGTGGATGACACGGCGCGTCGGAGGGTGGGCCGAGTGATATGCTCGCTCGCATTAAGGTGGAGTGCTTTTGCGAGCAGGACCTGAGACAGCCGCCGAGGGACCCCAGAAGATAGGGTTAGAGGACACTCTGTGCAAAACGAGCTGCACAGTGGAGGTAAGTATAACATTTTTGACTTTAGTGTTCCTTTAAGTAGTCATAATGAATACAGTGGTTGACTTCTCAGCTTTTCTGGACTTACTTTCATTTTTAAGCACTATTTTATGTCACTTTTGTAGCACTTGTTTCCTTCATTCTCTAAATATCTAGATTTATAGAAAGGGTTGTCCAGGTTTTCAAATTCAACTGCATGACTTTTGCTTGTGAGTAGGGTTTCCACCCATTGGATTTTGGCAACTTTTTTTTTCCCTTAACGTTTGTTTGCAGTGTCCTGGTTTTAAAGTACAGTATAGGTTAATGGAGCCTAGCAGCTAAGGCAAAACCAGTAGTGGCACCCCAAGAGAGAGTGTAGCCTATCTAGTAGGTAAGTCTTGACAGTTGGTGGTTTGTTATCAGGAAGGCTGCATTTATTTCCAATATCACTTCAACTCAATGGTTTTCTATCTAACAGATTTTGGCACATGGTGGACCAGGTAGTGGGAGTACTGGCAGGCATTAGCTGTCCTGGTCTATGCTAGGACTGATGACAAAAAATATGGAAGATCCCAATAAATCATTTTAGAGAACTAGACCATAATTTGAAGAGAAAAATCTCCAGGATTATGTTCTCAGGGATATCGCTTAAAACTGATGAAGACAAAAACACAACGGGCCAGATTCACAGAGCCCTTACTCCTGTCTAACTCGCGTTAGACTGGAGTACTTTCAAATTACGCGCATTTTTTCACTACTCTGAAACCTCAAACCATGAAAATACGGCTGCGGGCTTCAATCCGACTGGCTTACGTGTTCGTACGGCTTCAGATCTACGCTGCAATAAATTTGCGGCCGCTGGGTGGAGTTCCCGTAGTTTTCCGCATTGGGGTATGCTAATGAGCTTTTGCCGACGATCCACGAAATTACCAACGTCAATCGCAATCTCTTACGGCATCTTTAGTCATCTTTTTGCTGCGTAAAACTATACCAGCTTTTTGCTGGTCTAATATTAGACAGCCCATGTTAAGTATGGCCGTCGTTCCCGCGTCGAATATCAACATTTTCCAACGTCTTTTTTTATTTTTGACGTAAAACGTCCGGGAATAGGAATGTCCGTAGACGACGCTACTCAAACAATGAATGACGTAACGACGTTATTTCGCGCAATGCACGGCGGGAAATTTCTGGACGGAGCATGCACAGTTCGATCGCCGCGGGGACGCGCCTAATTTAAATGCTTCACGCCCCCTAATCGCGTATTTCGATTACGCGGCGAGAAATACACTACGCCGCCGTACCGTAAGGGACAAAATCTACCAGGATTCGTTGTACAGCCTGGTAAAATACGGCAGCGTAGTGTATCTATGATACTCTGCGCCAATGTAATTGTATCTGAATCTGGCCCAACATTTTTAAAAGCAAACCAACTGCCTAAAAGTAATGCATGTCACACATTATTGGAACACAAATGCATGTTAATAAGTGCAAATATGTGAACAGAGTCTGATGCCGCGTACACACAATAATTTTTCGGGTTGTAAAAAAAATATGTTTTTTTTAATGTCATTAAAAACGATCGCGTGTGGGCTTCAGAGCATTTTTCGTGTTCTGAAAAACGGGCAAAAAAAATTTGGACATGCTCTATTTTTTAGCAACATTTTTAAGTTGTCGGGTTGTAAAAAATGGTCATGTGTGGGCTTTAACGACATGAAAAATCCATGCATGCTCAGAAGCAAGTTATAAGACGGGATTGCTCGTTCTGGTAAAACTACCGTTCGTAATGGAGCAAGCACATTCATAACGCTGTAACAGACAGAAAAGCGCAAATCATCTTTTACTAACACAAAATCAGCTAAAGCAGCCCAAAGGGTGTCGTCATCCGATTAAAACTTCCCCTTTATAGTGCCATCGTACGCATTTTTTTTCACAATCGTGTGTAGGCAAAGCCGTTTTAATGATTGTTTTTTCTAGACCCTTAAAAACTTAATTTTTTACAACCCAAAAAATGATCGTGTGTACGTGGCATTAGAGTCTAGTTCTGATACCTATAAGCCCAGTCGTACCCACATTATTTAAAACACACTGTACTGCACTTACAATGATAGTAAATATATAAGCAGCTAGCACAATTCACTGGTGGTGAATAGCTACATAAAAAACATAAAGGAGCAGTGCTAAAAAAAAGTGTGACAGAAAATCATTGTCAATGGCTCATTAGGGAGTTCAAAGTGAAGAGTCCTATAGGTGCAGAGTCCAGACAGAAAATCTTGTGAGAGCTCCTCCACCGACAGTTAGACACACACTGACCCTTAACAGCAGGGATGGACCACTACATACAATCGATTGCAATTATTACAAAATCCAATCGGTCAATAACACCAGGTATCAACAATGTTCCACTTTTTAAAGCATCGTTGTCAAACTGGCGGTCTTCCAGCTGTTGCAGAACTACAAATTCCATGAGGCATTGAAAGGCTGACAGTTGTAAGCATGGATCCCACAGGCAGAGGAATGATGAGACTTGTAGTTTCTCAACAGTTGGAGGACCGCCAGTTTGGCACCCCTGCTCTAAAGGACTCCACTTGATATGGACCTTAATAAATGCAAGGTTTAGAGATAGGCAGAAAAACACTTCATAGTGAAATATATTTGATAACCAAATTTAATAAAATCCATCTAACACACTCACCAAACATTGAATAAAATCTCGCATTTACTCAGTAATTGTGGGGAAATGTTTTCAACAATCAAATGGGCCCTTGGGCCGGATGAAGTCTATATGACAAAACGATTTGGGTGGAGCTGGATCAGGTGGCAGCGCCACACACAGGTCAGCCATTTTGATAGGTGGAACAATTCCCTCACAATTACTATTGTACATGCAAGATGTTATCCAGTGTTTGGTGAATGTGTTGGCTGGATTTTAATAAATTTGGTTATCGAATATACTACACTACGAAGTCCTTCAAAGGGTGGAAGATTGTGCATACCCACATTATTAACACAGCATGTTAAATTCCTGGTAGGATCTCACGTATTCGGGTCTATGGGCTTCAATGGTTTCAGTAATATCAAAACAGGTTGGTAGCACTATTTTAATTAAAAATTAAATACTAACTTTAATTTAACATTTAAAAAACGCACACTCAATTTCCTTCTAAGCTGAATAAAGAATATTTGCAATATTTACCTAAAAGTGCACGCTAAGAATGCTTCTTCTGGCAGTGTAAATCATTGGAAAAGATGGATAAGAATTTATTAGTTTGATGTCATTTGCTGAGAAAATTGCTTTTGCCACTATCAGCTCACAGAAGCCAAGAACAAAATATTGAACGTACTCTGCCTTGAAATTCCTATAGAAGAGAAGAGCTGGATCTGTGATTGCTGAAACAAATGTTTCTGGATTTTTTCAGATCAGAGGTCTATATAGACAATTACTGCAAAAATGATTTTACAATTTAGTGAAACATGTCCTTATTAAATGTATTACATATATAATTTCCTTTTTTTTTTTTTCTGGTAAGCAGGACAGCTACGTGATTGGATGTCATTCAATTCCTACCTATTCACTGTATTCAGTGAATACAGTGAATATAAGTAGAAATTGAACGTCGAAAATTCGACAAAGCATCGAAAATCGTCGAATTTTCGCCGGTCAATTTCTACTTATTCACTGTATTCAGAACGATGATTTTCGATGCTTTGTACGACGAAAATTCGACAAAGCATCGAAAATCTTCGTTTTCGGACAAAAGCTTTCCCGACGAAAACAACATAAATCAAAACGATTTTCGGGAGTAACTAAATACATTTATTTTCCAAACGAAAATGAAAAAACGAAACAAAATATTCCAGTCTGCACATGTCTAGTTTCTGCAATTATCAGTTAAAGTGTTTAATTCAATATTTGGGAAAAAAGGAGAGGAGGGCTAGATACATGACAACTAGGAGCACAGAGCAACCAGTGAGCAGAGGAAGACCAATGGGGACATGAAAGAACCCCTGGAGGGAGTCATCAATGAGTAAAAAAGAGGGAAGTAGGGAAAATCTACTACATGTAGGGAGAAATCACTAGACAGCAGGGTAAGGCCATTGGACAAGGAAAGTACCTACTGTGTGCAGGGATAACCCACTGAACACAGGGAATGACCGCTGAACACAAGTGGCAGGTTTGGACACTGGGACAAAGTAAATGGCCACTGAATACGAAAAGTCACCCCCAAACACAATGTGAGGCTGCAAGTAGACATGATAACTACTCATGATTGCAACCAGGAAATCACTATAATAATAATATCTCCTCGCTATATGTAACACACACACATACAGTAGATTTAAATCCAGAAAAGAAGTGAGGGATTACAGAAGTATAGCCAAAGCTTTTTTGGCTGTACTTCTCCTGGGGATCACAGGAGTGCAGTTTGTTCTGCACTCCTTTGATCCGTTTTCTTCCAACAGGTGAGCCGTTGAGAGCCTGGGCCAGACACTCCTGCCCCCTCCACAGCCCAGCACTCCAGTGAGCTCTGGAGGGGCAGAGCAGAAAGCTGGGGTAGCAAAAAGAAAAGTGTAGCAAAGCCTAAAAGACTTTTCTTGAGTGAGTGAAAAACTTATAAAGCGCAACACATGCGAACTGAATTGCCTCTGGGCGCTGTTTCCATTCCTACGGTAAGGAAACCCTTGACCTCAGAAGAGATGAGTTTTAATCATTCTCCTGGAAGCCAGGTGGTCCGACTCCAGTCGGATGGTGGTAGGTATAGTGCATTCCACAATCAAGGTCCTTGGACAGCAAATCTCCGATCTCCTTTGAATTTGTATCTTGGAAGGTGGGGAAAACAACTGCGCTAGTTGACAGAAAAAACAAAAAATTATATAGCTGCCAGCACAGACAAACAAAGTCAAAAGTGACGTTGAAAAAGGAAGTGCAGCGCTATGCTAAATAAATCTGTGAAAATGCTTCCAAATTCACATAGCATACAAACGTGAAATCAAACAAAAAATATATATAAACATGGTGAAAAAACACAATTTCACACAGCATGTATGTAATGCTGTATACATAGTCCATACGTATGTTGCCAAACTGATGAGTGGAAACACCAACCAAATAAAAATAAACAAAATGGATAGTTCATAGGTGTGTTTCCCAGTGGATGAATGAAATACTTTACATATGATGCCAGTTCAGATAAATGAAGACAACAGTGATGGCTTGTCTTTAGCAATCTTCAGACTATCAAAACAATGAGAATGGGTACTCTTACCAGCTATGGTGGACTCACATGTTAGTACTAGCAGCAAGTTGGATCAGGCATGATGGTCGCAGCGGACCATGGGCTCTGTGCGGGAAAGGTTTTGCAACGATGGTCACTCCGGCTGAGATGGTGGAATCAGTCTGGGTCAGATACCTCACTTCAGGGACAGGAACCCGGAGGAATGGAGGGCCAATGGAGGAATAGCCAAGCTCATGGATCAGCACAACATGTGTGGCATAAGGAGACAAAAAAGAAAATGCTCCCAATGGTGCAGATCAAAAAAACAATGAAGGCTTTATTAAAATTGTATGAATAAAATCATGTGAAAAAATATCTAAAAGCAGTATGGGGTACTAAGGATGTTACCCGACGCGTTTTGGCTCAAAGTCATCAACAGGGGCATCTGTCTGTACCCCCACACTGCTGAACTTAAATAAGACAAGTAATCCAGAACTCCACCCCTGAAAGGGAGGAGACAGGAAGTGAACTATCTTGACAGGATATAGTACATCAAAACAAATGCTCTAACATACAAATATAAAGCAAGATCTATCGTACCAATATTTGACGTGAATGAACAATCAAAAAGGTAAATGTATAATACAGTATATATAATGACATGCAAATGATAATAGGCATCTAATACAAACTATAGCAAAACATGTATCCCAGTGAACGGTAAAGCAGCATAAAATACAGCATAAAAAACATGCATGCCCAGTAAGAAATAACCAGTAAGGGGCCGTGATCGACTGCCATAAGTAACACTGAGCCACTCTGATGGATCGCAGCACTACCCCATACAAGAAGGTCCGCCAAAAACTGAGTTAATGCAATGCATAACAGTGGAGAAACGGAACCACATTGAAATCCGTGTGTTGGGGACACACAGAGTAACCAATGAAAGCAAGGAAAGACTGAGGGGCGGGTCCGGTGATGCAGGAAGGAAAAGCATCCAACCTACGTTGCCCGTAGCCAACCGCACCCCCATGCCTGCCCAATGACATGCAGAGGACTAGACAGTGGACAGCACAAAGATCTACAGCCAATCCAAGAGGAACAACATCAGTGACTGACAGGCGTCGACAGCATGATGTGTGTTCCAATAAGCGGGCGCGGCGTCGAAAACGTCATCGACACCGCCGCCCACAGCCAATCCGAGGGGAACGGCATCTGTGGCTAACAGGCCTCAGCGGCTTGACATGTAGTCCAATAGGCGGGCGCGGCATCAAAAACGTCATCTACACCGACGCCCACTGATTTGGATGGACGGGCATGGTGACAGCTGTTCGTCACCCTTGTATCCGCCCATCCAATGACGCAGACGCATTGCCGATTGGGAAGCAGGTGAAACCACCCACAATGCCCGAACTTACGCAGATGCGTCATGACGTCACCCTCATGGACTGAAAAAAAGGAACGCTCCACCCTGGGATGCAAATTCCAACCCCAGGGGACACCCTCCTATAGAAGCTACAAACAAGCTAGTAATGACACCAGGATGTATTTGTAGAAGAACAGCAATACTAATATGCAAAGCAGTATAATAACAAGCTGTGCAAATAGAAAACTTAAATAAACTAGAAAAATAAGAACAACCAGTGTGTAACACCTAGATGGGACATGAACGTCACAACCGCCCAATGGATGGATGTATATCGAAAAAAGGGGGGGGGGACACTGGAATGAAAACAAATAATGATTGTGTAATTCTTCCTTCTTTCCCAAATTGGACGCATGAGCACAGGAGCTCACGCCCGATTGATGAAGCAATTGACATCCCAATCCACATTCATACCATGGGGCGTGTAGATTTGTATCTTGCCTTAGGTATTTGCAGTAGGTTTTGATTTGTCGATCGCAGAATGCGATTTGGGTTGTGGGCTTTTATTTTTTCGCATAGATATTGGGGGGGCGTTTCCTTGAATACACTTATGTGTTAGGCAGAGTGCCTTAAAAGTGATTCTTTTTACTGGTAGCCAGTGAAGAGATCTCAGCGAAAGGGAGATTGACTCCCATGGCTTTTTGCCAGTCACTAGTCGAGCAGCCGTATTTTGAACAATTTGCAGGCGAGTGATTTGGTATTTGGTGAGTCCTAGATAGAGGGCATTTGTGTAGTCAAGTCTGGAATTGATGATTGTTCCCACCACGACTGCAATGTCATTTTTAGGGATAAAGGGTGTGAGTAGGCGTATTAGGCGTAGCAGATGATGAGATCCGCTGACTACAGACTCTATTTGTGCATCCATTGTCATGTAGGAGTCGAAAATGACAGTTTTACCCAGAATGGGCAGTGGCGTCCAAGTTGAGGTGGGATGACTTTTTCGGTTTGCGTGAAACAGGAGAAGTTCTATTTTCGAACCATTGAGTTTAAGATAACTGGATGTCATCCAGTTATCTATTAGAGTGAGGGATCTCTCTAGACCAGGAGGATGATCCTTTTTGTTACTGATGCGGAGATATAGTTGAGTGTCGTCTGCGTAGGAGTGGTAAAGTAGCTTCTGGTCGCTGATGATTTTAAAGAGGGGGCGGAGATAGATATTGAACAGTACCAGCGACAAGGGAGATCCTTGAGGGACTCCACATGATACCGTGAGCTTTTCTGACGTGAAAGAACACAGTTTCACTGTTTGTGATCGGTTTTCCAAGAAGGAGGAGAACCAGGGTAGATCAGCTTCCGCGACTTTGGCCACTTCAGATAGCCTAGCAAGTAGTAGTCCGTGGTCTACCTTGTCAAAGGCCGAACTTAGGTCCAACAGGATCAGGAGGGAAGATTCTCCTTCATCTGCGGCCTGTAGAGCGTCATCCCATATTTTTACCAGCGCTGTTTCAGTTCCGTGACCCGGACGGAAGCCTGATTGAAACGTATCGAGTAATTTTTGGGTTTCTAAATGCAGTTGTAACTGTTGTACAACTTCTTTCTCCATTATTTTGGAGAAAGCATGTAGATCTGTTATGGGCCTCCTATTGTTTGGATCTTTGGGGTCAAGGGTGTTTTTTTTTTCCAGGATTGGTTTTATTGTACCTTGTTTCAACAAGGTGGGCACCATGCCCTCCTTGAATGATTGATTTATAAGCTGCGTTATGGCTGGTGCCAGTATATCGGCACTTTCTTTTAGCAGTTTAGTGAGAATGATGTCATTGGGTGCTGTGCTGTTGTGCAGAGTCCTAATGATGTTTTTAGTGGCATTGATGGTGATGGGTTTTGAGGTGAATTTCGGTGATTGCGGCGGGTATATAATGGTATTTGGATTGGGATTAGGGGATGGATTAATGCTGATTCCTTTTTGCTCAATACTTACACGGATTCTTTCAATTTTATTAATGAAATAATCTGATAGCTCGTTGCTAAATTCTTGAAAATCAGAATTGGGGGCCTCTAAACAGGCTGGATTCATCGTCTGTGAAACCAGCTTGAAAAGTTTGCGGGGCCGGTTTAGGGCATTAGTGATGATGTTGGCAAAATGATTTTTTTTGGCCATAAAGATTTCTTTGTGATATTTCTTTGTTATTGCCTTGTAAATGGTGTAGTTTTTATTTGAAGAGCTCCTTTTCCACGCAGCTTCTGCTCTTCTACGCTCTTGCTTTAGCAACGTCAGCTGGTCATTAAACCAGCCGGCGTTGTTTTTCCGGATACAAGTTTTGCGTTTTGGTGCCATCCAGTCGGCGGACTGAAGTAGCACCTTGTTGATGGCGTCAAGTGTTTTTGTGGCTGTGTGTTTTTTGTTGGATTGTGTTTATTTTATTTACTAGGGTTGTTTTGAAAAGTTCCGAGTGGAGCTTCTTCTGAGATCTAGTCCAGTGACTTGTCACCGTTTTTTTTAATTTATTTGGCCTGAGGTGGTTGGTGATTTTAAATGTAATGGCATGGTGATCGGTCCATGGTAGTGGCTCATTTTCCCAGACCTCAATTTCCAAATCCTGTTTGAAAATGAGATCGAGGGTATAGCCTGAGGCATGAGTGGGGCCAT
This sequence comes from Rana kukunoris, assembly GCA_029574335.1. Taxonomy (NCBI): domain Eukaryota; kingdom Metazoa; phylum Chordata; class Amphibia; order Anura; family Ranidae; genus Rana; species Rana kukunoris. The sequence goes on along the minus strand of CM056053.1, from coordinate 401,111,511 downwards.
GTATTAATTGCTGCAGACCTAGTCCTTTCAGATAGTCAATGCAGGCGTCAGCGACGGGGTCCAACGAGGAGTTGGCCCAGAGGTTGAAGTCCCCAAGCATCAAAAGGTGTTTGATGCTTAGGATGTAAGAGGAGATGAATTCTGTTAATGCCATGAGAAGGTGCATTTTTTGGCCCGGTGGTCTGTAGCACAGTAGAATATGGACCATGTCTTGGGGATTTGTTTGCAGCTGAAGAGTGAGGGTTTCCATGAATGGAAGCGAGTTTTGAAGGACTGGTTTGGTGATCGAGAGGTGAATCTTTTAAATCACCACCAGACCTCCCCCTCTTTGCCCCACTCTGTTCTGCATTTGAATGCGATAATTTGCTGGCACCAATTCTCCCAGAATGGTGTTGCAATCAGCTGTAAGCAAGCTTTCTGTGATGAAGAGGCAATCTTGATCATGTTGAAGGATGAAATCATGGATTTCTTGCCGGTGTTTTACTGCCGATATTGTGTTAACCAAAGTGCATGATATGCGTCTGGGCTGGTGTACCTGGATGCAGTTTTTTACTGTTATTCGTCGATTGATTCTTAACAGTTGCTCACTCTTTAGAGCTTTTTTTGGTGACAGTTGGAAGTGTAGAGGCGAATGGTTTTAATTCCCAGATGGTTTCTGCAGAGTATTTCAGATAACCCATGGTTGCAGAAAAAACGCAGGGAAGTGTTGATGATTATGGGGGGGGTTTGGCGGTGCTGGGAGGAAGAATAACCAAGTGAAACTGCCACTTTTTACGTCTTCCCTCCCTGAAATTGGTCCAGAGGAAGGCGAAAACTTTAAAACAAAATATGCATTGAAATCATATAATGGATATCTAATTATAAAAAAATCATATATTGGAACTGGCAAGCTCAGTGTCCTAACTTACCAAAGTATTGTCTTATGCTCCTCCCACTAAACATATTTACCCTAATTACAATGTATCAGAGGCATGGAGAAAGTGATGAAGCAACATCTTTATGTCCTCTTTAGCTTCCTTAAGGCTGCCATTGAGAGTGTTCTGGTTTATCACATCTCTCTGTGGCAAGGGATGTGCACAGTCCATGACAGTCCATGACAGACATGGCTTGCAGAGCTTAATACAAAATAGTACAAAAGATGATTTAAGCGGTAGATTTACAGAGTATAAAATATCTTGGGGAGGTTCCTTTGAAGAGCTATGAATATTCTGAAGGATTCCGAGAATGCTATGTTTGCCGCATTACCTTCTGCCAAGCAATGTAGGAATATTTCCTCTTGTACAACCAGGCTACAAAATAGCTTCTTTCTGTGGTCCATATATATTTTGAATGCTTGAGGATTCTTAGGGTTAAATTAAATGTGAAATATGTATGTATTATAATATGCATGTTTTTTTTTGTTTTTTTTTTATGAAGACAGTATTTTATGTGAGGTATGTGATGCCTTTTATTGTGATGGGGCGTCATCTGCATTTCATTTTATGAATTTTAAGAATTTTTCTGTAATTCTGCGATCCTGGTTCTGAGCACACTCTTTCATATAAGAACCTTACATTATATTAGCTCCTAAATGATCACTTATTAACATAACACATAGTTAAAAAGTATATATATATACTGAGTCACTTTAACTGACAATTGCGCGGTTGTGCGACGTGGCTCCCAAACAAAATTGGCGTCCTTTTTTCCCCACAAATAGAACGTTCTTTTGGTGGTATTTGATCACCTCTGCGGTTTTTATTTTTTGCGCTATAAACAAAAATAGAGCGCCAATTTTTTACTTTTTGCTATAATAAATACCCCCAAAAAATATATAAAAAAACAATGTTTTTCCTCAGTTTAGGCCGATACGTATTCTTCTTCCTATTTTTGTTAAAAAATCGCAATAAGCGTTTATCGGTTGGTTTGCGCAAAATATATAGCGTTTACAAAATAGGGGATCATTTTATTGCATTTTTATAAAAAAAAAAAATTGACACATTTTTGGGACCTTTGTCATTTTCACAGCAAAAAATGTATTCAAAATGCATTGTTTACTGTGAAAATGACAATTGCAGTTTGGGAGTGAACCACAAGGGGGCGCTGAAGGGGTTATGTATGACCTCATCTGTGTTTCTAACTGTAGGGGAGTGTGGCTGTAGGTGTGACATCATCGATTGTGTATCCCTATAAAAGGGATCACACGTTCGATCACGGCGCCACAGTGAAGAACGGGGAAGCTGTGTTTACAGGGGAAGCGATCGGGGTCCGCAAATCCCGCAGTCCCAGTCACGGAGCTTCGGACCGGGTCGCGGGCCCATTTAAAGGGCCACAACACATAATTAATTTGTGCTATTAGTGCATGTGTGTATAAAAAAGGGTGTATGTATATAGATTGGTATCAATTCCGTATATACTATATAGACCAATGAATGGTCCATCCTAAAAAAAAAAAATAATAATAAAAAATAAAAAAATTAGAAATTGAAATATGCCCAATTTCTCCTCAGGTCATATACGCCCCTATTGATGCATATCACAGGGGCTTTACATATTCAAGCATTGTTTATAAACGCATTGACATCCGTCTCTATATTTAACCCATAGGACGCATAGGTCTTTAATCGATAAATCCAGATCATTTCCATCCTAAAAATTTCCCTTACCAAAAAACTCCCCTTCCAATGGGGTTTAAATTTATCGATCCCCAAAAAAAGGGTCTTAGACGGGTCTCTGTTATGTTTTAACCGATAGTGTTTAGAGACAGAATGATTTTTAAAACCAACCAAAATATTGGTAATGTGTTCATTGAGACGGACTTGCAAAGGTCGCTTAGTCCGTCCCACGTACTGCAGGCCACAAGTGCACTGCAGTAGGTACACAACTCCAGTAGTAGCACAGGTAATGCAAGGTTTTATAGTGTACTCACGCTTAGTGGCTGTGGAGGTAAAGGTAGTGACACGTCTCTGTGGACAGGAGTTCAGAGAGCAAATTCTACACCGTTTATACTTGTAATAACCTGTAAATTGATCAAAAAAGCCTCTGCTACTAACTGGAGGATTCAGAACATTAACTGCTACTTGGTTCCTTAAGGATTGTACACTCCTAAAAATTACCCTTGGTTTTATTGGTAAGATGTCCTTCAAAACACTATCATTCATGGCTATATGCCAGTGTTTGTTAATAAACTGTGTAATGCTTTTGTGTAGAACCAAATATGATGTTATAAAAGGTACTTCCACTGGGAACTGGCTACCTTCAGTGGGGACTCTCAATCAAAAGGTCATGCCTATTCGTGGCCAATACCCCATTCCTGGACCTCTGTAGGGACTCCATCGTGTAACCCTTCTCCAAAAAACGACCTGTTAATACCTCTGCCTGAGTCAGGAACTCCTTAGTGTCGGTGCAGTTCCTCCGGAGCCTAAGATACTGGCTTTTTGGGACCGCCCTAAGCCAGGGTTCGTGGTGGCAACTGTCAGTTGGTATAAAGGAGTTTCTATCTGTTTCCTTAAAATGTGTAGAGGTCACAAACTGGTCACCTTTGATCATAATTCTTAAATCCAAATAGTGGATTTCTGACTGGCTGGCCTCATATTTAAGGTGTATTCCTCTCTGGTTATTATTCAGGGATGCCATAAATTCAACCAAATCCTGATGGTCATCGGCCCATAGGAGGAGGATGTCATCAATGTACCTGGCCCAAAGGGTCACCTGAGGTATATCTCTTGAATGGATGACATCCTCCTCCCACCTGGCCATAAACAGGTTTGCCAGGCTGGGGGCATATTTGGCCCCCATAGCCACCCCCGTGTCCTGCCTGTAAAAATTGCCATCAAACCAGAAATAGTTTGTACAGTAAAGTTGCTGTTGCTTATTGATGTATAACATTTGTACTAAATCTTTATATATTTACTTGTATCTGTGCTGTGTACATTGGCTATTATGCTGGGTAACTCACAATCATTGTTGTTGCCACTTCGTTACATAACACTTTGAAATTAATAAATTGATTTTGTCTCATTGTTTGCTGTGAACATTGGCTAAACCTCTCTCACCTCATTCAAAGTCCCAGGGCGACCTCTTCTGTCTTTTTGTAAAATATAGCACTTTACTTGTCCTTAGATATGGTGGCTGCTTTATTTATTTTTTTCATCAAAATGAGAATATTTTCAGCATGTACAAGGAAATAACTGTTGATCTTGCCAGAAATGCAGTGTTCTTTTCACTTACAGTGGTCTGAAAAGACAGCAATAACGATGTAATCTGAATTATGTACTGTAGCTATGTATCCTTTCAACTACCAAGATCAAGGAAAGAGAATGCAGTCACCACATCTAAGAACTAGTAAAATTAATATACTACATTTTTGGTTTTGGGCTTAGATGCACTTTAAAAACTCAAATGACTGCAAAGTTTAAGAAAAATGCTTGCAAGGTCCTTTAAACATGGAACAGAAAATGTATCACATGTTTGTGCAATAGCATATGATAATTTGAAGAGCTCTATTTAGCCCTTAGGTAAGTAAATACACGCTGCAGCTGGTGTGTCCTTGCGGCTTTCAATGGTCGGTTTCACTTGGTTGGTTGTCCCGGTCGGTCCTAGTGATCCATCAGTGCCTGAGCCAGCCTTACAGCCTTATGGTAACATTGTCGTTCAGATGTGTACTGTTTTAATCTTTGGAATAAATTGACAGCAACTTTTTTTTTAGCATACTTGTGGTTCATTGCAGCCATTATCCATAAATTTCAGCTCAGTTCCTGAGCACTGTCAACCCTTTTTTGTCTTCAGCCCTTAGGTAAGTGCACATACCAAAAACTAATTAGGATGGCAGGGATTACAGCAGCATGCAGTTGAGCTTATTAAAAGTACTGGTTATTTTCAATAAACCAGTGCAGGGTGATGGATGAAGCACTGGCATGTATCACTGGAAAAAAGTAGTAACAGCCAGGAACAAAAAATCTAGGCCATATTTCTATCCAACAAGTGCATATACTGCGGTATGTTGATACAGATATTGTTGCAAAATCTAAGGATGCATTATTCCAAGCTCCCCATTAAAGCAGCACTAAGGATCAGTTTGGTTCTCCATCAAGACAAAATCAAGTATATGTGAATCTTCAAGGGAGGAACAAGAAAACCCTTCTGTGTTTCTTTTGAAATCAATGGAAATAAAATCTAAAATAATGTTGTAACATGCTTAACAATGCACATAAAACATTCATCAGCAAGTGTTTGAGAGCATTTTTTATGTGCATTGGCATGTAATGAAAAGTACAATATAATACTGTAGACATGACGGCACCGTATCATCAATAGTGTTCAATTAACCTTGAATAGTAACACAGACATCTAGTTGAATAAGTTATCTAGACAGCTTTATCACACAATGGCAGAGTCTTGTGAGAGTGGGTGCAATCAACACCTTTTCAAAAGCATGTGTCTTTCACAGTGAATAGCCAACACCTCAAGACATGTCTCAAGACATTTGAATAGCCTATTATACAGAGGTATGAGTCACTCTGGTCTTGTAGACCTGAATTAACACCTTTCAAAAGCATGTGTGCCCAGATTGAATAGCCAACAGCTTTTGATATTTGAAGACATCCTGCAAACATGAATTATTATTAATGTCCCATCTTCTGTAATGAATGAATTATGATTCTTTGTCACCCTATGGCCCTAGTGGACATAAGGTGACCCTAGACATAGGAATATCTCAGTCTGTCATGGGCCATTCCGTTACATCTCTCCCCTTTCAGTGGGAGACGGACACAGGTGGTAACCCCAAACGGGTTGACTCCGAAGTCCGTCAGTAGTTCCAGTCCTCCAATGCTGGTCTCCATACTGTACAAATAAATGGCTCCAAACTGAGCATTACTCACCCCGCCAACCTCTGCCTCTCTCAGAGAACACGCCTGCTGCTGGGGAGAAGGCAGGGTGGCTGGGCTCAGTCCATCATGCTGTTGGGGGTCTGGGCCAACTGCCCCCCCTTCCTGGGGTATACCAGTGGAGACTGAAGTCCCATCCACTGGTGCTTGGTGAAAAACCCCCGGTGCTTGTAAAGCAAAGCCGACATCCTCCTGTCCCAGTCCTGTACCTTTTTCTGGGGTTGTGCCAGTGGAGACTGAAGTCCCATCCACTACCCCAGGAACCCCCTCTTCTGTTAGTGAGGAGCAGAGGCCTATGACACTCTGCTCTGTTGCCAGCTCTTCCGCTGGGTTTGTTGTGAGTGGAGACCACAGTCCCATCCACTACCACAGGGTCCCCCTCTTCTGTTAGTGAGGAGCAGAGGCCTATGACACTCTGCTCTGTTGCCAGCTCTTCTGCTGGGTTGCTGTGAGTGGAGACCACAGTCCCATCCACTACCACAGGGTCCCCCTCTTCTGCTAGTTGGGAGCAGAGGCCTGGGGCACCCTGCTCTGTTGCCAGTGATTCAGCTGGGGGTAAAAGCTTTACCACCTCAGCTTGTTGCTGGAGGGAGGGGCCAACCTCCCCGGCTCTCTGGAACTCCACACCATCCGCTTCGGCTTTAGGGATGAAAATCTCCATATTTTCCACTGCCGATTCATCAGCCATGATTTCACAGTTATCTGACCTTTCCTCATAGTCCCAGGCAATGGGAGCCCCACCCTGCTGCTGAGCCGAGTCTAGCAGCTGTCTGTAGGCGACCTCCAGCTCCCATTCTTGAATGGCCAGAAATTCTAAATCTTCCTGTGACCAGTGGCCTCCCGAGATATTCAATTTCTCCTCTCTGTGCTCCATTATGTCCTCCAAGCGCCACTCCCGATCATCCCCGAAGTCTGGATCACTGGACATCCTCCAATACAATAATCCAAGGCCATCATAGTCATGGCCTTCTGTGGGGTTGTCATCTGCTGGCCACAGGCACTCTTGGGCTACATACCACTGGAGGGCCCTGTAGCTTTCATCCAGCTGCATCTCTGCCCGGATCAGCCTGCTTAACTCAGCTGTCCACTCCTGCTTCGGTCGTTTCCCCAACAACAGCATTCGTACGTCATACTGCGGCCAGTACCTTGCATAGATAGAGGGCAGGACCTTTCCTTGGTTTTGCTGTACCCGAGCTAACGCTTCCTTCCAGAGATGGCACCGAATCACATCCGACCATCCCAACAGGACCTCCTCTGATACTGGTCCTCTATGCTGTATCCGCATCTCTTGTAACCTTCTTTGGAATTCCTCTTCCATGGAGACTGGTATCTGCACCTCTCCTCTCCCTTTAGCTGGTGCTGCTGTGACTTCAGCTGCAGCAGCACTTCTTCGCTGTAGCAAGGTGGCATTCAGAGCCGCAATAACTTGGTCCCTGATCTCCGGTGGAGGGTTAGGACCATAATGTGCCAGTCTTAGATTAACAGTCCGATCAAAACTTTCTTCCTCGGGTGTCCTGTCCGTTACGGCGGGCCTTTTAGCTCTATCCATTTCGACCAGTTCTGCGATAATGTCCCTTTTCTTACGGTTGCTGGCCGGTCTGCCCCAGCTCTCCAGTAAGTCCATGAGGGAAGAGAGCTTCATCCGTTCATACACCGTCTCCATTGTCATGTGTCCTTGTAGCCGTCCTTCTGAAGATGGAATCATCCCACTGCTGCCACCAAATGTAACGGTCACCACCGCTTACGACCTTCCATCCAACCACGACAAGCTTATCTGACACACTCCGACAATACTGCATTCACGATCCATATCAATTCCCATAAACAAGACGAGACTCAAGCTCTGCACTTGCTTTCAAAGATATGACAATTTGTTGGTATTTTCTCAGCTTCTTATACAGTCTCAAGCATAATGCAGTTTATCACAGGACAATGCAATCTCCAACCCCCTATTCACTCACTGAGGATAATTCTTTAATTGGTAGCTAGACATGACGGCACTGTATCATCAATAGTGTGCAATTAACCTTGAATAGTAACACAGACATCTAGTTGAATAAGTTATCTAGACAGCTTTATCACACAATGGCAGAGTCTTGTGAGAGTGGGTGCAATCAACACCTTTTCAAAAGCATGTGTCTTTCACAGTGAATAGCCAACACCTCAAGACATGTCTCAAGACATTTCAATAGCCTATTATACAGAGGTATGAGTCACTCTGGTCTTGTAGACCTGAATTAACACCTTTCAAAAGCATGTGTGCCCAGATTGAATAGCCAACAGCTTTTGATATTTGAAGACATCCTGCAAACATGAATTATTATTAATGTCCCATCTTCTGTAATGAATGAATTATGATTCTTTGTCACCCTATGGCCCTAGTGGACATAAGGTGACCCTAGACATAGGAATATCTCAGTCTGTCATGGGCCATTCCGTTACAAATACATATTTAAACAAGCGTGAACATGGAGTAGGCCGCTTTCTCCAGAGCTCCGGCTGTTGATCCTGTAATCTATGCCATCCTGCTTCTCACAACCGACTATAGCCCACCATACTCACCTGATCAGACTCCCTGGACTCTGAGCATCATGTCACCACCTAAAGTGCAGAAATCGGCTCAGGCAAAGCTAGCACAATACCGCCACGACTCGGGAGACCAGGTGGAAGATGGCGGCGTGGCCCAGGCAAGGGAGGTGAGATCGGCAGGAGACACCGCTTAGCTACTCGAGGCTATAACTCTTTGCCGTACCACCATGGCTACGCAAATAGAGGAGGTCAAGGTGGATATCTCCCTATTTAGGCAGGACATGAACAACATTCGGGATCATGTGAAGATGGCGGAGAATCATCTGGGCACGGTGGAGGATGCGTTGCCGCCATTGCAGTCGGGGGTCGAGCACATGCAACAACAGATACAGCAACTGTTCGCCAAGCAAGACAAAATGGAGAACAGGCTCCGGAGGTGTAATGTGCGCCTGATAGGTCTGCCGGAGGGAGCCAAAGGGAAAGACCCAGCCGCGTGTAACGTATGTAATGGCATACCCTGAGTGGAGTCCATTTTATTAGTTTTTGGGGTTTCCGTTATTATGATATGTTTACGTTTCTATCTTAGTATAATAGATTCTTAGCTATGGAGGTTTCTCAGGTAAAACCACAACTTCACTCTCTTGTATGAACAGAGAGTTTAGGGTTTAAATCATCACAACCTCATACTTGGAAATCAACGTTATCATGGAGCTTAGACAAACATAAAGCTAGTATGATTAAAGATAGGTTACGCTGGTAAGCTGACTAAGCAAATGGTTCAGGTTGCATTGAATAGTACTGTACCCCTATTCATGAGTCTCTGGTCAATACCGATAATATTCAGACAATAACTGAAGGATAAGGTGATCAGACGGGAATAACTAATATAACAACGTTCCCTTAGAATTTAACTATGATGGCAGCAAGCTTATGGTTGCTATAATATGTTACATAATACTTGCGATTCTGTAGGTCAGAAGGTGCAGACAGCAGAGAGAATCCGAAAATACAGGCCGGGGTCAAAGGGCAGGAGACAGCAGCAATCCAGGTACATAAACAAGAGGTCAGAAGCCGGGGTCAGTCTTGGAACTGAAGAACAATACAGGCACTGTTCACACAGACAGGAAGATCAAATCACAATGAACTGACCCTGCTCTCATAGTGAGGCAGGGCTTTATACCCTGGCTAATTGGGTAAGCTGCGTCAGCTGAAACAAGATAAACAGGTGTAGAAAGTAATTAGATCCAACTAAAAGTGATCAGCACATTCAGCACCACCTTAGCTGGAAATCCCCAATTGAGAAGTGGCTCAGAGGTAAAGCATTGGAATAGCAAGGGTGAGGTCCTTGGTTCAAGCCCACCCAGAGCCACTTGCAGCATGGCAACGCCTCGCCGTCTGCTTGGCACGATAGGGATCGTGACACTGCGTTCCTGGAGCACGTGCTAATCACGGCCTATGGACAGGAGGCCTTCTCCCCATGTTGACAGTTGAGCAGGCCCACCGCATGCCGGCCAAGCCACCGCTGCAGGGTGCCCCCCCACGCACTTTCATAGCTAAGCTACTAAATTCATGGAAGTCAAGCGCAGACTGAGGATCCTTAATTACAAATACGCCATGCTTTTTCCTGTTCGGCTGCGGGTGGAACATGATGAGAGAGCATCCTTCTTTGAAATCCCAGAGGACGCGATTGCCTGGCTGGAACGTCGTGCTCCCCCGGGTGGCGGGGACTGAGGTGTTTGTGAATATGAGTTCAGAGGTATGTACTATGTGTCAGATACAGCTTAGAAATGGCAAGGTATGGTTCAGATGGTTTATATGTGGTATACTACAAACACTGTTATTATGTCTTTATACTGATGTGGTTGGGCTTGCGGGAGACCAGGAGATCTCACTCTGTGATATGTTGCACAATGTTCTTCAGACTATGGTAACATGGCATCAGTGAAATTCCTGACGTGGAATGTGAGGGGGCTGCGCGACAAAATAAAGCGCGCGGCCGTCCTAGCATTCTTAAAAAAACAGAGGGCCGATGTGGTAGTGCTTGTGGAGACGCATGTGGAGGGGAGGTCACAGATGGCACTCCGCCGCCTATAGGTGGGCTGTAGACATGTGCATTCGTTTTCGTTAGAATGCATTTTCGTCCGAAAATCTGGTATTTTTGCTATCGTTTTAACGAACAAAAACAAAAGCACAAGAAACGAAAACCGAAAGATCCGACATAAAAAATGCTTTATTTTTGTTTTCGTTCAGATCCGACGATTTTCGATGCTTTGTCGAATTTTCGTCGATCAATTTGACAAAGCATCGAAAATCGTTGTTCTGAATACAGTGAATAGGTAGAAATTGAATGACGAAAATTTTTGATGCTTTGACGAATTTTGACGAATTTTCGTCGTTCAATTCCTACCTATTCACTGTATTCAGTAAATACAGTGAATATAGGTAGGAATAGAACAACGAAAATAATAATAAGATTAGGGCAGACTCTATAGGTTCATTTAATCTGGCGACTGAAGAATTATCTACAGCTGAGCGCGCCTATATGGATGACCCATCAGAGTCAAATGCGGCTCTACTGAAACTACAGACCAGGATGGTAGATCAATTACAATACACCAAAGCTAGACAAAAGTTATTCTTTAACAGGCAAAAACTGTTTGAATATGGGGAGAAGACGGGCAAACTTTTGGCATACCTGGTTCACTGTGAGGATAGGCCGCCAGTAGTCATCACCTTGCAAAACCCTCAGTAAGTTCTAGATTTAGAGAATCCACAAATCCACAGCCCCGTTGGACAGGGAACCGTTGCTTCCTGGAGACGGTCACCTTTCCGCATTTGGAGGGGGACCAAGTCGCTCTCCTGGAGTCCCCTCTTACTCTGGACGAGATAAGCGCTGCAATAGCAGGTTTTGCTCTTTCCAAATCACCGGGGTCAGATGGGATACCAATAGAGTTGTACTCCCACTATAGCGAGGTTGTCACGAAAGACGTTCCAGCAGTTTGGTCATCAATGGCAACCACAGGACAACTCAGCTCTGGCGCGTGCGTGTGCACGTTGGGAGCGCGCGCGGTGACAGCGTTTGGCGCCAAGACACGCTATTTAAACAGCCTGATCCCTCACCATCTTGCTGTCCAGTCTACAGTGTATCCCTGGAGAATCTGCACCTGTTACCTGTTTACTTCCTGTTTACCTGACCCGGCTTCCTCTGACCACGTCTGTCTGCAACCTGCCCCGGACCCCTGGCTATGTTTGACCACGGCTTCTGCCCGATCCCTGGCTCTGATCTCTGCCTGTTTGTGTACCGACACGGCCTGGACTTTGACCTCCCTTTGGGACTTTCTCTGGCTCCTGATCCGCACACCTGTGCTCAACCCGGTCCGTGCCACCTGCTTGATCCCAGCTCCGCAAGTGCCACCCATCCGTTCCGGCTTGCTGTTGGAATCCTGCCAGGACCACTGCACAGCTTCCTGCTGCCACTTCTGGTCCGCTACCCAACCAACCATCAGGCACTTGTGCCCCTCTGAACTCTTGACCCTCTGTCTACTCTATCAGGGGCTCATGAGCCAGAGGCTTATGAGAGGCCGCTCCCTGCACGTTGAGCTCCACTACCAGGTACGTGACAAAGGTGCTCACCCCTAGGTTACTAGCGCTTTACAATGACCTGTTTAAGACCCATATACTGCCACCCTCCATGAGAGAAGCCACGATTGTACTAATACCCAAGCCGGGAAAGGACCCGGAATTCCCAGAATCCTACCTTCCTATATCATTATTACAAGTGGCGTTAAAATATTGGCCAAGGTTCTCTCCATGCGCCTTAATCAAGTTATACTCTCCCTTATTCATCCCGACCAGGCTGGTTTCATGCCTGGCCACAACACTTCTTTTAACCAGACTTGTGACTGGGAAAAAACCCTGGGAATCCATCTCACCTTCACTGAGAGCCCTTCATTGGCTGCCAGTTAAAGACAGAATTGCTTTTAAAGCTCTCTGTCTTACGCATAGATGTGTCTATGGGAATGCCCCCCTTTATTTATGCGAAATAATAAAAGCGCATAATCCCAATCGCGTTTTGCGATCCACGAATCAGAACCTGCTCCAGGTTCCGAAAGCCAACTTCAAGTCCAAAGGAGAAAGAAGATTCGCGATCCAGGGTCCCAGACTATGGAACGCTTTACCAACCAACATCCGATTGGAGGAGAACCACCCAGCATTTAGGAAAAAGGTCAAGACTTTTCTCTTTTGATATCAAAGGAGACAGGAACAACAAGCGCCCAGAGGCGATTCAGTTCGCATGTGCCGCGCTATACAAGTTTTCATTCATTCATTCATTCAACCTTTGCAGACTAATAATAAATTTACAGGCAGATCATGAAGACGCAGTGGTGGTGACACTAGACACTGCTAAAGCGTTCGATTCTGTGGAATGGATCTATCTCTGGAGATGTCTCGAGTGCTATGGATTTGGGCCAAATTTCATCAGCTGGACACAGCTTCTTTACCAAGCCCCGTCGGCCAGAGTGGTGGCAAATGGGTGGCCCTCAGCGGCCTTCGACCTCAGTAGAGGCACAAGACAGGGGTGCCCACTTTCCCCACTGCTATATTCACTGGCAGCGGAGCCCTTGGCTATGGCTATCTGAGAAGATCCAGAGATTAAGGGGCTCTGCATGGGTTCACTCACAGAAAAGATCAGTCTCTACGCGGACGATACGTTGTTGTATCTAGCGGACTCTGGCCCCTCACTGCATTAGGCCCTCCATACTATAGAACTGTTCGGAGCCTTCTCAGGGTTGAAAATTAATTGGGATAAATCCCAGATTTTACTGCTTGAAAGTTCCCCCTCCTCCGAGTCCCAAGCCAACTTACCAATGCAGAGGGTGGAGACAATAAAATACCTAGGAATACAAATGTCCAGAAACCCGACAGACTACACTGCCCTTAATATTGAACCACTTTTTTCCATGATTAGGACCAAACTCGGAGCGTGGGCTCATCTCCCGTTGGGAGTGTGGGGTCGCGTAAACCTTATAAAGATGGTTCTCTTGCCCAAGGTGCTGTACGTGCTCTGGCACTCCCCTTCATATCTCCCGCTTAAATATTTCAAAATGTTAGAAGCCCTTATCAGGCCTTTTGTTTGGGGCATAAATTGTCTTGGCAGTCACTTAAGAACCTGTCGGATATGGGGGGAACAGCTCAACTTTCACACCTCTTCCACCTTGACAAAACGGATAGTGAATGTTTTTGTGTCTTAATATGTCCAAGATGGACGCAGCGCACTGGTGATTCACTTTATGCCATAGCAGTGGGGACTGGTAGCGTGGATCCCAGCAGAGAGGTCAAGCTTCTACTGCACCATTATAGACATGTGTGGGACTTGGCATCTACCAAAATTGGGATACCCAAACATAATGATTACATGCCACTGTGGCATAACAATCACTTAACAGAACTCTGCAAAATTCAGAACCCTGAGAGTTGATGCTCACGGGGCTTACTCTACCTACACCATATGCTGGTAAACAGAGACCTAAAAACATTAGAACTATGAACTATGAACCTTCATTTAATTTAACAGAAAACTCATGTGCTTAAAATGGACAAGTGTGAAAGCAACCTTACTCTTCTAAAGGCTCCTATCTTGGAACAAAGGTAAATTAGGAGAATGATATTGGTTAAAAAAATTAAAGCATGTATAAATATTGCCAGTAGATGTTAATTCAAATTGCAAAAATATTTAAAGTAAGGACACCTATGATAACTGTACAAAAAACCTTGTAAGACCAATTGTCATATACAGAGTGCGTGCTGTACACTTTCAGCAGATAAAGAGGAAGTGTTTGGAAGGAAAGTGTTCAGGAAAATCCATGGAGGTAAACTTCAATACAAAGTGTGGATAGGAAGATATAATATCTAGCTTTCAAGTTGTAAACTGCTGCAGTAAAAAAAAAAAAAAAAAAAAAATCTTCCCCGTAAGACAATTGCATAATGTGCTAGTATGCATAGCAGTGGTGGGCTGTCACCACTCAGAGGGCTTCCACCCTACCTCGGTCTTCCTTACGGTTCCAGCACTGTGCATGGTATGCTGGACCTTCAGAGTGCATGCGCCGGTGACCTTGTACTCTCCCTAGTAAGTATGAGTAGCCCTCAAGTGCATAACTTTACATTTATCACCATTAAACCTCATTTGCCACATTGTTGCCCAGATATTCATTTTACCTACAGGTAAGCCTTATTTCAATATTTCTTTATTAATATTTTCACAAAAAAAAAAAAACAACAAACAAAACAAAGGGAAAAAAAGTTAGCAAAGTAGATATATAAATAATCAAACAAGTCTGTTGTCCCAACCGGAGCATAAAAACAGAGATTAGGTAGTTCAGTTCCGTTGTAATGTAGGCGATCTTACAGGATATCAACAATACACAAGTAATAAATGTTAACATGTTCAGCACCAGCGGGAAGGGAGGGGAGGGTAAAGTGGGACTTGAGGTAGGGAGGAGGGGTAGGGGAGGGACACCAGCAGGGTGTAGATTAACGTTATGTGGTACTAGGAAAAAGAGAAAAAGGACATCGGCAAATTGACTCCGTTATAGAGGCATCACATTTTTACAGTACATTTTGGGTGGGCGAACCAAATAGACCAGTCATTAATACATTTTGCCATATTGCAATTTTTCCTGGCAACTAATCTCTCCATCTCGCATTGAAGGTTTAGGGTCGCAATCGTGGTAAAGATGGAAGGGGCTTCTGGCGTTTTCCAGAGTATGGTGATAGTTAGCTTTGCCGCAAGCAAGAGATGTATTATCACTACCCGTGACCCGGGTGGAAATTTTTCTATCCCAAGATGCAATAGTGCTAGGGCAGGGTCTGGAGTGGCTGTAGTATGTGATAAGGAGGAGATGAAAGCGAAGATCTGACTCCAGTATGAGCTTAGAGATCTGCAGAACCACAGGATGTGTGCTATAGTCCCAGTGATTCCACAGGACCTCCAGCAGGTAGCTGGATGTCCCGGAAAGAACTTCGAAAGTCAAAATGGTGTTAGGTACCATTTATGTATGTTTTTTTGGTAGGATTCCTAGTGATTAGAGCAGTGGGATGCTCTGTATGTGAATTTAAAGGCCTGAGTCCACATATCAGGTGTGGGACACACATTCAGTTCTTCCACCCATTTCAAGAGGGTGGTGATTTTGGAGAAAGGGCGGTTGTCACTAAGAGCTGAATAGATTATGGATACACCATGGTTAGGGTAAGCAGAACGGGTGAAGAAGTTGTATAGGGGTTCAGGAATGGTGATCGATGAGAGAATTTTAGAAGTTCTAAGGAAGTGGGAGATTCTCATGTATGTAAAAGTTTCGGTATCTGGTATTCCATATTCAGTTTGAAGATCTCTGAAGGATTTTGGGGAACCGTTCTTACATAAATCGGGTAAGGTCTTAATCCCATAATTCTGCCAGTGTTGTATTTTAAAATCGGGTAGAGGGACTGTGAGTGCTTTGAGAGGTATTGGTAAGGAGCAAGTAGGAGTATCGACAGGTTTGAAGTTGGTGAATTTTTTCCATGTAGCCAGTGAAGCTTCAATTGAAGGGGAAGGAATCAGTTTGTCAGAAGGTAAACCCGCTGAAGTTATTAGGAGAATGTCTACCAAATTATTTGGCAGATAGGAGGAAGATTCCAGGATAGACCAGGTCTTATCCGGAGTTGGGTGCCACCAGTAGTAAAGTTGGTCCATGATGGAAGCGTAATAATAGTTCTGGATATGGGGTAGACCTACTCCATCTTTTTTGTGGTGTCTAGTCAGGATGTGATGGGCACATCTAGGAGGTTTGGCGTCTCGATATTAATTTTTGTACTGAAGTAAAGAAGGAGAGGGGTACAGGGATTGTGACCGTTCGGAATAAGTAAAGAATTTTGGGAAGAAGTGTCATCTTAAAGGAGGCAATCTTGCCCAATTTAGATAGACCCATTGTGCGCATTTGAGAAAGCAAGGTAGGGAGCTGTTTCTGGAAGGCACGGTAGTTGAGATCATATAGGAGGCGTAGGGAGGGGGCCAGTTTTATCCCTAAGTAAGGTAGAGCTTGATTCGACCAAGTAAAGGGAAGATTGTCCTTCAGGAAGGACTCTTGTTTTTTCGAGAGATGTAGAGGGAGTATTAGGGATTTGGTGGAATTGAGCTTATAAAAAGAGGTTAGGCCAAATTGGTTAAGGATTTCTTGGATCGCTGGCATGGATTGAATTGGGTTTGTGATCAAGAGTATGACATCGTCGGCAAAGAGACTTATTTTATGTTCTATGCCATTGTGAGTAATGCCTGAGATGCGTTTGTCCTCTCTAATCTTCGCTGCTAGGGGCTCCATTAAGAGAGCAAAGATTAGAGGGCAGAGTGGGCATCCTTGGCGTTTGCCCTTGGAGATCTCGAACGGAGTGGATAGGGTTCCCTCTGCCAGAATTCTGGCAGTCGGATTGGAGTATAGGGAGAGTATCGCAGATTGAAATCGACCAGTAATGCCAAATTTAGTAAGTACTGCTTTCAGGAATTCCCAGTGTACCCTATCGAACGCCTTCTCTGCGTCCAGAGATAGGAACAGAGAAGGCGTTCGAGACTGAGTGACCTGGTGTATCAAGTTGATGACCCTTCTGGTTGCATCTGGGGCTTGTCTGCCTGGCATAAAGCCAACTTGGTCTGGGTGAACCAAGGACGGGAGACACTACAACAATCTAGATGCAATAGTTTTAGCGTAGATTTTCACATCCGTGTTAAGGAGTGATATAGGCCTATAATTAGACGCAAAGGCAGGGTCTTTTTAATTAGACGCAAAGTGCTTTATTTCCTAGGGCATAATACCTGGCCTTAGCCAATTTGAGATTATGTTCGAATTTGTAGAGTAAGAGTGAGCGAAGTTTGTGTCTCCAGTCAAGGAGTTCATTAGCAAGTTTATGGGATGGGGTCTGTTTTTTTTAACATTCAACTTTTATTGAAAAGAAAAAGGAGAAATCCAGAAACAGGTTACATAGTATGTCATATGCAAGTATAGACGTATCAATAAACAACGTGATACCGTATGTGCATGAGCCAAAAGACTTACAGGGTAGACACATTACAGGCAGATCATCAACTTAAAGATTAGACTTAATCAACTTATGCTTGCCCTAGAGGGTCTTATTACAGGTGATGTAGATCCTTTCTGAGCCTCTGGCCTAGTTCACCTTCGGAGTTTTAAAGGGATAACAACAGTTAATCGGCCTAAGATTGTAACGGTTCATCAGTATACGTTGCACATTAAACCATGTATGAAGAAGATTAAAAAGGAGGTGAAAAGACAGGGGGAGAAGTGAATGAATAGGAACAGTGGGGCGCCCCAGAAAAGACACTGATACAGAGGGAGGGGGGGTTAAATGCCCCCACGCCAACACCTGCCCCCCAGTTAGGGATGCGTGTGGGAGGAACACTGAAGGATTGGGTCACCTATGGGGTGAACTGTCCTTAGTTAAGGGTTTTGTGTAATATCGTCATATTCCTGTGAGTATCGGAAAGCGATCCAAGGTCTCCAAGTAGTTTGGAAGGCCTCGACTCTGCTATGTTCCTGCGCCATAGTGTCTTCCATTTCCCATACGTTTCTAATTCTCTTGAGCCAGTCAATCACCGTGGGCACTGCAGCTGATTTCCAATAAATAGGAACCAACGACCTGGCTGCATTAATCAGGTGTTTGGTTAGTGAATGTTTGTATACCTGTAAGGCAAGGTGGTTGACATGTAACAGGCAACAAGCTGCGTCCAAGGACAACTTAGTTCCTGTGATCTTTTTGATCAGGTGTGTGACCTTGTCCCAGAAGGGCCGAATCAGTGGGCACTCCCACCAAATGTGGAGAAGGGTGCCTCTCGTCTTCTGGCACCTCCAACACGTCGGGGGGGTTTGAGGGTTCCATTTGTGGAGTTTGTCAGGAGTGTTATACCAGTGTGTCAGCAGCTTGTAGCCTGTTTCCTGGACAAGTGTACTTATGGAACCTTTATGTGCCAGAATGCACGCATACCTCCATTGTTTGTCCATGAGTGTCCTCCCCAGCTCCTCCGACCATCTCCTCCTGTAATCGTCCGCTCCACCACATTCAGCCAGTTGTAGCCAGCCGTACGGGGCCGATGTAGCTTTATCTAGGGGTTTTCCATCTAGGCATGTCGTCTCCAAATCAGTCAATGGTCTGCGGAAGACCTGTGAGTTTTTATGTGTAGCAAGGTAGTCTCTTAGTTGGAAATAAGACCACCACTTCAGTCGTGGGAGCCCATTTCCGCCCTGCAGTGCCAAAAGGTCTTTAATTTTATCTCCTGAAAAACAGTCTTTCGCGAGTAAGGGGGTATCACTATGTTCTGGTTGGAACAAATCGCTGTCCTCCCCCGGAGGGAAATCAGCATTTCCCACCAAGGGTGTCAAAGGGCCTGTGGGTGTGGTAATCTTGCCCCCCCTAGCTATGTCGTGTAGGATATCTAGTGTGGTTCGTGTGGTCAGTTGTATTTTAGAGGCTGCGTTGAATTTAGGCTTGGGTGACCACAGGGAGAACCGCAGCGGGCGCGGAAATAGGGATTCCTCCAAAGACACCCAAGCCTTTGAACGCCTGTGGCAGTGCCAATCAATTACCCTGGCCATATGAGATGCGTAATAATAATGTTTAAAGTTTGGTAGCCCAATCCCGCCCGCGTCTCTGGGCCTGAACAACCATGACAGTTTGATTCTGGGTTTACGATGATTCCAGATGAACCTTGAGTTGGTAGAGTTCATTAAGTAGAAGAAGAGGGCTGGGATTTTTATGGGTAGGGTCCTGAAAAAATACAGGAACCTAGGCAAGACCACCATTTTTACAATGGATGCACGTCCAAACCAAGAAAAGCAACCCACTCGCCACCTCTCAAGGTCGGCTGTGCAGCTCTTCAGGAGGGGCGGGAAGTTCGAGTCAAAAATGTGTTGTAAATGTGGAGTCAGATAGGTGCCTAAGTATTTGATAGCCTTATCCTCCCACCTAAATTTGGATTCCGCTTTAGTGCGGGTCAGCTGATCAGCAGGCAGTGAGATGTTTATGGCCTCGGATTTAGAGTAGTTGATTTTTAAGTTGGACAGGTATCCAAAACGAGTAAACTCCCCTAGGAGATTGGGTATACTGGTCGCGGGGTCGGCTAAAAAGAATAGGAGGTCGTCCGCATAGGCCGCCACCTTGAACTCCCTCCCCCGAACCCCAAATCCCCTAATCGCACCGTTTAGATTTACAGTCCTAATGAAGGGTTCAAGGGCCAGAATGAACAGTAGCGGGGAGAGGGGACAGCCCTGTCTGGTGCCATTGCGGATGTGTACTGTATCTGATAGAGTCCCGTCGATTTTAATTTTCGCCGTAGGGTTACGATACAGGGCAAAGATCCATGCAAGCATACACGGACCAAGACCTATGTGTTCGCATGTCGCCCTCAGGAAGTCCCATGCCACCCTATCAAAGGCCTTCTCCGCGTCGGTGGACAGGAGAAGGCCTTCAATGCTTTCATCCCGTGCTGCCTGTATAAGGAGCAGGGCTTTGGTTACGTTGTCCTTCGCCTCCATCCCCGGAACGAATCCCACCTGCTCCAGCCCTATCAAATTCGACAGGAATGGGTTCAGGCGCAGCGCGAGGATTTTTGCGAATAATTTGGTATCAATGTTTAGGAGGGAGATGGGCCTGTAGCTGGCACATTCCATGGGGTCCTTGCCAGGCTTGGGGAGTATGGCAACCTGAGCCGACAGAAATGCGGATGGGATATCTTTGGGCGCAGACATGGAGTTCAAGGCAGCAGCCAACGGTTTAGTCAGGACATCGGTAAAGGTATTATAGTATATGGCCGTATAGCCGTCTGGACCTGGGCTTTTCCCATTCTTCAGTAATTTAATAGCTTGGGTAATCTCATCGCAGGTTATCGGTGCTTCTAACAGTGACACATCAGCGGTCGCTAGTGTGGGCAGTTTACTATTAGTCAGATAATCTTGAATCATACGAGCCCTGTCTCCTACTATGTCCTTGGGCCTGTGTTGGGGGGGTAAGTCGTAAAGTTTAGAGTAAAATTCCTGAAAACGGGAAGCAATGGCCTCCGTAGTCTTGTCAATTTTCCCATCCCCTCGTCTAATGCCCACGATGTCATTGGCGAAGGTGTGTTCCCTCAGAGCCCTGGCCAAAAGTTTGCCTGATTTATTGCCCGACTCATAGTATATTTTTTTTTTGAAGAACAGCATTCGCCTCGACTTTGAGTCGAACAGATGCTGTAACTCCTTCCTGGCTTCCAGCAGCTCCCCCGCCGATTCTACCGTGAGCGAGTGTTTATGTTGAGATTCCAAGGAGCGGATCAGAGCCGACAGCCTAGAGATCTCCTTCTCTCTGTCTTTCTTACGCTTAGAGCCCATTCTAATCAGTTCTCCTCTCAGTGTGCATTTGTGAGCTTCCCAAACCATAAGCGGGTCTGCTCCTGGAATGGAATTGTGCATGAAAAATTCCCTCAAAGAGCCAGTGAGGGAGGCGAGAAGATCTGGGTCCGTTAGGAGGGAGGCATTAAGTCTCCACGTGGGCTGTTTAGGAGGCATGGACATCAAATTCAGGCCCAGGGACACCGGGGCATGATCGGAGATCGATTGGATCCCTATGTGTGCTGTCTCTACTGAGGATAAATTCCTCTGGGAGATGAAAAGATAGTCCAATCTGGCATATCTAGCATGGGGAATCGAATAGTGGGTAAAGTCACGGCCCTCAGGATTGAGAAAACGCCAGGTGTCTACCAGTTGCAGCCCCTGAAGAGCGGATTTAATTCTTTTAAGTATTTTGTAAGTAATACAGGATTTACCATTTGAGGTATCCGTCAGTGGGTTGAGCGGGAGGTTAAAATCACCGTCCAGTATGAGACAGCCCGAGGAGAATCCCTGGAGTTCCTTGGTCATCCGGTTACAGAATGCGGTGTGTTCTCTATTGGGGAAATATACATTGGCTAGCGTCACTGGAGTGGACCCATATGTCCCCTTTAGAAATAAGAACCTACCCCCGGGATCACATTTCTGTTCCGTCAGGTGAAAAGGTGCGTTCTTACTCACCAATATTGACACTCCTTTTGACTTGGAGTCACTATTGGTGGCATGGAATGCCCTTGTAAAGTATGAGTCAGTCAATTTGGGTGCATGATGCGTCTTGAAGTGCGTTTCCTGAATAAACACGAAATGGGGCCTACCTTTTTTCAACTCACGTAGGAGGGTGGAGCGGCGTTCTGGGATATTCAGACCCCTAATGTTGTGTGAGATCACTGTCGGCGCCCTTCCCAGCGAAGAGAAAGCCATTGGAGCGGTACAGGAGGAGACGGTTCAGGAGGTCAGCTGTGTTGGTAATCAGAAACAAAATCAGATTAATGCAGATATAATGTACAGTGTCCAGCAGTGTCTAAATCACCCCCCCCCTCCCTAGGGCCACCAGTCGGGGTTGAGGAGAGGAAGAGTAAGGGGGGGAAAGGTGGGTTCGGAGAGGGCAAAAAGGAAGAGATAGAGAGGATAACACAGTGAGAGAGAGAGAGAAGTAGGGAGCTGTGCCTATATGGCAGGGAGCAAAAAAAAATGAGGGAACGACCCCTGAGTGGAACACCCCACCCAGGAGTGCGTAACTCTTATGTGTCTAGTGTCACCCGTGTCCTTAAAAACAGGAGCACGGGGACACTCTGTGGGGTTATAGTGAGGCACTTGAGGAGACGGTAGAATTCCTCCTGAAATACAATCCAACAGGGATTGGAAGTGGCAGGAAAAAATTCAAACAAAAAAGGTAAATGACCGCAGCACTGGCAGCCGCACATGTAAAAACAAAAGAGAAAAGTTATGGGTCTGGGGCCTACACAAAACAGCAAGGAGATTTACACATCCTGATCAGCAATAAACTATCTGGCCCTCAGACTGAGCTTAGTTCACACCCGACCTGGGTATTTGAAAAAAAAAATATATATATATATATATATATAATGAAAATAAAATAAATAAAAGAGAGGATACCTTATAGGCAGACACCTATCGTAAGCCATATAACGAGAACTATGTAGAGGCTCTTCATAAAAAAGAGGAGCTTGAATGAAAAGGAAATAACAATACTAATAATAATAAACAAAAGGGAAAGGGAAAAACATCCACATGAGCCGAATGAAAGACACTTTTTCGGGGAGGAAACATCTGTAAACTGGATGCGGAAAAGATGCTGCAAGAGGGGGACATCTCGGTTATCGCAGGGCTGTTCGTGGACAAGAAGTCTCCAGTTCATCCTCTTGCGACTTCTGGATAGGGGGTTTGGGTGCGGGAGGGCCAAGGTAGCTTTGCAAGTGGTTCATTGTCGTTCCGCGACATCAGCGTCCTGCCTCTGGTATGCGGCTGACAGAGAAGAACGAGTCCTCAGAGCGGGCAAAGCATGCGGACCAGGAGCAGGGGGATGGGTGCTACTTTGGGTCAGTAAAGCAGGCCGCTTGGTAGGAGGAGCATACTCGTTCTCCAAGGATGATGATGGAGGGGGAGGGGGGTTCAGCAGTCTAAGTCCCCACAGGCCGTGCAGGTAGAACACTAACCGTTTACCCCATAAATCAGCATGCGTCATATGGCAAAAAATAAAATAAAAATAATAAGCAAAAATGAAGAAATCAGAAAAGGCAGGAGGCTTGAAACACAAGAGAGAATAGTCAGGGAGGGCCTCGACAGGATCAATCATCTTCATATTCCAGATCAGGGGCAGCTAGGCGTCTCGGGGTCTCATTCTTGGAGCTGCCTGCCCGATTCTGCTTCTGTCGTTTGGTCTGCCGCTTCTCAGGCGTGGATTGCGGTGACCTGGGGTGGACCGGAGGTAGGACAGGATGCAGAAATTCAGCGTACCATTCAGGAAGGTCCGTCGGTTCCAGATCTAATGCAGAGTCTGGTAGGTCGGCCGGTGTGCGGAGGATTTGCTGTTGGCCATTCAGGGAGACTGCCAGAGCAAATGGGAAACGCCATGAGTAGCGAATGTCTTTATCCCGTAGCTTCTCCAGCAGGGGGCGCAACGCACGCCTGTTTTTCAGAGTTATTTGTGAGAGATCCTGGAACAGCATTATATTTTCCCCATTAAAGTCTATATGATCATTTCTCCTAGCCTTCCGCATAATTTCATCTTTCAGGGTGAAGCTTTGAAAGCAACAAATTATGTCTCTTGGTGGAGCATTGTCTGGCCCTCGCGGCCTAAGGGCCCTGTGCGCCCGTACAAAATCTATTGCTGTGTCCTCTTGTCTTTCCAATAAACTGTTAAAGACCCTCTGTAATGCCGGTATTATCTGGTCGTGGCCCACTGATTCAGGGATCCCCCGTACACGTACGTTACACCTGCGTCCTCTGTTGTCCAAATCTTCTATATGTCTATTCATCTCTATTAAGTGCAGGGCCTGAGCAAGCGAGGTCTTTTCAAGCCTATGTATGGCTTTGTCCCTCTGTTTTCCAGCCGTCTCAGCAGTGGCCATTTTGTCATTGAGCACCAGTAGGTTTGATTTTAGGTCAGTGATCGCTGCTGAAAAGGTGGATTTTATGTCTGCAGCAATCACTGACATGTCAGCAAAAGTCAGGGGGAGATCCGATCTCTTCTTACCCCTTCCTGAGTCCTCTGTGGCCGACTGCGAGTCCTCACTAAATTCTTCCTCGTGGTGCGACGGCGCCATCTTGGATGTCAGGCTGCTGGCCTGAGCCTGAGTTTTGCTTTTAAAAAGCTCTGTGATATCCCTCGCCGAGTGGGGTGTCGCACCGCGGCGTGTGCGATAGTGAGGGGTGCTATGAAGCTTCTTCCCGGGCATCGGGTGCCGGTGGTCAGGTGAAGAGCTTTGTACGGCTGCCTATGTCAGCGGAGCTCCTTCAGTGTGCGTCCGTCTTCATCGCGCGCCAAGCCATGCCCCGTGGGATGGGGTCTGTTTGTTTCGATTTTCTAGTTGGGCAATGTGGGAGACGGCCTCCTCAATTTGCCTAGACCTCTGGCTCCTAACCCTACTTTGAAGCTTAATGAGGATACCACGCATGTAAGCTTTGTATGCAGACCACAGTACAAAACAGTCAGTGTTCGGTTGGTCGTTCAGATGAAAGAAAGTATGGTGTTCAGTAGTTATAGTTTGGGAGTTACCAGAGTCCGAGAGGAGAGAACTATCCAGTCTCCATATAAACGGTACCTTTGAACCACGGTTCCCCACTATTATGGAGACCGGCGCGTGGTCTGACCACGTAATGGTACCGATCGTTGATGCAGTTATATCCTGAAGAGTAATCTTGTCAGTAAGGAAGAAGTCCAACCTAGAGTAAGAGAGTTGAGAGGAGGAAAAGTAAGAGAAGTCCCGTTCTTTACCGTTCTGGCATCTCCAAACATTAAAGAGACCGAAGAGAGGGGTTCAAGGCAGGTCGATGGCGTTGGGTAGTGGATGAGGTGTCTATAGACGGGTCGCCCGTTACGTTGAAATCACCTCCAATGAGCACTCTACCTTTCTGGATATTGTTGAGTTTCTTGTAAAAACGATTGTAAAATCGTATTTGTTGCTTGTTTGGGCCATAGATGTTGACCAAAGTATAGGTGGTTTGGTTGACGTCGCACAAAAGAATAATGTAGCGGCCTTGAGGATCCAGAATAGATTGGTGCAACTTGAAATGCAAAGAGTCGCGTATCGCTAAGAGGACTCCGTTCTTCTTTGGGCCCGAGGCTAAAAAGATTTGGCTGAGATTTTTCAGTGTGAACTTAGGGGTTTTATCAGCTGCAAAGTGGGTTTCCTGCACCAATAGGATGTCGGCTTTTTGGCTATTGGCTTCCTTAACCACTTAAGACCCGGACCAATACGCTGGTAAATGACCCAAGGTGTTTTTGCGATTCGGCACTGCGTCGCTTTAACAGACAATTGCGCGGTCGTGCGACGTGGCTCCCAAACAAAATTTGCGTCCTTTTCTTCCCACAAATAGAGCTTTCTTTTGGTGGTATTTGATCACCTCTGCGATTTTTATTTTTTGCGCTATATACAAAAATAGAGCGACATTTTTGAAAAAAAAAACACATTTTTTTACTTTTTGTTAAAAAAAAAACAAATAAACTAAATTTTAGTCAAACATTTAGGCCAACATTTATTTAGCCACATGTCTTTAGTAAAAAAAAAAAATCGCAATAAAAAAAAATAGCTACCTAGCGGGAACAGCGACACTAATACAGCGATCAGAAAAATGATCGCTTAGTGACGCTGGCAATAGGGAGTGAAAGGGTTAACTAGGGCGGTGATCAGGGGGTTAAAACTTTATTAGGGGGGGTGGGGGGGCTATCCTGAACCTAAAACTAACTGATTTTACACTGCCTGTCACACTGACACTAAATGCAGTGATTAGATCACTGCATTCAGTGACACTGTGACAGGGGGGGTGGGGGGGCAGATCGCAAGGGGTTAAGTATGCCTATGTGTGTGTGTGTCAGTGTAATGTTGGTGCACACTTACTGTTAGGTGTTCCTCTCATCGCAGCGGTTGGAAATACCGCTGCGATGAGAGATTACATCACTTCCCCCTTCCTGTGTTTACACAGGAGGAGGAAGTGACACAAAGGGGGAGCGCAGCGATTGGCTGGGAGCGATCGCGGGGGGGCGGGTAAACACCGACATCCGCCCGCTCGTCCCAGATCGCTCCCGGAGACACAGGGACCTCCGCACGCCGCGGAGGGGGTCCCGATCGGACCCCCGACCCGCTACTGGGCGAGGACGTAAATTTACGCCCTTGTGCCCATCCGTGCCATTCTGTGGCCGTATATGTGCGTGCGGAGGTCCTTAAGTGGTTAAGTAACGCAGATCTCTTTTGAGGGGAGTTCACGCCCCTGGCATTTATAGAGACTACTTTGAATGTCATTGTAGGATTTGATTCTAAATAATGGATCGGCAAAGATCAGGCGTATGTGTGCCCTGTGATAGAGAATAGAGCTGGATCAGTGTTCAGTTGTCCAGTACCGGAGGGGTCAGGAACCAGGTGGGTTAAAGGGAGGTTGAAGGGTTTGCTGGTATGGGATTCAGAGGAAAAGTTCTATACTTAAAAAGGGGAGCCCGGAACAAAACACGGGCTCAATGTGCAGAAACTTCTGCTATCAAACAATGGGGGGAGATGGTCCACTGACTAGCAGGTATAGCAGGGACCACTTGTAAGGTAGGCGGGGTCTAGTGAATGATGCTGCAGGCACCCAGCTATACAGCAGGATACGTGAAGGAAAGGTTATCTGTTGTTCCATCAGGCGTTTTGATATGCTCCTCCTGTTTCCATGCAAGATGCAAGGTGGTCAGAAGGGATCGACTCTTCTTCCGGTATGATGTGCCAGGTCCTCAGGAGTTTAAGGCCAGCCGTTAGTGTTCTTATAGCATGTGTTTTATTCTGATGAGTTATCAGGAGTTTAGTGGGAAAGCCCCATTTATATGGTATCTTGTGATTTTGTAGAGCTTTGGTTATTGTCGCCAGCTGCCTGCGGTTCTCCATTGTTGCCTTGGGAAGGTCAGCATAGAGAGCAATTGTGGGGTAAGGATCGGGAAGTCTCGCCATGCGTTTAGCGGCGTACATGACCTTTTCCTTGACTGTAAAAAAATTAATGCGGGCTAGTATATCCCTAGAAGCAGAGGCAGGAAGGTGAGGAGGTTTGGGAAGTCTATGCGCTCTGTCAATTTCCAGTTTATGGTCGGTCAGGTCTGGCAATAGTGTGTGCATAAAAGATTGTAGGAATTGCATCAAATTTTGAACCGTTTCTGGGACATTGCGGAACTTAATATTGTTTCGCCTGGATCGATCTTCAAGATCCGCGAGTTTAAGGTTGATCGACTGAAGCTCATCCTCATGATCAACAAAGCCATGCACCAATTCATTATGGGCAGAGAAGAGATCTCCCATTTTCTTTTCTATAAAAGTAATGCTTTGTTCATGCTGCTGCACAGTAGTAGAAAGGGATGACACTGCAGTGGAAAGATCGTTATAGAGAGTCTGCCTCAGTGAGAGCAGCATATTTTTCATTGTGCATTCAGATAATGGCTGATCTGTGGCAGGGAAAGCATCCAGCGCTGATGCTTGTTGTGGAGGGGGAGGGAAAACACACAGGGAGCAGCGACAGTCTGTGTGTGTTCAGGCTCTTCTGTCCTGAGTCTGGATTTAGCAGGGCTGGACGTTGTGGGTGAGTTAGGAGGAGAAAACTCACCAGTGTCGTTTGATGTTTGAGGGGTTCCCACGCGCTGAGCCAGGATCTGTCCGGAGGCAGGAGAGGAGAACTGTGTCAGGCATTCTTGATCGCCGCCGGCGCCATCTTTGCCGTTTGCCATGCCTGAGAGGGGATAGAAGTCGGTAAGCTTCTTAGGCAGTTTGCTGTCCTTTCTCCGCTTAGACATTGTCCTTGGTGGTTGCTGCTATGACCGGGCTGTAAAGTGTGCGGGTAACACTTTCCTTTTGTCGCTGTGGAGCCGCTAAAGCCGGGGTTTCTGCGGAGCTGAGGGATTATGCAGCCATTCACTCGAGCCGCCTTATTATAGGCTTACCTGTAGGTAAAAAATCAGAAAGTGGACTTTACTACCGCTTTAAAAAGATATATGAATGCTGGACTATGAGCATTAATACACATTGTAGGTTGAAAATTGATTGTCTACACTATGTGAAAGACTAAAGATTGTATCATGTACTGTAGAATCGTATTCCTGCTCATAGTGATATAAACTCCACAATAGAAATCTACACTGTAAAAGTATACAGAGACCTTGGAGGTTTTCATCTTCACATGGCAATAAAATACCATGTTTGAGCAGGAGTATGCTGTGTTTGAAGCTTTAATTCTCTGTTTCTCTTTGGGACACTAAAGATGATATTTCAAAAAGTATGTAGTGAGTGAGTGAAAAACTTATAGAGCGCAACGCTTGCGAACTAAATAGCCTCTGGGCGCTGTTTCCATTCCTTCAGTAAAGGATGGCTTTGCCTCAGAAGAGATGAGTTTTAATCATTCTCCTGAAGGCCAAGTGGTCGCGGTCCTTGGACAGCAAATCTCCAACCTCCTTTGGATTTGTATCTTGTCTTTGGTATGTGCAGTAGATTTTGATTTGTGGATCGCAGAATGCGATTGGGGTTATAGGTTTTTATTTTTTCGCATAGATATTGGGGAGCGTTTCCTTGAATACACTTGTGTGTAAGGCAGAGTGCCTTAAAAGTGATTCTGTCTTTCACTGGCAGCCAGTGAAGAGATCTAAGCGAAAGGGAGATTGATTCCCATGTTTTTTTACCAGTCACTAATCGAGCAGCCGTATTTTGAACGACTTGCAGGCGAGTGATTTGGTATTTGGGAAGTCCTAAATAGAGGGCATTTGCGTAGTCGAGTCTGGAATTGACGATTGTTTCCACCACGACTGCAACGTTCTCTTTAGGAATAAAAGGGGTAAGTCGCCGTAACTGGCGCAGCAGATGATGGGATCCGCTGACTACCGCCCCTATTTGTGCATCCATTGTCATGTAGGAGTCAAAAATGACTCCAAGACTTTTGACTTTGGCGCTCGGGGCGATCATTTTTCCCAGGATGGGCGGTGGGGTCCAAGTTGAGGTGGGGGGACACCTTCCTGTTTGCGTGAAACAGGAGAAGCTCCGTTTTTGAACCATTGAGTTTAAGATAGCTGGATGTCATCCAGTTATCTATTAGGGTGAGGGTTCTCTCTAATCCAGGGGAGTAATCCTTTCCGTTACTGGCTCGGAGATACAGTTGAGTGTCGTCTGCGTAGGAATGGTAGAATAGCTTCAGGTTGCTGATGATCTCAAAGAGGGGACGGAGATAGATATTGAACAGTACTGGTGACAAGGGAGATCCCTGAGGGACTCCGCATGATACCGTGCGTATTTCTGATGTGTAAGATCCCAATTTCACTGTTTGTGATCTGTTTTCCAAGACGGAAGAGAACCATGGCAGATCCTTTTCCGCAACTTTGGCCACTTCCGCTAGCCTAGCGAGTAGTAGTCTGTGGTCTACCGTGTCAAAGGCCGCACCTAGGTCCAACCGGATCAGGAGAGACGATTCTCCTTCATCTGCAGCCTCTAGGACGTCATCCCATATTTTTACCAGAGCAGTTTTGGTTCCGTGCCCTGGCCGGAATCCTGATTTTTGGGTTTCTAAATGCTGTTGTAACTGTTGTACAACTTCTTTCTCCATTATCTTGGAGAAAACATTTAGACCCGTTATGGGCCTCCTATTGTTTGGGTCTTTCGGGTTAAGGGAGGGTTTTTTCAGGATAGGTTTTATTGTACCAATTTTCAACAAGGAGGGCACCATGCCCTCCTTGAATGACTGATTTATAAGCTGCATGATAGCTGATGCCAATATATCGGCACTTTCTTTCAGCAGCTTGGTGGGAATGATGTTATTGGGTGCTGTGCTGTTACGCAGAGACCGAATGATATTTTTTTGTGGCAGCGATGGAGATGGGTTTTAAGGTGAATTTCTGTGATTGAGGCGGGTATGTAATGGTATCGGGGTAGGAGTTCGGGGCGGGATTCATGCCGATTCCATTTTGCTCAATACTTACCCAGATTCCTTCAATTTTATTAATGAAATAATCCGATAGTTTGTTGCAAAATTCTTGTGAATCAGCATTGGGGGGCTCTAAACAGGCTGGATTCATCGATTGTGAAACCAGCTTGAAGAGTTTGCGGGGGCGGTTTAGGGCCCTATGTAGGAAGGTAGATTCAGTAGACAGGGTCACGTTGGTCAACTAAGAGAAATATGGCTGGATAACATCAATAAGGATGTTAGGAAGATAGGATCAAGAGATAGTGGGCTGTGGCTAAGGATACAGATATATAGAGGAAACCGAGATTGTTTATGAGTTTTGAGTTGCTGCTGATCAATCTTAGGATGTGCCACATAATTAGGGTAATGGTGTGAAAAGAGAGACTACAGAATTCGCAAATGCACACAGATGTGTGCACACGTATGTTTAGTCCTATGCAACGCTCAGTGGTTCTGGGAAGAATCTCTGAGCATGTCTGATATACATAAAAGCCTTTTCTGTAGAATTCTACAGAATGTAAAAAGGCATATACATAGCTAATTTGTATACACATACTGGGGAGAAATTTAGACAGGAGCCAATTACCCTACCAGCATGTCTTTAGAGTGTGTGAGGAAACTGGAGTACATGGAGGAAATTCACACAAACGCAGGAAAAACATGCAAACTCTACAAAGATAGTATCCTCCTGGATGAGATTTGAACCAAAAACCTCAGTGCTGCAAGACTTAAGTACTATCTACTGTGCTATGCCTTTCAAATGTGATAGGTGTTAAACACGCAATTAGTGCAGGTAGTACAGGTATTGGAATGATGCCAATACACTGTTTGGGTCCCTGCATAAGGCAGGCTGCAGATTTCTACTTTAAACAAATGTAACAGTTTTAATTGGATGTTTTCACTGGTAACTGGTTTACATGAATGCAGTGTTACCAACCTACCAGATTGAAATTTTTATTGTCATTTCACAAAAGTTACAAAATTAAATTTTTACATGCACATTTCAGTATTTAGGCTACAAACAAGTGCACTAGGCAAATAGCAATGTGATTTAAGGTGGATATTAAGGTAAAAAAATATTTTTATTATTTTCGATATAATAAGGGCAAATTATTTAGTCACATCACCCTCTGCCCCCATCCCCCTCTGCTACCAACACCCCCTGCCTTCACCCCCCCTCTGCGGTGCCACAATCTCCCCCTGCCTCCAATCTCCCTCTGCCTCCAACCTCCACCTGCCTCCAATCTCCCCAAGGCCCCCTGCCTCCAATCACCCCCTGCCTCCATCGTCCCCTGCCTCCATCCCCCTCTTCGGTGCCACCAACAACCCCTGTCTCCATCCCCCACCCTCTACGGTGCCACCATCCCCCTCTGAGGTGCCACCAACACCCCCTGCCTCCAATCATCCCCTGCCACTAACACCCCCTGCCTCCAATCTCCCCCTGCCTCCACCCCACTCTGCGGTGCCACCGCAGCCACCATCACCCCCTGCCTCCAATCACCTCCTGCCTCCAATCTCCATGCGCAGTTCCAAGCCGAACCTATCTTGGTTATTTTTACTGGCACATTCCCGCAACTACGGACATTTACGAACAGGGGGAAAAAGTGCCAGTTTTTACGAACTGTCCGTAAAAATACAGACGGTTGGCAACACTGCATGCATACAGCATGATACCTGAATTAAAATAAATTGATGGAATGACATTTGTCATTTCCCAAGTCAGATTGTGGGGACCTATCAAATATTTTTATTTTAATGAATATATTTTTCAGACTGAACAGATGCTCCCTCCTATACGTAAAATAAAAAGTACTTTTCAAGTAGATGTGCCTAAAGTTAACATGACATTCTATTATTCTTACTGCCTTTCAAACACATCATTTTAACAAATGTGTGAGATAATGAGCAGCCCGAAACAATTATACACAGAAGAGGAATGTATTTTTCTAATGTATGATTCCTGTAGGCAGAGCTGCTGAGTGATTTGGCTCTATTAGGATGAAGTCTGATAATCATTTGTTTTGCGATTAGTACTTTTTGTCCTTCCTTTTCTATATTCTTTTTTTCTAAAGATGTCAGTCAGTATAAGATTTCCAGGCCATAAGTGCTATCAAATGTAGGCCGGATGAGGAAGTTACCCATATGTACTGTAAACAATGAGAAATAAGGTTGAAATCAACAGTAGAGGACCTTTCCTGCAAAATCAATATAGCTTAAGGCACTTAATCGAATATAGCAAAAGAGAAGCAGTAAAACTAATTTCAACCCTTCTGCAAAGTTTGATATAGCATTGTAAATTATTATTAATAAACATGTTACTGCACATAGGATTCCCTGTTTATTGTGATTCGTAGTGATTGATAGCTGCTACACTTAGACAATGCATGGGCATATATAAGGAAGGGGGGATAAGGGAGTGCAACCACTCCCCTGTGAGGCCAGGCTGCCACTAGTGGAGTATAAGTAGAACTGTGGTGAAACACCCACTATGCAGGCTCAGACAGCACTCTACAGGCTCCCTCTCCTGTCACCTAACTGTTCAGTAATGGGCCCTTACAGGGCCAGTGCTTGACTATTTTGCACCCTAGGCAAGACTAACACCAGCGGGGGGAGTTAGTCTTGCCTAAAGTGCAGGCGACTACAACAGGGTCAGAGCAGACTCACTGAGACATGATACCCCCCTCCCTAGCTGCCTTGTACGTGCCTGCCTCCTCCACCCCCCCATCTGTCTGCCCGCCTCCTCAGCCACCCTAGCTGTCCCCGTGCCTGCTTTCTCCACCTCCCCAGCTGTCTTTGTGCCTGCTTCCTACACCTACCCAGCTGTCCTTGTGCCCACCTCCTCTGCCTCCCCAGTTGTCCTTGTGCCTGCCTTCTCAGCTGTCCTCGTGCCCCCCTCCACCTCCCCAGCTGTCCTCGTGCCTGCCTCCTCCACCTCCCCAGCTGTCCTCATGCCTGCCTTCTCCACCCATAATCCAACAACACACATTTTGTTGGCGGACAGTTTTAAAGCATGCTATCCCACATTTGTTGGCAGAAAATCTGACACCAATTGTCCGATGAAGCATACAAACGGTCAGATTTTCCAACAACAGGCTGTCATCACACAATTCCCGTCGGAAAATCCGATTGTGTGTACAAGGCTTAAGTCTGATGGGCATTACCCAATTGCTGTGTTTGGGAATCAGACAATGTAAATGGCAATTGAAGCTCTGTAGTCCACAGTGAGCAAAAGAGAAGAAGAATGTTGTTAGGGTATATAATGTATACACTTTAAGGCCCCATTTAGGGGGTCCCTCTGAACCTTAGAAGCACTTTGGCTTTGAATTTGATTCCTACATATGTTCATTTATAAATAAATAAATGTTTGGTACAGTAATGAAAATATATTTACAGGTTTTATATAGTTTCAAAGAGAGGGCTTCATTTTAAAAGCATATCTCTAATTGAATCTCATAACATAGTAATTTTGGGGAGGGCAGAGAGAGAGACAAAACCCTAGTTTGACTTGTTCACTTATGTGTGTAAATTTCAACTTGACCTGTTTATTTTTTTATCAACTGTGTTTTATTTTTTATTTTAAAGTAGTAAATAACTGCCTAGAAAACATAAGAAAAATAGTTTATAGATCTATCTGCTGGGTGTATATGACAATGTATATACAGTATACATCTATAATAATTCTTATTTACCCAAGAAAAGGGAGAAAACTGGCATTTATTTTTAGTTATAATAATGATTATAAACAAACAAAAAAAACATATACAAACCAATGCACATCCGTATTAATTGTGGTTGATGATTTTTTTTTAAATTCCTATTTAAAACAAAAAAAAACTTGGATTGGGCTGAGCAACCTTTTCAGACACCGCAGCTTTTCTGGCAAAACCCACAGGTGCCACGGTGCCAGTCCGATTCAATGCTTAGCTCTTTGAAGTATTCATAATTTTCTGCTGCAAACATAGAAGCCCAAGTAAAATATTTACATGCTAAACAATTAGAATATGCAGAGACAATGCTCAGAAACGTATTCTTTTTCAGAAGATTTCGAGGACAAAATTCATAGAACTGCCTCTTTTATGTTGAAAGAGAAAATGCATGTAAATTTATCATAACCTGAAAGTCAGAATAGAGAACCATAACAGATTTGGAATGGGCTTTGATGCAGTCACTGCATAGAGAGAACAAAAGCTCAGATTACAGCCATTATTTTACATCCCAAAGACTTTAAATGAATATGCAGACATGCTAATATGTATCTCAAAGCTTACCTTGTAACACAATAAATTTTCTCAGACTGTAAATATGCAATAGCTTACAGAACATAATCCATTTAAAGAAACAAGGCATAATACACAGCTAATAGCAGTCAGACAGTAAATTATATCCAATGATTGTGACCTGCGCTAATGCATGAAAATGAATATCTGGTACAAACATATTTGTTTTTATGTAATAATGCAATAAAGCAGTGTAAAATGTACAGGTACCGTTAACAGCTATTCAGAAATGATCTGGCATTGGTCTGTTGCTCGAAACTGAAGTTGGGTGATGCCGAACTGTTGGCGGATGTTATTGGTTATTATCAATTGTTGCTTTTTGCACAGCCTTGTTAAACAAGCCTGTTGTTTTGCAAGCTTTTTATGTAACAATAGCACTTGCTGTTACGGAAGTTGTAAACACAGCGTTTTAAGACCTCCAGACACAGTTTAGCATGTCCCATACAGACTTTAGAAAAGATATACACTCAATGGCATTAAGGGAATATATAGTGGTTTTGTATATATGTAATTTTTGTTTTAAATTATGTAAATAAAATGTAATGTTTTGTGAATTCACTGTCATTAGTGTCAAAATTAAAAAACAGTACACAGGTTTTTGACAAAGTAATTTATTAAAGCAGCATCTCTTTTACCTCCAGCGATATCTTCATCCTCCATTTCTTCTCCCTCTGCCGATGACATATTTCTTGGGTTTGGTTCTTCTCCCTCCGCTGATGACTTCCTCCGGTTTGGTTCTTCTCCCTCCTTTGATGTATTTTTCCACTGCCGGTTCTCCTCTCTCTGCTGTCTTCTCCCTCTGTTAGTCATCCAATCTTCTTTCAACACTCGCTCCCACTGTAATGCTAGGGCCGCCGTGCGCCACTATTTTAATATCACCATGGGGCGTGGTCACCCAGTGACGTAATCCAGAGGCCCCACCCCCTGTGACATCACTGACCGATGCATGGTGGGGCAGTGACGTCACAAGGGGTGTTTCCCGTGATGACATAGCTGGGTGGCTACACCCTGTCGCTATGTAAGTAATGGCGGTAGCGAGCGTCGGGAGAAGATCAGAGGAGGAACAGAAGAAGACAGTGGAGATAGGAGAACCGGAAGCGGAGGAAGAGGTTTCGAACCAGAGGAAGTCATCAGCAAAGGAAGAAGAACCATACTGGAGGAAGATGTCATCAGCGGAGGGAGAAGAACCGGAGGATGAACATATCGCCGGAGGGAGAAGAAATTGGAAGGAGAAGAGACACCGGAGCTGCTTTATTAAATTACTTTTTTATTTTGACACTTTTTTAGATCAATAGGTAGGGGTACAATGTTCACATAGGGTGGGGAGTTGGGATCTATTGGCCCCCTTGTTAAAGGGGGCTTCCAGATTCCGATAAGCCCTCCGCCCGCAGACCCTGACAATCACCGGCCAGGGTTGTCTGGAAGAGGTCCTTGTCCACGTCAACATGAGGACAAGGTGCTTTATGGTGGAGGGCCCAGGGCCTCCTCTGCTCCAAAGAACCCACCACTCCATGTTGAGGGTATGTCTCTACCCCCTTTCCTGACCTGCCAGGCTGTGTGCTCGGATAAGGGTCTGGTATGGATTTGGGGGGCCCCATGTCTTTATTTTGTTGGCGTGGGGGTTCCCCTTAAAATCCATACCAAACTGAAGTGTCTGGTATGGTCTTGGAAGGGGAACTCTATGCCATTTCTTCTTTAATTTGGCGTGGGGTTCTCCTTCAAGATCTTCAGAGCACAAGTCCCATGCCAAAGTCATACCAGTGTAAACCCAGCCTAAGAGTCTCTTTACTGTTAGAGCAGTAAGAGTGTGGCACTCCCTTCCACAAATGTTGATGCCAACATGGAGTGTAGATACATTCAAAAAACGTTTAGATGTTTTTTTTAGTGGATGCAATGTACAGAGATACGGAAAATGAAAGTGACATAAACACACAGGTTAAACTGAAAGGACAAGTGTTTTAATTCAACCTTACCATGTAACTAAGTGCCGGGGTTTTTGTTCTGGCATAGGGCATAGACTTCCTTTAGTTCTTAGTATATAAAGTGTATCTTCTTAGTAGTATTTTCACCCACCCCATCCTCTCAGGCCACATACACACGATCAGACTGGTCCGATGACAATGGTCCGACGGACCGTTTTCATCGGACCACGCTGAAGTGGTCTGATGGTCTGATGTGTGTACACACCATCGGACCAAAAATCCTATCAGGCCAGAACGCTGTGACGTAGAACGCAACAACGTGCTGAAAAAACGAAGTTCAATGCTTCCAAGCATGCGTCGTCTTGATTCTGAGCATGCGCAGGTTTTTGGTCCGATGCTTTTGTGTACTAACCACCTTTTTGGTCCGACGGACAGGTGTCCGTCGGACAGATTTTAAAGCCAGTTTTAAAACTTTGGACCAGTTTCATCAGACAGGTCTGATCGTGTGTACGCAGCCTCACTGTTCTTCCATAACATGTAGCTTAAAACATGTCCCAAAAGCACAGTAAATCCAGTTTTTATGGCCTGTGAATGGCAAAACTATAAGTGGGTGTTGAAGAGATTGGTCATCTAGCACACATAGCATAGCTAATTGAAAACTTTGAAGGTTGCATATTGGAAGCACATATCTGCTAAGAGCAGACAAATGCACTCACTGGTTTTCCTGAACTGACTTTGTCTTGTGGTCAAGAACAGGTATTGCCCAACACATAACAGGCTACAGGTGCCATGCAACATGATTTTCTACATGGCAATACCAGAAAAGAATATTAATATAAGTTGAGTGATCTTTCATACATTAGAACAGTGTCAGTGTTTTGTGGAAAACATTATCAGTTTACTGATTGCTTACTGTTTGCCTGGATTTGCTCTTAAATTATCATTGTCATTGCAGCATAATAATGCTTAAAGAGCTGCTTCACACTGGGGCGGCACGACTTCGGGGCGACTCGGCAAGGCATCCTGAAGACAACTTCAGAGACGACTTGCAAAATGACTTCTGTCGTAGTGTTGAGCGGAATACGCCATATTCGATTTCGTGATATTGCGCGAATATATAGAAGAATATTCGCGAATATTCGCTAATATCGAATATTCGTGATATTTTATCCAAAAAAAATTTTGCTAAATTTCGCTAATGCAAAAATGATTGCGAAATTCTCATAAAAGGAGATCATTTCCTGTATTACCAAACTAATATGCACTAAACACTAACTCTACACTAACTCTACTTAAAAGAAAGCAGAATAAGGGGGCAAAAGAAGGGCGGAGAAGATAATCGCGCAATATTCCTATTGCGCGATTATCTTCTCCGCCCTTCTTTTGCATCAGAGCCAATCAGAATAACTCGAATATTCGGCAAAAGGAATATCGCGCAATATTCCTTTTGCCGAATATTCGAGTTATTCTGATTGGCTCTGATGCAAAAGAAGGGCGGAGAAGAAAATCGCGCAATATTCCTTTTGCCGAATATTCAAGTTATTCTGATTGGCTCTGATGCAGCAACACTATTCTGTCGTCCCCAAAGTCATATAAGAACCTTTTTCTAAGTCGGGGTGACTTGCGTCGCTCCTATTAGAACGGTTTTGGTGAATAGAATGGGACGCGACTTGTCAGGCGGCTGAGTCGCCTGACAAGTCGCCCCAGTGTGAACCCGTTCTAAAGAGAGATTGTGATATGTTGTAGTAATATTAGAACAGCATTGAATGTGTATACAGTATACAATCATATTCTGAGCACATTAATATGTTCCAAGACATTCTGTCAACTTTAATGGGAAACTACTACAACTTTATGAAACACGCTCACTAAATAACAGCAAGAAATGAAAGGGTCACTTTAATTCAAGGCAAGAAAAAAATCCATAAAACTAGATTGTTTTTCGTTTTAATATGAATAGTAAATGGATGAAAATAATTACATTTAACATTGTCAGACAATTCCATTAAAATACAAGCCTCGGGGTTAAAAAATAACTTTCAAATTATATTATCTCATTCAAAATTTCAAGTATCAAGCTACAGCTGGGAAATTAGCTGTAATAGAAAGGTGCTGTATTTCATTAGGTATGCTGTGACAGCAGGCAACTGACAGTAAAAATAAAACGGGAGGATTATGACAAAATTAAAAAATAATATGCGTGCGCTGTCAAAATTTAAACACTGATAAAACTGCAAAATGCAAGCAAATATTAGAAAAACAACATTGCGGCTTTGGCATAATTACACTCTAAAGTAATTAGATTTTATCCAGAGTGAGGTTGTAAAGCAAAGTAGAGAATCATACAAATACTTAAAAGTAACTTGTCAACATTAAATTAAAGCAAAGCAGAGCTTAGTATTACTGCTTTTCTAGCAAGGTCACCTGTCCCTTAAAAACTCTATTTACCCTGGAACGGGTTTTAAAAACTTTGAGAGCAGTATGAAAAATGTAAGTCTGGTCCAGAAAGCAGTTTTGGGTACTCAGGGATTCTTATCTGTGCAGGGTGAGGAGTTCTGGGGTGAGCCGGTAAGAGTGAGAACTAATGTGTAGTTTTCCCAGGATTGTTAAGTCCTGATATGGATCCCAGAATCTAGGAAATCTTAGGTAGGAAGGAGCCTTCAACCCTGACTAAAATAAAGGTCTGAAAGGGGTAAGATGCAGCCAGCAGGTGTCAACAAGGAGACCCTTGGAACAGGCAGGGACTTTAAGCCCTTTTGTGGGACAAGTATTTGCAAGCAGAGAGCAGAACTTTTGTTATATGACTGTTTTGTTTGCCT
This sequence comes from Rana kukunoris, assembly GCA_029574335.1. NCBI lineage: Eukaryota > Metazoa > Chordata > Amphibia > Anura > Ranidae > Rana > Rana kukunoris. The sequence continues at coordinate 401,072,552 of CM056053.1, read as the reverse complement.
TTGCTAATGCTGAAGATGAAGATGTTTTGTTTTTACAAAGACATGGCTGGCTATAGACCCAGACTCCCAAAATATTAGAACACTTAAAATTATATTTGAAGCCAAAAAATGTCTTCTTTCTTTTAAGTTATGTACACACGACCAGTTTTCCCATAGGGGGAGCATACACATGGCCGGGATTCCCGACCAAAGCTCCATCGCAGTTTTGCTGTCGGGAAAACCGGCTGTGTGTAGGGGAAAGACTGAACCAAGCAGGTTCTCGGCTTTCCCCTCTGGATTTCCGAAAGGGAACTTTTCCCGCCAGAAATCCTGTACGTGTGTACGAGGCATACGTTTTAAATAGAGTGAAAAAGAATTGAACCAGATTTTTTCCACTATCTGGGGCCCTGTTGGAGAGTTTTATCCTTACTGTTTTTCCCAGTGACAAAATCTATACCAGACAGGAAGTGAGGGAAAATTAATGTAAAGGACTGCGGGTTATAGCCTTCTCTTACTTCACTAATATATAAATAGCGTGTAGCGTGTGTGTGTGACCCCCTGGATGGGTTCACTACATGCTGAACTGTACCGAAAGGCAGTTGAGGATGGTTGAAAATAAGGGATATGGTTTATTTTTCCATATTGCTGGATACAAGTGCAAGCATCAAAACAGCATAAACAAAACAAAACATAAAGTAAACCCTTGACACTTGGGGCGTCTACCTTCACAACACAGGAACCTACCTATGGAGTCTGGCACAGCCTACTGCTGGGCAGACACTGCTGGTCATACAGCAGAAAACAAAAAGTCTCTTTGATATTTATCACACAGAAATATCAACAAGCACCTCACCTCTTCAGAAGTCACCGCTCTCCTTCACTCAAAAAGCCTCAGGATGCAGCAAACAGTAGTCATCCTTTTGGAGGATTTATAGAGGCCTTAATTACCTCATTCTGAACAGCTGAAGTTCCAACGCCCTAAACCTTTCTGGCTATTTCTGCAGCCGACGCCTAATAGTAATTGGTGTATTGTCTAAACAAGGCAGAAATGTATCTCCCGTCTGTGACAACACACACACACAGATTTACCTGACTTCCTGTCACAATATATATATATATATATATATATATATATATTGTGAACTTTGGGGGTTCTTTAGCTCAGCGAGACAAGTGCATAAACCGTGTCAGTAAAGCAAAGGGTCTTTATTGGCGACCAAAACAAAACAAAACAAAATAATGCTTTCTTCAGCACAAAAAATGTCACAACAAAAGTCCTGCTTGTTTCCAGCATAAATTAGATAAGTCTCTCTTCAGCACAGCAAAACAACCAAAAGAAAGGCACATACGTTTTAGTAAGAAGTCCTCCAGTCCTTCCCTGCAGACACAGCTTCACTTCCAAAACTACTCCACCCTCTGTCAGGACTTCCTTTCCTTTTAACTCACTTCCTGGAAGTGGTTAACCCCTTGTGTGCCTGAAGCCAGGGGTCAGAAGGGGAGGCTCTCTTCCCTCCCAATTGTCGCTTCAGAGCCTCCGAAATCCCGGACCCCAAATATCATTAAAAGAAGACAGAGAGGACTTTAAGCCCGTCCTCTCTGGATCCATTTTATCTGTCCGGAACCTCTCACCCCCTTTGGGTGACCTCCTGAGCCAGTGCTTAAAGGGACCAGATTCCAAAAATTGGCGCTATGTAGCGTCCATCCAGGACCCATCCCTGGCGTCCTGTACATATCCCCCACTCTGCCTCAACGCGGAGGTGTTGGAGGCACCACTCACCATCATGCAGTGGACTCGGGAGAGGGCATCGGCATTCTGATGCTGTTTCCCGGGTCTGTGCTCCACCACAAAGTTAAACTCCTGCAGAGACAGAAACCACCTAGGTACCCTGGCATTGGTGTGCTTTTTCTGTCTCATCTACGTAAGAGGAGCATGGTCTGATATGAGGCGAAACTTCCTGCCTAGGAGAAAATACCGTAGGGAGTCAAAAGCCCACTTGATGGCAAGACATTCGCGTTCCACCACCGCATAGTTTTTCTCAGCTGGCGTCAGTTTCCTACTAAGGAAAACTATTGGATGCTCCTCTCCGTTGATTTCTTGAGACAGAACTGCTCCTAGCCCTTCACTTGAGGCATCTGTCTGCACTATAAAGTCCTTAGAAAAGTCCGGCGCTACAAGCACCGGGTCCTGGCACAGTGCCGTCTTAAGCATTTGAAATGCCTTTTCAGCCTCGGCATTCCATTTGATCATGACGGACTTTCGGCCTTTGGTGAGGTCAGTCAGAGGTGCCGCAATGGTGGCGAAGTTGGGGACAAACCTCCTGTAGTACCCAACTAGGCCTAAAAACGCTCTGACCTGTTTCTTTGTTAGGGGGCGGGGCCAGCCCTGTATAGCCTCTACTTTGCTCATTTGGGGCTTCACTAACCCTCTACCTACAATGTATCCAAGATACTTGGCTTCCTCCACCCCAACCGAACACTTTTCCAGATTGATGGTGAACCCTGCCCTTCTCAAGGAGTCTACCACTGCCTGTACTCGGGGAAGGTGGGAATCCCAATCCGTACTAAAAATGACAATGTCATTCAGGTAAACGGAGGCATACCGTTGGTGGGGACGCAGAGTTTTGTCCATGGCCCTTTGAAATGTGGCGGGGGCGGAGTGTAAACCAAACGGCATTCTCTTGTACTGGAAATGACCCTCCGGGGTAGAGAAAGCTGTTTTCTCTCTGGCCTCTTTGGTTAGGGGAATCTGCCAGTAACCTTTTGTGAGGTCCATCTACCCGCGGCATGGGGTATGCATCGAACTTGGAGACCTCGTTGAGTTTTCTAAAGTCGTTGCAGAAGCGTAGAGTACCATTGGGTTTGGGCACCAATACGATCGGACTGGACCACTCGCTCTGCGACTCTTCGATGACCCCAAGTTCAAGCATCCTTTTCACCTCTCCAGACACCGCCACCCTGTGAGCTTCTGGGATACGGTAGGGTTTAGGCCAGACTGTCACCTTGGGCTCGGTCACAATGTCATGCTCGATGACGTTGGTGAGTCCTGGCAACCCTGAAAACATGTCCCCATTTCTTTGCAGAAACTCTTTTACTTGCTGGGTTTGGGGCCTAGTTAGGGTAGCTGCAACCTGCACCATGTCGATCCCTACCTGGTCCCCTGACTGTACCGCCACCACTGCGGACACCGGTTCTCTGTCTTTCCAGAGCTTTAACAAATTTATGTGATAAATTTGGTAGGGTTTTCTTTTCCCTGGTTGGTGTACCCTATAGTTTACCTCACCCACTTTCTCCACTATTTCAAAGGACCTTGCCACTTGGCCAAGAACTTGCTTTCTACCGTTGGTATTAGGACAGCTACCCTGTCACCTACTTGGAGCTGTCTCACTTTAGCCGACCGGTTATATACCCTTCTTTGGGCATCCTGAGCCTTCTGCATGTGCTCTCTTACCAGCGGCATCACTTTAGCCACCCGGTTTTGTGCGGGGAGGACTCACTTTCCCATGTTTCCTTTACCAGATCAAGCAACCCCCGGGGCCTCCGTCCGTACACTAGCTCAAATGGTAAGAAACCCGTGGATGCCTGTGGTACCTCCCGGATAGCGAACAATAGGGCAGGGAGCAACATATCCCAATCTTTCCCGTGTTTCTGGGCGACTCTTTTTAACATAGACTTCAGAGTTTTGTTAAACCTCTCAACTAGGCCATCGGTCTGCGGGTGATAGACGGACGTCCGCAGCTGCTTAATCTGAAACAGCCTGCACAAGTCCGCCATCACCTTTGACATAAAAGGGGTGCCCTGATCCGTTAATATTTCCTTGGGGAACCCAGTTCGTGAGAACATTTGAAATAGCTCCCGGGCAATGGCCTTAGAGGACGTTTTTCTCAACGGGACTGCTTCTGGGTATCTAGTGGCGTAGTCCAGGATGACCAATATGTATTGGTGCCCCCTTGCTGACTTTACCAGGGGTCCTACAAGATCCATAGCGATCCGCTCAAACAGGACCTCAATAATTGGCAAGGGTACTAGGGGGTTTCTATAGCGAGGCACCGGGGCAGTTAACTGGCAAACAGGACAAGACTCACAATATCTTTTAACCTCAGCCTTCACCCCTGGCCAGTAAAACCGGTCGGTTATCCTGGCCTCCGTTTTCTCCGCCCCCAGGTGTCCTCCTAGTGCATCGTTGTGGGCTAGATCAAGAAGCATCCGCCTATAAGGTTGAGGGACCAGCAACTGTTCTATGGGTTCCCCTCGGCTCTCAACCACACGATAGACTAGGTCCCCCTTTAATGCAAAATGAGGAAACCTCTGGTCTGCATCTGGTATCTGTAAAACCCCATCAATGACAGAAACCTGCTCTCGAGCATTGACCAGGGTAGGGTCCTGTAACTGGGCGGTGCCAAACGCACCCCTGGGTACGTCCAGGTCTGGATGCACAGGCCTTTGGGATGTTTCCCCCTCACCCTCCTCAACCGGGGTAAGCTCCTCGTCATCCTCCCCCAGCATGACTTGTAACGGGGAGACTCCCCCCCCCTCAGAGGTCAACTCGGTTTTCAGACCAGACACCGGACTAATATTATTAGAACTAAGATTTTCTGCAACGTCATTATCACTAACAAGTCTCTCTACATTAGAGGGGTGTGTTGTGGAGGTTTCAGGCCCGGATCCCCCAGACTCTGTCCCTTCCGAACCCAGTGTCCTTAGTTCTCCTGGCAGACCCATCTGTACCTGGTTCCATAATTCCAAAAATATTGGACAGTCACGCCCCACTATGATATCATGTATCAGGCTTTTTACCACCCCAACCTCCTGGGTAATCAAGGTTTGACCATAGGACACAGTTACTGGGACCAAGGGGTACTCCTTGGTGTCCCCATGGATACACACTACCCGTAGGGTCTTAGTTACTGGACCAATCCTCCCCAGTACCCGGGCATGTACCAGCGTGACCATGCTACCAGAGTCCAGTAGAGCCCTGGCCGGAAGGTGGTTTACCCACACTTCACACTCGAACTGTCCGGAAGTCAGGTCAAGATGCGTGGCACACGCTCTTTGCGCATAGAAAGAGCTTCTTCGGGCAGCCCCGTAATCCATAGGCTCCTCCTGGAGCGGGCACTGTGCCCGGGTATGCCCCCAGGACCAACATCGCCAACACTGAATGTCTCCCATCTGTGGCACAGGAACCGACCTCCGTGGTTCTATGGCAGACGGTGTAGATCTGCGGACGCCAACATCTGGCCAGGCTTCTCTCCTCGGGGTAGTGGCTGGTCTGGGTGTCCTTGGCATGAGTTCCCGACGCTTGGCAGGCCCAAGCAGGTCCTCCACCACGGTGTACCGTTCGACCAGCTCGACCAGCTGGTCAGCGTTAGTAGGGTTTCCATGGCTTACCCAGCGTTGTAGGTCATCTGGTAGGGACAGTAGGTACCAGTCCATCACCACCCGTTCCACCATTTGTGGACCTGACAGCTTCTCCGGCTGCAGCCATTTTTTAACTAACTGAATTAGTTTGTGCATTTGGGACCTGGGTGGTTGGTCCGATTTGTACCGCCAGCGATGCACCCTCTGAGCCCGGACAGCTGTGGTCACTAGTGTTGCTCACGAATATTCGCATTGCGAATATTCGCTACGAATATTGCATATTCGAGTATTCGCGAATAACGCGAATATCGCGGCGAATATTCGCTATTTCGAATATTTGAATGTTTTCAATTTTTTTTTAGAACAGATCACATCCTAGAGATCCCCATCGACGTCTAAAAGCATTGCTGGTATGATTAGAGACCTTGGGCCGAGTAGCTGCAGCGCTCATTTTATATTGCCGAAAAATCGCAATGCGATTATTCGGAAATAGCGATATCGCGCGATTATTTTATATTGTAATATATCACGAATATTCTGAGCCAATCAGAGTGCTCCTTCCACATTTCTCGAATATTCGCAATTATTGTGTATTGTAATATATCACGAATATTCTGAGCCAATCAGAGTGCTCCTTCCGCATTTGCCGAATATTCGCAATTATTGTGTATTGTAATATATCACGAATATTCTGAGCCAATCAGAGTGCTCCTTCCGCATTTCTCGAATATTCGCAATTATTGTGTATTGTAATATATCACGAATATTCTGAGCCAGTCAGAGTGCTCCTTCCGCATTTGCCGAATATTCGCAATTATTTTGCATTGTAATATATCACGAATATTCTGAGCCAATCAGAGTGCTCCTTCCGCATTTCTCGAATATTCGCAATTATTTTATATTGTAATATATCACGAATATTCTGAGCCAATCAGAGTGCTCCATTCCGCATTTCTCGAATATTCGCATTCGCAATTCGCAATTCGCATTCGCATTCGCGATAGCGAAAATTCGCAATCATTTCATTTCCAAAAAATATCACGAATATTCGTATTTAGCGAATATATGTCGAATATTCGACTATATATTTGAGATATATCGCGAATTCGAATATGGCATATTCTGCTCAACACTAGTGGTCACCCCCAGGCGGGCCAGGATCTCGGCTTTTAGACGTTCATAGTCTTTGATGTGCTCAGCTGGGAGGTCAAAATAGGCCTTTTGTGGGTCACCAGTGAGAAAAGGTGAGATAACGCCGGCCCATTGGTCCCGGGGCCATGCTTCTCTCTCTGCTATCCTTTCAAAGGTGGTCAGAAAGGCTTCCACGTCATCGCTGGGTGTTAGTTTTTGCAAGAAATGGCTGGCTCTAACAGACACTGGGTTGCTAACGGCAACGGCCGATTGCTCTTGTCCCTGAGCCAGCCTCTGTACTGCCCTTCTGCAAGGCAGCCACCTGTGCTTGAGTGGAGTCCTGCTGGGCTGTAAACTGGGCGGCTAGCAGCCGTGTGTTTTCCTGCTGCGCAGCTATAGCCTGTGCCAGGGCCTGCTGCTGCTGAGCCATCGCTTCCTCATGGCGATGGTTGGCGTCCGCTGACGCTTGCTGCTGGGTCACGGTGGCTTGTGCCAAAGCCCTAATAACCTCTTCCATGTCGTTGCGTGCTGTTTGTAATGTCTGGGCTGACTTCACCCAAGACATGCCATAAGTACACTGTCTCTTTAAATGTCAGTCTTTAAACGGTTTTTGCGCCTGCAAATGCACTTTGCCCGCATTCGACACCAGTTGTGAACTTTGGGGGTTCTTTAGCTCAGCGAGACAAGTGCATAAACCGTGTCAGTAAAGCAAAGGGTCTTTATTGGCGACCAAAACAAAACAAAATAATGCTTTCTTTAAGAGACTGTAGGACAATGACCAAAATGTGTGATTTCTGGTGAAACAATAAAGTATACTAACAAACACGCACATACAGTACATCTGTAAAATAGCTAAGAGCCATGTTACCTGTTTAGTACTCATATGCATGCATGCATTTCTATGATTTGCATTTTCTTCAAAGCTAATGCCGCGTACACACGATCATTTTTTGTAATGAAAAATAACGACGTTTTCTGTGAAGTAAAAAACAACGTTTTTGAAACGTCACTTTTCAAAGACGATGTTGCATACACACCATCGTTTTTTTCACAAAAAGCGAGGTTACGTTCACCACTCTTTTCCATTGAAGCTCGCTTCATAACTAGCTTCTGGGCATGCGCGGGTTGAAAAATGACGTTTTAAACAACGTTTTTGCTACACACGGTGACTTTTTGTGAAACAAAAAACGACGTTTTGAAAAACGACACAAAAAATTCAAGCATGTTGGAATTTTTTTTTGCTCGTTTTTTTGAAGACATAAAACAACGTTTTGCCCACACACGATCAATTTAAATTACGTTTTTTAAAACGTTGTTTTATTTCATCACAAAAAACGACCGTGTGTACGCGGCATTAGTGTGTCTGAAGGATGGATTTGCAACCCAATCATTTATGGATGGGCAGTACCAGATGGCATGCTAAATATGTTGTTGCAACAAAAGTCTCTTAGACATATTGGAAGTGCAAATTAGAAAAGCAGATGTCATTTTATTCATGTAGGTCCCTGTGATAACTACTGTAATTACAATCTAAAACAGGAAAAACATTCCCCCCTCTTTCATGCACACACACGCATATACAGACATATACATTATACTGAGGTGCAGGTACATATGCAAACACCTATTGTATAACTGCTTGACCTTCAGAAGAACGATCAAAACCCACCTCTTCTGAGAGCAAAAAGTTCACTCAGGGAATGGATACCAAGCGCCCAGAGGCGATTCAGTTTGCATGTGTTGCGCTATATACGTTTTTCACTCAATCACTCACTCATAATCCGTTTGGGGGATCTTTGCACAGATTAGAGTTTAAAATATAATTTTATGCCAATTTTTTAGGTTTCACTCTAAATTAATGAGTGAAATTTCTAGCATGTCACCTACTTACAATTTTGGGTATCCTAGCTTCCTAAACATACAGTACATACGTTTTAGGTCAGATATTATTCATGCTCATTAGCTAGATATGGTATTGTCTTTTACAGCTGATAGAAAATTAACCCCTTCCTGGGAACCCTTAAACTGGGTCTTAATGCTGGGAGATGGGATAGGTTTCCTGATCACGTGATCACTGTGACTGTCTGTCACAGTGTTTGCACAATTGGGATTTCATCTCTCTGGTTCATTATAAACAGAGACCAGGAACTGCCTGTGACATTTCTTCGTCAGAGTGCTGGGAGTGTGCAGGGAGCATGTGCTCAGCACAGAAACATCAGCCACTATGGTTGCATATGTGCAGCATGTTGGCCTGCGCTGCCACAATCACTCGTTACGTGATCTACAAGACATGATTAAACATTTTTATTTTTTACTGACAATATAGATTTCTTAAACATTTTCTTTTATGAAACAAAAAAAAAAAAATTTCCGAAAGTTTCCATTTCTCAATGATTTTACAATGCTTTTTTTTCAGACCACCCAACTTTATCCCAAAGGCTGGGAGAACACTATGCATTGTACTTCCCACTGATCTGCTATTGCACACAATGCTTTATGTTCTAAACTTCCCATCACTTCCCCTTCCTATTGTCCATAAAAGTGATTCTTTTTAGCCAAATCTACTGAGATATAAAAATTACAGTCACATAGCTGAAAATAATAATCCTTTTCTTGATGTACAAGTTTGTGAACTGAGCCTAGTATATGATGTTCTGTACTCCAATTTGCACCATTGTTCTGCTTGTTCTATCCTCCTCTCTATGTCAATATGTAGACTCTGTTAAACATTTTATACTCTACAGTAAAATACTTTAAAACTTCTGTGCCACACACTGCTCTGCTCTATACACACTGTTGTACATCATGTATCCAGGGCCGGTGCAAGGATTTCTGCCTACACAAGCGAAGCTCCATTTTGGCGCCCCCCCCCCCCAACGGCCACCCACCTCCCTTGAAAAATGTTTCTTTCAATAATTTTTTTATATAAAAAAACATACTAATTTGTGCTTTTGTTAAGTGCATTTTTATTAACGATTTAACAAAATAAGTTATACAGCTATAAAACATTTTTTTTACCAATAAGTGCAGGAAATAGTGCAAACAGACTTGTAAAAGTGCAGGAAATAGTAGTGCACACAAACAGTACAACAATAAAACGGCCTATTCAAGGCAAAATATTACCATTAAATTAACATTACCATTTACCAATGAGCAAAAATGCAAGAAATAGTGCAAACAGACTTGTAGAAGTGCAGGAAATAGTACTGCACACAAACAGTACAACACTAAAACGGCCTATTCAAGGAAAAACATTACCATTATTGGTTAAAAGAAGAGCAATAAGTGCATATAAACATATTTTCAAACTATAATATCAGAACATGAGTTTTTTGAGAACATGAGATTTTTAGGACCTTCAGTCCTATTCAACACCAAAGATAACACACACTGATAACGTACAGATAATGTACTAAGCGGCCATACTAGTCGGCAGCCAAGCCATGCCAAGAACACAAGTTTCCAGAGATTTAACTGAATGCAATTCAACTAATGTGCTAGATAATGTAAACATGCAAAGTGAGCACTATAAAAATCTAACCTTTCTTGGTTTGAAGTTTTGACCATGTGAAACTACAGCTTCCAGCATGATCTAAGCCAGTGGTGTCCAAACTATGGCCTTCCAGATGTTGCAAAATTCCAACTCCCAGTATGCCTGAACAGCCTAATGCTGTCCGGGCATGCTGAAGGCTGTCTGGGCATACTGAGAGTTGTAGTTTTGCAACATCTGGAAGGCTGCAGTTTGGACACCACTCATCTAAACAGTGGTAAGGGTATACATGGAGTTGTAATTTCACTAATCATAACTGCAGAAATGTGACTAAAGCACTGCATAGTCAGGCAAAAATACACCAGGATATCAGTAACTCACCATCTATGTAATTTATTTTATTGTTCCTCTCAATCTGGTCCAGACCATCATGCATTCTTCTAGCTACACACCGAACCCTCTGAATATAATAATACCACATACTGCCACATTCTGAAGTCCCTAAAACCACGCCACACCAGAAATTCTTAGTATAATATACACCATACTACTAAATGTAAAACATACTGTGTACCCCAAAAATTAATTATATAGCAAGAGAGGGCAGAAGTCCTTTTTATGCCCTCCTGCTTTCATTATCAACCCAGTCTCCATTAACCCCCCTTGCTCCTTCTTCCATCATCCATCAAACTGCCCTGGGCCCTGCTCTGCTTCGACCATCCCCCCCCACTCCTTCTTCCATTATGCCCTCCTGCTTTATTAATTATCCACCCGACCCCGTCTCCATTAACCCCCCTTGCTCCTTCTTCCATGATCCATCATCCATCCCCCCTCGGCTCTGCTCTGCTTCCGCCATTCCCCCCCCCACTCCTTCTTCCAGTTCCATTATGCCCTCCTGCTTTATTAATTATCCACCCGACCCAGTCTCCATTAACCCCCCTTGCTCCTTCTTCCATCATCCATCCATTCTTCTTCCCCACCCTCACCTCCTGTGCGATTTTCTCTAATCTTCCGGCGCCGCGGCGCGGGACTGGGTACTGTGTCACAACTACTGCTGCAGCCTCTGTGGCGCCAGCAGCGGAGGGCTGCCCCTTCAGTGACGTGAGACGTCCTCCTGCGCGGAGGAGGACGTCGTCACTAAAGTGCCGTGCTGTACAGGCCCGGACCCGGCGTCATCCATCACCAGTAACTTAGGTAAGGGAGTCGGGACTGGCTGCGCCCGGGCCACATCCAGTGACAGCAGCTGACAGGCGCTGCGGCGCATTAGCACACCGGAGCGGGACACCGGGCGCCGGAGGGCGGCGGCAACTCCGGACAATAAAGTATTTAAAAAAAAAAGGTAATTTTTCCGCTCCATCCCAGGCTGCGGACCTGCCCGCCCCAAGCGGCCGCTTGGTCCGCCTGGTGGTTGCGCCGGCCCTGCATGTACCATGTTGCTAACTCTCTTGAGTTGCCAAGCACCAGACTGCATTCGTTATCACATTCCTTCTTATGCCCAAACAAACACAATTTTACTTGTATTTTCATAAAACATTTGTAATTATTTGCAAGCTTGAAGAGTCTGATTTAAATCATGTGTTTATACTTATAAGTACCTGCTATATGTGTAATCTTTTAAAGTAGAGTTGCAGTAACAACAATATTTTATGTTGTCTTATAAATCCAGATTTTCATCTTATGTCGTATTCACTTGACAGTATTGGATCTCATATACGCCTTTGAAATTGAACGAAAATAGTAAATACAGTATAAAAATATAAAAAAATATCTCTTGCACTTCTGTCTGTAGTACAACATACAACATATGCACTAACTAGAGAAAAAGTATTAAAATCTTTCAATTTTTTTTTTTATATATTTTCATGTTTCATCTAGTTTTACAAATCTATTTAGTTAAAATAATTAGCTACTTTTATTTATGGAAAGATTTTCTTTGAATGCTTTTCAAAGTAATTTAATTTTAAATTTAAAGAGACAATTGACTTACAAGGGCAAACTAACCATAAAGAAAAATTAACGCAATTTAACCTTGCTGAATAAGTATAATTATAATAGCAAGCAATAAGAATAATAAGAACAGAATTGGGCGTGGCCAGCAGCCGGAGCGGATGGCTGTGTGAGACGGGAGCTCCGTGCACTGAACCCGCATTTAGCTACATCAGGCAACCGATCCAGCCCTACACTATCTCTGCATCACAGGAGAGTCCCTCTAGCAGCACCCGGGCACGATGGGAAAACGTAAGTCGGACCGCAAGCCAAAGAAGCTGACCGACTTCTACCACGCGGCAAGTACGCCTAGGCCGCAAGATGGCGCCGGGTCCTCGGACTCGCGGCGATCCTCGCACGCAGGGGGGAGCCAGCATAGCCCATTCCAGCCACCGAGCGGAGCACCGACCCCCGGGATGGGGGGTGGAAGCGGAGGATCCACACCATCCCATTCACCCATCTGTAGCCCGCAAAAGTCGTTGCATCGGCGATCGGAGGACCACAGGTATGCAGGTGAGCAGGATGAGGCCTGTAATTCCCAAAACAGCACCAGGGACTTTGTGGATCAGATCCAAGAATTCCCTACATCTGGGGTCCCACTTAGCGACACTGTCATGAGAGATATGCTGGTGACCCTGAGAGGGTCTATGCATAAGGACATGATGCAATGCGTCTCACAATTGAAACAGGAGGTCACGGCCATTGGGGAGAGAATCAGTCACGTAGAGGATAAAATGGGTGACTTTACATTAGCCCATAATGACTTAGTGGATGCACACTATGACGCTGATGATGAAATTAAAGCAATGCGCGAAAAATTAGCGGATTTAGAGGACAGGTCCAGGAGGAATAATATTAAACTGCGGGGGGTGGAGGAATCAGTTCTCCCTAGGGACCTACGTCATTATGTCCAGGAGTTCATTGCAGCCATCTTGCCCGATCTCCCTGATATTGAAATTATTGTGGATAGAGCGCATCGCCTTCCTAAGCCTAAATTCCTCCCCGAGAAGGTCCCAAGAGATGTCATAGCACGTGTGCACTTCTTTCATGTTAAGGATGAATTAATGAGATTCTCAAGACAAAATCACCCCTTGCCAGCTCCGTACTCGGACATCTCCATTTATTCTGATTTATCGCAGTATACTATGATGGCAAGGAAAAATCTGACGTCAATTACTAAACTGCTGCAAAATCACAAAATTACATACTCGTGGGGCTTCCCTACCAAACTTCTGATCAATAGGGATACAGGTAACATTTTAGTACTGCATCTATTGACTCTGCTGAATGTGACAGATGTAGCAAGCTCTCCTCTTTTACTATGTCTCTATCAGTAATCTCCATGAATGTACATGGGCTTAATAGCCCTTTCAAGCGGAGTGCCATGTGGAAAGATGCCAATAAGTTTAAAGGAGATGTGTTGTGCGCTCAAGAAACTCATTTTACTTCGTCTAATCTTTCCCTCATATATTTCATTCCATGGCCCCAGTGAAGAAAAGGGGAGTACTAATTGCCATCGGTAAAACAGTCACCTTCAAGTTGCACGAGGTAATTAGTGACCCAAACGGTCGGTTCATTATTTTGGTTTGCGACCTGAACAACGCCACCTTCACTTTGGTGAATGTCTACGCCCCTAACCAGAGGCCCTTTTCCTTCATCAACTCCCTTATGAAAAAAATTAACAAAATTAGGAAAGGAGCATTGCTGTTGTGCGGAGACTTCAATTGCATCGTAAATAGACACTTGGACTGCTCTGGCTCTTCACCGCCTTCTAGAACAGAGTTACAACCTCTACTGACAGAGCACAACCTCTATGACCCCTGGAGGTGTTTCAACTCGATGGAAAGGGACTATACCTACTATTCGGCTCCTCACCGTGTGTATTCCAGAATTGACTTTTTTCTTACAGACCTGGCCCTTCTACATAGAGTTGAATTGGCCAAGATACACTCTATCACATGGTCAGACCATGCCCCTATCTCTCTGACTTTGAAGAACTCCTTTAATATTTCTCCCACATATCTTTGGAGAAATAACACCAATCTCCTAGCCAATCCCACAGTTGTTTCCTCTCTGAAAGCTCATTTGACTGAATTTTTTAAAATTAATGACACTGCTGATGTTTCTGTATCTACGCTGTGGTGCTCTCACAAAGCCTTCAGCAGGGGTCTCCTTATTCAGGCAGCAGCAAGGGAGAAAAAACGGAGGGAGGCGTTGCTGAACAACCTTCTTACAGAATTAAAATCCTTAGAAGACCTCCACAAGGCGAACCCCTCACCTCGATTAGATTCTGACTTATTTAATTGTAGACAAAAAGTAAGTTTAGCTCTTCTTTCTAGACATCATAATTGCTTGAGGAGACTTAAAGCCCAGTTTTATGTGAGTGGTAATAGGGCGGGCAAACTCTTGGCTACCTATATTTCTAGACGCCAGCAGAAGGCTAATCTGACTTCCATGAGGGACCCCCATACCAATATATTAGAACACCATCCTGATAAAATAGCAAACTCCTTTATGAAATATTATCGGGATTTATACAATCTCAGCCAAGACACACCACAGCCCACCCCGCATTCTATTAAATCCTTTCTGGATTCTTTATCCCTACCTAAATTAAGTGAAGAGGATCTGGCTGCCCTGAACTCCCAGATCACAAGTAAAGAAATTCTAGACACTATTAAATCTTTACCTAAAAACAAATCCCCAGGGGCGGATGGCTTCACATCCGAGTACTATAGTGTATTTTCTCAATCCCTAGTCCCGTACATGGAGCGGTTGTTCAGCGAAGCCTCCTCTTCAGCCTCCTTCCCAGAAGAGATGCTACAAGCCATTATAGTGACGTTACCTAAACCAGGGAAGAAGCCGGATTCCCCTCAAAACTTCAGGCCTATTTCCCTTTTAAACACTGATCTTAAGATTTACGCAAAAATTTTGGCCAACAGACTTGCATTAATCACCCCCTCTTTGATCAAACCGGACCAGGTGGGTTTTGTGAGAGGAAGACAGGCCTCTGATGGTACTAGGAGGGTGCTCGATCTTTTACACATAGCTGAATCTAGCAAACTCCCTACAACCTTTTTGGCGCTTGATGCCGAAAAGGCTTTTGATAGGGTTCACTGGGGCTATCTGAGGGCTACGCTGCAAAAGTTTGGCCTCCAGGGACGAATCCTATCAGCAATTTTAGCCCTTTATTCGATACCGTCAGCGAAAGTCTTTACTTCGAGCACCCTATCAGAGAAATTTTCTATTACAAATGGCACCCTCCAGGGATGTCCACTGTCCCCCATCATTTTTACTCTTATGATGGAACCCCTGGCGGAGGCTATTAGGACTGATTGCACAATATCGGGCATAAAGGTGGGGAAAGGTATCCACAAAATTGGCCTTTTTGCCGATGATGTGGTCCTGACCCTCACCAATCCGGCTTCCTCCCTGGAGGGAGTTTTTAAAGTATTAGAGAGGTATAGCAAGGTTTCTTTCTACAAATTGAATGTAGTGAAGTCATGTTTGTTGCCTGTAAATATGTCCCAGACCCAAGTGGCTCCTTTAAAAAACAAATACCAATGCCAATGGATGTCTAAAGCATTTTCATATCTGGGTATTTGAATAGCCTTTCCTTCTTCCCATTCATATGAAGCCAATTTTCCTGGCCTTATTCATACGGTTAGGAACGACCTCCAACACATAGCCTCCTACGAGCTTTCATGGCTGGGAAGGATCGCAGCCTTGAAAATGGTGGTACTTCCAAAACTGATATACTATTTTAGAACTCTGCCTATCTGTCTTCCCGAATCCTTCTTCAACCTGATAGATAAAATGTTCAGACAATTTGTATGGCAGAGAAAAATGTCCAAAATCCCCTTTGTCATAATCCAGAGACATAGGAAATGGGGGGAGCGGGGTTCCCAAATGTGAGGAATTATTATAGGGCGGCTATGTTGGACCAGATCAAGGCCTGGTTCGACCCACAGTCTCCAAAACTGTGGGTTCACATAGAGAGATCGGTAGTGTCCAACAGAGACCTACCTTCCCTGCTCTTGGCCCAGTTGGTTAATGTACCTTTGGTCTGCCCTAAATTTCCTTCCATAGAGGCAACTCTTGACGCATGGAAGAAACTCCACCTGCTGACCCCTCAAGATTCTTTAATCAAACACACCCTATAAAATCTCCAGGTGTATGAGTTTCTGATTCCCAACTTGAGAGTTACCTCCTGGCTGAGAGATAACATACTCACACGTAACGACTTGTATGCCAGAGACCCAATCACCCACCAGTTTTCTAAGACACAAATACATCATTTTCACGTAAAATATCCTGAAGCAAATTACTCAGTACACAATGGGGTATGGACATACCTCTTGAAAAATCACAATGTGCCTAAGGGCCTGTCGTGGTTCTATCGTATTCTTCAAAACAACTCTAGTCGCAACAAAACCTCTAATATGGTGAGCTGGGAAAGAGACTTGGGGTCAGTTCACTCTATAGATGAATGGAAAACGGCTATTGGCACCTGCTTTAAGTTCTCGCATTGCACTAGCCATTGGGACATAATGTTGCGGACATTACACAGATCATACATGACTCCTGTTAGGTTGTCTATGATTTTTCCCACAGAGACCAGTGATTGTTGGAGACTATGTGGAGCGAGGGGAAATATTTTCCATATTTTATGGGAATGCAAATGCATCCGCAGCTTTTGGCGTGCAGTATTCAAATTGATCTCCTCGATTACTGGTTTCTTTATTGCTCCGACGCCTCAGTTAGCTCTTCTTTTTTTGAATATACAAAATATCCCCATGCAATTTAGAAGTATCACAACTCACGTCCTATTAGCAGCCAGGCTCACAATCACATCTAAATGGAAGTCTACATTGGTCCCTAATGTCAGTGAGGTCATACAACGGGTGAAAGTTCAACACTCATATGAAAAATTCTTCGCTAATCAATCCCAGTCGGTGTCTAGGTTTCGCGATTTTTGGGAACCCTGGACATCGAAATTTCAGGAGTAACTCTTGATTTCATCCCTTCAAACTAAAATTTAAATGAAATGGCTATTCCAGCAGACAGGTTAGTTACAGTCTAATCCACCTTAGTGCACATCCTCAGGTCCCCCCCCCTCCTTCTCTTCTTTCCTATTCCCCTCCTCTCTCTTTCTAACTTCTTCTCTTGTCTCCCATCCTCTTCTTGTCATTGTTCCCCTTTATTTTTCACCTTTCCTTTTCCTTTATTGTTTCAATTTTGGTTTACCACAGTCCTCTCAGAGGACGATATAACCCGGTTCATTTTATGGTGTTATGTTACCTTACAGCTAGAATTTGGGTTGCTTTACTATACTAAGCCTCCTGTTAATTATTTAATTATTTGGCTTGCTTTTTGCCTTGTGCAGACTCGACTCTGATAAATAGGCCACGATTCGTTCGGGCTCCCTTCCGGAGGCCCCGCGTTGGGGGGGTGGCGTCCACATTTAGCGGTAGGACGTGCTCCCTCATGCGTGGGGCAGCCGTGGAGGGCATGCCGGCGAGTCCACAGTCATGGCTTAAATGTTTATTTTCATCTTTTAAGGTACCCACCTACTGTGTGAGCAGAAATTTTCAGTTGGTTCTGTATTAACAAAGATTGATTTTTGTATTTGTTAAGCTGTTTTGTACAACAGTGAAGTGCTACTCTATCTTGAACCAATAAAAATTATTTGAAAGAAGAATAATAAGAACACATTTGAAATTTAGTTTTTCACACAATGATCATTTAGTACAACGTTACGCTCCTTGCAAGTAGGAAGTAGGTGGAGAAAGTTTCAGTCAGAACTTTGAAGTTGGGATAGTTATGCCGCGTACACACGATAATTTTTCGTCATGAAAAAAAACGACGTTTTTAAAAACGTCATTTAAAATTATCGTGTGTGGGCTTCACATCGTTTTTCATGTTCTGAAAAACGACAAAAAAAAAAATTTGAACATCCTGCATTTTTTCACGTCGTTTTAAAAAATTTCTTTTTTCGGGTTGTAAAAAATGATCGTATGTGGGCTAAAATTACGTTTTAAACCTGCGCATGCTCAGAAGCAAGTTATGAGACGGGAACGCTCATTCTGGTAAAACTACCATTCATAATGGAGTAAGCACATTCATTACGCTGTAACAGACAGAAAAGCGCAAAACGTATTTTACTAACAAGGGATCAGCTAAAAGCAGCCCAAAGGAGAATAGAACTTTCCCTTTAGAGTGCCGTCATACGTGTTGTACGTCACCCCGCTTTGTTCATAATTTGATGGTGTGTGGGCAACATCGTTTCTAATGATGAAGTTGGAAAAACGTAGTTTTTTGGACATGCTGAAAAACAATGGGCCAGATTCACAGAGCGATTACGCCGGCGTACCAGGAGATGCGCGGCGTAAGTCTAATTGTGCGCGTGCGTTTCGATGCACGGCATTCCCAAAACGAGATACGCAAGAAATCTACTTTTTTTTGTCCAGCGTAATTTCGTTAGACAGGCGCATCCGTCCGCGCAAAACTGCGCTAGACACACCATTGATTTGCTATTCAAATATGCTAATGAGGGAGTTACAGGGATCCACAAAAGAACGTTGGTGCAGCGCAGGCTACGCGCTGTGCGCAACAGCTAAATGTCCTGTCTAAAATTAGACCATATAAAAGCTGCTCTAAAATTAGACAATTCGTCTACATGTCAGATAAAGCAACACTAAGTCTAATTGTGCGCGTGCGTTTCGATGCACGGCATTCCCAAAACGAGATACGCAAGAAATCTACTTTTTTTTTGTCCAGCGTAATTTCGTTAGACAGGCGCATCCGTCCGCGCAAAACTGCGCTAGACACACCATTGATTTGCTATTCAAATATGCTAATGAGGGAGTTACGGGGATCCACAAAAGAACGTTGGTGCAGCGCAGGCTACGCAGTGTGCCCAACAGCTAAATGTCCTGTCTAAAATTAGACCATATAAAAGCTGCTCTAAAATTAGACAATTCGTCTACATGTCAGATAAAGCAACACTGATAGTGAGGAGCTGAGCAGTCACACATGTTGCCCAACAAACTGTATGCCAACATGCCAGTGGCATCCATGCTCATAGCTATACTACTGAATTTAGATGAGCAAAGAAGGAGGAGGGCACTGAGGAGGGCACTGAGGAGGGCATTGAGGAGAGCACAGGATTTTTTATTTTTTTTGGAAAACGTTTTTTTTTGCTTATATAAACTTTACTATATAATCTAATCTAATGCAATATTCTTAGCTGATACAAGCCCCTCACTCTTCACTCTTCACGGGAGAGGATATATCACACACGCATAGACATCTATGGCATGAGTGATTCTGAGGTGTCTCGCATCTTCAGATTCACCCCTCATGCCATCATGGAATTAACCACAACCCTGCAGGAGGACATCACCAGCCCAACACATGACACTACCCATGACACCCATGACAGCTACATATACAATCAGAGCCCCATCCCCACAGATTTCGAACAGAACATGTATGGGGACAGCTGGCTGGTTGGTGAGTGACATGGGTGGCAGGCATGACTGGCCCCCCCCCATGATGCACACATCACAACGGGGCACATGCACTACTAACATCCTGCCGTCTTTTCCCTTCAAGGTGACTCTGCATATGCACTGGGACCCCATCTCATGACCCCATCTCATGCCAGCGCACATTATGCATCTTTGCACGTTAAACACACACATTAATCATGGCACAATGAGAATGCATGCATGCACACCACTGTGGTCCCTAGCACACACACCCTACATCCTCATCAAATTGGATTGGCACCATCCACCATGCAGGACTTGTGAGCAGCAACGCCACGCCAAGGCTCCAATTATGTCACTGTACATTCATACACCATTCACACGGACCTGGGGATCACTTCTCCCTGGTCCTGGGGAACCCTTCTCCACCAAAATTGAGGGTGACACCCTTTTCCGGCAGGAATGTCACCCCCACATTCAAACAGCATTCACAACCCAAAAAAAAATGCCCAGAAAAAACAAAAATTTTCCAGCACAAAAAAAAAACAGGCAAAAAAAAAAAAAAAAACAGGCAAAAAAAAAAGGGGAAAAACAAATTAATGCCGTTGACGTGAGCCACGCCTGGGGCGCCCACGTCCACGGCCCCGGCTCCTCAGGGGAGACTCATGGGGGAGGGGGTAAACCCGGGAAGGAGGAGCAGCCCCTGGTCTCTGCCCACCTGGCGGCCTGCCCTCCAAGGCCACGGCAATTCTGTCTAGGCCAGCACTTAATGATGCCGTATTGGCCTGGATAGCCTGGGTGAGGGCCCTCACATCCTGCCCAACGCCTGCTGTTGTAGTCTGCAGGACGTTTAGGCAGTTTGTAAGAGCCCGGGAGTGGCAGTCCAGGTCCCCAAGCGTATCTTTTATGGAGGACAGGCTCTCCTCCATCCGCCCCAAGGTCTGGCTGACCTCTCCCAGATGGCGGGTCTGAAGGAACTGGTCCTTTCTCAGAGTCTCGGGCAGGAGATCGGCCAGCCCCCTGGTCTTCTGGGTTGCCTTCCTGCCTCCAGCTGATGCTTGTGGCCGGGGAGAAGGGGAGCCCCTTGGGAGGGGAGCCCTGTTGGGGGAGGAGTGGGGGGGCTACCCCTTATGGAGGGCTGGCTGCTGCCAGCCAGAGGGGAAGAGTCCTCCAAAAACAAAAGTCCAGTGCCTGACATGGACTCCTCCTCCTCCTCAACCTCCTCCTCTTCAACCTCCTCCTCTTCAACCTCCTCCGAGGACTCCGGCCTTGTCGGGGGGTCCTCATCAGGCTGGGATGGTGCGGTCAGCCCAGATGGCCCAGCACCCTCCTGCTCATCTGTGGATGACACAAAACATTCACAGGTTGGAGGATCCACACACTTGCCACATATTCCCTTTCACCCCCTCCCCCACACATGCTACACACCTGATAGGGCCAAAAAACCTTACCTGGCATCACGCCTTCATGACTTGAGTCATAGCCGGGCAGGCCCTCCACTTCTTGCCTATGAAAGGTCTGGGCCACCGCACGCTCCTCCGCTGTCAGCCTAACAGGGCATGGTGGGCCCCCTCCTGTGCCCCTGGCATGGGCTAGCATTTTGGCCAGCTTATTTTGACCAGACGCCGGAGGTCATTGATTTTCTTTTCAATCCCCGACCGTGTGCGGGTCTCCCCCCCCCCCCCTGATGCATTCACCTGGTCGGTAATCCTGTCCAAAATCTCTCTCCTCCTGGCCGGGGTGGTGTTGGCCCAGGCAAGAATTTGTTTCTCCCCAAAAGTGAAATTTAACTTCCTCTTTCTCTCCGTCATACTCAGACAAAAACTCTCTCCCAAACAGTCAGCAAAAATCACTCATAAAAACAAGCAGGAAAAATCACTCACAAAAACAAGCAGGAAAAATCAAGCAAGAAAACAAACGAACAAAAAAAATAACAACCAAAAACTCTCACAAGCAGTCACCAAAAATCACTTACAAATATCTTCTAACAAACACAAGATCACACAGTCCACAAATATCACAAAGACAAACCACAACGCAACTAACAACAAGACAAAAGCACCTTGCTGTATAGGGAGGGATACAAAGTTATGTACTTTTGCAGAGGAAGTGCGTTTGTGTCTGTCTATTTATGCTGTCTGCGTAGTTCATTATTTTGCCCTAGTCCACTTCCAATTTCACTGATTGCGCTGAGGTGCTGACATGGTCTGCTTCAAGCACGCATGCGCGAGCCGGCCGGCCCTTCATTTGCATGGGGTCACGGCTCATTTCAATGTAACACGCCCACGTCCTTCCTAATTTGGATTACTCCGCCTTGCGCCTCATAAATAACGTTGTGCAGGCGCTAATTTCTGCGTAAAAGCGACGATAATAGGGTGATTGCGCCGCTAGATTGCGCCAGTCTAACGTAAAGGCGGTGCGCTACGCCGGTCCAATAATGCGCAGATGTACCTGAATCTGGCCCAATGTTTTTTTTTTTAATGCCGAAAAATGATCGTGTGTACGCGGCATTATGGTCTTTCAAAATGCAGTGACACATAGCCCATCCCCCCTTCAGTTAGAAGTACTCCCTAGGTCACACCTAACTCCTTCAGTGCCCCTATTGGTAAACCCCTTCACTGCCAGTGTAATTTTTACAGTAATCAGTGCATTTTGATAGCACTGATCGCTGTATCAATGACAATGGTCCCAAAAATGGCATCAAAAGTGTCCGATGTGTCCGCCATAATGTCGCAGTCACGATAAAAATCGCTGATCGCCACCATTACTAGTAAAAAAAAAATAATAATTAAAATGCCATAAAACTATCCCCTATTTTGTAGACGCTCTAACTTTTGCGCAAACCAATCAATAAACGCTTATTGCAATTATTTTTACCTAAAATATATAGAAGAATACGTATCAGCCTAAACTGAGGAAAAAAACATTTTTTTATATATTTTTTGGGGATATTTATTATAGCAAAAAGTAAAAAATATTGCATTTTTCAAAATTGTCGCTCTATTTTTATTAACAGCACAACAAATAAAAACTACAGAGGTGATCAAATACCACCAAAAAAAAATCTCTATTTGTGGGAAAAAAAGGAGGTTAATTTTGTTTGGGAGCCACATTGCAATTATCAGTTAAAGCGCAGTGCCGAATCGCAAAAAGGGCTCTGGTCTTTGGGCAGCCAAATGGTCTGGGCTTAAGTGGTTAAAATAGACAATAAATACCTCTGCGCTATCAGTGTTCCAAGTATTGTGCATACAAGGTGAAAATAATATAAAAGTTGTTGCTGCAACACCTAATGTGTTCCCACAGTAAAGTGATACATTTATATAGATGGAGGTGCAGAGACTTTAAAGTTTTATAAAGACACTTTCTATGATGGTAATGTAAAGTGATCAAACATGTGTAAACACATCTGTACAAAAACTAAAATAAAGTAATAGAGTCCACAGCCAAAAAACATAAATGCTGGATATATAAAATGAGTAACAAAACAAAAATCTACAATCATGATATGTAGAAGTAGTCCACTTCCTTAATATTAGTGAACGTGAATCCATATGATATGCTAACACCTCCATTAAACACCTCTATGCCCACAGAGCTCTCACCTTAATTAATGTTCAAATGTGCCTTCTGGTCAAGACTCGAAAGATGGTGTGATGATCCTCGAATCAAAGCATTCCCCTTATCCACCCAAATAAACTTTTTCAAACCTGGGGCACTGGTCCCTTTAATGCGCTAATAGGTACACTCATCAGCATGTTAGGACAAGGCAGAAACTGACTCCCATAGTTTAGTATTGAAATTACACCAATTTTTTAAATTAAAATAACTCTTACATCAAGCCAGTAAAAAAAAGCGCATTAAGCACTTAAGGACCGCCGCATGTACATTTACGTCGGCACAATGGCACCGACAGGCACATCAACGTATATATATGTTGGTGCCTTGAGGTGGGTCGGGGGTCCAATCGGGACCCCCCCTCCGGTACATGCGGCAGTCCGCGTGGCTGTACGAGCGATCCGGGATGAGGGGGCGGCTATTCGTTTTTGTCCGCCCCCTTCGGATCGCTCTTAGCCAATGCGCGCGCCCCCCCGCCCTGTCACTTCCTCCTCCTGTGTAAACACAGGAAGGAGGAAGCGATGTGATCTCTTCCTCTGTGTTTTTTTCAACCACCGCTGAGGAGAGATCACAACACAAGTAAGTCTGCACTAACACTACACTGACACACACTACACATAGGCACACTTAACCCTCCCGATCGACCCCCCTCCCCCCTGTCACAGTGTCACTGAATGCAGTAATCATACATGTATGATTACTGTATTTAGTGTCACTGTGACAGGCAGTGTGACAGTCAGTTGGTGTTCGGTTCAGGGTAGCCCCCGTACCCCCCCTAATAAAGTTTTAACCCCTTGATAACCTCCCTAGTTAACCCTTTCACTCCCTATTGCCAGCATCACTAAGGGATCATTTTTCTGATTGCTGTATTAGTGTCGCTGTTCCCGCTAGGTAGTTAATTTTTTTTTTATTGCGATTTTTTTTACTAAAGACATGTGGCTAAATACATTTTGGCCTAAATGTTTGACTAAAATTTAGTTTATTGATTTTTCTTATAACAAAAAGTAAAAAATATTGATTTTTTTCCAAAAATGTCGCTCTATTTTTGTATATAGCGCAAAAAATAAAAATCGCAGAGGTGATCAAATACCACCAAAAGAAAGCTCTATTTGTGGGAGGAAAAGGACGCAAATTTTGTTTGGGAGCCACGTCGCACGACCGCGCAATTGTCTGTTAAAGCGTCGCAGTGCTGAATCGCAAAAACCCCTTGGGTCATTTGGCAGCATATTGGTCCGGTCCTTAAGTGGTTAAAGTCAGTCAGAATACTCAACATCTGTCGAGTTTTCACATCACTTGTCTACCTGTTACAGTTATGGTCATTCGTCAGTAATACAAAGGACCATTTACACTGCTGGACATTTGGTGGAAGAATGTCCTTTATATTAGTGGTTAGATTTGGTCAAGGAACCCCTAGCAACTCCTGGAAGAACTCTTGTTGAAAAAGGCTACTCTTGTGTAAAAGGTTACATAGGGAGGTTAAACGAGGGCGACGAGAATAGGGTGATTGCGCCGCTACATTGCGCCAGTCTAACGTAAAGGCGGTGCGCTACGCTGGTCCAATAATGCGCAGATGTACCTGAATCTGGCCCAATGTTTTTTTTTTTAATGCCGAAAAATGATCATGTGTACGCGGCATTATGGTCTTTTAAAATGCAGTGACACATAGCCCATCCCCCCTTCAGTTAGAAGTACTCCCTAGGTCACACCTAACTCCTTCAGTGCCCCTACTGATAAACCCCTTCACTGCCAGTGTAATTTTTACAGTAATCAGTGCATTTTAATAGCACTGATCGCTGTATCAATGACAATGGTCCCAAAATGGCATCAAAAGTGTCCGATGTGTCCGCCATAATGTCGCAGTCACGATAAAAATCGCTGATCGCCACCATTACTAGTAAAAAAATAATAATAATTAAAATGCCATAAAACTATCCCCTATTTTGTAGACGCTCTAACTTTTGCGCAAACCAATCAATAAACGCTTATTGCGATTATTTTTACCTAAAATATGTAGAAGAATACGTATCAGCCTAAACTGAGGAAAAAAACATTTTTTTATATATTTTTTGGGGATATTTATTATAGCAAAAAGTAAAAAATATTGCATTTTTCAAAATTGTCGCTCTATTTTTGTTAACAGCACAACAAATAAAAACTACAGAGGTGATCAAATACCACCAAAAAAAAATCTCTATTTGTGGGAAAAAAAGGAGGTCAATTTTGTTTGGGAGCCACATTGCAATTATCAGTTAAAGCGCAGTGCCGAATCGCAAAAATGGCTCTGGTCTTTGGGCAGCCAAATGGTATGGGCTTAAGTGGTTAAAATAGACAATAAATACCTCTGCGCTATCAGTGTTCCAAGTATTGTGCATACAAGGTGAAAATAATATAAAAGTTGTTGCTGCAACACCTAATGTGTTTCCACAGTAAAGTGATACATTTATATAGATGGAGGTGCAGAGACTTTAAAGTTTTATAAAGACACTTTCTATGATGGTAATGTAAAGTGATCAAACATGTGTAAACACATCTGTACAAAAACTAAAATAAAGTAATAGAGTCCACAGCCAAAAAACATAAATGCTGGATATATAAAATGAGTAACAAAACAAAAATCTACAATCATGATATGTAGAAGTAGTCCACTTCCTTAATATTAGTGAACGTGAATCCATATGATATGCTAACACCTCCATTAAACACCTCTATGCCCACAGAGCTCTCACCTTAATTAATGTTCAAATGTGCCTTCTGGTCAAGACTCGAAAGATGGTGTGATGATCCTCGAATCAAAGCATTCCCCTTATCCACCCACATAAACTTTTTCAAACCTGGGGCACTGGTCCCTTTAATGCGCTAATAGGTACACTCATCAGCATGTTAGGACAAGGCAGAAACTGACTCCCATAGTTTAGTATTGAAATTACACCAATTTTTTAAATTAAAATAACTCTTACATCAAGCCAGTAAAAAAAAGCGCATTAAGCACTTAAGGACCGCCGCATGTACATTTACGTCGGCACAATGGCACCGACAGGCACATCAACGTATATATACGTTGGTGCCTTGAGGTGGGTCGGGGGTCCAATCGGGACCCCCCCTCCGGTACATGCGGCAGTCCGCGCGGCTGTACGAGCGATCCGGGATGAGGGGGCGGCTATTCGTTTTTGTCCGCCCCCTTCGGATCGCTCTCAGCCAATGCGCGCGCCCCCCCGCCCTGTCACTTCCTCCTCCTGTGTAAACACAGGAAGGAGGAAGCGATGTGATCTCTCCCTCGGCGGTTTTTTCAACCACCGCTGAGGAGAGATCACAACACAAGTAAGTCTGCACTAACACTACACTGACACACACTACACATAGGCACATTTAACCCTCCCGATCGACCCCCCTCCCCCCTGTCACAGTGTCACTGAATGCAGTAATCATACATGTATGATTACTGTATTTAGTGTCACTGTGACAGGCAGTGTGACAGTCAGTTGGTGTTCGGTTCAGGGTAGCCCCCGTACCCCCCCTAATAAAGTTTTAACCCCTTGATCACCTCCCTAGTTAACCCTTTCACTCCCTATTGCCAGCATCACTAAGGGATCATTTTTCTGATTGCTGTATTAGTGTCGCTGTTCCCGCTAGGTAGTTAATTTTTTTTTTATTGCGATTTTTTTTACTAAAGACATGTGGCTAAATACATTTTGGCCTAAATGTTTGACTAAAATTTAGTTTATTGATTTTTCTTATAACAAAAAGTAAAAAATATTGATTTTTTTTCAAAAATGTCGCTCTATTTTTGTATATAGCGCAAAAAATAAAAATCGCAGAGGTGATCAAATACCACCAAAAGAAAGCTCTATTTGTGGGAGGAAAAGGACGCAAATTTTGTTTGGGAGCCACGTCGCACGACCGCGCAATTGTCTGTTAAAGGACGCAGTGCTGAATCGCAAAAACCCCTTGGGTCATTTGGCAGCATATTGGTCCGGTCCTTAAGTGGTTAAAGTCAGTCGAGTTTTCACATCACTTCTGGTCCGGGATGCCCTATGCGTTACGTCATGTCACATGACTTCATCAGTAAAGTTTGTTAAAATACTCACTCATCTTATTTACCTGTAAAAGTCTCCCTTGTGTAGACATCTACAAGGCTTAATACTGCTGATGGGTGCCACCATCTTGGATTTAAAGCAGCCCAGACTTGTGAGCAGGCTCCTTCAAGTGATTCTCTGTAGCAGTTTTTCTCGCTATTTTAAACCCATACATTTTTTTTCAGGTCCCAGGGAAACCAAAATTATTATCACATCTGACAGTAAAATGAACATAATTGGTAAGTTGAAGCTTTAACCAAACATTAATGTATAGAAAAAAATAGTTGTACTTAGAATATTGACACTCAAAGTGGATCGTTGCTAAAGCCCTCATGCTGTATATAATTATACAATTAAAATTAGGCAAAAATAATGACAAGACAAGCAGATAGTAAACATTGTAATCTTCCCCTCACATTAGTGGACAGTGGCAAAGACCCTCCTTATAGTAGAAAACTGTCCCCTATATTGATGGTTGGTGGATAAGGGCCTGTTACTAGATATGTGTATTCGTTTTCGTCTGAATGCAATTTCGTCCGAATTTCAGGTATTTTCGTTATTGTTTTAACAAACGATAACGAAAGCACAGAAAACGAAAAACGTAAGATCTGACATAAACAAATGCTTTATTTTCAATTTCTTTGTGGTCAAATGTGCCTAACCTTAACTCTATTAGGTTAATATTATTCTACATAGAGAGAAAAGTTTTGACATAGAGAGAAAAGATTCAACATAGAGAGGCATGAAGATTCGACATTGAGAGACATTAACCTCTTATGGACCGCCGCATGTACATTTACGCCGGCAGAAGGGCGGCTATTCGTTTTTTGTCCGCCCCCTCCAGGTTGCTCCCAGGCAATCCGCGCGCTCCCACGCCCTGCACTTCCTCCTCCTGTGTAAACACAGGAAGGGGGAAGTGATGTGATCTCTCCTCTCAGCGTTTTTTTGAACCGCTGCTGAGGAGAGATCACATCGCACAGTAAGTCTGCACAAACACTACACTGACACACACTACACATAGGCACATTAACCCCCGCGATTGCCCCCCCCCCTGTCACAGTGTCACTGAATGCAGTAATCATACATGTATGATTACTGTATTTAGTGTCCGTGTGACAGTCAGTTAGTGTTAGGTTCAGGGTAGCCCCCGTACCCCCCCTAATAAAGTTGTAACCCCTTGATCACCGCCCTAGTTAACCCTTTCACTCCCTGTTGCCAGCATCACTAAGCGATCATTTTTCTGATCACTGTATTAGTGTCGCTGTTTATTTGATTTTTCTTATAACAAAAAGTACAAAATATAGATTTTTTTTCAAAAATGTCGCTCTATTTTTGTTTATAGCGCAAAAAATAAAAATTGCAGAGGCGATCAAATACCACCAAAAGAAAGCTCTATTTGTGGGAAGAAAAGGACGCAAATTTTGTTTGGGAGCCACGTCGCACGACCACGCAATTGTCAGTTAAAGCAACGCAGTGCCAAATCGCAAAAAGGGGCCTGGTCATTTACCTGCATTTTGGTCCGGGTCTTAAGTGGTTAAGAGTCAACATTTTTTTTTTTAAGATTCTGTGGAATCTTTTTTTTTTTCTTAGAACATTCGACAGACACCATAAGCCTTCAATTAAAGATTCGACATAGAGAGACATGAAGATTCGACATAGAGAGACATGAAGATTCGACATAGAGAGAGACATGAAGAGTCAATTTTTTTATTTATTTTTAAAGATTCTGTTGAATCTTCATTTTTTTTTTTTTCCTAGAACATTCGACAGACACCATAAGCCTTCAATGACAGATTCAACCTTAATTTGGATTTTCGGACCAATGCGTTTTTTTAACGAAAAACAAAATAAAAATAAAAAAGAATTTCGGGAGTAACTAAATACATGTATTTTTTGGACGAAAACAAAATTACGAAACAAAATATTTCAGTGTGCACATGTCTACCTGTTACAGTTATGGTCATTCGTCAGTAATACAAAGGACCATTTACACTGCTGGACATTTGATGGAAGAATGTCCTTTATATTAGTGGTTAGATTTGGTCAAGGAACCCCTAGCAACTCCTGGAAGAACTCTTGTTGAAAAAGGCTACTCTTGTGTAAAAGGTTACATAGGGAGGTTAAACGAGGGGGGGGGGGGGGCTGGGCCAGCATAGAGAGTAATTAAACACTCCCAGAAGAGGAAAAGTCTATAACATGGCAGAAGGGATGCAGAATTGTATCTTTGCTAGGGAATTTACTTTTCCAGGAGTGGTTATATTCTAGTGACACTATGCAATTAAATAGAAAGTTGTTTATACAAAGGTAAAACATTGCAAGTAGGCAGTTAAAATACTTAACATTCCTGTGCTTTTACCCACAAGTTTTAAGGTTGGTCTCTGTAAAATATAAAAAAATAACACCAACCATTTCAGCATCAAGATTAATGTTATTATGTATTATATTATTATGTCATAGCAAATTTTGTCTGGTGCTGCCATGTTAAGCAGTTATCTGCAATGTCCAGGCACAGCAATGTGTTGAGAACTATAACTGTGGGCAGGCTTTCTTTCCTTTCTGAATGTTATCCTGTAGCACGTGTGTGGTCTGACGTGCAGATAAATGGTCTTAAACTCCATTATCTTCCAAAAAACAAAACAATATGCAGGAGTCTAAAGTGTTTATTTTAGTAACAGGGTGAATGGAATTGGAATATGAAAGAATGAATACAAAAAGAACACAGAACTGTAATAACTGTAAATTGTGTATAATAATAATATAATAAACACAGTTTTGCTGTAAACTACTGAGCATTGTATGTCTATGGCCACGCTGCTTGTCTGTAGCAGGTAGGGGCAGGTGGCTGCTAACACAAACATGTAACTGTTTGAAAATTGCAATAGTATTTTAGAAACTATGAAGTGTGCTTAAAGGGTCACTAAAGGAAAAAAAAATGTTTGCTGAAATGACTGCTTACAGGGTATAGAGACATACAAGTTAACTGATTCCTTTTAAAAATGATTAAAAATAGATACAAATCAATCATATAATGTGCCTACAGTTTTAGTTTCACTTTTAAACTGGTTTCATGTTTCTGTGAAGTAAAGAGACACACATAACAAAAACAAACAAATACAGGGCAATGTTTGTTTTTAAAATGAATCTGATTGGTTCTGAGGAGTTTTAGACACATAGTAATCACACCTCTTTGATCATGGACCACAGTGAAAAGCTGCCATGAGTTTTTTTCATAAGGAGCCAGACAAGCAGGAAGTGTGGAGATAAGATAAGTATTACAGCTACTTCAAAGCAAAAACGAACAATGAGGACATGAAACCAGGACTGCACTAAGGTAAAGGAAGCTATTTAGCTAAAAAAAAAAAAAATCTTTAGTGATCATTTAAGGCATGCTAAAGTGGCCTCAATATTGTTGCATGATAACCTTGCCTGCAGAAGACTGCATACATAATTTTACTAGATTGTTAATTTCAGACTTCAGCATAGTTAACTGATTGGAAGTCAAAGATGGTTTTTAACGATAAAAGATGCAATTTTTAAAACTGAAGGCTCATTTACACTTGTATTGCTTTCCGGAGAGTGATTGATGGTTGATTGGGGTCTTTTAGTCAGGCTTCATGAGGCCTACACCTCAGCAAGGGTATTATTCAACTTCATTCAAAGCTGCACAGTTTGCCTTTATCTACAGATGCACCGTATCTGCATAGGCAGCTTTTTGGTAAAGGTATAGTCACCCTGCTGTAAGAAGGAGTGCCTCTTTAAATGTAGTCTGAATGTCTGCAGTCAGCCAGTGCCAATTATAGTTTCTGTTTGCTCAGCCTTCTCCTAAGTCCAGCCTAGCTTTCAGTCCTCCCTTCTGTAAGAAGGTGGCACTGTTACTTCTGACGTTGGCATGAGATCACACAGTGGGTCTGGATTATAAATATTGCTACATTTTCCCACACTAGGAGTTTGCTTGCCAGTGGTTTATCATGGGAAAGTATATCAATACTTGAGGTGAGCTGCAACAAGCTCTCTAACGCTCATGCTGTGGCCTGGAGAGGGTGCACATGTTTGGAAGTACTTATTTAGATCTGTCTGCCTGAAGAGCCCTAAGTGTGGAAGCTGGTCTTGCCTGGAAACAAAATTAAAAAGAGGGGAGTGGTGGTGCAAGAGAAATATATGTACATAAACATTCCTAATTAAACCAATGGGTATACAACTATGTATGTGTCCCCTGAGACTTTAAGAGGCAGGTTGACTCTTCTGCAGAAGATATGGAATAGGATGAAGTTCCAGTTGGTGCTGTTTGATCCCGAAAAAACAGAAAGTTGCCGAGCACATTGTCTACAAAGGGATTCAAAACACGGGTTTGGCTCTTTTGCTGTGCTGTGACATGTAAAGTGGTGAAGTTCTGCTTTAAACATATAGCATTTGTAACCAAATCCCTCTATCCCATGGTGTTTTGAGTAATAAATTCCCCTTTCTTTCACCAAAAAATGAATAGCACACATCTGATCACATTTCCAATCACTGCCTAAGAAATCTACACCTAAGGTAAAATGTCTGGGAATGAATGCAGAAATATCAAACAATTTTAATAATTCATTCTAAGACCAGTATTCATGTTTAATAAAATATTTTATTTGTTGGTAACTCTTTTTGTTGGAATAAAATTTGGCCGTA
This sequence comes from Rana kukunoris, assembly GCA_029574335.1. Taxonomy (NCBI): domain Eukaryota; kingdom Metazoa; phylum Chordata; class Amphibia; order Anura; family Ranidae; genus Rana; species Rana kukunoris. The sequence continues at coordinate 401,040,768 of CM056053.1, read as the reverse complement.
GCTCTCAGGCCTTGTACACACGAGGGAATTTATCCGATGGGAACGGTCCGACGGACTGTTCCCATCGGATCTGTCCGCCGGATTGCTTTGATCCGATGGCTGTACACACCATCGGATCAAATTCCCCGCCGGCGGACAGCACGGTGACGCGGCGGTGACGTTGACGCCGCCACATGACTACCACGTCACCGCACCAGGAAGTAAACACTTCCGCGCGCATGCGTCGGATCCATTCACAGGATACGACGCATGTGCGGGCAGATATGTCCGCTGGTTTGCCGTACTAATCAGTGGACATATCTGACGGACAGCTCTCCGGCGGAAAAATTCCAAAGCATGCTTTGGAATTTTTCCGCCGGAGGAATCCGGCCAAAACGGTCCGTTTGCCCCTACACACGAGCGGATTTTTCGGCTGAAATGGTCCGTCGGACCATGTTCAGCGGAAATATTCCCTCGTGTGTACAAGGCCTAAATGTTGGTATTAACGAAAAACTTATTTTATAACTCAACAACAATTACTTTCACTACGTTTTGTATTACTATAACTCCATAACTAGTTCAGCTATAATAGCTCAAACTAAATACTAGGTACTTCTCAAGAACTATCCCCTTCATAAGAAGGGACATGACCAACCACACATCTAGAGCTGCGACAGGGAGGGAGGGAGGGCGTGTCTTCAAGCTGTCACCGCCGCTCTGCTGCTGAGTCCAGGACGTCCACTCTTATTTATAGGCTCCCGACTTTCAACTGTCACCAATGGGCTCGTGCTTGCTATGTAACCAATCACTTAAGGTATCTCCTATTTTCTATTTTTTTTTTTAAATAACTTTATCTTTACTTACAATTCTGCCTCATTCCCATATTGATGGGAAACTAATTGTTTCCCCTCTCCCATTCCTGCACTGTCTCTGGGGGTAAGAACATGCCTTCAGGGGTCAGGGAGGTGCTACATAGGTAAACTATGCCTTTAAGGGGGAGCATAAAAATTTAGATCAACCACATGTTTTTACAACCCCCAAACACAAGTCTTTTTACAACCCCCAACCCCAAGTGTAAATGAGGCCTAATTTTATTGCTGTATACTTTGACGTGTCAAAAGTTTTTACTACAGATCTGCAAATTAACAGGTAGCTCTGATGAATCAAGACAGATGTATTGGTATTGCTGGCAATGGTATTAGAAGACGAGTGTGTGATTAAATGAATAACTTGTATAGCGCTACAAATGCAAACTGAATCTCCTCAAGGCGCTTTTTATCCATTTTCTTCCTTAACCTTCAGAAGAGGTGGGTCTTGAGTTTTTTTCAGAAGGCCCGATGATTTTCTTACATTCGGATGTTAGTTGGTAGCGCGTTCCACAGCCGGGGTCATTGGACTGCAAATCTTCGTTCTCCTTTAGACTTGTAGTGGGATTTGGGGATTTGAAGTAACTTTTGGTTGGTTGATCGAAGAACGCGATTGGGGCTGTAGTATTTTATTTTCTCACATAAATATTGAGGGACGATTCCTTGTGTACATTTGTGAGTGAGGCAGAGGGCCTTGAATGTGACCCCATCCTTTATGGCTAGCCAATGAAGGGTCCTCAGGGACGGGGTAATTGATTCCCAGGTTTTTTTTCCCAGATCAGTCTGGCTTCCGTATTCTGGACGACTTGTAGAAGAGAAATCTGGTATTTGGATAGTCCAAGGTAGAGGGAGTTTGCATAGTCGAGCCTGGAATTGATAATTGTTCCAACTACTACTGCTGTATCCTCTTCCGGGATGAAGGGGATGAGTCTTCGTAGCAGACAGAGAAGATGGTGAGACCCGCTGACTACTGATCCTATTTGTGTGTCCATAGTCATGTCAAAGGTGACTCCTAGACTTTTTACTTTGGTGCTTGGGGTGCTGGTTTGTCCCAGAATGGGGGGTGGCGTCCATGTCGTCCTAGAGTTTGTCTTTCGGTTTGCGTAAAGCAGCAGAAGTTCTGTTTTGGATCCATTAAGTTTAAGGTGGCTCTCCGTCATCAATTGTCTATCAATGTGAGGCATTGTTCTAGTCCGTGATATTGGTCTTTTTTGTTGATGATGCGAAAGTAGAGTATAGTACAGACATAAATTTAGTATGGGTACAGATATAAATTTGGTACAGAAATTGACTTACAAATAATGCTGCCAAAAGGGACAAATGCCCAATATGGGAAAAGTACACTGACTTATTAGGTGTTAATTGTGCCTACTTATTAGGACAGTGATATGACCAAATCAGATAATTTACATTTTTCACTTATCTTTATTTATGATTGAATTTTTTGAAAGCCTGTATTGTTTTTTCGTATTGTATTTTTCATTAACACACATCTGCAGCCAGTACAATGTAACCAGCAAGTTTTACAGCTAATTAAATTATATATGTGTTTGTATGCATTTTTTAAGATTCATATTCTCCTTAGTATGAAGGCAGACTGAGCAAAATGAGAAAATTATTCCTATAGAGCGTCGCTGTTTTCCTGAACAAAAGTTTATTTCAGAATACAAGTAATTTCTTTTTCAGCTGTTTATGTTGATCAGGCACTAAAAATAAATCCAAATAAATCTCTTTTCCTTTCTCATGGTTACTGATAAGAAATCTCTGCTGTCTAGAGAATGAGATTTGGATTGTACCTGGGCAATATAAACTTCTACAAGTACAAAGCAGCCAATTTATTGTTGACAATGTGAAATTGGGATTTGTAATAGAAATGGTTGCTTTACAATAAGAAGGAGAAGAATTAAACTGATCTCAAAACAAAATGTCACAATGAAGTAAAACCAAAAGGTGAGGATTGTCACTTTCTACTGCTCTCTACCTCTGGCAAATCTTTTTCAGACATTTGCTTTTTCACAGAACTGGTAATTAAAGTTTTTTTCCTGGCCCATGCAACAAGATAAAATAGTTCCTTTTACACCTAATGTACCCACTTTCTGCCCATGTTATAGTCAAATGATGGCTACAGTGCAGGCCTTAATTGCCAGGAGGGCTTCAATAGACATCCTACTGAGCATGCGCTGTCTGCGCGTCCCTATTGGGGCATGCATGGCACACTCTGTGATCACTGAGTCTATGAAACTCGGCTATTCACAGATGGGAGTAAGGGGCTTATCCTGGCCTCTTACCATGTGATAAACTGTCAGCCAATCACAGCTAATCACGTGATGTAAAAAGAAGATCGGTAATGGCCCCCCCCCACACTGTCAGCTGTCAGTCGATCACCGGCTTCTGACAGAGGGACCTCGGTCCCTCACACAGAGAGCTGCCGGTGCCTTATCTGTGTTCACCTGTGCCACCTATCAGTACCCATGAGTGCCACCTACCAGTGCCCACTAGTTCCCACAGTGCCACCTAGCTTTGCCCACCACTGCTACCTAACAATGGCCACCAGAGCTGCCAACCAATGCCCATCAGTGCCTTATCATTAGTGGCACCGATAAGTGCTGCTCATCAGTGTCACCTGCCAGTGCCCATTAGTGCCACCCATCAGTACCCATCAGTGCCGCCTATCAGTGGCACCAATAAGTGCTGCCTATCAGTGGCACCTACCAGTGCCTATTAGTGCCACCCATCAGTACCCATCTGTGCCACCTATCAGTGCCGCCTATCAGTGTCATCTACTAGGGCCCATCAGTGCCACCCATCAGTGTCCATCAGTGCCACCTTATCAGTGCCCACAAGTTCAGCCTATCAGTGCCTATCAGTGTTCATCAGTGCCCATCAGTGCAGCCTCATCAGCGCACATCAATGAAGGAGAAAAATTATCTGTTTTCAACATTTTATAACTATGAAACTTTTTTTTCAAAAATTTCTGTCTTTTTTTGTTATTTTTGCAAAAAAAATACCCAGCAGTGATTAAATACCACCAAAAAAAGCTCAAAATATATAACAATTTCATTTTGGTACAATGTTGCATGACTATGCAATTGTCATTCAAAGTGTGACAGCACTGAAAGTTGAAAATTGGCCCGGGCGGGAAGGGGGTTTAAGTGCCCAGTAGGCACATGGTTAAAGTACTGTATATGTAAAACCTGATGAAATTATCTCATCTAATCTTTTACTTGTTGGTATAAATCTAAGGTCGGCCATACACAGTCGAATCTCAGCTAGTTTAGCAGGAACTGGCCGAGATTCAAACTGCTAATGAGCAGTCTGAATGTACCAAGTTGATTCAGCCTGTTGAATTTTCTTGTGACTATCACAAGCAGCTGCCAAAGCTGCTAGCAATAATCACTGTCTTTAAGGGCTATGGGCCCTTTCACACGAGCGGACAAACGGTCCGCTTTTCAAATGTCCGTTTACAGACTCACAATGCATCCCTATGGGATCGCGGACGTTAGCGGATGATGCATCCGCTAACGTCCGTAATCATCCGCCTCCGTCAAGATCCGTTTTTTCGGACGGAAGAAAATCCTATTTTTCTTCCGTCTGGTGGATCAGATCGGATGAATACGGACACACGGTCCATATTCATCTGATTCCCCATAGGGGAGAGCGGAGAAAAGACAGGGCAGTCCTCGCACACTGTGCGGGGTCCGCCCTGTCAGCCGACAGCTCAGCGGGGATTTACGGATGATCCTCTCTGAGCAGGCAGACACACACAGGGCAGATCAATACGGATCCGCTCCATGTGAAAGAGCCCAATGACAAAGGCTTGACAGGAGGGACTCCCGCATCAACACTGTTGTGGTTACAGGACAGAAATTAGCTTTGTGTATGGCTGGCCTTAAGGTCATTTTTAATCTTTTTAAATATTTTAAGAGAAAAAGTTAACCGCTCAGAGGTCCCAAGGTAGGATCCAACCCCTGGGTGCAGGCACTGCAATAATATGCAAAATAGTGAATAAGCACTGTATTTTGGTGTGAAACGCGTCAGCTCTTTTCTGTTTTTTGCTGTGACATGTTGATGTTGTGATCTGTTTTATTATAAAGGAAGATTTTTTGGAGTGCGGCCGTCCTGGTTTTTCTCCATACAATTTTTAAATATGTTGTTTAATTAAAATAATACCTAGTAATCTTACCCAGAAGCTCCTTGTTCACAAACCTCCTAATATGGAATGACAGTGGTTTGTCCCTGTCTCTGATTTACTCCCATGAGTTGCCACCCTGACAAGTGGTTACTAAAAGTCACCCTTTCGATTCTCATTGCACAGGCTCAAGAACACTAACACGAGTAATGATATGCAGATATGAGGATGGTGAAGTGCATAGCTGCATACAAGCTTAGAAGATCAGCTGTGCAGAATAAGGATGCAAACTTTTTTTTTTTTTCATCATGGCAGTTGTTTATGATGCACCTTTAGCAAATTAAAGTCATCCATTTAAGGTTTACATCTAGTTTAAAGTGGTTGTAAACCTCAGTCATGGAATCTGAGCAAAGCACATATATCTGTAGTGTTTATTTATCTCTCTCGAAAGCTCTAAGTGTTGTTTCTATCTAGTGCTTTGTTCCTCTGTGATCAGCATGAGTCACTTCTAAAGGCCCTGTACACAAGTTAAAGGATCACTAAAGGAAAACATTTTTTTTTAGCTAAATAGCTTCCTTTACCTTACTGCAGTACTGGTTTCATGTCCTTATTGTTCGTTTTTGCTTTGAAGTTGCTGTAATCCTGCTTTGATCTCCACACTTCCTGCTTGTCTGTTTCCTTATAACCACAGTGCTGGGAGCTTTCTCACGGTGGTCTAAACTGTCATTACTGTGTGTCTAAAACTTCCCAGAACCAATCAGATTAATTTTAAAAACAAAACACTGCCCTGGATTTGTTTGTTCTTGTTCTGTGTGTCTATTTCAACTTCACAGAAACATGAAGCCAGTTCAAAAGTGAAACTAACCTGCAGGCACATTATATGATTGATTTTTATCTATGTTTAATCATTTTTAAAAGGAATCAGTTAACTTTTATGTCTCTATACCCTGTAAACAGTCATTTCAGCAAAACATTTTTTTTCCTTTAGTGACCCTTTAAACCTATGTAGCCGGATGTGTTTCTTCTCTGTGTATCATCTGAGGCTGTTCACTTCACTGGGTATATGTGAGGGTTTACAACCATGTTAAGCATATCATATTTTTAACTGTTTGCTTTATGTTTTACCTCTCTTTTAAAATTTTCAACCTTATAAAATGATACATATGTGCATTTTTGTATAGGATATATTTTTGTGGGCGGTGTTCTCAAAATAAACCTCTCACAAACTTGGGCTATTGATATATGATATACAATAAAAATTAATAAGCAAAAGTTATCAATATATATGCTCTACAAGAAGAAATGTACTACATAAATAAAAATAGTAACAAAAAAATTATATTTCAAGGTCAAAGGTATACTGTATCAGTATTGTTACAATGTATAACTGTTTTTTTTTAATTTATTTATTTTTTTACAATGTGAGCATGAATAAAGCCTTTAAACAATAGCTGAACATACAGAAGCTGTTTTGAGCAACCTTGAAACCTGAGTGGGAGTGAGCTGTTAAATTGATCGCTCAGTGGAGTTAAAGTAGAACTATGAGCATTGTTTTTGCAGCGTACACACGATCTGAATTTCCGATGAAAAAAGTCAAATGGATTTATTTCATCCGAAATTTCGATCGTGTGTGGGCCACATCAAACTTTTTTCCGTCTGTGTTTAACCACTTAAGGACCGCCTCCTGCACATATACGTCGGCAGAATGGCACGGCTGGACACAAGCACGTACCTGTACATCCTCTTTAAGTGCCCAGCCGTGGGTCTCGGGTGTGCGCGGCACGCACCCGGACCCGGTCCAAAGCTCTGTGATCGCGGCCGCAGAACCCGCGGACCCGATCGCCGCTGGAGTCCCACGATCAGTCCCCAGAGCTCAAGAACGAGGAGAGCTGTGTATAAACACAACTTCCCCGTTCTTCACTGTGGCACTGTCATTGATCGTGTGTTCCCTGATATAGGGAAACACAATCAATGATGTCACACTTCAAGCCTGCCCCCTACAGTTAGAAACACGTATGAGGGCACACTTAACCCCTTCAACGCCCCCTAGTAGTTAACTTCCAAACTGCAATTGTAATTTTCACAGTAAACAATGCATTTATATAGCATTTTTTGCTGTGAAAATGAGAATTGTCCCAAAAATGTGTCAAAATTGTCCGATGTGTCCGCCATAATGTCGCGGTCACGAGAAAAATCGCTGATTGCTGAACAGTAGTAAAAACAAAATATTAATAAAAATGCAATAAAACTATCCCCTATTTTGTAAACACTATAAATTTTGCGCTAACCAATCGATAAACGCTTATTGTGATTTTTTTTACCAAAAATAGGTAGAAGAATACGTATCGGCCTAAACTGAGGAAAAAAATAGTTTTTTTTTTAATATATTTTTTTTGGGGGATATTTATTATAGCAAAATTGTCGCTCTATTTTTGTTTATAGCGCAAAAAAATAAAAACCACAGAGGTGATCAAATACCACCAAAAGAAAGCTCTATTTGTGGGGAAAAAAGGACGCAAATTTTGTTTGGGAACCATGTCGCATGACCGCGCAATTGTCAGTTAAAGCGACCCAGTGCCGAATCACAAAAACTGGCCAGGTCCTTTACCTGCACTTTGGTCTGGGTCTTAAGTGGTTAAAAATAGAACATGTTTTCTTTTTTTTTTTCTTTATATTTTCTTTTTTTTTAATTTCTATTTATATTCGTTTTTTTCTATGAGAAATAATTTTTGACTCTAGGAAAGTATATTAGAGACAGTTATATTAGATCTACACTTTGAAGTTAATGGACTAGTAATGACCTACTGAATGCCTTCTATTCACCTATGTTTCATTGTTTGATACTTTGTTTCTACAGCGCACAGTAGAGAGCTCTATGGTTGACTTGCGTTGAGATATGTTATGCAACTTTAAGATTTTATGTTTTTCTTTCTTATCTTTACTTTATGTACAAATAGAACATGTTTTATTTATTTTTTCCGATGGAAAAAAAAACAATAGGAAATTCCTATTGTCTGTGTGCAACTCCGACAGAGAAAAAACCCACGCATGCTCAGATTTAAGTCGACGCATGCTCAGAAGCATTGAACTTCATTTTTCTCGGCTCGTCGTAGTGTTTTACGTCACCACATTTTTGACGGTCGGAATTTGGTCTGACAGTGTGTATGCAAGACAGCTTGAACAGAATTCCGATGAAAAATCCCATCAGATTTTAGGCCATCGGAAATTCCAAATGTGTGTACGGGGCAAAAGGGAGGTATTTTTTTTATTTTTTTGCTCTCTCTGTTTAATTGTGGAGAGTTCCCTTCACATTCTATCCCATAGCCAAACAGAAATGAGAGGGAATCCCTGCAAATTAAGGGATTTTCTTGGGGATCCCCAGTTCCCCAGAACTAGTGATCCCATTGGAAGATTTCCCTCTATTTATTTATGGAGACAACCGAAAATGTGGGATTTACCTTCACTTTTAATGATAATGGTAAACAGGACAAATAGAGAGGATGACTCTCCCTAATGGCACAGTGATAAGCAAAAACTGACAAGCCTTCCAATCCCTATTCACTCTATAGTAAATAAAAAAATAAAAAAAAGTTTTTTCTTTAGTTGTACCTTAAGATGGGTGTATGCTGATAGTTTTTGTTCATTCGGACAGTATTTTCCCCACTGTGCCATTGTATTCTGACAGCGGGACTCCTCCGCTGCCAGAATACACTGCTCAGAGTCTGCAGCCGCTGGTTGAATGAAAATTTCCAGCATGGCTGGCTAACAGAAGTCAATCTTCTGATAAAGCCATTTACATAATAGTTACATAGTAGGTGGGGTTGAAAAAAGACACAAGTCCATTAAGTCCAACCTGTGTGTGTGATTATATGTCAGTATTACATTGTATATCTCTGTATGTTGTGGTCCTCCAGGTGCTTATTTAATAGTTTTTTTAATTGCTATATCATGGATGAAGTTTCTTGTATATGATTATGACTAGTGTTGCTCACGAATATTCGCTATTTCGAATATTCGAATTTTTTCAATTTTTTTTTTAAAACAGATCACATCCTAGAGATCCCCATCGACGTCTAAAAGCATTGCTGGTATGATTAGAGACCTTGGGCCGAGTAGCTGCAGCGCTCATTTTATATTGCCGAAAAATCGCAATGCGATTATTCGGCAATAGCGATATCGCGCGATTATTTTATATTGTAATATATCACGAATATTCTGAGCCAATCAGAGTGCTCCATTCCGCATTTCTCGAAATTTCGCAATTATTTTGTATTGTAATATATCACGAATATTCTGAGCCAATCAGAGTGCTCCATTCCGCATTTCTCGAATATTCGCAATTATTTTATATTGTAATATATCACGAATATTCTGAGCCAATCAGAGTGCTTTTTCCGCATTTCTCGAATATTCGCAATTATTGTGTATTGTAATATATCACGAATATTCTGAGCCAATCAGAGTGCTCCTTCCGCATTCGCCGAATATTCGCAATTATTGTGTATTGTAATATATCACGAATATTCTGAGCCAATCAGAGTGCTCCTTCCGCATTTCTCGAATATTCGCAATTATTTTATATTGTAATATATCACGAATATTCTGAGCCAATCAGAGTGCTCCATTCCGCATTTCTCGAAATTTCGCATTCGCATTCGCAATTCGCATTCGCATTCGCAATAGCCAAAATTCGCAATAATTTCATTTCCAAAAAATATCACGAATATTCGTATTTAGCGAATATATCTAGAATATTCGACTATATATTCGAGATATATCGCGAAATCGAATATGGCATATTCTGCTCAACACTAATTATGACAAGTCAGCTTCCATATACACTTACACCAATCTGCACTTTTGAGTTTTGCTTTTGCCAATGCTGTTTTACAGTAAGTGACACATTCTGCTTGGATTGTGGTTACCAAATATCTACAAATCGTTGTCATGCAAAATGTTCCTCATAGACTGTATAGGTATGACAATTTGAGCCTCCATATGCACTTAAACCAGTGTGTGCTGCTAAGTTTTGCTATTGCTGGGGCTGTTATGAGTGACACACTCTGATTGGATCATGGATATTACATACAGTGCACAGGTGCATCCCAAAAAATTATAATATCATCAAAAAGTAAATTTATTTCAGTAACCCAATTCAAAAAGTGAAATTCATATTTTATATAGATGCGTTAAACACAGAGTGATAAATTTCAAGCATTTTTTTAAAAATGTTGATGATTATAGCTTACAGCTAGTGAAAATGCCAAATTCAGTATCTCTATAAAATAAAATATTACATAAGACCAATAAAAAAAGAATTTTAACCACTTGCTTTCTGGGCACATAAACCCTCTTCGTGCCCAGGCGAAATTTCAGCTTCCGGCACTGCTTCGCTTTAACTGACATTTGCACGGTCGTGCGATGTGGCTCCCAAACAAAATTGACGTCCTTTTTTCCCCACAAATAGGGCTTTATTTTGGTGGTATTTGATCGCCCGTGCGTTTTTTTTTTTTGCGCTATAAACAAAAAAGGAGCGACAATTTAAAAATATATATATATTTTTTACTTGTTGCTATAATAAATATCCCAATTTATTTTATTTTTTTTAAATATTTTTTTTCTCAGTTAAGGCCGATACGTATTCTTCTACGTATTTTTGTAAAAAAAAAAAAAATTGCACTAAGCGACTGCTTTGCGCAAAAGTTATAGCGCCTACAAAATAGGGGACAGAATTATGATTTTTTTTTTACTATATTTTTTTTTACTAGTAATGGCGGCAATCTGTGATTTTTATTGGGACTGCGACATTATGGCGGACACATCGGACACTTTTGACACATTTTTGGGACCATTCACATTTATACAGCGACCGGTGCTATAAATATGCACTAATTACTGTATAAATGTGACTGGCATTGAAGGGGTTAACACTAGGGGGTGAGGAAGGGGTTAAATGTGTATCCTGGGTGTGTTCTAACTGTGTGGGGGGAGGGGACTGACTGGGGGAGGTGACCGATGATGTGTCCCTATGTACAAGGGACACAGCATCAGTCTCCTCTCCCTGACAGGACGTGGAGCTCTGTGTTTACGCGCGGGGAATTACAATAACATGACGTCCAAAGACGTCAATCCGGCACTTCAGGTCTGCGCTGTGGATGTCTTTTGTCTATAGCGCGGATCTGAAGTGGTTAAATACTGAAAGGTTGGCTTACTGAAAAGTATGTCCATGTACAGTATAGTATGCATCCAATACTTGGTCTGGGCTCCTTTTGCATGAATTACTGCCCCAATGTGGCGTGACATGGAGGCGATCACCCTGTGGTACTGCTGAGGTGTTATGGGAGGCCAGGTTGCTTTGATAGCGGCCTTCAGCTCATCCGCATTGTTGGGTCTGGGGTCTCTCATATTCCTCTTTACAATACAACACAGATACTCTATGGGGTTTAGGTCAGGCGAGTTTGCTGGCCAATCAAGCACAGTGATACCATGATCATTAAACCAGGTATTGGTACTTCTGGCAGTGTGGGAAGGTGTCAAGTCTTGCTGGAAAATTAAATAAGTATCCCTGTAATGCTGCTCAGGGAAACATGAAGTGCTCTAGAATTTCCTGGTAGAGGGCTGCACTGACTTTGGACTTGATAAAACACACTGGACCAACACCAGCAGATGACATGGATCCCCAAATCCTCGCTGACTGTGGAAACTTTACACTGGACCTCATGCAACAAAGCTCTGTTTGTGGGACAAAAAAGGACGTCAGTTATGTTTTGGTACAGCATTGCATGACCGCACAATTGTCAGTTAAAGCGACGCAGTGCCGTGTTACAAAAACTGGCCTGGTCATTAAGGGGGCAAATCGTTTCAGGGCTAAAGTGTTTAATCTATCCAAAATGAAAAAATGTGTTTTGCCTATAGTTCTACTTTAAGTGCTCTTAACTTGCTTAAAAACCCTTAAATGTTGTTCCTGCTTTGTAATGTTTAATAAGGTGGATGTGGAGTAATGTTATAGTAATATAATCCTATATTAAAACATTGCCTATCCTAACAAAGGGTTCAGAATTTAAAAACTGCCCTCCCCCATTGTATGTTAATGAGGGATAGACACTGTGAGCCTGCCCAGCCAGCCGCAATCGCTCCTCAGAGAGGCAGAAGGATTATCTGTCAATGTAAACAAAGCAGATCCTCGTTCTGACGGAAGAGTACAATGAGATCGTCTGTACCTAGTGATCAGGAACAGCGATCTCTTTATACTCCCAGTTATTCCACTCCCACACAGTTAAAAAACACCTCCCTATTGAACACTTTACCCCTTGATCGCCCCCTAGTGTTAAACCCTTTCCTGCCAATGTCATTTATATAGTGATCAGTGGATATTTTTAGCTCTGATCACAGTAATAATGTCACTGGTCCCCAAAAAAGTGTCAAAGATGTCTGATCTGTCCATCGCAATGTTGCAGTCCAGCTAAAAATCGCTGATCACTGCCATTACTAGTAAAAACAAAGAGTGATAATAACATTTTTATAAATCTTTCCCCTATTTTGTAGACGATATAACTTTTGTGCAAACCAATCAATATACACGTATTGCAATTTTTTATATAAAAATGTGTACAAGAATACATATTGGCCTAAACTGATGAATACATTTGTTCTTTTAATTTTTTTTATTGGATATGTATTATAGCAAAATGTTAAAAATATATATATTTTTTCAAAATTGTCAGTCTTTTTTTGTTTATAGCGCAAAAGATAAAAACCGCAGAGGTAATCAAACACCACCAAAAGAAAGCTCTATTTGAGGGAAAAAGGGACATCAATTTTGTTTGGGTACAACAATTGTCAGTTAAAGTGATGCAGTGCCATAACGAAAAAAATGGCCTGGTCTTTAAGGGGGTAAATCCTTCTGGGGTTGAAGTGGTTAAGGAATTTTCTGTAGAATTTAAAGTCTGAGTTATGCTAATGCTTATGCAGCTTAATGGCACATGTATCCCTTATGTGATTTATGCTTGTTGTGACCTGTTGCTAGCATTTAGATCATGGGTTCTCAACCTGCGGCCCTCAAGCTGCTGCGAGACTACAAGTCCCATCATGCCTCTTCCTTTGGGAGACATGATTGGAACTGTCAGTGGCTTGCAATGCCTCGTGGGGCTTGTAGTTTCACAACAGCTGGTGGGCTACAGGTTGAGCGCCTATGATCTAGATCCTACCCATAGTCAAAGCCAGGGCCGGACTTACCATTGGGCTTGACTGGGCTCAAGCCCATGGGCCCCGTCTAATAGGGGGCCCCTTTTTTTTTAGGGGTCCAGAGGTCCCCAGGGGCCCGGAGGCCCCCAGGGCCCTAGACAGCAAACCCTATTTTTTTATATTTATTTTTTATAAAAAAATATGTTTTATATATATATATATATTTTTTTTTTTTATTATTATTAAAGGGCCCAGAGGTCTCCAGGGCCCCCGGATGGCAACCCTACCCTCTTTTTATAAAAAAGTTTACATTTTTATATATATATATATATATATATATATATATATATATATATATATATATATATATATTTTTTATTAAAGGGCTTAGAGATCCTCAGGGCCCCATGTGGCAACACTTTTATTTTCTTTATAAATGTTTATTTTTTTATTTTTGTTTATATTTTTTTATTTTTTTATTAAAAGGCCCAGAGGTCCCCAGGGCCCCCCGGATGGCAACGTCCCTTTTTTATGTATTTTTTATAAATGTTTATTTTTTTATTTTTTTTAGGGGTCTGGATGTCCCCAGGGGCCCGGAGGCCCCCAGGGCCCCGGACAGCAACCCCTACTTTTTTTTATAAAAAAATTTACATTTTCTTTATATTTTATATAAATGTTTATTTTTTTATTTTATTTTTTATTAAAGGGCCCAGAGGTTTCTTTTTTCTTTTTATTAAAGGGCCCAGAGATCCCCAGGGCCCCAGATGGCTACCCCCTTTTTATATACAGTATATATATATATACATATATATATATATTTTTTTTTCTTTATTTCTTCTTTTTTTTTGTAAAGGCCCCCCCCTGCTTCTCAATTTGCGGCAGCCCCCCGCTTCTCAATTTCAGGCGGCAGCACCCCCCCCCCGATTCTCTGCTCCAGGGGGCCCATGCCTTAAACTGTGTAAGGGGCCCCAAAATTCCTGATGGCAGCCCTGCGCATACCTCCCAACACGCACGCATTCTGCGGGACTTTCCGCTTCTTCCCGCAGTCCCACGAAAGGGTTAATTTTCCTACACTGCAATAGGAGGCAGCACGGAAGCAGGAGGAACCGGAGCGGTGTGTGGAGGACTGTGGCTGCTGAAGGGAAGAAAGCCGACAGTCGGGCTAATGACAGTCTGTGGCCCTGGCTGTCGGCACAGGTGAGAGGCACTCCCCCCTCCGCTCAACAACTGTAAAACCTCCCCTAGGAGGAACGGAACCGGAACAGAACCGGAGCGGTGTGGGGATGTCTGCTGATAGCCGACACATTCCGTGCACAGGTGAGAGTCACCCCCCCCGCTCAACAACTCCAATTTGCCACCCCAACCGCTCAACAACTTTAATGAGCACCCCCCCGCTCAACAACTTCATTTCCCCCCCCGCTCGACAACTTTAATGCACACCCCCCCCCGCTCGACAACTATGATCCCCCCCTCGCTCCAGGGGGCCCCTTCAACACTCAAGCCCAAGGGCCCCCACCACCCTAAGTCCTGCCCTGGTTAAAGCCACTGGTAAAAAATTGGTACCACCTGCTGTTGATACCTGGAACATTTGCAGAAACATCTATATCAAAGTACAAGTTTGATCCATTGGGTATCTTTTACTAAAACTGGCTTAGTAAGCATTCAGCCTCAAGTTATGTATGTCAAAGCTTAATTGAATAAGCTGAAAGATTTTGCACTCTCCAGTTTTAGTAAATCAATCCCTCAGTGTATATTCCTTGAGTGATTTTGCTCTTGTAAAGTCCATTATGCTATTCTGCTAGATGGATATACAGTATATATGGCTAGCATCTAACACAGGAATAATCTCCTTGAATTAGGAATTTATAAAAGTTCAAACATTTCCTTACAAGTATTTATGAACGAGCAGTTAATTTGTCATTTGGTTTGTTACTGTTTACATGTAATTACAGTGATTGAAAAGGAAAACGATTTATTTTTCAAAAATAATGATCATGGTATACTCACCTGCTCTGTGCAGTGGTTTTGCACAGAGCAGCCTCAATCCTCCTCTTCGTGGGTCCCCTGCTGGCGCTCTGGGCCCCTTCCTTAGTGCCCCCTCATGGCAAGCTGCTTGCTGTGAGGGCACATTAATGTGCGGTCATTTCTGAGCCGGCTCTCTGTGTCCATAAGCCATGGAGAGTACGGCATGGAGCTGGCCTCCACTCCTGCCTCACTGGCTGTGATTGACAGCAGTAGGAACCAATGGCTCCTGCTGCATCTCAGCCAATGAAGAGGCAGAGACGGGGGAGAGCCTCAGGTCTCGTGCACATCGCTGGATCTGTTAGGCCGCGTACACGCGATCGGTCCAAACCGATGAAAACGGACTGAAGTTCAGTTTCATTGGTCCAACCGACCGTGTGTATGGCCCATCAGTCTTTTGTCCTTCAGTCCAAAGTTTTAAAACTTTCTTTAAAATCGGACAGATGGACACCTGACCATCGGTCCAAACCGATGGTTAGTACGCAAAAGCATCGGTTCAAAACCCGCGCATGCTCAGAATCAAGTCGACGCATGCTTGGAAGCATTGAACTTTTTTCTGCACGTCGTTGTGTTTTACGTCACCGCGTTCTGACACGATCGGTTTTTAAACTGATGGTGTGTACGCACATCAGACCATCAGCCAGTGAGCCGATGAAAATGAACTTCAGTTTGTTTTCATCGGTTTAGACTGATCGTGTGTACGCGGCCTTAGAGGTAAGTGTTATGAGGAGCTGAGGGGGGGAGCTGCACACTGAGGGTTTTTTACCTCCATGCATAGAATGCATTAAGGTAAAATGCCTTCAGCTTTTACAACCACTTTAATGTATTTATATGTATATGGGTAGAACCCGGACCTGAGGAATTTTAAGCTTTTTAATAGTAGCATTTAAATGTTAGATTTGATATTATTCTATTTGTTTTCAAACATTTTTGTGTTGTGTTCTTAGATCTCTCTCTTCCTATCTTTAATTTATTCCATTGTTAGTGTGTTTTACCATCTGTTTTTGTGATCTTCCTTAGGGGGAGCATATTTGTTGCATTTTGCATGTGTTTACTACAACTACATGGTAAACAATATTTTGAAAAGCAAATATATAAAAAGTACCATTAAAAAGTAATGCAGCTCTTCCGGTTCCGGCGCCGCATGGAGTAGCTGCTCTTCACTGCAGCTCTCGCAGCACAACCCCAAATCAGCCTTCAAATCGGCCCGGGAAGCCCCACGACCATCCATCCATCTCTGGGCACGTCCTCACACCATCATGGACCGGTTCCTGGAGAAAACAGGCGCCCGCTCCAACTCGGCCCAGACGGCGCAGCCGGCGCCGGCCCAGCCGCAAATCGAGGCCCCGGTCTCGGCCTACACCGCTCCGCGGACATCACAACAGCCGGCTGAGATGGAGGTAAGCGGCAACACGTCACCCCCTCCTCCTCCACACGCATCCTTGACACAGGACACTGGGGATGACACCACGGAGCGGATCGCTCTAGCAGTAGCCGCCCTATTGACCCCCATGATCACAGCCTCTGTGGAGAAGGCCGTGAACGCCGGGATGGCGCAGTTCAAGGCCCAACTAGGGGAACATGGCACTAGGCTCACTGATCTAGAGCATCGCCTATCTCACGCTGAGGAAGACCTCTATCAGACCCAAGCCCTGGAACATGCCCAAGATAAGACCAACCAGTACATTCTCCAGAAACTGGATGATTTGGAGAATAGGTCCAGGAGGAGCAACCTTAGGTTTGTGGGGGTCCCCGAAACGCTCCAGTCCTCTGCTTTAGCTGACTTTTGCTCCCACCGCATCCCAGAAGCACTGGGCCTCCCAGGCCCATGCATGGTAGAACGCGCGCACCGCATGGGGGCCTTCAATTCAGACCGCAAATCCCCACGCCCGATCATAGCCAAATACCTAAACTATGCGGACAAGTCTCTCATACTGCATACATTCCGACAAGCTCGCCAGCTCCATATCGACGGTATAAAAGTCCTAGTATTCGCTGACTACTCGGCCGAGGTGTCAAAGAAAAGAAAGGCTTTTCAACCAATATGCTCGGAGCTCTTTAAGCAACAAATAAAATTTACACTGGCCTTCCCGGCCATACTACGCCTCAAGGCCCCTAACGGAGACCAGCTGACCTTCCAGGATCCCTCGGAGGCCGAAGCTTTCCTGAGATCACGGCACGCGCAGCTGCATCCCCAGACCCCCTCCAAAGCCCCTCCACTCAACCGCTCCCTGGATCAAAGAAGCCCAAGGAAGGACTCCCCGAAGCGCTTCAGGCACTCGGGCGTCGACCCGAATCTGGCCGCCACGAGATGACCGCTATCTGCTCTGTGAATACTCACATGACTCTGCCCTCTACTCCAATCCTTGTGTCTCACACTGATGGGCCCCTCCAGATCACGATCTGTTCGGGCACCTGCTGCCCCGGGGCCCCTGCTATGGTCTAACCCTCTGCACCCTCCAGCCAGGTCAGGCTCTTGAGCAATGCTCTCTCACCCCCTGCCCCCTTCTGATGTTCACCTTGCATTTTCTCCTTCCATGCTTAGGAATATGGTCGGTTTGATTTATCATATTATCCACCTATGTTTAACCTCTGTTATGCCATAACCTTTACCATGTTCCATGCCTACTTTTGATGCCTCTACTAGATAGACTACGTTGTTTTGAATCCTGCTACCCCCTACTAAAATGTATTATGTTACATCCCTCCCTCTCTCTGCTCTATAAAACCTGTTGTATTGTTAGACTACTATTTTATTACTGGTCTCACTGTTAGCGCCTCCTGGCCTCACTGTACGGTCTACTTAGGCATACCCGGCATACCCGGGTACGCACCAGCCAGCCGCATGCTGCCCTGCGCCTTGATCTGGGCTTCCGGGCCCCACGTCACCCAGGTCGTGACAGGGGAGCCGCCCCGTACAGCGACTTCATGTGGAAAAAAGCGAAGTTCACAAGTTTGGTTTTGTTGCTCTTGTTACCCCCCTCTCTTCTTCTCGCCCTCCTTCCTCCCCCTACCATCATCCCTACCCCACACACTCCCCCAGGCACCTGCCCATTCCCCCCCGCGCTTTCCCCTTTGCAAATACCCTACGTCGCCCATATCCACCGCCTAAGCTGATCATCATCGGAGATGCTTCACGCGAAACCCATCCTAAAAATCCTTCTCAGACCCCCTTTCCCGAACCAATAACATGAAAGTTGTCTCATGGAATGTAAAGGGACTCAGGTCCCCAAACAAAAGAATGAAAATCCTCAGACACCTGAAAAGGCTAAAAGCAGATATTGCTCTATTGCAGGAAACCCACCTCCCTACTTCTGACTTCCCCTGCATGAAAAAACTCTGGGTGGGTACGGTCCTAGGCTCTGAGGCCGTCGGCCGGAAGGCCGGTGTCCTCCTACTGATTCATAAAAACCTCCCATGCTCGGTCCTTGCGATAAAATCGGACACCCAGGGTAGATTATTGTCCGCCCATGTTAAGATAGGCTCCAAGGAACTTGTCCTTTCAAACGTCTATGCTCCCAATTCCCCGGGGAAGGACTTCTATTGTGAATTGTCCACATGGCTACTGCAACACTCCCACCTCCCCCACCTGGTGGGAGGCGACTTCAACGATACCCTACACAAGATAGATGACAGATCTTCCCCTAAACGGTCCAACCTAGCCCTTGCCCCCCCCAACCCTTCTCTGTTTGCCTCCACAATGGACTCACTCCGCCTGCGTGACCTTTGGCGGTTACCCCACCTTGCTGACAGAGAATTTACCTTCTACTCCAACCCCCATGCAATCTTTACTAGAATTGACTACCTTTTCGCCTCAGACGACCTAATTCCCTTAGTCTCCGCCTCTGACATACTCGACATTGCCGTGTCAGACCACGCCCCGATCTCAGTCTCACTTGACAACCTTGACCTCCCCCCCCACCCGAAACTATGGCGCTTCCCCTCCTACCTCAACAATCACTTTGACTTTCAATGTTTCATAGAAAACGCCTGGGCGGAATACTCCTCATCTAATGCCCTCCACATGGACGATCCAAACCTCTTCTGGGACGCCGGTAAGGCTTTCCTCAGGGGTCAGATCATATCCTACGCCACTTCCTTCAAGAGAAACGCCCTATCACAATACAAACAGGCCAGTTCCCGGTTACACCTAGCCCAAAGGGCTCTTTATGTTACTGACTCCCCCGAAAACAGGGACGAATGGCACGCAGCAAAAAGATCCTTTGACACCTGGGCAGACACTATAGAAACAGTTAAAAGAGCGAACCTAGACGCCATCCTCCACAGATTCGGGAACAAAGCGGGCAAGCTGCTCGCTAGGTTAAGTAAAGGCCCATCCAATCCCACCCATATCACGGCCCTGAGAGACCCCAAAGGCTCCGTTCACACCACACCTCTGGCCATAAACAAAACGATGCTTCAATTCTACTCGGCCCTATACGCCCCAGACCCCATTGACAAAACTGTAGCCGCCGCCTTCTTAGAAAACCTGGTGATCCCCAAAATTACCCCCTCTCAACTAGAAGCCCTCAACGCCCCTATCTCCACTACCGAAATCTCAGACACCATACGCAAACTCACACCTTCCAAGGCCCCAGGCCCTGACGGTTTCACAAGCGAATTCTACAAGACCCTGCAGACCATCGTAGAACCCACCCTCCATAAGGTGTATAGCGGCATGTGGGCCGGCGGCCCCTACCTCCCCTCGGGAAACCGGGCCATTATCAAACTACTCTCCAAAAAAGGAAAGGACCCCCTTGAGCCAGGCTCATACAGACCAATATCCCTACTGAACCTGGATGTAAAGATCCTTTCAAAAATCGTTGCAAACAGACTCGCAGACATTATCCCCTCCTTGATACACCCGGCGCAATCAGGCTTTGTAAAGGGTAGGACAGCCACTTTGAATATTCGCAAAGTCATGCTGGCCTTGGAACACGCCAAACATCACCCTGATGGCGACTTCGCCATCATCACCCTGGACGCGGAGAAAGCTTTTGATAATGTGAGTTTCGAGTGGCTTTCTCTGTCCATGGCCAAAATGGGTTTCTCTGGCCCCTTCTGTCACCTCATTAACGCCATGTATAAAACCCCCTCGGCGACCCTGGTGGCGGCCGGGATGCTCTCAGGAGAGTTCCGGCTCCACAAGGGGACGCAACAGGGCTGCCCCCTTTCCCCACTCCTTTTTAATTTAGCCCTTGAACCCCTCTCCAGACATCTCATCCAGGTAGCACCCCTCCACGGCATCAAAAGCGGCACACACGAACTTCGCTCCTCACTTTTTGCAGATGACGTCCTCATCTTCTCAGCGGACCCCTCCTCTGACATGCTCACCATCAAGTCAATTTTTGATGACTTCAGACTCTGCTCGGGCCTCCGAATAAATTATTCCAAAAGTGAAATTCTCCCTCTAGGCATCCGTCCCAAACCGCCCTGGTCCCAACATTCCATTTTTACCATTGCCACTTCCCACATCACTTACCTCGGCATAAAAATAGGCAAACTTCCCTCATCTCTATATCACCTAAACTACCCCCCTCTGATTGCTAAACTATCCCAAGAACTGTCGAACTGGTCAGATCTACCGCTCTCGCTCCTGGGGAGATGCCACCTAGTCAAAATGGTCAGCTTTGCCAGACTGTTATATCCACTGCAGACTATCCCACTTCTCGTACGCCATAAAGATGTTAAACTCATTGAATCGGCTATAGCTAAATTCATCTGGCACGGCAAAAGGCCACGCATAGCTATGAAGAAACTCTTTCTCCCCAGACGCGAGGGCGGCGCTAGTCTCCCCAATGTTAGGCTCTACAACTTAGCATGTCTGTTAATATAGTTTAGACTGGATATCTCAAGCCTCGAGATACTCGAACTACTCACTGGAATCTGACATGGTACACCCCCTCTCTCTGGTGGCCCTCCTACACTGTAAATGGAAGTCAATTACCCCCAAACTCCAGCACAACCTGTTACTCAGGGACACGGTCATCGCCTGGAGGGAAACCAGGAAACTCCTCGGGCTGTCCCCCTTTGTGTCACGACATCTCCCCATCCAAGGAAACCCCAACTTCCCCGCGGGTCTGGATCACAAACCCTTCCAAAGATGGCAGGAAAAGGGACTCACACTATTTGCCTCTCTCTGCGACATCTCAACTGGGCGACCTCTACCTTTTGCCACCACGGCGGAAACCTTTAAGCTGCCCAAAACGGATGTCTTTCACTACTGGCAATGCGCCACCTACCTACGCTCATCATGCAACGACCCATGTAGGCGCTTCTCCCCCTCTTTCGTGGATCGGCTGCTCTCAGATGGTTCGTATAAAATCTCTGACATATACAAACCCCTGCTCACCGGAACCTCGATCCACCTGGCTGACACATCCGCGTCCAACTGGGGTAAGGACTTCCCCGACGATGACTTGATCCACAAATTGCTCCAAGGCTTCAACACAGTTATGCGTCTCACCCCCAATGAAATATGGAGAGAAAGCCAACTAAAGATCCTCCACCGGGCACATATCCCCTTTCTTCACTCATCGCAAGACCCCACCGGTGCCAGGTGCCCACTGTGCCTCCACCCAAAGCCCTCCCTGGCCCACCGCTTCTGGTCATGTTCCTTTATTTCAGCCTTCTGGGACCAAACCCTTGCCTACAACTTCAAAGTTACCCTACTGAAACTGCCTAAAGATCCGCTCCTCCTCATCTTTGGATACTGGGACCCTCTCCTACTCCAGAGATCCCAGCAGGATGTCTCAGATGTCTCCACCGCTTCCGCCCCCCCAGCCGCTCCACGGCCGTGTAAGGATTGGCCTTTACTCTGCTTCCTTGCTGCACGTAGGGTGATCCTGAGAAGCTGGATCTCCCCACACCCCCCGTCTGTCACCCAGCTTCAACGGGACCTTCTCCTCCTCCTCTATAGAGAAAGAGCCACCACAGACTTCACACGAGACACTGCACAATCCCGCTTCTTCTCAATCTGGTGACCCTTCATGGACTCAACGCTATCTCAGGATGACATAGCCACCTTTGAACAATCTTCTTTCACATACCACAAGTCCCCTCCTCCCCCGTCCTTGGGGGGAGAACCGTCACCACCCTCCGCTTTGGCCACCACTTATCCATAACCACTATCGGCGACTGGATCACTGTCCACTCCCCCCCCCCCACCAGCGAAACCTCTGCAACCCCTCGGTGCCTCCCCCCCCCCTCATGCAGAACTTGAACACTGTTCCCCTTATCCCGGGGTTACACTATATCTGCTATTTTTTTTCTGTTTCTTTTTTTGAACCTCCCTGCTGTAATTGTGCTATGTTATGCCTCTATACTACATACCTTACATTTACCCACCTCTCCTAGATCCGACCAGTTCATGTCCTAGTAAGGTACTTGTCCTCCCACTGCCCCTCCTAGCTGGGGGCATCGGGAATATTGTTGTATCTCATCATTTGTTTATATGTTGGACAGGCACTCTGCCCCCTTTCCTCTACAATTGCACTGCAGCCTCCAAGCCTCTTTCCCTCTTCACTCCTCCCCCCCACCCCCTGCTTCCCCTTCATATCTTCTTTTCTCTTCTCTCCCCTTTCCTCTCTCTCCTTCCTTTTTTTCCTTCCCCAGCCCTCACCCTCTCCCCCCCATCCCTTGTTTATACGCATTCATTGCCCATGTTTTTGCTGTATGTACATTTTGTCCTCTGGAAAATCCTAATAAAAACTTTTTGAAAAAAAAAAAAAAAAGTAATGCACATAATTCTTCTTTTTGAGATCTCGCATGACAGATCTGTGTATGCAATTTCCTTAATTATTCAGGTCTATTCAGGTCTCCTATATAGGATAGGCATACGTATGTATGGTACTGTAATTGATTGATAATACAAAAATTATGGCTTACATTCCAACTGTTCTCCTTGTCTTTCTTGTATCAAGAGATAGGGGAGTAGCTCTGTGATGATGGTGCAGAGAAGATCAACTAAATGCTTTTTTATCTTAACCACTTGCTTACTGGGCACATAAACCCCCTTCGTGCCCAGGCGAAATTTCAGCTTCCGGCACTGCGTCGCTTTAACTGACAATTGCGTGGTCGTGCAACGTGGCACCCAAACAAAATCGGCGTCCTTTTTTTCCCTACAAATAGAGCTTTCTTTTGGTGGTATTTGATCGCCCGCGCGGTTTTTATTTTTTGCGTTATAAACAAAAAAAAGCGACAATTTAAATATATATATATATATTTTACTTGTTGCTATAATAAATATCCCAATTTTTTTTTTTTTTTTTTTATATTTTTTTTTTCTCAGTTAAGGCCGATACGTATTCTTCTACGTATTTTTGTAAAAAAAAAAATATGCACTAATTACTGTATAAATGTGACTGGCATTGAAGGGGTTAACACTAGGGGGTGAGGAAGGGGTTAAATGTATTGCCTGGGTGTGTTCTAACTGTGTGGGGGGAGGGGGGTGACTGGGGGAGGTGATCGATGCTGTCTCCCTATGTACAAGGGAAACAGCATCTGTCTCCTTTCCCTGACAGGACGTGGAGCTCTGTGTTTACACACAGAGCTCCACGTCCCTGCTCTGTCACCGACGATTGCGTGTACCTGACGGACATCGCGGCCGCCGGGTACACGCATCGAATCCTCGGTGATGGGTCGGGACTGTTTTTCCCCAGTGGCGCGCGCGGGGAATTACAAGTAAATCACGTCCAAAGACGTGACCCCGGCGCCTCAGGTTCGCGCTGTTGACGTATTCTGTCAATAGCGCGGACCCAAAGTGGTTAAAGTTTAAAGTCTGCTTTAGCTAAAGCAGTGGTCATCAACCCTGTCCTCGGGGCCCACTAACAGGCCAGATTTTATGTATTACCTTGAGGCGATGCATACTAGAATACTGCAATCACTGAGCAGCAAATTATATCACCTGGGATGTATTTCAGTTATCTTGTAAACATGGCCTGTTAGTGGGCCCTGAGGACAGGGTTTATGACCACTGCGCTAAAGGACTAAAAATTAGTTCAAAAGCATTTTGTAGATTTATAGAGAAATGTTAATTCCTAATCATCTGATGTGTGACATGGGAACACTTAGGAGAGATGTTTCTTTTACATAGAAACATAGAAAAGTGGCGGCAGAAAAAGACCAAGTAGCCTATCGAATTTGGCCTTTTTTTTCTATGTCTATGATCTATGTTTGTCCTAAGCATGTTTGAAGCCATTTACTGTTAACTGTCTCGCTGCCTCTGCTGGTAGTGTATTCCAAGCATCAACTACACTTTCAGTAAAATAATACTTTCTAAGATTAGTTTTGAACTTTCCTCCAAGTTTGAGGTCATGTCCTCATGTTCTTGATTTTGGTTTCATATTGAAAAAACTCCCCTCCTCAACCTTATTCACCCCCTTGATGTATTTAAAGGTATGTCTCCCTTTCCCCTCTTTCCTCCAGACTGTACATATTAAGTTCCTGAAGTCACTCTTGATATGTTTTATCCCCCATACCTTTCACCATTTTTTTTTTAACTGTCTCTGGACTCGTTCTACAGTAAAACCTTGGTTTGCGAGCATAATTTGTTTCAGAAACATGCTTGTAATCCAAAGCACTTGTATATCAAAGCATTTTTTACAGGGTATAAAAGAGAAGAGAGGCACCTCTAAGTGTAGCAATAAGTTGTTAACCACTAGCCGACCAGCCGCCGTGGTTCTACGGCGGCAGGTCGGCTCTCCTGGGCGAGAGCCTGTAGCTCTACGTCGGGACATTCGCGGCCACTAGGGGGCACGTGCGCGCCGCCGGCGGCCCGCCCCCCCCGCTCGCCCCCAAGTCCCGCGCACGTGCCCGGCGGGCGCGATCGCCGCCGGGCACGCACGCTCGTTCGTTACAAGGCGGGGAACGGGAGGTATGTGTGTAAACACATTCCTCTCGTTCCTGTCAGCGGGGGAAACGCTGATCCTCCGTTCATACAATGTATGAACGGAAGATCAGTGATTCCCCCTAGTGAGTCCACCCCCCCATACAGTTAGAACACAAATAGGAACACACTTAACCCCTTCCCTGCCCCCTAGTGTTAACCCCTTCACTGCCAATGGCATTTTTATAGTAATCCAATGCATTTTTATAGCATTGATCGCTATAAAAATGCCAATGGTCCCAAAAATGTGTCAAAAGTGTCCGAAGTGTCCGCCATAATATCGCAGTACCGAAAAAAAACGCTGATCGCCGCCATTACTAGTAAAAAAAAAATATTAATAAAAATGCCATAAAACTACCCCCTTTTTTGTAAACGCTATAAATTTTGCGCAAACCAATCAATAAACGCTAATTGCGATTTTTTTTTTTACGAAAAATATGTAGAAGAATACGTATCGCCTAAACTGAGGAAAACAAATGTTTTTTTATATCTTTTTTTGGGATATTTATTATAGCAAAATGTAAAAAATATTGCATTTTTTTCAAAATAGTCGCTCTATTTTTGTTTATAGCGCAAAAAATAAAAACCGCAGAGATGATCAAATACCACCAAAAGAAAGCTCTATTTGTGGGAAAAAAAGGACGCCAATTTTGTTTGGGAGCCACGTCGCACGACCGCGCAATTGTCAGTTAAAGCGACGCAGTGCCGAATCACAAAAAGTGCTCTGGTCTTTGGACAGCAATATGGTCCGGGGCTAAAGTGGTTAAATGTTGTATGTTCTTTAAATGTAACCATATTGCTACACTTAGAGGCTCCTCTCTTCTTTTTTATACTCAGTTGTGACATGACGCTCTTATTTCAAGACATCGCTTGTATACCAAGGCAAAATGTATTAAAACATTTTGCTTGTCTTGCAAAACCCTCTCAAGCCAAGTTACTCTAAAACCAAGGTTTTATTGTATTTGACCAATATCTTTGTGTAAGTGGGGTCTCCAGAACTGAACACAGCATTCTAAATAGAGTCTCACTATAGAGGAATCAGGACCTCCTTCCTCCTGCTGGTGATCCCTCTAGTGATGTAGCCTAGAATTCTATTCCCTTTTTCCACTGCCTGGTCACACTGTTTGCTCATTTTGCTCCTCTGCCTCTGTTTCCAGAAATTCTAAAAATGAACTGTCATTGCTAGCACCATGATTCCTCAACTTGTTATTGTTAGTGCAATTTATTTCTGAGAAGACTGAACAAAATAAATAGTTTGAATGGTTTTTTACATCCAGGTCTCCCTCAACATATGCATTGTGCCCAGTTTTAAATTTAGTTATCCCATTGTATTTTTTCCTTCTATCACTAATGTACCTAAAAAAGGTTGTATCTCCTTCCTTAATAGATTTAGCAATATTTACTTTTTTTTCTCTGCTTTAGTAGCACTGATAAAGTGTTTGGCCTCCTTTGTCTATTTGTATACTCTTCTCTGTCAGCTACAATTCCTCTTTCCTTGAGGCTCTGTTCACAATATGGTATTCCGGATCGCAGGCGGGATCGCTATAATTCTGCCTGGGATTCCGAATTGCCACAAATCCCAGGGCACCCTTGTGATCCCCCTTATTGTCAATGGCACCCCAATTGTCATCCCATGAATAGTAGTAAAGTCACACAGAATTTTTTTTTTTCGGTTTATTTTTACTAACTTGCCTGACATATAATCTAGGTACCTCCAGGATGGTAGACTTTAATAGTGCCCACTGACTACTTACTGCCAAATAATTCTAGTTCTAAAAAGCAGAACCACAATGGAAATGATCAGTGGGATGACAAAAAAGATGAGATCAGCATATGACTTTATGTGGTCCCTGTTTTATATTTAGTTCCATGATATCTGTGTGGAATCTGATAGGGTAAGGTAAGTATGAAAATAAGTAGAGATAACAAGAACCCCTAATTGTTCCCATTGCAAATGGAAAATGGTTCATAAACAGTTTTGTTCATTTTACTGAGGCATTGGGGTTAAAATAGAAGAACGCAGCAAGGCATTGTATTCCCTCTCACTGGCAATCTCCGAATACCCCAACGAAAGCAGAATGGTTTAGAAGAATAAACTACATGGAAAGAGTCGAAGAACTTATTAGTATTTCCCAAGAAAGAATTAACAAGTTATATGCTACCTGGTACAATTGGACAACATTTAAAGAATCTCAGCAATACATTATTTCTATTATAAAATGAAAGGATCTACTATTCAACTTTCGCTCAGAATCCCTGTCACCCCCCCCCCCCCCCCCCTTAATATATATATATATATATATATATATATATATATATATTTTTTTTTTTTTTTTTTCTCATCTCTTTCTCCTCCCTTCCCCCCTTCCTTTCCCCTCCCCATTTCTCCCTACCCGAAAAGAATTGTTCAAGCACTGACACTATTCTTTCCCTCTATTTCAAAAATGACATAAGTGTTGTTATATGTATGCTTACATGAACATTTCTGTATGGAATTGATATACGATTGTTCTGTTTTTTTCTCTCTGTTTGTTTCTCAGTTGTATATCTTATGCTGTATACAATTCTCCACCCCTATTGTACTTCTGTGAGTATATGATGTACTATGTGTTACTTTTCATCTAATAAAACCTTTTTGTGGAAAAATAAATAAATAGAAGAACTGATACATTTTTGCATGTTTTTTCAGCAAGGATCTTTTGGTGAGTTATTGAGGCCATGAATTGCATTGAGGCATGCAACTAAAAATAATATTGACACTAGGGGCCAATCAGGTATGGCTGCAGTGCACATGTGCTAACAAGTGACAGGACGAAGGGGCAAAGTGAAAAGAGAAATTAACTCATTGGTCTGCTGCCACACTTTACTGTAACATTCACAGGATTTACAGGCTGGGGGAAGGAAGGTGACCTTGATGTTTTGACAACCGCAGTAAAGAAAATGTAGTTCTCCAACTAGACTGTACTGCCTGACTATGCGTTGTAAATCTCTAAACTGTGTGGACGCTAGTGTTGCTCACGAATATTCGCATTGCGAATATTCGCTATGAATATTGCATATTCGAGTATTCGCGAATAACTCGAATATTGCGGCGAATATTTTTCAAATTTATTTTTAAAACAGATCACATCCTAGTGATCTCCATCGACGTCTAAAAGCATTGCTGGTATGATTAGAGAGAGACCCTGGGCCGAGTAGCTGATGCAATTCTTTTATGTTGCCGAAAATTCGCATTGCGAATTTTCGGCAACATAAAAAAATCGCATCAGCTACTCGGCCCTTCTTTTGCATCAGAGCCAATCAGAATAACTTGAATATTCGACAAACGGAATATTGCGCGATTATCTTCTCCGCCCTTCTTTTGCATCAGAGCCAATCAGAATAACTTGAATATTCGGCAAAAGGAATATTGCGCGATATTCCTTTTGCCGAATATTCGAGTTATTCTGATTGGCTCTGATGCAAAAGAAGGGCGCATCAGAGCCAATCAGAATAACTCGAATATTCGGCAAAAGGAATATTGCGCGATTATCTTCTCCGCCCTTCTTTTGCATCAGAGCCAATCAGAATAACTTGAATATTCGGCAAAAGGAATATTGCGCGATATTCCTTTTGCCGAATATTCGAGTTATTCTGATTGGCTCTGATGCAAAAGAAGGGCGCATCAGAGCCAATCAGAATAACTCGAATATTCGGCAAAAGGAATATTGCGCGATTATCTTCTCCGCCCTTCTTTTGCATCAGAGCCAATCAGAATAACTCGAATATTCGGCAAAAGGAATATTGCGCGATATTCCTTTTGCCGAATATTCGAGTTATTCTGATTGGCTCTGATGCAAAAGAAGGGCGGAGAAGATAATCGCGCAATATTCCTTTTGCCGAATATTCGAGTTATTCTGATTGACTCTGATGCAAAAGAAGGGCGCATCAGAGCCAATCAGAATAACTCGAACTTTTAAGTAGAGTTAGTGTAGAGTTAGTGTTTAGTGCAAATACAGGAAATGATCTCCGTTTATGAGAATTTCGCAATCATTTTTGCATTAGCGAAATTTCGCAAAAATTTTTTGGGATTAAATATCACGAATATTCGATATTAGCGAATATTTGCGAATATTCTTCTATATATTCGCGCAATATCGCGAAATCGAATATGGCGTATTCCGCTCGACACTAGTGGACACAGAAACAAATACTTTGACAACTCCTATACATGTAGTACAGTATGGGAGTGTAAGAGTATTTCACCCTTTGCCTGGAGTTCAGCCTTCAGTGACTTCTGGTATGCCCTTGAGTAACAGAATGAGGAGTTAATAGACTGGCACCGTAACGATTAAGAAGAAAGAAATAAACCAAGTGTACTACTACTTTTAACCAGTTCAATACCGCGTCACGTCCAAAGACGTGAACAGCGCGGACCTGAGGCGCCGGGGTCACGTCTTTGGACGTGATTTGCTTGTAATTCCCTGCGGGGAAAAACAGTCCCGACGCATCACCGAGGATCCGATGCGTGTACCCGGCGGCCGCGATGTCCGTCAGGTACACGCGATCGTCGGTGAGACAGCAGGGACGTGGAGCTCTGAGTGTAAACACAGAGCTTCTTGTCCTGTCAGTGAGGTGACAGATGCTGTTTCTCTTGTACATAGGGAGACAGCATCGGTTACCTCCCCCAGTCACCCCCCTCCCCCCATACAGTTAGAACACACCCAGGCAATACATTTAACCCCTTCCTCACCCCCTAGTGTTAACCCCTTCAATGCCAGTCACATTTTTACAGTAATTAGTGCATTTTTATAGCACTGGTCGCTGTATAAATGTGAATGGCGCCAAAAATGTGTCAAAAGTGTCCGATGTGTCCTTCGCAATATCGCAGTCCCAATAAAAATCGCAGATCGCCGCCATTACTAGTAAAAAAAAAATATAAAAAAAAAAATCATAATTATGTCCCCTATTTTGTAGGTGCTATAACTTTTGCGCAAAGCAGTCACTTATTGTGATTTTTTTTTTTTTTTTTACAAAAATACTTAGAAGAATACGTATCGGCCTTAACTGAGAAAAAAAAAAATATAAAAAAAAAAAAAAAAATGGGATATTTATTATAGCAACAAGTAAAAAATATATATTTATTTTTAAATTGTCGCTCTTTTTTTCATTATAACGCAAAAAATAAAAACCGCACGGGCGATCAAATACCACCAAAAGAAAGCTCTATTTGTGGGGAAAAAAGGGACGCCAATTTTGTTTGGGTGCCACGTCGCACTACCGCGCAATTGTCAGTTAAAGCGACGCAGTGCCGGAAGCTGAAATTTCGCCTGGGCACGAAGGGGGTTTATGTGCCCAGTTAGCAAGTGGTTAAGATAAAAAAGCATTTAGTTGATCTTCTCTGCACCATCATCACATGTCAAAAGTGTCCGATGTGTCCGTCGCAATATCGCAGTCCCAATAAAAATCGCAGATCGCCGCCATTACTAGTAAGCAAGTGGTTAAATATAACAAAAGACTGTGCTACTAGCTAACTAACTAATTTCAACATTACATGAAAAAACATTAGACAAATTTCAAATACATAGTTTGAAATGGAATTCAGGAACATATCATTTTGTGAAAGGGCAATCAAACTTACTTAACAGTGCAATTCAGAGCTGTTAGAGCAGGTTTTATAATTCAAAAATAAAACCCGAAAAAGGAAAACTCCCCAGAATTGATCTAAACTATAAACTAAACCTGATGTTTTTGTAACTGTTTATGTAATACAATTCTATATATTGCAATTTCTCCTTGGATGGACAATGTGGAGGGCTTAAATCTGCAGTTTGCTTTGTTGCTGAAATTATTTTTCAGAAAAATATGACTAGCTAGAATGTTAAAATTACAAATAGATATATTGAAAAAGAATGGCAAATAGATAGATAGATAGATAGATAGATAGATAGATAGATAGATAGATAGATAGATAGATAGATAGATAGATAGATAGATAGATACAGATTTATGTTTTTAAAGATGACGGCATAATACATGTCAAAGGTAAACTAAATAATGTCCTGTCCTTTTAGGAATAAGTAAAAAGCATTGTTCTTTTAAATGTAGCTTTGTGTCATTAGGTACACTTAATACTCTAATGCTGTACTTTGTCTTAATACCCTGTCTTTCTAAGAGGAGGAACTGTTCAAATTAATCATGAAAATGTAGGCAGCTTTATGCTTGACTTTCCTTTTTCCATTATATGAATATCATTGTACCTATTGATTAGCATTGTAGCTCCTGTTCAAATAATGAATGATGTATTATAGTTGCGCTCATTCTCCTTTGCCTTGCTGGTGTTCATGTTCATATTACATGTCGGACTGGTGTGCATGTTGGTGCAAAGATAACACAGCACTTACTACATGCAGGCATAGCTAGTAAGGTATTAAACTCACATTTGCAGAATGTAACTAATATGAATCGGGTAAAGTTTCTGCCAGTGAAGCATGACATACAAAACATACAAGACCCTGAACCCTGATTTCACTTTTTATGTAAACCATATTTGCTTACTGATTGTATCTGTCAAACATATGGACCCCCTTGAAGCTATGGGCACAGGGATGCTGCTATTACTCATACAAACACCCAGACAGGCACTGGTGCACTCACCTGCCACAGGCAGTACAAACACAACCTGCTCTCAATAAAAACAATGGAAAAACAACACTCTCTATAGTAATATGAGGGAGTTACTGCACCTTGTTTAAGGAAGAGAATCTAGAGAGGAGGGTTTTTCCGATTTATCAGTTTTCATTGGACTAAACCACTTAAAATTCAACTCTAGTTTTGTTGTATAAAAAAATCCTCTCCAGGTAAACTATATACATTGTGATCATTTTTTTTTCAATTCTTATTACAAGTAATTACCAGCTTCAGTTCTGTAGAATGTGAGAAAAGTCATTATAGCTCACTCGCTATATCCATCCAATAAAGGTATTTCTTTCTTTATTATAAACCAAAGTTAAATCTTAAGCATTGCAACTATGACATTTCTTCTTAATTGCTTCCACCAAGGATGGACTTCCTAGCGCAGTAGAAACTGCTGTAAATACTAGAATTCAATATACCTTGTAATTTGATGGCATGTTTGGTTCAGACTTTTGAGAGCAGATCAAAAGCATGCATTAGTGTAATAATTCATGGAAAATATAGCAAACAAAGCACTTGAAGGCCTAGTGCACCTAAAATAGTTTATTAAATAAAAACAGAACTACAAAAAAATACCCACAAAAGCCATATGGCTAAAGGTGTTGAATCAGATAAAACCCAAGTGCTGACTGCTAAACCTAGATGTCAATATCCTATAGAGAGACCTGGGCTTCACTCAAACACAGATGCAAATGCTGATGCATTTAGACAAACCCTCCTCCTCAGAGCATGATTCCCAGAATCAGAAAGGGCTGCATACCAGAAGTAATACCTACAATTGAGGTGAAAGGTGACCTTGTCTGCTTCAATGCAGTTTCTGTTCTTTATAACAGTTAAGGGCTGTTGTGTATTT
This sequence comes from Rana kukunoris, assembly GCA_029574335.1. Lineage (NCBI taxonomy): Eukaryota > Metazoa > Chordata > Amphibia > Anura > Ranidae > Rana > Rana kukunoris. Next base: position 401,008,174 of record CM056053.1, on the reverse strand, counting down.
TTTTCCTTTACGGATTCATGGAAAGCTTGCCTAAAAATGTAATACTCTTAAGTTGTAATGGTAAGAAATGAAGAGTGACTGTAGATATAAATATAAACCTCATCAAATTACAGAATGGGTTATGTAGACATGAATCATATTCTGTAACATATTTAAATTTTCAGTGGAAATTGAGATTTTCTTTAAATAGTGTGAATTAAAAAAATATTAATATTAACTTTATTTATTTTAACCACTTCCCAATGGCCGTATGACTATGTACGGCCGCAGGGTGGTTCTGAATGTCTGGGACGCCGTCTTTTTACGGCTGTCCCTTTCCTGGTTCCCCACGCGCTCCAGAGCGTGCATTGGGGAACTTCTGTTGGACACAGCCAATCACAGATTACGGTAAATAGCCAATCACATCGGCTATTTACAGCACGATTGTTGTGGCCAATGAGAGATGATCTCAAATGTAAACCTATGAGATCATCTCTCATTTCCGGCTCTCCCTCCTCACAGTGTGAGGAGGGAGAACATTCTGTGAGTGATCCAAAAAGTGACAAACTGATTTAGTTGCAAATAGCCCAATCAGTGCCCAATCTGTGCCCAATCAGTGCCCAGGAAACACTTGGTGCCCACCTGTGCCACAGTACCACCTGTGCCACCAGTACCACCTGTGCCACCAGTACCACCTGTGCCCACCTGTGCCCACCTGTGATCAGTGCCCATCTGTCGCCTCAGTGCACATCTGCAATCAGTGCGTATCAGTGCCCACCTGTGCCACCTCATCAGTGCCCACCTGTGCCACCTCATCAGTGCCCACTTGTGCCGCAGTCAGTGCACATCAGTACCCATCTCATCAGTACCCATCTCAGTGCCATCTGTGCCGCCTCAACGCACAGCTTGTAGACTCTAAGGCCTCGTACACACGATCAAATCTGTCTGCTGGAAACGGTCTGCTAGACTGATTCAGCAGACAGATTCGATCGTGTGTACGGGCAAACAGACGCATTTGGCCACCCGACAGATTTCAAAGCATGCTTTGAAATCTGTTGGCTGGGAACCCGTCCGCCCGACATGTCTGCTGGTTAGTACGCTAACCAGCAGACATGTCTTCTCGCACACGCGCCAAATGGTTTCGACGCATGCGCGGAAGTGTTTTACTTCCTGGTGCGGTGACGTGGCGGCGTCAACGTCACCGTCACGTCACCGACACGTCAGCGCGCTCTCTGCTGGCGGGGATTTTGGTTTGCTCGTGTGTACACGCGAGCAAACCAAAATGCCAGCAGACAGATTTGTTCAAATCGGTCGGACAGACCGTTTTGAACAAATCTATTTACTCGTGTGTACGAGGCCTAAAACTTTCACACAGACCAAATCATTTCCAAAAATGTTGGGTTATTTTTATCGAAGACATGTAGCAGTATAAATTGTGGGCAAAATTTATGACGAAATTTTTTATTTTTTAAAAAAAAATCTCTGTCTTTTTTCATTAATAGCGCAAAAAAAAAAAAAAAAACAGAGGTGATCAAATACCACCAAAAGAAAGCTCTATTTGTATGAAAAAAAGGACAAAAAATCATACAGTGTTGCATGACTGAGTAATTGTCATTCAAAGTGTGAGAGCGCTGAAAGCTGAAAATTGGTCTGGGCAGGAGGGGTGTTTAAGTGCCCAGTAAGGAAGTGGTTAAAAAACAAATCCTCACTGTTTTTGTTTGTAATACCAGTGCATGCCTTGGACTCTGTATTCCAGTTCCTTCTCTAAAGTAAGTGAAAATGTAATTTTTTGAATACAATTGAATAAATTGAGGAACTTTCATTTAAATGCATGCTTTGTAAAGAATTGTATTTTTACATTCAATAAGTGAAGCACATAATAAGCAGCAGATGCCAAAAGGAATTTCACAAGTCTATCAATTCATCCTGTTTTTCTAACAACTGTAAAAAAAAAAAAAATTATAAGAAGTAGATGCAATTCAGATGTATATATTTTCTTTTTTTTTAAACAATGCATTAAAAACATGATGACTTCCAAATGCCTGTGTATCTGTCAGAAGAGACTTTCTGTGATATTTCTATTATACTAAAAATAAATACATTACTGTGAAAAGAATCTAAAATGATAAAATCATCAGGAAATCAAAGGTCAGGTTGTTTCCATGGCAGCCATAATACAGACTTGGATTTCAAATACAGAAAAAAATAATAATCATAATACCACAAGCTACATCCATAACATTTTCTCTCAAATATGCTTATTTTGTTTACTGTAAAATAGAACACATTATCCATCTTAGAGTCATTCCAAAAATATTATAATGTAATTAGGCCTATTGTTTGGGAAAGGACTAAGCTGTAAAAACCTTTCATATGAATAAGAAATTGTTTTGGGTCAACAATTTGAGCTGCGGTTTTGTAAATTGTAGTAAAATTTAAGAACCAACATCTAGAATAAATATAAAAATGTGTTGCACTGTCATATAAAATATTGAAATGTATATAAACTAAACACTAGAACACCAAAGTCCATTTAGTGATGAAATGTGCAAAGTCCACTGCTCAGACTAGTAAGGCAAGATTGTCTTCTTACCAGATCCACAGACCTTTCAAGGTCTATACTCTCATCTGTGAGTTGTATTACCCCTCACATTAGGTACGAGTTATCTCAGCTCTTCCAACCTTCTCGTGAAAACTGTTGTTAAAATCAAGCCAAGGGTAGTGCTTGTAGAGTGTCTACAGAAGCCAGTCAGAGCAACGTTCAAATGAGAAAAGGAAAACTCATTGCGCAATGTCCAAATTAATAGCAAGGAATTTATTAAAAGTCTACTTACAACAAATCAGTGAAAAACAGGCATTGGAAATGTAACATCCATCCTGCGACCTCACGGGTGTCTCAACTTCACCCCTATTCCCTACCCGACATACGCTTCGTCTGAATAAACATCTTCTGTGAGGCATTAGGGCAAACTGAGGCACTGTGAGAACCTCCGCTTATAGTAGTTTACAGTCAGAGTGTGATAGAATGTTGAATCTGTTAATTGGCAAAGAGCTTCTTTCTTAAAATCCTCCGCACTCATGACTACCATCAAAACATCCTTATCACTTGCCTGATCACTATTCCTTTACACGTTTTGAGGGTTTCTAATGTCAGCCTTTCTGCTTTAGTCAGATTATCACATTGGAAACAAATTCTTCCTACCCTTTTATTAAAGGGGTTGTAAAGGTTCATGGTTTTTCACCTTAATGCATCCTATTTAATAAGGTGAAAAAACATCTGACAGTTACGCCCCCCCAGCCCCCTGTTTTAGTTACCTGAGCCCATTCACCTGCTGCGCTCACCCCCGACGTCCTCTTCTCCGCTCAGTCTGGCCATTGATTGGCAAGAGTGGATGGATTGTCAATTACATCCAATGACGCGGTGCGCCGGGGTTGGGGCCAAGTGATACAGTGAGCGGCTATGGGCGCTCGCAAGAACTAACCTCATGGGAGCGAGTTCTCTCCCATGGGGGTTAGTTATTGTGGGGGGGAGCCGAGACAGCCACCGAGGGACCCCATAAGACCAGGTTCGGGGCCACTCTGTGCAAAACGAGCTGCACAGTGGAGGTAAGTATAACATGTTTGTTATTTAAATATATATATATATATATATATATATATCCTTTACAACCCCTTTAAGGATAACAAAGGCTTGCTACACAGGTAATTGGAACATTTCCACAGCCTTGCTACATGTGTGAACTGGAAACAAAAAGTAAAGAGAAGACATTGCTGGAAGTGACAGCAGAGGAGCTGGCTTCTAGATTCAAAGAAAATTTGTCAAGCCCCGCCTTAACTGACTTCTTCCCCTCCCCCACCCCCTCATCTCCTTCATTATATTTGGAGGTCGTTTGTGAGATGCAGCATTGATTTGTCCATACATCTATATCATGCTAGATTGACCCTCTCGAACATACCTTCCTCAGGGTTCAATCTCTCTGGTGAGCCTCTCTTCAGTTGGTGACGGCTTCTTCTTTTCTTGGTTTTTCACGTTTTGAGTTATCGGAGCACCATCACTTAATATTCATTTTGGACTATCACCCATTCTATAGAGTTTTGCACGTTTATCAACATATGTATTCACAGATTTATAATATATACTATTTATGTAGTATATTCATTTATTGTTTGTAATTTAGCGCTACAATTTGTTTCCTACATGTGTGTACTGGAAAAAAGTATTTATCACCTCCTGTAGTATGATCCTCATTTAAACCAAAAGACTCTCCCATGGATTCAGATTGAAGGCTCTCCAAAGCAGACCTTATTGTTAAATCTTAAAAATGAAACCCATCACAATGTGATGTGTTCTGTGTATTGCCTTGATTGCTTTCAGGTGAGACCATAGGAGGACCTGATGCAGAAGAGAATTTTTTTTTTCAAACTATTTTACCAATACTGACATTCAGTAAAGTGTTAAAGATATCAAAGTGTATTGAAGGAGAAAAACAAAGACCTTTAGAAAGTAAAGATAGTTAAGTATCTGAAAGGAGGACATGAGAAAGAATAACCACATTGTGAAAGTTGCCCATATTCTGTTTCAACTGCACTACAGTTTCCTGTTGCTCCTTGTTTGTCTCAAGTGATTTGGTCTTTGATGTGCTCCAACACGCTCTTCTAGCTTTTCTTTTTCCTTTTTTCTTCCCTTGATTGTCCTTTGTGGCTGGATAATTTTTTAATTGATCGATTTCTTAAGCCAAATCCTTGGAAAACACAGAAGAGGTTGAGCTCCTAGATGTGACTGAAGAATTTCCATCTGTAGTGTGGGAAAACACTTACTATGAGTCTGAGACTTCCGTAGAGCTGAAATGAACATGTCTTTGCCCCCCTTGTCTTCTTTTTTTATTTTTATAAATAGAATGTGTTTTTCTGCCCTATTTCTTACATAAACTGTACCATTCTGGTAGTCCTGCAGGTCTCTCCAATTTATTTATTTTTATTCAAAAGATCCGAATCCAATAACAATTGTCCAATAATATTCAGATTACATATTTACATAGTTAGTCAGGTTGAAAAAAAACATTGAATACAAAATAATATCATACAATCCCATTTACCCAATCCTATACCCACAGTTGATCCAGAGGAAGACAACAAACCTCAGCAAAGCATGTTCCAATTTCCTACAGCAGGGGAAAAGGCAATCAGATTTTCCCTAGATCAACTTTACCTATAAATGTTATTATCCAATTCAACGCTGTATCTTGGACTAGGCCAACAAAGCCCAGGCCCAGGGCAGCACTTTGCAGGGAGGCAGCATGAAAAGAGTCCCTGCCGGCTTGCGCTACAATTTTAGTGTAGCTCTAGTCTTATGAGGTGGGCTGGGCCACAAGACAAATCAGTCTAGCACCTCCATAAAGCGGCCGCACTGGTGCCGGTATGATAGGGATGGTGCAGACACAAGGGACACTGACATGGTCACCTATACCTGGCAGGTAGGTAGTAGGACTCGCCTGCAACCCTTTGCTTGTGTCAGTTGTACATATTAACCACTTCCCTACGGCCGTACGACTATATGCGGCCGCAGGGTGGTTCTAAATCTCCGGGCTGCCGTGTTTTCACGGCAGCCCCTTTCTGTGTACCCAGCGCGCGCTCCAGAGCGCGCAGCGGGGAACTTGTGTACTGGCCGTGTCCCTTGGACACAGCCAATCACAGATCGCCGCGAACGGCCAATCAGAGTGGCCGTTTGCGATGCGATCTGTGCAGCGAATGAGAGATGATCTCATATGTAAACATATGAGATCATCTCTCATTGCCGGCTCTCACAATAACAGCGTCCTGTCAGGGAGAGAGCAGACCGATCTGTGTTCCAAGTACATAGGGACACAGATCGGTCACCCCCCTCCCCCCACAGTTAGAACACTATACAGGATACACATTAACCCTTCCTCACCCCCTAGTGTTAACCCCTTCCCTGCCAGTCACATTTATACAGTAATTAGTGCATATTTATAGCACTGATTGCAGTATAAATGTGAATGGTGCCAAAAATGTGTCAAAAGTGTCCGATGTGTCCGCCATGATGTCGCAGTCGCAATAAAAATCGCAGATCGCCGCCATTACTAGTAAAAACATAAATAATAAAAAATAATAATTCTGTCCCTTATTTTGTAGGCGCTATAACTTTTGCGCAAATCAGTCGCTTATTGCGATTTTTTAATTTTTTTTACCAAAAATATGTAGAAGAATACGTATCGGCCTAAACTGAATTTTTTTTTTTTAAATTGGGCTATTTTTTATAGCAACAAGTAAAAAATATTGTATTTTTTTTCAAAATTGTCGTCCTTTTTTGTTTATAGCGCAAAAAATAAAAACCGCAGAGGTGACCAAATACCACCAAAAGAAAGCTCTATTTGTGGGGAAAAAAGGACGCCAATTTTGTTTGGGAGCCATATCGCACGACTGTGCAATTGTCAGTTAAAGCAACGCAGTGCCGCAAGCTGAAATTTCACCTGGTCAGGAAGGGGGTTTACATGCCCAGTAAGGAAGTGGTTAAGGAATCTTTATTTTATTTCTGTTGATTGCTGATGAGCAAAAATAAATAGATGGATTTATTTGTTCCTGCCACCAATCCTTCCTTTTCCCACTGCCTGTACCACATACCTCCATCACTGTGCTATATGTTTTCTGCTGCACCACTGGCATGGTTATTACCTCTTAGTCCTCCATAAATTTAGCAGAAATTTGTGCTTAAAGTAGAACTATAGGCAACACTTTTCCATTTTGGATTGTGTAAGGGATGGTTATAGCCTCTGTTAAAAAAGAAAAACAAATGCCAACCGTTCATTTCCCTTAATTTCCTGCCCCATAGCCAAACAGGAAGTGAGAGGAAATCTCTGCAGATTAAGGGAATCCCTCCCCCCAAAGACCCTCAGAGCTAGTGTCCCCACTGGAAAATTTCAGTGCAGGTCTTAAATAGGAAGGGGAGTGACCTTGACAGAAAGGGGTAAATCATATTTAAATTAGGGGTTGCATGAGTTTAGTCAGGTCTAGGGCAGCACAAAACCTAAATACATCACTGATCCAATTATATTATGTACATTTAGGAAAGAATTCAGGCCTTTCTTAAAGCAATCTACTGAGCTGGCCAGAACCACCTCTGGATGGAATCTATTCCACATTTTCGCAGCTCTTACTGTGAAGAAATCTTTCTGTATTTGGAGATTAAATCTGTTTCCTCTAGATGTAAAGAGTGCCCCCTTGTCCTCTGTGATTATCTTAAAGTGAATAACTTAACATCAAGTTGACTATATGGACCACTTATCTATTTGTACATGTTGATCATATCCCCTTTAATCTCCTTTTCTCAAGAGTGAATACATGAGGGGCGTGGCTTGCGCGCGCATGAAGATGGACGCTTGAGCTGTGAGCTCCGCTGACCCGACCGGACCAAAGAGTCAAAACAGGGTGAACATCGCCGCAGCTGCCAAGCAGTGTCTGCCCGATCACCCCCCCGCCACTCCGCCGCATCGATGTTCCGCAAGAGGGTTCAGGAAAGGGGGTTGAAGCGGCTGGAGGCCTTCTCCTTCCAGCCGCGCCGCAGAGGCCAAGATGGCGCCGACGGAGCGGCGAGCAGGCACTCACTCTCCTACGGAGAATCCCCGGGCCTGCATCCACAGCATCAGATGTCAGGACTACACTCTCATGTGCCCCAGGATGACTCCCCTGCTACTCCGGTGACACAGAGCCCCGCGAAGTCGAAGATGCGGCTGGATGCCTCCAACCAGGCCTCAGACACAGTGAGTACAGGCCTGCATAACCCCTCTGCAATCTCCTCACTGCAATCCTCCATAGCTCAATTCCAAACATCTGGTCAACCAGTGCTGGACACCACTATGAAGGACATGCTCATGTCACTACAATCTTCCATTATGACCAATCTGTCATCACTGATCAACAGATTTTCATTAGAAATGAAACACATGGACAATAGAGTGCAGTTTATAGAAAACAAGATGGAGGAATGCACGGAAACGGTTAATGATCTGGTAGATGCATGTAATGATCAGAAGGAGGACTCCCTCTGGATCAAAGCAAAACTCGCAGACTTAGAGGACAGATCCAGACGCAATAACGTCAAAGTGCGTGGGATCCCTGAATCTGTCCAACCTAAAGATCTGCACAACTTTGCCACCACGCTATTTTCCACTATGCTGCCAGAACTCTCCCCGATCGAATTGACAATCGATCGCATACACCGCATCCCCAAACCATGCCACCTTGAGGCAGACGTCCCCCGCGATGTTCTACTTCGTGTACACTTCTACCAGGCAAAAGAACAGATCCTTATGAAAGCCAGAGAATTATCTCCGCTCCCAGCCCCATACTCTGACATCCAACTGTATGCCGACCTGTCCCAGTACACGCTGCAACTGAGGAGACAACTGAAAACCATAACCAAAGCCATGCACAACCACAAGATTGTCTACAATTGGCGCCATCCAGCGACTATTTTGGTCACGCACAATGGCGTACCCCACACCATCTCCACACTGGAAGGAGGAATGAAGCTGCTACACTCATGGGGCATCTTGCCTGACCCCTCTCCTAACCGCCCAGATCCCAATGGCCCTCCTAACCCGTTTACGTTCGGGTCTGATCGGGAGAAAAAGAAAACCACCCACCGTTGATCAACCAGCCCTATACTACTACTACATACAACGTATGACCTGGTCCGGTCTGGCTATGCGATTGTACACCTGCTTGCTGAACTTTCCCCATTACTAGTCAGCTGCTCTTCTGAGCGGTTCTTGCTGACGAATTTGTGCTTGGTTTATTTTTCTTTGCTCTGTAGTTATAGACTGTTTTTATTTTTATTTTTATTTTGTATTCCTACTTGCTCATATTGTTACACACGAGTTGATATTTCATTGGTGCAGTGACCGGACTCGGATAGCTCTGGGACCTTTTTTGTAACTTCATTGTAGCTCTGTACTAATACGTTTTGTTTCCTAGAAGGCTCAATATCTGAAGCTCTCCTTGTACGGAAGTACTTCCGCCCCCAGCACAGCTACCACCACCATCTGCCATCTGGACCGTTGCATCATCCATCCACAACTGTGAGTAACTACATCCACATCACACCGCCACCCACCCACAATGCGGATCACTGTTCTTTCCCTCAATGCTAAAGGGCTGAATCACCCTGTGAAACGCTCCTCTCTTTGGAAGTCCGCGATTGACTATAAATGTGATGTACTATGCGTCCAAGAGACACACTTTGCTTCGGGAGCCTCCCCAAAATGCCAGCATAGGCAATTCCCCCACATTTTCCAGTCGTCCTTCTCTAAAAAACAACGAGAAGTTATGATTGCCGTCAGGAACACTATCATTTTCCAGCTATTGACCTCGGTTATCGACCCGGACGGGCGATACATTATCCTGGTCTGCACCCTTAACAACGTCACCTACACCCTGGTCTCGATCTACTCCCCGAATCATGGCCAAATGCCTTTTCTCAGGAAAACTTTGCGAACGGCCCGCAAGGTACAACAGGGCCATTTGATGATCTGTGGCGACTTCAATATGGTACCAAACCCCGCAATAGACTCCACTGCCGGAAACAAACGTTGTTCTTCTCCTCTAGAAACTTTCATTAATACTAATGACTTGTATGATGTTTGGAGGTGTTGTCATGCGAGTGAGAGGGATTACACGTTCCTCTCGCCGCGTCACAACACCTATTCACGTATCGATTTATTTATAACTGACAGCCGATTACTACACAAAATTTTAGACTCCTCTATACATGCCACCACCTGGTCGGACCACGCCCCTGTTAGCATTACTGTCACCGATAACGTTCGTCATCCTAATTCCTATATTTGGAGGGTTAATAACCATCTACTTAATACACCATGCTACTCCAACTCCATTAAACAGAAATTGGAAGATTACTTTTCCCTTAATCAAGGGTCAGTGTCCGACCCGCTGGTGATATGGAACGCTCACAAGGCGGTCATCAGAGGTTCATTTCTCCAAATGGGGGCTAGAGCTAAAAAAAAAAGAACCCAACGCATAGACGAACTGACGACTGAGATAACCGTGACTGAATCCCTGAATAAACTAAATCCCTCCCCACTTTTACAATCTAAGATATTCTCCCTCCGCCAGGAATTGCGGACCTTCCTTCTTGACAAACATGTTAACGCTTATAAGATGTTTAAATCCACCTTATATTCGACGGGCAATAAGGCAGGCAAGGCGATGGCTCAAAGGGTTAAAGGTCACAGGGCTAAGACAAAAATCCCTTACATACAGCATCCTCACACAAACGAAAAGCTCCTCAAACCCCAGGAAATAGCAAACGCCTTTAGTGCGTATTATGCGGATTTGTATAACTTGAAAAAGGACCCAAATACAGCCCAACCCTCTCCTAAGATGATCCATGATTTTCTAGATCCCTTAAATCTCCCTTCTATAACTCCCCAACAACTGGCAGATCTAAACTCCCCCTTCTCAATTACTGAAATGTTATCAGCAATAGAAACATTGCCCAACTCTAAATCACCAGGCCCTGACGGCTTCACTGGGGAATACTACAAAAAGTTTAAAGACATTCTAGCTCCTACACTATGTCAAATTTTCAACTCAGCTGCGGCATCCACGTCGTTCCCTCCCGAAATGCTCAAAGCCTTGGTGGTGACCTTGCCCAAACCGGGAAAGGAACCCACCACTCCGAAAAACTTTCGTCCCATCTCGTTACTCAACCTCGATGTAAAAATATTTGCGAAAATTATTGCCAAGAGATTAGAAGATTTACTCCCGGTCCTTATCTCCCCGAACCAATCAGGATTCACTAAAGGTCGTCAGGCCTCAGATGCCACGAGAAGGATGATTAACATTATTCACCATGTAGAAACCACTAAGACCCCAGCACTACTACTATCCCTGGACGCCGAAAAGGCCTTTGACAGGGTCCACTGGGATTATATCTCAGCGGTCCTGTCAAAATTTGGCATTAAAGGTACAATCCGTGATGCTATAATGGCCCTGTATTCCAATCCCACTGCGCAGGTCTTCTCTGCAGATGCCCTCTCCGCTCCTCTACAAATCTCCAATGGTACTAGGCAAGGGTGTCCATTATCACCCATAATTTTCAACCTTGTCATGGAACCCCTGGCAGAAAGGATACGGTCTAACCCTGCCATTTCTGGCATACCCCTAGCAGATCAGGAACACAAAATAAGCCTGTTCGCGGACGACGTGATCCTTATGGTCACAAACCCTACCCGCTCTATCCCTGAGATCCAGAAGACGCTAACCTGGTTCGGCGATGTCTCTTATTACAAGGTCAACAAAGCCAAATCTTACATACTGGACTTGGGTTTAGATACATCCACTAGTCAGCAAATCAAACTCCAATTCCCATATGCTTGGGCAGATCACAGTCTGTCTTACCTGGGTATCCAACTGACTAAATCCACCAAATCGCTATTCGCATCTAATTATCTACCGTTAAGATCGCAACTACAGGTTGATCTCACCAGGTTGGCGTCCTTCGAGTTCTCATGGATGGGCCGACTAGCGGCGTTCAAAATGTTCCACCTACCCCAAGTATTGTACTTGTTTAGAACTATCCCTATCCCTATACCACTCAATTACTTCAAATCTCTACAGACAATCTTGTCCAAATTTGTTTGGAAAGGTAAAAAAGCTAGATGCGGCCATTCCCAACTAATTAAGCAACGCTTAGCTGGGGGCTTGGGATACGTCGATTTCCAGGACTACTATATGGCCTCTATCTTAGTACAATCAAAAGATTGGTTCGCAAACCCCTCCCCATCCACAACATGGGGGCAGATGGAAGCATCATTCATCCCGGGAAATAACATACAGGCCTGGCTGTTTGCGTCGTTATTAGGCAAAACTCGCTTCGCTCAGATGTCACCCCCTATAGTAGCGTCCATCAAAACTTGGTCCAAATTCTCTAAACTTACGAGCACTTATCCCAACCAATCGACCTGGCCCATTCCCATTGACACGCTGAGACATCTCATTGAATCCTCTTCCTATACAGGATGGAAACACAAGGGTATCGCATACATCTCAGACCTTATTGCCGAAGGTAAAACTAAAACATTCCCCATGCTCTTAAAAGAATACCTCCTCCCACAAACTGATAGATATCTGTACATTCGCACCCAACACTGCCTTACCAAGCTCAAATCTCTCTCATGGAAGATCCCTCAGACAGCTTGGATCTTCCTTAAATCCCCCACAACTAGGAAGAAGGGAATATCCCTGTTCTACAACACCCTGCGCCAAAAGACTACCTTTACCAGCTCAATAGCCCTTGCACGCTGGGAAAGGGACCTAGGACAAACCTTCTCGCTTCTCAAATGGGGGAAGGCTTGTTTATCCACTTACAAAGCCACATGTTGCTCCTCCCTGTGGGAACTCGCATTCAAACTAACTCACCGGTGGTACCTGACCCCTGATAGGATGTCTAAGTTTAGCACAACGCTGTCCGCCTCCTGCTGAAGGAATTGTGGACAGAGTGGTGATTTACTACACACATTCTGGAAATGCCCCAAACTCAAACTTTACTGGCATTCTGTCTTTAACCTTATATCTGCAGTCACTGACGCTCCACTAGAAGAATGCCCATCAATGGCTCTTCTGTCCCTAGACATTGACCGGCTCCCTAACCCGGTGCGGCACATCATAGTACATATACTCCTGGCAGCCCGCCTCAGCATCACAAGGAAATGGAGGGACTCTGACCCTCCTACGGTGGTAGATATTATCCGCACCACACAGGAACATTTCATTTACGAGACGACTCTAGCTCTGAGACAGGGGGACAGACTGAAGCAGTTTCAATTATGGCAACAGTGGAAGGACTGGACGGAGTCTCCTTCCTTTGTCAAAATGTTTAACTTGTAACGTTGATGAATGTCTTATTCACCCCCATGTCTAACCACTCAGCCTGTGACCCCCAAACGGGACCTGGTGGGGCGGATTACTCGAGCACAGTCTTGCTCCCTTAGAGGGGTGCTCGAGTGACTCTGCCTCTACCACGCCCCCCGATGTTGCACTGTACAAAACGATATCAGCTTTCATATGAAGCCTCTCTGCCTCAATAATTCCAAATATTGCCTGGATGGTAGATGAATGACTGTTGCTGCACTACTGTTACTAATGTTACAATGACAATCTCTATGTTCTTATTTGTTGCATACTTTGTCTATATTGTAAAGCGTCTAGACCGCTTGTTAAATGTATAACTTACTCTGTTTCATGTGAAAATTGACAATAAAAACTATACTTGAAAAAAAAAAAAAAAAAAAAGAGTGAATACATTCAGTTCCTCTAATCTTTCCTCATAGCTGAGCTCCTCCATGCCCTGCTCTGCACATTCTCCAGTTACCGATATCCTTTTTGTGAACTAGTGCCCAAAACTGAACTCCATATTCCAGATGAGGTCTTACTAATGATTTGTACAGGGGCAAAATTATATCTCTCTCTGGAGCCCATAAATCTCCTAATACAAGAAAGGATGTTGTTCGCTTTGGAAACCACAGCTTGGCATTGGATGCTATTATTGAGCTTATGATCTACCAAAAAAAAACATACAGTATGCTTCTCCACTACAGATCCCCCCAGTTGTACTTCCCCTAGTGTGTATGCATGCATATTCTTAGCCCCCAAGTGCATAACTTTACATTTATCTACCTTAAACATCATCTGCCACATAGTCGCCCATTTAGACAGTGCATTGAGGTCCTAAAGTTGCGGCGGCGTAGCGAAAATGAGCCGGCGGAATTCAAATTGGGCGGGTAGGGGGCGTGTATTATTTAAACTAGGCGCGATCCCGTGGAGAACATACTGCGCATGCGTCGACTGTCAGTGCGCATGCTCCAAATTCTGTCAGTGAACGTCAATGAGGTCAATCCCCATTCACGGACGTTTTACGCAAACGACGCGAAAATTTTTAAATTCGACGCAATGACGACGGCCATACTTAACATAGGATACTCCACTAGGGGGCTGGTTTTTCTTTATGCCGCGTATCTCTTACGGAAACGTCGGAAAGTCACTGCGTCGGGCCCGAATACGATCGTGAATTGCCGATTCTCGCTGATTAACATATTCTCGGCGTTAATCAGCGGGAATGCCCCGAGCGCCATTTTTAAAATTGCAGTTCCGATACGACGGCGAAATACATTTACGCCGCTCGTATAGGAACTCCAACCCGGCGTTTCTTGTTTTCTGCTTACAGAAAACAGAAACGCCGGCTCAAAGTGAGAGTTAGGCTGGAGTATCACTGATACTCCAGCCTAACTCTACCTGAATCTGGCCCATAATGTTTAGCCACATCACACTCTTGGAACAATTATAAACTCCAGGCTCGACTATGCAAACTCCCTCTATATCGGACTCCCCAAATACCATATTTCTCCTCTACAAGTCATCCAGAACACGGCAGCCAGACTGATAACGGGGAAAAAACCCTGAGAATCTATCACCCCGTCACTGAGGACCCTTCATTGGCTAGCCGTAAAGGATCGGGTCACATTCAAGGCCCTCTGCCTCACTCACAAATGTACACAAGAAATTGCCCCCCAATATTTATGCGAGAAAATAAAATACCACAACTCCAATCGCGTCCTTCGATCAACCAACCAAAACCTACTTCAAATCCCCAAGTCCCGCTACAAGTCTAAAGGAGAACGAAGATTCGGGGTCCAAGGACCCCAGCTGTGGAACGCGCTACCAACTAACATCTGAAGAAAATCATTGGGCCTTCAGAAAAAAACTCAAGATCCACCTCTTTTGAAGGATAAGGATGGAAATGGATACCAACGCCTTGAGGCAATTCAGTTCACATTTGGAGCGCTATACAAGTTATTCACTCACTCACACTCTCCATTAATTAGGTCCTCATTCACAATCACTTCGAAATCACTTCTCACATAGAGACAGACCCTGCCGCCTTTCCTTTTTACCCTGTCTCTCTGAAAGAGTGCATAGCCAGGAATGTTAATAGCCTAGTCATGTGAGGAATGAAGCCAAGATTCAGCAATACCGATTACATCATAGCTCTTCTCGTGCACCAGAGCTTCCAACTCACCTATTTTGCTTGACAGACTTATGGCATTGGTGAAAAAACACTTTAATGCATTATTACATTTTACTCTAGTGTTTTGCATATCTTTTTTAGTAGTACAAATAGTACTATCATTTCCAATGGTTGTTTGCAACATGGGAACCTTCTTGTGACTTGCCATAACCCTCTCCACATCTATCACCATTCCACCCATTTAATGTCATAACTGATCTGCTGCTGATTGAATTCTAGTTCACCCTCCCCCTCAATCCTAGTTAAAATACTCCTCCAACCTTCCCATAAACCTCCTTCCCAGCACAGCAGACCCCCTTCCATTTAGGTGCAAACCATCTTTAACATACAGTGGGTGACCGCGATATTGTGTCAATCTCGCTCCCTTTCTCGGCGAGATTGACCACCTGCGAGCCCCATCGCGGGAGCCAGCGCCGAGCTGGCTTGCCGCGATGGAGACAAAGCCGTCATAGAACCGACGGGGATCCGACGTGGATTCCCGGCAATTCTACATGTGGGCGGCGTTTGTTATGAATCCTGAAGGGGAAGTCCCCGCCGGATTTAAAAAAAAAATCCGGCATGGGTCCCCCCCTCAGGAGCATAACGGGCCCTAGGTCTGTTATGGGTTGTAAGGAGACCCCTATGCCAAAAAAACGGCGTGGGGGTCCCCCCACAATCCATACCAGACCCGTATCCAAAGCACGCCTGCCGGCCGGTCAGGAGGGGTGTGGGGGCGAGCGAGCGCCCCCCCCCTGAGCCGTACCGGGCAGCATGCCCTCAACATGGGGGGGTCAGGTTCTCTGGGGCAGGGGGGCGCACTGCGGCCCCCCCCACCCCAGAGCACCCTGTCCCCATGTTGATGAGGACAGGGCCCCTTCCCGACAACCCTGGCCGTTGGTTGTCGGGGTATGCGGGTGGGAGGCTTATCGGAATCTGGGAGCCCCCTTTAATAATGGGGCCCCCAGATACCGGCCCCACACGATCGGATATGTCCGCTGGAACTGGTCTGCGCACCAGTTTTAGCAGATATGTTTGATCGTGTGTACGCGGCCTTAAGGTTTGACCTCATATTTATGGTTTTAATCAATCTGAAGACAAAAATCGGCAGAAAATCAAATAGTGTGTATGAGGCATTTGTCCCCCCAGCAGGGACTAATGCCAGATACACACAAGCCGAATATCGGTCACAATTAGACAGTAAGGCTGAATTCACACTTATGCATTTTTTGTGCTTTTTGCGGATTTGCACTACAGTCCATTTAACATGGTTTCCTATGGAACACATTCTGTAATGCAAATGTGCAAAATGCAAAAAGCACTAAAAATGCCATAAGTGTTAATCCAGCCTTAGGTAGAAACCGGACAACTTTCGGGCCATGCGTACAGCTGCCTGTACGACAGAAGCTGATCTCAAACGAACATGCTGGAAAAACCAGCATCCGATCAGCGCTGGCAGCCAATGGCTGCATTGCTAATCCGTGTGTACAGGTGGCCGAGCAATACCCCTGTCAGAACACAGCAACATAGTAGGGGAGATCGATGAACTAATATTGCTTGTGTTAGTGCAGCAATCTGTCAGATTTCTTCTGTTCAGCCTGCTGGGTTGAATGAAAAAATAAAATAAAAAAACATATAGTATGTACCAGGCTTAAAATGTACTACTCGGTCCAAAAGAAAAACAAAAAAAACTCTTTGACTTTAGATACGCTTTAATGCTAATGCTTTGAACAACCTTGTCTGCAAAAGGTTCATACACAGCTGTGTTCAATGGACCCTTTCAGCAGAGCCAGCAGAGCTCAGCTCTCTGAGCAGCAAATGCAGATGAAAGCAGTAGGACACATAACAGAAATGGGCCCATGTACACAAGCTCTTAATGTGCTTTTATATTCATAATCCATTTTTAGTAGCTTGAATAATGTGACGTGGCTCAGCCAGTACAAAAGAATATTATGCCATTGTCACCGTCCATTATTAGAGATGATACAAAACAGCATTCCTCTTTTTTGGCAGATCTAAAAGTGTTGGGCATAAAAGTATATTTCACAAGCACAATAGGACAACATGTTCTAAATAAAATGTTAAATATTGGATCTATGTGGCCCATTCTACTTACAGTTATTTTGAAAAAGCTTAAAAAATAAAGTCCTTGAACATTAGGGAACAAGAACATTATGGTGCTGATAGAAGACTCTATTTAACTGGAAATTATTCATGCCCAATTCAGATGACATTTTAGTTTCAGGCTGCCAAAGGGAGCTTTATTAGTATGTCATTAATCAGTGCCTTGGTGGTGTCACCTGGTGAAAATGATTTAGAAGAGATTAGAGCACTCAAATGAAACACAGAAAATATCAAATTTATTTCCTGCATTAATCAGTCAATGAAGTACATTTTAGCTGAGAATGACATTTATATTCATTTATTTCTGACAGTACTGCAGTGCCTTATTCGCTGTTAACCAATATTGCCGTATTTGCAGATTTTTTTTCACACTTTAATATCACTCCTTAATGTTTTTTCTGTTTATGAGAAGTGTGGCAGCAGCATATAGCGATAATCTTTTCAGTTGAAGGAAAATTGATGCGCAGCATGGCATTTATATGGCTCCTGTAAAAAGGCCAGCTCAAGTTCAAATATAGCTTAAATAGGTCAAGTTCTATTACACTATTTAAATACAAAGTACATATAAATTCACAGAATGTGAGAGATTACTTTGAATTATCAAAGGAATTTTGTTATATTTTATGCTTTATATGACACTAGCAAATGGCGAAAGGTGTTAAAAAAAAAAAAAAAATCTCTGACACATGTAGCATAAAAAGTCATCAAAAAGTCCACTGTGATGGCAACAGCTATGTTGTAAATATGAAGAGAGAGCACTCCTTCGATTTGAATATTGGTAAAGGAGAAAAAAAGGGTCAGAAAACTGTCCCAAGGTCAGAATTTAGAGGCACTTATGCACGGGAGTTGGAGTATAAAATATTTTTTTATGGATAACAATTCATAAGGCAATAGAACAACAACAAAAAAAAGAAGTAAAAAGATAAAAATACAAATATAATGAACTAGAGTACATTGTGCAACAAAAGGAATTTCTGCACCATGTTGTTGTGTTGTTCACGTGGTGCAGAAATTCCTTTACTCTTGTCCATTACATGATATGTATTATTAACTTTTTTCACTTCCTTTTTTATTTTTGTTCCATTGCCTTGTGAATTTCTATCAATAAAAAACATATTTTATACTCCAACTCTTGTCCATAAGTGCCTCTAAAGTCCGACCTTGGGACAGTTTTCTGCCCCTTTTTTCTCCTTTGGCAACAGCTATGTACTGTATATCAGGAGATCAGGGAGGGAATTGTTTATTAGTGAAACTTACAGTATCTAACAAAAGTGAGTACACACCTCACATTATTGTAAATATTTTATTATACCTTTTTATGTGACAACACTGAAGAAATTACACTTTGCCACAATATAAAGTAGTGAGTGTACACATGGGTGTCCGCTCCATAGGGCAAGGGAGGGCGTTCGCCTCCCCCCTAGAGCCGCGGCCGCCTCTCGCACATGATCGGTGGTCCAGGGCCACCTGCGCCGACGATTGACACTGTCTATCATGTCTGTGAGTGGCATGTCATGTCTGTGTTGCTGCTGCTGCATTTGTTTACACGTTCCTTTCCGCTCCCACCCCTGTTTGCCGCCAGCCAATAGATGATTGCTCACTTTACAGCCCCGCCCGGCGCTCGTCCTGGTGGCTTGACGTCACTCACGCCGCTAGGACGTGAGTGGATCATCGTGGGACTGATGGGAGGAGCTGCTCTGCTGCACCAAGAGGAGCCATTGCCGCTGTTTAGGAAAGTTTAACAACACCCACTTGTAAAATGTCTCATGGCTGTAAATAAAATAATAGCCCTTTAGACAATCGTCTTATAGCTAATACATTTGCCCCCAAGGGGGTTACCTTGCGGGCTCGCTCCCGAGTCCTGTATTTGGTGTCCCTGGCCGCTGACTACAGGACTTGGCCCTGCCCCCCGGCCCTCACGTCATTAAGTTGATTGACAGCAGTGAGAGCCAATGACTGCATTTCTATCAATCTATCCAATGAAAAGCCAAGAAGACCGGGCCCGAGATTAAGTGCCTTCTCGATGCTGGACTTTCGAAGGCTCAGGTAAGTAAACAGGGGGGCTGGGGGCCGGTAATCATCAGATGTTTTTCACCTTAAAGTGGAGCTCCACCCTAAAGTGGAACTTCCGATTATCAGAGCCCCCCCTTCGGTATCACATTTGACACATTTCAGGGGGGAGGGGGTTCAGATACCTGTCTAAGACAGATATTTGCACCCACTTCCAGGAGTCCTCTCTGCAGGATTTCTGCGAGTAGTACATCACTTCTCATGCCCGCCCATTGTGTTCTGGATAACACACGGCTCCCAGAACACAACGGGGACCAGTGAGGACAGCGCTGTGCGACTCATGCATGCGCTGTAGGGAATCGGGCAGTGAAGCCGGAATGCTTCCCTTCCTGATTCCCTCACCGAGGATGGCGGTGGGGGCAGCAGATAGACGAGCGATCGCTCGTCTTCTGCTGCAGACATCGCTGGACTCTAGGACAGGTAAGTGTCCATATAATAAAAGTCAGCAGCTGCAGTATTTGTAGCTGCTGGCTTTTAATATTTTTTTTTTAACGGCGGAGCTCCGCTTTAATGCCTTTACAACCCCCTTAAGAATAGCATAGTTCATTGATATTTGATAATAGTGATTTTTGACGCTATTTGGATGTCCTGTAAACTCTATCCAACTGGTGGATCAGTAAGTACTTTGGGGCTAGTGCACAAGCTAGGAGGGTCTGTTAAGCTCAGTGGCCTTAACCACTTGCTTACTGGGCACATATACCCCCTTCCTGCCCAGGCGAAATTTCAGCTTTCAGCACTGCGACGCTTTAAATAAAAATTGAGCGGTCGTGCGACGTGCCTCCCAAACAAAATTGACTTATTTTTTCCCACAAATAGAGATTTCTTTTGGTGGTATTTTATCGCAATAAGCATATAGTGATTGGTTTGCGCAACAGTTATAGTGACTACAAAATAGTGGATAGAATTCTGACATTTTTTTTATTATTGTTTTTTTTTACTCGTAATACGGCGATCTACGAATTTTGTCAAGACTGCAATATTGCGGCGGACACATCGGACACTTTTGACACATTTTTGGGACCATTCACATTAATACAGCGATCAGTGCTTTAAAAATGCATTGATTACTGTGTAAATGTGACTGGCAGGGAAGGGGTTAAATGTGTATCCTGGGACACAAGGATCTGTCTCCTCTCCCTGGCAGGACGTGGAGCTCTGTGTTTACACACAGAGCTCCACGTCCCTGGTCTAAAACTGCAGATCTCGGGTACCTTGAGGCCATCGCGGCCGCCAGGCACGCGCATCAGCAACTCGAGGAAGCGCCGGCGCTCGTGCGCCCCCCCAGTGGCCGGAGGACTCGAGGACATCATATGACGTCCTCCTGGATTTACAGAGCCATGCATGCATGCAATCTGCACTATACACGCAAACACAGGGCACTACATTTGTTGCATAAGCACAAATGCCTAAGTTATACATACAATTACATTCCACCCTTCCCCTTCAGTCTCAGAATATTTACACATAAAGAATATAAAATCGCCCTGTCCAGCATGCAACTTCTCTGCTCCTGCAGAGAGAAGATGGTGTCCCCGACC
Source organism: Rana kukunoris (assembly GCA_029574335.1). Classification (NCBI taxonomy): domain Eukaryota; kingdom Metazoa; phylum Chordata; class Amphibia; order Anura; family Ranidae; genus Rana; species Rana kukunoris. Next base: position 400,987,363 of record CM056053.1, on the reverse strand, counting down.
CGGTGCTAATGCTGTGCTCTTTCCTCCTCCTGGAGCTGAAACTTCATATGCATTTTCAGAGCTGCATCTTTAGGGGGCAGATGGTTGGATGCTTTGGGGGCCCAAAAATATGTGGGGGCCCTGGATAATTGACCAGGTTGTCCACCCATAATGCTAACCCTGAGCACCAAATCTGAGAGAGGTCCCACAAAACAGCAAATCACAAACAATTATTAGAACAGGTCTTAATAATCACACCCCAACAAGTATAAAAGCTAGACAACTATCATTTTCAGAAGGAGAGATCAGAAATGGATGCCATCATATTTATCCCATGACTGGTTTACATTACTTTGGTCTATCTGCATATTAAAAAAAAAAAGGATATTTGTAAGTATTTGTGACCCGGTTTTTCAGTGTAGTTGACACCATTTATATAATGGCACTGCCCTCTGAATGCTTATTAAACACAACAGAATAAAGTGCACCAAACATAATTTTTACACTGTATGAAAAAAACATGATAATATCTCACAGAGAAAACTTATTACAAGTAAATTGTGCTTTGTTCAATCTTTATTATATTCTATAGTACATGAATATAAAAAATAATGTGGATCTTTCCCATTGAACATCTTAGCGGCATAATGAAATGGAATAGAGAGATATTTCAACAATTTCTAGGCTTTCATCTCTTGAAAGAAAGCAGAAATGATGCATGACCATATTACTCTAGCTCTACTACGGCACATTATATGGGAAATTATCAAGGACAGAGACATAATACAAGACTATAGTTCCTTTTGTCAGCATATTATTAAAATATTATATATGATAAAACTTTAACTCTGTCAGAAATACAGGGCCAGATGAAAGCGAGCACATTTGTGATAAAATATATAGATCCAGTTGAAGAATTCTTTAAAAAGAGAGATTATGCTCATAATCCGGTGTTTGAAGCTCATCTCCTATTTAAATAAATAAAAGATCATTGTGTTCATTCTTGCATTTTTAATAATCCTACAGTACAAATCCTTGGGCTCAGCTATATTATGTGTAATGCAGGGATATAATCTTCTGTTAAGGATAGTTTGTATCCAGCATTACAAGTTTAGTGGAGTATTTCTCTTAATTGCATTGCTGTGTTTTGTTCTCTTTGACATTACTGTGAACTTAAAGCTGAACTCCAGGCTAAAAATTAAAGGATAAGTGGACAAAGGAGAAACCAATGAGCTTCCAGGTTTTATTACCAGGCTTAATTAAAAAAGCTGGGGTTAGAAGCTGATTGGTTTCTATGCAGACGTGAGCCTGATTTTGCACTCTCCAGCAATAGTAAATAAACACCATTGTGTACTTAAAAGTGGGGAATGCCTGTAGACTGTGCACTTTGCAAATTGCAGTTGGACTCTACAAGAGAAGTTGCTCCAGAGCTTAGTAAATGAGCAGAAGCCCTGCCCAGCCCGTCATCCAATCATGTGCGAGCAAAAATGCATTTTTCATTTATTTTTCTTGCTCAGGATTGAATATTCTTTGCAAAGTGAAGCTTTACCTCATTTACTAATCAATGGAGCAACTGAAAAGGGCGGTCTTTTTGCCTTTAGTAAATCAACCCCAAAGTGTATTTATAATTTTTTTCTATGTTCTGACCTAAACTAAATCCCCCCCTCCTCTACAAATGCAGCAAACAACCACCTCCCCGGTTGGTTGGTCGGTCGGCCGGCGTCAGCCCCCTACCCCATCACTTACCACATCGGTTGCGGGGAGGCTCCTACGGGCGGCGAGCAGCAGCCATGTTACATAGTTACATATTTAGTCAGGTTGAAAAAAGACTCAAGTCCATCCAGTTCAACCACAAAAAAAATAAACAAACAAAATAAAACACAGTACAATCCCATACCCCCAACTCCATACCTACAGTTGATCCAGAGGAAGGCAAAAAACCCCAGCGGAGTATGATCCAATTTGCTACTGGAGGGGAAAAAATTCCTTCCTGATCCCCCGAGAGGCAATCAGATTTACCCTGGATCAACTTTACCTACAAATCGTAATACTTAGTTATATTATGTACATTTAGAAAGGTATCCAGGCCTTTCTTAAAGCAATCTACTGAGCTGGCCAGAACCACGTCTAGAGGGAGTCTGTTCCACATTTTCACAGGTCTTACTGTGAAGAAACCTTTCTGAATTTGGAGGTGAAATCTTTTTTCCTCCAGACGTAAAGAGTGCCCCCTTGTCCTCAGTGTTGACCTCAAAGTGAATAACTCAACACCAAGTTCACTATATGCACCTCTTATATATTTGTACATGTTGATCATATCCCCCCTTATTCTCCTCTTCTCAAGAGTGAATACATTCAGTTCCTCTAATCTTTCCTCATAGCTGAGCTCCTCCATGCCTCTTATCAGTTTTGTTGCCCTTCTCTGCACTTTCTCCAGTTCTCCGATATCCTTTTTGAGAACTGGTGCCCAAAACTGGACTGCATATTCCAGATGAGGTCTTACTAATGATTTATACCGGGGCAAAATGATATCTCTATCTCTGGAGTCCATACCTCGCTTAATACAAGAAAGGACTTTGCTCGCTTTGGAAACCACAGCTTGGCATTGCATGCCATTATTGAGCTTATGATCTACCAAAACCCCCAGATCCTTCTCTGTTGCGGGCTTATATGGGCAGGTTGTGGGCTCTTATGGGTGGCAGGTTGCGGGGTCCTACGGGGGGCAGGCAGTGGCTCCTGTATCATAGTTACATAGTAGGTGAGGTTGAAAAAAGACACAAGTCCATCAAGTCCAACCTATGTGTGTGATCATATGTCAGTATTACCTTGTATATCCCTGTATGTTGTGGTCGTTCGGGTACTTATCTAATTGTTTCTTGAAACCATCAATGCCCCCCGCTGAGACCACCGTCTGTGGAAGGGAATTTCACATCCTTGCCGCTCTTACAGTAAAGAACCCTCTACATAGTTTAAAGTTAAACCTCTTTTCTTCTAGTTTTAATGAGTGGCCACGTGTCTTGTTAAACTTCCTTCCGAAAAAAGGTTTATCCCTCTTGTGGGGTCATCAGTACGGTATTTGTAAATTGAAATCATATCCCCTCTCAAGTGTCTCTTATCCAGAGAGAATAAGTTCAGTGCTCGCAATCTCTCCTCAAAACTAATATTCTTTAGACCCATTATTAGCTTTGTTGCCCTTCTTTTTACTCTCCATTTCCAGTACATCCTTCCTGAGAATTGGTGCCCAGAACTGGACAGCATACTCTAGGTGTTGCCGGACCAGAGTCTTGAAGAGCGGAAGAATTATTGTTTTTTCTCTGGAGTTAATCCCCTTTCTAATGCATGCCAATATTCTGTTTTCTGTGTTAGCAGCAGCTTGGCATTGCATGCCATTGCTGAGCCTATCATCTACTAGGACCCTACTAGGTCCTTTTCCATCCTAGATCCTCCTAGATGTATAGAATGCATTCATATTTTTGCCACCCAAATGCATTATTTTACATTTTTCTTTTTTTTTTCACAAGAACAATGTTTATTCAAATTTTTACAATACAAGCGATGCACAAACACAGTTAGTCACAGAGAAAGCATTACACAGAATCTCACCAATTAGATGTGTTGCTGGTGTGAACAGGAGAGAGGCGCTGAAAGGCAAGCATACACCAGTACAATGAGATACCAATTCGGGGACAAGAAATCATAGCAAGGTTACGTAAAGGAGGTCAAGGGGGGGGAAGCAGGAGGAGTGTATAACAGGGGGGAAGGAAAAGGGGGAGGGACCTCATCCAAGCAGTCAAACACACCTTGAACATACAGCGTATAGCCTCCAGGAAATCATAACAGAGGGCCATTGTCATCATTGTCACCTGTAAACTCTGTGCCCCAGGCATCTATCCACCCCAACCATATCTTATCAAATTTAGTAGGACAGTTTTGATTAGCAAAGGTGATCTTGTACAGTGGCAGCACCAAGTTCAATACCGAGCGCCATGAGGACACTGTGGGAGGTGCAGCACTCTTCCAGTGGAGGAATATCTCCCTACGGGCATAAAAAGTAGCGTACCTGAGGAATATTTTAGTGTATTTACCCCGCACCCCAGGGCCAAAGACATTCAGCAGCATTGATTTAGGGCTAGCTTCCAGGTCCAGAGAGGTAATTTGGTCAAGGGCGTCAGCCACTCCCGACCAATAATCTCCGAGGCGGGGGCAGGACCAGACCATGTGGAAAAATAAGGCAGCTTCTAGATTACATCTGGGGCAAGCCACTGGGACGTTAGGACTCATAATTGTTAACCGTTTCGGGGTGAAGTAGGCCCTGTGGAGGAACTTAACCTGCATAAATCGATCTCTAGCCGAAATCATAGTTGTAACGAAGGAGGAAACACATGTCTCCCATTCGTCCTCTAACATAGTGTTCCCCAACCCCCGGGCCGCGGACCGATACCGGTCCGTGGATCAAACGGTACCGGGCCGCCCGAGCGGGGGTTCACCCTATAAAAAATTTCTAACATTACATCCAGCCCAGTTCTGCTAATACAATTACACTGACCTTTTGATTGACATGCTAAACGACGGCGCATACAGCGCGTCGTGACTTCCCGAAAGAAGCAGAACACAGGTGGGTAGGCGACGAATAGAGCCGAGCCGACCCGAGCTTCTTTCGGCAAGTCGTGACGCGCTGTATGCGCTGTCGTTTAGCATGTCAATCAATTGGCATGTCAATAGGAATGCCCACTCCTGCGGGATTTCCTACCCGGAAGCCGCGGTGAATCCTTCGGATAAACGCTATCTACGGCAGTAAAAAAAAAAAGAAGGTCAGTGTAATTGTATTTATTAGCAGAACTGGGCTGGATGTAATGTTAGAAAGTTTTTATAGGGTGAACCCCCGCTTTAAAGTTCCTGTAAATGTAAAATAAATGCACGACTAATAATCATTATAAATAAGTAAAATAAATGAATAATAATATGTAATACATAAATAACAATTAACCTTAAAAAAAAAATACATTTATTATTAATACTAATAATAAAAGAACAATAAACACCCGAACAAAACAAAAAACATTATTAGTATTTATTTTGAAGGCATGTTTAAATACAATTAAATTTAAAATTATTAAATCAAAACAAGTGGGCCACGGAAAAATGATCAACCGTTTACCGGTCCACGGCGATAAAAAGGTTGGGGAGCACTGCTCTAACAGATCAGGAATGTCCACCTTCCATTTGTCCAGAGTTTTTTCAAGTTTCTTTGTGGGAGTTATGGACAAATGGAGATACAAGGAGGACAGGGGCTTGTCTATGACCTTAGCATTAAGAAGCCCCTCCACAGAGTCTGATTCCAGCGTGAGAAGTGGTGGGAACTGTTTCCCATAGGCATGCTGTAGCTGATAATATCGGAACAGCACCCATCCCGGTAGTGAGTAGGCGTCCCGGAGATCGGAGAAAGAACGCAGCCCACCTCCCCTAACAATGTGCCTCAGTTTCACTATACCCTTTCTCGCCCAGATCTGTGGATCCGGAACCGAGTTCATGTGCAGCAGATTAGGATTACCCCAAAGGGGGATGTAAGGTGAGAACGTCTCGGGGGAGCCAAAGTGGGTCCTAGCCCTGTGCCATACCGTAATGGTTGTACGCATAAAGTCTGTGATGCCAGGGTGGTTTCTTGCCCCCCTGAACACCACATTACTAAGGGAGGAATATGACCCATTTTACATTTTTCTACATTGAACCTTATTTCCCATGTAGTTGCCCACCTCATTCATTTGTTCAGATATTTTTGCAAGGTTTCCAGATCCTGCGGAGAAGTTATTGCCCTGCTTAGCTTAGTATCGTCCACAAATACAGAGATTGCACTGTTTCTTCCTTTAGGTCGATTATGAACAAATTAAATAGGATTTGTCCCAGCACAGAACCCTGGAGAACCCCACTACCAACCCCTGACCATTCTTATTTACTCCTTATTTATCACTAACCTCTGAACTCGCCCTGGTTGCCAGTTTTCAATCCATGCCGATAGACCTTATTTTCTCTCTGCATCACGCGGCTTCCAGCCTCTTAGTTGTCCAATAGAATCTCCTGTCATTTCGGCTAATTGGGTGACCGGTGTCAAAACCCACTTCCTGATTGGAGGAGGATCAGTTTTATAACAGCGAATATTGATTTGTAACACACCTGGTAGGCTCAGAGCCCACTCTCTGTGACCCAGGCCCACCCTATATTTAAGCCTATTAGAGCCTATGGCTCTAATTGGAGCTTAAAAAAAACAGCCCCTCCGCATTGGAATCCATGCGCTGGTGTCCTGAAACGGGATGGACAAATAGATAGGGGAGGCAGTGATGGACAAGGGGTGTGGTGCCCGTGCGCCCTTAATGGACAGTCCAGTGCTTGTGGCAGGGGATGCAAACAGTCACTGGTAGTTGCAGCAACTGTGTGGTTGAGCAACTTTAACCACTTAAGACCCACACCAATATGCAGGTCAAGGACCTTGCCCCTTTTTGCGATTCCGCACTGCGTCGCTTTAACTGACAATTGCGTGATCGTGCAACATGGCTACCAAACAAAATTGGCGTCCTTTTTTCCCACAAATAGAGATTTCTTTTGGTGGTATTTGATCACCTCTGCGGTTTTTATTTTTTGCGCTGTAAACAAAGATATAGCGACAATTTTGAAAAAAAAATGCAATATTTTTTACTTTTTGCTATAATAAAAATCCTCAAACAAGATATAAAAAAACATTTTTTTTCCTCAGTTTAGGCCAATTCTTCTACCTATTTTTGGTAAAAAAAAATCGAAATAAGAATTTAACGATTGGTTTGCGCAAAATTTATAGCGCTTACAAAATAGGGGATAGTTTTATGGCATTTTTAATAATCATTTTTTTTACTACTAATGGCGATGATCAGTGATTTTTTGGTCATTGCGACATTATGGCGGACACATCGGACAATGTTGACACATTTTTGGGACCATTGTCATTTTCACAGCAAAAAGTGCTATAAAAAGGCATTGATTACTGTGAAAATGACAATTGCAGTTTAGGAGATAACCACTAGGGGGCATTGTAGGGGTTAAGTGTGACCTCATATGTGTTTCTAACTGTAGGGGGGCGGGGCTGGACGTGTGACGTCATTGATAGTCTTTCCCTATATCAGGGAACAGACGATCAATGACACTGCCACTGTGAAGAACGGGGAAGGTGTGTTTACACACACCTCTCCCCGTTCTTCAGCTCCTGTGACCGTTCGCGGGACACCAGTGGTGGTCAGGTCCGCGGGTCCCGCGGCCGCGGCCGCGGTCACGGAGCTTCGGACCAGGTCACATGCATACATGTACGGCTGTGCCATTCTGCTGACGTATATCAGCATTAGGTGGTCCTTAAGTGGTTAAATGTGACATGTTAGGTATCTATTTACTCAGCATAACATCATATTTTATATTTTATCAAACAAGTGATTATTATATTGTGTTTGTGTGCACTACAATTCATTTAGGTGTATTGTTTCCTGAAAATTTGCACGTGATCAACTGCTGCACAAATATTGTGTGTCATGAAAAAAATTGCAACAGTAATTATTTTATTCTTCAAGGCCTTTTCTTTCAGAAAATATGAAATGTTTGGGGATTCTAAATAATTTTCTAGCAAAAAAAGATTTTTACATGTGAGAAGTTACAGAATTGGTCTGGGTTTAAAGTAGTTAATCTGGGTTTAAAGTACCGTAGTAATGCTACAGGTTGATTAAAATTTATTTGTGGCTAAAATTATACCTCGTCCCCAGGCTTAGTACTCATGGCTGTTGTAGGTAAAAAGCCTAAGCAAATGTAATTGAAAAACAAACAAAGGTTTCTTAACACTTACAATAAAAATGTAATTTTTAATTAACTGTTGTTTGACCATTCTCTTCTAGGATGTTTAAATGTAGACGTCTCCCTGATTCATTAACAACAAATGCACAGTGGCAAAGTGGGAAATCTGGAAAACATTCCGTAACATTATACAAAAAAAAAAAATACCTTCATATAATGAAACAGGTGAACTCTGTTGTTCACCTGTTTCATTATATGAAGGTATTTTTTTTTTAAATTAATTGCTCAATGACATAAATAGTTTAAGGAAAATATACAAGTTTATATTAGTGGCTTATTAGAGGATTAGCTGTCAATCCAAATGTAAAAATGACCTTTAATCTAACGCTATCCAGCTCTGATTCACTGGAGTTAAATTACTTAATGGCTAAAGAGCTTTAACTGCAAAATGGAATGTTCATGTAGCTTAGTTAATAAGATAAAGCTTCATTTACTTTTAATATCCAAAGACTTCCTTGGAAAGTACCTAGTTTGCATTACCACCCCTTCCTGTGTTTGCTTGATCAGAACAAGGACATTCTTACAAGGAAAAATTGAAATTGTAAAAATAAATTTTTTTTTTAAAATCATACAGTAAATATATAAATAATAAAATGTGTAAAAATGTGTATATACCCTCCACAAACACAGCATGCAGTCTATGATTTCTCCCTTCCAACTGCCTCTAACATATATTTTGTTGAAGCCTTCTAAGGACGTCTAGATGACGAAATGCGTAGGTTCAGGCACATTGGTCACAGTTTCGCCATCACGCTGGCTCCAGGACCCATGGAGCATACCTGTAGCTGGCAGATCTTTCCTAGTGCCGGGGCACAGCACGGAAATATGTGAGTGTTATTCAGTTGTTGTTTTTTTTTTTATTGATTTTAATAAATTGAATTATGCTATATCCGTTTTGTGATCATCTTTCCTTTTATGATCTGGAGCACATAAGAGGACTCTCAAGCCATCGGGTGTATATACATCTATTCCAAAGCCTTGTTGACCCACCTCGGCATAAGCTCAGGAGGTCTGCAGGGTCATAGTGCATGTTTGGCCAATCATCAGCGCTCAATGCCGCAGTGAATTATGGGCCGTTGCGCGTCACTCGAATTTGGCACGAACGACCCGTTTTGTTCAAATTTCGTCGAACGTATGAACAGACAATGTTCGAGACGAACATACGTTCGTATCGAACGCGGAGCTCATCCCTAGCTTTGACCTAAGGTAAGTAAATACATAATGAGTTAGTATGCTAGTCATACTATCTCATTGTGCCTTTGTCTTGCAGTTTTTTTTGGGGGGGTTTACAACCACTTTAACTACTTTAACTTCACCACCAGGGTACATCACCTTTAATGCTGCAGCATCCTAGCAGTGGGTAACCAGGTATCCCATACTATCCACATGCACAAACGTTATTTATTTTTATTTTTATATTGGCTCTGTTCACATCTAGGCGTTCCAAATCGCGGAACAGAATTACTGCGATTCTGCCCGCTATCCTAAATAGCTGCAAATCACGGGACACGCCATGGGATCCCTGTCGCTTTCAATGGCACCCTGATTGCGGTGCGATTCATTGGGTGACAATCACGGTAAAATCACGCAAACAGAATCGCGGGATGCCTCCCACCCAAAATAAATTCTTATACAGGGATCCCAAGATTCTGCCCGCAATTCGGATCACTCAGATGTGAACAGAGCCTTAGTTTGTTTTTTACTACTTTGCTTAAGTGACATTTATAACTTACAAGTATTTTTTTTTTTTTTTTAGCTATGCCTGGTGTTGTACATATACCATGGCAAATCATTGCCATCATTTTAACACTATGCACCTGAAATGAACTTGGCTGACTTTGAAAATCTTCTTTCATCTATAAGAATTTTGTATGCAGTCAGAGCTGTAATTATTTGCTCCATTTTTATAAAGTTAAGTGTAACTATTACAGTACTTCACTTTAAGGTAATGTGTGCAGATCAGAATTAAAATACATTCTCCAAATGCCTCATAGAACAGATGAAATAGTTCATGGAATTATATTGTCTTTCTCACATTCTCTTCTTTCTGCAGGCAGCTAACAGAGAAGTAACATGATGTATGCACACTAATAATGGTATGCCTGCCAGACACCATAATTCTTAGTGAAGCTTTTGGAAAGTGCTTTCAGTCATTCGCTGTGCTGTAATTGTGTATAGAGTGAAAACCATTTTGTGCATTATAGCAGTGTTTATTAAAACTGTGCTCACCTCTCCCAGCAGCACCTTCATATTTTCATAGGTGCAATAATTAGGTGGCTCCGTAATGTCATTTTTCTATTTGTGTGTTTAGCAGCAAAACACGAAAGGTTGATCAAATATTTTCCTTCCTGCAACTCCGGGCTCCACCCCAATTTCTAGTGCTGAAATAAAGTGGTAATATGTTATGTGCTATACGCCATACCTTGATGTAACAGGAATTAAAAAAAAAAGCAATGGTGGGCATCAGAACAGTAGGGAAGCTTCAGTTAGTATTTGCACCTGGGGGTACAGGGTGGGGGGAAATTGTAAATTTTCTCTCTCAACAGGCTTTATAGATTTATATAGGTACAGAAATTATAAAATTAGATGATTTTAACTTGTCTTTCATTTTGAAAAATGACAGAAATCCTTAAAGTGAAACTATATTTACCTTGAACCCAGCGATGAACCATCCCCAGAACACACCGACGGCCACTGACATATTGGGGCGGGCAGCTTTTGGGTCTTGATCGCTGGCTGCCCTTATTGGCCAGGCAGTGATGATGTCACTTCTGCACATGTGCAGGAGTTCCATCAAATTCGGCATTGCAGGATTTGTACAGTGACTTGTGATTGCCTGTCCGTCCATTTTCATGTTGCAGCTTAAAAATCCACTTTAGCTACTTAAAGCGTTTGTTACCCCAACACTGATATGTAACATGCACTTGTATGAGAAAGTATCCTGTTCTCTTTGTATTGCTTAATTTGTGTAATATCCCTTGTATTCCTGGTAGTCCCCTTGCTTGGCTATTAAAAACTGACCACACTAAGCAGGAGAGCACACCATGTTTAGTTCTCTAGCCATGCTGGGAGCTCAGCCTGCTCTCCTCCAATAATCAGATTTGTCTTGAGATGCCCTGCCTTTCTCTGGAAAGCTCAGTGTGCTATTGCTGCTTCTCCTCCCCTCAGCTCTTATCCAGCTGAGAACAGAGGGAATGTGATCATTTAGAAATAAAGGTATTTATAATATATATATTTTTTTATATGTATTCACAAATCTTGTGCCTTTCATTTCTATTTTAACCACTTAAGGACGGGCCTATTTTTCAAACTTAAGTTAAAATCATTTATTTTTTTTGCTAGAAAATTACTTAGAACCCCCAAACATTATACTGTATATATATCTTTTCTAACACCCTAGAGAATAACAATTGTGGTTTTTGCAATACTCTGTAACACCGTATTTGCACAGCGGTCCTATAAGCGTACTTTTTTGAAAAAATACACTTTTTTAAATTAAAAAACAAGACAACAGTACCGTTAGCCCAATTTTTTTTTCATATTGTAAAAAAATTATGTTCATTTTATACCCAAAAATTGATACCCAATATGCCACGTTTGAAAATTGTGCCTGCTCGTGGAATGGCGACAAACTTTTATTTTTAAAAATCTCCATAGGCGACGTTAAAAGATTTTACAGTTTGCACGTTTTTTGTCTTTCAGAGGAGGTCTAGGGCTAAAATTATTGCTCTTGCTCTAATGATTGTGATGATACCTCAGTGGGAAGGGGCGCGGTAAAACATTTTTTACATTTTTTTCTTATTTATTTTACTTTTTATTTTTTATCCTTAAGCTGTTCTTTAACCACTTAAGACCGGGACCAATATGCAGGTTAAGGACCTTTTTGCGATTCGGCACTGCATCGCTTTAACTGACAATTGCGCGATCTTGCGATGTGGCTCCCAAACAAAATTCTTCGTTCTTTTTTTCCCACAAATAGAGCTTTGTTTTGGTGGTATTTTATCACCTCTGCAGTTTTTATTTTTTGCGCTGTAAACAAAAATAGAGCGACAATTTTGAAAAAAATTCAATATTTTTTACTTTTTGCTATAATAAATATCCCCAAAAAAGATATAAAAACACATATTTTTTCCTACGTTTAGGCCGATACGTATTCTTCTACCTATTTTTGGTAAAATAAAATTGCAATAAACGTTTAATGATTGGTTTGCGCAAAACTTATAGCGTTTACAAAATAGGGGATAGTTTTATGGCATTTTTATTAATATTTTTTTTTTTTTTTCCATAAACAATTTTATTGAGCTATAATAAAACAGTACAATACACAAAACTGGAAAGTACATGGAAGTAGATTGATACATGTTAACAATGCATATATATATAGCAACAGGGTGTCTAGGTTAGCATATCTAAACAGAGCACAATCCCATCTTCTGGGATTGTTAAGCCTTGGCAAAATGGTCTATAATCAAACCATAACAAAGTATTTTGCTGAGGAAAAAGTGGAGAGAAAGAGGAGAGAAGGGAGTGAGAATATATATATATATATTTTTTTTTTTACTACTAATGGTGGCGATCAGCGAATTTTTTTGTGACTGACACATTATGGCGGACACATCAGACAATTTTGACACATTTTGGGACCATTGTCATTTTCACAGCAAAAAGTGCTATACAAATGCATTGATTACTGTGAAAACTACAATTGCAGTTTAGGAGTTAACCACTAGGGGGCGCTGTAGGGGTTAAGTTTGACCTCATATGGGGTGGGGCTGGATGTGTGACGTCATTGATCGTCTTTCCCTATATCAGGGAACAGACGATCAATGACACTGCCACTGTGAAGAACACACCTCTCCCCGTTCTTCAGCTCCTGTGACCGATCGTATATGTGCAGGAGGCGGTCCTTAAGTGGTTAAAAAGAAAAAAAAATGGTGTCAGTTTTATTCCTATTGTAATAGAAAAAAAACATGACATGACCTCTTAAATATGAGTTCTGGGGTGAAAAAGAACTCAGATCTCATGTTTACACTAAAATGCAAAAACAATTATACAGGTCACATACAGTGGCAGGATAGAGATGAGATAAACATCTAACGCTCAGAGGAGAGAAGGGGAGGCGATCAATTAAAACCTCCCACCTTGAAAATACTGCTGCCTACCTCCCTTCCTTTAGTTTTGCTTCCTTCTTTTCCTCTGTTGAGAGAGGAAAGGAGAGCTTTTAAATGGCAGTGGTTATATTTGTGATTGCTATGATTAGCCATCAAAGAAATCACAAGGCACAGAGCCACTAAGATTGGGTCTGTGCATTTTGCTCATGGTCTGCACTGTCTAATGACAACTCGATCACAGGCATTGAAAGGGTGCACTGGCTACACATGCATTTTCATCTATCTGCCATTTTTTATTATACAGTGATAGTAAGGTTATTACATAAAAGAGTGTTATAATGTTAAGTGTTTGGAAAAAAACGAAATTAAGTCAAATTATATACAGTATTACCTAAAAAATAAAGCATAGTTTGATTATTATTGAGTTATCCTGCTACTGCCAGCAAAGCAGAACACTGTCCAAGAAGACTCTGCACTGTGAGCCAATCAAAGCAGTTTCACGTTGCAAAATGCTGTCATTTTAATCGTTTTCAGACACTGAAAGCAGCAGGATGACAGATGATAGAAGGAAGTGAGCACAGGGTGACATTCGATTTGAGTGATTGTATGTTTTCCAATGACAGGTGGCAGAAGCTGCAGGGGATAACAGTGGTGCATCCTTCCAGGTTAGGTGATTTAAAAAAAATGGATACACAGTTACAAATTTGTTGGCAGTTAAAACGGTTCACATATTTGTGTTTTGGCCGTGTATTTATCTGTATGCCTGTGAAGTCTGAGTTTAGTTTAGTTTTTTTTAGTTTTTTAAATCAGCACAAGGGATGGTACTTACAATAAAGATGGCTGCTTTCTTAGTTAAAATCTTCCATCCTCTTTCCACCTCACCTGTTACACCCACAGTGGTAATCATCTGGTGCTATGGGGTTAATACAAGACACTGTACCTGTCAAAGACACCAGCTATGCCCAACCTCTCTGGACTCCCCCCTCCATCATTCATAGAAGCTGTACTACAGCTTCATGCAATGAAAAGTGCTCCATAAATGGAGGAGGCAGACATTTAATGTATCTGCCTGTCCTCCATTCATTGAGCACTTTAGTACAGTTTCTATTATTGGAGGAGGGGGAAGAAAAGATGGGCATAGTCAGCACTACTGACGAGCGCTTATTAACCCCCACTGCACTGGAAGATTACCACTGCAGGGGTGGGGATTTGAAGATTTTAACCACTTCCATACCAGGCACTTACGCACCTTCCCGCCCAAGCCAATTTTCAGCTTTCAGCACTGTCGCAATTTGAATGACAATTGCGCGGTCATGCTACACTGCACCCAAACAAAATTGGTGTCCATTTTTCCCCACAAATAGAGCTTTCTTTTGGTGGTATTTGATCACCTCTGCGATTTTTTTTTTTTTTTGCACAACAACTAAAAATAGAGCGAAGATTTTGAAAAAAAAATAAAGTTTTTATTTTTTTCCGGTAATTTTTTTGTAAATGAGTATGTTTTCTCTTTCAATTACGGGCACTGATATGGTGGCACTGATGGGCACCGATGAGGTGGCACTGATGGGCACCGATGAGGTAGTTCTGATGGGCGCCGATTAGGTAGCACTGATGGGCACTGATAGGCGGCGCTGGTATGGGGCACTGATGGGCACTCATGGGCGGCACTGATGGGCACTCATGGGCGGCACTGATGGGCACTCATGGGCGGCACTGATGGGCACTCATAGGCGGCACTGGGCACTCATAGGCGGCACAGATGGGCACTCATAGCCGGCACAGATGGGCACTCATAGGCGGCACAGGTGGGCACTTATAGGTGGCACAGGTGGGCACTCATAGGTGGCACAGGTGGGCACTGATAGGTGGCACAGGTGGGCACTGATAGGTGGGCACTGGGCATGGATTGGCACTGACAGACACTGGGGTGGCACTGATGATCACTGAGGGGTGGCACTGATGGATCAATGTTGCCAATCAGTGGCCATGTGTGGGCACTGATTGGCATCATTTTTTTTTTACTGCCCCTTTTTTTTTTTCTTTTTTTTTTTGTACTTTTTTTTTTTTTAGTACCCTGGTGGTCTAGTGTGGGCACTCCCTGGTGGTCCGTGTGGCGATCCGAGGGGGGGCTGCACTGATAAACAATCAGCGCGAACCCCCCTGTCAGGAGAGCCGCTGATCGGCTCTCCTCTACTCGCGTCTGACACCCTGCACCGAGATCGGAGGTGCAGGGTGTCAGACTGACACCCCGCATCACCGATCGCCGCGCTGCGCGCCCCCACGGGCACGCGCGGCATTGAAATCGTGCTAGACGTTTGAGAACGGCTAGTCACGATTTCATAACCACTTCCCGGCCGTAAATCTGCTATTGGCCGGGCGGGAAGTGGTTAACTAAGAAAGCAGCCAAAAGCACAAGGGACACTTATTATTCAAAGTAAGTACCATCTCTTGTGCAAATTAAACAAATAATAATAGTAACTTAGCATAGGCTTTAAAGCTAAAGATATAAAAGACATACAGTATATGTATGCAACTCTGCAACAAATATACATGGTTCATTGTATTTTTATTAAATGCAAGCTGTGTGTCACATTCAGGGGTCAGGCTCGAAGAACAATTGCTATAGCAGTTGCAGGACTACCACTGACCTGCAGAATAGGTACACAGGTAGTCACCCTGGCAGATGACACGGGCTCATCTGAGGTGTGGAGTCGAAGTACTAACCAGTGTTCACCAGAGCTCCTGAGGGTGGAGATGGATTTTGCTGCATGTTAGAACCAGGTCACAGTCCTCAGGATCGCCCCACCATGAGGTGAGCAATCCGGTGTTCAGTAGGGGACAAGCAGGTAAGGATCCAACAGAACGTGGTCAGTTAACAGTAAACAAGCCAAAAGGTTGGGAACGAGTAGTTGCAGGTTGGGATCAGGCAGAAGCATAGTGGAGGAACAAGTCAAGGGTCAATAACGAGCAGTAGCAAATATGGACAGGAGCGAGATACAGGCTAGAAATAGCACAATATTCTGGCAAGGTGGAAGTGCAGAGACATATTATATCAGGAAGTTCATGGGAGGAGCAAAGAGTTCAAGGTTCAGCTAAAATCAAATGTACAAGGCAGGGTTGTCTAAAGGATCTGACAAGGCAATGTCCAGCATCTTAGATAGCTCAGTGAGAAGACTCATTGCCAGACACAGCTGAGGTCCCAGTTTCAAGTCCAGGTCCTGACACTGGGTGAGTACCTGAATTTGTCCTGGAATCAACATCTTGTTCCTGTAAAGCATAGCTGGCGTGTGAGAGGAAAAAGCTGTACAAGAGGCATTTAAAGAGGAGCTCCAGGCACCTGCAGAATTTTTTTTTAAAGTCAGCAACTACAAGTACAGTAGCTGCGGACTTAATATTAGGACACTTACCTATCCAGGGATCCAGTCTTTACCCAAACCGATTTTCCCAGTACAATGTTTTTATTGGCATAAATGAAAAAAAAGGAAACCAAATAACAAATTCCCACGCAGGAGATATAGGCATGGAGCATAAGACAAAAAAATCATACAAAGATACAAAATAAAACGTGAGATAAAGGTATAAATGATAGACTTACACTGACCCTCAGGCTGAGGCAGAGGGTCCGCCCTATGCCCAAGCCTATAAACCCAGGGACTAAGGCAGGGGATATAGGCATGGAGCATAAGACAAAAAATCATACAAAGATACAAAATAAAACGTGTTATAAAAGTATAAATGATAGACTTACACTGACCCTCAGGCTGAGGCAGAGGGTCCGCCCTATGCCCGAGCCTATAGACCCAGGGGGGAGCGGAGCTGTCTGCAATATTGGGGGGAAAAAGGGGGGACACATACACATAACAATGGGGGGTGGGAGGTTGGTAGTTGAGTGAAGAGCACAGCAGCGGGCAAGAGGCCCAAAAATGGAAAGAGTAAGGGGAAGGGAAAATAAAGGTCCCTCAGGCTCTGGATAGTGTCAAATTAATTTGAGAGTCGGGTGCGGAGCCAATTTTTCAATCGGGTGCTGCCGCTACCATCTAAACAGCTGGTTCCCTACTGCACATGCGCAAATCATGCTGCACTTTGTGAATGGGCCAGCTGCAGGCGAAGGAGGAGGGGGCCAAATATCCGGCTGAGTTTGCCACTACCCCCAAAAAAAGGTGCCAAATGTGGCAGCGGGGGAGCAGATAAGCAAAGCTTCCCCCTTTGGGTAATCCTCTGCTTTAAGTTCATGTGCTGACAAGGAGCATTCTTATAGGAGGAAAGACAGCAGTGACAGAGAGAAGCACTCTTCACTGGGCTGCTTAATCGCACAGCTGTCCATTAGACTGAGGACATCTAGTGGTGGAAAAGAAGGAAAATGGGGGGGCATCTCAGGGTTGAAGGTAAATATTGCAGCAAGATTTGCTTTTTTTATGTCAGCTGTTAATGAACTATCGCGTTTTATCTTGTTATTTTAGGTTGGGATTCTACATAAAGAAAACATACAGACAAGCAGTGGCTTCTATGTATGTCATGTGGAAATCATTTCATTTAAAAATTCTTTGCCTTAAGGACCAATAAAAAAGGAGAGTCAGCCATGTTTAAATACTGCTAACTTGTCTGCTGTATTATCTTAACCCAATTCTCTAACATGCCACATCATTAATTGCTATGTACTCCCTCCATCACAGCAACTACAATGTCAGAACTAGGGATGAGCTCCATGTTTGATTCGAACGTATGTTCGACTCGAACATCGTCTGTTTGACCGTTCGTCGAAATTCGAACGTTATGGGCCGTTCGCGCCAAATTCAAGTGGCGCGTCACAGCCCATAATTCACTGCGTCATTGCGCGCTGATGATTGGCCAAGCATGCACTATGACCCGCATGCTTGGCAAATCACAGCATGCAAAAAACGGAGAGCCATAATTGGCCAAAGCCAGGGTGGCTTTGGCTAATTATGGCTCAGGGGGTTTAGTACACGCCCCACACTATAAAAGGCCGCCTGCAGGGTGGCCTTGTGTAGTGTGTTTCGGCAGTTAACAGAGAACAGAGAGAGACAGAGAGAGTGTAATTTTTTGCAGGTAGATAGAGCAGGCAGGCAGGCTAGTCAGTTAATGTTACAGTGTGTAAAGGATATATATACATCCCCGGTGTTGTACATATATTTATACACTGTATAGCTTAGCTAGATCAGTTCTTCCTAATTTACTGACAGGCAGGTGATTGTGCTATTTAAAGACGTTATCACAGGCATAGACACCCAGCAGGTACAATATTTAAAGGAATTTTTCTTTTTTTTTATTTAAGCATCATTAAAATCACTGCTCCTGATGCAGGAGCAGTGATTTTAATGATGCTTAAATTAAAATAAATAAATTAATTAAGAATTCCTTTAAATATTGTACCTGCTGGGTGTCTATAGCTTTCCTGTGAAAACGTCTTTGAGAACCCGGGTCTTGCCCCAGGGAACATGTATCAATGGAAAAAAATGTAAAAACAGTAGTTTTTCAGGAGTCCTGCTCCTGAAAAAAATACAGTTTTTTTACATTTTTTACCATTGACACATGTTCCCTGGGGCAAGACCCGGGTTCTCAAAGACATTTTACGACAATAACTTGCATATTAGGCTTTAGAATGAGCACTTTTGAATTTGAACGTTCGAGTCCCATAGACGTCAATGGGGTTCTAAATGTTCGCACGAACGTTCGGTCCGTTCGAAGGTTCTGGTGCGAACCGAACAGGGGGGTGTTTGGCTCATCCCTAGTCAGAACTCATTTGCTTGACATGATAGTTTACTGCGTCATGTTTAGTTAATAGTACTTTCTCTGAAAACTTGATTGCAAGTTAACTTTAATAAGAGTCAGTATGCTATGCTAATGATTCACATATATTTTCTTGAGATTAAAAAAAAAAAAAAATCTTTAATGTTTTATATAATAAGAAGATTTGAAAATATAGCTTTTTACAGAAGTCTTTTAATTAAAAATAGAACTACAAATACATTGCAGAGACTTGTTTTCCTCTTAAGGAATAGTAATTAGCGCTCAGTAAGTAGATATACTCTCACTTTAATAAACACTCTTTGAGAGCTTCCTTTGAATTTATTATTTTGTGATCAGGAAATTAGACTGTTATTCTGGTATTGCAGAGATAAGAACATTTGCTAAAATGATCAGCAAAAGCCCTCCCTAGAGAAGGTATTTTACTGTAACAAAGTGTTTACAATTTAAACGGGGACTGTAAAAAAAAAATCATCAGTATCAATCAAGTTTAAACTCAGAAATGTAAATAAATAACATTTGAAGAAGAAAATTGCATCCTTGTGAAAGCAGCTTATAGAGAATGGAGCATCGGCATCCAATGGATCTTAATAACAATTCAGTCTTGGCATACAGATATACAGTATATATGACATCGGCATTCGGCACTAGCTGGCCCATCCTCAGATACTGAGTGTATGTACATTTATATTGATATAGAATTAATGCACATAAGGTTTGACCTTTCCCATCAATATCCATGATGAATTCTATGTTGTTTTTATTAGCTCATGTCTTTTGTTTAATTCATATTTTGTATTATTAATTATGTAAATACATTAGTGGTAACCTTGCCCTACCTTAGTGGAATTCCAATATTATTATTTTTTTTAAGAACGTTTGTACAATTTTCTAGATATTAATGGACTCAAATAAATCTTAATGCACCCAACAGCCACATTTTGTTTTAATTTTATTTATTTGGTTTCAGTGCACACATACACAAGCTTGGTTTGCATGAGCACAATATAGGTGGAGAGAATTGCATAAATAAATCAAGGGGGGGATTTCAATTGGGGATTTCAAATATGTTTATACACTAACAGTAGAGAGACCATTATTCAACAATATGGAACTGTATTTAAAGTTGTATTTAAAGTTTCTGTTCTCTCATTCACTTCCTGGTTTGCGGCGCTCGTTCATGTAAGAACTACATTTCCCAGTATGAATTGCGGCAGGCCCAGTAATTCACACCTCCTTGAAGTCTCTACCACGTAGAGAGCGTCCTGCCGCACAGATGTAGTTCCCAGGGGGGGGCGAGCGCGTCACTGACCACCGCAGTAAAGCCTCCCTTCATGGTGGTGAGTAACAATCAGACAAGCAGGAAGTGAACAGAACAGAGAAGAAATAGAGCAACTTCTAAACAAAAACAAACAATGAGGAAGTGAAAAGAGGAATGTCTGCAGGTAAAGGATGTTTATTATGAAAACATTTTTTTTTCTTTTACAACCACTTTAAAGGGTACCTCATGGCAGGAAATGTAACCACTTCGGGCTACTTAATGCAAATATGCTGCTTTCAAGAAGTGGGCTTTAACTGCTTGCCCCCCGGCCAAAGTACATTTACTGGCAGGAACATGTACATGTATGTCCATGGCTTTTTTTCTCAAACAATAGGTGCTGGGACAAGGGAACACATTTAACCCCTTGATTGCCCCCAATGTTAACTCCTTTCCTGCCAGTGTCATTAGTACAATAACAGTGCATATTTTTAAGCACCGATTACTGTATGTTACTGGTTCCCAAAAAAGTGTCAAAAATGTCAGTTAGGTGTCTGATCTGTCAGAAAATCGCAGATCAATGCCATTGCTAGTAAAAAAAAATGCCATAAATCTAGTCCCTATTTTGTAGACGCTATAACTTTTGCGCACACACATCAATATACACCTATTGCAATATTTTTTTTACCAAAAATATGTAGAAGAATATATATTGCCTAAACTGGGGAAGAAATGTGTTTTGTATATTTTTAAAGGGATATTTATTATAGCAAAAAGTAAAAAATATTCCCTTTTTTTAATTGTCTGTCTTTTTTTGTTTATAGTGCAAAAAAATTAAAACCGCAGAGGTGATCACATACCACCAAAAGAAAGCTTTTTTTTTGTTTTGGGTACAGCGTTGCACGAGCACGCAATTGCCAGTTAAAGTGACGCAGTGCCGTATCGCAAAGAATGACTTGGTCATTAGGGGGGTAAATCTTTCCGGTTCTTAAGTAGTTAAGGCTATTGGAGGCAGTCAGTCCCCAGTGAGCAGTGTTTATTTCCCACACAAAGGGAGATTTTCTATACTTCCATTTATGTTACCAGTACAGGTATAAAGAGCGCTTAGCAGAATGTTCATTAACGACCTGCTCAAAACCTCTATTGTTTGTTTTGTGATTTATTCTGTGTCGTGCCAGGGTGTAAAACACAAAACTTTCTTCTTGATGGTTGTTTGTGATTCATTTCAAAATGACAAGAACTGTGATCTGAAATGATGTGTTTCTCAGGAAGTATAATCACCAGGTATTCTCCCAGAGGATCCTGTAATGCACTTTGTTTGACAGAGGAGAAACAGCCAGACATGACTTGTAGGCTTTTGACATTTATTACAAGATTTTAGAAAAGGGAGCTGTCTGTCCTCTTTCATGTTTTGGGGGTTATTTTGAAACAAGTTAAGAATTTATTCCTTGCCCTAAAACATATTGATCCTCATGCAAATTATACAGAAAGAGCACTATCTGTCAGCCAAGCACAACATAAAGAATTGACTTTTTATACAGTGTGTACTTTTTACGTTGCCCATTTGCAAAAATATTCCATTGTGCTAAATGTTGTTGAGGGCTTTTAAAAGCTCAAACCGATTTTGTGAAACAAACTTAATTTCCATCCATCTTTTAAACGCTTCATTCATCTTGTGATTTTGTTGAAGTTTAAAATCCTGTGTTATCCTGAGAATAATTATTTTGTTTTATGTCATAATGTACAACTCTTTGCAATAAAAGAAAATGTCTGTTAACTTATTACATTTGACTAGTCTATTATGAGGGGCTATAAAGATCAACATCACCAGTCATTGTTATATGTGGAACAAAATTTGTGATATAAGCATAATATATTTAAAGTTGAACTGATGTAGAATGAAAATGAGGTCTGCTTACACAGGCCCATACTGTACACCTTGGGCCAGATTCAGGTAGCGTAGCGTATCTTTGTGCGGGCCACCGCAACTTAGAGAGGCAAGTGCTGTATTCACAGAGCACTTGCTCCGTAAGTTGTGGCGGCGTAGCGTAAATCGGTAGCGTAAATCAAAGTAGAAAGGAGGTGGGCGGCATATATTTAAATTAAGCATGACCCCATGCTAATGAATGGCTGGTCCAACTGGGCATGCGCGTGCATGCTCAGAATCACGTCGCATAACCTCCCTAAGATACGTTGGCGTAAATGCCTATGACGTGAACGTAACTTACGCACAGCCCCATTCACGTACGACTTACGTAAACGACGGATGTTCCGACGTTCATACTTTTGCATGGGATGCGCCACCTTTTTGGTGGTTTATCTTTTTGCCGGAAAAACGCCTTATGTAAACGGCGTAGATTACTGCATCGGGCGTACGTACGTTTGTGAATCTTGCTAATTTGCATATTTCACGTATGAATGCCAAATGCGTCCAGCGTAACTACGTGCCCATGATACGCCGGCGTAAGCAAGTTACGTCGAACGGCTGAAGCCATGTTTTTCGGCATATCTCGCTTTGTGAATCGGCACAAAGATGCGACAGCGCACATTTGAAATTACGGCTTTTGCTTATCCTTCCGCCCCCCCCCCCCCAGAGGCAATTGGATTTTCCATGGATCAACAAACTCTGGTGTTATTACCTATAAATGTTAATATCCAGTCATATTTTTTGAGTTTAGGAATGCATATTTTTTTTTTTAAATCTACTGAGCTGTAGTTCTTACTCTGAAGAAGCTTTTCCATATATTGGGGGTGTTAAATCCCCTTTTTTCCCCAAAAAAATCCCCCCTTATCCCCTGTATTGACCAGAAACTGAATAGCTCTACACCAAGGTTACTATGCATTTACTCTATCTTTAAACAATGAATATATTTAAAGAGAGAGTTGTGGCCGGGTGGACAGTACTTAGCAAAGTAATATTTTAAAGGTAACAAGGAAAAGGGATTTTTATGGTGCCATGACATATACATTCTATAAAAATATTCTTTTTTTGAATCAAAATTATAAAAAATTGGGGCATACAATTGGTCTCAAATAGAACATTACTTAAAACGTTTTTTTACATATATAACACACATATACAGATGTTATATTTTTTACAATGCTTGTTTCTCAACATGCTTTTCTGCTTCTTCAGGGGCTGTAGGGAAATTGTCCGATGTGTCAGCCATATTGTTGCAGTCACAATAAAAATTTGCCGATCGCCACCATTACTAGTAAAAATATTTTTTTATAAAATTGGCATAAATCTATCCCCTATTTTGTAGGCGCTATTGCCCGGATTCACAAAGTATTGGCGCCGATGTATCTCCAGATACGCCGCATAAGTACAAATATGCGCCGTTGTATCTGTGTGCCGGACACACAAACTAAGATATGCCTAAAAACAGACTTCATTCCACCGACGTAACTTGCCTACGCCGGCGTAGAGTGGGCGCATATTTACGCTGGACGCATGTGCCGCTCCCATAGATTTTTTATTCAAATATGGGAGATACGCCGATTCATGAGCGTACTTGCGCCCAGCGCATGATATACATGGTTTGCGTAAGTTTTACGTCCGACGTAAAGTTATTCCCTATAGATGAGGCGCAACCCATGCAAAGGTATGGACCAGGGAACACAAGCCTACCAATTGTACGTTGGACGTCTGTGAATATGGGCCGACGTGAGTCTGGCTGGGCGTAGGTTACGTTAAAGGCGTACTCAGTGATCCGGCGTATCTTAGGCAGTTGTTCTGACGTGGTTGTGCGCATGTGCACGGGGATACGTCCACGTCTCGACGCATGCGCAGTTCGTATTAAGTACTTCTCTGGCGCCCGGCCCATCATTTGCATGGGGTCACGCTTCATTAGTATGGATCACGCCAACTTCCAGCCCACTTCCACCTACTTCCACTTACGCTGGCTTACGGCTACGAAATATATGCCACGTTAGTGCAACGTTAGGAGAATTTGCTTTGTGAATTCCATGCTTGCATCTGTGCACTGCGTTGGTGTAGCGTAAAAGAGATACGCTACTGCGGCATAAATGTGCACTGATGTCTGTGACTCCGGGCCTATAACTTTTGCCCAAACGAATCAATATACGCTTATTGCAAAACCAATAATGTGTAGAAGAATACGTATTGGACTAAACTGAGGAAAACATTAGTTTTTTCATATATTTTTGGGGGGATATTTATTAAAGCAAACAGTAAAAAATATAGTTTTTTTTTCAAAATTATCGCTCTTTTTTTGTTTATAAAGCAAAAAATAAAAACCGCAGGGGTGATCAAATACCACCAAAAGAAAGCTCTATTTGTGGGGGGAAAAAATGTTGTTTGGTGCAACGTCGCACGACCGCGCAATTGTCAGTTAAAGTGACGCAGTGCCGAATCGCAAAAAAATGGCTCGGTCATCAGGCAGCCAAATCCTCCAGTGCTGAAGTGGTTAATTTCACAGTGCAATTTTAGCGCTGCAATATATTCTATTAAATTGTTTGTACGGTATATCTGTTTTTTGCTAGCTGTTTCTTATCACTTTTACAGTTTTAACATTATATTTATTTGGTCAGGGCGTCCCCCCCCCCCAGTGAATTTGAATCAATTCAAATTCAAATTTGCACATGTCTAGTCAGCACAGTCAGAGAACACAGGAAATGATCAGACCACAAGATTTCTGGCAAGATCATGACATGTTAAGGACCGATCCTAGTGACACTTTACCCGCTATCTACAATACCCAAAAGCCCCAATTTACCATACCCCACAAAACCCAATGATACCACGGACCACGTTGTGGAGTAAAATTAACCATATACATATTTTCAAACACTTGGTGGTCTAAAGACCACCCCTCTCAACTTGGACACTAGACATGTGCAGACTGGAATATTTTGTTTCGTTTTTTCGTTTTCGTTTGGAAAATAAATGTATTTAGTTACTCCCGAAAATCGTTTTGATTTATTTTGTTTTTTGTTGGGGAATAGCTTTCGTCCGAAAATCCAATAATACTTGGTTTCTGTCGAATGGTCAAAAGAATATTCAACGGAACGTCGAATATTTACGTCGAATCGTACATTTCCGTTCGAATATTCCGCCTACAAGAATTCTAATGTTGTATGACTATTAATAATGTCGAATCTATTTTCTCATAAATCGAAATCTATTCTCTGTAATGTCGAATCTATTATTTCTATAGTGTCGAATCTTTTCTCTATAATGTTGAATCTTTTCCCTATAATGTCGAATCTTTTCCCTATAATGTCGAATCTCTCTATATCGAATTTTTACCGCAACGAAAACAAAAATAAAGCATTTTTTATGTCGGATCTTTCGGTTTTCAGTTTTTCGGTTTTCGTTTCTTGCGGAAAAAACTGATTTTCGGACGAAAATGCATTCTAACGAAAACGAATGCACATGTCTATTGGACACTGGGACAACAATTATTACCTAGGCCTCAGTCGCAAGGCACCGACTCAGAGGCAGTATAACTGTCCTCAGTGACCTAACACTTTAACCCCTTCCTGGTTAACCCACGTCAACCGAAAGGTACCCAATAACTCCCATACTACTTATGGGTACAACCTTTTTCTACCCCAACTTTCATCTTTTTCTCGTCTTCCAGAGACCCAACACTGCCTGCCAGGAGACCTAAAAAGAAAAACCAGGGAGGGCGGGTGGGCAGCTTCTTCCTTGCTGTAATGGAGGAGTGACAAAATGTCACTTCCTCCCGCCAGTAACCTCTGCCGCCCCTGCCCCTGCAACAGCCTGCCCCTCCCCTGTACTTAAAAAAAACCTATGCACTACAGCCAGTCCCCACCCTGTCATTCCGCCCCTCCCCCAAACTTAGTTTGCTCCGTGCCTCTCTATACAATAGGTATTTTTTGCAACTATCAACCAAATATAAATATCGCTAAAGTGACCATGTAAGATAAGTTCGTTGTTAGGGTTCACATACTGTATACTTTATCAATTCACACTGTTTTTATATGTGGTTCAACAGTAAATTATGCAAATAAATGTACAAATCTAAACAGTTACATAAGAACACATCAAGTATGAATGATGAGGAATGACGATACCTGTAAATCACTGAAATATTTTTCCTATGTATTTCAAGCGTTGACCTTCTTTGGCTATCACATTTCAAACACAAGCAAGTCAGTCAATATGGCTGTTTGCCTGCTTATTTAGCTTTGTTATGTCACTGATTAATTAATTAATTAATCCAGAAGGAATCCATATTTTCCTGGCGTCCTCATTAGTATATTTTGATCTACTCAAAATTTCCTTAGGGCTCACTGCTACTAATGATGCACTTCATTTAACACAATGACATGATTACTAATTCTCTCAAAATTAGTTTTGTTCTCTGTTGAATTACCAGTGTACTTCCTGTACAGAAGGGCAAGCTCCGTGATGATCTGACACCATGCATTAGGAGAAATAATGGCCTTTCACTCAAATTCACTGGATTATAAAGCAGTGTGAAACTTTTACTTTAAATCCATTCCTTTGTTTTAATTTTCTTGTTGAAATGCGTGCTCTTATCTTAGGAGTGAAAATGACAGAATAATTTGGTATTTTACATCCCTCTAGAAGAATTATTTTGTAATATGGGAAGGATTTGACTTATTAGTGCTGTAGTAAAAAAATACACATGCTTATTGTCACAGCAGTTGTGCATTTTACTCACAGATCTGTATAAGCAAATACAATTTTTCAGCTCTGACATCTTGTGGTTCTCTTGTAAAGCTAGCAATACTTTGACAAAAAAATCACTAAAAAATCACAATGATTAAAAAAAGGCTGATAGATGTAGCCCTTCCCCGACTGTGTGCTTCATATTAATTTTAAGGCATTGACAAATAAGGCATTGATACTATTAACCACTATAACCACCAATATACGACGGCAGAATGGCAGCGGTAGGCAAATGGGCGTACCTGTACGTCCCCTTTAAGAATCCGTGCCGTGACCGTGCCCACGGGACCCGCAGACTCAATGTCCACCGGTGTCATGCGATCGGATCACAGAAAGGCAGAACAGGGGGATGCCTATGTAAACAAGGCATTTCCCTGTTCTGCCTTGTGACAGGACAGAGATCTACTGCTCCCTGTGATCAGGAGCATCGATCAATATCGTGTCACATGTAGCCCAGCCCCCACACAGTTAGAATCACTCCCTAGGACACACTTAACCCCCTATTGGTTTACCCCTTTCCTGACAGTGTCATTTACACAGTAATCAGTGCATTTTTATAGCACTAATCGCTGTATAAAAGACAATGGTCCCAAAATAGCGTCAAAAGTGTCCGATGTGTCCGCCATAATGTCGTTGTCACGATAAAAATCGCTGATCACCGCCATAACTAGTAAAAATAATAATAATAATAAAAATGACATAAAACGACCCCCTATTTTGTAGACGCTATAACTTTTGCATAAACCAACCAATATACGCTTATTGTGTTTTTTTTTTTGTAGAAGAATATATATTGGCCTAAACTGAGGACATTTTTATTTATTTGTTACATATTTTTTGTAGATATTTATTAAAGGTATTTATAGCACAACAAATAAAACTGCAGAGGTGATCAAATACCACCAAAATAAAGCTCTATTTGTGGGGAAAAAGGACATAAATTTTGTTTGGGAGCCATGTTGCATGACCACACAATTGTCAGTTAATGCGAAGCAGTGCCGAATCGCAAAAAATGGCCCGGTCATTAGGCAGCCAAATCTTCCGGTGCTGAAGTGGTTAAGATAGTTCTGTCTCTAACCGGGAACCCATTCATACTAGGAGCTGTTTGGTGGACCAGGATCTAGTTGTAGCAGCTGGTGGTGGCAAAAGCCACAGAGTAAACTCTCAGCATGTCCTCTTACCTAATGATAGTGAGAGCACTGAAAGGGACTGAGGAGTAGAATCTAAGGTACTGTCTGGTCTTCACCAGACCTCCTAGAGATGGAGATGTTATGCTGCAGGCGATGCTCAAGTTGCAGCACTCTGACTCATCTGAGCAGGCTGAAACTGAGAGCAAATTCCCTTGCAGCACTGAGGCACTGGATTCACTAGGCAGCAGGTAATGTAGGAGTGTTGGTGGGAGTGCATGGGTACTCACAGGGTCACAGACAAGAAGCACAGTCTGGAAGTGCACAGGCGCTGATAACCAGAGTCTGGCTGGAACTCACAGGCAAACACACTGGTGCAGAGAAGCAGATAACTGACTTAAAGTGTTACTAAATCCACAACAGGGAAAGCAGTCTGTATATGCAGGAAAGCATGCGTGTTATATTCACTATGGAACCTAATTGGTTAATCCTCTGCATTGTTTAAACAGGTTTTTTGATCCTGTCTTCTCTGATCTTCCCCTTCCTTCACAGTCCCCAAACCATCTCCTGAAAATTAACCCTGCACATACTCAGATTGGTGTGTATTGCTGGAGAGTACTTATTTTTGGGAAAGTGCATGTGATCAGCACAGGACCAATCAGCACTGTCCAGACAGAGGGTCAGTATTCCTGCAGGCTCATCGGACAATCAGGGGAGAATGAAACTCCTCCTACAAGCTTTAACCAGACACTGATAGAAGTCACAAGACTGCTATATACTGCTGATGATAAAACAAAATCAGCTGATGATAAAACGAAGTCCGTCGGACCAAAGTTTTAAAACCTGCTTTAAAATATGTCTGTCTGGCGTACCCGTCGGACAGGTTCGATGGTTAGTATGCAAAAGCATCGGACCAAAAACCCGCGCATGCTCAGAATCAAGTCGACGCATGCTTGGAAGCATTGAACTTCGTTTTTTTAGCATGTCATTGTGTTCTACGTCACCGCGTTCTGGTCTGATCAGATTTTTGGTTCGATGGTGTGTACACACATCAGACCATCAGACCACTTCAGCCTGGTTCGATGAAAACGGTATGTCGGATCAGTTTCATCAGATCGGTCTGATCGTGTGTACGTGGCCTTAGATGTGCCTCTTTGAATCATGTACGATGTGAATTGCTAAATGTTGTACCTTCATTAAATGTAACCATATTGCTACACTTGGAGGCGCTTCTTTTCTCTTTTATACTCAGTTGTGACATGATGCTACTTGTATATCAAGACATCGCTTGTATATCAAAAGAAAAGTCACAAGAAAAAGGTTCGCCCGGGACTTTAAATGAAGTGTGTAACGTTTCCGCCAGTAAAAATAACAATAATTGTATAGTATATCATTTAATTCTGGTAAAATTGTTTACATGCGTAAAGTAAAATTGTTACATACACGACACCAACAATTGCCAATTGAAACAATACATGGACAGTAAATATTAGTACACAATTATAGTAGTGGACAGAGTACACGGGCATCGTACTACTCGACTAGCCTAGTTTTGCAAGATCCAGCTCGCTCTTCAGGGGTGTGTAACACTGTACCTAGGATGAAAAAATATATATGTTTGGCAATCTGGCATAGTATTTGTTGTAAAGGCACAGGGCAGGAGGGGTTGTAGGTCCCCATACTCACCACTGAGCTTGACCATGGTTGCAATTGTGTGGCCCCAAGATGGCAGCAGCAGGTGCCTCACCTGGGAGCTGAGGCGGCGGAGTCAACTGAGGGGGACCCTCCAGGGGCCAAATGGAGAGCAGGCATGGCATGGGTATAATGATGTATCTCATAGTCCATACAAAGTATAGGCTGTAAACATAAGTATGTTTTATCAGATATCCAAAGTAGTATCAATCAGTATTAACATAAAATGATGTCTGAATGAGAAGCCTAAGCTGAAAATAGTAGCGATATGGTTAGAGACATGAGATATCAAGGTGATACAAGCAGATGACAGGATAGAAGAGAGGTGAACTGTGAGTGTTTGTGTAATGGTGTGTCGCTAGAAACCTTAGTTGATCCATACAAGAGTATAGGCTATAAATGTTTGTCAGGTATCTGAAATAGTAAAGTAAAGTTAATGAGTATTAGCATAGAGATGTATATATCTCAGTATAGGGACTGGGTCCAGGATGGTGGAAACCTGGAGATGATGGAAAACAAAGGGGTAATAGCAAGTGATAAAAAAAGGAAAGAGAAAGAGGGAGACAGAGAGGGAGGGAGGGAGAGAGAAAGTAGGAAGCAGTGATGCTACACTAGTTATTCATTCTAACAATTATTGTTATTTTTACTGGCGGAAACGTTACACACTTCATTTAAAGTCCCGGGGCGAACCTTTTTCTTTTGACTATATGTAATAGGGATGGAAGTGTGTCACTGGGGACACCTGACCTTTCCTTATTTTTTTTCGTCGCTTGTATATCAAGTCAAAATGCATTTAAAAATGTTGCTTGTCTTGCAAAAATGCGCTCAAACCAAGTTACTCTCAAACCAAGGTTTTACTGTGTATATATATAAAAAATTTGTACACCTTTTGAACATCAGTCACCACAGGGTTTCTTTCCTGGCTAATGGATATTGTAAATGCAGGATGTTAAAATGCAGGCAGTTTAGATGGCGATACTGATTTGGAACTTTTTGTTGTGTGAAAATATGTCCTTTTTGGGTTTGTAATTTCTTGTTAGTAATTTCCACTAGATGGTATCAGCTAAACAATTTCAGGATTTTTGATTAGCACATTCAAGGCTAATCAGATAGCTCTAGCATGAGGCATTGCAAGTCTGAGGCCGCGTACACCTGATCGGTCCAAACCGATGAAAACGGACTGAAGTTTTAGTTTCATCGGTCCAAACCGACCGTGTGTACGGCCCATCAGTCTTTTGTCCTTCAGTCCAAAGTTTTAAAACTTGCTTTAAAATCGGACTGATGGACGCCTGACCATCAGTCAAAACCAATGGTTAGTACACAAAAGCATCAGTTCAAAACCCGTGCATGCTCAGAATGAAGTCGACGCATGCTTGGAAGCATTAAACTTAATTTTTCACTGCGTGTCGTTGTGTTTTACGTCAACGCGTTGGACTTGATCGGTTTTTGAACTGATGGTGTATAGGCACATCAGACTATCAGGCCGCTTCAGCAGTGAACCGATGAAAACGGTCCATCGGAGCATTCTCATCGGATGGACCGGTCGTGTGTACGCGGCCTGACAGTTACAAGCATGACTCCCACAGGCAGAGGCATGATGGGGCTTGTAGTTCCGCAACAGCTTGAGGGCCACCAGTTTGAGACCTGATTTAAAGGCATTACCTATTTGCCCATCTGTGTATCCTCGTTTGTGGTATACCTTTTATATGGATGCATGTCCTGGATGTTTTTGAAGCAACAATATCTGCAGCTGACTTTATCGGCACCTTGTCATTTCTCAGGCAATTGGTATTTGTTTCAGCTTATATCTGAGCACTCAACTATATTGCTTTGTAGATTGGTTTCCTTATAGGAGCAATTTTTGTTGTTTCAGATCTAGCTGCTTACCTCAGCAAATGAAATCTGTCCATTGGTATCACTGTTTCCTGTGGATGTACTAGGGTGTCTGCTCCCAGGTACGTGACATGATGGTTGTTTTGGCATATGTAAGATATATTTGTCAGGAGGATAGCATCTAATATATATATTTGTTGCAGAATCATCTGGCCAAAAATAGGGTGATTGAATTAGCATTTTCCTCATATTGGATCTCCAATAGTTTCCAGGACAGCTCTATTTGGCTGGCTTTAGCTCTGCCTGATGGGGACAAATATCACGTTCATCTTACAAACGCACTGGTGGAAGATTTTAGTGCCTCAGTTTTGTGGCTTCTTTTGGTATCTGTCCTGCTTCAATGAAAGCGTTATTACTGTTTTGAAACAATGTATATGTAGCGCCCCTATACTTTCATTTAGGATGCTATTTAAATTTAGAGGGGGATGAGAGAGTTACATTTCTCTCATCCATGTTTATTTGTACAAATTGTTCGGGCTGGGCTTCCTGTGGTCCCATTCTGTGTTCCAGGGTTACACTTCTATTCTTTGGTCGACAGGTGGCGCCAGAGGGTCTAGGCGGAAAGCTCCTTTCCCCAGCGGCCAATTAGAGGATGTTTTCCCTCACGGGCATGCTGGGGTCTTCAACCTGCAACGGGTCGCAGGTGTGGCACCAACCTGTAGGGTGTACGCACATCACGGGCCCCACCACTATGGCCTACCTGGCCGGGGCGCACGTGCTACGCGGAGTTCCAGACTCTGAGCCCTCCTGGCTAAGGGCAACTAAAGTCGCAGAGGGGCCCCAGTGACTTACTGGGACCCCACACCTAGAGAGAGATCCCAAGCTGGATGCTGTTCGGTGGGGAGTCGGTCTGAGGTGAACCCGAAAGACAGGTGATCCAATAGGATTTAGACGGAACCATCGGGGATCTGGGTGACCGGACACTGACAGGTTATGAGTTGCAAAATCCTGCGCATGCTCAGAATCAAGTCGACGCATTCTTGGAAGCATTGAACTTCGTTTTTTCATCACGTCATTGTGGTCCGAGGGGATTTTGGTCCCATGGTGTGTACACACATCAGACCAACAGACCACTTCAGCCTGGTCTGATGAAAACAGTCCATCGGACATGTTTCCTCGGACATGTCTGATCGTGTGTACGCGGCCTAAGAGAACCCCTGAAGCTGTCAAGCGAAACGTGTCAAATGTAGAGTTTTTTTCTTTCCTGGCATTGGTGTGTAATGGATGTGATTAAGGTATTACAGGTATTATGATAAAATTCCTATTTAATATATATGTTATTGCTACTGCTTACTACCTCCTTACTTAAAATGCTAGCTAGCTCATCCCTCCCTTCTTGTGAACTTAAACTACGAGGAACTAAAAAGATGAACATAATGCCTCCTTCTGGGACTGCACCCAAGATGACAACATCAATATCTTGGAAGGAAGCTACTCTATATGGACATAATCAGTGGAATGCTCTCACATTGTTACAGTACTACGTCTTGCATATACCTTGCCGAAGACACATATCCGGCTGCTGCTTATATAGGTTGTGACAAAGAGAAGGAAAAACAGGAGCCTGAATCTTGGTGTCAGTGTGATTTTCTTTAGTTGCACACACTTCGTACTGAATTAGGCCAGGGGCAGATATAAGTATGGACGTTTGGTCTGGTCCAAAACAGGTGCATGTCATGGATGTCGATCTATGCTATAATATAGAGATATACTACTACTTGGGCCATTAAAGTCCCATAAGAGGGAGTTCCTTCTCCACTCTAATATAGATATATTAGCCTATCTTGATAGGTGATGCACTTTAATATCTATGCATACTGTTTGTTTGTTGGGGGATATTTGCTGTCATGTCTATTTTTGTGTTATAGACTTTTATAATAAAATTCATTAAATATTACATCCATTTGTCAGTATTATTCCACTAGGAGGTTTTGGCACCTTAAAAGTCCCACTATCCAACCAATCTTTTTCGGGGTGTGGTGCCAATCATCAACTGACATACTTTATTAATTCATTATAAATGCAGGCACAACTCAACTATATTCACAGGCAAGTCGATGCTATAGTACATATATTCACCTGTACCTTCTAAACATAAACATGTGGTAACACCATGTCTTAATTATAGGTGTTGGGCTACCCTCGCAGGAGCCGCTTAAGTATGTTTATTGGGTACTCTGCCTCTCAACCCCAATAACAGTCTCCACCACTCTTGGCACCCCTGGTAATAGTGTAAGTACAATGACCAATGAGAAACACACACCTTATGATAAAAACAGAAATTGTCTTTACTGCAATATGTCTGTGGAAAAGCAACAGACAGTAACAGTATATATTTTCAAGTAAACAAATGAAAATCAATAACTGAAATTAAGAGCAATATAGCTCAATACTATTTAGGCTGCTTTCAGGGGATGCCAAACCTGAGAATGTCCCCAAGAGCAGAGGCACACTTAAATGATAAATACATCACAATATGACACTTTATATCTGATTTGGTTACTTGCACTTATAGGAGTCCAGGTAGGAGGAGAGCAGAAGACTGACCCTCTTTATGTCAGACCTCTCTCTTCTGTCTCTTGACACCACAGGCCCAACAATAAACCCTGTATTCAAATCAATATTTAATGGCTTAGCTTCCCAGATAAACTATCCCGCTGCATATACAGAGCCTTGAGTATGTGCGTGAGGACCATATATGGCACTAGTAGCTTCAATCCCGTATGGAAAAAGATGAGGCTTTGTCTCCTCTTTGTCTCTTCAGCTAGTCACTCTCGTTGGTGCACTTAAACTCCTGAATAGCAGGACCAAACAACACAACTGGCCCAGATTATTAAGTAAAGAATGCAGGATCTTCTTCAGAAAGGTGAAAGGACAATGGTGTCTGTATACAGTGTCTCTGTATCTGAATGGTCTTGTGTCCTGTAGCACTACAGATGTCAGCAAAATGACTAAGAACAATGATGTTTGTATACAGTGTCCATACAACGCTATCTGTGTGCAGTGTCCTTGTTTCCTGCAAATGGGCAAAAGCCCAATCCTGTGGTCAAGGCCCAAACAAATGTCTTGGAACAGGCAGGCTCTTATAGTGACCCAACTAGTCCCCTCACACCGGAATGCCTCACACCATCGGTGCAGGTGCATCTGGATATGATTTTGGGATGCCCCTCTCTCAATCACACAGTGGACTAACCTTGGAGGCAGCAACTCCCCTCTAGATCTAGTCTATTGCTCATGGAGTCTGAATTGCCTGAGATAAGCAAGATGGAGTCTTTGGATTCTTTTCCTGCAGAGCATGCTGGCTCTTGTAATTCTATACAGTTTAATCTAAATGTAAAACTTGAGTCCTGGGACTACAATTCCCTGTATGCTTTGCTCCCTGGTGGTAAACACTCTGCTGGCAGCATGTAATGACACAGAGTCTTAGCTGGCACTAGAGCAGTCTCACTGCAACAATGCTAGCTAGCTGTCAGACATAGGTTGCTGATGCGTGGATAATTTGTGAGCAAGCCCCTTTAAGGCACCGCAGAGCATGTAGTGGTTGAGGGTAGAGACCGCCCAGTGGGGTTGACTGGTGCTGGAGCTGGAGCTGGACCCTTATTGGGGGGGGGCGGATTGCTGCCGTTCTTTGGGTGGGGTCTTCTTTCCCTCTTATTTTGGGAACAGGGCACCGCCCTGAATGGGCATTGTTTCCTGGACATTTTTCTACATGCCTACCTTTGGCACCCATTGGTCACCGATGTGGTCTTCAGGTTCCTGGAATGGGGGGTGTCTTCTGGGAATGCACGGGTGCTTTCTCTGTCCCCTTCAATGTGGACAGATGTGCCTTTGTGACGCCCCTGTTGATGCAGGCGCAGTCCGCCCGGAGGCTTTCGTGACCATCTTAGTTGAGGGCCCATACGCTGGATGTTATTACCTGTTGGGGGTGCCGGTGTGCGCATGGTGTGCCCAGAAGTCAGCCACGGCCATCTTGGTTAATGGCCTGGATGCTGACCGCTCCTCTGGTGCAGCCGGGGCTTGCAGCTGTAGACCAATTTGTTTGGGGGGCTTGTTTATGCAGGGCGGTGTCTGGCTGTCATTCTCTCCCTCTTCAGGCTGGGAGCGTTTTTTTGTGGGCCAGTCAAGCCTATTGGCGAGGCTGCTACAGGTATGTCATGAGTGTGTAGGGGATCAAGTTTTGAGATATTAATTATCCTAGCATGACTACTTAACCACTTAAGGACATTTACGTCGGCAGAATGGCACGGCTGGGCACATCAACGTATATATACGTTGATTTTAGTACGCCCGTACGCGTGCGCCCGTGACCCGGTCCGAAGCTCCAGGACCGGGACCGCGGGATTCGCGGACCCGATTGCCGCTGCAGTGCGGCGATCCGTCCCTGGAGCGGAAGAACGGGGAGAGCCGTGTGTAAACACGGCTTCCCCGTGCTTCTCTGTGGCCGTAGCATCGATCGCGTCATCCCTGTAATAGGGGGACGCGATCGATGACGTCACACCTACAGCCACACCCCCCTACAGTTGTAAACACAACACATAGGTCACACATCCCCTACAGCGCCACCTGTGGTTAACTCCCAAACTGCAACTGTCATTTCCACAGTAAACAATGCAATTTAAATGCATTTTTTGCTGTGAAAATGACAATGGTCCCAAAAATGTGTCAAAATTGTCCGAAGTGTCCGCCAAAATGTCGCAGTCACGAAAAAAATTGCTGATCGCCGCTATTAGTAGTAAAAAAAAAAAAAAATAATAAAAATGCAATAAAACTATCCCTTATTTTGTAAACGCTATAAATTTTGCGAAAACCAACCGATAAACGCTTATTGCGATTTTTTTTTACCAAAAATAGGTAGAAGAATACGTATCGGCCTAAACTGAGGAAAAAAAAAAAATTATATATTTTTGGGGGATATTTATTATAGCAAAAAGTAAAAAATATTGCATTTTTTTTTTAATTGTCGCTCTATTTTTGTTTATAGCACAAAAAATAAAAACCGCAGAGGTGATCAAATACCACCAAAAGAAAGCTCTATTTGTGGGGAAAAAAGGACGCCAATTTTGTTTGGGAGCCACGTTGCACGACCGCGCAATTGTCAGTTAAAACGACGCAGTGCCGAATCGCAAAAAGGGGCAAGGTCCTTTACCTGCATTTTGGTCCAGGTCTTAAGTGGTTAACCACTATGGGCCAGATTCAGGTACAGTGGCGTATCTTTGTGCGGGCGTAGTGTATCTTCTTTACGCTACGCCGCCGCAACTTAGAGAGGCAAGTGCAGTAAGCCAGCCTAATTCAAAGTAGGAAGGAGGTGGGCGTCATCTATTTAAATTAAGCGTGACCCCATGCTAATGAATGGCCGGTCGAACTGGGCATGCGCACGCATGCTCAGAATCACGTCGCATATACTCCCTAAGAGACGTCGGGGCAATGCCTACGACGTGTGAACGTAACTTACGCACAGCCCTATTCATGTAGTACTACTTAAATGGCGTATGCAACGTAAAATTCAACGGCGTCTTTCCCTGGCCCATATCTTTGCATTAGCTGTGCCTGCTATAGCAGGGGTAACTTTACTCCGTACTTAAGCCTTATGCAAATCGCGTATATGAAGCGGCCGGGCGCATCTACGTTCGTGAATTGGCGTATCTTATTCATTTGCATATTTATAATGGGAACACCAAATGCGTCCAGTGTAACTATGCGCCCACGATACGCCGGCATAGGCAAGTTACGTCGGACGGCTGAAGCCATGTTTTTCGGCGTATCTCGCTTTGTGAATCGGCGCAAAATGCGACGGCGCACATTTGAAATTACGGCGGCGTATCTGGAGATACGCCGACGTAAATGCTTTATGAATCTGGCCTCATGTGTCTGTCTCTATTTATTTTACAGACTCTGTAAATACATTAAAGTCTAAAAGCGGATTAACAAGAATGAACAATGTTGTATTGTAGGTTTTCCATTCTGTTTCGTTTTTAGGTAGGTTACTACCCTTTACCTAGGGTATGGCAGCCATGGCAAGTGCCATGGGCACCATATGAAGGGGGCGCTGGTAAATGGCTGGGCAGCAATTCAATTACCAGGGTCTGGTGGTCTCTTCTTCCCTCCAGGCTCCTGAACATAGGCTGGATCTTCTTTTCAGCACCTTTGCTAATAGACAATGGCAGCGCTGCAAGTGGGACCATTTCTAATTTCTTACTACTGAAAGTGCAGTCACTGGTTACGGAGTAAGCAGACAGCTGCATTTCCCGATGCTACCTCTATAGTTCCGGCTACAGCAGCCCTGACAGCTGAATATTACTCCTCCACCTGCTGTCAGGGATGCTATAGCCAGGACTATAGCGGTGGGATCGGGTCGGTGCATTTCTCGACAGGACACCTGGACTGTGGACTCAGTCAGGAGGTGTCTCCTCACAGGCCTTCTGACTCGAGGTCCTATCAGTCCAAAAGCAGAGCCCAGCCACCTGTCCATCAGGAGGGACGGCTGTACAGCCAGTGCCTTATGCTGAGACTGGTCCTCTTGATTAAGATGCAGGCACATTTTTAATGCATTCCCCTCTCCCTGCAGGCCATGGCTCCCTTGTAGTCTAAATCATATTTTTTGGACCCCATGAGATCAAACACAGGGGCCCAGGAGGCTGTAAAATGGAGGGACTATTTTTTCTAATTCGGCTTGCTGGAATATCAACTCCTCCCAGTCTGTAGAGATGCCCTTTGTGTCAGAGCCCCCCTTACAGTATATATAAAGATGACACCAGAGTCCACAGTATTCTTTAGATCAGATTTCCCAGTGTGAAGGGGAACTCTGTGGATTCTGATGTAAGGGGAGCTCTCTGGGAACTCTAAGGGGGGAACTGTGATATAAGATGTAACGCTATTGACTCTGGTGTAAGGGGTAATCAAAGCGCTTGGCTTGTATTTTTGTTTGCTGTTTTTTTTTGTTAAGGTTATCTGAAAGATGGGTTTCAAATGTTTTGACAGGGGCGCAGTTTCAGTAATTGCCATAGGCGCCATTTTCACTAGATACGCCTCTGCCTTTACATATACTGTATAAGGATCTATTTAAAGTGACATGGTCTATTATATATCTTTTTTGCTATAGGAATGATAGCAGATGTGGAATCGCTGTATACCATTATAGAGCATACAAATGCGATAGAATCAGTAAAATGGGCATTAAGGAGCTCCAATATAGAAAAAAAAAATCATTGTAGATATTTATTAAGGTGTTTGGAGTTTGGATTGTTCCATCATTTTTTCTGGTACAACAGCAACTACTACTTACAAAAGACAGGGGTGGCTATGGGAGCTTGTTTTGCTCCCAGTGTAGCCAATTTATTTTTGTCTCACTGGGTGTCTCAAGTGATTTCTTCAGATAGACCTGCAGAATTGGTGTGCTATAATAGGTTCATAGATGACCTCTTCATGATATGGAGGGGGGATGAATTGAGTCTCCTCTCCTTCATGGAAAGGCTGAATGAATCGAAATAATAAAAATATAGTACTGTCCTGGAAATACGACATTCAGAAAATGGCGTTCCTGGATATTGAAATGTATGTGCAGGAGGGACAGATTCACACCAGAAATGATTGTAAACCCATGGACAGAAATGGTTATATAGCAATTGATAGATGCCACCACAAACCATGGTTGCTGAATATCCCTAGGGGACAGTGTGTATGATTGAGTGGGAAATTGCACCAAGAAGGAAGAATTCATACAACAGGCAGTGCAGTTTGGTGAGAAATTTGTACAAAAGGGCTATTAAGAAACATTTATCAAGAAAGGATTTGAAGCGATTAGGAATATGGAAAGGAAGGATTTAATAGTAACAAAATAGAAAACAGAAGGAAAGAATAAGGCAGGAGAAGAATTCAGGAATATTATTGGGATATAATATACAGAAGAATAAAATTGAAAACATAATTTTAAAATATTGGGGATTGGAGACAGTACCCCCACCCCTCGCCCTTCATTTGTATATAAAAAGGCCCCTAGTTTAACCACTTAAAGTGGTTGTAAACCCACTTTTTTGACTTTTCCCTACAGGTAAGCCTGATTGCAGCGGCGCATTCGCAGGGGATATCCACGGCGAAAGGACCGGCAGCCGCCGGACCTTGCCGATTTGAAATCTCCCGCACGCACGCGCGGGAGTGACGTCATCGCCGCTCCAGCCAATCACAGCGCTGGAGCGGCGATACCCGAAAGACACGCCGGAGCAAGATGACATCTCGCTCAGTGTGGACCAGGTAAGTGTTCTTCAGGTCGTTGCGAGGTAAGTATTTCATAATCAGCTAGTATGCGGTGCATACTAGCTGATTATGCCTTTTGCCTTGCAGGTTTACAAAAAAAAATTGTATATGCGGTTTACAAACGCTTTAAGATTTAGAGGAAAGTGAGTTGAGGGATAAGGAGTTTAATAGGGGGATAGCCAGGGATAATCTGGCTATTTAGGACGATCCCGATACATTGGGATCTGTAAACTGATATCAGTAAGGGGGTGGAGAGACTATGGCATAAGGGGTGTGCCAGGGTCTCTGTACCAGGTAGATGAGGTGCTCCGGGGGAAGGGACTAAATGGAATATCTCTGGGGGGGATGCTTATCAAGGTCAAAAGGGTGGGTTCGTTTTTTTTTGTTTTGTTTTTTTCCTCTGGTCAAAGGCAAAAAGAGTACGAAAATGGCTAGTACCCTGAAAGATGGCTACAGCATTAAAAATTGTGTCATATAACATGAGGGGACTATGCTCGCAGCATAAAAGGGGTCGTTTGTGGCAGGAACTGCAACATTATGCTGCGGACATAGCCCTCATACAAGAAACCCATTTTTAGGGAAGGTGGTATACCTAATATGCCGGGCCATATGTTTAACCAGTGGTATCATGCAACGTCCCCTATTGCAAGGGCAAGGGGGGTCACAATTGCAATTAAGAAAACATGTCCATGGGTTATGACGTCTATGCAAGTGGACAAAGATGGTCGTTTCTTTTTTATTAAAGGAACAATGTTTGGACAACGATATACGCTGGCGGCAATATACGCCCCAAATATTGGGACTAGTGATGTCAGGGACGTTCTGTCCGCTTCCGTGATCGTGCGCCTGTACGCATGCGCGGGACGCTGCCGTTGCGTGTGCCCGTGCGCATGCGCGCACCCGTGCGCATGCGCGCACGTTAGGCGCACGTCATACGCAGCGTCCGGCTGCCTATAAAGGACACTGCTGCAATGTTGTACATTGTGGTTTGATCTGCATGTGTTCCGTGCTCCTATCTTTGCATCAAGCATTCTGCTCTGGTATATGATCCGGCTCTCTGACCCTGCTGCCTTCTCCAACCCTGACTCCGGCTTGTTGACCCGCTTATGTTCTGCCTGACTACCCGTTACCTGAACCCGGCCTGGACTCTGATTATTCTCCTGTCTCCCGTTTATGCTGTCGCCCCCAGTG
This sequence comes from Rana kukunoris, assembly GCA_029574335.1. NCBI lineage: Eukaryota > Metazoa > Chordata > Amphibia > Anura > Ranidae > Rana > Rana kukunoris. Next base: position 400,946,551 of record CM056053.1, on the reverse strand, counting down.
CATGACCCGGCTTGTCTGACTCCGCTACTCTGCCGACCCCTTGTGGCCGCCCTGCTGACGGGCACCTGTTGTTCCTGTATCTTCTGCCTGCCTACCAGCACCAACTACTTCCTGTTCAGCAGTTCCTGTGTCACCAGCAGCAACTACTTCCTGTTCAGCAGTTCCTGTGTCACCAGCAGCAACTACTTCCTGTTCAGCAGTTCCTGTGTCACCAGCAGCCACAACCAGAACTGACACCTGCACTTCACCGTGCTCCTACCACCACTGTCCCCACTCCAGTGGTCTCCGAGCCGGGGTTGTACAGGAGGTCTCCCTCCACGCTTCCAGCTCACACCCAGGTACGTAACAAGTGACTTTATTGTTAAAACATTGAAGATGTTGGAAAAATCTAAAGAAGGATGTGTGATAATAGGGGGCGACTTTAATACGGTGCTAGACCCGAATATGGACACAACGTCAGGGAAAACATCTTTATCATTTAGAGCTTTAAAATACTTAAAACAATTTTTATACACACAACATTTGTTTGACAGTTGGCGGGTAATGCACAATGAAGTGAAGGACTACAGGTATTACTCGAAAACACATAAAATGTATTCACGTATTGACCTGTTTATGATAGATCAATTTTACTTAGAGAAGGTCAAAAACAGCACCATTGAGTCCATAACCATCTCAGACTACGCACCCATAACATTGACACTCTCCCCGATTGAGACTGGCTATATAGAGCGAACATGGAGATTAAATGAGTCAATATTAGATAATAAAAAAATAGCAGACAAACTGACAGTTAAATTAAGAGAATTTTTCGAAAGAAATACTACGGAGGAGGTGTCGGCCCAGACAGTGTGGGAGGCTCATAAAACGTGATATGCGGAGATTTAATAGCCTACGGCTCCTACATTAAGAAAGAAAGATCTAAAGAAATTATAGAGTTATTAAAGAAAATTAATATATTAGAGACGAAACATAAAAAAAAATTCGAGCCTGCGGACAATCAACAACTACGGAATCTCCGAGTTGAGCTTACACAGTGTCTGGACCGAAAAATAAATAATAAACATAGATACTTTGCCCATAGGTTCTATGAGCAAGGAAATAAATGTGGTCGGTTACTCGCGAAACAACTTAAAAAACAACAAGAATCTAGACATGTGCATAATCTATTAATACAAAATAGGAAAATACTGGAAACACGGGCTATAGCGAACGAATTTCGCTTATTCTATGAGAACTTTTATAATATCCAGACACCCTTACAAATAGGAGACAGAGAGGATCATAGAAGGGAAGAGATGGTGTCTCTGAGGGAGGAGTCTAGGATGGCGCGAGTCTCACTTCAGGCTGGTTAGGGAAGGAGCCCTGGGAAGGTCCCGCAACGCTGAGATGGTTGAGCATCAAGCCGTTCAACTAGCTGCCTAGCTGCCTGCCTACCTGCTGAAAACAATGCCGAACCTTAAGCGTCTCCATTGAGTGGCTCCTCTCCCTCCCTCGCTCTCTCTCTCCCCCCAGGCCTTCTCAAAACTCACACTCTAAGATCTCGCATAGGAAAAGCTCACCGTGCTGTGCAGCTCTCGTCGGCTCTCTCTGCTGTCCGGACCTGGCTCTGGGTTCCGGGCGTCGCAAGTCTCCGTAGCGCATCCGTGGATCTCGGCCTTCCCCTCCCCCCGCCCGCGGGATTGTGGTTCTGCTCTGCCGGGGGATTGAGGCTGCTGCTGGCATCTGCCCGTCAGTGGCGTCCTCGTGTTTGCGGCGTCTTCTGTTGGGCTCTCGTGCCCCGCCGCAGAACTACTCCCAGATCGCGTGGCCGTATGGAGCGGTATGTGTTTCAGCTTGCGAACTAGCGATGCGGGGGATCGTGAGGAGGTGTCGGGCGCAGACGGGGGGGGGTCAGCCGGTGGAGGAGGCGGGTGGGGGCTGGAGGCTTCGATCTTCCACGTAAATAAGATTACAGGGGGTCCAGCAAGTCTGTAAGTCTGTAGTTGATCCGCAGACTTGCAGATTCATATAGGCTTGTAATCTACTGGACTGGATACTCTGGTACCATCAACGTCTAAGCCTCTTGCCTGGTACTAAGTTTCATAATTCAGTCACAGCCACAGCCACAGTCACAGCCAATCTGTAAAACCGCAACCAAATGGAACAGTAAGTACTAAATCTAAATCCAAAGGAACTCAGAATAAGGAAGCCGGTCCAGGATACGGGGGTCTGCAGGACTGTGAGTAATTCCATATTTTTTTTACTTTGTACTTTTCTTTGGAACCGAAATCTACAGTATTTACACAGTATTTGCAGTATAAATAAATAAATGTGAGCCTGCTGAGAAAAGCAGATGTGCCTGAATATGAGAGTGTGAGATCAAGATAGGAAGTTTGTACATCCTTAAAGTGAATACTCCAATCCTTTTTTTTTTTATTTATTCTGCCCCATCACACAAAAAAAAAGAGAAAGCACACCGCCATCTAGGGGCCGGGAATATAGCCCACTACTATTTACTTATTAAACTCAATTGCAGTCTCTATCAATATAACTACCACATTCTAATTAACCTTCATCACTGTACGGGGACATAAGGCGATATAAGGTGACATATGGACTGGACCGTGAGAACTGTGGCCTAGGGATATCTGGTTCGCGAACAGGAAATTAAAATACTATTTGACAACAAATATATGGATGAGGTCCATAGAAGAGAGTCTTATATGGCAATACCTTAGAACATTAAATATAGCCGCTATTAATAGGCGGTAAATATAAGACTGGGAGGAAGAAGAGAACCACAACACTCTGTAACACGCCAGGTACCCAGTCCCTGTTACTTGTGAAATATAAAGCGGAACACGGGATATTAATTTGAAAGGGCTTGTCCCCTTTCTCCCTTTCCTCCAATATTTTTCATTTGATAGAAACACGGACTAACACGGTCCCTCAAATGGAAGAGAACTGACACATAATTATAAATAAAGGGAGAAAGGAAAGGAAAGAAAAAGAGAGGAATCAAAGTAAAAATCCCCCTAGACTAAATTCATTCCCTCACATTTAACAACTCTCCCTAAGGATATATCAAAAACCTCCGTAGGGAGTCAGACAGTATTAAAATAATTCTGTCTTCAGTTGTGTTAACCTATAAATATGAGTACGAGGGCGAGGGGCGCCAGGGGGGGTTCCTCCTCGACCCCCCGCTTGAGTCAAAGCCCAGGGCCAATGAGCAAGTACGTAACGCAGGGAACGAATGGAAGGGAGAAGGAGAAAAAAAAAAGACAAAACAAAACCAGCCCTAATCAACCCAAACAGCTCAGCAAACCCAGAACCTCAAGCAGAGTCAGCGACAGATTGCGAATACGAAACAGCTACAATACTTGACGTAGAAGATCAATTAACAGTCTTGGCATTACCAACAAAAACTGAAATGCAGGAAATGTTTGCTGCCTTAGAAAAAGTGCTGTCATCACAAATGGAGAGAATGGAGAGAAATATGGGATTTATGCTAGAAAGATTGGAGGAAGTTGAAAAAAAAACAGACCACAACTTTAACACCATTAGAAAATTGGAAGAGGAGCTATCAGAAATAAAAAAAGAGCAAAGGGAACACGCATATAAAGCAGAAGATCAGGAAAACAGAGACAGACGAAAAAACATCAGGATACGCGGAGTTCCCGACTCTTCGCAGTCAGAAAATCTCCCAGAAATTATACGGAAAATATGTAACCCAATACTTGACAGAGAAGTAACACTCCCATTAAAGATAGAACGCGCCCATAGGATAAGAAGGCCCCGGGAAATCCCTCAGGATAAACCCCGAGATATTATAATACGATTTGAAAGCTGGGAAGAAAAAAAACAACTATGGAAAAACCTGAGAGGGAAGCCCCCAATTAAATTCGAGGAACACAGTATACAAATATATCAAGACCTATCACAAGAGACACTTAGAAGAAGAAGGAACCTGAAGCCATTATTGCGGGTGTTACAAGAATTAGAAATACAGTATAATTGGGGATTTCCGTCATGCCTGATAGCTAGAAAAGGGGGGGTCACGGCAAAGTTAAGATTTCTAGATGAAATTCCTGAGTTCTGTCAAAAGTTGGGAATCCCAACCCCAAGTAATTAAATATGAAGAGAAGTGCCATAAACACTGGGGGGGGGAGGAGAGAGAGGAGGGTAACAAATTATAGATACCCAATTATGGAAAATGTCGCGGGGTTGCTGGGTACAGCGTTGTGGAGACACCAGGGTTCAGGAGTCCTTGACCGCCTGAGGTAATTCCCCTGGGTTCAGGGGGATTAGAGGAGGCGTCGAATTGTACTCCGCCTTAATACAGAGGGAGCACCCTTGCACTCGAAGTGTAAGAGAAGATGCTCCGAAACAGGACCTTAGGGTCAAGATTCTACCATCATGGGACAGGGGGGAGGGAAAGATCGGGGGTGGGGAGGGGCGGAAGGGGTGGGGGGAGAAATCAGGGGAGGAGGAGGGGGGGTGTGGGGGGTAGGGAAAGGGGGAGAGGGGGGTGGAGGGAAATTTGGGATAGGGGCGGGGAGGGGGGGGAGGAAGGGGGGGAAGGGAGTGGTAGGGAGATGAGACAAAAGATTTTTGGACCGGGTGATAACCAGAACATAAGGAGAAGACGAAATAGGGAGGGAAAGATTGTAAGCGATCAGAATTATCCATATGTCTAAGGTAACCCTAATTACCTATAATGTAAGGGGCCTTAGTTCTCCGCGTAAAAGACACATGATCCTAAAAGAAATCGAGAGACTTTCCGCTGATGTAGTTTTTCTCCAGGAGACACACATAACCCTTGACTCAAGAGTGAGGCTTAATTCTCGGGCAGTCCCAACATGGTATTACGGAGACTCTCCGCAGAGAGGATCAAGAGGAGTTGCTATTGGTATAGGGAAAAAATTAAGTTTTTCTGTAGAAGACAGGATAGTTGACCCTGAAGGCCGATATTTGTTCTTAAGAGGTCTTCTACACGGTAAACGATATACGCTGGCCAATGTCTACGGTCCAAATAAACTTCCTCAGAGGTACCTAACATCGATTCTGAACAAACTCATGGAATTTAAAAAAGGAAACGTGGTCCTAGCAGGGGATTTTAACTTCACCCTAGATTTACAACTAGATAGAACATCAACAGTTAACATAGGAAACACAAAGCAACAACAAATAGTTAAAAATAAACTTTTTTCGTGCCAACTAATAGATCCCTGGAGGGTTTTTAACCCAACTAAAAAGGATTACACATTTTACTCTACAGTCCATAATATGTATTCGAGGCTAGATTACATAATGGTAGATCATGAAACCTTAGAATTTGTGGATAATGCCGCAATAGAGGTAGCGACAATTTCGGACCATGCCCCGGTCACACTGAACATATATTTTTCAGAAATTGAAGAGAGAAGGGGATCCTGGAGATTAAATGAGGAGTTAATAGAAGATACGGAAGTTGTAGACATAATAAGAACAGATATAGACGAATATTTTAGGTTAAACCACACCCCTAATGTAAATATAGCTACCATTTGGGAAGCCCATAAGGCTAATATTCGAGGGAAATTAATTTCCTTAGGAGCAAAAAAAAAAAGGAAAGAGATGCAAACAGAAACAAGATAATCAAAGAGTTACAAGACTTAGAAACAAAACATAAAAATCAAAAAAATAACAAAAAAGTATATCAGGAAATGTTAATAAAGAGGATTCATTTAAGAGATCTAATGGACAAAAGCAAGAAGGACGCACTTTCACTGGGCTCCGCTGGCTGGAATTGAATCCTGAGGCATCCACCGCTCAACTCAGATTTTGGGGCTCTAAATTATTACCACCTGCCTCCTGGATACTCCTAAACGCCTGACAGCCAAAATCGGGACTCAAACAGAGCGGCATCAGCCACATCTAGGCTCCTTCCATCACAGCCCGGCCGCCATCTTGGGCCTACGAAACCCTCGGATCCTCCGGGGTTCGCAGACAGGATCCCCACACAACTTCAAGATCCCTCAGGTCAGTTCCCGGCCTATGCCTACAGATCCCCGAGTCTGGTACCTGTAAATTCCGGCTCCCCGTCTGCTCCTTCCCCCTCCGCGCCCGGCCGCCATCTTGAGGCCTGCTCCGCTGTCGGGACCCCCTGCGGGAGCCCGCGGCGTCCCCGGAGCCCTGGACTCTTCCTGGTGGGTGTCTGGCTTCCCCCAGGAGCCGGTGCTGGAGGTCTGTTGGCGATCGAGCTCCCGACCGGCTCCACCTGCCGCTGTCCGCCCGCCATCTTGAGGCCTATGAGGCCTGCTGTCTGTCAGGGATCGGGACCCACATTCTGCGGCTGCACATCGGGCCCCCCGTATTCCACCCAGTGGGGCCCCCAACGATCCGTGGGCAACGCGGTAGGGGATCAGGGCGCAGTCCTCTGTATACAGGTCCTCAGTCACAGGGGTGTACGGCGGCCATCTTGCTGCACCCAGGCCTAGCTGCAGCCTCCTCTTCCCCCCGGACCTTGTTTGAAACGTGACCAGCCCTGGGAAGCCACCCTCAGACAGTTAGTTTGACCCTAGGGACAGATCGGGGGAGCAGTCAAGCAGTTTAAAGACCCTGCATATAGTTAATCCAGCCTCTCAAAACAGCACTGGAACTGGTGTCCCCTGTTTAACAAACCATCATCTCCACTAGCTGTCTTAGGTATCTCCTATATACTACTACCGCTGCCAATTCTATTACCTTGAGACCACCACTTGCTCTGTGGGGTTACCTCTGCCACCGGTCGTCACATATAAGTGATGGCAGCAAATTCAAACTTTGATTTAAAAATATCAGCATGAGCTAGAAGACACAATCTTCACTAAGGGGGGTCGCTTGCGTGATGCGACACCACAGCGACTCTATGTAAAAGATTCAGCGAGGAATGTAACATAATTACGGTGCCGAATCCTAGCAGAACCCACATTATTCATCTATAACGCCGGAAAACGCCTGAAAAACTGCCATCACCCCCATAGTACACCTCTGTGCATGCCTGGAAACTACAGGACTCGAGGTCGCCGATCAAAACATACCCCAACTAACATCTTGCTCCGCTCCAAATCGAAAGGCAAGATGTCCCAGAACGGCTCCCATCCCTCGCCGCAGGCCTCTCCGACATTCCCTCAGACTTCTCAATGCGCAACTCCGCGTAAACAGGTTTGTGAACCACCTACACAGCTCACAAAATCAGATCTGGATGCCAGTCTCACCATAATGTATGAAAAGCTAGCAAACAAGTTCCACTCAGAACTGAAAACATCCACTAGCACATTGCAACAGGAAATAGCATCCTTGGGTGGTCGCACAGACATGTTAGAAACAAAGCATGATGAATTAGCATTAGCCCACAATGATCTAAGGAAGGATTTTGAGTTGCTGGCAGAAAACTACTCCTATCTACAGGCTCACGTCGAGGACCTGGACAATAGAAATCGAAGGAATAATTTGAGAATACGCAGTGTTCCAGAGTCGGTGACGGACCTGATGCCGGCTGTCTCAAAACTGTTTCATTCTCTTCTTCCTGACACCCCACCTCAATCCTTCACCTGCGATAGAATTCACAGGGCTCTCCGTCCCAAACCTCCTATAGACAAACCACCCCGCGACATTATCCTTTGCATGAAGGACTTTATCACCAAGGAGAATATATTAAGGGCCGCAAGGAACTCGCGCAATATCGAGTTGGAGGGCACAAAGATCCAATTATACCCTGACATCTCACAGGCCACCCTGGAAAGAAGACGCAAGATGAGAGAAGTAACATCGATCCTACAATCGGCCCGCATCAGATATAGATGGGGTTTTCCATTTAAATTAACCGTACCGCATAATGGAACTGTCTACTCTGTTGTCAACGTCGCAGAGGGCAAGGAGCTCCTAATTAAATTGGGATTGCTCGATCCAGAGGCGTCCCCGAGACCACCTTCTACTCCACACCCATCTCCCATTTGGGCCACCCCGTCCTCAAGATACGATCAAAGAAGGATGAGATCAACTTTGAGATTCGCAAATCCGTGAAAGTTACAAGAAACTGATGGGTTCTCTAGTTTTCCCTTTTTTTTTTTTTCTCTCTCTCTCTAATCTATACTTTTACTGACCCGCAAATGATACCTTGGCTCCACCTTAGACTCCTTCTTTAAGGACTGTATTAATTTCTGGCTCCCCTATATAACATTTCACTGCTGAACATCCGCACTCAACTATCCATTACGTTTTGAACCTCCAATGCAATCAAGGGAATTAGCTCACATTCTAGTATTAACTGTTGCCCATTATCCTGGGCTTTGCTAAAGTAGGGGAGTCGCCTTAAGCATCTTCACTCTTTCAGGAAATTTCCGATATGACTTCTCCCCCCCCCCCAAGGAAAAAGTTTTCTCTATCCCCCCCACCACCGGGGTCAGTAGATTCAGACAACTCGCACCGGACTATTCCAGGAGTGGGAGAGGAGATGGGGGAGAGGCAGGGAAATTTTTTTTTTTTTTTGTGTGTTATGTTTCTCTCTCCCTCTCTCTTCTTACACTCTCCCCTTACTACCATTAGATAGCTCTCGCTACAAATACATGGAGAGTAACTCGGTCTCTCCGCCTCCGCTAGATTGACCCCCCTCTCACTTTTGGAGTCTCAGTATGACTCTTACGGCACGCTTTTTTGTGCCTTTGATCATACTTTCTGCTTTTTTTTTTGGCAGGACTCCGGAGGTGAGCTTTGGACTCCCAGATCCAAAGGTTACTACTTTTTTGTCAAACCGTTCTCTTCAGTTTGACCCCTTTTTTTGGTTTACTCAATGTTCACAGTTTTATTACATGATTAGTAGCTTTATAATTACAGTATTAATGTTTGTACGGTTCATTTTATTGTGCTTTATTACACTCAAGTCTCGCAGTAATAACAAAGTGTTTAGTTATAGACTTGGCAAGTATTTCTCAACTAAGGTTAATGCTACATTATCACATGTTTCTTTATACTTAGTAGATACACACAATGCGATTGCGGGTTTGTACTCTTGGTATACAACCTATCTGTCACGGCCTCACATTTCCAAACCCCATGACACAGACAGTGCTAACCACTATCACTATATGTCATCCCTCAGAACTTTATTTTTACACTATAAATGGAATTGAAGGTAATTTCCCATAATGCCAATGGCATAAACTCTCCCCAAAAAAGGAAAAAGGCCTTCCGTCATTATAAAAGACTGGGTGCCGACATAATATTAGTGCAGGAAACCCACTTCGCTGTATCCAAGCATCCCAAATTTTTTGACAAAACTTATAGGCAATTCTATTTCACATCTTTCGATTCCAAAAAAAGAGGAACTGCCATCTTTATCAAAAATTCAGTTATCTTTGAAACCCATAGTGTCTTCAGAGACCCAGAAAGTCGTTTTTTGATTATTAAGGGCTCTATAGGAGGACGTCTAATCACAATAGCCTCGGTATATGCACCCAATGAAGCTCATGCAACATTTTTCTCAAAGTTTTTTGACACTTTAGATAAATACTCCTCCCCCCATATGATTGTGGGTGGAGACTTTAATTTAGCCGCTCACTCATCCCTAGATAGAAGCAAAGTAGCACCTTCATCCAAAGCCTTCCCTAAAACGTTAAATCGCATACTACTCACCCACCAACTCATTGACACGTGGCGGGCCCACAACGTGGGCATCAAAAATTACACCTTTTACTCTCACCCTCATGATTGCTCTGCTAGACTAGATTACATCTTTAGCACCCCAATCCTAGTCGCTAATTCATCAAAAGCAGACATCCATTCTTGCCCCTGGTCAGATCACCAGATTGTATCTTTCACCACCTCTAAAATTGGCCTCGCTGACACCCCTCACAAATGGCGCATCAATGATGCACTACTAACAGATTATCTGAATATCCAACAGCTAACATCCAAAATGGAGGAATATTTTCTTCTTAACTCCTCCCCTGACATTCTTCCCACGTCTCTTTGGATGGCCCACAAAGCGGTCATGAGAGGCCATCTTATTAAGTTGGCCTCGATTAAAAACAGGAATAAGCTGACAGATATAAAAACAATAACTAGAGACCTAGATAAACTATATCACAAATATAATCAATCCCCCTCCAATGATATATTAAAACATATCCAAGAGAAACGCACGGTCCTAGACACTCTACTAACCTCAGATACAGAAAAAGCCCTTAGATGGTCTAAAGCTAAGTTCCTTTTACATAGTAACTCTACCTCCACCATGTTTGCCAGGAAACTAAACCAATCCACAAAACCCCCCCATACCTATAAACTGAGAAACTCTGCAGGCAACCTAATTTCCCATCCTAAAGAAGTCATGGAGGTCTTTTTGAAATTTTACAAGAAACTTCTATCATCTCCACAAAACACACCGAAACCATCCTCGACGCACTGGCTTGATGATATCCCGCTCCCCTCCCTTACAACCCAACAAAAAGAGGCCTTGAATGCACCCTGCTCTGAAACAGAAATAGGCAAGATCATAAATTCTTTAAAGACCTCCACAGCCCCCGGTCCTGACGGCTTTTCCTCATCCTACTATAAAAAATTTGCACCAGTATTAATTCCCCACCTTATGAGTTTGTTCAACCACATCCTAAAAGGCAATCAATTCCCTTCTGAAATGCTCCTTGCTAATATGTCTCTCCTTCCAAAACCAAACAAAGATCATTCAACCCCCCAGAACTTCCATCCGATCTCAGTTATAGACAATGACCTAAAAATTTTCGGCAAAATATTAGCAGACAGATTGGCCTCAGTCATCTCACCCCTTATCCACCCTGATCAATCAGGTTTTATCCCAGACAGGCAAATTACAGATAATATAAGATTAACAACAAACATCATTCAAGACTCCAACCTCCACGCTAGATCCACCCTTCTACTTAGTTTAGATATTCATAAAGCTTTTGATAGCGTTAGTTGGTCCTACTTAGACTCACTACTCCCCAGATATGGTATAGGTGATGAATTTCTACATGGATTTAAAGCATTATACCACGACCCACATACCCGTATCAAACTCCCCGGCCATAACTCTGAATTTTTCCCATTAAGTAAGGGCACAAGACAAGGCTGCCCCTTATCCCCTCTTCTATTTGCCCTAGCCATCGAGCCCCTTGCTTGTGCCATCCGCAGTAACTCCGACATCAAAGGGTACACTAAAGGCTCGAAAGAATTCAAGCTAAGTCTCTACGCAAACGATGTCCTCTTATTCCTCACTGATCCGTTAATTTCGCTACCAATCCTAATCGAGACGTTGGATACGTTTCACGACCTCTCAGGTTTAAGCATAAATCTATCTAAATGTTCTGCCCTCCCAATTAATTGCTCCCCCGATTTGACTGCCTCATTGAAAGAGAAATTTTCCTTTCAGTGGAGTTTGGAATCCTTTCGTTATTTGGGCATTCATATCACCCCGTCCTACAAAACCCTATACCACAAAAATTACCCTAGATTACTTCAAAACATCAGAGACTTACTCAAGGCCTGGTCAGTATTCCATATATCTTTTATGGGTAGGATAATTGCCACCAAGATGGTTATATTGCCAAAACTACTGTTCTTCTTTAGATCGCTCCCTATCCTGGTACCTAAAAGCACTCTAGACTCTGTACAAAGAGATATAAATAAATTCATATGGCAAAATAAAAAAGCCAGATTTGGTTATGCACTAATGTTTAGACCTCAATCGAAGTGCGGGTTGGGTATTCCCAACCTATGGCTATACTATCTCTCAGCCAGGTATACACAACTCGCACAATGGTACGCACCCTCCAATCATATCCCGTGGCTAGAATTTGAGGAACAGTCTGTCCTACCGTTCCACCTCCAAGGCCTTCTATGGTCCAAATCTATTAAAACACAAAGAATGGGCAGCCTCAACAGAGTGGTACACCAGGACCTACTATTGTGGCACAGACATAAACATAAATTTAATTTATCCTCAGAACTCCCCCCCCTAGCTTCCTTCCTGGGGGACCCCCTATTTTCCCCCCCGGACCTACACTCTAACCAATACTCTCTTTGGCAACTCCTCAATCTATCTAACCTCAAAGCATTCACTAAAAACAATACTTTTCGCACATTCTTAGATTTGCAATCAGAATATAAACTCAAAGATACTGATCTCTCAGACTACAACAATATCAAACAATTCTATCAAAAAAACTTCTCTCTCAACCTCCAAACCCCCTTCACAATATTTGAAAAAATGTGTCTTACTTCACCTCGAGAAAGGGGCTTGCTATCTAGAATGTACAGAAACCTAAATGAACACAATTTACCAGACAAAACACGCCAAATGTTGCAATGGGAGTCAGATCTAGATGAATCCTTTTCCACAGAACAATGGGACAGCATGGCAAATAACCTAAGAAAATGCACCAAAACAGCCTCTATTAGGGAATCCGCTATAAAACTTCAACATAGATGGTACCTCACCCCTGATAGAATTAACTCATTCTATCCTGAAATCTCTCCCTTGTGTTTCAGAGGCTGCCCAGACCAGGGCTCCCTTATACACACCTTCTGGGACTGCACACACCTCAAAAATACATGGCAACAACTCAGTATCAAAATAGAACAGATAACAGGTAGAAGAATAGAACTAACACCTAAATTATGTCTCCTTTTTTATCCTATCCCTGACATTCCTATAGCCCACACTAGGTTAATACACACCTTGCTCACATCAATACACTGGGCCATAGCTCTCAACTGGCGTTCCGCTACAGTGCCATGGTCCCAAATTATGGATCGTATGTTGTCCATCAAACTAGCAGAACGCATTCACCACACCTTATATGATACTATGGACATATACGATCAAAAATGGAAACCATGGGACCTAAGTCTGTTAATTCATTGAATAAAGATTTGAGTCTATTATCTTCCCCCTTTTTTTTTTTTTTTTTTTTCTCCCATTGGCCATTAAACTAATTCGTTAGACCATTTTGTCACTATATATTGCTAGTGAATGACCTTTTATACTTAACAGGACCTATATCTTCTCCTCTTGATTTACTGCTATGTCTATGTTTCACAGATGCTTACTGCTGATATATATATATATAATAATGTACATATGTTTTATTTGTTTTTGTACCTCTTGCCACTGTACTTCATAACTGTATTGAGACTTATTTTTCAATAAACCGTTTGTAAACAAAAAAGAGATCTAATGGAGATTGAATCCAGAAATACATTCAAAAACGTCATGAAAGAAAGGTATCTTTGGGGAAATAAACCAGGAAAGTACCTCGCCAGGATCTCAAATGAAAAAAGAAACTATATAGAAAAAATAAAAGATCAGTCAGGACATATGCGGTTTAGGACGTCTGAGATAGCGGAAGCTTTCCGGACGTTCTATGCCTCACTATACTCAATTAGAAAAGGTGAGACACATGAGGAAAAGGCAAACAGAGAGGAAAAAATACGAGATTATCTATGGGAATCTAATTTACCTAAACTAACAAACGAAATAGTAGAAACCCTAGAAGAGCCAATAACTCATGAAGAAATCAGTCAAGCGATCCAAGGAACCCCAGGGGGGAAAAGCCCAGGCCCAGACGGTTTGTCAATAAAATACTATAAAAAATTCAATGAGTTATTAATTCCAGAAATGTGTATTTATTTTAATAAACTAGGAGGTACAGAAGAGGTGAGGAAAGAATCCCTTCTGGCTAATATCGCTATCATTGGAAAAAACCCTGGCCGTTGGTTGTCGGGGTATGCGGGCGGGAGGCTTATCGGAATCTGGAAGCCCCCTTTAATAAGGGGGCTCCCAGATACCGGCCCCCCACCCTAAGTGAATGAGTATGGGGTACATTGTACCCCTACCCATTCACCTGCAAGAAAAGTGTAAACACAAATAAACCACACAGTGTATTGAAATATTTTATTAGTTGGCCGCCGGGGGGGGTGTGTATGATCGCTTTTATAAAAGCGCCCCCCTCCGGTGGGCTTCTGCGGGGGGTGGGTGCCGCTGTTCTTCACCGCCGTCTGGTTCTCTTCCGCCGCCGGGGGGGGGGCGCTTTGATAAAAGCGCCCACCACCCGGCGGGCTTCCTTCGACATCTTCGGCGGCGGGGGGGTCTTCTCCCACTCTCCGGGGTCTTCTCCCACTCTCCGGGGTCTTCTCCGGCTCTCTGGGGGTCTTCTCCGCTCTCCGGGGGTCTTCTTCTTCTACAGGACTCGCCGCCGCTATCTTCGTGTTAGCTCAATTACTAGCGGCGGCGTGTCCCCTCTTCTGTGACGTCTTCTTCTTCTTCTTCTCTTCTCCAGATGTTGACGCGACGCTTCCTTCCGCTGTTATGGCTGGCGCGCGGCTCGCAGCGAGTTATATAGGCCTGTCTTGTGACGTTGCAGTCCCATCATGCTCCGGTAGGTAGCATGTGGTACCTACCGGAGCATGATGGGACTGCGACGTCACAAGAACAAACTCCACCCACGTGTAGAATTGGCAGGAATCCGCGTCGGATCCCCGTCGCTTCTATGACGGCTTTGTCTCCATCGCGGCAAGCCAGCTCGGCGCTGGCTCCCGCGATGGAGCTCGCAAGTGCTCAATCTCGCCGAGAAAGGGAGCGAGATTGAGACAATATCGCGGTCAACCACTGTATTATTCTATCTCTCAAAACCACATACATCACTGGCAGCTTTAATGCAGGAGGTGGAAAGATATGGACACCTGTCTAACTTTAAAGTTAATTTTGAAAAATCATTATTGCTACCTAGTCATGTATCTCAGGAAATGGCAGGGACTCTGAAGAGAACATATCCCTTTGTATGGAAGAAGGACTCCCTGTTCTATCTTGGGATACATATCACTGCAGATCAAAAAATGCTATATAAACGTAATTATTCATCCCTACTGACTAAACTAGTGGAAGATTTAAAAAAATGGGCAAGACACTATTTGACATGGTTTGGAAGAGTGAGTGCAATTAAAATGTGTATACTACCCAAAATTATCTATATATTACATACAGTACCAATCAAAGTACCAGCGACGTTTTTTAAGCAGATACGGAAGGCATTTGTTGCCTTTGTGTGGAACGATAAACGACCAAGGATAGCGTATGATATCCTACGAAGAAGTAAGGCAGACAGAGGAATGGGGCTTCCAGATATATTGGTATATTACAAGGCAATGGCACTGGTTCGAATTTTGAACTGGTGCCATGACTCCGGGAAAAAAAGATGGACCCTATTAGAAAAAACAATAGCGGGAAGGAATCTGGAAGGGGCCCCTTGGATCCCGAGAGTCGCGAGAGGACTCACAAAGTGTACATCCCCCTTGACATTGAACACCTTATCAATAAGAGACGGGCTGAATAAAAAGGGAGATTACTCACCAGGGGTGTCCCCCTTGGTACCACTGGAGGGATTCCCATGGTTCCTGGGTCCATGGAATCGGGGAGGGGATGTCACATGTATCAGGCTCGCTCCACAGGGAACACTAATAGCTTACCCAGATGTTGCTATAGCTTTTGGGAATACACCCTCAGCAAGATGGAAATATCATCAACTGACAAGATTCCTTAATAAGATGAAACCCGACTTGAGACCACTAAGCTCTTTTACAAAGTTCGAGGAACAGTGTACGCATCAGGGGGAAGCAAAGCACCTGCTATCCCAGATGTATAAGTTGATACAAGGAGCTCAAAAAAATAAAACACCATATTTTATTAGGGAATGGGAGGGAGAGAAAAAATATAAGGCTATCAGATGAAAAAAGATTAAATTAATTTAATCCACATCTATAAGCTCGCATATCCAGGAAATGGCCTATAAATTTATAACAAGGTGGTATAGGACTCCAGTAAGGTTAAACCAGATGTATCCAGTGGCAGATGCTCGGTGCTGGAGAGGATGTGAGCAAAGGGGTACATAAATACACCTATGGTGGGAATGCCCAAAAATTAAAATATTTTGGGAAGCAATTGCACCGTGGATTGAGAGATTGACCCCAATCCCTATAGAGTTCACGCCTTTATGTTTCCTACTCCATGGAACATCTGGCCCTATTAAAACATACAGGAATAGTGTAGTGCCACATGTGTTAAATGCTGCAAAACTGTTAATCCCTAGATTTTGGAAACAAAGTATGTGCCCAACATTAGCAGACTGGAAAAGGGAAGTAAACCGGATAATGGAGGCCGAAAGGTGGATACAAACAGTGAAAGATAAAAAAAAGGGAGTTTGAGATAACATGGGCAGGCTGGTTACAACATGAACCTGAAATGGGGGTGGAATAAGAGAAACGAAGTGAGAGGAAAAGGGACGCAACAGATGTACGACACACAGAGGGTAATGGTATAAAGATCAAAGACTTAGGGCCAGATTCTCTAAGAAATTCGCTGGCGTAGCGTAAGCCATTTACACTACGACGCCGCATCGTACTAGAGCAAGTGCCATATTCCCTAAGCATTTGCTCCGTAGTTTGTGTTGGTGTAGCGAAAATGGCCCAGCGTAAGCCCGCGTAATTCAAATGGGGCGGCTTGTATTTAAATTAAGCACGCCCCCGCGTCGAACGAACTGAGCATGCGCCGGCCGGGGAAAAAGCCCAGTGCGCATGCTCCAGCTCACGTCGGAAAGCGCCGTTGAAACCGACGTCAAAACTACGTGATCGTCACTACGCAATGCCCTATTCGCGAACGAGTTAGTAAAACGACGTAAGCGACGGAAAAAGCCGACCCTGACCCGACGCCATACTTAACATGGCATCTGACGGCATCCAACGGTACTTCGTAAGGTTACTCCTCATAGAAGCAGGGGTAACCTTACGCGAACGAAAACGACGTATGCGACGACGGGGCGGTGTAAAAGCGATCGGGAATCGGCGTAGTAGCCTCATTTGCATAGGCAAATGAGAAAACAACGTAAAGGCCACCTAGTGGCCGGAGTTGTCATTACAACTACGATCCGCAAGTGTAATGGTATTACACTTGTCGGATGTTCAAGCGTATCTATGCCAAAGTGATGCTAAGCATCACTCGCATAGATACGAGCCAAAAAAAACGGCGATACGACGGGGTATCTGAGATACTCTGTCGTAGCGCCGCTGAGAATCTGGCCCTTAGATTAAAAGTACTGACCAGAGAAGAGACATTAAAAATTGTGGCTATGTAAAATCCTTTTTTTTTTCTTTCTTTCTCTCTCCTACGTTCGCTCCCCTCTTTTTCCCCCCTCCCATATTGATTCCAACAAGAGGCCCCTGATCCTCTGTCTTATGGGAATGGTGGGGGGTTTTTTATATTTTTTTTTTTGCTGTGTCTTTGGTCTCTTCCCTTTTACACAATATCACTTGGGGAGGGCTGGGGGGATAAAGAGGAGTAAATTACAAAACAATAAGTAGCTCAATAGGAACACAAGAAAGAATGGAAGTAGAAGACACTACTATTGTATCACAAGTTCTTAAAATCAATTCAGATACACACTTGCACCTTGGCCCTCGGGCCTCTTAAGAGAACCAGTTAGAAGTAACTAAGTTAAAGAGGAATTTGTTAGTTTAACACTTGCACATGTAATTTAACACTATGATCACAAGGCCCCTTGCAAGGGGAGGGTAAGGGTCAATATACTCAAGTAGGTAAGAATTAAACAGACACACATGCTTTTTTTTTTTTTTTTCTAAGCCCAGTAAGTCAAGAGAGTACAGGGTTAGAACATCTACACCTCAGTGGAAAAGGGAGGAAGGGCAACAAGGGGAGTGAAAAGGAGGAGAGAGAATTAATTATATTTTTTCTGTGTTTTTTTTCTGTGTTTTTTTTTTTTTTTATCTTCATTTTTTCTTTTGACGGGGGGTAAAAACGACAGATAGGCATCCATGGGAAATGTAATTTCGGATTATTTTTTTAACAAGATAAATGTAATGGTGTACATAACAAAAGATGAGAATGTATAATCTTGTATGAATTGTAACGAGCAAAGAAAAAAAAATTGATTATAAAAAAAAAACAACGCTTTAAGGACCGCCACATGTAAATATACGTCGGCAGAATGGAACGTACAGGCACATGGACGTGCCTGCACGTCCCTGCCTAGACGTGGGTCGGGGGTCCGATCGGGACCCCCCCAGTACATGCTGCGGTTCTCGTGGCTGCAGGAGCAATCTGGGATGAGGGGGTGGCTGTTGGTTTCTGTCCGCCCCCTCGCGATCGCTCCCAGCGAATCCACAGAGCCTCCGCTCTGCACTTCCTCTGCCTGTGTAATGTAAACACTGGCAGGGGAAATTATGTCAGCAGGTTTTAAAATCTGTCTGCTGTAAAAATCCATCGGCTCGCCCGTACACACGATCGAATCTGTCTGCTGAGACAGTCTGTCAGACCGTTTTCAGCAGATAGATTTGATCGTGTGTACGCGGCCTTATACTGTACCTCTGTTGATAATCATTCTGTAAATATATTGAAGTGTGGGCTCCATTTAAAACTGCTTCTTTTTCTAGTCCAACTTTATGCCGTAGACATCAATTTTTTCTGTAAGAGTCTTAAAGTACAGGTTAATGTTTGAGCTATTTTATGTACATGGGGTGCATCTTTTCAATAGTTTCCAGCATGTTAAACCTGGAGAGACAGCAAACTCATACACGGTCCTGAGATAAGTGAAAATCAGAAGTAATAGTAACCTGAAATGAGGGTCATAGAGAGGTAGACATGAGCTCTCTGCCTTTGAATTTCTATATTTCTTCTTCTAAGCAGAGCTCAAGGATCAGTAACCAAAATATAATGTTTCTCTTTAATGAATAATAACAGTCAGAGGCTTTAAAATCCTTTCTATTTCATTTCTAATTCTTTAAATAACCTTAAGAAGCAGCTGATACAGCCAGCTGAACTAAACAAATGTTACCCACAGTTCAGCAATTTAATTACGAACAGAAGGAAACCAAGAGCTCGGCATCATTTCTAAGAGGTCCTTGGAGAATGAGGGGATGCTGAAGCAATTACAAAGTAGCTGGAACATTATTTACAAGGCAGACAACAACCACACCGTCAGAAGCAATCCATGAGCATGAACAGGGGTGGAAAGAAGAGCAAAAGGGGAATGAAAAAGAAAGTAACATACAGTATGCATGTTTATTTAGTAATCAAAGAGTAAAATCGTAAATTCAGATTTTTCATTTCATTGAACTTACTTCAGTAAACTAAAGTTGTGTTGTTTGCTTAGGTTGTACAGGCCAGTTTATTGTTCTTCAGCCTTTAGGAGGGCCGGATTGTGGCCAGCGGGGTATAAAATGCCCGGGCTCAGCATTGGTGAGAATAAATATGGCCTCATAGTTTGCGATCAGTGGCATAAGAAATAGTGCCCTTATTAGTAGGAGTAATTGTATCTCATTATTGGTATCAGTGGAAGAAAAAGTGCCCCCTTGTTGGAGTCAGTGGGAAGAATAGTGCCTCATATCAGTGGGAGGAATAAAGCCCTGAGGGCCGAATAAAGGCTGGCAAAGGGTCACATCTGGCCCTGCAGTTTGGAGATCCCTGTTGTAGACCCTTATTAAACACGGTTAGTCACGTTGTTCTTTAGGGTTACTCTACAAAAAAAGGACTGTTTAGAGGGTCAGATTTACACTTCTTCTGTCTAGTATTGCCCCTTTATACCTCAAACAACTGGGTAACCATAAATCACTCTGACAAAGTACGATATCAAAGGTACTACAAAGTTGGAGGTGGAGAAGCTGAAAAAGACATCCTACCCAATTCGTATCAGTATACCTCAAAACAAAAATTAGCCAGGTGATATTGGCACGGGTGGTACCCCAGCACCTTTTATTTATTTATTTATTTATTTATTATACACAGGAATGTGTTAGAGCCGGCAACACAATTTGCTGATTTGCTGTGTGCTACCACAGGCAGATCTACCACACTAAATCATGGCCTTCTGACTTTACAAATATCTGATGTGTGACAATCAAATGAATATATCACATGCAGCTTTGTGTATGTATTATAATTTATTCCATATGTATATTGTGCATACTAGTAAGTAAATAATTTTCTCAAGATATACTGTCGATGTAGTGTCCTACTACCAAGGTAATGGAGAACTTTAAAGTGGTATTAACCACTTCAGCCCCGGACTATTTTGCTGGTCAATGACCGGGCCACTTTTTGCAATTCGGCACTGTGTCGCTTTAACTGACAATTGCGCGGTCGTGCGACGTGGCTCCAAAACAAAAATGACGTCCTTTTCTTCCCACAAATAGAGCTTTTTTTCGGTCTATTTGATCACCTCTGCGTTTTTTTTTTTTTTGCTTTATAAATAAAAATAGAGCGACAATTTTGAAAAAAATATATATTTTTTACTTTTTGCTATAATAAATACCCCCCAAATATATATTAAAAAACAATGTTTTACCTCAGTTTAGGCCGATACATATTCTTCTACATATATTTCGTTAATAAAAATTGCAATTAGCGTTTATTGATTGGTTTGTGCAAAAGTTATAGGGTCTACAAAATAGGGGATAGTTTTATGGCAGTTTTATAAAAAAAAAAAAAATTTATGAGTAATGGCGTTGATCTTTTTATTAGTACTGCGACCTTATGGTGACACATCGGACACTTGTGACACATTTTTTTATCCCCCTGAAAAAACCTGGGAGCGGTGTGTTTACACACACTGCTCCCGGTTCTCGCTCTGTCACGAGCGATTGCGGGTGCCCGACGGTGATCGCACCTGCCGGGCGCCTGCATCAGCACCAGGGGCGAGCAGGGGGCGCGCACCCGCCCCTAGTGGCCGCAAAGAAAAATCACGTTATATTATGTGATTTTGCGCAGCCGATCTGACCTGCCGCGGTAAAACTGCGCTCAGCAAGCGGTTAAACCTTATTCAAAATGATTATATATTGCAGCTTATATATTGACTCTGAAGAGAACATATCCCTTTGTATGGAAGTAGGACTCCCTGTTCTATCTTGGGATACATATCACTGCAGATCAAAAAACGCTATATAAACTTAATTATTCATCCCTACTGACTAAACTAGTGGAAGATTTAAAAAAATGGGCAAGACACTATTTGACATGGTTTGGAAGAGTGAGTGCAATTAAAATGTGTATACTACCCAAAATTATCTATATATTACATACAGTACCAATCAAAGTACCAGCGACGTTTTTTAAGCAGATACGGAAGGCATTTGTTGCCTTTGTGTGGAACGATAAAAGACCAAGGATAGCCTATGATATCCTACGAAGAAGTAAGGCAGACGGAGGAATGGGGCTTCCAGATATATTGGTATATTACAAGGCAATGGCGCTGGTTCAAATTTTGAACTGGTGCCATGACTCCGGGAAAAAAAGATGGACCCTATTAGAAAAAACAATAGCGGGAAGGAATCTGGAAGGGGCCCCTTGGATCCCGAGAGTCGCGAGAGGACTCACGAAGTGTACATTCCCCTTGACATTGAACACCTTATCAATAAGAGATGGGCTGCATAAAAAGGGAGATTACTCACCAGTAGTGTTGCTCACGAATATTCGCATTGCGAATATTCGTTACGAATATTGCATATTCGAGTATTCGCGAATAACACGAATATCGCGGCGAATATTCGCTATTTCGAATATTCGAATGTTTTCAATTTTTTTTTAGAACAGATCACATCCTAGAGATCCCCATCGACGTCTAAAAGCATTGCTGGTATGATTAGAGACCTTGGGCCGAGTAGCTGCAGCGCTCATTTTATATTGCCAAAAAATCGCAATGCGATTATTCGGCAATAGCGATATCGCGCGATTATTTTATATTGTAATATATCACGAATATTCTGAGCCAATCAGAGTGCTCCATTCCGCATTTCTCGAAATTTCGCAATTATTTTGTATTGTAATATATCACGAATATTCTGAGCCAATCAGAGTGCTCCATTCCGCATTTCTCGAATATTCGCAATTATTGTGTATTGTAATATATCACGAATATTCTGAGCCAATCAGAGTGCTCCTTCCGCATTTGCCGAATATTCGCAATTATTGTGTATTGTAATATATCACGAATATTCTGAGCCAATCAGAGTGCTCCTTCCGCATTTGCCGAATATTCGCAATTATTGTGTATTGTAATATATCACGAATATTCTGAGCCAATCAGAGTGCTCCTTCCGCATTTCTCGAATATTCGCAATTATTTTGTATTGTAAAATATCACGAATATTCTGAGCCAATCAGAGTGCTCCATTCCGCATTTCTCGAATATTCGCAATTATTGTGTATTGTAATATATCACGAATATTCTGAGCCAATCAGAGTGCTCCTTCCGCATTTGCCGAATATTCGCAATTATTGTGTATTGTAATATATCACGAATATTCTGAGCCAATCAGAGTGCTCCTTCCGCATTTCTCGAATATTCGCAATTATTTTGTATTGTAAAATATCACGAATATTCTGAGCCAATCAGAGTGCTCCATTCCGCATTTCTCGAAATTTCACAATCGCAATTCGCATTCGCATTCGCATTCGCAATAGCGAAAATTCGCAATAATTTCATTTCCAAAAAATATCACGAATATTCGTATTTAGCGAATATATCTCGAATATTCGACTATATATTCGAGATATATCGCGAAATCGAATATGGCATATTCTGCTCAACACTACTCACCAGGGGTGTCCCCCTTGGTACCACTGGAGGGATTCCCATGGTAATAGCTTACCCAGATTTTGCTATAGCTTTTGGGAATACACACTCAGCAAGATGGAAATATCATCAACTGACAAGATTCCTTAATAAGATGAAACCCGCCTTGAGACCACTAAGCTCTTTTACAAAGTTCGAGGAACAGTGTATGCATCAGGGGGAAGCGAAGCACCTGCTATCCCAGATGTATAAGTTGATACAAGGAGCTCAAAAAAATAAAACACCATATTTTATTAGGGAATGGGAGGGAGAGTTAAATATAAGGCTATCAGATGAACAAAGTAAAAAAAGAAATCGCATCTCAAATCGGCGGCAATTGCCGGCAATGACACTGTCCTAATCGGTGCGACGCCTAATCAATCAAGCCTCGCACTTATAGGCAAGAATCTCGTCAGGAAAAAACAAATTTTTCTTGATGAGATTCTTGGCAAGAATCTCTTGCCGCCTGAGTGTACACACACACATTTCAAAAGAACTGTGGTTCTTTTGAAAGGCAAGAACGCAGTGATGTCATCGCATATGATGAGAATGCGCTCGTCACATTCGATGCCGTCACTGCCATCTTGCTTCACCCAACCTATGCCGTGGAAGCTACCGTGCATGCGTCAAAGTCATTTCGAGCATGCGCTGGTTTCCACAGTGACAGGTAAGTATACAGACGCTCGGGTTTCTCATCGGGAAACAGGCTGACAAGAATCTCGACGAGAAAATAGAGAGCAGGATCTCTATTTTTCTCGTTGAGATTCTGGGCAGATTTCCAGATGAGAAACCTGAAAGCCTCATACACATGTTTGGTTTACTCAGCAAGAAAGCTATGCCTGCAGTTTTCTTGCTGGTTCTTGCCGGTTCACACTGAGTATGAATCTCAAATCGGTGGCATTTGCCGGCAATTGTCGGCAATGACACCGTCCTAATTGGTGCGGCGCCGCATTTGCGGCGCTGCACCGATTTCAAAAAGTAGTTCCTGTAATACTTTTTGCGATTTTGGGCCGAGGTACTTAACTGGTCTGCACAGAGTCCTGACTTTAACCCAATAGAACACCTTTGGGAAGAGTTAGAGTGGAGACTGTGAGCCAGGCCTTCTCGTCCACTTTAGTACTTGTCTACTTGACATCACAAATGAACTTCTGGAAGAATGGTCAAATATCCCCATAGACAGCCTTCCCATGATCCAGACCGTCCCAGCAGACAGATTCGACCGTGTGTACAGGCGAGCCGACGGATTTGGCCAGCCGACAGATTTGAAAGCATACTTTCAAATCTGTCGGCTGGGAACCTGTCCGCCCGACATGTCTGCTGGTTAGTACGCTAACCAGCAGACATGTCTTCTCGCACACGCGTCGAATGGTTTTGACGCATGCGCAGAAGTGTTTTACTTCCCGGTGCGGTGACGTGGCGGCGTCAACGTCACCGCCACGTCAGCGCGCCGCCTGCCGGTGGGGATTTTGGTTTAATCGTGTGTACACGATCAAACCAATACGTCCCCAGCAGAGAGATTTGTTTGAAAATCGGTCTGTCCGACCGATTTGAACAAATCTGTCTGCTCGTGTGTATGGGGCCTAAGAGTTGAAGCTGTTATAGCTGGGCCAACTCAGTATTGACCCCTACGGACTAAGGCTGCGTACACACGATCAAATCTGTCTGCTGGAAACGGTCTGCCAGACCGTTTCAGCAGACAGATTCGATCGTGTGTACGGGCAAACAGACGGATTTGGCCAGCCGACAGATTTCAAAGCATGCTTTGAAATCTGTTGGCTGGGAACCCGTCGGACCGATATGTCTGCTGGTTAGTATGCTAACCAGCAGACATATCTGCTCGCACATGCGTCGAATGGATTCGATGCATGCGCGGAAGTGTTTTACTTCCTGGTGCGGTGACGTGGTGGCGTCAACGTCACCGCCACGTCACCGACACGTCAGCGCACTGTCTGCCGGTGTGGATTTTGGTTTGATCGTGTGTGCACGATCAAACCAATACATCCCAGCAGACAGATCTGTTCAAATCGGTCTGCCATTAAAGTTCTTGTGCGTGTAAAGGCAGGCATCCCAATATTTGATGATATAGTATAGATGTCTCTCATTTAAATGTATACAATGCATAAAGAAAAAGGGATCTTTGTATGAAGTTTACAATACAAAATGAACTTTGTTCTTGATATATCAGTTAGCATTTATTTATAATTATCACCAATTAATGTCTGGTACTTTATTTTCTTATTTCCATTAACTTTTCAGTAATGATCCTGTTCTCATTTTGATTTATTATAGTGTATTAGTAGACGACAGAAATAATTGAATTTAGAATTGATTTGGGATTTACAGATAATTGGGAAGTAATAAAAGCATTGCTATATTATTATGACTTCTTTGGTGATGTAAAATGTAAGTGTTGTGCTCAGGGTTGAAAATATAAGGGAATATAAGGTAAGAAAATCAGTACATTGAGGCAAATGTTTTAAAAAATTCCAGTTTATTTAATCACTTGCCATCTGCTAACAGTACATATAATGCTACTTGGCACAACACCAGGCCGAATTATGTACTGGTACTGTGCCCAGAACATGAGCATTGAGCACTAGCACGCCCCCCTGGAGACACAGCGGATCATGGTACTCAGTAGCCGCTGTGAGTGGCCAGAGCATCATGTGATCATTGTGATTAGTCCTAGCGACCACATGATTACAACGTAAGCAGTCATGAATGGTTTCCATTCAGGACTGTGACTGATGCTTAGTGTTGTGAAGCTGTGATTGGCCCACCTGACACCATGTACATGTGATTAGCTGTAGCCAATCACAGCATGTCAACAGAAATCAAGCTGTCATGAATGGAAAACCATTTGTGACCGTTAACTACTGCTTATAACAGTAAGCATCACTGTTATAAGAAATAATATAACAGTGTAAAAAAAAAACTTGAACATCCTCCCAGAGTAGTACATTGTCACTATGGAAACACTGAACTACTCTGATAAAAAGTATATAATTTTTTTTTAAAGAAAAGATATTCGAAAAATGTAATAAAAAAATATAATTTTTTTACATGCTGTCACAAGTCAGTATCCCTGATCCTTGATATGATGTGCTGCACTGGAAACAGCATGTAAAAAAATAATTGTGGAAAAAAAAATATATTCAATAAAAATTATGTAAAAAAAATATGTCAATAAACTTGCCACCCCTCTTACTAAATACCTTGGACTGTAAACTTCATTTGGGGGTATTTGAAATGAGATAGGCGGTGAGTACATCAGGTTTTATACATTTTTAAAACATGCCATAGTTTGTAAACTCTTTAACTTTCACACAGACTAAATAGAATGTACTGGTTTGGGTTAATGCTGCTTTTTAAATGGACCCTTAAAGTGGGTGTAAACCCTTTACAACCACCTTTACCTACAGGTAAGCCTAGATTAAGGCTTACCTGTAGGTGCTCGAAATATCTCCTAGACCTTCATGGTTTAGGAGATATTTACAAAAGAAACTAGCGCCTATGTCTATGAGTCATAGACAACGGAGCAGGCGTACTTTAGAAAACTTTAGAAATGGCGATCGTGCCGTTTCTAAAGGAGATTATGCCATGACTGATGGCTCCCGCGCGCCAGAGCCACGATACTCTGAAAGAAGAGGGTGAAAGGTGGACGCTTCATGGAACAGGGGACAGCAATGACATTGCAGGCTTTGGTTTCAGGTAAGTGACACATAATGGGTTACTATGCGATGCATAGTAGCCCATTATGCTTTACCTTTGCATGGAAACAAAGAGGAAGTAAAACCCACCAAAATAAATAAATATGTAATTGACAGCCAGACAACTAGCATTTGCAGAATAAGAAATCATCGATGGCAGCCTCAGTGTTTATTTCAGGAAACGTTTAAAGCGGTTGTAGACCCTTACATATACTCAGTAAGGTGACTAGCCTCAGGTAATACACAGAGAATAAACAAATCCTCCTACATCATTTACCTCCTAGAAAGATAAAGGAAGAGAGGACGCACCAGCCTTGTGCATTATTTCAAATAAATGTATTTTGTATAAAAAAAGATAAAAACTACTCACAAGCATGTTAAAATAAATATGCAAAACCGACTTTCCATCCAATGGTTATACAGTCCTGAAACCTGCACTGCCGCTCTGAGGAAGAAGGTTTACCTTCAAAACGCATTAGCCATCAGGGACCCCTACATGGTCTCCCCTAAGAATCTGGAGCGTACAGGTCCCATGACTGTATAACTACTGAATGGAGGCCTGTTTATGCATATTTATTTTTACATGCTTGTGAGTAGGGATGAGCTTAGAGTTCGAGTCAAACTCATGTTCGACTCAAACATTACTTGTTCGCCGAACATCGAACAATTTGGGGTGTTCGCGGCAAGTTCGTGTGAACTTTAGAACCCTGTTAAAGTCTATGGGACCCGAACGTTTGAAATATAAAGTGCTAATTTTAAAGGCTAAAATGCAAGTTATTGTCATAAAAAGTGTTTGGGGACCCGGTTCCTGCCCCAGGGGACATGTATCAATGCAAAAAAAAGTTTTAAAAACTGCAGTTTTTCCGGGAGCAGTGATTTTAATAATGCTTAAATAATGCTTAAAGTGAAACAATAAAAGTGAAATATTCCTTTTAAATTTCGTACCTAGGCGGGTGTAAAGTATGCCTGTGAAGTAGCGCTTGCTTCCCATGTTTAGAACTGTCCCTGCACAAAGTGTAATTTCTGAAGGAAAAAAAGACATTTAAAATCACTCGCGGCTATAATGAATTGTCGACTCCCAGCAATACAGAGAAAAGTCATTCATTAAAAAAAATGTTTGGCGGTCCCTCCAAATCCAATTCAGGATCTGGTGTGGATTTTTTCCACGCCAATTTTTTTAAATTTGGGGTGGAGTTCCCCTTAAAATCCATACCAGACATGAAGGGTCTGGAATGGATATTTGGGGGGAACCCCACATAATTCTTTTTTTCTTTGACGCGGAGTTCCCCTTAATATCCATACCAGACCTGAAGGGTCTGGTAATTGAATTTGGGGGGACCCCCACGCTTTTGTTTTTTTTAGGAATTACTTTTCTCTGTATTGCCAGGAGCCAAAAATTCATTCTAGCCACCAGTGATTTAAAATCACTTTTTTCCATCAGAAATTAAATTTTGTGCAGGGACAGTTCTAAGCACAGAAAATGAGGAATATTTCAATTGTATTGTTTAAGCATTATTAAAATCACTGCTCCCGAAAAAACTGACGTTTTTAAAACATTTTTTGCATTGATACATGTCCCCCGGGGCAGGACCCAGGCCCCAGGCCCCAAACACTTTTTAGGACAATAACTTGCATATTAGCCTTAGCACTTTAGATTTCAAAAGTTTGAGTCCCATAGACTTTAATGGGGTTATAAAGTTCACACAAATTTTTGGTCTGTTCGCAGGTTCTGGTGCGAACCAAACAGGTCGGTGTTCGGCTCATCCCTACTTGTGAGTAGTTTTTATCTTTTTTTATAAAAAATAAATTTACTTGGGATAATGCACAAGGCTGGTGCGACCTCTCTTCCTTTATCTTTCTGGTGCAATAAGGACATTGCCAGTCTTAGAGGGCAGCAAAACCAGGAAACATTATCCATTGAGGAGTGGACCAGTATTCATCATTGGGCTAGCCACTATACTCATGCGCAGGAGTAATTTAATCTTTTTTTGCTGTGTACCATAATTTACCTCCTACCTGTTTATCTGCAGCCATTTTTCCTGTACTACCTCCTAAAACACATAGATCAAATAATTCTAGCAGGCAAGGGGCGGGAATTTGAAGAGCTAGCGCACAGAGTTCCAGTGAAACCAGGTGCAGCAATCAGTGATACATGCTAAGCATGTTTATATAACTATTTAATTCCCTTTCAGTGTTTGGTAGAGAGCTCAAGGAAGGTGATTCAGGGAGATGTGATAAGGTGTGTTCCAATAAATCATGTTCTTTAGGAACATCCACATCTCACCATGACCACCAATTATTATGGCACCATGGCACTTTGTATGCTATATTTTTGTTAGCCCACATAAATCTGCCGTACCCTGAGTGGAGTACTTGGTTGTGTATACTTCACCCCAGGCCATAGAATGCACGTCCTCCCTTGGTACCAGCCTTTCCACAACACCTACAGTTCTGCACCTGTTTTGTAGCGTGTTGCATTGTCTTGTGTTAGGACAAAAAGCGTCGAGTATGATTTTAAGTGCATTGGCAGCCCACTATTTTTAATGGGCTGCCCTAAAGCATGATATAACATGGATTAACGCACTACTAAGAAGGGTAAATGGGTTCTCAAGCTCAATAGATATGAGTATTTTGCAACTTTGATATTAATTACATAATGATTCAAAATTAGATTACTTCATGCAAGTGCATTAGTAAAATGTATCCCATAATACAATTTAAATTAAAGTAGATTACACCGATCATTCAGTTTTAACATCATCACCAGTGGAACAATAATAACATTTCTGTATAAGGATTAAGGTCTTACCAGGGCCTGGCGCAATCATATTACAATGTCAGCGTAATTTTCTAGTGTCAGTGATTTGGAATTCTCTACGAATAGCATATAAATAATCATGTTGCAAATCCTAGGGCCTAGGGACACAAGTAAAAATAAATTGCATATGGAAATGCCTGCTTTTTTTATCCATTTTCAAAGAACAACTTCAGTTAACAAGTAAAATCAAACAATTAAAGCACATTTACACTGCTACACCCCTCTGCCCTACCAATCTATTTTTTATTTTAAAATTCTTTCTTTTTATACCTAAAATGCATCAGCCCTTTGCCAGATCACGTGACATCCCAGGATTCTTCCTCTTATGCCAAGGATTTGATGTCATTTTGTCCTGAATACTACAGAGGTCTGTGTTCCTCTAGTGATTTAACCACCATTTCCTAAAGCATTATCCTGTTGTGAGCCCAGGCCAACATGATGGTGGACACCCAGGGGGTATGTTCATAATAGCCTGGGCTCACAAAAGGGGGATTTCAAGCAGAGCTATGAGACCTACCTCATTCTTGATGATGGCAAAGCCTTACTGCAAGGGAGGACTTTTAATTTTCCCAGAGTTCAGCTTTAATGATGTTGGCCATCATTTAACCAAGAAGGTGATGGATAGCTAACAGAGGAGCAGACAGCAGGGGAGAGAAGGTGAGTATTACAATGCAAACCCTTATGCCCTGTACACACGATCGGTTTATCTGATGAAAACGGTCTGATGGATTTTTTCATCAGATATCCAATGAAGCTGACTTTCATCAGTCTTGCCTACACACCATCAGTTAAAAAAACGATCGTGTCAGAACGCGGTGACATAAAACACAACGACGTGCTGAGAAAAATTAAGTCCAATGCTTCCGAGCATGCGTCGACTTTTTTAACCATCAGATCATTTTCCAAATACGTTCCTAGTTTTTTCACCGATGGATAAAAAACCGATGGGGCCCACACACGATCGGTTCGTCTGATGAAAACGATCCATCAGACGAACCGATCGTGTGTATGCGGCATTATAGCCATTTTTTTACAGTTTAAGTTTGAAACAGGCACACATGTTTGACTTTCTAAAAGGCATGTTTTATCATCCACAGTCCTGTATCAATAGGAATTGACTCTAATGCCATGTACACACGATCATTTTTTGTGATGAAAAAAAATGCCGTTTTCAAAAACGTCATTTAAAATCACCGTGTGGGCAAAACGTTGTTTTATGTCTTCAAAAAACTACCAAAAAAAATTCTAACATGCTTGAATTTTTTGTGTCGTTTTTCAAAACGTAGTTTTTTGTGTCATAAAAAGTGATGGTGTGTGGGCAAAAAGATGTTGAAAACAACGTTTTTAAAGCCGCACATGCTCAGAGGCAAGTTATGAGACAGAGCTTCAATGGAACAGAGTGCCGTCGAACGTGGTGTACGTCACCACGCTTTGCTAGAGCATTTTGGAAAAACTATGGTGTGTATGCGGCATAAGGCCGACGGACCGTTTCAGCAGACAAATCCTATCGTGTGTATGTGCAAACAGACAGGTTTTTCCAGCAGACAAATTTTAAATCATGCTTTAACCTCCCTGGCGGTATGATTCTGTCTGGAATTACGTACCAAAAGCGGTACAATTATTTTGCATGGAAATTCTGCGTTTTATACTCTAGGCCTGCAATTCTTAGGAATAACTCACTTAAATTTGTCCAAACAATAATCTAGTAGACATCTCTGGTATGATAAAGTTTGAAACACAAAATCATAAAATTATAATATAATAAATAACTATAAATAATTATAACAAATGATAATGTTATTATAATAAAAATTATTCACTAATGTAATCAAATCAAAATCACTGAAATTTGCTCAGTTGCAGAATTGTCGCTGGCATTACTTTTATTTTTTTATGATGAATTTCCCCACAAATCGCTATCGCTCAATTCTGCAAGTGATTATAATTTATTATCGCTGTTTTCCAGCTGCTCTAAAATCACTTTTGACATAAAGGGACACTTTTGGTTGCTATGGACAATCTACAGTTTGCAGGCACAAAAAAAAAATGTTTTTATTATATAAAAGTACATGTAGGACACTGGGCAGATCACTAGAGACAAGGGGTGTGTGTATTTTTACATACAGTACTGTAATCTATAAGATTACAGTATTCTGTATGTAATGTGTTTGTTTACTTTTTTGAATTTGCCGCCGGTCTCCGCCCCTGTGCTCCGTTACGTCGCAGGGAACGGAGATCGGCGGCGCACGGGCACTGTGTGAGTCGAATGGAGGACGCCACTCGCTCACACAGCATGGATGCATCGCTGGATCCAGGGACAAGGTAAGTACAGTACCCTGCCTGGATACAAGGTAAGCCAGCGCGCTGCAGGCAGGCTCTGCATATTCACCCCGAGCGTGACTCGGGGATAAAAAATTGAAAATCCACCCCGAGTAACGCTCGGGTTTACCGCTAGGAGGGTTAAAATCTGTCTGCTGAAACCCGTCCCTCCGACATGTCCGCTGGTTAGTACACTAACCAGAGGACATATCTGTCCGCACATGCGTCGAATGGATTTGACGCATGCGTGGAAGTATTTTACTTCCTGGTTCGGTGACGTGGCAGCGCCGGCGGGGATTTTGGTTTGAACGTGTGTACACGATCAAACCAACATATCCCAGGAGACA
The DNA here is from genome assembly GCA_029574335.1 of Rana kukunoris. Lineage (NCBI taxonomy): Eukaryota > Metazoa > Chordata > Amphibia > Anura > Ranidae > Rana > Rana kukunoris. The sequence goes on along the minus strand of CM056053.1, from coordinate 400,914,720 downwards.
AATCCGATCAAAACGGCCTGTCAGACCGATTTGATTGGATTTATTTATTCGTGTGTACGCGGCCTAACAGTAGTCAAAAAACACATACTGCTTCATTTTTAGTAACTTCACACTGTATTTGGTTGAGTTGAAAAGTTGAAAAGTTTCTCATGGTACAGTAAGTGCACTGCAAATCAAGCACCTATCAAATATTTTCCAGCAGCATTTTAGGTTGGCCTCTTAGTGACTAATTCATTTCACAGTCTGACAACCCAATAAATTGTTTCGACTGTTTAGGGGAAACGTGAAGGAACACTCTTGATGCAAGATGGGCTCATTATTGCACATAGACATTTTCTAACTAATATATTGCTTCCATCTTTTGTCAGAATACCAAGTGCAGGTATCCTGTTGTCTAGTGTTACTATCAGGGTGGCTAATAAGGTAGCACTGGTTCTTCTGTATCGGGCCCAGACAGAAGAGGATTCAGATGTAGGAGAGGATGTAGGAGAGAAGATGATCGTTGCTGCAGGACTTCAAATACAGGAACAGATCCCTTGTGTATCTCTCCCAGCAGGAGCTGAAATCTAGATGCTCCTCCTCTCCTTCCTTCTGAAATTCAGATGCTGCAAGAAGGAATACAAAGGGGATCTGTCCCTATTATTGCCCTCCCCGCCACACTGATCACCCTCTCTGTACACCATCCTCTAACCCCGGCTGCCCATGCTCTTCTGTCTACCGACTCTGCAGCACTGCAGGCTTCCCTCCTCTCCTCTGCCACTGCTGTTTTCAGGATTAGGAATAGAAAATTCCCTTTGTGAATGAACACAGTGAGTGATTGGTAGTGATCCCTCACTTTTCTCATTCATAACTGAAGCACAGTAAACTGTGCTATGCTGTACTATGTTTCAGTTTGTGAATGAACAGGTCTGTAGAGAGTGCATTCTGTTCACTCAATGTCCAGTGCAGTTTAGGCTGCAGTCATATGGATGGAGGAATCTGTGTCCTCAGTCCCTTTCTCTGTCTCAGAATTGGGTCCCCTGATATTGCACTTAAGATATTTCCCAGCATTGTGAAAAATAAAATAAAAATAATAATTTAAAATGGGCTGCCGTTGCTTCGGAGCACATAAGCGGATGATGTAATCCGTAAATGTCTCCTAAACGATGCAAGTTTAGGAGATATTTACAGTACCTATAGGTAAGACTTATTATAGGCTTACCCATAGGCACAAAGTCATCAGGGGAGTTTACTTCCTCTTTAAATGCAGGTATACGTAACACGGGTCCAAACTGAAACAGTAATACAGACAAAATACTGAAACACAAAATAAATTGTGAGTTGAGACTAAATAGCCATCCAGCAGCTAGCTTTGGGTGGTGGCTAATTGCTAGATTCTTCTGGGTGCTGGAAAACACCTGCTGGTGAACACCAATATTATCAAACTCAGAACTACTGTAGGAATCTAGTGCCACCTGAGGCTTCTTTTCATACAGAATGCACTGTTTCTTCATAGTGGCACCTCTGGCCTAGATTCCATCTGTATGTATAGTAGTGCTTGAGGATGCGGTCCAACATGGGCTGCCACCTGTCTGTGTTCTTTATGTCCCAAGGCCCTACCTTACATTCCCTTGTTGGTTGCTAGGGTGATGGGGAGCACCAGCATTGTAGCAACCAATGAATTCAGTTCTGCATAGTGCAAGGTTTGCTCCAGAAGGGGACGAAATTTGCATCCCAGAAGTCCGCCTCTGTTCAGACCGGAGAGACCCCAGACTCTGTCAATCCATAAAAATCTTCTCTGCCCTTCTGACTCCAGCCCTCTGCTCTGCCATGCTGCTATGTTTACTTGCAGCTCATCCTTAGAGAGCACAGGATTCTTTACACACAGTGGAGTGGTCTCCATCATATTGTTTCCCCTTTCTGATCGAATGTTCTTAGGCTAAAATGTGGCTATTTTCCTTATTAGTCAAATGTTCTTTTGGCTATTTTCTCATATGGGATTAAACCATGGGTAATGATACATCCTCCCTGTGAAAGGTAACAAATAGAAACTAACGTTCTACACTCATTATAAGCATTGTGGTTATTTTTTGTAACATTCACAAATCTTTTACAAATAGAGCCCTTATGCCGCATACACACAACCGTTTTTCGTAATGTAAAAATGTCATTAATGTCATTAAAACGATCGTGTGCGGGCTCCAGAGCATTTTTTCATGTTAAAGATGGGCATTAAAAATTTAGAACATGCTCCAAATTTTTGCTTCGTTTTTAACGTTGTAAAAAAATGGTTGTGTGTGGGCTTTAACGACGTGAAAATAATGCGCATGCTCAGAAGCTAGTTATGAGACGGGAGTGCTTTTTCTGGTAAAACTAGCGTTCGTAATGGAGATAGTACATTCATCACGCTGTAACAGACTGAAAAGCACAAATCGTCTCTCACCAAACTTTTCCTAACACGAAATAAGCAAAATCAGCCCCAAGGGTGGTGCCATCCGAATGGAACATCCCCTTTATAGTGTCGTTGTACGTGTTGTATTTCACCACGCTTTGCTAGAGAATTTTTTTTCACGATCGTGTGTAGGCAAGGTAGGCTTAACAATAATCGGGTTGAAAAATAATTATTTTTTTCTAGACCATTAAAAATGGTTGTGTGTATGCTGCATTAGATTAAATAAAAATGTGTTACTGTAATCAAATCATTCCAGTGAGTATAAACATTTGATGTTTTATGGCAAAAGCAGTTGAAGCAGATTATATTAAGTATTTCTACAGCAGATACATAGGCAGGTGTTTGGAAAGTGAACAGACTGCATTTCATATTCTGTATAATAAATCATGCGTGATTGTCTTAATTTGCTGCTGCATTACTCATATAAAAGTTATCTTAATAGTCTTTGGGATTATAAGTTAAGACAGAGTTAAGGACAAGAGAACCTGATCTCTCAGTGAACAAAATAAAATATTTTAAATTTCAGTCCATGCACCTCATTTACTAATGCATTACCACAAGGGTTGTCCCGATACCACTTTTTTAGGATCGAGTACAAGTACCGATACTTTTTTTCAAGTAGTCACCGATACCGAATACCGATACTTTTTTTTAAATGTCCCCCACATATGCAGCCATGTCCCTCCAGCTATGTCCCTCCAGCCATGTCCCTCCAGCCATGTCCCTCACATATGCAGCCATGTCCCTCCAGCCATGTCCCTCCAGCCATGTCCCTCACATATGCAGCCATGTCCCTTCAGCCATGTCCCTCACATATGCAGCCATGTCCCTTCAGCCATGTCCCTCTAGCCATGTCCCTCACATATGCAGCCATGTCCCTTCAGCCATGTACCTCTAGCCATGTCCCTCACATATGCAGCCATGTCCCTTCAGCCATGTCCCTCTAGCCATGTCCCTCACATATGCAGCCATGTCCCTCACATATACAGCCATGTCTCTCTAGCCATGTCCCTCACATATGCAGCCATGTCCCTTCAGCCATGTCCCTCTAGCCATGTCCCTCACATATGCAGCCATGTCCCTTCAGCCATGTCCCTCCAGCCATTTCCCCCATACCTTTGCCGAAAGCCGCCGCACCGCCGCATGGAGAAAATCACAGCATTAATTTGAATAGCTGTTTTGCCCGCGCGGTTATACACTCCCCCTTGCTCGGGATTGGACAGATCACGATCACCCATCCAATCCCGAGCAAGCCGGGATTGGACAGATCACGATCACCCATCCAATCCCGAGCAAGGGGGAGTGTCTATAGGCAGCGGGAAAACGACAGCTATTCAAATGAAAGCTGTGATGTTCCTGCACGCCGTTTAACCCATGCGTTTAACCCATTATTTTTTTCTAGACCATTAAAAATGGTTGTGTGTATGCTGCATTAGATTAAATAAAAATGTGTTACTGTAATCAAATCATTCCAGTGAGTATAAACATTTGATGTTTTATGGCAAAAGCAGTTGAAGCAGATTATATTAAGTATTTCTACAGCAGATACATAGGCAGGTGTTTGGAAAGTGAACAGACTGCATTTCATATTCTGTATAATAAATCATGCGTGATTGTCTTAATTTGCTGCTGCATTACTCATATAAAAGTTATCTTAATAGTCTTTGGGATTATAAATTAAGACAGAGTTAAGGACAAGAGAACCTGATCTCTCAGTGAACAAAATAAAATATTTTAAATTTCAGTCCATGCACCTCATTTACTAATGCATTACCACAAGGGTTGTCCCGATACCACTTTTTTAGGATCGAGTACAAGTACCGATACTTTTTTTCAAGTAGTCACCGATACCGAATACCGATACTTTTTTTTAAATGTCCCCCACATATGCAGCCATGTCCCTCCAGCTATGTCCCTCCAGCCATGTCCCTCCAGCCATGTCCCTCACATATGCAGCCATGTCCCTCCAGCCATGTCCCTCCAGCCATGTCCCTCACATATGCAGCCATGTCCCTTCAGCCATGTCCCTCACATATGCAGCCATGTCCCTCTAGCCATGTCCCTCACATATGCAGCCATGTCCCTTCAGCCATGTACCTCTAGCCATGTCCCTCACATATGCAGCCATGTCCCTTCAGCCATGTCCCTCTAGCCATGTCCCTCACATATGCAGCCATGTCCCTCACATATACAGCCATGTCTCTCTAGCCATGTCCCTCACATATGCAGCCATGTCCCTTCAGCCATGTCCCTCTAGCCATGTCCCTCACATATGCAGCCATGTCCCTTCAGCCATGTCCCTCCAGCCATTTCCCCCATACCTTTGCCGAAAGCCGCCGCACCGCCGCATGGAGAAAATCACAGCATTAATTTGAATAGCTGTTTTGCCCACGCGGTTATACACTCCCCCTTGCTCGGGATTGGACAGATCACGATCACCCATCCAATCCCGAGCAAGCCGGGATTGGACAGATCACGATCACCCATCCAATCCCGAGCAAGGGGGAGTGTCTATAGGCAGCGGGAAAACGACAGCTATTCAAATGAAAGCTGTGATGTTCCTGCACGCCGTTTAACCCATGCGGCGGCTTTCAATGCGGTGGCGCGATGCGGCGGCAGCGGCGGGTGGGAGAGTATTCTATTTAGGTATCGGGGTATTTGCGGGAGTACAAGTACTCCCGCAAATATTAGGTATCGGTCCCGATACCGATACTGGTATCGCTATCGAGACAACCCTAATTACCACCCTTTTTGGATTATTTCTGTGACAGTCTGTATCATACAGCTTGACGTTTCATAATGCAGGCCATGTTTGTGTTAGTGGAGTTCTCCTCAATTGTTTGCTGCAATGTAGCAGTTTTCAGTAGACATGTGCACACCGAAATATTTTGTTTTGGAATTTCGTTTTCGTCCAAAAAATACATTTATTTAGTTACTCCCGAAATGTGTTTTTATTTATTTTGTTTAGTTAAAAAATGCATTTGTTCAAAAATCCAAATGAATTCAGGTCATATCTGTCATTGAAGGCTCATGGTGTCTGTCGAATGTTCCGCCTACAAGCTATAGAAGAATACTAATGTTGTATGACTAGTAATAATTATATTTAGAAATTATTATTACTAGCCAACCAACATTTGAATTCTTCTATAGCCTATGGGCCGAGCATTTAACCGGAAATGTATTATCGCGGCGTTGTACAGTATAGCCCTGTCAAATTTTCTTAGAACTTTCGGCAGACACCATAAGCCTTTAAAGGTTTAGACGTTTGTATGTTTTTCTATGCTTCGTCGAATCTTCGACATTCATGTTGAATGGTCTACCCCAACACTGTCTCTATAATGTCGAATCTTTTCTCTCTATGTTAAATCTTTCCTCTCTATGTAGAATAATCTTGGACTAATAGAGTTAAGGTTAGGCACAGTGATGTTGAATCTCCTATCTATATTGAACTGTTGTAGCAACGAAAACGAAAATAAAGCATTTTTTATGTCGGATCTTTTGGATTTTGGATTCTGCGTGTTCATTTTCATTTGTTAAAACGATAACAAAAATACCCCGAAATTCAGATGAAAATGCATTCGGACGAAAACGAACATAGTAGGGAGTGCTCAGAGAGTCTCTATATCTTGCTCTTCATTGTGATTAGACCAGCAACTATGCAGGTGTGGCTTAAGGCCTGAGAGTAGCATAGGCAATTTGTTTGCAGGAAATCTTTGTAGTGTGCAGAAGGGTTTGTACTAGGCAGTGTAGATGTGCACACACAGCAGAAGGCAGAGACGGGTTGCAGGAGCGTCGATCCAGGCAAGGGTGTTGTGCCAGGTTGAGAAAAGGCAAATGTAACAAACATCTTTGGGTGTCCATGGGTCCCAAGATTTGTTCTCTTTAGTGTAGCCTTAAGGGATCATGCTGGGTTCATCAATGAACAGGATTTGGGATCTCAAGCTTTTTGGTCATGGGGGTGAAGTGTGTTGCAATGCGGTGCATGCTGCTTCTTTTCTTTATGCCCCTGAATGTTGAGCATGTTCCTTTAAGAGAAATTCTTTCTGATCTATCTAGTATTTCCACATTTACAAGTATATTCCTTGTAGGGATATAGTATTTCTTTCTAAATTCTTTATTTGTATTTTGTGATCAGTTCATGAGCTTCAGTCAGCTTAGGTGTTTGCTGACTGTTGTTATTTAAGCATAGAGTGGATATATTCAGTTACAAGCTGTTAACTCTAGCAGATTGTGCTAGAGTTAATATCATATGTTAATTGATACCTGGCCAATCGGTGGACTTGGGGGACTGCTGAGCATTTTGGGAGAGATATTAAATTTCTGAGAACCTTCTTGATACATGGTTTTACCCTAAGGGGATTCTGCTACAATACTAGTCTTGTCCCTATACCTTAGGGCCTAACAATGCAGAGTGCTACAAGGATCTTCCTTTCTGTGCTACATGGCATTTTTATTATTATTATTTTTTTACTGGTAATGGCAGTGATCTGTGATTTTTAATAGTAAAACGACATTGCGGTGGACAGGTTGGGCACTTTTGACACATTTTTGGGACCATTGACATTTATACAGCGATCGGTGCTATAAAAATGCACTGATTACTCTGTAAATGACACTGGTAGGGAAGGGGCTAACATTAGGGGCGAGCAAGGGGTTAAATATGTATTCCCCCAGTGTGTTCTAACTGTATGGGGATAGGACTGAATAGGAGAGGAGACATTTCACTGTTTCTACTTACTTGGAACCAACAACATGTCTCCTCTCCTCTGACAGAACAGGAATTTGTGTGTTTATACACTCAAATCCCCATGCTGGCCCTCGTGCATGTGATCGCGTGTGGCCAGTGGCGATCATGACCACCGACCATGCTCATCGGTTCCCCCATCGTGCATCGAGAACGTACGCATGTAAAACCCTGTAACTGGAACCCTGTAACTATACGGGGTTACGCACAGGGGAGCCATTCTTCCCCCATATATGTACGTGAGCCAGTTTAAATGTTACTAAACCCACAACAGTAAAATGAGTCTGTATATGCAGTAAAGCATGCTTGTTATACTCACTGTGGAACCTAAGGGGTTAATCCTGTGCATTGTGTAAAAAGGCAGATCCTGTTTTCTTTGATCCTCCCTTTTTTTCACAGTCCCCAATCCATCTACTGAAAAGACAAAACCTTTGGAGTCACTCTACACATTCTCAGTTTGGTATGTATTGCTAGAGAGTTTTATTTGGGGGGGAAGGGTACATGTGATCAGCACAGGGCTAATCAGCACTGTCCAGACAGAGGGTCAGGGGTCCTGCAGTCTCATATGACAGTCAGAGTAGAATAAAAACTCCTCCTTCACGCTTTAACCAGACACTGATATAAGACACAAGACTGCTATATACTGCTGATGAGAAAAGTTATTAAACAGTTTATATTTACTTAAAGGGTCACTAAAGGAAAAAAAACTAATTTGCTGAAATGACTGTTTACAGGGTATAGAGACATAAAAGTTAACTGATTCATTTTAAAAATGATTAAAAATAGATAAAAATCAATCATATAATGTGCCTGCAGGTTAGTTTCACTTTTGAACTGGCTTCATGTTTCTGTGAAGAAGAGAGAGACACAGAACAAAAACAAACAAATCCAGGGCAGTGTTTTGTTTTTAAAATGAATCTGATTGGTTCTGGGAAGTTTTAGACACACAGTAATGACAGCTTGGACCACCGTGAGAAAGCTCCCAGTACTGTGGTTATAAGAAAACAGACAAGCAGGAAGTGTGGAGATCAGAGCAAGATTACAGCAACATCAAAGCAAAAACGAACAATGAGGACATGAAACAGTACTGCAGTAGGGTAAAGGAAGCTATTTAGCTAAAAAAAAAATCCTTTAGTGATCCTTTAAATAATTGCATTTCCATGTTCTGTGTACCAGATATAGTGAATGTAGTGTCATGGGTTTAGTAACACTTTAAGTTCCTCCCACTGTTAGCACAATTTGGTCACACCCACTAGTTGACACAGTGTACTACGTGCCTCCTCCAGTGCCCCCCACTCTCTTACCCCCATTAAAGGGCGAATGTACAGTAGGGAGTCCCCAGATTTAAAGTGTAATTCCAGTCAAAATCGAACTAAGTTAAAATCTACTCCCACCCCCATAATGAGCCTATTCTATATACCCTGTAAAATAAATACACTTACCTATTCTGAGGGTGCTTCGGTCCGGTCCATGATCGGGTCCCAGCGCTGGCTTCAGTGTAGAGGCGGGACAGCTGACAATGGCTGCCTCATAGTAAGCCTACGGGTGACGTCATCACCCAGGCTCTGAAGCTGTTGTCTCTACTCTCTACTCTACACCGAAGCTGCCACTAGAGAGATCATGTAATTGGACTGGATGTACTTCAGAATAGGTAAGTATATACAGGGTTAATAGAATGGGCTAAGGATGGGGGGGGAGATTCTTAGTTAGGGTTTTACTGGAAGTTCACTTTCATTTTGAAAATCTGACCATCTCACCATAAAGGGGTTAGGTCCCGTACACACGACCGAGCTTCTCGGCAGAATCCAGTGAGAAGCTTGCTGGGATCCATATTCTGCGGAGAAGCTCGATCGTGTGTATGTTTTCGCCGAGCAAACTAATGGCTCGACGGCCAGCCGAGAATCTCGTCGGGCGGAACGATGGGTTTAGCCCGACGAGGTTCTCATACATGTGTACGCGGCCTTAGAAATCTACTTTGCCAAAAAATTGCTGGGGTATTGTGGCACATGTGGAATAAAATATAATATAGTTTCATTTTAATATTTTTACTTTTAGAAATTACATTTTATAGTAAAAACCTGCACAGAAAAAATACATGGTGTTGCTGAGCTCCTTCTGAAAATGCTAGTTGCCTGGCTGTCTTTGGCTTTAAAATTCTCTGAACTGTTTGACCTGTCAATTGTATAATGAGGCTATTTGATCAGCGTGACAAATGTACAATTAGCATTTTTATAAGGAACACATTTTTAGAAAGCACAGCCATCATATATACAGTATTTATGACTTTACAGATTGCCTTTTAAAACTGTCATTTGTATTTTATTGATAAATGTGAAGAAAAAGTGAAAAGTGGCTTCCCGTATGGCATGGGGAGAAAAGGCTCAATACAAAGCCATAACATAAATAATACAGTGACAGCTCAACCATTACAACCATTCAATGTGTGGCATGTTTTAAACATGTATAAAAAGGACGATCTTAATTTTATGACAAGAAGATGCAAGAATAAAATAGATGATAATTATCACTATATACAGTAGGATATATGTTAATGAAATTGAATATGCTGGAGGAAAAAAACTAAATGAGTTAATTAGAAGCCTGCAATCATGTTTCTCCTCAACTTGCAAGAATAATTACCATGGCACGACATTGATAAGGGTTCATTCATTCAGTATAATTATATTTGCCTAATATATTTTAATTAATACAGCCCCTACTTTCATACGGCTGGTCTTTTGATTTTCTTGTATAAAGTTATATACAGTGTTTCTTTCTAAATCATTTTATTTTATACCTTATTTTTATGCTGTTTATTATAAATAACTTGATGACACTAAATCTTACCAGGTAGAATTACCCTTTGGTGACATTATTCTATAACTGCTAAATGATGTACATGAGGTTGGTGTCATTATTTCATCAGCACTAAAATGTATCTCTACATCATTATTATTATACACGATTTATATAGCACCAACAGTTTACGCAGCGCTTTACAATGTTTAGTGGGGAACAGCACAATTACAGTACAATTCCATACAGAAGGAATAGGAGGGCCCTGCTTGTAGAGCTTACATTCTAAGGGGAGGAGGAGGTGGTACAAAAGGTAATAGATCTATATATGTATTATAGGGATGAGCCGAACACCCCCGCGTTCGGTTCGCAACAGACCGAAAGTTTGCGCGAACATTTAGAACCCCATTGAAGTCTATGGGACTCAAACGTTCAAATTTAAAAGTGCTCATTTAAAAGCCTAATATGCAAGTCATTGTCATAAAACATCTTTGAGAACCCAGGCCTTGCCCCAGGGAACATGTATCAATGGAAAAAGTTTTAAAAACGGTAGTTGTTTCAGGAGCAGGACTCTTAAAAAAAACAACCATTTTTAAAACTTTTTTCCCATTGATACATGTTCCCTCGGGCAAGACCCGGGTTCTCAAAGATGTTTTCACAGGCAAACTATAGACACCTAGCCGGTACAATATTTAAAGGATTTTTCCTTTTATTTTATTTTTATTTAAGCATCATTAACATCACTGCTCCAGGAGCAGTGATTTTAATGATGCTTAAATAAAAAAAAAAAAATTAAAAATTCCTTTAAAAATTGTACCTGCTGGGTGTCTATTGTTTGCCTGTAAAAACGTCTTTGAGAACCTGGGTCTTGCCTAAGGGAACATGTATCAATGGGAAAAAGTTTTTAAAAACGGTCGTTTTTTCAGGAGCAGAACTCCTGAAAAAACAACCGTTTTTAAAACTTTTTTCCATTTTTTTATTTTTTATTTAAGCATCACTAAAATCACTGCTCCAGGAGCAAAAAAATCCTTTAAATAACGTCTTTAAATAGCACAATCACCTGCCTGCCAGTAAATTATGAAGAACTGATCTAGCTAAGCTATACAGTGTATAAATATATGTACAACTCCTGGGATGTATATATATCCTCTACACACTGTAAATTTAACTAAACTGACTAGCCTGCCTGCTCTATCTATCTATCTATCTAGTAATAAAGACACTGTCTCTCTCTCTATAGGACTGATCTCTTTAACAACGCCGCAGCACACTACATGAGGCCGCCTTGCAGGCAGCCTTTTATAGTGTGGGGCATGTACTAAACCCCCTGAGCCATAATTGGCCAAAGCCACCCTGGCTTTGGCCAATTATGGCTCTCCGTTTTTTGCGCGCTGTGATTGGCCAAGCATGCGGGTCATAGTGCACGCTTGGCCAATCATCAGCACGCAATGCCGCAGTGAATTATGGGCCATGACGCGTCACTCAAATTTGGCGCGAACGACCCGTTTTGTTCGAATTTCGGCGAACGTACGAACAGAGGATGTTTGAGTCTAACATACTTTGAATGGAACGCGGAGCTCATCACCAAAGTTATAATACATGTATAATGTATACTCCCCACCCATCCCATAACAGCCCCTACCCCAATACACTTTTGGAGTCAGTACAAAGAGATGAAGATTGGCTGCTATGCTACTTGCCTTTCTGACAGTTCTTTCATAATGGGTGTATCTGAGAAGGGATGAGTGCAAAATGTTGTTAAATTTGAGAACTGTAAGGTGAAATTAGAAAGCAAAATTCACAAATAATTTAAGGTGCCATCATTGTATCTTCTCTGTGTTTAGTCAGCAGCCCCACTTAGTACACTGCAAGCCATTGATAAAATGTACAGTTTTATCATATCAATGTGTTATCAATGGCCTGCAATGTACTGTACACAACACCGACCCCCCCCCCCACTAGCACATCTAAACACACACACTGTACTCAGAGGGTCTCGGCCGACCCCGGACCAGAACTGCACATGCCATATTTTTGCTGCCAATCTTTTCCTGTCTCTGGCATTTATGGGCAGAACAAAAGTGGGCTGTTTTTTACTGACTGCCAGTAAAAAATACTAACAGTTGGCAACACTGTGCTGAATAGAGAAAGAATAATTAGGATATGATAATAATTACACAATATTAGATCAAATAAACAAATAGTGTCTTCTGATAAACAAAATTAAACCCAAAAAATATTGTATGTCCTTTTTTTTTAACCACTTCCCGACGGCCGTACGAATATATACGGCCACCGTGTGCTGCTGAATCTCTGACTGGACGCATATATGCATCCAGCGCTCTTCCTGGCCACTAGAGGGCGCGCATGCGCCCGCTGCATTCCTGAGGTACCGATGCGCGTGCCTGGCGGTGGCAGCGATGTCCGCCAGGCACTCGCAATTGGCGGTTACAGGGACAAGGCATGGATCTCTGTGTGTAAACACAGAGATCCATGTCCTGTCAGGGGAGAGAGGAGACCGATCTGTGTCCCTTGTACATAGGGACACAGCATCGGTCACCTCCCCCCACAGTTAGAACACACCCAGGACACACATTTAACCCCTTCCATGCCCCCCTAGTGTTAACCCCTTCACTGCCAGTCACATTTATACAGTAATCGGTGCATTTTTATAGAACTGATCGCTGTATTGATGTGAATGGTCCCAAAAATGTGTCAAAAGTGTCCGATGTGTCCGCCATAACGTCGCAGTCCAAATAAAAATTGCAGATCACTGCCATTACTAGTAAAAAAAATAATAATAAAAATTAATAATAATTCTGTCCCCTATTTTGTAAGCGCTATAACTTTTGCGCAAACCAGTCGCTTATTGTGATTTTTTTTTTTTTTTTACCAAAAATATGTAGAATAATAGCGCAAAAAATTAAAACCGCAGAGATGATCAAATACCACCAAAAGAAAGCTCTATTTGTGGGGAAAAAAGGACGCCAATTTTGTTTGGGAGCCACGACGCACGACCGCAAAATTGTCAGTTAAAGCGACGCAGTGCCAGAATCTGAAATTTCACCTGGTCAGGAAGGGCTATACGTGCCCAGTAAGGAAGTGGTTAAATGTTTTGATGTACTTTGTTGTTGTTTGAGGTTCTTTAGGCAATAGCAACATTAAAATGATGAATAAACAGTGCCAAAAGCTGTTATAACACTAGGGCTCATGGAACTAAACTTTCCTATCTTTTACAGCCAATGAGGTTGCCATCTTGGCCTCTGTTTGATCTGCAGTTACCATGGTACTTCACATGTGATCAGTTACAACACCAGCCATGTGATGGCTTGACAGTTCAGTTGAGAGCACAAGTAACTGTGACAGTTATCATTCATGACATGCCTTGAATGTAACTGTCATGGGAAATTGATGAGTTTAACCTCTATCCAATTGTCTTGCACATATGCCTTTGTTTGACCATTGTCTATATGAATATATGACAAATGGTTAATGCAAAAAAACAAATTGTTTTCAGTATTCTAATCTGCTCACAGAAATGTCAACAGTAAGACCCCTTTTGAGCTTAGGCAACTATTGATAAAAAAAAACATTCTGTGTCTTGATTACCTTTTAATGCACAATTGTCAAATCACAGTACAAATCAATCAAAGTTATAGAAGCAATATATATAAAAGACAAAAACATTACCGGCACAGAATCATAGTTATGTTAAATTCTATTAAAAATTGATAAATCATGAAACCAATATATTTACAAACTTTTGTGTAAACAAAACTAAGAAAAAAAATGTAAATGTAACTTAAAATATGAAAACAAAATAAAAATAAATGTCTTTCTCCATCTACATGATGTTTGATTCAACTCACAATCATGGTTTAAGTCATTGCCTCTTAAAATTCAGACAATTCATACATTTATATATAATAGCACACATATGTAAAATAATTCAAGCATTATTCAGGTAATTATTTTACATTTTTTTTGCCAATGAATTGCATTAGAAAATAAATGTTAGGTCTGCTTTAAATACATTTACCTAATGAGACTCAGCTTTGTGGATTAAAAAAAAAAATATGGCCGAAAATGGTATATACAGTATATAGGGCCAGATTCATGTACGAGAGCCTATCTTTGTGCGGGCGTAGCGCATCTGATTTACGCTACGCCGCCGCAAATTTTACAGGCAAGTGCTGTATTCACAAAGCACTTGCTCCGTAAGTTGCGGCGGCATAGTGTAAATGGGCCGGCATATAATTCAAATAGGGCATGTAGGGGGCGTGTTGTATTTAAATTAACGTTGACCCCACGTAAATGACATTTTTTTTTTAACTGTGCATGCGCCAGCCGTGAACGTATCCCAGTGCGCATGCTCCAAATGACGTCGCAAATAGTCATTAAAAACGTTGTGAACGTAATTTATGTCCAGCACCATTCACAGACCAATTACGCAAACAACGTAAAATTTGAAAAATTTGACGCGGTCCCGACTTCCATACTTAACATTGGCTGCGCCATCTTTTTGGTGGTTTATCTTTACGCCTGAAAATGCCTTACGTAAACGGCGTATCTTTACTGCCACGGCCGGGCGTACGTTCAGGAATCGGCGTATCTAGCTAATTTACATATTCAATACGTAAATCGACGAAACCTAGCAGCCAGCGTAAATATGCAACTAAGATACGACGGCATAGGAGACTAAGCCGGACGTATCTTAGCAAGATTTAAGCGTATCTCGTTTTGAGAATACACTTAAAGATATGACGGCTCAGATTCTAAGTTACAGCGGCGTATCTACTGATATGCCGGCGTAACTCTATGTGAATCTGGCCCTTATTGTCTATGATATTAAATGAGTTTTTTAGCTTTTAGCTATTAAGCAGCAATGAAAAAAATAAATAAAAGCAGCTATGAAAAAACGATAGGTGGTACTGTTAAAGTGCTATAATAACGTGGGGTAGTTTTCCATTTCTCCAGGTTTTTAGAAACCAGCCTCTTGTTACAGCACCCTAAATGTATTTCACCATCTTCATGATGTTTGATTCAATTTACAATTGTGGTTTAACCTCCCTGGCGGTATGATTAAATCAGATTTTAGGTGCTGAAAGCGGTACCATTATTTTGCATGGAAATTTGGCGTTTTATATTGTAGGCCTGTAATTCTTAGAAATAACTCACTTAAATCTGTCCAAACAAGAGTCTAGTAGATATCACGGGTATAATATAATTTGAAACACAAAATTATAAATTATAGTATAATAAATAAATATGAATAATTATAACAAATAATATAATAATAATAAAAACTATTACTTTTAATTTTTTGATGACGAATTTCCCCACAAATCACTATCGCTCAATTCTGCAAGTGATTCTAATTTATTATCGCTGTTTTTTAGCTGGTCTAAAACCACTTTTGACATAAAGGGACACATTTTGGTTGCTATGGACAACCTCCAATTACCTCCAATTTCCAGGCAGAAAGAACAGTTTTTATTATATAAAAGTAGGACATGGGGCAGACCACTAGGGACAAAGGGGGTGTGTATTTTTGTATACAGTACTGTAATATATAAGATTACAGTATACTGTATGTATTCTGTTTATTTATTTTTTTAAATTTGGCGCCTATCTCTGCCCCCGTGCGTCGAAACGTCGCAGGGAATGGAGCTTGGCGGCACTTGGCACTGTGAATCGAGCAAAGAGGACACAGCTCCATCACACAGCAGGGAGGCATCCCAGGATCCAGGGACAAAGTAAGTAACTTGTACCTGTGGACACTGCGAGGCGACGCAGAGTCAGGCTCGGGGTTACCGCTTACCGTTACCGTTACCGTTACCAGACTCAGGAATACCGCCAGGGGGGTTAAGTCATTGCCTCCTAAAATTCTGGCAATTTATACATGTATATATATATATAATAGGACAAATATCTAAAACAATTTTTGTATTATTATGGTAAGTATTCAAAATTTTCATTATCAATGTATTGTATTAGAAAATAAATGATAGGTCCACTTTAAGTACATTTGCTTAATGAGACTCATCTGTGTGGATTTAAAAAAAAAACCTGGAGGAAAGTGGTATATGTTTTGTCTATTATAATAAATGCGTTTTTAGCTTTTAGCTATTAAGCAGCCATGAAAAAATGATAGGTGTCGCTGTTAAAGTGCTATAGTCATATGGGGTAGTTTTCCCTTTCTCCAGGTTGTATAAACCAGCCTCTTGTTACAGCACCCTAAACATTACAAGTGATGACAAATAATAAACAAACTACATTACAAAGCCCATGCTTTTTGCTTCACAAACATATAATCCCTATCAATAGAAACCAGCTACAGTGACAGTTTGATGGAAATGAAAGCTTGCATGCACCAAGGGTAGGTGTCACAAGATAGCAATTTGTATACACCAAGTGTAATAGCAATAATACATATTTCATTTTCAAGAAACAGCAGTTACGTTTAGCTTTAATGTTCTGTGACGGCGACATTCTAATAACATGTCCTTTTCAATAATGTATTCCTTTATATTACCTATTAATATATAACAATGACTCTAACAATAGTACTTGCTCCACTTTAAGTAATAGAAAACTGTTTAAAACGTTGTTCCTATTTTATTTCTATTACTACATTTTCTAACCTTTCTTATTTGCAACAACATATTTAGTTACATTGTAGTCACACTCGAGTTCCTCGCTTGATCATCGTTCTGTACATAATAACAGCTAATGCTCTAGAGATGGCAGGTGCTCACAGAAAAATAAATGTATTCATGTGAGATCATTCTTTTTCCATAATATTCATTGCTTGTCATGTTTCATTTTTTTTTTCCTTTTGGTTTCTGACTACTATATTGTAACACATGAAAGTCTCATTACAGGCCCCTGAATTGTGGAAGGTGCACCCAAAAATCAGAGGGCAAAGGGATTGTCATCAGTATTGCCGGTAAGCACATTGCAGCTGATATTTTCTATTACTAACTTGTCATGCCTTTTTCCAGACTGTACCTGTGTCTGGAGGAAGCCATCCTGGTAAAGGCAGGGCTTTGCTTTCTCATGTCAGAACTGTCCACCTGATGACTGGTGTGGATAGATTTATAAAGCACAGTTCAATAGAATGGATAAGGCAGAAGCAGAGAGCTAAGGAACAGTACAGTAGTGACATCATCAAATCTCACTTCAAATTTTGTAAGACTAGAAGTTCCTAGTAGACATTAGGGATGAACATCGCGTTCGATATGAACGTATGTTCGATTCGAACATTGTCTGTTTGTACGTTTGACGAAATTCAAACAAAAGAAGTCATTTGCGCCAAATTCGAGTGACGCAAAACGGCCCATAATTCACTGCGGCATTGCGCGCTGATGATTGGCCAAGCATGCTGTATGTCCCGCATGCTTGGCCAATCAAAGTGCGCAAAAAACAAAGAGCCGTAATTGGCCAAAGCCTGGGTGGCTTTGGCCAATTATGGCTCAGGGCTTTAGCACACGCCCCACACTATATAAGTCCGCCTGCTGGGCAGCCTCGTGTAGTGTGTTCCGGCTTGTTAATGAAAGCAGTTACAGAGACAGAGAGATTGTCTTTTTAGATAGCTAGATAGAGCAGGCAGGCAGGCTAGTCAGTTTAGCTTAATTTACAGTGTGTAGAGAATATATATACATCCCTAGGAGTTGTACATATATTTATACACTGTATAGCTTAGATAGATCAGTTCTTCCTACTGGCAGGCAGGTGATTGTGCTATTTAAAGACGTTATCACAGGTATAGACACCCAGCAGGTACAATATTTAAAGGATTTTTTTTTATTTAAGCATCAATAATTGTGATTATAATGATGCTAACAGTGATTTTAATGATGCTTAACTTTAAAAAAAAAAAATCCTATAAATATTGTACCTGCTGGGTGTCTATAGTCTGTGAGAATGTCTTTGAGAACCCGGGTCTTGCCCGAGGGAACATGTATCAATGGAAAAAAAAGTTTTAAAAATGGTCATTTTTTCAGGAGTCCTGCTCCTGAAAAAACGACCATTTTTTTAACTTTTTTCCATTGATACATGTTCCCTGGGGCAAGACCCGGGTTCTCAAAGACGTTTTCCAACAATAACTTGAATATTGGTCTTTATAATTAGCGTTTTTGAATTCGAACGTTCGAGTCCCATAAACTTCAATGGGGTTCTAAATGTTCACATGAATGGTCGGTCTGTTCGACGGTTCTGGTGCGAACCGAACGCGGGGGTGTTCGGCTCATCCCTAGTAGACATGTGCACATTGAAATAATTTGTTTCGGAATTTAATTTTCATCCGAAAAATGTATTTATTTAGTCACTCCCGAAATTTGTTTTTTATTTATTTTGTTTCATTATAAAATGCATTTGTTCGAAAATCCGAATTAATTAAGGTCGAATCTGTAAATTGAAGGCTTATGGTGTCTGTTGAATGTTCTAATAAGATTAGACTCTGCAAACATACATTTCCGGTCGAATATTCCGCCTACAAGCTATAGAAGAATTCTAATGTTGTATGACACTAGTAATAATTATATTTATAAATTATTATTACTAGTCAACTAACATTCAAATTCTTCTATAGCCTATGGGCAGAGCATTTGACCGAAAATGTATGATTGCGGTGTCGTACAGTTTAGCTGCTTGTCGAATCTTCTTAGAACTTAGACACCATAAGCCTTCAATGACAGATTAGACGTTTGTATGTTTTTCTCTGCTTCGTCGAATCTTCATTGTTCGTTTCGAATGGTCTACCCCAACACAGTCTTTATAATGTTGAATCTTTTCTCTCTATTTCAAATCTTTCCTCTCTATGTAGAATAATCTTGAACTAATAGAATTAAGGTTAGGCGCATTCGACCACAGGTTCGATAGACACAGATTGTTATTGTCAGTGTCATGTCGAATCTCCTATCTATTTTGAACTGTTGTAGCAACAAAAATGAAAATAAAGCATTTTTTATGTCGGATCTTTCGGATTTCGGATTCTGTGCGTTTGTTTTCGTTTGTTAAAACGATAATGAAAATACCCAAAATTCGGACAAAAATGCATTCGGACGAAAACTAGTTCATAGTATACAGTGCTTTATAAAACCTCACATTTCAGAGATATATATTTTCATGCAGAATTCTGGACAAAGAGGACATTTTTAGGGTACTGCTTGGTTGCCCCCTAGAAAATAGCTGATATTTACTTTTTGAGTACAGATCCACTTTAGCAAATTCAAAGTATCAATATCTACATATAGACATACACTATATTGTCAAAAATATTAGCACTTCTGCCTTTACATGCACATGAACTTTAATGGAATCCCAGTCTTAGTGCTCAGGGTTCAATATTGAGTTGGCCCACCCTAACAGCTTCAACTCTTCTGGGAAGACTGTCCAAATTGTTTAAGAGTGTGTCTATGGGAACGTTTGACCATTCTTCCAGAAGACATGGATGAGCGAGTTTTGGAAAGGGGGAACTTGACTGGCCTGCACAGAGTCCTGAATCTCGACCCAATAGAACACATTTGTGATGAATTAGAGCGGAGACTACGAGCCAGACATCCTCTTCTCAGGTCTCCTGCAGGAGCTCCTTGTTCCTCCCCTCTTCTAAGTGCACCCATACAAAGCTGCTTGCTACAGGGGAACTCATGTGGGTTTGATCTTGAGCCATGCTCTGTGTGTCCATTAACACACATCCCCTGTTCTCTCCTTGCATTCTGTAATTGACAGCAGTAGGAAAAAATGGTCCCAATGCTGCCTCTATGGCCAGTGAGGAGAGGGAGCGCAGAAAGCCACTGCTCTCAGGCACAACCCTGGCTTGAGATCAGGCTCAGGTAGGTACTTTGAGGTAAGTAATTGGGGGGTTGGGTAAGAAGCAGAACACAGAAGTTTTTTTTTACTTTAATGTAGATAATACATTAAGGTAAAGAACCTTCTTCCTTTAAAACCACATTAAATATACACTCCAAAGAACTCCTAAGTTAAAAGACACGCCCTAATACATATCTAAACCTAAAGCCTACTAGCATATCCATCACTGTATTTTAAAGGATTGTAGATGATAGCAGTTGACACTGATATTGTAGCCATGTGTAGTCTCCAGCCTAGAGGGCTGACATCAGAGGAACAGGAGGAGCCCTCAGGATTGCTAGTCACA
The DNA here is from genome assembly GCA_029574335.1 of Rana kukunoris. Taxonomy (NCBI): domain Eukaryota; kingdom Metazoa; phylum Chordata; class Amphibia; order Anura; family Ranidae; genus Rana; species Rana kukunoris. Next base: position 400,894,590 of record CM056053.1, on the reverse strand, counting down.
GATCAGCGGATCAGAGGAGCATTTAAATGTGTTAAGAGTGTGAGACACACACTCAGGCCCAGATTCAGAGAGAATTGGATTCTCGTAGCGTATCAGAAATACACGACGCCGCCGTTTTTTACCTGGCTCTACGTGGATTCCAGGTAGATTTTGTCCAGTAAACGACGGCGGCGTAGTGTATTTCTCCCGTCGCAATCCATCTAGATGAGTAGGGGGCGTGAAGGATTTAAAATAGGCGCGTTCCCACGGCGATCGAACTGCGCATGCTCCGTTCGCAAATTTCCCGCCGTGCATTGCGCGAAATCACGTCGTTACGTCATTCGTTGTTTGAGTAGCGTCGTTTACGGACATTTCTATTCCCGAACGAGTTACGCAAAAAAAAAAAAAAAAATTTAAATTTGACGCGGGAACGACGGCCATACTTAACATGGGCTACGCACCGTTAGACCAGCAAAAAGCTGGTCTAACAGTACGTAAGAAAAACAGACGTAAGCGATTGCGAAGACCGCTCGTATCTTCGTGGATCGCCGTAAAAACACATTTGCATATCCCGACGCATGAAAACGACGCGAACTCCTCCCAGCGGCCGCAAAAATATCGCAGCGTAGATCCGAAGGCTTAAGAAGACGTAAGCCTCTCGGATCGAAGCCCGAAGCCGCCGTATCATGGTTTGAGGATTCAAACTAGTGATACGGCGCGCGAAATTTGAAATTACTCCTGTCTAACACCAGTTAGACAGGCGTAATTGCTTTATGAATCTGGGCCTCAGTCTCCTCTTACCTCTATAGCTGCTACTTAACTGCTTTCCTACTCTGAGCTTTGGTGGATGCCAAGCTATGGCTCTGCACTGTCCGATAAGTAGTGTTGCTCACGAATATTCGCATTGCGAATATTCGCTACGAATATTGCATATTCGAGTATTCGCGAATAACGCGAATATCGCGGCGAATATTCGCTATTTCGAATATTCGAATGTTTTAAAAATTTTTTTAGAACAGATCACATCCTAGAGATCCCCATCGACGTCTAAAAGCATTGCTGGTATGATTAGAGACCTTGGGCCGAGTAGCTGCAGCGCTCATTTTATATTGCCGAAAAATCGCAATGCGATTATTCGGCAAATAGCGATATCGCGCGATTATTTTATATTGTAATATATCACGAATATTCTGAGCCAATCAGAGTACTCCATTCCGCATTTCTCGAAATTTCGAAATTATTTTGTATTGTAATATATCACGAATATTCTGAGCCAATCAGAGTGCTCCATTCCGCATTTCTCGAATATTCGCAATTATTGTGTATTGTAATATATCACGAATATTCTGAGCCAATCAGAGTGCTCCTTCCGCATTTCTCGAATATTCGCAATTATTGTGTATTGTAATATATCACGAATATTCTGAGCCAATCAGAGTGCTCCTTCCGCATTTCTCGAATATTCGCAATTATTGTGTATTGTAATATATCACGAATATTCTGAGCCAATCAGAGTGCTCCTTCCGCATTTGCCGAATATTCGCAATTATTGTGTATTGTAATATATCACGAATATTCTGAGCCAATCAGAGTGCTCCTTCCGCATTTGCCGAATATTCGCAATTATTGTGTATTGTAATATATCACGAATATTCTGAGCCAATCAGAGTGCTCCTTCCGCATTTGCCGAATATTCGCAATTATTTTATATTGTAATATATCACGAATATTCTGTGCCAATCAGAGTGCTCCATTCCGCATTTCTCGAATATTCGCAATTATTTTATATTGTAATATATCACGAATATTCTGTGCCAATCAGAGTGCTCCATTCCGCATTTCTCGAATATTCGCAATCGCAATTCGCAATTCGCAATCGCATTCGCATTCGCGATAGCGAAAATTCGCAATCATTTCAGTTCGAAAATATATCACGAATATTCGTATTTAGCGAATATCTGTCGAATATTCGACTATATATTCGAGATATATCGCGAATTCGAATATGGCATATTCTGCTCAACACTACCGATAAGCTCCTCTGCTGCACCCCTGTTGTTAGGCCGTGTTCTGCATTGTCTGTTCTGTGTCCTCAGCCCTAAGTGGCCAGTGGGGCTGTGTAACAGGCACGCCTGTTACTTCTATTGAGATGGGAGCTTTCAGCGCCGTAATGCGTTCCATGCCGGAACGCTTTCGGCGCTTGCGCGATTACTTCATCGCCCAGCACCGCCCTGCGTGGAACGCGTAAGTGCGCCGTGCAGTACGGCGGTCCTTCTCAATATCAGTAAAGAATGCCTACAGCTGTTTACTGCTTATAAAGGCATTCAGGAAGCAGATGAACAGTGTTCTATTATTGTCAGCCGTAGTTTGGCCTACGCTACAGAGATCAGAGATCACGCTACAGAGAACACCGCTCCACCCTCAACTACCTCTTTAATACCAATCACACTTACTGCTACTTGGAGCCATTGCTGGGGACAACATTTGAGACTTCCCTACTGAACATCCTTCACCACAGGATCCGTAGTACCTATACTAAAGCGTGCAAAACGGATAAGTTGCCATTCTGTTATTGTAGTGCTATAGCAATACCTGCTACATATATACCAGCTATACAATTATTATTGCTTATCATGTCCCTGAGCTATTCACCTCTCATATATAACTACTGGTTGTTACTACAGCTCCTAACTATTATATGTACTCTCAAAGTACCTGAGCTATTTACCTCACTTATATAACTATTAGTTATTACTACAGCTCTTAGTTACTATATGTACTCTCAAAGTACCTGGACTATATTGCCTCTCATACGTTACTATTAGTTGCCAGTACAACTCGTGTATTACTACGTGAACTCTCAAAGTACCTGAGCTATATTGCCTCTCATATGCAACTAACACTGTTTACTACAACTCATATATACTACATGCTTGACAGAAGTATAAAGTACTTATAGGCCTTGTCCTAACTGTTTGAACATGTTCGCTCTAACTTTTCTATGCTAGGGGTTGATGCTATTTCATAGCATCTCCCTTAGTGGACTAATACATCCCTATATGCCCAAAGTGATATGATGTAGAGAACCCCCAAACTCCTGTTGCAGGGAATGACGCCTGGGTCCCTTACTGATAATCACTTGCATATAGAGGTATATTGGAATATTAAGCTAGGAGCTGTGGTGGCTCAACGTGATTGGCACTGCGCTGACAAGCCGTTCACCTCTGCAGCCAAGGGTTTGGATCCCGGTCTCGGCTACATGTGAATTGAGTTTGGTGGTCTCAGCCCGCCTCCCGGTGGGTGTGCTATGCAAGGTATGCCTGTGCTTAGTATGCCCACCCCCCCACCCCCACAAAAACCACCACACTTGCACACACACGAAATTGGTTTAACACGCACACACTTTGGCCATGCGGTCTAATAAAAAATAAAGAGAGGCGAAGGACCTGCGGGGCTGGGTGGGCTAGACCCCTCACTCCCTCATAGGGGGAGTCCCTTTGCCCCATTGGGGTGCCGTTGGACCCCAGTTGGGCTCCCAAGTGGATGCCCCCTCACACCCGCCATTGCCACCGGGGGCATGGAGAAGGATGGCAACTGCCTCCGGGGGGAGGGTCTGCCTACTCCCAACTCCTGCAGTCCGGCTCCTCTCTCTCGAGTTCACGCACAAAAATACACTTTAAAGAGAAGAAAAAAAATGAAAAAAAATATATATATTGGAATATTGATCTTGAACTATATTTTTAAATGCTAAGGTCTGGTCGCATGTCGTAATGCATCCAAGCTTAGTAGTTTCTTTATGTGATACAGAGATTATGTATAGATCCCCTAACTCCTGTTGCGACTGGGGCCCAATACTGAGTTGTCGCATAGAGAATCGCATTGAAATCCTTGCTTACAGGCTGTGTTACCATATTTAACTACTTGGCTCCTACCTTGTGCCATGCTTTCCCTTAAATTAAATTAACTTGAATTAACTTTGGATATTGATACTTAGTTACTAACCCTTGCCTGGATAGAAGGGTCTAGTTCTGTGGTAACCATTGGAAATGTTGTATTCTATTCCTTTCTATTCTATTTTCAGTTCCATCCCAGTTAACTGGTCTTTAGTGCTTTAGGTGTCCTTTACAATGACCCTGATCATGCAGAAACCTCTGGGCTCAATGTTAAGGCAGGCTGCCTAACAAGCAATTTGGAAGCACTGAACGGAAATAGAAAGGTTTAGTGAAGTGGGGTAACAACTTTTCTAGGCCATATACTTCTTGTGGGTGTAATTCCAGACTGCCTGTGTAGTCCTGCAGACTGCCTGTGTTGCTCCGATTTGCAGGCAGGCAGTTACACAATGTTACACAATGATAGGAAGCTCAATGGATTACCTAGAGCTCGCAACTGCACCCTGGTAGATAATTGAGAATTACAAACAGGCAGCTGCAAAGGCTGACGGTACTTGTAGTTTTCACATTCACATAATACCATGTATCTGTAACATGTTACAAGTTACATCTTGAATCTGGGTGTAACATGTAACATGTTACAAAAAGCGAATGTATCCTTTAATGAATGTGGAGAAGATCCAATTTGCAAAGATAACACAATAATGCGCAAGCAAAATAAATAAAACAATACAGCATTTTTGTTAGCAATTTATTGGACAATGTAAATTAGCAGAACTTCACCAGCTAATTCCTGTGCAAACGTGAACCTTTAATAACCTGTAGTGAATGAATGTAATTAAGTCATCCAAATGTCAAAATTTCTGCAGGTCATGTTCCTTTTAAAGTTCAATGTCATCATGACCTCCTATTCGGGTTCTAAGAACATTAGGGCACATGCTTTTTTCAAACCCCACGTCCCGCTTTGATGAGCATTCTATTCTGCTCTCTCTGCTCCAGTTGCCGTGGAAGTCAGCTCCCATTGGTGCACCTGCCAATCAGTTCTTATCTCCCCCTCTAATTTGACTGAAAGTGCATCAACAGCCCCACAGCTTATGTCAGCGCCTGAAAGACCCACGCACAGTCAAAATCCTCTAGGGCTAACCCTCTAGCCCACCTTTACAGCTACCTCTTCCTGAACATCCTTGGGCTTATCTCTCAATGGATTGTATTGCTGACTTCCCTCTCACTGAGGGCATAATTGTCATCTAGATCAGGGGTCTCCAAACATTCTAAACAAAGGGCCGGTTTATTGTCCTTCAGACTCTTGGAGGGCCAGACTTTGGCCAGCGGGAGTAGAAATTTTCCTGGCATCATTGTTAGTTAACATCTGGTATTAGGGGGAGGAATAGTGCCCCGTTGCTGGTATCATAGGGAGTAATAGTGCTCTATTAGTTGTGTCAGTGGGAGAAATGGTGCTCCATTGTTGGCGTCAGATGGCAGAATAGTGTCTCGTATCAGTGGGAGGGATAGTGCCCCCAGGGCCGGATAAAGGTAAGCAAAGGGCCGCAGTTTGGAGACCACTGATTTAGATGGTAGTGGACTGTTTCACAACGAAGGACCATTTTGCAGCTTTACCCAAGCAACTGTCCACCCTTTTCATTTAAGTGTCTACAAACTTCATGGTATACCAGCAAACTTCTTTCAGACTGAGAATTTCAGTACATTTCCTGTTTTTTGAAAGCATATCACTGCTAATCTAACAGGCAAATGGACTTCACAAATAAGTCCAAAGAAGGCTTTGTCCACTCCTTCACCTCCAAAAAGTGAACCAAATGTGTCCTTTTACTTCTGTGGGCATAATTTTCCTATAACGATTGTATACACCTCTCTGTTTTTGTACCCTTCCCATAGGTGTGCGCAGATGGTGTGCTGGGTGTGCCTGGGCACACCCCAATCACCCTGTGCTTTGCCGATTCCCTCTTCTTCCCATCTCCCCCTGCAGTGCTGCCAGCTTTCCTCCTATCCTCTCAGGAGCGGGGAAAGGGGCTGGTAAATATTTAATTAATCTGCCCCTTACTTTTCAGAATGAACACAGTGAGTGATCTGTACCAATCGCGCCTGTCTTCATTCTTAACTGAAGCATAGTAAACTATGTTTACTGTAGGCTGCAGAGAAAGGCACTGGGGAATCTCTGTCCTCAGTTTCTTTCTCTGTCTTAAAAGTGAGACATCAGGGGTTTGTTTAGATCCTTTATATTTAACCAAGGCACCATAACAGGGCTCCTAAAACAAAAATGTAAAAATAAAAATAAAAAAAATTGTAAAAAAATAAATAAAAAAAAATTGTAAAAAATAATAAAAAAATAGGTAAATGCTACCGACACCATCCACTGCCCTACTGACATCAATCTAATGCAATAGGCTTCGCACACCAATGACCCTTCCTTTGTGTGTATAGTCAATATCCCAGGTCCTGATCTTTTTATTCTCACAATTCTAATCTTCCAGAAGTTAACAAGCGTGTGGGACATGTTCTGCCAATTGGAAATCTGTGCATAACAACCTTATGCATTCCCCTGAGGCTGATGCCATAGTACTGGAGAAGAATGAAATGTGAGCAGAAATTATACATTATTGTTAACAGCCACCTTTAAGTCTGCACCTTTACTGTTGTGGAACAAATTAAAAAGTAATTCTGAGAAGAATTAGGTCATTAGGACACTTCTAGTGGTATGCTGTTTTATTTATTTAGTTCTAGAATCAACTCCACAAAGTTATCCAGCGGTCACCCCATCCTACTTAAAGTGTAGCTTAAAGGTGTTGTAAAGGTAAAAAATGTTTTCTCTAAATAGCTTCCTTTACCTCAGTGCAGTCCTCCTTCACTTACCTCATCCTTCGATTTTGCTTTTAAATTTACTTATTTCTTCTGAGAAATCCTCACTTCCTGTTCTTCTGTCTGTAACTACACACAGTAATGCAACACTTTCTCCCTGGTGTGGAGAAAGCCTCTTGAGGGGGCGAGCAGGAGTGTCAGGACGCCCACTAACACACAGCTCATTTCTCTATCTGCAAAGTAGAGAGCGTCATGACACCAGTAAGGGAGGATTATAATACCTGTCAGTAGGGTTGAGCGAGCCCGAACTGTAAAGTTCGGGTTCGGTACGGACTTTGGGTTTTTCCCAAACATGGACCCGAACCCGAATAATTGGTGAAAGTTCGGGTTCGGGTTCGGAGTTCGGGAAAAAAAATGCGCAGGGGTCCCCCCAAAATCAATAACCAGTCCCTTTAGGTCTGGTATGAATATTAAGGGGAACCCCGCCGTCAATTTTAAAAAAAAGCCGTGGGGTTCCCCCCAAATATCCATAACCAGACCCTTCAGGTCTGGTGTGGATTTTAAGGGGAACTCCACCCAAAATTAAAAAAAATGGCGTGGAGTTCCCCCTAAAATCCACACCAGATCCCTTATCCGAGCACGTTGACCTGGCCGGCCGCAAAAAAGGGGGGACAGAGTGTGCCCCCCTCTCCTGAACCGCACCAGGCCACATGCCCTCAACATTGGGAGGGTGCTTTGGGGTGCCCCCCAAAGCACATTGTCCCCATGTCCCCATTTTTTCTCAAGAAATAAAAATCAAGGTGAAAAAATATATGTATCCAAAGCTGCAAACAAGTAAAGTCCTATCTGTCCTCAATACATATATTGCCCATCTTAATGGACAATGGCAGAAAGAAATGAAACTCTGTTTTTATAAACAACATAATAATAAAAAAAAGTGTGTATTATTATGTTGAAAATTAGAGTAGACAGATTTGTTCATCCAAATGTACACTAGATTGAACCAAAAATATTTTGTGATATTGTTTTTGGTATTTTTATAGGAGCATATTATTTTTCTTTATTACACAGCAGCACTTACAAATCAGCACAGCCTCTCAATGTCTTTATTGATTGTGAACACTAGCCAGTGTTTTGAGATCTATTTTGCTATTGAAAGACTTGTGCTAACCTTTCAAATTATTGATTTTATTTAGAAAGGGGAGTGCATGACTTTCATTACCATGATAGAAATGCTGATTCCCAGGTTTTCTCTTTACTTTGAAAGATTGAATATTTGTACGTCTGAAGTGTGAAAATTGACCATACTACACGATGTATGCGTAGTACTAAGTGGGCTTTATTTAAAGAACACCTCTCACTTCAGTGAACTTCAGTTCAGTGGTAGTTATGAATCTTTTTGTTAAAATTTCCTGCCAAAAACATCTGGTTGTCTAACTCGCAGCTTATGTCGCGTACACACGATCGTTTTTCGGCATTGAAAAAAAAACGTTGTTTTTCAGCATGTCCAAAAAACAAAGGGCCAGATTCACGTACATCGGTGCATTTATAGACTGGCATAGCGCATCTCCTTTACGTTAGACCGGCTCAATTTCGAGTCGCAAGTGCCGTATCCACAGAGTATTTGAGCCCAAATTTGCACTGGCGCAACTTAAATTCCAAGGCCTAAGGCAGTGTAATTCAAAGTGGGAAGGACGTGGGCGTGTTCCATTGAAATGAGCCGTGACCCCATGCAAATGAAGGGCCGGCCAGACTGGGCATGTGCATGACGCTGACTATGGTCAGAGCCTCCTTGCACATGCTCACTACTCGGCCCGGAGTAATCAGTGAGATAGGAACTAGGCCTGGCAGACTTAGGGCCAGATTCAGGTAGATCAGAGCATCTTTGCTCTGGAGTAACGCTTCTCATTTACGTTACTCTGCCGAAATTTTAGGAGCAAGTGCTGTTATTCATGAAGCACTTGCTCCTAAAGTTGCGGCAGCGCATCGCAAATGAGCCGGCGGAATTCAAATTGGGCGGGTACGGGGCGTGTAGTATTCAAACTAAGCGCGTTCCCGCGGCGAACGTACTGCGCATGCGTCGAGTGTCAATGCATCCCAGTGCGCATGCTCCAAATTCTGTCAGTGAACGTCAATGACGTCACATCCCCATTCATGAATGTTTTACGCAAGCGTCGCGATTTGTTTTTTTTCCGACGCGATGACGACGCCTATACTTAACATAGGATACTCCACTAGGGGGCTGCTTTATCTATACGCCGCGTATCGCTTCCGGAAACGTCGTAAAGTCACTGTGTCGCGCCCGAAAAAGATTGTGAATTGCCGATTCCCGCTCATTAACATATTTTTTGAGCGTAAATCGGCGCCATTTTTAAGTTGAAGTAACGATGCGATGGCGAAATTCAATTGCGCCGATCGCATCGGAACTCCAACCCGGCGTTTCTTGTTTTCTGGTTACAGAAAACAAAAACGCCGGCTTAAAGTGACAGTTAGCCTGGCGGATCCATTGATCCGCCAGCCTAACTCTACCTGAATCTGGTTCTAAGTGAGATAAGCCCAGTGAAAAAATAGGCTCAGACATACGCCCTTCCATTGCAAAAGTACATCCATTTTTTTCCCTCCCTGAAGCAAGGTGCTTTTGTTCCCTTGTCTGTTGCTGTTTGTAGGTTTGTGTCGTGTCGGTGTGTTCTATTATTTTGAGGGCCATCACCCAATTTATATACACACATACATATATATATTTTAAAAAATGTTGATAATAATAAAACATATAATTAAAATTATATTTCAAATATTAAATATATATTAGATATAAAAAATAAAATTATATATTTATTATATTAACTAATTTAAAATATATGAAAAAGGGGAGGGAGGGTTTTTTGGGACTTTAAATGAGGCAATGGGTTAATTACCTCCATCCCTGGTATTTGTTATCGAGAAAGGAGCAAGCGGGACTTTAAATGAAGCATGTGCGGGAAAGGTTTGCACTAAGTTGGGGGATATAAATAATGGTAATATACCTGGAATACGTTAAATATTTGAAGAAAATAGATAAACATATGTAGTTCACAGATTGGTGGGGGGAAAGGTTTATATAGGCAGTAACCCAAGTGTATACACTAATTACTGCAGTACAGTTTGTTGTACCTTTTGTTTGTATACACTTGGGTTACTGCCTATATAAACCTCCCCCCCACCAATCTGTGAACTACATATGTTTATCTATTTTCTTCAATAATGCAATATAGTCATGTACGGTGCATTATGTGAAAGCAATAAAATATTTAACGTATTCCAGATTTATTACCATTATGTATATCCCCCAACTTAGTGCAAACCTTTCCCGCACATGCTTCATTTAAAGTCCCGCTTGCTCCTTTCTCTATGATTTAAAATATATACTAAACAGAAAAAATGTCTATAAAATATATATTTAGCCATTAGGTTGAAAAGAGCCACTGGCAAGTAAATGGAGTGTTGCCAATACCTTGCCCAGTGACGGTCGGCAGATCCTCTCCCGTGCCCTCCTCCATGCCCTCCTCTGTGTCCTCCTCCTTCTGCACTCAACTAAAGTCAGTAGTATAGCTATGAGCAAGGATGCCCCTGGCATGGTGGCATACAGATTGTTGTCCTGCAAGTGTGGCTGCTCAGCTCGTCCCTAACGGTGTTGCTTTTGCTGACATGTAGAAGGATTGTCTAATTTTAAACCTGTTTTTATAAGGTCTAATTTTAGACCGGCCGTGCAGCTGATGCGCACAGGGCATAGCCTGCACTGCACAAACTTACTTTTGTGGATCGGCGTATCTCCCTCATTTGCATATTTGCATAGGAAATCAATGGTGTGGACGGAATAAATGTGCACCTAGGATGTGCAGGCGTAGGCAAGTTAGGCCGGTCGGGAATAGCCTATTTTGGTGCGTATCTAGTTCTGTGGGTACGGTGCATAGATATTTTGGCGCAAATTTAGACTTACGCCGGAGTATCTCGAGATACTCCGGCATAAGTGCTTTGTGAATCTGGCCCAAAGTTTTTCCAACTTCATCATTAAAAACGATGTTGCCCACACACCATCGTCTTTGAAAAATGATGAACAAAGCTTGGTGATGTACAACACGTATGACGGCACTCTAACGGGGAAGTTCTATTCGCCTATGGGCTGCTTTTAGCTGATTCCTTCCTTGAGCGATTGCTCATTACAGAGCGAGGACTGGGAGCTGTGTGTGTTAACATTATGGCCTTCCACGCAGAGTTCTGGGCGGATGCTGAAAAGGGGTCTCAGTGACTTACTGGGTCTCCAGTTATACTGCAGATATATCTAAACTGCTGATCAGTGACTCTAACTAAAATTTACTAGGAGGATCTGCTCATCTAATACAGAATCTCAAAGTACTAAGCATGTGGCAGAGGCATCCTGAGGGCCAGGTTCGTGGCAGGGACCTGTTTCCTCCCAGCGACGTAAAGTGACACTTCGGCTGCCAGGCTTGTCGCAGAAGTCTGTCCGAGGGCACTTCAACCACTCTGGCTAGAGTGGCGACGAATAGTAATTATTTCTATTGAAAGCAGGCTTGCTTTCAATGTTTATCCAAGCCTGATTCTGCAAAGTTCCTTCGCTTCATCAACCTGTCCCATCTACCTTTTGTGTATGTTGGTCATGTTCGACCGAGGAATAAAGCATTAGAAAAAGTCAAACTTCAGCTTGGACATTTTGTTATTTTACTCACAGTTGTTACAATCAATTTCCCTATACTCGTCAAAGGTAACTTTAAATATGCCGATCCCACATCTATCCAGCGGCTCTTGAGGGAGTATCGCTACAAATACATACTTAATTAGTTGATGTTCACTGTATTAAAGACTACCAGAATTCTGTGGCATCAAATTGATCATAATGACAAACTTAGATTTTAGAAGATACACTTCCACAGTTAAAGTGATACTAAAGTCTCAGTTTATTTTCTTTAAAAATAACAAACATGTCATACTTATTTGCTATGTGCAGTGGTTTTGCACAGAGCAGCCCAGATCTTCCTCTTCTCTGGTCCCTCGCTGGTGCTTCTGGTGCCTCCCCCCTGCTGAGTGCCCCACAGAAAGCAGCTAGCTATAGGAGCACCCAAGCTGAGCCTCTGCTTTGCGTGTCCATTCAGACATGGAGCCGTGGATTGGCCCTGCCCCCTCTCTCTTTATTGGTTCACTTACTTTGATTGACAATGGCGCTGCACTGCCATCTCAGCCAATGAGGAGGAGGAGTCCCAGACAGCCAAGGAACATCACTGGATCGAGATAGGGCTTAGGTAAGTATTATGGAGGCTGAGGGGGCTGCTGCAAACAGAAAGTTTTTTATCCTAATGAATAGAATGCATTAAGATAAAAAAAAAAACTTCTGACTTTACAACCACTTTAATTTAACCTCCCTGGCAGTATGATTCTTTCAGATTTTAGGTGCTGAAAGCGGTACCATTATTTGCAAGGGAATTTGGCGTTTTATACTGTAGGCTTGTAATTCTTAGGAATAACTCACTTAAATCTATCCAAACAAGAGTCTAATAGGCATCCCGGGTATGATTTTTTTTTTATTTTATTAAAAATTATAATATAATAAATAATTATAAAAAATTATAACAAATAGTAAAAATTATTCAATAATGTAATTAAATCACTGATTTTTTTTACATACAGTACTGTAATCTATAAGATTACAGTGTACTGTATGTATAGTGTTTGTTTACATTTTTGAATTTGGCGCCGTTCTCCGTCCCCGCGCGACGTAACGTCGCAGTGAACAGAGATCGGCAACGCGCGGGGACGCTGTGTGAATCGAGCGAGCACCCGCTCGCTCACACAGCGCGGATGCATCGCTGGATCCACGGAGAAGGTAAGTATACAGTCTCTGTGGATGCTGCGAGGCGAGCCCGAGTCTGACTCGGGGTTACCGATCGTAGCACAGAAATCTTACCCCGAGTCAGACTCGGGAACACCGCCAGGGAGGTTAAAATAGAACTAAAGGATAGAGTAAGGGTGGACTATAACCCCTGTCATTTCTTTTTTTTTTCCATTTGTGCTCCGCTGTGAAGCTTTTCTATCACTTTTTGTACTAAAGCCAAAATAGGAAGTGAGAGGAAATTCCTCCAAAGTGAGGGAATCTCAGGATGTTGTGGATATGGGGGTGGGTGCGCTAGTGGAATAAAACAAGTATAAATACATAAAGTGCATACAAGTAAATACTATAAAAATGCTAAATGATCCAGTGCAAAAGTCCATACATGCCGTCCGTGCTAATAATATGGTATTGTCGTTCGGAACTGACAAAATGTGCAAAGGTATATGAAAGTTTGTACATATAAAGTGCAAAAGGTGCAAAGAAAGTTCTATGAATCCATGGAAAGATCTTGTATGATTAAGATCAGGTTGGTGCTCATATGGAATCACAGGCCCAGATTCACAGAGCGATTACGCCTGCGCAACAGGAGATGCACGTGCGTAAGTCGAAATGTGCGCGTGCGTTTCGATGCACGCCATCCCCAGAACGAGATACGCAAAAAATCTACTTTTTTTTGTCCTGCGTAATTTCGTTAGACTGGCGCATCCGTCCGTGCAAAAGTGCGCTAGACAGACCATTGATTTGCTAGTCAAATATGCTAATGAGGGACTTACGGGGATCCACAAAAGAACGTTGGGGCAGCGCAGGCTACGCAGTGTGCGCAACAGCAAAATGTCCTGTCTAAAATTAGAGCATATAAAAGCTGGTCTAAAAAGAGAAAAAAAGTCTACTTGTTAGATAAAGCAACACTGTTAGTGAGGAGCTCAGCAGTCACACGTGTTGCACAACAATATGTATGCCAACATGCCAGGGGCATCGTCGCACATAGCTATACTACTGACTTTAGATGAACAAAGAAGGATGAGGGCACGGAGGATGGCACGGAGGAGATATACCGCACCCGCATAGACCTGTTTGGCATGAGTGATTCTGAGGTGTATCGCATCTTCAGATTCACCCCTCATGTCATCCTGGAATTAACCACAACCCTGCAGGAGGACATCACCAGCCCAACACAACGCTCACATGCAGTGCAGCCACTGGTCAAGGTCATGGCAACACTCCATTTCCTTGCCAGTGGCTCTTTTCAGCGTACAAGTGGAGTGGTGGCTGGGATGTCACAATCCTCCATGAGCAGATGTGTGCACCAGGTTGTCCCTGCAATCCTCAGATGCATTGCCAACCAAATCATCAAACCCACCACTGAGGACCTGCGGCTGAAGGCAATGACAGATTTCTACAGAATTGCCAGATTCCCTTGCACTGTGGGGGCCATTGATTACATGCATGTGGCACTCCCCCCCCCCAGGAGACAGAGCACATGTACCGCAATCGGAAGCATTGGCATTCCATCAACGTACAGGTGATAGTCGATGCCCAAGGCCTCATATGGCACGTCCGTGCCAAACACCCAGGGTCCAGCCATGACAGCTACATATACAATCAATGCCACATCCGAATGGAATTCGATCAGAATGTGTATGGGGACACCTGGCTAGTTGGTGAGTGACATGGGAGTCAGGCATGACTATCCCCTCCCATGATGCACACATCACAAGGGGCACATGCATGACTAACATCCTCCTGTCTTTTCCCTTACAGGTGACTCTGCATATCCACTGGGACCCCATCTCATGACTCCTATCCGGAACCCCCAAACCCCAGGAGAGGAAAGATACAATCAAGCACATGCCCAAACACGAGCAGTGGTGGAGCGCACCTTTGGCCTCCTAAAGTCACGTTTCCGGGGTCTGTCTGGGGGTACCCTCTTGTATTCCCCAAACTTTGTGTGCCAGATCATCGGTGCATGTTGCATGCTGCACAACTTCGCAGTAAGAAAGGGCCTGCAGATTGACCTACGTGATGACCTGACCCCTGAACCAGACAATCCCCCCTAACCGAGGCTACTCCGTCTTCTGAGGGAAGAGCAGCCAGGAGACAACTCACATTGGGCATCTTTGCACGTTAAACACACACATTAATCATGGCACAATGAGAATACATGCATGCACACCACTGTGGTCCCTAGCACACACACCCCACATCCACATCAAATTGGATTGGCACCAGTCCACCATGCTGGACTTGTGAGCAGCAACGCCACGCCAAGGCTCCAATTATGTCACTGTACATTCATACACCATTCACACGGACCTGGGGATCACTTCTCCCTGGTCTTGGGGAACCCTTCTCCACCAAAATTGAGGGTGACACCCCTTTTACGGCAGGAATGTCACCCCCACATTCAAACAGCATTCACAACCCAAAAAAAATAAAAAATTCCAGCAAAATCAAAAATTTTCCAGCAAAAAAAAAAAGAGGGGAAAAAAAAATTATTGCCCTTGACATGAGCCACGCCTGGGGCGCCCCCGGCCACGGCCCCGGCTCCTCAGGGGAGACTCATGGGGAGGGGAAAAACCGGGGAAGGAGGAGCAGCCCCTGATCTCTGCCCACCTGGCGGCCTGCCCTCCAAGGCCACGGCTATTCTGTCCAGGGCAGCACCAAGTGTTGCCGTGTTGGCCTGGATAGCCTGGGTAAGGGCCCTCACATCCTGCCCAACGCCTGCTGATGTAGTCTGCAGGTCGTTTAGGCAGGTTGTGAAAGCCCGGGAGTGGGAGTCCAGGTTCCCCAGCGTATCCTTGATGGAGGACAGGCTCTCCTCCATCCGCACCAATGTCTGGCTGACCTGTCCCAGATGGTGGGTCTGAAGGGCCTGGTTCCTTCTCAGAGTGGCGGGCAGGAGATCGGCCAACCCCCTGGTGTTCTGGGACGAAATCCTGCCTCCAGCTGATGCTTGTGGCCGGGGAGAAGGGGAGGCCCTTGGGAGGGGAGCCATGTTGGGGGAGGAGGGGGGGGGGGCTCCCCCTTAGGGAGGGCTGCCTGCTGCCAGCCAGAGGGGAAGAGTCCTCAAAAACCAAACGTCCAGTGCCTGACATGGACTCCTCCTCCTCAAGATTCTCCTCCTCCTCTTGCACCTCCTCCGCGGACTCCGGCCTTGTTGGGGGGCCTCATTAGGCTGCTGTCCTGGGGATGGTGCGGTGAGGCCAGATGGCCCTGCACCCTCCTGCACATCTGTGGATGACACAAAACATTCACAGGTTGGAGGATCCACACACTTGCCACATATTCCCTTTCACCCCCTCCCCCACACATGCTACACACCTGATATTAAAAAAAATGCTTACCTGGCACCACGGGCTCCGGACTTGAGTCAAAGCCGGGCAGGCCCTCAACTTCATGCCGATGAAAGGTTAGGGCCACCGCACGCTCCTCCGCTGTCAGCCTAATACGGCATGGTGGGCCCCCTCCTGTGCCCCTGGCATGGGCATGCATTCTGGCCAGCTTCTGTTTGACCAGACGCCGGAGGTCATTAATTTTTTTGTCAATCCCAGACCGGGTCCGTGTCTCCCCCTCCCCCGCTGAATTGACCTACTCAGTGATCATGTCCAAAATCTCCCTCATCCTGGCCGGGGTGGTGTTGGCACTGTTTGGGCCGTGGAGGAAACGCCCATAATCGCTAATGGCCCGGGCAAGAATTCTTTTTTCCCCCACAGTAAAATTGAGCTTTCGCTTTCTTTCTGTCATACTTCCAAAAAAAACTCACTCCCAGTCAACAAAAATCACTCACAAAAACAAGCACAACCAATCAAGCAAGAACACACACAAAGAGAAAACTAACACCCAAAAAATCACACAAGCACTCAGCAAGAAACAGTCACAAAAACAAACAGCAAAAAATCAGCAAGAAAACAAATGAACAGAAATATATCAAACAAACAGTCTCTCAAACACTTATCAAAAAACACTTTCAAAGATCTACTAACAAACACTTGATCACACAGAACACTAATCTGACAACTACAAAACACAACGCAACAAACAACAGGACAAAAGCACTTGGTTCAATGGGAAGGGACAAAGGGATGTACTTTTGCAATGCAAGTGCGTTTGTGTCTGTCTATTTATGCTGTTTGCGTAGTTCACAACGTTGCCCTAGTCCATTTCCAATTTCACTGATTGCGCCGCTCCCGAGTTGTGAGCATGCGCACAGCGGAGCTGACCATGGTCTCCTTCAAGCACGCATGCGCGAGCCGGCCGGCCCTTCATTTGCATGGGGTCACGGCTCATTTCAATGTAACACGCCCACGTCCTTCCCAATTTGTATTACTCTGCCTTACGCCTCTGAAAAAACGTTACGCATGCGCAATTTTCTGCGCAAAAGCTACGAGAATAGGGTGATTACGCGGCAAAATTGCGCAAGTCTAACGTAAAGGCAGTGCACTACGTCGGTCCAATAATGCGCAGATGTATGTGAATCTGGGCCACAGTGTGTTGTCCACCTTCACCAGTACATATGTTCTACACCCAAAGTGAATGAGTGAAATGGTTCCTTACCAGATGGTAATGACCCTTAGTTTGTTACCAAAGAAAGGAGTCATAAACAGATTGTACAGAAAAACCTGTGTTAGCAAATGCGTCCTGGTGCTTGATGTGCTTGCGATCAGTTGAGTTCCAATGGTTACATGAAATAATAAAATGGTGCCGACATAGTGTAACCAATTTAATTAAAAAGTACAAAGATACAAAAAATTGCAGATTGGCTGCTTACTATTGGGTGTGCCCCAAACCCGACACTGAGGCTAAGTCGCATGAGTTGGAAATCTCTGGTCCCGGGCGCTGGACGTGTGTCTCGGGCGTGCGTTCCACTCGAACAATGGTCGGAGCCAGCGGGACAGGAAGTGACGAGTAGAGCGTACGTGGATAGATACCGCCTCGACGTACATTTCGTTGTGAACGTCTTCAGGAAGTGTCTATTCCCACGCTTCCTGAAGACGTTCACAACGAAACGTACGACAATACCATAATATTAGCACAGACTTTTACACTGGATCATTTAGCATTTTTATAGTATTGATCTAGGTGTTTACTTGTATGCACTTTATGTATTTATACTTTGTTTTATTCCACTAGCGCACCCACCCCCATATCCACTATTTCAGATAATCTGCTGATTATTTTAGGGTAGCAGCTATAATATTTAATATTTTTTGTATTTTGGCGCGAGATATCACTTGCACACAAATCTCAGGATGTTACCGGGTCACCAAAACTAGTGTCCCCATTGGAGGATTTTCCCCCTTCACTGTATCCAAAACGAAATAGAAACACGTTTTGCCTTGTTCTAGAGTGAGGATGAGAGCTGTCACAGAGAAGAATGGCAATCTCTGCAATCTCTGCCCTCATTGTCTCATCCCATTTTTTTCAGCCTTGTTAAAACAGGTTATGTTTGCTAATAGTGAGCTGCTGCATGCTCAAATGCTCTTCTTTTTTAGACATATGTTGTATAAAGCAGACTTGTAAATAATAATTAAAACCTCTGTTGGGAACAGTAAGTAAAATATGCCAACTCTCCTTAGCGCGGTCTTTATAACCAAAATAGACTTAACATGGCATATAAACGACCCCACAGGTATATTACTTTTACAGTTTAGACACAATGGGGTTGATTTACTAAAACTGGAGAGTGCAGCTGTACATGGTTACCAATCTGCTTATAACTTCAGCTTGTTCAATTAATCTTTAACAAAAAAAAATGAAAGCTGATTGATTTCTATGCAGAGCTGCACCTGATTTTGTACTCTCCAATTTTAGTAAATCAACCCCCATGTCATCTACTCATTCTCTATCAACATACATATTTGTTTATTAACCACTTAAGGACCATGGGTGTTTTTCAGATTTGGTGTTTACAAGACTAAGGGCTCTTTCACACGTCCGTTCAGTTTGTCCGTTTTTTGGACGTCCGTTAATGGACCTCAATGCTTCCCTATGGGTTAGCGTCCTTTAGCGGATGAGCATCCGCTAACGTCCGTTAACATCCGTCTGCGGTAAGCTCCGTTTTTTTGGACGGAAGAAAACCCTATTTTTCTTCCGTCAAAAAAACGGAACGGACGAAAAACGGACGTTAGCGGATGATCCGTTTACCATCCGATCCGCTAACGTCAGTTTTTCATCAAAATATGTAAAAAAAAAAAAAGTTCTAAAAAAAAAAAAAAAACGGATGAAAAAATGGATGAAAAAAACTGATGAAAAACGGACGGAAAACGGAAACTGATGTAAACGGACGGAAAACGGACGAAAAACGGATGAAAAAACGGATCAACTGAAGGGAGAAAAAACTGATCTAAAAAACTGAACGGACGTGTGAAAGAGCCCTTAAACATATTTTGTTGCTAGAAAATTACTTAAAACCCCCAAACATTTTATATATATATATATATATTTTCTAACATCCTAGAGAATAAAATGGTGGTTATTGCAATACTTTTTGTCACACCGTATTCAAGCGCACTTTTTTTGGAAAAAAATCACTTTTTTGAATTAAAAAATAAGACAAAAATTAATTTGGCCCAATTTTTTTATATATTGTGAAAGATAATGTTATGCCGAGTAAAATGATACCCAACATGTCACGCTTAAAAATTGCACCCGCTCGTGGCATGGCGTCAAACTTTTACCCTTACAAATCTCGATAGGCAACGTTTACATTTTTTTATAGGTTGCATTTTTTGAGCTACAGAGAAGGTCTAGGGCTAGAATTATTGCTTTTGCTCTAACGATTGCGGTGATACCTCACTTGTGTGGTTTGAACACCGTTTTCATATGCGGGAGCTACTCGTGTGTGCGTTCGCTTCTGCGCACAAGCTCGTCTGGACAAGGTGCTTTAAAAAAAAAAAATTGTTTTCTTATTTATTTTTATTTATTTTATAATTGTTTACACTGAAAAAAAATTGATCACTTTTATTCATTTTATAAGGAATGTAAAAATCCCTTGTAATAGAAAAAAGCATGACAGGTCCTCTTAAATATAAGATCTGGGGTCAAAATAGCTCAGATCTCATATTTAGACTTAAATGCAAAAAAAAAAAATGGAAATGTTGTCATTTGAAAAAATTACAACAACATTTTTTTCCTTTAAGACGCATGGGCGGGACTGACGTTTTGACGTCACTTCCACCCTGCTATGCTATGGGGACGGGTGGGGGCCATCTTGCCCTCACTTGCATCCCCACACAGCAGGCAGCAGGAGCCGTCAGTAGTGGCGGAGGGCACGTGAGAGCGGCGGGAGGGGGGCCTTTACCCGCCGCTGATAACGGTGATCTCGCAGCAAATACGCCGCAGAGACCACCGTTATCATAAACAGGACCGCTCATGCTAAAGATAGATACCTCAGTTGTGGCAGCAGCTGCTGCCGTTACCGAGATATCCATCTTTAAAATACCGACGTATATGTACATGAGCGGGTCCTTAATTGGTAATAATCATGATTATCACCATGTAAATATATTTAAGAAAAAAAATTGAAAACCCCTCACCCATAACGTTGTTAAAAACTTGCACTAATGATGTATGGACGTCAAAATAAAGTGAAGCAGACCTGACAACTTTTGTCCACATAACGTAATTTTCTCACGTTTTTCCAATAATGTTTACACATTTACACCTTTATATCAAGTATCATTTATGTACTGTAATAACAACTTACACAAACTTATACTAATGCGAACATTTTTTTTTTTTTTATGTAAGAAAAGTTTGGATGAGGCTGAGATTCCCACAAGAAAAGCTCATGTAAAGGAATATTTGTTAACCCTTCTGAAAAAAAACAGTACAATTTTAAAGTCCATAACATGAATCATAATTGGATTAGATCAGTTTAGTATATTAAACCTAATACATGCACTCATATTCTCATTATCTATTTTCATAAGAGATTTGGGATTACTTGATACATCTGCCAGTCCAGAGTTCACTAAGCAAATGTATATTCTAGGAAGAGACACATTCACTAAGATGTAAGGGTCAGATTAGATTGTTGTTTGTGAAAATACCTAGTGTAAAGTTATAAAATGGAGACCAAAATCTATCTTTAGCAAAAGAAAGGGCTCATGTCCAGTCTGGCAAGGGATCCAGTATTAACCACTTATTCAAGTAGTTTACCAATGTTTGAGAGGAATCAGCAGAGTGTTAATGCCAACTCAAGCAGTTTTTCTTTTGTGGTTTTCTGGAGGACTTATTTTCTTTTCTCTTAATCTTTTCCCTGTCTATACAGATAAAACATAACTTACCAATTTGGCTAATTGTCCTTGACTTAAGCAATTCCCATTCCTTAGTCATCAACATGTCTGAGAGACGAATCACACAGCCTGTATTGCCTCTTATGAGTCAATAAGATTCTTCCATTAATTCTACTGGAAAGTGACAAATATGTTAATTACTGTTGGGTATCCAAAATGTCCTGATACAAGACTATTTTCAGACATTTAGATAATGTCCTTTTTCAAACATTAAGAAAAGCCTGACTATTGTAAAAATACTATTGTGGTCCTAAAATTGGTTCAATGCCAACAAAGTAAGTTTAGGTGAGATCAAATATAATACATTTTCAATTCTCATCTCTATGGGTACAGTTGTATATTCAAATTATTTTTTTCTTAATGGGTAACTTCACTTTCTTGAGAAAAATAAATACAATAACAGATAAAAAATAATACAGCATATACCAATGCTACAACAAACATTTCATTTTTGGGGAAATGCTCCTAAAAGGTTAAGCACTTCTAAAGGATTTATATACAAGGTGTAAATTCTGCGCTAATCTAACAAAGGAAAATCATAAAGTGAACAATGATAAAAAGCATAAACCTAGTGAAAAGCACAAAGCTGCAACATAAACACGTGATAATCATGTGACAAAAATGGAAGAAAACAGATAGTTGCGCTAAATAAGTGATAAAAATCAAACCACAAAAAGTTGTTTTTGTGAAAAAATTGTGTAGTATCAACACAATGAATCCTGTGAAAATGAAAATTGCCCTGAGCCAGGACAAAAAGCAATAACCAAAACAACGGAAAAGTGAAGCAAAAGTCCTGCTCAAATCAAATAAGAAAACGGCCGTCTATACAAATATATGGTGAAAATTTGCAAAAATCCCATGCAGGGAAAGGGATGGATGAGTGAAGACAGGGATGAAGATGAAGCCACCACCACCATAACTTAAGTCCAGTGACCGACGGCGGTGTTTCCGGTTTGCGCCTGTGCAGCTTACTTCCGGTTTCCTTATTTCGTTTTTGGATGAGTTTCTGGCTGCAGGCCTACGGTTTACACCTGCTGGAGAGAGGACAACATCCCCAGGCTGACGTATGCTGATCTGTGAGGAGAAGGACACTCCGGGAGATCCACAGCTGAGAGGGATTCCTATATCCACAACCTCCGCAGAGGTTCATATCTGCACAGGCGCTTCTGACCTTATACTCTAGGGTCCAACCTATGTGGTAAGGGTCCCCCCTTCTGTTCACTAGACACTGGACTTAAGTTATGGTGGTGGTGGCTTCATCTTCATCCCTGCCTTCACTCATCCATCCCTTTCCCTGCATGGGATTTTTGCAAATTTTCACCATATATTTGTATAGACTGCTGTTTTCTTATTTGATTTGAGCAGGACTTTTGCTTCACTTTTCCGTTATTTTGGTTATTGCTTTTTGTCCTGGCTCAGGGCAATTTCCATTTTCACAGGATTCATTGTGTTGATACTACACAATTTTTTCACAAAAACAACTTTTTGTGGTTTGATTTTTATCACTTATTTAGCGCAACTATCTGTTTTATTCCACTTCTAAAGGATTGCAGACCCTGCAACTTTCCTTATTAAAGCCCTGCAAGTTCACCTGCTGATCAATAATGAAAAAGTTGCTCCTGTAGAGAACAGTACCCAAAAGACATTGAAAAATGAACAGCTATTCTTTCAGAGGTGAAATGGGTAAGAATCTGCTACAAAGTTTTTTGAAATCCTTGCAATGTACATTGATCACCCGGATGGGATTGTTTTCTCACAAGAAAAATGTAGTTACTTATTAACCACTTGATGACCAGCCATCATAGTTGGCGGTCCATTTAATGGCTATAGCAGGTGCACGCGCGCCCACATTGCTTTAATGGAACCGATGGACATGGCCAGCGGCCACGATGTCCGCCGGCAACCCACGATCGCTTCACAGAGAGCCAGAACTAGGATCTGCTAATGTAAACACACATCCCAATGCTTTCAGGGGATTAGAGAAAGATCGTCTGTTCCTAATGATCAGGAACAGTGATCTCTCTCTTCCCCCAGTCGGTACGCTTCCCCCCCACAGTTAGGCCGCGTACACACGATCGTATTTATCTGCTGAAACTGGTCCGACGGACCGTTTCAGCAGACATCTCCGATCGTGTGTACGGGCTAGCGGACATGTTTTCCCAGCGGACAAATTTCAAAGCATGCTTTGAAATTTGTCTGCCGGAGACATGTCCGTCAGATATGTCCGCTGGTTAGTACCCAGTGGACAGAAATCTCTGCGCGTCCTGGAGTGGTGACGTGGCGGCGTCAACGCCACCGCCACGTCACCGCATCCTCAGCCCGAGGGGATTTTCGTCTGATGGTGTGTACATGCCATCGGACCAAAATCCGATGAGACATGTCCGCTGGAAACGATCCGTCGGACATGTTTGAGCGGACATGTCTCATCGTGTGTACACGGCCTCAGATGCACCTCCCAGGGAACATATTTAACCCCTTGATCGCCTCCTAGTTTTGCGTTTTTGTAGCACTGATTGCTGTATAAATGCCACTGGTCCCAAAAAGTGTGCGGTCTGTCCGCCGCAGTGTCGCAGTTCCACTAAAAATCACTGATCACGCCATTACTAGTAAAAATAATAACAATAATAAAAATACCATAAATATGTCCCCTATTTTGTAGGCGCTATAACGTTTGTGCAAACTAATCAATATAAGCTTATTGCAAAAAAATTTTTACAAAAAATATGTAGAAAAACTAATTATATTAAAATCTTTTTTTAGTTACAAATGTATTTTATTATATATTTTACAATCAATTTACAATTGTAACGGCTCTGGTGAATGAGAGTGAACCACAACTGCGGTAGCAAGGATTTCAATGCTCTTCTCTATGTGAGAATTCAGTATTAGGCCCCAGGCATCACTCCACACAAAATGGAGTTTGGGGGTTCTCTACATCATCTCTCTCTCACATAAAGATAGGCGTTGAGCTACTGAGCTTGGACGCATTAAAACATGCGACCAGAGCTTAGCGTTTAAAATTATAGTATGCACTAAAAGATATTAATGCACAACTGTATGCAAGTGTTATCAGTATTACATAGCATTGTGCATTAGGCCACTAAGAGTGAAGGTATGAAATACGTCAACCCTTAGCATAGAAACGTTTAGGCGAACATGTTCCGCAACTTAGGGCATATGCCCATAAACAGGTAGTACTTATGTCAAGCATGTAGTAAATAGGCGTTGTTGAGACAACTTATAATTACATATGAGAGGCAATTATAGCTTTGACAGTACACGTAGTAAATAGGAGTTGTAGCGACAACTAATAGTTGCATCTGGGAGGCAATTATAGCACATGTACTTTGAGAGTACACATAGTAAATAGGAGTTGTATCGACAACTAATAATTGCATAAGAGCGGCAATTACAGCTCAGGTAACAATAGTTGCATATAAGAGGCAGTTATAGCTGAGGTTATTTAAAAGTAAATGTCCCTTTAAGATATTCCTTAGCAATGAGCCATAAGCACAAAAGTATATCCCAAAAAGTATGTTGATAGGCAAAAGGCCTGATAAATAACAGCAACTGTATTAGATGGAACATAAGCAGCAGATCTTCCTATAGCACTACAAGTGACACAATTGCTAGTTATCCATTTGCAGGCTTCAGTGTAGGAAATAGGGATTCCGTGGTGTAGGGCTTCAGACCATCAGATCCTGTAGTGTAGGATGTGAGCAGCAAGGCTGGGATTTCATAGTATAGAGCAGGCATCCAGGAAGGCTTGGTCTGCAGCTCGGGGGTGGCTGGTACCTGTAGTCCTATAGCAGCCAAGCCGGCTACGGCCGACAATAGTAGAATGCCGTTACTATGAATAGTGAATGGCTTTATAGGCAAGGAGAAAGTGCAGTGCATCAGCACTGATTTGAAAAGAAGCGCAGAATTGCTGCGCACTTCTGCATTCCAGGCTGGAACGCACACAGCGCTGGGGAATGACGTCAGCGCACGAGCACCGTATGTGTTCCAGCACGGAACGCATTACGGCGCTGAAGGCGCCTGCCATTACAAAGAACAGCCGGGGCAACGGCGCGGCTGGTACAACAATCAGTGTGGTTTACTTAGCACATAGTATTTTTTGTCTTTATTGCAGTCACGTTGCCAGTGCCACTGTGGAAACCCAGAATGCCATGGCAATGCTCACAGCAAAAATCTTTTAACAGGATTGAAAGATGATCCAATGCCCAAAAAAGTGCCATTGAGCTAGAAGTAAAATCTTTTCACGTTGATAGATATAAGCTGCCAGCTCGGTGGACTCAACCATAGAAAATCGTTATTGGCTTCACAAGTACATCCAGTAAAGCAAATCGAACATATTTTGGCCCCTATAATCTTACTCATAGCATAATAAAACACAAAATGAACACAACTAATATAGGTTCCAGCATCTACTGCCCAACCAATTAAGGAGGCAGAGCCCAAAAATTAAAATCATTAGTAAAATGATAAATGAGAAGAGGAAAGCACTTAACCAGTGATGGTAGACATATACCTTGATCAATTTCAAATATATAAAGATTTAAAAATCTTTGTCCCAATAGAATATTATTTAAAAAATAAGTCAAATAAGTCAAGGTCCCATTTATGATTCAGACCGGAAGGAGCCCTGGTGTCCAAGGTGTGTATCCACCAGACCTCTCGCTGCAGTAGAGTGCGGTGCATGTCTCCCCCTTTGGCAGATTTATTAACTTGTGTAGCCAATAAAGATTTTCAACGTTGAGTTGCTGGCTTATATCTATCAATGTTAAAAGTACTGAGGAACTGCACATCCTAGCCACACGCACTGGTGTTCAGCCTTGGATAGCATCACCAGCACAGCAGTAGTGCTTGGGTATTGTATTTCAGTTATTCTATGGCGATAACTGTATATTTTTCATTTTTCCAGCTTACACGATCCTTCATTTATTGCATATTCAGATTTATATCTCAAATATGTTAAGCTGCAGCCTTATATATATTATATATATAGTGGGATTCATAAAGAAGTATACAGTTTCCAGATGCAATATATATATATATATATATTTATATAATAATTGACTGTGTTTTTTTACTACATAAGCTATGTTTTGCAACTTAGGGGCAGATTCACGTAGATCGGCGCATTATCATTCCGGCGTAGCGCACCACTTTTCCGTTAGACTTGCGCAATCTAGCCGCGTAATCCGGCGATTCACGTAGCTTTTACGCAAGAGCTTGCGCAAACGTAAGGTTTTTTCCTGAGGCGTAAGGAGGAGTAATACAAATTGGGAAGGACGTGGGCGTGTTACATTGAAATGAGCCGTGACCCCATGCAAATGAAGGGCCGGCCGACTCGCGCATGCGCGCGTGAAGGAAACCATGTCAGCTCCGTTGTGCGCATGCTCACAACTCGGGAGCGGCGCAATCAGTGAAATTGGAAATGGACTAGGGCAACTTTATGAACTACGCAGACAGCATAAATAGACAGACACAAATGCACTTCCTTTGCAAAAGTACATCCCTTTGTATCCCTCCCTATACAGCAAGGTGCTTTTGTTTGTTTGTGACGTGTCTTTGAGATATTTGGGGACTGTTTTGCAGAGTGATTTTTGTCTTTTATGTCTTTGTTGTTATTTTGTTTAAATTATATTTTTGCTGGGCATTTTTTATTTTTGCTCGTCATTTATTTAATTTTTTTGGTTCTGTTTGTGTATGATTTTGGAATGTGAGGGGTGATATTCCTGCGGGAAAAGGGGTGTCACCCTCATTTGTGGTGGAGAAGTGATCCCCAGGTCCGTGTGAATGGTGTATGAATGTACAGTGACATAATTGGAGCCGTGGCGTGGCGTTGCAGCTCACAAGTCCTGCATGGTGGACTGGTGCCAATCCAATGTGATGAGGATGTGGGGTGTGTGTGCTAGGGACCACAGTGGTGTGCATGCATGCATTCTCATTGTGCCATGATTAATGTGTGTGTTTAACGTGCAAAGATGCATAATGTGAGCTGGCATGAGATGGGGTCATGAGATGGGGTACCAGTGCATATGCAGAGTCACCTTGAAGGGAAAAGACAGGAGGATGTTAGTCATGCATGTGCCACTTGTGAGGTGTGCATCACGGGAGGGGATAGTCATGCCTGCCACCCATGTCACTCACCAACCAGCCAGCTGTCCCCATACATGTTCTGTTGGAAATCTGTGGGGATGGGGCTCTGATTGTATATGTAGCTGTCATGGGTGTCATGGGTGGTGCCATGTGTTGGGCTGGTGATGTCCTCCTGCAGGGTTGTGGTAATTCCATGATGGCATGAGGGGTGAATCTGAAGATGCGAGACACCTCAGAATCACTCATGCCATAGATGTCTATGCGTGTGTGATATATCAAGTGAAGAGTGAGGGGCTTGTATCAGATAAGAATATTGTATTAGATTAATTTAAATTGTAAATTTTATATAAGCAAATAAAAAAATTAAAAAAAACATCTCCCGTGCCCTCCTTAGTGCCATCCTCCGTGCCCTCCTCCTTCTTTGTTCATCTAAAGTCAGTAGTATAGCTATGCGCGACGATGCCCCTGGCATGTTGGCATACAGATTGTTGGGCAACACGTGTGACTGCTGAACTCCTCACTAACAGTGTTGCTTTATCTGACAATTAGACTTTTTTTCAAAATTTAGACCAGCTTTTAGGTCCTCTAACTTTAGACAGAACATTTTGCTGTTGCGCACATCGCGTAGCCTGCGCAGCAACTGCGTTTTTTTGTGGATCCCCGTAACTCCCTCATTAGCATATTTGACTAGCAAATCAATGGTGTGTCTAGCGCAGTTTTGCACGAAGGGAAGCGAATGTCTAATTCAATTACGCCGGACCAAAAAACGTAGATTTCTGGCGTATATTGTTTTGTGAATCGCGTCCAACTATACGCACGCGCACATTTAGACTTACGCACGCGCAACAGCAGTTGCGCAGGCGTAATCGCTCTGTGAATCTGGGCCTAAGTTCTCAAGTCTCATGTCTGGATTGAAAGATGAAGTTGCAGGATAAATGTTTTGACACAGGTCATAATTATGTATTTTTTTTTCTCATATCACTGACATAAACACATAAAATCAAAAAATGACATTATGATTATACTATATGGACAGTTTAGCTGCAAATATTAATTATCAGTTTTCTTCTTTACCTGGGTATTTTTCATATTGCCTGGAAATCTCTAGGTTTCCATTGTTGATCTTCTTAGGATACTAAGTTTTAGGCTTTAGTACTTTCTGAGACAATGACTCAGAACAAGTATTTAGTCAAAATAGAGTCAGAACATCTGATTCGGCCAATGTGTTTTGGGTTAGTGACTCAGAATGCATTGAAGACAATGGATAAGCATGACAGGCAGGAAATGGGCAATTTGGAATGGAAAGTAGTGCACATTTTTCTTCCAGTACAGGCTTTCTTTTTTACCTTTTGTAATACATGGGTTGTAAGTTATGTCTAATAGCATTTTAATAACTGTCACTATTTCCTGAACTTAATTGCAAAATGTAACATTTTTATTTAACACAAGAGCAAGAGAACTAAAATATAGGAGCGGGAAATACAAAAGAATGAAGAATATGATCATATTAAGTTATCAAATTAATTTATAGAAAAGAGGAAAGGAATGTGTGTGAACTGAACAAAATTATGTCTTAGCAAGCACAATAAAAGTATTTTATGTTTTCATTAGAACAAAGAATTTTGAATTTAGCTTGCAAAGGCTTTTTTAGACTACATATTTGCCACTAGAATAAAAAAAAAAACTCAATTGCTTTTAATTATGTCCCTTGTTGCTGTTTTGAAAGGTTCATTTATAAAATCAAATATGGGATCTCTTTCACTTAAATTATTTATATGTATAATTAGATATTCTAAGTTGTTGTCTGGTGTAATTGTGCTATTTTATCCTTTAGAGCGGTTCCCAGTTAAAGAAAACTTTTGTAAGCAAAACAGAATCACATAATTTTTTGGTGTAAAGAAATACGATGTTTGTATCTACCTTAAAAAGTATATTAAGGCACTTAGAATAGTATCAATTCATGGGGTTGTATTGCTGCCTTCAGAAGGTTTGCCACTGGCAAATAAAAAAACATTAAGCCAGCCCCCATAGAACTCCACCTTCAACTGCCATGTCTAAGTTTTGTGAGCCACCAATACAAAGGGCCTAATTACACAGGGGATGGGACCTCAAGAAAAAGATCATCCTTAAAAAGACACAGGATTGTACTAATTCTTGGACATGTGGGACATCAAAAAAGAGTTCTACTAAGAAGAACTGGTCCTACGGATGAAGAATCTACTATCCAAGTCTGGGATGGAATGAATTCCCGAACAAGGTCTTGAAGGAAAAGAGTTAAAGAATAACTCCACTTTCATGGGGAAAAAAATATCAAATAAAGAAAAAAATATATAGCGCTTATGATTGCGACACTAATCATTTTGTAATGAATGTTATTAAAAATTATCTTTCCATTTCAATCTGCAGCCAATGTTTTTTTCTGAGAATACATTGCAATATGACTATCTGGAGATTTCTGTACACAGAGTGGGAACTGACCACTCCCCAGAAACATAATTTCCTGCTTGTGTGATTAGCTCACCAATTTTCCCAAAAGTCTGCCTAAGATACAAGTCAGATTTCAGGCATCCCTTTCAACAAAAATTAATTTTTTTGAGAGATACTTTTAATAGGAACCCATTTAAAGAGATGCAGGCCCAGCATATTTCCTCATTAGTGCCCTGTAGCTCCACACCTGACAGTTAATTATGAAACCACTCCCATTAAACCTACTCAGAACAGGGGCACAGGCAAACACACATGGATTTCTTCAGAATAACAAAAGGTAGGAGTCTGCAAAGTTTGTTATAATCCTTGCAATGTACATTGATCACCCAGAGGGGAATTTCTTTTTCTCAAAAAAAGTGGAGTTACGCTTTAAACAAACAAAGAAATCATCAGGGATTGCCACATAGAATCAACCTGATATTCCAGACCAGGACAGAGAGGAAGGAATAGAAAGTTTTGAGATTAAATGGAAGGCTTGGAGAGAGTTTAAGCAGTCTGGGAGATATGCAGAATTGATGAGAGTAAAGGACGGGATGGGGTCAGGAGACACGTTAGGGGTATAGAGAAGGAATGGGAGAGCTTTGGGAAGAGGAGGAGAAGAGGGGTGAGGGAGGGGTGGGGGGGTTAGGAGTAAGGGTAAATAGTATTTGATGGAAGATAATGCAATGTATTTTATCCTTGGATTTGTATGAATGAATGAATGAATGAATGAATGAATGAATGAAAACTTGTATAGCGCGGCACATGCGAACTGAATCGCCTCTGGGCGCTTGTTGTTCCAGTCTCCTTTGATATCAAAAGAGAAGAGTCTTGACCGTTTTCCTGAATGCTAGGTGGTTCTCCTCCAACCGAATGCTGGTTGGTAAAGCGTTCCATAGTCTGGGACCTTGGATCGCGAATCTTCTTTCTCCTTTGGATTTGAAGTTGGCTTTCGGAACCTGGAGCAGGTTCTGATTCGTGGATCGCAAAACGCGATTGGGATTATGCGCTTTTATTATTTCGCATAAATAAATGGGGGCATTCCCATGGACACATCTATGCGTAAGACAGAGAGCTTTAAAAGCAGTTCTGTCTTTAACTGGCAGCCAATGAAGGGCTCTCAGTGAAGGTGAGATGGATTCCCAGGGTTTTTTCCCAGTCACCAGTCTGGCGGCCGTATTCTGAACGACTTGCAGACTATTGTATACATTTATTTAACAAAAAACAATAATAAAGACATTGAAATAAAAGGAAAAAAAAACATTAGGTGGTGATCAAGAGGTTAATTGTGTTCCCTAATGTGTGTTTTAACTGTAGGGGGATGGGACTGACCCAGAGGGAATTACAGATCGTGTTTCCTAGCTATTAGGAACTCACAATATGCCTTTTCGAACAGAACAGAATGTGTTTTCACACACGCATCCCTGTTCTGCCTCTCGTGCCCGCGATTGCTCATGGCTGGCGGTCATTGTGACTACCAGTCACGAGCATCGGCACCCGCCACGCCTGGTAGCCCACTTAATGTGAACGATGTACAGCTACGACAGTTCGTGCAGTGGAGCCAACCTGCCCCAGTATAACTGAGCGGCTGATCCATAAGCGGTTAAAGGAGTTAGTGACTAGGTACTTATGTGAGTCAAGATCACATACTTTAACTTTGCTTTATTTATTAGAATAAATGCATATAATTATTTTTAAACTGAAACATTGCAAATGGCACCCTTTTTTTATTTATTACCATAACACAAGCAGCAATCATGTACTGCACCCTACCTATCACAGCCAATCAGCTTGCAGCAGTTTAGACAGGTAATGAAAGCTATGTTTTTTTATGAGTTACTGCATATCAGAAAATCTGTTGAATAAATAATTTGAAGTACATTTTCAGTTATAATACATTTACCATACATATGTAAGCTTACTAAAAACCTATTAAAAACTATTATGTTCTTTACTATAAAGGGATATACAATGTACTATTGACATAAACACACAAACAGACACACACACCACGGGTTCAACTGGATAGACAGGTGTCTTTGTTTTAACCTTACCGTTAAAAAACTTAAAGGGGTTGTAAAGACAAAAATATTTTCCTCTTAAATTAAAGTCTGACAGTAGCTGATAAAGTAAAAGTAATGTTTTGCATTATAACTAGTTTGATACCTGTTAAAATCGAGCCGTTTTATTCACCTCTGTCACTCCTGAATCGTTATTCTCACTGACTTCCTGGTTTGCGGTGCGCGTTCATTCTTGCTCTATCACTGCCTAATGGGAACTACAGTTCCCATTAGGCTTAGCCTCCATGCCTGTATGGGGTTAGGGGGCATCTTCACGCAGGGCTGTAGTCATAGGGAGGGGGTGAGCACATTCTGCTTTCCACCATGCAGGTGCTGGTGGAAAGCAAGAAGAGGAGAGACAGGAAATGGCATTTTCAAACCTGGATTACTGTATTTTGGAGGTCAAAAGGAAAAACAAGGTACGTGATATTTAAATGCTCTAGCTTACAGCAATCAATTGATCTAATAAAAAATGAACCTTTAGTGTTCCTTTAAGTTAACTAAGGTTAACTTAAGTTAACCTTAGTTAAAAATAATATAAAAATAATACAAAGTATTCTAGTACCCTGAAAGTGATTTAAAGCTTAACTTTCCTTTAATTAAAATAAAAAAACTTGTTATACTTACCTGCTCTCTGCATCGGTATTGCACAAAGTGGCCCAAAACCTCCTCTCTCTGGTCTCCTTTCGGCGCTCTGAACTCTTACCCTCCTCAGTGAGCCACTATAGGAAGCCACTTCCTACGGGGATGCACTTGCGGACTCGCTCTAAGGCCACACGATCAGTCCAAACTGATAAAAACGGACTGAAGTTAATTTTCATCGGTTCACAGACTGATGGTCTGATGTGCGTACACACCATCAGTTCAAAAACCGATCGTGTCAGAACGCGGTGACGTAAAACACAACGACGTGTTGAAAAAAACAAAGTTCAATGCTTCCAAGCATGCGTCGACTTGATTCTGAGCATGTGCGGGTTTTGAACCGATGCTTTTGCGTACTAACCATCGGTTTTGACCAATGGTCAGGTGTCCATAAGTCCGATTTTAAAGCAAGTTTTAAAACTTTGGACTGAAGCACAACAGACTGATGGGCCATACACACAGTCGGTTTGGACCGATGAAACTGAACTTCAATCCGTTTTCATTGGTTTTGACCGACCGTGTGTACGCGGCCTTAAAAGAGTTGTAAAGGTAAAAAAAATCCCTAAATAGCTTCCTTTACCTTAATGCAGTCCTCCTTCACTTACCTCATCCTTCGATTTTGCTTTTAAATGTCCTTATTTCTTCTGAGAAATCCTCACTTCCTGTTCTTGTGTCTGTAACTAAACACAGTAATGCAAGGCTTCCTCCCTGGTGTGAAGAAAGCCTCTTGAGGGGGGAGGGGGCGAGCAGGCAAGTCAGGACACTCTCTACTTTGCAGATAGAGAAAGGAGCTGTGTGTTTGTGGGCGTCCTGACACTACTGCTCGCTCCCTCCCCCCTCAAGAGTCTTTCTACACACCAGGGAGAAAGCCTTGCATTACTGTGTGGAGTTACAGACAGAAGAACAGGAAGTGAGGATTTCTCAGAAGAAATAAGGACATTTAAAAGCAAAATAGAAGGATGAGGTAAGTGAAAGAGGACTGCACTAAGGTAAAGGAAGCTATTTAGGGAAAACATTTTTTACCTTTACAACCCCTTTAACCACTTAGCAACCACCTGCCGAAAAATAACGGCGGCAAGGTGGTTGCTTAACTCTGGGATCACGTTATATAACGTGATTCCAGAGTCGCGCTCCCGCGCGCCCCCTGGGGCGCGCACACGGGAATGTCCGTGACCGCCGGGTCCGGTCACGGATCACGGTAAATCGCCGCTGATAGCGGCGGTTTACCACGTGATCGCGCCGTCCAATGACGGCGCGATCAGATGTAAACAGACCGGCGTCATTTGATGACGCCGGTTCCTCCCTCCTCTCTCTGTACCGATCGGTACAGTGTGAGAGGAGAGGGGAGGGAGCGGATGGCAGCGCCAGTGCTGCGGGCTGGATCTGTGACAAATGTAGTCACAGATCCATCCATCCATCCCTCCCTGCTCAGCCATCCCTGCTGCACATACTCTGCAATGCTGGGCAATACTCTGGGGGGGCAACACTCTGGGGGGGCAACACTCTGGGGGGGCAACACTCTGCAATACTCTGGGCATACTCTGGGCATACTCTGGGGGGCAATACTGGGCATACTCTGGGCATACTCTGGGGGGCAATACTGGGCATACTCTGGGGGGCAATACTGGGCATACTCTGGGGGGCATACTCTGGGGGGCAATATTGGGCATACTCTGGGCATACTCTGGGGGGCATACTCTGGGCATACTCTGGGCATACTCTGGGCATACTCCGCACTCCGCAATACTCTGGGCATACTCTGGGCATACTCCGCACTCCGCAATACTCTGGGCATACTCCGCACTCCGCAATACTCTGGGCATACTCCGCACTCCGCAATACTCTGGGCATACTCCGCAATACTCTGGGCATACTCCGCAATACTCTGGGCATACTCCGCAATACTCTGGGCATACTCCGCAATACTCTGGGCATACTCCACAATACTCTGGGCATACTCTGCAATACTCTGGGCATACTCCGCAATACTCTGGGCATACAGCGCCCCTGTCCCCGTGAGCTCGCATGCAGAAGCGAACGCATACGCAAGTCCCGCCCACATATGAAAACGGTGTTCAAACCACACATGTGAGGTATCGCTGCGAACGTTAGAGCGAGAGCAATCATTTTGGCCCTAGACCTCTTCTCCAACTAAAATGATGTAACCAGTAAAAATATTTAAAGCGTCACCTATGGGGATTTTTAAGTCGCAAAGTTTGGCGCCATTCCATGTGGCCACGCTGTGTCAAAAAGTCCCACACATGGGGTATCGCCATACTCGGGAGGAATAGCAGAATGTGTTTTGGGGTGTAATTTGTGGTATGCATATGCTGTGTGTGAGAAATAACCCGCTAATATGAAAATTTTGTGGAAAGAAAATAAAAATGAAAAAAATCTTGATTTTGCAAAGAATTGTGGGAAAAATTACAACTTCAAAAAACTCACAATGCCTCTTTCTAAATACCTTGGAATGTCTTCTTTCCAAAAAGGGGTCATTTGGGGGGTATTTGTACTTTTCTGGCATGTTAGGGTCTCAAGAAATGAGAGAGGATGTCAGTACATCAGATGTGATCAAATTGATAAATTTTCAGTAATTGGTACCATAGCTTTTAGACCCTATAACTTTCACCCAGACTAAATAATATCTAAATTTTTTTTGTTTTGTTACCAAAGATATGTAGCAGTATACATTTTAGGCCAAGTTTATGAAGAAAAATTACTTTTTTGCAAAATGTTATAATAGAAATGAAGAAAAATTCATTTTTTTACAAAATTTTCGTTCTTTTTTCATTTATAGTGAAAAAAATAAAAACCGCAGAGGTGATAAAATACCACCAAAAGAAAGCTCTATTTGTGAGAAAAAAAGGACAAAAATTTCATTTGGTTATAGTGTTGTATGACTGAGTTATTGTCATTCAAAATGTGAGAGCACCGAAAGCTGAAAATTGGTCTGGTTATTAAGTGGGTTTAAGTGCCCAGTAGTCAAGTGGTTAAGCCAGGCTGTGTGCATCAATTGACACACACACACACACACACAGTGCTGCTCACTCAGCACCCTACTCTCTGCTCATGGGATTAGTGGATATTAATGAATGCGGTTGCACTTATCCCCACACGGGTACCTAAGCCCTGCCCGCATGCTGCAGATGGACACAGCACTGGATTGAGATGGGACTCATGTAACTATAAAGGGGGTGAGGGAGCTATACAAATACAGGGACATTGTTACCTTAATGTAGGAAATGCATTAAGATAAAAAATGTTCAGCCTTTAGATACACTTTAAGCACCACTTATTATAAATAACAGGAAAAGGAAAACTAATGTGTTTCAAAATTACATATGTAATTAAATTCCATAAAATAGCTCACATTGCTTGAATGATTCAAGCTGCCAGTCTGAATACCCGAAAATAATTTGATGACAGGAACTCCATAATGTGCTGTAATGGACTATATTGATAATAATGACATAGATTATATTTTTTTATATTTGTGATTCCGAAGTTCAGTCTGAGGTATAAATCTGAATGTAAATGCATATATTCCATTGTTACAACTATACAAGCTCAGAGCGTGTCCATTAATGGCAGTGATGAGTCACATAAAATGCAGGAGCAGTGACAAATACAATAAATACTGTATGGTATGGTATTTCCTCTGCTTAAATCTACATAGTGAATTAATATTTCCAGCTTTAAAATGGGAAACAACAAATACATTTGTGAAAAATATACAGGAACAGTGCAATGTAAAAAATAAAGTACATTATCATTCCCTTTAAAGTGGAACTATAATATAAAAAAAATACAAATAAAAATTATGTAAGCAGGCAGGATCCTTATTGCAGGGGAAACTGTGGGGATTATTTTATAAAGGCAGATCCACTTTGCACTACAATTGCACTGCAAGTACATTTGAAAGTGCACTTGGAAGTGCAGTCACTGTAAATCTAAGGGGTAGATCTGGAATGAGGGGAAGCTCTGCTGATTTTATCATCCAATAATGTTCAAGCTAAAATGCTGTTTTTTATTCTTATTGCATGTCCCCTTCGGTTCTACAATGACTGCACTTCTAAGTGCACTTCCAGTGCACTTTCAAATGTACTTGCAGTTTACTTGTAGTGCAAAGTGGATTTGCCTTTGGTAAATAACCCCATGTGTCTCTTCTGCAATAAAGAAAACTTACTAGCCTGTTTGGATTCCTCTTTAGGTTAGATTCACACTATTGCTTTTTGTGTGTGCTGCGTTCGTGTGGGCACTGCAGCCTATTCATTTTGAATGGGCTGCTGCAGCTACACCTGCACCTGCAGGAAATACAGGAAAAAGGTCCCTGCATCTTGACTAAAATGCACTGAGCTGCACAAACACAGTTCAAGGTAAATTCTTAGCATGGTGCCTTGATGCTAGCATGAATTAGCTCCTACATTTGCATAGGAGTTACGCCATCTCATACCAGCCAATTAAGATAGCCAAAGACTCTGCACCTTAAAAGAAGCTGGGGAGACGAGCTAAGTGACGACGAGGGACCAATACAGAGTCACTGACGTAGAACACGCGTATTCTTCAAATTAGGCAATATTTCTGATCCACTGGTTTCCTTTGCTTCACATGTTTTTATAAATAAAAACAGAAATATATATTCAAATGTAATTTCCCTTCTATATTTGTCAATCCTACAACAGATATGAATCAAAACTTAAAACTTAAACATAAAAATCATCTAGCACCAAAATGTATGATTTACATTCTGCAGTTATTACTTTCAGCTTTTTTATTAATATTTTATTTTTTGATAAAATGCACATCAAGAAATATTTACACACCTTGTGCATGCAGCTGTTTTGTCAGCTCTACCCTTTCATATCATAATACCATCACTATGCCTTTGAAGGTATTTCCAAATTGATTATTCTGTTAGCTGATTCCATTCTGCTTCCTCTCAAACTCCTTCTGCAGTTTGATAGAAAAGCCTATATTGGTTTCATTGCATTACCATTAGCAATTCACCAACTTCATGAAAGTAGGAATCTCTTTTGAAAAGTTTTCATTTTATTAGATATACCTAAAACACATTTCCTAGTTCTCTGCTTTAATCTTGAAAATGTTCCTATCATCACCATTAATCTTACTTTGCCTTTCATCACTTGAAGCAGAATTATGAACTGTTCAGTCTGATGTTGCTTTATCAGTTATCAGCTACAGTGAGTTGTAGTTAAAAGGATGGCCATACCACATATATTAATATATATATATATGCGTGACAAAATATGCATTATGTGCCATACTATTAACTCTTAAGATTCTCTTCTAACGCTCTCTTAAGTCTCTCTTAGTTTCTCTTAAGTCTTAACATTAAGTTTCCGTTTAGTCCGTATTTGCTAGAGATTGGTCTTATATAAATTTGTACCCAGATTTTTTTTTCTTGGTAAAGTGCTGGGGATTGTTTTGTTTTATTTTATTTTATTTTTTATTTACATATTTATTTACTTATTATACTCATGTATCACCAAAATCAGGACCAAAAAGTGGAGACTTCCCCATGCATCCCTTGCTTTTTCGATTAACAAAAATGTTTTTGCTAGAGATATACAGTATTTTAACCACTTCCCTACGGCCGTACGACTATATGCGGCCGCAGGGTGGTTCTAAATCTCTGGGCTGCCGTGTTTTCACGGCAGCCTCTTTCTGTGATCCCAGCGCGCGCTCCAGAGCGCGCAGCGGGGAACTTGTGTACTGGCCGTGTCCCTTGGACACAGCCAATCACAGATCGCCGCGAAAGGCCAATCAGAGTGGCCGTTTGCGATGCGATCTGTGCAGCGAATGAGAGATGATCTCATATGTAAACATATGGGATCATTTCTCATTGCCGGCTCTCACAATGACAGCGTCCTGTCATAGAGAGAGCAGACCGATCTGTGTTCCTAGTACATAGGGACACAGATCGGTCACCCCCCCAGTCACCCCCCCTCCCCCCACAGTTAGATCACTATACAGGATACACATTAACCCCTTCCTCACCCCCTAGTGTTAACCCCTTCCCTGCCAGTCACATTTATACAGTAATTAGTGCATATTTATAGCACTGATTGCAGTATAAATGTGAATGTTGCCAAAAATGTGTCAAAAGTGTCCGATGTGTCCGCCATGATGTCGCAGTCGCAAAAAAAATCGCAGATCGCCGCCAGTACTAGTAAAAAAAAAAATAATAAAAAATAATAATTCTGTCCCTTATTTTGTAGGCGCTATAACTTTTGCGCAAACCAGTCGCTTATTGCGATATTTTTTTTTTTTTTTTTTTATTACCAAAAATATGTAGAAGAATACGTATCGGCCTAAACTGAATTTTTTAAATTGGGCTATTTTTTATAGCAACAAGTAAAAAATATTGTATTTTTTTTTCAAAATTGTCGTCCTTTTTTGTTTATAGCGCAAAAAATAAAAACCGCGGAGGTGACCTAATACCACCAAAAGAAAGCTCTACTTGTGGGGAAAAAAGGACGCCAATTTTGTTTGGGAGCCATATTGCACGACCGCGCAATTGTCAGTTAAAGTGACGCAGTGCCGCAAGCTGAAATTTCACCTGGTCAGGAAGGGGGTTTACATGCCCAGTAAGCAAGTGGTTAAATAACTTACAGGATGTATACACAGGATTAATGGAGGTCATATAATATTTATGTATGAAAATATTTATTGTAAGATAAATAATTAACAAAGAAAAAAGAAAAAGTATCCTTTCCTCTTCTCCGAACTTAATCACCATCATCCAAATTGTTATAACTACATTATTCTATACATTCTACAAAGTAAGTTTACATGCTTTGCGGTGCATTGCTGGTTAAATTAATTTTGGCCCTTAATGCATTTCCATGTCCAAACATCTTATCTACCATTTTTTCAGCAGACCGTAAATGTAAAGCAATACATATATTCTTTATTACATGTATTTCAGAGCACTGAGAGGCCAATGTATTTTTCTTCTTTAGTATATCTGCATTGGGGTGCCATAGAAAGTGAATGACAACACACCTTGGGCCAGATTCACAGAGCGATTACGCCGGCGTCACAGGAGATGCGCGGCGTAAGTCTAATTGTACGCGTGCGTTTCGATGCACGGCATTCCCAAAACGAGATACGCAAGAAATCTATTTTTTTTGTCCAGCGTAATTTCGTTAGACAGGCGTATCCGTCCGCGCAAAACTGCGCTAGACACACCATTGATTTGCTATTCAAATATGCTAATGAGGGAGTTACGGGGATACACAAAAGAACGTTGGTTGTGCAGCGCAGGCTACGCGCTGTGCGCAACAGCTAAATGTCTAAAATTAGACCATATAAAAGCTGGTATAAAATTAGACATTTCGTCTACATGTCAGATAAAGCAACACTGTTAGTGAGGAGCTGAGCAGTCACACATGTTGCCCAACAAACTGTATGCCAACATGCCAGTGGCATCCATGCTCATAGCTATACTACTGACTTTAGATGAGCAAAAAAGGAGGAGGGCACTGAGGAGGGCACTGAGGAGGGCACGGGATTTTTTTTTTTTTTGGAAACTTTTTTTGCTTATATAAACTTTACAATTTAATCTAATCTAATACAATATTCTTATCTGATACAAGCCCCTCACTCTTCACTCTTCACTCTTCACGGGAGAGGATATATCACACACGCATAGACATCTATGGCATGAGTGATTCTGAGGTGTCTCGCATCTTCAGATTCACCCCTCATGCCATCATGGAATTAACCACAACCCTGCAGGAGGACATCACCAGCCCAACACATGACACTACCCATGACACCCATGACAGCTACATATACAATCAGAGCCCCATCCCCACAGATTTCGAACAGAACATGTATGGGGACAGCTGGCTGGTTGGTGAGTGACATGGGTGGCAGGCATGACTGCCCCCCCCCCATGATGCACACATCACAAGGGGAACATGCACTACTAACATCCTCCTGTCTTTTCCCTTCAAGGTGACTCTGCATATGCACTGGGACCCCATCTCATGACCCCATCTCATGCCAGCTCA
Organism: Rana kukunoris; assembly: GCA_029574335.1. Lineage (NCBI taxonomy): Eukaryota > Metazoa > Chordata > Amphibia > Anura > Ranidae > Rana > Rana kukunoris. The sequence goes on along the minus strand of CM056053.1, from coordinate 400,854,417 downwards.
CATTATGCATCTTTGCACGTTAAACACACACATTAATCAAGGCACAATGAGAATGCATGCATGCACACCACTGTGGTCCCTAGCACACACACCCCACATCCTCATCAAATTGGATTGGCACAAGTCCACCATGCAGGACTTGTGAGCAGCAACGCCACGCCAAGGCTCCAATTATGTCACTGTACATTCATACACCATTCACACGGACCTGGGGATCACTTCTCCCTGGTCCTGGGGAACCCTTCTCCACCAAAGATGAGGGTGACACCCCTTTACCGGCAGGAATGTCACCCCCACATTCAAACAGCATTCACAACCCAAAAAAAAATGCCCAGCAAAAACAAAAATGTTCCAAAAAAAGGCCAAAAAAAAACAGGCAAAAAAAAAGCGGAAAAACAAATTAATGCCGTTGATGTGAGCCACGCCTGGGGCGCCCCCAGCCATGGCCACGGCTCCTCAGGGGAGACTCATTGGGGAGTGGGTAATCCGGGGAAGTAGGAGCAGCCCCTGGTCTCTGGCCACCTGGCGGCCTGCCCTCCAAGGCCACGGCAATTCTGTTCAGGACAGCACCTAGTGTTGCCGTGTTGGCCTGGATAGCCTGGGTGAGGGCCCTCACATCCTGCCCAACGCCTGCTGTTGTAGTCTGCAGGTCGTTTAGGCAGTTTGTAAGAGCCAGGGAGTGGCAGTCCAGGTCCCCAAGCATATTCTTTATGGAGGACAGGCTCTCCTCCATCCGCCCCAAAGTCTGGCTGACCTCTCCCAGATGGCGGGTCTGAAGGAACTGGTCCCTTCTCAGATTGGGGGGCAGGACATCGGTCACCCCCCTGGTCTTCTGGGTCGCCTTCCTGCCTCCAGCTGATGCTTGTGGCCGGGGAGAAGGGGAGCCCCTTGGGAGGGGTGCCCTGTTGGGGGAGGAGTGGGAGGGGCTACCCCTTATGGAGGGCTGGCTGCTGCCAGCCAGAGGGGAAGAGTCCTCCAAAAACAAAAGTCCACTGCCTGATATGGACTCCTCCTCCTCCTCAAACTCCTCCTCCTCAACCTCCTCCTCTTCAACCTCCTCCGAGGACTCCGGCCTTGTCAGGGGGTCCTCATCAGACTGCTGTCCTGGGCATGGTGCGGTCAGCCCAGATGGCCCAGCACCCTCCTGCACATCTGTGGATGACACAAAACATTCACAGGTTGGAGGATCCACACACTTGCCACATATTCCCTTTCACCCCCTCCCCCACACATGCCACACACCTGATAGGGCAAAAAAACCTTACCTGGCATTACGGGCTCCTGACATGAGTCATAGCCAGGCAGGCCCTCGACTTCTTGCCTATAAAAGGTCTAGGCCACCGCACGCTCCTCCGCTGTCAGCCTAACAGGGCATGGTGGGCCCCCTCCTGTGGCTCTGGCATGGGCTAGCATTTTGGCCAGCTTCTTTTTGACCAGACGCCGGAGGTCATTGATCTTCTTTTCAAACCCCCGACCGTGTCCGGGTCTCCCCCCCCCCCTGATGCATTCACCTCGTCAGTAATCATGTCCAAAATCTCTCTCCTCCTGGCCGGGGTGGTGTTGGCACTCTCCGGGCCGTGGAGGTAACGCCCGTATTGGGAAATGGCCCGGGCAAGAATTTGTTTCTCCCCAAAAGTAAAATTTTACTTCCTCTTTCTCCCTGTCATACTCATACAAAAACTCTCTCCCAAACAGTCAGCAAAAATCACTAACAAAAACAAGCAGGAAAAATCACTCACAAAAACAAGCAGGAAAAATCAAGCAAGAAAACAAACGAACAAAAAACTATCAACCAAAAACTCTCACAAGCAGTCACCAAAAATCACTTACAAATATCTTCTAACAAACACTAGATCACACAGTCCACAAATATCACAAAGACAAACCACAACACAACTAACAACAGAACAAAAGCACCTTGCTGTATAGGGAGGGATACAAAGGGATGTACTTTTGCAAAGGAAGTGCGTTTCTGTCTGTCTATTTATGCTGTCTGCATAGTTCATGATTTTGCCCTAGTCCACTTCCAATTTCACTGATTGCGCTCTTCCCGAGTTGGGAGCATGCGCACAGAGGTGCTGACATGGTATGCTTCAAGCGCGTATGCGCGAGCCGGCCGGCCCTTCATTTGTATTGGGTCACGGCTCATTTCAATGTAACACGCCCACGTCCTTCCCAATTTGTATTACTCCGCCTTGCGCCTCAGAAATAACATTGCGCAGGCGCTAATTTCTGCGTAAAACCGACGAGAATAGGGTGATTGCGCCACTACATTGCGCCAGTCTAACGTAAAGGCGGTGCGCTACGCCAGTCCAATAATGCGCAGATGTACCTGAATCTGGCCCCTTAAGTTTTAAAAACACACAAAAAAGCGCAAAAGAGCAGGAAAAGAATAGTAGGAGGGAAGAAAAATTAAAGAAAGGTGGCAGGGTAGTAGAAAGGAAGGGGGAATTAAGCATACAAAGGGAAGGGAAGAGTAAGTATGGAATTAAAATGTACCCCTGCAAAGGGAAAATAAAATAACTGATGGCAAATGGTTACATTTTGCTGATCAGTTATAGTTGAAATTGCCATTTAACTCCTTAAGGACCGCCGCAAGTACATTTACGTCGTCAGAATGGCACGGACAGATTGGCGTACCTGTATGTCCATGCCTAGACGTGGGTCGGGGTCGGGGGTCCGCCCCCTCTGGATCGCTCCCAGCCAATCCGCTCCCTCCCTACTCTGCACTTCCTCTGCCTGTAATCCACCGAGAGGAGAGAAGACATCACAAGTAAGTCGCACCAACACTACACTGACACCACACACATAGGCACATTAACCCCTTCTGATAACCCCCCCCCAGCCCCCTGTCACACTGTCACTGATTGCAGTGATCATATATTTACTGATCACTGCATTTAGTGTCAGTGTGACAGTTACTGTGACAGACAGTTAGTGTTAGGTCCAGGTTAGCCCCCTACCCCCCTAATAGAGTTTTTAACCCCTTGATCACTGCCCTAGTTAACCCTTTCACCCCCTATTGCCAGTGTCACTAAGCGATCATTTTTCTGATCGCTGTATTAGTGTCACTGTTGCCGCTAGGTAGCTAGTTTTTTTTTTATTGCATTTTTTTTAAATAAAGACATGTGGCTGAATACATTTTGGCCTAAATGTTTGACTAAAATTTAGTTTATTCGATTTTTCTTATAACAAAAAGTAGAAAATATCATTTTTTTTCTAAAATTTCGGTCTTTTCCCATTTATATCGCAAAAAAAAAAAAAATCGCAGAGACAAATAAATACCATCAAAAGAAAGCTCTATTTGTGGGAAGAAAAGGATGCAAATCTTGTTTGGGAGCCAAGTGGCACGACCGCGCAATTGTCTGTTAAAGCGACGCAGTGCCGAATTGTAAAAACACCTTTGGTCATGTAGCAGCATATTGGTCCGGTCCTTAAGTGCTTAAATACGTCATTCCATACATTCTGTATAGCAATATAACAAGGACAAATATCATCATGAGATGAAAGTGATCATCTATCCCTGCTTAAAATAGATCTTGTAACCACTTGCTGAACGCAATACGTATATATACCTTGCGGTTTGTAAGTATTTTACCAGGATTATGGCATAAGATATCAGCCATAACCTGTTTAACTGTTTTTTTTTTTATAGTTGGCAGATGGCTTTCTCTTGAAAGCATTCTGATCAGCTCATGAGCCGCTGGAACGCTTCAAAAAGGGACGTCCCTGTTTTCCGGCTTGCCATTTCTGATCCGATGGTGCAGTTGGCTGGTCACAGAGGTGACCAAAGACTAGATCATCTTTGGTCGCCTCTATAGCCTTGGAGGACTGGAGCAACGTCACTTCCCGTCCAGGGTGGAAGTAAACAAAGTTTTTTATATATATATTTTGTTCTTAAAGGTAAAGGAGAGGTTTGAGGTCTTTTTGAGGTCTTTTTGACCACAAATTTCTCCATAAAGAGGACGTGACATCCCTATTTCTATTACAAGGTATGTTTACATTCCTTGTATTAGGAGTAAAACTGATTAAAAAATGTAAGGAACAATGTAAAAATAAAGATTAAAAAATAAAATAAATGAGAAAAAAAAGTAAAGGGCCCCTCATCCCTGTGTGCTCATGTGCAGAAGTGAACGCATACGTAAGTCGCACATGCATATGTACGTGGTGTTTGCACCACACATGTAAGGTATCGCTGCGAACGTTAGAGTGAGAGCAATCATTCTAGTGCCTAACTGCTTCTGTAACTCTAAACAGGTAACCTGTAAAAGAATTTAAATCATCGCCTATTGAGATTTTAAATTACCATAGCTTGTCTCCATTCCTCGAGTGTGCGCAATTTAAAAGCGTGACATGTTTGGTATCTATCTATTTAACATAACATGATATTTCATATTATACATAAAAATTTGGGTAAATATTGTGTTTTTGTTTTTTGTTTTTAATTAATTAAAATTATTTAAAAAAATGCATTTGAAAAACCACTGCGCAAATACTGTGTGACATAAAAAATTGCAATGATCGCCATTTTATTCCCTAGGGTCTCTGTTAAAATAATATATATAATGTTTGGGGGTTATAAGCAGGGCTTTTTTTCAGATGGAATTTGGTGGAACTCAGTTCCACCACAATGGCTCGGGCCCTCTGCTTCCTGCTCAACACTATCACTTGTAAACACAGAAGTTTGGCTTCTGTGTTTAGAAGTGACAGCTTGTCTACAAACAGCTCCCACAGATCTGCTCTCCTGAGTTGCTCCCACTGAGTGTATGATGGAGACAAGGGAGGTTCAGGTGCTGACACCCCCACTAGATGATCTCCCTGCAAGTGAGAGAGGTAGAGCCACCTACAGTGTGTTGGTAGGTACTAGAGCCCTCTGGGTGCTTCAGCTTAATACAGAAACACAATTAAAACAAGTGGAAGATAGTGGGGCTTTAAAGAGGAAGAAGATAGGGGCAGTGGAAGGGGGGTTGCATGCAGAGGTCAAAGCTGAAGAGGGGTGAAAAGGAGATGTGAATAGGGGATGCAAAGATAAGCACCTGTTGAAGAAGGCTAAGCCATGCACTCTGTGTAGTTCAGCACATCCCTGAACACTGCATTCAATGCAGTCGCCGCCACCATGCTTCACCCTACCTATGCCTTGTAAGCTACCACGAATGTGTCAAAGTCATTTTGAGCATGCGCGGGTTTCCATAGAGAGGTAAGTATACACACGCTCTGGTTTCTCGGCAGGAAAACACTGCCGAGAATCTCACAACGAGAAAATAGAGAGCAGGTTCTCTATTTTTCTCGTCTAGATTCTGGGCAGTTTTCTTGATGAGAAACCTCAAAGCCTCATACACATGCAGGATTTACTTGGCAAGAAAGCACTGCCAGCACTTTTCTTGCCGAGAAAACCGTGTGTACAAGGCTTTAGTGAAATTTTACCACATGCACTATTTGATGTGGTTTGGAAAAGCAGAGGAACACGTTATCAATGGAAGTACACCTTAACCGCTTGCCGACCGGCCGCCGCAGTAATACGGCGGCAGGTCGGCACGGGTGCGCAAGAGCCCGTAGCTCTACGTCGCCACCTTCGGCGGCCACTAGGGGGCGCGTGCGCGCCGCCGGCGGCCCGCGCGAGCGCCCCCCGCTCGCCCCCGAGTCCCGTGCGTGTGCCCGGCGGGCACGATCGCCGCCGGGCACACGCGATCGCTCGTTACAGAGCGGGGAACGGGAGCTGTGTGTGTAAACACACAGCGCTCGTTCTTGTCAGCGGGGGAAACGCTGATTTTCTGTTCATACAATGTATGAACGGAAGATCAGTGATTCCCCCTAGTAAGTCCACCCCCCATACAGTTAGAACACGAATAGGAACACACTTAACCCCTTCTCCGCCCCCTAGTGTTAGCCCCTTCACTGCCAATGGCATTTTTATAGTAATCCAATGCATTTTTATAGAATTGATCGCTAAAAAAATGCCAATGGTCCCAAAAATGTGTCAAAAGTGTCCGAAGTGTCCGCCATAAGGTCGCAGTACTGAAAAAAAACGCTGATCGCCGCCATTACTAGTAAAAAAAATAATAATAATAAAAATGCCATAAAACTACCCCCTATTTTGTAAACGCTATAACTTTTGCGCAAACCAATCAATAAACGCTAATTGCGATTTTTTTTACGAAAAATATGTAGAAGAATACGTATCGGCCTAAACTGAGGAAAACATTTTTTTTTATATATATTTTTGGGGGATATTTATTACAGAAAAAAGTAAAAAATATTGCATTTTTTTCAAAATAGTCGCTCTGTTTTTGTTTATAGCGCAAAAAATAAAAACCGCAGAGATGATCAAATACCACCAAAAGAAAGCTCTATTTGTGGGAAAAAAAGGACGCCAATTTTGTTTGGGAGCCACGTCGCATGACCGCGCAATTGTCAGTTAAAGCGACGCAGTGCCGAATCGCAAAAAGTGCTCTGGTCTTTGGACAGCAATATGGTCCGGGGCTGAAGTGGTTAAAGAATAAAATATATTTTTCATATGTATTTGTGTGGATTTCCCTGCAAAAAAAAAAAATGTTTGGATAACTGCATTTGATTAAGCAGACCTTTGACTGAGTATACAATTTTATGAGAAAGTATTGTAGGGATATTAAATTATAAACTCCTTCAAGGACTGATAAGAATGCACTCTAAGTGCTTCATAACTCTAAGTGCTGCATTTGTGCATTATAAAAACATTAAATAAATAATCAATATGTATATAAGGAGTTGAGCTAACAAAGTCAAGATCTGTAGTTAGGAATGTAGTCAGAAAACATCTAAAATAGACATAGCTCCATATTTGTTCATTACTGGATGACATGAAAAAGGAACTATGCAGCAAACATTTTCTGCTTACAAACATTTGTCATATTTAATGCCTCAAACCTGAGAGCTTTATTGCACTGTTATTGTTGTTGCTGAGGCTGCCATTGACATCAGGTATATATTTTTTTATATATTTGTTATACATAGCATATTACAAAACAGAATTTCAATGTTCTGATGAATAGAACCGTATCAAGGTAAATGTACTGCAAGCATATGGCCTTTTCATTGCTCAATAAAGTAATTTAATATGAATACATCTTATGCTGTATACACAGTATCAAGAAATGCAAAATTAGCCGCTGCCAGGGAATTCATGGGCAAAACATAAAAGCAACCACAATAGATTGTCTTATTCTACTAGTATTGATAGGCTAGACAGGGAATGTTGAAACAAATCTCCAGCATTGCCATGCACACTTTGTAGGGAATGTGGAAGAAAAAGCAATCTATAGTAGACAAGTAAGTGGCACAGAGTCTAACCAATGATGTTTAACCCCTCTGTGGCCAGGAATGATAAATACTATGACACCTAGGCTAAATGTAGCAGTATCTTTAACTCAACAGTTTATTAAAACTATGATTAATTTCCCTACCTAAAAATGTCTACACTGTTTTCAATGACATATAAACAGTGGGCCAGATTCTCAGCAGCGCTACGACGGAGTATCTCAGATACCCCGTCGTATCGCCGTTTTTTTTTGGCTCGTATCTATGCGAGTGATGCTTAGCATCACTTTGGCATAGATACGCTTGAACATCCGACAAGTGTAATACCATTACACTTGCGGATCGTAGTTGTAATGACAACTCCGGCCACTAGGTGGCCTTTACGTTGTTTTCTCATTTGCCTATGCAAATGAGGCTACTACGCCGATTCCCGATCGCTTTTACGCCGCCCCGTCGTTTACAAACTCGGAAGGTTACCCCTGCTTCTATGAGGAGTAACCTTACGAAGTACCGTCGGATGCCGTCAGGTGCCATCGGATGCCATGTTAAGTATGGCGTCGGGTCAGCGTCGGCTTTTTCCGTCGCTTACGTCGTTTTACTAACTTGTTCGCGAATAGGGCATTGCGTAGTGACGATCATGTCGTTTTGATGTCCGTTTCAACGGCGCTTTCCGACGTGAGCTGGAGCATGCACACTGGGCTTTTTCCCCGGCCGGCGCATGCGCAGTTTGTTCGACGCGGGGGCGCGCTTAATTTAAATACAAGCCGCCCCATTTGAATTACGCGGGCTTATGCTGGGCCATTTTCGCTACGCCAACGCAAACTACGGAGCAAATGCTTAGGGAATACGGCACTTGCTCTAGTACGATGCGGCGGTGTAGTGTAAATGGCTTACGCTACGCCGGCAAATTTCTTAGAGAATCTGGCCCAGTATGTCCTTTACAGTTTGCCTTTTTTCTAAAAGCCAAGGCCTGCCGAATGCTTCCGTCAAAATGCCTCTATCTTTAAAAAGGCACAATCACAATGCAGCCAGCAAGTGTTGACTTGCTTGTAAACACTGTCATGTGATGTCACACTTAGTGATCACATGATAGGTGCTATTGTGATTGGATCCTGAATGCAGTATCTGGAGCGCCCCATACACACAGGTCATTGATTTAACTCTCCTAAAAGCCAGCAGCGTTTTTGCCAAAAAAACGCCTGACACTAGTGTCTAAAACTCTTACAAGCTTGTAGGAGCGTTTACATGTGTTAAGCTCTTGGTTGTTAAATAATTTAAATTAAATAATTTCAATTTTATAGAGAAAGAAAAAAAAGTACTGGTGGACCATAATTGCAGAACTTGAGCAGTTAAAACAGTTTTACTGTGTATTTAGCTATGTTCTTGGAATTTACCTTGAATGTATAGCATATTGTACAAGACTCAGATGTTTAAGAAAATCCCTAGTATGTTTTTATTTTTTTCTAAATCCTCCAGTAACACATCGCTATGAATTGTCATTATGTAATAAATAAAGCAGACATTATAATATTGTGAAGGCATTTAAAATAATTGAAATAAAATTAAGTTGACTAAGTTAATGGAAAAGATACATTTTCACGGTTTGATAAGAAAAAGCAAGTTAGTTTGCTGAACAGAAATGATACTAAGCTTATGCGCAACAGGAGAGTTAATTCTTTAATCCTTTTATCAAACTAAAACAAAGCATTGCTTACTAAGTTTCACATGGAAAATGTAAATAACCATTTCTATTAGAAAGGAATATACTAGTATTATTAAACTAACTGTTGCATATTATAATGGAACATACTGTATATATGCCATTACATTTGATTGTATTATATTGTACTATATCACATTATGCAGCAGCACTTATCTAAAGTACTGAATTTAAGATAAAAAATTTATTTTTCAATTGTCAATTTGGTTAATGTTATAAAGTTCACTTAAAAATATTTTAATTTTGAAATTAATTTCTAGTTTAAAGTATGCATGTAAGTATGTTTTCTTAATACAAAAAAATACCTTCTATTGCCCTCAGGCTGATCCAATTCTTCAAACTTTTTTTTTATGCTGTTATGGTCCTGTTAAAGGGTACCTACACTTGTTGTCCATGGTATAGCCACTCTCTCTGGATCACCCCTGAGATGGACTGGGGACTATGGACTATTAGATTTGTAGTGTACTTAAAGCAGTGCATGTGATTGCAACTAATGTGCATCGCTGGTTCCAAAAAAACAGAAGTGAAGGAGGGGGGGGGGGGGGGTTGGGAATTCACTAAGGACATTATAAGGGAGCATACAAATAAAGTAAAAAACTATGTAATGAAAGGTACAGTAGCTCTGAAGGTATGGTGTGGTATCTGGCAGCAAACCATCGTTAACAGATAGCGTTAGGTCCTGTAGTACATTGCAAGTGGGGAATGAGATCTGGAGAATTTGGATTTAACACATCAAACATGATGTTGTGTCTCCCAAGCCATTCTTAAATTCATCAGACCAGTCCACCTTTTTTCCATTGCTCCATGGTCCAGTTCTGAGACAGTTCTGATGTGCTCATTGGTAAACTGAAAGCCCTAGCTTTAGAAAAAAAGTATTATGTTACTTTAATTTTGCTGCTTATATCCCATTGGAGAGATTTCACTTTACTTCCTGTCCTGGAGATGCAACAAGGATGCAATAGTGGAAAAGGATCTGTTGGTTTTGGTAGATAATAAGCTCAATAATAATAGCATGCAATGCCAAACTGCGGTTTCCAAAGCGAGCAAAGTCCTTTCTTGTATTAAGAGAGGTATGGACTCCAGAGAGAGAGATATAACCTGTTCAAATCATTAGTAAGACCTCATCTGGAATATGCAGTTCAGTTTTGGGCACCAGTTCTCAAAAAGGATATTGGGGAACTGGATAAAGTGCAGAGAAGGGCAACCAACCTGATAAGAGGCATGGAGGAGCTCAGCTATGAGGAAAGATTAGAGGAACCGAATTTATTCACTCTTGAGAAGAGCATAAGGGGGGATATGATCAACATGTACAAATATATAAGGGGTCCATATAGTAAACTTGGTGTTGAGTTATTTACTTTACAGTCAACACAAAAGACAAGGCACTCTGTACGTCTAAAGGAAAAGAGATTTCAACTCCACCAGAGGTGGTTCTGGCCAGCTCAGTAGATTGATTTAAGAAAGGTATGTATACGTTCCTGAATGTACATAATATAACTGAGTACTACCATTTATAGGTAAAGTTGATCCAGAGAAAATCCGATTGCCTCTCGGGGGATCAGGAAGGAATTTTTTCCCCTGCTGTAGCAAATTGGATCATGCTCTGCTGGGGTTTTTTGCCTTCCTCTGGATTAACTGTGGGTATAAAATTGGGTATATGGGATTGTACGATATTCTTTTTTTATGGTTGAAACGAATGTGTCTTTTTTCAACCTAACTATGTAACTATGTAAGGAGTAAAAAGAAAGTTCTTCAAAGTGACGGGAATTCCCCCATGGATCCCATTCACACTTTTGTGCCGGAGAAAAGCCTGTGTTACTGCAATGCACAGTAATGTGTGTTGGTATGATGTGGTGCTATGTACACCTTTTGGGGGCATTTTGGTGCATTAAACAACCAAATCAAATGAATGGAATGCCTTAAAGCAGCACATATTAACATGTGGTATAACACATTTTTGGGGAATTTTGGTGCATTAGACAACCCAGTCAATAGAATGGGATGCCTTAAAGCAACTTCTGCCCATTGGTAAATTGGAAATCCTGGCTTCAGAAAGAACAAGTATTATATTATTTTAATTTTGTTGCCTATGTGCCGTTGGGGAGATTTCCTTTCACTTCCTGTCCTGGAAGTGCAAAAATAAGTAAGAAGAAAGTTCTCGCAGGTGAGAGGAATTCTCCCATAGAGCCAGGGCCGGATTAAGAACATCATGGGCCAGAGCTTTTCATAAAAACAATAAAAAAATAAATAAAACAAATTAAATTAACAGAGAGAGGGAGGATGAGAGAGAGCGAAAGGGGATTAGAGATGGGTTAGGGGTAAGGGGGGAAGGTGAGATAGAGAGGGGATAAGAGAGGGAGAGAGAATGAGTATGAGCATGCGTAAGAGTGACAGCAACGCAGCCCCGGGCCAAGGCAAGTGACCGAAGGCACAGAACTCGGAAGGAAGACTGGCTAAAGATAGAAAGCACCTGGGACACGCCGGATTAATCACAGTGCAAGTGCAGCACTGGAGGGTTCAGTCTGTCAGGTAAGTCTACCCTAATGTGCTAATATGCTGTACATAGTGCATACTTGTACATTATGGCATTACCTACCCCAGGGCCTCTAAAAAGTTGCAATGTTAGCAAAGTTTACTACAGCTATAATATTACAGGATCCAAGGAGCCTCTCATGAGGCCCCCCTACTGACCCGGTGGCCCTTTGGCAGTGTCCAAGTGCATAGTTGCCAATAAAAAATATTTTCAGGGACATCTTTTTTTACCAGTGGTATATTTAGAGTAGCTGACATCCCCTATGTTCCTTTATACATCACAATAGTAATCACAAAATGAAATGAGTACTTATAATGGGCAAAACAAATATAAGGACTGAGAAGATTTCCTTTAGTTGAACTAACAAAAGTGTGGCCATTCTGGCCACCCCTTATCTTAACTGCATTCAACTGTGGTGAATTGCATATTGTCATTGTCATATATGGACATTTATTATGAAAAAAATATTGTACACCATAGCTCTTGTTGTTGTCCCTTTTTGTGTATTTTATCTTCCCCAGCCCTATGATATTGTTTTGATGCAATATGATGTCAGACAAACTCTTTCTTTATAAAAGCAATAACTTAATATATATTTTTATAAACACAGGTAGTTATTTACTTGCAAGATGTGTATGGGCCCTTGGGAGTCATTTTTCCTTTTCCATATATGCTATTTGGGATAGAAGCATTCTGTCCACAACCAGGGAAGGTAGGGTTTCCAATCCTTGTTTAAACCTTATACCCATAAACCCATGTTTCTTCCTTCTAATTAGGGCTGGGCTGGAAGGGAATATGTGTCTTTAAGACACGCGCCCCCTTCTATGACACTGCAGTGAGTGGACAGCTGGGGCAAATGGTACTTTACCATTGGTCCAAGGCTCCAAGCTGTCCGTCAAGCTCAGTGCCTCTGACAAGAAGTGAGAGCCACTGTGAGCTCATCCTCTCAGTCTACCCCAAACAGAGTATGCCAGCTTGTATTTAAACTGGCCGCTCCAGTATATAGCTTTGACAGGCTGCACACGAAGCCCCGTATCTCCTGAACCATAGGTCCAAATTTTGACCAGCAGTGGGGTAGATCTTCAGCTACCTACTCCCCAAATGTGGAGTCTCTACAACCCTCGAAACTCGATTGTTTTTTTTTTGGGCTACTATCTTATGGTATGGGGCCTGAAGCTGGAGCTCCAATAGCTCCTATGTTGATGCGGCCCTGCATAGAGTCCATCCACGGTTCTGCAGTAAAGCCTATGTTACTACAATGCATAGTAATGTCCAATGTGGTACAATGTACCCATGGTATAAGCGAGTATAAGCCGAGGCCCTAATTTTACCACAAAAAAATGGGAAAACGTATTGACTCGAGTAAAAGCTTTGGGTGAGAATGCAGCAGCTACGGTAAGCGGAAAAGAGGGTCAACAATGCCCATTTGCAGCTTCACTGTGCCCATTTGCATGCCTCACTGTGCCAATTTGCAACCTTACTGTGCCCATTCTCGCTGTGCTCATTGCAGCCTTACTGTGCCCATTGCAGCCTTACTGTGGCCATTCTAACTGTGCCAATTGCAGCCTTACTGTGCCCATTCTCACTGTGCCCATTGCAGCCTTACTGTGCATATTGCAGCCTTACTGTGCCCATTCTCACTGTGCCCATTGTAGCCTTACTGTGCCCTTCCTGGTCCGTGATAGGCGTTTGACACTGTGTTCTGCTACCGTCCTCTCATCCTCAAACTCAGTTTCCCAGCAGACACTGTGTTCAGTGTTCCGCCAATCATGGACCTTCTTTCATCCTTGAACAAGAGGATGTCCATGATAGGTGGCACTGAACACAGTGTCTGCTGAAAAAGTCCGAGGCTGAGAGGACATCCGTGATAGGCGGTAGCAGAACACAGTGACAAACGCCTATCATGGACCAGGAGGAAGCCGCGACTTTTGATAAATGGACGCCCGCAAACCGACAGGTACACTGACTGGAGTATAAGCCGAGGGGGGGATTTTCAGCCCTAAAAAAGGGCTGAAAAACTTGGCTTATACTCAAGTATATACGGTATACAGTAGCTGTATATCTCCTTCTATTTCTGCCTAATTTTATTTTATATTGAGTGATGTGCCCTGTGACCAGAGATACTAAAAGGAGGAGCGAATTTTAGCGTTTTCTGACCAGCTTTGGTTAACTGGTCACATCAGTCTGGTGAGTTTGTTTCTATAGGGAAGATCTCTGGTTGTGAAAAAAAGGTGCCATTTGACAATAAATTACCTGCTGCTGCTTTTCATTTGATTGAAGACTGGAAATCTTGTTTTTATAGAACGCATTGGGATCAAAGAATAGATATTTGCACTTGAACACTTAAACATTTATCACATTCATTCATTTATTAGTACTAGTTTAGTACAGTATGGTTTTTGAATTGCACTCATCTAATTATTGGTGAGCTGCAATATATTACATTATTGGTTTTGGGTTTCACATAACTTTAGCTATAGCTTTTTTAGCTTTTCGTGCTCAGAAACAGTCTGCTTTACACTGTGTACCCTGGTCTATTAGTATTCTAAAAACACCCCTGACAAACAGCAATAAAACCTGCAATAAAGATGTCAGCATGCTAGATGTCAGTTTAGACTGGACTTTTGAAGACCTTATGGCTCCCCTTTTAAGGTAACAGGCAGAATATGATGAGGTCCACCTGGGACTAACCCTACTGTTTAATGCTGCACCTGATAACATGAAAGTCAGGATATTGGTATACCTTATATTTTACCTGTACAATGTGTACAGTAATACGGTAAAGAATGGTGAGACAATCTTACAAGCAAGTCTTCTGGGGAAAAAAAAGGTTTTAGACACCAATAAAAATGTGTTCTCTGTTTTACTTTATATTATAATTAATTTATGGTTAACATACTGCAGTTCCATACTGAGTCTACAGATATATTCTACGTGTCAATTTTTATTTTGCTTATCTGTGAGACCTTCACTGTGTACTTTTGTTTTTTTCTCTATAAAGCAGAAATCATTTCTGTTCTGATATGGTTGCACAACTAGTCCTAGTAGAACAAAATATAAGGAAAGCATAATGCTTATTTATGTAGCTGCTTTGAAATAATGGCGTGAACTTGCAGTACTTGAACTTTCTGAAACACATTTTGAAAAGAAAGCATAGATGTATAATTATTTAAATATTCATGCTCTGTTCAAGAGAACAAACGTAAGAAAGAACCTGGATTATCAGGCAGAAAAAAGCATAAATCCAGGGGGAGTGACATGGGAGCTCGGCATAGTTTTATAATGGTCAATAATTTTCATGTTTAAAAAGTACATTCCCAAAAGTTCATTTAAGCCATTGAATGGCAGAAACTAGTAAAACTGATACATCTCCATCCTATTAATATTTTATATCACCTTTAACTCTAACTGCCTGCAGACCAGCTACTTCCCAAATGTTTAATAATTCACTTTTTCCTTACCAGGAGTACATCTGTAAAGTATTAAAAGCCTGAGGCAAAGTACAAACATCATGTAATCCCAAGACTTCAGTGGACAAAAATGAAAGACGGTAAATTACATGGCAAGTGTATCGAAATGTCACACAGAGCTTCTCATTAATTTTCAGCATCAAGAAAATATTGTAGACAACTTGAAGTTTAACTAGAGATGAGTTAACATGCTAAGTGGACTGCTCCTAATAGGCTTGGTTCTTTAAATATTAATGATGACCTGTCACTGACAAACAGTAAATTAAAACAATACTTAACAGCTACTGCACCAAACAGAAAGGAGGATATATGAAACAAGTAACTGACAGAATCAGGCACCCAGTTTGTCGATTTTCTGAAGACACAAACACCAGGTCTAAGAGTGCATGCCAGCAGTCTCTTATATGACATATCACAGAAAGCTGTTTGTATTAATTCTAAGGTCTACCTCTTTATAAATAGTGTTGTTGTTGTAATCCAAAAAGCCTATACTGTCTTGAATCCAGGCAAAAAGTCAAATACGTAACTCAAAATACACATTAAAACTGTTTTAGCTACCCAAGGTTTGGTGCCATTGTTCAATTTGTTATGTGACCTAGGTACTCTAGCCAGGTCTTTGACTTATCTCCAGTCTGTACTTCAGTAAAAGTCCAAATTCAAGGTATTAAAAAAATTGTCACAACATGTTAAAATAATTAACCTCTTGCTGCAATCTTACCTCAACGCCAGTGTTATCCCTCCCAGACTCACCCCTCCACAATACAGTGCTGGACCTCTTCTGGCTCTCAACACCATTCAACCAACTTGTAATGATGGTGCCCCGCTCTGCAGCACTAAGGACTCCATCACAAACAGAGGAGGAAGAGGACCCATAATTTTATGCAGCCGTAAAAAAGATGCCTGAATAAGGTATGTATACATATTTTCTTTGTAAAATAAGGGTTCAGGGGTATTCCAAACTTGGGTGGATGTAATCTGGAGTTAAGCTTTACGCAACACAATTTAGACCCACTTTGCTTTGCCAGTAAGCATCTCCTTATAATAGGGTGACAGCATCGTGAAAATTCTAGATGCGTGGTTGGCTCAGAGTACTGACCTTTCCTATGCCAGAGCGCCTCTACCCGGAGAATTTCATCAGGCCAATTATAAAACAGATTTAGGTACTTATGTTTCTTCTGTGCTTAATGAAAGCAGAAGTCAGACTTGTTTCCTTAACGTGCAAGCAAGCTCTACTTTTTTGAACATTATGGCACAAATATTTTGTAAAGTGCCCCACTCTAGCGTTGCAATGTTTATGATCTCCTTTGTCAATCTGCTGGGGTACTGTCACTTAAGCAGGTGGACACTCTTACTAAAGGAAGAAATAACTGCAAATACAGGAGAGTATAGTCCAGACTGGCAGAGCCAATATCAGCATTACCCTGTGTCATGATTTATAGACAATGTTAATTTCTCAAAGCAACAAATGACAAATGCACATGGTTAATCCTTGGTTAAACAATACTAACAAATAATGTGACAGGGAGAAGGGAGCTGGCCCTGTTACAGATTAAGGAGTGTGGTTAATTGTCACACATATACAGTACATATGCCTAAAAGGGGATTTTAGGGTAGAAGGAGCAGCACATTTTCTCAGTGGTAAGCACTTAGAAAAAAGTCCAACTGCAGCTTTTAAGAATCCCAAAACTTCAGACCCTGGTAACATGGTTGTTTCTTTATACTTAGGGATCAACCCTGTAATAGGGAGAAATTCTGCCATACTAGTTACTCACATTCTTCTGGCTGGAAGCCCACCTCTGGTAATAAAGGAATGGCCACACATACCGCTTTGCAATAGATTTTACTGTTGCAGAAACACAATAACAGTTCTGTGCATTCCGACCTTTACTTCCATAACTTCAGGACCAGCAGCAATAATTCACCACATTGTAAATGCATACAAACAAGACAGTCCAGCCATCTCTTTCAAACTCCTCAATATAGGTCCCCAGACCTGGATTCTCTTACAGAGTCTCTATGGTCGATGCCAGGGGTCTCCAGATTTTCCAAACAAAGGGCCAGTTTTCTGTGCTTCAGACTTGCGTGTGGCCAGTGGAAGTACAACATGTCCCGGAGTTAGTGGGAGTAAACAATGTTCCAGACATGGTGGTCAATGGGAAGAGAAGTAGAGCCCCATTGTTGTTTTCATTGGGAGGAGTAGTGCTCCATCTTTGTTGGCATTGGGAGGCATAGCATCCCATCATTGCTGTTGGTGTAAGGAATAGTGCCTCATCATTAGTGTCAGTGGAAGGAATAGTGCCCCAAGAGCCAGATAGATGCAAACAATGGGCTGCATCTGGCCACTGGGCCATTGGGACACAGTTTGGAGACCACTGATCTATGCCTTAGGCAGGGAGGGCTGGCAGCCTTAGGCCTTGGGGGGCAAGTCCAGTCAAGTGGCCCATAGAACCGGTGGTGGCAAAGTGATGGATCGGGAAAACAGTCTAAGGTTTTCCATGATCACAAAGGTAAGGGGAGGGGCAGGGAGGACAGTGTGGCCCTCCAGGGCCCATGGTTGACTCGTACCACCATAGCCTCCAGGAACTAAAGTGCAAACAGGTCCCTGTATGAATCCCTCAGACCTGACCCTGCACAGAAAGCAGTGGCAGCCCATCCATTAGGGGCACCACCCCCTCTCTCCAGACAACTCCCTTATATGCTTAATGAATGGATTCATGCATAGCATGAATCTATCCATGGCCGCCGTGCCCACCCTCTATTCAGCCGTCCAGCCTCTTTTAAGATGCTATGCACCTGAATTATATTGGCGGGGTGTTTTTTTTAACCACCTGATTAGAGCCATGGGCTCTAATAGGCTACAAAATAGGGTGGACTCGGAGAGCAGAGCATTATGCTCCAATCTCTCTGACATCCCCACCCCCTGCTTAGCTGATTGCAGAGAAGGGTTGTTAAGCATGCAGACTCTGCTTTTGTAGTATAATCACAGCAGAGAGAGGGATGTGAGCTGCCTGCTGACAGCTCACATCCCACATGACAGATCACGGGTGGGATAAATCAGCAGCAGTTTTCTAAATGGAAAACTGCCACATTACTTCTGTTAATTAGAGGCATACCTGTGCTTGCACCTATTGGACATCTATCAAGAGGAAAAGCATGGAGGAAGCATTGAGGACACAGGAGCTGCTCCCTGACCCGTTAACCTGTCCCACAGCTCACCATCGTCTGCCGCTGCCTGACCTGCCACCAAGATGGGGTAAGTGCCAGTCAGACAGTAAGCGGGCAGGGGGGTGCTGGTTAAATGCCGCTGGGGAGTCACAGTGTCTGCAATTGATGGCACAGTGCAGCTGCAAAAATTACCAAAAGATACACAAGCCATGTTCTGGATCAGTTCTCTCGTTCTATCAGTTCTGTGACAGGCATCACAGAGAACAGAGAGCTGGAGCTGCATGCTCCAATCTCTCTGACATCCCCACCCCCTGCTTAGCTGATTGCAGAGAAGGGTTGTTAACAATGCAGACTCTGTTTTTGTAGTATAATCACAGCAGAGAGAGGGATGTGAGCTGCTTGCTGACAGCTCACATCCCATATGACAGGTCACAGGTGGGATAAATCAGCAGCAGTTTTCTAAATGGAAAACTGCCACATTACTTCTGTTAATTAGAGGCATACCTGTGCTTGTTTATATTTGATTCTCAAATAGAAACTGGCATAGTTGGCACAAATAGACCTAAAAGAGGTTCTACCTGATTAGGTCATTTGAAGCATACCACTGCTGACAGTATCCTGCACTATTATACATTTATTATACAGCTTGGTGCTTTTCTTGGTGTTTATCAAAGGTTCTTACGGTACAAGCCAATGAAGCTTAGACCTCTGTAATGTATTATACTTTTACTAAACTGAAAAGCTGCACATACAACTGCAGGATACACAATTTATAGCATGTAGTGTATAACATATGCTTACACAATGAACATGCTAATGTACAATATATGTGTAATAAGTAAACTAAACAGTTACTCAACTTGGCCTTTCAATTAATGAACAACAGCTTTCTCCAAAGTCCTCCAGCTTTAAGCACACATGTTGTTCCTTTGTCTCCCAAAACAGACTTTTGTCTTCCACATGCCTGTTCAAAAGTTCGAATCTCCTCTCCCATACTTCTTGTACATCATATCCTGTAACCTGACTTAAACCAGTCCAACTGGTTAATTTGCATATCAATGGGGTGGCTTTGCTTCTGAAAACAGCATGTGGTCTTAGAAATCTAACTATGCTATAAAATCACCCAAAAATATTCATAGCAACACACTTAGTTAATTCCCTGGAGTGTTTTCATTCACCCTGCTCTCCTATAAGGCCATAATCAAAAAATAATAATTCTGGAGGGGCATTTTCATACTTTGAGAATGTAGGATGCTGTTGTATTGCCTTTTGTTGAATTCTTGCATAGTCTACCTAAATTACAATTCTGCAGTGAATAATTTCCTGTATCCAGACTGCAATGATGGTGAATGTCCTGGCAGAAACAATCCCCAATGCTTTAAAAAAAAATGTATGTAATAAGCAACTGCAAGATTTTCATGACTGCCTCCAAAGGGTCTTGTCAGTTTTCATTCAGCTTTTTCCATTTCTATATTTTTTTTGTCTCTTTCTCTATTTTTTTGAAAAGTAATGAGTGTTCAAAAAGACAGGCGCTGAGTTACTTTTAGAAGCTTTTAGAAGTCATATTTTTTCAACAAGCTTCCTGGCATGAAAGCAATAGAGCTATTGAGCTATTTTGTAACTGCTTCCACTGCAAAACGAATATATTAAACCAGCTTGTGCTAAACATTTATAATTGGTTATATTCACCCTACTGTTTGCAAATAAAATGGAGATGAAATCTGGAGCAATTTATGGCCTGTCTCATGTGAATAAAAAAAATTAAGTTCAGTGGAATCACAATATGTGTCATTCGTCATATTACTATGGAATAATGTCCACAGTCTAGTCACATTATTCCTCTAATGACTTCACGGTAGTAGCCAGTTCAACTGCAGTTCTGCTGCTGAATTTATTAACGCTTACTGCAAAATATAAACTTTAATAGTTTGTTCCTACAGAATTAAATTCTCTAACTCTGAAATGGCTCCTGTAAAATATATTTCTTCTTTTATATTACAGCAACAAACAAGTTCAAAGTATAACAACTGCAGTAACCAAATAACAGGCGCATGCTTCCAGTGTATCGTGTGAAAAGAACCTTATGGAAAGATAAGAAACTGTGGCCCGGATTCACAAAGCACTTACGCCGACGTATCTCCAGATACGGCGACGTAAGTACAAATGTGCGCCGTCATATCTATGCGCCGACCCACAAACTAAGATACGCCTAAAAATAGGCTTCATCCCACCAACGTAACTTTCCTACGCCGGCGTAGAGTGGGCGCATATTTACGCTGAACGCATGTGGCGCTCCCATTGATTTCCGATTCAAATATGCAAATGAGGGAAAAACGGCGATTGACGAACTTACTTGTGCCCGGCGCATAATATATGTGGTTTACGTAAGTCGTACATCCGGCATAAAGTTATTCCCCATATATGAGGCGCAACCCATGCAAAGGTATGAACCACAAGCCGTCAAATTTTACGTAGTTTACGTTGTACGTGAATATGGCTGGGCGTAGGTTACATTCACACCGTAGGCAGTGATTCGACGTATCTTAGGCAGTTGTTTCGACGTGATTGTGAGCATGCGCACTGGGTTGCGGCCATGACACGATGCATGTGCAGTCCATTCTAAGTACTTGTCTGTCACTCGGCCCATCATTTACATGGGGTCACGCCTCATTTGCGTGGCTCACGCCCACTTCCACCTACGCCGAATTACGCCTTAGAAACCCAGCGTAGTTTTGAGAGCAAGTGCTTTGTGAATTCTGTGCTTGCCTCTCTGCGCTGCATTGGCGAAGCGTAAAGAATATACGCTACTGCGGCATATATATGCACCGATGTATGTGAATCCGGGCCTGTGTGTTTTTATCACTCCACTGCATAAAAAATACTTTCAAAATGTGAATTCCAAAATTCTGTAAATTTACTTGTCAGTGATAAAAAAGGCAAGGTAAAATGGGGATTTAAAGACAAATGGAAACACACACATACAGTATACATATATAAATAATATATTAAGGGGGTGCTTGTCAATCATCATAAATGGAGAAATGGTGTTGATGCAACTTGCATTACAAATCATTCAAACTAAATTAGAAACACACAGGGGGCACACAGCTGGGTTATACAGAAATGAATGTCACTGCATGGGTGGAGAACACAAAAATGTGCATTGGTACAATGGCAGTGAGTGCAGAAGCAGGCATTAATACTGTGGTGATTGGGGGCTTTTGGGAGAAGTGGCAAAAGTGGTGGGGGTGGAAGTCAGGTGCAGTAGTGACAGTAAGGGTTGGTGTGCAGGTGTCGTGCAAGAGGAGGAGGATGGGGGAATCAGCTATAGTGTTGAGAAAGTGGGTGAGCTGACATGAAGGATCAGTTTTGGGAAAGTTAAATAAATGGTGATGATTAAGGGGGTGCAGGCAAAGTGATGACAAAGGGGGTGCTGGAATATTGGCGGTGATAGTGGATGAGGGGCGCTTGCGATAGGAAGAGTGTGATAGTAATTAGTAAGTGGTTTCTCTGCAGGGAGCTATCATTTTTAACTCCAGATGCATCCTACCTGGCAGCAGCAGAGGTTGGGTGGGGAGGGGGGGTTGGTGGTTGTGGCAGGTTATTTTAGTATATGTATTACCTTTCTTTTGTCTTGCATCTTGCCTAAACTAATGTCCATTTTGTCTTTGTTCTAATAAGACTGTACTTTCTCAGTCTTGAAAGATAAGGTAACTATGTTCCCCAAATAGAACTAGTCTAACTTATGTTTACCAGTCCGTTTGATGCCTATTTTTAGCAGATAAGAATATGCATGTGAATGCAAAATTACCACATTTTTCAGAATGTCCATCATGTCTAAATAATCCACACCATCTAATAAACTCTAGAAATATTTTGCACATCGAAAACATCTCCTTTCTGATATTCCTCTTGGTGCACCCACACCAAGGGCACGTTTGCTTTTACAACAAATAATCATGTCTTTTAAAATTTGGTGAGCTCATTGAGGGGGAAATGGACTGGGATGGATTAAGATAGACTTGTAATCGACTCATATTAATCCCCCCCCAATCAGCAGAAATAAAGCATAATGGCACAAGAGGGGGTGGTTAGAAGAAGTGAAAGAATGTTATGTGTTATGTAAAGAAAGTGGTATGAGAATAACAAGAATAGGGTTAGAGAAAATGATGTGATTGCATATACAGTGATTGCATATACAGTACAGACCAAAAGTTTGGACACACTCATTTAAATAGTTTTCTTTATTTTCATGACTATGAAAATTGTAGATTCACACTGAAGTCATCAAAACTATCAATTAACACATGTGGAATTATATACATAACAAAAAAGTGTGAAACAACTGAAAATATGTCATATTCTAGGTTCTTCAAAGTAGCCACCATTTGCTTTTATTACTGCCTTGCACACTCTTGGCATTCTCTTGATGAGCTTCAAGAGGTAGTCACCTGACACGGTCTTCCAACAGTCTTGAAGGAGTTCCCAGAGATGCTTAGCACTTGTTGGCCCTTTTGCCTTCACTCTGCGGTCCAGCTCACCCCAAACTATCTCGATTGGGTTCAGGTCCGGTGACTGTGGAGGCCAGGTCATCTGGCGCAGCACCCCATCACTCTCCTTCTTGGTCAAATAGCCCTTACACAGCCTGGAGGTATGTTTGGGGTCATTGTCCTGTTGAAAAATAAATGTTGGTCCAACTGAACGCAAACCGGATGGAATAGCATGCCGCTGCAAGATGCTGTGGTAGCCATGCTGGTTCAGTATGCCTTCAATTTTGAATAAATCCCCAACAGTGTCACCAGCAAAGCACCCCCACACCATCACACCACCTCCTCCATGCTTCACGGTGGGAACCAGGCATGTAGAGTCCATCCGTTCACCTTTTCTGCGTCGCACAAAGACACAGTGGTTGGAACCAAAGATCTAAAATTGGACTCATCAGACCAAAGCACAGATTTACACTGGTCTAATGTCCATTCCTTGTGTTCTTTAGCCCAAACAAGTCTCTTCTGCTTGTTGCCTTTCTTTAGCAGTGGTTTCCTAGCAGATATTCTACCATGAAGGCCTAATTCACACAGTCTCCTCATAACAGTTGTTCTAGAGATGTGTCTCCTGCAAAAGGTGGCTACTTTGAAGAACCTAGAATATGACATATATTTTCAGTTGTTTCACACTTTTCTGTTATGTATATAATTCCACATGTGTTAATTCATAGTTTTGATGACTTCAGTGTGACTCTACAATTTTCATAGTCATGAAAATAAAGAAAACTCTTGGAATGAGAAGGTGTGTCCAAACTTTTGGTCTGTACTGTGTGTATATATATATATATATATATATATATATATATATATATATCCAGGAGTTTTTATATTATTTTTGTTTTGTTCTTTTAGAAAAAAAGTGTGTAGCTGTGACAGCTTTATTTAAAACAATGTAAAACAATGTGATCACAGTTATTTTTAATCTATTTCTAATTATGGTAAAATGAAAGTATGTTGGTTTTATGGGCAATTCATTTGCCACTTAAATTTAAGGGAAAAATTCCATGTGGGGGGGGGGGGGCGCTCTCTTGTCCCCCCTCTTTTCCTGCGGCCTGCCATGTTGCATGCTCAGATAAAGGGCCTGGTGTGGATTTTTGGGGGGAACTCCACGCCAATTTTTTTTTTATTTGGGGTGGAGTTCCCCTTAAAATCCATACCAGACCTGAAGGTTGTAAAATCATGGTGCATTGATACATGTCCTAGGTCCCCAAACACTTTTTATCACAATAACTTACATAGTAGCCTTTAAAATTAGCACTTTAGATTTGTCCCATAGACATTTACAGGGTGTTCCGCGGCTTTTCGAATTTGCCGCAAAACACCGCTGAACAGGCGAACAGGCAATGTTCGAGCCGAACATGAGTTCAACTCGAACTCAAAGCTCATCCCTAGTGATCAGTTAGGAAGGAATGGGACAACAATACCTTTTGTTTAAATGTTGCATCTATAGGCTAAAAGCAAATATGCTAGTAACTGTTGAGTGTGCTTACATCTGCATCCACAAAACAAGTTTGGTTCCAATGATGGCAGTTCCATTTACTTTTGCTACTTTGGATGGGTGTGACTTGGATGAGACTTGTTGTCCCTCTGCAAAGGTGGACTCACTGGTGCACCACTGTTGCATGTAAAACATTCAGGTATGAATTTATCATGATGGAGCTGACAGAGCCAGAGCCTAGATGACCATACCCCATTACAAGATTGCAAGGACTACTCTCAATTTGCCTTTCACTGCATATGGCTGTTGTGGATGGCGCTGGTCTACATTTAAATGTCACTGCTACCATTAATATACAGTAGACTTACAACATTATTACCTAGATGCCACTGCTCATGTTCACTCTATTGCCACCATTTTGGGTTATCCCTCAGACTTTACAATAACTCCAGAGTAGACCTTGCATTTAGTCACAGAGCTAACTTATTTGTGGCTCCTACATGTCAACAACAAAGAAATTATTAGCGATGAGCAACTTCCTGTGCCAAACAGTGACTGCTGGTATGTTTGGGGTTCACTGGAGGTAAAAGGAGATCGCCAGCACTGTCGCTTGATGTTGGGTCCAGGTCCTGATTCCAATGCATGCTCTGTAGAAACCCGTTAGATGTATAAAGAGCAAATCAGTCTCCTTGACCCTTTTATGTCTATGGGGTTCTACTCCACAATGACCACAGGTAAATATTGTGGCAGAATGAAGGTGGACTCGATGCCAGAACTATGTGAGTATACAGCAGAGGAGGGACTGGGTGGCTCATATTAGCACCATTGGAGTGGGGTGGAAGGGTAAGGAAATCTTAAGAAAATTCTGTTTGAAAGTTGTATTTTATTTTTTAAACAGAACTCAAGCCATGTAACCAGTTACTGAGCTGCTAATGATGGAAGATGGTGGATCTGCTGTCCTTGCATCTGTCCTAGAAATTAGAGAGCTGGAGAAAAGGAGAAATGGCTTACATCTGAGCATGGTGAATAAATGGGTACTCCGCTACAGTAGCTTACACAAGAAAGATAAGATTGTTTTTGTTTCCAGTTTTCCTCCGACAGAAAGTGACAAGTGCACTACATTTCTGACAAGATAAACAGGTATTTACTGTACTTGCCAAAAATGTTCTTAGCTTAAAAACTGAAAATGAATGCAGCCACCACAACTACAGACTGGTAAAACTGCAATATACATTTTATTCTTGGGTTCAGCTATCCTTTAAATGCCATGGCATGATGGCAGGTAAAACAGCAAACATACCAGTAGTGAATTTTTTTTTGGGGGGGGTGGTAAACAGTATGCCAACCCCCACCCACCCAGGTCGGTCGGTAGCACTTACCCCTTTTACCAGAGTCTTCTCCTGCTCGGCGGCTTCCCGTTCTCCTGCTCTCCTCTGGCTCTATTCAGGTGATTTAAAAAAAAAACCTGGCCGCTGCAATTCATGCGCCCCGTGCCCTGAAAGGGGCTGTACGCATGAATAGGTGGTGGCCATGGATAGATTTATGCTATGCATAAATCTAATCATTGCATATAGGGGGTGGCCTGGAGAGAGGGGGCCGTGCCCGGGCACCCCTAATGGACGGGCCGCCACTGAAACATACATAGATTTCAGTGGGATTAATTCACTATGGGGAAAAACACTGCATACTTTTCAAAGTGCAGTTGCACTCTGCAAGTGAAGTTGCTCCAGAGCTTAGTAAATGAGCAGAAACTCTGCTAAATTCCATCATCCAATTATGTGCAAGTAAAAATTTTTTTTTTTTTTTTGTTGTCCTTGCACGTGATTGGGTATTCTTTGCAAAGTGAAGCTTTACCTCATTTACTAAGCTCTGTAGCAATTGCACTTTCATAGGGCAACTGAAACACAGGGAGGTTTATTTACTTATGACAAATATACGGTCCACTAAGAGTGCAGTTGCTCTAGGTCTGAGGGGAAGCTATGATTTTTTTTCCTTACATGTTCCACCCAGATCTCGAGTTACTGCACTTGTGGGTGCACTTGCAGTGCACAGACTCTTTATCTTTAGTAAATCAACCCCAAAGTGCACAGTATGTTTGCCTTTGGTAAATCAACCCAGTGTAATTAACTGTTTATTTGGATTTAAGTTTCGACGTTTGAATATAAATTTTGCTTAAAAATAGTCTAGCAAAATCTGTTCTGTACAGGTACATTTTACTAGTTTAAAAAGACCTCCTTACTTGTTTTTATTGAAAATGTATTGCACATTTTGTTGATAATTGATGACTCTCTAAGCCGTAACTGTTCTTTTTTTTTGCTTGGAGAAATAAAACAGAGAAAACTTCAGAAGGCGTTGGAAGCCCAGACTAGCCTACACATATCACAATGTATTCTGGCTCCGCCAACAACACAACTGCAAGAGTAAACGGAGTGTAATTTTATGTGGGCTACAATTTATTTGAAAGATAACCTCAAATACTAAAGTTGTAACCATTGACTTCCTTGTTAGGTCTGCGTACTATCTACATGGCATATTCTAGCAATAAAATGTAAAATCATAGTAATCTTTGCCTCTGCAGTAGATGGTTTACAGCAATCATGATCGTGTTGGTAAATAAATATATTTGACTGCCGGTGTCTGTGCAAGAAATACCCATGAAATATCGGTGTTAAGGTGAGACCAGGTAGAAGGCAATTTACACTCTGATCATTGCCTGCTGTCTGGCTTTTAAATGTTGTATTCAGGGGATATAAAAATGATTCATACAAATGCACCAACAAAATAAACTTTATTACACATATATTTCTAGACAGGAACTTCAGCGGAAAAGATTCAAAGGGAAAAAAATTTGATCACGAACAAATGCCATGTAGGTTTATTGCCTGCCAGAGTTATTGATTCCGAGGTGCAAGAAGATGTCAATACAACCTTTAAGTCAGCATGGGAGCTTTTAAATTTGAACTGTCAACAGAAGATGATCAGACTGCAGAAACTTTAGATATCAGCTGTTTGAAGCACATAATATCTCATAGGTATTTAAAAGGCATGGAATACAATGTGCTACTGAGCATGTGCAGTAGAGATGCAATATTAGGTAATGTTCTGGTTGCCATTTATTTTTTTCCATTGCCTATTCCCCAAACAAGCTTACACATAACATTAGAAGGTTTTAGGTCTGTCAAAATGGACCTGTCATAAAGGAAATACAAGTACCATCACTTCCAACTTCCTCTTGGTCAATTATACAAAAAGCTGTCAATTGCAGTACCTGTGTTTATGTTATGACAGGTTTTCTTTAAAGTGATACTATGGGTTCATTTTTTTTTTTAAATAACAAACATGTCATACTTCCCTCCACTGTGCAGTTTGTTTTGCACAGAGTGGCCCAGATCATCCTTTTCTGGGGTCCTACGGTGGCTCTCGTGGGTCCTTTCTGCAATAGATAACCCCCTCTGGGAAGCTCTCCCCCAAGGGGATATCTTGGGGGCACTCTCCCGTGTCATGACTCGGCCCCACCCCCCGGCAGCCATGTAATTGGATTTGATTAACAGCAGCAGTAGCCAATGGCTGCGCTGCTATCAATCTATCCAATGAAGAGCCGAGAAGCCATGAGGAGAGCGATGTGGAATTGTGCTCATGGAAATTCGGGGCTCAGGTAAGTAAAATGGGGGGGCTAGGGGGCCAGGCACTGCAAGGTATAGCATGCATTAATGTGAAAAAACCACAAGGGTTTACAACCCCTTTAAAACAAAACTTCAGACAAAGAGCTAATTACAAAGGTAAAAAATAAAAACCTTTAACTGTTAAAGTGTAATTCTGTATAAGTAGTCTTTTGATTTACACACCTCTTCCACACTGTACAGCCATTGCTTATTCCTGGTTCCACTTCCACTACTGTTTCCAGGATTACTTCCCTGCTAACATGACTGGAGTAATAATGCCCAATCATTGTCCAGTGAACAAGATGGTGGTAGACATTCAAAAATAAGTTGATTTTCTGGACCATGAAATAGATGTGCCACAATAGAAACACAGGTGCTGCTACTGCCTGACTGTGGCTGATGTTTGTGTAGCATAGTGGAGTCCCCTGTTAGCTAAGCATCTCTGTTTTAGTGGTGCCACTCAGGTGAGGTTAGAGCAGAGAATTTAAGGGAAGCATTGTCAAAAGGTAGAGGTCGATGGGAGTACCAAAGAAGGCAGAATGGTAGGGGTCTATATGCAGCAGAAGGCTAATTATTTGGTCTACTGTCATGTTAAGTCTTAAACTGGTTAGAACATCCAATGCCCAGAAAGTGTGATTAACCAGTTTGGGTGAGGAACTAGTGGTGGCCTAATAAAGAGGGTTTACTTACGCGGTGGTGGAAAAAAGGTCCCCATGGGTGCATGTGCCTGGTTAACTAGGCCCCCTATCTCAAGGGGGCACTATATGTGTAAAGGACAAAAGTGGCTGTGCAAAATTACATATCCTTTGGCAGGTAAAAAGATTTACATATATTTATTTAGATTGAAACATTGAAACACTGTATTTTAACCATGTCATTAAAAAACTCAAAACCAAAAGCAAAAAGGGCACATCGGTCTTGTACATTATCATAATAAACCATTTATTGACAAAAACCAAAGTAGATATACTCACAAACAACTGTGATATGCAAAGCTAATCAAAGTTATCATCTCAATATGGCTTGTTCCACTGAATGTGCTTCTTGGCTTGGGAAAATTCTGACTGGATCTTTACTGGCTTACACGTTTCGAGGGGTGTCCCCTTAAATAGTTCGCTAATGAGGAAGAATGGACACCCCTAGAAAGTAACGACCTAGGTAGCATCTTCGCTAGCCAAAGAAGCACATGCACTGGATCGACCATTATTGTTAGAGATGATTGCTTTGATGAGCTTTGTATAACTCGGTTGTTTCTTAGTATATCTACCTTGGGTTTATGGATTATTTGTGGTTTATGTCAATGGTTTATTGAGATAATGCTCAAAGCTGGTGTGCCCTCTCTATTTTGTCTTTGTAGTATGCTATTGGGGTGTCCCCAGTCCTGAGAGGGCAGCAAAGCATGGCGCTTTCATTTACTTTTGAGATATGCAAAAAAGTATTGGTGTCTGACTATAATGCTTGTGCCCAGGAGGTGCTTTGTGTTGTTTACAATTAAAAAACCCAACTCTTCTCTTCCCTTCTGTACTCTACTGTATGTACAGCCCTGATTCTCACTGCTACCTTCAAAAGCTACTTACAAAACAGTTTGACATCCTTTACTTTCCATTTTTCAAGTGCAGTTCAGACTGGTGACACTAGTTACTTTAGCACAGCCCCCAATGTTGTCATTAATGTATACCTAATCCCTAACATACATTTTTTTTGACCTGTTAAAGTGTTAATAAACCCAGGGCCCTGTATTCACTATACCTGGTCTCCCACAGTACACAGAACATGGAAATGCAATTATTTTAGTAAATATAAATGGCTAAATACCTTTTCTTATCAGCAGTATATAGCAGTCTTGTGACTTCTATCAGTGTCTGGCCAAGCACTTGTTTTCATTCTGCTCTGACTGTCCTATGAGGCTGCATGACCCCTGGCTTTCTGTCTGGACAGTGCTGATTGGCCCTGTGCTGATCACATGCACCCTCCCAAAAAAAAGAAAAAAAAAGACTCTCTAGCAATACACACCAAACTGAGCACGTGCAGAGCGCCTCCAAGGTTGAATGAATGAGTGAATGAGAAACTTATATAGCGCAGCACATGCAAACTAAATCGCCTCTGGGCGCTTGTTGTTCCTGTCCCCTTTGATATAAAAAAAAAAATGCGTTTTGATCTTTCTTCTGAATGCTGGTTGGTAAAGCATTCCATAGTTTGGGACCTTGGATCGCGAATCTTCTTTCTCCTTTGGACTTGTAGTTGGCTTTCGGAATCTGGAGCACGTTTTGATTCGTGGATCGCAACATGCGATTGGGATTGTGAGCTTTTATTTTTTCGCATAAATAATGGGGAGCATTTCTATGGAAGCATCTATGCGTTAGACAGAGTGCTTTAAAAGCAATTCTGTCTTTTACTGGAAGCCAGTGAAGGGCTCTCAGTGAAGGTGAGATTGATTCCCAGGGTTTTTTCCCCGTCACAAGTCTGGCGGCCGTGTTCTGGACGACTTGCAGATGACCGATTTGGTACTTCGGGAGTCCGAGGTAAAGAGCATTTGCATAGTCTAATCTGGAGTTAACAAGTGCTTCCACCACGACCGCTAAGTCTTCTTTGGGGATGAAAGGAGTAATTCTGCATAGTAGGTGCAGCAGATGGTGGGATCCGCTGACTACTGACCCTATTTGTGCGTCCATTGTCATATAGGAGTCAAAAATGACCCCTAGACTATTGACTTTGGTGCTAGGGGAGATGATTTTGCCCAGAATGGGCGGGGGAGTCCATGTTGTTGCCGGTTGATTCGTATGCTTCGCGTGAAACAAGAGAAGTTCTGTTTTCGCTCCGTTGAGTTTAAGATAACTCTTTGTCATCCAGTCCTCTATCAAAGAGAGGGATGTCTCTAGATTGAGGTGGTGATCCTTTTTGTTGCTAATGCGGAAATACAGTTGCGTGTCGTCTGCATATGAGTGATAAAGCAGTTTTTGGCTGCTGATATACTCAAAAAGAGGACGAAGATAGATGTTAAACTGCACCGGTGATAGAGGCGATCCTTGAGGGACTCCGCCTGATACTGTGCGTTTCTCAGAAGTGAAAGGTCCTAACTTCACTGTTTGCGATCGGTTTTCCAAAAACGAGGAGAACCAAAGATAAATCGCCTTCTGCGACTCTGGCTACTTCAGCTAGCCGTGTCAATAAAAGTTTGTGGTCTACCGTGTCGAAAGCTGCGCTTAGGTCCAACAGAACCAGAAGACAAGATTCTCCTTCGTCTGCGGCCTCGAGAGCGTCGCCCCATATTTTGAGCAATGCAGTTTCTGTCCCGTGTCCGGGCCGGAAACCCGATTGAAATGGATCAAGTAGCTTGTGGGTATCTAGATGCTGTTGCAGCTGTTGTACCACTACTTTTTCCATTATCTTTGAGAGTACATTTAGGCCTGTTATGGGACGGCGGTGGAGTGGGTCCTTAGGGTCTAGGGTGGGTTTCTTCAGGATAGGTTGAATTACGCCCTCTTTCAACTGTGAGGGCACTAAGCCTTCCTTGAAAGACTGGTTAATAAGCTGCGTGATGGGAGGCGCCAGGATGTCGGCGCATTCCTTCAGCAGTTTAGTGGGGATGATATCATTAGGCGCAGTGCCATTACGCAAAGTACCAATGATATTTTTTGTGGCCTCGATGGAGATGGGCATCAGGGTGAACTTACCTGATCGTGGTGAATTACTGTGGGTATTGTAGGAAAAATTGCGGGGGGGGGCTAAGGGGGGAATTGTTTTGCCGAATGCTTTCACGAATTCCCTCGATTTTATTAATGAATTAATCCGATAATTCATTGCAAAACTCTTGTGTGTCCGAATTGGGGGCTTCAAGACATCCTGGTTTCATGGTCTGAGTGACCATCTTGAATAGTTCGCGTGGGCGGTTTAGGGCACTGTTGATAGCCTCGGAAAAATAATTTTTCTTGGCTTGGAAGATTTCTTTATGATATTTACTTGTTATTGCCTTGTAGATGGAGAGGTCTACCTCTAAAGAGCTTCTTTTCCAGGCGGCTGTCGCCCTTCTGCGCTCTTGCTTCAGTAAAGACAGCTGGTTGTTAAACCAGCCGCCGTTGTTTTTCCTGATGCGAGTTTTGTGTTTCGGCGCTACTAAGTCAGCTGACTGTAGTAGGGCTAAGTTTATGGCCTCTAGTGTTTCTACAACCGTTTGATACGGCTGAATTGTTTTTATTTTTCTCCTTAATGTGGTTTTGAAGAGTTCCGAGTGGAGCTTCTTCTGACATCTAGTCCAGTGTGTTGGCACTGACCTAGAAGTTTTTGTTGCGGGGGGGATTTTGGAAATAATGAATTTAATTGCATGGTGATCAGTCCATGGCAATGGTTCATTATTCAAAAATTTTATTTCCAGCTCTTGTCTGAAAATAAGATCGAGTGTGTGACCTGAAGCATGTGTAGACCCACATACTAGTTGCTGTAGCCCTAAACCTTCCAGGTGGTCAATACAGGCGTCGGCAATGGGGTCTTGTGGGGAGTTGGCCCAGAGGTTGAAATCCCCGAGCAGCAAAAGGTGTTTGCTGTTGAGGGTGGAAGTGGAGATGAACTCCGTCAATGATGGTAGCAGCTGCGATTTTGGGCAAGGTGGCCTATAGCAGAGCAGAATGTGGACGGTCTCTTTTGAATTGGTTCACAGTTGCAGAGTAAGGGTTTCCATGAATGGAAGAGGGTTTTGAAGTACTGGTTTGGTGATCGCAAGGTGAGTCTTGTGGATCACCGCTAGGCCTCCTCCTCTTTGCCCTATTCTGTTTTCCGTTATAATACGGTAGTTTTCTGGCACCAGTTCTCCTAGAATGTGTTACAGTCAGCTGTGAGCCAGCTCTCTGTAATGAAGAGGCAGTCTAGATCGTATTGTAGAATGAAATCCTGGATTTCTAGATGGTGTTTTACTGCCGATCTTGTGTTAATCAAAGCACATAATATGTGCTTAGGCTGGGGTAAATGACCGAGATTTTTGATAGTCGATCGTCGATCGATTTTCAATAGTTACTCAATTCTTAGGGCCTTTTTGGTGATGGCTGGCAGTATTGCTGCGGGGGTTTAGGCCGATTGAGAGTGATTGCCAGGCGTGGGAAGCGGTGCACTGCTAGGCCGCAGGTGAAGCTGCGATTCTCCTCACGCTGGCGCCGATGTCCCGAGAGACCACCGAGAAGGCGGTAACTGCAGCGAGGAAGTGGTGGGGGGGTGCCTTGGATGGGGATGGCTAATGGCTGGCGGTGTGGGGGGGTAAACGAGCTGGCCATTGCTCCGCTATGTTTTAGGCCACCGCCGCGGCTTGTCCTGAAAAGGACGGCCGCAAATGGGCCCGAGTGAGGTGGATAGCCTTGAGAGTCAGGGTCTTACCTTGTGGTGCCAGTAGGGAGAGAAGGAGGCTAAGGTGGAAGGGAGAAGCGCTGATCCTTGGAGCTGAGGTGTTTGTGGCAGGGGAGCTGGTGGGACCCTGCCTGTCTGGACCCAGGAGCCAAACGTCCTACTACTAGGAGCACGCGCCCATTACTATCTGGGACCAGTTATAGCCCTGGGAAGCTGAGAAGCTGTGCCAGGGGAGTTGGAAGAACCCTGCCTGTCTGGACCCAGGAGCCACACGTCCTACTGCTAGGAGCATGCGCCTATTACTAACTGGGACCAGTTCTAGCCCTAGTCTGTTCTGTTCTATATGCAGATGAATTAGGGACAGTAAAAGAAAGGTGGGTTACCTTTGTACACAATACCGAGGATTAACACCCCTAAGTTCTACAGTGAGTACAACAAGCATGCTTTACTGTATATACTTTTATTGTTGTGGGTTTATTAACACTTTAAAGCCTGCTTATAGATAATGTGTGGAATATACAGTATGTACATTTTTTTTATTTCTTAATACTTAGCTCCATTGCCCTCCTTGGCTGCTTTCACTTTGTTTACCTACACAATTTTCCCAGTTGCACATGCCTCCTATGATATTGGCAGCTCATGATGCCTTACACTCCACTCCACTGCCTTACACTCCCTGTGGAATCCAAGCCGTACGTGGCAGCGTTCTGTATGTATGCACGGCAGCTTGAGGTCCTCGGTAAGCATGCTTTCTAGGGTGACAACACTGCTTCTCCTTAGGAAGCAGCTTAGGAAGAGTTGTCACCCTAGGACTGAAAACTAACACTGGATAAATCAAAAAATAATAATAATAAAAAAATGAAAAATAAGCAGTCATACAAAGATGCTGCTAGAAAGGAGTGGAGGATAAGCTACTATTTTATACATTTTTTTTTTTAGGTTTAGTTGCATTTTAACAGTCTTAAAAAGAAAGCAATTATGTAAAACCATTAGTAAAATTAGTGAAGAGATTTTAATGGATTTTCTTTTAATCTATAAGGAAAGTAGTCAGCAAGCTTCTTCATTGTATCGTGTATTTGTTTTAAATTTAATGCTTTTGTTCCCAAAATAAAAAATGTAAGTCTACCTAGAACTATTGCTGTAATAAAAAGAAATGTATTTTTAGTGGAAAAATATGTTGTGAACATCTGGTACTGACAAGGTCATGGAGCTTGGCAAGAAAATATATAAATAATATGAAACACTGCAGCATATGCAGGTAATTCATCTGCCCTAAGGTGAAAAAAAAAAAAAAAAAAGAAAGAAAAACACAAAATAACAGCAAAATTCTTTATTTTCAACAGATATGTTTCTATACATTTTTATAAACTGTCATTAAAAGTAGGAACATGTTAAAGGGCATCCCTGTGCTAATCTATCAAGTAGGGATTGAAAACTCAGTGTTGCATGCAAATGATATACCTCTGCACTTTGATCCTCTGATCCATCACATAGATTGCACCTGTGGTTTTGGAGAACATAATATGCTGCAAAGGAGGAGGCTAGAAAATGTATTTAGATAATGTATTTTTTCATGATAAATATTGTAATTTGAAGGGTGATATTCAACTTACCATTCTTAATAATATGGTTACTTCAAAGAGGTTAGAGAGAGGAAGATATGGCTTAAACTGATTTATTGATGTGCTGAATAAAGACTGAGGCCTCGTACACACGACCGGTTTCCTCAACAGAATTCATCAAGAAACTTGGTGGCAGAGCTTTTTTGCTGAGGAAACCGCTCGTGTGTATGCTTTTCATTGAGAAAACTGTCGAGGAACTCGACGAGGAAAAAAAAAAACAAGTTCTCTTTTTCCTCGTCGGGAGTCTCAATTTCCTTGTCGTGCTCCTCGTCGGGCTGGTTTTCCAATGAGAAACACGTTGGTGCGTATGCTTAGAAACCTGCGCACCTTCGGTAAAAGTAATATTTGTAATGGAAATAGCACATTTGTCACGCTGTAACAGACTGAAAAGTGCAAATGTCTCTTACCAAACTTTTACTTAACATGCAGTAACATGAGATTAGCAAAAGCAGCCCCAAGGGTTGTGCGAGTGGAATCGAACTTCCCCTGCCGTCGTATGTGTTGAAGTCACCGAGTTTGAGAACAAGGAGATTTGGTCTTGACAGTGTGTACGCAAAGACAGTATGTCAAGATTCTCGACAAGCCTAACAAGGAACTTGTCGAGGAAACCGATGTGTCTTTTCCGACGAGTTCCTCGGTCGTGTGTACGAGGCCTCACCCTAGCTTTTCCACACCCTAATCTGAGTATTTTGCAATAATTACGAAGAAACAGTATGGGGTATACATATGATTAGATCAGGTTATTTAACAAGATCGTCTTCACAAGGCACATCAAAAACTCTGCTGCTGGGCTTCTCTTTACTTTTCTAAATTTAAAGCTGAGCTCCAGGCAAATATAAAATATACAAATGAATGCTTCTCTGTAATGAATAATGTATCATTAAATATAGGCAGTGTAAGTACCTGAACTTGACCTGGTATCAGCCACTTACAATTCACGTTACAGCAGAGCTTAGAGGAAGCAGCAGCACAATGAGCCAATCAGTTGTGCTTCAGTGCTTATATGCTAATTTAAAAAAAACATGTTGAGAGAAGGAGAAAAAACAAGAGGTGATTTACTAAAACTGTAGAGTACAAAATCTGGTGAAAATTACTGGTAAAAAAAAAGTGCTATAAATCTATCCCCTATTCTGTAGACGCTATAACTTTTGCACAAACCAATCAATATCCACTTATTTCTTTTACCAAAAATATGTAGAAAAATATATATTGGCCTAAACAGATGAAAATGTTTTTATCTTTTTATTTTGGGATATTTATTATAGCAAAAAGTAAAAAAGTTATATATTTTTTTCAAAATTGTCGCTCTCTGCTTTTGTCGAATTGGTGTAACGCTGACTCCATTGGAGTCCCACCAAGTTTGAAAGTAGTTCTTACATTACTTTTTGCAAGTTCGGGTGCTACTTGCATAGACGCACCGACATATGGCTTAGAAATCGTGTGGATTTAAGTGAAGTTGTATAATTTCAAAGCCGTGTTCAGTGTGACCGAAGACTAAAATTAAGTCTACAAGGACAAAAGCTGCAGCAAGGGCTGAGCTGTATTACACATATGTGAAAACTGGAAAGAGCTGCACAGTCGCCATGCATTACATGAATGTGTCATCTCTGGGCTCAGTCCAAGAAGTAGATGCTAACCCTAAAATAGTTCCTGAAAAAAGTTGGCTTCATCTTTCTAGAAAGGAAGTCTTATGCCGCGGACACACAATCAGAATTTCCGATGGAAAAAGTCTGACCGTGTCTAGCCCCATCTGAGTTTTTTCATCGGAAATTCCGATGAATTCCATCGGAGTTTAGATATAGAACATGTTTTATTTTTATTTATGGAATTCAGTAGGGATTCCGATGTGATTTGGCCAGGCAAAAGCCGATCGTGTGTACGCCGCATAAAGAAGACATTATTGGGAGAGTACCGTGACTCTGTAAGAGGAGATTAATACTTGTAAGTGTTCCTCATTACTTTCCACACATGCACAAGAAAACAATATATCTGATGCCAGATCTACTTGTTTTACCACAATATCTCATTTTGTTAGTTTGTGGATTGAATATCTGCAGATGCCAAGAATTTTGGTTGTAAGTTTCACAAATGACGATCAATGGAATTTGATAGATAGAATCTTGATTAACCTAGTTGTAACGGTCAACACCGTTTACGACCTTCCATCCACCCACGACAGCTTGCGACACTCCACATTCCGGCAGACACGATCCATTCCATTCCCCAGAGTAAAGACGAGACGCAGCTACGTTCTCTCTGGTTTCCAAATCTATATCCACTTTATTGGTATCTTTCCAGCTCTTTTATACAGTACAAGATGTTACAGCCAATCACAGGACAATGCCATCTCCACCCCCCTATTCACACTGGGCTAATTATCTAGCAGACATTTCAAAATACAATTACACAATGACTTGACCTCAATCCACATAACTATGGCCAGTTACAAGGCAGACATGTCGGCACCGCTATCATCAATAGACTTCAATTAACCTTTAGAATAACACAATAGTGTAAACAGAGAGCTTCACACAATGAAAGAGTCTTTCAATAGACCTGAATTAACACCTTTCAAAAGCATGTGTGCCCTTTCAAAAGCATGTGTGCCCAGATTGAATAGCCAACAGCTTTTGATATCTCAAGACATCTTGCAAACATGAATTATTATTAATGTCCCATCTTCTGTAATACATGAATTATGATTGTTTGTCACCCTATGGCCCTAGTGGACATAAGGTGACCCTAGACATAGGAGAATCTCAGTCTGTCCCGGGTCATTCTGTTACACTAGTATTATCCAGCAGAAGGATAACTAATATACATACAGTAGCACTTTTCTATGAATAATCATATTCCCCATGGAGCTTAATAGATATGAATAATACTAGAACTGATT
Source organism: Rana kukunoris (assembly GCA_029574335.1). Taxonomy (NCBI): domain Eukaryota; kingdom Metazoa; phylum Chordata; class Amphibia; order Anura; family Ranidae; genus Rana; species Rana kukunoris. The sequence goes on along the minus strand of CM056053.1, from coordinate 400,816,743 downwards.
TCATTTAATTCAGCTAAGCTGCGGAATGCTTGCTGTTATCTATTGTTTGTGTATACCACTGCCAATCTATTGCCATCCAGTGAGGTAATGATCAAACTGATTTATAAGTAAAAATTATATACTTTGGGCAATATCTTGTGCGCTTTGTGTTTTACAAAACTCTGTCTGAAATAAAATATAACTTTCTTTGCTTAGATTAAATATGAGTAATTATATGAGCAGTACTAGCAATAAAATAGACATTTCACATGAATCCACAGGGCAGAGTCAGCATTACCGAATTACATTAATATTTTGATGAAAAATGTATCTGTGTCTTGCCACAAATAAAGTTATATGATAAATAAATGTAAGTTCTGTAATGTTTCTACCACCTCCAGAGACCATGCAATCTCTAAGTGGATTTTGCTTGGCAAAATAAGGATGGACACTGTACTGCAGGAGTGCCCAACCTTTTGAAGAGCATGGGCCGCTTAAGCAGCTTGGTAACCCGGTCGCGGACCACAATGAGTGGAGGAGCCGATGACAGGTCCATGTCCACTCTGCATATGTAGAGTGGACATGGACACGGACACGGCCCACTATACTATATATGGGCCCTCTGATCTGATCTGCCCAGATGGAAGGGGAAGGATCCCCCCTTTATCAGATTGAATTGGAGGTAGGTGGGTATATGGCCAAAAGTTTACATCTGTGGCTCAAAAAAGGTGACCAGGGGGTCCGATTGGGTCAGACTGATCGTGTTAAAGGGGCCTAAGGCTGCTTTCACACTAATGCACAGCACAGTGCACCTGTGGCTTTTCTGTGGGTTAGCTGCACTTTGCCATAGACTTCTATTATATCCTGCAGGCGTGTCGCACTTTCTGAAGTGCACCAAACCCGCAGCTAATAATAGAAGTCTATGGCAAATTGCAGAAAACCCACAGGTGTTCTGCAGTGCACCTGCAGATGAGTTTAAAAGCAGCCCAGTAACCACTGCAGAACAGATATGCCCATATATACACATTGATTTTATTAAAAAACGTACCTTTAATTACAAACTTACATTCTGGTATCGCCAGCTATTGCTGTCCCAGGTAGAGTGCATTTGATATCACTTCGCCTATGACAGGAGTTTGAGTTGGCTTATGTGTCTCTGCTCTGCATCCGCTTGATTCACAACACTGATGCTCTGGGATGGTGGGTCAGCAATCTGGGCTTGCCAACTTGCCATCCCAGAGCAGGAGGTCACGGGCCACATCAGAGGGCTCCACGGGCCACATGTGGCCCCCGGGCCACTGGTTGGGCATCCCTGCTGTAGTGCCTTTGTGCAGTTGGCAAGAGTCACTTCCAGAGCTGGTAGTTGTATAAATTTCCCACCATCCCTAACCTGCAGAGTGTTCAGGAATGGGAATAAAGGGGTAATAAGTTATAATAGTACCATTTAAAAAGCCCCTGTCACTGAAAGAAAGAGGTGATTGCATATACCCCCTAAATGACAGACCATTCTGACCGTTTGGTCAATATCAGGTAAACACTTATTTAAAGAGCACCTTCACTCATAAATACTCTTATAGAATTGGGTAAAAAAATATGTTTATCCACCCTGCTTTAAGCAGGAGTAAATGTAGTGGTGCATATGATAAACCACTAACGCCTTCCCCCTCCATTGCCCAGCTTGATAAAATCCCAAAAGGCTAGCCTCTTGAAAAATGTTCTCAGTGAAGGTAGGTAATTAATTCCTAGACACTGGAAAACCACCCCCCACAATCCCTCTTATGCCATGTACACAAGATCGGAAATTCCAAAAACAAAACCCTGTATTTTTTTCTGACGGATGTTGGCTCAAACTTGTCTTGTATACACACGGTCACACAAATGTTGTCGGAAATTCCGAACATCAAGAACCCAGTGACGTACAACACTACGATGAGCCGAGATCAATGAAGTTCAATAGGCAGTTTGTCTCTCCTGCTTGATTCCCCGCTGAGTTACTAAGGGTGGACACATTACGACATGCGACCAGAGCTTATCGTTTAAAATTATAGTATACACTTTAAAAATTCCAATGCACCTCTATATGCAAGTGATTATCAGTACAGGACCCCAGACGTCACTCCACGCAAACAGGAGTTTGGGGGTTCTCTACATCATATCACTTAAACATATTGGGCCAGATTCAGGTAGATGGGCGCTTCTTTACTTTGGAGTAACGTTTCTCATTTACGTTACTCCGCCGTAACTTTAGGAGCAAGTACTGTTATTCACAAAGCACTTGCTCCTAAAGTTGCGGCGGCGTAGCGAAAATGAGCCGGCGGAATTCAAATTGGGCGGGTAGGGGGCGTGTATTATGTTAACTATGCGCGATCCCGCGGCGAACGTACTGCGAATGCGTCGACTGTCAGTGCGCATGCTCCAAATTCTTTCAGGGAACGTCAATGACGTCAATCCCCATTCACGGACGTTTTACGCAAACTACTCAATTTTTTTTTTTTTGCGACGCGATGACGACGGCCATACTTAACATAGGATATACCACTAGGGGGCTGCTTTATCTTTACGCCGCGTATCTCTTACAGAAACGTCGGAATACGATCGTGAATTTCCGATTCCCGCTGATTAACATTGTCTCGGCGTTAATCAGCGGGAACGCCCCGCGCGCCATTTTTAAAATTGAAGTTCCGATACGACGGCGTAATACAATTACGCCACTCGTATAGGAACTCCAACCTGGCGTTTCTTGTTTTCTGGTTACAGAAAACAAAAACGCCGGCTCAAAGTGACAGTTAGGCTGGAGTATCACTGATACTCCAGCCTAACTCTACCTGAATCTGGCCCATAGAGATGTATTAGGTCACTCAGGGAGTCTGTATAAAATACCATTAACCTTTAGCATAGAAAAGTTTGCGTGAACATGTTCAACAAGTTAGGGCAAGGCCCATAAGTAAATAGAACTGTCAAGCACGTAGTAAATAGGAGTTGTTAAGACAACTAATAGTTGCAGATGACTGAATTTTTTTTGCAGCCATTCAATCAGACTGTAGCAGCCATCTTCACTTTCTCTCCTCCTCCCTCCCTGTGTGGGATCTGAGCGGTACCGGTGTCAGCTCTCTGCCCGCCTCCCTGGGCACTGTGAAGCCGGTGCTGTGTGCAGCCATTGGATAGTAGGGTGGGAGGCATTGTGGACGGATCGACCCGGGGAATCCCCAACATCTCATCACCCATCTGGGGGAGCGTTGGGCCAGAACATCAACAGAGAATTTTAAAGGATCTGTAAGAGCTTGGTGTGGAACCGAGGTGGATCTATGCTTGGAATGCAGAGAGATGCTATTGAGTTCTCGATCTACTGCATAAAACCAGCTTCAGCCACAAGTCTTTAGGGAGACTTTAACCACTTAAGCCCCGGACCAATATGCTGCTAAATGCCCAGAGGCGTTTTTACAATTCGGCACTGCGTCGTTTTAACAGAAAATTGCGCGGTCGTGCGACGTGGCTCCCAAACAAACTTTGCGTCCTTTTCTTCCCACAAATAGAGCTTTCTTTTGATGGTATTTGATTGCCTCTGCGATTTTTATTTTTTGCGCTATAAACAAAAATAGAGCGACATTTTTGAAAAAAAAACAATATTTTTTAATTTTTGTTATAAGAAAAATAGAATAAACTAAATTTTAGTCAAACATTTAGGCCAAAATGTATTCAGCCACATGTCTTTAGTAAAAAAAAAATCGCAATAAAGAAAAACTACCTACCTAGCGACAACAGTGACACTTATACGGCGATCAGAAAAATTATTGCTTAGTGACACTGGCAATAGGGGGTGAAAGGGTTAACTAGGGCGGTGATCAAGGGGTTAAAACTTTATTTGGGGGGGAACGGGGCTACCCTGGACCTAACACTAACTGCCTGTCACACTAACTGTCACACTGACACTAAATGCAGTGATCAGTAAATATATGATCACTGCATTCAGTGACACTGTGCAAGGGGGTGGGGGGGTGACCGGAAGGGGTTAAATGTGCCTATGTGTGTGGTGTCAGTGTGGTGTTGGTGCGACTCAATTGTGATGTCTTCTCTCCTTTCGGCGGATTGAAAATACCGCCGAGAGGAGAGCTGACATCACTTTCTCTGCTAGTGTTTACATTACACAGGCAGAGGAAGTGCAGGGCGTGAAGGACGCGCATTGGCTGAGAGCAATCCGGAGGGGGCGGATAAAAACGAAGAGCCGCCCCCTCATCCCAGGATCCCTCCCACAGCAAACCGGACCGCTGCAAGTACCGGGGGGGGGTTCGATCGGACCCCAGACCCATGTCTAGGCAGGGACGTACAGGTACGCCAATGTGCCTGTACGTGCCATTTTGCCGACGTATATGTACATGCGGCGGTCCTTAAGGGGTTAAACACCCTGGGCTTATATTGACCGCTGTGATTGTGGTCACATATGTTGGTAAGAAGACTACATCAGCACTTGGGTGTTCCCCTTGGTGGACGGAAGTGTGCTTTCTGGTTTTTCCACAAAGTTTTTGTTTACCATAAGAAGAAGTTCCTGGATTTATGGGACTCATTCACTATTATAATATATTGGATTGTAAAATTCACTCATTTATTTAACAGTTTATATTCACTTTACTGTTATTTTACACATGTTTGTCTCTGGAGCATTGCTATTCACATACGATTTCTCTTGTACATGCATGTTAATTTTTCTTAATCCTTCATTGGAGTTTTTGGTGTTATCAATATATTTTTAGTGCTGTACCTTATATTATAACACATTTTTAATTTTGTATCCACAATTTTTGGTACTGGCAGCATTCCTCTAAATCACTATATATAGTTAAGCGCAGTGTTTTTCCAATTATTATTTTTTTTTCACTTATCTTCTCTTCCTGGAGTTTGGCTATGAACAATAAACTCCTTGTTATACCTTAAACTGACTGGTGCCCATCTGTTCACATCCCACTCTTGCCTAAGTAATGTACACCCTGAGGTGAAATATCAGCCCACCACTCTCAGGGCACCACCATGCCTCCGGGGGATAGGGGGTATGCTACATCTGTAAAAAATAAATATATATATATTTTTTTAAATTTTTACACTATTCACTCCCTGCATTTTCGCCTAGGCAGGATCACATGTGTGTGATATCTGCACATATCTTATCACTGCTAGCTTATAGGACCTAGCAAAGAGATTGTGTCTGTCCTTGTGGGAAAACATGTGACCCCCTATGCATGTGCAGCAAGCAACAGGTCTCTTTCAGTGTATGGGACCTGACATAGAAGCACAGTGTGTATGTGCATGCGCAACGATTTTGTCCGATTTCATTCATGTGCAGACACGCCACAGTATGTCTGTGCATATACAAGATATCAGTCAAAGATGGTGGCACAGACGCAAAGCAGTAAAGAAGAACATTGGGTTGAGAGTATGAGAATTCTGGACTCAATGGACTAGTTACTTTGCATTTTTTTATTTACATACATGAACAATTACCAGGGACTAGAAATAACATTTTAGCTAGGTAAGGTAATATACCTTTTTTAAGGTTAAGAGCACACAGACACATACATTACCAGTGTCGCTCACATTTTTTTTGGGGGGGGGCACAAACTAACATTAAATCCCCCCATCATCTCCCACCAAATACCCCCCCTGCCCGTGGGAGACAGGCGGCGAAGTTCACCCGGCACACAGCCAACCCCCGTACAAGACAAACGACGGAGATCACCCGACACAGGGACCTAAGACTCCCTGACCGATAGTTGCTTCCAGTTGTCATCGATTTGGCCATTCGTCACTTCTGCGCAATGAGCATGATTGAGCCGTTTCTTCCGTGTGCATGCGCCAATGACGTCGGCACAAGCATATATGGTAAATATCTCCCAAACCATGCAGGTTTAGGGGATATTTACATTACCTACAGGTACGCCTTATTATAGGCTTACCTGTAGATACAAGTGGTGTAACAGGGTTTACAACCACTTTAAATAAATATTCTTATGAGTTTATGCCAGCTGATACAACTGCCATTAGTTAAGCTGAAATGTAACAGTAACAAATTCTGCTACTTTGCCATAATAAAAAGGTGGTTTAATGTAGACTGTTTCTGTGACAACATCTGCACAAGAAAATAAAACCTGCTATTATATCATGAACTAGTGTCTTATCTGTAACGTTTTATAATCCCAAAGCACTTCAGGCAAGATTAGGTAAATCCATATCTCTCCCACAGTTATGTAGTCAATATTCTTCTGTATCCAAATATCAGCTTTAAAACAAATAGGGTGATCTGGTACCGAAACTGCAAGCAAAACACATTTCACCATTTATTAAAAGTAAACCATAAAACTATACTCACATGCATAAGAGAGTGAGTCAGTCAGCATATGATTCCATAGCCAATAGAAAATAGAGATTTAAAAAGGTGTAAAATCTAAAAGTGCACCTCTAGCCACCATAGCGCCATAGACCATTTCAGGGAATTCCTGTTAGCTGGTTGGCTGGAAACATGCAGAAAATGCTGTGGCAAATAAAATCCAGCCCCTGTGTTCTCATTAATATGATTAAGGGTGAAGAAGAGGAAAGGAAATAAGTGATGGTTATTATGGGCACCCAGTTGATCTACCCTTGTCATTCACTAACTCAAGTTTTTTTTTTTTAAAGGTTATAACATAAATTAGGCTCAAATCCCAAAGCTATCACACTAGAAAAAAAAAAAAAACTCTTTAATTTGCCAACCAGGGGCCCTTTTTTAATATGTTCACAAATACTAGTGCGTTTTAGACTATGCACCCAATGACTCCAATGCCATTTCAGAAATAATCTCATGTGTTTAATACATTATATTTTGGGCATTATTTAATTATTAAAGCACTGTGGCTATTTAAATCCAGCCCCTGGTGTGTTTCCATTATTATGATTGAAGCTGAAGGAGAGGGAAGGAAAAAGGTCATGGTTAATATAGAAATCCAGCTAATCTACAATATCTACAATATCACCGCATGTGGACTTTTTATATTTTTATATTTGTGTAGTGCCCTGCTCCTATTGGGTAGGCACTATATTTAAATTTAGTGTTATCTGAGCTGTAGTTAGCTCAGAATTATTATGTTAAATGCAGTTTTCTGTGTCAGTTCAGCTGTGCTGTGTATTTTTTCCACTTGGCCCTGGGTGTCGCTGTCATTTTTGGGTCGAGGTTGGAAATATAGCATGCTGGATGTAGTGCTTTCTCCCCAGAGACAACCCAGTGGGAGTGTTCCTGTCGCTGGGCATTCTGGGAGAGGGTACTTAATATACAGACACTGGATTATTGGAGGCTTTTGACCTGATGGCCCTCCTGGCCTAAGGTGTGGCATTGAAGTTTTTCAGCCTCGAGGCCTGCTGGCCCGAGGCTTCGCTACTGAAAGTAGACCCAAGAATTCTGGGGCCTACTGATCCAGGGGTGGTCCTGTGCTGTCTTGCCCGCGGGGAGAAGCTGAGCAATTGGAGGAACAAGGGAAGGACTTTTCCCAGAGAGGACCAAGCAAAAAGGCTGGTATCTCGGTAGGAGCCTGAAAACTCAATTGGAGGACACATCCCACTTCACAGTATCGCTGGATGGCTGAAAGATACTGTGTAGCTATTGTTTGACTTTACAAGGGATTATTCGGTTGGACAGTTCTGTGGCAGAGGATTGTACAACGACTTTACCATATTCACCAAATCTGTGGCAGAGACATTGACCGAGCGACGCATTGGTTGCTAGGTTAGTGAGAGAGGCCTATTGGATGGTTGCTAGATCCAGTGTGGAGATTGTTTGTCCTCTGGATTCAAGAGAGTACCCGTGATCCGCAAAGCAAGGTATCTGAATCTCCCCTAACCCTTCATCCCTCTACTTGAAGTTGTTAATAAAAGCATTGGGAAAAAAGAGACTGAGTGTTTGGTGCAGAAATTTGTGGATAACTCTCCAATGTAACCCCTAGTGCTGATGGTGAACAGCGGGGTAGCACCAGACCCAAAAACTAACCAGCAGCTCCTACGGGGATAGTGCTACATTTGCTTATTAACAAATAGTGCTGCTGCTTTACTCTTCCAATATTAGTACCTTTTTCAGTAGTGTAGATACCCACCTGTTTTTATTAATCTACAAAACCCTTGTCATGAACTCATGTGTTATCTTTTTTTATAACTGTAGCAAGGTGTCACTTTGCAGAGTGGCTATAGACTACAGTTGTATTGAGAAGAAACTCAGCTCCCTCCTGTGTTCAGCTGTGATATTTCAGCAACTAGTTTGGTTTTATTGTTTTTGGGCAATGCATTACGGAATTTGCGGTACAGGGAGACAAAGACTCCATTGCCTTGGGTGTTACACAGACTACAAAGCCCACAGTGCAGCTCTGCTAACAGAGTGCAATGCATCATTGCACAGCCTGCTGGGAAAGCTTTTAAAAAGGAAGGAAAGGCGGGCTTTTGCTATCTTGGGACAGCCACTTCTAGCAAGCAGGAAGCCTGTGCTGAGGCCTACTACACGGGCGCCTAGGCCTAAGAAGCCTGGGCCTACAGTCGCTAGTGCGGATCGCCTTTCCTGAAGGGATCCTCTTCCGTGGTGTTCAACTTATGCTCCACAGCAACCAGAGTCCCCAAATCACTGACACCTTGTGACGGTTGTGTGAAGGACCAGAGATCGCATGCGGAGAGGCCGTGAATCGGGGACATCACCTGCGGAATGTACCGGAGAGGCGAGGCCTCGTTTGGTGAGCGATCATTTGCCCAACGATAACTAAATGTATCGCAGGAAGGTGGTTCTCATAGACTCACCGGCATTGTTAGAAATAAACACACCACATGCAAGGGCCTATTGCATCCAGCAGAGGCTGTATGTTTAGAGGATTGGCGTTTGTCCCACCAGCAAGTTACATATACTTATAAATACTGTGGCTGTTCGTTTTCATACCAGTTGGATTACAAATCATTAATGTGCACCAACTAATGCTAGCGAAGACCTTTACTACCGGAGGGAACTTTTACAGGATTCAGTTCTGCCTGTTTGAACTAAAAGTAGTAGGTCACATGTATAGAAGGGCCCTCTAGAGGGAGCCGAGAGCATATAGTTAGTAAAACGACGTAAGCGACGGAAAAAGCCGACGCTGACCCGACGCCATACTTAACATGGCATCCGACGGCACCGGACGACATCCGATGGGACTTCGTAAGGTTACTCCTCATAGAAGCAGGGGTAACCTTACGAGTTCGTAAACGACATACGCGACGACGGGGCGGCGTAAAAGTGATCGGGAATCGGCATAGTAGCCTCATTTGCATAGGCAAATGAGAAAACAACGTAAACGCCACCTAGTGGCCGGAGTTGTCATTACAACTACGATCCGCAAGTGTAATGGTATTACACTTGTCGGATGTTGAAGCGTATCTATGCCAAAGTGATGCTAAGCATCACTCGCATAGATACGAGCCAAAAAAAACGGCGATATGACGGGGTATCTGAGATACTCCGTCGTAGCGCCGCTGAGAATCTGGCCCATTATCCCCACGTAGGAAAGCATGGGTGATTGCTCCCCGACCGGATCAAGGGACTTCTCGCACTCATGCACTGTTGGAGTGGACAGAGGGAGTACCCAACATTTTTAAAGGAAAGAGCGTACTATTGAAAAACAAGACAAAGCTTTATTAAGTACACTCAAGAGTTCCAGTACTGGTCAGGTACAGCCAGCAAAAAGTGCGGCCACCTCCCCAGCATGACTGGGCCAGAACTCCTCACTGCTTTCAGGGATTTCATTTTGAAGTGCCAGTAGAGCAACACAGTATGTGTGGAGGCTGGGTACAAGAAGCTGAGGATTTTCTCAGGAAAACAGCCTGTACTGGCTGGAGAAGAATAATTTGATGTCTGGATAGAGCAAGCCATGCAAGCTCTGGAAGAATGAGAACTGCCAGAGGCCCAAAAGAAGCAGCGTATAAGTGAGAGCCTACAAGGAGCTGCGGCGGAAGCTGTCAGAAACGTAAAGTTCAGCAATGCCACCTGTACAGCCTACGATTACTTGGTTATGTTACAAGAAGTGTTTGGACGGCTGGAGAAGGCAGTTGATTTAATCTACCAGTTTGAACACACCCTCCAACACCCAGGAGAGTGCCTTTTTGAATACATCAGACGACTAAATAAGATGCTATGTCAGATTGTGCTAAAGAAAGAAATGCCATAGACCAAGTTGGATACAGCAAATCCTAAGAGGGGCTCTGCGCTCCGATCCAGTCTGGCTGCATTTGAAAACCTCTGAGGGTGTCATGTCACTAAGATACCCTGACCTTATCAAAGTGGCACTGTTAAATGACCAGCGAACAACTACTCAACCAACATCTACCTCTCTAGCTGGAGTTAGATCTGCAATAACAGTAGAACCTGACTCTGGAGTAGCCACTTTAAAGACTTAAATGGCACAAGTGATGGAGATTAGACATGTAATGCTGACTTCATTGATGGCAAAGGTCTCTGAGACAGGTAAAGAAGGAGAAATCGTGACAAAAGTAATTCAGGCTACATCTACTTCCTCAACTCAAAGGTCAAAAAGTGATGAGGTTTGTTTCAATTGTGGAGGAATTGGGCACTATCAACGAATGTCTCCCAGCCCGAAGAAAGCTGCAGCCCAATACCGCAAGCCAGCAGAAAAATTCAGAGGGCCCCGGTGAAGGAGTCAACCGGGTGCCCACCAGTCTCAGCTAACTCCAAAGAATCCAATGACGCAGGGAGACAACAGCAGAGGTACAGACCCTTGCCAAACACCCCCGTTGTCGCCTCTGAGCGACCCAATGCCTCCCGTTCCACATCCCAAAATGCTCAACATCAGGAGATCAGTGCACACCAGACCCAACAGGGGTCAAGACCCAGTAAAAGTCCCAAGAAATAAAGAGTTAGAGTGCAGATTACAGAGCCAAGAAAGAAGGCACCTAAAAAAAGTATACAATAAAATAAATGTAACATCATAGGAACGTAACCTTACAAGAGTTGCCAACACCCCAGATCAATCAGAAACATAGAAAATTCCCCCAGGGGAGGGGCTTTTTAGGCAACAGTAGTAAGCGTAGACGTAATAGTGCGAGAAACAAAAATATATTTTATAATTATTTAATCGTATAAAATAAATCATACAATATAACACTTTCCAAATACAAAATTACAAGATCGAGACTGATCCACATGAAAAAACTCTACAAGGCCCTATGCGTTTTGGGTGTTTCCCTTCTTGGGGGGCCGGAGTCAGTCATGGGATGACACCTCGGTAAAAACACAGGGCAAAACGTCCATGGTGAGCCTATTGCATGGTACCACCGCCATCAACCAGACCTGGTTGATGGCGGTGGTACCATGCAATAGGCTCACATAAAGTTTTTCCCTGCTGTGCTCTATACTGACTCCCTCTGGCCATCCTTGAGTATTACTTCCCTTGGATAGGGACTATACATTTTCTTTAGTCCGGCAGTTTTGGCCCAGGGGTTGCTTTCTTTTGGATGTGAGGTGCCTATCCCCCAATTCCTGTATACCATCTCACTCAGGAATATTTTCTACCATGGACGTTTTGCCCTGTGTTTTTACCGAGGTGTCATCCCATGACTGACTACGGCCCCCGAAGAAGGGAAACACCCGAAACGCGTAGGGCCTTGTAGAGTTTTTTCATGTGGATCAGTCTCGATTTTGTAATTTTGTATTTGGAAAGTGTTATATTGTATGATTTATTTTATACGATTAAATAATTATAAAATATATTTTTGTTTCTCGCACTATTGCGTCTACGCTTACTACTGTTGCCTAAAAAGCCCCTCCCCTGGGGGAATTTCCTATTTTTCTAAAAAAAGTATACAAAGACCCTCCTTGATACTGGAGCCCAAGTGACTCTTCTGTATAGGGACTTTTACAACAAACTCCTCAAACATCTGCCATTGCAGAAGCTAGAAGAGCTGGAGATCTGGGACATTGGAACTCAGAGATTTCCCTATGATGGTTACCTACCATTTAAGGTAACCTTTGACCCCTCGGTGGTGGGAGAAGCCAAGGCTTTTGACTCTTTGGCAGTGGTCTGCTTCCGCCCACCAGGAGTTGGCGAGAGTTCCCTCGTCATAGGGACCAACATTTACCTGGTCAGGAGACTTCTAACACCTCTGGCATAGGAACAGGAAACTTCAACAGCAAGAGTACATCCCATGTTGAAGCAAGTATATCAGTGCCTAGTGCTATAACAAAAGTCCCCAACAGAAGGAGCTGGCAAGATCTGGCGGCTGGATAGAAGGGAGAAGGTACTACAGCCAGGAGAGGTGGCTTGTTTGAGAGCTTCAATCAAGCTTACCTGAAAGCAAATATACAAAAGGTCACTGGCGCTAGAAGGGATATAAGCCGGTAAGTGAGGTAATGAATGAATGAATGAATGAAAACTTGTATAGCGCGGCACATGCGAACTGAATCGCCTCTGGGTGCTTGTTGTTCCTGTCTCCTTTGGTATCAAAAGAGATGAGTCTTGATCTTTCTCCTGAATGCTAAGTAGTTCTCCTCCAACCGAATACTGGTTGGCAAAGCGTTCCATAGTCTGGGACCTTGGACCGCAAATCTTCTATCTCCTTTAGATTTGTATCCGGCTTTCGGTATCTGCAGGAGATTTTGATCAGTGGATCGCAGCACGCGATTAGGGTTATGGGCTTTTATTTTTTCGCGTAGATAATGGGGAGCATTCCCATGGATACATCTATGTGTTAGACAGAGTGCTTTAAAAGTGATTCTGTCTTTTACTGGTAACCAGTGAAGGGTTCTCAGTGAAGGTGAGATTGATTCCCAGGGTTTTTTCCCAGTCACAAGTCTAGCGGCCGTATTTTGAACGACTTGTAGACGAGCGATTTGGTACTTTGGGAGTCCGAGGTAAAGGGCATTTGCATAGTCCAATCTGGAGTTAACAATTGCTCCCACCACGACCGATATGTCTTCTTTGGGGATAAAAGGGATAAGCCTGCGTAGTAGGCGCAGCAGATGGTGAGATCCGCTGACTACTGACCCTATTTGTGCGTCCATAGTCATGTAGGAGTCGAAAATGACCCCAAGGCTTTTGACTTTGGCGCTAGGGGTGATGATTTTGCCCAGAATGGGCGGGGGTGTCCAAGTTGTTGCAGGTAGATTCTTACGTTTGGCGTGAAACAGAAGGAGTTCCGTTTTCGCTCCGTTGAGTTTCAGATAACTCTTTGTCATCCAGTCCTCTATCAAAGAGAGACATGTCTCTAGATTGAGGTGGTGATCCTTTTTATTGCAAATGCGGAAATACAGTTGCGTGTCGTCTGCATATGAGTGATAGAGCAGTTTTTGACTGCTGATGATCTCAAAAAGCGGACGGAGATAAATGTTGAATAACACTGGCGGGGATCCCTGAGGGACTCCGTATGATACCGTGCGTTTTTCCGAAAAGAAAGGTCCTAACTTCACTATTTGCGATCTGTTTTCCAAAAAGGAGGAGAACCAAGATAAATCGCCTTCTGCGACTCTGGCTACTTCAGCTAGCCGGGTCAATAAAAGCTTATGGTCTACTGTGTCGAAAGCTGCGATCAGGTCTAACAGAACCAGAAGACAAGATTCTCCTTCGTCTGCGGCCTCGAGAGCGTCGTCCCATATCTTGAGCAATGCTGTTTCTGTCCCGTGTCCAGGGCGGAAACCTGATTGAAATGGGTCGAGTAGGTTGTGGGTGTCTAGATGCTGTTGCAGCTGTTGCACCACTGCTTTCTCCATAATCTTGGAAAAAGTGTTTAAGCTTGTTATAGGGCGGCGGTGGAGTGGATCCTTGGGGTCCAGGGTAGATTTCTTTAAGATGGGTCTAATTATACCCTCCTTCAACTGGGAGGGCACTATGCCCTCCATGAAAGATTGGTTAATAAGCTGTGTGATAGGAGGTGCCAGGATGTCGGCGCACTCCTTCAACAGTTTGGTGGGGATGATATCATTTGGCGCAGTGCTGTTACGCAGAGTACCGATGATATGTTTTGTGGCTTGGATAGTGATAGGTTCCAGCGTGAACTTACCTGGTTGGGATGAATTACTACAGGTGTTGTGTAAATTATTACAGGGGGGGCTACGGGGGGAATTGTTCTGCTGAATGCTTTGCCGGATTCCCTCGATTTTATTAATGAAGTAATCCGATAATTCATTGCAAAATTCTTGTGAGTCCGAATTGGCTTCAAGACATCCTGGATTCATGGTCGCAGTGACCAGCTTGAAGAGTTCGCGGGGGCGATTCAGGGCGCTGTTGATGGCCTCAGAAAAATAATTTTTCTTGGCCTTAAATGTTTCTTTGTGATATTTCTTAGTTATTGCCTTGTAGATAGAGAGGTTCTCATCTAATGGGCTTCTCTTCCAGGCGGCTTCCGCCCTTCTACGCTCTTGCTTCAGTAACGCCAGTTGGTTGTTGAACCAGCTGGAGTTTTTTTTTTTCCGGATCTGGGTCTTTTGTTTCGGCGCTATTAAGTCGGCTGACTGTAATAGGGCTGTGTTAATGGAATCCAGTGTTTCTTCAGCCGATTGATGCGGCTGAATTGTTTTTATTTTTTTCCTTAACGCGGCTTTGAAGAATTCCGAGTGGAGCTTCTTCTGACATCTAGTCCAGTGTGCAGTCACTGGATTTGATGTTTTTGTTAAGGGGGGGAAGTTGGAAAGAATGAATTTGATGGCATGGTGATCTGACCATGGCAACGGTTCATTTTCCAAGATTTTTATTTCCAGATTTTGTCTGAAAATTAGATCAAGTGTATGACCTGAAGCATGTGTGGGCCCACATACTAGTTGTTGTAGCCCTAGACCTTCCAGGTGGTCAATGCAGGCATCGGCCACGGGGTCTTGTGAGGAGTTGGCCCAGAGGTTGAAGTCCCCGAGCAGCAAAAGGTGTTTGCTGTTAAGGGTATAGGTGGAGAAAAGTCCGTCAATAATGGAAGAAGCTGCGATTTTGGGCCAGGTGGCCTATAGCAGAGTAGAATCCGGACGGTCTCCTGGGAGTTTGCTTGCAATTGTAGAGTAAGGGTTTCCATGAATGGAAGAGGGTTTTGAAAGACTGGTTTTGTGATCGCCAGATGAATCTTATGGATCACCGCCAGTCCTCCTCCTCTTTGCCCTATTCTGTTTTCCGTAATAATACGATAATTTTCTGGCACCAATTCTCCTAGAATGGTGTTGCAGTCGGCTGTGAGCCAGCTCTCTGTTATAAAGAGGCAGTCTAAGTCGTATTGCAGGATGAAGTCATGGATTTCCAGTCGGTGTTTTACTGCCGATCTAGTGTTAATCAAAGCACATGATATGTGCTTCGGTTGTGGCAAGCGGCTGCGACTCTTGATAGCCGATCGTCGATCGGTTCTAAAGAGTCGCTCAGCTTGCAGGGCTTTTTTGGTGATGGCTGGTAGTATTGCGGCAAATCGCCTCAAACCCCAGATGGTTTCTGCTGAGTATTGCAGATTAATCATGGTCGCCAAACACCGGGGGGGAGGGGGGATGAAGGATAGTCAAGGATTAGCCGAATCCTCTATCCTGACTTGGTCCAGAGGAAGGCAAAAAAAACCCTGATCATGCTATGCCAATATGCAGTGGCAGGGGAAAAAATTCCTTCCTGACCCCTCAAGAGGCGATCGGACAAGCCCTGGATCAAGTATTACGGTGTTCACCAAGGGGGGGCCTGGGGCTGGGTGTAGTAGAGATGGCCACTGAAACCAGCAGCAAGATCCAGGCTGGTGAACTCCCAGAATTGGGTGGATCGTGCTGCTGTAAGGGCCAGGAGGGATCGAGTAAGGTTAGAAGCTACTTTCTAGGGCTATGGGGGGGTATCTGGGCTGTTTCAGGAGATTGGGAGAGCTTGGGATGGCGAGGAGCGGCGCGCCGCTAGGCCGCGGTTGAAGCCGCAGCCTTTCCTAATCGCGGCTGCCGAGATTGCTTCCAGGCCGGCGCGGAGGGGTGAAAAACACCCGAAAACCACCCGAAAAGGTGCAAATGGCAGGGGGGGGAAGGTATAGTGTTTGGGATGCGGCGGGGGGGTGTCGGTCGTCCGATTCCCAGGGCTGGAGACCGCGGCTTATCCTGAAAAGGACGGCCGCACTCAAACCCAAGGGGGGAC
This sequence comes from Rana kukunoris, assembly GCA_029574335.1. Lineage (NCBI taxonomy): Eukaryota > Metazoa > Chordata > Amphibia > Anura > Ranidae > Rana > Rana kukunoris. Next base: position 400,800,655 of record CM056053.1, on the reverse strand, counting down.
AGACCAGGCCAGGAAGCCTTGAGAGAGAGCTGCCAGGGAGCTCCTTACCTTGGGGAAGTAGCAGGGGGAAGGAGTGGGGCCCAAGGCGGAGGAGAGAGCAGCTGTCCTGTCCTGGTTCTGGATCACTGGAGGAGAAAAAACACCTGCCTGCCTAGCTGTCTGCTGCGAGGAGGATGGAGTCACTGGAGGTCAGGTGAGAGGAGCTCCTAGGCACACGTCCGCCTGTTAGACCAATGTGCCTACTGACTGTCTACAGGACTCCCTGATAGACCTCTGTCTCCTCATTATGTTCCACCAGCAGACACCAGCATTTCATGGGGTTAAACCTCAAAGGTTCCATTCACAGGCCTGTGGTGTCTGCTGGTGGAACTGTTTGTGTATATTGCTCACTACTCCACAGCCATGTATATTATCCTATATGGACTGTTTCTTCCTTGTTTTTAGAAGTGGATCTGCAATAAATGGATTATTTTTCTTTATATTTATATGACTATTTTCTTTTATCCTAATAACACTGGGCTCATATATTTTACAGACGTTTAAGAGCGCGGACTTGTTTTGTGTATGTTACCTGAAAGCAACCAAGCCCCTTTGTTGTCCTTGAAGCGGACCCACAGAAAAATAAAAAAGGGATAGAAGTAATTCCCACGGTGGTCCCGCTTAAGGCTCTGCAGAGAAGACACTTGACAAAGGAGCGTGCATGCTTTGTCCTTGACTAGCGCATGCTCTGATGTCACATGCCGTTTCACGAGTCATCGATTCAGCCGCCACCTCCACCAACGGACTTAGTCGGCCTTTCTCCGGCTCTGCACGGCTATCACAGCCGGGAATTGGGACACTCCTGGAGCTACCATATGACCCTGGATCCCGCACCAGCTAGGATATTGACACTGCCCAACATGATCATCGCTTCATTTACCTTTATGTAAGTGTCGGATATATATTATTGCAATTATATTAAACAGCTTACTCAGAGGCGCTTTTTCTGTTTGTTTTTTTATAAGGCATTGCATGGATGTGGCCCAGAGTACCTAAAGGAAAAATTCATCAAGTATGAGCCTACCCGATTGGCGAATCTGGCCAAATTGAAGATTCCAAAATTCAAAAAGAAAAAATGTGGAGGGAGAACGAGTGAAGTACAAGGAGCTGAATTTTGGAACTCTTTGCCTCTGAAACTGAGACTTGAGAATTACCTTTTGAAATCTTGAAAGGAACTGAAAACCGCACTTTTTGTGCATGCTTTTGGAGTCACCTGATTTTAATGGGGTGTGACGGACAGACCACCAGGTTTTTACTTTGTGTGTTGTCATTATCATATGTTGTTTTTTTTAAGGTTTTTTTAATGTGAAGCCTCGTACACACACTCGGTTTACTCAGCAAAAACCAGCAAGAAAACTGCTGGCAGAGCTTTTTTGCCGAGCATACTGAGCGTGTGTACGAGGCTTTCAGGTTTGTCAACAAGAAAACTGGCCAGAATCTAGATGAGAAAAATAGAGAATGTGTTCTCTATTTTCTCGTTGTTAGATTCTCGGCAGTTTTCCTGCCGAGAAACCAAAGAGTATGTATACTTACCTGGTCGTCGTGGAAACCCGTGCATGCTCGAAATGACTTTGAAGCATGCACGGTAGCTTCCTAGGCATAGGTAGGGTGCAGCAAGATGGCGGCGACGGCATCGAATGTGTCGAGCGCATGCTTGTTGTACATGATGACGTCACCGCGTTTTTGCCTTTCAAGAGTACCGCGATTCTTTTCAAATGTCTGTGTGTACACTCGGGCGGCAAGAGATTCTTGCCAAGAATTTTATCGGGAAAAACTACGTTTTTTTTCCTGACAAGATTCTTGCCAGTGTGTACTAGGCCTCAACTTCTTTTATTTTGCGCATCGAGGCATTTGGGTAAGACTGCGTAGGTTAAGCATTTTAATAAATAAATTAATGAAATGTAGAAATGTGCAAAAGGCAACAAGCCAATGTTAGTTGAATTGTAGTTTCAGTAATGTGCTTTTTTTCATGTCACATAATTTTTTGGCCAAAAAGATTATTAAGGGGCATTCCCACCAAATGTGCACTAGAGTGCCTTTCTCTCTCATTCATTATCTTAAGGTTTTTTAAAGGCAATGATACAAATTAGGCCCAAATTCCAAAGCTTTCACACCAGAAAATAATTAATTAACCACTTAACCCCCGGACCATATTGCTGGTCAAAGACCAGAGCACTTTTTGTGATTCGGCACTGCGTCGCTTTAACTGACAATTGCGCGATCGTGCAATGTGGCTCCCAAACAAAATTGGCGTCCTTTTTTTTCCCACAAATAGAGCTTTCTTTTGGTGGTATTTGATCATCTCTGCGGTTTTTATTTTTTACGCTATAAACAAAAATAGAGCGACTATTTTGAAAAAAATGCAATATTTTTTAAATTTTGCGTTTTTTTTCAGTACTGCGATATTATGGCGGACACATCGGACACTTTTGACACATTTTTGGGACCATTGGCATTTTTATAGCGATCAATGCTATAAAAAAGCATTGGATTACTATAAAAATGCCATTGGCAGTGAAGGGGTTAACACTAGGGGGCAGGGAAGGGGTTTAGTGTGTTCCTGGGTGTGTTCTAACTGTATGGGGGGGTGGCCTCACTAGGAGAAATCACTGATCTTCTGTTCATACATTGTATGAACAGAAGATCAGTGTTTCCTCCGCTGACAGGAACGAGAGCTATGTGTTTACACACATAGCTCTCGTTCCCCGCTCTGTAACGAACGAGCGTGCGTGCGTGCCCGGCGGCGTTCACGCCCGCCGGCACGCGCGCGGACTTCGGGGGAAGAGTGGGGGCGCTCGCGGGCCGCCGGCGGCGCGCACATGCCCCCTAGCGGTCGCTAAAGGTAGGACGTAGAGCTGCGTGCTCTCGCCCAGCAGTGCCACCGTCCCGCCGTATAACTGCGGTGGGCGGTCGGCAAGTAGTTAAAAAGAAGTGACAGTCATTAGATCAGTGAGATTTGAATATTACAGTCACATGATGAAAATAAAGGTTTTGCCAATTAAAGCAGAGTTCCGACTTTAAAAAAAAAATATTAAAAGTCAGCAGCTACAAATACTGCAGCTGCTGACTTTTAATAATCGGACACTAACCTGTCCCAGGGTCCAGTGATGCGGGGGAACATAGCCCCGCTTGTCTCCACAGCGTCGGGGTCACTACTGTGGGCACCTGGCTGTGGCTTCCATTTTTGGGTAGAACTCTGCTTTAACTACTTGCCGACTGCCCCCTTTACTGCTACAGGGCGACCACTCTGTGCAGAATCACATTATATATATATATATATATATATATTTATATATATATATATATATATATATATATATATATATATATATATATATGTATATATACAGTATATATATTTATGTATGTGTGTGATTCTGCACTTCCTGGTTTTGGGCATGAAAGTGAGCCCCTGGCGGCTTGATTCCGCTCTGATTTTACACAGCGGACCTGATGTCCGCTGGCACCCACTGGTAATTCGGTACACTGACAAAATGCCAGTCTGCCTATTTAAACAAGTCAGACTGTCATTCTGTCAGTTCAGAAGGCATGGATCCTATGTTCCTGTAAAACAGAAACATTTATCCATGTATTCCAATAGTAAAATGCACCTCCGCCACTACACTGAAACAGTAGCTAGGCACACAGTTAACCCTTTGATCGCCCCTGATGTTAACCTCTTCCCAGCCAGTGCCATTAGTACAGTGAGAGTGCATATTTTTAGCACTGATCATTGTAATAATGTCATTGGTCCCCAAAAAAGTGTAAAAAGTCTTAGTGAGGTGTCCAATCTGTCCGCCGCAATATCACAGTCCCGCTACAAGGTCGCCAATCGTCACAATTACAAGTAAAATTAATAAATAAAATTATGCCATAGTTTGTAGATGCTATACAAACCAATCAATACCGTGTTTCCCCAAAAATAAGCCTGGGTCTTATATTAATTTTGGCAACAAAAGACCCAGTAGGGCTTATTTTTGGGGTAGGTCTTAATATATTCGCTCTCTCCCTGCCTGTCAGGAATCCCCAGTTTGAACAAAATTAAAATGCCCAAATTCTTTCTTTTACAGTAACACACAATACAAAATGTGTGTGCCCCTGCAATCCAACAGTGCTAAACACCTCAGCCTTCCTCCACCTCTCCCAGCCACCAGCCAGGTACCCCAGCCCCCTCTCTCTGCAATGCTTGAAGCAGGGAAGAGGGCACACTAGCATGTGAGGAAAAAAAACTGTAAACCTGTAAATACCTTGTGGAGACCGGAGTACCCATGCTGCATAACACACACATGTTGATTAAAGAGGCTCTGCACCGTAGATTCAGTGACCCGCTGAAGCTCTGTGAAAGGAGGGGGACCAAGCTCTCCGCAGACAGGCAGGAGAAGAGACCGGAGAATCCATGCTGCATACCGCACACGTTGATTGCAGAGGCACCGTACAGTACTTTCAGTGACCCGTCGAAGCTCTGTGAAGGGAGGGGGGCCCAAGATCCCACGCAGACAGGCAGGAGAAGAGGAGACCAGCGGGGATATCAGCTGAGCGCCGCTCTGTATCAAAGGCACCTGACACCGCTAGAGACACACAGCACACTGCACACCGCAGTAACAGGATTATACCGCGTTTCCTCAAAAATCACACAATCACCTCAAACTAGGGCTTATTTTCGGGTAGGGCTTATATTGCAGCCCTCCTGGAAAATAGCACTAGGTCTTATTTTTGGGGGAGGTCTTATTTTGGGGAAAACACGGTATACACTTACTGAGATTTTTTTACCAAAAATTTGTAGCAGAATACATATTGGCCTAAATTTATGAAGAAATTCGATTTTTTTAATTGGATGTGTTTTATAGCACAAAGTAACACATATATATATATATAGATATATATATATATATAGATATATATATATATATCTATATATATATAGATATATATATATTTTTTTTAAATTATCGGCCGTTCTTTGTTTCTAGTGAAAAAAACACACAGAGGTGTTCAAATGCCACCAAAAGAAAGCTCTATTTGTGGGGAAAAAAGGACATCAATTTTATTTGGGTACAGGGTCACGCGGCCACGCAATTGTCAGATAAAGTAACGCAGTGCCGTATTGCACAAAATGGCTTGGACATAAAAGAGGGGTAAATCCTCCAGAGATGAAGTGGTTAAGGCTTATAATGCGAGTCAAAAGTGATAACATAACTTGTTATCTGTTTCCTCAGAAAGCAATGTTAGTAAATATTTATACATGAATTCACAGTGATAACACAGCTGAGGGGTATTGACGATAATTTAACTGTAATTTCCTAGAGTCAGATCTTGTTTTTATGAGAGCTACTTTTCTCATAGGCTTTGCCACAAAGGAAATGTTGTTGGATGCTCAAAGCGGCTGTATGCAAAGTAATGGACTACTTCCCAGTTTAGATGTTTGTTGGTAGCTCTTCTTATGCCAAGTGGTTCTATGCTTGTGGCGTTTATACTTTAAAAAATGATTCCTGAAAATTGTGGAAAACAGCTGTTATAGCGTGTGGACTGCCTGAGGTTAATACCATAACAAGTTGCAATAAAAATTGTTGATTTTTGTGCTGACACATGAAGAGCGCTCTATATATGCATATATGTGTAATAAAGTCCAAAAAAATAAATACCCACAGAATCAACAAAAATGCATTTTATTTTTTTTATTACAGTATTTAAAGAGATTCTGGGGTTAATTTATTGAAGACAAATAGAGTGTTCACTGTGTAATAGAATTATCCCCATAGCTTAGTGAATGTGGCGGAAGCTCTGCTGATTTCCATCATATAATGATATGCAAGCAAAATTCTCATCTAAGCATGGTAAGGGGGTTCCAGGATTGGTGATTAATATGTAAAAAGAAACCTTCAAGTTTTCTCAAAATCTTAATAAGTCCTACTGAGTCCTGGAGTCCAGAGACTTTATAGAGCTTTGGGATAGAGCCTCTCTTCTTAACCACTTAAGCCCCAGACCAAAATGCAGCTAAAGGACCAGGCCCATTTTTGCAAATTGGCACTGCATCGTTTAAACTGACAATTGCGCGGTTGTGCGATGTGGTTTCCAAACAAAATTGACATCCTTTTTTCCCCACAAATAGAGCTTTCTTTTGGTGGTATTTGATCACCTCTGCGTTTTTTATTTTTTGCGCTATAAACAAAAATAGAGCGACAATGTTTTTTACTTTTTACTATAATAAATATCCCCCAAAAATATATATAACATTTTTTTTCCCTTCAGTTTAGGCCGATGCGTATTCTTCTACCTATTTTTGGTAAAAAAATTGCAATAAGTGTTTATCGGTTGGTTTGCGCAAAATTTATAGAGTTTACAAAATAGGGGATAGTTTTATTGCATTTTTTTTTATTCTTTTTTTTTACTACTAATGGCGGTGATCAGCGATTTTTTCAGTGACTGCGACATTATGGCAGACACTTCGGACAATTTTGACAAATTTTTGGGACAATTGTAATTTTCACAGCAAAAAATGCATTTAAATTGCATTGTTTACTGTGGAAATGACAGTTGCAGTTTGGGAGTTAACCACAACGGGGTGCTGTATGGGTTATGTGTTCCCTGTGTGTGTTTACAACTGTAGGGCGGTGTGGCTGTAGGTGAGACCTCTATAAAAGGGATGACGTGATCGATGCTGCCGCCACAGCGAAGCACGGGAAGCTCCGGGGACCAATCGCCGCAATCCAGCTGCGATCGGGTCCGCGAGTCCCACGGTACCGGAGCTTCGGACCGGGTCACGGAAGCGCACCGCGGGTGCGTGCTGGTGACCCACGGCTGGGTAGTAGTACAGGACATACCTGTATTTGGATCTGCCCAGCCCTGCCATTCTGCCGAAGTATATGTGCAGGAGGTGGTCCTTAAGTGGTTAAGTCCACACAATAACTGGTAACCAGATCTCATTATTAGTGAGGGGCTCCAGGATTGATGATTGATATGGGAAAAAAAACCTTCATGTTTTCTCAAAATCTTAATAAGTCTTAACCTGGGTCCTGGAGTCCAGAGATTTTATAGAGCTTATAGAGTCCCATCATGCACCGGAACATGATGGGACTGTGACATTATTAGAGGCCTATATAAATTGGTGCGAGAGAGAGTGAAGAAGACCCCCGCAGAGCGAAGAAGACCCCAGGAGAGCAGAGAAGACCCCCCTGAAGACATCGAAGAAGCAAGCCCCCCCCTTTGGTAAAAGAGCTAAAGAAGAGGGGGGGCCCCGGAGCTGACTAATAAAATATTTAAAACCCTGTTTTTATTTATTTTTATTAACACTTTGCCTCCAGGTAAATGGGTAGGGGTACGATGTACCCCATATTCATTAACCTAGGGTGGGGGGCCGGTATCTGGGGGCCCCCTTATTAAAGGGGGCTCCCAGATTCCGATAAGCCCCCCACCCGCAGACTCCAACAACCAACAGCCAGGGTTGTCGGGAAGAGGCCCTGTCCTTATCAACATGGGGACAGGGTACTTTGGGGTGGGGAGGGCCGCAGGGCGCCCCCCTGCCCCAGAGTACCCAACCCCCCATGTTGAGGGAATGCAGCCTGGTACGGCTCAGGAGGGGGGGGCGCTTGCTTGTCCCCACTCCTTTCCTTTCCTTGTGTCAGGCCTACAGCGTCTACTCTGCTAACCTCTGCCAGTGTCACCAGTGCCACTCATATCTGGTGGCACAGTAGATTACATGTTAAAAAAATAAATTTTGACTGCAATAGAGAATAGAAGTTAGTTATCTGCAAGTGTGTCAGGCCTACAGCGTCTACTCTGCCAACCTCTGCCAGTGTCACCAGTGACACTTATATCTGGTGGCACAGTAGATTACATGTAAAAAAACAACAACACAATTTTCACTGCAATAGAGAATAGCAGTTAGTCGTCTGCAAGTGTTTGTGTCAGGCCTACAATGTCTACTCTGCCAACCTCTGCCAGTGTCACCAGTGGCACTCATATCTGGTGGCACAGTACATTACATGTAAAAAAAAAAACTAAATTTTGACCGCAATCGAGAATAGCAGTTAGTTGTCTGCAAGTGTTTGTGTCAGGCCTACAGCGTCTACTCTGCCAACCTCTGCCAGTGTCACCAGTTCCACTCATATCTGGTGGCACAGTACATTACATGTAAAAGAAACAAAATTTTGACAGCAATAGAGAATAGCAGTTAGTTGTCTGCAAGTGTTTGTGTCAGGCCTACAGCGTCTACTCTGTCAACCTCTGCCAGTGTCACCAGTGCCACTCATATCTGGTGGCACAGTAGATTACATGTAAAAAAAAAACACAATTTTGACAGCAATAGAGAATAGCAGTTAGTTGTCTGCAAGTGTTTGTGTCAGGCCTACAGCGTCTACTCTGCTAACCTCTGCCAGTGTCACCAGTGCCACTCATATCTGGTGGCACAGTAGATTACATGTAAAAAAAACCACAATTTTGACAGCAATAGAGAATAGCAGTTAGTTGTCTGCAAGTGTTTGTGTCAGGCCTACAGCGTCTACTCTGCCAACCTCTGCCAGTGTCACCAGTGCCACTCATATCTGGTGGCACAGTACATTACATGTAAAAAAAAAACTAAATTTTGACCGCAATCGAGAATAGCAGTTAGTTGTCTGCAAGTGTTTGTGTCAGGCCTACAGCGTCTACTCTGCCAACCTCTGCCAGTGTCACCGGTGCCAGATATCGACACTCTGAGGAGCAATGAACCCCTTGACTACTGGGTGTGCAGGCTTGACCTGTGGCCTGAGCTATCCCAATTTTAAATAGAACTTCTGGCCTGCCCCGCTGCAAGTGTCCTTTCAGAAAGGACCTTCAGTGCAGCAGGAGGTATTGTCACGGAGAAGAGAAGTCGCCTAGGTCAAAAAAGTCTATATTACCTCACCTTTATTTAAGATGAATGAAGCATGGATCCCAAAGGGACTGACAGTGGGTCTCTGCATGCCGGATGACTTGCGTGACTTACCTGCCACCTGCAACTAGGGTTCAAACCACAATGTTTTAGTGCACTTTCTGCCTGGAAAACATCATTTTTTCTGCCCGCTGCTAAAGCAGCAGCTGCAACAATACCTAATTTTTCAGGCATGTGTATATGCCTAATTTTTCTGGCCTCTGGTGCAGCACTGTGGCTGCAAAAACAAAACAAAAAAAAAGACACATACATGTGTCAATTCCCCTTCGTGATCGTTACCTTGTTGTGGTGACGGGGCTTGCGTATCACAATGAAGCGACCAGGATTGACGCATAGAGGAATAAAATGTATGTCATGAGTGTGTAAGTTACAGACAGGATTAGGGTTACAGATAGGGTTAGGTTTAGGGTTAGGGTTACAGACAAGGGTTAGGCTTAGGTTAACCCTAACTAGACATGTGCAGACTGGAATATTTCATTTCCTTTTTTCGTTTTCGTTTGGAAAATACATTTATTTAGTTACTCCAGAAAATCATTTTGATTTATTTTGTTTTTCGTTGGGGAATAGCTTTCGTCCGAAAATCCAATAATACTTGGTTTCTGTCGAATGGTCAAAAGAATATTCGACGGAACGTCAAATCTTTTTTTGATTTCAGTCGAATGGGCAAAAGAATATTCGACGAAACGTTGAATCTTTACGCCGAATCGTACATTTCCGTTTGAATATTCCGCCTACAAGAATTCTAATGTTGTATGACTAGTAATAATGTTGAATTTATTCTCTATAATGTCGAATCTATTTTCTGATAAATCGAAATCTAATCTTTGTAATGTTGAATCTATTATTTCTATAGTGTCCAATCTTTTCTCTATAATGTCGAATCTTTTCTCTATGATGTCGAATCTTTTCCCGATAATGTCGAATCTCTCTATATCGAATTTTTACCGCAACGAAAATGAAAATAAAGCATTTTTTTATGTCGGATCTTTCGGTTTTCGTTTCTTGCACTTTCGCTATCTTTTGTTAAAACGATAACGAAAAAACCTGATTTTCGGACGAAAATGCATTCTAACGAAAACGAATGCACATGTCTAACCCTAACCCTAACCCTATCTGTAACCCTAACCCTAACCCTTACACTACCTGATAGATGCAACATCATACCTGATGTTTTAAAGCACATTATTCCAAACAATTTAGGAATGTTAGGTGATTTATGCCCTATGGATTAAAAATGGACTCTGCGTCAACTACGTAATTTTCCATGGGAGTTTTGCCATGGATCCCCCTCCGGCATGCCACAGTCCAACTTTTCCATCACTATTGTGGCCAGAAAGCATCCCTGTGGGTTTTAAAATTTGCCTGCCCATTGACGTCTATGGCGGTTCGCCCGGTTCGCCCGTTTGCGAACATTTGCGGAAGTTCGCGTTCGCAAACGGAAAATTTTAGGTTTGCGACATTACTAGTATCTACTAGGTATTTACAGGTTTACAGGTTTTTTTTCCTCACATGCTGGTGTACCCTCTTCCCTGCTTCGAGCATTGCAGAGGGAGGGGGGCTGGGGTGTTTAGCACTGTTGGATTGCAGGGGCACACACATTCTGTATTGTGTGTTACTGTAAAAGAAAGAATTTGGGCATTTTAAGTTTGTTCAAACTGAGGATTCCTGACAGGCAGGGAGAGAGCGAATATATTAAGACCTACCCCGAAAATAAGCCCTACTGGGTATTTTTTTGCCAAAATTAAAATAAGACCCTGGCTTATTTTCTGGGAAACACGGTACAACTATTCAGATAAGACCAAAATGAGGGACAAATGAGGAGGAAAGAGCAACAGAGGGACATTGTCCCAAATCAGGGACAGTCCCTCAAAATAAATAAATAAAGAGAAGTTATGTATTCCAGGCGCTATGCCAGATGAATTGTGGTTGGTAAAGAAAAAGATACATGTTTATGGCTAAAATGTTGAAACTATTGTCAGTCTATTCATGAAATGTGTTGGGCACATATTAAGCCCATGCCTAATGCATAGTTAATTGGGAACATTAAAAGGAGAATGTGACACGTCACTGATAAAATTACATGTATGCGCTGGTACCAAATGTTTTTGTTTTTTTAGGAATCTGATCAGATACAATTTCTTTGGCAGTAACATTTCAACTTATACTTGGTTTGATTAGACATGTGCACAACAAAAAAATATATATTTTTTTATGTTTAGTTTTGTAAAATTTGTAAAGATTCGTAATTTTGTAAGACGCAAGTTTTCCTATTCGGACCCGTTTGTATTTTCGTAACAGTTTTATTTTCGTTGATACTGAATAATTCATAATTCTGTCTAATTTATTGTTGTTGATTCGAAATTCATAATTTTGTTAGATAATAATTTAAGTTTATTCGGTACACTATTCGTAATTTAGTAATTGTTACTTATGTGAGATTGCCTTTTCCGTTGATTCGTAACATTGTTTTGTTTTTGTTGATTCGTGTCTATTACTGTGCTTTGAATGGATTCGGAATTTTGTACTTTCGTAAATACATTGTGGTGCGGTTATTCGCAATCTCATATTTTAGTTTCATTTTAAACACGTGGCTAAGATAGACTCTCTTAAGCCCAGTACACACGGGCGGACTTTTTGCCAACAAACTTCAAAATGAGCAAGTTTTCCAAAAAATTTGACCGTGTGTACGCTCTATCGGACAAACTTTTTCGGTTTTCAAAAGTCCGGCCAACTCCCTTCGGACAAAAATCCACGGAAAAGTTTGTTTGAGTCTGTGTACGAGGCTTTACACTGTCCAATGTGACTCAGCACAAAAGACATAAGCTGATTGGCTAAGATATTAAGTAAGATACATCACTCACTAACTACACTGCCCAGTGCCCATTCGAAAGGACAATTTGAGTACAGAAATTTACAAACAGAAAAAGAAACGGATTTACAAAACACACAAATAAAAATACAAACATACGAATGAAAATACGAATATACGAAATTACGAACAGACAGAGGATTTAAAATACGGAATGTAAATCGTTCGTTATAGATGTCATTTTCATTCTTTTGCTGTTTCAGTGTTTCGTATTTTAGTACGTTTGTCCAATCGTAAGTTGGTATTTTCGCTTGTTCGTTATTTTGCTTATTCATAATTCCGTAATTTTCATATTTTAATACTTTCAGCTATTCGGATGTTTGAATTGATCCGAATGTACAACTACTAAAAAAAAGTACGAACATCCATTCGTTGCGAACCGAATCGCACATGTCTAGTTTTGATTACCTAAGTTGGAGTCTGACTTTAAGGACTGTTTTAATTGTGTAGTTGCCTATCCTTACATTATTAAAATTAAACAGTGTTTTTTCGCTATCGACAAGTGTTCTGTAGTTCAGATTAATAGATTGTAAGTGTGAGGGGAAGTTGGGCAGGCGAGCACATTTGATGATGTCAAGGAAACAATTGGAGCTTTGCACTATATAAGGACACTGGGGGTTATTTACTAAAGGCAAGTCCACTTCGCACTACAAGTGCAAACTACAAGTGCAAAGTGCACTTGAAATTGCACTGCGACTGCACATGGAAGTGCAGTCGCTGTAAATATGATGGGTAGATCTGAAATGAGGGGAAGCTCTGCTGATTTTATTATCCAATCATGTGCAAGCTAAAATGCTGTTTTTTATTTTCCTTGCATGTCCCCATCGGATCTACAGTGACTGCACTTCTAAGTGCACTTTTAGTGCAATTTCAAGTGCACTTGTAGTTTGCCTTTCGTAAATAACCCCCATGTGTCAATTCATTTTATAAACTTATATTGAAAAATGAATACGAATATATTATATAAAAAAAGTTAATGATTAAGGATTGTGTTGGATGGGGCCGCTAGTGTTAATTATCAATTAGTACTGCACTAATATATGACTGTTTAAAAATACTTTAAAACAAATTTGAACAACTATTTAAAAGAAAAAAAAGTGGGGAGTTGTTTTTTTTTTTTTTTTTTTTTCTTAGGGGCAGCTAATGGGAGGTGTGAGTGAGTAGCCGGCCAGCGTTCCCGTGCTGCTCGTGAGTCCCTTGGATCAGATGGGCGTATCAGTTGTATCGGCTGATATGGAGGCTAGGAGTGAGGAGTGAGGGTGGGTTCGTAGGAGCGGTGGAGCGTGGAGCGTGGAGGGTGAGCGTGAGTATGGCGGGTGTTGTACACGCAGCCTGTCTGCAGACAGCGCGCTGTTTTTCTTTCTGAGCGCTACTGTTTGCTACGATTGTCCACGGCTGCTGCAGTGGAGGCTGCCATCGCTCTGCCATCTGCCATCGGCCATCGCTCTGCCACCGCTCAACAGCCTATAGACCTTCAATAAGAATGGGTCGCTAACAGGAGAGACTGATTAGCCTGAGGGCTTGCTTGAACTGCAGCCTGTCTTCCCGCTCCTCTCCCTCTCCCCCCCCCCCCCCTCGTCTCCTCTGCACGTCTCCCCTCTCTGCTTCTCCGTGTCCCGGTCTCCTCCCTCATGCCTCTCATATCTTACATGCCTTACATACCTTACATACCTTCACATCCTCGCTGAGACCCGGGAATTATTTTTCAAGATTACGGCGACCCCAGTCACAGTCACAGTCCCCAATCCCCAGTCACAGCCTAAACAAGGGAACGAGCCCCCTCAGAACAGTGTGAGAACAGTGTGGGAATGAGAAAGTGAGGCAGTGTGGGACAGCATGGATGGCTGCTAGAAGAGGAGGTGGACTTGAATCTGATTTGAATCTGTAATTTTGAAGGCAGCAATTGAAGTTGAAATCACAGCTAAGTAACAGTCACTGAACACTGAACACTGAACAGTTACTAAAAGTTGAGCACTGTTGAATACTGGCTTTTGCATATTGCATGCCCCCACAATTAATCTGTACTCTCTCGCATCTCATTGCATCCCACTGTGTCCTACTGTGTCCTATTGAGTTACACTGCGTCCCACTGTGGCCCATTGTTCCATTGCGCTCCACTGCACGTGAGCACTGCACTGTACGTGAGCCTGAGCTGTTGCTGGGACTGATCGGCTAGTGAAGGTCCAGGTGTATTCACCTATCTATCCACCTGAGGAGCGGAAGGGGGGGCTATCAGTTCACCATTTGTTTACTTGACCTTTACCTGACCTTGGAACCTAATAGTAGCTTTAACAGCCCTTACAGCCCCTTCAGCCACATTACTGCCACATTACAGCTTCTTAAACAGCGAGAGCTGTAGTCAGACTTCTCTGGCAAAAACGGGACCCACGAAGGATAACCTACACAGTCTTCTTATACAGCTCTTCAAGAAACGCTACTAGTGGAACCGTGAGTAAAATTAAAAATAATGTTTCCATGGTTTGGTGAGTAGCCGTGGTGTGGTAGAAGTTGGAATTAAAGAATTGCTGAAGAAAGAACTAAGGAAAAAATCAGATAACTGTATGGTGGTCGATGTTTTAAATATTGTAAATTTACGAACTGGAAAACGTCCCAAAACGCCCTAAAAATATATGTGCCTGCTGAACTGGGAAACGCCCTAAAAGGCTCCAAAAAATCTGTGTGTGTTGGTAGACTGCTATGGTGAAAACAGGATCGCATGTAAGCGTGTAGAAAGCAAGGTCCACATGTGTACTGACACACAGAGTACTTCAACTTTATTTGTATGCCAATCCATTCACATTTTTTGAACTCTGAACGACAAAACCTAGTGAATCCAACGTACTGTAGATCGGCTAAACCAGTTTAAGATTGGTCTAAGGTTAAACAGTGGATAATTGCTCAGAAATCATAGGTTCTAAACGTGGTAAACTGTAAATTGTGAACTGAAAACTGTTTTAAAACACTAGTAATTGCTCGCAGATTAGTAAAAAGGAAGAATCTTATCCACGCCGTCCTGGGGTTAACAGGATGTACATAAAAATGCAGAAGCAATTACTTTAATATACAACATCTAAGGTATATTCTAACTGCTGTAAATTGTGAACTGTAAAAGCTTTTCAACCACCAGTGGGTGTTTGAAAACTGTGTGTGGCAAAGAACAATCACAGGAAATCAGGACGCCAGACAAGCATGAGAGGTAGGACACAAAGAGGTGCAGCCGCAAATCCATCAAGAATAAGTGATAGTCCGAGCACAATAAAAAAATACCTGATAAAAAATCAGGTGAAAGATAGCCCAGATAAAATGGCAACAACAAGGAGTAAAGGTGTGGAAAAGGTTCAGAAAACAGGAGTAAGAAGACAATCAGAACCGTTAGAAAGAGCTGGGACTTTAACAATAGCAGATGAAGAGGATGAAGAGCCGGTCGAATTGGAAGAAGACCAACTCCCTACGAAGGGAGAAATTGCTAAAATGTTCGCCAGACTGGAGTCAGTTATGAATAAAATGGAAACGTCCTTAAAAGGAGAATTAGAATCAGTACACGAAGATATGAATCATATCTTAAGAAGAGTAGAAGAAACGGAAGATAAAATAAATTCACAAGCGGCAGAAGTTAATGAAATAAAAGAGCAGATGAAAGTGTTACTAAGAGAACAAAGAGATTTGAAATACAAGATGGAAGACCAGGAAAACCGAAATAGACGGAAGAACTTGAAGATTAGAGGCCTCCCGGAGGAACAAGTAGAGGACCTCCAAGGAAAAATAGATAAAATATTTGGGCAGATGTTAGGCAAAACTGAAACGGAGAAAATTAAGTTAGAACGAGTTCACAGGATAAGAAAACCTGCAGGAATATCAGAGACTCTCCCAAGAGATGTAATCGTGCGATTTCACAACTTCCAGGATAAGGAGCAAATTCGAATTTACCTGAAAGCAAAGGGCCCTGCTAAACTGGAGGAATCCACGCTGCAGATCTTTCCAGATTTGGCA
The DNA here is from genome assembly GCA_029574335.1 of Rana kukunoris. Lineage (NCBI taxonomy): Eukaryota > Metazoa > Chordata > Amphibia > Anura > Ranidae > Rana > Rana kukunoris. Next base: position 400,784,849 of record CM056053.1, on the reverse strand, counting down.
GTGGAGACGTTAGCTAGGAAAAGATTACTAAAACCACTAACGGAACAGCTAAAACGACATGATATCCAATATTTCTGGGGTTTTCCATCATGCTTAGTTGGAAGAAAAGACGGACGATCTGCCACCCTAAGATTTCCCGAAGACACATTAAATTTCTTCAAAAAGTTAAATATTCCAGAGATAGAGATACCGGGCTGGGGGGGAAGAGCTGAGGAAAATGTTACAACAGCACAACACCCGTGGCAACAGATAACAAGGAAAAAATAAAAATGTAATAACGGGAGGGTTGGAGGCTGGGGGGCGGATGGTGTGGGGGGGACTGGGGGGATTGGGGGGGGGCTTGGAGGGGGGGGGGGCGGAGTAGGGAGGAGAGGTGATGAGACGTTAGGAAAGGGATGCTACGGGCACGGGAACCCCCGTAAGGGGACTGGTTTCTCACCAACTACCCATACTGACCCCAACCTCAAGGGGACAGAACCGTAGGGCCAGATGGAGGAGGGCCACGGATCTATAGGCCTATGGGAGGCCACTAGCCCCAAATATAGGAGGGAAGGTGAGGGGGAAGAACATGGGGGGGAGGTTGGAGGAGAGGACGGAGAGGGGGAGTGTTGGGAGGGGAGGGGGGGGATGGAGAGGGGAGGGGGGGGGAATAGGCAGAGGGGGGGGGGTGGGAGGAACAGGGAGAGAAGGCCTCTAAAAATAAAGTCTTAAAATATTCAACAGTACTCGATGGCAAAAGTTAAACTAATTTCCTACAATGTTCGGGGTATAAACGATCCCATCAAAACGGCTAATATATTTAGAGAGTTGGCTTCTCGTAAAACTGAAATTGTATTCCTACAGGAGACCCATCTGACTCTGAATACATGCCGCAGAATTAACTCAGATGAGTTTCCGCTATGGATATACGCTGACTCCCCCACCCCAAGAGCTAAAGGAGTGGCGGTAGGGTTTGCCAGGGGCACTCGGTTTGTAGCCACTGAAAGAAAAGTAGATCCAGAGGGTCGCTTTCTATTTTTAAATGGAAGTCTGAATGGACATGAGATTTCCCTGGCGAACATCTACTGCCCAAATAAGAAACCAGCTCAATACTTGACAAGAATAATAGAAGATTTTATGAGCTTTAAGAAAGGGGAGGCTGTGATAGGAGGAGATTTGAATCTCTGCCTGGATCCCAAAGTGGATAGTACGTCCCATGCGCGGACGAGCGAGATGAGTCAGAGAAACAGACTAAAAAAGAAGATGTACCAACATCAGCTGGTAGACGTATGGCGAACAAAGCATATAAACCAAAGAGACTATACATTTTTCTCGCCCGTGCATGGGACGTACACCAGAATTGATTATTTTCTGGTAGAACATAGGCTGCTTGAGCAGGTGGAGGATACAAAGATTGAAATTATAACTTTTTCAGATCATGCCCCTATTTCCCTTCAACTTAGAATGGGAGAACAAGATAACCGAAAATCAAACTGGCGATTAAATGAGGAATTGTTATTAGATAAGAAAATCGAAAAGAAAATAAGGCACGAGCTCCAACAATTTTTTAGAGAGAATGGTACTGAGGGTATGTCGGAAGCTACAATATGGGAGACCCATAAGGTTTTTGTTCGAGGAATTTTTATAAAATAAGGGTCTAGAAAAAAAAAAAAAACACAGATATAAGAAACAAACTAACCAAAGAAATATCAGAACTTGAACAGCTTCATAAAGGAATAGGCCAAAGAGATATACTCCAGAAACTTTATAGGAAAAGGGAAGAGTTTAGAGAACTTATAGAACAGCAAACTCGAGCAGAATTTAATATAATTAAGAAAGAACGATATCAATGGGGGAACAAGACGGGGAAATATTTAGCGAGCCTCCTAAAAAAGAAAAAAGCCATGAATTTTATAGAGAAAATAAAAACGAAAACGGGAGAAATAAGATATAAAACCTCAGAGATCATAGATAACTTTCAAGAATTTTATAAAGAGCTCTATTCAATCAATAAAGATAACACTAAAGAGGAAATAAAGTTAAGAGAAGAAAAAATTAAAACATATTTGGAGAGGTCAGAGTTAAACAGCATACCAGAACATAAACTTAAGATCTTAGAAACGCCCATAACAGAAGACGAAATTATAAAAATTATCAGGGAAATGCCCAGTGGTAAAAGCCCCGGTCCGGATGGATTTACAACCTTATATTATAAAATATTGTCTGATGTATTGACTCCAAAATTATGCAGCTATTACAACGGAATAGGAGATAAATGGGAAATGAGGAAGGAGAGTTTAGAATCTTTAATAACTGTAATACCTAAAGAAGGTAAAGATAATAGCCTATGTTCCAGCTACAGACCGATTTCGCTCCTCAACATAGACCTAAAAATTTTTTCAAAAATTCTTGCCAACAGGTTGAAAAATATCATGCCAGATGTAATACATATAGACCAGGTGGGGTTCATTACAGGAAGGGAAGGGAGAGATAACGGAATCCGTTCGCTTATGATTATAGAAGAAACCAAAAGAAGGGGAATCCCAGGTCTGTTATTGTCTGTAGACGCAGAAAAGGCCTTTGATCGAGTGGACTGGGGATTTTTGCAGAACACTTTAGAAGAACTAGGAATTGGCCTTAGAATGAGGCAGTGGATAGGAGCCCTGTATAATAAACCGACAGCAAGGATTAAAATCAATGGGAAGATATCAGATCCTTTCGAACTAAGGAATGGGACTCGACAGGGTTGCCCACTGTCGCCATTGCTGTTCACGCTAGTATTAGAACCCCTTTTGAATATAACAAGGCGAAACTCGGACGTCAAGGGGATAATGGTGGGAGGAGAGATACATAAAGTGGCAGCATATGCCGACGACATCCTATTCTATATATCAAACCCTAGGACAAGCTTGCCGAGTATAATTAAAACAATAAAAGAATATGGTATGCTGTCTAACTTTAAGATGAACCCAATTAAATCTGAAATACTGAACATCAATTTTTCTAAAAAAGAAGAGAGGGCTTTGCAGAAAGATTTCCCATTTTGTTGGAAAAAAGAGTTAAACTACCTGGGAATAAGACTAGGAAATTCTAAAGAGACCCTGTACAAATCCAACTTCATACCATTATTGAATAATATTAAAGAAGACCTCAATAGAATAGCACCAGGACAATTAACATGGACAGGGAGGATAAATATTTTTAAAATGACAATATTACCAAAAATTATTTACAAAATACAGATGCTCCCAATACGAATCCCGCAAGCTTTCTTCAAAAAACTGCAAGCAATGTTTCTTAAATTTATATGGAGGGGGAAAAAACCACGAATTAAGTTAACACTTTTAACAAAAGATAAGACACAAGGGGGGCTGGGAGCACCGGATTTCAAAAATTATTATTATTCAATTATTATATCACGAATTATAGATTGGGCAAAAAATAATGTAGAAAAAAGATGGGTAGTTATGGAAAATAAATTAAGTAAATCTGCACTTGGGAAAATGATCTGGATCCCACCACAATATAGAGGACTAAGCCATGAAGCCCAAGATATCACAAAACACGCTTTAGCACTATGGGACCAGATTCACAGGAAAGAAAGATGGAGCTTTAATTCACCATATATACCCCTAAAAAACACAACATTTTTCCCTCCAGGAGAAACCTTAATGTTTGGTAATTGGATCAAGAAAGATGATACCCAATTAAAAGATTTTATGGAACAAAATAGATTACTAACATTGCAGGAGATGGAAGAAAAGAGAGATACAGTGGTGATAGATGAATGGAGATACGCTCAACTAAAACACTTCTTTGAAAGTCTCCCACAGCCTATAAGATCCGAAACAAACTTACGGCCATTTGAGAGACTATGTACAAAGAAATCTGATAAAGGAATAATTTCGATGATATACGAAACTCTGAATGCCTTAAAAAAACAGAGCGTACCCCCATTCATCAAAAAATGGGAAGAAGAAACAGGCTCATTAATAAATGAATTCGAAACCAGACAGATAATAAATAGGGTTCATGTCACCTCTATAAATAACAAAGTAATGGAACAGAATTACAAATGCTTGGTAAGATGGTACCTTACACCAGATAAATTACATTCAGTTCTAGGAAATAAATCGCGCTTATGCTGGAGAGGTTGTAGAGAGGTAGGCACAATGATACACATCTGGTGGTCTTGCCCAAAAATAAAAAAATTTTGGCTAAAAATAAGACAAAAAATTAAAGAAATAATAAACACAAATATACCGGAGGACTTTTGGGTTTGTGTTTTGCATGGGGCTCGAATGCCAACTAAGAAATATCTAAAGACCCTAATCCCAGATTTTCTCAACGCCGCAAAAAGTCAGATCTCGAGTAACTGGAAACAAGAAGAGAGTCCCACATTAAGAGAATGGGGGAAAAAGGTTGACGAAATCTATTACAACGAATATTTAAGACATAGAGAGGAAGAAACCTGGGGAGAATTTGAAGAAAAATGGGATGTCTGGAAAAAATATAAAGTTAAGTTGGAATACGCCGAAATGATGGAAGTTTAAGTAATAAAGAAGAGAGGGAATTTTTAAATAGAAGAGACGATAGAGGCCCAGGGGGAGGATGGGTGGGAGGTTGGGGAAGAGAGGGGGGGAGGATGGGGGGGAGGGGGGAGAGGGAGGGAAGAAAAGAAGGGGAGAGAAAAAAAAAGAAAAAAAAAAAAAAAATATACAATACACATATTCCCACTTATGATGCAAAACCTAAGTCGAGACATAATCATTGAAAGTAACCATGAGCAGGTCTCAAGCTACGGTTAAGACTGAAGTGGAAAGAAATAAAAAAAAAAAAAAAAAAAGAAAAAAAAAAAAAAAAAAGGGGAGTTGTTTTAAATGTTTTAAGGCCGTGTTTTTCAACTCCAGTCCTCAAGGCACACCAACAGGTCATGTTTTCAGGCTTTCCATTATTTTGCACAGGTTATTTGATCAGTTTCACTGCCTTAGTAATCACCACAGCCATTTCATCTGAGGGAAATCCTGAAAACTTGACCTGTTGGTGTGCCTTGAGGACTGGAGTTGAAAAACACTGTTTTAAGGGTTATAAATGCACTGTGATATCATTTTATATTTTGGGCTATGATTGTTGTGTTATATGGTCTTTATTTTTACATTCAGTAAATATATATTATTAAATTTGAGGATTTAGTGGTGGGAATACATTTAGATCTTTGTCTTGTCTTACTGTACATTACCACAATGCATGGTAATGTAGCACCCTCCTAGTCAGGTGCTAATTAGGGTAGTGAAAGGTAAATTTAGATTTTTAGGCTCTGCTGTAGCCAGTGAAGCTTGTGAATTACTTTTTGTCTACTCTGGTTCTGCAGCTGCAGGTTTGTCTGTCTCCCCATATTTTGAGACATCTCTGGAACATAGTGGGTGGAGAAGGTAGAGTCTGAGCTGGCCCTGGAGGTGTATATAAGGGCTAGAGGCTTTGATAAACTTTATGAAGTTCTGGATGATGCTAGCTCACTCAAGAAGCTGAAGGATCACCCAAGGTTGCAGGAAAACCTAAGGCAACACCCAAAGAGGACACTCCTGGGAGACTTTGTGCCAGTGTCAGCTGAAATAAGGCCTTCCGATTTCCTAGGTCACAATGAGTAGGCCTTTGTGAATTCTCAGAGGAGAGACTGTTACCTTTACATGCCTTTTACTAGAGTGACTGTTCCAGACATGCTGCCAAGGCTGTGTCCTTAGAGAAAGCCCCCCTGTACTGAGCTAATGCTACTGTCTGTACAGAAGATTCTGCTCTACTTTAGTTAAACGTTGCAAGATAGTGTCCTCCTTCAAACTTTTAGTTCTGGCCATTCCAAAGCTTTTCTCAATCCCTGTCTCAGTTCTACTAAACAAAAACAACAAAAAAGACACTATTACTGTCTGAGTGAGGTTTTATACATCCAGTTGTAAATATCCTGTGCCTGGCTGCTTGCTCCACTAAGGGATCAGAACCTGCTTTAAAAGCGTGACCAGACAAAGGAGGTATGTGCTACTGTATCATACACATTGTGGTGTGGTGTGGTGTGTTGCCATGCCAATTATTTTGAATACCACCAACAACACTCTTTTAAATTAGCAGGACACAAAGGAAAAAAGTCGATGCTTACGCCAAGTACAGTACAATGTGACCCCACCAGCCTAGTTGCTTGGGTAAAAAGAAGGGGAAATTATACAAAGTGATGTTTAAAACAATGACTTAGAAGAAAAGTCCATAAAAAATCTTTAAAAGCAACTTTCGAAGACAGCCCAGTGGAAGAATAAGAAGGGTCTTCTGAGGTAGCTGGAAATGAAGGACAAGAGCCACTCTCATGCCGCGTACACACGATCACTTTTTGTGATGAAAAAAAAACAACGTTTCATCTCATGAAAAAAAACGAAGTTTTTCAAACTTCATTTTCCAAAACGATGTTGCATACACACCATCGTTTTTCCAAAATGCTCTAGCAAAGCGTGGTGACGTACACCACGATCGACGGCACTCTGTTCCATTGAAGCTCCGTCTCATAACTTGCCTCTGAGCATGCGCGGGTTTAAAAACGTCGTTTTCAACATCGTTTTGCCCACACACCATCACTTTTTATGACACAAAAAACGACGTTTTGAAAAACGACACAAAAAATTCAAGCATGTTCGAATTTTTTTTTGATCGTTTTTTTGAAGACATAAAACAACATTTTGCCCACACACAGTGATTTTAAATGTCGTCACTTCCAGGTAGCGGGGAACCACTATTGGTTCCCTGCTACCCAGAAATGACAATATCCCCCTGGCTTCATCTGCGTGCGTCCAGACACAGGAAGTGTCAGCAGCCATTGGTGCAGCCTGCATACAGAGACCGCAGCCATCAGCATACCGATGTACAGCCTTCACGGAAGTTTGGTTCTTCTGCTTACATGCCTGTAATGATTGTACCTTTGTGAGTACCCTGTCTATGTGTGGAATTTTTTTTTATCAACATACTGCACTTAGAGTGGTGCATGTGCTTTATTTTACAGTAGCAGGCAATGCACTGCTGCACACTACAATGTCCGTGCCATTGGTTTCAGTGCACTGCATTAAAAAAATTAAACATGTCTGAAATGTAAAATGCACTGGCATCCCATTCTAAATTAATAGGATCCCTTAAAGCACAAAAACTTCATTTAAATATATCCCTCAACAGCTATAAACGATATAAATCCACTTTGTGAGCACCAAATGCCTTTGCAAACCCATATATTACATTGTAAATTAACAGCAACACCATCACTGAGCTGTACATAACCTGTGCAGAGAGCAGAGCTGTGGGAAGGGCCCAGCAGGTTCCACTCACTACAGGCTGCAAAAACTACAGGAGGGGGCATAGACAAGACCAGTCACCCTGCACAAGGAGAGACAGCATCAGGAAGAATGTGCATCTTTCTTATTTAGACAATATCTACTTAACCTAGAGTTCAGCTTTAACACAGTTGTAAGGCACAGCAAAATGGCAAGAATTTGTGGAAATTCATGGGTGCTTAAATTCATGGCAAAAGCTAATAGAACCAGGCTGTCAATCTATCCATGAGGCCGCGTACACACGACCGAGTAACTCGACGGGCGAAACACATCGTTTTCCCCGTCAAGTTCCTTGTTCGGCTGTCAAAAAACTTGTCGAGCCAAATTTTCCCATTGCCCGTCGAGGAAATAGAGAACATGCTCTCTTTTTGGCTCGACGAGTTCCTCGACAGTTTTCTCGGCGAAAAGTGTACACACGACTGGTTTCATCGGCAGAATATGTCTCCCATCGAGTTTCTTGCTGAATTCTGCCGAGGAAACCGGTCGTGTGTACGGGGCCTGACCCTGTCTATAAACAAGTCAACATCTGAAGGTCAATTGACTATGCACTTTGTAAAATCGTAAATTAAAAGCTTTTTTTTCCCATGGAAAGAAGCATATGTACTTGTTGCAGTGGTTAATATTTAGAAGGTGGTTTAGCTTATGAATCTTCTTTCCTACTGCCTAATTAAAAAATTACATCTGAGCAAAACACAGTAAGCCATTTAAAAAAATTCAAATGATTTCTTACCTCTGTGCAGCGGTATTAGGAAGACCTGGTAAGGACAGCCAGGAATGTTTTAAATCTATCTAATCTGGAGCTGTTTGCGGCAAGGTCCCAGCAGTCTGATCTCTGGCATGTACACTTATTATTGTCTGTTTATCAAAGCAAAGAAAAGTGCTCCTTGATGCATGGCGATTCTTTAATTAACTTTATGCTTCAGTCTATGCCGATTGTAAAGCTCTCCTTTGGGTTTATTTTTACATTTGGCAGCTTGTTAGCTTTTTCTAACATCTCTGACAGATGGTTAACAGTGTACAAAATTACTGCATACACATTTATGTTTACCGTGTGTCACATACAAAACATAGGGTGATTATCAGTCAGAATGGAATCCTGTCTGGTTTCTTATAAATATCTGACAGCAGGTAGAAGATCTAGCGCTTGTTTTCCTGTTTTCTAAATTTAATATGTTATTAATATTACTAGTAAAAATGCGCAGAGGGAACAAGATTGCCAGAAATAAATAACTGCAGTTTAGAGATTGAGGTTTTTTTTGAGTGAGTTGTGGGACTTCAAGATATTGCCAGTGCTGTTTTGTATGCTTCACACATAGAGGGCCTCAACGCTGTCATATATTAATGTATAATGTGTTATTGGAGGGGATCAAGTGTAATCCCTTCATTGTTTCAACCTATTGTGGCAGAATGTGAGAGAAAAGGGATAGGGGGTTTCAAATCCCCCCGGCCCCTTTTCTAATTGGACAGGGGCAGCAGAAAGAGGTTTCAAGGCTCCCCTTTAGAAGAGGGTCTAGGTCACACTGTAAGTAGGTCAGGGTACCTAGAAACAGGGAAGAGGAAGGGACCCTTGAAACCAGATGCAGAAGAATCTAGAAGCCTGAGGAGAACCTATATATATAAGGGGCTCTGCCTGAGGAGACCTGCCAGTCACCTTTAGGAGGTCAACAGCGGCGGAGCTCCCCTCCCATCCTCCCTGGACTGTCGCGGCTAACTATTTATGTGGTTGGGTCACCTTTTCGAAAGGATAGGGGGAAAATTTATGATTAAAGTTATGCTGTATACAACTTGAGCTATAATGAGTTGTTAAGTTTTACATAGTTACATAGTTAGTCAGGTTGAAAAAAGACACAAGTCCATCCAGTTCAACCACAAAAAAATAAACAAACAAAGTAAAAAACACAGTACAATCCCATACACCCAACTCCATACCCACAGTTGATCCAGAGGAAGGCAAAAAAGCCCAGCGGAGCATGATCCAATTTGCTACAGGAGGGGAAAAAATTCCTTCCTGATCCCCCGAGAGGCAATCGAATTTACCCTGGATCAACTTTACCTACAAATCTTCAATTTCAATAATTTTTATTAAATTTCAAGAACTTACAAAGATAGGAACAGGACATACAGTAAGAATAAACTATAGATCATGATAGTTCCTTCAAACAAATAAACAAACAATCGAGTTAACTGACGCTACAAGGTACAAAACCATTAGAGAACATTACATCCTTCGCACTGAGTCTAGTAGCGGAGCAAGTGGCCGAGATGTTGCCCCCTCCCTCCCCCGACACCCCCCTGGGAGCAAAACTGCGCCGAGGGGTGGAGGGCGACGACACCCGCCCTCTGTCTAACATAAACCTCATAGCTATATATAATGGGTACATTAGAGGAACCCTAAAAGTAATATATAACGAAATATTGATAAGAAAGTAAACAATAGTGAAGAAACATGTGTAAACAGAATAAAATAAAATGTTAAATAAAATAAAATGTCAAATAAAATAAAATGTCAAATAAAATAAAATGTCAAAGTGTTGTTCAGCGTATAAATCGAACATCAGCTATTGTAACTCGAGCTGTACCACTCAGTCCACATGAACCAGTGGTGCTTCATAGTATCATATTTCCCCTGGGAGGCAGCAAACATTAATTCGTAGGAGGCATGTGTATTAGTAGATTCAATAACTTCCCTCAGCAAGGGTGGAGCTGCATCCCTCCAATGCAATGCATAGCCTAGTGCTCAGGAGAATGTGGGTAATTATGGTTCTTACTGGGACAGGCACTAATTCTAGTCACAGAGACAATAATGCCGCTTCGGCTGAAGGGGGAATCTGGGTACCTGCAAATCGGGAGATTAGGCCAAAGACACTCGCCCATAATCCCCGAAGGGAAGGACAGGCCCACAATATATGGTGCAATGTCACCACCTCTCCGCAGTGTCTCCAGCATAAGGGGGACATTCCGGGTAGTGTTGAGCAGAATATGCCATATTCGATTTCGCGATATATCTCGAATATATAGTCGAATATTCGAGATATATTCGTTAAATGCGAATATTCGCGATATTTTTTGGAAATGAAATGATTGCGAAATTTCGCTATTGCGAATGCGAATGCGAATGCGAATGAAATTTCGAGAAATGCGGAAGGAGCACTCTGATTGGCTCAGAATATTCGTGATATTTTATAATACAAAATAATTGCGAAATTTCGCGAAATGCGGAATGGAGCACTCTGATTGGCTCAGAATATTCGTGATATATTACAATACAAAATAATTGCGAATATTCGGCAAATGCGGAAGGAGCACTCTGATTGGCTCAGAATATTCGTGATATATTACAATACAAAATAATTGAGAATATTCGGCAAATGCGGAAGGAGCACTCTGATTGGCTCAGAATATTTGTGATATTTTATAATACAAAATAATTGCGAAATTTCGAGAAATGCGGAATGGAGCACTCTGATTGGCTCAGAATATTCGTGATATTTTATAATACAAAATAATTGCGAAATTTCAAGAAATGCGGAATGGAGCACTCTGATTGGCTCAGAATATTCGTGATATATTACAATACAAAATAATTGCGAATATTCGGCAAATGCGGAAGGAGCACTCTGATTGGCTCAGAATATTCTTGATATTTTATCGTAATTTCGCAAAAATGCGAATGAGAAATTGATTGCGGAATTTCGACAGTAACACTCTGAAATCGAATATATGTGTTATTTTAGCTAAAAACAATATTGCGAATTTCTCGAAAATAATTACGCGATATCGCTATTGCCGAATAATCGCATTGCGATTTTTCGGCAATATAAAATGATCGCTGCAGCTACTCGGCCCAAGGTCTCTAATCATACCAGCAATGCTTTTAGATGTCGATGGGGATCTCTAGGATGTGATCTGTTCTAAAAAAAAATTGAAAAAATACGAATATTCGAAATAGCGAATATTCACCGCGAAATTCGGAATATATCGCGAATATTTGAATATGCCATATTCAAGCCGAATATTCGCAATACGAATATTCGTGAGCAACACTAATTCCGGGGTTTAAATTTAGACAATCCATATGGTGTTAAGTACCACCGCACTAATATCTTATGGGACAGCTCCCATAAGTTGACACTTTTAGTCGCAGAGAATGTACAGCGTAAAGCAGTTTGCCATTGATCACTAGTAAACTTTGTTCCCAAATCACGCTCCCACGCTTCTAGGTTCGAAGTTTTAATAAAGATGGTTTTGTTATTTAAGAGATTGTAAAATAGCGAGATCCCTCTGATATTAGTTGTAGGGTTGGTGAGATAAAGTACTGCTCGCCAAGGTAAAGATACGGACAGCGGAGGTGACTTCCTGAGGAAATTAGCTATTTGGAAGTGTCTGAAAAAATCTCTATTGTCCAAGCCGTATTCTGTTTGGAGATCTCGAAACGATTTAGGAGTAGAACCTGACATCAGGTCTCCGACTACCCTTAGTACTTTGGCCATCCACCGCGTAACGGATATGCCCGGTTTGATCAAAGGCAAACATGAGATGGGGATGGGAAGAGGTTTGAGCACTTGATCTACAAACTTGTGGGAAGTAAACATCTTCCATGTATGTATAGTAGCCACCATTGTAGGTGAGAGGTGAGTAGGGGCCAACGTGTATAGATGACTAGCTAGTAACATGTCAGATAAGTTAGCAACTGGGGCTTGTGCTAGCTCCAGCTCCAACTATCTAGAAGTGGGTCCATGTACAAACCATGACCTGGCCTGTGAGAGAACCGAGGCTGAATGATAATCTTTCAGTAGAACATGGCCAATCCCCTCGACTCTCCTGGCCGCTATCAGCTTTTTAAAGGAGCACCTCGCCTTCTTACCTTGCCATAAAAATGTATTTAATTGAGATTGGAGCTTGGAGAAAAAGGACACGGGGGGAGGAATCGTCAGAGCCCGAAAAGGTATAATAATTGCGGTAAGACCATCATTTTGAATGCGGCTAAGCGGCCGGACCAGAGCAACTCCACCCTTGACAAATCCTGTAACATCTTGGTCATGGACCCAAGGAAAGGGACATAGTTAGCTGAAAACAATTCACCACTCGTTGCTGTTAGGGAGATCCCCAAGTATTTTAACCCATTATCATTCCAGGAATAAGGGAATCTAGCAGCAAGCCTACCCCGTAAGGATCGATCAATACCTATTCCCATTAGATAAGATTTACTCGAGTTTACTTTGTAGTAGGACAATTTGTTAAACAGTCCTAGAGCCTTGTGAGCCGAAGCCAGGGAAGTCTCCACGTCGGTCAGAATCAAAATGATGTCGTCTGCGAACAGACTGATGGTGTGGGTAGAATTTTGGATAGGGAAACCACAAATTTCAGGGTCGGAGCGTATATATATTGCAAGAGGTTTCATTAGTAAGTTAAAAATTAATGGGGATAACGGGCACCCTTGTCTAGTACCATTTGAAATGGCAAATGGCCTAGACAGTACCCCCGAAACGAGCACTCGGGCGGAGGGGTTGGAGTACAGAGCTAGGATTGCGGACAGGATGGGGCCCGAGAAGCCAAACCTTCTCAATACCCGGGCCATGTAGTCCCAATGGATGCGATCAAAGGCCTTCTCTGCATCCAAGGCTAACAGCAGAGAAGGCCTTTTGTGCAAGTTGGCCAAATATATAATATTCACCAGCCTACGGCTGGCATCGGAGGTCTGACGGCCCTTGGTGAATCCCGTCTGATCAGGGTGGATAAGTAGGGGGAGAATATCTAATAGACGAGTAGCTAAAATTTTGGCATATAGTTTCAGGTCTAAATTTAGCAGTGATATTGACCTAAAATTTGGAGGCGTGGAGGGGTCCTTCCCCGGTTTCGGCAGAGTCACAATAATAGCGGACAACATTTCAGAGGGAAAGGCGGCAGAGGCAGCAGCGGCATTAAACACACCCTCCAGATGAGGAACCAAAACAGACTTAAAGGTCTTAAAGTAATCTCCCGTAAAGCCATCAGGGCCTGGGGCTTTGTTGTTTGGAAGAGAGTCGATAGCTTTACTTATCTCCTCCCTATTGAAGGGCACATTCTGTTTTGATAGCTGGTCTTGGGACACAGAGGGGATGTGCAGATTGTTTAAGAATTGGTCGATAGCTGCAGGATCAGGTTGAAAGGTGGTATCGTCTTCTTTTAAGTTATACAAGGAGCTAGAATATAAGCTGAAGGTTATAAGCTTATAATTTAAGCATCATTAAAATGGCTGCTCCGGAAAAAACGTCTGTTTTTAAAACTTTTTTTCCATTTATACATGTTCCCTGGGGCAAGACCCGGGTTCTGAACAACGTTTTCCAACATTAGATTGAATTTTGGTCTTTAAAATTATCATTTTTGAATTCGAACGTTCGGGTCCCATAGACTTCAATGGGGTTCGAAAAGTTTGTGCGAACCCGCGGTCTGTTCAAACGTTCTGGTGCGAACCGAACCCTGGGGTGTTCGGCTCATCCCTAGTCCTGGACAACGTGTTGCTTAGGCTTCGGTGAGTCACACAAAGAGCAGTTGAGAAGGTGGACGTCTGACTGATGCGTTCAGACAATTTTTTAGTTCGCAGCCCCATGGTATGACCGATTCCAGCAACCATCGCCAGTGTCTGTTTTGCATGGTTTGGGAGTACCTAGGGGCAAGAGCAGACTTGGACACCTTTCCCAATCCTCTGGCTTACTGGGTCTTGAGAATGGATCACTGGCCAGAGCTTGCACAGTACGCAATTGAGCTACTGGCTTGTCCTGCATCCAGCGTTCTTTCAGAACGCACATTCAGTGCTGCTGGAAGCTTTGTGACCGATCACAGGGTGCGCCTCTCCACCGACTCCATCGATCGACTGACCTTCATAAAAGTGAATCAGGCTTGGATCACCACCAGCTACCAAGCACCTGATGCTGATGTAACTGAATCATTTTTTAAAAAATGTCAGATCCCTTGGAGACTGCCTATGCTGATGCTGAGTGACTATCCTGTTATGCTGACTGAATATCCTTCTCCTTCTCAATGATCTTGCTGATAGCTTGTAAGAACATTGTTGGTTCTGGGCACTGCCACCAGTGGCTAAGGCCCAATTTTTCTGCACCTGTTTAACAGGGGCGTGTAATTTACAATTTTTGATGCAATGGTTTTCAGAAGGAACTTTGCTGCACTACAACTAGAGTATATGTGAGGGGGTTGCAGTGTTGTGGCACCAGTGGCTAAGGCCCAATTGTTCTGCCCCTGTTTAACAGGGGCGTGTAATTTACAATTTTTTATGCAATAGTTTGCAGCAGGCTTTTTGCTGCACTCCAACTAGAGTATCTGTGAGGGGTTGCAGTGTTGTGGCACCAGCACAAGTGCCTAAGGCCCAATTTTTCTGTCCCTGTTCAACAGGGGCGTGCAATTAAAATTCTTGATCTAATATTTCACAGAAGGGCGTTCCAGCCCCCTTTAAGACTAACTGTGAGGGGTTGCAGTCTTGTGGCAAAACCAACACCTAGGCCCAAATTTCTGCAGCGTATATACGGCAGGCCCCTACTTTAAAACATCCAACTTACAAACGACTCCTACTTGCAAACGAAAGGAGACAACCGGAAGTGAGAGGAAATCTACTCCTAAGAAGGGAAATTCTCTTCTGTAAAGGTGTCTCCTGTCCACTGATGTTTTATCACAATCCTTGTTTCACTTTTCTTTTTAAATCATTTGTCTTTGGGACAGAAAGTGAGGTGCAATCTTCTGAACAGATGCACACAGACAGCAAAACAAATGTTACAGGGGTGATAACCCTTCTCTATGTTTTCAGAAAAGCTTAAAAAAAGATTCTATGGCTGAAGCTACACTTTAAAGAAGTACCAGTTGAAAATTACAAACAGATTCTAATTAACAACAAACCTACAGTCTCTGTCTTGTTTGCACCACCTGTATACTGCTGTTCAAAGTATATAGGGCCAAAGGGGCTTGTAATGACCTGGGGAGGGGGCGGGGAAACCCATGCTATTTTTCTCAGTAATTTTAATCCATATTGCAGGGATCAGTTATTATATTAAAGCCACAAGCAGTTTTAAAATACCTTTTTCTTATAGTAATCTCATTTTGTGCAGGGACAGTTCCAAACACGTGCCACTACTATAGACACTCAGCAGGTACAATTTTTTAAAGAAAATGTTCATATTTTTTTTTTTACTTTAAGCATCATTAAAATCGCTGCTCCAGAAAAAACGACCGTTTAAAAAAAAAAACATTTCCATTTATACATGTTCCATGGGCCAAGACCCGGGTTCTCAAAGACGTTTTCCGCAATAACTTGCATATGGGGCATTAAAATTAGCACTTTTGAATCCGAACGCTCGAGTCCCATTGACGTCAATGGGGTTCTAAATGTTCGCGCGAACGGTCGGTCCTTTTGAAGGTTCTGGTGCAAACTGAGTGGTGGGGTGCTCATCCCTAATTGCAACCAAAAAAAGTTGTACATTTTTAAAAGAGTGGAATGAAAATAAATTTGAAGAAGGAAAGAAGAGTAATTGAAAAAAAAAACTCCAGCTTATCCCCTACCCCCACTTCTCCCTGAAGGTCCCTTCAAATGTATAAAAAGAAAAAACCATATACATACCATATTTTCCTGTAACCTTCATGTCAGTATAGTAACATGGATCCGTCCTCCTCTTCCCCAGTGGTGGTGGTCCTTCCTCTTGAACTGAGCAGGGTTCATGTAATGGTGTGTGAACACCACTCAGTCCAGAAGTACTGAGCCCAGCCCAAGTGATAACATTCCAAGGGGTGAAAATCTGGGCTCACAACAAGTACAGTAGGTGAGAAGATGCTGGTCAGGACCAGGAGAGTTAGTGTTAGTATTAAGGTCTAAGGAGGATATCGCTGGAGTTGGTTAGTATTGCAGCAAAAACTGTTTTATTTTAAAACTAAACTCCAAGGAAAGTAAAAATCCTCCCTTTTGGTTGGGCTACCTTCACTATGCAAGAGTTAAATATCAGTTTACATCCAGGGGAACAGGAAAAAAAACTCCTTCGCACTGCTAGAACATTCCCTACATCCACTTATTTCATCATTGCTATAGAAGTCTGTTGCCCCTGGTGTCATCAAGACACAGGGACCATAGAAGCCCAGGAACAGTCCACTGCCAGGGCATAGGGGAACGCTGTCCGCTGGAGGAGTAGAGGACTGGGTAAGTAAAACCACTTTTCATGTCTCCTAAACCCGAATGATCATTTAACCCTTGAAGTGTAGGGACCATTGCAAGAGAGGATTTTTATATTTACTGAAATCTGGCTTTAACAGGTATTTGATATTTTAATCAAAAAGTAAAACTGGTGTTTTGCATTTACAAATTAAAAGAAAAAAACAGCTACAATATTTATAGGTGTAATTGCTTTTTAGCTACTGGGATTCGTCCAGCACGCTATTGACCTTATACTCTACATTTCACAAAATAACACAATAATGAGATAACTAACCATTTCAATGAGTTGTTGTTGTAGTTTGCTTTGTACTTTCATTTGGCAAATAAAGTAGTACATTTTGTGAGCATCCAGCATATGGTTATATGCTCCTATTTGGTGGATGTTCACATTTCATTAACATTTCCCCTGACTTAATTATGCCATCATCGTTATAACACTATAGGAAATATATCTTTACCATCTTGGTTAATAATTTTCATTATCTGCCTTGTGACATTAAAACTGAGAAAACATTTTAATTGCTTATGTATTTTATTCCTGACTTTCTTTATCATTAAAAAATCAAGACCAGGGTAGAGAAAAATAAATTTCAAGTTCATAATGTAATCTCGGAGAAAGTAAAATTAAATGTTAAAATGTCACAGATTGTGTCAGACATCATGTTGGGGGAAATCATAAACATCTTTGAAAATGTCAAAACAAAGAAAAACGGCAAGAAGGCTTCTTTATTGACAACAAGCCAAAAAGAAACAAAAGCAATTATATATCTAGTTTTTGTACATTTATTTTTTTTACTTTTGAGTCTAACTGTCAGAATTACTTCCTTAATCCAAGACTGAGCAGGAGAAGCCCCTCAGAGGTTGCTGAACAATTTGCTGAATATATAAATATTTATAATCTCCTTACTTGTATTTCCTTAAAACGATCCAGTCTGTCACTTAAAAAATATCCAGTTTACTGCAACACAAGTGATATTATGAGCACCTCCAACCTTTGCTCCATTCCAGCTTTGTAGCCTCCATAAGACTCCATAAACTTTCCTTTAAAGGGACCCTTTCAATTACCTAAACAAAACAAACATGTCATAATTACCTGCCCTGTGGAATAGTTTTGCACAGAGCAACCCTGATCCTCCTCCTCTTGGGTCTTCTACCAACACTGTTGGCTCCTCCCCCCTGCCAAGTGCCCCCCACAGCAGCTTACAATGGAGCCACTCCTGTTGGTTTGCTTTCCAACTGGCTCTGTGTGTCTCGGCCCTACCCCACGTTCCCTCCTCACTGGCTGTGATTAAGCCAATAAGGAGGGAGAGTGCCAAGAGAAACTTTGCTCTTGTGCACATCGCTGAATCAAGATCGGGATTAGGTTACTATAAGGGGGGCTGCATGAAGAAAGTTTTTTACCTTAATGCCTGGTTCTGCTTTCCCCCCTGTAAACTGACCACAGTTTATCATGGCTGCTGAGCCCAGACACCGTGGTCAGTTTACGTGCCTCCATCATCCACAGCTCTCCTCTGTCCTCCTCTAAACTCCCCTCCCTGACTGTCAGATTTTACCAGTGCCCGCCCACTCCCCTCCTGCTGCTAAAATAACTTTATCGTTTTCAGGCAATCCCCTGTGTTAGATAATGCAACGTCTCCACTGTATGCGCTTTATTACAAAAATGCTGCTTTATACTAAATTTTAGAGAGCGGCTCTGTACTCACACCGCCCACTGTTCCGCCCACTGTTCCCCCCACTGTTCTAAATATTGATTAGACACTACCGCAGTGACTCCATAAGCAGTCCATCAATGAGTGAAAAGCCCACCACCGAATACAATGGCCGCTTACCAGAGGGCAAGCCCAGTATGACAGTCGGCTAAGACCCACCCACGGACTTTAATCTCCGGAAAGGATAGGACACCAGGATGGATTCACCCAGAGTAAAAATTCCAGGTCTCACGACTTCATCCATGCTCATATGATCATTAGGTCTCCAGGCTATGATATATACCATTCCCTCTTGTAAGCTTTCAACAGTTAACTAGATATGGTGGGATGCCGATTTAGCTGCATTGTGGGAATTTTCTGATGCTCTCTCAGAGACACAGTGGCGATATCCAGGTCGAAGGCTGTATGGCAGAAAGGAAGTGCCACCCTAGTTGTTTGCCTATATGGTACATACATTTTTTACCGCCTGGATAGTGTTTGGGGGTTCTGAGTAATTTTCTAGCAAAAAATATATATTTTTTTACATGTAGGAGAGGAATGCCAGAATTGGCTTGGACTGAAAGTGGTTAAAGTAAAAACCTTTCTGTGTTTAGAACCACTTTAATTGTCTTTCTATAAAAAAACAGAACTATAGGGGCGTGGCTAGCTGCAGTCAGAGATGGCAGCTTGAGAGCTCCTCACCATCGGGTCCCATAACGGCACAAATCGGCTGTCCAGGCACCCTTTCACCACCCTGGATCTGCAGCTGACATCCTCGGCGATCAGACAGCAATGACGAGGAAAAGGAAGGAAGAAAGGAAACCCCAAAAGCTGACTAAATTCTTTCCATTCAGCCAGCATGGAGGTAGTCAAGATGGCCCCGGTCTGTCCTCCACTCCAGAGTGCTCCGCTCATTCCCCTCCTCTCTCATCTGCTTTGCAGAGCAGACATAGCGGGTCCCCCGGGAGTCCTCAGTCTTGCCCAGACAGCTAGCCCCGAAAAGGCTAGGTTCAGTATTGATGAGCCGAAATGCAGCCCAGTCCCAGGGCCAGAGGTGGATTCGGGGGATGACACGAGGGAGCTCCCTGACAGAATAGAGAAGTTCCCCACCACAAATAAATCAGTAACGGACACTGTGCTGAAAGATATGCTACTCTCCCTCTGCAGGACCATTCAAGCAGACATGATGTCCTGCTTGAAAAAATTCCTTACAGACATACAGGAGGTGGTGACGAGGGTTGAACATATTGAATCCAAGATGGGGGAATTTGCCTCAACAATTAATAATCTAGTGGATGGCCAAGAGCAGGGGGAGGATGAGATGGAGGGCATCAAAGCTAAGCTGGCAGATTTGGAAAACAGGAGCAGAATAAATAATATGAAAATTAGAGGTGTCCCTGAATCAGTTCAGCAGGGGGAACTTTTCAGACTTACTTCCTGACCTTGCTGCAATAGATGTCACCATCGATAGGATTCATCGCCTCCTAAAACCATCCTATCTCCCTGATACCTCCCTGACCTAGGGATGTGATCCTGAGATTGCACTTTTTCCATGTTAAGGAACAACTAATGGCGGCCATGCGCACCAAAGAACGCATACCACCGCAATACCAGAATTTGCAGTTTTATGCAGACTTATCACAGTATAACCTGAGAAAAAAAAGGAGAGGAATGCCAGAATTGGCTTGGACTAAAAGTGGTTAAAGTAAAAACCTTTCTGTGTTTAGAACCACTTTAATTGTCTTTCTATAAAAAACAGAACTATAGGGGCGTGGCTGGCCATGGTCAGAGATGGCAGCTTGAGAGCGGAGCTCCTCACCATCGGGTCCCATAACGGCACAAATCGGCTGTCCAGGCACCCTTTGACCACCCTGGATCTGCGGCTGACATCCTCGGCGATCAGACAGCAATGACGAAGAAAAGGAAGGAATAAAGGAAACCCCGAAAGCGGACCGAATTTTTTCCGTTCAGCCAGCATGGAGGTAGGCAAGATGGCGCCGGTCTGTCCTCCACTCCAGCGTGCTTCACTCTTTCCCCTCCTCTCTCATCTGCTTCGCAGAGCAGACATAGCGGGTCCCTTGGGAAACCTCAGTCCTGCCCACACACACACCGCAGACAGCTTGCCCCGCAAAGGCTAGGTTCAGGATTGATGAGCCGAGATGTAGCCCAGTCCAAGGGCCGGAGGTGGATTCGGGGATGACACGAGGGAGCTCCCTGACAGAATAGAGAAGTTCCCCACCACAAATCAATCAGTAATGGACACTGTGCTGAAAGATATGCTACTCTCCTTCCGCAGGACCATTCAAGCAGACATGATGTCCTGCATGAAAAAAATCCATACAGATATACAGGAGGTGGAGACGAGGGTTGAACATATTAAATCCAAGATGGGGGAATTTGCCTCAACAATTAATGATCTAGTGGATGCCCAAGAGCAGGGGGAGGATGAGATGGAGGGCATCAAAGCTAAGCTGGCAGATTTGGAAAACAGGAGCAGAATAAATAATATGAAAATTAGAGGTGTCCCTGAATCAGTTCAGCAGGGGGAACTTTTCAGACTTACTTCCTGACCTTGCTGCAATAGATGTCACCATCGATAGGATTCATCGCCTCCCAAAACATCCTATCTCCCTGATATCTCCCTGACCTAGGGATGTGATCCTGAGATTCTTCCATGTTAAGGAACAAGTAATGGTGGCCATGTGCACCAAAGAACGCATACCACCGCAATACCAGCATTTGCAGTTTTATGCAGACCTATCACAGTATACCCTGAGAAAATTGAGACATTTGGTCACTATAACCAAAGCCTTGAGGAACCATCAGATCCCCTATAGGTTGGGATTCCCAACTTGCATCACTATTACTAAGGAGGAAAGGAATCATGTAGTGACCTCATTGGAGGGTGGCCTGCTTAGAGAGTGGCATATCCTCCCAGATGGGGATGCCAGTGCTAGTTCTGCAAAAAAGGCATGACCAGTAGATCCGGAGTGGAAGACGGTCACTGCAAAAAAATTGAAAAAACACGCCTGAGCTTGGTAGGCATGTCTACAATACCTGAGTCCCGAGGGGGGGTTTGACTCTCTTTCCCACAAACTTTTCCCCCCAGAAGTACCTGAGCAGCTATTAGCTGCACTCTAGGATACTGTTGTTCTCTCTTGACCTGGTCGGTCGATCCTAGGGTTTAAATGTTTTTTACTGTTCCTAAACCCAGGACTTCAGTTCTGTTTCTTTTTTTCTTTTCTATGTTGTTTTTATTTTTTTCTACTATGTTTCTCACCACTCATCGGAGCCTGCCCTGGAGACCTGTTGGCCGACCATCTTGAGTCACCTGCGGAATCTCCTGTTGATTCCCTCCCTGGCTAGTCGAGCCGCAGCGATGATCTTTGTCCACGACACTGCAACATCCGCATCATGGACTATCTATCAACACTAAAGGCCTTAATCACCCCACCAAATGCAGGGCACTGTGGGCTGAGGCCTTGCAGTACAAGAGTGACATTTAGTGTGCACAGGAGATCCATTTTTGTGCCTCGGCGCAACCTAAGAGCTCCCACAAAAACTTCCCCTCTGTTTTCACAGAAAGTGCTGGGTTCAAGATTTGGGGTGACCTCACGGCAATCAGAGACACAGTCTCCTTCCAGCTCCATGAGGAAATTTAGGATGATAATGGCAGATATCATATCTTGATATGCGACATCAACTCTGTTACGTATACGCTGGTAAACGTCTACACTCCTTATTCCCATCAAATACACTTACTTAACAAGCTGATGAGAAGGGTTGAGCGTGTCAAGAAAGGTGCTCTGATGCTGTGTGGGGACTTTAACCTTGTCCCTGAGAGATTCATGGACTTCTGTACCCTCTCGCATGGGCCCTTCACTCCAACAGGTCATACGTCATCACGACTTGTATATTGCGTGGCGATGCCAACATGCTGGTGAGAGGGATTTCACTTTTTTTTCATCACCCCACCGTTCTTACTCAAGGATAGACCTCTTCCTGGTGGACTTTTGCCTTCTGTCCAGAGCTACTGTTAACTCAGTAGATGATTGTTCTGTTATATGGAATGCCCATAAGGCATTTATGAGGGGCATTTTTATCAAGATTGGGGCAGGGGTGAAAAGGCGGAAGCAAAAACGCATCAGAGAGCTAACCAACGAAATTGACAACTTAGAATCCCAAAATAAGCAGGCCCCCTCGCCCTTAGCATCTCGAAAACTGTCACAATTGCGAAATGATCTTAGAATGTGTCTCCTGGATGACTCTGAGCAATGACGTCAGCGCGTCTGTCTCCCGACATACGTTTCACTATAAGAAAGTGTCGTCTGGGGAACGGGCAACGCACTGACACATCGCATATTTATAACAACAGAAACCACACCTCGGTATGAGTCATAGGCAACGGGAAGATCCCCATTCACAGGGCCAAAAGCCAATCAGCACATTGAATATGTGGACGAGCAGCAAAAATTAATTAAAATGTACAATATATAAGTAATCTAAGGGGTTATTAAATCTAACTACTAGGACAGAGAACTTATACTAATATAGGAAAAGGGGTAACCTAATATATCACATGATATTAAAGATGTGGCACAGCACCACCTAGTGGTTGTGAGCTAGATTGCCAACGTCATAAGAAAACCCAGAAGGCTATATGTATCCAGTTTGCACACATCCAGGACTGGACTGGCCTACTGGGATAGTGTGAAATCTCCCGGTAGGCCGCCTTTTAGCAGCTTTTAGCTGTGGCTGCAGTGGGGCCAATTCTGGGTGTCCGAAGCTCAAGTGCCTCCCCTTCTACTCTCCTTGTTTTATGTCACACACAGTGGGAATCTCTGTAGCTTAGGTCTGAAATGTTTGGCGGCCGCTGTAACAAAGTCCCGCCTCCTAGACTTGCTCCTGTGATAGATGGAACACTGATCTAATTGAATCAGTGTGATGTGTATCACAGGAGTCAGTCTAGGAGGTGGGACTTTGTTATAGTGGCCGACTCATGGTCCAGCAGGCATGGACAGGGACGTTACCTGTCTTTTACAGCGCATTGGGTGACTCTGCTGGCAGCTGGGAAGGACGCAGGACAAGGTCCAGTAGTTTTGGAGGTTGTTCCGCCACCACGCCTCCAAAGCACTACTACTGTTTGTGACACACCTCTCTCCTCCACCCCCTCCTCTTCTTCTTCCTCTGTGGCCTCTTCCTGTGGTGACGTGTTCTCCGTTTTCTCCGAACCAGCCGTGCTCCGTAGGCGTACGAGGGGCTACGCAGGAATGCAGGCCAGGAGATGCCATGCGGTGCTAGAGCTGGTGTGCTTGGGAGACAGGAGCCACACTGGGGAAGAGGTTTTGTCAGCTCTGCAGGGTCAGGCTAAGAGGTGGTTGACGCCACGCCAGCTGAAGCCTGGAATGGTGGTCAGCGATAATGGCACCAACCTCCTCTCTGCCCTGTGACAGGGAAAACTCACCCACGTGCCCTGTTTTGCGCATGTCCTCAATTTGGTGGCGCAGCGGTTCTTGGGCAGGTACCCGGGATTGCAGGATGTCCTGAAGCAGGCCAGGAAAGTCTGCGTGCATTTCCGGAGGTCATATAATACCACTGCTCGGCTGACTGACCTCCAAAGGGAATACAAACTGCCCAAGAACCGCCTAATTTGTGACATGCCCATCAGATGGAACTCAACGTTGGCCATGCTGCAGCGGCTGCACACGCAGCAACGGGCCATCAATGAGTACCTGTGCCAATATGGCAGCAGAACTGGGTCAGGGGAGCTAGGTTTTTTTTCCCCACGCCAGTGGGCCTTGATCAGGGATGCATGCACTGTCCTGTCACCATTTGAGGAGGCCACGAGGATGGTGAGCAGTGACAGTGCATGCATCAGTGAGACTGTCCCTCTTATTCACATGTTGGAGCACACGCTACGTGGAATAATGGACAGGGCCCTTGAGGCAGAACAGAGGGAGGAAGAGGAGGACTTCCTTACCTCTCAAGGCCCCCTTTACCCAGACAGTGGTCCTGCTTGCCCACCTAGCACACAGGAAGAGGATGAGGAGGAGGAGGAGGAGGAGGATTGTATCAGCAGCATGGAGGTGGAGCCTAGCACTCAGCAGCAGCAGTCTTCAAGGGATCATTTACAGTCCCAAGGAGCACGTGGAGTTTTACGTGGCTGGGATGAGGTGCCTGTGGATCCTGTCGTCCTCCAGGACTGTGGCCCGAATGCCTCAGCAAACCTACGCTGCATGGCCTCCCTGAGGACTGTGGCCCGAATGCCTCAGCAAACCTACGCTGCATGGCCTCCCTGATTCTGCAAAGCCTGCGTAAGGATCCTCGTGTACGTGCTATTGAGGAGAGGGATCATTACTGGCTGGCGACTCTCCTTGATCCACGTTACAAGAGTAAGGTTGCGGACCTTATGTTGCCATCGCAGAGGGAGCAGAAGATGAAACTTCTGCGGGAGGCCTTGCAGAAGGGTCTGTGCAATGCGTTCCCAGAACCGGGGGGATTACCAAAACCTGGCTCTGAACAACGTCTTGCTGAGGCTTCGTGAGTCACAGAAGGGGCGGTGGAGAAGGTGGTCGTCTGACCCATGCGTTCAGGCAGTTTTTTAGTCCGCAGCCCCAAGGTCTGACCGGTTCCAGCAACCATCGCCAGTGTCTGCTTTACATGGTCCGTGAATACCTAGGGTCAAGATCCGACTTGGACACCGTCCCCACCGAAAATCCTCTGGCTTACTGGGTCTTGAGGATGGATCACTGGCCAGAGCTTGCCCAATTGAGCTACTGGCTTGCCCTGCATCCAGTGTTCTTTCAGAACGGACATTCAGTGCTGCTGGAGGCTTTGTCACTGATCACAGGGTGCGCCTCTCCACCAGCTCTGTTGATCGACTGACCTTCATCAAAATGAATCAGGCTTGGATCAACACCAGCTACCAAGCACCTGATGCTGATATTAATGAATAATATATTTTTTGTTGAAATGTCGGATCCCTTTTAGACTGCTGATGCTGAGTGACTGTCCTCTTATGCTGCTGATGGAATATCCTTCTCCTCCTCACTTTTCTTGCTGATAGCTAGTAAGAAATGTGTTTCTGGGCTCCGCCACCAGTGCCTTAGGCCTCGTACACACGAGGGGATATGTCCGCTGAAAACGGTCCGATGGACCGTTTCAGCAGACATCTCCGCTCGTGTGTATGGGCTAGCGGACAGATTTCTCCACCCGACAGATTTCAAAGCATGCTTTGAAATCTATCCGGTGGGAATCTGTCTGCCCGACATGTCTGCTGGTTAGTACACTTACCAGCAGACATGTCGTCCCCCACCGCCGCCGCGCCGCCGCCGAATGGATTTGGCGCATGCGCGGAAGTGTTTAACTTCCTAGTGCGGTGACGTGGCGGTGACGTGGCGGCGTCAACGTCACCGCCGCGTCACCGCCACGTCACCGCGCCGTCCGGCGGCGGGGAATTTGATCCGATGGTGTGTACACGCCATCGGATCAAACTCCCGATCGGACATATCCGATGGAAATGGTCCGCAGACCGTTTTCATCGGATATGTCCGATCGTGTGTACGAGGCCTAAGGCACAATTTTTCAGCCCCTATTTAACAGGGGCGCCTAATAACAATTTTTGTTGCAATACTTTGCACGTGGCTCCTTGTTGCGCTCCAATTGGATTAATTGGGAGGGGTTTCAGTGTTGTGTTGTGCCCAAGGCCCAATTTTTCAGCCCCTGTTTAACAGGGGCGCCTAATAACAATTTTTGATGCAATAATTTGTACGTGGCTCCTTGTTGCGCTCCAATTGGAGTTATTGGGAGGGGTTGCAAGTGTTGTGTTGTGCCCAAGGCACAATTTTCCAGCCCCTGTTTAACAGGGGCGCCTAATAACAATTTTTTATGCAATAATTTGCACGTGGCTCCTTGTTGCGCTCCAATTGGAGTTATTGGGAGGGGTTGCAAGTGTTGTGTTGTGCCCAAGGCACAATTTTTCAGCCCCTGTTTAACAGGGGCGCCTAATAACAATTTTTGATGCAATAATTTGCACGTGGCCCCTTGTTGCGCTTCAATTGGAGTTATTGGGAGGGGTTGCAAGTGTTGTGTTGTGCCCAATGCACAATTTTTCTGCCCCTGTTTAACAGGGGCATCTAATAACAATTTTTGATGCAATACTTTGCACGTGGCTCCTTGTTGCGCTCCAATTACAGTATGTTTGAGGGGTGCCCTTTTTTCTAAAAAATTTCTTTCACACAACAATAATGGCCCCCCACCACCGCTAAAATATTCGACATAATGTTGCCACACAGAACTTGCGCAAGTAGCATTAATTACTTTTTTTTTTGGTCCTTTCATGTTGTGCAGGGACATTTCTAAACACGTGCCACTACTAGACACCCAGCAGGTGTGATATTTAAAGGAATTTTTTTTTCACTTTAAGCATCATTAAAATGGCTGCTCCGCAAAAAACGGCCGTTTAAAAAAAAAATATTCCATTGATACATGTTCCCTGGGGCAAGACCCGGGTTCTGAACGACATTTTCCAACATTTAATTGAATTTTGGTCTTTAAAATGACCGTTTTTTAATTCAAACGTTCGGGTCCCATAGACTTCAATGGGGTTCGAAATATTCGCGCGAACCCGCGGTCTGTTCGAACGTTCTGGTGCGAACCGAACCCGGGGGTGTTCGGGTCATCCCTACCCTTACCTATAGGTCAGAGATTTTGTTTGGTGGCCCACCTAAGACAGGGTTGTATTTTCCACATCAGACTGCTGTAATGTATAATGATTTTCTTTTTTTTATGTAATTGTCTAATACAAGCAACTAATTGTGACACACAAGCTTGTATTTGATTCAATTCCAGATCCAGATAAAGTAACTGGAACACATGATTTAAAACCAGGTGATTGAGTTCTAATAAAAGAACATGTGAAATTACCTTTGGGACTAAAGTTTGAAGGACTCTTCCAAATGCTCCTGACAACTGCTACAGGTGTAAAGTGACATGGATACATGCCAGCCATGGCAAGAAAGTACAAGTAATTTTAAAAGATGAGTAAACTACTGTCATGCCTTTGCTTGATCTTAGCAGTCAAAGCTTTAGAGGAAAATCACCTGTACAAATTACACATGCTAACAGGCATAAGGAATATTCTGAATAATTGCTAGATATGTTGACAAAGGCCAGACAGTTCAAAAGGCACACATCAGATAATTTTACCATTAATTTAACAACTGGTGAACTGTATCCTTATGAGTCAAGCCAGAAATTGGCCTTGACAAGGCCCCAGATGTTAAACCTATATACAGTACCTTCGTTCAGAGTTTAAGCAATACAAAGTTGCCCAAATACCAGTATTTATAGAAATACCACAAATGTTCTATTATTGTGAAAATGTATTTTATGCTAAATATAACTTAAGGCCCTTAGGAATATCCCCTTGTTTAGTAAGGAAAAAAAGGTATACAATGTTGCATTATGATACAAGACATGACAAACCCAGATTACACTTTGTTTAGAAATGGTACATTTTCATTGATTGAACAGATACTTTAACGTCCTCATAGGAAACATCGTTATAGGATTGCTTGCTTATTTTAATTTTTTAGGTGTGCTAAATGTGAAATAGAAAAGATTACTACAATAGCAGTTAGACATAAGGAAAATAACCCCAAGGAAGAAATAGAGTGGTATCAGACAGTCAGATTACCAGATTTATATAATGCCAAGATGGGTGATACGAATGAGTAAAGATATGTATCCACATATACCCTAAGAAGAGCTTTACTCCACTTGCAGTGAGTAGTACTGCGGATCCTCTAATATCATATTAGGTAGAGAGGATATGGTAGTGCCCCTCCATAGGGGTCAAGAGGAAGGAAATTAGTAAAATTATAAGGGTCTAATGATGTTAAGACATATATCTTAAGAGACAATCACTTTAAGAATTTATAATACACTTGTTTCTTACCTTTCCTTTTGTTTCTTTTCCTGAGAAAACAAAACTGTTGGATATGTGATGACATGAACTGCTGATAAGAACCCAAAATATGGCTCTAAATTGGATCATCTTATCTAACTGGTCTGAGATGGAACTGTCATGGCGGCGTCTACGTCCAGTTTCACTTTCTATCAATCACATGATGTTACCACTTACTTAACTGTTCCCTTGCTACTAAGAAGAAATGAATGCTGATTAGACTAACTATATGGTCACACCTAGATTACAGCCTAAAACACGCCTAGACCTTATGCATATTCATAAGTATACATTGTTTAACTTGATGTTTGAAAGACAGAGACACTTCCTTTCCTATGCTTGGCTCATCTGAGCTGGGTCTCTGTGTTGTATTTCTCCATTGCAGTGAATAAAAGCACCTATTTTTTTTTTATACAAGATTTGGATCTATTATATCATCTGAATAGTCTTGTTTGGAGACTCCCTAACCTGATTTAATAAATGATTAAGGTGTACAAGGGCCCCCACATCTACACTCATATGTGCAGCACCTAATAGTAAGGATAATGAAGAGTTTAGAATGCTTATAGTTTATTATTATTACTAATATATTATTACTTGTAGTAGTATTGGTATTATTATCGTCATCAATATGTTATATGGTAATTCTGAAAGTTTTGGGATTATGTATTATGTCTTTAACTACTTGAGATCCGCGCTACAGCCGAATGACGGCTCTAGCGCGAATCTAAATTGTCAACAAGCCGTCAATTGACGGCTTGTCACTAGCTGTTTCCCGGCGCGCGCTCCAGAGCGCGCTGCGGGGAAACACTGTGTTGCCCGTGTCCCTTGGACACAGCCAATCACAGATCGCCGCGAACGGCCAATCAGAGTGGCCGTTTGCGATGTGATCTGTGCGGCCAATGAGAGATGATCTCATAGATCATCTCTCATTGCCGTTTTACATAGAGACAGCGTTCTGTCTCTGGAGAGCAGGAGACGGATCTGTGTCTCTTGTACATAGAGACACAGATCGGTCACCTCCCCAGTCACCCCCCCTCCACCTACAGTTAGAACACTATGCAGGGAATACATTTAACCCTTCCTCACCCCCTAGTGTTAACCCCTTCAATGCCAGTCACATTTATACTGTAATTAGTGCATATTTATAGCACCAATCGCAGTATAAATGTGAATGACGCCAAAAATGTGTCAAAAGTGTCCGATGTGTCCGCCATAACGTCGCAGTCACAATAAAAATCGCAGATCGCCGCCATTTCTAGTAAAAAAAAAATAATAAAAAATAATAATTCTGTCCCCTATTTTGTAGGCACTATAAATTTTGCGCAAACCAGATGCTTATTGCGTTTTTTTTTATTTTTTTTTACCAAAAATATGTAGAAGAATACGCATCGCCCTAAACTGAGAAAAAAAAGTTTTTTTTTTTTAATTGGGATATTTATTATAGCAACAAGTAAAAAATATTGTATTTTTTTCAAAATTGTCGCTCTTTTTTGTTTATAGCGCAAAAAATAAAAACCGCACAGGCGATCAAATACCACCAAAAGAAAGCTCTAATTGTGGGGAAAAAAGGACGTCAATTTTGTTTGGGAGCCACGTCGCACGACCGCGCAATTGTCAGTTAAAGCGACGCAGTGCCGGAAGCTGAAATATCACCTGGGCAGGAGGGGGGTATAAGTGCCCAGTAAGCAAGTGGTTAAAGATTAGGGATGAGCCAAACACCCCCGTGTTCGGTTCGCACCAGAACCCTCGAAACTGAACTCCTGTTCGCGTGAACATTTACAACCCCATTGAAGTCTATGGGACTCAAACTCGAATTCAAAAGTCCTCATTTTAAAGCCCAATATACAAGTTATTGTCGGAAAACAGGTTTGGGGACCCGGGTCTTGCCCCAGGGAACATGTATCAATGGAGAAAAAAGTTTTAAAAACTGTCGTTTTTTCTGGAGCAGCGATTTTAATGATGCTCAAAGTGAAAAAAAATATGAAAAATTCCTTTAACCACTTGTCATCTGCCCACCGTCAAATGACGGCGGGCAGACGACTCCATTGTTCTGACATCACGTCATATGAAGTGATGTCCCTTTAAAGCCGCGGGCGGGCGCGCGCGCGTCCCTGGCGGCGCGCGCGCGCACCCGCCGCTCCGCGGGGATCCCGTGCGAGTGCCCGGCGGCAACGATCACCGCCGGGCACACGCGATTGCTCAGTAAGTGAGCTGGGACGTGCAGCTCTGTATGTAAACACAGAGCTGCACGTCCCTGTCAGGGAGAGAGGAGAGTGGTTGTGTCCCTTGTACATAGGGACACAATCGGTCACCTCCCCCAGTCACCCCCCCCTCCCCCTACAGTTAGAACACTGGCTAGGACATACATTTAACCCCTTCCCCGCCCCCTAGTGGTTAACCCCTTCACTGCCAGTCACATTTATACAGTAATCAATGCATATTTATAGCATTTTTCACTGTATAAATGTAAATGGTCCCAAAAATGTCAGAAAAGTGTCCGAAATGTCCGCCATAACGTCGCAGTCCCAATAAAAAAATCGCAGATCGCCGCCATTAATAGTAAAAAAAAAAAAAAAAAAAAAAATTCCATAAACTATCCCCTATTTTGTAAACGCTATAAATTTTGCGCAAACCAATCGATAAACGCTTATTGCATTTTTTTTTTACCAAAAATATGTAGAAGAATACGTATCGGCCTAAACTGAGGGAAAAAATATTTTTTTTATATATTTTTTGGGGTTATTTATTATAGCAAAAAGGAAAAAATATTGAATTTTTTTAAAAATTGACGCTCTATTTTTGTTTATAGCGCAAAAAATAAAAACCGCAGAGGTGATCAAATACCACCAAAAGAAAGCTCTATTTGTGGGAAAAAAAGGACGCCAATTTTGTTTGGGAGCCACGTCGCACGACCGCGCAATTGTCAGTTAAAGCAACGCAGTGCCGGAAGCTTATATTTTGTCTGGGCAGGAAGGGGGTGTAGGTGCACAGTAGGTAAGTGGTTAAAATATCGTACCTTCTGGGTGTCTATAGTAGTGGCACGTGTTTGGAACTGTCCCTGCACAAAATGAGATTACTATAAGAAAAAAGTAATTTAAGACTGTTTGCAGCTTTAATGCAATGTTTGGTCCCTGCAATATGGATGAAAATCAATGAAAAAAATAGCATGGGTTTCCCCGCCACCACTCCCCCCAGATCATTGCAAGCCCCTTTGGCCCAATATACTTTCAACAGCAGTAAGTATAAAGGCGGTGCAAAAAAGACAGGGACTGTAGGTTTGTTGTTAAGTAGAATCTGTTTGTAATTTTCAACTGGTACTTCTTTAACTGCTTGCCGACCTGCCGCCGTCATTTTACTGCGGCAGGTCGGCTCTCCTGGACGAGAGCCCATAACTCTGCATCCCCGCTCGCCCCCGAGTCCCGCACGCATTCCCGGCGGGTACGATCGCCGCCGAGCACACGCGATCGCTCGGTACAGAGCGAGGATCGGGAGCTATGTGTGTAAACACACAGCTCCCGGTCCTGTCAGCAGAGGAAACGCTGATCTTCTGTTCATACAATGTATGAACAGAAGATCAGTGATTTCCCTTAGTGAGGCCACCCCCACATACAGTTAGAACACACCCAGGAACATACTTAATCCCTTCCCTGCCCCCTAGTGTTAACTCCTTCACTGCCAATGGCATTTTTATAGTAATCCAATGCATTTTTATAGCACTGATCGCTAGAAAAATGACAATGGTCCCAAAAATGTGTCAAAAGTGTCCAAAGTGTCCGCCATAATGACGCAGTACTAAAAAAACATTACTAGTAAAAGAAAATATATTAATAAAGATGACATAAAACTACCCCCTATTTTGTAAATGCTATAACTTTTGCGCAAACCAATTAATAAACGCTAATTGCGATTTTTTTTTTACGAAAAATATGTAGAAAAATATGTACCGGCCTAAACTGAGGAAAAAAAAGTTTTTTTATATGTTTTTGGGGGATATTTATTATAGCAAAATGTAAAAAATATTGCATTTTTTCAAAATTGTCGCTCTATTTTTGTTTATAGCGTAAAAAATAAAAACCGCAGAGATGATCAAATACCACCAAAAGAAAGGTCTAGTTGAGGGAAAAAAAGAACGCCAATTTTGTTTAGTAGCCACGCCGCACGACTGCGCAATTGTCAGTTAAAGCGATGCAGTGCCGAATCACAAAAAGTGCTCTGGTATTTGGGCAGCAATATGGTCCGGGGGTTAAGTGGTTAAAGTGTAGCTTCAGCCATAACATCTTTTTTTAAGCTTTTCTGAAAACATAGAGAAGGGTTATCACCCCTGTAACATTTGTTTTGCTGTCTGTGTGCATCTGTTCAGAAGATTGCACCTCACTTTCTCTCCCAATGTCAAATGATTTTTTTTTTTTGGTGAAACAAGGATTGGTGATAAAGCATCAGTGGACAGGAGACACCGTTTACAGAAGAGAATTTCCCTTCCTAGGGTTAGATTTCCTCTCACTTCCTGTTGTCTCCTTCCGTTTGCAAGTAGGAGTCGTTTGTAATTTGGATGTTTGAAAGTAGGGGCCTGACGTATATACTCTGCAGAAATTTGGGCCCTAGGTGTTGGTGTTGCCACAACACTGTAAGCTCCTCAGTTAGTCTTGGTGGGCACTGGAACGCCCTGCTGTGAAATATTAGATCAAGAATTGTAATTACACGCCCCTGCTGAACAGGGGCAGAAAAAATGGGCCTTAGGCACTGGTGCTGGTGCCACAACAATGCAACCCCTCACAGTTACTGTAATTGGAGCGCAGCAAAGAGCCACATGCAAAGTATTGCATCAAAAATTGTTATTACACGCCCCTGTTAAACAGGGGCAGAAAAATTGGGCCTTAGCCACTGGTGCTGGCAGGTTCAAGTGCAAACTATACAGCACAGCACAGTGTAGTAAACACCTGGTACGCTTAGGTGCAAACAGCACAAGTGCACTGAACTACAAGTAGGTTCAAGTACAAACTATACAGCACAAGTGCACTGAACTACAAGAAGGTTCAAGTAAAAACTATACAGCACAAGTGCAGTAAACACCTGGTACGTTTAGGTGCAAACAGCACAAGTGCACTGAACTACAAGTAGGTTCAAGTGCAAACTATACAACACAAGTGCACTGAACTCCAAGTAGGTTCAAGTGAAAACTATACAGCACAAGTGCAGTAAACAACTGGTACGTTTAGGTGCAAACAGCACAAGTGCACTGAACTACAAGTAGGTTCAAGTGCAAACTATACAGCACAAGTGCACTGAACTACAAGTAGGTTCAAGTGCAAACTATACAGCACAAGTGCACTGAACTACAAGTAGGTTCAGGTGCAAACTATACAGCACAAGTGCAGTAAACACCTGGTACGCTTAGGTGCAAACAGCACAAGTGCACTGAACTACAAGTAGGTTCAAGTGCAAACTATACAGCACAAGTGAATGGATAGGTTGGGTAAATACTGCGCTGCTAAAATTGGCGTATGGTAAGCTGCTAAACACGGCTAATAGCAAAAAAATACAGTGGATAAAAAATGTGTAGCGCTAAATATAGACATATAAAAAAATGAAGAAAATAAGTCCATATGTTCTGTGGAGTATCAGTGAAGCATGAATAAATTCAATAAACACCAAAATAAGAAGGAAGTGTCCACACCAAACAAAACACTGTAAAAAGTGTCCAATGATGGTCACTCGAAAGAAAGTGCTCTCATGTGAGCAGGTGGTGTCCTTAAATAATATACTGCTTGCTGACAATAGAAGAGAAGACCTTCACCCACTGAAAGAATGGAGGCTTACCGGATAGTATGGACTCTGCAAGCAATATATACTTGAGAGTCAAATGAGCTTTTGGAACATCCAACACTGGTCAGGATCTCATCAGGGTACAGGAAACAAAGAAGAACATCTGCGCCGTGGTATGGAGATAAACTCGTGCTGTTCCGGGCTTGACACTCCGTGGATGTTATATGAGAAAACGTATTGGAGGAAGAGAAGGAGCAGAATAGTGTAATAACGTCAAAGTAAAAAAAAATTAATAAGTATTGCACTTACATAAATTCAGGGTAAAAAAGCGCTTATAGTCATAGTGTGGCGACGGTAGGATCTTCCCTGACGCGTTTCGTGTACAAACACGTTATCAAAGGGGGTTAGTCCACCGTAGCCTCTAGAAGTATATATATACACAATGTGTGGTCCCCTAATGAGAGTCACAACCACTTCCCGTGTGGTGTCAATTACAGGTCAGCTTCCAGGTTAGAATCAAGATGGCGCCCGGGCTTGAGTTCCAAGCCTCAATGTGAAAATCTAAAATGGCGCCAGAAGCTGGAAATAATGTTGATGAACAAAACGTTCGTCCTTCTAATTTATATACAATTGCTATAATATTGTGGGGGCAATACAAAATGGGCCGTTAGTAAATGCCAGATGTAATGTTTTGTCCGGAGAGTCGCGATGAAAACAGCTATAAAAATGTGGCTCAACAGGATATTTCCCACACTAAAAATGGCGTTGTGATGTGTATTACAGCTCACGTGGGACGCCCAGAGCAGGGTGAGTGTAAGACGTGACCATAGAGTGTCATGACGCGGCGGCATAGATAATACAGACGCGCACATGACAGGAAACGAACATCACGTGCGTTCCACGGGTCAAAGGGTGCGCTCCATCATGACGCAGCAGCGTACATGACGGGGGGCGGACTCTACCTGCGATCCACCTATCGCAGGAGACGCGTAATATGTCAGGGTAAGTGTAAGACTTGACCATAGAGTGTCATGACGCGGCGGCATAGACAATACAGCCACGCGCATGACGGGAAACGGACCTCGCGTGCGTTCCACGGGTCAAATGGTGCGCTCCATCATGACGCAACAGCGTGCATGACGGGGGGCGGACTCTACCTACGATCCACCTATCACAGGAGACGCGTAATACGTCATGACGGAGAGCACGTGCCGTAGGTCACATGGTGCGCTCCATCTTATGCGTATCACACAGCGCGCATGGAAGCGCATTAGTGTATTAGCTAGCAGATGGATAAATAGAACCACGATGTTGGGTATAATTTAAAATATATATGTCAACAAACAGCTCACACAAGCCGTGGGCCGAACTAAATAAGTCGTAATATACAGGTTAAATAAATAGTCGGTACCATACTGATAGTGAAGTCGCAATACAAAATAATTAGAATCAACTTTAAAAGAAGAAGTAGGGAACGAGTCTCAATAACAACTGGAACCTCTAAATATAGAAGTATAAAAAGTAAAAATTTAAAAAAGTTAATAGAATCCAATGCATGAACCGGAAAGTGAATGGGACTCTCAACGGGGGCACCACACGCAAATGAATTTCTAAACATAATATGAACAATATATAATCAATATACATGCCTGTACAAAAGTACATACATAATTATTTTGTACACAGAAGTGGAAATTGAGAATCACAATGAAAAACAATAAATTAAAAATGGAAATGGACAATGTGGAGCATAATAAATTACAGTTAATGTCATTGGTGAATATCGTTGAAATAAGTAGTAGATGTCACACAGCTAAGACTTATCAATAAAATAATTAATATCCCAATCTACATTAAGGCCCAATGGGCGGTGAGACTGAAGTTCGAAAATCCAGAATGTCTCAAGGCGTGAAACGCCCCTGGTTTTAGCTCCGCCCCTCCATGGAGCCTCATATCTATCGATAATTACAAATTGGGATCCAGTAGGGTCTTTGTTATGGCATTGTTTGTAATGTCTAGGGACAGTATGATTAACATCACCTCCTTTGATTAGGGCAATGTGTTCACCAACTCTTATCGAGAAAGATCTGATCGTGCGGCCAACATATTGTTTGCCACAAGGGCACGTAATGAGATACACTATATAGCTAGTTTCGCATGTACAAAACTGTCTGATAGTGTATTGTTTATGTGTGACCGTAGAGAAAAATTGTGTGATCTTTCGTTGTCCTAATGAGTTGTGTTGGCATACTTTGCATTTTCTGCAAGGAAAAAAACCAACAAGTTGATGAAAAAAAGAATTTTTTTTTCGGGGGGTCAATGATATTGGTGGCAATACGGTTATGTAATGATGGTGCTCCTCTAAAAACTACCTTTGCCCGTTCTGGAAGTATGGAATTGAGTACATTGTCATTCCTTAGGATATCCCAATGTTTGTTGATGATATTTACCACCTGACGTAGTCATGGCAAATTTGAAATTCTCGTCTACAGGGGGCTTGGGTTTGGTTGTGACTAATGAAGATCTATCAAGAGTAAGTGCTCTCTGTATTTCGTAGTTCACTGCTTCCGTTGCATAGCCCTTTTCAACAAACCTCAGCTTCAGCATTTCAGCCTGGGTTAGAAAACATGCGGTATCTGTACAATTTCTACGGAGCCTATAGAGCTGACTGCGGGGTACAGATCTAAGCCACGAACTGTGGTGACAGCTGTCAATCGGGATAAAACCGTTTCTGTCAGTTGGTTTAAAGTATGTCTTGAAATTGAATTTGCGGTTAGACAACTCAATTTCTAGGTCAAGGAAATGTATCTTGGTGTTACTATACTCAAATGTGAGCGATATCCCTCTGTCGTTCAGATTTAGATCATCGAAAAAGGCCTGCAACGAGTCAGGACTGCCATTCCATAGGAGGAGGATGTCATCTATATACCTGGCCCATAGGACAAGAGATGGATCGTTCCGCGTATAGACGACATCCTCCTCCCACTTGGCCATAAACAGGTTCGCGAGGCTGGGTGCGAACTTGGCCCCCATCGCTACACCCTTTTGTTGGAGGTAGTAACATTGGTTGAACCAAAAATAATTGTGCTTAGTCGCAAACTCCAATAACTCTATGATATAGTCACATTGAAAGGAGGCGAGGGTAGGTTCTTTATTTAGAAAATATTGTACTGCTGAAATGCCCAGATGGTGGGGGATACATGTATATAGGGAGGCCACATCTGCAGTAGCTAGTATGTAGTCTCCCTTAACTTCTAATTTCTCCAATAGTCTTATTGTATCTCCAGTATCCTTAAGATACGATGGAATCTTCTTGACTAGAGGCTGTAGGTAGTGATCTACATACTGCCCTATACGTGCTGTAACGGAGTCAATACCGCTGACTATTGGCCTCCCAGGTGGTTGGGTAGGATGTTTATGTATCTTGGGTAGATAGTAAATTGTGGGTATACGTGGTGCTTTGGGCACCAAAAAGGCCTTTTCTTTCTTATTTAAAATTTTCATGTCATAACCTTTATTGACTAAGGTTGCTAGCTGTTTTTTATAGGTATTAGTGGGGTTACTCGGGATCTCTTTGTATGTGTCTGGCTCATTGAGTATCCGTTGCATCTCTGTTTGATATTGGGATTTGTCTAAAATCACGATACCCCCGCCCTTATCGGCGGGGCGTATGACCAGATCTTTCCGGTCGCACAAAGATTTCAACCCGGACTTTGATAGATTGGGTGTATATGGTGTCTTAACGGATAGTTTGGACAAATCACTTAGGACACATTCCCTAAAAATCCTAACAGCTGGTGCCACTGTTACAGGAGGATTATAGAGGGAAGGGTTGGAAAGTCCAGAGTGTACCGTGCCAGATGTTGCTGCACGGTCCGTATATCTTTGTGTATTAGAACTCAAATACCTTTGTATATTTATCTTACGTATGTATTTTTGTACGTCTATAAATGTCCCAAACTTGCTTAATTGCTTAGGTGGAGCATACTTGAGACCCTTATCTAATATAGATTGTTCATCACGTGTAAGTGTCTTAGTGCTGAGGTTAAAAACACCCTGACATTTTATACTCTCCTTCTTTTTCCTCTTCTGGATTCTCCGCCCGCTTCTACAGCCTCTCTTGGGTTTGGACCTTTCTTTGAGAAATGGTCCTCGTGAAAACCCCGTTAACCATAAGAATCTGATCTCTCTTGGTAGTATGGGGTTTGCTCGTGATCATTCATCCCATGGTAGTAGGAGTCATGGTCCCGTTTTTGTTCTCTTAAAGGAGAAAACCTGTTATGTGTTGAAACAGAGGGTGCATATTGTGGGTGGCAATATTGAGGATATGTTTCATAATATTCTCTGTATGGACCTGGTGAGGCATAGCTGTCTCGTCCATATTGAAAACGGGGTGGGTTGTGTTGTGAACTCCCCCTAGGTTGACCTCTCCCACCGCGTTTTCCCCTGTTGTTGCCCCTTCCTCTGGTATGATTTCTAGGAGTGCGGGGGCTGGGGTGTAAGGGTCTCGGCTGAGAAGGCGGAAAAACTTTTAAAGTGTCCGTGCCTGCTTGTGTTAAATGGTTATACCCAAACTGGGCCGCCATGCTTCCAGGAACCATGGAGGGAATTGGAAGAGATGGTAATCCAGACCCAATAGCAGGGGTCGTATCCATTGACGGAGCAGATGAGGTGGATGTGACAGATTTTTGCCACACAAAAACACAGTTGTTTTTGTAGTCACCTACATTGCGGGAATATTTTTTATGTTTTTTAATTCGCTGGTCACGGTCCTCCTTCTCCAGATGGTTTTGAAGGCTGGATGAGAGGGAGCCATATTCCAGCGAACTTTTATGTGTGGAGAGTTTGTCTTTTATTTCTTTAATCTCTGTATCAAAGGAAAGCAATCTGTTCCTTTTCTTAGAGACAAGAAAATTCAAAAAACTAACTCCTGCTTCATTGAAGTATTTAAACCAGGCGTTAGTTTCAGAATCACCTTGTTGTGGATGCACATCCCAACGGAGGCTACGTGGAACCATACCCTCGGAGATGTACTGATCCAAAAAAACAATGTCCCACAGGACATGTAATTCAGATGTCATGATATTTTTGAGTCTTAGAAACAAACCCCCTATCTCAGTATCCTTACCAGTGCTGGTAAAAACACACTCGGTGTTGACAGTCCTTGATGCCCTATAGTCAAAGACATCCATTGTGATGTGTCTAAAGACACCGGATAGGACTGAATAGCTGCAGCAATATTGGCGTTTCAATAGATAACAGTAAATGGATAGGTTGGGTAAATACTGCGCTGCTAAAATTGGCGTATGGTAAGCTGCTAAACACGGCTAATAGAAAACAATAAGCAAAAAAATACAGTGGATAAAAAATGTGTAGCGCTAAATATAGACATATAAAAAAAAAAATGAAGAAAATAAGTCCATATGTTCTGTGGAGTATCAGTGAAGCATGAATAAATTCAATAAACACCAAAATAAGAAGGAAGTGTCCACACCAAACAAAACACTGTAAAAAGTGTCCAATGATGGTCACTCAAAAGAAAGTGCTCTCATGTGAGCAGGTGGTGTCCTTAAATAATATACTGCTTGGTGACAATAGAAGAGAAGACCTTCACCAACTGAAAGAATGGAGGCTTACCGGATAGTATGGACTCTGCAAGCAATATATACTTGAGAGTCAAATGAGCTTTTGGAACATCCAACACTGGTCAGGATCTGCGATAGGTGGATCGTAGGTAGAGTCCGCCCCCCGTCATGCACGCTGTTGCGTCATGATGGAGCGCACCATTTGACCCGTGGAACGCACGCGAGGTCCGTTTCCTGTCATGCGCGCGGCTGTATTGTCTATGCCGCCGCGTCATGACACTCTATGGTCAAGTCTTACACTTACTCTGACATATTACGCGTCTCCTGCGATAGGTGGATCGCAGGTAGAGTCCGCCCCCCGTCATGTACGCTGCTGCGTCATGATGGAGCGCACCCTTTGACCCGTGGAACGCACGTGATGTTTGTTTCCTGTCATGCGCGCGTCTGTATTATCTATGCCGCCGCGTCATGACACTCTATGGTCACGTCTTACACTCACCCTGCTCTGGGCGTCCCACGTGAGCTGTAATACACATCACGACGCCATTTTTAGTGTGGGAAATATCCTGTTGAGCCACGTTTTTATAGCTGTTTTCATCGCGACTCTCCGGACAAAACAATACATCTGGCATTTACTAACGGCCCATTTTGTATTGCCCCCACAATATTATAGCAATTGTATATAAATTAGATGGACGAACGTTTTGTTCATCGACATTATTTCCAGCTTCTGGCGCCATTTTAGATTTTCACATTGAGGCTTGGAACTCAAGCCCGGGCGCCATCTTGATTCTAACCTGGAAGCTGACCTGTAATTGACACCACACGGGAAGTGGTTGTGACTCTCATTAGGGGACCACACATTGTGTATATATATACTTCTAGAGGCTACGGTGGACTAACCCCCTTTGATAACGTGTTTGTACACGAAACGCGTCAGGGAAGATCCTACCGTCGCCACACTATGACTATAAGCGCTTTTTTACCCTGAATTTATGTAAGTGCAATACTTATAAAAAATTGTTTACTTTGACGTTATTACACTATTCTGCTCCTTCTCTTCCTCCAATACGTTTTCTCATATAACATCCACGGAGTGTCAAGCCCGGAACAGCACGAGTTTATCTCCATACCACGGCGCAGATGTTCTTCTTTGTTTCCTGTACCCTGATGAGATCCTGACCAGTGTTGGATGTTCCAAAAGCTCATTTG
Organism: Rana kukunoris; assembly: GCA_029574335.1. Classification (NCBI taxonomy): domain Eukaryota; kingdom Metazoa; phylum Chordata; class Amphibia; order Anura; family Ranidae; genus Rana; species Rana kukunoris. The sequence goes on along the minus strand of CM056053.1, from coordinate 400,744,104 downwards.
ACTCTCAAGTATATATTGCTTGCAGAGTCCATACTATCCGGTAAGCCTCCATTCTTTCAGTGGGTGAAGGTCTTCTCTTCTATTGTCACCAAGCAGTATATTATTTAAGGACACCACCTGCTCACATGAGAGCACTTTCTTTTGAGTGACCATCATTGGACACTTTTTACAGTGTTTTGTTTGGTGTGGACACTTCCTTCTTATTTTGGTGTTTATTGACTTTATTCATGCTTCACTGATACTCCACAGAACATATGGACTTATTTTCTTCATTTTTTTATATGTCTATATTTAGCGCTACACATTTTTTATCCACTGTATTTTTTTGCTTATTGTTTTCTATTAGCCGTGTTTAGCAGCTTACCATACGCCAATTTTAGCAGCACAGTATTTACCCAACCTATCCATTTACTGTTATCTATTGAAACGCCAATATTGCTGCAGCTATTCAGTCCTATCCGGTGTCTTTAGACACATCACAATGGATGTCTTTGACTATAGGGCATCAAGGACTGTCAACACCGAGGGTGTTTTTACCAGCACTGGTAAGGATACTGAGATAGGGGGTTTGTTTCTAAGACTCAAAAATATCATGACATCTGAATTACATGTCCTGTGGGACATTGTTTTTTTGGATCAGTACATCTCCGAGGGTATGGTTCCACGTAGCCTCAGGTGATTCTGAAACTAACGCCTGGTTTAAATACTTCAATGAAGCAGGAGTTAGTTTTTTGAGTTTTCTTGTCTCTAAGAAAAGGAACAGATTGCTTTCCTTTGATACAGAGATTAAAGAAATAAAAGACAAACTCTCCACACATAAAAGTTCGCTGGAATATGGCTCCCTCTCATCCAGCCTTCAAAACCATCTGGAGAAGGAGGACCGTGACCAGCGAATTAAAAAACATAAAAAATATTCCCGCAATGTAGGTGACTACAAAAACAACTGTGTTTTTGTGTGGCAAAAATCTGTCACATCCACCTCATCTGCTCCGTCAATGGATACGACCCCTGCTATTGGGTCTGGATTACCATCTCTTCCAATTCCCTCCATGGTTCCTGGAAGCATGGCGGCCCAGTTTGGGTATAACCATTTAACACAAGCAGGCACGGACACTTTAAAAGTTTTTCCGCCTTCTCAGCCGAGACCCCTACACCTCAGCCCCCGCACTCCTAGAAATCATACCAGAGGAAGGGGCAACAACAGGGGAAAACGCGGTGGGAGAGGTCAACCTAGGGGTAGTTCCCAACACAACCCACCCCGTTTTCAATATGGACGAGACAGCTATGCCTCACCAGGTCCATACAGAGAATATTATGAAACATATCCTCAATATTGCCACCCACAATATGCACCCTCTGTTTCAACACATAACAGGTTTTCTCCTTTAAGAGAACAAAAACGGGACCATGACTCCTACTACCATGGGATGAATGATCACGAGCAAACCCCATACTACCAAGAGAGATCAGATTCTTATGGTTAACAGGGTTTTCACGAGGACCATTTCTCAAAGAAAGGTCCAAACCCAAGAGAGGCTGTAGAAGCGGGCGGAGAATCCAGAAGAGGAAAAAGAAGGAGAGTATAAAATGTCAGGGTGTTTTTAACCTCAGCACTAAGACACTTACACGTGATGAACAATCTATATTAGATAAGGGTCTCAAGTATGCTCCACCTAAGCAATTAAGCAAGTTTGGGACATTTATAGACGTACAAAAATACATACGTACGTATTTGAGTTCTAATACACAAAGATATATGGACCGTGCAGCAACATCTGGCACGGTACACTCTGGACTTTCCAACCCTTCCCTCTATAATCCTCCTGTAACAGTGGCACCAGCTGTTAGGATTTTTAGGGAATGTGTCCTAAGTGATTTGTCCAAACTATCCGTTAAGACACCATATACACCCAATCTATCAAAGTCCGGGTTGAAATCTTTGTGCGACCGGAAAGATCTGGTCATACGCCCCGCCGATAAGGGCGGGGGTATCGTGATTTTAGACAAATCCCAATATCAAACAGAGATGCAACGGATACTCAATGAGCCTGACACATACAAAGAGATCCTGAGTAACCCCACTAATACCTATAAAAAACAGCTAGCAACCTTAGTCAATAAAGGTTATGACATGAACATTTTAAATAAGAAAGAAAAGGCCTTTTTGCGCCCAAAGCACCACGTATACCCACAATTTACTATCTACCCAAGATACATAAACATCCTACCCAACCACCTGGGAGGCCAATAGTCAGCGGTATTGACTCCGTTACAGCACGTATAGGGCAGTATGTAGATCACTACCTACAGCCTCTAGTCAAGAAGATTCCATCGTATCTTAAGGATACTGGAGATACAATAAGACTATTGGAGAAATTAGAAGTTAAGGGAGACTACATACTAGCTACTGCAGATGTGGCCTCCCTATATACATGTATCCCCCACCATCTGGGCATTTCAGCAGTACAATATTTTCTAAATAAAGAACCTACCCTCGCCTCCTTTCAATTTGACTATATCATAGAGTTATTGGAGTTTGCGACTAAGCACAATTATTTTTGGTTCAACCAATGTTACTACCTCCAACAAAAGGGTGTAGCGATGGGGGCCAAGTTCGCACCCAGCCTCGCGAACCTGTTTATGGCCAAGTGGGAGGAGGATGTCGTCTATACGCGGAACGATCCATCTCTTGTCCTATGGGCCAGGTATATAGATGACATCCTCCTCCTATGGAATGGCAGTCCTGACTCATTGCAGGCCTTTTTCGATGATCTAAATCTGAACGACAGAGGGATATCGCTCACATTTGAGTATAGTAACACCAAGATACATTTCCTTGACCTAGAAATTGAGTTGTCTAACCGCAAATTCAATTTCAAGACATACTTTAAACCAACTGACAGAAACGGTTTTATCCCGATTGACAGCTGTCACCACAGTTCGTGGCTTAGATCTGTACCCCGCAGTCAGCTCTATAGGCTCCGTAGAAATTGTACAGATACCGCATGTTTTCTAACCCAGGCTGAAATGCTGAAGCTGAGGTTTGTTGAAAAGGGCTATGCAACGGAAGCAGTGAACTACGAAATACAGAGAGCACTTACTCTTGATAGATCTTCATTAGTCACAACCAAACCCAAGCCCCCTGTAGACGAGAATTTCAAATTTGCCATGACTACGTCAGGTGGTAAATATCACCAACAAACATTGGGATATCCTAAGGAATGACAATGTACTCAATTCCATACTTCCAGAACGGGCAAAGGTAATTTTTGGAGGAGCACCATCATTACATAACCGTATTGCCCCCAATATCATTGACCCCCCGAAAAAAAAAAAATTTTTTTCATCAACTTGTTGGTTTTTTTCCTTGCAGAAAATGCAAAGTATGCCAACACAACTCATTAGGACAACGAAAGATCACACAATTTTTCTCTAAGGTCACACATAAACAATACACTATCAGACAGTTTTGTACATGCGAAACTAGCTATATAGTGTATCTCATTACGTGCCCTTGTGGCAAACAATATTTTGGCCGCACGATCAGATCTTTCTCGATAAGAGTTGGTGAACACATTGCCCTAATCAAAGGAGGTGATGTTAATCATACTGTCCCTAGACATTACAAACAATGCCATAACAAAGACCCTACTGGATCCCAATTTGTAATTATCGATAGATATGAGGCTCCATGGAGGGGCGGAGCTAAAACCAGGGGCGCTTCACGCCTTGAGACATTCTGGATTTTCGAACTTCAGTCTCACCGCCCATTAGGCCTTAATGTAGATTGGGATATTAATTCTTTTATTGATAAGTCTTAGATGTGTGACATCTACTACTTATTTGAACGATATTCACCAATGACATTAACTGTAATTTATTATGCTCCACAGTGTCCATTTCCATTTTTCATTTATTGTTTTTCATTGTGATTCTCAATTTCCACTTCTGTGTACAAAATAATTATGTATGTACTTTTGTACAGGCATGTATATTGATTATATATTGTTCATATTATGTTTAGAAATTCATTTGCATGTGGTGCCCCCGTTGAGAGTCCCATTCACTTTCCGGTTCATGCATTGGATTCTATTAACTTTTTTAAGTTTTTACTTTTTATACTTCTATATTTAGAGGTTCCAGTTGTTATTGAGACTCGTTCCCTACTTCTTGTTTTAAAGTTGATTCTAATTATTTTGTATTGCGACTTCACTATCAGTATGGTACCGACTATTTATTTAACCTGTATATTACGACTTATTTAGTTCGGCCCACGGCTTGTGTGAGCTGTTTGTTGACATATATATTTTAAATTATACCCAACATCGTGGTTCTATTTATCCATCTGCTAGCTAATACACTAATGCGCTTCCATGCACGCTGTGTGATACGCATAAGATGGAGCGCACCATGTGACCTACGGCACGTGCTCTCCGTCATGACGTATTACGCGTCTCCTGCGATAGGTGGATCGTAGGTAGAGTCCGCCCCCCGTCATGCACGCTGTTGCGTCATGATGGAGCGCACCATTTGACCCGTGGAACGCACGCGAGGTCCGTTTCCTGTCATGCGCGCGGCTGTATTGTCTATGCCGCCGCGTCATGACACTCTATGGTCAAGTCTTACACTTACCCTGACATATTACGCGTCTCCTGCGATAGGTGGATCGCAGGTAGAGTCCGCCCCCCGTCATGTACGCTGCTGCGTCATGATGGAGCGCACCCTTTGACCCGTGGAACGCACGTGATGTTCGTTTCCTGTCATGCGCGCGTCTGTATTATCTATGCCGCCGCGTCATGACACTCTATGGTCACGTCTTACACTCACCCTGCTCTGGGCGTCCCACGTGAGCTGTAATACACATCACAACGCCATTTTTAGTGTGGGAAATATCCTGTTGAGCCACATTTTTATAGCTGTTTTCATCGCGACTTTCCCGACAAAACATTACATCTGGCATTTACTAACGGCCCATCTTGTATTGCCCCCTCAATATTATAGCAATTGTATATAAATTAGATGGACGAACGTTTTGTTCATCAACATTATTTCCAGCTTCTGGCGCCATTTTAGATTTTCACATTGAGGCTTGGAACTCAAGCCCGGGCGCCATCTTGATTCTAACCTGGAAGCTGACCTGTAATTGACACCACACGGGAAGTGGTTGTGACTCTCATTAGGGGACCACACATTGTGTATATATATACTTCTAGAGGCTACGGTGGACTAACCCCCTTTGATAACGTGTTTGTACATGAAACGCGTCAGGGAAGATCCTACCGTCGCCACACTATGACTATAAGCGCTTTTTTACCCTGAATTTATGTAAGTGCAATACTTATTAATTTTTTTTTACTTTGACGTTATTACACTATTCTGCTCCTTCTCTTCCTCCAATACGTTTTCTCATATAACATCCACGGAGTGTCAAGCCCGGAACAGCACGAGTTTATCTCCATACCACGGCGCAGATGTTCTTCTTTGTTTCCTGTACCCTGATGAGATCCTGACCAGTGTTGGATGTTCCAAAAGCTCATTTGACTCTCAAGTATATATTGCTTGCAGAGTCCATACTATCCGGTAAGCCTCCATTCTTTCAGTGGGGGAAGGTCTTCTCTTCTATTGTCAGCAAGCAGTATATTATTTAAGGACACCACCTGCTCACATGAGAGCACTTTCTTTTGAGTATACAGCACAAGTGCACTGAACTACAAGAAGGTTCCAGTGCAAACTATACAGCACACAGGCAATACAACACGTTAGAAGACTGCAGCTAGCACAATCAACTGCCTGACAAATAGAAATAGCTGATTTAGCTAAACTATACAGTGTATAAATATATGTACAACTCCTGGGATGTATATATATCCTCTACACACTGTAAATTTAACTGAACTGACTAGCCTGCCTGCTCTATCTATCTATCTATCTAGTAAATAAGACAATGGGGCTGGTTTACTATTGTCACTGCGCTGCGCCGGTTCATGCCTTAATTAGTGCGCTGGATGAAGCCTTAATTAGGTGCATGAACCGGGCGCAGCAGCAGCGCAATGCAATTGATAAGTAAATCTGCTGCAGAACTCACTGTAGAAGTCTATGGGGGAAATCAAAAGTGCTAATTTTAAAGGCTAATCTGCAAGTTTTGTCCTAAAAAGTGTTTGGGGACCTCAGTCCTGCCCCAGGGGACATGTATCAATGCTTTTTTTTGTTATAAAAAATGGCCGTTTTTTCGGGAGCAGTGATTTTAATAATGCTAAAAGTGCAACAATAAAAGTGTAATATTCCTTTAAATTTCGTACCATGGGGGGGGGGGTGTAAAGTCAGTATGTGAAAAAGCGCACGTTTCTGAAGAAAAAAAAAACGTTTAAAACAGACTCGCGGCTATAATGAATTATGAATTATGAATGAACTTGTGCGCGGCTTCTTCTTCCCCGGAGGCTCGTCTTCCAATTGAATTGCCCGCTGTGTGACGCTCATGAGACCACGCCCCCCCTCTGACGCACACACACCACACTGGGACTTTCCTAGGAGATTACCTGTGGCGTCAGAGGGGGGCGTGGTCTCATGAGCGTCACACAGTGGGGAATTCAATTGGAAGCCGAGCGCCGGGAAAGAAGAAGATGCGGACGAGAAAGCCAGCGGAAGGAGAAGAATATGGAAGAAGACACCGGTCAAGATGCGGGACTAGAAGACCCAAGAAAGAAGCAGAGGAAGAAGAAGATGGAGTAAGAAACCCGAAGGAAAGAAGAAGATGGAAGAAGAAGAAGCGGAAAGAAGATATTAATAAAGGACTTGTCAAAAACCGGCTCTTGTCTTTTTTAACACTTTTCACTTTTTTTTGTGAAATGATAGAGGTACAGTGTACTCCATTACCATTTCACATGGAGGGGCCGGGATCTGGGGGGCCCCTTTGTTAAAGGGGTCTTCCAGATTTCGATAAGCCTCCTGCCCGCAGACCCCCACAACCACCGGGCAAGGGTTGTGGGGATGAGGCTCTTGTCCTCATCAACATGGGATCAAGGTGCTTTGGGGGGGGACCCCAAAGCACCCTCCCAATGTTGAGGGCATGTGGCCTGGTGCAGTTCAAGAGAGGGGGGGCCGCACTCTGCCCCCCCTCTTTTCTGCGGCCGGCCAGGTCAACGTGCTCGGATAAGGGTCCGGTGTGGATATTGGGGGGGACTCCACGCCATTTTAAAAAAAAAAATTATGGCGGGGTTTCCCTTAATATCCATATCAGACCTGAAGGGCCTTCTAATGGAATTTGGGGGGACCCCCACGCTTTTTTTTTTTTGGTTTTATGAATGAATCTCTCACAATTCCTGGGAGCCGACAATTCATTATAGCTGCGAGTCAGTTTAAGCTCAGGTTCACACTGGGTACGATTTGGTTCGATTTGAGATGCGATTTCACATGTGAAACACATCTCAAATCAGCGGCATTTGTCAGCAATTGTCGGCAATGAAACTGTCCTAATCGGTGCGATGCCGCATCTGCGGCGCTGCACTGATTTCAAAAAGTAGTTCCTGTACTACTTTTTACGATTTGGGGACGCAATTTACATTGACATTTGTGCAGAAACCTGCACAGATGTCTCTTAAATCGCGGCCGAAATCAGGACTGCCAGCGGGAGTGAAATTGTGCGAGTTCAGCTGAACTCGCACGGCTTCAGTCCCGCAGCCCAGTGTGAACCAGGGCGTAAACGGCTTTTTTTCTTCAGAATGTCATTTTGTGCAGGGACAGTTCTAACCACGGGAAACGTGCGCTTTTTCACATGCTGACTTTACACCCCCCAGGTACGAAATTTAAAGGAATATTTCACTTTTATTGTTGCACTTTAACCACTTCTATACCGCACCTATTCTGGCACTTCTCTCCTTCATGAAACAATTATATTTTCTTCCTTGAAAATTACTCAGGACCCCCAAACATTATATTTATTTTATTAGCAGACACCCTAGGGAATAAAGTGGCCACCATTTTTATTTATTTTTATTTACAACGGTATTTGCGCAAAAACATTTCTAACGCCCTTTTTATTTTTGAAAAAAAAAACAAAAAAACGTTTCATGAATTAAAAAATAACAAAGCAGTAAAGTTAGCCCAATTTTTATGGATAATGTGAAAGATGATGTTACACCGAGTAAATTGATACCTAACATGTCACGCTTTAATATTGCAAACACTCATGGAATGGCGCCAAACTTTGGTAATAAAAATCTCCATAGGCGACGCTTGAAGTTTTATTTCAGGTTACCAGTTTAGATTTAACGAGGAGGTCTAGTACTAAATGTATTTCTCTCGCTCTAACGCACGCGTCAATACCTCACATGTGTGGTTTGAACGATGTTTACGTATGTGGGCGGGACTTACGCAAGTCCCGCCCACATACGTAAACATCGTTCAAACCACACATATGAGGTATTGACACGTGCGTTAGAGCGAGATCAATACTTTTAAAACTGGACCTCCTCTGTAACTCTAAACTGGTAACCTGAAAAAAAAATGTGCGTGTTCACTTCTGACTGGGAGCTACTAGGGACAGGGGCTTTTTATTTTTTTATTTTTTTAACATAATATTTTTCTTTTTGCACTTTTTTGTCCCTTTTTTTTATTATTTCACTTTTCTTCCTATTGCAAGGAATGTAAAGATCTCTTGTAATAGGACTAGTGTGTGACAGGTCCTCTTTATGGAGAGAGGTGGGGTCAATAAGGCTGGAAAGTATGGTATTGAAAACAAAAAATAAGATCTCAGGCTTTCAGCTGCGATCATGTTCGTTCAGCACAGTGGTGTAGTGTATAGCACTTTCACCTAGCAGCAAAAGGGTCGCTGGTTCGAATCCTGTCTGTGACACCATCTGCCTGGAGTTTGCATGTTCTCCCCGTGGCTGTGTGGGTTTCCTCCCACAATCTAAAAACATGCTGTAAATTGGATCCTGTCTAAATATGCCCTAATATGCAGTAGTATATTTAGGTTTTGTGCTGCCATAGGCCTGACTACATTTCTGCACCTCCTGATAGAAAAATGTCAAGGCCACACACACTAGTTCTGGGGGGGGGGGGGCACAGGATTCCCTTAATTTGCATAGTTTTTCTCTCACTTCCTGTTTGGCTATGGGGCAAGAAGTGAAGGCAAATCTCCCCAATTGGACACAGATAATACAAAAAAAACCTGACAGGGCCTATAACCTTCCCTCACTGGGGACACATATCAATCTAAATAGTTTCCTATTATGGAAATTGCATTTTGCTGTGTACACCCCAAATTATTAGGGATCTTGGACTTTGGGGGTCAATTTACTAAAGGCAAATCCACTTTGCATTACAAGTGGACAAGCAGGGAAGAAAAAAAAAAAACTTTCCTTCTACAGGATTGGATGTTAAAACCATCAGTGCTTCCCTTCTGATTTTCAGCGACTACGCTTCTATTGCAGAGTGGCTTTACCTTTACTAAACCCCAAGCTAACTAATCATTTGGGGGTGTACACAGCAGTGCAATTTGCTTAATGGGGACACTAGTTAGCTTGACCCCAAGAAAAGACATTGGTAGGGTTTTAGCCTCACTTCCTGTTCAGCTGTGTGACAGGAAGTGAAGCCAATTTTAAGAAAAGTGACACAAAGCCAACCCAAAAACCACAAGCAGGGGTTCTAACACTCACTTGGCTTCCCTCAAACACCCACAATTAGAATAGGATTGTCTTGCGCCAGATTTAAGCACAGTGCTGTAAATCAGCACTTCAAGCCTGTCCACCAATACACCCCCCACCCCCTAAAGGCCATGTTTGCAGGTTTTCCTTCATCTTGCACATGCGCTTTACCACTGAAGTAAAAAGAATATACTTACCACGTTGTCCTTTTAATTTCCTGGTGATTAAACATGGCAGCAAACATTTCATGCATACACACCAGGAAAGAAGCTTAGACAAAAATCACACCTAATTTGTTAGGCCAAACCTATTTCAGCTGCAGCTGTCAAAATCTTGCGTAAGTCCCACCCACATATGTAAACACCGTTCAAACCACACATGTGAGGTATTGACGCGTGCGTTAGAGCGAGAGCAATACTTTTAGCACTAGACCTTCTCTGTAAATCTAAACTGGTAACCTGAAAAAAAAAAAACGGGGATTTTAAAGTACTGAAGTTTGGCGCCATTCCATGAGTGTTTGCAATATTAAAGCGTGACATGTTAGGTATTTATTTACTCGGTGTAACATCATCTTTCACATTATCGGATTAAATTGGGCTAACTTTAGTGATTTTTTAATTTTTAACCATTTAAGCCCCAGACCATATTACTGGTCAATGACCGGGCCAGTTTTTGCGATTCATTTTAACTGACAATTGCGCGGTCGTGCGAAGTGGTTCCCAAACAAAATTGGCGTAATTTTTTTGCCACAAATAAAGTTTTTTTTGGTGGTATTTGATCACCTCTGCGTTTTTTCTTTTTCTTTTGCTATAAACAAAAATAGAGCGACATTTAAAAATATATATATATATATTTATCTCCCCCAAATTATCTAAAAATAAACTTTTTGTCCCTCAGTTTAGGCCGATACGTATTCTTCGACATATTTTTGGTTCCAAAAAAATCGCAATAAGCGTTTAATTGTTTTGCGCAAAAGTTATAGCGTCTACAAAATAGGGGATAGTTTTATGGCTTTTTTATTAATATATTTTTTTTTACTAGTAATGGCGGCAATCCGCGAATTTTATGGGTACTGCGACATTATGGCGGACACTTTTTGGAACCATTGACATTTTTCTAGCGACCAATGTTATAAAAGTGCATTGCTTACTATAAAAATATCACTGGCAGGGAAGGGGTTAACACTAGGGGCGAGGAAGGGGTTAATTATGTTCCCTGGGTATGTTCTAACTGTAAGGGGGGTGGGACTGACTAGGGGAAATGACAGATCGCTGTTCATACATTGTATGAACAGACGAGCAGGCATTCCCCCCCCCTGACAGAATGGGGATAAAGGGGAACTCCACACCAAATTTAAAAAAAAAACGGCGTGGGGTCCCCCTCCAGGTGCATAACAGGCCCTTAGATTTGGTCTGAAATGTAAGGGGTTAAACCTACGCCAAAAAAACGGCGTGGGGTTCCCCCCTAGATCCAGACCAAACCCTTATCCCAGGCACGCAGTCTGGCCGGACAGGAATGGGGGGGGAACGAGCGAGCGACCCCCCCTCCTGAGCCGTACCAGACCACATGCCCTTGACATGGGGGAGTGTGTACTTTGGGGGAAGGGGGCACTGCCCCCCCACGCCAAAGCACTTTTGTCCCCATGTCGATAGGGACAAGAGCCTCTTCCCGACAACCCTGGCCGTTGGTTGTCGGTGGCCCCCAGATTCCGGCCCCCCACCCTATGTGAATGACTATGGCGTACATCGTACCCCTACCCATTCACCTGGGGGGAACATTTAAAGTAAAAAAATACACCACACACATTTTTAAATTAATGTATTAGTCAGCTGGGGGTCTTCAGCCGGGGCCCCCCCACCACCACCCAAATAGGCCCCGGGCTTTGCCATTTTCTGCCGGGGGGTGCGCCAATCCACAGCGGTCTTCGCCGCTGTCTTCAGCCGGGGCCCCAAACACCATGAAGCTCCTTTGCTTATGGGGGAGGGCCCCGGGCTTCGTTGTTTTCTGCCGGGGTGGTGCCAACACACCCAGGTCTTCGCCAGTGTCTTCCGCCGGGGCCCCAAACACCATGAAGCTCCCTTGCTTATGGGGGAGGGCTTCGTCGTTTTCTGCCGGGGGGGCGCCAACATACCTCGGTCTTCGCCGCTGTTTTCCGCCGGGGGTCCCAAACACCATGAAGCTCCTTTGCTTATGAGGGAGGGCCCCGGGCTTCGTTGTTTTATGCCAGGGGGGCGCCAACACACCCCGGTCTTCGCCGATGTCTTCCGTCGGGGCCCCAAACACCATGAAGCTCCTTTGCTTATGGGGGAGGGCCCCAGGCTTTGTCGTTTTCTGCCTGGCACCTCGGCGGGGGCCAGGGCTTCTCTCTGCTGTCTTCTGTCAGACGGCGGCATCCTCCGGGCTTCTGCTGTGCCTTCCGCTTCTGCCTGGCACCTCCGCGGTAGCCAGGGCTTCTCTCCGCTGTCTTCTTCCTTCTCTTCCATTCGATGTTGACACGACGAGGTCCCACGCTGAAATGCCATCTGAGCGGTGGGCATCGACTTATATAGGGCGATGCCACCATGTGACCTAAACCCATGTGACATCACATTCCCATCATGCCCAGGGAATGTGATGTCACATGGGTTGATGTCACATGGGTTGAGGTCACATGGTGGCCCTATATAAGTCTATGCTCACCGCTCAGACGGCATTTCAGTGTGGGACCTCTTCGTGTCAACATCGAATGGAAGAGAAGGAAGAAGACAGCGGAGAAAAGCCCTGGGTACCGCGGAGGTGCCAGGCAGAAGCCGCAGTGCCAGGCAGATGCCCTCCGGCAGAAGACAGCGGAGAGAAGCCCTGCCCCCCCCCGCAGAGGAGCCAGGCAGGAGAGACAACAGAGAAGCCTGAGGCCCTGGTGGAAGACACCGGGAAGACCAGGGTGGCTGGCGCCCCCTGGCAGAAAACGGCGAAGCCCGCGGCCCCCCCGGAAGTAAAGGAGCTTAATGGGCAGTGCCCCCCTCCCCCAAAGCACACACTCCCCCATGTCGAGGGCATGCGGTCTGGTACGGCTCAGGAGGGGGTGCTCGCTTGTCCCCACCCTCATTCCTGTCCGGCCAGGCTGCGTGCCTGGGATGAGGGCTTGGTCTGGATCTGGGGGGGAACCCCACGCTGTTTTTTCGGCGTGGGGTTAACCCCTCATGTTCTGGACCAAGCCGAAGAGCCTACTGTACCCCGGGAGGGGGACCCGCGCCATTTTCATGTTTGAAATTTGACGCGGAGTTCCCCTTCATGGTCAGCGCAGGCTGAAAATACGCACAGGAATTTCAGCTACGCGGCTTGGTATTTACCAAGAATTTATCGGTGTACTGACAAGGCGCACGTGAATCCCCAAAATTTCCCTGTGCGCATGCCCAGTATGCAAATGACCCTCCCGAGGTTCATGCGTACTTAGCAAGCTTACGGGGATCAGTTCCCTAAAATCACTTTCACTTTCAACTCGGCCCGCGCCACACACTCAAACACATGTCACTACACTCCCCCTGCATCACCCCCCTCCCTCCCCTCTTAAACTCACGCCCAAATCCCCGCTATTTACATTTCTAAATGCCGTGCGCCGTGAGTCATGGCGCACAGGCTTGGTAAATCAGCCCCAATGTCTCTCTATCTCTCTCTATAGGACTGCTCTCATTAACAACGCCGCAACACACTACACACGGCCGCCTTGCAGGCTGCCTTTATAGTGTGTGGCGTGTGCTAAAGCCCTGAGCCATAATTGGCCAAAGTCACCCTGGCTTTGGCCAATTATGTCTCTTTTTTTTGCACGCTGCGATTGGCCAAGAATGCGGGTCATAGTGCATGCTTGGCTAATCATCAGCGCGCAATGCCGCAGTGAATTATGGGCCGTGACGCGTCACTCGAATTTGACGCGAAAGACCCGTTTTGTTCGAATTTCGACGAACGAGCGAACAGCCTATGTTAGAGTCAAACATGGGTCCAACTAGAACACGAAGCTCATCCCTATTAAACATATTCACACCTTTTATATAGTATATCCCTAATTGTGGAACCGATTACATTATACTGTCCATAGCTGATATGCTACATAAGCATGACAGCTGGCTGCTGATTACAGACCAGCCGCTGATGAAAATCCTGCAGAGAGCAAGCCGGAGCTTGAAAGTTTTCTTGTTCTGTTATAGCTAATTTTCTTCATAACAACATAGAAATGTTGAGGTTGTTGTTACTGCATATGATTATTTGTGACCTTGTTGCTGCTGAACATACCCGCTTCTGTTATAATTATTACATTTTTTTTTAAATTTCTCCATTTGGCAAATATTTAAACAGTTTTCTAGTCAAGGATGCTTTAAAGTTTGCAGCCATGGTAACAAGTAAAAAAGTATTTAAAGCCATAACTTACTTTTTCCATAGAAGAGTAAATGTTCAGTTATATTTGTTTGTTTGCTTGTTTTCATATGTCTGCATATATATTTTTGTTTGTCAGTGTGGAGAAACAAAGCTTTGATTTAAATGATGAAAACATTTAATATATTCCATTATACAGTTTCCTTTCCTTTTCTATTTCCATTTCCTTTCCTATTCTTACCCTTTTGATCTCTTTTCCATTTTCTTACCTTGTCCCTCCGTTGTCCATTTCTTTATCCTTTTCTTAACTTCTCTTTTACTTGTCCATTGCATTACCCTTTTCTCACCTTTTTCCTCCATTCCTTTTTTTTTTACCTTTTTCCCTTTCTTCCCCATTTTGTTTCCCCTTTCTTGCCTTTTCCCTTTCCTTTCTATTTCCTTACCCCTTCAATACCTTCTCCCTTTCTTTTCATCCTCATACCCATTTCTTACCTTCTCACTTTAGTTTCCATTTCTATCTTTACCCTTTTCTTACCCTTTTCCTTTTTTTTTTTTTTTATTTCCCTTTTCTTACCTTTTTTCTTTCTTTTGCATTTCCCTTTTATTTTTTTCGTTATTTTCCCTTTTTTCCCCTTTTTCCTTTATTTTCCATTTTCCTACCCCTTTTTGTCTTACTTGTCCATTCTTGTAAGCCCTGTGTACACGGACTGGATTCTCAGGCGGCGTACACACGGCCGAGGTTCTCGGCAGAAACCAGCGAGAACCTCGCTGGGAGCCACATTCTGCCGAGAACCTCGGCCGTGTGTACGCTCTCGGCAAGCTCCAGCCCGTCGGAAATCCCGTCGAGCGAATAGAGAGCAGGCTCTCTATTTGCTCGACGGCAAGCCTGGATGAATGGCTGGTTGCCATTCCCGACGGGCGGGTCGCCGATTTCGAGGTTCTCGTACGTGTGTACGCCGCCTCAAAGTTTTTATCCTGACGAGATTCCTGACAAAATTCTCGCTCGAACATGGTGAGAATCACGATTAGCAAGTTCTCTATTTTTCTCATCTAGATTCTGGGCAGTTTTCTTGATGAGAAACCTCAAAGCATCATACACACGCACAGTTTACTCAGCAAGAAAGCTCTGCCAGCAGTTTTCTTGCTGAGAAAACCATGCGTGTGTACAAGGCTTTACCCTCTTAATTTTCTTACCATTTCCTTCTCACTAGCCTTTTTTTTTCTTCTTCCCCTTTTTATCCTTTTTTCTTTCGTTGCCTTTTATCTTTCCTTACCCTATTCCATTTCCTTACTCTTAAATAATCTCTTCTTACCCTTTCTATTTTCTTGCTATTTACCTTTTCTTTTATCTTTCCTTTCTCATTCTTTTGGCTTTACTAATCCTTTCCTTTCCATCCTTTCTTTGAACTCATAAGCTATTAGATTATGATAATAAGCCCTGCCACCACCTTAGTAACACTAGATATATCAGTACATCCAGGATAAAATGTTCCTCATTGTTCATTATGACTAATAGCTCATAGAGATATACTAAATACTTAACACGTAACAGAACATCGTTTATTGTCTTTTCTAGATAATGATTTGGTTTTGTCCTTTTTACAGTAGTTAGCAAAACCATTGAAAAATCAACTTACAGAAGGACACAGAGCTCACACTGCATTCACAGTTACTCTATGCACTTGCAACATGATTGCTATTATTTGTTCCCCCTCAAAGACCTTTCCCTGAAGCTATTTTTATTCAGGCCAAAGCCAATTTTGTTTCACAATCCTTCATAAAATCATCTATGAAATGAGTCACCTTTCCACATTTGAGAATGAATAAATGTTCAAGCATCCTCATATCCAATTTTGATAGGTCTTTAACCTTTAAAGGAAAACTACAATTGGGATACAAATTGCCAGTATACTTACCTATGATGAGCATAAATGCATTTTTTTTATCTTTTATTGCTAGCTGCAGGATAGCCCACACTGAATCAGTTTACAGCAGGCACACAGCTCTACTGTACAATTATGACTAAATGGGGAGCAGGATTTCTAGATCCAACTGCATTGTATGTAATTAGTAGCCAATTGCTACTCATAATTGTACAAAACAGGCTCCATTTTCACAGTTGTGAGGATTGTTCCTTTTTTCCCAAAGGGCATACACAAAACTGACACGTATAAGCAGACAACTACATTGTATTGTATTAATATATTTTGTATAGTTGTCCTTTAAACCATGTGCAGCTGTGTCACACTTAGATATGTCACACTAAGATATGACATATATTGGAGACTGCACCATGTTCATCTCTGGGTTGCCTTCACTAGCCATGCCAATCTATCGACAGAGACAAGAGAACTGAGTCTGAGATGTAAAGGTACAAGAGAAATGAAGGAGAGGTTGTGGGTATGCTAGAGAAAATGCTGGTATGGTTGGCTGAGGTGGTGAAAGTGCAGTAAGGTCCGTTTTTCTTCAGCTGGGGGGGGGGGGGGGGGTGGTCTAATGGTCAGAAAAAAAACATATGAGCGGCTAGAGCAGATAGAGCAGATTTCTGTGTACCATGGAGTGTGTCATAGTTGCATGGTGCCATAACTATTGTCCCTGTGAATGATATTCTACCTATGAGTAAGTATTGTGGCCAGTTTGTTTTTCACACAACAGGGTTTCTGATACAATCTTGTCAGACCCTCTGTCCATATTGGTATCATCTGTATCTGTTTTGACCTCCTGCTGCATTATTACATTAAGTAATGTATAAAATATATAAACAAAAAAGAAAGAGCTGTACAAAAGCAAAAAATATTAGCGCAGTCCCAATTCAATTTAACATATTTTGTGCAATATGATTATTTCCTAGGAGCGTTATGAGGCCATTTAGTGATCATAATCCAGTGTTTTTGCTGACTGAGGAATACTGCATTATGGCCTTTAGATGGGAATGCACTTTTTCGTTGGGGCTGTGCGAATATGTGTGCAAAGTTTTTTTTATGTTTTTTCCATAATATATTTTATTTAGGAAAAATACATTTACATTCAGCAGGAACAAAAAGCGTACTTTGAAAATAGTATAACAAAGCAGGACATTTGATGACAGTATGTTAACCATGTATAGACCAACCTAGATGGGGTAAGTCCCTCTCAACAGGGAGAGGGGAGAACCTGGGATGTGTGTCAATAAGCAAATATAATTCAGAGTTCATTGTAAACTTCTATATAAAGGCAAATATATACTTGGTTTACTAAGTGCAGGCAAGTATGGACCGTCTATAGGTGTTCCCATGTCTGGTTTAAGGATTACAGTTGTACAAGCTAACTGTTTAGAGTGTTTTGGAATTTGGTGGGTTGGAGAAGGAGGTGGAGCAAATCCAGTTTTCGGGGGATTTCTTATGAAGTCCAGGGGAGGGACGATCTGTGGTCTAAAGGGGCCATTTGGTAAATGCATAGTGTAACATGGGAGATTATTAGCTCAGTGGTAGATGCACTGTTGTGCAGTGAGTCCACGTCAGACAGGCGTTATAGTTAAGGGCCTGGTAGCCCACATTTATTAAACAGAAAAACAAAACTCAAGTCCATTCTGGATTTCCCACACAGGGTTTCAAGCGTCAGTTAAATACACAAAATCCAAATGAAAATGACAACTCACCTGGCTATTCGTCAGCAGCACTGATGCTATAGATACTGGTCCCTTAGACCGCCAACTCTTCCAGGCCTAATGTTTGGATGCGCACAGTCTTGGGCTCCTTGGATGCACACAGCTTCAAGCCCTTTAACGCACATAGCTTTTGGCTCCTTTAAAGCATACAGCTTCAAACCCTTCAATGCATACAGCTTTGGGCTCCTACCACCCTGTCGAATGCCACAAAAGCTGGACTGATCTGAGCCCTGAACAGAGGGCAGACACCCAAATGACAGAAGAGGTGGCCTCCGCCACCGCTCCGGGCCATCTCCCAGCACCGGGTCGGTAGGCTACAAAGCTGCAGCCTAAACTTTTGGCCGCGAGTGTGGGACCGGACCGATTCGAGTCGTTAGGCCACAAAGCCGCAGCCTAAATTATGGAAGTGCCATTGCTGGCGTTTTTTCGCTCGCGGACATCTGATCAACCGCCTCTCAGGCTCAACTATCACAGCAGGTGCAAGAGATACCCCCCAGTAACAACCCCAAGAGTGGAAAGGGGAACCATGGGGCTGATTTACCAAGCCTGTGCGCCATGACTCATGGTGCACAAGCAGGAGTAAAACCGTTTTTGACATTTACAAAAGAGATACACTGCCAGTCCAGTGTATTTCTTCATTTACTAAACTGCCTAATGCGCCCAGGAGAGGGCGCACAGCACGCCAGTACAGAGCTGGCGTACGGCATTTAGTTATGTAAACATCGGGGATTCGGGCGGGAGTTTATGAGAGGAGGGAGGGGGGTGATGCAGGGGAAGTGTAGTGACATGTGTTTGAACGTGTGTGGCGGGCCGAATTGAAAGCGAAAGTGACTTTTGAGAAACGATCCCCGTGCGCTTGCAAAGTACGCCAGAACCTCGGAAGATTCATTTTCATACTGGGCATGCGCAGAGGGAGATTTCAGGGAATGCCGTGCGCCTTGTCAGTACGCAGAGAAAATCTTGGTAAATACCAAGCGGCGTAGCAGTGTTTGCACAGCGTGAAACGGCGCACAGCCATCTCCGAGCTGTTCTCGGGCTGCGCCGACACTAAAGGGGAACTCCGCGCCAAGTTTCAAATTTGAAACCGGCGCAGGTTCCCCCCCAGGGGTATAATAGGCTCTTCGGCTTTGGTCCGGAACGCGAGGGGTTACCCCACGCCAAAAACGGCGTGGGGTTCCCCCCCAGATCCGTACCAAGCCTTATCCCAGGCACGCAGTCTGGCCGGACAGGAATGGGGGTGGGGACGAGCGAGCGCCCCCCCCCCCTCCTGAGCCGTACCAGACCACATGCCCTCGACATGGGGGAGTGTGTTCTTTGAGGGAGGGGGGCACTGCCCCCCCACCCCAAAGGACACTTGTCCCCATGTCGATAGGGACAAGAGCCTCTTCCCGAAAACCCTGGCCATTGGTTGTCGGGGTATGGGGGCGGGAGCCAATCAGAATCTGGGAGCCCCTTTAATAAGGCGGCCCCCAGATTCCGGCCCCCCACCCTATGTGAATGAGTATGGGGTACATGGTACCCCTACCCATTCACCTGGTGGAAAAAGTGAAAACACAAATAAACCACACAAGAATAAAATAATTTATTAGCCAGCTCCGGGGGTCTTCCGCCAACCCACCCCGGTCTTCGCCGCCGCAGTCTTCCGCCGCCGCCCCCTTCACCACGAAGCTCCGTGCTTGTGGGGGAGGGCAGCGGGCTTCAAAGTTTTCGCCGGGGTGAGGGTCGCACATCCCACCCCGGTTTTCTAGTCGTTTTCGCCGCCGCCCCCTTCACCATGAAGCTTCCTGCTTGGAATGTGATGTCACATGGGTTAAGGTCACATGGTGGCATAACCACGCCCACACCCTATGCCAATATAAGTCTGTGCCCACCGCTCTGTCGGCATTTCAGCGCCGGACCTCGCCGTGTCAACATCGAATGGAAGAAGAAGCCCTGGCCCCAGCGGCGGAGCCAGGCAGAAGCGGATGTCGCCAAAGAAGCCCGCGAGTGTCACCCCGCGGCGGAAGACAGCGACGAGAAGCCCGCCGCCCTCCCCCATAAGCAGGAAGCTTCATGGTGAAGGGGGCGGCGGCGAAAACGACTAAAAGTCCGGAGTGGGATGTGCGACCCTCACCCCGGCTGAAAACTTCGAAGCCCGCTGCCCTCCCACACAAGCACGGGAGCTTTGTGGTGAAGGGGGCGGCGGCGGAAGATGGCGACACAGCGACGAGAAGCCCGCCACGTCCAAGTCCGGGATGGGATGTGCGACCCTCATCCCGGCAGAAAACGTCGAAGGGGGGCGGCGGCAGAAGACGGCGACACAGTGACAAGAAGGCCTGGCCCCCGCGGAGGAGCCAGGCAGAAGCCGACAAAGCCTGCGGGTGGTGCCCCGCGGCGGAAGACAGTGACGAGAAGCCCAGAGAGTGGCGCCCTCCGGCGGAAGACGGCGAAAGAAGCCCTGGCCTCGGGAGGAGCCAGGCAGAAGCAGAGAAGCCCGAGGTGGGGCGACACCCCCGTTGTTCTCCGCTGTTTTCGGCCGGCCCCCCCCGGATGTGAAAGAGCTTAATTTTGGGGTGGGGGCCCAGCCGAGCATGGCAGAGAGCATTGGTGGGTGTTTCCCCCCCCGGCAGAAAACGACTAGAAGACTGAGGAGTGGCGACGCCCCCGTTGTTCTCCGCCATTTTCCGCCAGCCCCCCCCGGATGTGAAAGAGCTTAATTTGGGGTTGGGGCCTGGCCGAACATGGTGGGGAGCATCGGTGGGTGTCTCTCCCCCCGGCGGAAGGCGGCGGCGAAGACCGGGGGGGGGTAGGTGTACCCCCCCGGCGGAAGACAGCCATCAGCCCGCGGGAGGCAGGAGCCCCCCGCAGAAGGCGGCGGCGAAGACCGGGGAGGGGTTTCGCCCCCCGTTGTTCTCCGCCATTTTCCGCCGCCCCCCCCGGATGTGAAAGAGCTTAATTTGGGGTGTGGGCCTGGCCGAACATGGCGGAGAGCATCGGTGGGTGTCTCCCCCCCCGGCGGAAGGCCCCCCCGGCAGAAAACGTCTAGAAGACCGAGGAGGGGCATCGGTGGGTGTCTCCCCCCCCCCCGGTGGAAGGCCTCCCCGGCAGAAAACGTCTAGAAGACAGAGGAGGGGCTCCGCCCCCCGTTGTTCTCCGCTGTTTTTGGCCGCCCCCCCCCGGATGTAAAAGAGCTTAATTTGGGGTGGGGGCCTGGCTGAACATGGCGGAGAGCATCGGTGGGTGTCGTCCCCCCGGCACAAAACGGCGAAGCCCGGGGCCCAATGGGCTGGTGGTGGGGGGTCCCGGCAGAAGACCCCTAGAGCTGACTAATAAATAATTTTATTCTGTGTGGTTTATTTGTGTTTATACTTTTCCACCCGGTGAATGGGTAGGTGTACGATGTACCCCATACTCATTCACATAGGGTGGGGGGCCAGAATCTGGGGGCCCCCTTATTATAGGGGGCTCTCAGATTCTGATAAGCCCCCCGCCCGCATACCCCGACCACCAACGGCCAGGGTTGTCGGGAAGAGGCTCTTGTCCCTATCGACATGGGGACAAGAGTGCTTTGGGGGAGGGGCACACACTCCCCCATGTCGAGGGCATGTGGTCTGGTACGGCTCAGGAGGGGGGAGCCGCTCGCTCGTCCCCACCCACATTCCTGTCCGGCCAGACTGCGTGCCTGGGAGAAGGGTTTGGTCTGGATCTGAGGGGGAACCCCACGCCGTTTTTGGCGTGGGTTTAACCCCTTATGTTCCAGATCAAATCTAAGAGCCTGTTGTGCACCTGGAGGGGGACCCCCACGCCGTTTTTTTTTTTTTATTTGGTGTGGAGTTCCCCTTTATCCCGGTCCTGTCAGGGGGGATGCCTGCTCGTCTGTCCATACAATGTATGAACAGCGATCTGTCATTTCCCCTAGACAGTCCCACCCCCTTTACAGTTAGAACACACCCAGGTAACATAATCAACCCCTTCCCCGCCACTAGTGTTAACCCCTTCCCTGCCAGTGACATTTTTATAGTAAGCAATGCATTTGTATACCATTGGTCGCTAGAAAAATGCCAAAGTTCACAAAAATGTGTCCACCACAATGTCGCAGTAGCCAGAAAAATCAATGATCGCCACCATTACTAGTAAAACAAAAATATATTCCTAAAAAACCCATAAGACCAACCCCTACTTATAACTTTTGCCCAAACCAATCAAACGCTTATTGCGATTTTTTGGAAACAAAAATATGTCGAAGAATACGTATCGGCCTAAACTGAGGGCAAAACGTTTTTGAATATATTTTGGGGGAGATTTATTATAGCAAACAGTAAAAAAGTTGGGGCAGATTCACGTAGATCGGCGCATTATCATTCCGGCGTAGCGCACCACTTTTCCGTTAGACTTGCGCAATCTAGCCGCGTAATCCGGCGATTCACGTAGCTTTTACGCAAGAGCTTGCGCAAACGTAAGGTTTTTTCCGTAGGCGTAAGGAGGAGTAATACAAATTGGGAGGGACGTGGGCGTGTTACATTGAAATGAGCCGTGACCCCATGCAAATGAAGGGCCGGCCGACTCGCGCATGCGCGCGTGAAGGAAACCATGTCAGCTCCGTTGTGCGCATGCTCACAACTCGGGAGCGGCGCAATCAGTGAAATTGGAAATGGACTAGGGCAACTTTATGAACTACGCAGACAGCATAAATAGACAGACACAAATGCACTTCCTTTGCAAAAGTACATCCCTTTGTATCCCTCCCTATACAGCAAGGTGCTTTTGTTTGTTTGTGACGTGTCTTTGAGATATTTGGGGACTGTTTTGCAGAGTGATTTTTGTCTTTTATGTCTTTGTTGTTATTTTGTTTAAATTATATTTTTGCTCGTCATTTATTTAATTTTTTTGGTTCTGTTTGTGTATGATTTTGGAATGTGGGGGTGATATTCCTGCGGGAAAAGGGGTGTCACCCTCATTTGTGGTGGAGAAGTGATCGCCAGGTCTGTGTGAATGGTGTATGAATGTACAGTGACATAATTGGAGCCGTGGCATGGCGTTGCAGCTCACAAGTCCTGCATGGTGGACTGGTGCCAATCCAATGTGATGAGGATGTGGGGTGTGTGTGCTAGGGACCACAGTGGTGTGCATGCATGCATTCTCATTGTGCCATGATTAATGTGTGTGTTTAACGTGCAAAGATGCATAATGTGAGCTGGCATGAGATGGGGTCATGAGATGGGGTACCAGTGCATATGCAGAGTCACCTTGAAGGGAAAAGACAGGAGGATGTTAGTCATGCATGTGCCACTTGTGAGGTGTGCATCACGGGAGGGGATAGTCATGCCTGCCACCCATGTCACTCACCAACCAGCCAGCTGTCCCCATACATGTTCTGTTGGAAATCTGTGGGGATGGGGCTCTGATTGTATATGTAGCTGTCATGGGTGTCATGGGTGGTGCCATGTGTTGGGCTGGTGATGTCCTCCTGCAGGGTTGTGGTAATTCCATGATGGCATGAGGGGTGAATCTGAAGATGCGAGACACCTCAGAATCACTCATGCCATAGATGTCTATGCGTGTGTGATATATCAAGTGAAGAGTGAGGGGCTTGTATCAGATAAGAATATTGTATTAGATTAATTTAAATTGTAAATTTTATATAAGCAAATAAAAAAATAAAAAAAAACATCTCCCGTGCCCTCCTTAGTGCCATCCTCCGTGCCCTCCTCCTTCTTTGTTCATCTAAAGTCAGTAGTATAGCTATGCGCGACGATGCCCCTGGCATGTTGGCATACAGATTGTTGGGCAACACGTGTGACTGCTGAACTCCTCACTAACAGTGTTGCTTTATCTGACAATTAGACTTTTTTTCAAAATTTAGACCAGCTTTTAGGTCCTCTAACTTTAGACAGAACATTTTGCTGTTGCGCACATCGCGTAGCCTGCGCAGCAACTGCGTTTTTTTGTGGATCCCCGTAACTCCCTCATTAGCATATTTGACTAGCAAATCAATGGTGTGTCTAGCGCAGTTTTGCACGAAGGGAAGCGAATGTCTAATTCAATTACGCCGGACCAAAAAACGTAGATTTCTGGCGTATATTGTTTTGTGAATCGCGTCCAACTATACGCACGCGCACATTTAGACTTACGCACGCGCAACAGCAGTTGCGCACGCGTAATCGCTCTGTGAATCTGGGCCGTTGTCTTTTTATTTACAAAATTGTCGCTATATTTTTGGTTCAAGCAAAAATAAGAAAAAAACGCAGAGGTGATCAAATACCACCAAAAAAACAAAAACAAAAAATGTTGTTGGGGGGAAAAAAGAGGACGCCAAATTTGTTTGGGGGCCACGTCGCACAACCACGCAATTGTCAGTTAAAATGACGCAGTGTTGAAATGCAAAAACTGGCCCCGTCAGTGACCAGTAATATGGTCTGGGGCTCAAGTGGTTACAAATTAAGAAAACACTAAAGTTATCCCAATTTAGGGCCATAATGTGAAAGATGATGTTACACCGAGTAAATAGATACCCAACATGTTACACTTTAATATTGCACACACTCATGGAATGGCACCAAACTTCAGTACTTGAAAATACCCATAGGCAACACTTTTTTTTTTTTCAGGTTACCAGTTTAGATTTACAGAGGAGGTCTAGTGCTAAAAGTATTGCTCTCGCTCTAACGTACGCTATGATACCTCACATGTGGGGTTTGAACACGGGTTAAATATGTGGGCGGGACTTACACATTTAAGGCCCGCCCACATATGGAAACATCCTTCAAACCACACATGTGAGGTATCATAGCGTGCGTAAGAGCGAGAGGAATACTTTTAGCACTAGACCTCATCTGTAAATCTAAACTGGTAACCGGAAAAAACAATGCTGCGTGTTCGCTTCTGACTGCGAGCTACTAGGGACAGGGGCGTTTTAATTATTATTATTTATGTTTGTTACGTAAAAATTCTATAAGACCTCCCCTTCAGGTTGTAAAGCATCAGTTCAGGGGGACCAAAAAAAAATAAAACACCTCTAATGCTTTCATCCGCCATTGCAGATTTGATTCTGGTAATGCATTTCGAGTGAACTGTGCATGCTCGAACACTTAGAAAAATAAGCTGGGTGTTTGTGCCTGAAAATGACATGCATCTTTCTGAGCATGCTCAGAAAGCTTGTTTTTTGTCTTAGTAATTTAAGGACATCCTTAACAGGTGTAAGCAGTTACAAGTGCACACAAACTAGAGGCTGACATTTCTTCATGTGTTTCCAATTGGTTCATTAGCACACATGTTATAAAAAGCGTGGATAGTGCACGTGTCAGCTGCCCTCAGAGGGGGCAGATTTGCTGGCTGGAAGTAATGGCGGAGTGAAACAGAGATGTTTTGGAGCAAGTTTTGTTTTTTTGATGTTTTATCTGCTGCATAATTTTGCTAAATGTTTCTCAAGATGTTAATGACTAATGTTTTAATCCTGTGGGTCTATCCTGTTATTTCAAAAGCATGATTTATTTTCCAATGACTGTGTGAAATAAACGTTGGTCTATTTTTTGTTTTTCGTTTTTTTTATATTTTTTTGTGTATTTATTTTTAATATTTTGTTTTGCTTTCCTTTTTTTGTGGACCAATAAAATTACTTTCAAATTTTGAAGTTTGTTTTGTGATATTTTTTCATGCTATGGATTTCAACCGCTGCAGCTGAAATAGTTTGGGCCTAAACCATCAAGTGTGATTTGTCTCTAAGCTCTTTCCTGGTGTGTATGCATGAAATGTCCTGTCTCTGGAGGGGAAGAGCCCGATCTGTGTTCCTTCCTACATAGGGACACAGATCGGTCACCCCCCCAGTCACCCCCCCTCCCCCTACAGTTAGAACACACCTAGCATACACATTTAACCCCTTCCTCACCCCCTAGTGTTAACCCCTTCAATGCCAGTCACATTTATACTGTAATTAGTGCATATTTATAGCACTGATCGCAGTATAAATGTGAATGGCGCCAAAAATGTGTCAAAAGTGTCCGATGTGTCCGCCATAACGTCGCAGTACCAATAAAAATCGCAGATCGCCGCCATTTCTAGTAAAAAAAATAATAAAAAATAATAATTCTCTCCCCTATTTTGTAAGCGCTATAACTTTTGCGCAAACCAGTCGCTTATTGCGATTTTTTTTTTTTTTACCAAAAATATGTAGAAGAATACGTATCGCCCTAAACTGAGAAAAAAAAAAATGTGTTTTTTTTTTAATTGGGATATTTATTATAGCAACAAGTAAAAAATATTGTATTTTTCTTCAAAATTGTTGCTCTTTTTTGTTTATAGCGCAAAAAATAAAAATCGCACAGGCGATCAAATACCACCAAAAGAAAGCTATACTTGTGGGGGAAAAAGGACGTACATCTTGTTTGGGAGCCACGTCGCACGACCGCGCAATTGTCAGTTAAAGCGACGCAGTGCCGGAAGCTGAAATTTCACCTGGGCAGGAGGGGGGTGTAAGTGCCCAGTATGCAAGTGGTTAAAGCACATGTGCAAGATGTAGGAAAACCTGCAAACAGGGCCTGTTTGGAGGGGGGGGTGGTGTATTGGTGGACAGGCTTGAAGTGCTGATTTACAGCGCTGTGCTTGAAACTAGCACAAGACAATCCTATTCTAATTGTGGGTTGTTTGAGGGAAGCCAATTGAGTGTTAGAACCCCTGCTAGTGTTTTTAGGTTGGGCTTTGTGTCCCTTTTCTTAAAATTGGCTTCACTTCCTGTCACACAGCTGAACAGAAAGTGAGGTTAAAACCCTACCAATGGTCTTTTCTTCGGGACACAGGTCAATCTAACTAGTGTCCCCATTAAGCAAATTGCACTGCAGTGTACACCCCAAATGATTAGTTACTTTGGGGTTTAGTAAAGGCAAAGCCGCTCTGCAGTAGAAGCGTAGGCAATGAAAATCAGAAGGGAAGCACTGATGGTTTTAACTTCCAATCCCGCCAAGTTTTTATTTTTCTTCCTTGCTTGTCCACTTGTAGTGCAAAGTGGATTTGCCTTTAGTAAATGGACCCCAAAGTCCAAGATCTATACTAATTTGGGGTGTACACAGCAAAATGCAATTTCCAAAATGGGAAACTATTTAGATTGATCTGTGTGTCCCCAACAAGACATTACTCAGGTTTTTCCCTCACTTCCTGTTTGGCTATGTGGCAGGAAGTGAATGAATTAAGTAGAAAGTGACAACATTTGTGAGGTGTCTTTACCCTATCAGGGGTGCAGGCATCCCCAAAACAAACAAGAAAATTGTTGATTTAACATTGGGTGGTGTTTGTGGGGGTCCCTAACACACATTCATACATATTAGCAACGCTGGATCCTGGCCTATTGGCATGGTTATATTTTCTTAAGCCTCTCAATAAAATGATCTGAAATTTGGGGTTAAACTGGAACTATAATCATCACTTTTATTTTTTTGTTTTCTTTCATTTTGGATAGAGTTGGGGGGGGGGTTAGAAGCTCTGTCAGTTTATTTTGTATTATCCCTGTCCGTTTGGGGAGATTGGCCTTCACTTCCTGCCCCATAGCCAAACAGGAAGTGATCGAAAAACTAGGCAAATTAAGGGACTCCTGTGCCCCCGCCCCCCCCCCCCCCACAGAACTTGTGTGTGTCCCCTGAAAATTCCTGGGTGGGTCATAAAAAAACAGGGTGTGGCCTTGACAGGAAGGGTGGGTCATTTTTCTATTAGGGGGTGCCAAAATTTGGTCAGGCCTAGGGCAGCACAAAACATAAATATCCTACTGCATATTAGGGCTTATTTAGACAGGATCCAATTTACAGCATGTTTTTAGATTGCAAACTCCAGGCAGATAGTGTCATGGGCAGGAATCGAACCAGCAACCCTTTTGCTGCTAGGTGAACATGCTACACACTACACCACTGTGCTGAACGAACATGATTGCAGCTGAAAGCATGAGATGATTTTTTTTTATTTTTTCCAATTCCATGCTTTCCAGCCTGGAGGACAGATGTGGGGTCTAATTGACCCCGCCTCTCTATATAAAGAGGAACTGTCACACACTAGTCCTATTACAAGGGATGTTTACATTCCTTGTTATAGGAAGAAAAGTGAAAAATAATACAAAAAAAGGGACAAACAAGTGCAAAAAAAAAAATATTAAGTAAAAAAAAAAAAAAAAAACGTAATTTAAATGCTCCTGTCCCTAGTAGCTCGCACTCAGAAGCGAACATGCATGCAAGTCCCACCCACATATGTAAACACCCTTCAAACCCCACATGTGAGGTATCATAGCGTGCATTAGAGTGAGAGCAATAATTTTAGCACTAGACCTCCTCTGTAACTCAAAAGTGGTAACCTGAGAAAAAAAGTCAAGCGTCGCCTATGGAGATTTTTAATAACGAAGTTTAGCGCCATTCCATGAGTGTGCGCAATATGAAAGCGTGACAAGTTAGGTATCTATTTACTCGGTGTAACATCATCTTTCACCTTATCCCTAAAAATTGGGCTAGCTTTACTGCTTTCTTATTTTTTCATTCATGAAACATTTTTTTTTTTGTATGCCAAAAAAAAAAAAACGTTTGAAAATTTTTGGCACAAATACCGTTCGAAATTTGTAAGAAAAAATGGCCGCCACTTTATTCCCTAGGGTGTTTGTTAATAAAATATATATAATGTTTGGGGGTCCTGAGTAATTTTCAAGGAAGAAAATATAATTGTTACATGAAGGAGAGAAGTGCAAGAATAGGCGCGGTATGGAAGTGGTTTAAGTGCAACAATAAAAGGTAAAAATTCCTTGACATTTCGTACCATGGGGGGGGATCAGGGCAGCCATCAGGAATTATGGGGCCCCTTACACAGCTTCAGGCATGGGCCCCCTGGAGCAGAGAACAGGGGGGGTGCTGCCGCTTGAAATTGAGAAGGGGGGGGGGCTGCCGCAATTTGATAAGCGGGGGGTTCCTTTACAAAAAAATAAATATAGAAAAATATATATTAAAAAAAGGGTGGTAGCCATCCGGGGGCCTTGGGGACCTCTGGGCCCTTTAATAAAAATAAACCTCTGGGCCCTTTAATGAAAATTAAATAAAAATATCTATATATATATCTAAAAAAAAAAAAAAAAAGGTGGTTGCCTTGAGAGCTCTGGGCCCTTTAATAAAAATAAACCTCTGGGCCCTTTAATGAAAAATAAATAAAAATATCTATATATATATATATATATGTAAAAAAAAAAAAAAAAAAGGGGGTTGCCTTGGGAGCTCTGGGCCCTTTAATAAAAAATAACTAAAAAAATATCTAAACAAATATAACATGGAGTGGGAGCTGTGGTGGCTCAACGTGAATGGCACTGCGCTGACAAGCCGTTCACCTCTGCAGCCAAGGGTTCGGATCCCGGTCTAGGCTACATGTGAATTGAGTTTGGTGGTCTCAGCCCGGCTCCCGGTGGGTGTGCTATGCAAGGTACGGCTGTGCTTAGTATGCCCACCCCCCGCCCCCCCAAAAAAAACACCACACTTGCACGCACACGAAATTGGTTTAACACACATGCACTTTGGCCATGAGGTCTCCTAAAATAAAGAGAGGCGAAGGACCTGCTGGCTGGGTGGGCTAGACTCCCTCATAGGGGAGTCCCTCTGTCCCATCCGGGGCCACTGGGGACCTCCAGACCCCTAAAAAAAACATTGGCCCTTTAATAACCAAAAATATGGGGGGTTGCCACCCGGGGCCCTCTGAGGCCCTCTGGACTGCTAAAAAAAATTCAATTCCAAAAATTGGCCCTTTAATAAAAAATAATACAAAAATAAACTAAAAAATATATATATAAAAAAAAAAGAGGGGTTTACCATCTGGGGCGCTGGGGGGGATCCAGGCATCTGGGCACCGCCGAACCCCCGGGCCCCTTACAGGTGAACTGCCTGTTCCCCCCTGATGGCGGCCCTGGGTGTAATGTCAGCATGTGAAAAGTGACATTCTGAAGGAAAAAAAGCCGTTTAAAACTGACTCCTGGCAATAATGAATTGTCAGCTCCTGGCAATTGCAGGAGAATTCATTCATAAAAAACACCAAAAAAAAAGCGTGGTGGTCCCCCCAAATTCAATAAGCAGACCCTTTAGGTCTGGTATGGATATTAAGGGGAACCCCGCCGTCAATTTTCTAAAAAAAATGACGTGGGGTTCCCCCCAAATATCCATAACCAGACCCTTCAGGTCTGGTGGGGAATTTTAAGGGGAACTCCACCCCAAATAAAAAAAAATGGCGTGGAGTCCCCCCTAAAATCCACACCAGACCCCTTATCCAAGCACGTTGACCTGGCCGGCCGCAGAAAAGAGGGGGGGACAGAGCGCGCCCCCCCCTCTCCTGAACCGCACCAGGCCACATGCCCTCAACATTGGGAGGGTGTTTTGGGGTGCCCCCCAAAACACCTTGTCCCCATGTTGATGAGGACAAGGGTCTCTTCCCCACAACCCTTGCCCGGTGGTTGTGGGGGTCTGCGGGCAGGAGGCTTATTAAAATCTGGAAGACCCCTTTAACAAAGGGGCCCCCCAGATGCCGCCCCCCCCCCCTGTGTGAAATGTGCGTCAGAGGGGGGCGTGGTCACATGTCAGAGGGCGGGCAATTCAATTGGAAGCTTGTGCGTGGCTTCTTCTTTGCCGGAGTCGCCGCTTCCAATTGAATTGGCCGCCCTCTGACATGTGACCACGCCCCCCTCTGACGCACATGCAGCACACTCCTAAGAGCTTGCCCGTGGCGTCAGAGGGAGGCGTGGTCCGGCAGACAGCGGGGATTTCAATTGGAAGCGGCGGCTCCGGCGAAGAAGAACAAGAAGAAGAAGATGCGGACGAGAAGGACAGCGGAAGGAGAAGAAGATGGAAGAACATTCCGGGCAAGATGCGGGAATAGAAGACCCAAGACAGAAGCAGAGGAAGAAGAAGAAGATGGAAGAAGAAACCCGAAGGAAAGAAGAAAAGAAGAATAAAGAAGATAATAAAGGACTTGTCAAAAACCGGCTCTTGTCGTTTTTAACCCTTGACACTTTTTTTTTGGTGAAATGGTAGAGGTACAATGTACCCCATTACCATTTCACACAGGGGGGGCCGGGATCTGGGGGGCCCCTTTGTTAAAGGGGTCTTCCAGATTTCGATAAGCCTCCTGCCCGCAGACCCCCACAACCACCGGGCAAGAGTTGTGGGGAAGAGACCCTTGTCCTCATCAACATGGGGACAAGGTGTTTTGGGGGGCACCCCAAAACACCCTCCCAATGTTGAGGGGATGTGGCCTGGTGCGGTTCAGGAGAGGGGGGGGGCCGCGCTCTGTCCCCCCCTCTTTTCTGCGGCCGGCCAGGTCAACGTGCTCAGATAAGGGGTCTGGTGTGGATTTTAGGGGGGACTCCACACCATTTTTTTTTTAATTTGGGGTGGAGTTCCCCTTAAATTCCACACCAGACCTGAAGGGTCTGGTTATGGATATTTGGGGGGAACCCCACGTCATTTTTTTTTTAAATTGACGGCGGGGTTCCCCTTAATATCCATACCAGACCTAAAGGGTCTGGTTATTGAATTTGGGGGGACCCCCACGCTTTTTTTTTTCGTTTTTTTTATGAATGAATTCTCCTGCAATTGCCAGGAAAAAATTGTGTAACATCACAGGAGTGTGAGTGTTGCCAACACCCCTAATCGATTAAGAAATAGAAAGGTTCCCCCAGGGGAGGGGCTTTTTAGGCAACAATAGTAAGCGTAAATGTAATAGTACAACAAGTAAGAAATTATATATATAATAATAAATATTTAATCGTATAGAAAAAACAAATCATACAAAATGACACTTTACAAATTATAAATTTGCCAAAAATCGAGACTGATCCACATAAATATAAACTCTACAAGGCCCTACGCGTTTCGGGGGTTTCCCTTCTTCGGGGGCTGGAGTCTGTGTGGGAACAAATTATATTACATCAGGTTTACATAACCGTAGCATCACAATAACTTTTATAATTACATCAAATTTTAAAACAGCAAGCATAGAAAGTGCAAGATAAACAAAAAACATACCAGTCAAGAGATGGCAACTCAATAAGAACACAGGGTAAAAAAGTCCATGGTGAGAGGTATTCCTGAAAAGATGGTATGCAGGAGTTGGGGAACAGGCAAACACACATCCAAAGGGAAGCAAACCCCAGGCCAAAAACTGCCAAGTTTAAAGGAGTTATATAGTCCCTAAAATAAAGGACAGAATGCACAAAAAATATATATGCAAAGTAGAAAAAAATACTACATATATATCATATCACTTATTAGTTAGGGTAAGAAAAATTGTAGGTAATATACCTGTCCAAGGGAAGTAACACATAAGAATAGCCAGAGGGGGTCAGCATGGAGCACAGCACAGTAAGCGTGGAGCACAGCACAAGAGAGCTGAAAGAAAGCGGGGGATTCAGCAAATGGCATGCAGCTTAATTAATATAAAGCAAGGAAGAAAAACAACCAAATATTTGGGGAGGGGGAGCTGACAGTGCAAGACAACAGCCAGCGGTGTACCTTTCAATAGATGTTTGTTGCAATCGCCGTCAACCAGGTAAACCATTCCTGGGAGACGGCGGAGTATAAGTAGGAAAAGGGGGTGTGGTTACGGGAAAGGCGTGTGTACGGCAGACGGCGCTCGTACAGCGCGATCGCGTCACTGTTAGATCGTAAGGTACCGCCCCTAAATCCTAGGTGTATTACCTTAGGAAGGGCTTAGAGGGGGCGGACACAGTGAGATGTTCCAGGTCACACTCGCATCGGGATGCGCACGCAATCACATTATCAATGCGCAAGTGGGAGTGAACCGGGAAGTACAAACCGTGTCACATATCACATGATCAGTGACAGTCATGTGAGCGGAAGTGTCTTCTCGATAGTAATAGGGAGGATGTAACAACTGTCAGCAAATAACACCCAAACAAACGGAAAAAAGGAAAAAGGATCACACAAAAAAGCTATGCCATTAGTAAGATAAGAGAACCGCATAATCGCAAAAGACAGCATATGCGAAAGTTCAAAGCTCGATGATAACTATGCTTAGATTGGTGTAATGAGTAATGTTTAGATGAAGGCAGTGGCCAATATAGGGGTACAGAGAACATACCCAGAGAGGGGAAAGAAGTCTAACAAAATCCCCTGTCCGGGCAGAGTCACTGTGCGGCGCAAGAATTGACCCGTGATCACAGAGCACAAAGTGCCCTATGACTGGGTCAACGGGAAGGCCGTCATCTGAGAGATGGCGGCCTGGGTGCGCCGTGCTTACCGTGAGGATGGGGGTGCCTAGTTCCCCAAGTCAAACCAGGGCAAGAAAACCACTGTGTAATTATAACGAGGATGCATCTCATATAGAGAAACATAATGAGCTGAATGATGTTTATCCAAAAGAACAAGAAAATAAATTTACAATAAAGATTTCCAAAGAAGGACTACCAAAACAGGACAGAACAAAAACGGACACAAAAACGGACACAAAAACGAGAAAGGGAGCGAAAGCACAACCATAATGCCTAGAAAGCAAGTTACATAAAGAAAAAAATATGTATATGTAACAAAGATTGCTGCAACAACCTTACTCTTTTTCACAACCTTACTCTTTTTCACAACCACCCGAAGAAAACCCTTCTAAGAAGGGCCTAAAACTAATCTGTTCGTTTAGGCCAGGGGGAGTAGTTGCCTCTAGGTCTATAATCCATCGGGTTTCGCGTTGTAATAGGGTTTTGTTCCAATCACCCCCTCTAGGATTGGGGTGGATCCTATCGAGGATGAGGAATTTAGCCCCTGAAAAATGCCCATTGTGATGAAGCAAAATGTGACGGCCTAGGGGCATATCAGGATTTGCTGAACGCATGTTACTAATATGTCGGGCAGCCCGTTTAAAAAAGGGCAGTTTGGTCTTACCCACGTAAAATCTGTTGCATGAACAGGTAAGCAGATACACTACCCCAGGAGTCTTGCAGTTTGCAAAATGGCGTGGTTTAAAGGGTCGCCCATTTGGTAGCAGGGCCTCTGGGTCAGTGTTAATATACCGACAAGTCGAGCAACCGCCACATGTATATGTGCCCTTTCTTTTGCAGGGATCTTTCCTAAAGTCTCCCTTAAATTCACTCGTGACTAATTGGTCCCTGAGGGAAGAAGCCCGTCGGTACGTAATGGCTGGTTCTTTGGTAACGAAGGGTCCCAAATTGGGATCTAAGGAGAGTAGATGCCAAAATTTCTTAAGGATCCCTCTCGTTTGTTGGTGTTGCATGTGATATTTAGTAATTAGTCGTAGAGTGTTTCCATCTCTGATAGACTTTTTCTTTGGTTGGGAGAGTAGATCTTGTCTGACATGCGCATTAGCACGTTGGAAAGACTTTTTGAGGCACTTCTTAGAGTAACCTCTCACAAGCAATCTGTCTCTTAGTGCTGCAGCCTCCAACAAGAATACTTCTTGGTTGGAGCAGTTGCGCTTGAGACGTAAGTACTGGCTGTACGGTATAGACCTTATTAGGGGTAAAGGGTGGACACTGGTAGCGTGCAATATTGTATTGTCGGCTGTGGGTTTTCTATGAAGGCCTGTGGAAAGGCTGCCGTCCAAAGTTTTTGATAGAGTTACATCTAAAAAGGCGATCTGGGTGTCACTTAGTGTCATTGTGAATTTTAAGTTCCAGTCATTGTTGTTCATAATAGACATAAAACTTTTCAATTCATCAATGGTCCCTTCCCATACCACTAAGACA
Organism: Rana kukunoris; assembly: GCA_029574335.1. Lineage (NCBI taxonomy): Eukaryota > Metazoa > Chordata > Amphibia > Anura > Ranidae > Rana > Rana kukunoris. The sequence continues at coordinate 400,709,780 of CM056053.1, read as the reverse complement.
TCATCTATGTATCTAAACCAAGCCGACACTAGATGGATGAATGGTTGTATGGCTGTACTGGTCAGGAAGGACTTCTCCCACTCCCCCAGGTACAGGTTGGCATACGATGGGGCACAAGATGTCCCCATCGCAAACCCCCTGCACCTGGAGGAAATGGGAGCCGTCAAACGAAAATACATTATGATAGAGTATGAATTCCAAGGCCATTATCAAAAATTCCCCAAGTTTGGGATCAGCCTTGAAAATGGGAAAAAGGATATTACGGATGGCGGCCAAGCCTCAGGGACCAATTAGTCACGAGTGAATTTAAGGGAGACTTTAGGAAAGATCCCTGCAAAAGAAAGGACACATATACATGTGGCGGTTGCTCGACTTGTCGGTATATTAACACTGACCCAGAGGCCCTGCTACCAAATGGGCGACCCTTTAAACCACGCCATTTTGCAAACTGCAAGACTCCTGGGGTAGTGTATCTGCTTACCTGTTCATGCAACAGATTTTACGTGGGTAAGACCAAACTGCCCTTTTTTAAACGGGCTGCCCGACATATTAGTAACATGCGTTCAGCAAATCCTGATATGCCCCTAGGCCGTCACATTTTGCTTCATCACAATGGGCATTTTTCAGGGGCTAAATTCCTCATCCTCGATAGGATCCACCCCAATCCTAGAGGGGGTGATTGGAACAAAACCCGATTACAACGCGAAACCCGATGGATTATAGACCTAGAGGCAACTACTCCCCCTGGCCTAAACGAACAGATTAGTTTTAGGCCCTTCTTAGAAGGGTTTTCTTCGGGTGGTTGTGAAAAAGAGTAAGGTTGTGAAAAAGAGTAAGGTTGTTGCAGCAATCTTTGTTACATATACATATTTTTTTCTTTATGTAACTTGCTTTCTAGGCATTATGGTTGTGCTTTCGCTCCCTTTCTCGTTTTTGTGTCCGTTTTTGTGTCCGTTTTTGTTCTGTCCTGTTTTGGTAGTCCTTCTTTGGAAATCTTTATTGTAAATTTATTTTCTTGTTCTTTTGGATAAACATCATTCAGCTCATTATGTTTCTCTATATGAGATGCATCCTCGTTATAATTACACAGTGGTTTTCTTGCCCTGGTTTGACTTGGGGAACTAGGCACCCCCATCCTCACGGTAAGCACGGCGCACCCAGGCCGCCATCTCTCAGATGACGGCCTTCCCGTTGACCCAGTCATAGGGCACTTTGTGCTCTGTGATCACGGGTCAATTCTTGCGCCGCACAGTGACTCTGCCCGGACAGGGGATTTTGTTAGACTTCTTTCCCCTCTCTGGGTATGTTCTCTGTACCCCTATATTGGCCACTGCCTTCATCTAAACATTACTCATTACACCAATCTAAGCATAGTTATCATCGAGCTTTGAACTTTCGCATATGCTGTCTTTTGCGATTATGCGGTTCTCTTATCTTACTAATGGCATAGCTTTTTTGTGTGATCCTTTTTCCTTTTTTCCGTTTGTTTGGGTGTTATTTGCTGACAGTTGTTACATCCTCCCTATTACTATCGAGAAGACACTTCCGCTCACATGACTGTCACTGATCATGTGATATGTGACACGGTTTGTACTTCCCGGTTCACTCCCACTTGCGCATTGATAATGTGATTGCGTGCGCATCCCGATGCGAGTGTGACCTGGAACATATCACTGTGTCCGCCCCCTCTAAGCCCTTCCTAAGGTAATACACCTAGGATTTAGGGGCGGTACCTTACGATCTAACAGTGACGCGATCGCGCTGTACGAGCGCCGTCTGCCGTACACACGCCTTTCCCGTAACCACACCCCCTTTTCCTACTTATACTCCGCCGTCTCCCAGGAATGGTTTACCTGGTTGACGGCGATTGCAACAAACATCTATTGAAAGGTACACCGCTGGCTGTTGTCTTGCACTGTCAGCTCCCCCTCCCCAAATATTTGGTTGTTTTTCTTCCTTGCTTTATATTAATTAAGCTGCATGCCATTTGCTGAATCCCCCGCTTTCTTTCAGCTCTCTTGTGCTGTGCTCCACGCTTACTGTGCTGTGCTCCATGCTGACCCCCTCTGGCTATTCTTATGTGTTACTTCCCTTGGACAGGTATATTACCTACAATTTTTCTTACCCTAACTAATAAGTGATATGATATATATGTAGTATTTTTTTCTACTTTGCATATATATTTTTTGTGCATTCTGTCCTTTATTTTAGGGACTATATAACTCCTTTAAACTTGGCAGTTTTTGGCCTGGGGTTTGCTTCCCTTTGGATGTGTGTTTGCCTGTTCCCCAACTCCTGCATACCATCTTTTCAGGAATACCTCTCACCATGGACTTTTTTTTTTTTTGTTTCAAAAGTTTTATTATTATTATACTCAAAATACAATGTAGTAGCATCAAGTACATTGAAGTCCAGGTGCAGAGTCGCGGGCGCAGCCGCATTATCTTAACAACAGTAAATAGAAATAACATTACAAGGTTAACAATCGGGCATAACCGTATAGGCTTTTTTTTTTTTTTTTTTTTTAAAAAAAGCAAAGTCTAAACAAGTGTACCATCTAGAGGCATTATTATATAACATTCTAACCTTTCAGGGTATGAAAAAGGGTATGAATAGCCGGGGCCGAGGATGGGAGATAGTGCACATAACAAAAGGGTGTGTCAGATTATTTGTGAGGGTAGATTGGGGAAATAAGGAAATATGTCCGGCAGTGAAAGTGGGGTTGAGCAATCCTAGGGGGGCGGTAAGTGTGTAGGGCAGCTAGGGGGATTGGTGATGGTCAATTAGATATATAGGATGTGACAGTCCAGATAGGATCTCGTTCAGAAGCAGTACACGGTTAGTGGGATGATTAATGGTAGGGAGGGGGCTGGTCCTGGAAGGGATCTGGAAGGGACGGGTGTGGGGGAGAGGGTGGTGGAACATCAGGGGTACTCGGACAGTGCCTCACCACAGCTGTCGGATATTGTCTAAGGGATGATTGTTTTATATTGATCTGTCGTGAAGAAGTGGAGCCAACAAGACCAGATTTCCGTGTATTTGTGTGGTGTGTCGTGGGCCTGGTGTATTAGCTGTTCCATCTCTGCCATCTTGTGTACGCGTCCGAACCATTCTGACAGGGTGGGGGGTTCAGTAGACTTCCATTTTGCAGGGATACAGAGTTTCGCTGCGTTAACGAGGTGCATCGCCAAAGATCGTCGGTATGTTTTCGAGGTAGTGCTGGAGTGGTGAAGCAGAAACTGCGCCGGTGAAAAGTCGAGGTCATAAGTGGTGATGTGGAGAATCAAGCGTTGAACCTCCTTCCAAAAAGATTGCAGTTTGGGACACGACCACCAGACGTGTAATAGTGAGCCGTCCTCTACCTCACATCTCCAGCACTTCGGGGAGACAGAGGGAAAAATGTTGTGAAGTCTTAGGGGGGTCTTATACCAGCGTGAGAATACTTTAAAGGAGTTTTCCTGTACGTGGACATTCACCGTTCCCTTATGTATACATGAATAGATGTTTTCCCATTCTCTGTCAGTGAGGTCAATGGAAAGGTCAGCCTCCCATTTTTGGCTGGCCCAATTAAGTTTTGGCCTCTGGTGCACAAATAGCATTGCGTATATGGAGGAGATCAAGTGTGTGAGAGGGGGGTCACGTAGACAAAGTTCTTCAAAAGGGGTGAGTGAACGGGACCAGGTGGTTATCGGGTCGGATCGGATGAAAAAGTTTCTTAGTTGGACGTAGGTCCAAAAGGGAAATGTGCCATTCAACATAGTCGCTGCAAGCGTTTCATAAGGGATAAGTTGGCCAGCGTCAAAAAAATGTTCAGCGCGGATATGACGATGGGGCCATGTATCTCGCAGGAAAGTAGGGGAGAGCCCCGGGCGAAAGTCAGGGTTTTGTCTGAGTGGAGTCAACGGTCCCCGGACAGAAGAGATGTGGTGTTTAGCACAGGAGTCTCGAAAGGAGTTCAGTGTGGGTTGGATGGTGTGGTGCGTACGACAGGGTGTGGAATCCTGCGCCGATTTGATCCAGGGAGCTTGGGAGAGTGGTGTAGAAAGGAATGAGTGTTCCAGGCGTACCCACGCCTTTGTGTCAAAGTGCACATTCCAGTCTACTACCCTTGCTAGGTGACAGGCCTGGTGGTATTTGTAAAGGTCCGGCAGGCCAATGCCGCCCTTGAGTTTAGGTATAGTGAGTCTGGCATGGCTAAGTCTTGGTCGGAGTCCACCCCAAATGAAGTCAGAGCAAGCTCTTCGTAGTGTGGAAAAGAAGGCGTTGGGAACCTTAATCGGGACCGTCTGCAGCAGGTATAAAATTCGGGGTAATATATTCATCTTGATTGCGGCCGCTTTGCCGAACCAAGAGAAAGGCCGCATAGACCAGTGTTTAAGGTCTTTTATTATGAGTTGGAGTAATGGGATGTAGTTGGTACAATATAGGTCGTCTAGGGAGGAAGGGAGTTGGATACCTAGGTATGTGATCGAGCGGGCGTTCCATTTGAATGGAAAGTTGGTTTGGCATTGCGTGCAGATATCAGGGGGGAGAGTGACATTAAGGGCAGTGGATTTGGAGAAGTTTATTTGTAAATTAGCTAGGCGATTAAAGGTATGGAGATCCGCGAGAAGATTCGGGATGGACGTGAGAGGTTCCGATAGGAAGAGAAGGACATCGTCGGCGAAGGCCGCTACCTTGTAGTTTTGGTGGTTGATGTCAATTCCCTTGATGTCTGGGTTGTCTCTGAGGCGTCTTAACATCGGCTCGAGAGTGAGGATGAAAACTAATGGGGAGAGGGGGCATCCTTGTCGGGTCCCGTTTGAGATGGAGAAGGCGCTCGACAGGTGGCCATTGACACGGACCCTGGCAGTGGGGTTCGTGTATAGTGCGAGGATAAAATGAAGCATACGCGGGGGAAGGCCTAGGAAACGCAGGGTTTCTGACATGTAATCCCAGGCCACTCTATCGAACGCCTTCTCCGCGTCAAGTGAGAGGAGAAAGCCTTGTTTGTGGTGTGATGTGAGCCAATGGTGAATAGAGATGGCCTTGAGGGTGTTGTCCCTCGCTTCTCTGCCAGGGACAAAACCTACCTGGTCTAAATTAACAATTCGGGGCAGGAGGGGGAGAAGTCTATTGGCAAGTATTTTTGCATACCACTTGATGTCTACATTCAACAGGGAGATAGGTCTGTAGTTCGAGACCTCAGATGCGTCTTTCCCCGGTTTAGGTATCACCGCAACATGCGCCATGAGCATGTCTCTAGGGGGAGTGATAGGATCACTAAATGAATTGAAGGTCGAAATGAAAAGGGGAGTCAGGAGGTCTGCATAGGTCCTATAGTATCCAACCGTCAATCCGTCCGGGCCAGGGCTCTTTCCAGGTTTCATTTGTTTTAGTGCCATTTTTGCCTCCTCTATAGTTAGTGGGGCATCTAGTTTCTGAGACCTATCAGGAGGGATGGGTGCAGGGCAGTATCTGGATAAAAAGTCTTTGATTGCTTGTTGTCTGGAAGGAGATTGAGAGTCAGGGGTGGATCCAGTGGGAGTTATGTTGTAGAGCTTAGTGTAGTACTTAACAAACTGTTCAGCTATGTCAGGGGTGGAGTTCAGTTTGCGACCTGTTGAGTCAGTCAGGGAGTGAATTGCCGTGGAGGCTCTTTTGGCTTGTAAGGCTCTTGCCAGTAGTTTACCTGCCTTATTACCATATTCATAAAAAGTCTTTTGGGAGAGTACAAATTTACGTTTAAGTTCTATTCCCAGAAGGTCTAGTAATTCCTTTCTCGATTGCGTGAGGGCCTGGAGGGTGACGAGTGCTTGGGAAAGTTTATGTGATTTTTCTAGGCGTTGAATCCGGGTAGTAAGGTCTAGGAGATGTTTTTGTTTTTCTCTGTAGCGCTTGGCTGCAGCAGCTATTAGCTTTCCCCGAACAACACATTTGTGCACTTCCCAGTTTATAAGCGGGGAGGTGTCAGTGGGCTTATTTTCTGAAAAAAATTGTTGGATAGTGGTCTCGGTGTCTCGGGCGGTGGTCGGGTCTGTGAGTAGAGAGTGGTCTAATGTCCAGGATCGTGAGTGAGAGCGTTTTTCCGGGAAAACCAAGGTGATAGAGACGGGATGGTGGTCAGAGAGGAACATGGGCTCGATGGAGGAGCAGTGAAGGAGGGGGAGGTCATGTTGGGATAGAAAGAGGTAGTCAATCCTGGAATATCTGTTGTGGGGTGCAGAAAAGTGGGTGAAGTCTTTACCGTCAGGGTGGAGGGTACGCCAGGTGTCATGTAATGAGAGAGCCTGGAGTTGGGCCTTAATAGATCTGAGAGCTGCATACGTGAGGGAGGAAGTCCCTGTAGAAGTGTCTTGGAGTGGATGGAGAGGGACATTAAAGTCTCCTCCAAAGATGAGCATACCTTTCTGAAAGGGAATTAGGGAGGCCGTGACTTTCCGGAAGAAAGCAACCTGATGGGAGTTGGGGGCGTAGATGTTGGCTAACGTCACTGTGCGGCCATACAGTGTCCCTTTAACAAAAATGTACCTGCCCTCTGTGTCAGCCAGCGTGTCAGTGTGGTGAAAGGGGCAGTGTCTGGCCACAAGGATCGAGACTCCCTTCGATTTAGACGCAGAGTTAGTAGCATGGAAGGCAGATGGGTAACGATAGTTGTGAAGTTTGGGAATGGCATCGGTGCGGAAGTGTGTTTCCTGAAGGAAGGCAAGGTCAACTTTGTTGCGGTGTAACGTATGGAGGAGCTGGGAACGGCGTTCAGGGATGTTTAGACCACGAATGTTGAGCGAGGTTAGCTTGACAAGGGTCTTGTTAGTGGTTGTGGGGGTGTTCATCATTGCAGGTGGAGTAGATGCAGTAAACCGTAATGTGGGGCTGATCCGAGAGCTGTGGTGAGAATAGGGGTATTGGGGTAGTAAAGGGGTTGGGATAGAAGGGTGATATGTAACCCAATTAGAAGTAAGGGGGTGGTAAGCTGCCCTTGGGTGAAGGGAGTGCGCTTAACTGACAGCAGGGGGGGGGGTGGGGTGTCAGGTAAGTTCCGGAGATAGGTGGAAGCCTGCCACCTATCCGAAGTTATAAGTACTCGCGGGTGCGGTACGTCCGGAAACTGTCAGTGGCGTGGTAGGGATAGCAGGAATGACAGTAAATGAATTTGCGGAGGACCACTGTGTGGGAGGAGGTATGTCTTGCGAGGATGGAATCGGGAGGATCGACAGACAGTCAGCCGTTTAGGGGTTAATGATAGCGTAATAATGGGACTAAGATGGTTTAGTGTATGATGATGAGGTGAAAGGTTTCGACATTTCAGAGAACATGGGATTCAGGGTGGGGAGTAAGATCCTAGTGGGAGATGAGGCTTCTAAGCCATCATGGCCTGCTGAGTTAGCACTGTGGGATCCCGGGAGTGGGGGTATGTAGATGGTAAGGAACATTAAGCTAGTGAGATATACAGACAAACAAAACCTTCATAAATCCAAAACATATTATAACTTTCGTTAAACCGGTGTAACAGTAGAAACAACTTATAAGCAACCCAGGAGTAGAGCGAGAGCAGTTATGATGCCCAGGAGGGAGGGAGAGAGGGAGAAGGGACTATGTGCCGCCAAAGGAAAAGAAATAGGCAGGGAGGAGAAGGAAGAGTGAGGAAGAAAAGAGAGGGGAGATCTAGGGGCAGGCATAGGAGGGTGTAGGGTGTAGGGTAGCCTAAAGGCAGCAGGGCGTATGCTGTGTGAGTGTGTCAGGAGGTCCCTGCTCCCAAGTGGGTACGTGCAGAGTGTGGAAGTTTCCAGAGGCAGGGATCCTGCTGAAGGAGACAGAGAGGTTGGGGTTGGGGAAGATAGGAAAAGTGCGGTGGAGAAGTGTGGGCTGTAAGTTTCGAGCTTGGCCACAGGGGGGCGCATGGAGTATGCAAGATTATGCAGTAGATCAAGATGATGAGTATAGGAAAGTATGAGGAACGAGAGGGTAGGGATAGATGTGGGAGGCAGAGGAGAGCGGAGGCAGGATAAAGGAACAATCATCAAACAATATGCAAGGCCAATCAGCATTATGGCATCCTATGAGGCCCGAGCTCACCTCTAGAGGCACAGATGAGGGGGATTCCTTGAACTCGGCAGGAGCATACCATGTCCCTAGTGAGAAGAATGGTAGACCCGTGAGATATGGGTATACCAAAACAAAGTCCAAATCGCTGCATAGGAAAACAGAAAAAAAAAAAAAAAAAAAGAAAAAATAAATAAAACCCCCCCCCCCAAAGGGTGCCATCAAAACATTGTAAGTCTCCAGCTGATCTTGAGAAGGATAGCAGGCATTATCTGGGCGATACAGCTTTTTCTGTCGCCGCAAGAGGGTCAGGGCATGAGCAGGTATTAAATGTCAGAGAAAGGCAAGCAGAGGATATCTGGTGTAGACACAGTGGTAGCGTCATATCTCCTCCGACAGTTCCGGGAGATAGAAGCAGATTAAGAGGCATAACAGCATAGTCCCTACGAGGGGTTCACCCTCTAGTCCTGGGAGCAAACAAGTGAGAAGAATTCAGTGATCGCGACGTGTTCTGCGGTGTGGTGGGGCTGCCTGAATGTTGGAAGGCGGGTGGTCAGGCATCCGAACCGGGCTCGGTCTAACGGTAGAGGGTGAACGTCTCCGCCGAAAACGTGAGGCTTGGGCATCCATTGGCTCCTCTCTATCCAGGTGGCGAAGCAGACCACTGACATCAGAGTCCGCGTACCAGTGTGGGAGATCCACAAAGGGGATATCCAAAGTTTTGCAGAACTCTTCTAGTTCCTCCGGAACGCGCAGTAGGGCAGACCGGCCATGATGGGAGGCAGAAAGCGCGAACGGGAACTTCCATCGGTATTGAATCCCTCTAGTGCGCAACACATCCAGCAGCGGACGGAGGTCCCTGCGATTGCGGAGGGTGATGGCTGACAAGTCCTGATAAATTTGGATAGTATGGCCGTCATGAAGCAGTTGAGCCTTCGTACGGGCCTTACGGAGGACCTCCTCTTTAGTGTGGAAGTCTATTAGGCAACAGACTACGTCTCTGGGGGGATCTGTGTCCTTACCGCGGGGTCTTAGGGCTCGGTGGATCCTTTCCATGGGGATCTGCGTCTGAGGGGGTTTGTCGAGAACGCCATTGAGGAGCTCCGTGACGGCCGGGAGAATGTGGTCCGGGTCCACCGTTTCAGGTAGGCCTCTAATTCGCAGGTTACGGCGGCGTCCTCTGTTGTCCAAATCTTCGAGATGTCTTTGGATGTCACGGAGTTGCAGGGTGTGGACACCCAGCTTGTGGTCGACTCTCTTGAGAGCCGTGCTGTGCCGGGCCGTGGTATTTTCCACCTCATGGATGCGGCCTGTAATGGCGCGAATCTCTTGCGTGAGGTCAGAGATGGCCGTGAATAGTGTGGATTTAATATCCGCCGCCACATTGTGAAGGTCCGTTAGGCTCGGTTGCTGGGGAGTCTGCGGCACTTGGGTTCCCTGTGGAGGTAGTGGGAGGAAGGTGGGGGAGAGAACGATCCCGGGAGCCGTTTGTGAGGGGATGGAGGAAGGGGACGAGGCCGCCATGTTAGATCTCTGGGAGCGGAAGATGTCCGGGATAGTCTGGGTTGGGCGACTGTCCGTGTCCCGCGGAGAGCGAGATCTGGTTGCCGAAGAGCTTCTGGATGAAGTTCCCATACTTTACGGGCGAATTAGAGGCGATCGTCCCGTGGTAAGAGCAGAGATTTGGCCGCTGTCTGTCGGAGCTCAGGAGCTATGCAGCCATCTTCTTCCAAGGCAAACCACGCCCCCCGATTCCACCATGGACTTTTTTACCCTGTGTTCTTATTGAGTTGCCATCTCTTGACTGGTATGTTTTTTGTTTATCTTGCACTTTCTATGCTTGCTGTTTTAAAATTTGATGTAATTATAAAAGTTATTGTGATGCTACGGTTATGTAAACCTGATGTAATATAATTTGTTCCCACACAGACTCCGGCCCCCGAAGAAGGGAAACCCCCGAAACGCGTAGGGCCTTGTAGAGTTTATATTTATGTGGATCAGTCTCGATTTTTGGCAAATTTATAATTTGTAAAGTGTCATTTTGTATGATTTGTTTTTTCTATACGATTAAATATTTATTATTATATATATAATTTCTTACTTGTTATACTATTACATTTACGCTTACTATTGTTGCCTAAAAAGCCCCTCCCCTGGGGGAACCTTTCTATTTCTCCTGCAATTGCCGGGAGCCGACAATTCATTATAGCCGCGAGTCAGTTTTAAACAGCTTTTATGCTTTGGAGAATGTCATTTTGTGCAGAGACAGTTCTAACCACGGGAAACATGTGCTTTTTCACATGCTGACATTAGAGCCCCCCATAGTACAACATTTAAAGAAAAATTACACTTTTATTGTTGCACTTTTAGCATTATTAAAATCACTGCTCCCGAAAAAACGGACGTTTTAAAAAATAAAAAAAGCATTGGTACATGTCCCCTGGGGCAGGACTGAGGTCCCCAAACACTTTTTAGGACAAAACTTGCAGATTAGCCTTTAAAATTCACAATTAAGATTTCCCCCATAGACTTATACAGGGAGTTCGGCAGCGGCTTTACTTATCAATCGCATTGCGCTGCTGCTGCGGCCGGTTCATGCGCCTAATTAAGGCTTCATCCAGCGCACTAATTAAGGCATGTACCGGCGCAGCGCAGCTTCAATAGTAAATCACCCCCCATGTGTCCAAACCTACCCCTAGGCCGGAAGCCTGGGCTTCACCCGGGAAGGAGGGGGGTGGAGGAAAACCCCGGAGGGACCAACCACCCCAGGGAGTACCCGCACCTCACACCACTCCAGGGAAGGAAGGGAGGGGCACCTTACTTACCTCTCCAGCGAAGTGCATGGGTAACACTCCCAGACAGATCCTCCTTGCCACCGAAGTGGGGGGCTGTTGGCCATGAGGAATGCTGTGACACAGGCCGAGACCCGGTCGTATGCAAAACTCGTGAGACGTTTAATTGGCAGGGCCAGCCCCCATCCAGTGGGGCTACGTCATGGCTGACCTAGCGCGTTTCTGCAGTCTACACGTGCTTGCTGGCCAGACTGGGGTGACCACTGGAATAAGTGTCCAGCCCGTCGCCCAGCCCGGCAATTGATTGTAGCCTTTCAAATCAGCAGCTCTCCTGCTCTGCTCCTCCACGCTCATTGGAGTGATAAGCTTTGGAGGGGCGGAGAAGGGCGGGGAGTGGCCGTCTCAGCGTGTCACTGACTCGCTGAGAGGCTGAGACAGCCATCAGTCTAGGCACCTGGCAGACCCAGACTTCCTAAGTCGGGATGACCCACTGCCTGGACTCATTCCAGTGACGTCAGCGGAGAGTGGATTTCAGACCGCTCTCTGCTGAGAACAGGTCGCAGGAGTGCAAAACTAATTGCACGCCTGTGACCCATAGGAGAAGCCCAGCCAAACAAGCTCAGGCTGGACTTCTCCTTTAAAGTAGAACTAAAGGCAAAACCATTTATTTTTATTTTGGATGGCGTAAGGGGGGTTATAACTGTCATGCTTTGTAAAAAATGTATTTGCTGTCTGTCCCATTGGGGAGATTACCTTCCAGCAGAGGTTCACCCTAAATCAACTATCTACAATTAGATCCAGCATACTGCTGATATGTGCAGTATGCTGTTTATTTTTTTATTTTTTTGTACTTATCGTTTTATCAGGCTTTCTTATCTGGCACCGAGCGGGGATTCCATCCGGGTATAGGCATTCCTAAGGCAAGCCTAGTTGATTGACAGGCTAGTAAAGCGCGTCACACCTTCTGAAAATAGCCGAAGTGACACTCGGCAATTTACGACGCCCGCGCAGTCAGCTCTACACGGCAGGCGCAGGCGCCGTATAGCGCCGTAAACAGCCGAGTGTCACTTCGGCTATTTTCGGAAGGCGTGACGCATTTACTAGCCCCTCAATTAACTAGGCTTGCCTTAGGATCGCCTATTCCCCACAGGAATCCCCACTCAGAGCCAGATAAGAAAGCCTGATAAAATGATAAATCCAAAAAAATGCAGATGTTAGCAGTATACTGGATCGAATGGCAGATAGTTGATTTTTGGGTGAACCTCCGCTTTCACTCTCCCATAGTCAGAACAGAAAGTACGATGAAATCCCTCCAAAGGGATTGTCACCAAGGTCACAAGAGCTAGTGTACTTAATTTAAGATTTTCCCTCTATTTCTCCTCTGGAGACAACCCAACAAAGAGCATAGTGTTTGTCTGCCCAGGAGCCATACCAGGTCTCACTGCTCCTGCTCTGGGGTCTATGTACATTTAATCCACCACTAGACGCAAGAGTGGAATGAGAAATAATTTATTAATGAATCTAATGCCTCATCTATTTTAATTACCTCATTGAACAACATAGAATTAAGATGAGCCAATCTTCATATTTGCAGCCTCACCATATACCAAACATCTCACGCGGAAAGTGAATGAGAAAATTATGGAATGGGAATAGGTATGTACAGGTAAATACCTTATAATCATGAAACAAAGGAAATGTCTAAAATGTGACTGTGTATTAAAAATAACTGTAATGGTGCTAATATATTAACTCTGAAAACTGGTATTAAATAGGAAAAAAAATGTTTTGCAATTTTTGTTTACCTAAATCTGAGGTTATATATATTCCACAGGAGAAGGCCGGTCAGGATACATTTCTTAAAAATCCTGCATGCTTTATTGTGTTGGCCTGCATTTTCTTATGAATTAAAGTGGTTGTAAACTCTCTCCAACACTCTGCTGTCTTTCTCATTCTACATTCTTTAGAGAGTGCACATCGTGTTAGAAATCTTTCTTCCTCTTCCAGCAGTGGGAGAGGAGTTTTGGCATACACTGTGTGTGAGCTGATTGGAGGAAAGGTACACACCCCTACTCCACAAAGGCAGAGGAGCAAAGGATCATGCAGAGCTGTACTGTGAATAGATAAGCTCTCTGCAAACCTACCTCCCTGAAACAAATTTTCAGCTGCTGTTATTGACTCTGCTGATAACAAAGGAACGGAGCAGCAGAAAGACATGGCACTTAGAGCTTTGGAGATAAGTAAACACTACAGATATATGTGTCTAGGTCAAATTTCATGAATCAGGTTTACAACCACTTTAAATAGGATAATTCAAATAGCATGGCAATATATTTTTCTGTTTTGCATTCAGGTGTTAATGAGAACAGGATTCTCAGAAAAAAATTAGAATAGCCACAGACATAAATGGATCACCTTAGCGTTTGGGTTGTTGGGGGTTTTCAGCAAACTTGTGAAATTCATCTTTGACAGTAATTAAATCTACTGTGATATTGATGGTTCAGCTTGGCAATTCTGCTGAACTAAAATACATTTTTGGCAGGTTTTCTTTTTTTCCATGGGCTTTTAGCCATTTGAAATGTATCTATTTTTTATTTTATTTTTGTGCCAAGTTTGGATGTTTTATTTTGTCAGTAGATTAATAATGATAATAATAATAATAGTAATAAAAAAAAGAATTATTATCTTTGCCTCCCACAAGCTCTTGCTTTCTTTTTTTCCATGTACTTTTCAATGCAGTTACCCCCTATTGTTGCAAAACTGGTCCCACACTGGCCCCACACTAGTAGAAATTGTATTACATTTTCTAATTATTAGTGGAGTCAAATTGAAATTTGTTTTTGACTGCAGTGATGACAAAATTCAAAGCAATACAATGGAAACATTTTCTTAAACAAATAAAAATAATGCTGCAACCGTGAAATTAGCTTTTTCACAACCATGAAGGGAAGGATGTGAAACTGTAATGCCGCGTACACACGGTCGTTTTTTGCGATGAAAAAAAACGATGTTTTTTGTGAAGTAAAAAACGACGTTTTTGAAACGTCACTTTCAAAGACAATGTTGCCTACACACCATCGTTTTTTTCACAAAAAACGAGGTTACGTTCACCACACTTTTCCATTGAAGCTCGCTTCATAACTAGCTTCTGGGCATGTGCGGGTTGAAAAACGTCGTTATAAACGACGTTTTTGCTACACACGGTGACTTTTTGTGAAACAAAAAACGACGTTTTGAAAAACGACACAAAAAATTCAAGCATGTTGGAATTTTTTTTTGGTCGTTTTTTTTTAAGACAAAAAACAACGTTTTGCCCACACACGATCAATTTAAATGACGTTTTAAAAAACAACGTTTTTTTTCATCGCAAAAAACGACCGTGTGTACGCGGCATAAGGCCTTGTACAGACAAGTAAATCTATCTGTTCAAATCGGTCGGACCAACCGATTTGAACAGATCTGTCTGCTGGCATTTTGGTTTGCTCGCGTGTACACACGAGCAAACCAAAATCCCCGCCAGCAGACAGCGCGCTGACGTGTCGGTGACGTGGCGGTGACGTTGACGCCACCACGTCACCGCACCAGGAAGTAAAACACTTCCGCGCATGCGTCAAAATCATTCGGCGCGTGTGCGAGAAGACATGTCTGCTGGTTAGCATACTAACCAGCAGACATGTCGGGCGGACGGGTTCCCAGCCGACAGATTTCAAAGCATGCTTTGAAATCTGTCGGGTGGCCAAATCCGTCTGTTTGCCCGTACACACGATCGAATCTGTCTGCTGAAACGGTCTAGCAGACCGTTTCCAGCAGACAGATTTACTCGTGTGTACGAGGCCTAAAAGGGAGCCAGGAAAGGGCCTCATGAAGCTGCCGACAAAGTTTAAGACATCTAAAAAATGTATTTACACTCACAGATATCTACAAATCTTCCTGATCTGAATTGGATTTAAACACTTGCCACCAGTATAATGTACATATACTGCAGCAAGGTGACACTGCTGCACCGCATCACATACCTAGTACACTTCCAGGTCTGGGGCGTGTGATTAGACATTCAATGTTCGTCAACAGCCGCAGATCGTTAGGCAGAGAGCCAAAACAGCGATCTGCCTATGTAAACACGGCAGATCGGTATTCAGTCAGTACAGAAGGCATGGATCCTGTGTTCCTGTAAAACAGGAACATGGTTTAATGCCTTCCCCTAGTAAAAGCTTCTCCCACACAGTACACAAACACTGGCTAGGCACACATTTAACCTTTTAATCATCCCTGATTTTTAACCCCTTCCCAGCCAGTGTCATTAGTACAGTGACAGTGCATATTTTTAGCACTAATCACTGTAATAATGTCACTGGTCCCCAAAAAAAGTGTCAGTTAGGTATCCAATTTGTCTGCCACAATATCAAATTCCCGCTATAAGTTGCTGATCGTCGCCATTATTAGTAAAAAAATAAAAATATCCCATAGTCTGTAGACACTATGGGCCAGATTCACAGAGTCATTACGCCGGCGTTACAGGAGATGCGTGGCGTAAGTCTAAATCTGCACATGCGTATCGATGCACCACATCCCCAAAACGATATACGCATGAAATCTAATTTTTTTTGACCGGCGTAATTTCGCTAGACCGGCGCATCCCTGCACGCAAAACTGCGCTAGACACACCATTGATTTGCTATTCAAATATGCAAATGAGGGAGTTATGGGGATCCACAAAAGTAAGTTGGTGCAGCGCAGGCTATGCGCTGTGCGCAACAGCTGCACGTCCTGTCTAAAATTAGTCCATATAAAAGGTGGAATAAAATTAGACAATCCGTCTACATGTCAGCTAAAGCAACA
Source organism: Rana kukunoris (assembly GCA_029574335.1). Classification (NCBI taxonomy): domain Eukaryota; kingdom Metazoa; phylum Chordata; class Amphibia; order Anura; family Ranidae; genus Rana; species Rana kukunoris. The sequence continues at coordinate 400,694,127 of CM056053.1, read as the reverse complement.
CTGTGAGAAGCTGAGCTGAGCAGTCACACTTGCTGGACAACAAACTGTATGCCAACATGCCAGGGGCATCCATGCTCATAGCTATACTACTGACTTTAGATGAGCAAAGAAGGAGGAGGGCACGGAGGAGGGCACGGAGGAGGGCACAGGAGAGGATTTTTTTTTCAAAAAACTTTTTATTTGCTTTTATAAACGTAACAAAAAAATATACATACATATATACATCAATACATAACTTACATACAAATTACAAACACGGTCTCACTATCTTTCAATAGCCCTTTAAAACCTTGATGGATATAATAATCCCAATCTAATACAATATTCCTATCTGATACAAGCCCCTCACACTTCACTTGATATATCACACACGCATAGACATCTTTGGCATGAGTGATTCTGAGATGTCTCGCATCTTCAGATTCACCCCTCATGCCATCCTGGAATTAACCACAACCCTGCAGGAGGACATCACCAGCCCAACACATGACACCACCCATGACACCCATGACAGCTACATATACAATCCTAGCCCCATCCCCACAGATTTCGAACAGAACATGTATGGGGACAGCTGGCTGGTTGGTGAGTGACATGGGTGGCAGGCATGACTGTCCCCCCCATGATGCACACATCACAAGGGGCACATGCACTACTAACATCCTCCTGTCTTATCCCTTCAGGGTGACTCTGCATATGCACTGGGACCCCATCTCATGACTCCTATCCGGAACCCCCCATGGTACCCTGTTGTATTCCCCAAACTTTGTATGCCAGATCATTGGTGCATGTTGCATGCTGCACAACTTCGCAGTGAGAAAGGGCCTGGAGATTGACATAAGTGATGACCTGACCCCTGAACCAGACAATCCCCCCCTAACCGAGGCTACCCTGTCTTCTGAGGGAAGAGCAGCCAGGAGCCAGCTCAAAATAGGCATGTTTGCACGTTAAACACACACATTAATCATGGCACAATGAGAATGCATGCATGCACACCACTGTGGTCCCTAGCACAGACACATCACATCCTCATCAAATTGGATTAGCACAAGCCCACCATGCAGGGCTTGTAAGCAGCAACGCCACGGCTCCAATTATGTCACTGTACATTCATACACCATTCACACGGACCTGGGGATCACTTCTCCACCACAAATGAGGGTGACACCCCTTTTCCGGCAGGAATGTCACCCCCACATTCCAAAATCATTCACAAACAGAACCAAAAAAAATAAAATAAAATAAAAAATGACCAGCAAAAAATAAAAATACCCAGCAAAAATATAATTAAAAAAAAAAACACAACAAAGAAAACACAGAAAAGACAAAAATCACTCTGTGACACGTCACAAACAAACACTAATAAACAACAGAACAAAAGCACCTTGCTGTATAGGAAGGGATACAAAGGGATGTACTTTTGCAAAGGAAGGGCGTTTGTGTCTGTCCATTTAAGCTCTCTGCGTAGCTCACTAAGTTGCCCGGGTCTACTTCCAATTTCACTGATTGCGCCGTTCCCGAGTTGTGAGCATGCGCACAGAGGTGCTGACCATGGTCTGCTTCATGTGTGCATGCGCGATCCGACCGGGCCTTCATTTGCATGGGGTCACGGCTCATTTCAATGTAACATGCCCACGTCCTTCCCAATTTGAATTACTCCGCCTTACGCCTCGGGAATTACGTTGCACTGGCGCAAATTTCTGCGCAAATACTACGAGGATATGGTGATTGCGCCTCTACATTGTGTCGGTCTAACGTAAAGTAGGTGCGCTACGCCGGTCAAAATATGCGCCAATGTACATGAATCTGGCCCATTGTGTTTCTTTTTTCAAAATTGTTGGTATTTTTTTTGTTTATAGCGCAAAAAATAAAAACCACAGTGGTGATTAAATATCACCAAAAGAAAACTCTAATTGTGGTTAAAAGAAAGACATACATTTTGTTTGGGCACGAACAATTGACAAAGTAACGCAAAACTGTATCGCAAAAAAAAACCCTGGTCATGAGGGGGGGTAAATCTTCCAGAGGTCAAGTGGTTAAATAGAGCTGATGAATGGTTATATCTGAAGACTCATGCAGTGGGGATCGAAAGTTTGGGCACCCCAGGTAAAAAAATGTATTAATGTGCATAACAAAGCCAAGGAAAGATGGAAAAATCTTCAAAAGGCATCAAATTACAGATTAGACATTCTTATAATATGTCAAAATAAGTTAGATTTTATTTCCATCATTTACACTTTTAAAATTACAAAAAAAACAAAAAATGGCGTCTGCAAAAGTTTTGGCACCCTGCAGAATTTATAGCATGCACTGCCCCCTTTGCAAATCTGATACCTGCCAGTGTCATTAATTGTTCTCAATCATAGTCTGGGAAGACCAGGTGATGTCAATCTCAAAAGGTTTTAAATGCCCGGACTCATCTGACCTTGCCCCAACAATCAGCACCATGGGTTCTTCTAAGCAGTTGTCTAGAAAACTGAAACTGAAAATAGTTGAAGCTCACAAAGCTGGAGAAGGCTAAAAGAAGATAGCAAAGTGTTTTCAGATGTCAATATCCTCTGTTCGGAATGTAATTAAGAAATGGCAGTCATCAGGAACAGTGGAAGTTAAAGCAAGATCTGGAAGACCAAGAAAAATATCAGACAGAACAGCTTGCAGGATTGTGAGAAAAGCAATTTAAAACCCACGTTTGACTGCATGATCCCCCCAGAAAGATCTGGCAGACACTGGAGTTGTGGTACAGTATTCCACTATAAAGAGATACTTGTACAAATATGGTCTTCATGGAAGAGTCATCAGAAGAAAATCTCTTCTACGTCCTCACCACAAAAATCAGCGTTTGCATTTTGGAAACAAGTTCTGTGGACTGATGAGGTTAAAATAGAACTTTTTGGCCGGAATGAGCAAAGGTACGTTTGGAGAAGAAAGGGCACAGAATTTAATGAAAAGAACCTCTGTCCAACTGTTAAGCATGGGGGTAGATCAATCATGCTTTGTGGTTGTATTGCAGCCAGTGGCACAGGGAACATTTCACGAGTAGAAGGAAAAATGGATTTAATAACATTTCAGCAAATTTTGGACGGTAACTTGATGCCATCTGTGAAAAAGCTGAAGTTAAAGAGAGGGTGGCTTCTACAAATGGATAATGATCCTAAACACATCTCAAAATCCATGGGGGATTACATCAAGAGGCGTAAACTGAAGGTTTTGCCATGGCCTTCACAATCTCTTGACCTCAACATAATTGAAAATCTATGGATAGACCTTAAAAGAGCAGTGCGGGACAGACAGCCCAGAGATCTCAAAGAACTGGAAACTTTTGTAAGGAAGAATGGGCAAAGATACCTCAAACATGAATTGAAAAACTCATGGCTGGCTACAAAAAGCTTTTACAAGCTGTGATACTAGCCAAAGGGGGCAGTACAAGATATTAACTTTGCAGGGTGCCCAAACTTTTGCAGACGCTATTTTTTTGTTTTCTATAATTTTGAAAGTGTAAATGATGGAAATAAAATCAAACTTTTTTTGACATATTATAAGAATGTCTAATCTGTAATTTGATGCCTTTAGGAGATTTTTCCATCTTTCCTTGTCTTCGTTATGCACATTAATACACATTTGTACCTGGGGTGCCCAAACTTTCGATCCCCACTGTAGACACTCAATACCTTTCATACCATTATATTGTAGAAGAATGGATTGAATATAATAGACAGTTAAAGTAATGCAAAGCTGTATTGGAAAAAAAACCTGGTCATGCCCATATATCCCTCCCTCAATGGCGAGAGATTTGGACCTCCATATCTAAAGCTTCCAGATGCATGGAGCAGAGAGAGACAGCTTATAAGGTCCTCATGTTCTGGTATAGGACCCCAAAGGTTATCCATAAATACGATCCCTCTGTGCCCCAGACATGCTGGAGGTGTTTACTGTTTACGGGATATAGGAACACACTACCATATTTTCTGGGAATGTTCTTTAATTTTGCCAATCAGTGCTCCAGTCTGTGTTAGCAAAAGTCATTCCGAAAAAGACCCGGCCCAGTACTTGTTAGGTCTCCTAGTTCCTGGAATACCTAAACATGTCAAAAAAATGATGACATATATTCTCTTAGCTGCCAAGAGAGTAATACCTACCCATTGATTATCCCCCAACCCCCCTACACAATCCCAATTCCCTCAATTCTCAAAGATATGGGATCCTTGGGACAACTCCTCCTTCAATCCTAAATTGCTTTCCTGAACTATTAATAAAGGTCTCTTAGGCAACCCGTTCCTGCATGTTCGAATAATTGGCCTGCAAACCCTTATGCCGCGTACACACGGTCGTTTTTTGCGATGAAAAAAAACGTCGTTTTTTAAAACGTCATTTAAATTGATTGTGTGTGGGCAAAACGTCGTTTTTTGTCTTAAAAAAAACGACAAATTCATGCTTGAATTTTTTGTGTCGTTTTTCAAAACGTCGTTTTTTGTTTCACAAAAAGTCACCGTGTGTAGCAAAAACGTCGTTTAAAACGACGTTTTTCAACCCGCGCATGCCCAGAAGCTAGTTATGAAGCGAGCTTCAATGGAAAAGTGTGGTGAACGTAACCTCGTTTTTTGTGAAAAAAACGATGGTGTGTATGCAACATCGTCTTTGAAAGTGACGTTTCAAAAACGTCGTTTTTTACTTCACAAAAAACGTCGTTTCTTTTCATCGCAAAAAACGACCGTGTGTATGCGGCATTATTACTATATATATACTATTACTACATATATGCTACATCTAGATCCATGGTGTACCCCCCCCCCTTGATTTTCTTTTTTCTTCTGATTTTGACATCCTCCACTTAGACGCTTGTCTTCTTCTATATGAGATGATGATACTTTTCTGTATTATGTTCACCATTTCATGTTTTTGTAAAAAAAAAATTATAAAAAATACAATTACAAAAAAAAAAAAAAAAAAACCTGGTCATGAAAGGGGGGTAAATCTTCCAGAGGTCAAGTGGTTAAAGTCACTCAATGCCTTTTATACCATTATATTGTAGAAGACTGGATTAAATATTGTACTTCAGTGATTAATGAGGCAGATAAAGTAACACATTTGGAATAGTGCTTTATTCTGGCAAGAAGATTAGAAATTGAGAGCATGCAGACCAGATGCTACTGCACTTTACAATGTCCAACCAAGTTATCGAATCCAAAAATCTTCCATTACCTGAGTGAACAAGTTATTACATTGGCTTGAATTAAAGAGTACTTTTTTTGTCATTTTTATGTTTTTACTATGTTCTATTGATTAACAAATTCTGAAAACTGTCCCTTAATTTCTTACCAAATCAAGTAGGTTCAAAAGTCAGTAGCTTGTAAATGTAAGACATTTTTTAAATCTTTATTTCATTTATTGAGAAGAATAAGAGTTGAACTTCAATGCTATCTAAGAGAACTTGATTAGAGAGCATATTCTCTGCCCTTAATATATAGCCGTTCATACTCTCTTCCGCAGCACATTTACTTTGGATTATTGCCTATAGATTGACTTTGATTGTGTCCTTGGTACAATGCCAGCAGACAGTGAGTACCCTCCTGTTCTATTTGGATTCTGGCTCAGATTCTCTTAATTAGAAGGATATATTGACTTGACTCCATGGCCAGCCTTAAATCTGATATACAACATTGTCCTATTTTAATGCGCCTTTCTCAGATGAGGTCATCCCGGCCATCACTCAAACTTAGTCATAAAATTCAACATGGATGTGGGGGTTAAAAGAATTAATAGCTCTGTAAAACTTTACCACACTAGAACCCATAACAAGCAACAATAGCTGAATTCACAGCATAATTTAAAACTTCAGCTTGCAATCCTTTAAAAATGTAATTACTTTGCACATTAAAAAAGGACATTAATGCTGTAATCTGTGGTTTTGATAGTCCAAAAAGACAAGTTTTGTGGCTGGAAGGAGGTTTTAATTTTTATAAAATGTTTCTGCCCCCATATGCATGAAATTCATTTTATATATTCCAATGAACTATTCAGGCAGAATGTTGATTAGGTTGAATACATCTGAGAATTTCACTGCAAATGCAGAACTTACACTCCCATTAAATTCTGTATAGGGATAGTTGCATACAATTCAGTTTATGCATGTAAACAATGGAAGTATGCTTTATAGTGTTGTGTTGTTGCATTAAACTAATAGTTATTATAAATATAAATAAAATGCAGCTATATGTATCATGAGCATTTGTGGTTCTGTTCTTGGAACAGTAGGCTGAGATCCAGAAAGGCATTATTTTTTTAAATTGTCTAGCCTCTTACGGTTACTTATAGTAAAATAAATCAATAGAAAGGTTTAGCTTTGTATTGCAGAAAATAGGCATGGCTACATAGCACAAAATAGTGGGTATGGAGATAGTTAAATTGAGCCTAAGCCTACGCACACTATATACTGAACCCATAAAACACAGCTCAATTTCTGTGCAACAGTCTCTTAGACACACATTACTTCTAAGAACAACATTTCAAATGCTTCACAAGAGTTTTGGTGAAATCATTAAAAGCCTAAATCCCACCCAAACATTTCTTTAAATAGAACTTCTGTCAGGGTATGAGTGTTGCATGGGATTATATTAGGGATTTCCCCCTTTTTATTTTTTGGCCCACGGAAAAATCAGATTAAGGGAACATATGGGGGTCAATGAGACTGAATAAGACACAGGGAGCAATCAGAAAACTCACAGAACTATTTTAGGGAAAGCAGTGGATTTATTTTGCTGCTTTTATCCCTATTAGGGAGATTTCCCATCACTTCCTGTCCCCCTTAACCCTTCCAACTAGAAAAAAGTGAAGAGAAATATAATTTGGGGAGAGAAATAATAATACAATAATGAAATTGGCATTAACCCTACCCAAATCTATTAAAAATGTGTCTCCCTGGACCAAAACTGGTAATGTATGTAAGGTTAAACTTGTAGGATAGTTTATAACAGGTATATGCTACTTTAAGGTCCTTTTTTTTTTTTTTTTTACAAAAATGTGAGTGTTACTAAACCCAGGGTCGTGCATTAATTATATCTGGTCTCCCACAATACACAGAACAGTGAAATGCAATTATTTTTGTAAATACACTTACTGTACTCATCGGCAGTTAGAGCAATCTGGTGCCTTCTAGCAGTGTCCAGCCAAGCACTGGTTAAAGCTTGTAGTAGGAGTTTTCTCAGTGCCCTATGAGACTCCAAAACCCCTGACTCTCCGTTTGGATAGTCCCGATTGGCCCAGCACTGATCACATGCACTCTCCAGAGAAAAAAAATAACCTTTCTCTAGCAATACACACCAAACTGAGCATGTGCAGCCTGACTCCATTTCCAATCCATTCTTTTACTACTTTAACCCTTTCTGCAATTTACAGTTAAATGTCCTTCACTTATTTATCCACTGTTGGTTAAACATCTATCACTGATTCTCCCAGAGGCGCCCCTCCTTATGTGCAGTTTATATGAGTATGTTTGGTACCCAATTGCATTACTTTATATTCTTCGATATTGTAATCCATCTGCTATGTAGTTGCCCAGCCCCCGTTTTATCATGGTCTTCCTGTATTGATGCTGTGCCAAATTTGCACATCTTGATTTAAAGATTAGGCACATGCTTGATACAAGAAATTTCAAACATCCATTATGTGTCAATAGGAATTACTGGTTGGTGAGTGTGTTACGATGTAGCAAAAAAAAAAGTATCTAACAATCCTTTTTTCTCACTCTTCAGCAATGCCTGGAGCAATACGATTCCCACGTTGTGTTTTCCCAAGGCGAATAACTCTCTTAAGCATAAATAAGTCCCATAGAATGTGTTCTCTCTAGTCTGTTAAAGAAAATTAACTTTTTTTATCCAACAACCAGCTTTCTCTCTTTGAATTGAAGGAACGGGACCCCAGGTACACATATTAGTGGACAGAAATGAGCAAAAGGCCCTCCTCACATGCTTTAATTGCTTTGTTATATATTTTACCATCATTTATCATTTCATCTGAGCTAGCAAAGAGGACACTACACATCTACATTAACTTCTACTTCTCAATTAAGCATATTCTCTTTAGTGATAAATATAATTATATTAGTCTACCAGTCCATAGAGATTGCTGTATGCCAAATCATCACATTACATGAAGATCATCATTTTTGAATGATCCCTTTTCAGTTATTCTGACAATGAGCAGAACACAAAAGCATTTACAGTTTGTCACACAGACACTACTGCATCACTGAATTTCATTCCATACAGGGGTTGGATGTAGATAATCTCTTACTGACAGTGTTGTTCCAGCACAAACAATAAACTAGTAGAAGTGAGGATACTTTTTTATTGTACTAAACTAACACTTAAAAGAGAAGCTTTCTATATCTTTCCTTTCTTCCTCAGGTATTGCCTTAGATCTGAGAATCAGAAGGAAACTCTCAAAAGCTTTTCTTTATTGTTTAAAGCAATTTCAGCAAATACCAGGGCTGTGCAATAATTGGCCTGGGCAGAAAGGGGATGCTATGGGGGCACTTGTGAATGCTCACAGTCAAGCCCTGCTCTATGTGTCTGTTAGACAAACAGAGCTGTGACTCCACCCCTCCTTCCACTCTCTCATCACTAGCTGTGATTGACAGCAGTGGGAGCCAATGAGGAAAGAGAGACACAGAAAAGCCAATGAAGAGAGAGAGAGGCAAGGGAAAGCCCAAGGCTCCTGTGCACATAACTGAATCGACAGGGGTCTCAGGTAGGTATTGGAGGGGGGCTGCTGCACAGAAGGTTTTTTACCTTAAAGTGGAGGTCCGTCCACAGCTGCAAAAATTAAAAGCCAGCAGTTGCACATACTGCAGCTGCTGAATTTTAATAATCAGACACTTACCTGTCCTGGAGTCCAGTGATGTCAGCACCACAGCTGATGTTTCCACCAGCTGTCAGGTGCACGCCAGGAACCCTACTGTGCATGCGATTCGCTCCTCTCTCCTACTGGCTCGGCGGTGTCAGGGAAGACAGGCTTTCCATGCAAGCGCCCGGCATGCACGCATGCGTACTAGCACCTTAAGACACACACCTGTCACTAATAATGGAGTCAGGCAGGCTATTTAAGCAAGGCTCCTACAGAGGTTCCTTGCTGTTTGGTCTGCAGCTTCCGTGTCATTTCCTGTTTCCTGTGTGACCTCTGACTCTGATCCAGCTTGTTGTTACCTGTGAATACCTGCTGCCTGTTCTGATCCCGGTTTCCCTTAGACTCTGATCCTGCCTGCTGATTCTGTCTGATGATCTTCCAGTACTACTTGGCTTGTGACCTGACCTCTCTTCTGCCTAACGTCTATGCCTGATCTGCCTGATTATTACCGGCCCGGCCTGTCTGACCCTGCATTCCGCTCATCCAGCCTGCTACAGCTCCCAGCCCTGCAAGCCTGCATCTGGTACTGCTCCGTGGTTCATCCCAGCCTGCCACCAGCTAAGCATCGTGCAAGCTCATCTACCTGCTGACCACCGCTACTACAGGGACTATTGAACTGTTTACAGGCACTCATACCCCACCGTGCTCCTGTGGCTACTGTTTCACTGCCAGTAGTCCGCGAGCCGGAGTTGTACGAGAGGCCTTCCTCTCCACGTCAGGCTCACATCCCAGGTACGTAACAGGCGGCCAGGGAAGGAGGAGAAGGGAAAAGAAGGGAGCCTGAGCAGTGACGTCAATACCCACGGCTAAGGCTCCCGAAAGTGGGAACAGAATACCCGTGAAAGACAGGTATTCTGCCCCCCTCCCCCCGAAATGTGAAAAATGTGGCACCGGAGGGGGGGAGTACAACAAGCAGAAGTTCCACTTTTTTGCTAGTTGTTAAAGAGCGGGCCAGGAAGCCGGTCGCTGCATCCTTAACAATGGATGAGTCACCAGCTGTCAACGGGCTTCTCCACTGACAGCTGAATGAAAAAAGAAAAACATTGCCGGAAATAGAAAAAAGTGAAAAGAAATGGATTGGGGGTCCCCCCAGTCCATACCAGGCCTTTTGGGTCTGGCATGGAATTGAAATATCCAGGGTCTAAACAGAACCCTGATGTGTCACTTTTGAGACAGGGAAATGGACTGAGGACATAAGTTCCTTTCTCTTCAGCTACAATAGTCCATCCAGAGCAGATGTACAGATCGAATTCCTGTTCATTTACAAACTGAAGCATAGTAAATACAGTTTACTATGGGTTAGATACTGATTGGTATGTGTCATATTGGTCACTCCCCTACTGTCCACCCTGAACCCAATCGCCCTGTGCCCACAGCAACTGCAGCCAGTGGAAGGGAGAGAAGGAAAGCCAGCTGCACTCTCAAGTGGGGGCACACAGGGAGATCAGAGCAACAGGATCCAACTGTCCAGATGACAGGATTTCAATGAAATCTCAGGATGGTTTTGCCCATTCTGGTATGGTTGGAAGGTATTTTTTATGCTCCACCAGCCAAATGAACATCCAAATCTATCCACTGATGCATAGTGCAATTATAGCCTTGTATTGTAAAACCTTTTTGTAACCTGCATATAGCTGTATCCAGATTTTTACCCAACAGTGAAGCAAAATCATGGCTTCTATGGAAGAGGGTTTGGCATCCAACAAGCCAGTATAACCATATATGTTAGGGTGAGAAGTACGGTAAATTAAAAAAACTTGAAATATAAGTTATTTATTTTATTTTTTGGGCCATGTGATGGAATTAGACAAGTGAATACCTTTTTTTGTTCTAAGAAATATTTATTGTGCTATGCACTGATTCTGTTGAAGGTCTTTTTGATTTATTTAGTCTCTTGTCATCTAACTTACACTATGCGATTGTACTTTATTTTTAAAATACATCAAAATTATTTCAAATATCGCAATAATCCCTTTTTTTGGGGTCTTCTTAATACCTGACTATAGTTTAGCTTAAAGTAGAAAGTCACGGGGTGGTCCTACGGAAATCAAAGTTCAACAATAAAGAAGAACCCAGGTATCCATGAAAGTGTTAATACCAAGGCAGAGCCAGCTGATTGAAGTTATTGCATAACATTTCTTAAATGCAAGTGCAATACTTTATTAAATAAAGGTGTTAAATGGTTCTACACTATGTGGAGTATTTTCTCTTATTTTTCTTATGAGTTGCTCTGATGGATAGTTGGATATGGGGACCTGATCTGAACCGGGCTATTTTTGGACCTCATTTGAAATGGGCCATCTGATCACCCTGAGAAGGAGTCAGAAAGACATGGTTCACATGGAATTATATTACTGATGCCTTCAATGACTTCTCCTTAACTAGAGGATCATTTACAAGCCTGCATTTTGCTACAATCTGGTGGAGGCTTCAATTCTATCTTGACACCTGTTTCAAGATAGGTACATTTCTCACGTTTTCATTTTTTTTTTTGCAATTTCTTTGGACATTTACTTAATTAATTTGTGGGACTTTTATAATTATAATTTTATAAATTTTACTCATGTTTATATACTGTGTGCACATTAATTGTGGCACTTTATATATTTGCACATGATCATTTATTGTTTTTTATTATATCAGGGCTCAAAATTTCAAGTCCTGAGCTACTAGCCAGGCCTTAAGAGTTACTTGCCACCAGTTACCCCACCCTACCCCGTCCCACTTCTAATTCTACCCCTAAACTCAAATAAAATTATGGAATCATAACCCCTAGCATTGGTGTCAGTGGATGCTATAATACCTCCCAGAATTGGTGCCAGTAATAATAACCTCTCCCATGACCCCCAATGTGGGGGGAGGGGGTTATCTTTCACTGCCCTAGAGACCAATGCAAGCTGGGGGGTTAACTTTCACTACCACTGACCTCCCTCCCACATCCCCCACCTGCATTTGCAATGCTAACCCCTTCCTCAATTTTAGCCTGTTCAAGTGCCATTACCCTAACTCTATGGTGCTGGACAGGCAGAAGGAGCAATGAAACAAGCAGTTAGCTGAGCTTACCTCAGCATACACTTGCTCCTGATAAGTTCACATCTCCTCTTACAGGAGTGCAGAGAGGTGGATTTGTGGGCAGTTCAGGCAGATAGGCGGGCGAGTGGGCAGGTCAGCAGGCTGATGATTCAGGCAGGTGGGCGGGATCTCAGAAGATTGATGCATCCCCATCTCGCCCACACAACAAGCAGCTAGAGCCTGAAACTGCCAATCACAAAGCTGGAGGCAGGGGGAGAAAAATCCTCCCTCCAACAACCATTGGAGCCTGCACTGTGTGGTGCTCAGAATGTTAGGAGTGACGGCAGCATCACTTCTATCGTTCAGGCAGCTGGAGAGCACTGGGCACTCAGTGTCACTCATGCTCTCAGCGCTCCCTCTCCACTCGCCCCCAGAAAATTTTCACTCACTAATTGCGAGCAGGCGAGTGAAAAATTTGAGGGCTGTTTTATATTATTAATTGTGGCATTAATTATTTTTCTATTCACAAGGATGTTTTAGATTTTTAAGAATTAGCCAGCACTTTTTTTTTACACAATCCATGAGAGTGGAAACCGAGATCAAATTGGGTACTTTCTATGATATCACATAGCTCATTGGGTGAGAGCGAGTGAGTAAGTAACTTATATAGCGCTAACAAATGCAAACTTTTGTCCAAGGTCCTTCAGAAGAGGTGGGTCTTAAGTTTTTTCCTGAAGGCCCGATGGTTTTCTTCCATGCCGATGTTCGCTGGTAGAGCATTCCATACAGTACCTGCCGCTGAGAATGTGTTTTTGGCACGACAGCATCGCGCTGATTCTCGGCGACAGGGTGCCGACATCTCGCACTCGCTGGAATAGTAAAAGCACATTCCAGCGAGCGTGTCATAGAAGCGACGGGGATCCGACGTGGATTCCCGCCAATTCTCAACGTGGGCGGCGTTTGATATGAATCCTGAGGGGGAACTCCCCGCCGGATTTTAAATAAAAATCCGGCATGGGTTCCCCCCTCAGGAGCATACCGCACCCTTAGGTCTGTTATGGGTTGTAAGGAGACCCCCCTACGCTGGAAAAATGGCGTGGGGGTCCCCCCACAATCCATACCAGACCCGACCCGTATCCAGACCCGTATCCAAAGCACGCCGGCCAGCCGGTCAGGAAGGGAGTGGGGGCGAGCGAGCGCCCCCCCCTCCTGAGCCGTACCGGGCAGCATGCCCTCCACATGGGGGGGTCAGGTGCTCTGGGGCAGGGGGGCGCACTGTTGATGAGGACAGGGCCCCTTTCCGACACCCCTGGCCATTGGTTGTTGGGGTATACAGGCGAGAGGCTTATCGGAATCTGGGAGCCCCCTTTAATAAGGGGGGCCCCAGATACCAGCCCCCCACCCTAAGTGAATGAGTATGGGGTACATCGTACCCCTACCCATTCACCTCCAAGAAAAGTGTAAACACAAATAAACCACACAGGGTATTAAAATATTTAATTAGTTGGCCGCCGGGGGGGGGGTGTGGTCGCTTTTATAAAAGCGCCCCCCCTCGGCGGGCTTCTTCTGACATCTTCGGCTGGGGGTGGCTCTTCTTCGCTCTCCGGGGAGTTTTCTCTGCTCTCCGGGGGTCTTCTCCGCTCTCCGGGGTCTTCTCACACTCTCCGGGGGTCTTCTCCGCTCTCCAGGGGGTCTTCTCCGCTCTCTGGGGTCTTCTCCCGCTCTCTGGGGGTCTTCTCCGCTCGAAGACCCTGGAGAGCGGAGAAGACCCCCGAAGAGCAGAGAAGACCCCCAGAGAGCGGGAGAAGAACCTGTAGAGCGGAGAAGACCCCCCGGAGAGCGGAAAAGACCCCCGTAGAGGGTGGGGGGGTGGTATCTGGGGGCCCCCTTATTAAAGGGGCTTATTAAAGGGGCTCCCAGATTCCGATAAGCCTCCCGCCCGCATACCCCGACAACCAACGGCCAGGGTTGTCTGGAAGGGGCCTTGTCCTCATCAACATGGGGACAGGGTGCTCTGGGGTGGGGGGGCCGCAGTGCACCCCCCTGCCTCAGAGCACCTGACCCCCCCATGTTGAGGGCATGCTGCCCAGTACGGCTCAGGAGAGGGGGGCGCTCGCTTGCCCCCACTCCCTTCCTGACCGGCCGGCCAGCGTGCTTTGGAGACGGGTCTGGTATGGATTGTGGGGGGACCCCCACGCCATTTTTCCGGCGTAGGGGGGTCTCCTTACAACCCATAACAGACCCAAGGGCCCGGTATGCTCCTGAGGGGGGAACCCAATGCCGGATTTTTATTTAAAATCCGGCAGGGAGTTCCCCCTCAGGATTCATATAAAACGCCGCCCACGTGTAGAATTGGTGGGAATCCACATCGGCTCCCCGTCGCCTCTATGATGGCTTTGTCTCCATCGCGGCAAGCCAGCTCGGCGCTGGCTCCCGCGATGGGGCTCGCAGGTGGTCAATCTCGCCGAGAAAGGGAGCGAGATTGACACAATATCGTAGTCACACACTGTAGCTGTGGTCCTTGGACTGCGAATCTTCGTTCTCCTTTAGATTTGTAGCGGGACTTGGGGATGTGGAGGAGATTTTCATTAGTTGATCAGAGGGCCTGATTAGGGGCGTAGTGTTTTATTTTCTTGCATAAATATTGAGGTGCGTTTCTTTGTGTGCATTTGTGGGTGAGGCAGAGGGTCTTGAATGTAACCTGATACTTAAGGCCGGGGTGATTGATTCCCATGTTTTTTTCCCTGTTATCAGTCTTGCTGCTGTGTTCTGAACGATTTGTAGACGAGAAATCTGGTATTTGGGTAGACCTAGGTAGAGGGAGTTTGCGTAATCGAGTCAGGAATTGTTCAGTGTTCCAACGTCTGCTTCTGTGTCCTCTTCCGGGATGAATGGGGTGAGTCTGTGCAGCTAAAGCGGAGAAGATAGTGTGATCCGCTGACTACTGATCCTATTTGTGCGTCCATAGTCATGTCTGAGTCAAAGATGACTCTGAGGCTGTTGACTTAGGTGCTTGGGGTGATGGTTTGTCCAAAAATGGTGGGTGGTGTCAAAGTCATCCTAGAATTTGTCTTTTTGTTTGCGTGTAGAAAGAGAAGTTCTGTTTTCGATCCATTGAGTTTGAGGGAGCTCTCTGTCATCCAATTATCTATCAATGTGAGGCATGTTTCTAGTCATTGAGATGAGCTAATGCTAGCACATAGGAGTTTTTAAGCGTGAATCCTCAAAGATGTGCAACCAATATTCATGTGTATTGCTCCATTTGTAGAAAACCAAAGGGTGCAATCAGCGCAAAAATATAAATAAATAAATAATAGAACCCCCCCCCCTCAAAAAATGCAAGCTGAACACTGTTAGGATAATCACAAAATCCAGAAAAGTGCAAAATGTGCAAAAGTGGTTGTCACTTGTTTGACTTTTATTTGTTCAATATTATATTTTACTTTATTTTTTTACTGTTTGAATAATTTAATTACTTTGCGCTGCACAATTTCTTTATACATATTGCTCCATTTGGCCCAATCCATAGGATTAGAAAGATCTTGGCGTGTGCCAACTGCCAAGTGCCCCCTCTCGTTGGTGCATTTTTTCTGTTATACTGCCAAGTAGCTTCATTTGCTTGGGATATTGTGCCCCTATTAAAAAATACAACACAAAATAACACAGATGATCTAACATACTGCATAATGAGTACAGATATATGTTTCATACTGCTTAATTTCATATGATTATCATACATTATTAAATAAGAATGTATGTAAATAAAACATCAATCCAAGAATTGCCATCTAGGTTTTCAAAATATCATGTGATCCAAATCCCTGTTTAATGCTCTTTGCTGATTTCACAATCAACACAGAGAAGGGGTAGAGAGGAGATCTATCTGCCCGCAGTGCCTATAAAAAAGAGTTATGTTTTGAATAAGAAATTAGACTTGTGATATTTTTAACTCATTACAGGGAAAATTAAAGACTGTGTCCCCGCTAAAAGTCTCTGATGTTAAATTTCATCTGTAAGACATCCCAGGTTTCCGCAAACTATTTACAAAGCACAAACCTCAGTGGCACTTGGCTGATACAGTCAATCATCTGCTAAATAACATATTTTTTATAGGTCATTTCATATGACCAGTTTTGTCAGTTCACTTGATTCTTGAATGACCTCATTCTCTCAAAAAGCTAGAAAGTTGTTTTTTGGTCCTGTCTTTCTTTCTGGCAAAAAGAAAAATAGGATTTTATTGTACTCATAGTAAAAAATCCTTTTCCCTGAGTTCATTTAGAGATGCAGGTCTGCTTTAGATAATCAACGACTGGATATAGTGCTACCTGTAGGAGTAGGATGCTCAGTACAGTACAACTAAAAAAAAATAAAGACAATCAAGGGGGTAGACATGTACAGAATAATTTTGTTTATTTTTGATTTGTTGTTTTCATAAATGTGTTTAGTTAAATTAGTTAAGCCATTGAATTCATTTTTAGAATTAATTTCACTTATTCTTATTCGAATCCATTCAAATTTTCCAAAAAGTTTTCGAATCAATTTCAAATAATTTTTGAATTTGAATAGTTTTCCACTTTCCAAAGAGAATAAAATAGAATAGAAAACAAAGGTACAGAAAATAAAAGAATAGAATAAAGTAAAAAAAAAACAAGATAGAATAGAAAATAAAACTGCAGAATAGAATGGAATAGAATAAACCATCTTCTGACATTTGAATAGAAAAGAATAGAATAGAAAATATTAGAATAAAAAAAAAAACAATAGAATAAAATAGAAAAAATATAACCATTTCCCAAAATGTAATTTGCTACCACACGTCTTGTGGTGTCCCCACTACATGAAATATAGTGGTGTTCAGCCAATCATGTGTTAAATGCAGGCGATTCTCACGGTCCTATAGTGAGACATCCTTGTCTTCCAGATTGCTGACACGGTGGTGGGTGGTCCTACGCTCATGACTGAGTGTAGGTGAACCAATAAGCATTGCTGCTGTGGTATCTGGAGGACGTTAGGCGTCTGATAGTGAGGCTTGGTGCGCACACTGCAAATCCATAGGATGAAGGTCAGATGACCTAGTTTGCATGTGTGCTGATTCTCTATTCATATTCATAGCGAGGCATGAGCCGCACGTGCCAACGTCATTTTGAGTACCAGGAAGTGATTGCATTATTGTATGACCAATTACCCACAGGTTTGTTATTGGGGTACTGCGTCTATTTAAATGCAATGGCCACTGCATGGCTATACCTCAGATGATGTCTCCTTAGACTAAACGCATTGGAATGAGCGTGTTGATGCCATTGCGTTAACTTTCAGTCTTTTTACAAGTGCTTTTTACCTGCTCAAATGTGAGTGTTCCTCAAATTGTAATAAATATTCTTTGTTATGCAGATTTACACAATTCTATTATATTTTTTTGATTTTATTACTTTATTTTTCTTTTCTATTGTATTCTGGAATTGTTTAAATTTGATACTATTGTAATTTGGAAATTCAGGAACATCTAATTTATCAAAAAAGGAAATGTGTCAGATTTTCGATTCAGAATGAAATGAACTGCACATATCTACAAGGGGGGAAACCCCTGCTGGTGGCCATAGCACATCCCTATCCAGGTATACAGCTGGGGCCAGGCAGGAGGGGGACAGGGAGTTTATGCCCCCTTCCTCCTCAACCATACCCGTTTCAGTTTCTCATTCCAGGCAGGGCACCTCCTGTTGATGGGGACAATAACCTCATTCCAACATTCCTGGCCTTCTGGTTGTGGGGTTCTGTGAGGGGAATGAAAGGTGAGGGGTGGGGCAAAAACCTTAAGTGTATAGGACTTCGCAAAGTCCAGTCAAATCCCCTCTAAACTTAAAGCTGCCCCACCCCCATGTTAAGTCTTATACGAACTACCCTGTAAAGGAAAGATGCATATACTTACCCTTATACTATTCCCTGGGCGCTCTGGCCCAGTTATGTGATTGGCTCCAGGGGAGCATGTGGCATAGTAGGTCTATGGGTGATCAGCCGTTGTCAGCAATATCTCCTCTTAACTGAAGCTGGTCAGTGGATAGATCATGTCACCGGACTGGAGCACCCAGGGAAGGTATAAGCATCTTTACTCTAGATGGCAGGTAGTAAAGGGCTTAGAGTGGAGGTGACAGCAGGTTTAAGTTTAGTTTTGAGTGGACTTCTACTTTAAAAAAACTAAATAAAATGTAGACACCACATCTAAGGACTGGTAAGCTACAATATGGATCTTGTTGGGGGCAGAGGGTACATATAGTGCCCCTGAAAAAGTATTCATACCCATTGAAATTTTCCACATGTTGTTATGTTACAACCAAAAACGTAAATGTATTTTTTTGTGATTTTATGGGTAGACCAACACAAAGTGGCACGCAACTGTGAAGTGGAAGAAAAATTATAAATGTTTTTTATATATAATTTTTATATATCTGAAAAGTGTAGTGTGCGTTTGTATTCATCCCCCCATTTAGTCTGATACCCCTAACTAAAATCTAGTGGAACTAATTGCCTTCTTAATTAGTAAATAGAGTCCACCTGTGTTTAATTTAATCTCAGTATAAATACAGTTGTTCTGTGAAGCCCTCAGAGGCTTGTTAGAGAACCTTAGTGAACAAACAGCATCACGAAGGCCAAGGAACACACCAGACAGGTCAGGCATAAAGTTGTGGAGAAGTTTAAAGCAGATTTAGGTTATAAACAAATATCCCAAGCTTTCAACATCTCACAGACACTGTTCAATCCATCATCTGAAAATGGAAAAAGTATGGCACAACTGCAAACCTACCAAGACATGGCCGTCCACCTAAACTGACAGGCCAGGCAAGGAGAGCATTCATCAGAGAAACAGCCAAGAGGCCCATGGTAACTCTGGAGGAGCTGCAGAGATCCACAGCTTAGGTGGGAGAATATGTCCTCAGGACAACTATTAGTTGTGCATTCCACAAATCTGGCCTTTATGGAAGAGTGACACGAAGAAAGCCATTGTTGAAAGAAAGCCATAAGAAGTTCGATTTGCAGTTTGCAAGAAGCCATGTGGAGGACACAGCAAACATGTGGAAGAAGGTGCTCTGATAAGATGAGATCAAAATTTTACTTTTTGCCCTAAAAGTAAAACGCTATGTGTGGCGGAAAACTGATGCCCCGTACAAACGACCGGTTTTGCGATGAGAGATTTTCATCTGACTATTTCCCACAGGAAAACTGGTGGAAAAAAAATGTTCGGAAGCATAGAACTTAATTTTGTCTGCTCGTCATAGTCTTTTATGTCACCGCGTTCACAGCTGTCAAAAGTTCATTTTTTTTTTCGACTGGAAAACCGCTCGTGTTTTCCCAGGCATAACACTGCACATCACCCTGAATACACCATCACCACCATGAAACATGGTTGTGGCAGCATCATGTTGTGGGAATGCTTTTCTTCAGCAGGGACAGTAAAGCTGGTCATAGTTGATGGGAAGATTGATGGAGCCAAATATAGGGCAATCTTAGAAGAAAACCTGTTAAGCCTCTTCCATCGATCAGATATCTGATGGAATCTAATCCGATAAATTTTTTCATCGGATATCCAATGAAGCTGACATCCATCAGTCTTGCCTACACACCATCAGTCAAAAATCAGACCGTGCCAAAATGCGGTGACGTAAAACACTACGACGTGCTGAGAAAAATGAAGTTTAATGCTTCCGAGCATGTGTCGATTTAATTCTGGACATGCGTGGATTTTTGACCGATGGACTTCCACACAGACAATCGTTTTTTTCTATTGGTTTTTTATCCATAGGAAAAATTTAAAACATGTTCTATTTTTTTTCACCGATGGGGCCCACACACGATTGGTTTGTCCGATGAAAACAGTCCATCGGTCTGTTTTCATCAGTCAAACCGATCGTGTGTACAGGGCTTAAGAGTCTGCAAAATACTTTTAATGTGCAAAGCTGGTAGAGACATCCCCAAAAAGACTTGTAGCTGTAACTGCAGTGAAAGGTGGTTCTACAAAGTATTTACTCAGAGGGGTGGAATACAAATGCACACTACACTTTTCACATATCTATTTGTAAAATCTATTTATCAGTTTCCTTCTACTTCACAATTATGTGCCACTTTGTGTTGGTCTATTAAATAAAATCCCAATAATTACATTTTATATTTTTTGTTGTAACATGACAAAATGTGGAAACTTTCAAGGTGTATGAATACTTTTTTAAGGCACTAGGTTTCATAAGGAAACTGTATACAGTGAGACATGCTGTCAAACATACTGAAAATAGGATTATTTATACTGTAAACTGAAAAAATATACTACATACAGCACTGTAAGAAGAAGCCTCAGACAGCCTTTGTTGTTTAAACACTGAATAACAATTTACTAGACAAACATCTGTCAGTCTTTATGCAACATCAATGCATTTACTTAACTTAACGGACAATGAAAGTCTAAAATTAGTACTGGTTTCTGAAAAGCATTCCACCACTTACCACGTCTGATTTAAAGTGCAATATTGTAACTAGTTTATATAATAGTATTGACCCATCTCAAAAACTGTAATTTCATTAATCTGGGAGGAGAAAGATTGATTTGTATAATTAACAATAAGAAAAACAGAAAATAAAAATCAGTACAAAAAGAACAATACTGTATATGGAATATACAGCATAGGTCCAGTTTCTAAAGCAGACCCTTTACGCAATATTTTTCAAATTTGGCACACAGTTTCCATTATAATAACTAATTAGTTGCTAAGTATTTAATACATCTATTTTCTACTCTCTGGAAGCTTTTAAATCTTTATTCTTTATAGAGTTACATTTTTTTATTCACACTTGTTTTGAGCTTGTTTTTTGATGCTTTGATAAAAAAAATTGCCTTTAGAAGCAAATAGTGTTATCCTGTGTGTCCATGAACACTATTGTAAGCTAAAAGCATTTTCAAGCTTCAGTGTCTGGAAGCAGATTTTTTTGTGGTGTTTTTGGGAGCGATTTGCCAACAGAAATCTGACAGCTCCTAAAAGCTGCTAAGCACTTTCCAACGTGTTTTGTTTTCTTAGCCAGCGATTCGTTGGCATCCTTAACAACCAATGTATAGCTGGTTGTTAAGGAGTGGGATGGCAAGATGGCCGCCATGTCCTTAACAAAGCCTCATCCCTACTGACAGCTGAATATAAACAAGACAATCTCTGGCAATAAAAATTGGGATAAAAACCAGCGTGGGGTGTGTGTCCCCCAATCCATACCAGGCTCTTCGGTTCTGGTACAGATTTTAGAGGGAACCCTACGCCAAAATTAGAAAAAAACAGCATGCCACCCAAATCCATACCAGACCCAGCATGCCGTGGTTGGTGACGTCAAAAGGGAGTGGGTCAACCGGCGTTCTTAGTTTATGTAATGATGGGAGGCGGCGGAGCTATCATTCAGAGGGAGCCTTTGTCAGATGTTGACCTCTTTTTTTCCAGGCTGGGGGCTGCCGTTCATTGTGATTGACGATGGATTTACACTGGGCGATATTATTTTGGCTTTTTTAATAAAATAAATAAAAGGACTTTTAAAAAAAAACGTTTGCATTTTTATTTACTTTTTGACACTTTTATGGTGAATGGGTAGGGGTACAATGTACTCTTACTCATTTACATGGGGTGGGGCTGGCACCTAGGGGTTCCCTTGTTAAAGCGGGCTTCCAAATTCCGATAAGTCACCCCTTGCACCCCCACAACCACTGGGCCAGGGTTGTGGGGAAGAGGCCCTCGTTCTCATCATCATGGGGACAAGGTGCTATGGAGGTCTGAATCTGGTATGGATTCTGTGGTGGCCCCCTACACCGTTTTATATTTGTTTATTTTGACATGGGGTTCCCCTTAAAATCCATACTAGACCTGAAGGAAGGAAAAGACCAAACATAATATGTTCTTCAAAAATAAAAAAAATACCAAAAGACTCTTCTTATTTCAAGCTCATTACCTACGTAATATGTGCCAAAGATGGACTGCTAATAATTTTGGTTAAAAACACAGAAGCATCAAGCTTAAGGTATTATACCAGTGGCGGCTGGTGCTAAACTTTTTTGGGGGGAAGTAAACAAACCCCCCAGGTCTGCACTCACCCCTCCATGGTCACAGTGCTGCAGCTTCCTTGGCTTCTTCACCCAACCAACCCGATCCGCCTCCGGTCCCAAATGGCCGGGAGGAGAAGCCAAAAGACAATAGCGAATATTGATTTGTTAGTGTCGCAAGTGGGTGGCCCAACCTTTTTCAAGCCAATTAGAACCTCAAGCCTCAGCAAGAACAAGCAAGAAAACTGCTGTCAGAGCTTTCTTGCCGAGTATACCGTGCGTGTGTACGAGGCTTTCAGGTTTCTCGTCAAGAAAACTGCCTAAAATCTTGATAAGAAAAATAGAGAACCTGCTCTCTATTTTCTCATTGTGATTCTCGTTTTCCTGCCGAGAAACCAGAGAGTGTGTATACTTACCTGTCTCCGTGGAAACCCACGCATGCTCAAAATGACTGATTTATGCGCGGTAGCTTCCTAGGCATAGGTAGGGTGCAGCAAGATGGCGGCGACGGCATAGAGTGTGACGAGCGCATGCTCTTTGTACGCAATGACGTCACCGTGTTCTTGCCATTCAAAAGAACCGTGGTTCTTTTGAATGGAGTGTCTTGCCAAGAATCTCATCATGAAAAACGTTTTTTTTCCTGACAAGATTCTGGCACGTGTGTACAGGGCTTATGGTTCTAATCATGTGACTTGAAAAAAATAAACCTCATAGAAACGTATTAAGTCCGGCGCCCCCCATGCAAACAAGGGGGGCGATGCACCTGCACCCCTTATGGACTGGCCACTGTATTATATGATTCTTTTGCTGAGCATGGACAAATCTATAGATAAAATATCCCCCATCCCTATGAATTAAACACATTTATATATTAAACATTAGGCAAACTATACCAAGTGACGTCACTGCAGCTCTTAGAGGCATGAAGGAACTCTGGTCAAAGGTCAGTAGTTTGCCTTATTTTTTTATAAATGTTTTTTTTTTTATTTCATTTTTATTCTGGTGGTGGGGGGTAAGGCAGTTAGTAGAGCTTGCATTTTCTTACAAGATCTGCTTCAAAGAAAATTTGAATAGTCAAAATCACAAAATATTTTAGCTGTATATACTGTATACCGTATAAGTAGCATTGACATCAGTAAACCTTATGCCTATTATATTAAAACTGCATATTATTTATTCATTCAAATATATCACATAGTGGATAAGAAATTGTAATTCCTGCACATCGGGCAATGTTTAATTCCGGGCTCATCTGTTGTCCTCATTTTAATCCTGCCATGTAGGATTGAATTTGTTGTTGATGGACTTCCATTTGCATGAGATCAGTAATCTGCCCAAAATGTCACTTATTTGTTTTCATTTTGCCTTAAAGTAGAACTAGTAAAACTTTATTTTTTTCATTTTGGTTAGATCAAGGGAGGATAATAACCCCACTCAGTTTTTTTGGCATCTGTGTCCCATTGGGGAATTTGAGGTTGGAGTAAAGTAGCTAGAATGGAAGCTGTTGCCTTTTTATAGCATGTCACTCTCAAAATGTTGCTTCTATAATTCTAAAATTATGGTAGTCTGCACCTTCCTACAAAATGGGTGTGAGCATGTGTGCTATATATAAGGAGAAATGTTTTTTCAGGACTGAAAAGTTTGTAAACAGCATAATTGAGGTGAAAAAAAGGGAGGGTTTACAACCCCTTTAAATCCCTGTCCTAGCCTTCTTTGGATACAAAGGATGTGGGGGGGGGGGGGGGTTGTGCCCTGCATGTGAGGGGTTTGGCTGATGGACATATTATATGGTGCATTCTGAACCAAAAAACAGGAGCACCATGTAGGTTCTAACCTAAAAAAGTAGCTTTAAATGGGGACCAACTACAAGGTTAATGAAGTACATTTTATTGAGTTCAATATCACAAAGTACAAAATCGCCACATATAAAACTCCAGACACCATATTAAAACAAAGCATGACAACGCTGTCTCCTTAAAACAACATGAGTACGGACTTGTCAACACCCAAAACACTGACACACAGTATGCTATCGCTACAGTACAATAAGACCAGTGGAAATCTAGACGCACCACACACTATTGCCCAATACAGGCTTATTAAATAAACCAGCCACAAAAAAAAGCAGTTGCCTAGTGACTGCAGTGCTTGTCAGGTCCCTGGAAATAAATTGCATTTAACATGTAGTGACAGCGTAGGACATCTAATAGACAATTAGGATGATTAATTAATACTTGCACAACTATTATTGATAATAGTGAATAGACAACAATGGGAAACATAATTATATCTTCCCCTGCAGATTTTGTATGTTTGCCTATTTAAAAAAAAAATTAAGGGTTTATCATTTTTATAATAGGTGTATTTTAAATGATGGAGACAGAATATCAACCAAAAATCCACATGACACAAATGTTGTAAATTGAGTTGCTGTTTTGTTTGATACCAAAGCAAACCATGACTTGGTGGATAAACCTTGTTGGCAAGCACAGAGGTGCGTATCGATGCGCGGTAAACACAGAACCACATACGCGAGAAAATCTTTTTCGTCTGAGCGGCCGAAAATGCTTTAAGCTAGCGCGGCGTAGGCGCATAGTTACGCTTCGCAAATATTCAGCTCCCATTGAATTAGCATGCAAATATGCAAATGAGGGAGATGCGCGGATTCCCGAAACTACGCGCGTTCGGCGTTGGCTACTCGTGGTGCGCGTAACACGAAAGCCTTGAGTAAACATAACCCTCATAAAAGCACGGGTAACTTTGCTCAAGACCGTGTGCAAGTCAGCTGGAGAGCAACTACAGCAGCACCATAACGGACGAGCTGAGCAATCACACTTACTGGACAACACATTCGTATGCCAACATGCCAGGGCAGCCCATGGTCTTATCACTACTAATGTATGCAGAGGAAGAGGAGCATAGAAGGAGGAGGAGGAGGAGGGGGGCACGTGAGAGGATCTACCGAGCGCGCATGAGCCTCTTTGGTATGGGTGCTGAGGAGGTGTATCGCATCTTCAGATTCAGCCCTGCTGCCATCCTGGAAATAACCACAGCCTGCAGGAGGACATCACCAGCCAGAATTACCGCTCACATGCACTGCAGCCACTGGTGAAGGTACTGGCAACACTGCATTTCCTGGCCAGTGGATCATTCCAGCGTACAAGTGGAGTTGTGGCTGGGATGTCACAAACCAGCATAAGCAGATGTCTGCACCAGGTTGTCCCAGCAATCCTCAGACGCATGGCCAACCAAATCATCAGACCCACCACTGAGGACTGCGGCTGAATGGCAATGACAGATTTCTACAGCATCATCGGGGCCATTGATTGCACACATGTCGCACTCCAGCCCCCCAGTGCCACAGAGCACATTTAACGCAATCGGAAGCATTGGCACTCCATCAACATACAGGTGATAGCCGATGCCAATTACCTCATATGGCGTCCGTGCCAAATACCCCGGGTCCAGCCATGACAGCTACATATACCGTCAAAGCAACATCCCAGCAGATTTTGAGCAGGACATGTATGGAGACAGCTGGCTGGTTGGTGAATGACATGGGTGGCAGGCATGACTGTCCCCCCCCATGATGCTTACATCACAAGGGGCACATGCATGACTAACATCCTCCTGTCTTTTCCCTTACAGGTGACTCTGCATATGTACTTGGACCCCATCTCATGACTCCTTTCCGGAATCCCAAACCAGAGGAGAGAGAAGATACAATGAAGCACACATCAAAACCCGTGCAATGGTGGAGCGCCATTTGGCCTCCTGAAGTCCCGTTTCCGTTGCCTGGATAAGTCTGGGGGGGCCCTATTGTTTCCCCCACTTTGTGGGTCAGATCCATCGGTGCATGTTGCATTCTGCACAACTTTGCCATGAGAAAGGGCCTGCAGATTGCCCTACGTGATGACCTGACCCCCCCAACCACACAGCCCCCCCTGCAAGAGGAGACCCGTCTGCTGATGGAAAGAGCAGTCAGGAGGGTCCTCGTGTTACGAATCTTTGACCATTAAACACACACATTCATCATGGCACACATACAATGCACACATGTACACCCACTGTGGTCGCTAGATCACACACCCCACATCCACATCACATTGGATTAGCCCAAGTCCAGCATGTAGGACTTGGGAGCAGCAAGCCACGTCAAGGCCAATGATGTTGCTGTCCATTCATACACATTCACACAGCCGTGGGGATAACCTCTCCCCAACGGCCGAGGGTGACACCTCTTACTGGCAGGAGTGCCACCCCCACATTCACACACCATTCACACTGCACCGTGTGCAGTATCATTAAAATAAAATAAAAAGCTCTTAACAGAGCATTATAAAATAAAATAAAAAGCTCTTAACCTGAGCATTATAAAAATAAAATAAAAGCTCTTTAACCAGAGGAAAATGATCCAATAAAAACAATTAAGGGCCTGGCGGGGGCTCCGCCTGGTGCCACGGCTCCTGCCCTCACTTGCCAGGGGGCAGACACAGGTGGGGGGGTGGGGTAGCAGGTGGAGGAGAAGCATCCCCATGTCCCTCCCTGGCTGCCTGCATGCCCTCCAGGGCAACTGCAATGCGCGGTCTGGACAGCTGTCTGCTCCACGACTGCAAGCCGCAGGGCTTTGACCTCCCCCACAAGGTTGGAGGTGGTCGCCTGCAGCTCCACCAGGCTGGTGACTGTCGCTGCGCTGTTCCAGCGACATCCAGGGATGGCATCCCGTAACGTGTCCCGAGGAGGCAGGCTGTCGGCCAGGCACCTCATCTCCACCACAACCTCAGAAAGGTGGCGATTCTGCTGGTCCTGCTGCCTGGCAGCTGCTCCGGCAGGACCTTGGGTACACCCCTGGTCTTGTTTGTCGCCTTCGGGGCAGTGGCAGGGGACCTGGCATAAGGGGAGGATGTTGAGGGGCCGGAGATGAGGGGGGGGGAAACAGAGGGACTGGAGAGGTTGGGGGTGGATCCTGAGGGGGCTTTGCAAAGATGGGGGGATAGCCTGGGCTGGTCCGGGCAACCCATGGTCCTCCTTCTACAACAGGTAGAGCTCCTGGTCGACGAGCTCCTCCTCCAACACTCCTCCGTAGAGGTGTT